>OY728145.1:2111441606-2116441606 GCA_963277665.1 Viscum album | reverse complement strand
AAATATCACTATATATACATTAATATTTTTATATTTGAAGTAATCCTTAAGATTTATGTGATAAGTCATTAACCTCATACCATGATTTAGTCGATATTTATAGTCCACCATATCATAATAAAATTATTCTAAAACATAAACTAAAATATATGATTTGCAGTTTATCTATGAAATGTTGATTCCTGTGCATTACAAATTCATAGTGTATATCATGTGTGGTTAATTTTTTAGAAATACATGCTTTGGATCCATATAATAAACATTTAGGATATCCAAATTGATTTCAATTATCATTTAGTTTTTCCAAAAAAACAAAAACAAATATGTAATGAAAAACAAAAAAAAATATAAATATATTGTAGAGTTTTTCCCTTTAATTTTATGCATCATGAGGGTTATATTTTACACCATACCCCACTTTTACTTCATATATTGGGAGTTATTTATTGTGTATCATGTATCCAGGTATATTTTACACCATACCCCTCATAATAAGGCAATGTGTGGGTGTCTATAGATATAAATCACATACAATTTCACCCTGTAGATTTTTCATAATATAAAATTATTAGAAGTTGTTTGATTAAAATTTGGAGAAATAGTTATAAAAAAATTTATTAACTTGAGTTAGAAAGGTGGTTGAGGGGAACAGATAGCCTTAAAGCCAGTGGGGTTATATGGATCATCATGTACTAATCATCGTTATACTATCATTTCACATTGATCCTTTCACATATATTAGTTCACCAAACCATACCAAACAATAATATCTTTTAAAATATCTATTTGTGATTACATTACTTTCATAATCTCATATAAATCTCCTTACACATTTTTATTCTCAAAATATGTTCAAGGTGACACTCCAAAACCATCACCTCTAATGTGGCCATATTGTTCCGGCTATTTCAAATCTATTGAAAGTATTTCTTCTTCTAGTATAGTAAATGTTAATTCATATTTATAAACCATATAAGAAATAAAAACATAAATAGATATTTTTATGTAATACTATTATAAAGAATAGAAAATTACTATTATGTCATTCTTACACATGATTCTCACACTTGTGTGATTTCCTCTAACAGTTTTCCCTATCTATTTACACAAACATTATTCCATAGAACATGATGAGGGATGAAAGTGACCTTAGATTCCAATTAAAAAATATTTATATAAACAAAGGAACATATGTTATTTTATATCTCATAAAAAATTTACTATAGATTTAAAACCCATTCCACATTCTTTTCACGTGAAATGTTCCCTATCCTTGCTTTATGGTAGAGGTATATTGGTTTTGATGCACACTTTATATATTCATCACTCATTTGTTTTATAAATTAATTATTTTGAATCAAAGTTGATAAAATACATATTTTCAAATAAAATATTATTGATTACAATATACCTGAAATTCTTCCTCACCGCAGAGACTAATGAAGAATTTCTATGTTTCTTGGCTTATAATGTGTGCATACATAGTTAGTGGGTGGGGGTTTACTTTCTCCATTGAATCCTTGAGATAATGAATTGTCAGAATTTTCTAGAAGGCTCTATAATCCGTTCTAGTGACCATTAAGACAAATTTATTATGGAAATCATCTAAAATAAATGAACTATATAAGGGATAATAAAAAGTAAATCAATGTTTTATTATATAATTTTATAGTAAAATAAACAAAGTTTATCATAAAATTACCCTAATATCTTACCACACTGTTATATTCAATGAAATTGTGACATTTTTTCATGTATCTATATTAATTATCACATGTATTCTCATTGTGACCCTAATGTAACTAATGTAATTGAATTGTTAGGGTTAATATGTTGGCCGTGTTGATTCCATCCAACCTCAAATTTTATACCTTTTCTTCTTACCATAGTAACTTTGGTAAACATGGTGATTCCATTGTACTCTTGTTTTATTCATCCAAAAGTTGTTGATCCCATAATAATTTTTCAGTTTTAGAATCGATCGTCTGTTCTTCCATGGGATTGGTAACATCTACATGTAGTTAAGTCATTATCTTAATGAGTAGTTAAAAATTTAATTTATATTATATAAATATAGTAGATAACACATAATATTATGCTAAAAATAATAATATATTAAAAAATCTTTAACCTATTCATTGAACTCTCCTTTTTTTTAATGTTTGAAGGGATTTGGATCCTCTATCAAGTATCCAAATCCCCTCCTTATTGTTCCTTCTAACATACAATACCCTACCTATATTAGGACCTCTATGAAATTATTAGCCCAAATGGCCTAAAGGCCTTCATTTTTATTGATTTTTGATAACCCCCTTTCAAGGGATGTGGGGGAACTGTTATGAGGCCCGTTGGCTTAAAGATTACATGGCACATAGGATTAGGAGATTACATGAACTGAAGCTCGTAGAGAATTCAACCAGACTATCTATAAGTAAATTCCCCTCCCCAGCTTCTGCATCATGATAGTATCTCTCCACATTCGCCTAGCCATCAGGCTAGGCTTCCCGTACAATAACAGGTTGGTCACGATGGCATAGTCGTACCCTCTCATTCTGACAAATACATTTGGCTCTTCTATTGTGAGTGCACCTACTCTAAATCCTATTATAGATCTTCTCCATTTTTTAGAGTCTTTATAGGGCAACTACATGTGGCTAGAAGGCCTTGAGGTTGCCCAAAGGCCTTAAAAGTGGCCCGAAATCCCTACTGACCCAAAGGCCAGGGTGGCCCGAAAGGATTAAAAACTCTAAGCCCAAACCACTGGCCAAAGGTGAATAGTTCCAACTGCTATAATACCTAATAGTTCCTGCTACAGTAATTGCTACAGTGCCTACTACAGTTCCCACATAGTGTACAATTCTTCTATAGTACCTTTACAATGTACAGTTCTACTACAGTTCCACATAGTGTGCATTCTGCTACAATATTGCTATAGTGCCTCCTATAGTGCTGCTACAGTACCAGAAATATGCCTCTACCTGGTTTTGAACCTAGGTCTTGTGGATGCACTTAAGGATACCTCAAAATGAAAGTTTTATTCTCAATTGAATATTCATTTTATCCCGTAGTTGTTTTAGTCATCTAAGAACACTTGACCAATTATTGTTTAATAGATATGGGACATAAAATACATGCATTTCATGTGATTCCATTATGAACTATTCATCTTTATACCCTTCCACACTAAAATTCACCTTCATGAAACCCAATTCATTGACTTTAACTATACTTCTATTGTAAACCCATTTACAATGGAAAACTGACACATGAAAATTTTTATAATACAAATTATATATTTTTTTGATAATGTGAAAAGTATGAAATATTCACATAAATTGGATTACTATCCTTGGAATCAGATATGTGCATCACTTTCACCAAAAGTAAAAATATACTATTTTTTAACATAATGGGTTCATCTTGTTCCATCATATAAAATCTATAACCATAAATTATAAAACTAGAGTAAGAGATAACAATTATATTTGGTCCCATGGTTACCCATAAAGTCATTCAACAATTGAATTCATATTTGTAGATAAATTATATAAATATAATATTGTAACCATCCTAGAAAATATTGATTATGTGAATTTTATGTCCATATTTTATCCCTTGAAGGATTCAAATGTACGAGAATTAATTTTTATGCTTCAACATATAGATAAAACTCTACACTATTATGTAAAATGTAAATGTGAGCATGCTCTTACTCTGTAACGGTAAATGTAACAATATCTCTTTCAAAATTCCCTGGACCCATAAGAAATCCATTGTGAAAAAATTTTAGCAGACCAATTCTATCAACATTTTGATAGTTAATCAATATAGAATTCAACAGTTTTTCAGTAATATTGTTCTCTAAAATATTTTTGGTCACAGTGGACAACTCAATAGGGGGGGTTAATTGAGTTTCCAATAAAATTTATATTTAGAAAAAAATAAAAACTAATTCTGAATTTAATAAAATCACTCAGTTAAGAAAAATAGAAGAAATATATAATTTGATATTTTGAAATGCATATCAAAATAATGATTCTATATTAGCTAAAATACATATTAAAATAATCTAACCATTGAAATTAATATAATCATATCAAACATAATATAAAAAACAATTTTTAAGTTAATTATTAGAGTTATTTTTTGTTTAATAAGTATAAAAATTTGAAAATAGTTTGATTTAGGAAAAAAGGAAAAAAAATAGATAAAGAGAATTAAACAAGTTACTAAGAATATAGAACAAACTAATTTAACAAGAGGTTTGGTCTCAAGTTAAGACATAATCTCCTCCACTAGGAAATCACCTAGTGCCAAGAATTTTATTATGAAATAAAAATATCCAAAACCTGGATCAATTTTTATAATAAACATTTCACTAGGTTATACATGCACACAAACTCTTTCACTCTAATGCATGGTCTAAAACAAAATATAAGGTCACACATAGCCTTTTACACAGTTGTTCAAGGGAATAAATAAGAAATATTTGATCATGTATACACTATAGTTTAATACTAGAAACTGGGTTTTTACGAATAAGAAAAAGTAGAAAATAAAACAACTTAAAATTTAATAATAAATGAAAAGAGTAAGAGGTTAAGAATGGGAAAATGTGAGGAAACTCAATTTGAATAGATTCACTTCTCTAAAGTCCAGTGAATTCAACTCTGGAAAAAGTTTGTTTTCAGTAGATTCTAGAAAATAGAGTGTTTTAAATGCTTCTATGTAGTACATGTGCATGAGTAGGATCCTCTGTTATTCTTTGAGTAAGATAATATTTTTTCTGTCTTGTTCTAATTTTTTTCATGATGATATTTTCTTCTTAAAATGTTCTTCTACCCAAATTAGTCATTGAATAATAATCAATCAAATATTAAATAAACTGACACTTCAATTAATGCTTAAAAACTAGTTGTTAGAGATTTGTAATGATCAACTACATAGATAGACATGGAAAGGTGTATTAACTTAAATCACATTTAGTTGATATCATTAAAACTTGATACAATCCTTTGGCATGGATAGTTGATACGGTAAGGTGTCATGGTTGGATGAAATAACTAAAATATTAGACATAATTAGTATATTAATTTATAAAAAATATACCTACCTTGTCATGATAACTTGTTTTCTTACCATGGTAGGTACATATCTATCTCATGGTAAGTTGATTTTACATGTGGCAAGGTGATTCTCATCCCACGGCAATCTCAAATCAACTTTGTATGATTAGTTAATGACATAGAGAAGTTTTTCTCATTTGAATCGTAGAAAATAGTTTTTACTTATGGGAAGGTGAAATATAATGTGTGGTAAGGTGACATTATCTCTTGACCTTCACATGGTAAAGTGTCATTGTAATCTCATTGAAAACCCAGTAGCGTGTCCCGCAAAGTTCCAGACTTATCCATTTTTTTCAAATTTGGTCAGAAAAACAATTACAGAAAGAACACATGATTTGAAAACATTAAAATAAGGAGGTGAAGGTCTAAGATAAAAAACTAACACTTTTTTATGATAAAAATCATGACATTTAAATTGATGTGAATTGATTAAAACAAAATTCAATTTTTATAAGGCCAACTTAATCTGTTTAGAAACTCCATAAAACAATTGTTCCAATGAATTCAATTGGTTTTAATGTATCAATTTCTCAAAAATATTTCTCGGAATTTTGGGATTATAAAAAATACAAGTAATCAAAAAAGAAAAATTAAGCAACAAAAATACATACAAATAAGAATAAAAAAGAAGAATCTATTAATATAACAAAAGAGATTACAACAAGGATTATAAAATGTTACAAAATGTTTCATATAAGCAATCCTAAAATGAATCTGATTAAGGGAAATATTTGATAAATGTGGTAAGGATAAGGTCCTTTTATTTGGATGTAGAGGTAGGAGTAGAGGTAGTCTACAAAGCATATGAGGAGGTAGGATCTACAAGAACTACACATATAGAAATATGTCTAAGTTGCTGAAATTTTTAAGTAGGAGTTATAAAGAAGGGATTTACGGTCGAAGAGGTAGTAGGTAGGGATAAATGAATAGTTTAAAGAGCTATAAAAACTATCTAAAAAGTGTAAAATTAAGGTTCCATAAACTAGGTAAATTCACTAACTACATGTGAACTATGATCTAAAGCTTGAAGGAAATCATCTCTATTCTCTATGAATGAATCCAAAACAAGATTCATAGCCCCGAGCCTATCAAATTGAAACATAAAATCCCCAGTCAGAGGTGGAATCTTCAAGTACAAATCATGAGTTCTAAACAGTCCTTTTTGGATCTAAATTTGTGAAGATCCTACTGAGGTAATAATCAATTGCTCTCTTGACAGATTCTCTATCTTAAACAGCTTTCTTGGAATCCTCTCAAGCCATTTCCAAGGTTATTGAAGAATGGGTAAAAACCCCATAAAAAATCTTCTCTTATCATTCTAATATCATAAAACATAACCTTGAACTCATCTCGAATGAGTCATATAATATTCTCTTCATCAACAACTAGATGACTAGAAGGAGTAGGATGAGTAATAAGAGTATGTTGAAATACAACATTCATGAACCACTGGTCTAACCAAATCATCATATTAGATAGATTGGCTTAAATAGAACCAACCTGTTCTCTCAAAACATTAACCTCATTTTGAATCATCTCAATTATGAAATTAAATCTTGGATAAAGATGATTTATAACCAATTTAATAGATTCAGAAATGTTAGATTTTCTCACTTATTATAATAATTTTTGAAAATTAAAAAATACCTTCTTGAAAATATCCTTCATATTTTACTTTAAAATATTCATGTCATCTTTAGTGACATAAGAAGTATTTGTAATAGAAGGTATATGAGTAGAGGTAAATGGATCTCTAGCCTGATGCCTACCATCTATCTTAGGTGTATCCTCCACTGATCAATCTCCCATAATTTGTTCCTAGACTCTCTTAACAACTTCTACTCCATCTTGATTATAATATTCAACTATATCCTCATGAAATAAAGATGATACTCCTTATCATTATGGGCGAGAGTATAACCAAAGATATCTTGAAGGGTCTAATTGATAGAAGGTCTTATCAGAGATTCCTCAATTCTCTCTTCACTGTAAACCTCAACAATAAAAAATTCTTATAAAGTTCTTTGAACAGAGAGAATGGTTGGTCCAACATGTCTATGTAGGCTACCTCCATTATTATAATCAAGATAGTCTAATATAATAGAATATAACTAGGGAACTTCTCTCCTTTAAACAGCACACTAGGTGTAAACTTTCTATGATTACTCCCAATAATAGTCAATCCTTATAATCTATCCCCAACTTCATCAGATTTAATAGACTTATCCCATTCTGTCTCATCCTCATGAGTTTCTCTAACTTATTTATCAAGTCCTAAAACCTATCTTTCTTCTTCCACTTCCTCTTCCTCAACAGATGCATCCTCTTCCCCTTATTCAAAAGAAGAAACATCATCACCTGAATATTCCACAACTTCCTTAGGTTTGAGACCCGGATCCACCATATCCCTAGGTCTAACAAGGTGCTTCACTGGATTTAACATTTTTTTTATAGTTTTTCTGAGTCAACAACCAATTAATTTGTCCAATGGTTTTAGTTAATTCTCATTTCTTTAAAAAAATAGTAATAAAAAATCTATCATATGAAGTTACTTCCCCCCCAAGGAACTAATTCTTTATAATATAGCAAGGTCAAATTAATCTTAGGATAAAGTAAATTACTAAACCTTGAATTTGGATTACTCAACTCAGCCATATGTATCATGACATATCTAAAAATACTAATTCAAATACAATTCTTCAGAAAATATAATAAAAATAGATCTTGATGCATCATGATACTAAAATACACTTTTCTTGGACATGTAAAATGTCGAATGAATTTGACTACCAGTCTATATTCACAACTAAACTCAATAGATAATGGTATCCGAGGATTCCATTCCTAGTTAGTTCAGATAAAGCATTCTAAAACTCAAAATGATCATGATTAATAGAATAAGAGCTTCAATAAACCTCATACTCTCCTTTAAGAGGCACACGAAAACTTGTTTACAAAAATTTTGAGTAAAACCCTTGAACTTCACCACCAACCATTGTTTTGATGATACCTTTTTTATCACTAGGGAAAAATCATAGTGCACATAAAAATCCTTGACCATTTTTAGATAAAAATGTTTACCATTTTCCCTAAACTAAGAATTCCATCCCTAATTTTGAATCACATTCTAGACCAATGATCTTCAAGATTTCAACCACTATGCATCAAATTCTTTTTCTAGAATGAAAATATGATCAATGAGACATAGATTCTTTGTCTTTATGGAATCACTCATGATGGATTTTAATTTCCTTGATTCCCTAGAAAGTGATAGGTTGATAGGTGGCACAACATTGAAAATGTGTTTCAATTTCATCATTTTCAGTTCACTTCGAGTTCAATAGATGTTTGGGTTTGAGGGGGGGGGGGTGAGACGAGAGAGGGGATATAAGAAACATAAGTATTTTTAAATAAGGAAGATATTTTAGGGAAATAATGTGTGAGGATTTAGAATATTATTTGAACTGTATTTTAATCATTTAAGGAATAAAATAATAATATACTTAAATAAAATCCCATCAAAAAATTCACATAAAATTCTAAGGTAACAGACATGGTAGGTTGGCTAACCAGGAATAAATAATAATACAAGAACAATATACATTCTAAACACAACATCACTATAGGTATGATAACCTAATAAACAAAATTTTCATGGTAGAAATATTGAACATGTGAGAGAATACTCATGGTAAGTATGGTGAGTGTAAGAATAAGTGTTCATGGTTGGCATACTGACCTCATGAAATACACTTCATAGTCACTTCCAAAAAATCTCATAAAATAGAAGCTAACTTAAATAATTCCAATGAATGAAATTTAGTTAAAGAAATTAGGCATGATTTACCAGACCCAATTCTTGTCTAATATTATTGACCCTCTCAACATTCATGAATTTTGAAAATATATCAGCAGGCTTATTCTCAATACTAATGAACTCAAGAGTTATATCACCCTTTTGAAAATGATATGTCAAAAAGTGATGTCTTACATCAATGTGATTTATTCTAGAATGTGATATAGGATTCTTAGAAATATTTATCACACTTGTACTATCACAATTTATCGGGACGTGCTGAAATTGATATCAATAGTCTAGTAAAGTATGTTTCACCCACAAAATATGTGCAAAACAATAGTATGCAACTATATAATTAGATTTAATAGTGGATAATGCAAGAAGATTATATTTTTTACAACACCATGAAACTGGAGACTTCCCCAAAAAGTGAAATTTTCTAGATGTTTTTTGTATATAACTTATAACCACCAAAATCTGAATCTAAATAACTCACTAATTTAAACTCTTGTCCCCTTGAATAGAACAATCCTAAATTGTTCATTCCTTTGAGGTATTTAAAAATTATTTTTATAATTAGTAAGTTTGATTATTTTGGATTTTCTTGAATACGGTCACACACACACACACTAAACATTATATCAGGATGACTAGCAGTTAAGTATAGTAAAATTCTAATCATGCCTCTTTAAGGGGTTTGATCAACTGGTATTTTTATTTCATCAAGATCCATCATACATCTAGTACTAATAGAAGTATCACTAACTTTGTTACTATCCATTCCAAAATGTTTTAAAATATCTTTAGTGTACATTATTTTATTTTAAATAACCCCATATTTATTTTGAAAAATATGAGATCTAATAAAGAATTTATGTTCACCTGTCAAACTCATTTCAAATTCAATTTGCATTATTTTTGAAAACTTGGTACACAAATAGTTTCTTAAAGAACAAAAAATAATATCATCAATATATATATATATGTACTAGTAAAACATATCTTGAAATTATTTTAATAAATAAATAAGGTCCAGATATTTTTTTTGAAAAAAAATTAAATAAAATATGAGTCGAGCCTATCATACCAATACCTAGTTGCTTGATTTAAACTATATACATATTTTGTTAATTTAAAAACATGATATTAAAAATGAGTGTTTTTAAATCTAGGGGATTTTCTAAAAAAATACTCAATAATATAACCACTTAAGAATTCACACTTGGAATCCATATGATATAGTTTTAAATTCAAATGTACTATATAGTCAAGAAAAATCCTAATGGATTCAAGTAAATATAATGGAGAAAAGGTATCCTCATAGTCAATACTGTCTTTATGACTACATCCTTACTAAACTAATCTAGTTTTGTTTATATCTATTATGCCCGACTCATCAACCTTGTTTCTAAACACCCATTTAGTGCCAATAGTTAGGTAGTATTTGGGTCTTTCAACTAGTTCCTAAACTCCATTTCTTTCAAACCGGTTAAGTTCTTCTTGCATTTTCATTTCCCAAAATTCATCATTAACTCCTTCTATGATGTTCTTATGCTCTATATGTGATAATAAATCTTGATGTTCAACTTGGTTTATAAGTGAATCTCCTATTGGATTTATTTTATCCAGGTCACTTATAACTGTATCTAAGAAGTGATATTTATGATTATTAATAGTTCGAGGAATAGAATAGTTTGAAACCTCATTTTAAACTATATATTCAAGTTCAAGTTATTCATAAGAACTAATAGAATTATTTAGAGGAGGTCTGGCATAACTGATGTCCAAATTGGAAAGATCATCTTCAAAATTTTCTAAATAGGTCTTAGGTACATGTGGATAGGTTTCATCAAATTTTACATGAATATATTCTTACAAAATATTATTCCTTTTATTAAATACCCTTTATGATTTATTGGATATAGAGTATCCAAGTAAATTCATCCATTACTCTTGGAAGAAATTTTTTCATGAATCTCTTTTTTATTGAATATAAAGACTTTACAACCAAAAACATTATAGTAATTAACATTAATTTTAATACCATTCCATAATCCATACAGTGTATTGTTTAAAATAGGTATAATTAAAACTATATTAATTATATAATAAACTGTGTTTACAACTTTTTCCCAAAAATAAATAGATAAATCACACTCATTAAGCATGGTTCAGGAAATCTATTGATGTGTTATATTTATTCTTTCTACTACACCATTCTGTTGTAGTGTCTTAGGAGCAGAAAAGTATTATTTTAGACATGTATTGTGTATAATGATTCAAACTATTTATTTTCAAACTCATATACACAATTATCTCTTAAGGTCTTAATTCTAAATACACTAATATTATCTATAGATTTATTATATTTGAAAAAAAAATAAAAGAGATTAACTTTTATGAGAATGAAAAAACACCGATGTATATCTTGAATAATCAACAACTATTACAAAGACATAATTTTTTACTATTAAACTTAAAACTCAAGAGGTTCCAAACAAATCCAAGTGATCCAACTCTAAGGGTTGAGAAGTTGAAACATATTTCTTTTATTTGAAAGATATTTTGTGTTGTTTTCCCTTTTGACAGGGATTATAGACATTGTATGTTGAGAATTCTAGTTTGGTTAGATCCTTAACAAAACCTTTCCTAGTTATATTTTCTAAGTGAGTGAATATTTCAGAGGCCTAGTATCCTCTACCAAAGCCAATATTTTTCATGAAATAAACTCAAAAAAGAAACATTTTGAGAAAATAAAGAATTTAAATCCACAACATAAACATTTTTATTTTTCATATAAATGAAAACTAAAGCATATTTGGAATCAAATACATTACAAGCATTGATTTAAAACATAAAATGAAAACCATCATCACATAATTATGAAATTATAATCAGATTATACTTTAATCCATCTACAAATAAAACTTTAGAAATTAAAATAGTACCAGAGTTATCGATTTGGATAAGCCCAATTATATTTCCATTCACATTATTACCAAAGGTGACATGTCCTCAATAAACTTTAATTAAATAATTGTATATTGAGTAGTCCCCATTCATTTGTCTAAAACATTCACTATCTAGATACCATAAGTGATTATTAGTACTCTTTACGTATGTTTACTATAAAAGTTTTAAACCCAAAATGACTTTGGTACCTATATTTTTTGGGTCCAGAAATGTTAGCAATAAGTGTTTTAGGAATCTATAATTGTCTAATTGGTTTCTAATAAGTATATCTTAGAATATCAGAAATAAATAATTTATTGGGTCCAAAATATAAGAACTATTAATATAATTGTATGACATTGAGATAGGAACAAATTTATTTTTATTAATTCTCCTATGTCCGGGTTGGTATCATATTCCATTGGTATACTTAGGAGTAGTCTCTTTACCAAGAATCTGGGTAATAGTTTTTCATTTATTTGTAAATCTTTCAAGATCTTTCTTCAATTATAAAATTGATAATTTAATCTCATTATTTTCCATAAGAAGTTGAGCATTCTTTTCCTTTTCTACTGTAATATCAATTTAAAGTGAGATAACATATCAAGATGCTAATTCAAAAATTTATATTTATTTTTTAATTCATTAAATTTATCTTCTATCATGTTACAATATTCAAATAAATCTTTACTGAACATACTTTCTTCACTATTTTCATTCTCATAAGGAATATAAATACAAGAAGGATATGCGAGAAAAATATTTGATAACTCATATGCTTTTTTCATAAAATAAATATTTGATCTATCATTTCTTCCCTACTTGAGTATGAATTGCTTGAACAATCCTTAGAAGAAATCCAAGTGGATTTCATACCCTTTTTATAATATTTTCTATTATCCTCATATTTTTCTGTATACTTCAACTTAGGACATTATTCTTTAATGTGTACTTTTCTATTATATTAATAGTAGATTGTTTCATTGGTAGAATCTTCCTTTTTCCAATCCTTTCTCCAATTCACATTATTTTGATACTTACCATTTTAATTGTGTTTATTGAAGAATATTTTCTATATGTAAAACTTCTTATGAAATCTAGACAAGTGTTTCATCTATTCATCACTATCATATACTGATTCATCATCACTTGAGATTTCATCTTTAACCTTATCATTTTTTTTATAGTTAGAATTCTTAATGGATACTGACTTCCTATTTGATTCATCCATTTCCTTTTTTGTTCAATTGTAATTCTTATTCATACATCATGAGATTTATGATAATCTCTTTCACATGTAACTTACTTATTTCACATGACTCCCTTATAGAAACTAAGGCTCCTCTCCATATATCTGGTAAACATGTGAGAAGTCTCAACACTTGATCTTTTCTATCAATGGTCTTCCCATGTGAATTGTATCACCCCCTATTTCAAGTAAGTAACCCTTTATTTATATATTTTAAGTATGTAAAGTGTTTAGGTGAATTTTGTGAGGGAGTTGAATACTTTTTAAATGTTTTTAGGGCCTTTATAGTGGTACATAGTTTTAGAACAACCAGTATAAATTGTGAAACTGCTATAGGAAATTGTGTAGAGTGAAATAGTAGACTTTGGGTAGGCAATTTTTTTTCCAAATTGTGTGGGCACCTAGGAGTCATCATGAAAAGTGAAACTAAGAGAAAAAAATGGTTGGTGCATGGTTTGTATAACTATTCAATACAACTATGTGTGTGTGGGGGTGTTTAGAGGCAGAAGATGGAACATGGTTTTCCTAATAGTGTGGGCCAACCATTCATAGTTTAACTTTAGATCATATAATAGTGTATCTCAATTGGGATTAACTCTAAACAACTCATTTCCCTCTATTTCGACTCTATATCTGGTTTTTCCTCCTCTTATTGGTTGTGGAGACTCTCCCATTTTATCTGGATGTGATTTGTTGGAAAATCTTAGCACATTGAAGGCCAAATATCATGGTAAGTCTCTATTTATGGTGGTTTTCCTTAGATATACTTTCCTTCCCTCTCTTGGTTTCATATATCTAGTCTATTGGGGATAGATCTATGAACTTTATGCCAATAATGATGGTGTTTTTATGAATTAATGTTAAAGAATGAGATCTAAGGTGGGATTTTTGGAGATTCATCCCAGTTTTGTTGAAGGATTCATGTCGTTCTTCATTTTTACCATAGTTTCATAGGTGTGTGGATTCACTCTCAACTTTTCATGATAGAACTAGAAGCCTTTGTTTAAAATTTATTGTGAAATTTTTGTGCAATGCTTGATGTAAACCCAATTTTGTGACAATTTATGAAATTGTGAAAACTGGGTGCTTTAGTGGAAAGTGAAAATGGTAAAATTATTTTAAAATGATTATTTTAAAATGGTTGGTTGGTTTTTATGCATGGAAAATTGTCTTCAATAAAAGAATATTTTTATTTAAATGGTTTATAAAATATTTTTTTTGGAATTATTTTTGTCCTAAATGGTTAAGCATGAGTTGAATGGGATGGATATTGGTCGTGAAGTACCACCATCAAAGGGAAAGAGTATGGACATGATGTTACAATGTCAATATTAACACCAAGCTTGTGTGTTTGAGTGTGCATGCTTGGTTATGTGAAATGGAATGGTTTATTCCAAAATAGAAGTTGTGGAATGGTTTTAATGTATTTTTGGTTGCATTCCATGGAAAAAAATTTAGTATGGAATTGTCTTGGATTTGATATAAACTGTTTTAAATTGTTTTATATAATTTTTTTATATAAATATTCTAACATGTTCTATCCTAGTGTTATAAATAGGGAAGTAAATTCGGGAAAACCTACTGAATTTCATTACTCACCCCCTACTTTAGAAAATTAGTGATTTTGCAGATATTATTTATTGAAACACGTGTAAAGGAAAATAATATCATTTATTTAGTGATGAATCATGATAATTTAGGACATATTTTAGAGTTGGAGCATAGAGTATGTTGGGATCTATGGTCTTGTGTCTTTGGATAATTTGAGCTTTGGGGTTTAGTCTTCTTCTTTATTACTTTGATTTCAGTTATGATTTTGTTGGTTGTAGTTGAGTTTCAAAATCAATTCACAATTCATTGAGTTCTATTACATTGTTATCATGCATCATTTAGTACTTTTGGTTATGGTATGGTTGGTTGTGGTTGTGTTTATTTTCAAACGTAAAACCTCTCCCCAATTATATTGAATCCCTTAACCTTTATTTCCTCCCCTTTTCATCTTGGGGATGTCTCCTAAGTAAAAGTAGATATTACACCTTGGCTCAAGTCAATGAGGAGGGGTGGGATGTTACAAGTGGTATCAGTTTTTTGATCTTTGTTTATCAGTTGTGTCTTCCTTGGATTTGACAATAATTCTGGTCTAATCCTTTAGTTGTGATGGTAGAAAGGATTAGGATTTTCAAGACATAAAAGTAGAGAATAAAAAAAATGTTTATAACCTATTTATGTTGAACATCAAGTTACCAGGGAGTTGGTTACATAGGTTTTTTTGGAGACACTTATAGGTGTTGTAATCTCATTTTCATGGGTTTAGACAATGAGAAGAGAATGACATGCATTGATAAAAATTACTTCCCACTAGGAGTACATATTTCATTTTGAGTGATGATTTATCATTTGGTGTAAATGTTTTGTTTTCTGAAAAATATTGAAATTATTTTCAAATGTGCGATTTTGAAATGTAATGATGGTGGATTTTGGAAATGGTTTGATTTTCAAAAGCATGGTGAAATTTTCAAAAAATGGTTCAATGTGAAAAGTGTTGAATTTTAGAAAGATATTTTTTTATAGTTGTGATGTGGAATAATTTTAAATTTTCAAGCCTTCAGTTGATAATGATTGAATCTTATGGCGTTTTTTTTATTATAGAAAATGGATCCTGGTAGGCGACATAGAAACCAACTAGAGAAGTTTTTGAGAATCTGGTCACACCTGAGATGCAGGTGAACCAATAATTGGTTCAGAGTATAGTCCACGCCTTCTAGGCTATTAATAGGGGGAACATAAAGGATTAACCAAGTCAAGTAGATCATTCCATCAAGTTTCTAAAGAAGAATCCACCCATATTTTTGGGTGATTCAGAACTATAGAGGGAAGTGACATGGTTGAATAGGATGAATCTAATTTTTGATTTCCTTATAACACCAACAATGTTTAAATTAAAGTTATCAATGTATATGCTATAAGATGTTGCACTCTAGTCGTGGGATTTTGTGGTTCAGGCTAAATTTTCCCAAAAAATCATATGGTAGAATTTTAAATAATTGTTCAACAAAAAATTAAATTATATTATGTTTAGTATTTCAATAATGATAGAATTTTTCACCATGAAGTAAGATAATCCCTCAGTGATATAATATGAGACTAAATTTACAAATCTAATATACTTTTCACTTGAAGTTTCTTCAAGTGAATCCTTGAAAGGAGACACTTTAAATCAGGGTTGGGGAAGGAAATTTTCTAAAATATTACCATTGTATGTTTAAAATATTATGTAGAGATGTTCAATAGAGTGATGGTGTAAGAAAAGGACATATCAGGAGACACAGGTGGAGAAAACAAGTTGATACATATAGGAAATGGTGGAAACTATAATACCAGGAACAAGCAGAAGAGGGTCACCTATATCCAAGGTAGTGGGATGACTCAACATTAGAATATTGTATCAGTTAATCTTCCTACAAAACCTAAGAGAAAACTAGGATGCTTCCAATGTGGTTATTTGGATCACATGAAGTGATATTGTACAACTCCACCTAGAGCATGCCACTATTGTAACTAGGTAGGGCATATCCAAATCTATTTTCATAGTGCTCCATAGTCGAGTGTCTGGGATACTAATCATGTTTCAAAAATGAAGTATGCTTTACTGGGATGAGAATAGTGGAAAAATTATCATTATTATAACTGAGATATCCATGGTGATTCCAAGAATACCATGAATCCTTATCAAAGGAAATCACAATAAGGAAATAAAGAACAAAGTGTAGTGAGTAAGCAGTTATATGGAGATGAGAATGTGATTGTGGATGATCATTATGGAATATTGATTTTGAGAGGTATGATTCTTTTGAATTCTACCATAATAGAAGATTTTTTTAATATGGGTGAATCCCATTCTCTTATTTCTACTCATGTTATTAATCTGTTGGGTTTAAATGTTCAGATGATGCCTTGTTTTTTGAAACATCAAACACCTCTTGGTCAAATAGAATGCTGGGCATTTATGTGTATAGTATTTTGTATAAAAATTGATAGAGATTAGTTGATATGATATTTATCTATGCTTGAGATGGATGTATATGACATAATCATAGTAAAGGATTAATTGAAAATGTTCAAATCTCACATAAAATTTTATACTTGAAGGGTTATTCTTATAACTGATGCTGGTGTTGAGCATCTCTTTAGAGGATACTGGAATGTAAAGGTTGGTGAAATGGGCTAGTTGGAACCAACTGATGAAATGATCTCATAATAGGGACTAGTACTATCCCATGCCCATCCTATTGAATGAAACCAGTAGAGTAGAGGGGCTAAAAATTCCGTTGGATGATCTGGAAAAAAGGGTTCATTCATATTAGCACGTCCCCATGGGCATAATTGATCTTATTTGTCAAAAAGTCATATGAAACAGTTCAGTTGTGTATGGATTATCATAATCTTAAATAAGTTATGATTAAGAATCTATATCCACTTTCACACATTGATTATTTTTTTGATATATTGAGGGGAGACCAGTGGTTCTTTAAAATTGACATATTATTAGGATATCATCAATTGCTAGTTCAAAAGAAAGATATACCAAAAACAGCTTTCCGATGTAGATAATGACATTAAAATTATGTGGTTATGACTTTTGGTCTTATGAATTCACAAAAATATTTATGGAATTGAGGAACCAGATATTTCAATGGTATATATATACTTTTGAGGTGGTGTTTGTGGATGACATTAGCATTTTCAAAAACAAGGGATGAGTATGAGAAACACTTGGTGAAGGTTTTGGGAATTTTGAGAGATCATCATCTATATGCCAAACTATCAAGGTGAGTTTTTTGGATACAATTGGTGTGTTTCATTAGCCATGTAATCTCTAGAAGAGTTGTTTTAATGAATCCATAAAATATAGAGGTTTTTTTCTCTTGGAAACCACCAAAGAATGTCATTGATATACATAGTTTTCTTTGTTTAGATAGTTATTACCGACATTTTTTTGTGTTTTTTCATGACTATCTTAACCTATTACATCTTTGACAAGGATGAATATTCCATTCTAATGGAATGTGGAATATTATAAGTCTTTTCAAGATCTAAATTTTCAACTTACATCAACACCAATCATGATCTTGCTGAAATTAGTACAAGGGTATGTGGTCTATTATGATGCTTCATGATCGATATTGAGATGTGTTCTCATGCAGGGAGATCATTTTGATTCTTATGGATCACGATAGTTATGGTTTCAAGAGAATAAATACCTAAAACATGATTTTGTGTTGGCTACCATATTCCATGCTTTGAATACTTGGCCTCATTACCTATTTGGTGAGAAATTTATAGTGTTTGTGGATCATAAGAGTTTGAAACATATTTTTTCACAAATATATTTGAACCTAAGACAAATAATATGGATGAAGTATCACAAAATTTTGAACTTTAACATTATGTATACACCGAGTAAAGGAAATTTAGTGGTTGATGCATTAAGAAAAAAGTACTACTATCAATTGAAAAAGGATTCTTCAGATTAATGGAAGATGATGTCGGTCATAGACAACATGCACTTGGAATGTGAAGACTAAAGTAATGTTTCAGTTTTTTTTCTTGTTTCTTTTATTCCTGATTTGGTTGAAATAGTTAAAGAGGCACAAATGTAAAATTATTAATGTCTTTTAATAAGGTCAAAACTTAATAGTGGGGAGAACATTGAGGGATGAAAGTTGGATGGGAGTTTAGTATTGTCTTTTCGAGATTAGATGGTCATACCTCTGGCTTTTTAGGAACAAAATATTCATGCTTACCACCATTTGAGATGAACAATTCATCTGAGAATACAGAATATGTATAAGGTGATAAAATCCAAGTTTTGGTGGGTGGGGATGAAATAAAAGGTGGATGAGTTTGTTTCAAGATGGCTTATCTGTCAATAGGTTATGGAAGAGCATTAATGATGAATAAGCATGTTGATATCTTTTCCTTATCCTATTTGGATATGGGAACCAATATCCATGTATTTAATAATAGGTGTCCTAAAAATGGTTTAAAAACATGATTCCATATTGGTGATAGTGGATCATCTCCCAATATCTGTCCACTTCATCCCTATTCGTGAATATCATATTGTGGAGGACTTGTCTAAAATATATATCCGAGATTTTGTAAAGAGGCATGGTATAATAGTTTTGGTAGTGTTAGATAGAGATCCTAGGTTAACATCTTGTTTCTATAAATCCTTACAATAAGTCCTTGGGGCTCAGTTTAACATGAGTATGACGTATCATCCTTAGACGAATGAACAATCTGAAAAGATGATACAAACATTGGACAACATGCTTCGGGCATGTGTAATGTATTTTGGTGGCTCATGAGAGGATCATGTACCATTAGTGGAGTTATCATATAAGAATAGTTATTAGACCATGATACATATTGATCCTTTTGAATAATTTTATGAGATTATTTTTCATTCTCCACTTAATTGGGTGGAAACTGGTGATACTTCACTAGTTGGGTTGAGACTTGTCCAAGAGACAACAAAAAAAGATTCATTTGATCAGGAATAGAATGGAGACTGCTCATATTCATAAAAAATCATATGAAAATCATCATTGAAATTCATTGTCATTCAAGTTGAGTGATCATGTGTTCTTGATAATATCTCTAAGGCCTGAGCATCATCATTTTATGAAGTAGGGAAATTTATATCCTCAATACATAGGTTATTTTGAGATAATATAATGAGTTGGTGAGGAGGAATATTAGTTGACTTTTACACCATGATTCAGTGTAGTGCATAATGTGTTTCAAGTATCTCAGTTCAAGAAGTATCAGCATAATCCTGACCATGTGATTTGATGGGATCACATTGACATAGTGTCTAATGTTTTTAGGTGTATTTGCCAGTACAGATTGTGGATATAAAAGAGAAAGTATTTCATGATAAAAACATCGATCTAGTGTGGATTTTATGGAAACATTGTAATATTCAGGAATATACTTTATAATGGGAGAAGGAAATGGTTGAGTAATGGCTTGAACTCTTTCTGGATAATAGTGGGTATCTACATTCTTAGGACATAAAGGCCAATGATAAGGATAATTGATCACCCCACTTTTTAAGTAAGTAACTCTTTATTTAAGTATTTTATGTATGTAAATTTTCTGGGAGGATTTGGAGGAGTTTTTAAATATGTTTTGGTCCTTTTTAGAGGTGTACAGTTTGAGAACAGTTCATAAAAACCATACTACTTCTATAGGAAATTGTGCAAAGTGAAATAGTGGACTCTAGGTAGGATCATAGTTAGGTGTAAATTTTTTATAAACTGTGTGGAAAACTAAGAGTAACCATGCAATGTGGAGTAAAAAAAAACATGGTTGGTGAATGGTTTGTATCACTATGCGATCCAACCATGTGAGGTGGTGTTTAGAGGTAGAGGCCGGTGCATGGTTGGTGCCAGGTTTTCCTAACCATGTGATCCAACCATGTCTGGTTTAATTTTAGATCGTAAAAAGTGTATTTTACATGGAATTATCTCTAAACCACTCAATTTTCCTCTATTTGGATTTTAAATTGGTATTTCCTCTTCTCAAAGGCTGTGGAGACTCTCCACTTAGATCTAGATGTGATCTGTTGCAAAATCATAGTGCATTGAAGGCTGGATTGGTTAGTAAGTCTCTTTTCTTTGTGGTTTTCATTTATATCTATTATAATTCCCTCTATTAAGTTAATAGATATAGTATATTGTGCATATATATATGATTTTTTATGCCAATCATGATGGTATTTTATTGTTTCTATGTAAGGGAACGATATCTAAGGTGGGTTTTTGGATATTCAATCCATTTTTGTTGAAGGATTTATGATGTTATTCATTTTCTCCATAGTTTCCTGGTAGGTAGATTAACTCTCAAATCCACTTTATAGGAATATAAGTATTAATTTCAAATTGATTGTTTTTTCTTGAAATTTATTATTAAATTGTTTTTAATGGTTGATGGAACCCCTCTCTGGTGACAGTTTATGAAATTGTAAAAATTGGGTTCTTTGGTAGAAAGTGAAATTGGTAACATGATTTTAAAATGGTTGGTTGGTTTTGATGCATGGAAAAGTGATCTATATAAAAGGATAGTTTTATTGAAATGGTCTAGAAACGATTTTTTTTTGGCATGGTTGTTGTCTTAAATGGTTAAGCATGAGGTGAATGGGTTGAAATGTAAAGACCTAGAATGTAACATCCCCATTCTGGAAGCCACACAAAGGGTTCCCCGAACCCGGTTGGTCACATGACCTCAAGCACATTTCCACAAACTCCAGAGGATTCCAACTAGTAGCGAAGGCCAAGGACTAATAGTGGGGAAACTATGCACTCATTTGTCAAAGTGTAGCGCAGCGGAATAAAATATACAAACATAAAAAAGTAGAATCAGTAACCAATATGAATAGAAAAGGAAAACAAGAGGAAAAGATAACTAGTAGTCATATAGATATCATGATGAAACATATCTCTAATTCTAAGAAACCATCCAAAATAGGTTACACTGCAATCAAACACAATGTAGAACGAGGTACAAAGTATAACAATAAAACCCAAAACAGTGGAAATAGAATGCAGCAGCATCGCAAGACTAAGCTCGGTCTCATGCTCTCCTACTCCTCTACAAAAATCATGTACCTGTGTAAGGACCCTTTCCCTTATCAACACCTACAACAATATAATCTGGTTGGGCTGAAGAAATGACCCAAACTAGGTGTGAGAAATTAATCTCAGTAGAAAACCACCAAAGGCCCATGCCCAATTGTCAGTGAAAATGTGCAACAATAGTGTGCAATAGTAAAAATGCAGTAAACTAGTAAGTACTCATAAGTAACTATCCCTACTAGTTTCATTTCCATTTTAATAATTATTTAATAGTTTCAAGCCTGATCTTTATCTTGGTAGGTACAATCATAGAAAATCACCACAATGAATAACCAAAGCAAAGAGTTTCCCAGACATGCAAATCATTACCCTCAGGTAAACAGAATCGAAACCTGTAGGTGATTTCCCACATATATAACGAATATTTCCCTCAGGCATACAAGATATTTCCCTCAGGCACAGAAGCAACTGCCCACAAGCATAAGAAAAGTTTCCCTCAGGCTAAACATAACACTGCCCTTAGGATAAGCAAGTAACTAGGTCGAGCCCAACACATAAATGAGGAATTTATACACATTTTATCTTAAAAAAAATCAAATCATGCTATAATCACAGCATACCCATGGGTATCCTGGCCAAATGGATAAACAAGGGAAACACACCCACGGGGTGGCCTTGGATCAAAGCAGTGATCCCAAACAATAGTTTATATATAATCAAAAGATTACCTATGAAATTATAGGTATTTAATTAATCAAGGCCTCAACCATATGACACCTCGAACATGGGCTCGTGGAAATGACACACAAAATTAACTTGACAGTTGTAAACTATCACAAGACCACCTACCTCGATCTCATCTGATCGATATATGTGAATGATGCCTCCCGAATCAACAGAGAACAACATAGATCTGGGCAGAACAATAACCCATTCATACAAAAATAAACTTCCATTGGGAAATAATTAGAAGTACATACACAATAAGGGAGAAGAAATCACCTGAGCGGTCCAAACGTGATTGACGAAGGAAGAATCTGAGATCTAGCATGTGATCAAAAGCACTTCCAGGCTTCGGCCTCCCCTACCGGTGCTCCAAATGAACTCACTAGCTCCTCTCCCGAATGAGGAGGCTACTACCCATTTATAACAAAAAAACATAATAACATAGTGTGTACTCTCATGTACATGGCATGTGATTTTCCTTTTTAATTGTTCATATAGCGGCCACTTTCCACCACCACACTGTTCATCAACCGAATTATTACATGGCGTGTATTTCTAAGTACACACCGTGTACTGTCGCTTTACTGGCGGCTACTCCTATCACCTTACTTTTCACCTACCATATGATTACACAACGTGTATATACTAAGTACACGACGTGTAGTCAGTTTTTACACCCTGCATCACCGGCAAGCCTATACGCTCTGTGTACTCATTCCATACAACCATAGTACACGGTGTGTGGTAATGTACATAGCCCGTACCCAAAAATTTTGGTATTTCCCCTCATTTTCCCTATTTTTTCAAACACACTTGAGGAAAAAGGAAAAGAATAAACCCGTACCTCAAAAATAAGAATCGGGTTCTTACAAACTTCCCCCCTTAAAGTAATTCATCCTCAAATTTCCCTTCCTAGCGTGGTGAAGATAATGCTAAGAACAACTCTGGACACTGAGCATGTACGTCAGTCTCCCACTCCCAGGTTTTTTCCTGCACCCGGCCATGATGCCATAACACCCGTATGAGAGGAACTAACTGGCCTCATAGAACCATCGTGCTCCTATCAACAACAAGAATCAAATGCTCCTCAAAGGATGCATCGACCTGAAGTTCAACCTCCTCAGGCTGAAAAGCGTGAGATGAGTCTGAGTGATAACGGCACAGCTGAGATACATGGAAGACGTCGCGCATGGACCAATACCTGTGTGGTAACTGAATTCGATAGGTAACCAGCCCGACTCACTCCAGAGTCTCAAACGGCCCCATATACCTCAGTGAATGTTTACCCTATCTCCTGATCCACCTATGTCCGAACATCGGTGAAACACGCAAGAAAACCTGATCCACAACCACGAACTCCAAGGGTCGTCTGAGGAAATCAACATAAGTTTTTTGATGATACTGTGAAGTAGCCATCTACTTCTGAATCAACTAGACCTGCTCTGAAGTCTCCTGCATGAGACATGGTCCCAGTAAAGCTACCTCACCTGACTCTAACTAGTACAAGGGTGATCGACATGGCCTACCATATAAAGCATCATAAGGTTCCATCTCAATAGTTTCCTAAAAAATATTATTATAGGAAAACTCGCCCAGGGGGATGTGCTTCTCCCAAGATCCCCCAAAGTCTAGAATGAATGCACAAAGCATGTACTCCAGCACCTGTATCGTACGCTCTGACTGGCCATCGGTCTGAGGGTGGTAAGCTGTGCTCAGAAGCACCTGTGTACCTAGTGCCCTCTAAAAAATCTGCCAGAAACGAGATGTAAAATAGGAATCCCTATCTGAAATGATAGAACAAGGGACCCCATGAAGACGTACTACCTCTCAAATATACAACTTCTCGAGATCGTCAAAACTAAAGGTCTCCTTGATCGAAAAAAGTGATCTATCTTTGTATGTTTGTCCACAATAACCCATACATCCTCATTATCTCGAGGTGACATCGAAAATATAGAACCGAAGTCCATCGCGACATCATCCCATTTCAACTCTAGAATGGGTAACTGTTGTAACCATCCAGCTAGCCTCTGATGGTCCACCTTCACCTGCTGACAGGTGTAGTATCTAGTAACAAAACCAGATACCTCTCTTTTTATACCCAACCACCAATACTGACGCCTTAAGTCACGGTACATTTTGGTAACTCCGGGATGCACAGCCCATGCTGAAGCATGAAACTACCATATCAACTCCTCCTGTATACCCCCTGTAACCCTCACTCATCCATGGATACAAAGTATCTCATCATCCCCTATAGTCCAACCAGGAGGGGGTCCACACTTTCCACCGACTCCCATAGAACTAGGCCTTCTGAATCTGATAGTTGTCTTATCCCCACTCTATCTAGGAGGGTAGAGGTCACAGCTAAGGATGAAAGATAGGTTTTACCTTGATAGTCATTAACCTCCAAATGCATCTTAGAGAACAAATACATGATCTTCCACTCACCACTGGCCTCTTGAACTACATGTATCTAAGTCCTCCTACTCAGTGGATCATCTACTGCATTACCCTTACCAGGTGTATAGGCAAGCTCAAAGTTAGAGGACTGAAGGTATTCAAACCACCTTCTCAACCTCAAATTCAAGTCACACTGGGTAAAGATGTATTTAAGTCTTTTTTGGTTTGTAAACACCACAAAATTTTCTCACAATAGATAATGTCTCCAACAACATAACGCATAAACAACTGCAGCCAACTCGAGATCATGTGTTGGGTAATTCCTCTCATGTGACCTCAAATTCTGAGACTCGTACACAACTATTCGATCTCCATACATCAACACTGGTCCAAGCCCAATACCTGATGCATCATAGTATACTATATAGATTTTACCTTTCTATGAAGTATCGGGTCTGGTGTTGATGTCAACCTTCCCTTCATCTCCTGAAAGGTTGTCTCACAAGCTTCTGACCAAACGAACTTCATACCGTTCTTAGTCAGACCCGTCATTGGCGCTGCTAAGCAGGAGAAGTCCTCTATGAACCACTAGTAGTAACTATCCATCCCCAAAAAACTCCATATTTCAAACACGCTCTTAGGATACTCCCATTAAACTACTGCTCTCATTTCTATGGGTCTACCAAAACTCCTGCTTCTGATATAATATGACCCAAGAAGTGAATCTGGCCCATCTAAAAGTGTCACTTTGAGAGCTTATCATATAACTGATGCTATCCCTGTGTACTCAGTACTATCTCAAGATGGGTGGCATGGTCGTGTCGAGTGTGAGAGTACACTAAGATATCATCCAGAAAGACTACCATGAAAGAAACTAGATATGGGTGGAACACACGATTAATCAGAGCTTTGAAAACTGCTGGCACATTTTTTAGTCCGAACAGTATGACCAAGTACTCATATAGACAATATTTATTCCGAAAGGCTGTAAGCGGTTTGTATGATGGTCTAATGCAAAACTGATGATATACAAATCTCAAATCAATCTTCTAGAACACTCATGCTCCTTGAAGTTGATCAAAAAGATCATCAATCCTCGGTAAGGGATATCGGTTCTTGACCATCAACTGGTTCAGCTTCCGATAATCCATGCAGAGTCTGAGGGTACCATCCGCCTTCTTCGCACACTGGATAGGTGAACCCCAAGGAGAAGTATTGGGTTAGATGAAACCCTTTTATTGCAACTACTCTAACTACCTCTTGAGATCCTATAACTCTTGTAATGCCATACTATAAGGAGGAATTGACACCAGTGCCACTCCTAGCATGAGCTCAATAGAGAAGTCCACCTCTCGCTCCATAGGTAGACTTGAAAAGTCATCCGAGAATACATCCCTGATATGATCAACTATTGGAGAGAAATCCTTCTGGCCAGTTCTGTGGTCATCCAGATATAAACTTGAAATCTGGGCTATCACTCCACCTCGCCCATGATGCTCGGGTCCAACTCAACTCACCTGAACATCCCATTCTCCTTTGTATAGAAACTTTCTGCCCTCTGGTGACGTGAAACTCACCCTGCGATGATAGAAATCTACAAAGTCTCGAAAGGATACCAACTAGTCCATCCCGAGAATGACATCATAGCTCATTATCTCTATGGAATAGATGCCCCATAGAAAGTGACACCCACTAACCTCAAGGGGACACTCCTTTCACTGGCTTACACATGCCTTTCTAATTCCCAACGGAGGGTCTAGCATCATGATATCTAAAGAAGAAGAAACAAAGATCCCAAGGCTCTCCAAAATGGGCCCAGATATAAAGCTATGCGTAGCACCAGTATCAGAAAGTACTAAAGATAAAATAGAAGCAACTAGAATAGTACCTATGACAGTGGAAGGTCCGAGATCCTACTCCTGTTGGGTCTGTTGCACTGCATATACCTGCCCATGCCATAGTCCTACGACACAGCCTGGCTACCCGGAGCTGACCCACCCTATTGTCTCTGAGATTCTAGAGTCTGGATACCACGTCCATGACCACCACCTTGTCTTGTACATCTTGACGCATTCTAATTCCATGACTTGAAGGAAGTTATTGGCCCTGCTTCTGCACATGGAGGTAGCACCGAACCACTCTCACTAGTCAGTAGTGGAAACACCTGGTAGAAACACTGTAGGTGACCCATCTTTCCACAAGCTCAACACTCCACTAGGTCACATGGACACTTAGGTCTCTTGTGCCCCCTTTACCACACTAGTATCACATGACCTGGACACCTGAAGAATTACTCTGGCTAGTAGTGCCACCATGAGAGAAATCTATCTGCCTCTTCCTCTTTCTGGTAGAAATAGTACCATAAACATGTGCTGAACCACCCTGGTTCGCACCACTAGCTTTCCACAGGTTCCTATCAGTAATCAATGCCTGGTTAACAATGGTATGTACTGTAACGTACCCATTTTGGAATCCACACAACGGGTTCCCCGAACCTGATTGGTCAAATGACCTCAAGCACATTTCCCCAAACTCCAAAGGCTGCTGACTAGAAGCGAGGGCCAAGGACTGATAGTGGGGAAACGATGCCCTCATTTTTCAAAGTGTAGCGTAGCGGAATAAAATATAAAAACATAAAAAAGAGAAAGTAGTAAACAATATGAACAGAAAAGGAAAACATGAGGAAAAGATAACTAGAAGTCATATAGATATCATGATGCAACATGTATTTAATTCTAAGAAAGTATCCAAAACAGGTTACACTGCAATAAAACACAATGCGACACAAGGTAAAAAGTATAACAACAAAACCCAAAACAGTGGAAACAGAACGTAGTAGCATCGCAAGCCTAAGCTCGGTCCCATGCTCTCTTACTCCTCTGCAACAATCATGTACCTGTGTAAGGACCATTTACCTTATCAACACCTAAATAAATATAATCTATTTGGGCCTAAGACATGACCCAAACATGGTGTGAGAAATAAATCTATGTAGGCAACCACCAAAGGCCCGTTCCCAACTGTCAGTGAAAATGTGAAACAATAGTGTGTAATAGTAAAAATGCAGTAAACTAGGAAGTACTCAGAAGTAACTATCCCTACCAGTTTCATTGTAATTTTAATAATTATATAATAGTTCCAATCCTGTGATTTAGCTTGGTAGGTATAATCCTAGAAAATCACTATAGCGAATAATCAATGAAAACTGTGTCCTCAGATATGAAAATCCTTAACCTCAGGTAAACAGAATCAAAACCCACAGGTGACTACCCATAGTCATAAAAAATACATCCCTTAGGAATAAGAGATATTTCCCTCAGGCACGGAAGCTACTGCCCACAGGCATAAGAAAAGGTTCCCTCAGGCTAAACAGAACACTACCCTCAGGCTAAGCAAGTAATCGGGTCAAGCCCAACACATAAGCAAGCAATTTATATACATTTTCTCCCAAGAAAACTCAAATCATGTTGTAATCAAAACATACCCATGAGTATCCTGGACAAATGGCTAAACTAGGGAAACACACCCATGGGGTGGCCCTGGATCAAAGTAGCGATCCCAAATAACAATTTACACATAATCAAAAGACAACCAATGAAATTATATGTATTTAATTATTCAAGGACTCAACCATAAGACACCTCGAAAATTGGCTCGTGGCACAATGACACACAAAATCAACTCGATAGTTGTAAACAAACACAAGACCACCTACCTCGATCTCATCTGATCAATATACGTGAACGCCGCCTCCCGAATCAACCGAGAACGATGTAGATCTGGGCAGAATGATAACCCATTTAAACCAAAATAACTTCCCCTTAAGAAATAATTGGAAGGAGATACACAAGAAGAGAGAAAACTCACCCGCGTGGTCCAAACATGATCGATGGAGGAAGAATCCGAGTTTCGGCGTGTGATTGGGAGCTCTTCCAGGATTCGACCTCCTTTCCCGATGATCCAAACGAACTCACTACCTCCTCTGAAGAATGAAGAGGCTAATACCCATTTATAAGAAAAAAACATTACTACACGGCATGTACTCTCAAGTTCACGACGTGTACTTTCCCTTTTTTAACTGTTCCTCCGGAAGCCACTTTCCAACGCCTCACTGTTCATCAGATGACTTAATTACACGACGTGTATTTCTAAGTACCTGGCGTGTACTGTCGCTCTGCTGGCGGCTAATCCTACCACCTTATTGTTCACCGGCCGACTGATTACTCGGTGTGTATATACTAAGTACACGACGTGTAGTCAGTTTTTACAACATTCATCACAGAAAGGCCTACACGCCCAGTGTACTCATTCCACACGGCCAAAGTACATGGCATGTGGAAAAGTACATGGAATGTACCCAAAAATTTTGGTATTTTCCCCCATTTTCCTTATTATCTCAAAAATACTTAAGGAAAAAGGAAAAGAAGAAACCCATACCTCAAAAATAAGAACTAGATTCCTACACAGAATATCTATGTAATTTTTTTAATTAAATGGGAATTTTATGAGTTCGTGAAAATTGACGGCGCATGATTCTGAGGCCCGATGTGGCTGGAATGAATTTTTGAACTTTTTTTTCAGGTACGTTCAGTAAACTTGTGAGTGGGTTTTTCTAACTTTTGAACCGGTGCTCGGAATTAAAATCTGAGGGCACCTTTGAACTCATAGTGCTGATATTTTCATAAAAATACTTTCACCTCGAAGACAGTAGGTTGAGGGTGGAAGTTAGTTTTTCACTTATTCGTGAAACAATCAAATAAAATTAAATGGTGTAATATTTTATTTTTATTTTATTTTGAAACTCCCATGTGGGTGTTTCACAGGTGGGGATCAATGAACTAAAACCTCCCATGAAAGGTTATGTAGGTGGGGACCACAAAGCATAAACCTCTCATGAGAGGTTATGGTGGTGGGGACCACCCGAGGCTAAACCCCCTTGAACTCCCTCTTCATTGTGGGGAAGCATTTTAAACTTCCCCAACTTTAATAGTGCTACCCCCTTTAAATAATTTTGTGCCAACTCATCAATTAATTAAGTGGAGCCAACAAAAATTATGTCAACAATTTAATTTGGGAAACATTTCAAAATATGGATACTTTTCAATTTGGTGGAATTGGGAGAGGAGAAATATTGGTAGGATTACACTTCTCCAACAAAGAACTTCTTCCATGAAGAACGTTCCTCCAACAAAGAATGCCAAAGAACGACTTTGACTTCTTCCTTGGGACATCCTCCAATGTGGGAAGTCTTCAATCAATGACCGTTCTTTCCACCTCGTTGATACCAACAAATGAACATGGTAGGAGTTTAAATTGAGTTGATTATATTACCATAATTATCCCTTACCCATTCTTGATATTCTTGTGACTCATGTATTATAGCTGCTAGCTACCACTCTAATGCGGAGAGTGTGGGCCAAACAATCATGGCCCGTCCTCTCCTAATTTATTAGGATAATCCGTGTGTTATTTGTGATGGAAGAGGATGCCTATCATACGCGATGAAGGCAATGAAGGCAATGAAGGCAACGGTGCGGCCCCACGGCCACCGTGGCTCGTAGCCTCCATGCCCTACAACGCTCCACTTCCCACGGCCTCTACGCCCCACGGTGCTTTGCCACCCATGGCCTCTATTCCCTGTAGCTCCGCTGCGTCGCCCCATGGCCTCACACACCACCCCGCGGCCTTGCCGCGTCACCCCGTGGCCTCAAGTGCCGCCCCGCGGCCTGTCGTGCCGCCCACGACCCTCTGAAATGCTGTGGCCTCGCCACCTCATCCCACAACCTCACCGCACCACCCAACAGTAGAGCTGCACTGCCCCGCTGTTGAGCCACCCCATGCCCACGCGACACCCCCGCGGCTGAGCCACCCTCGCAGTAGCCTCTGCAGCTGAACTGCCCAGTGGCCTCGCGCTGCCTACGGCTAAACCTCCCCACGCCATTGCGGAACCCCCACGGCCAAGCCGCCATCACAACACTATTCACGGTCGAACCACCCCACAACCTCGTGCCACCTATAGCTGAGCCTCCATGTGCCCTTGTGGGACCCTCACGGCAGAGTCGCCCCTCGTGGCACCCCCCGTGGTCAAGCCGCCCCGTGGCCTCGCTCCGTCCGCAGCCCCCGCGACCTGCCGGACAAACCAGTTGGTCGGGCCGCCCAGCGGGACAGGCCGAACCTAATAGGATGGGTCTACCCAGACTGGTTTGGCCCAGGCAGGGTCGGACCGGGTCGGTCCGATCGAGTCAGACCGGACCTGGACCCACTATGACCTATTTATGCTATTTTGGCCCTAACTTTGGCACTAAATGTTCGATTGATGACCCATCAACGGTGTTGGAAATACTATAGATAGATAGTCCATTATGTATACCCCCAATAATGTTTTGGGTAAAGATGAGGAATGATCGGGTTGGACCAGGCACGAATCCAACCGGGCCCTCGAGACTAAAAGGCTAAGAACTTACAGACCAGGCATCTGACTGACGTGCTGTCTATTGCGTTGAGACCCCCATGACATGGATGACCTTTTAGATAATTCTTCATGAGACATTGTAGCTGTTGGAGTATTGACCAGTGGATTGAGGATCAGACCTTCCCGGAGATGAGCGAGCATAGTACGGGAACCCAGTAGCTGGCTCCTGTGTGGGTCAACACTTAGAGCAATCCTGTGTGGGTCAGAACCTTGCGATCTTGTGTGGGTCAGAACCATGTGATCATGTGTGGGTCAGGTCCTTTCAATCTTGTGTGGGATTGAACCTTGTGATCCTGTGTGGTTCATCACCTAGTGATCCTGTGTGGGTCATCTCCTAGCGATCCTTTGTGGGTCAGCACCAAGCGATCTTGTGTGGGTTTGCCTTTTAACAAAGCATGATGATATAGTAGTTATATCTAATCATATCTACTACTGTACTTAAGTTATACCTAGTGTGAGATGATTCCATACCCGTGTGGTACATTCCTTCGTGGAAATACATTGGTGGTATTCTTCTATGTGGCGTACCTGTGTGGTACTTACCTTTGTGATTTTTAATCCTTTGTGGAACAGTTGAGCCTAGGGCTTTGGAGTTGGACTATGCGTTTTCCTTATGATTGAGATGGGTTTACTTAATAACTTAGGTATATGTATGGGCATATACCTAAGTGGGTTTATCAGATGTTTCCATTTGGCTTTATCCTTCATGGATTTTGTGCGACCTTGAGGGTATCAGGGTCCCTACTGAGTATCATTATACTCACCCCTACATGGGATATGCCCGTACCCTGTTGTATCTGGTGCAGATGACGGAAAATGCTGATGGAGGACGAGAGTACCAGGATTAGAGGTAGCCCGGAGGTGGACATTAGACGAGGGGAACCACAGAGTCAGTCTTTTGTGAGCTATACCTACCCTTCTGGTCAGATTTGTGGTGGAGGATCCAAGAGATACTTTTCACCTACCAGTCGTCTTGTACTTTCCAGTTTACTTGTACTTTCTGTTTCTTGTAATTTGCTGTTGGGCTTGTATACCGAACCCTTTTTACATTCACCAATCTTTTGTTATACAGTTTACTTGTTGTTCGTATCTTGTTGTGTGCTTAGTTGTGTGTGATTATAGTTTATAAAGTCAATTCCTTCCTAGTTTTAGCAAATACTCCTTTTGGTGCTTGTCTCCATCCCCTGGCCTATGGATGGCGGGCTTTGGGTAGGCACGGCACGGGCCCCAGGGGATGGGTCTTGAAAAATTGGTATCCTAGGAGTTAGTTATAATGTAGAACATATGACTCTAATATTTTTAATTATAATAGTGTTAAGTGTAGTGAGTGTGGTTATCAGTTTTGGGAATATAGTGTTTGTGTGGCGGCCGATATATCCATACACCTGGTCCCTAACTTCTGATTTTCGACTTTCTGCATGAAAACACTAATTATGTGTGTGTTTTTTTCATTGTGATCACTTTTATTCAGCTCACCAGGTATAACTTATTGACCGAGGTGCACCTATTTTTGAAGGATTCTTCTACAATGACAGCCAGCTAGGGTTCCGAGAGTATTATTCACTGATAGTGCACCGAGCGACGAGGCCTTGGTGAAGGGCCCTCTTCTAGTAGAGGCACTAGAAGAGGCACCAGCGGTACCATTACCCATTGGGCCACCGATGCCACCAGCCTCGGAAGCATAGAGTGCACGCTGATTGATCATGTTGCACATGTTCTAGCGCCAGAGGCCACCCAGGTTAATTGGAGTGACAGACCCATAGGCGGCTAAGGATTGGTAGGAGGCCATGGTGAGAGTTTTCTGACTAGTAGGGACAACAGCTGATCTCATGGTGATCCTTGCCACCGGTCTACTATAGGCACCATCAAGCCGATGGCGCTGAATTCCAAAAGGACTAGACCTACAGGTGGACAACCTCATGATTTAGAGTAAGTTGTGTGGGGCACCCGAGGAAGATCCGGTCATACCAGGAGCGAGAAATGTTATGCATGTGGTGGGCAGGGACACATCACTCATGACTGTCCGACCTGCTGTATAGATGATCATTAGATGGTTGAGGGACCACCTAGGTAGATTCAAAGGTTTTACTGAGGATTTTCGTAGGGAGCAGGAGGATGTGGCAGAGGAGTTGGTCATACAGCTGGCAGTGGGCTACGATTCAAGATGTTACTGCCACCACCACCAGGTAGTCCACCCCAACCATAGGGAGTGGGAGGACATGGGCGATCTTAGCTATAGGCTGCTGAGGCCTATGATCACAGCACTCCAAAGATGATATGAGGAATGATCTGTGTCTACTCCACCTTAGCTGAAATACTTATAGACATAGGTTTTGGTCATTATTTTATTTCCATTTCCCTCATTCAGAGCATGGAGATTCCAATGGATCCATTAACTCTATCCTTACAGTGGGGGACTCCTACAAGAGTGGATTCGATGATTACGCACTGGTTCTAGCAGTGAAATCGTACTCTAGGAGGTGAGAGCTTCGGCTGGGATCTCCTAGTAGTAACATCGAGGCCTTACGACATCCTCTTGGGTATGGACTAGTTATCTACAGTCCATTCTAAAATTGACTATATTAGGCGCAAAGTACGGTGTGTCCGCATGGATGGGACCATGTTTACCTTCACCGGGGAGTATGGAGCCTATGCAGCACAGGATGGACTTACCCGAAGGAGGGTACAGCTGATTACACATCAATTGTCTAGACGTACCCTCAGAGCAGTTGATATGGGGAGTTTGAATTATCATGTAGTGGTGGACCAGTACGTGGATGTCTTCCTAGATGTTGTCCTAGGTCTACCTCCTCACAGAGAGGTCGACTTTTACATTGAATTGTATCCCGGGACGACACCGATATCTACACCAGCATATCGGATGGCTCTTGCGGAGCTTCGTGAGCTGCAAGTATAGCTAGAGGACTTGCAGGGGAAGGGATTCATTCGGCCCAGTGTTTCTCCTTGGGAAACCCCAATTTTGTTAACCAAGAAGGCAGATGGGATTTTGAGACTTTTTGTCGGATATTGGCGCCTGAACCTAGTGACCGTGAAGAACAAGTACCAACTCTTGAGGATTGATGAACTCTTTGATCAGTTGAAGGGAGCACAGTGGTTCTTGAAGATAGACCTCAGAACAGGCTATCACCAGCTCAGAGTAAGAGACAAGGATGTGCAGAAGATGGATTTAATATGTTAGTATGACCATTACATGTTCTTGGTTATGCCATTCGTTGTAACCAATGCTCTAGCAGTTTTCATGGGACTCATGAGCAGGATCTTTCAGCCATACCTTGATCGCTTGGTAGTTGTCTTCATCGACGACATTCTGATCTACTCGGCTACTGAGGAGGATCATGCCTATCATTTTTAGGTAGTTCTAGACACACTCTGAGAGCACAATTTTTATGGTAAGCCCTCTATGTTCCGGTTCTAGATCCGAGAGGTTCACTATCTAGGACATGACATATCAGAGGTTGGAGTTGCATCAGATCCAGTGAAGATCGAGGAGGTACTTGATTGGGAGCCACCCAAGAGTGTGATAGAGGTATAGAGTTTCCTGGGTTTGGCTGGATACTGGCGAAGATTTTTACCATATTTATCTATATTTTCAGTACCTCTATCAACATTGATGAAGAAGGGGTAACCCTTCGTGTGGTTAGAGAGATGCCAACGGAGTTTTCCTGTGCTGTGGCAGAGGCTGATTAGAGACCCCATCTTGAGGCTTCTAGAGGAGGGCGTAAGGGACGTAGTATACTAAGACACATTAGGGACCAGACTCAGATGTTTCAAAATGTAGGAGCGAGTAGGGATCGATTATGGTTCTCGATAGCTAAGATAGCATGAGCAGAACTACACTACCCATGAACTGAAGTTAGCAGTAGTGGTCTTCACCTTGAATATGTGGCGACATTACTTTATGAGACAACATTTTACAGTGTACTCGGATCACAAGAGTCTCAGGTATATATTCTCTCAGAAGGACCTGAACCTGATACAGTGATGTTGGCTTGAGTTCCTCTAGGACTATGACTTTAAGATATTCTATACTCCTAGGAAGGGGAATGTTGTAGCAGATGAACTGAGTAGGAGGTCTGTTATACAACTGCTAGGTGAGGTGACAGAGCAGGTGGCCACTTTGTAGATATCTTTTGTGGATAGAGATGGAGAAGATTTTCTTCAGTCTGTTACAGTCACTCCCCCTCTTCTTTAGCAAGTTAGGGAGGCACAGTGTGGGGACACATAATACGAGACACGACGTGCTCAGATATCCATTGGACATACACCTGATGGATTTTCTGAAGGTGGGGAGAAATTCATCCTATTTAGAGGACGTACCATGGTACGAGTGTCTCTTTGGGGGGAAGTGTTGAGGGTTTTCCACACATCCCCTCGAGAAGTACATCCAATAGTGGAATAGATGTACTAGGATCTCCAACAACAGCACTGGTGACCAAGAGTGAAGAAAGCAGTTGGCGAGTTTGTCTCTCGATGCCTTATTTTTCAGCAAGTGAAGGCAGAGCATCAGGTACCAGCAGTCTTGGTTCAGCCTTTAGAGGTCCCATAGTGGAAGTAGGACTGGATATCCATGAACTTCATGATAGGGCTCCCACGTACGTCCAGAGGTCATGACTCTATTTGGGTGATCGTCGACCGACTCACCAAGTCGGTCCACTTCCTACCGATTATAGATAAGGGTTCATTAGAGATATTAGGATGCCGATACATGAATTAAACACGAAGATTATCTCTAATCGTGATGTACATTTTACTTTTCGGCTATAGAAGGGGTTGCAGGAGGCTTTTGGGATGCAGATTCGTTTGAGCACTGCCTTCCATCCTCAGATAGATGGTCAGACTGAGCGGACCATTCAGACCCTTGAGGACATGCTATGTGCATGGTCCTCGACTTCAGTCATATCTAGGAGGATCACTTTCCTTTGGTGGAGTTTCCATACAACAACAGATATCACTCCACCATTGGGATTTCCCTTTTGAGGGGTTGTACGGGCAATCTTTCAGATCACATTTGTGCTGGACTAACCTAGGGGAGTCAGCACTAGTGGGACCAGAGATGTTTTGGGCTACCACAGAGAAGGTGAAGATCATCCAGGAGTGGATGAAGACTACACAGAGTAGGTAGAAGTCATATGACAATAGGATATGGAGACCTCTAGAGTTCGAGTATGGTGACCACGTCTTTCTACGGGTCTCACCCCGATGAGGTTTACAGAGATTTGGCCGAGGCTCCAAGTTATCTCTGAGGTTCATTATAACTTTTTAGTTCCTTAGCATATTTGGAGAGATGGCATACTGATTATTTCTTCCACATTAGTTGCACTAGGTGATCGATATATTCCATGTATTCCAACTGAGGAGATACGTGCATGACCCTTCCCAGATCATCAACCATAGTAATCTATACGTCGACGATGGGGTGACTTTTATGGAGGTACCAGTAGATATTTAGGATCAACATGATAGGGTCCTTTGGGGATGGTCAATACCTCTGGTGGGCATTCGCTGGCAGCACAGAAACCTCCAAGAAAGCACATTGGAGCGGGAGGCACAGATGCGTGCTCAGTACCCCAACTTGTTTCCTTAGTTTGAGTTGTGGATTATGGGGACGTAAAGACCAGAGGTGGGGAGAATGTAAAAACCTAGAATTTCCAAGTAATTTTTTTTAATTAAATTGGAATTTTATGAGCCCATGAAAATTTACGGTGCATGATTCTGAGGCTCGGTGTGCCCGGAATGAATTTTTGAACTTTTTTTCATGTATGTTCAGTAAACGTGTGAGAGGGTTTTCCTAACTTTTGAATTGGTGCTTGGAATTGAAATCTGAGGGCATCGTTGAACTCACAGTGCTGTTATTCTCTTAAGAAGACATTCATCTTGATAGTAGTAGGTCGAGGGTGGTAGTTAGTTTTTCACTAATTATTGAAATAATAAAATTAAATAAAATGGTGTAATATTTTTTTTTTATTTTATTTTAAAAATCCCATGTGGAAGTTTCACAGGTGGAGATCACTGAACTAAAACCTCATATGAGAGGTTATGGAGGTGGGGACCACCAAGCCTAAACCAACCATGAGAGGTTATGGTGGTGGGGACCACCAGAGGCTAAACCCCCTTGAACTCCCTCTTAAATGTGGGGAAGCCTTTTAAACTTCCCCCACTTTAATGGTTCCACCCCATTTAATTAATTTTGTGCCCACCTTGTCATTTAATTAATTAGAGCCAACTTAAATTATGTCAATAATTAAATTTGGGAAAAATATTAAAATTTGGCTACTTTTAATTTTTTTGGAATTGGGATAGGAGAAATATTATGAGGATTACACTTCTCCATTGAAGAAATTATTCCACAAAGAACATTCCTCCAATGAAGAATGCCAACACATGACTTCGACTTCTTCCTCAAGACATCCCCCAACGTGGGAAGTTTTCAATGAATGACCATTATTTCCACCTCGTCGACAATAATAAACGAATGAGGTAGGGGTTGAAATTGAGTTGATATATTTCCATGTTTTCCCCTTACCCGTTCTTGATATTCTTGGGATTCAAGTATTATAGTCTCTTGCTACCACTCTAATGCAGAGTGTGCGGGCCCAACAAACATGGCACATCCTCTCCAATTTTCTTGGGAAAATTATTGTGTTCTTTGTGATGGAGGAGGATGACTATCATCCGCCACGAAGGAAACGACACCGCCCCGCGACCACCGCCTCCCGCGGCCTCCGCGCCCCAAGGTGCCCCACCACCCACAACCTTCGCACCCCATGGAGTTCTGACACTCATGGACTGTCGAGCTGCCCCATGGCCTCGCGGTGCCACCCCACGGCCCAACCACACCGCCCGCGGCCCTCCGAGCCACCGTATCCGCATCGCGCCGTCCCACAGCCGAGCTGCACCGTGCCCTTGCGACACCCCCACGGTCGAGCCACCCTCATGGAAAACTCCACAGCCGAGCTGCCCCGTTACCTCATGCCGCCCGCGGCTGAGCCGCCCCGCGCCCTCACGACAACCCCGCAGCCGATCCGCCCTCACGTCACCCTCTGCGGCTGAGCCTCCCACATGGCACCCTCTGTGGTCGAGCCACCCGGTGACCTCGCGCAACCCGCAACCAAGCCGCCCTGTTCCCTCAAGGAACCCCCACAGCTGAGCCGCCCTCACAGCACCCCCATGGCTAATACGCCCCCGCAGCCTCGTGTCGTCCACAGCCAAACCGCAATGCGGATCCTCGGGGCCCTCACGGCCTGCCAGACCGCCCAGCGGGCCGGGCTCCCCAGCACGGGCCGAGCTCCCCATCACGGGCCGGGCTGCCCAGCAGGATGGGCTACCCGGCATGGGCCAGGTCGGTCCAACCAGGTCGGACTCGACCCGGACCCACTTCGACCCATTTACACTATTTTGGCCATAACTTTGGAACTGAACATCCGATTAAAAAATTGTCAGCGGTGTTGGAAACCATGGAGCGAGATGGTCCCTTTGGTATACCCCCACTAGAGTTTGGGGGTAAATTTGAGGAATGGTCAGGTTGGATCGAGCACGAATCCAACCGGGCCCTCAGGACTAAAAGGCTAATAACTTACCGACCGGGCATCCAATTGACATGCCGCCTGTTTCATTGATACCCCTATGACGTGGTGGTCCTTTGAGATACTTATTCACGAGGCTTAGTATTAGTTGGAGAATCGACAAGTTTCTTGAGGAGCGGACCCTCCTAGAGATGAGCGAGCATAGTGTGGGAATCAAGTAGCTAGCTATGACGTGAAGACTGTAGAGTGATCCTGTGTGGGTCAGCACCTTGCAATACTATGTGGGTCATCACCTAGAGATCCTGTGTGGGTCAGCTCTGAGAAATCTTGTGTGGGTCAGCACCTTGGGATCCTGTGTGGGTCAGCTCCTAGCGATCCCGTGTGGGTCATCACCTTACGATCCTATGTGGGTCAGCACTGAGCGATCCTATGTGGCTCAGCACCGAGCGATCTTGTGTGGGTATACCTCTTAATAGAGTTAGATGATTCATTAGTTACATCTAATTATCTCGACTACTGTACTTATGTTATACCTGGTGTGTGCTGAGTTCGTACCCGTGTGGTACTTTTCTTCGTCGAAATACCATGGTGGTATTCTTCAGTGTGGCGTACCTGTATGGTACTTACCTTTGTGGGGGTTTTTTTTTCTTTTTTGGAATAGTTGATCCTGGGGATTTGGAGTTGGAATCTTTGTTTTCATCATGATTGAGATGGGTTTACTTGATAATATAGGTATATGTATGGTTATATACCTAAGTGGGGTTATCATTTGTTTCATTCTTTTGTGGTTTATCCTTCATGTATTTTGTGAGACCTTGAGGGTCTGGGGGTCCCTACTGAGTATTTTTATACTCACCCCTACATGGGCTATGCCTGCACCCTATTGTGTCTGGTGCAGATGACGGACAACGCTGATGGAGGATGAGAGTACCAGGACGAGAGGTAGCTCAGAGGTGGACGTTAGACGAGGCGAACCACAGCGTTAGCGGTTTGTGATCTGTACCTACCCTTCAGGTATGATTCTTGGTGGATGATCCAGGAGATACATTTCACCTACAATTCATCATGTACTTTCCAGTTTACTTGTACTTTTAGTTTCTTGTACTTTACTATTGGGCTTGTATTCCGGTCCCTTTTTACATTCAGCACTCTTTTGTTATACAGTTTACTTGTTTTTCTTATCTTGTTGTGTGATTTGTTGTGTGTGTTTATAGTTTATAAAGGCAATGCCTTCCTAGTTTTAGGGAATATTCATTTCTGTGCTAGTCGCTAGCCCCTGGCCTATGGAAGGCAGGATTGGGGTAGTCACAGCACGGGCCTTAGGGGACAGGTTGTGACATGAATATTGGTCATGAAGTACCACCATTAAAGGTACAGAGTATGGATATGAACTTATATCATCAATGGTAACACCAAATTGTGTGGATGAGTGTGTGTCCATGGTAGTTTTATGTGGAATGATTTATGGAAAAATGGATGTTGCGGTGTGGTTTTAAATTATTTTTGGCATATTTCCTTGGAAACATTTTTGGTATGGAAAATTATTTTGGTTTGGAATTGTCTTGGATTTGATATATACTATTTTAAATTGTTTTATATAATTTTTTTAACCTTTTATATCCAAGTGTAATTAGTAGGGAATCCATTTGGTAAAAGCCTAATGGGATTCATTACTCACCCCCTGCTTTTCTATATTGGTTCTTTTACAGAAATTATTTATCAAGACATAGGTAAAGGAAAAGTATATCATTTATTTAGCAATGAATCATGATACATTGGGATGTATTATGGAGTTGGATCATGGAGAATTTTGTGAGTTGTAGAGTTTTGTCTTTGGAGTATTTTAGATTTTTTCTTTATTATTTTTCTTTGGTACTCTGATTTCAGTTATGATATTGTTATTTGTAGTTGTGTTTTGGTATCTGTCCACATTACATTGAGTTGTATTACACTGTTATCAAGCATCATTTAGTGGTTTTGGTTACGGTATAGTTGGTTGTGTTTGTGTTTATTTAAAAAGAGAAAATAATCTCCCAATTGTATTGACTTCATTGGAATTTATTTCCATCCTTTAATGTATTGGGGATGTTTCCTAAGGCCAAGTAGATATTCTTCCTTGGCTCAGGACAATGAGGAGGGGAGAGATGTTACATGAATGCATTATGTTTACAGTATCATTGAACCTGATATACATATCAGGAATAAGATCACTAGGTTTTATCTTAATTGTATCATATTTAATAGTGTAATTATGTAATTTCATTTATTTAACATTGGTGGTTCCTTCATGAGAAACAACCACTGTATCCCAAATTTCGAAAATAATAGCGCAAAAAGATATTATATTGAATTATTCTTCTCCTAAGGGACAATATAAATTATTCATATATTTAAAAATACAAAAATAGGTATCTTTATTTGTATTACTCCAATATTTTATAGGATCTTTAAGTAATTCATATTTATCCTCAATAACATTCCAAATATTAAATTCCATACTTTCTAAGTGAATTTTCATTTTTATTCTCCACTGAGAATAATTTCTTCAAATAAAATATGGAGGCTTATTTGTATAAGTTCCTTCTTATCTACTAATATCCAGAAAGATATAAATTTATAAATAACATAAATTAAAGATCTTTAAATACAACTAGATCATAATTTAAAGTTATTTGAAAACTAATCCAATACCAAATGTTGGTACTAGTGGAAAAATCAGAGGGGTAAATTGAGTTTATAATAAAATTTATTTTTGAAAAAAAATATAAAAAATAAATCCCAATTTAGTAATATCTGTTAGTTAACAAAAATATAAGAAACGTATAATTTTATCTTTTAAATTCTTCTCAGAATCTCGATCACTACTCAGTTAAAATAAATTTAAAAATACTCTACCATTTGAAACAAATATACTCTTACCAAACACAATATATAAAACACTTGTTAAAGGTAACTATTGGAGATAAGATTTTTTTAATAATTTTATGAATATAAAATAGGTTTGATTTAGGAACATTAAAATCAAAAAAGATAAAGAGTAGTAAACAATTTATAAAACATATAGCACAATGTAATTTAACATGTGTTTGATTTCAAGTTAAGTCTTAATCTCCTCCCATTAACAAGCACCTTATGCCAAGCAGTTTAATATGAAAAAAATTTATCCAAAACCTAGATCAGGTTTTATAATCAAATTCTTACAAGGATGTGCAGGCATAGAACCTCTTACACAATTATGAATGGGCAAAAAAATACCAGGTCACGCAAGACCTCTTCTATAGTTTTTCATGGGAATAAAGTATAAATATTTGAGAGTATCAAGTACTCTCAAGTTTAATATTGGAATTTTTTTTGTAAAAATATATAGGGTAGAAAAGAAGAAAACTTAAATGTTAAGCATAAATAAAAAGAGTAAGAGATTAAGAATGAGAAAACGTGATAAAACTCAAATCGAATAGATTTAATTGTTTATGGTCCTTTGAATTCATCTTTGGAAAAAATTTGGACAAGTTTTTTAGTAGATTCTGGAAAATAGAGTGTCCTAAAGTCTTCTCTATAACATATGTGCATGTATAAGATCCTCTATTATTCTCTATGCAAGAGAATATGTTTGTTGTCTAACACTCCTTTTATCAGGATCATATTTTTCTTCATAAATTGATCTTCATAAAAAATTATCCATTTAATAATAATCAATTAAATATTAAATTCCATAAAAATTCAATTAATTCTTAAAAAACTAGTCATTAGATATTTGAAACACTCCACTGCTGAGTTAGACATGAAAAGCTGTATTCACATAATGAAATATTAGTTTAGCTCTTGAAAACATGATTTCGTCAGTTGACATGACTAGTTGATACTGCAAGGTGTCATGGTTGGTTCATTAATTCATGTGGTAAGTTCATTTTCACATGCAGTAGGTTCATGAATTCACATAGTAATCTATTTATGTGTGCAATCACAATAGTAATAGAAAAAATTAGTATATTAATTTATAAAAAATATACATAACTTGGAATGATAAATTGTTTTCTTCATGAGGTAGGTACATCTATGCCTCATGGTAGGTTGATTGTACATGTGGTAAGGTGATACACATCACATGGTATGCTCCACTCCACTTTGCGCGGTCAGTTCATGAGTTAGATTTTTTTCATTTGAATCTCGATAAGTATTTTTTATATAAAGTCAGGTGAAATATAATGCGTGATAAGGTGAAATGGTCACTTGAACTTTACATAGTAAGGTGGTATGGTAAGCTCATTGAACATAAAGTAGGGTCTCATGGTAAGTTCTAAACTTAGTTATTTTTTGAAAATTTGGCTATAAAATAACTTACTAATAGAAAACAATAAATTTATTAGTAATGTTATAAAAACTATTTTGGATCATTAATATAAATAGGTTCTAGTCTAATCTGAAAAATGAATTCTTCTAGATGACTTCAATTATGGACATACCATTTAAAAATATCCATATTTCATTCAATGATATACATCCATCTGTAATGGATAGGACAAGATATATGAATCTCTCCAACCAAATGAACCATCAGGAAGATCATTATATCAAAGAATAATGGTGGAAAACCCATCTCTAATTCATATAATATGACTAAAATTTCATTTTTCATGATTGGAAACTTCATCAGGTCTATAACTTTACTGCATGTGACTTTAAAAAAGAATAAAATTTTGGTTAATGTATGATGTACATTTTTATTTATAATTAAATATAAATCTAAAAGTATTAAATATTACATAAAAACATGAAATTCAGGTGATATTAGACCCTATAAATTCAAAACAGTCATTGAAATGACATTCTTCATATTTGATGAATATCCTTATCGAACATTCACACCAGTAAAGAAGTTTCAAAAGTGAAAATTTTATTTTTTGATAGAGTCTAATCATCTAGAGAAAGAAACATTTGTCTTTCACCCTTCACAAGTGACTATTCTTCCGTTATCCCCATTTTAATCATGTACAACCTAGACTTAATGTCATATTCTTTTCTTTAGTACATTTAGTTACATAAAAATAACATTATCACACATACTTTTTTCTACATGCATGAAATCAATAAAATTTAAAACATAAATATAATTCCAGTATGGTAATTAAAAGAAAATAAATCTCCTTTCCAACTGGATTTCATAAATTTTTTTGAAAAATATTTACCGTAATCATTCTCAATATATTTTACTTTCTCATATAGTTGATCACTCATTAGTGGAGGTAGTGTTGTACCTTGTTTTATTTTCTCCATAGAATATGTCATCCATTATCGATATTTATGTCATTAGGGAAAACATTTAAGATGTATTAAAAACACTATATTTGAGGAATCTTTCAACCTAACTGAGTTTGGACCTTCTTTAAAAATGAGTCACCCCAATATTCCTTCAATGTTATATCCTAAAAAAATTCCATTAGCAATAATGTAATTGATCATCCTGTACAATATGTCTATCAATGTAAACTCTACACTTTTATGATCATCATACAATATAACACCTATATCCCATATAAATTTTAGATATTCCATAAATGGATCCAAATATACCTCAATATCATTACAAGGTTTTTTTGTAGAGATATTAACAGAGACAAAATAATATATTTGTGCTTTATGCATAACCAAGGTGGAAAGTTATAATTTACCAACATAACTAGATATGTACATTGATTACTAATATATAAACCAAAATGATTTATTATATCTATAGAAAATGTAAGATATATTTTTCTTGTCTTGTTTCTAAATTTAGGATACTCATAATCAATTTTCTTCAACTGAGGAGAGTCTGCTGAGTGACGTAATTTCCCATCTTCAATTCTTGTTTCCATGTGACATGTTAATTTTATATCAGTTTCCTAACATCCATATATTATTACACACCCTATAATTATAAGATAGTACTATAAATTTTTCAAAGGACTTGATTCATCTTTCTTTTATCAATCCATCCCAACTTAGGTTATTTACAGAGTGATTCATTGTCCTTGTGAAACAATATAAAATCATTTGGATAGACATGTATTTTTTCAGAGATCATACCAATTGAACAAAGAATTATCATAGCATCATATATTCGACAAGGAACTCATTTTCTTCTAGTATTATATCATTCAGAAGACCAAGTATTTCTATAATGTTGGTGTCACTCTAGCTGCTGCTAGCATTCAAATTATATAACATCAATACAACTAAAAATGTTTAATATTTAGTATAAATGGTATACAATGGTCTCTTCTCACAACTATTTAACCTCTAAAACATCTTTGGAAAATAATGAATGTTATATTAAATTATTTTTGTCATTTCTTCCATATGATCTCCATCAAAATTTATACAAGTATTCATATCAAATGATCCATAAATCGTAGTATCATCTTAGTCACTATGTATATTCAGTTTTCAATTTTTTGTCCAAGATTTATAGCTTTGATATATTACATGACTAATAAAATGATATTCTAACATGTTAGGATGAATTCATCTTAAATAAAAACAATTTTTACATAGATAAACGATTTGAGAAGGGTCATATGCATGCTATATTGCAAACTTGATGAACTCTTTAACTCCATTTTCATACTCCTTTTCCATATGATTAACATCCATACATTTGTTATTCATATCCATACAATTAGGTTTAATAATAATAATATTTTATAAGAAATAAAAAAAATACACATAATGTATTCATAATAAAAGGAGAAAGTTATAGATACTTTTACGAAATTTGATTATTTTTATAAGAAAAAAGTTACTTTGGACACTCAAAGATGTAATAAAAACAAAAGTATTAATGAAAAAAGGATAGAAGTTATGTAAATTAGAATATTAAACTCCTTTTTATGAGAAGGTTTCACATTGATAACCACCTCATATAAGAATAATTTTGAGTTTCTTAAACAAATCTGGATGGTGTGTGGTAGCATTAAAGTATGAAATTAATGATGGATAAAAGCATTATTGTATAAAGATCATGGTTAATAAAAATTTACAATAATGGAAAAAAATTGGTTGATATCCAATATGATGTTTTCACATTTTGGTTGATTTTAATCTTAAATGAATAATATTGATCACATTAGATTACAAAAGATGAAAGAATATCAAAATTTGAAGGTCATTGGTGATGACTCCTAACAAATTATCATTTTACACAAGGGTAACCTGAAAAGAAACAACATACAGTGGTTTAAGAGTTATATTCTTCCCAAAATAGCAAATAAGTATTGAAACATACATAAAAAATCATTTATGGTACATGAAGATATTTATCTATGATAATAAAAGTCGAAGGATGTGATATTGTTTTGTAGTGGTGGAAAGCATTGAAGGAAGGGAATGTCTGATATATATAGATCTAAAAATAATCTAATTAAATTTTAATATATTGAAAAAAACAAAGAACAATAATATTCACTCACCAAATTATTAACAGTTATCAGTTAAGATGAAATTGTGAAGGATAATGATGTTTGTGGTGAGAAACCATAAAACATTATATGTGTTAAAACATTATTTTATTTCTAGATAATCGATTTTTGATGACTATAACTATAAAAAAAAAATTTTGATGAGTATAATGATTTAAAATTTACCCAAGATAGTACATGATGTCTTTTTAGTCAAGTATGCATCACCTATTGGATATAATAAACTTTTATGTACTTCATTTGAGATGAATTATACATTGACAATTTATATATATTGGTTTCAGCAATGGTGGGGAACATCATTATTTTTTGAAGGATCATTGCATTATAATTAATATAGGGAAGTGAAAATTATTTAAAGCTACTAAAATTAATTAATTTATCAGTGGTTTTTTATTATAATTAGAAGGCTCTAGGAAACAAGAATAAATCATTGGAGTTGTGTTAGACAAAAAATAATGTACATAGATTTAAATAAGGAATAGAAGAAAAGTCAGTCAATAAGAAAATTTATTTGGGTAGTTGACTTCCACATGCAATTATCATGATATTGAAATAAAATAATTTTATAAAAAAAATTAAATTAGAAAATAACATGATCACAAAATAGTTTTTAGGATGTTTTTTCCTAGAACCACTACACCAACATTAAGAATATTATGGGATGTGTATGTAACCCTCTTTATTTTATAAAATTATAATATAATAATTCACATGGATGAATAGAAAATATAGAGAATATTTTAATATATAATTAATGATATCACGAAGGAACATTACACAAGTAATATTATGATAAAAGTAATAATGAATTTAATTTATTTATTAAAAAAATATTAGACTCAGGTGTTATAGATGAATCTAAAGACATAGTGTAGGATAAAAAAAGAGAGTGGTGGAGCATTAATAAATTGGGGGAGAATTATTAATCCTTTATTGTTTTATATATGTCTATAAACATGATTGGATAAATAAATTATCTAACTCAACATAATTTATTTTCCTCTCAAACCACTCCTTTCAAACAGACCCTTAAGGCCAATATTTGTGAAAAAAACCAAAAAACATCCACTGGAAAAATTGAATAATTAAAAACACCCAAACTTGAGCACCCAAAACCTTTGAAAATCATGGTCAAATAAAGAATCATGAAGAAATTTTCTATATACAACCTAGGTAATCAAAAACCACATGGTCTCAATCATTTCATCTAGGTCAAGCTACTATGGTAGGGAAATAAGGGTGGTATAGAACGAAGGGATAAGAGAACTAAAAATGGTGAAACAATGAAAGATCAACTAAAGAGAAGTAAAAGTAATCACATGGGTTAGGTTTTGAGAAGGTCAATTCATCCGAGAAGTTAGAGGGGGAGGAATGGTAGAGGTTGAGTTCCGCAAGATCTTGAACAATGGGAACGAGAAGGGTTCTATTAGAGTAAAATTTAAAAGATCAGGAAGGGTCTTGTTATTATTTTTAAGCACTAATAAAAGGTATTTAAAGAAAATATAAAAAAATATTAAATGAATATATATTAAAAATGAATAAATTATAAAAATAGTAAGAAACAATTAACATTATTAATTACTAAATAATCTTAAAAGGTTGAATGTTAAAAATGAGTGAAATTGAATAATTAAAAATGAATATACTTCAAAAAAATATTAAAAACTGGAAAAGTTTTATTAATTATATATATTATTATAAAATTAAAAAAATGAATGATACATAGTAAATATGTACATTACAACCATATTAAAAAAATTAAATTTTAACGAATAAATATATATAAATAAATATTAAAAATGAATAAATTACAATAAATATTACACAATTAAATATAAAAAATGTATAAATTATAAATATGTAAATATAATTAAATAAAAAATATTGAATGAATGAATGTTAAAAATGAGTTATATTTAATAATTAAAAAATCTATACATTTAAAAAATATTTAAAAAATGAATAATTGTTATTAATAATATATATTATTAAAAATATTAAAAATAAATATATGTTAAAATGAAAATGAATACATATTAATTATATAAATTATACACACCATGTCAAAAACATTACATGGTAGTGATTAAGCATGTATACATAAATATTAGAAATTAATAAAACTAATAAAATATTACATGTATAGAAATTAAAAATAAATAAATTAAAAAAATATGAAAAAGTAATTAAAATTATTGATGAATAAGTTATATTAATGATGGGTAAATTAGGGTTTTTTATACAAGTAATAAATAATTTATATTAAATACAAATATAAAAAATGAATTAAATTTCCAAATTAAAAACATAATATATTAAATATATTATGTTAGTTAATAAAATTATAAAATGAATATAAAAAATTAAAGAAATTAAAGAAATATTTTGTGTGTGTGTTTATATATAAAATTACATTAATTATGTACATGTGTGTTTGAAAGTAATGTACACATATATAACACAAAATTGATATATGTTAAATTGAAAAAAATGACATCATATAATATATAAGGTCTTTTACTCGATATATACTAATTATTAAATATTTCAAATTTATATCAATTTTTAATTATAAACCATTTTTCAGTAAATATATGACTTATTAAATGTAAATACATATTTTTTCCATTTTTTCCAATGAAATTGAGGTGGGTTTCTTATGGATATTTCTTAAAGGAGTGTCGATGGATTGGCGTACGTCCCACAAGGCGGCAGGTATAGAATTGAGAGTTTGTCGGCGACGACATCTGAAAACATGATGATGATTTCAGGGTGTGTGATGTGGGATCTTTCTCAAATTTACATGATGGAAACAAAGGTAGAGAGAAAGCTTGCTGAGAATAGGTTGGTTGTGGAGAAATTAGTTGGCAAGAGGAACCCTCTCGTGATGTTGGATACCAAGGGAGTGAAGTCCGGTGACAAGAAGAAGAACAAGGTGATGGGGCTAGTGGTGAAGCCAGATTTTTATGTTGTACTGATGGTGAATGGAGTTCCACCCTGACAATGATGAGAATAAGTGGGCAAAGACTTCGGCATTGCAGTGATGGGAGACTTTTGTAGGTTGTAGAGGTGTTCTCCACTGACGCACATGGATGGTGGTGATTGGGTGGCCCATTGCATGGCAGAACCGACATGTTTGCAGTTATGGGAGACTCTAGTGGTGACCTTTGCTTGACCTTGGGATGAGCTTCCTTGATCGAGTGAGGATGTTGGATCCAGGATCGATGAACTCGAAATGGAGTTGGGTATGACATTGGGTAGTGCAAATTGACCTCAAGAGGAGGTGTTTTTTTACACGACTGCTAATGGAGGAATCCTAGGTTAGATTTGGTGTCCCTTTTTTTTGGGCTTTGGTCCATTTTGGGCCATGGGTGTATTTTTTCTTTGGGCTATTTTTTTGGACACTGTTTGGGTTAGTGTTGTGACATTTTGTTTTGAGTGTCTCGTTTCCTTGAGCCTATTGAGGCACATGAATGGTGCGGGTTTCTTGTGCAGTTCTTAGTGGCTTAGGTGATGGAGATTCTCAACTATCAGAACTATCGTTAGTGCAATGGGATGTTGACAGGCGTGGTGACCTCTAATGACTCTGGAAATTGGTGGTATGGGACACCAATGTGTTTTTTTAAACAAGCCTGACTTGAAGTGACAGTTCGTGAATGACGAACAGATGTTGATGTTGTACATAGTGACACGTCTGTAATGGAGTTCGATGGACACTGGAACGACAACATAAGACTTCAGGTGTACATAGGTCATATTGGGAGGCAGGTTCATGGTGGCCACATGAGATCCTGTACTGGGGCTTTGCCTTAGTTTCTAGGATGGGCTCGAGGCTAGTTTTGTGGGCCTTTTGGTTGTGTATTTGTGGATCCTTTTCCTGTCGGGATTCTTTATGGCCACCTTTGTGTTTGGGGGTGACCGTTGTGCCCCATTGTTGTATCCTTACAATTTACTTATTTGTTCTTAATAAATTTCGGGGACCGTGGACTAAAACCCACGGTTAGCACCGTTTTGAGTAAAAAATCAAAAATGAATACTTAAAATTAGAATTAATATATATATTAATTATGAAAATTACAATTTTATTAAAAACATTAAATGTTAATCAATAAATATTTATAAATAAATATATAAAATGAACAAATTTACAAAATATATTAAATAAATAAAAATTAAAAATGAATAAATTAAAGAAAATATATAAAAAATTACATATGAAATAAATAATAATTAAAAGGAATTAATTAATAGATATATATATGCATTAAAAAGTTTTAAATATTATATATATATTGAATAAAAATATAAAAGGGGTAAAATTTAATAATTAAACCATAATATATTAAATATTAAATATCAATAAATAAAAATCTAAAATGATAATATTAACAATTTATTATTAGTGTATGTCTTTCTCTATAAAATTGAATAAATTTCATATATACAGGGTCAAATTATGACATATTAAGTGTGAATACATATTTACTCAAAATTTTTAATTAATAATTAAATATTTATTATTTTATATATATGTCAAATTGAAAGACGTGAAATTAATACATAAAAACATTATTAATTGTCTATTACTATTAATTTGTCAATATTTTTAATAAATATTAATTTTTAATTAACTTATAAACCATTTTTCACTAATCATATGTCATATTAAGTGTAATACATATTCAGTATATATAAATCATATTTATGGAAGTTGGGGGATTACCTAAGTGGTAAAGACTCCTCGTTATCCTGCATCAGACCTGGGTTCAAATCTGGGTAGAAGTGAATTTCCTCAGGCAAGTGGTGACATAGTCATGACACAGACAGGCAGTGACATAGTCATGATGCAAGCTTGATGATGCAACCAATGTGATGTAGGCATGAAGCTGCACTGGGCATTTGGTCCGTGTAATAAGTTTCATGCCCACTAGGTCTTCGGGCCATGTAGCAGATAAATAAATCTTGATGGGTGAGATATCCTTGGGGGGTTATGACCAACCTTTCCAGCCTGTGTGTGTGGTGTGTGTGGTGTGTTTGTGTTTATTGTAATTATACACCCAATCACATAATATATATAAATAATATTTATGTAAACTAGATATATAGATATATTAATATAAATATATGTCTATATTAAATATTATTTTTAATAATATATAACTTTTCTAATTATTTTATATTCCATTTTTCAATAGATATATTATACATCTAGTGTAAATGAATATTTAGTTATATATAAATTATATTTAATAAATTATATTATATTTCTTTCAATATAATATATTTATATATTTATATGTTCTTTTTAATGATATATTTTTTATATATATGAAATATACCTTTTGTCAGTATTTTTTAGCGCTGACAAAGGTTTCCATTATAAGTGCTAAAAAGCGTTAATGAAGAGGGTTCATTTATCAGTACTTTTTAGAACTAATTAAGGAAACCTTTGTCATCTCCATTTTTTAGAGCTAATAAAGGGTAGTGCAGTTTATCACGAGTTTTGTGGTAGGGGGATGAGATCCTTCATATTGTAATCATATGATTATTGACAAGCGTCTCCAAAATATCTTCATTACCATAGTTTTTCATCACATTTAGTGAAGATGATGACACACCTTCAAGTATGCGGGAGTCTTCCGATTGAGATCAGGATCTAATGACTACTGTAATCCCCTCAGGGTCAGGAAATATTTTTTTCCTACTTTAGTGATCTTCATTAAAAAAAGATTACTGCATTGGCTATCTAGGTGCACAAATTTATGTTCTTCATTTATTACACATTGATTTTATTAAAGATACATCGTATCTATTTGGGTTTTTCTTCTACTGCCATATCTATACGTTGGACATTGAATACCCAACAATTGTATCAAAAGGAAGGATTCTTCGATGGATCAACATGTTCATTTTATTTCTTAATGAAAAGCACATTTTACAAATTGTAAAATGGGATATTTAAAGTCTATAAATAAACATGAAAGGTCATATTTATATTTAATAATTAAATAAAAAGGTTTATTTAATTATTTATTATTTTATGATATTTATATTATAAAATAACTTATAAAATGGGAATAACATTAATAATAAAGGCTAAATAAAATTTGTTCTACTAGAATTTTTTAATAATGAAAAGTTTTTATTTATTATTATTATTTATGAAAAAAAATTGTTTTAATCAAGATAATTCAATGATAAGTTGAATTATATTTTTTATAATATTTTTAAATAATGAAAAAGTGTTTTTTAATATTTATAAAAATTTATAAAATTGTTTTATTAATTAATCAACAATAAAACTTTTATGGTTAATTGATAAATATTTTTCAAATATGTATGCTTTATAAAATATTTTTAAATCATAGTTAATCTCATTTTTGAAGAATATTTTAATTTATAAAATGTTTATAAATTAATAAATTATAAATTGTTTATAATTAATTATATAGATTTTTATGAAATGTTTATCAAAAAAATATTCTAAATATTAAATGTTAATATTTAAAATACCTTTCACTAAATTATGTGGCATGTCTTGTGATTTAGAAATAAAATGTCTATATAAGAATCGTAAGGGAAAATTTGTAAATGTTCCAACCTAGGTAATGTTAATAATAATTCATTTTTATTTCTTAGAAATATTCATTATTATATTTCATGGATTCATATTCACTATATTGATTCTAATAAAATTTTCCAGAAAAAAAAAGAAATAGTTTTTTAACCAAATTGTTTTTCATCAATTATATGATTTTATTCAAAAGTTAAATTTATAAATTTTATGAATTTAATTAGATAAAATGAAAATAACTTTTGATATTATCATATCAAATTTATAATAGGGTAAATTTGTGGGATTTGTTTTAAAATATTGATTTTTAAGTGAATGGTGAAAATGCTGATTTTGCAAAACTATCTTTTCTTTTTATTTAAATCAATTAATTTAAAAGTAACATTATACTTTGGATTTAGTTTTAAAGTAAAATATAATCCATTTTACTTAATATAATTCAACCAATTCCACAGGAATCTGCAATATATTTTATTTCGATATAACTTTATTATTAGGCTTAAAATGCATTTTTTTGAAAAAAATCTATTTTTCATTGCATTTTGCGTTCTTATATTAAAAGTAATTTTTATGGATTCAACATATTGAATCTTTAAAAATAGATTTCATATTTGGAATCAAGTTATTCTGATTTAGTAATGAGATCAATTTCATTTCTGGTCATTATGAATAATAACCTTGGTAAAAAAGTTGTCACTATAGTAAAAAGGAAAAAACAAGTTAATTAAGGTTAGAACTAAGTGATAAAGCCAAAAAATATAGGATTAATTATAATTTTATGAGATTACCTCAACCCTTATCACATTATATTCTAATTTTAATTATCTAATTTTCACATTCCCATGAATAAGAATTTGATAATTACAAGACAGTCACTCCCCCCCACTTATAAAAGGGCACCCCTGTCCTCTCTTATTCACACCACTTGAACATTTAATATTGACCAATACCTACTCAAATAACTTCCTAACACCTCTATATATGTTCTAAAGATTTTGGTCACACCAAAGGACCAAACCTAGATGGATTAATGTGTAATTCAAAGGAGGATTTCAAGGAATAGGTATAACTCTTAATCGAGTGTTTTCATGTTTATTTATTCTTTCACCTCCTTAAAATCTTATTTAACCAAGATTATATAATAAAATAATTATATTAAATATATTTAAATGTTTTTATATTGATTTCAAACCCCTTTTCATCTTATTTTCCATCATATGGAAAATAAAAACTTCACTTGCGCATACATGTGAACTACCATCTCTATAAAGCGATATGTTTTGCTTTCCCTCATTACCACTCATGACTAGTTAAAAATATAGAGTTAATAAATATATGACATGTTTATTAAATCACTACTAGAATTTTAAGCTATATCCATGGACCTATAGCCACAGTTTTATAGGTCCGTGGCTATAAACTATTTATAGCCACGCTTTAATTAAGCATCTGTGGATAAACTTCTAAACATCAGCATTTCTTTTTTTTCTTTGGATTTCATCGGCCTCTCCTCTCCTCCTCCCTCGATCCGTGACGACCTCCCCTCTCCTCCTCCCCTGATCCGTGACCCTACTCTCTGAACTGTCTACAGATCTCACCACGACACACTCCTCCCAACGCTCCCAATCAACGCGGTCTCTCACGCTCCAATCGACCTCTCACACCGCGACCCTCTACTCCGAACCGTCGACCTCTCTCACGACCTCTCTCACGCTGTTCATGGTGGCCCTTCAGAAGCATGAATCCACTGGCACTTCAGCTTTCAATTTCTATGTACTTTCTGAATCTCCCTCCTTCTATTTCCCTCCCACTATAAATACCCCAATACAAGAAAGTTTTACATCCCTCACCCCAACACTGGTGAATGTTGAATTATAAAAAAAGTTTCACAACCTATGAATTTATTAAAAACTGACCCGTAGTAGCTTGTTGGTATTCAAAATCATTGATTTGATGACATGAATCATAGTAGCTAGCTATTATTCACAAGCATTGTTACACGAGTTCATGAATTTTATACCACTCATAAGATTTCATTGTTTAAAATTTTTATAGAATTTTCACTGATGAAAATAAGTTTTAGGGTTTTCTTTTTTCTCTCTATTTACGACCGCATAATGTTTACATGAGTGCAGTGTAATGGTATTAATTGTGGAAAATGGGTTTGATTATTTAATATCTCTTTTATTTTTAAAGAAAATGAATAATCTATTTACCCTTTTTATGTGAATGTAGTTTAATTTACTAATCTTTTTCTTATTCATTTATTTTGGAAGATTCTTCTTTATCAAAGACTAAAATGGAAAAGATATTGTCTAGTAGTGTTGCTTTGTTTATTTTTATAACTTTCTATAATCTTTTGAATGTTTGTGAGTTACTTTTAGGATGGAGATAAGTACTTCATTAGGACATAATGATCTATTTGGTTCACATGTACTAAATGAAATAAAAAGAAAGAAAACAGAATGATGTTTGAATTCATGCATTTTATTCCAATTTTCAGTAGGAAGTGGGGGTTTACCAAGTTTAACTGCACCAATTAATTGAAGTGGTAGATAAGTAACAAGATTTTTCCCGATGGTGTTAATTAAAATATTTTGGGATCACATTTATTAATGTTGTTTCTTAGGTAACAGGTTGGCTTCCCTTACCCATGTTATTGTTCACTTTACACCTATTTGTTACTCTTGTTTTGTTGTGTTCAGAATTGTATGCCACTGTTGTTTTGTTTGGTTGTTAAATATGTATACGATTTTATGCTCAAATTTATGGAGTTTGTGACCATCCTTCTTATTTATATTTTTGATGTTTCTCCATTGTTTCATTTTTCTGGGTTGGATGCTACTGCATTTATTCGGATGCTACTGCATTTTTGGATGCCACTGCATTTTGGATGTTGTTATTTCCCCTCTTTTGTTTTGCATTTTGGTTTGTATTTTGTCGGATGTTGATACATTTTTTGGATTCCACTGCATTTTGGTTTGCATTTTGGAATTGGATGGTGTTTTTTGGTAGACACCCTGCTGCTGCATTGGGTTGGGTCTGGGTCTGGGGGGCTGTAGGGGGTTGGGGGAGGGGGGCTGCCGAGGGGTGGGGGTGGGGAGATGGAGGGGCTACTGTAGGGGGATGAGGGGGCTGGGGGGTGCATGGTTCTGGGTTTGGGTTCAGGTGCATCGGGTTGGGTTTCACTCATATAACTTAACCCAAACTAACCCAAACCATGACAGGTTGGGTTGGGTTAAGTCCTTTGGCCATGTGTCAGGTTACCTGACCCCAGCGGGTTAGGTCGGGTTGGGTCAGGTTCTCACAAAGCACGTGATCGACGTAAATGTTTTTTGTTGGGTCGAGCCTCAAAACACCCTCGACCCAACACATGAACACCCCTAAAGCCCGACACTATTATGAAGAGTCATCTCTTGGACTTGAAATTAGGTGGATCTTTTGATTTTCATGAACCTACTTCACACTATCTATGGTAGTTTTTTCAGCTCCATGGAAGATGTTCTAGAATTATTTCATATGTTTAAGGTACATGAAGGCCTTTGTTGATTAAGTAATACACTGTTGAATTTGAAGGCATGGGAAACATCGATGTCTCCTTCATGTTTTATTGCGTGGAGTACCGGGTGCGGGGTGCGGCAGGGCTCAGGGTGCAAGTTGAGACATCTATATTTTGTTTCTGGAAACTAATATATATCCACAGTTTACAACCATGGTAGTATAACTATTTTTTGGAAGTACAGGATGTGGAATAAAAAAATGTTATTCAAGAATGGTATATAGTTATTCTCACCATCAATTTTTTTAGATCCTTTTTTAGAAAAATGGTTTTTAAACTACATATTATAATTTTGTAGATGCATTAAAATGTTTTTCTCCTAGAAAAAGGGTCCATGAAAATGTGATTCTTAAAGAAGATTTGGTGGAAACAATGTGTAATGTGGATGAAAGTGTGATATAACTGGTCTATGATGTATCACTGCAAGCCAGGTAGTTTCTATTATTTAATTTAGATCCATTTCATTATATAATTTTTATGGACTTTTCTATTTCAAATAATTAAAAAAAAAATTTTGCCTCACCTAAACTGGTTATAGGTACAATCCATAGGTTAGAGATATCATAGTAGTGCATGTTATTGAGGTAGAGTACCACAACTAAATTCATTTAATAATAAAATTATTAGATGTGGGTGGTAAATTTATATTGATTCCTGATTTTTTCAGTTGGTAATAATTAAACCATTTGTAATTTAGCATCCTTCAATCCACCTCATACTTTTGAGCAACAATGTTCTAATGATTTGATCTTGATAACTAATTGAGAGTGTTAATGTTCAGGTTTCTCCAAAGTGATGAAGGATGGAGATCAATTTTATATAGGATGATTTTTTCTCTATTCAATGAAATTTTTCTAATGTAATTTAGGTAATATATATACATAAATATAATTTTTTTTATAAAAAAATAGATTTTACTCATTTGCAATTTTAGAATATTACAGGACTTCATATGAAACAATCTAGAGTTATTTCCCAAAGTTAACATCACTGTTTATTAATATTACAATTATTTTAGTTTTCATATTTCATAAAATATTATATATTCAAATTGTTTATTATCATAATTTCATTGCATGCCTTATTAAATTATTCCAAATATTTCACACATAAATTTTGAATCCCATGTAACTTCTGATGTTCTCCATTTATTCTCCCATTATTTCTTGCATTGTTCACTGAGAAAGGTTTCTTTCCACATGTTCAAAAATTTTTATTTAGTTATGAATTTAAGGGAAAACTAAATGGGTCACTCTAATCTATTATTTTTTAATCCATGTACATTAATTCACTTGAATTCTAAGTGATTGAAACTACAGTAGTTATAACATCAGTTATTTGGGTCCGTAGTGTCCTAATTTTACATCTGTTATTTACACTAATACATAACTATGAATTAATGTAAATATAGTTACTATGTTTGCAATACTATTTCATTTATTGGTTTTCCCCTCACAATCACTAATGTTGATAAGAGGATTACATATGAATTTCTAACTATATAGTTATTACATTTCAATAATTATAAGGAAGAAAAATAACAGGGAAGTTATATTACAATGGATATTATCAATGTTACAATGAAAATATTCTGGATATGAATGTTTGTAAATATTTTTTGAATTATTTTTTTGACATTACTTTTAATTTTAATTTTAATTTTAAACTATAGATTCTTTAACTTCCTTATCATATTTTAGGGAAATGCAATGCCTCATATTCATCACATGTAATAAGAAAGAGGAGAACATTGTTGAATTTATGAGATTATAACATTCACATTTCATTGAATTTTCAATTCTAACCTTTCATAGTTCATTAAATTTTTATGTTAGTTTTTACAAAATTTTTGAATTCAATTTATTTTTATATTACACAACTATTAACTCTCTTCCTCTTTTACTTCCAATATTTCCTATACTTGATGGGGTTGTGTGATGTATGTTAATTGAAAATTATTTTAATATTGATATTGGGTAATGGATTCATAGTAGAATAATGTGGTCATTTTTCCATGGATATTTATTTCCTTCCAACATAAATCAAATATGAATGCTCCATCATTTTACACCATCCCTAAATATAATCCTTGAAAATTGAGTTGTTTTCTTGATTTTTTCCCACAAAAGGAAGTAATTACTCCCGAGTAATAATTGAGATTTGTTCTATATATTTTCATTGTCATGAGTTTTTAATATGTTTGTCTTATAGAAAAATAATTTATATTTAAATTTTTTAATCATTGAGATTTGTTTTAGATATGAAAAAAGAGTTTATCTTAAAAAATCCATCTGTAATGGTCACTAATGATTTTATTCTTTTTTTTTTATTTTTTTAGATTTGTGTAATTTCATTATTTACAATTAAAAAATTCTAAACCATTCCTTTTCATTTTCAGGTTTCCGAGATCAAAGAAGATTCAAGAATAAAAAAAACTTGAAAAGAACAAGTATACATCATTTGATATATTCAAGTATGTTTCCTTTAAAATAATTACTTTTTACCCAATTTCATGATTTGATATTTTTTCATATTTCTATACGAATCTTGGTTTAGTTAATATAAAAAGTTATTTACATCGACTTTGATATTTCCACATAACACCATAGTTGCAGACATATTTCATTCACACCTATATGTTACCCACCTAAACTTTACAGTTTATTCAATAACATCTAAAAAATGGGTGAATTTTTTTTAATTTGATACATTATAAAATATCATATGGAATATATTTTTCAAATATTATTGCCTCTTTTGTATAGCCTTATCTATGGAAACTCTATACTCAATCATATATTTTGAATCCTTTCTATGTAAGTTTTCTACATTCACATACATGAATATAAAATGTTGCAACCTTAATTAAGATTCATTCATTAGAATAAAAATGATAAAAAAAATTAATACATTTGGTTATATATAAAGCATAAAAAATATGTCGATCATCATAATATAAAAATCCAATAATACATACACATTGAAAAATACTAAAATATAAAATGAGTATAGAATATAATTCCTAACAAATATGTCAGGTTTGAGGGTATCCTTTTTAATGGAATGTTTCTATTTAGAAGGTATGTAGGTAGTAGGTGTTGGTAGCTTCATACATGATAACTATTTTAACATGTTTCCAGTCGACGTTAGGAATTAGAGTTTAGATGTAAGTGGGTAGTCACATGCATAATTTAAAACTCATTGATCAACAGTCCATGAGTTTCACAGAGGATATAGTCATCCATGGGTTATGCATTTTTGTGACTATAGAGGATTTAGTAATATGGTAAATTACACCCTAAACATTAATATAGATAGAGTTAATTAAGTTACCAATAGACATATGTGTCAGATAGTAACACGACGAGGGACCTCCTAGAGTTGTAGAGGTTAGTCCTCATGAAAGCATCATTAATAAAGGACCACCCAGTTCATTAATAGTTACAAAGATGGATGTTGATATGATCATGTTACACCACCTCCACCCCTATAACATGAATGGAAATCTTAGAGATCAAGAAATTTGGGAGGCATCTTAAAGTTAGAAACAATGGTTACCACATAATGATCAAAACTCTATGATGTTTTGTCTATGTTAACTCTATAGTTTCAACCATATTCATATACAACATTGAATTTAAACCATTTTTATTCATCCTATGAGTGAGTGGTAGAGATTCGAATAGATCCCCTACCCCAAAAAATGTGTTTGCAGACATTATATAGAGGAAATCATAGAGTTACAAACATCTTTTGAGGATGTGATCATGTACTTAATGGGTGATGTAATACAAGGTATATGCTTCATACTATCATTTGGTTCCTGGGCAGACTACTTTCATTAAAGAGTGATTTCCTACTAAGTGGATTGATTAATATTTTTCATAATGTGATAATGGGATATTCAATTGGGATAAAAAAGGCGTGTTCATGGAATGTTATACCCAAAATACAATTGGTTAATAATTATGGATCTATGTGTGATAGGAACCTCATACCATTAATATAGAATAATTATTAAAGAGTCCATGGAATTGTTTCTTGATGATGTTCACTGGTTTCTTCCTAATATAGATGGTAAAATGTTCATCTATCTATACACTAAGACTACTCAACTATATTCTGATTCTTATTAGATATCCCCAATTTAGACTAGATAGATAAAGATGTAATTCTACATCTGCAAGGGGAATAATTTCATTAGAACCATTATGTTTCTGATTATTTTTATTTACTTTAATTGAGCAGATTGATCTTAAGCACACACCTAGATGTTTTTAATATATTTTTAAGAATTGGTCATTATCCTAAATAATATGTTCGTGAGGCAAGCATTGCACATGAAAAATGTCACCAGATCCACCTCCACTATTTAGGCCATCACCATCCTTATAATGAAGCTCACAGAGGTCTCAAATTACGGTATTCTCATAGAACTAGGATTAGAAACCGGTTCATCTATGGTGAGGGGTGCTGTCAAGATTTGGGACATGGGGTTTGGTAAGAAGAAGATGTGGGGGTTGAGGAAGAAGAGGAGGGTATTTTGGACCTTTTAAAACATGAACATACATTCCACCCTCGAAGTTTTAATTTTACCAATCAAAATTTATAAACACCATTTTCCACAAACTAAATTGGATTACCCCTGATTCGAGCACCCAAGTCGGCATGTGGAAAGGCTCAAGGGTCATTCTCAATCCCTTCGAGCTAACAACAATTGTTGAGGCATCAGACTATGCTCTATGAGAATAATTTTCCTATATAAATATTATTCAACAAGTATCAGAATTCCATCAAAATTTCAGCATAGTGCGTCCATGCCTTAGATGTCCTCGCATAACAAAATAAGTAGTTTCTGGGGGGTATATTGTAGGGGGTAGGGGGTAGGGGTAGGTTGCAGGGGGCAGGGGGGAAAGTTGGAGGGGTGCAGGGGGCAGGGGGCAGGTTGCAGGGGGTAGTGGGGCAGGTTGGGGGGGCAGGGGCAGGGGGCACATTGCAGGGGGGAAGGGGGGAAGGTTGGAGGGGGGAAGAGGGTAGGGGGTAGGGGGGAGGGGGCAGGGGGAGGGTGGAGGGGTGCAACTATGGACATATTAACAACAGCCCCTGTTCTGGGTTTGAAACCCAAAAATTCTTTTCCCTTTTATTTTATTTTATTTAGTTTAGTTATTTTACTATTTAATAAAATTTTTCTTGTGTTATCTGGGCATGAAAAAAGCTGGACAGAACCTCATGCACTTGTTGAAGATCGAAAAATACATTTTTTGGAAGCATAAACAAGCATCCAGGTTTGTGTTTCTACATAGTTTTCAATGTTTTTAATGTTTTCCACCTTCCTCTTTAAATTTTATGTGTGACATTGCCCATTTAATTTGAAGGTTTCTGTAAAATACATTTTATGTGTGAAGGTGCGTATACCCAGTGGGGGAGAAACAACTTTTAGTTAGAAAGCTCCAACATGTCGCGGTCATGCCGTGGTCACGCCGCGGTAATGCTGTGATTTGGACCTGCTCCGGCCACATCCATCCCACACCCGCCCCCTTCCACCTTCATTTTAGCCCACTGCCACCAGCATTCCAACCCGCAACAGCCCCCTGCAACCTTTGAATCAGCCCACACCATCCCCCCAACACTTGCAACCATCCCCCTTTCACCAGCATTCCAGCCCCTCCCGCTCTCTTCGCTCTTGGTCGGAAGATGCTGACTCGCGGATGTCGCTGGACCGGGCCAACACGCCGTGGTCATGATGCATTCACTCTGCGGTCACGCTGTGATTTAGCCCTGCTCCGCCCACATACATCCCACACCAGCCCCCTTCCACCTTCATTTCAGCCCGCTGCCACCAGTACTCCAGACCACAACAGCCCCCCTGGCACCTTCGAATCAGCCCGCACCATCTCCCCAACACCTGCAACCAGCCCCCTTCCACCAGCATTCCAGCCTCCTCCTGTTCCCTTCACTCTTGGCTAGAATATGCTCCCCAGAGGATTTCGCTGGACCGGGCCAACACGCCGCGGTCACGCCGCAGTCACGCCGCTATGACGCCGTGATTTTGTCCTGCTCCAGCCACATCCATCCCACACCAGCCCCCTTACACCTTCATTTCAGCCCATTTCCACCAGCATTCTAGCCCGCAACAGCCCCCCTTCCACCTTCGAATCATCCCACACCATCCCCCCAACACTTGCAACCAGCCCCCTTCTACCAGCATTCCAGCCTCCTCCCGCTCTCTTCGCTCTTTGCCGGAAGATGCTGCCCCGCGGATGTCGCTGGACCGGGCCAACACGTCGCAGTCTCGCCGCGGTCATGCCGCGGTCACGTCGCGGTCATGCCGGGATTTGGCCCTGCTCCGGCCACATCCAGCCCACACCAACCCCCTTCCACCTTCATTTTATCCCACTGGCACCAGCACTCCAGCCCGCAACAGCCCCCCTGCCACCTTCGAATCAGCCCACACCATCTCCCCAACACCTGCAACCAGCCCCCTTCCACCAGCATTCTAGCCTCCTCCTGCTCCCTTCCCACCTAGCCAGAAGATGTTGCCCTGCGGATGTCACTGGACCGGTCTAACACACTGCGGTCACGCTGCAGTCACACCGCGGTCACTTCGTAGTCACGCCGCGGTCACGACAAAGTAATGCCGCGATCACTCCGCGGTCACGCCATGATTTGTCCCTACTTCGGCCACATGAAGCCCATACTAGCCCCCTTCCACCTTCATTTCAGCCCACTGCCACCAGCATTTCAGCCCGCAACATCCCCCCTGCCACCATCGAATCAGCCCGCACCATCTCCCCAACACCTGCAACCAGCCCCCTTCCACAAGCATTCTAGCCTCCTCCCGCTCCCTTCACACCTGGTCGGAAGATGATGCCCTGTGAATTTCGCTGGAACAGGCCAACACGCCGCGTTCACGTCGCGGTCACGCCGTGGTCACCCAGCGGTCATGCCGTGATTTGGCCCTACTTCAGCCACATCCCGCCCACACCAGCCCCCTTCTACCTTCATTTCTGCTCACTGCCACCAGCATTCCAGACTGCAACAGGCCCCCTGCTACCTTCAAATCAGCCCACACAATCTCCCCAATACCTGCAACCAGCCCCCTTCCACTAGCATTCTAGCCTCCTCCTGCTCCCTTCGCTCCTGGCCAGAAGATGATGCCCTGCGGATGTCGCTGGACCGGGCCAACACACCGCAGTCATGCTGCGGTCACTCTGAGGTCATGCCGCGGTCACTCCGCGGTCATGCCGCGGTCACTCCGCGGTCACAGTGTGTTAATGCCGTGATTTTTCCCTACTCTAGCCACATCTTGCACACACCATCCCCCTTCCACCTTCATTTCAGCCCACTACCACCAGCATTCCAGCCCGCAATAGCCCCCCCTGCCACCTTTGAATCAGCCCGCACCATCCCCCCATCATGTGAAACCATCCCCTTTCCACCATCATTCTATCCTCCTCCCACTCCCTTTGCTCCTGGTCGGAAGATTCTGCCCCTCGAATGTCGCTGGACCAGGCCAACACTCCGCGGTCACGGCGCGCGGTCACGCTGTAGTCACGCCGCGGTCACGCCGTAGTCACGACGCATTTATGCCGTGATTTGGCCCTGCTCCAGCCACATCCTGTCCACACCATCCCCCTTCCACATTCATTTCATCCTGCAACAGCCCCCCAGAATCAAGATGGTAGCCTCACAATAATTCCTCGGTAACAATATTCATAGGATGAATTGGTTTTGGTACTGAAGGTTAAGGATATTTTTATACACATTTAGATTTATGAGTCTCTTAAGGTTATTTTTGTTACCATATCATTAGAGGGTCCGAGTTATAAGTGGTGGAAGTCTATTATTCAGACTAAGCCAGACAAAGACTATTCTTGGAAAAGTTTCAAGGCATTGTTCATTTAGCATTCTTTCAAAATGAAGTGAAGGTACTGATGGCTATAGAATTTTCTAGAAGGGGCTGTTCAGGTGGGGTGTCCAAGGGCTGTCCGAGGGGGGGGGTGCCGGGGGGTCTGCAGGGCAGGGGGAGGGTGCAGGTGGGGTGTCCAGGAGGGGCTGTCTAGGGGGGGTGTATAAGGGTTGTCTGGGGGGGGGTCTGCAGGGCAGGGTGCAGGTGGGGTGTCCATGTGTTGTCCGGGGTGCCAGGGGATATACAGGGCAGGGGGAGGGTGCAAGGTGGGGTGTCCAAGGGATGTCCAAAGGTGCATTTACCAATCTTTTTTTGATGAAGAGGAATGGTGCACTATATGGTGAAGAAGGTTGGTCTAGGAAAAAATTATTTAGATTATCTTGTAGTTTGTGCACTATAGGGTGAAGAAGGTTGGTGTAGGAAAAAATTATTTAGATTATCTTGTAGTTTTTTCTTCAACTCCTCATTTTCCACAAAATCTATTCTATATTGAGTCTTTTATAATGGTATTTACCCATATGTAATATAGACTGAGTCTTTTCAAAATTGGCCTCTTCTCCCCTAATTTCAGAATCTGTTGGCTTCGTGCTCCCTGAATGGAACGGTGAGGAATTCAATTATTTAATGGTTGGATTTTTGGGTGGTTATCTCTTCTTGGGAGTAATTCACCTTGTCTTGGTTTTCTTACTATTGTTCATGTGAAAACTATTTATTCCAACTCTTTCGGTGGAAACTCATTGTCCACATGCGTTGCAGATTCTCCTAGGCTGTGGTGTGGTTCCTTCTCCTGGGCCCCCTTGCCCTTTCATAACCTATATTTCCATCATTTTATCAGTGACGTGGTTGGATATTTTTTTGTGGACAAGCACATTTATTAGCTTCTTGATGCTTCCTCTTCCCAGATCTGTGGGGATATGGATCTCTCCAACCCTTCCCTAACTGCATCCTCCTCATGGCAGGGACTTTCTCCTTGTGGAAAAAGCTCTTCCATCAATTCCTAATTAATTTCATCTCCCACTTCCTATTGCAAGGACACTTAGAATATATGTGAAAACACTTTCATGTTGGTCCTTAGGCCCCCACAGTGGTGTTTATACTCTTCATATCCCATCAATGCAGCCTAAATTTTCCATGGATCCTCATGAAAAGGGTGCGTCTTTTTTTCCCCCACTTATAATTCACCTCCTGCTGTTTCGCCGGTGGTCCTTCAGCTTCCTACAGTGCCTCCCCTAGTTTCTATTGTCCTGTTTCCCCCACCTTACATACCTGGTCTAAGGAATCTTCCCACTCTTCCGGATGTATGGCCTTCGGAGCCGCCACTACCCCTCCTCCTTGGCTGTGTCCCACCCTCTGATTCTACATCATACAATTATTTTGTGGTGTTTAGGCCTCATGTGAACATTTATTCAAGAAATTTCCCTCCACCTAGTAGAATGCTTCATTTTCACAAGGGAATATAGGTTCTCATCTCCCTGCCTCCCCCCCATTCAGGTGATTGATCCGGATTCCTCAAGTTTCTCCCCCTTATATCTAAATTTTTTTCACTTTCTTTATTACTCCTCCAAATTATCTAGAATGGGAAATAGATATCTCTCTATATTGATGCATCTCCCCCACGCGAGGGACGTATACCAAATATTAGTCCAGGATCCTTCAGGATTCCAAATCATGCAGTAGATTTTCCTCTTTTCCATCACCCCCACTCTTCATTAATGACATCCCTCTTACATTGGAATTCTTAGGGCCTAATCACCTGGGGATAATACTATCATCCTTTTTCATGAACTTTATCATCTCATCCATTCATTACATTTCTACCTTGAGCCTATACAAACCTCCTCTCGCATTGTGGGGTTTGATCATAGGACCAGGGTGCACAACATCATGCATGCTGACCCCAACAACATTCATATTGGGATGTTCTATCATTATATCATTTCTATAGTCCTTTTGTGTTCGAATGGTCAATTAATCACCTTAATTATTTATGTCGATAACCGAAAACTCATTGTAAAGTTTTTCTATGAATAATGTGAGATGATTTCTAGAGAAACCCTTTGGTGAGTCATTCATTCCATTGATCCTAGGGAAATTCCATGGATCATGGGAGGTGACTTCAATGTTATAGTTGGTCCTTCTGAAAAGAAAGGTGGTAGAGTTTTACCATGGAGGTAGAGTGATGAATTTCCTTCATTCCTCTCTCAAAAAGGTTAAATTGACATTGGTTATTCTCGAGACCAATTCACATGGTTTAACAACAAAAGGGGGGAACCCCATGCATGGAGTAGGTTTGAACGCTTCCTAGAAAAATTGAATGCCATTTATTTCATACTAAGTGTTAATTTTTTCACCTTTCTTGGGATCTTTCAGACCATGCACTGATTCTTGTGAACCTTTTTTAGGATTATAATAGAGTTGATCGCTTCATCTTTTCTCACATATAGATCTATGACCCATGTTTTCTCAACACGGTTTCTGAGTCCTAGTCCTTGCCAGTTCATGATAACCTATGGATTGGTCTTCATAACAGGGTGAGGGAACTTCAACATGATCTTTATGCATGGTTAATGATCCTACTTGTGTGACATCAAGACAAGAATAACTTTTGTTTAGATGTTACCTTTTTAGAAACACAATTGTTGTCCTACTGTGATAATGACCTGTTTAGTCATTTGATCTCAATGAATAATGATTTGGTGGTCTGCCTTCTGGAAAAAGGAATTTCCTTCTTAGGAATGAGATCCAATTAAATGGATTCTGGAGAGGGAAAATCTACAATTTTTCATGCATGCATTAAAGAGAGAAACCACCATACTAGGCCTAACATAGTCCAAGAATATGGATCCTTTATGGCTAATCAAAATTATGTTAGAGGCCTTGATGTTTCCAACTTACAGTCTATTTTGGCTGACCCAAACACCTGCATTCTTGAGGGTTACCCAAGGACCCATTCTAATATATTTGATGCCATCCCGTTTTTTTAGATTAGAATAATAGGGTGGTGTTTCCCGATCTGGTTGGGCCGAATTCTTGTGGCCTGCAACTGTCGTGGGTCGACCTGACCGACCAACACCGACAAGAACTGTAGTAGAGCTGACTGACCGACATCGACAAACACTGTAGGGGGTGTGCAGTGAGGAGGGGGTGGGGTGAAATGTGCAAGGGGGTGGGGCAGGGGAGGTGTGCAAGAGCAAGGGGTGGGAGTGCTGGTGCATGGTTGGGGAGCTGTGGGTGGGGGGAGGGGGGAGTTGGTAGTGTCCTCCAAACAGCCAGCACGGTAACCGTGTTGGATTTTTTTTATGGAATGGAAAGGCCTATAGCAATAGTTTTAAATCGTGGCTATAGCTCTATAGCCACCGTTCAAACCATTTTATAGGGCTGTAGCCACAGTTCATAGTGTCGTGGCCTTTATTGGCGTGGCTATAGGGTTGACCTTATAGCCACAGTTTTCAAACAGTGGCTATATCGATATAGCTACGGTTGGAGCTGTGGCTTTAGGGATATAGCCACGGTTCGAACCGTGGATATAGGTATATAGCCACGGTTTGAAACTGTGGCTATAGGCTCTGACCTATAGCCATGCCAATACCAGCCACGGTTCATGAAACCATGGTTATAACCTATATCCACGGGTTTTGAGCCTATAGCCACGATTTAGAACTGTGGCTATAACCTAGATTTATAGTAGTGAATTGTTATTATTTTTTAAAGATAATATACTACTCACCTTCTTAACCTTTTTGTTCGTTGAAAATTAAAAGCATCACTCGTGTGTACGTGTGGAATACCACCTCTACAAAGTGATGTGATTCATTTTTCAGTACTACCTCACATGGTTGGTCATAAGGATAGTTATAACGAATAACTATTAAATTCATAAAATACTTATGATTATTTAAAATTAAAATATTATACACCTTATTTATTTTCCTCACATTAGAAAAAGGAAACTTAAGTCGTGTGTACGTGTGGATTACTGTTTTCAGGATATGATTTATTTAATTTTACAAGTCGACTTTCCATGGATGGTTAGAAAAATTATTTTAATGTATAAATAAAATAATTGTTTCATGATTAAGATTTTTTTATATTATGAAACCATGATCCCTTTGACCTTATTCGACCTACCAAAGTCATTTTTGACTTATAAACCAAAAAACCTTAAAAATTCCAATGTGAACTTAACAATTTTATTGAAAAAATAAAACATAGTAACAAATAGAATAAAGGGAATATAGATTTAATGTACAAGAAAAAGTTTCTTAATTAAATATAAAACTGATATAATTTTATTAACTAAGAGGTTATCCATAAAAATGAAGCAAGTCGAGACTTGAAGAAAGATACTTTCATTAAAAAATAACATTTTAAACATTTTCTTTCAAATATCCATCTTCCAGGCAATAGTTATTTTAAATGTTTCATGAATTTTTTTAATTATTCTTAAAATTTTGATGGAGGAAAATTTATATTATTTTTTATTTTATTTACAAATAATTAAAATCAATATTTTAAATATTTTCTGTATGAGTTATTTTTGACTTCTTACAAAAGTGAACAAAAATGTTATTTAACATATACAGCTTGATCACCCTTTCTCGCCATCATATTAATTATCAATTATCCATATTACATTAAAATTTTCTATTTTTATTTTAAAATAAAACAATTCTCTCAACATTGTAATAAATTTCAGTTCTAATTTGTTTTTTCTAAGGACATTTTTTTTCTCATCTTTATGAGATAACAAAAAGTGTTATTTATTATAGGACTGAATGAAAATTAAAATGGGTTTTATGATTAAAGTTAAATATATTTATGTTTTATTCATTATATGGTTCTTGAAAATTTTATATGAATGATGGGAAATCCTAATATAGCTCCGATAATGGTTAAACATGATATATCTCTCAAATGCATTGGGTAAATCAGCAACGTTTACCAATGATATATTAATCATAAAAAATATGGGAATTATTTGAATAGGTGATCTATTATATGGGTCTTATAATAGTAAATGTAAGGATAATTTCCCAAGGCACCTACTATTGGACCTGAGTTTGTTCTTTTCTGGAAACAGATTCTAGATTGTGTTTATTGTCAATCCACACTAGGTTGATTAGGGAGTTTGTAACACAAGTGATCTTATAGTACAAGATGACTATAAGGTTGAAGGTGGAATTGTTTCCCAGTTTTTTCCAAATATTTGGGCTCAAAAATTACAACGAAGAGGCAAGCTTCATAAAAGTTAGTTTTTTGGGATTGAATCTTCTTAAATATGGTAAAGGAATAGTTTTTGGGAAGACTAGGTTTCATAAAGGCTATGATTGATGATGATGTATAGCATCATAAACAAGCATCATGAACAATATGATAGGTTGATGGTAATCTCTATAAATATGATAAGTGGGGTATAATGAATGCATATAGTGTTGATGGTATTCTCCATGACTTCGAGAACCTTCACAAGCGGGTTGAATTTCACCAGATCTTTATGAATTAAGGAGCTTCAAGAACATGGATATTGGGGTTGAAGAAAAATATTCCAAAGGCATGGTAACATTGAGAAAGGATGAGATTATAAATTTGAGGATAACCCCACTTCATTTCAATGAAAAATATTTGGAAGAAAGGATGATTTTATCTAAATTCACGAAGGTTAAAACCATTGAACAACAAGTTTTGATAGTGATATTGACAATCAAGAATAGAATATCTTATTAATTAATAATTCTTGGGTATCTCAACAAAATTAGTTTCATGATGATGAAGTATTTCTAGATGAATCAACAAGCTTCATGAAGGCAGTTTGTTTCAAGAAGAAAGTTTTCTTCATAGAGGTAGTGGGCTTCGTTAAAGGTGGTATTGAACATCATGTTTAAGTGAACATTTATTTCAAGTGAATCAACTCAATAAAATTGATGCAAGAAGATTCTCCTACTATTCCAGGACAAATATTTAAATAAAAATCTAATGAAGTGACCTTCAAGTTCTCAAACTGAGTGAGACTTCACACAAATCAGTGAGCTAGGGGGAGTCGACGAAAGTGTTCTAAGGGAGAAAATATGATATCCCTAAAATATTGTAAAGGAAGTGTGATTTAAATAGAGTGATTGTGTAATAACTTATGTATTCTACAACTAGTGAGGATTAGTGGATGTATCTATGACCAACACACTGTCAACATACGATCCTTAGACTATACCTTAGTAGTGAACTTAGTAAAATTGATGTGTTGTATCTCTTTATGTGAATGTTTAAATAACTATAAATTACCATCATACAGTTTTAATAGGTTTCTACCAACATTAGAATAAGATTCTTCACTTTAGATTACAAATTTGACACCCTGATTCACCCATCCCCTCTCATGGTGTTACGGAGTCATACAAGTGGTGTTAGAGTAAACTTGTTGTCAGTTTTAAATCTTTCATCTTTTTCTATCATATATAATTTAGTAAATTTCAAGGGATTCCCCATCCTTTATGGAAGAAACATACATATTTGTAAGAACATGATGAAATATCATCTAATATCTCTTATAATGGAAGTATGTTTGTCTACTACATAGGGGATTCAGGTCACTTATGCAATAAGACTTTCTATGATTAAAAAAGATAGGAAAATGGTTGATGAAGATGCCAAAGAAAAAAAATTCTCTTACTTAATCTCCATATGATCAAATCTATGTAAATTTAACAAATTTCACTTAATCCAAGTATATGTGGAAAAAACTAGAAAATATATATGAAGAAAAAAACAAAGTAAACGAGGAAAAACTCTATGTTTTTTACAATAGGTTTGATGATTTTATGATGCATCATGATAATAGTGGAGATAACTTTTTTAATAGAATCACTAATTTTTGGTGGAAAATTTAGGACATAGTGAATAAATTAAATATATTGGAATCATGAAGAAAATATTAATAAGGATTCCACCTCTCTACAATCCAAAAGTGTCATCCCTTGAAGAAGGAGATCTGTTTAAACTTTCACTTGATGATCTATTAAGAACTATGGTGGATTATGAAATGAGATTCAAACCATAAGATGAAATGACTTGAGTATGAAAGATAATATCATTCAAATATATGTAAAAAATTGAGGTTTCTATAGATAGAGTTTATGAAGATAATGAAGAAGATGAAATTTTTTCTATTTCTTCCATGAAATACAAGAAACGAAACAGAATATTTAAAGGAAATCATTCTATGGTCTGTTTTCAATGTGGTAGAGTTGGATACATTGCCTCTCAGTTCTCAAAGAAGTTCTATGATAAAGAAATTGAAGTTGGAAACATGAAAAATCCTAAAAAGAGGTTTCCAAAAAATGATAATTCAAATCAAAAAAGAAATTATAGTGAAATAGTTTTGTCTATAAATAAGAACAAAATTATAATGATTTTTTTGATGATGAAGAAACAAAGTTTAAATTTGGAACCCAAGAATATTTAATGGATACAGATGAAAACTCAAAACCTTCAAGAGATAAATATATAAATAATTAATTGATTGGTGTTTTTGATCTCAATTTGAAACATGAGGATGATATTGATAAGTTTAAAAAAAATTAAAGTGAAGCTAAAATATGAGAGACGTTCTAGAAGAGTCATCAGAGTACATTGAATAGCTTGAAGAAAAGATTGATCAACTGAAAGAAGGAGAAACATAACATTAAAAAACTCATCAACGATTTGGAGATATTTTTGGAATATAAGCTTAGGATTGAAGAGTATGAAAAGGTCATCAATGAATGTAAATCTAGACTGGAGGAGAAATATAATACAATTGAGGGGCCTAAATAATAAGTCGCTACTCTAAGGAGTAAACTAGAAATTGAATCAAATTCATGGAAAAAAATTATAAAATATTTTTCAGAAGATTCTCAGATTCAGTGCTATTAGAGAGAGCTAAGCATGGTTCTGAAGGAGTAGAGAAGGATTTGAATTATCAAAGAACCAAATGCATGGGAAAAAGTGTAATTGGTTGTGATTTTGAAAAATTAAAGGTTGAAAATAAAATGAGACAAAATAAAGGGAAGAATAAAGTTGGACATATCACAATGACACCTGATGTCCTATAAAAAAAAAGAGTAAAATCAAACAAAAAAAGAGATTCAAAATTATCCTTGAGTATTCAAAGACGATCACATGTTGAATACTTTTTCAGAATAAATGTACATGAGGAGGAATGGAAGTGAGAAGACATTTCCTCTTATTAAATGTTAATTATGTTGTTTTCTAAGTCATATTATGTCATACTATGTAGTGGTAAGGATCTATTTGAATGGAGAAGTGCTGGAATGGTAAAAAAGAATAATAATAACATATCATGTATTGGGAATGGTATGCCTCTGGGCCTTCGGGTCATGTATTGCAGGTTTGTTGGGACTTGTGCCTTGGGCCTACGGGTTATGAACGCGTTCCCCTAAAACCCTTAAAATGGGTATTATCCATAATAAAAATAAAAAAAGAAGGCCTTAGGGCCATTCAGGTATATCCTTTATCATATTGACGAAAGAGTTTCTATGGATATTGTTTTCATTGTTCAAAATATATCCATGGATCTATTCATTTCAGGATAAGGAAAGGTAGGAACATTACCTACATAACTAAAAGACAAGTAAATACCCACCAACCAAGTGAAGTCACTCTTGAAAATAGGTACTTTCCCATGGAGTTAAAATATTATTTCGTTGAACCGATGAATATGGAAAATATATTGGAAATCATATCATTAGACTCCACTCAATAAATTATCTCATGGAAGTAAAATAATAAAATCAAGAAATCCAACCTTGAGAAATAGATCTCAAAGCCACAAAGAACAGTAACACCTAAATTATCGACAGTGGATTCTCATCCCATGTGACAAGAAATGAAGATTTATTGAATAATGTTAAGAAAAGTGTTGATGGAATATTAATGTTCAGCATTGATGGTGCTTTGAAGATCTTTGGTAGTGGAAGTACAGAACTGGAAAATAATGAGCTTAAGAAAATTGAAGTTCTCTATGTGGAAATTTTGTGTCATAATCTACAGAGTGTGATTCAACTCTATGACTTGGTACTTATAGTGATATTTAATCAAAATGGGTGCACTTTCAAAGAAAATATAGGGAATTCTCTCATGAAATGATGTAGAATAAATGAAAATTTATATCAGGTTGGTAGTAAAGAGAATATTTTCTACTTAAGAGTAGAAGAAGAAAACAACTTGTGGCACCAAAGGTTGGGTCATATTAATAAAAAATTAATGGAAAATGTATCTAAGCTAAAGATAGTAATCAATATCCCCAATCTGGATCATGAATTAGTAAATACATTTGATGCTTGTATGTGAGGAAAGATGGTCTATAGCTCATATCAGACAAATAATAAAAGGTCATCAAATCATCATGATCTCATCCACACAAATGTATGTGGTCCAATAAATATGGATGGCACATATGCAGTGAGGTACTTCATTATTTTTATTTATGATTATATTAAAATGGATTGTGTAATTATTATACACAACAAACATCAGGTTACTGATTGTATGAAACGTTATCATAGAATAGATGATAATGATACTATCCAAAAAATAAAATTTCTACAATGTGACAATAGAGGGGAATAAACATCCATTTAATTGTAAAATTAAATAAAAAACATGGAATAAATCTTGTGGTGGCTTCAGTAATAACCCCATAGAAAAATGGAGTTTTTGAACACATAAATCAACAAGTGAACAATATGGTCAGAATAATGATGATAGAGAGTCATATATCTCATCATTATTAGAAAGTTGATGTTCAAGTAGCAGTGTACACTTAAAATAGAATAGGGAGTTATATGCATGAAATCAAGACACCATATGAGTTTTTGTATTGAAGGAATCCATATCTGAAGTATTTTCAAGTTTTCAGAAGTAATTGTTTCATCCAAAATAAAGAAGGAAATCAAGGAAACTATGGTGATGTTGAATATGATGGAATATTCCTTGGATATTCAATGAAGAGTAAATCCTACAAATGTTTCAATAATTAGTTTGGAATAATTGAGGAAAGTATTGATATCAATATCATTGAATATAAGACCCAAAAAAACTCGAGGATCTCATATGATGATTTGATAGAAGTTGAACAGGAAATTTGATATAGAACATATTCAAATGCAGTAGTAGAGTAAGGCATGAAAAACATTTAGGGGGTCAAAATGGCGATGATTCAAAAGAAGAATCACAAGAGGAAACCATGGCTGAAGAAACTTCATTTGATCCTCAAAGAAGAAATATAAGAGAAAAAAATGATCAATACAACATCATTAAAGATTGATTCGTACCCACATAGATAAGAAGGATGAGTAATTTCAAACATTATTTCTTCCTATTAATTGTGGAACTAGCCTATTTTTATGAAACAAAAAGAATGAATCATGGGTTAAACCCAAGAATGAAGAACTAGACTAGATTAACAATAACTAGACATGAAATCATGTTAAGAGACTTAAATATCACAATGTTATTAGAACAAAGTGGTTTTTTTTAAACAAATTCAATGAGAATGGAAGTGTGATTAGAAACAAGGAACACATAGTATGTAAAGACTATATAAAGATTGAAGGAATTGATGTTGAAGAAACTTTTTCTCTGGTAGAACGACTAGAGTTGATCAAGGTTTTCCTTACAATGAAAATTCAAGGAGGATACAATGTTTATTAGATAGATTTAAAAACAACAATATTAAATGGAGTTCTTGAATAATAAGTCTACATTGAACAAAAAGAGGGATTTCTAATTGGAAATGATGAGTAAAATGTTTTTAGACTAAATAAGTCCCTCTATGGTCTAAAGTAGGCATCACATGCATGGTACAATAGATTTGATGCTTATAAGAAGAATATTAAATTCAAAAGAAGAGTTTTATATCATAATATCTATGTGAATAATTCAAAATATGATTAATTTATGTGGCTTGTGTATGTGGATGGTATTATATTTGGTGAAAGTAAGCAGGGATTAGTGGAAGAAATTTCTAACCACATGAAATCCAAATTTGTAATGTCCATGATTGGTGAACTAACATACTTTTTAGGGTTACAATTCATTCAAAAGAAAGACTATACCTTCATTTCTAAGAAAAAATATGCAAAAGAGATTATGAAGAAATTTAATATGAAAGTCTCCAAACCAATGTCAACTATGATTTCAGTTGGGAAAAAATTTGGAAAGCATGAGGATGAGACTTCTATGGATTCAACAATATATAGGAAAATCATTGTAGTATTATTATAATTGACTATAATAAGGCAAAATATTCTCTTTGAAACATGATTATCGCTCTGATTTCAATGAAATATGAAGGAATAAAATTTGGTAGAAGTTAAATAATTATAAGATATATTCAAGGTGGTCTCAATTTTGGGTTTAACTTTGCTGTAGGAAGAGATAATAGATTATTGTCATTTTATGATGCTGACTGAGCTGGAGATGTTGTGGATAGAAATTCCACTAGTGTTAATGAATTTTTATTTCGAAATAAATGAGTGGGTTGGTTGAGAAAGAAATAAGAGATCACTTTTCAAAGTATGAATGAATCAGAGTATATCACTACAACAATAAATATTACTCAACTATTATGGATGAAGCAATGACTGGATGATATTAGTGATGAGGTGAAACAATCGATGGTGATTCATTGTGACAAAAAGAGTATGATCAATATTAAAAAGAATAAATTTCAACACTCTCATACAAAATATATTGATATCAGACATCACTTCATCAGGGAAAAATTTGAACAATGTGGGATTGAAATGGAGCATGATGGAACTAATGACCAAGTGAATTACATTCTGACTAAGCTATTGGCAGCACATGTGTTTTAGAAACATTTGTTGAACCACGGTGTTCAGCCACTTATGTAACATCCCAAGTAAGTAATTAATAATAGATATTTTTATCTATGTCTATTAATGATTAAGATAGTGTTATAGAGGCTTAAAATGAAAATAAATACAATCTTATGCATGGAATACACTAATATTCTTAAAAGATTGTTTTACTGCCTTTTGGTGGAAAACCATTTTTGAATCTATATTTTGACAACTTTATAAACTATGTTTGTCAAAATAAACTTATCCTTTATTATTGGGACATCAAAATTTACCTTGTGTGAATTTTTGGTATTTTTCTGACAATGTTCATTTTTTAATGAATAGTGAAAAATACTGCATTTTACATCAAAACTGCTTTTTAATCTAATTTATTTATATGATTAGATTATGTTTTGAATTGGTTTTGAAGTGAAATTAGAATATATTTTTACCATTTTATCCAATGGTGGTCATTGGAATCAATTTTACTTTGAAATTAGACTTAAACTAGTGTCAATCTTTTGATACTTATTGTTTTGTAAAAACACGCTATTTGCTCTGGCAGCGGGAATTAATTATTAATTTAATTAATGTGACTTATATGTTTTGAATTTTGTAAAATAGACTTCATTTTTGAATTCGGAATATCAAATATAGCTTAGGGTGAATTTTTGGTAATTTTCTGAAAAACTTCAATTTTTGATGAATAGTGAAACCACTAAGTGGTAATCAAGCAAACTGATTTTTCAGTTAAATGAAAGTTTACCACTAATGTGTATTGAATTTTGAAAATCCGACATACATGGTTTTCAATCAGAAGTAAAATGTGGTTAAATGAGATTAAAATAATTTTTTGGTGAATAGTAACTTATTAAGTTTTTAATCGCGATTAGTGGTAATTAGTGTAGTTTAAGGTATAAATAATGCTTTAATAATAGGAAATGACCTAGACACATGTCCCAACTTTATTGGTTGTGTCATGGCCGACCAAGACAAGCCATGGGTCATCTTGGGGACCCCATGGAGACACTTTGGTTTGGAAATGACATAAATAACTTTTTATTAAATGTTAAAGTAAAAATGACACAAACAAGAGATGTTTTATGAAAACAATTTTTACATGGGGTTATAAAGATCATATTTTTGATTATAAATAGTAATTGGAAAGATAAAAAGATTTCCTACATCATAGTATTTGTTTTATGATTTTTAGACATTAAATAAATTAAATTATGTATGACATAAGAATGATGCAGCAATGACATCATTATTTGACGATTTAAATAAAATGGAAAGATAATGTAAAATATATGAACTAAACATGTCCAAAACCAATTGGATGAGTGTATTTAAAAACCTTATCACCTTATCCACGAATTATATCAATGTGGGACCTTTTGAAACCGAAAAACATTTTCAAATAAAGTAATATTTCTTTACTTTCCAAAAGTGCCCCTCCTCTCCTCTTATAAAAGGCCCCCACCTCTACCTCATTTCACACAATCCTAAAGACTTTGTCTCGGCCAAACCCTGCCCATTTACTCTCTCCAAATCCCTCTCCTCATCTGAGAGGATTCCCTTTGGGCACAATCCTTTCAAAGGAAGCCTTTAGGCTCAAATCAAAAGGAGTTACAGTTTTAAAGGTAATTCATTCTCTCATGTTCATTTGTTTTATTTTTCTTCTCCAACCCCCTAAACTCTTTTTATTTACTTATTTTGTAACAACACCAGTATCTTAAATATACTAGGATGTTGTTATAAGATTTATTTGAGCTACAATCTCACACAACTACATCAAATGGTTAAAGAACATACGGTTTCCGTGGATGGCGAAATTCTGCCTCCCGAAACGATGATTGTTCAATACTCATTTAACACCTTAAAAGGTGGCCATTATGATGTCACTATTTTTATATATGATATATGATATGTTTATGTTCTCCTTAAGCTTCTGTTTTTTTCATTTTGGGCATACCTTTATGGTTTCCATTATGGGTAAACACGATATCTTCATTTTAGGAAGTGCGGACTACCGCCCCCTGAAAGTTATTTGATTCGTTAATACCATATGTGGGATGTGTAAAGGATAAAGTTAATGATATTATATATGTTATTATACTGGAATTATAATATACTCTTATATAATTATGATTCCATTCCAAAAAAATACGAAATAGAAATTGAAGTAGCGTTCATGCGTACGTACGACTTACCGTCTCCATGAACGGTGCATTTCATTTCTTACCTCTAAATGTGATGTAATATTATAAATACATGTATATGATGAATATATATGATATATATGTTATCCAAATCATTAATATCATTCTGGATATAATGAACCTATGACCAAATTAACAACATGTAAGTGTAAGAAGTCTATTTTTGACTTAAGAACCAAATACTGAAAAAATGAACATTATTAACTTAAATGATTACATGATGTCCATAACATGGTATAAAAGGAATAATGAACTTGGAAAAGGTTCTTAAGCAAGTAGATATTAACTCAAGTTTATTATTCAGGAGATTAAATAACGGTCGGGTCAAGTCGGATACGAGGTATGGGACTTCGTCTCAATCTCCTTTCGTTGAGGCATATTTTGTTTTATACACAACTTTCTTTTATACGGTGTATAAACCCCTTTGACTTTTACGTTTATTCAAAAGGAATCTTTTTTATACGAAGCGTTTACTAAATGAAAAAATGGAATGTTTTTGTCGTACGTATGCGGCGACAACGACTTCTCCGCCGTCGTGACCGTTATTTGAGTTTCGGCTTCCTCTACAAGCCATACCTTCTTTTTAAAAGAAAAATAAATACCATGTTTTACTTTTCTTTTATTTTGGTATTGAAAATGGTTTTCACAATGGTTTTTTGTGTTGTATTGATATCTTGTGATTGAAATGTGGAAATGTTATGTTTCCTTTATGCATGTTTTATGTGATACGATTATGTTATGGTTCTTGGGCATTATTATGAAGACGGGTGGTTCCGTGATAAACTAAGGGCGGGTGAGCCCGCTATAGCTCTCCAATGCATTAGGTAATGCGAAGGAGTGAAACATTAAGGTTTCTCCGAAGAGATTTTAGGGAATATACTATGATGGGTATTCCAAACGTAACCAAGAGGGTTACTCCCTACGTAAGAATGTTATGAATGCCTCAAGTTACCTATATGTCTTATAATTTATATGATTTATTCATGATTTTATGAGGTATGATATAGTGCCTATGTTTTATGGGTAAAGTATGATTTCATTCTTATGTATTTATGAACTCATGTTTCCTTTCCATGTTTTTTTTATAACCCATACTGAGTTTTTATGCTCATCCCAAGTTTTTGAAATGTTTTTCACAGGTCAAGGGAATGGTACATGATAAGATGATAGAGTCAAGGATGTGTCAAGAAATAATCCATGTTTTATTTTAAATGTGTTTCCATTGATGGGAATGAGTAATAATATCTTTATGTAACCACTTTGTTTATATGTGGAATGTAATGCAAGTTTTATGATCTAATTCTATAAAACTCTAAACCCGAAAAGATCCTCAATGTGTAATCTTGTAATAACTCAAGATTAAGTATGGTTTAAGGCTGGGGCCTTATAGTTGGTATCAGAGGTCGGTTTAGATAACTTTTGGAGTTAGAATTCTATTAAATGATTATCCAAAAATAATTTTTTTTTCGAAATGATATAGCATTTAAAGATTACCATGTTGCTTCATCTAAGACATGTTTTTTCAGAATGGTTTTCCGTAGAGGAAACAGGGAAGCAGTGCTAGGAAGGCATACAGAAGGAAATCACCTTCCGAATCAGCATCCAGAAATGGTCGTAATTGGAACTGAACAGTTTGTTGTAGTAATGGCGCAGTTGACTCAAGCGATAAATGGCGGTGGTATCCATGCACGAGATCAGCCAGAACAACCGCAGAGGAACATGTCAGTGGTGGAACATTTCATGAGGCAACATCCACCATCATTCAGAGGATCATCTGACCCTGTGCTAGCTGAAGGGTGGATTAAAGCACTGGAGAAGATTTTTGATGTCATGGGGTGTTCAGACAATCAAAAGGTTAGTCTTTCTATTTACCGTTTGGAGGGTGAAGCAGATCATTGGTGGTCTATGGTTAAAAATAACAGGGATGCCGATGAGATTGATGCTCTTGACTGGGATGAATTCAAAGGTATGTTTCTTGGGAAGTATTTTTCTAAGGCTGTTCGACTTAGGATGGAAAAGAAATTCTTGGAATTAAGGCAAGAGGAAGACTCAGTGGCTGCCTATGAAGAAAGGTTCACTCGATTGGCAAGGTATGCTCCAAATTTTATCCGAGACCTTGATAGTAAAATCAATCGTTTTTACTCAGGATTAAAGCCAAAATATTGAAGGGCATTAGCTTCTCGTGAGTTTAAAAGTTATGAAAAGCTAGTTCGATGTGCTGAGAATGTGGAAATGGAGTTTGCCGATGACCAAGTTTTCAATAACAACCAGCAGAAGAAGAGACCGAGGTGGCAGGAGAAAGGTAAGAATTCTTCAAAAAAGTCTGATGGTAAGAGAACTAAGTTTCCAGTTTGTGATAAATGTGGCCAAAGGCATGCTGGGGAATGTCTTCTGAATTCTGGGAAGTGCTACCAATGTGGTAAGATGGGACATAAGGCTCGTGATTGCACTGAAAAGGATCAAGGTGAAGGTAAGAACAAATTTGATTTACAGTTAGTGAAATGTTATAAGTTCAATGAGATGGGTCACTATGCAAACGAGTGTCCGACAAGGAGCTTGAGTGATGGGAAGCAGTTAGACTACAAGCAGAAAGGGGTGGTGAAATCCTTTGCAACTACTTCAGCAGATGTCGGGCCATCAAATGAAGTTGTATCAGCTCCAGGGAGCTCAGTTTTTTTCAAAGATTGACTTGAGATCGGGGTACCATCAGCAGAAGGTAAAGGAGGCAGATATTCCGAAGACCGCGTTCCGTACGAGATATGGCCATTATGAATTTGTAGTAATTCGTTTTGGGCTAACCAATGCACCTGCTGTATTCATGGACTTAATGAATAGAATTTTCCATGAGTTCTTGGATAAGTTTGTGGTGGTTTTCATTAATGATATTTTGGTGTTTTCTAAAATTAAAGGGGAGCATGAAAAACAATTAAGGGTTATCTTGAAAACCATAAAAGAAAAGAAACTGTATGGGAAATTCAGCAAGTGTGAGTTTGGGTTCAACAAATTTCTTTCCTTGGTCACATTGTTTCTAAAGATGGAATAACTGTTGATCCTGTAAAAACAAAAGTTGTGGAAGAATGGCCAAGACCCACAAATGTAACCGAGATTCGTAGCTTCCTTGGTTTGGCGAGCTATTACCGAAGGTTTGTTAGAAATTTTTCACGGTTATCTAGTCCAATGACTAAGCTAACTCGGAAGGGTGTTAAGATTATCTTGACAAAAGAATGTGATGATTGTTTTCAGGAATTGAAAAGAAGATTGGTGAATGCTCCAGTTTGGGCACTACCTTCCATGAATGGTGAGTTTGTTATATACAGTGATGCTTCATTGAAAGGACTTGGTTGCGTTCTAATGCAGAATGATCAGGTAATTTCTTATGCTTCACGACAGTTAAAAACTCATGAGGTAAATTACCCTACACATGATTTGGAATTAGCTGCTGTTGATTTTGCTTTAAAAATTTGGAGGCATCAATTGTATGGAGTAAAGTGTGAAATATATACCGATCACAAAAGTTTAAAGTATATATTCACTCAGAAAGAGTTAAACATGAGACAGAGGAGATGGCAAGAATTAATCAAGGATTATGATTGTACAATTCATTACCATCCAGGAAAAGCAAATAAAGTGGCTGATGCTTTGAGTCGAAAAAGTAATGCTTCATTTGCAATGTTGCATTTGGAACGTGATCCTTTGGTCAAGGATTTGATGAAATTTGGCATAGAAGTTGTTGGTGCAGGAAGTCCTTCTGTTTTGTTTCAGGTATCAGTGAGATCTTCTCTATTAGATAGAATCAAGCAAGCACAGAAGCAAGAAAGTGAGTTGCAGAAAAAGGTAGAGCTGGTTCAGAATGGTAAGTTGCCTGAATTCAACATTGATAATGATTGTGTTTTGAGATTTGGGAAGAGGTTGTGTGTGCCTTGTGATTCACATTTGAAGAGAGAGTTGTTTTGTGAAGCTCATAGTTCTCCGTTTTCAGTTCATCCGGGCAGTACTAAGATGTATAGAGATCTGCGGGAGTATTACTGGTGGGATGGAATGAAAAGAGATATTTCTGATTTTACTGTGAAGTGTTTGACTTTTCAGCAGGTTAAAGTAGAGCGGCAGTTACCGAAAGGGACGCTTCAGCCTTTACCAGTGCCAGAGTGGAAATGGGAGAATATATTCATGGACTTTGTTGTTGGATTACCGAAGACATCTCGAGGTAATAATGCAATCTGGGTTATTGTTGATCGCTTGACCAAATCTGCTAATTTTCTTGCTATACGAGATACTTTCTCTCTTGATCAACTTTCCCATTTGTATCTTAAATAGATAGTCAGGTTACATGGAGTTCCTCTCTCCATTGTATCAGATCGTGATCCTAGGTTTACTTCTAACTTTTGGAAAGGCCTTCAGAAGTCGTTGGGTACTGAATTAAATTTTAGTACAACTTTTCATCCTCAATCAGATGGGCAGTCAGAACGAACAATTCAGACATTGGAGGATATGCTACGAGCTTGTTCTATGGATTATCAGGGATGTTGGGACCAACATCTTTCTTTGGTTGAGTTTTCATATAATAACAGTTTTCATTCCAGTATACAGATGGCACCATTTCAGGCATTATATGGGAAGCTGTGTCGAACTCCAGCTTTCTGGGATGAAGTGGGTGAAAGGAAGTTGATGGGACCAGAATTGGTAGAAGAGATGGCAGAAAAAGTTCAGCTGATCCAGAAACACATGATAACAGCTCAGAGCAGGCAGAAGAGTTATGCGGATAACCGGAGGAAGGATCTATCTTTCGAGGTAGGTGATCATGTTTTTCTCAAGGTTTCTCCTTGGAAAAGTGTGATGAGATTTGGTAAGTAAGGAAAGTTGAGTCCAAGGTTTATTGGACCATATGAAATTCTGGAAAGAGTTGGATCAGTTTCATACCGAGTGGCTTTACCTCCGAGTTTATCTCAGGTACACAATGTTTTTCACGTTTCGATGTTGAGAAAGTATATGCCAGATCCATCTCATGTTTTGAGTCCAGAGGTAGTTCAGCTGGAAGAGAACCTATCTTATGAGGAATAACCGGTCCAGATTCTTGACCACAGGGAGCAAGTGTTACGAAATAAGGTGATTAAGCAGGTAAAGGTTTTGTGGAAAAACCACATGATTGATGAGGCGACATGGGAATCTGAAAATGCAATGAGGGATAAGTACCCCCATTTATTCGATAAGTAAATAAATTTCGGGGACGCAATTTTCTAAAGGGGGGAAGGATGTAACATCCCAAGTAAGTAATGAATAATAGATATTTTTATCTATGTCTATTAATGATTAAGATAGTGTTATAGAGGCTTAAAATGAAAATAAATACAATCTTATGCATGGAATACACTAATATTCTTAAAAGATTGTTTTACTGCCTTTTGATGGCAAACCATATTTGAATATATATTTTGACAATTTTATAAACTATTTTTTTCAAAATAAACTTATCCTTTATGATTGGGACATCAAAATTTACCTTGTGTGAATTTTTGGTATTTTTCTGACAATGTTCATTTTTTAATGAATAGTGAAAAATACTGCATTTTACATCAAAACTGCTTTTTAATCTAATTTATTTATATTATTAGATTATGTTTTGAATTGGTTTTGAAGTGAAATTAGAATACATTTTTACCATTTTATCCAATGGTGGTCATTGGAATCAATTTCACTTTGAAATTAGACTTAAACTGGTGTCAATCTTTTGATACTTATTGTTTTGTAAAAACACGCTATTTGCTCTGGCAGCGGGAATTAATTATTAAATTAATTAATGTGACTTATATGTTTTTAATTTTGTAAAATATACTTCATTTTTGAATTCGGAATATCAAATATAGCTTAGGGTGAATTTTTGGTAATTTTCTGAAAAACTTCAATTTTTGATGAATAGTGAAACCACTATGTGGTAATCAAGCAAACTGATTTTTCAGTTAAATGAAAGTTTACCACTAATGTGTATTGAATTTTTAAAATCCGACATACATGGTTGTCATTAAGAAGTAAAATGTGGTTCAATGATATTAAAATAATTTTTTGGTGAATAGTAACTTATTAAGTTTTTAATCGCGATTAGTGGTAATTAGTGTAGTTTAAGGTATAAATAATGCTTTAATAATAGGAAATGACCTAGACACATGTCCCAACCTTATTAGTTGTGTCATGGCCGACCAATACAAGCCATGGGTCAACTTGGGGACCCCATGGAGACACTTTGGTTTGGAAATGACATAAATAACTTTTTATTAAATGTTAAAGTAAAAATGACACAAACAAGAGATGTTTTACGAAAACAATTTTTACATGGGGTTATAAAGATCATATTTTTTATTATAAATAGTCATTGGAAAGATAACAAGATTTCCTACATCATAGTATTTTTTTTTATGATTTTTAGACATTAAATAAATTAAATTATTTATGACATAATAATGATGCAGTGATTACATCATCATTTGACGATTTAAATAAAATAGAAACATAACGTAAAATATATGAACTACACATGTAAAAAACCAATTGGATGAGTGGATTTAGAACCCTTATCACCTTATCCACGAATTATATCAATGTGGGACCTTTTGAAACCGAAATGTTTTTTCAAATAAAGTAATATTTCTTTACTTTCCAAAAGTGCCCCTCCTCTCCTCTTATAAAAGGCCCCCACCTCTACCTCATTTCACACAATCCTCAAGCCTTTGGCTCGGCCATCCCCTGCCCATTTACTCTCTCCACATCCCTATCCTCATCCTAGAGGATTCCCTTTGGGAAGAATCCTTTCAAAGGAAGCCTTTAGGCTCAAATCAAAAGGAGTTACACTTTTAAAGGTAATTCATTCTCTCATGTTCATTTGTTTTATTTTTCTTCTCCAACCCCCTAAACTCTTTTTATTTACTTCTTTTGTAACAACACCAGTATCTTAAATATACTAGGATGTTGTTATAAGATTTATTTGAGCTACACTCTCACACAACTACATCAAATTGTTAAAGAACATACGGTTTCTGTGGATGGCGAAATTCTGCCTCCCGAAATGATGATTGTTCAATACTCATTTAACACCTTAAAAGGTGGCCATTATGATGTCACTATTTTTATATATGATATATGATATGTTTATGTTCTCCTTAAGCTTCTGTTTTTTTCATTTTGGGCATACCTTTATGGTTTCCATTATGGGTAAACACGATATCTTCATTTTAGGAAGTGCAGACTACCGCCCCCTGAAAGTGATTTGATTCGTTAATTCCATATGTGGGATGTGTAAAGGAAAAAGTTAATGATATTATATATGTTATTATACTGGAATTATAATATACTCTTATATAATTATTATTCCATTCCCAAAAAAAATATGAAATAGAAATTGATGTAGCGTTCATGCGTACGTACGGCTTACCGTCTCCATGAACGGTGCATTTCATTTCATAACTCTAAATGTGATGTAATATTATAAATACATGTATATGATAAATATATATGATATATATGTTATACAAATCATTAATATCATTCTGGATATAACGAACCTATGACCAAATTAACAACATGTAAGTGTAAGAAGTCTATTTTTGACTTAAGAACCAAATACCGACAAAATGAACATTATTAACTTAAATGATTACATGATGTCCATAACATGGTATAAAAGGAATAATGAACTTGAAAAAGGTTCTTAATCAAGTAGAGATTAACTCATGTTTATTATTCATGAGATTAAAGAATGGTCGGGTCAAGTCGGATACGTGGTATGGGACTTCGTCTCAATCTCCTTTTGTTGAGGCATATTTTGTTTTATACACAACTTTCTTTTATACGGTGTATAAACCCCTTTGACTTTTACGTTCATTCAAAAGGAATATTTTTTATACGAAGCGTTTACTAAACGACAAAAGGGAATGTTTTTGTCGTACGTATGCGGCGACAACGACTTCTCCGCCGTCGTGACCGTTATTTGAGTTTCGGCTTCCTCTACAAGCCATACCTTATTTTTAAAAGAAAAATAAATACCATGTTTTAATTTTCTTTTATTTTGGTATTGAAAATGGTTTTCACAATGTTTTTTTGTGTTGTATTGATATCTTGTGATTGAAATGTGGAAATGTTATGTTTCCTTTATGCATGTTTTATGTGATACGATTATGTTATGGTTCTTGGGCATTATTATGAAGACGGGTGGTTCCGTGATAAACTAAGGGCGGGTGAGCCCATTATACCTCTCCAATGCATTGGGTAACACGAAGGAGTGAAACGTTAAGGTTTCTCCGAAGAGATTTTAGGGAATATACTGTGATGGGTATTCCAAACGTAACCAAGAGGGTTACTCCCTACGTAAGAATGTTATGAATGCCTCAAGTTACTTTTATGTCTTATAATTTCTATGATTTATTCGTGATTTTATGAGGTATGTTAAAGTGCCTATGTTTTATGGGTAAAGTATGATTTTATTCTTATGTATTTATGAACTCATGTTTCCTTTCCATGTTTTTTTTATAACCCATACTGAGTTTTTATGCTCATCCCAAGTTTTTGAAATGTTTTTCACAGGTCAAGGGAAAGGTACATGATAAGATGATAGATTCAAGGATGTGTCAAGAAATAATCCATGTTTTATTTTAAATGTGTTTCCATTGATGGGAATGAGGAATATTATCTTTATGTAACCACTTTGTTTATATGTGGAATGTAATGCAAGTTTTATGATCTAATTCTCTAAAACTCTAAACCCGAAAAGATCCTCAATGTGTAATCTTGTAATAACTCAAGATTAAGTAAGGTTTAAGGCTGGGGCCTTATAACTTACCAGTGCATGAGGAGGTTATAGTTTTTCCCCTCCCACCATTTATGTTAACTATTATAATCTTTTTATGGAAGTGATGTTGGTTTATGGGGGATATGCGATCCATGAGGAGTCTATTTTGAGCTCTATAATTAAAAATATAGGTTATTTGGGTTTATTTATAAACGGAGAGAATGGAGAAATTCAACGTCTTAAAGGGTTTTTTTGGTTATAGGTTTTTAACAAACTATGACATGATTCCATGACATGATGAGAATTAGGTGTTTTGAGAAAATGGTTAGAGCTTAAATTGGACATATTTAAGCATTCCAAAGCATGAGAACCCAATTAATGCTTCACCTATTGTTTTCTACACTAATATTTTCTCATGTAGACTTATATTGTTGGGTGAATTGTTTCTCGTGTATCAGGTTAGGATATTGTCTTGTGATTTATTGATTTTTTCTATATATTTTTGGAAAACCCAAAGGGGGAGATTTTCGGAACCAAGGATGTTATTTTCTAGAAATGGAGTTCAGTTTGTGTTTATTTTCAATCCACACTAGGTTGATTATGGAGTTTACAAGGAAAGTCATCTCATAGTAAAATTTGACTATAATGTTTAATGGGATGTCATTTCCTAGTGTTTTCCAAATTTTTGGGCTCAAAAATCAAAAGGAAGGGGAAAGAATCATGAAAGGTAGTTTTATAGGATTAAATATTCATAAATATGGACAAAGAATGGGTTTAAAAAAGATCCAGTTTTACAAATGTTGAGATTCTTGATAATGTAGAACATCACAGACAAGCATTGTGAATGACATGATATGTTGATGGTAATCTCCATTACTATTAGAAGTAGAGAATCATGAATACGTGATGCATTGATGAAAATATCGATGACTATGAGAGGCTTTGTGAGTGGTTTGAATTTTACTAGAGCTTTGTTAATGAAGGAGATTCATGAACATTAATTTTTTGGTTCATGAAAAATATAATTGAGGCATGGTGGCAGTGCAAAAGGATGATCCTGTAAATATGAGTCTACCCCCAATTCATTTCAATGAAAAATATTTGTAATAAAGGCTAATTTGGATAGAATTTTTGAAGGTTAAATTTTTTGTGAATCATGTTTTGATAGTGAGATTGAGCATTGCGAAAATACTGTCATATTCTTGAACAATTATTGGGTATCTCATAAAAAGTAGTTTTATAATGATGAGGTATTCTGTGATTACTTAGAGATCTTCATGAAGATAGTTTTTTCCATAAAGGTAGTTTTATTCATGAAGGTAGTGGGATTCATAAAGGATCTTCATGAACAGTAGTATTGAACATCAAGTTTAAGTTAAAATTGATTTTGTGTGCATCAACTAAGGACTTATATGCAATTAGAGTCTCATTCTAGTTAAGGAAAAAGACTTAAATACCAATCTACTAAAGTGACCATCAAATCGTTAAACCGAGTGAGACTTCACCCAAATCAATGAGTTAGGGGGAGTCGATAGAAGTGTTCTGAGGGAGGCATTATGTTATCCCTAAAATCATGCAAAGGCAATGTTTTTGGAGCAGAGTGACCATGTATGAAATTATATATTCCATAATTAGTGAAGATTAGTGGATCTAGGAATGAATAACACATTGTCAGTGTATTCTCCTTGGACTATCCCTTAGTGGTGAACCAAGTAAAACTGTTGTTTTTTCTCTCTACATTAATTTTTAAATTATTGTACACTATCATTAGATAGGTTTAACAGGTTCCTACCAATATTGGAACAAGATATATTTCTTTAGAAGAAAAATTTGACACCTTGATGCACCCCTCCCCTCTCAGGGTGTTTTGGGATCCTAAAACTACATGATATGTATGTGATGGGTTTAAAAGGAAATATTTTAATTTAAAAAGGTAATTATAGTATCCCACCTTTTTATAACATAAACATTCATTTCATTAGACAAAACTGAGGATTTTTAAGGTTTAGTGTCTTGGAAACCAGGAACATAAAACATGAAAACATAAAACATTCTTCTTAAACACTTGAAAGGCTTCTCCTCATGTTCATCCTAGGTTCATTACTGCATCTCATAACCTGGGGACATACATAAAAATAAAGGGTGAGCAGAAGGCCCAGTAAGGGAAATAAGAGAAACATTTTACATGTGATTTTGAGATACTTCAATAAGGTCATGAAAAGAACTTTAAGGCATGAGAAATAAATCATGAGATATATCATAATAAAAATAAAATTTTTCATAAATTTAAGATGTGGATACATCATTTAACATATACAATCATGAACATATCACCAAGGTCCATCCCCAAGGTGTCATTTGAAAATTACCAAGGTTATTCACCAAGATATTGTGAAAATTGTAATCTCTAGTTGTTACATCATTACCCAATGCATTGGAGCGCTATCTGGGCGCACCCTTAAATTTTCCTTTATTATCATGTGAGCCACATATATGATCATCAAACATTTCATAAATAACCCATATAGAATAAAATTAATGGGTTTCATTTCATAATCATAACGTTTTAAAAACTGGTTTAAAGACATGATCTTTACGACACTTTAAACCCACGGATGGGGAGAGCGGGTCTCATGTATGTAAATCTCAGAATTTAAAATAGAACATTTTGATATATATGTGAATACCCCTATAGAAATAAGATCTTTGAGTATTCACTTTATAACATAAAATAATTTTTAGAAAAGAGAGATGCATTTTGAGACGAAAATTCTGCAGCATAACGACTATGTTTCGGGGTTTTAGAAAACATTGAAAAGAGAGGGGACATGGGTCAAACATTCATAAATGACCCATAAAACAGTATAGGGGAAGAATAATAAGGATATATGAACATGGTAATGAAATTTTAAGGACATACCATTTGAAATGAAAAACATGGAGGGAAGACAAAAATTAGATTTCTCTTATGAAAATTCTACAGCCTAACGACGTCACTTAAAATTCAACAAAAATGATTTGAAAAGATCAAATAGGGTCTCTCATCATGTGAAAATAATAGTTCAGTATGATATATATAGAGATCATACCCCAACATAAAAAAAAGGAATTTTAAAGACTTGACATGAAATTAGAACTTTGAAAAGAATGAGAAGGGTGAAAGAATCCCCTTAAAAATTCGGCAGCCTAACGGCGTCACTTAAGCTTCAAAAAAAAATGAATTGACAAGATCAAATAGTGTCTCTCATCATATGAACATAAGAGTTAAGTATGATAGATATAGTGATCATACCCCAACATAATAAAAATGAACTTGAAAGTCTTGACAAGAAAATAAAACTTGAAAATGAGAAGGGTGAAAGAATCCGTTACAAAAATTTCGGCAGCCTAACGGCGCCACTTAAACATTCATAAAATGAAATGATGAGAGTAAGAGGGGGTATCTCATCATATGAAAATAAAAAGGACAGTATAATTAATATAAAATAACATCCTCCAATATAATAACATGGATCATAAGAGAAATGACATAAAAGAGATCACTTGAAAAGAAAGAGAGAGGTCGGATTCCTTACCTTAAAACGTAACTCTTAAAACTCAATGTTTGGGACCTTGAGGGCTTGGGGGCACCTTGGGAGGACTTGTTGGGAGGTAAGGAGACCGGAACTTCGTTGAGGATGGTTTTTTAGTCAAAAAGATGAGAGGAGGGCTTGGTATTTATAGGGAAAGTGAGGGGACAAGACATTAATGGCCAAGGGACACCTCAAAAGTGGTTTTCTCAAAAGCATGGGCCCTCCCATGGTACTTCCCATAGATTTAGGCCACATGGGGAACCCCACACAATAATTCATCCTCTTTAGTCGACCATCCCTTAAAATATATCATGACATCATCATGACACAGTTATGATGTCATTAAACATACCGAAACCCTAAAACTGTATTTTTACTATTCACTGAAAATTCAACTTTCTCAGAAAAATAACAAAATTTCACATTAACCAAATATCAATGCTCTGATTTCAAAAAATAAATCTATTTTATAAAAATAATTTGCTAAATATTTTTAATTCATTTTTTAAATAAACACACTATTCATCGAAAATTCATTTGTTTCAGAAAAATCCCCAAAATTACCTTAACATAATATCGATGCTCTGAGTTCAAAAATAAAATCCATTTTATAAAAATAATTTTCTAAATATTTTTAATTTAATTTTTAATTAAAAAACACTATTCACCCGAAAAAAACTAATACTTGAATAATAATTTATGAAACTATTATTTACCCATTTTATTGAATCTCATTACTTAATCTAGGTGTCTAAATTATATTAGAACTTTCTTTGAGTGAAATTACTAATCCATTTAGTCACATTACTAATCCTAAGCGTAAAATCACTATTCATAATTTACTATTCATCAAAAATCAAGTTGATCTTATTAGACTAGAAATTTCGTACTGAACATAAATTTAGAAGACCATTTTTTGAAAATCATTACACATTTTTATTTATTTAAGGTTTACATAAATATTTTTAAAATATCCTTTCTCTAAAATTCATAAAAAAATATGCATACTATATTTATACGGACATTTGAAAATTCATAAACTTCATCATAAGAAAAATCCCAATTTTTATTTAAAACAAAGGATTACACAAGGCAGTTAGAGTCTTCTTACATAGCCCCTTATCACACCAGCATAGGACCTAAGTGTAAGGTGTGCTAAGGTGAGAGAATCTGAGGGAGGCTCGGCCAACATCACATGAGTAGTAATTTCTATCAGTTTGAACTTATCGCGAAGGCGATCCTGTTCTAGCTTTACATGATGAAGTTCAGCTTGGGTTTGGTCCAGATCAAATCTTTGTGGTGCTACGTCCTTCCCAAGTTCTATTAGATGAGCTTCGATCGGTCCAAGACTACTGGGTGAGGCCATCAAATCTTCATTCTATATTAATTAACCAATATTACTTGTATTTAGAGACAATAATCAAAACGTTTAGTTTCCAGGGGTCATATTGACCAATGGTCATATAAAAGTCAAAACCCAATGGTCTCATTTTAATTATACTCATGTTATCAAATGAAACATTTTTGTTGAGTATAAAAAACAAAATAAAATAACACATAAACTTAGGAAACAAGATTTATTTAAAATTTCAGGTCGTTACAGTAATCAAATGAGATTATCTTTTTATGGAAATTTTATGACCTTTAAAAAAGGGTGGAATGATTGATTTTTAAGAAAATGTATTCATGATTTTTTATGTTTTCCACGAAACCCTTATGATTATAATTTTGAATTTATGATTTCATATGATTTTTTTCATGAAATATTTTGAATAATTAATTTATTTTCATGAAAAAAGTTAATTGATATTTGATCTCAAATGTTTATTATTAAAAATAAAAACATTATTAAAAATTTTTAAGGTTTACAATTGGAATAATATATATCTTTTCTTTATATCCCTTCCTGGGATTTGTATTTATCATCCCATGTTTTTAAATGTTTTTCACTAGTCTTAAGTATGTGTAGGAATATTAATAAATTTGTTTTTCTAGTTATTAGATTTACCATAAACAAATAAAACATGTCTTTATAAATTACAAGTTTTGTGAAAAAATGGTCCCAATGTGGAAATTTATGATGGGTTTTGTAAGATCATATAGAGTGGAAGGAAACCCAAAAACAAAAAAAATATAACTTCAAGAATCAATGCATTAAATAATATAAAAATAGAGTACCAAGTATTCATAAGTTGTATCAGCTATTTTCTTCTCTTTGGAAGAGAATGATCGAGGGAGATCATGAAGAGGAGTGAATGAATTCACCCTTCTTATGAGGTGATATACCGATCAATGGATCCATGATTATATCATGAGGATAACCAAAAAACTGAAGGGGTGTTAACACCTTGTCGGGTGATATGAATAGTGCTTCGGGAAGAAGAGAGGTTCGACAAAGGCTTCACAAATATTTCACCCACAAAACCATAAAATTGAAGTGGTTTATATAGGTAATCAAGAACACTTATTAATTACTATCTCATTTATTCATATTTTACAACATACAAATAAATACTATGCATTCATCATTTGAATGCATTACCTCCTTTACATTTCATCTTATGAAACTATTTATGAATATATTCTAAGAATTAATAAAAAACCTTCAAGGAGAGTTATGAATAATACATACACACACACATACATACATACATACATACATACATACATACATACATACATACATACATACATACATACATACATACATACATACATACATACATACATACATACATACATACATACATACATACATACATACATACATACATACATACATACATACATACATACATACATAAATACATACATACATACATACATACATACATACATACATACATACATACATACATACATACATACATACATACATACATTATATTCATTCATTGAATACATGAAAAATATATAAATCATATGTATGTATTGAATTTACACTATATAATATCATATATCTATATATTATGCACCATATGCATGCATACATGCATATAATGAATGAAAATTTTAGAGTAGATCCAATAATATCCCAATTTCACAAAAATCTCTTGAGGACTTTATGAATAATGTAACAACTCTATTTGAATCCATCCAAAATCTTTTAGATATGGTTTTTCATAAAACCTTCATCATTTTGAATGAAAACTTTTTCTAAAACTTTATCCTTGTCTAAGGGACTAACTGTGTGACTATTTATGACTCTTTTCATGGGGAATGCATCGTTTATAAGGACTCGTTGATTGTTTCCCTGCATTCCTGCTTTCCAAATGTGTGTGGTATTCACCACTTCTTCAGATATGTTTGTTCCTTAATCAAAATAGGATGATGGGATGTCTGTATCTATGTTTGTGGATTCCTCCCCAAAATTCATCACCTAATCTGGGTCTCCCTTAATTATTAAGATGATAGTCAAGAAACTTTTCCTAGTTCCATATCCCTGTGGACACCGTTTAATTATGCTGCTTTTGTTAGGACATTCCCAAGGGGGTCAAGTCAGGGAAGCGACCTTCAGTCATGAGTGTAGTAATGTTGAGCATCATCGGCATGTCTAGACACTGAAACATTGGTACACCTATATTTTCTTTTATCATAGGGCTTCTCAATGGCGTGGAAGCTCGAGGAATACCACATAGAATGTCGGGAATTGTATGCCAAAGGCATGCATCTATGGTTTTCCTCAGATTCCCATATTTAACAAGGGGTATGTCATGAATTATTGTTTAGTGGAGGTGGATCGAACTGATCAAACAATTGATGGGAGTGGATCAAATGGGTACATCCCTAGGAGGGAGCACCCAAAAAATTCATCAGATGTGTGGATCAGAACACCGAATATCGATGATCCCAAGAGGGTGTTTCCCACAATGGATAAGGTTTCACACTGTGAAGGCTGATCTTGAAATCACAAAGGGAAGATCAGAGGATTGTAGGTCCCTAAAAATGGGACCCCAAAGTTTACCATTAGCTAGTATTGAACCTCGAAAGGCTTTCTCCATACCCTGTTTAGGATTCAACTATTAAAACCCACGTTGTTTGAATGAGTGAGGCATGAAATCTAGGTTTACATGAAAGAAAACAACTGGAAGCATATTGGGGCTTATGCATGGAATAGATTCATGGGTGCTAGAAAGAGTGATGATGTGAATGGGGCTTACACATGGTTATCTTCCTCTCGCAAGTGGGACACTCTTGGATGGAATAATATGGATTGTGTGGGCCTTATTCATGGTTAGAGGCCTTGGTGATGCTAGGAGCAGTGAGGTGGTGGGTGGAATAACCTCACCAGAATGTGGTATCCCGAGTAAGAATCAGGATGGATGGTGGAGTAAGTGTCGAATAATGAAGATAGAGAGAATGAAATCGATGTGTTGATGATAGTAGTGTTTGGGTTGAACCATAGGGAGGATTCTTATGTATCCCCGTGGTAGGGAATTGATGTATTTGTAGTTCGGTGAGGAGATGGGATACCAAAGGAGGTAGCCCGTTAGAATGGAACGCAAGGATGGGGACCCGAAGGAAGTAGAACCTCTAGGCTAGGGAATGGTCTTCCTGAAATACAATGGCTCGAAAGAGAGACTAGGATGGGAAAAGGATTATGGTATTGAACCTCAGGGAGGCTTCCTATGTATCTCCGTGGTAGGGAATCAATGTCTATGTAGTTTAGATATGGGGAATAGAATCAGAGTGTACACAAAGGATAGAAATCTGAAGACATGTTGGGGATTATGCGTGGTTTGTAGCCCCTCATAAGAGAGGAAATCTTGGTTGGAGGAGTATGGATTGAGTGTGGGACTTACGCACTGAGACAACCTGGGAACTGGTCTGACACCATTAAGGGTAAGACCAATGATGTGGTTCCCAAAAAAGGGGATGATGAAGTTTACCAGTGTTTGGGTTTGAACCTCACAGAAGCTTCATATGTACCCTATCTAGGAGACAAGGATCAAAACCCATGTGGTTCAAAATCATACAGTTTAATGTCATGTGGTATGGAAGTGTTATATGGTATAATTTTATGTGGGATGAAGAGTGAATTGATGGGAAATGGTTTGGGTAGAGGGATAATGGGATTGGACCTCTAGAAGCTTCCTACATACTGTGATTAGAAGGCATAGATCAAAGTCCACATAGATCGGTGGTGAAGGGCATGAGGCTTACACATGGATAACATCCTATAGAGTATTTCATGGTTTATTATTAATCTATGACTATGTGATTCAAGCTCAATGTGAGAAACAGGAGTTAGAAATAGGAATGCCGATTGTGTTTTGAAACATGCAACCCGATGGATGGTACAGGGCTTACGCGTGGTTAGCGGCCCAGGGAGTGGAAGATTGGGACTTACTCAAGGAGAGAAGCCCAATGATAGAGGATGATGTCTAGATGTATGAGGAGTATATGTACATCATGCCTATAACACCCCATTAGAGTGTTTCATGGCTTACATAGAGGCTGCCTGTAATGTATGTGGCGAAAAAGCATATTAAGAGATAGAGAGAGTGAGAGGGTGCTGACGCTCATCCTTCATCGACTCATCCCTAGATAGCAGCACATGTGGTGATCAGAGCTTAATGTCATGTTATATTGATGAGGTTTCTTGTAAATTTAACGTCCCACATCTCATATGACAAGGACTTGATCCTCACCCCTATGACTAACATAAATGGTGTACTTTAACCCTCAGTGAAGGGAAGGCCCCAATAATGCCATAGATTAACGGGGTTGTAGAGTTATCCATTGAAGGTTCCATGTTAGCATTTTTATGAAGAGACGAAATACATGTTAGCATACTTATGCGAAGAAGCATTAGTTAGGAAAACACAACATGAAACACCACTCGGATGGACCATGAAATCACTGCGCAGAATCCTGGAGGGCCGTATGGAAGAAGTACATGTAGGATCGGGGTGTTGCACATAAGAGGGAATTAGACATGGAATATTGGGGTAAGAAAAATATATGGAGAACATAGAAAGGTACGTTCACAAGATTTAAGGATTTCACGCAAGATTGGGGGGGTGGATGGGATGGTTGCGCACAAAATTGGGGCCTACATGCAAGATGGAAGCATGCTTAAAAAATCAAGGGTTTAGGGGAGAAAGAGGTACTTTGAAAAGGGAAATACTTCACATGAGAAGGAAATTTTTTCATAAAATTGAATTATAGTGAAAAGAAATGTGTGAGGATCAATCCCTAGTGCCCCCCCAGAAGGATAACCCTAGGGAGACCTATCGCGCAATATCTAGTACCTTGCGGCGACGTCTTTTGTGCAGTCACGGAAGAGTTGTTTTACACAAAACCGAGCGGTGTTTCGCCTTCCAACATAGTACCCTAGAGTGAGGGGGTATTATTTTTTTTATAGATGAAAACTTCAACGGTGGTGCACAAGGATTCCTGTGCACAAGTGGTGTTTGACGTCGCATTTTGCGGGAAAGATCTTGTGTGCGGTCCATTTTATTGCATGCCTCCCTGAATTCTTTATCACCTATAACATGAACATTTTTTAAAATTTTAGTGTGGAATAATACATTTGAAATAAAATAGGGCATCCAAGTTCTTGTTTTCCATCCTCAGATCATGTGTGCACCTCCCTTGGGTGTCTAGGGATTTTTTGCTGATTCAAAATTTGCCTTTGGTTTGGTAAAAAAAACTCATTTATGGTTTTAACCAAAAATCAGCACAAAAAAATGCCCCCTTGGAATCTAAGCTAAAATGGGACTAGAAGCCCAGGTTCCAAGGGTAACGCTGAAGAGAATAATAAAATTTTGGCACTACATGCAAAAAGGGTAACACAGTGCGCAAAACCCTTCTATGCGCGTGGAAGACCCGGTCCATGGCTATAAATAAGTAGAGGTCTGAAGGCTCCATACCTCGAATCTCTCATGTGATTGGATACTTTTTTCTCATGCATGGAAGATCATCATTTCTATGTGAAAGATATTGGATTCAATTGGCATGTTGCACACAACTACGCGCTCTTTCATGCCGCTTCCAACTCTTGCACGCATCGGATTTAGCCATATTTTTTCATCGACTAAGCCCATCATACCATAAATAGACCATCTTGAATGATAATACTCTATTCATTCATTCAATCCCCTTTGTTAATTTTAGGACCTGATGGAAATGGATGTTGAATAGGTCGGTGTCTAGAAAAACGTTTTTGTTGATTTATGGATGATCGAGATGATCTCAAAACCTCAAATTATTCATACGAGAAGGGTCATATCAGATCATTAGATACTCTTAGGTATTCAGGAACAAGATTAAAAATATTATGTTCTGAGTGATAGTCTAATGATATGGAACATCAGTATTCTAGAAGAAGTGCTGATACTAGGCTTTGATACTGACGCACCACGGTCATGGGTGACACATGAGGATAACCTTCCATGGTATCACATCGTGAACAATGGTCACCCTACCAATGAAACACAAGATATAGCTATTTACGTCCAGAATCTGAAGACCATGACTGTTGTGGGAAGCGATCTGGTTTGTAAGGAATCTCTATCTCACTATGTGAGCACTTTTAGGAGCAGCATCACCGATGAGACCAAAGGTTGGTAGGAATAGAAATTTAGGTCCGGGGGAAACATTACGAGTGAATGGAAATGGGCGTACTGAGTACACCAGACATGCGAGGAGTTTTGGGTGGATCTACGTTCTATCGGGAAATTTGAAGCTGTGTGGACATTTTAGTTCCATTTCTACCATCAGCAAGACTTCGTGCCGGTGTTGTTTATCCGGTGGTCCCCTGATACAAATACTTTCCACCTCCACCATAGGGAGGTGGTCATAAACCTTTGGGACTTCCATTCCATTGAGGGACTTCCCCTAGAATGGTACCAATATAATGAGTTCCTTCTAATAGAGAATGTTTGGGGAGATAGGACACACACCCCCATTCTGAAATGGAATCTGTTGGAGTTGGATAAAAAGAATTTGAAAATATAGTACATCCTAAAGGATATAGCCCATCCAAAATGGTTCAGACTATTTTTGGGGTAGGACAAGGTAGTGAAATTACAAGTCGGGGGAAGCAGTTCCCAAACACGTCATAGAGGGGGAAGACAGGATCATACTGGATGGTCCTGGAAGCAGGAAAGTACCGATCATGGGGCTTCAGCCTAAACAAATGACTAGACCCAAATATACTATATTCTGGGTTCCTTGATGAATTTATGAGTGGGTGGATTCTTTCAATAAGGGACATGAGTATGGGGGTCCGTCTAGGGATGTTGGTGATGATCATAATCATGGAATCCAAGAACAAGGTCAATTTGGGAGTGCTTGTGTTGTCAAGGATGTACATCATTCTGGGGTGCATTTCAAGAGGATGTACACACATGAGAATGTGAGGACCATTTTAGATTTTTTATGGATAGTTTATAGATCATTGTAGTGGGTATGAATTTCCGAACACATTCCTCCTTCCAAGTGACGGTCTACGGTCTTCCCTATGGAATATTGATGGATTTTTCTCGTTGACACATAAAGAGGAAGGGATAAAGATCAATATCAGCAACCATGAAATTTTGAACTTCCAACCATTTCAAACCATGGATGGTTAGATGGTAGGCGACTGAAGAGGCCTACTAGAGTATAGGGAATACATGCAAATTATCATGGTAGTGTGCTAGTACCCCAAATTGATGGGAAAGTCTTTTGTGAATGCTATGTGCCTTCGAGGTTTTCCAGGTAGTTCAGGTGTATGAAGAGAATGCTAAAGAGAGTATATCCATGGGTTTGGGAAGATTGGAATCCATGCATACTTTTCCAACTATGGCTCATATTCACAACTACTGTACTTGGTGAAGTCATTACCTTTCCCCTACAGATGTTAATGTTGGTCTATTAATAGAGTATGATGACCATTGGGTAGTGGTGTATCCAAAAGCGATTCTGTGACAATGCATTTGAAAAATCAAGGAGTCCAGCATGGAGTCTGGACACTGAGGAAGAAGACTAGGTAATTCTGGGGAAGTGAGACTAGGAATAAGACATGTAGCTGGGAAACCGTGGGCTAAAACCTTAGTGGTAGGGGCATCACATGGTGAGAAAGATTATTTTCCTTTTGAAGAGAGGTGGTCTCATGAGTGTCCTTATGAGCCAGCTAGGTAACTCCTTAAGAAATAAATAAGACATATTCTAATTTAACTTCCGACATGATTTTCCCATCTCTATGGTCTGCCAGGAGGATGCTACGACAATCGATGTCTATTAAAGAGCTATGGCGGAGACTGGTGTGCCCTAGGCTTGACCTAAAAGACATATGGCATATTCAGTTGGAAAAGGTGGAATTTCCTCATTGACACACATACCTGATAGCCACAGATATTTATGCATGACAACAAGGGAAGTATGAATAACCACATCTTCTCGTGAAAGTGATGCTTGGCCAAGAGCTTGACCTGAAAAAACTGACATCCAAGGATGACGATGATAAGGAAGAAGGAGAAGAGGAGGATTAAGAGGAATTAGAGGAGGAATAAGAGGAAGAAGAGGAAGTTGGAGGTGAGAGAAATCATGGAACAATATCCCACTAGGGAATCCCATATGAGAGTGGCGAAATCAGAGGCTCTAACATAGAACTGGTTGAACAACACGAGGTGAGTCTCAACTCCTACCCCTACCAGTATTTTTATCTTCATAATTCAAGTCCAATGACCAAAATATACCTTGTTTAGTAAAAAATAAGTGATGATAGTTAGGAATTTCCACTTGCAGGGGATGAGAATGTACCTTTGGATGTGGGAGGAAATCCTCATGAATCTATATATGGAATCGAGCAGGGCAGAGGATCAACAACAGCTGTAGTGGGTGAAGGGCTAGCCACAGTTGAATTGTAAGAAGGAAAACCACAGTTGAAGTGGTTAGTAGAGAACCAGTAGGAGGGGATAAAATGGAAACCTTAGAGTCTTATGTTGTTCCCACCGCATAGAAGGAGATAGTTCCAATCATTGAATTAAAAAGTGTAGAGGGATATCCTATGGTGGAAACTCCTGCCGTGACTCATGCACTAAAAAACAATGTGATTGGATCTTGAAAATTTATACCTTTGTAGATCACATATTTATTGGGGAGCTCGGCTGACTAAGGTATCAATTCCCAATGTAGTGATCACAAGATTAGAGGCTTGAAAAAAAATTGTGTATGGAATATTTGCATGAGCTCTACCAGTGATTTCACTAGTCTGAAAAAAAGACAATTTAAACTGGTTCAGACCTAGTACCTAGGGAGAAAAAAGTTGAAATCATATGTGATGTTATTGCTAGGTTTGAGCTCTAGTATAGTGGGGGAAAGGTTTCCAAAGAAGAAAGGATTATATAAGAGGAACGTTTCACTAAATGTCTGGATATTTTTCCTCAGTACATGCTTGTAGATCCTGAAGAGATGGATGAATATGATCCTGATGTATTCAAGGAGAGTCATATGATTTTATGAAAGGTGTGGATGTGCATAACATTATTCCTCATTAAATAATAGGCAGAATGGATGAGTCGGATGGTGTCACTTCGCACATGGTTACACTTTCTCTACACCAATGGAGTGTATGATCACCGTCTTCATATAATAATATGAGATTATCAAGATGAGAAGATGCGAGAGATTATCTGATGCTCTAATATTTCATGGTATTAGATGATATTAGAGAATATCCAAAAGTATGTTGTGGCTAAGTAGGAAGTCTGATGTCTCAAAGTGTTGGTAGATGAAAAACTGTCATTTATCGTTTGCCAATTTGAGTTCATTGAACGGCTGAAAGACCAACTGGCAGACCCCTAGGAGTAAGCAGTGCATGCAAGAAATAAAATGGTTGGATTCTTAGACAAGAAAAAGTGAAATAATGTTAGAGAAAAGGAGATTCTATCCACAAATTATGACAAAGAAAAGGAGATTATGGAGTGGGAAGGATTTTTGGAGGATACATGCCACAAAGTGGCGGTAATGAGGTATCCCATTAAAGGGGTTGATCTATACGGGTTGTGTTTTATCCAAACACATGATTCATTTTTTCTCCCTTATTTAATAATCCTGAACTACGTGCATGGAATTACTTATTTCTTAGAATTATTTATTATTATTTTTTCCTTTTCGCTACATCTCGATCATAATTGTGATGTAACTAGTGATCAATACCTAATCTCTCATGGGTCATACCTGGTTATAGAAATAAATAACTACCACATAATCCTCTACGTTGTGTATGATAGTGCGATCTATTCATCGAATATTTCACTGTATTCCATTATTAACTATCTTCTGAAAATATTCAGGTTGAAGGAGAGACCACAACCTGAGGATAAGGTTCTTGATCAGCAAAATTTCCTTTCCCAACATGCTCTAGTGCATGAACGGGGTAACACCAAAGGTGTTAGAGTCAGTCTAGACAAAGGGGAATGAGAAATGTGAATCATGATACCCAAAATTTTGAACAGAGTGATGGTGGTAGGCCAATATTAGATAGATACTAACCTTATTTTAAATAAAACATCTATATCATCTTTTTGAGATAAGGACGAAAAAACGAGGGCCAACCGTTGACTGCATTCGAAAACATGGGTCCCAACTCAAAAACTTTGTGTAATATCTTTCATAACATTGTCCTAGAAAAGTAAGCAAGCCATAAGACCAAGTATCCATACCGTTAGGGGGTTCCTTCAGAGGTGGAAGAGGATGAGGATCCGAAATAGAGGGCACGAAAAGTAGGGAATTTGAGTGATGATTTATTTGAATGGACTACAACACTCTTGAAACTACACCACCCTAACGAAAGAGGATTGGGTGGGTGTGTCAGCCTGAATCAAGATCAAACCTATTTCGATATGGGACCTCTCTGGTGAGGACCTAGTGTACCTTACAATTTTACATCATAAAAATGTGGATGATAGACACACATTTTTTTCATAATAGGATGAGGATGATGGGAAACCTCGAGAAAGAATGTACCAAATGGTACATAACCCTATGTGAATGGGGACAAAAGAAGTCCACATGCCACATTACATGTTCCAAAAACTGGGCCAGGTCTAAGAGTTTAGAAAGATTAAATGGTATGTGGTTGGACAACATAAGAGGAGTCCAGATGTCACTATGTATCCCATGAGAATATGAATCAAGACATACATAGTTCTTGAGGATGGTATGACAGATGGAAAATACCAAAAGGAGAAATATCCTCTCAGGAGAGGAGTATTAGAGTTATTTTTCTATTTAACGTCATGTGAACTAGGACACAAGAAGTATTATTTTAGAGGTCATATAGTTCAAAATGCATGGGGTAGAGAGGTATAATACAATGTTATGAGGAAACCCATCGTGAATGAGGAAAAAAATGCACACCAAACCAAACCTTTACAAAGCGTAAAACCCAGAACAAGAAGGGGGAAAAGGTCAATGACTTTGTGGTTGGACCCATAGGTAAAGGTACTCAAGAATCACTATGTATCTCACTGGGGGATAATCAAGCCACATGTAGTTCTATAAATGTGTCATGTTAGAGGTCCAATGCCAAAGGGGAAATATATTCTCGAACGAAGACATCATACGACTGGTAGTTTATCAGTACATAGCCTGGATGTAAAAGGAATAGTTTAACATCATATGATAAGGACGTATGAGATCTTAGTTTATGGTCTTAAAGCTCAGACCAAGGGGGACTATGATTATTCCATGTGGGTGAAAACCATACCCATATCCCTAAGGCCACGTGAGCAATGATCGGTGTGGGAAACAAGGGAGGAGAAGATATTTACAACATAGTGAATCACACATTAGGGAATGAAGGTGACGAGCCAAGGATGACCCCACAACACCATTTCATCCTCTCAATACACAATGGTGCATAGAGGAATAACATTGAGGGTGTCAAGATTCTATATGACCAAGATGAAATGGAAAGTAATGTCAATCAAGAAACAATGATCTAGGGTATAAAGGGGTTGGTGTAACGATGGAGGATAACTGTTGACTGTATTTGAAACACAACATCCATATCAAGTGACTTAGGATGAGAGCAAATAAGTGGGGGTTGACCGTTGACCATATTCACGATGAAAGCGATATGTCAAATTTCGTTTGAGATCTTCCAAGATGTAGGACCAAAATTTTATGTGAGCCATAAGGTAGAGTATCCATACTACTTGGAGGTCCTTTAAGATGTGATAGATTATGGAGACCTAAACAAAGGGATGCATGAAGTGTGGAAATGGAATGAGTTCATAAACATACAGAATCCAACACTCTACATCCTAAACCAGAGTGCATCTATGAATGATGATGAGGCGGGTCAGAGTTTGAAGGGATCAACTAGGGGAAAAAACCCAAGGAGACGAGTAGAATAAAGGGGTAAAATGGGTTAGTTAACCTAGGGATGGACCCGAGACTAATTTTTGGGGAGTTTCTACATATCACATAAGGATTGGAATCAAGCCACACATAGTTATTGAAATGCCCTACTGTTTAATGTCATTTGGTAAGGATGAAGATGAAAGGGGAAATCCCAAAAGGGAGAGTACATGGGACAACTATTATAGACCCGATGTGAATGGGACAAAATTTCACATGACACACCACTTAATCCCATAAGAACCATGGATGAGGGGCTGAACAAAAGTGGTAATTTCAGAAGCTTGTGATGGAGCCATAGAAAAAACGCACGAGCATTCTTACGTATCCTACGAGGGTAGGAATCAAGCCATGCATAATTCGATAAATTCTATGTAGTTTAACATCATATGGTAAGGAATTATAGGGAAGGGAAACATTCTTATGGGAGGAACATGTTGTAGCTATTTTATACCCGATGTGAATGGGGAAAAAAGTCTACAACAAACCACATGCTTACAAAAAGAATCTCAGGACGTAAGGCTAAAAATGTGAAATGTGCGGCTGGACCTAAAGAAATTTTTTTGGGTGTTCTTATGTATCCCATAAGGACGAGAATCAAGACATAAATAGTTCTAGAATTCCATGTAGTTTAACATCATTTGGTAAGAATTCATGCTGAATAACAAGGTTCTAAAGGGAATTCCCATGCCGTGACAAAGGATACCCAGTGGGAATGAAGACAAGAGAAGTCCACACCACACAGTGCATAATCCCAAGGGGGAACCACAAACCAAGGGGCCTAAAAATATTTAGAGACCTCGGTTGGACCCAAAGATAAAATATATGGGAATTCCAACCTATCCCATAAGGATGGGAATTAATAAAAACATATCTATAGAAACACCATGCAATTTAAAGTCATACATTAAGGACGAAAGGTGGAAGGGGATGTTCTGAATGGAGGGGAACATAGTTCATCTATTTAAAATCCAATGTGAATGAGGAAAAAATAAGGTAGAATCATATCATACGAATCCCTCAAAGAGAAATAAACCCATAGGGGGAAACCAAGAAGATGGAGAGATTTTCTGGGTTCGACTCAAAGACAAACGTCTGGGAATTCCTACATATCCTATGAGGGTAGGAATAAAGCCATACATAGTTCGTAAAATGATGTGTAGTTTAGCATCATGCGCTAAGGATGAAGAGGGGTGATCCCTGACGGGGAAACATGATGCAGTATTTGTAATCATGATGTAAATGGGGAAAAAATTCCACATCACACCATGTGATCCCATGATACTTAGGACGAGAGGACAGAGGGAAGATAGAATCTTCTGTACTTTGGGCTAGACCCGAGGAAGAAATGTCCAGGTGTTTCTACATATCCCATAAGGATGGGAATCAATCCATATGTAGTTATTGAAATACAATATTGTTTATCTTCACGCAGTAAGGATGAGGGAGATCTTAGTTTAAGGTTTTAGAGCTTGGACCATAGATTCCTTGTCTAATGTTGTGTTTATGGGACCGAAGGGAAGAAAAAGGTGAATCACCACCCCCGATTTTAGGGAGACCATGGGGATTTTGATATTGATAGAGGATAACTGTTGAACAGGTTCATAACAGAGTATACATATCATGTGAAATAAAATGGGAACAAACAATTGAGTATTGACCTATGACCATATTCGCCATGTGGGACTTGTATCAAATTATCTTTCGAGATCCTCTAGGACATTAGACCAGAATGGTAGGTATGAAAATGTGTCATGAGGCCAAGCCTCTCGGGGGGATACTTTTGAATGTGAAAGATGATGAAGACCCAAATGGAAGGATGTGTAAAGAGTGGTAGCACTAGTGTAGTTTAACATCTTGTGACAATGATTAGAGAGATCTTAGTTTAGATTCATATAACTCAGACCATGCAGTATGTTTACCACTTACAGTTTATAGTCATGCAGGATGAAAGGGATCTTAGTTTAAGGTTATAGAGATCATACCATTTGAAATTTATTATCATGCTAGATGATATGGACAACTCATGAGAAGTACTTCTTGAGGAAATTGGCATTTGTGGGAGGAGTTATACGCTAACCATCCATGGTGGCCAGAAAGTATGCACCATTAGGGTAAACCCTATGAATGATATAGGGTCCCTCACATTTAGGTTCCAACTATGGTGATTTCATACCAGGTATCATTGGAATTATCCATGCCAATTCTATGACACCTTGAAGGAAGGAATATAGGTAAACTTTCTTATTGAAATCTATAACTATATTTTTCTGATGCCTCTCTAGATTGTGCAAGGCATGAATACTATTTTGATCGAGGTCTTCTAGTTCATCCAGATGAACGTTTTCTACCTTTTGGTGTTTTCTGATCATAAAGGGCTGTGATATGTAACGACAACTGAATATCAATGGGTAGGACTACCTCTGTTCTATACACCAAGGAATATGGGGTCACCTGGGAGGAATTAGGAGTGGTCTTCTGGTAATCCCATAGAGTGTTGGGATGCGTTTTCAACCATCTTTTATTATTCTGACCAATAATCTTCTACAAGATGTTATAGAGGGATTTTTTGAATGCCTCAATCTTCCCATTTACTTGTGCGTGATAGTGAGAGGTATGATTAGAAAGGATATTGTACATGGCATACAATTTCATCATCCGACTGCACGGAAGTTTGTGCCATTATCAGTAAAGATATTGTGAGGAACTCTGAATTGGTGGATGATATTGAAGATCATGAAATAAATGATTTAATGGGCCTTGAGTAGAATTTCCTCTTCCCTCTTGGAAAATAAATCCATATTGTTCATGATGTGCCTGCACTAGCGAGTTGTCACTGGTGGATACGGTCCCACGACATTGAGTCCCCCGAACACAAAGGGGAAAGAGTACTTTGTAGTAGGGAGAGGCTCCGGTGGCCGATGAAAAAAATCACCATGGACCTGACATGAGTGGAACCTATTAGAAAACATGATACATCCATGGATCATGGTGGGAAAAAAATATCCTAACCTTTGGATTTGATGAGAGAGTTTCAACCCTGCCTGATGAGATCCACAGAAACTGGCATGAACTTCCCACATAACCTAGGTAATATCATCTCCTTGAATGCAATGAAGGATAACCCCATAAAAACCGCATTTGTAGAGAATCTACTCAAGACTGGGACTGCTTTGTAGGTTTAATTGCACTATGTTCCATCAAATTTACTCACATCTAGCTCTATATTTTGGGAGATTTCCATACCGAAGATACTTGATAAAGGGAGTTGCCCAATCAGGGGTTCCTTCTAGAACTATGGCAGGGGGGACCTGGAGGTCCATATGTGGGGACATCAGTGATAAGGTGGCTTACCTATTGGCTATTATCATCATCTGGAGTGATATGAGCAATGATTCTTCGATGTACCACATGGATGATCAAATCATCTAGTTCAGGCACTACGAGTGCTGAGAAAAGGTTGGACAAGGCATTGGATCAGCCATTCTGTGACTGAGGGACATGAGTAACTTCTGGACAAGAAGGGAACTGGGCCATATTTACAACCTTTGGTAAGATGGATAGATAATAATCATACACCCCTAAGTACATCATTGACTGCATGGAATTCCATGAGATATAATTTAGTGGATCAATCTAATTAATTAGTCTCTATTTATTGCCTCATGAATTTATTCTTTATATCTCATATGAAACTATTTGAAATGTATACAAGTTTCTATTCATTCTAATATTATCATATCATTACAACCCATAATACTCCATAATTATCATTGGTTAGGGACAACTCAAATTCATTCTTTGAGAGGGTATTATCAATCAACTATTCATATAAAATAAACACTAATGAATTAAATTTAGAGATTACCTTTCATTATAATAACCTGATAAATTTAAAACCATTAAAACCAAAATATTACGAAATTATACATACTTTCATGTTGTTTCTATTTAAATGGTTTTTGAAAATTAAAACTATATACAATCCCTTTTAATTTCCTATATGTTCTTCTAATAAAATACTCCCACCAACTTCTTAGTGAGTAACATTTACAAATAAATCTACTTTGAATAATGAAGATACTTAGGAATCATATTCCTTAAGTTTAAATATTTATACTTATTTTCAAACTACATAACTTCATAATATCAAATGTTATAATTTTATATTCTTTTTACTACTTATAACATTTTATAAGTACATAATCATCATCCTTTGAACCGTTTATATCAACCTTTTTCCATGAAATCTTTTGTAAATAATTTAAATACTTATATTATCAATTTACTAGAATATCCTAATCCCTTTTAGGATAAGTTGATATCCACTTCATTATATTAACTAATTAAACTATTTAAATTAATCTTTACCATCACACTCTAAACTATATTAGGATATCAAGTGATACACAATGTGTATTGGCCTGTAGAAACCTTTAGGGAGTAGTAATATTCACTTTTTATTGTAACTAAATTAAACTCTTTACATTTTTCTTCATCATTACATATCCTAAACTTATTTTGGATATTAGGTGAAAAAACCACATTCCTTTGACTTGTAAAATCCTTTAGTTAACAATGACATTCACTTTATCAAAATAACAAAATGTAACTATTTAAATTTTTATTTACTGTATCACATTAAATCATTTTAGAATATAAAGTGAAAAACACTCAAAATTAGATTGAAATATATTTTTTATTATCCTTGAAATTATATAAGTCCAAACACACTCCCAATAGCCTCTTAAACATTATATTCTATTCATAATGTCTTTCTATAACCCAACATAAAATACCTTTTAATTTATAAAACAAAATTTATTTTCTTTCAGTATGAATATTAAATAAAATATGTTTTACATATAATATATTGTATTGTAGGTGTTTGGAATTTCATTTTTGAAAAGAATATTTTATTAAAATATCTTATTGATGGATGGTGAGAACTCATTCCCTCATGTTTTAATAAACATCTAGATAAAAACATTATCCTAGAAAAACAAATTATTTTTAAATATTCTTCTCAAAAAAAGTTATATGATTCCAATGAATCAAAAATTAGGTGTATAACTTTAATCATCTCATAATAACTCTTTGCTATTGAGCATACTCTATTATTACATAAGAGAAATGAGATGAATATATACATGCTTTAATTGTATTTATTTGATCTTGATAAAAACATTACATTCAAATTTATGATATAGAAACTATTTAATACCTCACAAGAATATAAACTATGAAGAAACTGTATGGTTTATTGAAGTTTTAATTTTTGTAAATAATTTTAAAAAATATAAATTCAATCAGTTTCTAATGTGATGATTGTGGAACTAATTTTTAGTATAAAATAAATGGGTCATTAGTTTATTTAACTGACACAATGTTTACATCATTGAAAGAATTAGAGTGATTTGGAATTTAGGATTGAATCCCAAATATATGTGGAGATTAAATATTGGATTTTACAGTTATATGACATATGAAAAGTGTTTTTAAGGGTAATTATTAAAAATGGGTGCCTACATACTAGCCATACAAGGAGGACCACAACCACTACTTAGGTGGGCAGTCAACTCCTTAGCCACGTAGAATGAGTGATCGAGGGTGTTCCATGTGCATAGGCATTAAATGGGTAGGAATAGGGGAGAAGAGGTGATCCACCATGTAGGGAAGAATGGAGGTGGAGGAGTATTCTAGCATGGGGTGGTTCTAACAGGAGTCGGGAGCATACCCTGATAATTACTTTTGGATAACTGAAGAGACGAGTTGTTATAAATGGATGCATGAATCCAAAAATAGAATTGATGTGAGATTCGTTCATCACATACTATTCATACTATAATAGATAAAGAAAAATAATCTTGGTCATCCAATCTCTTATATTTGGTCAGTCCAATCTTCCTCTTTGGGTTGTCTTCTTCTTTGATCCTACTTCAGAGAACTTCTAAAAACCGAGATCTACATGTCGCGACATCCAAGTGAATGATCTGAAGCCCTCAAGCAACATTTTATCATCGTGATGATTTAAATATGATCAATTTGTCCTGAAAATTTATTTTGATGATATACATAAGATCAAATTGAGGATAAACAATGTGAATAAAATGTGATATTTTTTATGATGGCGATTCTCGTAGTCGCGACGCTGAGGCTTTGCGCTTGAAGTGAGGTGGTGCACATGAGTTGAGTTGGTGAAGTTTTTTCTATAAATAACCTAGAAATCACTCATTTTTATGATCATTCAGACACATATATGTGATATAATTCATGATTATAAAGAGATCAAAGTAGATAAAACATATGCTCTATAATCACGAAGTGAGTGCCATGAACTCGTGCTGAGTCTTCTGAGACCTTTGCAATCACATGAAGATGAAATAATATCTGCAAGCCTATGTAGATTTATCACACTATGTTTTTTGAATAAAATTTGAGTTCCTTGATCTTGTGAGCTTCATGAAGAATAGAATTTTCATATACTGATATGTGAAGTAATGAATCATACAGTGATATGGTATCACTAGAAGATCAGTTTTTTGTGAGAAAGGATTTAATGATGCATACATATGGTTGGATGAGCTACGTGAAGAAGATATAAAGAATAAGAATATATCACATGGGATAATAGTAAATAAATACTATTTATGAGAACCAATATTGGTAATCCATATAGTTTTCATGTGCGATGGATTTCATGAATAAGTGTACACAAGCGGTGAGACTTGCGTGAAAGAGAAGCTACAACCATTCAGGTTCATGAAAGAAGGTAGTGAATGAGAAGGTAGATGATACATATGAACTAAAACAAAACATGAGATATTAAAAGGGGTTAGTGATTTACACACAATCTTTCATGAAGGAACATCATGGTACATGAGACATACATGCATGTTATAGCATGCATGCATGAGATATGAATGAGGTTGTGTGTGTGTGATTTCATAATTCAGGCCTTTTCATGAACATGCAATAACATGTGCATAATGAAAAGTGTTGAGAAGACCATGAATTATTTTATATATGAATTATGATTGATAAGTTCACATGAAATATAATTTTCATTAATTGTGTGCATAGATTTGACACTCGGGCCTATAATTAATTTAGAAGGCATTTACCTGAGTAATTAGTGTTTTGAGTTAAGTTTATATCATTATGAAGATTAGTGAATAGTGATCAGGATTTGGTAGTTTTCAGACTATTTATGAAGTTATTTAAGATTGTACATGAGTAGATTAGGTTATACAGTTTGTTTTTGGAGAAATAATTCACCTCGAGGCAGTGAAGAAGCATTGTTAGTCTGAAAGAGATATTTATAACACCCCAAGGTTTTATGATATGTATCCTATTAAATAAATTCAATTCATTTGATAGACTACATTTCAGACAAAATTATTTTATATGGTATAAATCATATTAAATCACATAGAGAACACAATAAAACTTTATAAATGATGAATGAATGAAATGAGAGTTATTGATAGAAATGAAGAATGAATAAAGTGGGCCATATGTTTCATCAGATCGACCATCCCATTGAAAGGGGAGAAGGAAGGATTTCTAAATCCTGGGGGTGATGGCATATCATCCACCCATGATTGGTATGGTTTTCCATCAAGTGGGATTACCACCTGTCGGGTTTCAAGAGACTCAAGGCAGGAAATGGGAGCAACCATCGAATCATCTTAATGAGGATTCCTGACTACTAGAGCATTTGAAGGTTCTTTAACTTGGTAAGCTAGCTGAACAACTTGTGGAATGACCTAAGGGGAAATGACTCAAAAGGTTCAGGAAGGCCATGTGTTTGTATTTGTTAGTGTGTGTGGATACCTACAGGGTCTGTCAGGTGTTGTGCTACCCCAATGGGCAATTCATTTTCTCTAGTACTTGTGATGATTTTCCCTTTTGGGTATATCTCAATAATGACCATGCTTACCATTACCAAACCCAAAGGCATATCCACGATATCACCAGGTGAACCTAGTTAGTGTAGGATAGGACAGAAATTTCAGGGCAATGTACTACCCGCAACCACAGATCTCGATATGTGGGAAATCCTCCTTAATAACTCTCCAGAGCATTATAAAGCTCTATAAACAACTTTTATGGATAGTATGATGATAAATTGGAGGTGTATGGTGCTAAGCAGTAGAGAGTGCGACCAACTAAACTAGGAGGAACTTCTAGCCAATACCATCAAAGTAGTCCTAGATTTTGGGGTAAACTAACCGTTGATGATGGAGATGTAAATGCATCATCCCATAGGTTCACCAGATGTACACAACCTCATCCTAGGTGAGGGAATCCAATATATTGAAGATTATAGTTTCAATTGGACAGAACTTCTTGGGGAGATGGTCCACTGTGAGAATGTCCCACAAACTTCTCATCTCAGACTCGGGATCTAGCCCATGGTTTCCCCATTCATCGACTGAGGGTAGTTTGGAGACAAGTAACGACACTAACATGGAATGTTGTAGTTGTAAACTGATCAGTGGAGAGTACAGTGCAAAAGATGAAAAACCACTACATCATGGGAGGTCTTCCATAGAATGCACTAGCTATATCACCACATCCTTGTAGAACAGGGTACAGACCACATATTCCTACACGGGGGGGGGGGGGGGGGGGGGCTTGGAAACGGATCAAGCTGGTGCTCTCCATCGACCGGTCCCAAGAAAAATTCTCTGTGATCTCTTGTCGAGGTATAGAATGATCCTGGTGATGAAACCGAGAATTGCATAGTAAGACTATGGAAGTGAGACAAATATTTATCCTTTTTTATGTATCTATGGAACGATTCTATGATCTAGTGCATCTTGCTTTCCGTGAGGACAAAGCTGATACACTGAGTTCCTACCCCAGACCCTGATATAGAGGATCAAGGTGAGGGTTCCATCAGTAATTCACACTCCGCATCAGAGTCTGAAAAGAGGAATGGTTTGATTATGATCTAACACCTCTCATGGTTCCTCCTATGGAAGAGATGACCCTCCCTCCTGCCATAAGATGGTTATTCAGAGCATGGTAGATCTTTGACACATGGAGGACCTATGATTTGATAAGTCGGGGGTTCGAGGGGAAACCAGGTAGATATTGAATGGAACACATGGAGGACCTCTATGGTTGGGAATCATGTATAGGGGAGGTCCTCCACTTGAGCTGGTGATGATGCGAGGAGGACCTTCACACTGATAGCCTGAAATATGGGGAGAACCTCCATACACGAGACAATGGGAACGTGGAGGACCTTTTTGTCGAGTATTAACAAGACTGGGAGGACCTTCCCTTGGACTGATGATGGTAGTATGGGGAGGACCTCCATAATAAACATAGGAGTGGGGATAACCTCCACTATGGTTGGCAGAGGTATGGGGAGGACCTCTATACTGAATTCCATCACCACGAGTTGGCCCGTGATGGCTACTACTTGAACAGATGACTGGAAAGGTTGACCCCACCTACATAGGGAGGCTGGGATCTCAATCCCAATTAGGAATAGTGGCGGCCCTACTTTTTAGTAATAGAGAGATGATAACACAGTCCAGTTGTGGATCGGTCCACTAAAGTCGTAGAAGATTATGAACCCTGGTGGCAATCCTCATGAGCTTGCGACCAATGTTGACGTCAGGTCATCTGAACTAGGGTCGACTATGTAGGGGTATATACCACATGCTCCTTAGTTTGTGAGACCGGATGAGGATGCTGATGTGGTCTAGTGAGATACCTTCTTGTTGTCTCCCTGGATGAAGTCACATCCAGGAGGGCTGGAACATCCCCTCATCATCGTAAGGGAGTGAGTCATAAGATCATTCCAGGGAGAGGCTCCCAAAATGATTGAATATCAGAGTGGGGAGCAGTGGAAATCTGACCATAGTAAACCAACCATTATGAATAGTAAATCTTCCAAAATAATAGTAACCTCACCCATGAATGATTAAAAAAAATTTAGGCTTCTTATAAGTGACAATATGACCATAGTAAATGTATTGGTATTTTTGTATGTTATAAATAAATAATTACAATTAATTAATTAACTTAAAATAAAATGTATTTTCCTAATTTTTTTTTTCATAAATAAACAATTTTATGTCTTACGGTTTTAAGATAATTTTATAAGACCATATGTAATTTTTGAAAGAATTATAAAATCAATTTTTATATTAAAAACTTTATTTTTCATGTAAATTATGATTTTAATTAAAAAATAAATTAATCATAATAAGAAAATTATTTTAAAAAATGTGCTTCATTTTTGGATTCAACACGTCAAAAAATGTTTAGGGTGAATATTTGGGATTTTTCTGAAATACTTAAATTTTGGTGAATAGTAAAATGCATTAATTTTCCGTATAAATACATTATAATTTCAATAAACTATTCCTGACATAACAAGTGATGTAAGCACCCAAATCTTGAACTCACATGCCCTATTTACTATTATTGGTCATGTAATCATCACTATTTCTTATCTTGGTGGAAATTAATAAACTAATGATTAAAATATTAAGAGAACCCCTCTCCCCTCTACTATAAATACCACCCTTCACACCCTCATTTCCTCACACCTCTCAAGATTCATGACCTGCCTAAATTTTCCAATAAATATTTTCTAGACCCTCCCCCATGTCCAAGATCATCTGGTCTCATCAAAATACCATGAATAGGTTCCTTAAGGAGGATCTCAAGAGGAGGATTCAAGAGGTAATTCCCCACTCTCTTTTCCTTTAATTTCCTTTAAATTTGAAGTTATTTTCATAATATCTCCACACCTATCCACTTCCACATGGTATGGTAACTCTATTATATCACATATACTTGAATTATATGATACTAATGGGACAATATATCATCCGACCCCCTTACCCTATTCTTATTTATTTTAGACAGGAAAACATTGTTTGGGAGGTGTTAATTTATCACCTACAAGAACGACATGTTTTTTACTTTACCGCCTTCATATCTGGTTGTGTAACCATTTTTATGGATGAAAGAGATTATATTATATGTATTATATCCTATTTAATGTTATTTAACTAACTTATGTTCTTATTACTAAGTGATTAAACAAAACAAGTTCACTGTGGTAAAAACACCGCCCAATTAACCCAAACGATCATCATTAAATTCTTATCTAATGATTCATTATCATGGTATATAAACAGATTATTTATAAGAAAATTTAAAGTTCTATAACATAATAGATAAATATAATTATAATTATGGATTTTTATCAATGTTTAAATGAACATCCATTCATGAATACAAGTGAACCATTCAAGAAAACTATAAAACGAACATTCACGAACAATGAAATTAAACTCTATAACTCATCCAAAATCCCATAAATGAACTTATTAGAAGCTTAAAAAATTTTATTAACGTATAAAAGGTTATGGAATTGTTAATTAATTAATATATTGTCATTATACATGACATTAATGTGAATAAAGTGTTTAGATACAAGGTAAGGGGAAATTCTCAAACCCAAATTTCTTTCTTCGGGTTCTCCCTCTTTCACTCCAAGTTCGACATGGATTCTTCTTAAAAATAGTTTATTAATAATTATACTACCTTTTTCTGGGATATACATGTTCTCTAAATGAATTTATTAATAACCCAAATTTTTCCAAAAGAACTCTTCTTTTAAATAAACACACCCTTTTTACTTCTTGAATATTGTTTCACTCTTCACTCATGGTTAACGGTTCCATGTCAAGAATGAAATTACCTCTTTATTTTGGGGGCCAAATGTTTATGAAAGTATTATTTATTATGTGAAACCCATTTCATTCCATGGGTTATGTTATGTTTAAGTTTTACATATTTTTAATGTGGCATGCATGATAATGTAAATATTATGATGTGATGGGTGCGCCCAGAATTATATAACACAATATGAATGTTTGAATGTGACAGGTGTGCCCAGAATTATATAGCGCTCCAATGCATTGGGTAAATTGATGAATCTGATGATTAAAATGGAAATGATGTGTGAACATGATTCTAAAATTGTTCACAAATATGTGTGGTAGTTGACCACAAAGACATGATGTTTCATTTTTATGCATTTCCACATTTCAAGTCTTTTATTAATGCATCCTGTCATGTTTATTATCCAATTCCTATGTTATGATTATTATAAAACATTGTTATATTGTTCATATCTATCCTATTACTATTATTTTAGCTCACCCCTTTTTTATGTATATCCTCAGGTGACTACCTTTACTAAGGAGAGGTCATGATCCAATAAGAAACTAGAGAAGAAGGAATTAAATACATATTTATGATTGATGTTGTAAATGTTATGTTTTTTCCTAGTTTTCCCAACACAATAAACCTATATATAATTGTGGTGTAATAATATTATGTTGTTTATCTTTTTAATGATGTAATAGTAATGTAATAAAAGGTAGGGTTGCTATACGTCAGACCCACTATTTTCTTGGCAGGACCTAGCGTCGGATAGCTGGATCCCGTGACACGCTCATCTATTGATTCCTAGAATTCCACTAATCCCCATATTTATGAGAATTCAACACATCGGGTACACAATTTCAGTTTTTGAGGATTTTTCTTGGGCGCTATCATCTTTGAGGATGCGCTGATTGTTGCCCAGCATTCCCACCTTCCAAAGGTGGGCAACATTCATCACTTATTCAGAGATGTTGTCCCCTTGATCAAAACAGGATGATATGATGTCGGTCTCTCCTTCCATGGATTCCACCTCATAATTATACACCAAATCTAGGTCTCCCTTAAATATTAATACATTTTTTCATGGAACTCTTCCTCGTACCATATCCTGTGGACACCGGTTAATTATGATGCTTCTATCAGGACTTTCCCATGCTAGGCATATTTCTAACCATAGGTAAGAATGATTGATAATAATAATACACCCCTAAGTTCATCATTGACAATATATAATTATAGGATATATAATTTATTGGATCAATCCATGTAATAAGTCTCTACTTAATGCCTCATGAAATTATTATTCATATCTCATATGAAATTCTATGCAATGAATACATGTTTCTATTCATGCTAACCATATCATATCATTACAACCAATAATAATCCATAATTATCATTGGTTAGGGACAAATAAAATTCATACTTTTAAAGGATGTTACAATTCAACTATTCATATAAAATAAAAATATAGCACACATGACTGAATTATAATTAGAGATTACCATTTATTATAATAACATGATACATTTACCACCCTTAAAACCAATATCTGAAGAAATTATAAACTACTTTATTGTTCTTTCTATAGAAATGGGTTTTGAAAAATACACCTATATATAATTCATCTCACATTCTTATATGGGCATCTTCAAAAATACTCCCACTAACCTCTTAGTGAGTAACATTTACAAATCAAGCTTGTTTGAATAATGAAGATACTTAGGAATTATATTCCTTATGTTAAAATATTTAAACTTATTTTCAAACTCCTTAAATTTATAATATAAAAATTTATATTTTTATATTCTATTGTCTACTTAAAACTTTTTCTAAGTACATAATCATCATCCTTGGAACCCTTTCTATCAAACTTTTTCCTTGAAAACTTTTTTAAATAATGTGACTACTTATATTATCAATTTACTAAAATATCCTAAACTCTTTTAGGATAAAGTGATATCCACTTCATTATAGTAACTAATGAAACTATTTGAATTTATATTTACCATCATACCCTAAACTATTTTTGGATATCAAGTGATACACATTGTGTATTGGCTTGTAGAAACCTTTAGGGAGTAGTAATGTTCACTTGTTATGGTAACTAAATGCAAATCTTCACATTTTTCATTAACATTACATATCCTAAAATTATTTAGGATATTAACTAAAAACAACTATATCCTTTGACTGGTAAAATATTTTAGTTAATAATTACATTCACTTTCTCACAATAACTAAATGTAAGTATTTATAGATTTCTTTACAACATTATAGTCAAGCATTTTTGGATATAAAGTAAAAAAATACTCAAAATTAGATTGAAATAATTTTGTATTTATTAAATTGGAACATATATAAGGACAAAAACACTCCCAATAGCCTCATAGACCTTATATTCTATTTGGAAAATCATTCTAAGACCCACCACCAACTACTTTGTATTTTAAGAAATAACATTTATTTTCTTTTAGTAGGAATATTAAACAAATAAAATATTTTGTAAATATCATATATGGAATTATAGGTGTTTTTAATTTCCTTTTCGAAAAGAATATTTTATTAAAATATCTTTTCTATGGATGTTGGGAACTCATTCCCTTATAATTTAATAAAAATAGAGATAAAAACTTTATCCTAGATAATTTTTTTATCTAAATATTTTTCTCAAAAACATGTTATATAATTCAAAAAAATCAAAAACTATGTGTATACATTTAATAATCTCATAATAACTCTTTGTTATTAAACATACTCTATTATCACATAAGTGAAATGAGATTAATATATACACCATTTACTTAGATTCATTTGATATTGATAAAAACATTACATTCAAATTTTTGATGTAGAAACTATTTACCACGTCACATGAATACAAACTGTGAAGAACCCATATCATTTATTGAAGATGACATTGTTGTAAATAAGTTTAGAATATGAAAAAGAAATGAGTTTTTAATGTGATGATTATGGTTCTAATTTTAGGTTTAAAAGATATGTGTCATTATTTTATTTTATTGACACAATGTTTACAACACTTAAAGAGTTAGAGTGACTTGGAATTTATGATTTAATCCCAAATACAAGTGGAGATTAATTATTAGATTTTATTTTTATAATAGATATGATAATTTTTTAATGGTGATTATTGAAAATGGGTTATTCCACATACTATCCATCAAAGGAGGACTGAAACAACTACTTAGGTCGGCAACCAACTCCATATCCAGCTAGAATGAGTGACCGAGGGTGTGCCATGTGTATATGCATGAAATGGGAAGGAATAAGGGAGAAGAGGTGAGACACCATGTGGGGAATCTTGTAGGTGGAAGATTATTCTAGCATGGGATGGTTCCAGCAAGAGTCAGGGGCATACCCCAGTAATCTCTTCTGGCTAGTCAAGGAGGCGAGTTGTTATAAAAGGAAGCAGGAATCCAAATGAAGAATCGATGTGAGATTTGTTCATCACATCAATATTAAAATTCTAGAATAGATAAAATTAATCATGGTCTTCCAATATATTACATCAGGGCTTTCCAATATTCATCCATGTGTTTTCTTCATACTTGAGCCTCTGTTAGAGAACTTATATTCACTGATACCTACATTCTGTGAAATCTTGGAGATTGATCCAAAGACTTCGAGCATCATTTTATCATCCCGATGATTTAAATATGATCAAATAATCATGAAACATTATTTTTATTATATAAATAAGATCAAACTAAGTATAAACAGTGGAAATAAAATGTGATAATTTTTTATGGTGATTCTCGTAGTCGCGACGCTGAGGCAGTGTGATTGAACTGAGGTGGTGCACATGAGTTGAGTTGTTGAAGTTTTTCTATATATACTCCAAAAATCACTCATTTTTATTATGATTCAAACACATATCTATGATATAATTCATGATCATAGATAGATCAAAATAGATAAAACATATGCTCTATAATTACAAAGTGTGTTCCATGCACTCGTGCTAAGTCTTTTGAGACCTTTGCGATCACATGAAGATGACAGGATATCTATGAACCAGTGTAGATTTATCTCACTATGTTGTGTGATTAAAATGTGAGTTCCCTGAGCTTATGGGATTCATGAAGAAGAGAATTTTCATATATTGATATGTGAAGTAATGAACAAGAAAATGATATAGTATCTCTAGAAGATCAAGTTTTTTGTGAGAAAGGATTTAATGATGCATGCATATGGTTGGATGAGCTATGTGAAGAATATATATAGAAGAGGAATATATCATGTGGGATAATAGTTCATAAGAACTATTTATGTGAACCAATCTTGAGACTATATATAGTTTTTATGTGTGAAGGCTTTCACGAATAAATGTACACATGCAGTGAGATATGGCCTCAAGTGCATATTCCCGAACACCAGAGGTTTCCGACTAGTAGCGAGGGCCTAGAATGTGTTTGTGGGAATATTATTCCATCATTAGAAGAGTGTATCACAATGGAAGGGATATAAATTAATAATAAATAGCGGAAGAAATATAGATAAATAACGAATGCTAAGTGATTCAATAGTTAAACTAGAATAACAATAACTATATCAACTGGAAAAGTGATGATGTAATGTCATGTACTTTTAAAACTAGAATTCATGGATACAAGACAATAATAATAACATGTTACACAAGGTAAAAGAAAACAATGTCTACTCTAAGTATCCCAAGATCCTACTTAGTCATCTGCTATCAAGGTCCATCCTACTAGCCCAAAATCAAGCATTAAAAGATGCATGCTTCCCTTGGTGAATACATGCGACCATGTAATTTAATCCGAGTAAAAAATGGTGCTCGAAGAGTGTGTGAGATAAATCTTAGTGGGCCACCACCAATGGTTTCAATAACATCTGGCATGTGTAATTGAATATAACAGTGTGTAGGCATACATATATAAAATAAAGCAAGCATTACAATATAACTAAATAACAAAGTACCTTCTTTATCCCTCAGTTGGTGTCTAAATATGTAACCAGTTAAATAATTAATCAAATAAAATTTAATGTTTATAGGTTACATGAGGCATAGAAAACACTGACATCAACTCGGGATAGTGTAAGTAGTGCTGGTCCTAGTATGTAATAAGGAAACCAAACCATGATATCCAGTGAGGGAGTTCCAGGGTAAAAACCAAGGTAACGTACACTCATTAAAATCTAACCTAGTAGTATCTGAGTATAGATAAGGGTTAAGAGTGTAATAAAATGAGGGTAATATGATGAATTCTATAATAAGGCACCTACTAAGATTAAGGTGATTGACCTAGGTAAAACATGGAAAAGCACAGACATGGGCACGAAGGGCTTTCACCACAGAACCTACTAGTCAATGCTGGATCCAAGGAGCATATCTAAGGTATCCTGTAATAAGAAAGGTAACAAATGGTATTATAATAGGCGTCCAAGGAATAGAAAAGAACCAGATTCTAGGTGGGTATCAACCTAAGAAAACCATATCCTTGAATCGAAATGGGGTTCCTGATACCAAGGTATTGTCCTCTCAGAATTCAAGGTGAGACTAAGTCAGTCCATTCTTATTTTATATTGTGATCATGTAATAATTAATTTGGTTCAATTATTTCCTTCCATTTCTGTGGATAGGTTATGTAGAGTTAAAACCATTTTTCCAAGCCTTGTTTTCCATTTGTGTGGATAGGCCAAGTACCGTTGCAACCATTTAATGAAGTCTTTGTTATCCATTAAGGCATAATAAATTATTGAGGCTCACTCTGATACCTTCCATTAACATGGAAAGGGGTGATATGGACATGTAAACTTTATTCAATATCTTTTGAGAAGGCCATGTTATATACTTTGTATACATTCCATTTCACATTTCACATTTCACATTTAATAAAAATTTGTAAGATGTTACCTTAGGTGGGTCAAGTGGTGAGAATACATGGTACATGGCATTATGAAATTATCATTAACAATAAAACATTTAATATAAGGAGTTTCACCTTTAGAAAGGTCAAGCAAAGGCACACCCGAACAGTGGCTCAAACACACCGAAAAACTAAAACCCAATTATGGAATAACCTTCAACATGAGGTGGATTGAGTTGTGGGTGTAACCACTAATAACTAGTCACATATTTGGAAATATCATAACCATAAAAGTTTAACAAGTATAATCATGAAATGTTAATTTAAGAAATAGTTTCCAACAAAATCAGTGGGCCCCACACAAACATTCAAAAAATAAAAAACTTCAGGGATAAGTTATAGACCACCCACCTTAGGGTTTTACGACTCTCCTCCTCTAGTATTGGCCCTTGATTTTCTTCTGATCAGAGTAGATCTAAAAAAAGGTGAAAAACTCTCACATAGAGATAACTAGGTCGAGAGTGAAAGAGAAGAAGTATGGATAAAGAGAACTCGATTAATTACCATTGTGCATATAATGTGATGAAAAAAAAGCTCAATCGAAAGCCAGATGAAGAAGATATCATGAATCTAATATTTGATCCTCAAAAACCCCAAAATTGGGAGAGAAAAGGGTCAATCCTGCATAAACTCTGATTAGGGAGGAAGGGGAAGGAATAATAGATTATTAAGGTCATTTTAGTCATTTTACCCATATTTTTAGCTTGCTCATGGTTTGTTCTCATGGTTATTCAAACCGTGTGCAAACCATGCAAGACTGTTCTGCCTGGAAAAAATCTCCCTTAACACGATTTGATAAAACTGTGAGCCACCCATGCATGGATACCTGGAAAAAAGGGGAGTTCACACGGTTTGGTTGCACAGTCATGTGAAAGCTGTACGAGGCACCACTGTCTGGAAAAACACAATCCACACGGTTAGGTAAACTGTGCACTAACGGTGCGGAAACAGTGCAACTTGGCATGTTTTCCCAAAAACTAGTGTTTCGAGCTCCAAACATGCCCCAGACACCCTCATAACCATTAATAACTCATTATACATGTATATTAGGTCCAAAGTAATGCTTTATAATAAAAATTTAAGGATCTATAGATGATTGAAAAACTGGGTTCTTACAGTCTTTCCCCCTTAAAAGAACTTCCTCTCCCGAGTTCTCCTCTCAAGGGTAAAGAATCACTGTCTGAGAACAAATTTGTCCACTGAGCACATACATTGGTTTCCCTCTCCCAAGTATCATCCTATACTCAGATGTGCTACCAAATCACATGTATGAGTGGGACACACTTGGCTTGGAGAACCTTTGTGCTTCATTCAACGATGTGTACTGGATACTCCTCAATGGTAGCATCAACATATTACTCAACTTTCTCAGGATCAAAGGTATGAGACAGGTCAACATGATATTGGAGAAGTTGTGGGACATTAAAGATATCGTGCATGGAATGGTACCTCTGTGGTAGTAGCAACTGTTAATCCAGTAGCCTAACTCTCTCTAGAATCTCGAACGACACGACGTAATGAGGCGGCAACTTACCATACTTCTGAAATTGTCTATGCCTAAGCCTGGGTGATACCTAAAGAAAAACATGATCCCCAACCTCAAACTCAAGAGGTAGTAGACGATGATCAACATAATATTTATGTCTAGAATGAGCAGTAGTCATACGATCCGTGATTAGGTGGAGCTGTTATGATGTATCCTGAACGAGATGAGGACCTAGTAGGGCTACCTCACCTGCCTCAAGCTAGCACAAGGGTGAATGACATGGCCTACCATATAAGGCCTCAAAAAGAGACATCTAAATTGTCATATTAAAACTGTTATTATAAGTGAACTCAAGGATTGAAATATTCTTCTCCCATAAACAACTGAAATCAAATATGCATGCTTAGAACATATCCTCTAAAACCTGTATTGTTCGTTTAGATTTCCCATCGGTCTGAGGGTGAAAAGCTTCGCTTATAATCACTTGAGTTCCCATATCTTTCTGTAAAACCTTCTAGAACATAGATGTGAAATGAGCATCCCTATTTGAAAGGTAGTACATGGAACCCCATGTAGTCTTATGATCTCACAGACATAAAGTCTTCCAATATCATCAACTGAGAAAGTATCCCGAATAGGAATGAAGTGAGATGATTTCTTTTGTCAGACAATGACTACGTAGATAGCATCACTACCCCTTGGTGACCTAGGTTAGCTGACTACGAAATTCATAGCACATCTTCCCATTTCCATTCTAGGACTAGAAGTGGATGTAACAATCCTACATATATCTAGTGGTCTGTCTTTACCTACAAGCAAGTGGAACACCTAGTGATGAAGCGTACAATCTAACATTTCATCCCATTCCCCCAATACTGGCGTTGCATATCTCGATACATCTTTGAGATGCCAAGATGAACTGTCCAGTGGGAAGTGTGGGACTCTTTTTTCAACTCCTCTCTCATATCTTCAGGAACCCAGATATGTCCACGTAGATGTAGGATGTCATCTCTATCCACAGACCAATCTAGAGGTGGGTTATCTCTTGATATACTCTCACAGTGAACTAAACCTTCAGGATATGAAAACTGCCTACTCTTCACCTTCTCAAGAAGGGAAGAGGTAATTTTTAAGGTTGAGATGTAAGAATGCTTGTGAATATCATGAAACTATAGACGAAGTTTAGAAAAGAGGACCATTAACTTCGATTCATCACTGACTTCCTGTAGGTCCTACGCTTTAGTTTTCCGAATCAATGAATCTACAACCACATTTCCTTTTCCAGGCGTATAGGCAAGCTCAAAATCAAATGATTGTATATATTCAATCCATATTTATAGTTAGAGGTTTAAGTCATGCTGGGAAAAGATATACTTGAGGGTCTTGTGATTTTCATACACCACAAAGCGCTCACCCAAGAGATAATGTCTCCAGCAACATAAGGAATGAACAACTGCTGCTAGCTCGAGGTCATGCATTGAATAATTTTTCTCGTGAGGCCTCAACTACACAGATATATATACAATGAATTTGTCTTCCTGCATCAACACTGCTCCTAGGACAATACCTGATGCATCGCAGAATATGATATAAACTTTACCAGATTATGGAAGAATCATAATAGGTGTCGAGACATTCCTTCATTTTAGATCCTTAAAGGATTTCTCGCATGATTCTGACCATAGGAACTTAACACCCTTCTTTGTAAGCCTAGTAAGAGGTTTATAAATATGATAAAAGTCTTGTATGAAATGCATGTAATATCTAGCCAGCCATAAGAAACTTTTGATATCAAACAAGTTCTTAGGCTGCTCTGAGGAGACTACAACACTAACCTTTTCAGGGTCAATAGATAGTTCTAATTCTGATATAATATGACCCAATAAGTAGACCTAGTCAATCCAGAAGCTGCGTTTAGCAATCTTGGCATAAAGATGATTCTCTCTCAGTGTACTCAGAATGATACCATGATGTTTGGCATGGTCGTTACGAGTGTGCGAATACACCAGGATTTCATCCACAAATACTATGACAAAAGAGTCCTAATAGTTATGGAAAACACTATTAATCAAATCCATGAAAATGGAAGGCCCATTCATAAAACCAAAGAGAATAACAATATACTCATACAGACCAGACCTGTAATGAATATTTGTATGAGGTATGTCTGATAGTCTAACTCACACAAGATGATAACCCGATCTCAGGTTGATCTTAGAGTACACCTTTGCACCTCAGAGCTTGTCAAAGAGGTTTTCTATTCTAGGAAGTGGATACCGGTTCTTAATCATTAGCAGGTTCAACCTTCTATAATCCACACCTAAACGTAGAGTTCCATCCTCCTTCTTAGAAAAAATCACTAGTGAACCCCAAGAGGATGTACTAGGCCATATAAAGCCTTTGGCCTCTAAGTCATCTATCTTCCACTTGATATCCTGAAGCTCAGTAGGTGCCATCCTATTAGGAGTAATGGAAACTAGAGCTACTCAAGGAACAAGATCAATTGTAAACTCTACCTCCCTCTCTGGAGGTAATCCAGAAATGTCACCAGGAAATAATTCTTTGAAATGAGAAACTACTTGAGGAAAATCAATTCGGAGAAAACCCTGATCCGCCATGAAAATATTTTCAATCTGGGTGGTCATTTCACTTGGACCATGATGATTCAGACCCACTCTCTTAGCCTGGACATCCCACTCACCTTTGAAAAGATAACTGCTACCATATGGTGATGTAAAATAAACCATGCGGCGATAAGAGTCTACAAAGGCATGAAAGTGGACCAACAATTCCATCCAAAGAATTACATCGAAGCCTGTAATATCAAGAAAAAAGAGATTCCACAAGAAAGGGAAACATCCTATATCATGGGGATAGTCCCTGCACTGGAGTATTCCCTCCATCCATATTACCAATGGTGTATCAAGGGTCATCACACTATAGTGATACTATATCTCTAGTCAGAGACATTTCAAAATAGATACCGAAATAAAAGAGTTTGAAGCACCTGTATGAAACTAAGAAGAGAGAATAATAGACGCTACAAGAATAGTACCTCATACTGTAGATGGTCCCACAACCTGGTCCTCAGGTATCAGTTGTAAGGAATGCAACTGACCTGATCCACGACCCAGTGCAATATATGTACTACCATGATCATGACAACTTTGCTGGCACTACTAGTGATCAGGGATCAGACTACTACGACCATGACCTCCTCCTCGGATAGACATGTCGATGCTACTCCCACTTCCTGCCTAACGTGGCGCAAAAGAACTCTCTCATAAAGGTGGAGCTGAAGCTGATCCTTTTCCACTTGAAGTTAGTGGAAAGGTCCTTTAAAAGCACTAAAGATGACCCATACAACCATAAGACCGACACTCCATAGGGTCTCTATCACACTGGGGAATCTTATTCCCTGGCTTTCCACAATAATGACACACTACAAAGCTACCAAACTGGATACTCTGGCTTCCACTACCATGGAGATAAACCACAAGGGAACATTTCTTGCCACCAGAAGAATTAATGACCAGACACGACACTGATCCTTTTAACCCAGTACTCGCTCCATCCCTCAGGTTACACTTAGTGATAAAAGCCTGATAAAAATATTTTAGAGAAGGTAGGAAGGTGAAATACATTCACCTTGAGTTTTGATAGCATATTTGAGCCCATCCTCAAAACTTCTAGCACGTGAAAGCTTATCAATGGATAGAAGCAGTGAAAATCACTGTAAATTAGTGAAATTTCCTGAATATGACACAAAAGAAATAGAACACTACTCGAGATGCATGAACACTCTAGATATGTTAGCACTCAGTGACTGAGGAAAGAATTGATCATAAAATGTAGTCTGGAAGTCAACCCACAACATTCCCTGATGAAGACTGGCCTGGGTAATGACATCCCACCAACGCTTGGCCAAATTCTGAATCATTTACATCAAAAGCTTGACTCTCTACTCTAAGGGATTTTCTAGATTCTCAAAGATAGCCAACATTTCCTCTTGACAAGAATCAATATCTTGAGATCCACCATCCCCTGAAAAAATAGGAGGATGTTGCTACTGGAACTCGTGGGTCAGATCAGCCACCGTAGGTGCTACCTGTGGAGCACCAATCATGGACTGCATCATATGTAAGAAAATATCTTGGACTTGAGAATTAGTTCATAGATTAGGTATAGTAGGCGGTGCCTCAATTGGAACTGTAACAACCAGATATTTTATGAAAAATATTATTTTTATTTTCATTAATGTCTTGTGTTGTACGCTACACCAAAAGGAGCTTGCACAACACACATCCTTGACTTTCCTTGCATTACACGCAATCACGACCTTCCTCGATAGCGTGTGTAGTACGCAATAACGAGTTTCACTAAACAACAATATGCTATTAAAGTATTATTAAAACTAGCCATTATGAATAGTAATAACCACTTTTTGAAATTTTGTAAATTTTATTTTTTCAAAATGGAATTCATTTTTGGATTCGTAATATCGAAATTAGCTTAGGGTGAAATTTTGGAACTTTTCAGATAACTTTCATTTTCTGATGAATAGTGAAAATTACTAAATTTTAAACAACCTTTTTAATCAAAATAATTAATAGTGATAAATTATTAATTTGAGTGGTTTTAAAATATATTTACAATATATTTTTACAATTTAATACAATTTTGTTAATTGTATGTAATTTCACATTTAAACTAGACATAAACAAGTGTCAATCTCATGATAGTTATTATCTCTTAAGAACACGCTATTTGTTTTGACTACGAGAATTAATTTTTAAATTAATTAATGCAACTGATATGTTTTGAATTTGGTAAAATAGACATCATTTTTGAGTTCATAATATCAAATATAGCTTAGGCCTAATTTTTGGTATTTTTCTGGAAACTTTCATTTTTTGATGAATAGTGAAACCACTAAGTGGTAGTTAAGAAAAATGATTTTTTCATAAAACATAATATTACCGCTTCTGTGAGTGTAATTTCAAAAATCTGAGAGACACGGTTGATGTCAGTAAGTAAAATGTGGTTCAATGAGATGAAAATAATTTTTGATGAATAGTAACTTTTTACTTTTTTTTACCACGATTAAAAGTAAATAGGGTAATTAAGGGTAAAAATGATATTATTATTACCCTAACACATGTCCTAATTCTATTTGATAAGTTTAACTCTACCAAAAACAACCTTAGGAATAAAATATGACCATTTAGGCCCACTTGGATTAGATTAGGACATTTATTATTATTTAATTCAAAGAAGAGTTAAAATAGTTAAAATCAAAGTTTAATAAGTATATCATTTTTAATATAGGGTTATACATAAGATAAATTCGACCATAAATATTAATTATAAATCTAAAAATTTTTCCTACATAATGGTATTTTATTTGTAATTTTTAGACATTAAATAAGTTAATTTATTTATGAAACAATGATGATGCAGTAATTATCTTATTAATGAAATATTGACATAATTGATGTTATAAATACCAAAATAAATGTAATTTGAGAATTTTTATGAATTACACTAATTTTATAGGTTAATATGACATGCTAGTATTTATTTAATTAACTTTTTTCGAACTAATCATTCTGTTATGATTTTCAAAAAAATCAATTAATAAATAGTGTCAAAATTGACATAAAATAGTTTTTAAAACACATATTATATTATTAATTGTTATTTTATTCTTAAAAATCTAAGTTTAGAAAATATGACTTAGATAAGGTTATATATATTAATAATAAACAACTTGGGGTTCTTTTGGGTTCTTATAGTAATTTTATTAACCTTATATTATAAGAACACAAGAAGACACGGTAAAAGTAAAATTATTTTACTTAATGTTAAATCTAAATGATAAGGTTAAAATAGGAACCTAAACATGTCTAAACTATATTGGATGAGAGTATTTCGACACATACCCACCTTATCTTAGAAATTAATCAATTTGGAGCAATTTAAAACCGAATTTGACTTTATAATAAAATAATAGTTTTAGTTATTCCAAAGGTTCCCCTCTCCTCCCTTATAAAAGGGCACCTCCTCCCTCTCTTCCTCACACCACTTTGAGCCTTCAAGCTCGGCCAAACCCTGCCAAATTCCCTTCTACACTTCCCTAGAAACATCATAGAGGTTCTTGTCTTCCTCCAAGACTAATTTTAGTGCCCTAAAAGGAGATCTCAAAGAGGCGCTTCAAAGAAGAGGTAATGTCCGTTACCGATTCTTTCATCTTTATTTCTTCTTCCAATTCTTCTTCTTAGGTTGTTTCATTATTAAGTAATAACATAAGTATCACTTATATACTGATATGTTATTATAATTATGAAACAACCTTATTTCACCATCTATCCATCCTACGAAAAACGAAATCACCGCGCGTGCGTACGTACGGAATACCGTCTCCACGCCGTGGTGTAATCTATTTTCCACCACCACCTTACTTGGATGGGTATAATGGTGTAAATAATAACTATATATGATTATTGTAAAGTGATATTGATTCTAAAATATCATACATACACTCCAATACAATTCCACAATCATGAGAACGACATCATCGCTCGTGCGTACGTACGGACTACCGTCTCCACGACGCGATGAGATTCATTCTCCACGTTAACCATTCATGAATGATTATAAAGTATATATAATAAGTAATAATGAAATATATGACATAATAATGATTCTGGATTTATGTGTATATATATGTATGTCATCTACTTAATTTCATTCAACTCAATAAAGAAAAGAAAACAGCGTTCATGCGTACGAATGGTCTACCGTCTCCATGAACGGTGTATTTCTTTCCATTTACTGATCTATTATATATATATATATATATTCTGAATATATATTATATATAAATAATGTTTTATATTCTGGAATTATGTAATCATGATCTATGTAATCATATGAATAATTACAATTCAAAACACGAACGACAAATGAAACGATTTTACCCAAAACGCTCTTTAACATGGAATTTACAAAAGAACGCGTAATATAAAGCCATAAGTGAACCATATATGATATAATAACAATGAGTATGATTCTGGAATAAGTCAATGACATTATTTAAATCATTATACAGGAGGTTCGGACACATACGAAGCAAATCAGAGCTAAGGTAAGGGAAATATCACAATCTCATTTTTATCCGAGATTGTTTATACTTTAGTATTTACTGGGGAGTATTTTATCATCCAAATCCATGTTTCCTCAATATGTAATATTATTTACATCCACCTACAATTTTTTAAATCCAATTTTACCCTTCGGTGAGTTTTTAGTAAAGGATATGAAAGGAATCTTTTGTCGTTTTTCGTACGAGGTACTTTTTGACTTTTCCGACAAAAGTACGAAGAATGTTTTTTTTTAAATTATACGACATGATTGGATTTTTAAAACATTATTTCCAAGAAGCTTCCTTTACAAGTTTTCAGGTTTATTTTTAATCAACTTCTTATAGTTTAAAATTGTATGACATGTTAAGAAATGAAAAATGTTTTTGAAGTAGAAAGGATATTTTCGTCAAGAATGGAGTTCAAGTGTTTTACCAAAATTATTTTCCATCTAAGATAATATAGGGTTATGATTATATCCCTATCATTAAATTGATTTGATTATGTTGTGATGGAATTATTTTTATGAATTCATTTATCTTATATGAATTGTTTTAGGATGTCACGATTTTTAAGAATTCCATTTTTATTACATGGGTTATGCAATGTTGTATGATTTATGATTTTTGTGGCACACATAAGAATGGTTTCATTATGAGATGGGTGGGACCTATATCTACCTCCAATGAATTGGGTAAAGATTTTATATCTCATGAGATAGACATGGCTGTAACGGTAGGTTATACTGGTTCAGTGAAACAGGACTGAAACGAGGGGTGAACTCGGTTCAGAAAGGGACTTTGTCCACTAAGATAGTCTTGACAATGAGTCTTGACTAATAAGAAATGATTCTCTATGATTATGTGTGTATGCCACAAAGTTTCATGTTTTAAGTTATGATTATTGGGATTACATTTCACTACTATGATTTATCCCATTTTATGAAATTATGATCTGTTTTGCAGGTTAAGATTTCCAAAATATATGTTCTTATGAATATGACGTGATTGATATTTCTTTTGTTTACCCTTACTAAGAATTTGAGCTCACCCTTTTATGTTTTCTTTTCCCTAAGACATAAAGAAAGGATTTAGGTTAAAAAAAAAAGATCTTTATGGGAGATGTTGAAGATCTTTTACCACGATTAGACGATTATATTCCGAGTTTTCAAAGACACTAAACTATTACGGTCCTTGTGTGTGTGTTTTTGTTATGTACTAAGTATTCCGCAAAAGTAATGTAATGTCCATGTACGTCAGGCTTCAGGTCTCTACAGTTGGTATCAGAGGAAAGGTTTAGTCAACCTTTGGAAACTACGATGTGAAAACTTTAGTGAGATCCCTAGAGATATTTCTAAGGTATGTCTAGGGATGTCCCTAAGGATAAGTATACGTATAGGATATAGTCCTAGAACTATGGTAACGATATTAGATTAAACCAAAGATGTTAGATATTGAAGTTACTCCCCCTTTATTATGATTTTTACCTCTCACACTATTCTTTTTGGGTATTAGACGATGGATGGAACCCGGAGGAACCGTGTTGATCAATGTAATGGACAATGCAATGATTTTACTCCTGAACAAACAAATGTTATGGGAGATGGAGTGCAAAATATTATTGCTATACTTACACAAGCTATAAATCATTCTGGACGTCCAAATGAGCAGAGAAGGGAACAATATTCTATTGAGTCCTTCATGAGGCAATGTCCACCTTCTTTCAGTGGGTCTTCTGATCCACTTGTTGTTGAACAATGGATCAGTACTACTGAAAAGATATTTTCAGTTATTCAATGTTCTGAACATGATAAATTCATCTTAGCAGTATATCGTTTGGAAGGTGAAGCTGATCAATGGTGGAATCTTATCAAGAATACGAGGCAAAGAGATGAAATTGAGTCCATGGAATGGGACGAGTTGAAGAACTTTTTTTTCAATAAGTACTTCCCTCGTATTCTTCGAACAAAGATGGAGAAGGAGTTTCTTGAACTAAAGAAAAAGGATGATGAATCTGTTGGTATATACGAAGCGAATTTTAGAAGGCTTGCAAGGTATGCATCTGGATTTATCATCCAACCTGAAAGTAAAGTTGATCAATTCTTCAGTGGCTTAAAACCAAATCTTCGAAGGGCATTAGCTATAAGAAACTTCAGTAGCTATGAAGAAATTGTGCATTGTGATATCAAGGTAGAAATGGAAGTTTGTGTTACTTATCCATCTCATAGTTTTGACAAGAAACGAAAGATGGAGTTAAAGGTGAAATCTCAGAATAATGGTGAAAAGAAGATGAATGTTTCCTTATGCTCAAAGTGTGTAAAGAAGCATGGTGGAGATTGTATTAAAGGGACTAGAAAATGTTTTAAGTGTGGAAAAGAAGGGCATCGAGCAGCTAAGTTTCAAAGTAATGGAAAAAGGGTTTCTAATGATATGAATAAAGAAAAGACTGTAGAGAACGCACCAACAACACTTCAATGCTTCAAGTTCAAGGAAATGGGGCATTATGCTAATAAATTCCCTAATCCAAGGGTTAGTGATGATCGACGTGAGCAACCACTTAAGGCAAAGGACAAAGGGAAGTCACATGCGATCAACATTGGCGATGTTGAATATGACAACGATGTGGTGGAATGATTAAGTGTTTATGTAATGGGATTCCAGAATAATGCTGTATATAGTATCATGGAATATTGGAATATTTATGTTTTGGTCTATTGTGGTTTTCAATAATTTTATGGCATCGGTAACCATGAAAAGTGATTAAAATATTTTTGGAAAGCAGATGATATTCATATAATGAAGGGATAAAGAGAATCTAATATGTTTGATAGTATTCATGAGCTCATTATTGATATAAGGACTAAGTGATATCATGGTTTGAGGATATAGAATTTTGAGGATTTTGGTATGTGGAAAGTGTTAACTTTTAACTGCATTCATGTTTTTACTAAGGTTCAATGGATATTCATTCTTCAAGAGAATACATGATTAAGGTATTCACATATTTGTAATTTGACCAACAAGATATATCTTATGATATATGGGGGATAAATTATGGCATTCACGTGATCATTTTCTTTATACTATGAGCTTGGACCGAAGTATTTTAGATAAGCCTAAAGATTGGAATGGATTATGTTGGACATAAGTTAGTATTGTTTAAGGATAAAACTTTTTTGATATTGTTGATGGGATGTTATAGTAATATAGCTTTAGAAAAAGGACAACCTGCAGGACGGGCTACAGCCCATCACGTCAGACAAGGCTGTGGGAATCAAACCCACAACCGAAGTGCGACTGGCCTTTATCACCTACCACTGACCTACAAGAAGTCCCTGTTTAGTGGAAACTAGTTTTATTATATTAAGCAGTATGATATATGAAGTATAAGTCCATTTTAGTAACCATATATGATTAATCTCACTATAGATGGACTTATGTATTTTTTGATAACTTTTCTAACCTTTTGTTTGAGATAGATGGAATGACCCATCATTCTATCACATGATCTGCTAACACATCACGAATGACAAATTCAACTTCATTTCTTTAAGAGATGACGTGGAAATTGTCCAAAGAACGAAAAACGGTGAGACTATACCAAAATCACGAAAGTATTTCTTCTAATTCCAATTTCATCAACTTTAGGGAAATGATCTTGAAAACCAAAAATGTTGTCCTAGTGCTCTTATATCAGATGAATCAGATTGTAACTTAGATCGTCACAAATTAATGGATTTGTGATTGCTGGCTTTTCCATAGCCATGTTCTCTACCACTCTCCATCAGAACATGATGGTTAGATTTCTCTTCCATATCCATATTTTCACCTATGTGGAAACCTAGTGATTAGTTTATTTGGGTAACCGTTACGTTTCATAATTTTGTTTTTAAAGATTGGTTTTAGTATTCCTTTTTACGATGTGGGTTTCTATTAAAGAAACTTTTGAATAGTAAACCATTTATAACCCCGACGAATTTCGAGCACTACTGGAAATCGGATCTTTCCCAACGGTTTGGAAGAACCGTTGGGAAAGACCCCCCCCCCTTTCCCAACGGTTTGGAAGAACCGTTGGGAAAACTCAGAACCGTTAGGATAGGTCTATCCCAACGGTTTTGAGAACCGTTGGGATAGATTCTTTCATTTCTTCCAGGTCTGCTACCCGAGAACATTATATAAATCTAAATTTTAAATAATTATGATAATACATATATATATTTATGAAATTATGTTTACAAAAGTGATGTTAGCTTAGTGGTTAAGTCGTTCGATTATAAACAAGGGGTCGTGGGATCAAATCCTAGCACATGTTTTTTTTTGAAATACATTTACCAACGGTTTTATATCCGTTGGAATAGATTTTTATATTACTTATACCAACGGTTTTGTAAACCGTTGGGATAGGTCTATACCAACGGTTTTGGGAAAACCGTTGGTATAGACCTATCCCAACGGCTTACTTCGCAACGGTTCTCCAAACCGTTGGTATAGGCTATACCAACGGTTTGGAGGCCTATACCAACGGTTCCAAACCGTTGGTATAGGTTAGTATTCTACTAGTGGAGGGCGAAATTCATTTTAAGGGGGGTAGAATGTAACAACCTGAGATTTTATGAAAAATATTCTTTTTAATTTCATTAATGTCTTGTGTTGTACGCTACACCAAAAGGAGCTTGTACAACACGCATCCTTGACTTGCCTTGCATTACACGCAATTGCGACCTTCCTCGATAGCGTGTGTAGTACGCAATAACGAGTTTCACTAAACAACAATATGCTATTAAAATATTATTAAAACTAGCCGTTATGAATAGTAATAACAACTTTTTGAAATTTTGTAAATTTTATTTTTTCAAAATGAAATTCATTTTTGGATTCGTAATATCGAAATTAGCTTAGGGTGAAATTTTGGTACTTTTCGGATAACTTTCATTTTCTGATGAATAGTGAAAATTACTAAATTTTAAACAACCTTATTAATCAAAATAATTAATAGTGATAAATTATTAATTTGAGTGGTTTTAAAGTATATTTAGAATATATTTTTACAATTTAATACAATGTTGTTCATTGGATGTAATTTCACATTTAAACCAGACATAAACAAGTGTAAATCTTTTGATAGTTTTTATCTCTTAAGAACACACTATTTGTATTGACTACGAGAATTAATTTTTAAATTAATTAATGCAACTGATATGTTTTTAATTTGGTAAAATATACATCATTTTTCAGTTCATAATATCAAATATAGCTTAGGCGTAATTTTTGGTATTTTTCTGGAAACTTTCATTTTTTGATGAATAGTGAAACCACTAAGTGGTAGTTAAGAAAAATGAATTTTTCATAAAACTTAATTTTACCGCTTCTGTGAGTGAAATTTCAAAAATGCGAGAGACACGGTTGATGTCAGTAAGTAAATTGTGGTTCAATGAGATGAAAATAATTTTTGGTGAATAGTAACTTTTTACTTTTTTTTACCACGGTTAAAAGTAAACAGGGTAATTAAGGGTAAAAATGATATTATTATTACCCTAACACATGTCCTAATTCTATTGGATAAGTGTAATTCGACCAAAAACAACCTTAGGAATAAAATATGACCATTTAGGCCCACTTGGATTAGATTAGGACATTTATTATTATTTAATTCAAAGAAGAGTTAAAATAGTTAAAATCAAAGTTTAATAAGTATATAATTTTTAATATACGGTTATACACAAGATAAATTCGACTATAAATATTCATTAGAAAGATAAGAAGTTTTCCTACATAATGGTATTTTATTTGTAATTTTTATACATTAAATAATTTAATTTATTTATGACACAATGATGATGCTCTAATTATCTTATTAATGAAATATTGACATAATTGATGTTATAAATACTAAAATAAATGTAATTTGAGACTTTTTATGAATTACACTAATTATCTAGGTTAATAGGACATGTTATTATTTATTTAATTAACTTTTTTCTAACTAATCATTCTGTTATGATTTTCACAAAAATCAATTAATAAATAGTGTCAAAATTGACATAAAATAGTTTTTAAAATAAATATTATATTATTAATTGTTATTTTATTCCTAAAAATCTAAGGTTCGGCCAAATGACTTATATAAGGTTATATATATTAATAATAAACAACTTGGGGTTATTTTGGATTCTTATAGTAAGTTTATTAACCTTATAGTATAAGAACACAAGAAGACACGGTAAAAGTAAAATTATTTTACTTAATGTTAAATCTAAATGATAAGGTTAAAATAGGAACCTAAAATTGTCTAAATTATATTGGATGAGAGGATTGCGACCCATCACCACCTTATCTTTGAAATGAATCAATTTGAAGCTATTTAAAACCGAATTTGACTTTATAGAAAAATAATAGTTTTAGTTATTCCAAAGGTGCCCCTCTCCTCCCTTATAAAAGGGCACCTCCTCCCTCTCTTCCTCACACCACTTTGAGCCTTCATGCTCAGCCAAACCCTAAAAAATTCCCTTCTCCACTTCCCTAGAAACATCCTAGAGGTTCTGGCCTTCCTCAAAGACCAATTTTAGTACCCTAAAAGGAGATCTCAAAGAGGCGCTTCAAAGAAGAGGTAATGTCTGTTACCGATTCTTTCATCTTTATTTCTTCTTCCACTTCTTCTTATTAGGTTGTTTAATTATGAAGTAATAACATCATTATCACTTATATATTTATATGTTATTATAATTATTAAACAACCTTATTTCACCATCTATCCATCCTACGGAAAACGAAATCACCGCGCGTGCGTACGTACGGAATACTGTCTCCATGCCGTGGTGTAATCTATTTTCCACCACCACCTTACTTGGATGAGTATAATGGTGTACATAATAACTATATATGATTATTGTAAAGTGATATTGATTCTAAAATAGTATACATACACTCCAATACAATTCCACTATCATGAGAACGATATCATCGCTCATGCGTACGTACGAACTACCGTCTCCACGACGCGATGAGATTCATTCTCCACGTTAACCATTCATGAATGATTATAAAGTATATATATTAAGTAATAATGAAATATATGACATAATAATGATTCTGGATTTATGTGTATATATATGTATGTCATCTACTTAATTCCATTAAACTCAATAAGGAAAAGAAAACAGCGTTCATGCGTACGAACGGTCTACCGTCTCCATGAACGGTGTATTTCTTTCCATTTAATGATCTATTATATATATATATTATGAATATATATTATATATAAATCATGTTTTATATTCTGCAATTAACTAATCATGATCTAAGTAATCATATGAATATTTACAAGTCAAAACACGGACGACAAATGAAACGATTTTACCCAAAACGCTCTTTAACATTGAATTTACAAAAGAACGGGTAATATAAAGCCATAAGTGAACCATATATGATATCATGACAATGATTATGATTCTGGAATAATTCAATGACATTATTTAAATCATTATACAGGAGGTTCGGACACATACGAAGCAAATCAGACCTAAGGTAAGGGAAATATCACAATCTCATTTTTATCCGAGATTGTTTATACTTTAGTATTTACGGGGGTGTATTTTATCATCCAAATCCATGTTTCCTCAATATGTAATATAATTTCCATCCACCTACAATTTTTTAAATCCAATTTTACCCTTCGGTGAGTTTTTAGTAAAGGATATGAAAGGAATCTTTTGTCGTTTTTCGTACGAGGTACTTTTTGACTTTTCCGACAAAAGTACGAAGAATGTTTTTTTTAAATTATACGACATGATTGGATTTTTAAAACATTATTTCCAAGAAGCTTCCTTTACAAGTTTTCAGGTTTATTTTTAATCAACTTATTATAGTTTAAAATTGTATGACATGTTAAGAAATAAAAAATGTTTTTGAAGTAGAACGGATATTTTCGTCAAGAATGGAGTTCAAGTGTTTTACCAAAATTATTTTCCATCTAAGATAATATAGGGTTATGATTCTATCCCTATCATTAAATTGATTTGATTATGTTGTGATGGAATTATTTTTATGAATTCATTTATCTTATATGAATTGTTTTAGGATGTCACGGTTTTTAAGAATTCCATTTTTATTACATGGGTTATGCAATGTTGTATGATTTATGATTTTTGTGGCACACATAAGAATGGTTTCATTATGAGATGGGTGGGACCTATATCTACCTCCAATGAATTGGGTAAAGATTTTATATCTCATGAGATAGACATGGCTGTAACGGTAGGTTATACTGGTTCAGTGAAACAGGACTGAAACGAGGGGTGAACTCGGTTCAGAAAGGGACTTTGTCCACTAAGATAGTCTTGACAATGAGTCTTGACTAATAAGAAATGATTCTCTATGATTATGTGTGTATGCCACAAAGTTTCGTGTTTTAAGTTATGATTATTGGGATTACATTTCACTACTATGATTTATCCCATTTTATAAAATTATGATCTGTTTTGCAGGTTAAGATTTCCAAAATATATGTTCTTATGAATATGACGTGATTGATATTTCTTTTGTTTACCCTTACTAAGCATTTGAGCTCACCCTTTTATGTTTTCTTTTCCCTAAGACATAAAGAAAGGATTTAGGTTTTTAAAAAAAAGATCTTTATGGGAGATGTTGAAGATCTTTTACCACGATTAGACGATTATATTCCGAGTTTTCAAAGACACTAAACTATTACGGTCCTTGTGTGTGTGTTTTTGTTATGTACTAAGTATTCCGCAAAAGTAATGTAATGTCCATGTACGTCAGGCTTCAGGTCTCTACAGTTGGTATCAGAGGAAAGGTTTAGTCAACCTTTGGAAACTAGGATGTGAAAACTTTAGTGAGATCCCTAGAGATATTTCTAAGGTATGTCTAGGGATGTCCCTAAGGATAAGTATACGTATAGGATATAGTCCTAGAACTATGGTAACGATATTAGATTAAACCAAAGATGTTAGATATTGAAGTTACTCCCCCTTTATTATGATTTTTACCTCTCACACTATTCTTTTTGGGTATTAGACGATGGATGGAACCCGAAGGAACCGTGTTGATCAATGTAATGGACAATGCAATGATTTTACTCCTGAACAAACAAATGTTATGGGAGATGGAGTGAAAAATATTATTGCTATACTTACACAAGCTATAAATCATTCTGGACGTCCAAATGAGCAGAGAAGGGAACAATATTCTATTGAGTCCTTCATGAGGCAACGTCCACCTTCTTTCAGTGGGTCTTCTGATCCACTTGTTGCTAAACAATGGATCAGTACTACTGAAAAGATATTTTCAGTTATTCAATGTTCTGAACATGATAAATTCATCTTAGCAGTATATCGTTTGGAAGGTGAAGCTGATCAATGGTGGAATCTTATCAAGAATACGAGGCAAAGAGATGAAATTGAGTCCATGGAATGGGACGAGTTGAAGAACTTTTTTTTCAATAAGTACTTCCCTCGTATTCTTCGAACAAAGATGGAGAAGGAGTTTCTTGAACTAAAGAAAAAGGATGATGAATCTGTTGGTATATACGAAGCGAATTTTAGAAGGCTTGCAAGGTATGCATCTGGATTTATCATCCAACCTGAAAGTAAAGTTGATCAATTCTTCAGTGGCTTAAAACCAAATCTTCGAAGGGTATTAGCTATAAGAAACTTTAGTAGCTATGAAGAAATTGTGCATTGTGATATCAAGGTAGAAATGGAAGTTTGTGTTACTTATCCATCTCATAGTTTTGACAAGAAACGAAAGATGGAGTTAAAGGTGAAATCTCAGAATAATGGTGAAAAGAAGATGAATGTTTCCTTATGCTCAAAGTGTGTAAAGAAGCATGGTGGAGATTGTATTAAAGGGACTAGAAAATGTTTTAAGTGTGGAAAAGAAGGTCATCGAGCAGCTGAGTTTCAAAGTAATGGAAAAAGGGTTTCTAATGATATGAATAAAGAAAAGACTGTAGAGAACGCACCAACAACACTTCAATGCTTCAAGTTCAAGGAAATGGGGCATTATGCTAATAAATTCCCTAATCCAAGGGTTAGTGATGATCGACGTGAGCAACCACTTAAGGCAAAGGACAAAGGGAAGTCACATGCGATCACCATTGGCGATGTTGAATATGACAACGATGTGGTGGAATGATTAAGTGTTTATGTAATGGGATTCCAGAATAATGCTGTATATAGTATCATGGAATATTGGAATATTTATGTTTTGGTCTATTGTGGTTTTCAATAATTTTATGGCATCGGTAACCATGAAAAGTGATTAAAATATTTTTGGAAAGCAGATGATATTCATATAATGAAGGGATAAAGAGAATCTAATATGTTTGATAGTATTCATAAGCTCATTATTGATATAAGGACTAAGTGATATCATGGTTTGAGGATATAGAATTTTGAGGATTTTGGTATGTGGAAAGTGTTAACTTTTAACTGCATTCATGTTTTCACTAAGGTTCAATGGATATTCATTCTTCAAGAGAATACATGATTAAGGTATTCACATATTTGTAATTTGACCAACAAGATATATCTTATGATATATGGGGGATAAATTATGGCATTCACGTGATCATTTTCTTTATACTATGAGCTTGGACCGAAGTATTTTAGATAAGCCTAAAGATTGGAATGGATTATGTTGGACATAAGTTAGTATTGTTTAAGGATAAAACATTTTTGATATTGTTGATGGGATTTTATAGTAATATAGCTTTAGAAAAAGGACAACCTGCAGGACGGGCTACAGCCCATCACGTCGGACAAGGCTGTGGGAATCAAACCCACAACCGAAGTGCGACTGGCATTTATCACCTACCACTGACCTACAAGAAGTCCCTGTTTAGTGGAAACTAGTTTTATTATATTAAGCAGTATGATATATGAAGTATAAGTCCATTTTAGTAACCATATATGATTAATCTCACTATAGATGGACTTATGTATTTTTTGATAACTTTTCTAACCTTTTGTTTGAGATAGATGGAATGACCCATCATTCTATCACATGATCTGCTAACACATCACGAATGACAAATTCAACTTCATTTCTTTAAGAGATGAAGTGGAAATTGTCCAAAGAACGAAAAACGGTGAGACTATACCAAAATCATGAAAGTATTTCTTCTAATTCCAATTTCATCAACTTTAGGGAAATGATCTTGAAAACCAAAAATGTTGTCCTAGTGCTCTTATATCTGATGAATCAGATTGTAACTTAGATCGTCATAAATTAATGGATTTGTGATTGCTGGCTTTTCCATAGCCATGTTCTCTACCACTATCCATCAGAACATGATGGTTAGATTTCTCTTCCATATCCATATTTTCACCTATGTGGAAACCTAGTGATTAGTTTATTTGGGTAACCGTTACGTTTCATACTTTTGTTTTTAAAGATTGGTTTTAGTATTCCTTTTTACGATGTGGGTTTCTATTAAAGAAACTTTTGAATAGTAAACCATTTATAACCCCGACGAATTTCGAGCACTACTGGAAATCGGATCTTTCCCAACGGTTTGGAAGAACCGTTGGGAAAGGGGTGTTTTGAGGCCCCTTTCCCAACGGTTCTCCCAAACCGTTGGGAAAGACCCCCCCTTTCCCAACGGTTTGGAAGAACCGTTGGGAAAACTCAGAACCGTTAGGATAGGTCTATCCCAACGGTTTTGAGAACCGTTGGGATAGATTCTTTCATTTCTTCCAGGTATGCTACCCGAGAACATTATATAAATCTAAATTTTAAATAATTATGATAATACATATATATATTTATGAAATTATGTTTACAAAAGTGATGTTAGCTTAGTGGTTAAGTCGTTCGATTATAAACAAGGGGTCGTGGGATCAAATCCTAGCACATGTTTTTTTTGAAATACATTTACCAACGGTTTTATATCCGTTGGAATAGATTTTCATATTACTTATACCAACGGTTTTGTAAACCGTTGGGATAGGTCTATACCAACGGTTTTGGGAAAACCGTTGGTATAGACCTATCCCAATGGCTTACTTCGCAACGGTTCTCCAAACCGTTGGTATAGGCTATACCAACGGTTTGGAGGCCTATACCAACGGTTCCAAACCGTTGGTATAGGTTAGTATTCTACTAGTGGAGGGCGAAATTCATTTTAAGGGGGGTAGAATGTAACAACCTGAGATTTTATGAAAAATATTCTTTTTAATTTCATTAATGTCTTGTGTTGTACGCTACACCAAAAGGAGCTTGTACAACACGCATCCTTGACTTGCCTTGCATTACACGCAATTGCGACCTTCCTCGATAGCGTGTGTAGTACGCAATAACGAGTTTCACTAAAAAACAATATGCTATTAAAATATTATTAAAACTAGCCGTTATGAATAGTAATAACCACTTTTTGAAATTTTGTAAATTTTATTTTTTCAAAATGAAATTCATTTTTGGATTCGTAATATCGAAATTAGCTTAGGGTGAAATTTTGGTACTTTTCGGATAACTTTCATTTTCTGATGAATAGTGAAAATTACTAAATTTTAAACAACCTTATTAATCAAAATAATTAATAGTGATAAATTATTAATTTGAGTGGTTTTAAAGTATATTTAGAATATATTTTTACAATTTAATACAATGTTGTTCATTGGATGTAATTTCACATTTAAACCAGACATAAACAAGTGTCAATCTTTTGATAGTTTTTATCTCTTAAGAACACACTATTTGTATTGACTACGAGAATTAATTTTTAAATTAATTAATGCAACTGATATGTTTTTAATTTTGTAAAATAGACATCATTTTTCAGTTCATAATATCAAATATAGCTTAGGCCTAATTTTTGGTATTTTTCTGGAAACTTTCATTTTTTGATGAATAGTGAAACCACTAAGTGGTAGTTAAGAAAAATGAATTTTTCATAAAACTTAATTTTACCGCTTCTGTGAGTGAAATTTCAAAAATGCGAGAGACACGGTTGATGTCAGTAAGTAAATTGTGGTTCAATGAGATGAAAATAATTTTTGGTGAATAGTAACTTTTTACTTTTTTTTACCACGGTTAAAAGTAAACAGGGTAATTAAGGGTAAAAATGATATTATTATTACCCTAACACATGTCCTAATTCTATTGGATAAGTGTAATTCGACCAAAAACAACCTTAGGAATAAAATATAAACATTTAGGCCCACTTGGATTAGATTAGGACATTTATTATTATTTAATTCAAAGAAGAGTTAAAATAGTTAAAATCAAAGTTTAATAAGTATATAATTTTTAATATACGGTTATACACAAGATAAATTAGACTATAAATATTCATTATAAAGATAAAAAGTTTTCCTACATAATGGTATTTTATTTGTAATTTTTAGACATTAAATAATTTAATTTATTTATGACACAATGATGATGCTCTAATTATCTTATTAATGAAATATTGACATAATTGATGTTATAAATACTAAAATAAATGTAATTTGAGACTTTTTATGAATTACACTAATTATCTAGGTTAATAGGACATGTTATTATTGATTTAATTAACTTTTTTCGAACTAATCATTCTGTTATGATTTTCACAAAAATCAATTAATAAATAGTGTCAAAATTGACATAAAATAGTTTTTAAAATAAATATTATATTATTAATTGTTATTTTATTCCTAAAAATCTAAGGTTCGGCAAAATGACTTATATAAGGTTATATATATTAATAATAAACAACTTGGGGTTATTTTGGATTCTTATAGTAAGTTTATTAACCTTATAGTATAAGAACACAAGAAGACACGGTAAAAGTAAAATTATTTTACTTAATGTTAAATCTAAATGATAAGGTTAAAATAGGAACCTAAAATTGTCTAAATTCTATTGGATGAGAGGATTGCGACCCATCACAACCTTATCTTTGAAATGAATCAATTTGAAGCTATTTAAAACCGAATTTGACTTTATAGTAAAATAATAGTTTTAGTTATTCCAAAGGTGCCCCTCTCCTCCCTTATAAAAGGGCACCTCCTCCCTCTCTTCCTCACACCACTTTGAGCCTTCATGCTCAGACAAACCCTAAAAAATTCCCTTCTCCACTTCCCTAGAAACATCCTAGAGGTTCTGGCCTTCCTCAAAGACCAATTTTAGTACCCTAAAAGGAGATCTCAAAGAGGCGCTTCAAAGAAGAGGTAATGTCTGTTACCGATTCTTTCATCTTTATTTCTTCTTCCACTTCTTCTTCTTAGGTTGTTTAATTATGAAGTAATAACATCATTATCACTTATATATTTATATGTTATTATAATTATTAAACAACCTTATTTCACCATCTATCCATCCTACGGAAAAAGAAATCACCGCGCGTGCGTACGTACGGAATACTGTCTCGACGCCGTGGTGTAATCTATTTTCCACCACCACCTTACTTGGATGAGTATAATGGTGTACATAATAACTATATATGATTATTGTAAAGTGATATTGATTCTAAAATAGTATACATACACTCCAATACAATTCCACTATCATGAGAACGATATCATCGCTCATGCGTACGTACGAACTACCGTCTCCACAACGCGATGAGATTCATTCTCCACGTTAACCATTCATGAATGATTATAAAGTATATATATTAAGTAATAATGAAATATATGACATAATAATGATTCTGGATTTATGTGTATATAAATGTATTTCATCTACTTAATTCCATTAAACTCAATAAGGAAAAGAAAACAGCGTTCATGCGTACGAACGGTCTACCGTCTCCATGAACGGTGTATTTCTTTCCATTTAATGATCTATTATATATATATATTATGAATATATATTATATATAAATCATGTTTTATATTCTGAAATTAACTAATAATGATATAAGTAATCATATGAATATTTACAAGTCAAAACACGGACGACAAATGAAACGATTTTACCCAAAACGCTCTTTAACATGGAATTTACAAAAGAACGGGTAATATAAAGCCATAAGTGAACCATATATGATATCATGACAATGAGTATGATTCTGGAATAATTCAATGACATTATTTAAATCATTATACAGGAGGTTCGGACACATACGAAGCAAATCAGACCTAAGGTAAGGGAAATATCACAATCTCATTTTTATCCGAGATTGTTTATACTTTAGTATTTACTGGGGTGTATTTTATCATCCAAATCCATGTTTCCTCAATATGTAATATTATTTCCATCCACCTACAATTTTTTAAATCCAATTTTACCCTTCGGTGAGTTTTTAGTAAAGGATATGAAAGGAATCTTTTGTCGTTTTTCGTACGAGGTACTTTTTGACTTTTCCGACAAAAGTACGAAGAATGTTTTTTTAACTTATACGGCATGTTTGGATTTTTAAAAAATTATTTCCAAGAATCTTCCTTTACAAGTTTTCAAGTTTATTTTTAATCAACTTCTTATAGTTTAAAATTGTATGACTTGTTAAGAAAGGAAAAATGTTTTTGAAGTAGAAAGGATATTTTCCTCAAGAATGGAGTTCAAGTGTTTTATCAAAATTATTTTCCATCTAAGATAATATAGGGTTATGATTCTATCCCTATCATTACATTGATTTGATTATGTTGTGATGTAATTATTTTAATTAATTCATTTATCTTATATGAATTGTTTTATGATGTCATGATGTTTAAAAATTCCATTTTTATTACATGGGTTATGCAATGATGTATGATTTATGATTTTTGTGGCACACATAAGAATGGTTTAATTATGAGATGGGTGGGACCTATATATCCCTCCAATGCATTGGTCAAAGATTTTATATCTCATGAGATAGACATGGATGGAACGGTAGGTTATACCGGTTCAGTGAAATAGGACTGAAACGAGGGGTGAACTCAGTTCAGAAAGGGACTTTGTCCACTAAGATAGTCTTGGCAATGAGTCTTGACTAATAAGAAATGATTATCTATGATTATGTGTGTATGCCACAAAGTTTCATGATTTAATTTATGATTATTGTGATTACATTTCACTACTATGATTTATCCCATTTTATGAAATTATGATCTCTTTTACAGGTTATGATTTCCAAAAGATATGTTCTTATGAATATGATGTGATTGATATTTATTTTGTTTACCCTTACTGAGAATTTGAGCTCACCCTTTTATGTTTTCTTTTCCCCAGGACATAAATAAAGGATTTAGGTTTAAAAAAATGAAGATCTTTATGGGAGATGTTGAAGATCTTTCACCACGATTAGAAGATTATATTCCGAGTTTCCAAAGACACTAAACTATTACGGTCCTTGTGTGTGTGTTTTTTTATGTACTAAGTATTCCGCAAAAGTAATGTAATGTCCATGTACGCCAGGCTTCGGGTCTCTATAGGAACTCCTAGAAGTAAAACTGGAGGCTCAGGGCCCACCTTGTCTGGAGCATGGTCGTCACCACCTTCAGGGTGAATAACACAAGGACATCGTGGTGGCATTGGTATAAAAATTCCCAGAACACACCTTAGAAAAACGTTATAAGAAAGGATATAGAATCACTAACAAAAGAAGAGTGTAAGATAACTCACTACTCAATTCATAATGCCCAAACTACCTTCTTAGATGGCTAGGTATCGGTAAGTGCTCATGTATAAGTTCTATGCCATTTTGCAGTTAATTCTTAGGTTCACTCCATTACCATTCATAAACATTATAAGGTAGGATAAATATTTTTAACCAATTAATTTGAGATTTCAGGATTCACATTATAATGGATAGTCATTTTTCAATTAATTAGTGCCCATACACCTATAAAAAAAATGACACCCATTTACTTATGGCATAATGGCTTCACTTGGTATATTACTCATCCCAACCCATGAGGGCACATACACCTCATGAATTGAGATAGGGAATCACTCAATCAAATATAATGTAATACAAGTACAAGAAACTATCACAACATCACTCAACAATCAAAGTCATATCAAGCAATGAAAAGAAGTGAAATGAACCTATATGGCATAGAAATATGCGTGCCATGTAAATTTTAGGTGCCTATAATGATTCATGTAGTAATACTCCTTGCCCTCATATCATCGACCAAAGATTAAATAAATTCCCAAGAGTAATAATCAACAAAACCACACAACATGTGAGTCACCCAATGGTGAAATAATATCAACTATAATAGGAAAAATAGAACAACAATTTCATTATGGGTAACATGGATTTTACCCTTAACATGGGTTCGAGAAGCCCAAGAATAAATTATGACCATGTCCCAAGTGTTCCTATTATCAAATCTATTGTCTCCAAATAGTCATAAAAGAAAAGAAACCAGATTAGATACCACATTGTGATGACCTAGACCTGGATGCCACTTAACGGGTTCCCCGAGCCCAGTGGGCCACAAGGCCTCAAGCACATCTTCCCGAATGCTAGAGGTTGCTGACTAGCACTGAGGGCCTAGGGTGTGTCCGTGGGAAGACTATGTACTCATTAGTAGAGCATAGCACAACAGAATGGATATAAATGAATAATAAATAGTGTAAGTAATATAGACAAAAAGTGGAAGCAAACTGATTCAATAGTTAACCAAGAATAAAAATAATTATATCAACTAGAAAAGTGATGATTTAATGTCATTTCACTATAAAAATGTAAATCCTGGATACAAGATAATAATCATAACATGTACCACAAGGTAAAAGAAAAAAAATATACTCCAAGAATCCTGATATCCTACTCAGTCATCTACTATCAAGATTATAGCATCCCGCCTTTTATCACATAAACTTTCATTACTTTTTACAAAACCGAGGATCTTTAAGGTTTAGTGTCTTGGAAACCAGGAACTTAAAGATGAAAACATAAAACATTTTTCTTAAACACATGAAAGGCTTCTTCTTATGTTCATCCTAGGTTCATTACAGCATCTCATAACCTGGGGACATACATCAAAAGAAAGGGTGACCAGAAGGCCTAGTAAGGGAAACAAGGGGAAACATTTAACATGTGAACTTGTGATACATCAACAATGTCATGAAAAATAACTTTAAGGCATGAGAAAGAAATAATGAGGCGTATAATAAAAAAAATAACGTATTTCATAACTTGAAGATGTGGATAAAACATTTAATATTGAAAATCATTTCCATTTCACCAAGGTCCATCCCCAAGGTGTCATTAAAAATTACCAAGGTTATTCAGCAAGGCTTCGTTAAAAATGGTCATCTCTAGAGATTAAGTCTTTACCCAATGCATTGGAGAAATATCAGGACGCACCCTTAAATTTTTCTTTATTATCATGTGATACACATATATCATCATCAAACATTTCATAAACAACCCATATGGCATAAATGAAATGGGTTTCATTTCATAGTCATCACATTTTAAAAAAAACTTCTTTAAAGACGTGATCCTTATGTCACTTTAAACCCACATAAAAAGGAAAGTGGGTATCATGTATGTAAATCCCAGAATTAAAATAGAACATTTTGATATATATGTGAATACACTTGTAGAAGAAATATCTTTGATTATTCACTTAATAACATAAAATAATTTGAAAAAAGATAAAGACATTTTGAGACAAAAATTCTGCAGCATAATGGCTATGATACATGGTTTTAGAAAACATTGAAAAGAGAGGGTACATGGGTCACCCACTCATAAATGATACATAAAAAAGTAGTGGAACAGAATATAAAGGATTTAAGAACATGGTAATGAAATTTTAATGATATTACATATGAAACAAATACTTGAAAGGAAGAAAAAAAATAATATTTCTCTTATGAGAATTCGGCAGCCTAACAACGTCACTTAAAACATCAAAAAATGGATTGAAGAGATAAAATAGGGTCTCTTATAATATTAAAATAAATGATCAGTATGATAGATATAGATATCATACCCCAACATAATAAAAAGGAACTTGAAAGACTTGACCAGAAAATAGAACTTGAAAATGAGAAGGGTGAACGAATCCCTTAAAAATTCTGCAACTTAACGGCGTCACTTAAACATAAAAAAAATGAATTGATGAGATAAAATAGGGCCTCTCATAATTTAAACATAAAAGATCAGTATGATAGATATCGAGATCATACCCCAACATAATAAAAATGAACTTGAAAGACTTGACATGAAAATAGATCTTGAAAATGAGAAGGGTGAAAGAACCCCTTAAAAATTCAGAAGCCTAACGGCGTCACTTAAACATCAAAAAAATCAATTGAAGTGATCAAATAGGGTCTCTAATAATATGAACATAAAATATCAGTATGAATGATATAGATATCATTCCCCAACATAAAAAGTAATTTGAATGACTTGAAAAGAAAATAGAACATGAAAATGAGAAGTGTGAAAGAATCTATTACAAAAATTTCGACAGCCTAACGTCGCCACTTAAACATTCATAAAAAGAAATGATGAGAGTAATATGGGATATCTCATCACATTAACATGAAAATGGTAGTAAGAGGAATATAAAATAACATCATCCAACATAATAACATGGAGAATAAAAGAAATGACTCAAAAGAGAGTATTTGAAAAGAAAGAGAGAGTTTAGATCCCTTACCTTAAAACGTAACTCTTAAAACTCAATGGTTGGGATATTGAGGGCTTGGGGGAACCTTGGGAGGACACCGTGGGAGGTAATGAGACCAGAGATTAGTTGGGGGAGAGTTTGGAGTTGCATGGATGTGATGACGTCTTGGTATTTATAGGGAAAGTGAGGGGACAAGACATCAATGGTCAAGGGACACCTCACTAGTGATTTTGGCGAAACCATGGGCTTGCCCTTGTTATTTTCCCATTGTATTGGCCACTTGGGACACATCATACCTTATATTACTATTCATAAGTCGACAATATTTATTACAAACTTAATACATCATTTAATGATATCATCAAACACCCGTAACTTAAAAACTGTATTTTCACTATTCATCAAAAATTCAACTTTCTCAGAAAAATCCCCAAAAAATACCTTAACATAATATCGATGCTTTGAGTTCAAAAATGAAATCCATTTTATAAAAATAATTTTCTATATAATTTTAATTTATTTTTTAATTATAAAACACTATTCACCCTAAAAAAATAATACTTGAATAATAATTTATGGAGCCGTTATTTAACCATTTTATTGAATCACATTACTTAATCAAGGTGCCGAGATTATATTAATACTTTCTTTAAGTGAGATTACTAATCCATTTGATCACATTACTAATCCTAAGAATTAAATCACTATTCATAATTTACTATTCTTCAAAAATTATGTTGATCTTATTAGACTCTAAATTTCGTACTGAACATAATTGTAGAAGACCATTTTTTGAAAATAATTACACATTTTTAATTATTTAAGGTTTACATAAACATTTTTTAAAATATCCTTTCTCTAAAATTCACCAAAAATATGCATACTATATTTATCCGGACATTTTAAAATTCATAAACTTCATCATAAGAAGAAATCAAAATTTTTATTTGAAACAAAGGATTACACAAGGCAGTTACGGTCTCCTAACATAGCCCCTTATAACCCCAGCATAGGACCTAAGTGTAAGGTGTGCTAAGGTGAGAGAATCTGAGGGCGGCTCAACCAACATTGCACGAGTAGTAATTTCTATCAGTTTGAACTTCTCACAAAGGAGATTCTGTTCTAGCTTCACACGATGAAGTTCAGATTGGGTTTGGTCCAGAGCAAAGCCAAATGGTGCTACCTCCTTCCCAAGTTCCGTTAGATGGGCTTCGATTGGCCCAAGACTACTGTATGAGTCCATTTAATCTTCTTTCTATATTAATTAACCATGATCACTTGTATTTAGAGACAATAATCAAAAATTTTAGTTTCCAGCGGTCATATTGACAAATGGTCATATAATAGTAAAAACCAAACGATCTCATTTTAATTATACTCATGTTATCAAATGAAGCAGTTTTGTTGAGTATAAAAAATAAAATAACACACAAAATAAGGAAACAAGATTTATTTAAAATTTCGGGTCGTTACAATCTTCCCCCCTTAAGAAATTGCATCCTCTAAATTTTTAAAATTGGGTTTTGAAATTTCATTGAAATTCCCACATCGGAAAATGAGTCAGTAAAACTATTATTTTAAAAGGAAGAAAGGGAAATACAAAGGTCACCCGAGTTAACCCACACTAGGATTCCATGTAGGAAAACAGGGACATGGAGGAGAAAACAAAGGGTCAAGTTCTGAGGGAGAGTGATGGAAAACATGATTAGGAGAAAGTTAACCACGAGAAAATCACAAACTTTTGATGTGTGTAAACGGTCTTTGATTACCCAGTAGGAAACATAAACCAACAATGTTTTTGTTTTACATTCCTTTTCATAATTTTGAGGAATTCATTTACTACATAGAACATAAACATAAATAAATATACCTACCTTCAAGTAGAGTTTCATCCTTTAATAAGTTTCTACCAAAACTAATCTTTTCTCCAAACGATGATCATTGAAAAACACTTGGTCTCATCAAAACACAAGGATCATCTTCTTGAGAGTCAAGTAATCCACAAAAGATTAATTATCAATTTTTTCTATCTTTAAACATTATCCCAAAAACAGAAATGGTAAGATAAAACAACTCTTTAAAAAGAAAGAATCCCATAAGAAGGGAAACTACTTTTAAATCTTCAAAGTTCCATGGTACTGCCCAAAGTTCATCATAGACCATTCCATAAATAAATGTCCTTAAAATTCCTCAAAATAAACCAAACTATGATTTAAACCCAATTATAAGAACGATATCATAACATAGTCTTCCAAGATAGACTTTATCCTTCTTCTTCAAACAACATCAACCACTCTTATCATCTTATAACAAAAGTAACTAACCTAATCACATTTTCCCCAAGATAGGTTAATCATTTCCATATGTAACCTAAATAACTATATGTATGCCTTAAATTCATCGATTCTTTAAAATATAAGTCAACCTTTACTCCATAAAGAAAATACCATAGTAATCTATCTACTTTTATCAAATAGGGATCCCAAAATAGTGAACGTATTCTAAAATAATAATCATATTTTTATCCCCTAATCACCATTTTTTTAAGAAGAACAACTTCACTACATCAACATGTGGTACATAACAATATATGTTTTCATTAATGATATAAAATCATCTTAGGTAGTGACTCGATGATCTTAGAAAACATAAAATATATGCTCAAAGAGCACGAACTAAAATACAACATGACATAGACAACTATTGCGAAGAAGTTACATGTACTTTAGTCATCATGATCCCTCTCAGCATAGGACTTTCATTGTTCCCTTGTACGAGAAGATTGTTGATTCTCATCATGCTTCTCATCCCTTCCAAGAGAGAATTTCCTTGGATAATGTCTATCTTCTCCACATTAACGACATCAAAATGTATAAGGTACATTAGATTGAACCTTATCTCCATTCATCACATTATCCATTTTTTTAAAGAAATTGGCTGCTTTATGCCCTATCTTCCCACACTTAAAACATATCATGGTTCTTTTGTGACATTATCCTTGGTGCCTCTTCCCACACTTTTTGAAAAAAAGAAATTGGGTCTTCTTTCCCTTATCAACTTTATCAGATGAACATCTTTGAGACTTTGTCTTCTTCTTACTTGATGAATTTGGGCATTCAACTAGGTACCAATTATTAATTGTGATTTTTGATAGCTAGTTTGGCATAATCACAATATGTTCAACTTGATCTTTCATCATCTCTGTCACATTAATAGGGAAATTTTCACATTTCCTATCACATTGGTTGTTGGGACATGCTCTTCCATTTCCCTCCATTAACTAAGAAAAGAACGTATAATTAGGGGGCTTAAATACTTAGCCAATAATCATCAAAAGGAAACATAAAGCATATAAGGGTAAACTTGTAGAAGAAAAGTATACCCTAACCTGAGATCTCCTAGGTCCCAATCTAGGTTATCCATGATCATATATTCTTATGTGAATCTTTATTTTATTTTATCTTTGTTCATTTAATAATTGTTTATACTAAGATTATAAATTTACCGAAGCATATCCCCTGGGAGTGTCGTAACCAAGAGTGCAGCAAGGCCCATTGTCATGTACCAGTTACCGTTTGAGTCTAGATCAAAGCAATGTTTTCGGGTTTTATCCCTATGTACATCTGTGCCAGATCCACCTCTACCTGCTCGTATCCAGACAAGGATGTATTTTCTTGGTAACCCCTTAATCAATACTCACCAAAATACCAGGAAGATTTCCTATATTTAAAAATTTCTATAGGGTTCTTCCTAAAGTTTTCATATCCTAATTTCCACAAAAAACTAAACCATCCATTGAAACCAACTATATAATCCTGCCTTTTTATCACATAAACTTTCATTACATTTTACAAAACTGAGGATCTTTAAGGTTTAGTGTCTTGGAAACCAGGAACTTAAACCATGAAAACATAAAAAATTCTTCTAAAACACATGAAAGGATTCTATTAATGTTCATCCTAGGTTCATTATTACATCTAATAACCTGGGGACATACATCAAAACAAAGGGTGAGCAGAAGGTCCAGTAAGGGAAACAAGGGAAAACATTTATCATGTGAACTTGTGATACATCAACAATGTAATGAAAAAGAACTTTAAGGCATGGGAAAGAAATCATGAGTCATATCATAATAAAGATAACTTATTTAATAACTTGAAGATGTGGCTACAACATTTAATATTTACAGTCATTTCTGTTTCACCAAGGTCCATCCCCAAGGTGTCATTAAAAATTACCAAGGTTATTCACCAAGGCGTCGTTAAAAATGGTCATCCCAAGAGATTAAGTCTTTACCCAATGCATTGGAGCGCTATCTGGGCGCACCCATAAATTTTTCTTTATTATCATGTGAGCCACATATATCATCATCAAACATTTCATAAACAACCCTTATAACATAAAATAAATGGGTTTCATTTCATAGTCATCACATTTTAAAAAAACTTCTTTAAAGACGTGATCCTTATGTCACTTTAATCCCACGGAAAAATGAAAGTGGGTCTCTTGTATGTAAATCCCAGAATTAAAATAGAAAATTTTGATATATATGTGAATACCCCTATAGAATAAATATCTTTGAGTATTCACTTAATAAAATAATAAATTTGAAAAAAGAGAAAGACATTTTGAGAAGAAAATTCTTTAGCATAACAGCTATGATACATGGTTTTAGAAAACATTGAAAAGAAGGGGGACATAGGTCACCCACTCATAATTGATACATAAAATAGTAGGAGGACAGAATATAAATTATTTAATAACATGTTAAGGAAATTTTAATGATATACCATATGAAATGATGACTTTAAAGGAAGACAAAAAAAATAAGATTTCTCTTATGAGAATTCGGCAGCCTAACGGCGTCACTTAAAACATCCAAAAATGGATTGATGAGACAAATTGGTTTTCTCATCATATGAAAATAAATGATCATTATGATATATATATAGATCATTCCCTAACATAATAAAAAGGAACTTGAAAGAGTTGACCAGAAAATAGAACTTGAAAATGAGAAGGGTGAATGAATCCCTTAAAAATTCGCCAGCCTAACGGTGTCACATAAAATTCAAAAAAATGAATTGGCGAGATAAAATAGGGTCTCTCATAATATGAACATAAAATATCAGTATTATAGATGTAGATATCATACCCCAACATAATAAAAAGGAACTTGAAATACTTGACATGAAAATAGATCTAGAAAACGAGAAGGGTGAAAGAACCCCTTAAAAATTCGGCAGCCCAACGACGTCACTTAAACATCAAAAAATCAATTGAAGATATCAAATAGGGTCTCGAATCATATGAACATAAAAGATCAGTATGATAGATATCGATATCATACCCCAACATAAAAAAGAACTTGAAAGACTTGACAAGAAAATAGAACTTGAAAATGAGAAGGGTGAAAAAATCTGTTACGAAAATTTTGGCAGCCTAACGGCGCCAATTAAAAATTCATAAAATGAAATGATGAGAGTAATAGGGGATATATCATCATATGAACATGAAAAGGGAATTAAGAGGAATATAAAAGAACATCCTCCAACATAATAACATGGAGCATAAAAGAAATGACTTAAAAGAGAGTATTTGAAAAGAAAGAGAGAGTTTGGATCCCTTACCTTAAAACATAACTCTTAAAACTCAATGGTTGGGAACTTTAAGGATTGGGGCACCTTGGGAGGACTCCTTTGGAGTTAATGAGACCATATATTAGTTGGGGGAGAGTTGGGAGTCGAATGGATGAGAGAATGGCTTGGTATTTATAGGGAAAGTGAGGGGACAAGGCATTAATGGCCAAGGGACACATCACTGGTGGTTTTCGAAAAACCATGGGCTTTCCCATGGTATTTGCCCATGGTATTGGCCACTTGGGGACACATCATACCTTATCTTAATATTCATAAGTCAACCATATTGATTACATACTTAATACATCATTTAATGATGTCATCAAAGACCCGTAACTTAAAAACTGTATTTTCACTATTCATCGAAAATTCAACTTTCTCAGAAAAATCCCCAAAACATACCTTAACATAATATTGATGCTCTAAGTTCAAAAATGAAATCCATTTTATAAAAATAATTTTATAAAAAATTTTAATATAATTTTTAATTAAAAAACACTATTCACCCAAAAAAAAAAATACTTGACTAATAATTTATGAAACCATTGTTTAACCATTTTATTGAATCACATTACTTAATAAAGGCGCCTATATTATATTAATACTTTCTTTAAGTGAGATTAATAATCCATTTGGTCACATTACAAATCCTAAGCATAAAATCACTATTCATAATTTAATATTCATCAAAAATTAAATTGATCTTATTAGACTCTAAATTTTGTACTGAAAATAATTGTAGAAGACCATTTTTTGAAAATCATTACACATTTTTAGTTATTTAAGGTTTACATAAATTTTTTTTAAAATATCCTTTCTCTAAAATTCACCAAAAATATTCATATTATATTTATCCGGACATTTTAAAATTCATAAACTTCATCATAAGAAGAAATTAAATTTTTTATTTTAATCAAAGGATTGCATAAGGCAGTTACGGTCTCCTAACATAGCTCCTTATAACCCCAGCATAGGACCTAAGTGTAAGGTTTGCTAAGGTGAGAGAATCGGAGGGCGGCTCAGCCAACATTTCATGAGTAGTAATTTCTATCAGTTTGAACTTCTCGTGAAGGAGAATTCGTTATAGCTTCACATGATGAAGTTCAGCTTGGGTTTGGTCTAGATTAAAGCCCAGTGGTGCTACCTCCTTCCGAAGTTCCATTAGATGGGCTTCGATTAGCCTGAGACTACTGGATGAGGCCATCGAATCTTCTTTCTATATTAATTAACCAAGATCACTTGTATTTAGATACAATAAGTAAAACATTCTTCTTAAACAATTGAAAGGCTTATCCTTATGTTCATCCTTGGTTCATTACTGCATCTCATAACCTAGGGACATACATCAAAAGAAAGGGTGAGTAGAAGGCCCAATAAGGGAAATAAGGGGAAACATTTTACATGTGAACTTGTGATACATCAACAATGTCATGAAAAAGAACTTTAAGGCTTGAGAAATAAATCATGTGACATATCATAATAAAAATAAAATATTTCATAACTTGAAGATGTGACTACAACATTTAATATTGACAATAATTTCTGTTTCACCAAGGTCCATCCCTAAGGTGACATTAAAAATTACCAAGGTTATTCACCAAGGCGTCGTTAAAAATGGTCATCTCTAGAGATTAAGTCTTTACCCAATGCCTTGGAGCGCTATCGCGGAGCACCCTTAAATTTGTCTTTATTATCATGTGATCCACATATATCATCATCAAAAATTTCATAAACAACCCATATATCATAAAAGAAATGGGTTTCATTTCATAGTCATCACATTTTAAAAAAACTGCTTTAAAGACGTGATCCTTATGTCACTTTAAAGCCATAGAAATAGGAAAGTGGGTCTCATGTTTGTAAATCCCAGAATTAAAATAGAACATTTTGATATATATGTGAATACCCTTGTATAATAAATATCTTAGAGTATTCACTTAATAAAATAAAATAATTTGAAAAAAGAGAAAGACATTTTGAGACAAAAATTCTGCAGCATAACGGCTACAATACATGGTTTTAGAAAACATTGAAAAGAGAGGGGACATGGGTAACCCACTCATAAATGATACTTAAAATAGTAGGGGAACAGAATATAAAGGATTTAAGAACATGGTAATGAAATGTGAATGATATACCATATGAAACGAAGACTTGAAAGGAAGACAAAAAAATAAGATTTCTCTTATGAGAATTCGGTAGCCTAACAACGTCACTTAAAACTTCCAAAAATGGATTAACGAGATCAAATAGGTTCTCTCATTATATGAACATAAATGATCATTATGATAGATATAGAGATAATACCCCAACATAATAAAACGGAACTTGAAAGACTTGACCAGAAAATAGAACTTGAAAATGAGAAGGGTGAACGAATCCCTTAAACATTCGGCAGCCTAACGGCATCACTTAAACATCAAAAAAATGAATTGACGAGATCAAATAGGGTCTGTCATCATATTAAAATAAAATATCAGTATGATATATATTGAGATCATACCCCAACAAAATAAAAAGGAACTTGAAATACTTGACATGAAAATAGATCTTGAAAACGAGAAGGTCGAAAGAACCCCTTAAAATTTCGGCAGCCTAACGACGTCACTTAAACATTAAAAACAATAAATTGAAGCGATAAGATTGGGTATCTCATAATATGAAAATAAAAGATCAGTATGATAGATATAGATATATTACCCCATCATAAAAAGGAACTTGAAAGACTTGACAAGAAAATAGAACTTGAAAATGAGAATGGTGAAAGAATCTGTTACAAAAATTCCGGCAGCCTAACGGCACCACTTAAACATTCATAAAACGAAATGATGAGAGTAAGAGGGGATATATCATCATATGAACCTTAAAAGGTCAGTAATAGGAATATAAAAGAACATCCTCCAACATAAGAACATGGAGCATAAAAGAAATGACCTAAAAGAGAGTATTTGAAAAGAAAGAGAGAGTTTGGATCCCTTACCTTAAAACGTAACTCTTAAAACTCAATGGTTGGGACCGTGATGGATTGGGGGCACCTTTGGAGGACTTCGTGGGAGGTAATGAGTCCATAGATTCGTTGGGGGAGAGTTGGGAGTCAAATGGATGAGAGGATGGCTTGGTATTTATAGGGAAAGTGAGGGGACAAGGCATTAATGGCCAAGGGACACCTCACTAGTGGTTTTGAAAAAACCATGGGCTTGCCCATGGTATTTTCCCATGGTATTGGCCACTTGGGACACATCATACCTTATATTACTATTCATATGTCGACCATATCGATTTCATACTTAATACATCATTTAATGATGTCATCAAACACCCGTAACTTAAAAACTGTATTTTCACTATTCATCGAAAATTATCCTTTCTCAGAAAAATCCCAAAAAAAAAACTTAACATAAAATCAATGGTTTGAGTTAAAAAATTAGATCCATTTTATAAAAATAATTTTCTAAATATTTTTAATTTAATTTTTTAATAAAAAACACTATTCACCGGAAAAAACGAATACTTGACTAATAATTTATGAAACTATTATTTAACCATTTTATTGAATCACATTTCTTAAAAAAGGTGCCTAGATTATATTAATACTTTCTTTAAGTGATATTAAAAATCCATTTGGTCACATTAATAATCATAAGCATAAAATCACAATCCACAATTTATTATTCCTCAAAAATTAAGTTGATCTTATTAGACTCTAAATTTTATACTGAACATAATTGTAGAAGTCCATTTTTTGAAAATCATTACACATTTTTAATTATTTAAGTTTTACAGAAACATTTTTTAAAATATAATTTCTCTAAAATTCACCAAAAATATGCATACTATATTTATCCGGACATTTGAAAATTCATAAACTTCATCATATGAAGAAATCAAAATTTTTATTTAAAATAAAGGATTACACAAGGCAGTTATGGTCTCCTTACATAGCCCCTTATCACACCAGCATAGGACCTAAGTTTAAGGTGTGCTAAGGTGAGAGAATCCGAGGGAGGCTCGACCAACATCGCACGAGTAGTAATTTATATCAGTTTGAACTTCTCACGAAGGAGATTCCGTTCTAACTTTACACGATGCAGTTCGGCTTGGGTTTGGTCTAGAGAAAATCCGAGTGGTACTACCTCCTTCCCAAGTTCCGTTAGATGGGCTTTGATTGCCCCAAGACTACTGGATGAGTCCATCGAATCTTCTTTCTATATTAATTAACCAAGATCACTTGTATTTGGAGACTATAATTGAAACGTTTAGTTTCCAGCTGTCATATTGACCAATGGTCATATAACAGTGAAAACCCAATGATCTCATTTTAATTATACTCATGTTATCAAATGAAACAGTTTTGTTGAGTATAAAAACTAAAATAACACACAAAATTAGGAAACAAGATTTATTCAAAATTTCAGGTCGTTTCAATATTCCCCCCTTAAGAAATTGCGTCCTCGCAATTTTTAAAATTGGGTTTTAAAATTTCATTGAAAGTACCACATCGAAAAACGAGTCATTAAAACTATTACTTTAAAAGAATGAAAGGGAAGTAAAAAGGTCACCCGAGTTAACCCACAATAGGATTAAATATAGGAAAACATGGACAAGGAGGAGAAAACAAAGGTTCAAGTTCTGAGTGAGAGTGATAGAAAACATGATTTGGAGAAAGTTAACCATGAGAAAATCACAAACTTATGATGTGTGTAAACGGTCTTTGATTACCTAGTAGGAAACGTAAACAAACAACGTTTTTGTTTTACATTCCTTTTCATAATTTTGAGGAATTCATTAACTACATAGAACAAAAACATAAGGAAATATACCTACCTTCAAGTAGAGTTTCATCCTTTAATAAGTTTCTACCAAAACTAATCTTTTCTCCAAACGATGAGCATTCAAAAACACTTGGTCTCATCAAAACACAAGGATCATCTTCTTGAGAGTCACGTAAAACACAAAAAGATTAGCTATCAATTTCTTCAATCTTTAAACATTATCCCAAAAACAGAAAGGGTAAGATAAAACAACTCTTCAAAAATAAAGAATCCCATAGGAATGGAAACTACTTTTAAATCTTTAAAGTTACATAGTACTACCCAAAGTTCATCATAGACCATTCCATAAATAAATTTCCTTAAAATTACTCAAAATAGACCAAACTAAGATTGAAACACAATTATAATAATGAACTCATAACATAGTCTTCGAAGAGAGACTTTATCCTTATTCTTCAAACAACATCAACCACTGTTATCAACTTATAACAAAATTAACTAACCTAATCACATTTTCCCCAAGATAGGTTAATCATTTCGATATGTAACCTAAATTACTATAATTCCGCCTTCAATTCATCAATTATTCAAAATATAAGTCAACCTTTACTCCTCAAATAAAATACTGTAGTAATCTATTTACCTCGATCAAATAGGGTTCCCAAAATAGTGAACGTCTTCCAAAATAATAATAATCATTTAATCCACTAATCACCTTTTTTTAAAGAAGAACATCTTCACTACATCAACATGTGGTACATAACAATAGATGTTATCCTTAATGATATAAAATCATCTTTGGTAATGACTTGATGATCTTAGAAAACATAAAAGATATGCTTATATATCACGAACTAAAATACAACATGACATAGACAATTATTGCAAAAAAGTTACATGTACTTCAGTCATCATGATCCCTCTCAGCATAGGACTTACATTGTTCCCTTGTCCTTGAAGATTGTTGATGCTCATGATGCTTCTCATCCATTCCAAATGAGAATTTCTTTGGATAATGTCTAACTTCTCCACATTTACGACATCGAAATGTATAAGGTAGATTAGATCGAACATTATCTCCATTCATCACATTATCCATTTTTTTTAAAGAAATTGGATACTTTATGACATATCTTCCCACACTTAAAACATCTCCTGGTTCCTTTGTGACACTCTCCTTGGTGCCTCTTCCCACACTTTTTACAAAAAATAAAATGGGTATTCTTTCCCTTATCAACTTTATCAGATGAACATCCTTGAGACTTTGTCTTCTTCTTCCTTGATGAATTTGTGCATTCAACTAGGTACCAATTATTTATTGTTATTTTTGATAGCTGGTTTGGCATAATCATAATATGTTCAACTTGATCCTTCGTCATCTCTATCACATTAATAGGGAAATCATCACATTTCCTACCACATTGGTTGTTGGGACATGCTCTTCCATTTCCCGCCATTAACTAAGAAACGAACTTATAATTAGGGGGCTTAAAAACTTAGCCAATAATCATGAAAAGGAAACTTAAAGCATAGAAGGATAAACTTGTAGAATAAAAGTATACCCTATCTAGTGATCCCATATGTCCCAATCTAGGTTATCCGTGATCATATATTCTTATTTTAATTTTTATTTTATTTTATCTTTGTTCCTTTAATAATGGTTCATACTAAGCTTATGAATTTACGAAAGCATATCCCCAAGGAGTGTCGTAACCAAGAGTGCAGCAAGGCCCATTGTCATATTCCAGTTCCCGTTCGAGTCTAGGTCAAATCAGTGTTTTCAGGTTTTACCTCTATGTAAATCTGTGCCAGAGCCACCTCTACCTACTCGTATCCAGACTAGGATGTATTTTCTTGGAAACCCCTTAATCAATACTCACCAAAATACCATGAAGATTTCCTATATTTAAAATTTTCTATATGGTTCTTCCAAAAGTTTTCATATCCTAGTTTCCACAAATAACTAAAGCATCCTTTGATACCAACTATAGCATACCGCCTTTTTATCACATAAACTTTCATTACATTTTACAAAACTGAGGATCTTTAAGGCTTAGTGTCTTGGAAACCAGGAACTGAAAACATGAAAACATAAAACATTCTTCTTAAACACTTGAAAGGATTATCCTTATGTTAATCCTAGGTTCATTACTGTATCTCATAACCTAGGGACATACATCAAAAGAAAGGGTGAGAAGAAGGCCCAGTAAGGGAAACGAGGGGAAACATTTAACATGTGAACTTGTGATACATCAACAATGTCATAAAAAATAACTTTAAGGCCTGAGAAAGAAATCACGAGGCATATCATAATAAAAATAACATATTTCATAATTTGAATATGTGTCTACAAAATTTAATATTTAAAATCATTTCTGTTTCACCAAGGTCCATCCCCATGGTTTCATTATAAATTACCAAGGTTATTCACGAAGGCGTCGTTAAAATGGTCATCTCTAGAGATTATGTCATTACCCAATGAATTGGAGCGATATCGAGGATAACCCTTAAATTTTTCTTTATTATCATGTGACCCACATATATCATCATAAAAAATGTCATAAACAACCCATTTGGCATAAAAGAAATGGGTTTCATTTCATTGTCATCACATTTTAAAAAACTGCTTTAAAGACGTGATCCTTATGTCACTTTAAACCCAGAGAAAAAGGAAAGTGGGTCTACTGTATGTAAATCACAGAATTAAAATAGAACATTTTGATATATATGTGAATAAACCTGTAGAATAAATATCTTTGAGTATTCACTTAATAAAATAAAATAATTTGAAAAAAGAGAAAGACATTTTGAGACGAAAATTCTGGAGCATAACGGCTAAGATACATGGTTTTAGAAAACATTAAAAAGAGAGGGTACATGGGTAACCCACTGATAAATGATACATAAAACATTAGGGGAACAGAATATAAAGGATTTAAGAACATGGTAATGAAATTTGAAGGATATACCATATGAAATGAAGACTTTAAAGGAAGACAAAAAAATAAGATTTCTCTTATGAGAATTCGACAGCCTAACGATGTCACTTATAACTTCCAAAAATGGATTGACGAGATAAAATAAAGTCTCTAATAATATGAACATAAATGATCAGTATTATAGATATAGAGATCATACCCCAACACAATAAAAAGGAACTTGAAAGACTTGACTAGAAAATAGAACTTGAAAACGAGAAGGGTGAACGAATCCCTTAAAAATTCGGCAGCCTAACGGGGTCACTTAAACTTCAAAAAAATGAATTGATGAGATTAAACAGGGTCTCTCATCATATGAAAATAAAATATCAGTATCATATATATAGATATCATACCCCAACATAATAAAAAGGAACTTGAATGACTTGACATGAAAATAGATCTTGAAAATGAGAAGGGTGAAAGAACCCCTTAAAAATTCGGCAGCCTAACAACATCACTTAAACATCAAAGAAATCAATTGAAGAGATAAAATAGGGTCTCTACTAATATGAACATAAAATATCAGTATGATATATATATATATCATACACCAACATAAAAAGGAACTTGGAATACTTGACAAGAAAATATAACTTGAAAATGAGAAGGGTGAAAGAATCTATTACAAAAATTTCGGCAGCCTAACGGTGCCACTTAAACATTCATAAAATGAAATGATGAGAGCAATAGGGGATCTCTCATCATATGAACATAAAAAGTGAAGTAATAGGAATATAAAATAACATCCTACAACATAATAACATGGAGCATAAAATAAATGACCAAAAAGAGAGTATTTGAAAAGAAAGAGAGAGTTTGGATCCCTTACCTTAAAACGTAACTCTTAAAACTCAATGGTTGGGACCTTGAGTGATTGAGGGAACCTTAGGAGGACTCCTTGGGAGGTAATGGACCAGATATTTGTTGGGGGAGATTTGGGAGTCGAATGTATGAGAGGATGGTTTGGTATTTATAGGGAAAGTGAGGGGACAAGGCATTAATGGCCAAGGGACACCTCACTGGTGGTTTTGGAAAAACCATGGGCTTGACCATGGTATTTGTCCATGGTATTGGCCACTTGGGAAACATCATACCTTATATTACTATTAATAAGTCGACCATATTTATTACATACTTAATACATCATTTAATGATATCATCAAACACCCGTAACTTAAAAACTATATTTTCACTATTCATCGAAAATTAAACTTTCTTAGAAAAATCCCCAATAAATACCTTAACATAATATAGATGATCTGAGTTCAAAAATGAAATCCATTTTATAAAAATAATTTTATAAATAATTTTAATTTAATTTATAATTAAAAAACACTATTCACTCGAAAAAACTAATACTTGACTAATAATTTATGAAACCATTATTTAACCATTTTATTGAATTACATTACTTAATCAAGGTGCCTAGATTATATTAATACTTTCTTTAAGTGAGATTACTAATCCAGTTGTTCACATTATTAATCCTAATCATAAAATCACTATTCATAATTTACTATTCATCAAAAATTAAGTTGATCTTATTAGACTCTAAATTTCGTACTGAACATAATTGTAGAAGACCATTTTTTTAAAATCATTACACATTTTTAATTATTTAAGGTTTACATAAACATTTTTTAAAATATCCTTTCTCTAAAATTCACCAAAAATAGCCATACTATATTTATCCGGACATTTTAAAATTCATAAACTTCATCATAAGAAGAAATCAAAATTTTTATTTAAAACAAACGATTACACAAGGTAGTTACGGTCTCCTTAAATAGCCTCTTATCACACCAGCATAAGACCTAAGGGTAAGGTGTGCTAAGGTGAGAGAATCCGAGGGAGGCTCGGCCAACATCACATGAGTAGTAATTTCTATCAGTTTGAACTTCTCGCAAAGGTGATTCCATTCTAGCCTCACACGATGAAGTTCAGCTTGGGTTTGGTCCAGAGCAAAGCCTAGTGGTGCTACCTCCTTCCCAAGTTTCATTATATGAGCTTCGATTGGCCCGATACTACTGAATGAGGCCATCAAATCTTCTTTCTATACTAATTAACCAAGTTCACATGTATTAAGAGACAATAATTGAAATGTTTAGTTTCCAGCGGTCATATTGACCAATGGTCATATAACAGTCAAAACCCCCAACAGTCTCATTTTAATTACACTCATGTTATCAAATGAAACAATTTTGTTAAGTATAAAAACTAAAATTACACACAAAATTAGGAAACAAGATTTATTCAAAATTTCGGGTCGTTACAGTTCACAAAAAAGGCTTACGGATCCCTTTAGTTGAAAATGAGAAGGGTGAACGAATCCCTTAAAAATTCGGTAGCCTAACGGCGTCACTTAAACTTCAAAAAAATGAATTGAAGATATAAAATAGGGTCTCTCATCATATGAACATAAAATATCAGTATGATAGATACAGAGATCATACCCCAAAATAATAAAAAGGAACTTGAAATAATTGACATGAAAATAGATCTTGAAAACGAGAAGGGCGAAAGAACCCCTTAAAAATTCGGAAACCTAACACCGTCACTTAAACATCAAAAAAATCAATTGAAGAGATCAAATAGGGTCTCTCATCATATGAACCTAAAAGATAAGTATGATAGATATAGATATCATACCCCAACATAAAAAGGAACTTGAAAGACTTGACAAGAAAATAGAATTTGAAAATGATAAGGGTGAAAGAATCTGTTACAAAAATTCCGGCAGCCTAACGGAGCCACTTAAACATTTATAAAACGAAATGATGAGAGTAAGAGGGGATCTATCATCATATGAACATGAAAAGGGAAGTAACAGTAATATAAAAGAACATCCTCCAACATCAGAACATGGAGCATAAAAGAAATGACTTAAAAGAGAGTATTTGAAAAGAAAGAGAGAGTTTGGATCCCTTACCTTAAAACGTAACTCTTAAAAGTCAATGGTTGGGACCTTGGGGGATTGGGGGAACCTTGGGAGGACTCCTTGGGTGGTAATGAGACCAGAGCTTTGTTGGGGGAGAGTTAGGAGTCGAATGGATGAGAGGATGGCTTGGTATTTATAGGGAAAGTGAGGGGACAAGGCATTAATGGCCAAGGGACACCTCACTAGTGGTTTTGGAAAAACCATGGGCTTGACCATGGTATTTGCCCATGGTATTGGTCACTTGGGACACATTATACCTTATCTTACTATTCATAAGTCGAAAATATTGATTACATACTTAATACATCATTTAATGATGTCATCAAACACCCATAACATAAAAACTGTATTTTCACTATTCATCGAAAATTCAAATTTTCTCAGATAAATCCCCAAAAAATACCTTAACATAATATCGATGCTCTGAGTTCAAAAAAGAAAATCCATTTGATAAAAATAATTTTCTAAATATTGTTAATTTAATTTTTCATTAAAAAACACTATTCACCTGAAAAAAATAATACTTGACTATTAATTTATGAAACCATTATTTAACCATTTTATTGAATCACATTACTTAATTAAGGTTCATCTATTATATTAATACTTTCTTTAGGTGATATTACTAATCCATTTGGTCACATTACTATTCCTAAGCATAAAATCACTATTCATAATTTACTATTCGTCAAAAATTAAGTTGATCTTATTAGACTCTAAATTTCTTACTGAAAATAATTGTAGAAGACCATTTTTTTAAAGTCATTACACATTTTTAATTATTTAAGGTTTACATAATTTTTTTTAAAATATCCTTTCTCTAAAATTCACCAAAAATATGCATACTATATTTATCCGGACATTTGAAAATTCATAAACTTCATCATAAGAAGAAATAAATTTTTTTTATTTAAAACAAAGGATTACACAAGGCACTTACAGTCTCCTTACACAGCCCCTTATAACTCCAGCATAGGACCTAAGTGTAAGGTGTGCTAAGGTGAGAGAATCTGTGGGCGACTCAGCCAACATTGCACGAGTAGAAACTTCTATCAGTTTGAATTCTCATGAAGGCGATTCCGTTCTAGCTTCAAACAATGAAGTTCGGCTTGGGTTTGGTCCAGAGCAAAGCCCAGGGGTGTTACCTCCTTCCCAAGTTCCGTTAGATGGGCTTCGATTGGCCTGAGACTACTGGATGAGGCCATCAAATCTTCTTTCTATATTTATTAACCAAGATCACTTGTATTTATAGAAAATAATCGAAACGTTTAGTTTCCAGTGGTCATATTGACCAATGGTCATATAGCAGTAAAAACACAACGATCTCATTTTAATTATACTCATGTTATCAAATGAAATGGTTTTGTTGAGTATAAAAAATAAAATAACACACAAAATTAGGAAACAAGATTTATTCAAAATTTCGGGTCATTACAAAGATCCATCCAAGCAGCACACAATCAAGCATTGAAAGTTGCATGATTCCATTTGTCAATACCTGCAACCATGTAATCTATTCCCCGTACCAAATAGCGCCTGAAGAGGGTGTGAGATAAATCTCATTGGACCACCCCCAATGGTGTCTATAACATCCATCCCATGTATTGTAATATAACAGTGTGCATGCATTCATATATTATGTAATGCAATTAGTAAAATATAACTAAATAACCCAGTACCAGCTTCAGCCCTCGGCTGGTGTTTGAAAATGTAACCAGTTCATTAATTAATAAATTACCATTTAATGTTAATAGGTAATGTGAGGAATATCCAATACCGACATCAACTCATGATAGTATAAGTAGTGAAGGTCCCAAGACGTAATAAGGCAACTGAACCATGATATCTAATAAGGGAGTTATAGGGTTAAAACCAAGGTAACATAAACTCACAGAAAGATATCCCAGTATTATTTGAGTTTAGCTAAGGGGTAAGAGGGTAATCCAAGGACTATAATCCATGTAATTCCCCAATAAGGCACATACTGAGTCCAAGGTGATTGACCAAGGTAAGATGGGGCTATGAAAATACATTAGCCCGATGGGATTTCAACATGGAACCTACTTGTCAATGCTAGATCCAAGGAGTGTATTTGAGGTATCCTGTAATAAGTAAGAGACCAAATGGTATTATACCAGGAATCAAAGAAGTATACAAGAACCAAAGACTAGGTGGGTATCAACCTAAGAAAATCATAACCTTGAATCAGAATGGGGTTCCTGAGACCCAAGGTATTCTCCTCTCAGAATCTAAGGCGAGCCCGAGTTAGTCCATTCCTATTTGATATTGTAATCATGTAATAATTAATTTTCTTTGATTCTTTCCTTCCATTAGTGTGGATAGGTTAAGGAGAGTTGAAACCATTGGTCCAAGCCTTGTCTTCCATTATTGTGGATAGGACAAGTAGCGTTGTAACCATTTAATGAAGTATTAGTTATCCATTAAGGCATAATCAATTATTGAGGTTCACTCCACAACCTTCCATCAACATAGAAAAGGGTACTACAAACATATAACCTTTATTTAATATATTTTGATAAGGCCATGTTATATACTTAGTATACTTTCCATTTCACATTTCACAATTCAAATTTAATAAACATTTGTAGGCACTAACCTTAGGTGGGTCAAGTGGTGAGAATACATGGAACATTACATTATAAAATTATCATTAAAAAAATCCATTTATTATAAGGAGTATGACCTTTAGAAAGGTCAAGAAAAGGAACACCCAAATGGTGGCTCAAACATGCCGAAACACTAAAACCAAATTATGGAACAACCTTTGACATGAGGCTGATTGAGTAGTGGGTGTAACCACTAACAACTAATCACATATTTTAAAAAAGTATAACCACACGATTCTAACATGTATAATCATGACATGTTAATTTAAGAAATGGTTTCCAACAAAACTGGTGGACCCCATAAAAATATTACAAAAACAACTAACTTTAGGGATGAGTTATAGGCCACCCACCTTAGGGTTGTATGACTCTCCTCCTCTGGTATCGATCCTTGATTTTCCTCCGATCAGAGTAGATCTAAGAAAAGGTGAAAATTATCACATGGATATAACTAGGTAGAGTGTCAAAGAGAATATGTATGGATAAATAGAACTCGTGTACTTACCGTTGCGCATCCAACGTGACGAATGAAAGCTCGATCGGATGCCGGACGAAGAATATCTCTTGACTCCAATGTTTGATCTTAAAAAACCCCAAAATTGAGAAAGAAAAATTTCACTCCCACATAAACTCATATTATGGTGGAAGGGGAAGGATAAATAGATCATGAAAGGATTTTTGGTCATTTTACTCATGTTTATAGCCTGCGCAAGGTTTGTCTACACAGTTTGTCAAACCGTGCACAAACTGTGCGAGACGGTTCTGCCTGAAAAAATATTCCTCCACATGGTTTGATCAAACCGTGTACCCCCATGCATGGTTACCTAGGAAAAATTGGTGTTTTCATGTTTTTTTCATGGCCATGCGCAAGTGGTGTGAGGTTCCACTATTTGTAAAAACACAATCTGCATAGTTTGGAAAATCATGCGCTAACTGTGCACAAACCGTGAAACTTGGTCTGTTTTCCCAAAAATAGGTGTTTCGAGCTCTAAAAAAGCCTTGGACACCCTCATAACCTTTGATAACTTATTAGTGATCTATATTAGGTCCAAATTAAAGATTTAGACCGAAAATTAAAGGATCCATAATTGAGTGAAAAACTGGGTTTTTACAAGATATACATGCTTGTGATAACTTGCATGCATGAGATATGAGTGAGGTTGTGTGTGTAATTATATAATTCATACAATAACATGAACATGAAATAACATGTGCATAATAAAAGGTGTTTAGAAGACTACGCATTATTTTATACCTGCATTATGATTGAGAAGTGCACATGAAATATAATTTTAATCAATTATGGGTAGAGATTTGAGGCTCGAGACAAGAATTATTTTAGATGTAATTTAACTAAGTAGTCAATGTACTGAGTTATGTTTAGTTCATTTTGAATATTAGTGAATAATGAGCAATATTATGTAGTTTTCAGATAGTTGTTGAAGTTATCTATGATTGTACATGAGTAGATCTGGTGATCCAGTTTGTTTTTGGAGAAAGACTTCATCTTGAGGAAATGATGAATCATTTTGAATTCGAAGGATATATTTATAACTCCCCAATAATTTATGATATGTAACCTATTAAATAAATTCAATTCATTTAATAGATAAAATTGAACACCAAATTATTTCATATAGTATAAATCATATAAAATCACATAGAGAACATAATAAAAATTTATAAAGGATGAATGAATGAAATAAGAGGTATTTATTGATTTTAAGTTACCTATATTGATGAATTAGTAACTTGGCCATAGAAATATTAATATGAACTTTATGAATAGTAAACTAGACAAATGAATAGTAACCACACCCATGAATTTATAAATAAAATTTTGGTATCTTATAAATATATTTATGATATAATTATATCATAGTATAAGTAAATATATATTTTTTAAATTATTAATTAAGTTTTGGTATTTTTGTAAGAAATTAATATTTAATTACAATTTTATAATTACTAAAAAAATTTAAAATAAAATTTATTTTCATAAAATTTATTCATAAATTAACATTTGTTTGTCTTATAATTTTAAGTAAATTTTATGAGACATTAGTTAATTTTATACAGTATTATGAAAGCAATTATAAAATTAAAATATGCATTTTTCAAGGAAATAATGATTTTAATTAAATATTATATTTATCATATTTAGAAAATTGTTTTCATAAAATAGAGTACATTTTTTTTAATTCTACACATCAAAAAATGGTTACGGTGAATTTTTTGGATTTTTCTAAAATACTTGAATTTTTTGGTGAATAGTAAAATACGATAAATTATGATAAATGTTAAATTCAGAAATTATTGAGTCATATGTGATTTATGGATTATTTAAGCCCATAATATCAAAATATAATTCATTATTTAAATATATTTAGTGATATTTATCAATCTATTCATAGTGTTGAGAAAAATTAATAAACTAATGATTATAATAATCAGAAAACATCCCTCTCCTCCACTATAAATACCACCCTCACGTCTCTTATCATCACACCTTCGAAACATTTATCCTTTTCAAAATTATACTCAATACTCTTCCCAAGTATCTCCCACACATCTATGATACTTTTGTCTCAATAGAAGACCAAACTAAAGTCCCTCAAGGATGTACTCAAGGAGAATAATGAAAGAGGTAAAAACCTCTTTCCTTTTTCATTTAACTACTTTCAATTTATTTTATTTTCTTATTATCTCCCCACCTCCCTGTACCCAATTGGAATGATAACTCTAATATCATTTATATACTATAATTATATAATTTTAATGTAATATCCATCTTGAAAATTCTTTTTTCTCTCTCTCCCATTCTATAAATGAAAACATCTCCCATGATGTGTCAAGTTACCAACATCATGGATGATATATTTTCGATTTTCATTACCATATTCAGGGATGGTCATAAAACTATTTTTATGGTTAAAAAAATAATATATTTTTTACAACCTCTATATTGTTCTCCAACTAATATATATTAAAGATGTTAAATAATATAACCAAACTAGTTCGAGATGATCAAGAAAAACCCAAATTAATCTAAACGACTGTTATTAATATTTTATCTAATGATTCATAATCACCCAAAATGAACTAATGAATTTTATAACCATTTAACATCTTTTATGTTCATTAATAACACAAAATTTCAATTAAATATAATTATACTCATTCAATATAAACTCTCATACTCATTTTTAGGTGAACCAATCAAGAACACCATGAAATTGAACACTACCAAATAATGAATTCTATCTTTTAAACTCATTAAAGGCCATAAATTAACCTAACAAAATTATTATAAATAAAATAAATGTATTAAAGTTTCCAAATTAATTAATTAATAGATTTAATCAGATTATCTAGGATACTAAGATCAATTTTAGAACACATTTAGACATAAGGTAAGGGACTTCGTCTCAATTTCCAATTCATTGAGAGTTATTGGGTATCTCGCACTTAATAATTTTCATATGGTGTATCAAATTACCATTGGAGATTATTTTCATGTGAAATTATATTTCTATTAAATATCAATATTTTTGTATCATGGTTATGATTATTATCTTATTCATATCACATTTTACATAGAGTGTTTATTTTGAATGTTTTTTTAACTGGGAAATATTGATGAATCTGTATCGACTACCCTATATGGTTATATTGATAATTTATATTTTTCAAGAATTAAATCTATGTATGAATAATGCTTCAGACTTATAGTTATGGGTGGGGCCCGTTATATCCCCTCGATGCATTGACAAGTCTCATGAGACAAAATCGATGGATGCATTTTAATTACCCGTTTATTGATGGAATGCATTTTTATATTATTTATCCTTCCATACTATATATACCATTCTGAATTTACATTGATTATTATTTTTTCATATAACATTTACTGAGCATTTTATCTCACCCAAATTATGTTTCCTTTCCCAAGGTTATAAAGAAGAAAACATTGAATAATATTTCAAGGATATTCTTTATTTTATTTTATTATATATCCTATTTGTATTTTCTATTATTTCCAATGTACTATGGGTATCATGTATGTAATATGGTTTAAAAATATTACTAAACTAATTCATCCTTTAGTATTTTATTCCTTGTAATTATGTGAAAATAATAAAATAATTCCCATACTATTGACTACTGGGGTCAGGGCATTATAGTTGGTATCAAAGAATGTATCAGCAACCTTGGAAACTAGATTTAGAAAAAATATATTTTTGAGAGAATAAAAATCAGATAGAATTTCAGGATAAATGTATAAGAATATCATATAATTTTGGTATGGTGGAGATTATGTGGGTCTTCCATGAAATATATCACTGTCTAGATACTAAATGTGGATGTGGTTCTGGCATAGATATACCTAGGGGTAACAACTCAAACAAGGTGTCATGTGCCTTACTTGGGGTAACCTGGTACATGATAATTGGACTTACTTCGCACATGGTTTGAAACTCCTAGGGGATATGCTTAGGATAATTCACATTTCCTTTACAAACCATGGTCATGGGTTCAAAAGTAAATATGTTACCAAAGAAACCATGTTTATGATTATGAGATTAGCTATGTATAAATTTTCATTTTATGTTAAATGTTTTTCTATTTCAAAATATTGTATTATGATTCATAACCTAATTTAGTGAATGAAATTGTTTAGTGATGGAACCTAATAGAAGAAAGGGAATCAATAACCATGGAAAATGTAAGTATTTCCCCATAGAACAAGTCAACATAGTTAGTTCTGGAGATAAGAAGATCATGACCATATTAATAAAACATACCAATTTTATAAAGAATAACCATAATACACCTATGTTGGATCTTTTCATGCAGTAGAAGCCCCCCATATTTTTGTGGGACTACTAATACAATGATATTTGTGCATTGGATCAAGTCCATTGAATGGATATTTTTAGAATTGGGATGAAATAAAAAAAGGTAGTACTAGTAGTATATTTTCTTAAGGGATATGTCGATCAATGGTGGATGTTCATCCAAAATACTAAGGGGAATATGAAATATAAGAAATATATTGGAGTACATTTAAAGAAACATTATTCTATAAATATTTCCCTCATGAAAAACTAACTAAAATTAAGATAAAATTCCTTATCTTAAAGAAAATGGAAGAAAAGAGTGTTGAACAATTTGAGGCTACCTTTACAAGACTAACCAAGTATTCTATAAATTATGTACGTGATTTATAGGACAAGATTAATCATTTATTTTAAGGTCTTAAGCCAAGTATTTTAAGGGAAAATTCCTCTCAAAAATTTTCATCATATGATGAAATAGTATTAAGTTCCATCAAAATGGAGAAGGGATTTTCTAGATCTAATTTGTTTAGAAATCAAGAGAAGGAGAGGTCTTATGATAACGATGGAAAAGGAGAAGTTCCAAAGAATAAGCAGGGAATGAAAAATTCCCACTATGAAAAAACTATTGAAGGAATCATATCATAAAATGATTTAAAGGCATGGGAGTTTGTTATAAGTGTGAAGAAAAGGGTCATAGAGAAAATAAATGTAAGGATAAGTAAAAAAATAAATTTTGTTCAATGATACAATTGAAGGTAAATGGGAAACTATGCACATTACTGTCCTAAGCATCAAGGAAACATGACTCAAAAAGTACACAGGATAAATAAAAAGCTTATGCCATCACAAAAGTTGAATTTTATGTTCCTAATGATGTGGTGGTAGGTAAAATCAACATATCCTCAAATTTTTCTAATGATTTATTTGATTATAGATCATTGAATTATTTTATATCTTCCGAGTTTTCTATAAAAATTAGATATTTCAGATTTCCCATAACAAGGTAGTTGTTAGTAAAACCACCTAGTAGAAACCTTATTGTAACAAATATGTGTCAAGTATTTTCTATTATGGTGCATAACCAAGATCTAATTGCTGATTTTATTATCATACCTATGGTTTATTTTGATATAATCTTTTGTATGGATTGGATTTCAAAGTATAATGAAAATATTTTTTACAAAGAGAAGGAAATTCTAATTCTTGACGGAGGAAGATAATTTATCATCTTTAGAGGGGAGGCTTCATCATCTGATTCATATCTGGATCCACCCCAGCTCCAATGAATAATATTATTATGGGGGAAGAGAAAAAATCATCCATGGATGAGGAAAGAAATATTAAATTAGAGGATATGCCTATTGTACATGAATACATTGTTTTATTTCTTGATGATTTACCTAGACACCCCCCAAAGTATGAAATTGAGTTTACCGTTGATTTACTTTTTGGTGCAATATGAATATAAAATACTCCTTATATAATGAACACTATGGAATTAGTGGATCTAAAGAAAAAACTAGAGGATTTGACTAATATGGGATTTACTCTCCCTAGTGTTTCTCCATGGGTATCCCCTACTCTTTTTGTTAATAAGAAAGATGGATCCTTAAAATTGTGCATTGACTATAGATAAATCAATCCTATTACAATAAAGAACAAGTAACCTCGTCATCACATAGATGATTTATTTGACCAACTTCATGGAGATCAATATTTTTTGAAGATTGAACTTCAATCTGGATGTCAACAATTTCATATAAAGAAGGAAGATATTCCAAATACAATATTTCAAACTTGGTATGGACATTACAAGTTTATAGTAATGCCATTTGGACTGACTAATGTACTGTCTATTTTTTTATGCAATGAACAAAGTGTTCAAAGAATATCATGATGATTTTGTTGCGGTATTTATTAATGATATCTTGATATATTCCAAAATCTATGAGGACCATTAGAACCACTTATGGGTAGTTCTAGAGACTCTTAGAAGAAAAGAGTTACATGGGAATTTAAGTAAGTGTCAATTATTGCTTCAAACAGTTTCTTTTCTTTGAAATTTTATCTCTAAGGATAGAATATAAGTTGATCTTGTGAAGATGAAGGTTGTTCAAAAAATACCTATACTAATGAATATAACCATGGTATGTAGGTTCATTGGTTTAGTATATTACTATTGGTTCTTCAAATATAATTCTTCTCGACTAGCTAACCCATCAACTAAGGTTACTAATAAATGGGTTAAGTTTGTATGAAAAAAGAGTGTGGAGAATGTTTTGAGGAATTGAAGAGGAGATTAGTGAATGCTCCGATCTCAACTCCACCATTAGGAAATGGTGGATTTTTGATTTATAGTGATGCATCAATGCAAAGAATTGGTTGTGTCCTTATGTATAATTATAAGCTATTTCCTATGCATCAAGGTAGTTAAAAATTTATGAATAGAACTATCCAACTCAAGATCTTGAGTTAGAAGCTGTAATATTTGATCTGAAGATATGGATACACTATCTCTATGGTGAAAGATGTGATATATATAAAAATATCAAGAGTTTGAAATACATATTTACATATAAAGAACTTAATATGAGGAAAATATGATGGCTCGAGATACTCAATTATTATTATTGTTCAATAAACTTCCACCCATGAAAATTAAATAAGGAAGTACATGAATTAAGCATGAATGATCATGAAATTCTTACACAAAAGAGGATTGAAAGATATCCTATGTTCATGGATTTATTAAATATGGATATGGGAATTTCGAAGGAACATGAATCATTATTCCTTTTTCAAATGATTGTGAAACCATATTCACTAGAGAAGATAAAAATATATCAACCAGATGATGAGTATTTTCGAAAGAGAATTTAAGCCATTAAGGATGGAAGATTGGAAGACTTCATGTATGAGGATGGAATTATAAAATTTGGAAAGATAATATGTGCCCGATCAATACTGGAGCTAAAAAGGGAACTATTATATGATTCTCATAGCTCAAATTTATCTATAAACCTTGGTAGTATCAAGATGTGCAGAGATCTGAAGGAATATTTTTTGTGGGATAATATAAAGTGAGAAATTTCTAACTATGTGTCAAGATGCCTAGTTTTTTAATAAGTGAAGGATTAAAGACGACATCCTAAAGGAGTCATGAATCCTCTTCCTATAACTGTGTGGAAATGGGATGAAATTATAATGGACTTTGTCACAGGAATATCAAGGATTACAAGATGGAATGATGAAATATGGGTTATTATTGACCAAATTACCAAATCTACACATTTTCTCACAATAAAGGAATACTTTACAACAGACTGCCTAGAACGACTCAATATTAATAATCTTTAAGACTTCATGGTGCACTCATTTCAACTATGTATGATCATGTTTCAAAATTTACATCAAAATTATAGAAAATGCTTCAAAAATATTTGGATACTGATCTTTAATTGAGTATTTTATATCACCCTCAAACGGAAAGGAAGTCAGAAAGGATGATCCAAATTTTATAAGACATTTTGATATCTTTCTCACGTGACTTTCATGATTTGTGGGATCAATATATACCTTTTGTAGATTTTTCCTGCAAAAATAGTATCCATTCAAGTATTCAGATGCAAGCATATGAAGAATTGTATGGAAAGAGATGTCGTACACCATTTTTTAGGAATGAAGTTGGTGAAAGGAAGTTCATAGACCCATAAATTTTGTAGAAATCAATGGTGAAGGTTAAGTTTATTCAAACACATATCAATTTGGAAAAAGTAGGCAACATATCTATGCCAATAACTGAAGTAAATATTTGGAGTTTCCAGTGGGTGATCATGTTTTCTTGAAGGTATCTCCATGGAAGGGTGTTATAAGATTTGGAAGGAAAGGGAAACTGATCCCCAGTAACATTGGACCTTTTGAAATTCTAGAGAGAGTTTGAGCTGTGTCTTATTGTTTGGTGATGACACCTATACTTTCTAAAGTAAAAAATGTGATCCACAACTCTTTATTAAGGAATTACATGATATACCCAACACATTTCCTCACTTCTAAAGGAATAGAACTAGAACCTATTCCATCTTACTATGAAGAGCCTATCATGATTCTTGACAGAAGAGAGAAATTATTGATAAATCAGACGACTCAACTGATAATAGTTCTTAGGAGAAACCATAAAATGAAGGAAGAAATATGGGAACATAAGGATGTTATGAATAAGAACCTCCCTCATTTTTTATAAGGTGATGTTTATAAAAAGTTTGAGGAATAAATTTCTGTAAGAGGGAAGAATATAACGCACTAAGATTTTACAGTATGTATCCTCTTAAATAAATTCAATTCATTTGATAGATTACATTGCACACAAAATTAATCATATAGTATAAATCATATAAAATCACATGGATAACACAATAAAAAGTTTATAAATGATGAATGAATGAAATAAGAAGTATTTCTATTATTTAAGTTACTTATACTGATGAAATCACTACTGGAAAAATGGCCTATACCCAGGGTTCAAAACCGTGGGTATAGCCCCCAAAACTGTGGGTATAGGCTATATCCACGGTTTTAGGAACCGTGGGCTGGAATGGCGTCGGTATAGGTCCCCAACCTATACCCACGGGTGTCCAAAATTGTGGGTATAGGTGTTCTGCCACCATGTAAAAGAAACATACCCAATTTCCACGGTGTCAAAGGCTTTTACCCACGATTTCAAAACCGTGGGTATAGATCCTAAAATAATGCAGGCATCGGGATTCGATCTTGCTACCTCTTCAGTACAAACATCGCATCTAACCACTACCCTAATATCACCTATGTGTATATATATTTATATTTAGTTAAATATTGTTATATAAACCATGGGTATAGAGGGAAGAACTGTGGGTATAGGACTCCTGGCAAAAAAATCTCCTTCTAGCGGATTTTTTTTCCCACGCACACCTGGGAAACCAATACCCAAGATTTTTCATAATAATGGGTATATGTATTATATCCCAGACCTATCCCCATGGTTTTGGGGAAAATTGTGGGGATAAGTACCATTATACGCACGGTTTTCCAAAACCGTGGGTATAAGTGACTTTTCAGGACCAATCTCCATGGTTTTGGAAAATCATGAGGATAGTAATATGAACCTTATGAAAAGTAGACTAGAAAAATGAATAGTAACATCACCCATGAAAGTATAACTAAAATTTTGGCATCTTATAAATGAAATTATGACATAATTATATCATAGTATATGTAAATAAACATTTTAAAAAAAATTAATTAAGTGTTTGTATTTTTGTAAGTTATAAACATTTAATTATGATTTTATAATTAATTAAATGATTAGAACAAAATTTATTTTCAGAAAATGTATTAAAAAAGTATCATTTTGTTGCCTTATAAATTTGAGATAATTTTATGATACCTTAGGTAATTTTTTTAATTGTATAAAATCAGTTATAAATTTAAAATTTGTATTTTTTTAGTAAATGATGATTTTAATTAAAAATTAAATTTCTAATATTTAAAAAAATATTTTCATTAAATGGAGTTCATTTTTTAATTATACACATAAAAAAATGGTTACGGTGATTATTTTAGATTCTTTTAAAATACTTGAATTTATGGTAAAAGTAATATACGACAATTTACGATAAATGTTAAATATAAAAATTATTGAGTCATAGGTAATGTATAGATAATTTAAGCCCATAATATCAAAATCAACTTCATTATTTTAATATATTTAGTGATAATTCACACACTATTCATATTATTGATCCAAAATAATAATCTAATGACTAAAATAATCAAAAAACACCCCTCTCTTATACGTTAAATACCACCCATCACCTTCTCTTATACTCACACCTTCCAAGCTTTGAGACTTGTCCAAATTATTCCCAATACTCTTACCAAGTATCCCCCATGTCCATTACCCTTTTGTCTCATTAAAATACCAAACTCAAGTCCCTCAAGGAGGTACTCAAGGACAAGAATTCAAGAGGTAAAAACCTCTTTCCTTTCTTTTAATTTCTTTCAATTTATTTTATTTTCTTATTATCTCATCACCTCCCTTTATCTAAATGGAATGATATATCCCACATCATTTATATACTGTAATTATATCATATTAATGGAAGATCCATCATCAAACTTCTTTATCTCTCTCATTTATTCTATAATTGAAAACATTTCCCATGATGTGTCAATATAGATATTTTGATAAGTTATATTTTTAATTAATTTCATCTATGTATTAAAAATTGTTTGGACTTTCAGTGATGAGTGGGGCCTACTATAGCACCTCCATGCATCAATAGGTCGCATGACACAAAATAGTTTGAGACAAACCCTTCATGTTTGTTTCAAAATATAATTTGATCGGTTTCTACCCATAGACTTAAAACCATATTTATGGTATAATATTTCATCTTCTAGATATATTACATCTAATAAATAATCACTTTCTTCATTTAGTATTTAGTTATTAATTTCAATGATATTTTCACTAGGAAAAACTCTATGGAAGTATTTTCATTCAAAGTTTATTAATGGAATGTTTTTTAGATTATTTAACTTGACATACTATCTATGAATTACCGACTATACTTAGCTTCTTATTTTTTCATATAACCCTTAATGATCATTTGAGAACACCATTTTTATGTTTCCTTTCTCCAGGTTATGAAGAAGAAAAATTAGAATAAGCTTTCAAGGTTTTAGTGTATTTTATTTTTTTATGTATCATGTTTTTATTTTCTATCATTCCCAATGTACTATGGATATCATGTATGTAATCTGGTCTTCTAAAACTACTAAACCGATTTGTCTTTCAAAATTTGATTCCTTGTAATGATTTCAAAGTAATAAAATAATGCATTGACTTTGGGCTACTGGGATCAGGGCATTACAATATTTCTACCAGAGGATCATATCTTGGGTGATTCAAGATTAATGTAAGTATTCAATGGGAATATAAAGGAAAATATGTTTCTAGTGGGACTCTGGTGATGGTCGATGGGGTGTTGGTAACACTGTGGGATACAGAATAAAGATCCTCTAATTTCACTCAGTATTAACTTGTGTAGGTGATAACATATAATATCTAGTGGGGCTCTAGTGTGGAACACTATGGGACCCAGTGTTGATGGGAATGGGACTTTACATGGTTATGACCATCTACATATAGTGAATAATTTGTAATAGACGATATAATTGATTCCATAAAGGAGTGGGTTTTGGTACCAAACCTTGTAAAATTATTATGTTATGTGTTTTATTTACATTCTTTATTGCATAAAGAATCCACTCATCCTAACATGTGATAGATTTTTAAAGGGGTTTAAAGAAAGAAAAGAATTTCGTAAAACAAGTCACACCAGATTTACCCCCTCTCAGTGTGAAAAAATGATCTATTTGAATCTTCTATTGGTATCAAAGAATAAGGCCACCTATAGTTGGATCTACTTTAATTGTCCAATTTTTTATATTAGAATCATATGAATTATAGATTTTATTTTGATAAAAATTTAAAAAAGATTTTGATAGAAAATCCTACATCTACACATAATGTTAGAAATGTTTAAGTTTTTCTAAAGACTTAGAAAAACCGGATGGAACTAGTGTAAAATAATCCAAAGAAGAATACAAAGATAAACGAAGAACAAATACTAGCTGAAGGCATCCATAGTGGTAATTTTTCATAGAAATTAGTTGATAATAGTTCAGATGAATGAATGTCTTTTTGTGATGAAGATATGTTAAATTCTAAAATTAGAGAACATCTAAATAAATTTACCAAATAAGGTGTCACATTTAGGATTAGTGTTTTGAAGTAACTTTTGGATAAAAAATAACATATTGAAGAAGATTCTAATGGTATGGAATATGCATTTATTAAAAAGGTTTGAATATCCAACACTCACAAAATTATGAAATTAAAGAAAGAAATAATATATTTTTGCAATGAAATCTATTCTAAAGATATTAATGAATTGAAAAGTAATGTTTGTGATTAATATCTTTTTGAAATTGTCTTTACTGAAATTATCCTTGCACTAGAAAAGATGAATAATACATCTATTAATATTAATGATGATCAATTGGATGTTAAAGAATAAATAATCAAGGAGCTTGAGAGTTTTTTACTGAAGGAAAATTGTATGCATGAAGAAGTGATTCAGAATATGAAGACTCATTGGGACTAAATCATGAAATCAATTGAAGATGAGAAAATTTAACTCAACTTAAAATGTATTGAATGATAATTGAAACTGAGAAACAAGGAAGAGACACAAGCTCAGACTTCCAAATATTCCAAAAAACTAAGCACTACCAAGGATTCATATGATAAAAGTCTTATTTCTAAAAAGACTCATTCTAGTGGTAAGAAGATCTTGAGATTATCCCAGGATAAATGTACTATAGGCTCATTAAATATTGTCATACTTTTTCTTGATAAATCTGTGTATGATAATACTATTTTGGTGACTAGGGAATATTAAACATTAATATATGGATAAACATGGGTGAAGAAAGATTCTCAGGAATCCACTACATCCTCAAATATGGATGTTAATAAGTGTAGAAATTATTATTCCCTTATGAAAGAAAAAAAGAGTAAATCAATATTTTTTGGTTACTATTGGTCCTATTGGAATCTTGGGCATCATTTAATAAATTTTTGGTACAATATATAATTTTATAAAAATAAAAAATTCCTACATTTAGGGGTTTTAAAGATGAAGATAAGTGGAAACCTAAACAAGAAAATTTAAACTCATGAAAATAGAAATAGTCTATCAAGAAAAAATATGATTACATTGAAAATTTATGTGATTATTGAAATAGAAGTTGTCATTATTATGATGAGTGTTGGAATATTCTAATCATTCACAAATCAACTACTGACATGAATAGAATACCAAAAAAAGAAGTGAATCATGTGAGAAATTAAGATTATAGGTCAACATTGGGATGTGAACAAAAGAATAAGGCTATTAAATAAAAAGCACACAATAAGTTTGTGAAGAATGATGTGAAGAGTGTCACACCAAATAAAATATGATTCTATTATGGTAGGAGATATCACATCATTGACTATTTTTTATAGGCCAGGAACATCAATACTAAAGGAAGCAAGCTGGAATAAAATAAATAATTAATCCAAAAGAGAAAAAATATGATTTATTTGGTGAAAGACATATCTAATCAAGAATCTAAAATTTCCCTAAAAGGGTATCATGATGACTACTAAATTTCTGGGTTAAATTTTTATTATGTTTGGAAATTCAGATAATTTTTTTGACATGGTTTCCTGGACAAGTATAATTCTTAAATTAGATAGTAAGGGAACCTATTACTTATTGTGATAAAAATATAGTTGGAAAAAATGAGTCTATACACAAAGTGAAGACTGAGCATGTGTCTACAGAATGATTGATCATACAGAGAAAATAATTAGAAGAGGAAGGAATGATGGAACAAGAAGGGAAAATTGAAACTACTTTGATAAAAAACGCGAATAAGAATTTTTTATCTAAGAAGATTTATGTGTTGAGAAGAAACTCTCAACCCTATTACTATAACTGAGAATCATTCAAGAACCACTTTATTCCCATATACACCTTTTTCGTTTAGGGAATTGAAGGTGAAATATGAATTCAAGAGAAGACCAGAATTTGATAAAATATATAGAAATGTTATATCTATGAATTTATTCATCATATATAATATTAAAGTCATATTTCATTTTTTTTCAAAATTTAATATAATCTCTAAAGATTCTTGTATTTTATTCTTGAAGAAATACAATCACGATGAAGTATTATTGAGTGAATCTCTTGTGTTGGAGTGAAGAAGAACAAAAACCAGATATCTCTCACTCAATTGACATCTGATGAATATCTGAAGTTCTATTGAGGTTTTCATTTGATAATTCTATATTTAAAAATATAGAGTTTGAAGCTTGTAATCATTGAGGTATGTGTATTACACTCTTCTTTTTTTTTGAGAAATCATTTTTAAAAGGGATATATTTTTTACATGATGAAAAAAGTGAAAGAAAATTTGAAATGGGAAATAAATTATTGAACATGAATGTTTATAATATATTTACTAAGATGTATGCATGAGAATAGTTGAAAATGTTATGAAGAATCCCTGAAAAGAGGTTTCAGTGTTGGTATCACATGATATAAATTTATTGACATCATTGGTGTGAAATTTTATCACCCTTGTTTTCAACATCAAACATTTCTCAAATATACTTAAAGCTATTTATTTTATCACTTTTCTAAGTTGGAGTTGATTCCATGATTCTATGGATTAAATTAGACTATAAGTGTCAAAAGATAAGATTATGTTCTAAAAATCTGAATTTTTGAGATGATAATTCCTCAACATATCTATATCTTTGGATTTATTCACAATAAGTGGGGAGAATTTATCATTTAATTTTGAAATAAAATAGGTATTAAATACAAATAAAAGGGGGATATTGAAGAAACCAAATGGTTTATGGAAGTTAAAATTATTTTCAATAAGTTGAGAAGATGAAAAGTCAATTATTTTTTAATGATATGACTGTAGAACTGATATGTAGTTTAAAAGAGGAGTCATTGGTTTATTGAATTAGCACAATGTTTACAACATTGCAAGAATTAGAGAGATTTGGAATTTATGATTGAATTAGAAATAGAATTAGATATTGAATGATGTATTTTATTATTATATTAGACATGTAATTCTTTTTAATTTTTATTATAATAAATTGGTTCCTACACATACTATCTATACAAGGAGGACCATAGCAACAACTTAAGTGGGTAGTAAATTCCCTAGCTAGCCAGCATGGGAGACTGAGGGTGTGCTACATGCATGGGTCTATAATGGGAATGCTCAAGGGAGTAGAGGTGAGCCACCGTGTGAGGTGGAATAGAGGTGGAGAAGTATAATGGAATGGGGTGATGCCAACGGGAGTCGAGAGCGTACCCCGATAATCACTTATAACCAACTGAGGAGGTGACCTGTTATAAATGGAAGTGAGAATCCAAATGAATAATTGATGTAGGATTAATTTAGAAAATCATTTTTCATCCACTAAAAAGGATACACAAATAATTCTAGTCATTAGATCTATTATATTAGGTCCATCCAATCTTCATCCACAGGTTGTCTTATTCTTTGATCCTTCATCAAATAACATCTATTGATTGGGATCTGCATGTCGTGATACTCAAGAGATTGATCCAGAGCCTTAGAGCACCATTTCATCATACCGATGATTCTAATATGATCAAATCACCCTGAAATTTTATTTTCATGATACAACAAAGATCAAAATGAGGATACACAGTGGGAAAAAATGTGATAATTGCAGTGATGATTATTCTCGTAGTTATGAAGCTGAGGTAGTGCGCTTGAAGTGAGGTGTTGAACATGAGTTGAGTTGGTGTAATTTTTGTATAAATACCCCATACCTCTATCATTTTTATTATGATCATAATGCATATCCATGAGAGAATTTGAGATCATAGAGAGATCAAAATAGAGTAAATAGATTCTCTATATTCACAAAGTTAGTTACATGTACTCATACTAAGTATTCTACGACCTTCACGCTCATTAAAGATGATATCATATCCATGAACCGGTGTATATTTATCCCACTATTTTTTTTGGAGAAACCATGAGTTCCTTTATTTTTTGAGCTTCGTGAAGTAGAGAATCCATGTATACTAATACATAAAGTAGTGAACCAGACAATGATATAGTATCGCGAATAGATTTTTCATGAGAAAGGATTTCATGATGCATGCATATGGTTAAATGAGATATTTAAAGAAGATATATATAAGAGGAATAAATCACATGGGAGAATAGTTTATAAATATTTTTTATGTAAACCATACTTGATACTCTATATAGTTTTCATGTGAAAAGGCTTGTACAAATAAGTGTACAAACTCAGTGATACTTTCACGAAGGATATGATACACCCATTCATGTTCAAATTAAGAAGGTAGCGATTGAGAACATGAATGATCATATTCACTGAACAAAAATAGGGGAAACTAGAAGTGGACAATGAGTTACACACACTCTTTCATAACAGGACATCATGGTACATGATACATACATGCCTGTGATAACCTGTATGTATGAGATATGAGTTAGGATGTGTGTGTGTTCATAAATAATTAAAAAATTTACCTGAATATTCAATAAAACCTGCATAATAAAATGTTTTGATAAGTCCATGCATTATTTTATACTTTCATGATGATTGAGAAGTGCACATACAATATAAATTGCATCAATTGTGTGAAAATATTTGAGACTAGAGACATGAATTATTTAAGAAGGAATTTACCCGTGTAGTTAGTGTGTTAGGATAAGTTCCGATCAATTTTGAAAATCGGTGAAAATTGAGAAAGATCAAGTAGTTTTCAAATAGTCACTGATGTTCTTGATGATTGTATATGAGAAAATCAGGTGATCTGGTTTTTTATAGAGAAAAACTGCATCTCAATGTAGTGAAGAAGCAGTATAAAGTCTAAAAATTACGTCTATTAGAGTATCATATCTTGTGTGACTCAAGATTATTATATTTATTTCTTGGGAATCTAAAGTAAAATAAGTATTTGGTGGTTTAATGGCCCAGACCCCCCAGCCCATTAATTTGTCAAAATTTAGTGTTTGAAGTGTTATAGGGATTCACTGTTACTCATTTAAAGATTTTTCCAAAAATCTATTTTTCCAATGGTAAGTGGCATCGGTAGGGGAGTCAGTAGGTGGCGATGGTAGGTGGTGTCGGTAGGTTGTGTCAGTATGTGGCATCAGTAGGTGGCATCAGTATGCAGTGTCAGTGACTCGTTGTCGGTTGGTTGCATCGGTGGGTTGCATTGGTGACTCGATGTCGGTAGGTCACATCCGTGAGTCATGTTGGTGAATCACTATCATTAGGTCACATTGGTGGCTCACGTCAGTGACTCTCTATTGGTGGGTCGCGTTGGTGGGTCACATCAGTGACTCGTTGTCAGTGGGCCACGTTGATGACTCACTGTCAGTAGGTCACATCAGTGTGTCACATTACAAAATCTGGTTGTCAGTAGGTCCCGTCAGTGGGTTGTCTCGATGAATCGCTTCTGGTAGGTCGTGTCAGCAACTCACTGTCAGTAGGCCATGTCGGTGAATCGCTGACAGTGAGTGGCTTCAGTGAGGGGTGCCGGTCAGTGACATCGGTGAACGATGTCAGTATGTGGCCTCAATGAGTGTCGTCAGTGAGTGGCGTCAATGAGTGGCATTAGTAGGTGGCATTAGTGAGAGGCATTGGTGAGTGGAATCAATGAGTGGAATCGATGAGCCACATTAGTGACTCACATCGGTGACTTTCCCAATGGTGAGTCATTTCCAACTTTTCACAGTTTTTCTAGTTTCATCCCTCTTATGTTTTATTTGACATAAAGCGAGTTTAAAACCTTGGTTGAACATTTATGAAGTTGTATCAAAGGATAATAATTATATATTTAATATCCTAACACCCCAAGACTTTGAAACAACCAATCCATGTTGTCTTGACCACAGTCTGACTTTTAAGAACATTGAAATTGTCTCCCTTCCGTTGAAATAGGATCTGTACTTTTCTAAAGATGTGATAATATCTTCCTTGAACCCTTCAATTTTCTCTTGGTACACCTAGATCCTTTATTCCCAGTGGAGTTATGTGCTGTGTTATGGAATTTGGATCCTATTTTACAATGGAGTCTTTCCTACCACTCATGCACCCCAGTTTTTGGCGCAAGGAGGAATTGTTGATCGAACATTGTTCCATGTATGGATTACTTCATCTTTATTTTAATTGTGTATCATGCGGGGTGGGTTTACTGATGTCTTCTTGTGAATACGACTGAATCAATTTAAAAAAATGTAATAAATGAGGGAGAAAATCTGATGTTAAAAAATATAATCAGACCAGTTGCTTTAGTAATAAATGAGTGGTAGAGAATATGATGATGATGTTTGTTTTGTTTTATCTGTTATCTTTGACCCAGGCTGTGAATTGTGTTGGCTGCATGCCTTATGAAAATCATGATCATTGGTTGTATCTTTTTTCACTCCTGACTCACGAGTACTTTTTTTTAATCTTTTTTTGAACAGCTGTGAACATGACAACTTGATTAATCACGTATATCTGGGTAATTAAATAGATTCCCTAGGATCAAAATTGTTCGATGATAACCCCTGAATTTTAAAAGTGGAATTAAAGAATGAGGGTGTTAAATCTAAATACACCTTTCCTTGTTTGGTGTAGCTATGTGTTGTGTGTGGATCCTTTATATCTTGTACTTTGTATGGGTTGGGTGGTGCTACTATTGAGAGAATGATGGTGTTTTTAGATTGTTTAATGGTGAAATGTAATCTTAGGTTGTGCGATTGTTTGATTGTGGAATGGTTGGGTAGTGGTTGAGTAGTGGGGCTGTTGGTTCAGGTTGTGCTATTATTATGTTACTAGGTGAGCGGTTTTGTGTAGTGGGACTACAATTGGTTTGTGTTATATTTGTTTTTCTTGGAATGGTGTGGATATTCAATGGGGATGACATGTATGGTTGTGATGTGATATGTTGGAGGGTGATCTTGTGAGTTGGGGGTTTTTCCTTAGGTTGGGAAGCATTAATTTGAAGAATGAAAATGACAGTGGTTTGATTGGGTGCTTAGTGGGAGAGTAAGTATAAAGTGGAGTGTTTTATAATAGTTTTCATTCTCTATTTGTCTTGGTCATGATGATGGTTGTGTTTCATGGTTGTTAGTTTCATGAGTTGGGATGTAATAACTAATAAATTATAAATAATGTCTAAATGATTGGGTGTTGAGAAGATTTATTTTATCAACATTGTAAGTGACCATCATTCATCCTGATATGTTCATTTAGAGGTAACATCAAAGGTGGTGTTATGGGATGGTTGTTTTCTTGAGAACCCATAGGTTGGGCTAAGTGTTTGGTTACAATATATATATACCTTTACTTTCTTATTGTTCTATACACAACCCACCCTAGTTGAAAACTATGTGCCAAACACCCCCATTTCCATGAGATATGGTGTCTTCCCAATCCTCTCGGTGGAAGGATGGATGGTTGGCCACCAAATCTTCCTTGATCCATCTTCCAGGTGGTGATATACCAAGATTCTTTGGGCATGTTTTGGTTTGTGAGGCCTAGGTGGGTGTGGTCGAGTTGTTCTTCCCAGGTGTCTTCGAAATGAGATGTGTTGTGATTCCCAAGTGTCTTTGGGATGTGGTGTGGTTTGTGGCCCAAGTGTCTGTGGGTGGGATAAGATGAAATTGTGAGTCCTAGGTGTGTGTGGGAAGGAATTGATGTGGTATATATCCCAGGTGTGTGTATTTGTGTTGTGATGTGGTTTTTTCAAAAGAGGTGTTACCGCCACGATGTTTGCCATTAGGGTGTGAGTGTGTCTAATCAGTGGGAAAGTGGTGCGAGGTACCCTATCATCGATGTTCTTACTATATTACTTTACTTTAATTTCATTATTTGGTGAGAGTGCCTTTGGTGTGTTGGGGTGGCTAGTATACCCTGTTAAGTGATTTTTATTTCTTTAGTTTTTTACAGGGGCGTTAGTATGCTTTTACACTTGTCCACAAGAGACCTTGGTTTTCCTACTTTGTATACTTGTATGATCACCCTATTTATATAAAAATATTTTAAGGTTTCTAGGTGGATAATGGGGACCATTCTGGTCATTAATAGCTCAGATTTTGGGACAGTTTCTGTGTCACTTCTTAGCTTTGTTCTTTTGGTATTTACTTTAGAGACTCTTGTTTTGTAGCAGTTATATTTTAAACATGATCTTGGGATGGATTTTAGATTTATTTTTTATATGTATTGGAGTTTTTTGTGCTTTATACATCTTATCTTATGATCTGGTTACAATAAAAAGGGCAATGCCATGCATTTTTTGAGATTTGTATACCCTCGGTGTTGGTCTCCATCCTAGGGCCTACTGGAGGTGGGACTCTGAGGTCATTATCTATCTTCCATCATTGCCTATTCAGGAGAGGGAATCTTTGGAGGGATAAGGTCATGACAGAATGGAATCAAAGGTGATGGTTGTGAGATATGATTGAGTTAGGAGTTAAGAACAATAAATATTTCCATGGTTGGTAGAGAAACCGTGTTAGGTGACATTAGTGCATGACATAGGCCATGGAAGACCAGCAAGGACATGGGATTTTATGGCCCCCATGATTCGAGGAAAGGAATCTGAGCTTACTAAATGACTAAGTAAGGATACAATATTTACAAGGTAGAGAATCAAGGAAAGGTACATGCATCATGATGATTTGTGCTCTTGTTTGAATTAGGAATTTTGGGGAATTTAAAAAAAATCAAGTTAAAATGAATCTTAAATAATATTTCATACTACTTGGGATTAGGAATTCATTGTTTAACTTTAATCTATGGAACTTGATCGTCATCCACATGTAGTACAGGAAGTGGAGGCTTAGTAGGACAACCTAGTTGATCGAAGGAGGTTTGGCCTAGTAGAGGAGGATGACCAGTGGTGGAAAAAGCTAGATTCTTTCCACTGATAGAATCTGAGGAAGTATGAGGGCATCGTTTTGGACATTGAGATAGAGAGTTGGCATGATGATCTTGTGATCAAATTAAGATTGATCCAGGATTTGATGAAGTACTGGGTTCCTTTGGTAGTTTGTCATATGGGGGAGCGGTGCATCAATGGTGGATGTTGTACCAGGGAGAGCGAATGGAGGCTAATGTTATGTGGGTTGATTTTGGGAAGGATTTCGGGGAAGAATTCCTTTCTCCGACCATGAAGGATGAGAAGCGATAGGATCTATTCTCCCTCCAGTAGGGGAGTATGTTGGTACGGGAGTTGGATATCAAGTTCAATGATCTCGTTTTCTTTAATTTGGATCTATTTTTGGATGAGGAGTCTTAGACAAGACACTTATAGGAGGAACTTCATCCTTCTCTCTATTATGTAGTTACTCCCTTCACCTGGCCGACATACTTAGAGGTTAAAAAGAAGGAATAGGTAGTTTATAGGATAAAATAGAGATGAGGTCTTCCATGGTAGGGGATTTAGCCTATTTCTTAGAAGGGAAAATTTGTTTGCAGTAGGTCTTAGGTGCTAGGGCCTTACTGGTTTCGACCAGTGGTGAGGTGACCCCAGTAGTTTATGTTTCAACCTTATAGCCCTCATGCCTATTCTATGTGGCCTGGGGCTGGTGTGTTTTATCTATGGAATCCATGGGCATCTCCAGTTTTAGTGTCTAACATCCTCTCGAGAAAAATATAGTGGAGGTTAAGTTTCTAGTTAGGATCCAAGTATCACTAAGAGGGGGAGGGGGTGAATCAGTGATATCTTTTTCTTTTTATGTTTCCTTATTTTTAAAACAACCTTCACCTCCTTTTAAAGAGTTATTTCCCTGCTAAACACACACAACCACAATAACACAATATTTACAAGGTTCACTACTCAACAAGAGTAGCTACTTCTTTGGAATTTTATAGAAACAATCTTGTACCACAAAATCTACTATAAAAAAATCCATAGATGTGGAATAATTAAGTAGGATATTCACTTACACTCATGTAGCACTTTGAAAATAATAAAATAGTGTGTGTGCTCCCTCTTAGCACAAATAGGGTAATACGATGTTTCTATGCCTCTTGATGAACTTTCAGTAATCAAATATCTCAAAAAAATCTTCACTTTTCTTTTTAGAAGTTGGTAAGAACCTCCTTTTGAAAATAGCTTGTGCGCCACTCCCTGATTACACACCTCCCTACTTGCATGACTACCTGTTTGCGTGCCACTCTGCCAACATGCCTCCCTGCATGCGTGCCACTCTGCTTGCACGCCTCCCTACTTTCCTGCCACTAACTACTTGAGCGCCAGTATAGTTAACATCTGACAATTTTTATTCCACTTTTGGATTATAAAGGACACACTTCTTACACAGAACTCCCTTATTGGGCACAACATACAACTTGTGTGCCACTTCTTCTTGTGCACCACATTTGTGCATAACACACAGCATGAGAGACACTTCAGCTTGCACGCCACTTTCTACTACTTGCGTGATCAGAGAAAAATTTTTCTCTAAAGTGTTTAGGACCCAAAAATTTGGAGGTTAGTATTCTATTTGGAGGCATTTTGGTGACCTTACATGTGAGGTATGCAACTCACCGTGTGCGCCTTTCTATAACTTACGTGTTGCTCCATCACTTGCATGCTACTCCATCACCCGCGTGCCACTCTTTAACATGCATTCCACTTTCTTTTATTTTTCATATTTTGATGTGATTGTTTTGATTTATGACTTGTTCACAACACAAACTTTCATTCCACTTATACTTTCATGCCACACTTGTGCGCCACTTATACATGTGCCCCAATTTTTTTTCCTTTGTCAAAAACACTTCTTTACTCCCCCTATCCTTCATAAAGCTTTTATCACAAGTTCTCCATACTTATGATATTTTTGAAATAAAAATCATCAAATAATCTTAATTATTTCCATGAACATTTACAAATTGAATTGATTGATCTGAATGGAAAACAAAAGACAAAATCTTCTCTAGAAAATTTGGTCCAAAAAATATCCCCCTTTTGATTTTTTTTTCAATCAATATTTATAAATCAGAAAACTTTGTAATTTCAACAAATGAATTACTTATCAACAATTCTAAGACTATGTTAGCTAACTAATTTTAGGAAATATGAATTATTAATTGCGACACAATGATATCTAGAAGTTGTAACTATGAAACCTCTTGATATTTTCTTTCATGGCCTTCATCCTTCACCAAAATATAAAAATATTTAGTCTGTAGCTTTCTACATTAACAACCTAAATTTTTTTCTCAACATTCTATACTACTTAAACTGTGCTATAATAAAAAAATAGTTTGCTACAATAACTTTAACAAACTATTTGAATAGTTCACACACATAAATTTTGGATTTATAGCTTACCCACAACTTCTCCGTTATACATGTAACTGTATGTATAGATTTATGAAACAATTCCCCCCCCATTACAATAATATCCAAATATATGAAAATAGAGGGGACATACACACATACCTAAACCTTGATGAGAAGGAGGCTGGACACCCATGTTCATCCTCAATATAGCAAATGCTTCCTTCAGGAAAGGTTTTGTGAATATGTCAGCAACTTGTTCCGATGTAGGAATGTACTACAAATTCAATTAATTCTTCTCCACCAGCTCTTTGATGAAGTGTTACTTTATGTCAATGTGTTTTGAATAAGAATGTTTTACTGGATTTCTTATAAGATTTATTGCACACATACCAAGAGTATGGGTAGCTTCACTTCAACAAGTAGATCTTCCAACTGAGTATTCATCCACATAAGTTTGGTTGAAAGTTGAGTGAAAGAAACATACTCTGATTCAGCGATGCTAAGTGTCATTGTATTCTATTTAATTTTATGCCAACTACAAAACTTTTCTCCAGATATAAAACTCCACCAGATGTGGATCTTCTATCGTCAACATTTTATACCCAATCAGCATCTCAATACCCAAACGAATCACTATTTTCTACACCATCATATGTAATTAAATTTTTTTTGTTCCTTTGATATATTTGAGAATCCTTTTTCCAGCAATTAAATGTGATTCTTTAAGATCACTCTAAAACCTTTCAGATATAGTAACAAAATAAAAAATGTCAGGTCTTGAGGCAGTCAAGTATAATAAACTTCCAATTATCTTTCAAAACACTATCTGATCTAATTCCTTGCCTTCTCCATCTTCAGAAAACCTACTTTCCACTGAGATCAGTGTGGAAACTGGTTTATGATTTTCCATGACAAACTTATTCAGAAGTTCCTTAGAATATTTTTCTTGAGAAATAAAAAATTGGTTCCTCTTATATAAAATTTGTAACCCAAGAAAGTATTTCATTTCTCCCATTATGGAAATCTCAAATGTCTTCTTCATATCCTCAGAAAATATTTCGCATGATCTTTCATCATTTCCAGCAAAGATAATTTCATCGACATAAACAATCATGATGATAGAAAACTTTTGAAATTACTTGATGTAATGGTATTTGTAAACTCTACCCTTATTGAAATTCATCTTCCTCAATAAAGTATCTAATTTAGAATACCATTCCCTATGAGCTTATTTTATCCCTTAAAAATACTTCTTCAACCTACACACATAACTTTCATCCTTCCTAATAACAAATCCACAAGGTTGATCAATGTATACTTCCTCATCAAGATCACCATTCATGAATGCAGATTTTACATCCATTTGAATAATTTTGTAAACTCATTGTGAAATAATAGTAAGAAAGATTGAAATTGTTTCTAACCATGCCACCAGAGAAAATGTTTCATAAAAATAAATGCCTTCAATTAGTGAATATCATTTTCAAACCAGTATTTCTTTGTTTCTTATCAATTCATCTTCTTCATTTAGCTTGTTTTGAAAAAACCCACTTTGTACCAATAATGTTCTTATGGTCCCGCTTGGGTACAAGTTACCAAGTATCATTCATTTCTATCTGGTCAAGAACTTCATTAATAACCTTAACCCATTCTGAATTCTCAAAATCCCCATTAACATCATTTGGATTGATTTTTGAATATAATAAATTGTGTGTCACAACTTTTGACGTTCTTCTTGTTTGAACCTTCTTATGTAGTTCACCAATAATGATATGATATTCCACTTACTTCCTCATCCTAGGATGAGATATTGGAACCTATTTCTCATCACTTGAAATTGATGAGTTTTTTTATTCTTCTTGAGTAGGATTACCACTATATGCAGGGTTGTCAGAATTGTTAACAAAACATTCTTTATCTTGTTCATATTCCACTTCATCATAAGACTGCTTCTCATTCTCCATTTTTCAACCACTTTCACATCATAAAATATATAATTCTCCTTGTTTATAGGTTGATACATCTATATCATCTTCCATCTAGAGCATAGCCAAGGAAAATTCCATCATCTCATCTTTTCTCAAACTTTCCAAGGCTTCGACCTTTCCTTTTTATAATGCACAGACTCCCAAAAACTCTTATGTGTTTCAGACTTGGAGACATTCTATAGAAGATTTCATATGAAGTCATATATTAATTTGGCCTATATAAACATCAATTTTGAATATAAATAGCAATGCTCATGCCTTGCCTCTAATAATAATGTGAAAGACTATGTTCAAGTAACATAGTTCTCCCTATCTCCACCAGACTTCTATTTTTTCTTTCAGCAACCCAATTTTGTTGAGGTGTGTATGGTGAATTAAAATCATGCTCAATTACACGATTCTCCAGATAACTTTCAATATCTTCATTATTATACTCTCCACAATTATCAGTTCTCAACTTCTTCACTTAATACTCACATTCCATCTCTGCTTTCCTCTTAAAAGTCATAAGCAATTTCATAGCATTTGACTTATGTCTCATGTACATAACACAAGTAATGCGAGTAATGTCATTAATGTAAGTAATGAAGTACTTATCTCTGTTTATTGATTTCATTCTCATTGGTCCAAAAATATCAGAATGTATAAGTTCTATGGGTTGTTTTGAACAAATATCAACCTTCTTATGCGTAGAGTTTGTAATCTTCCATTTATCAAAAATAGTGCAACACCAATATCTTGTTCTTGATAAATTAGGAATATCTCAGACACTCTCTCGCATTTATAACGTTCAACTGTTTCTATGATACATATGTCCTAGCCTTTTATTACATAACCAATTTTCATCTACGATACCCATGTAACAAGAGTTCTGTACTTCACCAACTTGGAACGAGTTCCCTTTTATACGTTGGCCTCTAGTAAATACCTTTCCATCATTTTCACTTTTCACAAAAACCCATATTTTTTGAAAATAAATTTTCTCCCTCATCACAACAGTGTGAAACACTCAGAAGATTGTGTTTCAGCCTATCAACATATAGTGTTTTCCTGGATTTCATTTTTTCTTTCCCAATGATGGATGATCCAACAACTTTGATCCTCATAGATTCGTCACTTCCAAATTTCATTGTTCCTTCTATAAAGTCTTTAAAATTATTTAGAAACCTTAAGTATCCTTTCATATGAGAAGAAAAACCACTATCTAGAATCCATGGACATTATCATTTTTTAACTTTTAAAGAGGTTTTGACAACAAGAGATTTTTGTTATTCATTTTCATTCTTCACCTCCATCTTCTAAGATTTGTAAGATACTGTGTTGTGTTGGAAAAAACAATACATCCACTAGAAATATGTCTAGGATGATCACTTATTTCACAAATTGTTTCGAATGGTTGGAACCTATTTTCAACTTTCACACCAACATTATCATATTTATTCTAAACATCCTTATCAAACTTTTTTTTGAGAGGATTGACTCCCCCTCAAACCTTTTATTCCATAACTTGTGGAATAGTAGTAATGTTGCTGGTTGAACCAAAAAATATTTTCCATATTTCCAAATCCACTATAATACCATTAGTACCCATAGAATGAATATTTCACTCTGAAACTTCCATACTGATCAGAGTTGTGAGCATGCTTTTCAATGATCTTCTTAATAGAACTCTACTGACCACTCGCCTTCCTATTTTCAATTATAAATTTCTTCTTCAGTTCATATTTCTATTCAGGTTTATCATAACCAGAAGTTGTAGAAATATTTTTGGACTCATGATATTTAAATACATCTGATTTTTCAGCATTTCTAACTTTATCCACATACATATCCTTTATAGTTTATTTCTTATTAGAACTAGTTCCATTTTTCTTCTCAGCCATTGATGGTAAATTTTGCTGATCCTTATTTAGTTCTTTTTTACTAAAAATTTCACCAACTTCTGAGTTATATTGTTTGAAAATGATATTCCATTCATTATCATTAGACAATTTCTATGGGAAAAGATCCAACTCTTATTATTTTTTCCTTCATATTTACTTTAAGATGATCATTACGATTATTTTCATTGTCAATAGAATTATTAATATCATCAATCTCATTTTCCATATTTTCATTCTCATCAGGAGAAAAATCATTATTTTTTAATGTGGAATTTTCATTTATCAGCTTATTGTTTTCCTTCTCAAGCCTTCTAATCTTCCTCAAACATTCTTTCAACTCTTATTTCAGATGATATTCAAGTTGAGTTTCTTCTTCTTCAAAACTACTTCTCCCATATTCTTCACTATTAACTATTGCAATAAAGGTATTCTCTCTAGATTTATCATCAAACAATTTCTTGGATTCAGCTTCACTATCTTCATGTTCATCATTTTTAGATAAAAATATTATTCAATTTGATTTGAAAAGCTTTTTATCCTACCCCTTTAAGGAATAAAAATCATTTTCATCTTGTTTCTTTGATGACCATCTTGAACTTCTATCATCATCATCACTATCTTTTTCTTCCTCCTTTTGAGGAAAGTTAGCCGCAATGTGACCAATGAATCCACATTCAAAAAATTTCAAGGCAAGTTTCCACTTGTATTTCCCAATTCCTATTTTCACATTCGTAGAAAACTAGGATAAAATTTCATCAAAATATTTACATACCTCATCTTCAGAATCAGATTTACCAGCTTCAGATTCAATAAGAGTATGCTATGACTTCTCTCTCTTTACAGCCTTGAATGAAATTTCTCTATTAGATTTTATTTTTCTCGTCGTAGTCTTGTCCCTTCTCATTTCATAAATAATGATAGTGCTATGAAAATCATCTAGAGATAATGTTTCAGGGTCTCTGTCTTCTAATGAAGAAACTTTAGCATCAAACTTGTCGGGAATAATTCTCAATATCTTTTCAAAAATTTTAGAATCATCCAACTTTTCAAAAAGCCTTATGATTTCATTTAAAATGTCATTTAACCGGTTAAAGATTTCACCAAAAGATTCATATTATCCACATTTCAAGTATTCATACTTCAGCCTCCAGATTTTTAGTTTTTCCTTCTTTACTTCTTTATTTCCATAATATATTTTCTTCAACATATCCCAGATTCCGTTTTATGTAGTGACACATTTCACTCTTAAAAAATAAAACTCAGAAATAGATGAGAGTAATGCATTTTTATCTCTATAATCATTATCAAGATTATTCTTATCGGTAGGAGTAAGAGGAACCTTGTCATCAATAGGTGGAAATACATCAGTTATAGTTTCAAGAACATCATACCCAAGAGACATATAATAATTCATAATTATATCCTTGTAGATATGATAATTATTTCCATAAAATATCGAATCCCATTATAGTTAACACAATTTATATTCTCTATCACTACTTCAGTAAAGAACAAACAAAAATAACTTGGATCTGATACCAATTGAATTTTTTAGTCATGATTAAAATATCCCTGATAGGGGGAAGGTGTGAATCAGTGATATATTTTCCTTTTTATGTTTCCTTTTTTTTGAAACAACCTTTTCCTCCTATTAAATATTTCCTTCCATACCGAATGCACACAACCACACGAACATAAGATTTACACGGTTCACTCCTCAAAAATAGTATCTACATCCTTGGTATGGTACAAAAACAATCCATTACCAAAAAATACATTATAAAAATAATCCTTTTATATTGAATACAACAAGTAGGATATTCAATTACAATCATGTAGCTCATAGAAAACAATCTAATAGTGTGTGTACTCCCTCTTATCACAAATTGGGTCAGGAAATGGTTTTTTTCATCTTGAAGAACTTTCACAAATCAAATTTCTCAAAAACATTCTTCACTTTCCTACCCATAAGCTGGTAAGAACCTCCTGGTTTAAACATCTTGTGTTCCACTCCCTGCTTGTGTGCCTCTCTACTTGCATACCTACCTTCTTGCGGGCCACTCTACTTGCGCGCCTCCCTTCTTGCGCGTCACTCTTCTTGCATGCCTCCCTTATTGCACGCCAATAACAACTTGAAAGACACTATTATCCCCAAATCACAATTTTTCTACCACTTCAGGATTATACACCACACACTTCTTACACACAACACCCTAATTGCATGAAAATTACATCTTCGGTGACACTTTTTCCTACATGAAACTTTTGTGCATAAAACACAACTTGCGCGACACTTTAGCTTGCACGCCACTTTCATATATATGTGTGACCAGAGATCAAATTTTATCTGAAGTGTTGAGAACCACAAAATGAGGAGGGTATCCATCTATTTATAGGAATTTTGGTGACCCTGAACGTGAGGAATGCAACTAACCTTGCATGCCTTTTTATAACTTGCTCATCTCTTCATCACTTGTATGTCACTCCATCACTTTCATGCCACTATTTACCATGCTCAAAACATTCTTTCCATTCCAATATTTTGATGTGATGATTTTAATATATTAATTTCATGCAACATACACTTGATCTCCACTTATACTTTCATGCCACACTTAAGCGCCACTTATACTTACGCACCACTTTATTTCCTTTGTAAAAAAAAACTCTTTAACCCCCCTTCCATTCATAAGTATTTCATCAAAAGTTATCTTAATAGAAGATATATATGAAATAAAAATCATCAAAGCATTGTCATAGTTTCCAAGAAAATTTAAAAATTGAATTGATTTATATGCTTTGAAAAAAAAGACAACACCTTATCTAGACAACTTGGTACCAACAGGTGGTGGGAAGGTCTAGCCCCCAACTCAGCAATAGTTGTTGGTAGGGAAGTTCTAGAAGTAGGGAAAATAGCCTCACGCTCCACCGAGTATAGACATAGTAGGTAGAGGCCGACCTTCGGGTGTTCCTCAGATACCTCGACTCGGGCGTGGTTGAGGAGGAAATCACCAGCAGAAGGGTAAAGGGGATGAAACTAGTTAGTTGCACACTATAGAGTTAACATATCCTATAGGGATAAAGATCATTTGAGGTATGATCAGTTTTTTCATCACTCTTGGTTATGCTTTATTTGATTTAGGAGCTTTACACTTCTTTTTTTTCACCTAGTATAGCCCATGTTTTGGGACTAGATGTAGAGAGAATTATCATTACCTGGGTGTTGAGTATACTAGATGGAGGTTATATTAGCTGGTTTGATGTGTGTTAGGAATGTAGACTGATGATGGAGCGGCATAAGTCCTATGGGGATCTTTTCCTATTATAGATGAAACCACACAATGCCATCCTTGGCATCGACTAGTTGGACTATGTTCATTCTATTATTGACTTATTCAGAAGGAGAGTCATGTTTCCATATGTGGATGGACAACATGTGGCTTTTTTGTGTGTGTAGATATATCATATGGGCTATTGGCATATGAGGCCTTTTATTTCCTTGATGACTATGATTTTAGTGGAATCAGTTTCTGTTGAGATGGAGGAGGTTCCCATCATTTTTGGAGAGTTGTTGGATGTCTTACATGAAGATGTTGTAACTATACACCTCGATGCGATGTTGAGTTTGGGATAGAATTTTATCCTGGTGCTTCTGCAATTGTGGTGGATCCCTATAAGATAGATCCTTTAGAGTTGTAGGAGTTGAGGTTTCAGATAGATTATCTGATGAATAAGTGATTTATCCGGCCCAATGTATCACCATGGGGTGATCCGGTCTTTTTCTCAAAGAATGCAGATGGCCGTATAAGGTTGTACATAGACTAAGGAAGGTTGATTCATGTAATTTTCAAGAACTGTTACCCTCTCCTAAGAGTAGAAGATCTTTTCGATCAGTTTTGGGGGGAAAGTTGGTTCGGTAAGATCAATCTGTGGTTTGGGTATCACTAGCTGAGGGTGAAGGAAGGTGACATCCTGAAGACTGCTTTCAGGTGTAGTTATAGGCACTTCGAGTTTTTGGTTATGCTGTTTTGTGTAATGAACATACATGTCATGTTCATGGGACTTATGAACTCTAACTTTTGTGAGTTCCTAGACCGGTTTGTCATCGTATTTATCAATTACATTATGATCTACTTGATGTTAGAGAATGAGCATATCGAACATCTCAGGACTCTCTTGGAGGTTCTTTGATGCCACCAGCTCTAGGGGAAGTTTTCCAAATGAATGTTTTGGTCATTATAGGTACACTTACATGTGCACATGGTGTCTCATTATGGTGTAGCAGTGGACTCGCCGAAGGCTGAAGTAGTTATTTCACGGGTAGCACCCAATAACGTGGTCGAGGTTCACAATTTCATTGGTCCATTAGGATATTACTGGATATTTTTAACCAACTTCTCTTGAGTTATAGATCTATTGACTACAATGACAAGAAAAGACTAGGATTTTGTGTGTAGTTAGTATTTCCAGGCAGCTTTTGACTATCTGAATGGTAATTTGTTCAGTGCTCTAGTGATCTGGTTTCTAGAGTAATAGGTGCTGTTTGAAGTGTTTTGTGATGCTTCTTGTTTGCGTTTAGGATGCATGTTGATGTAAAAATATGGATTTATCTATTATGGGTTGAGACATTTACATCCCCTCGAATGTAACTATGCCACTCATGATATGGAGCTAACAGTGGTCATGTTCGCACTGAAGTTATTGTGGCATTACCTCATTGGGAATCACTTTGTGGTATTCACAGATCATAAGATATTAAGTTATATTTATTCCCAGTGAGATATTAACTTGAAACGACCTAGGTGGATGAAGTTTCTATAAGACAATGACCAAAAAATCTCTTAAACCTCGGGAAAGGGTAATCTTTTGGCTAATGTTTTGAGAATGAAGTTGATGAAGGAAGTAGTTTGGGAATCTACGAATGCGTGGAAGGCAATAGAGGAATTATCCACCTTGATCTTGGATGAAGGAGGGGACAGAGGTAGAGGATGTTTGTTTCATATGATGGTGTAGTCTTCTCTATTACACTAGGTGGAGGAGTCTTAATGGGGAGACTCAGAGGAAGAGGTGATGCACAATTGTGTTTACCGTGGTAATGCTCTGGAAGGATAGTTGGAGGACGGTCTGAATTGGATGTTGTTTTGTGGGAAGCTATTCATTCCTATGGAAATTCAGGAGAGAGTTCTATGTGAGTTTCAAAAATCACCTTTAGAAATATATTTAGGAGTTTCTAAGATATACCATGGCTTGAGGATTCTATTTTGGTGGCCCATAATGAAGTGGGAATTGGAAGAGTTTGTGGAAAATTTCTTAGTGTGGCAACATGTGAAGGTTGAGTACCATGTGACCAGTGGTTTATTGCAGCCCTTAAATGTCCTTGAGTGGAAGTGGGATGACATCTTGATGTATTTCCTCACAAGATTACTTGGGGCTCAGGGAGTATGTGATGAAATCTGGTAGTGGTGGGTTGAATGATTAAATCAGCTCACCTCTTAGCAATAAAGTAGATGGGTGTAGTGGATGCCTTGGCTAATAGGTGTGTGGATGTGGTGGTGTGATTGCATGGAGTTCTGAGACCCATCATCTCATATCAGGATGCATGGTTTAACTCACAATTCTAGAGGGTATTGCAACATGATTTTGGAAATCAGTTATACCTTAGAACTTCCTTCCACTATAAGATGGATGGGAAAATAGAGCATAATATCTAGAAAATAGAGAATATGTTTTAGATGTGCGTCTTGTACTTTAGAGGATCAAAAGGGAAACACTTTCCCTTAGTAGAGTTTTCTTACAATAATAGCTATCAATCTTCCATTTTCATGGCTCAATTTGAATATTTCTATGGGGGACCATGCCATTCAACTTTGTACTAGATAGAGGTTGGGGAGGTAGCTATTCTTGGTCCAGATGTGGTGCATCGCATGACTGAGAAGGCTCAGCTTGTTCATGAGAGGATGAAGGTAGTGCAAGACTAGAACAAGTTATATGCCGATCACAGGAGGAGGCCCTTGGAGTTTGAGGTTGGGGACCATGTGTTTCTAAAGGTTTCCCCTTGATGTGGGAAAAAGCTTTGGAAGAGAAAGCAAGCTTTCTCCATGGTTCTTCGGACCCTTCGTGGTGTTGGTATGAGTTGGAAAAGTGGCATACTGGTTGGCATTGCCACCACAAATAGGGAGAGTCCACAATGACCTTCACATCTCTTAGCTTTTTCGGAATATACACGATGACTTCCACATCATTGACTGTGGATATTTTTATATAAAAATGATGCAACATTTGTAGAATGACCAGAAGAGATATAGGATCTTCGATAAATGGTGTTGCATGGACAAACCATTCCTTTGGTCGGTGTGTTGTGGAGGCATAGTGTCCTAGAGGAGGGTACTTGGGAAAGGGAGACACAGATGCGTTCACAGTAACTAGAGTAGTTCTGACTTTTTCCATATTGTGTTTCCCTTTGTAATGAAATTATTGAAACCTTTTTTTGAAATAATATGAGTTTTTTCCTGGTTACATAATGTATGATAAAGTCATAACATGTGAAAATATGAGGAATTGAATCCTAATCAAGACACATTAATTGAGATGTGATTAAACCCATGCGGGAAAGTTAGTGCCACCCAAAGAAAATAGTATATCGACATGGAGTATAGGATTCACAAATTCATATGTCCTGTCGGTGTGGGATTTGGTTCTAGTGTGGTGTGTCTTGTGTTTTGTCGGAGTAGTAGTTGTTAGAGGAGGTGTTCTTGGACATAGAGGTTTCACATCATCTTTCAAACAACATAGGGTGGTTTATCGTTGAAAATTGTCGATGATAGCGGTGTTTCATGTGAAATAAGATCCTAGAGAGGTATCTCATGAGATGGTTGTTCAAAAAACTCTTTATTATGGGTTTGGTTTTGAATTCTTGAGGGTGAAAATAGTTCGAGAGGTATCTGATGTAATGGATCAGACCTCCCCGATCCATTACTTTTTCAAAATTTAGTGTTTGAGGTGTTCCGGGGAGTTATGATGACTCATTTCAAGCATTTTAAAAAAAATTAGTTTTTCAATGGTAGGTGGTATCGATAGGTGGATTCGGTAGGTGGTGTTAGTAGGTTGTGTTGGTATATGGCTTCAGTAGGTGGCATTTGTAGGTGGAATCAATGAGTGGAATCAATGATTCAATATTGTTAGGTCAAATTGGTGGGTCACGTTAGTGAATTGCAGTCAGTAGGTCTCTTCGGTGGGTCATGTCAGTGACTCACTATTGGGAGGTCAGGTTGGTGGGACGTTTTAGTGAAACTCTATAAGTAGGTTGAGTTAGTGGGTGACATCAGTAACTCGATGTTAGTGGGTCTCTTCGGTGACTCATTATTGGTAGGTCGCATCGGTTGGTCGCATCGGTGACTTGATATCATTAGGTCCCCATGGTGGGTTGTGTCAGTGACTTGCTATCGGTAGGTCACTTTGGCGACTCACTATCAGTAGTTTGCGTTAGTGGGTCACTTTGATGACTCACTATTAGCGAGTGACATTGATGAGTGGCATCAATGAGTGGTGTCGCTGAGTGTCCTTGGTGAGTGGTGTCAGTAGGTTGCATCGATGAGTGGCTTTAGTGAGTGGAATCAATAGGTAGTGTTGGTGAATGTAATAGATGAGTGGAATTATTAGGTGGAATTAGTGAGTGGCGTCGGTGAGTCACGTTGGTGACTTACCCAATAGTGAGTTATTTCTAGCTTTTCCCAGTTTTTCTAGTTTTTCCCCTCTACTGTTTTATTTCTTGTAAATCGATTTTAAAACCTTGTTTGACTATTTATAAAGAAGTTTCAAGGAATATTAAATATATATTTAATATCCTAACACCCATGAGACTTTGAAATGTCCAAGATGTGTGGTCATGGCCATGACCCACCTTTTATGTACTTTAATATCTTATTCCTACAATTGATATAAGATCTGGACTTTTCCAAAGCCGAGATCCTCTATTCCTTGAACCCTTCCTTTTTATCTTGGTACGCCCATAGCCTTTCTTCCCTATGGATTCAGGTGTTGTGTTGTGTCCTTTAGATATCGTTTTCCCTTGGAGTATTTTCTACTACTCATGCACCTATGATTTTAGAATAAGAGGAGTTATTGATCGACTATTGTTCCAAGTAGGGATTCCTTCATCTCTCCTTTAATTGTGTATCTTGCAATGTGGGTATACTAATTTATTATTGTGAATATGGTTGGATCCATTTTAAACAATATAATAAATAAGGGGTGGAAGATTATGATAACAAAGATAATAAGACCTGTTAATTTAGTAATGAATGAGTGGTAGAGAAGATGGTGATGATGTTTGTTTTGATTTATCTATTGTATTTGACCCATATTATGAATTCTTTTGGCTGCATGCCTTCTAAAAATCATACTCTTTGGTGGTATCTGTTTTCAGCCCCAACTCATGAATAATTTTTGTTAATCTTATGTTGAATGGATGTGAAATTAAAAACATGACTAATCATGTATATCCTATTAATTAAATGGATTCACTAGGATCAAAATTTTTATTTGATAACCCTTGAATTATCAATGTGGAATTAATGGATGAGTGTGTTAAATCAGAATACACCATGCCTTGTTTAGTGTGGTTGTGCTGTGTGTGGATCTTTTCTGTCTCATGCATTGTACGGGTTGTGTACTGCTTCTATTGAGATCACAATAGTGTGTGTGGATGGTTTAATGGTGTAATGGAATCTCATGTTGAGAGATTTTTTTATTTTGGAATGGATGTGTAGTGGTTATGAAGTGGGTCTGTAGGATTAGGTTATGCTATGATTATGTTACAGGGTGAGTGGTGTTGCGCAGTGGGGCTACAACCAGGTTGTGTTTTTTTTTTCTTAGCATGGTGTGGATATGAAATGGGGCTACTGATTATGGTTGTGAAATGATATGTTGGGGGGTGATTTTTTTATTTGGGGGTTTTTTCATAGGTTGGGTAGCATTACTTTGAATAATGATAATGGAAGTGGTTGGTTTGGGTGATAAGTGGTGGAGGAAGTTTGAAGTGGGGTGTTTTACTATATTTTTCTTCTTCTATTTGGCTTGGTTGTGAGGATGGTTGTGTGATGCGGTTGTTAGTATCCAAAGAGGGAATATAATACCCAGTAAATGATTAATAACATCAAAATGATTGGTTGGTGAGTGTATTTCTTTTATCATCTTCAGAAGTGATCGTCCTTCCTCCTAATATGTGCATTTAGAGGTAGCAGCATAGGTGGCAGTGTTATGGGGTGGTTGTTTTCTTGAGAACTCATATGTTGGGCTGATTGTTTGGTACCTATATGTATAATTATACTTTATTTTTATTCTATACGCACCCCATACTAGTTGAGAACTACGTGCCGAAAACCCCAATTGTCATGGGGGATGGTTTCTTTCCCAAACATCCTAGTGGAAGGATGGATGGATGGCCACCCACTCTTCCCTTCTCCCTCTTATTGGTGGTGATAGCCTATGACTCTTCAGGTAGATTGTGGTTTGTGAGGCCTAGGTGTGTGCGGGCAAGTTGTGCTTCCCAGGTGTCTTTGGGATGAGATGTGTTGTGCTTTCCTGTGTCATTAGGATATGGTGTGGTTGGTGGCCCATGTGTCTATGGCTGGGATAATATGTATTTGTGTGGCTGAGGTGTGTGTTGTTGAGATCTGATGTGTTATGTGGCCCAGGTGTGTGTCGTTGAGTTGTGATGTGGTTCTTTTAGAAGAGGTGGGAGTGACATGACATTTCGTGTTAGGGTGTGAGAGTAGCTAATTAGTGGGAAAGTGGTGTGGGGTACCCTATCATCGTTGTGATTAATATATTAATTTACATGACTTGTATTATTTGGTGAGGGTTCATTTGGTGAGGTTGGGTGGCTAGTATACATTGTTAGGTTCTTTTGGTTTCTACTGTTTCTCACATGAGCATTAGTATACTTCTACACTTGTGCATGGGAGAACTTGGTTTTTTCTACTGAGTATACATGTATGATCAACCAATGTATATAAAACAATTTTTAGGTTTCCAAGAGGAATACATGGACCATTATAGGAATTACTAGCTCAGAAATTATGATAGTTCCTGTGTCGCTGCTAAGATTTGTTCTTTTGGTATTTACTTTGGAGACTCTTGTATTGTAGCAGTTATATTTTAAAAATGCATGTGAGATGGATTTTGGATTTCTATTATATATTTCTTAGAGAATATTTGTGTGTTTGATACATCTTATCTTCTGATATGGTTACTATAAAAAGGGTAATGCCTCCCATTTTGAGATATTTGTATACCCTTGGTGCTGATCGCCACCCTAGGGCCTACAGGATGTGGGACTCTGTGTCATTATCTCTCTTCCTTAATTTACAGCTTAGGAGGGGAATCTTTGGAGGGAGGGGGTCATGATTGGTGGGACTCTAAAGAAGGTAGTTGGGCTGTTGATAACACTATGGGATTTAGTATAAAGATTCTCATGTGGGACACAAGAGTCTCTTGTATAGGTTCGAACTTTTAATCACTAGTGGGACTCCAAAGTGGAACACTATGGGACTCAGTGTTAATGGGAATGGGACTTTACCTGGTTGTGACCATATATATATAATAAAAAGTTTGTAAATGGGGGATATAACTAGTTTTAGAAAGTATTAGGAATTAGTACCAATCCTTGTAAAAATATTTTGGGCTATGTTTCATTTATTTTATTAATTACCAAAATATCCACTCATCCTAATAGGTTATAGTGATTTGATGGGGGTTAAATAAAATAAAAGAATTTAGTAAAATAAGTAACACTTGTTTCACGCCTATCTTAGTAGGACTTCATGATCCATTGGAAATGTCAAACAACAATTTATTTCAATTATTCCTTTGATTTTGAACTCTTATATATTTAGAACACTTTAAAAAATATACATTTGGTATCATATACCCTTTAAAATTAAAGAATTAATTTATATAACATTAATAACTACCATGTAAATTCCATGGAGTTTGCAATCCCCCATAATAATTTTAAATAATCCCATCATATGGAATGATTATTCATCATTCCTAATGACCCTAGGTTTCAATGACCTTGACTATATTCTTGAAGAAAAATTGTTGAAATAACTAACTTTTCTTCTTTAAGTTTGAACTTTTACCTATTAGTATTATTCATAATGTACTATAATCCACAAATTATATGCCTAGTTTATCCATTTTCAACACTTTTATAATTTTGGGTAAAATTTTATTCACTTAATTCACATTGTTGGAATATTTTCAAAAATAGAAATAATATGAATTACCTAACAAGAACATGCCATTTTATTCTCCCCTTAAAGTATGTTATATAATAGAACAAATCATAACTATGTGTATTACAATCTATATTGTTTAAGAAAACCTTTTTTATAGGATATTATCATGATAAAATTTAAGAAATACACATTGTATGAAATATTCATATGGGCCTAAGGTATCCAATTATTTAACACATAAACAACTTTTCTCCATAAATTCGATATCAACTTCAATATTAACCATATTTTTTTTTATTTTTTAGTGTCATTTATATTTACAACACTTGTAAAATATACAATTGGTATCACATACCATAAATGAAATTAATTCTATAAAATTCGTATCCAATGTGGATACTCTATAAGTATTATAACAACCCTTTAGGTAATCCAAATAATTTCTTCTACAATGTCCAAATTTTCCATAATGAAAAAATCTTTCTTCCTTTATCTTTCTCAGTTTTATAGGTGGTGTGGAATTTCAGTGGCCTCTTTTCTTCCCTATTTTTCTATAACTTTCACCCATTTCCTTTTATACCATCAACATGGTACTTGATACTAAACCTTCCATGTCTTATGCAGTATTCAATAACATATTAAGTATATTAGGTAAGTTTTTTTAGAGTTTATTAATATTGTAATTCACAAAAAACTATCAAAACCATTTTCGCAGTGACTATAAAATGAAATATGTTTCCAATTCAAGCTTTAGAGGTAAACCTAGCATATGAAATTCATTGAAATACCCAATCATATTGAGTACATGGATAGAGAGTGGGGATATTTATTTCATTTTTCAATGAAAATGAAATTTAGACACATCATATCATTCATGTATTTCTTTTTCTTGATAGATCCCTTTCAAGTTATCTATAATTTTAAAGGCATTAATATTCTCATGTTACTTTTTCTATTATGACTTCATTGTAACCACCATGAGTGTAGAGAATGAATTTTCATAACTTTTATGTTTATCATTCTTATCCAAATCCTCTTTTTGAATAGATTCACTAGTCGGTTTATCAGGAAGTTTTTGTACCAACACATAGAAATTTACTTCTTATTTGAGAATGGCTCTCAAATTTCTATAAAAATTAAGGAAGTCACTACAAAAGAGATTTTATTTTTAAAGGAATAATATTAAATTCAAGATTAATGATTATTACATTTATATATAATAGAAAATTTAATATGATAAATGTCACATATTAAATATTTTTACTAAGGAATTTAAATTAAAGTGCTCTCACTAAAATTGATAACCCCATTTATCATATCTATTTAGTGATCTAAGAATAATATTTCATCATTATTACACTAGTTATCATGTAATAAATCCATGTTTTTTATAGGGAATCATCCCAATAATTTTAATTATTATTCTTGGATATTTGAGTGAATTACCACTTTTCCAAATCCACTATATAGATTCACTCAACTTCATTATTCTGGCATCTTAATAGTTAGGGATTCCTAGATAGTGTAACATAAATCAAACAACAAGAATAATCCAATCCAAGGACAATCAAGGGATAATAGTTCTAAAAAATAACCAATATAAAAATCCTGAATTACATAAATATTTCTTGACTTACATAATATTATCCAGGGGTACTCGTGCTGAGCTCCAAAATACTTAGTTGAATGATCTAGATCTTGATAAGCATTGCTTTGGGAGGAATCTCACACTTAGTATTTGAGTAGTTTTTAGTCTCATCATTTTAATATATATAATATGCATATTAAATTCAAAACTATAACCGCATATGTAATAAATATCATTTCATGTTTTAGTTTCTTTTTTGTATACATGCTTCTAACAATTTAGTTTTTCAAATATCTATTCCAATAACCAAATTAACATGTTTACACCATGTTAATATACAACTCTTTACAAAATGCACAATTTTGTGTTAATAACACAAAATTATAAGTCAATTATATTCATACATATTCAAATTCATCATATCTATAAATTACATTAACACTTTATATAAAGGCATAGAGTTTTTTGAGATTGATAAAATCTACATGAGTAATCCAAAAGAGATAAATAACCTACCCCATTAACTTTTTTATCCAAGGAAAGACTCCAATAAATTTGGTAGTATAAACCCAAGTCCCACTACCCAGGGAGACTTTACTCAAGAGATAATTCAATTCATGAAATCTCTAACACCTAACATGAAAAAACAATGCCCAAAAAATATTATCAAGCACATAAGTAAAATTAAAAAACAAGTTCAAGGTAGTTGAAAACTAAAATTTATGTTTTAAAACATAACATGATATATAAGGCTCTATTTGGGAAGAAATTTATCATGAAAATGGGAATAAAAAATATTAACATTTCTTAAAAATTTACTAAACATGAATGTTAAGGAAATTTAATAAATAAGTAAACATTCTATTCATTTAAAAAAATGAAACATTTATGAACTATTCATAAATAAATTTTAATTATAATTTTTTTAATTTAGTAAGAATATAATATAATTATACTTATTTCAATATAAGACCCTTCATACTTAATATTAAATGGAAATTATATAACATTTCTTGAAATATATACATTTTATAATTTAATTTTTATAATTTAAATATTTTATATAATCTAAATATCATATATTATGTAATTTAAAAACACTTTATAAATCACCACTTATGATTTCTATACAAACTATTTATTTCTAGATCAAAAGGCATGTCATTTAATTTGTTTAAAGTTATTTGAAAATGTCATCCATTAATATTTGGTAAAAATGTTTTATAAAAATGTAATTAAATAATTATAAAAATTTATTAATTAATTAATTTATAAAATCCTTATAAATTAAAATATCTTAAAACACATTTTATTATGATTTATAAACATTTTATAAACCCCCAAAACCATTTAAATATGTTACATGTTTTATCAAATTTTCTTCTTACCCTCACGTAACACCCCTACTCCATGTAAGGGAATCCCCTTATTACCTTCTCATATATGCCCTACATAAGGGTATTGATGTTTTTAGTCACTACATAAAAGTACTACAAAAATTAAATTTACAAAACTTCCTTTTGTAATGGTATTACCCTTACACAACTCCTTTGAGAATGGCTACATTGTAGGTTTCATAAATTATGTAAAGGTAAACTATAGGGACCTTTTTAAAGAGGATCTTATAACTTTATGTGTAAGGGTAAAAGATCAATGAACCTTATGTAAAACCTTATGCCTATAGGTATTTCATTTACATCTCACTAATACACTACTATATAAGGGTATCACATAAGGTTAATGGTATATATACCTTTTCATAACCAGCTTGTATAAGAGTATTATAACATCCTATTACTGTTTTTAGGTACTCCTCAACCCCTATTTTTGTCTCGTCTTTAGTTGGGATTAATCTCATGTTTTTTTGTAAAGATAGTTATTTTTTTTTACATTTCTAGGCTATACACGGTAAGTTCATGGTTTGAAAAACTGTGCGAACACCTAATAAAAACCATGCACCCCATTATAGGGGGACATGGTTATGGTTCACAGTTTGAGAAACCATGAGGCCCCCTCTATGAAATCATGCACAAAAACATTTTTAATTATGTTTTTTTTTTGAAAATTTCTAAACACCCCATATAAACCAAAACTTTACCTAACTCAGTATTGGACATCCTCATAGGTTTTCAGAGCTCTCAAGGACCCACTTTGTCTCCTCCAAACCCCTTATAAAGTAGATCAAAGCTTGGTAAACATTGTTCAATATCTCCTCAGAAAAAGTTATTATCTTGTTACCTATCTCCCACTCTCTTCTTCTCTCCTCTTTAGGGTTTTTTAGATCACCCTTCTTTTCAAGGATATAAACTCCTTCATTTAATATCGTGAATCTTGGTTTGATTCTAGGATATCTGTTGCCAACAATCTTCATTTGAGTTTCCCACTACGAGCATTGTGATACATGATCCTCATGTTAAGGTAGGTGGTTCTGTATAAGTTTGGACCATTAATTTTCCCTTGAATTTCTTGATTTAAATTAAATTGATTTCAATTGGATTATGAAAAACCCATTTAAAAGGAAATTGGGATTTATATTTTCTTTAGCATGAAATTAAAGGGAAAACCCTTAATCCTAATGAATTGGGGAGTGATTTGGATTTAATGGAAATTGTGGAATTTGATTTGTGAAATTGATTTTGAGAAAATGTATAATTTTTTTAATAATAACCCATGTTTATTTTTATATTTAAATATACATGAATTGATTAAAACCCCATGTTTTGGTTTTTAAAGATAAACTGGTATATTGAAATAGGAAAATTGGGAAATTTTATTTTAAAGAGTTTTAAAATAATTTTCCCATTATTGATTATTGGCTAAGAACATGCAACCATATGTAGTTATTGAGTTATTCAGGACAAACATTCAAGGATAAGAATGCCGAAGGAATATATTGATTCTTTACGACTCTAAAAAAACATACCTCAACAGATCTTATCCTCCGTATGATGTCGATGAGTCCTATCTAATGAGTGTCTGAGGGATGTGTGTGCACATTGACATTATCACTACATGAGTGTGTGAGGATACCATAACCTAGAACTATCATACCTCTTGTAAGATGACCATGTATCTTATTAAGATTATTTCATATATATTCCTTTTTTTATAAAACTAATTTACACATTCCTCGTGAATTTATATAAACCGTTTTATATAAAATGTTTATTAATCCATAGTTTGAAATGTTTTCATCCGTTGGAATGTATATCATGTTTTGTTTTAAATATGATAATATACTACTATGACTTATTTATTTAAAATTTAAATATTTATGTGGTAAATTGATGTGATATATTATTATGAAACACTTCACAAGACCCTACTAAGATTTTAGATCACACCCGACCATTGCCTTCAGGTGATTGTAGATTATCTTTTTCCAGGTTCGAGCAAAGGGAAAGCGCCACTTGAAGGTGATTAATGTTGCTAATCATTTAGAACTAGAGTGCTGTTTCTGTTGAGACTTGAGTTTTTTTACTTTTTCTTCCTTGTACTTATCAGTTGTACCTTGGGTTTATATACTTCCTTGAATTCTGGTATAGTTCTCCCTATCGAGTTTTCTTTTGATCATACTAGCTTTTTTATGTTCTTCTGTTGTTTATGTGAAAAAATGTTCCCAATTTTATCTTGTATGATGCAAGGTGCTTGTCACAAACCCATGAGGATCAGTAAATCCTTTTCTGCCATTTCAGGATCAGCCTGGGTATCTGGGTACAAGGGTTTCTGGGCCAGATGGTGACAAAGCATTATCAAAGGTGTAAGATAAACATATTTACTTGATGTCAGTATGCAGTCTGAGTAATATTGTCAGGACTTATGAGGTAGTTAAAACCATTTGTATAACCGTGTCCCACTTTAATGAGCCTTAATTCACTATGGGTAGTTTGGTAAATTTTTCATGATGACTAGTTCTATTCTTTTCCCTACTTTTTATTTGGGTATTTGAAATCCAAATATTGTTTTCTTATATAAGGGGATTAATTTCTCAGTTTCTCTTACTGAGCTATTAATATGAGTAATATTTTTAATTTATTTAGTGTTGTTTTTTAATGTTGTGTGGCATAATGCCTCTGAGAAGTTGTGATAATAGGATCTACTGATGAACCATAGTTAGAAAATCTTCCAGTGGACCAGAATATCATCAAGGATTATGTGCATTCAGTCCATTCTCTGGGATAGTCACCAACACCCATTCTTGTTTGGTCTCCAGCTATGGAACCTCAGAGGGATGAATTGAGGATTCATTATCTGGAATTCCTTCTTCAGATGAAACCAACATTTTCAGGCTCAAATAATCTTTAAGATGTTTAGTATTGGTTGAGGAGAGTTGAAATTTTATTTTAGTTATTAGAAAATACATATTCAATCTGGTGAAATGTGCCACCTCTAAGATAGAGGGACCTATCATGATATTGTGGGACCCAATGGAGATCAAAAATAATCCCTAGGTCTTAGAATTGAAACAATTCAAATAAAATTTCATAAACTAGTTCTACCTAGAGTCGATGGTGTTGGCTATGGATATTTATTTTTTCAAACTTGGGTTAGAAGATAGGACCATGACTGAGTATGAAAATATATTTACTGAGCTTATACAGTGTTCACCTAAGATTGTATCGAATGGGAAGATGAATACTTGATGGATCAATATGTCACATACATATGATATTCATTCTCATGTTTTCTTGTTGAATATCCCTTCTTATAATGATGTTCTAGATAGAGCGTTGATGGTTGAGATGGACCTGGTTGGTAAGTTAAGGTTATGGGAGTCCCTTTTTCTCCCAATGGTACCTTAGTGAGTTCCTTAAAAGAAGATTTGAATCATGATGATTCTTCTAGTGGTTCATGATTATAGGGTTCTTCTAGAACCCTTATAGTGACTGGTAGAGTCCCTTTGATTTTTGTCAGTGTGGAAAACCTAGGCACTCGAAACGAGTTTTCACTAAGTCAATTAAGATGTGTTGTTCCATTGGATTCTCATGTCACTTGTAGAAGTTCTATCATGTGTATTATACTCCCCATAGTCTCATGGGATCATCTGAACCTTAAAGTAATATGGTGAAATCATATGATTCATGATCAAATGGGTTTCATCCACAGGCATTAAAAATTAAGCTTCTTCACATAGTATAAGAGTCTCCATAGGAATCAGATACGAGTTCAACAACTGTGAGAGGTAGCATCAATATTGATTCATCTTTAGTGATTGTTTTATTTGATTATGGTGAATCTCATTCATTCATTTCAACTCATATTTTAAATCTTCTAAATATTATTATAAATATTTTATCTAATGTGATGATATTACTACACCCCTCAAAATGATGATAGAGCAGGGACTTCATTGTTCGACTTGTGGTTTCTATTTAATATAGATTGATCTTACTTGGAATTTTATGGGTATCAACATAAAACCTTTGGATGTCATTTTTGGGATTGATTTTATCATTTATAATAATGACAAAATTTATTTCTATCTTATATGGGTCTCATTTACTGCACCCTATAGAGTGTACCATATAATTCAAGGAGAATGAGACCCAAGGTCAAGTAGAGATGGTCCTTCTTATCCAGAGTCAGGGGAAGTAAAATATGTGTTTTATTTTGACTTGGAGAAATAATATTTGAGTGATTATCACCTTATAGTTTTCATAAAGTTTCCTTACATTTTTTCTTTCGATTTCATTGGGTTTCCACCGATACGGGAGGTAGAGTTCTATATTGATTTAGTATAAAGTACACAGTCGATATCTATCCCTTCTTACTAAATGGTACTAGCTAAAATTAAGGATTTATAGGCTTTATTGGATGATATCTTAGATAAAGTATTTATTCATTTGATTGTTTGAACTTTGGCGGTGTCTATTATCATTATTAAGAAATACGATAGGTTACTTCACCTCTATTTTGATTACCATAAGCTTAATAGAGTCACTGTAAAGAACAACTATCCATTTACATGGATTGATGATATATGTGACCAGTTGAAAGGGGTAATGTGTTTTTCAAATATTTTTCTTCGATCTGGTTACCACCAGTTGATAATAAAAGAATATGACATTCAAAAAACCACCGTCTAGAACATGTATGACCATTATGAGTACCTTGTCATGCCATTTGGTCTAACCAATTCTCCTATAGTATTTATGGATTTAATGATGAATAATTTTCATGAGTATCCTGATACCTTCATGGTAGTATTTGTGGAAAAAGTCATTGTTTAATCTAGGTCCATGGAGGATCATGTGCGTCATCTAAGATTAGTTCAAGAATTGTTGAGAAATCGTCGAATTTATACCAGGCATTAGAAATGGAATTTCTGGATTTGAGAAGTGAAGTTCATGGGATAGGTGGTGTCATAACATGGTATCTTAGTTGATTCTGAAAAGGTGAGAACTGTTATGTTATGGGAGAAACCATATAATATTTTCGAGATTCATAGATTCTGGGGTTTATCTGGATATTATCATAGGTTTTTAAAGGATCTCTAAAAGTTTGATTCTTCAATGAATTTTCCAACTCATAAGGGAGTGATATTTTCTTGGGATACAAAACGTCATAGTTATTTTATTGTGTTGAAAATTATTTTAACTAGTGCATCAATATTGAGACATCTAGAGTCCGAGAAGGGCTATGTGGTCTTCTGTGATGCATCAAGTATAGGTTGGGGCTATTTTATTATACTGGGTGATCATTTCACTATTTGTGAGTATCATCATATTAGGCCAGATGAGAAAAATTTCCCATACCCTAACCTTGAACTCATTGCCTTGATGCATGCACATAATAGTGTGTGAAATTAGATTTTTGGAGAAAGGTTTATCGTGTATTCCAAACATGATATCTTGAGTTATATATTCTCTAAAAATGATTTTAATCTCTAGCAGAGGTGTTGGTTGGGGTAAATACAATATTTTTACATTTACATCATATATACCTTGGGGAAAGGGAATGTTGTTTCAGATTATTTGAGAAGGAAACTTCCGACCTAGGCCATGAAAGAATCATTGGAAGATGGAAACTTGATGGATATTTTTTATAGTTTTATATAGGAGTTAGGGAATCTATGGCCAAGGTTTACGTGGCAAGTATTCAGTTGACCTTTTCTCTTCTTGAGTTGATTATTCAGGAACTAAAGTTTTATGATAAATTACGTAGCATTAGAGACTCTATTTATGGTGGGAATACCATTTTTATGTGATCATTCTCCATATGTGGCATTATATGTTTTCAAAATCATTTGGTTATATAGTTAGTGTTAAAGAAATTTGTGATGGTGGATTGCTATAACTACAAATGAGAAGTTCACACAGGAACCACAAATATGTTCTATGAAATGTGGTGATGATTCTGCTTTCTAGGTATGAGATGAGGCATTTATGGTTTTCTCTCTCTTTATTATACATTCCAACAAGTCAAAGATGATCACCAGAGACCTTCGGGTTTTGTTTAGACACCTGCAGTGCAAATTTGGAATTGGGATGAGATTTATATGGAGTTTTTGGTTAGGATACATGTAAATATAAAAATAAGAATATGATATGGTTTGTGATCAATAGGACAACTAAATCAGCTTAATTTATTCCCATTCCAGAAAAAACCATAGTTGAGGAGATGGAAAGTTTATTTGTGCAAGAGATTGTTTGATTTCATAGAGTTACATTTTCTATAATCTCAAATAGAGATCTATATTTTACTTCTCACGTTTGGAGAGTCCTTCAAGAGGCACTAGGATATCAGGTTCATTTGAGTATGACATACCATCCACAGTTAGATGGACAGACAGATATAGATCTACAAATTATTGAGGATATTCTTTGTGATTATGTTGTCGATTTTAGTGGAGCTTGGGATGAACATTTAGGAATAGTTGAGTTTTACTATAACAATATTTACAGATCCTCAATCACAATGAATCATTTTGAGTCCTTGTATGGATGGACTTGTAAATCATCATCGTGTTGTTCAGAGATAGGAGAAAGTTTCCTTGTTGGACAAAGTTGGGTTCAAGAGATCACCAAAAATATTCAGTTGATTCACTAGATAATTCTTATGTAACATATCCTATTTAAATATTATCCTAATCATCACCATATAACTTTAGAATTTTCAGTTTGTGTCTAGGCGTTCTTCAGAGTTTCACCTTCTTTGGGTCATCGACATCTTGGGAGGAAAGGGAAGATTTCTCCTCATTTTGTGGTACCTTTTAAGGTTGTTGATTAGGTGGGTAAAGTGGATTATTTTTTAGAACTACCACCACATCTAATGTGGATACATTACGTGTTTCATGTATCACAACTATGAAAGTATCATTATAATACATCTCATGTTTTGAGTTGGAGTGATCTTGATGTTGAGCCTAATTTATCTGTGACTAAGCATCTAGTTAGGATAGTTGATTCTTGTAAAAACCCTGTTTTCCACTCAAGTATAGATCCATTTAAATTTTTACTGATTCATTATTTTGGGCATAATAAGGAATCCTAATGAGTTAATAAATGTCTTGGGGGTGTTCAAGGCTTGTTAAGAGCCCATAAACTAGTTTTTTAGGAGAAATATGTCAACTGCATGGTGAGTAGAAACCATGCGAGGTAGGCCACACAATTACTTCTTACAATGTGGGGCTAGATAATGGGGTGAATCAGGGTGCATTTTTTTCCCGAACCGTGCCCTAGGGGATCCAATCCCATGCAAAAAGTCTACAGTTTTTAGCAGAGGTTTTTTTAACAATTATCATGTGGTTTCCCTAAGAATGTGGCCTAACTATGTGAAGTTACCCTCTTTATAGTAGATGGAACACGATTGGAATATTGTTTGTCCAACCATATGAACAAAACATGTGACCAAGGGTTTTGGATAAAATGACCAAAATGACTTTAAAATGTTATAACTTAACCCTCATTTCCTTTATTTTATCTCCAGTGAACAATAAAGACTCACCCTTCCCTTTTTTTGAGCTCCTTTGAATCTTTTTGATATAATTTGATCTTGGATTACCATATAAACTCCAATTCGATCCCCATTTTTCACATTGGATGTGTATCAAAAATTTCTATATTCCCTTTTAGCTATTCATCATTCTTCTTTCTATAGATGATTCAATATAGATATATGATCGTGTGCCCAATTTTTAGGGAATTGATCCATTAGTTAGATATCATCCAATCTAAGAAAAACTAGAGGTTGATAGTGGATGAGGAGAGTCATACAAGTACAATGTAGGTGTTCAATAACCAATCCCTCAAGATTCATCATTTTATAAATTGCTATAATTCAGAGCACACCGATTTCATCAGGCGTGGCCTATTTAATTTATTTGAATTGATTATAGTCATTATAATCTTATTATAAGACCATTTTTATAAATTTTATCTATCATTATAGGTTATGTACTCAATATAGACCACCCTATGTAGGGTTTTTCCCTTAATTATAATTTTTGAGGTTTATTATGTGTGTCTATTCCAATATTTGGGTGTTCTTCAGTTTGAACATTCTAATGGTAAGGCATTCCTTAATTAAATGACTATTGATTTTTTAGTAGACCTTGAATATTGTTGTGTCACTTGACCCTTATAAGGTAAGTGTTATACTTAATTAATTAATGAAATGGTTGTATGCCCTACTATCATTGTCACACTAATGAATGATAATGACTTGAACCATTGAATTATTAAATTCCATGATTATTACTTGAAATTAATTAATAAATAAATCAGGAATAAGTTGTCTAATGTATACAAACCATTATATTATTATAGGAGTGATAAAACTCGAGCTACCCATGGATTCATGTGGGAATGCATTTAGCACTCGTAGATTCCATTCTAATTCATGGATGGTAGTTGCCAAGGATGAGACCCACCCTGGAACATGATCTTTGTCTATAAGTGGATTCTTGGTATGATACCATAGGATCCCTACATTATTATTACTACATTCCTTGGATACACTCCTTGGATCCAGCAAGATGTCTATAAAAAATGAGGTTCCTTGGATACACCCTTGGGGCTAGTCATCGCTTATCCCATTTTACATTGGATGAATTCCTTAAAATCGGGTTGAATTATATTATGGTGAAATTACATGGTTGATACCCCTTTTATTACTCTCTTACCACTATATCTAGACTATAGTTTATTACCAATTTTGGATTGACCCCTACGGTCAAGGATTCCATGGTTATTACCTTGGATCCCTTTCATTATTATTATCATTTAAGGATGCATTGTTAGATATTGGATCATTCAATATTATTATAGTGATATGATACCGGTGATGGTTATACCTCACATGAATTACCAAATAAACTAGAACACAATTAATTAAAATGAACTGGTTACATGTTTAGACACCAATTGAGGCCAAAGAATGTACTTGGGTATTTATGTTATTATACTGCTTTACATTTATAGATGCATGCTTGCACACTATTTTAGTTTATATTACACAGACTAGATGTTATAGACACTATTAGTGGTGGAATTCTAAGATTTATATCAGACCCTATTCAGGATTCCATTGGTACCCAAGATTATTACATGTATGCAGGTGTTGACAAAGGGAAGCATCCTACATTGGACACTTGATTGATTACTTTCTTTAGGACGGAGTTGGGCGAAAGATGACTGAGCTGGAGCTCAAGATTCTTGGATAATTTTTGGGTTCTTTTTTTCTACTTTTGTATAATACTAGTTCCCATTTCTTTGTATCCATGTTTTCTAGTTTTTTAGGGACATGACATGTATCATTAGCTTTTCTATTTAATCATCAGTTTCTTCAGTTATTTGTTATTCCCATGTGATTCTGTTGTGCCATATGATTACTTATATTTATAATGATATTCACCTATTATTATATTTATACACTTCTCTACACTCTAATAATAAGTGAAATGTATCCCCATAGACACACCCTAGGCCCTTTCTACTAGTTAGTGGACTCTAGAATTCAAGGCGATACACTTGAGGCCTAGTTACCCCTAGACCTGGGGCACCTATGATTGGAATTCGGGTATGAGATGTCACAATTTCGTATCATATGGGGTTATTTTATTGAATTAGTATTTGAAGATAATACATTGTAGATTTATAATTCTTTGGAACATGGATATAGGGCATGCTGGGGTGTTCTTAACCCATGTTAAGGGGTAAATGATGAGTTTCCAATTTTTTTTTATTTTTTCTATTACATTTAATTTTAATTCACCATTGGGTAACACACATGATATGTGATGGTTGTTGTTGCTATTATTATTGAGAAATTTATTTCATCCTTGGCATGATGATATGAGGCAAAAGATCATTTTTACATGCATCATCATAAACACATAGAATTCACATTCCTTACACATGCTATTCCATTTAGATTCATTTTACTTCTTCCATTATCTTGATATTCCTTTGATTTTTGAGTGAGACTTGATTATATATTATGATTATGCTTCACTTTGACTATGATTGATTGATTTACCATTACAATTAGTGATGTTTATGGGCCCTCATGGGTTAGAATGAGCTGTTTACTAAGTGAGGATATTGTATATAAACCGTTACATTCTGTGACTGAATGTAAACTAAGTTAAATAGAATTAAGTGGGTGTTGATTTCATTGATAAGGTGTACATTAAATGATTCAATTTGAATGAAAATACATTTTAATCAAACATTGATATAAGTTTATAACCAAATGAAACTAAAAAATATGTAATCTGAATAAAAAATAAATGGTTTCTAGTAAATGATTAGGCAAGAAATAGTTCATCTGTGACAACCCAAGGTTTTAAAAATAAATTGAAATACATGAAATACTGATTTATTACATAATGAAACTTTATTTTAAGGATATAGTTATAAACTAGACATTAAACATAATTTTTCCACTTCTATGATTTGAATTTTGAAAAATTGACATCTACTATTACGATCAACAAGTTATTGGGAGTCTAATAGAACCAACTTGTTTTTTTGGTAAATAATAACATAACCTTATGAATAGTAATATGAATAGTAATATGAACCTTATAAATAGTGAACATATTATTATTAGTTTGTCTTAAGGTTATAAGATAATGAGATATTGATTATTTTTCAAGGTGATATTAAATGATTTATAGTTTTAAAATTGTTATTTTTGGAATAAATTATTATTTTATTGAGAAATAAATTTTCTCATATTTAGAAAATTATTTTGAAAAAATGGGGTTCATTTTTTAATTATTCTTATAAAAAATTGTTAGAGTGAATTTTATGATTTTTATGAAATACTCAATTTTTTTATGAATAGTGAAATGCGGTAAATTACCATATATATACATTATATGTTAAATACACTATTCTTAGAATCTTGGATGATTCAAGGACACTTGGTTCTAACTCACATGATCTATTTACTATTTTGGGTCAAATGAATCAATACTATTCACAGTCTTGAGCAAAAATATTAAACTAATGATTAAAATAATTGAAAACCCCTCCTCTCCTCCACTATAAATACCACCCTCACGCCCTCTTCCACTAACACCTCTCAAGCTTCGATAATTTTCTAAATTATGACAAATCCATTTACCAAGGATCTTCCCCAGGTCCAAGACCTACAGGTCTCACCAAAACTCCAAAACCAAATCTCTTAAGGAGGTTCTCAATGAGAATATATCAAGAGGTAAAAATCCTCTTTCATTTTCTAGTGTTTTCTTTTAAATTATTTTCTTTTATTATAATCTCTTTACCTCCCCTTATCCAAGAGGCATGAAAAATCTAGTATTATATATATTATTTAGTTTTATCATGTTCATGGAAAAATTCATCAGTATTCGTCCTCTCATCTTCCTCTTATTTTAAAACTAAAAACATTTTCTGTGATGTGTCGATTTATTGACATCGTGGACGATGTGTCTTCAATTTACATTACCTCCATAAAATATGGTTGTAAAACCAATTTAATGGTTGAGAAAGATTGTAAATATTATTATGTGACCTCTCTTATGTTCTTCAATTAACTTATATTCATAATATTAAAGGTATATAATGTAATAAGCTCATGATTATTGAAGAACGACCAAAATGATCTCAATGAATATCAATAATGATTTATCTAATGATTCATCCTCATTCCATATAACAAAAATTAATTATGGAATAGTTTAATATTATAGAAACATATTAAGATCATTTTTTCCACTTTTGGAGTTTTTTTCCATTCAACAAGAAAATCCTTTACGAACCGACCATGGAAATCATGCAAAACACCCACCTAAAACAATGAAAATAAAAACATATTATTAATAAATGGGTCGAATGATGATATAAATTGATCATATAATGTGTTATAAACATTATTATGCTTTTCTAAAATATTAATAACACCCTTTTAACATTTTTAGATGGGGTTTAAATAAGTTTTTAGTAAGAAGAACCCAAGTTAAGTAAATACTTAACTCAATTTCCATTCTTTGGGTGATCCTTCTACTTCATTGAATTTTTTATGATAAGTTTATTTGTGGAATTGAAATACATTATATTATGTTTTATATCTTTATTTATTGTTTGTACACATATTCCTTAAATTATATTAATTTCTCACATCAATTATATGATATTTGTAGGGGACTTTTATTCAAAAATCCTCTTTAAAAATTCAATTTTATGAAATTAAAAAGTAATGTTTTTATGAAATTATTCATGTTTTATGATTATTTTCTAGTTCATGGCAATTTTTTATGATTTATGGTGGACCTATATCTCCCTTCAATGCATTGGGTATGAGTAAGTTGGAGGTTGGCCGTATGGTTACTCCATGTGTAACTGTGCTGGTTACACTATAAGGTAGTCCGGGGGGTTGCATTGTAAGGTAGCTGTGATGGTTAAAAATAATAAGGCAGTCATGAGGGTTACAATATAAGTAATTAATTCCAACAGATACCCTTATGGTTTTATATTTTTTCTTTAATGTTTTGTGGAGATTTCATGTTTTAGAAAGTAAGTATATATGGATGAGAAGTATGTCTTTGTGAAAATGATTTCATATTTTTATAAGTATTCATGAACTAATGATTTCTTTACTTCTTTTTATATCCCTTACTAATCCTTTTATCCTAATCCCATGTTATTAAATGTTTTTATAATGTTATAGGGAAGTGTAAGAGAACAAAAGAAGCAAAGTTAAAGGTTATGAAGATTTTTTAAAGAAATCATGTTGTTGTTTTGTGTAAAACAAAATTATGTTTTAGAAGGAATGGATACTGTTTTAATGGTAGACACATTTTATACTTTTGGGTGTATATATTTTAGTTATTTCCTAAATTTATAAAAATATAAAACAAAAAGTACCTTTGACAATGTAAAGAAGTAAAATCAAGTTGAAATAGCTAAAATATATAATATTAAAGTGGGGTCTTTATAGTTGGTTTCAGAGAACGATTTATATAATAGTAGGAGTTAGTATGATGTTAGAAAATACCATAAATAAATTATATCTTATTTTTATATTGAAATGGTATATTATTTAATGATTAAAATGTTTCTTATCAATGATATTTATGTTTAGAATGGTTTTTGTGGAAGAAACTAGGATGCTGTAGTAGGTAGGAATCGAGGGGCTGATATATTTTTGAATCTCAAACCTAGAATAGTGGGAACTGTAATTGAGTAGTTTGAGACGGTAATTTATTTTCTAAAACACGAAATAAATGGTTGAAGAATCCATGCAAGAGAATAATCAGAGCTACAGAAAAGGAACATGATAATAGTGGAACATTTTATGTGGAAACACCCTCCTGCTTTTAGTGGATCTTCTAACCTAGTAGCAGCTGGAGGATGGATTAAATCCCTAGAAAATATATTTAATGTTATGGGATTTTTATATAATCAAATGGTTTGTCATTACATTTATCATTTGGATGGTGAAGTTGATCAGTAGTGGCCAATGGTCAATAATACCAGTGATAAAGAGGAGATTGAAGCCTTAGAGTGGGATTAATTTAAAAGCCTTTTCCTTGAGAAACATTTTCCAAAGGTGTTTTGACTTAGGATGGAGAAGTAATTCATTAAATTGAGGAAAAATTAAGAGTATTTAGTGGTCGTGTATAAATAAAACTTCACCCAACTGGAAAGGTACACTCCAAATATTATTCGGGATCTTGATAGTAAAATCAATCTATTTTTCAGTATTGAATCCAAGATACCAAAGAGAATTAGCCTCCCATGAATTCAGATTTTATGAGAAACATGTCTGATGTGATGAGAGGGTAGAAATGGAGTTTTCTAATGATAAATTTTACTTGGAAACCAAACATAAGAAGATGTACAGATGGAATGCGATGGGTAAGAATCAATCAATGAAACTTGATGGTAAGAAAGTCCAGTATCTAGTTTGTGAAAAGTATGGTAAAAAGAACCCTAGGGAATGTATTAACAAAATAGGTAAGTGTTTTCCATTTGTTAGTTTTGGATATATGGACCAATATTATAATTTAAATGATCTTAAGATAAATTCTAATAAGAAAACTGTAATGTTTTTCAAATGTGGTGAGATGGGTCATTATGAAAATATATTCCCAAAGAAATATCTGATTGATGGAAATAAGACATAATATAAGAATAAAGGTGTAGTGAGTTATTTTGCGACTGTGTCAGCAGATGTAGGGCTATCCAATGAAGTTTTATCAGTTAATTTTTTTGTTTTATTATATTTTTCTAAAGTGTTGTTTGATATGGGGTCTGTACATAATTTTTTTTCTGAGAAATTTTCTAGTAAATTGAAAATTTTACCTCAAGAAATGAGATTGGAAATTAGGTTTAAAACACCAGTGGAAGTATTACATCAAAAAATAATTATAAGAATCTTATTTTTTTTCTGTGGAATGAAATTACATGAAAACATTGTTGTTTTACCCTTATTATAGTTTGATATTATTATGGGTATGGATTGTATTTCTATTTATCATTATAATATTTATATTATAGATAAAGAAGTTGTTTTTTCAGAATGAGTTTTAGTTTTTAAATAAGAACGAACCCATACAATAAATAACATGTCAGGAAGTTGAGAAACTATTAAAAAAATATAAATGAATGTTATCTTTCTCATATTGTTGAAAATAAGGAAACTATTCATATTAATTATATTCCAGTGTTAATGAATACCATGATGTCTTTCCTGATGATTTTCCTGGTGTTATACCAGATTGAGAACTTGAATTCACAATTAAATTAGTTCCTGATTCTTAGAAAATTTCAAATCCCCCTTATCTAATAGATCAAATGGAACTTCTGAAATATAAAAATTAGTTTCAGGAGCTTCTTGATAGATGAATCATTTATCTTAGCACTTCTCCACAGGGATCTCCTATTTTTTATTTAAAAATAAAATGGCTCCCTAATATTTTGCATTTATTATAGATATTTGAATAACATTACTATTAATAATAAGTATCCTTTACCTCATATTGATGACATGTTTGGTTGTATTTAGGGAGCTAAGTATTTTTCCATGATTGACTTGAGATATGCATACCATTAGCTAAAGGTAAAATAAAATGACATTCCAAAAATAGGTTTTTGAAATAGATGTGGTCATTATGAATTTGATGGTATATTGTTTTGTTTAACTAATTCACCTACTATTTTCATGTATCTTATTAATAGAATATTTCATGAGTTTGTGGATATGTTTTTGGTTGTTTTTATTGATGAAATTATGGTATATTGTAGAAGTAAATATCATCATAAAAAATATCAAAGGGTCTTTTTTGAAACCTTAAAATAAAATACACTGTATGGAAAACTCAGCATGTGTGAATTTTGGTTGTAATAAATTTATTTCATTAGTCACATTGTTTTTAAAGTTTGAATGACTATAGATCATGACAAAAAATTGGTTGATGAATAGAGAAGGCCTACAAATTTTACAGAGATTCATATTTTTTTGGATTAAAAAGTTATTGAAGATGATATGTTTAATACATTACAAGTTTATTTAGCCTACTATCTATGTTAACATGAAATGGGGTTAAATTTATTTTGATAGAATAATGTGATGTTTGTTTTCAAGAATTGAATAGAAGATAAGTGAATGCTCCAATTTTGACCCTATCTTACAGAAATGGTGAGTTTGTCATCTACAATGATGCTTAATTAAAGGGAATTGGTTGTGTTCTGATACATAATGATTAGTTAATTACTTATGCTTCAAGAAAAATAAAACCTCATGAGTTAAATTATCCCAAATGTTATTTTTAATTAGAAGATGTGGTATTCGATTTAAAAACTTGGAGGCATCATTTATATGGAGCCAAATGTGAAATATATATTGAACAAAAAAGTCTGAAGTATATATTCACTCAAAAAGAATTAAACATGTGGTAGAGAAGATGGATTGAATTGATAAAATATTTCTATTTCACGATCAACTACCATCATAGAAAATCAAACAAAGTGCAAGATGCCTTGAGCCAAAAATATCATGCATCATTAACCATGTTACATTTGAAACAAGACCCCTTGATTAATGATTTGATGAATTTTTGCTTGGAATTTGTTGGTGCAAGAAATTACTTTATGTTGTTTCAAATTTCAGTGCAGTCATCTTTTTTTGGATAGAATTATGATGGTGAAGAAGAAATACCATGAGTTACAGGAAAAGTAGATTTTTTTAAAATGGGTATGTTTCCATAATTTAACCTTGATAAGGATTGTGTTTTAAGATTTGGAATGAAATAATGTGTACCTTATGATTATCAAATGAATAAAGAATTGTTGTGTGAAGATCATAGTTCTCCATTTTCAGTTCATCTTGTAAGTACTAAGATGTATAGTGACATTCAGAAGTATTACTGGTGGGATGGAATGATAGGAGATATTGCAGATTCTATAGAGAAATGTTTTACATGTCAGCAGGTTAAAGACGAGAGGCAATTACCAAAGGGGATGCTTCAACCTTTTCCAGTGATAGAGTGGAAATGATAAAACATATCCATGGAATTCATGGTGGGACTACCAAATATTTATCTAGGTAACAATTCAATTTGTGTTTTTGTTGATCTGATGACTAAATATACACATTTCATTCCTATTCAAGATATTATATCTTTGGATAAGCTTTATTAACCTTACCTCAAATAGATTTTTAGGTTACATGGAGTTCCTATTTCCATTGTTTCTAACTGTGATCCCAGGTTCACTTATAACTTTTTTAAAGGCCTTTAGAAGTCATTGGGAATAGAATTAAATTTCATTATAACTTTTCATCCTCAATAAGATGGGAAGTCATAATGGACGATCAAACTTTGGAGGATACACTTCAATCTTGTTTAATGGATTACTAGGGAACTTGTGATCAGTATATTTATTTAGATGAATTTATTTATAATAACAGTTTTAATTACATTATACAGATGGTAGTATTTGAAGCATTATATGGGAAGTGGTGTCAAACTCCATCTTTTTAAGATGATGTTTGGGAAAGAAAGTTTATAGGACTAGAATTAGTAGAGGAAGTGGCTCAGAAAGTGAATATAATCCATCAACACTTGTGGAAAACTCAGAACATGCAGGAAAGTTATTTAGATAACAAGAGGAATGAATTTTATTTCATGTTATGTGACCATTTTTATTCATAGAATCTTACCACGGAAAAGTGTTATGCATTTTAGTAGGAAAAGAAAGCTAAGTCCACAATTCATTGGAGCTTATGAAATCATGGAGAAAATTGGATTAGTCACCTACCTAGTAGATTTTTCATCACATTTATCTCAGGTACAAAATGATTTTAATGTTTTTATGTTGACAAACTATGTGCTAGAATCATCTAATGTTTTGATCCTAGAACAAATTCAGTTGGAAGAGAACATTTCTTACGAAGAGAAAACTATTTAGATTCTTGATTTAAGAGAACAAGTATTTTGGAATATTGTAATCCACTGGGTAAAGGTTTTGTGAAGAAACCACATGGTTGAAGAAGCAACATGGGAATATGAAAATGCTATGAAGGAAAGGTAACCTCACTAGTTTAATAAGTAAATAAAATTGTAAAGACATAATTTCTAGAAGGTGGGGAGAATGTAACACCCAAAGGTTTTAAAAATAAATTGAAATAAATGAAACATTGATTATCAACATAATGAAACTTTGTTTTATGTATATTGTTATAAACTATCCATTAAACATAATTTTTTCACTTCTATTATTTGAATTTCGAAAAACGGACATCTAGGTTGGGATTAGTATGTTAATTGGAGTCTAATAGAACTAAATTGTTATTTGGTAAATAGTAAAATATCCTTACAAATAGTAATATGAATAGTAATATGACCCTTATGAATAAAAAATTGTATTATTATTATTATTATTTTTAAAGGTTATAATATAATGAGATATTGATTAATTTTCAAGGTGTTAAAAAATGAGTTATTTTTTTAAAATTGTTATTTTATGAATATATTAATATTTTATTGAAAAATCAACTTTCATATATTAAGAAATTTATTTTGATAAAATTGAGTTCATTTTTGAATTTTATTCATTAACAAATGGTTAGGGTGTATTTTTGGGATTTTTATGAAATACTCGAATTTTTGATGAATAGTGTAATATGGTAAATTACTGTATATATACATATTATGATAAATACGTTATTCCTAGAATATTTGTTGATATAAGTACACTAAGTTTTAACTCACAAGATCTATTTACTATTTTGGGTCACATGATTCAAGACTATTCATAGTATTGAGAAAAAATGTTAAACTAATGATTAAAATAACAAAAAACCCCTCCTCTCCTCCAATATAAATTCCACCCTCACCCCCTCTTCCTCTCACACCTCTCAAGCTTTTATAATTGTCTAAATTCTACTAAAACCCCTTCAAAAGTATTTTCTTCAAATCCCATACCTTCTTCTCACACCAAAAGGCCAAAAACAAAGGCCTTAAAGAGGATCTCACAGAGATGTGATCAAGAGGTAAAAATCTTCTTTCATTTTCTTGAGTTTTCTTTTCAATTCTTTTCTTTTATTATACTCTAGTCACCTAACCTTATCCAAGAGGCCTGAAATCTCTAATATTATATATATTTTGGATTGTTATAATGTTTATAGAATAATTAATCCACATTGTTCCTCTCATATTTCTTTTATTTTAAAAATAAAAACATTGTTTGTGATGTGTTGATTTACTGACATCATGGACGATGTGTCTTCAATTTCCTTTACTTCCTTCAATGATGGTTTTAAAACCATTTTAATGGTTGAAAAGGATTTTAAAGTTTATTATATTACCTCTCTTATGTTCTAGAATTAAATTATATGCATAATATTAAAGGTATATTATGAATGAAGTTCGTCATTATTCACTATGGGAAGAGTGGTTTTTTGCGACGAGTCAATTGCAACGGGAATATATACCATCACAAAAGGTTCGATGAAATACGTATTTTCGACGGGAGTCTTTTCCCATCGCAAATAGTAGGTAAATTGTGACTGGAATAGGCAACCCGTCACAATAGGTTTGGTGCAGTTTGCACGCCAAAACACGGGAAGCGTATTTGGGATGGGGATGCATCCCCGTCACAAAAGCCCAATGGCGGTAAATACCATTTGCGATACGCAAAGTCACCCGTCGCAAATAGTATGTCAGTAGGTGTGTATTTGCGATATGACCCATCGCAAATACCCTTTTAACCGCCGACTGTAATTAATGCGGGTGAGGGTATTTACGACGGGCCCCGTCGCAAAAGCCCAGTGGCAGTAAATACCATTTGCGACGGGTAAAGCTGCCATTCGCAAATAGTGTGTTTTTGTGACGGGACCCGTCGCTAATACCCTTTTAACCGCAAACTGTAATTAATGCGGGCGGAGGTATTTGCGACAGACCCCGTCGCAAATACCACCATTTGCGATGGAAACCGGTCACAACTAGCCCCGTCGCAACAAATCTATCCAATATATTCCCCCACCCGTTTTTTTCCAAATCACTCAGATCCTCCTCTCACTCTCTCTTCATTCTCCAGTTTTAAGGAAAATATTTCTTTTAGTTAATTTTTTTTATACGAGTGCAATTGGAAGGCGTCAATACCTTCAGAATATCAATGTTTATGGTATTTATATTTTATTTTTTTATATTTATTTTATTTATTTTATATTAATTTTAATTGTTGTTTATTTGTTGTAATTAAATTAGATTTAAATTGATTTTTTTATATTTATTTTTAGTAAGAAATTGATATTGTTAGTGATAATTATAAATAATTAGTGTTAATTTGCAATAATTAGATATTATTATATATAATTAGCGGAATTTAGTCATAATTAGATATAATTAGGGGTAATTAGTAATAATTAGATATAATTAGTAATAATTTGATATAATTAGTAATAATTAGATAAATTAGTAATAATTAGATATAATTAGTAATAATTAGATACAATTAGTAATAATTAGATATAATTAGTAGTAATTAGATATAATTATTAATAATTAGATATGATTAGTAATAATAAGATATAATTAGTAGTAATTAGATATAATTATTAATAATTAGATATAATTAGTAATAATTAGATATAATTAGTAATAATTAGATATAATTAGATATAATTAGATATAATTGGTAATAATTCGGTATAATTAGTAATAATTGGTAATAATTGGTAATAATTATATATAATTGGTAATAATTAGATATAATTCGTTGTAATTGGTAATAATTGGTAATAATTGGTAATAATTAGATATAATTAGTAATAATTATATATAATTAGTAATAATTAGATATAATTAGTAATAATTTGATATAATCAGTAATAATTAGATATAATTAGTAATAATTTGATATAATTAGAAATAATTAGATATAATTATTAACAATTAGATATAATTTGGTATAATTGGTAATATTGGTAATAATTGGTAATGATTAGATATGATTAGTAATAATTAGATATAATTAGTAATAATTAGATATAATTATGTATAATTGGTAATAATTGGTAATAGTTGGTAATAATTGATAATAATTAGATATAATTGGTAATAATTATATATAATTTCGTATAATTGGCAATAATTGGTAATAATTAGATATAATTAGTAATAATTAGATATGATTAGTAATAATTAGATATAATTAGTAATAATTTGATATAATTAGTAATAATTAGATATAATTAGTAATAATTAGATATAATTCGGTAAAATTGGTAATAATTGGTAATAATTGGTAATAATTGGTAATAATTGATAATAATTAGATATAATTTGTATTAATTAGATATAATTGGTAATAATTAGATATAATTAGTAATGATTTGATATAATTAGTAATTATTTGATATAATTAATAATAATTTGATATAATTAGTAATAATTAGATCTAATTAGTAATAATTAGATATTATTCGGTATAATTGGTAATAATTGGTAATAATTTGTAATAATTAGATATAATTGGTAATAATTAGTTATAATTCGGTATAATTGGTAATAATTGGTAATAATTGGTAATAATTAGATATAATTGGTAATAATTAGATATAATTGGTAATAATTAGATATAATTGGTGATAGTTAGATATAATTGGAAATAACTAGATATAATTAGTAATAATTAGATAAAATTACTAATAATTAGTTATAATTAGTAATAATTAGATATAATTAGTAATAATTAGTAATAATTGGTAATAATTAGTAATAATTAGTAATAATAGATATAATTAGACATAATTAGATATAATTTGATATAATTTGATATAATTTGATATAATTTGATATAATTTGATATAATTTGATATAATTAGATATAATTAGATATAATTAGTAATAATTAGTATTAATTAGTAATAATTAGTAATAATTAGATATAATTAGATATAATTAGATATAATTAGATGTAATTAGATATAATTAGATATTCTTGGTTGATCACCTTGCAAGTAGCATTATAGTAGGACAACCCAAGTAATTCCCTTCTCATCTATAAGAACTATCTCACATGACCCTTTACATAGACCATTCTTCCTTGACAATTTAAGGGAAAGATACTGATGTCCCCTCAAATTTTTAAGAAAGAATGATCTATGTAAAGGGACCGAGATGATTCTTAAAGATGAGAACGACATTACTTTGGTCATCCTATTGCAACACTACTTGTGAGGTGATCAACCATACGAAGACAATTATAGAGTTTACATTGGACATGACTAACAAATACTTTTTATTGCGCATGACCTGACAATTCGCGACCCTTTGAGATTTGAACATGTTAAGAATAGAGCAAAGCCTATTGTGAATATTGATAATTTTAATATTTTAATAATATTAATATTGTTTTTTAATAAATATTGATAATATAATTTTTTTATTAGTAATAATTAGTAAATTAAAACTACTTGGTTAACGAAGGGAAAATTTGTAATCATCTCCACAATGATGATTACCAAATTTATTTTCATTATTCATGCATTTTTCATTTTGCTTGATAAGTATTACTAAATTGGTACTACTGCGATGTAGGCATCCAACTCAAGAGGAGCTCATGGAGGGACATCATCTTCGGGCTCAAAGTATCAGGAGCAGTTGCGAGCTCAGGCTGAGCTTATAGAGACTTTGCAGAAGCAGCATGAAGCGATGTGTCGGCGGCAGCAGTAGTAGGAGAAGCATCACGAGGAGGAGCTGGGTCGATTGGAGCAGCGACGACAACAGGAGTATCACGAGCAGATGGAGTGCATGTGCCATCTGACTCGTAGTTTAGGGATGAAGTTTACTCCACCTCCTCCAGACGACCCCCAATGATATTTTTGTTTATGTTAAAAACATTTGAATTCATGTTTTGTAATAATATGAACTATTTACAATTTCAGTATTTTATATTGGTGGAAATATTGCATAATTTATTTATTTTTCAATATCTTATTATTTATTATTAGTATTATATTTTTTAATATTTGTTTATTTTACTAATAATAATAATATTTTATGAATATTTTATATTTTTTTGAAAATATTGAATCTTTTAATAATTTTATTTTATTTTAATAATATTTATATTAATTTTTTATTAATCATAATTTTAGTAAATATATTTTTTTTACTATTATATTTTTTGTTGTTTTTTTATTTTACTAATAATAATATTTTCTATTTTTATATTATTTTTATAATAATAACATAATTTTTTCATTAATCATAATTATATTAATTTTTTTAAATAATTTTAGTATTTTCGATGGGGTCTTTTGTGATGGGGTCCCATCGCAAATAATTGAAATATTTTTTTAATATTAGTATTTTCTAGAGGAAAATGGGCCCGTCGCAATTACTATTTGCGACGGGCCCCTCACAAAAGGTTTATGGGTATATAATGTATATAATCGGAAGACTATTTGCGATAGGTAAGTTCCCCATCACAAAAACTAATTGTGACTGGCCCATTGCAAACGGTTTTTAGGTATATAATGTATATAATCGGGAGGTTTTTTGCGATGGGTAAAATTCCCGTCGCAACAGATATTTTTTGCGACGGGTCCGTCGCCAAAGATATCTGTTGCGATGCCATTTTATACAAAGAGCTATTTGTGATGGGGGCCCATCACAAAAGGCTATTTATGACGGTATCCTGTCGCAAATAGCACGTTGAAAAAAATAGGAATTCCAGTAGTGATGGAAGAACTGCCAAAATGATATAGATAAATATCACTTATTCTTTGTATAATGATTCATCTTATACCATATAACCAAAATGATTTATGGAATAATTTAATATTTTAGAAACATATTAACACCATTTCGTTCCACATCTGGTGTTTTTATTCTTTTCAAAAAGAAAATCCTTTATATACCGACCATGGAAATCATGTAAATCACGCACCCAAAACAATGGAAATAAAAAAATATTATTAATTAATGGGTCAAATGATGTTATAAAACGATAATATAAGGTGTTATAAACATGATTATTATTCTAAAAAATATTATTAACCCCTTTTTAACATTTATTTAGGTGGTTTAAAAAAGTTTTTAGTAATACAAACCCGAGGTAAGAGAATTTTTTACCCAATTTCCATTTTTTAGGTTATCCTTATTCTTAATTAATTTTTCATGATAAGATTATTTTTGAAATTAATTTATATTATATTATGTTTTATTATGTTTATTTATAGTTTATGCACATATTTATTTCATTCTATTAGTTTCTCAAATCAATTATACAATATTTTTAGGGGATTTTCCTTAATAATCCACTTTTAAAATTCCATTTTTATGAAATTCAAAAGAAATGTTCTTATGAAATTATTCATGTTTTATGATCATTTTTTTGGTACTTGGGCATTGTTTATGATGAAGGGTGGGAACTATATATCCCTCCAATGCAGTGGGTATGTGCATGTTTGAGGTCTTCCATATGGTTACTCTAAGTGTAACTACGATGGTTATACCATAAGGTAGCCATGATGGTTACATTGTAAGGTAGATGTGATAGTTAGAAATAATAATTTAGATGCTATGGTTGGAATATAAGTTAGTATTTCTCCAGTATAACCTTATGGTTATATATTTTTTCTTTAATGCTTTATGGAGATCTCATGTTTGAAAAAGTAAGTATATATGGTTCATATGTATGTCTTTGTGAAAATGATTTCATATGTTTATAAGTATTCATGGACTAATGGTTTATTTCCTTATTTTTAAATACCTTACTGAGATTTTTATGCTCATCCCATTTTTATAGATGTTTTCCATAGGTTATAAAAATGTTTAAGATAAATAAGGAATTCATGTAAAAAGTTATGATTATTTGTCAAAGAAATCATCTTGTTGTTTTGTGTTAAAAAAATTTATGTTTTGGAATGAATGAATATTGTTTTAATGGTACCCACTTTGTATTCTTGTGGGTTGATTTGTTGGATTTATGTCATAACTTTATGTTTGGAAAAAATCCCTCCTGGAAAGATTACAACATTTTTGGGTTGGTTGTGTTTGTTGATAATGCAGGCCTCTATGGTGAATTTTTGAGTTCCAAAAATGTTGAAAATACATGTTAAAAAAGAACCATGACAAAGGAATGGGAGATATGTATATACAACAAAAATATTAGATACAAGGTGGTTCCATTTTCCAGCCTTTGCCAATTTTTTGGGGTGTAAAATTTGGTGTTTGGTGAGCATCGTGAAAATGGGATTTCCTTAAATATCTCATCAAAATATGGAAAAGGAATGATTTCTCCAAATATAGGATTCTTTATGTGGATTTCATGAAAACATGAAGAAAGTTGATAATGTTTTTCATGATTATGACAAGCTTCGTGAACAACAACATTGAAGATAATTATGGCAGTGAAGGGAATTGTGAGTGGAGCTTCCCAGCGAAGGTGCAAAGGAATTGATGGAACACTCCATTATTACAATGAGCTCCATGATCCAATAATTTCCATGGTTCTTTGCGATATAGAGATAAGTTTGGAAGAAATTTTGGAGCTTTGTAATTTGAGATGATGTGGTGATGACTATGCGCTGAAAGTTCAAGGGTCAGTAGAATCTCTTATAAATAGGCTTCAACCCCTTGAGAGAAAGAGTGAGTTCTCAACAAAAAATTTATTTCTCCCAAATCATGAAGGAGGTTTGTAGAGGCAGTGTGCTTCGCGAAATATAGGAGCTTCATAGTAGCTAATCTAGCTCCATGAAATTGTTGTGTTTCGCATTTGCTCAATGAGATTCGCAAAGGAAGTCACTTTGGGACGACTTGATCACTATGACAACCTATGATTTGTGAAGGATTGAGATTTTTGATGGATTCAGATCTATGAAGTAGTGTGATCTATGAAGTATTGATCTCTATGAAGGTGTGTGCTTTGTGGAGAGGTATGAGCTTCATGAAGGCTTGTTTTAGCTTCACGGAATTGTGAGCTTCACAAAGTAGGGTTCTTTTCAGAGGTATTTCCAATGGTTTTTTCCTAGAGATCAGAGGCAAAGGGGTATTCATCCATGGATGAAATTTATACTTCAACAAAGCATCTATCTATAATTACAGATGTATTCATTAGTGATAATTAAGAGACATACAAGTCTATAAACTATGAGTGGATCTTCTGAAGAAGTAGTGAGCTCACTTTAGTTGAGAGAGAAGTGAGTTATCAAAATTGTGAGTGGTTTTAAACTAGGAGGGACTATGAGTCCACTTTGACCTTATAAAAAACAGTGCTCTTATAGTGGATTTGGTACATTGTAACATCGTTGGTTTATGCTCCTTGGATGTATCCCAGTGAAGGTGAACCAAGTAAAATTGTTTTGTCCTATGCATGCTTTAATTTTTGTTCATACTCTGCACCAAGAATCATAAGGAAGAGTGTTTTGTCCAATGATGAAACAAGATCAAAGGGGTAGTTGTTTTAAGTTGCATACCCTGATCCACCCCCCTCTTAGGGTATTTAGCCTAGGGTACCTAACCCTTTTGATGAATCATAACCAAAAAGAACTTTGGGAATGTAAAGAAGTGAAATATAGTTGAAATATCATGATTATGTAATGTTTAAGTCATAGTCCTTATGTTATCCTTTATCTATAGGAAACCATGTATGTTATGCTTGAAATACCTGGCCTTCTAAGAAGGTGGTTCAGGTAGTATACCTTGGGTTGTGATCCCTTCCTTTTGTTTAGTTTCCATTAGTTATTATATCTAATTATAATCTTTTTTTGAGGTATGTGATTGGAATTTAGAGACCAATGATCCCACAATTTTCTCATGTCATGATTCATGAGGGTGGTGATGACCATGATCCAAACCTGGTGGGCCCTGAGGTGTTTGAATTATCACTAGGAGATCCACTTGAGTCACTGCCTACTATACCTGATCTGGGTACCGACACTCGGATTTTTGAGAGTTTCCAACATCTAATGCAATCCTGGAAGGGTTCTGCAAGATCTACACCTGTAATTCATGATCTAAATCATGAGAACTAGTTGCAACATCCTCCCACCTTCTCGAGGGATTGAAGTCTTCAATTTATTGATTTTTGGATAGAGGACACCCAATATATATTTCATTATATAGAGACTCCTCTACAATGGAGGTCCAAACATTCCACGTGAATTATTCATGATTGGGACACAAATTGGTGGGATGTAATTACCCAGGATTGTCACAATAAGGGAATAGTAGGGGATGATTTCCAGACTGCCTTCTATGACGACTTCATTCCTCAGACACTAAGAGATGATCATGCCATAGATTTTATGCATCTATAGAAGGGTATTATGACATTCATAGAGTATTCAATGTGTGTCACTGAGTTATAGTTCTTTGCACCGCTTCAAGATGGGGATGATCTTTCACATGCTAGACACTTTGAGGATAGGCTACAATATGACATTAATACTCAGGTGAATCTCTTTTTCCTACCTAATTTTTATAAGATCATCAATCGTGATCTTATCACTAAGAAAAACCTGAGTTATGATGATAGTAATAGGCATAGAAGATCAGTTCCAAGGCAAACTAATAGTTCTTCCATTAGCAGGAAACATTCCCTCATAGTTTCTCATCACGTCAGTGGAAACTAGGGTACCCATACGGGTTGTGTTGTGGTGTGACTTCAGTTTGTTCGATAGGGGAATCATAAGCCTCAATGTGATAGATACCCTATAGAGTATTGGGCTTGTGGATACATGGGGGATCTTCAAAGATTTTATTGTACATTTCTATCATATTCTAGTAGAATAGGATCCACACAATCTCCACCTTCTAGGGGTGGTTATTTTATGCCACATCATGAAATAACGTAGAGTACCACTAGCAGGACTAACCAATTATGAGGTTGTGTCCATGGTATCTATATTTTGGACCATCAACACTAGTAGAGTGGTCATACTCAGGGTAGTCTAGCTATTACACATGGCTATGGATTAGGTCAGTTTCATGCATTACATATGATACATGTACTATTCTAGTATCCTCCACTATAATATCTGATTTATTTGAAAAAAAGGCACTTCAAACTCGTTCATCTATTTAACTATCATGAAAATTATTGGGTTGGAAATATAGTATTATTGTAGTGCAATGTCCTAGGATAAAAAGTTGGGAGTATGATCAGAGGGCATACACCAATGTTGGGACTGCCCCATTAAGGTAGGTAGTTAACCTTTCTTGTGGGACATATTTTTTCTAAAGATGAAAAGTTGTAATTTTACTATCGTTATATATTGGTTGGTTCCATATCATGTCTTTGTTTACTTATATCAAAACAAGGTATCATTGACATCATAAGATGGAAGAAGTTTTCTACAAAATGATGGGTGGAATATCGAGGACTTTATAGCTAGACCAGAGCATAATGGGCTTGGTGGAGTGACTGAACATATTCTAGTCTCTTCATGGAGGATCAAGGAGTACACTTTGAATATTTTTCTCCCATAGTAGATCAATTTGGGGACATTTTTCCTAACAATATTTCTAGCTTACCACCTATGAGAGAGGTGGATTAATGATTTAGCTCGTTCTCAGAGCATCTACAGTGTCCATTCCTCCATATAAGATAGAACCTATTGAGCTCTAAGATCTCAGGAATCAGTTGGAGGATCTAGAGGCTAAAGGTTTTATATGACCATACACTTCTTCTTGGGGTTCACCCATGATTTTTTTCAATAAGGAAAATCTGACCCTTAATTTGTGCATGAATTAAAAATGGTTGAAGTATTTTACGATTTAGAATGGGTATCCACTACTTCGAATAAATGATCTTATTTACCAGCTTTGAGGATTTAGGATGTTCTCTAAGATGTACATGAGTTCAGGTTTTCATCAGGTGCAAGTCCAGCCATCAAACATACCTCATACAACTTTATATAGTAGGTATGGTCTCTACGATTACCTTTATATACCATTTAGTATTACGAACATGACCATAGATTTCATGGATATGATGAATATTGTTTTTACCCCTATCAGAATTATTGTATCATGGTCTTTGTAGACGACTTCTTGGTTTATTCTCACACTCAAAGAGACCAAGATAAACACCTTGATATCATTCTGTGTATATTAATAGAGCATCATATTTACACCAATCTTGTTAATTTCTACTTTTTTATTGACAAAGTTCACTTCTTAGGTCATATTATTTCGAAATTAGGAGTATCTGTTGACCTAGAGAAAGTGAGTGTTATGGTTTCTTGGGAGCATACCAAGAAAATGTTTGACATACATAGATTGTTGGGGTTGATTGGATACTACATGAATTTCATAAACTCCTTATTACTCCTTGATTCACCATTAAATGGTTTTAAAAAGAAGGGTTTTAAGTTCCTATGGTTGGAAGGGTTTGATAAATCCTTTCAGGAGTTGAAAGGGAGGATTTTAGTAACATATATTCTAATTTTTCTAGAGCCTATAAGAGGCTATATAGTGTTCTGTGATGCATCATGCATCGACCTAGGATAAATGTTTATGTAAGAGGATAAAGTCATTACATATATATCTTGACAGATAAGGCCTCATGAGAGAAATTATTCGACACATGACCTTGATCTAGTAGCAGTTGTCCATGCCTTATGTTTCTGGAGACACTGTCTATTGGGTGAGTGATTTTTGGTGTATACAGACTGCAAAAGAGTCAAATATATCTTTACACAACATGATTTTTTTGACTAAAAATTCACATTTTATTCAAAAAAAATCATAAAATTATCCCAAGAAATGAAATATCAAGGGGGTGGAAGTAATAGAGGAGAAGGGTTTCATTTCTAACAATAATCATACAATCATCAGGAAGGGTGTCATGACCAGTCCCCCGGGGCTCAGGTTGTGACCACCCCAAGAATGCCACCCAAAGGCCAGGGGCTAGCGACCAATGCGAAAGGCAATAACCTACATTTGGGACGAATTTTATGAGTACCTGTACACATGCACACTCACAACCCCAAACCACAATGCTGAAAGGGAAAACATCCATTCCACTAAGACAACCACTTAGAGTATAAAGTACAAGCTGAAAGAAAGGGGCCAGAATAAAACCCTAACAAGACAGGATGGAAATAGGAAAGTACAAAGGCCCTTGAAAAGTCCATACTCAGAAAACCCTACTAGAAGGGTAGGTGTAGAGTATCCACTAAATCCATTGAAGTACGCCTCACCTGTATGATGTCACCGGGTGACGCTTGGTCCTAGACCACCAAGGTCTCCATCAAAGCAATGATAATCTTCACAGAAAAATGACATGTTTGGGGGAAGCCTGTGCAGGGGTGAGTAACACAATACTCAGTAAGGGCTCGAAACCACAAAGAAAGACCATAGAGGAAATGTGCACACGAAAAAATGGAAAACTCACATAGGTATAACCCAAAGCATATAAAGTAGGATTATAAGTTGTAAAGCTGAACAATTTATACTGCTGAGAGAATCATCCCCAATGAGTCACTAAAGTCTATCGAGATGCTGAGGTCTACTTGTTTGCTAAGCTAATGAGATCCACTCAACGACTCATCTTTTGGGACACATAGGTCTTCGTAGCTACTCATCTGCCAAGCCACATAGGTCTTCATGAATGATCGTCTGCCAGGACACACTGTTTCACATAGTTCCTCATCTTTTGAACCACATATAACTACAAGGATTCTTTTCTGATGGGCCACATAAGACCGCTAAACACTTTCTTCTCATCACATCTAGTCACATGATTCCTACTCGTATTACACCTAATTTCAGCAGAATATGCTCCTCAATCCATCAGTCATATCTCAACCTCAACAGAAACTCACATGGAGTATTTCAAAAGGACCGTCTCATTACAGTGGTCCTAACGTCGGAGAAAAATCATCAATCAGATTCCCAACTTGTAGGTTATTACTGTTTCGCTAAGAAGGGGTCGGTGATGTCCAGGTCTGGTCTAACAAAGTTGGACCAACCTGACCCGAGTTGGGTCTTACCCAACCCAGATACAACTTGGTTCAGGTCCAATCCAAAAAGTCTGGGCCGCGGGTCCAGCCCGCTAGGGCGGCCAACCTCTCGCCCAACCTGCTATGAGAAGGCTAGTTTGGCTGATTGAGATGCATCCAGTGTGCTACATCCCCCCTCCACCCTATGGGTCTCCACTACCATGGTCCCGAGGGACTGTGAGATTCCAGCCAAGTGACACAGTGCGGTCTTCGCATCCATGTGCTCCGCCGCCATCCCGTTGTCAGCGACCTACTCCACCACCCGCATCTGATGTCACGAGGCCCCTTATCGCCACTCTGGTGCACTGTCACATGCCACCTCTGCACTGCCTCAGACATCCCCCACCCGACACGACGCCCAACTAGTACTGTGACCTTGCACCACCACAACCTCCTTTACTGTGTCATGTCGCCGACACGTGACGCCTCCTTCATGTCGTCGCTTCCGCGATCCTCATTTCAGGATCATAACATCGAGAAATGGGCATGCAAAGATACTTTGTTCATAAACCTACAATGAACGTGAAGAATGTAGGGTAAAAGGAAGGAGAAAACATAAAAAAAAGTTAAGGAATGAACCACCAACATTGTATTTTATAGCATCGATCTTCTCCCGTTAGAAGGATCAAATAGAGAAAATAAAAAACATGAATTTATCACCCAGAATAAAACCCAATAAATACCCTCCCACAAGAATGAATATACACGGGTCAAATTGTTCATGGGATGACCCACATTTTTCATTTAGTGAACGAATGAGGAAGAAAGAAATCAAGAACGACTCGTAACTAATTAGTAAATCTTTTGTTGGCAATGATCGAAATTTTTAAGTTTGTCACTCATCAATTCATCATTGGCAGTCATTCTTCATTTTCCAATGCCAAATCTCCAAGGGTTTATAGAATTTCTCCAACATGCCTATGATTGATCTCAGTTAATCCATTAAAGATATAAAATGCATTATATTTCATTTCATTGTAGCATTATTACATTGTTTTTTTAATGAAACAGTGTTTTAGTTACATTGAATTGTAATGCCGTTACATTTCTCGGAATTTAAAATTCGAAATAAAATAAAAATTATGTTTATTTTATTTTCCCTTAAGAATTTATTTTAATAAAATTTCTTTATAAGTTTGGAAACTAACTTTTTCCCTCAACCAGAACTAGTAAAGGTTACATCCATTCTTTGGTAAGGTCATCATTTCAGAAGTATCGGTGCCTTTGGATTTTTAATCCAGGCACCCATTTAGATGTTTCCAAATCCAATCACGTGTGCTATTTTAAATAAACATACAAAAGTTCAAACAATTATTTCAGACCTTCCAGTATATAGAATAAAGTGTCGTATGGGAATTTGGTCTTAAAATAATCGCATATAATTTATTAAAAGTTTACATGGATTTCAGGTACATTACATTACCCCCATATTTAGGGATTTATGTCCTCGTAAGCCAAAACAAAGGCTAAACAAACAAATGGAGGTACTGAGCTATGATCTGGACCTCCCACTCCCAAGTTCTCTATTGGAAATTTCTATGCTGCCATCAAACATGCACTATAGGAATTGACCTCCATGATGGACCCACTCCTATCAATCCTCAATATTTACTCAGAACTCCACAAATGTCACGCCATCATCAGTGTCAAACTCACCCCTATCAATGACTTGTGATAGATCATGCACATACTTCCTCAGTAGTGATATTGGGAAGATATTATGCACCCAGTTCATCTATGGGGGAGAGGTAGGTGGTATGACACCTCGCCAACTCTGCTCAAAATCTAAAAAGGGCTGATGAATCTCGAAGAAAAATTTCCGCCAAATCCAAAAATCTGAAACCCCATCGAGGTGAGACCTAAAGGAACACATAGGCTCCCTCCTAAAACTCCAAGGTCCTATGTCTCCTATTAGTATATGATTTCTTCTAGATCTGTGTAGTCCTCATCTATTCCTGGATGACCTGAGCCTTCTCAGTGGTAGCCTGTACCAATTCTGGACCCATGAGTGCTGACTCCCTTGGGTCTATCCAGTATAATGGTCATATGCATGGACACCTATAAAGCACCTCAAACGGTTCCATACGAATGGTCGAGTGGTGGATATTGTTTTATGTGAACTCCACCAGTGGTAAGTGATCCTCCCAACTGCAACCAAAGTCCAATATGCAAACACTAAGCATGCCCTCTAAAACATGGATACTCCTCTCTGGCTGACCATATTTCTAAGGGTGTAAAGCTCTGCTCATGCGAAGATGGGTCCCAAAAACCTCCTACATACCCTTTAACAATTATCATGTGAAGCGTGTATCTCATTCCAAGACTATCATTGATGGGACCCCAAGGAGTGGAACTATCTCTTGTTGGTAGAGGTGTCCCAAGCTCTCTACCGAACCCTCCTCCCTAATGTGTAGGAAGTGGTCCAACTTGGTGAGTCTATCAAAAATCACCCAGAGGGTATTGTTCCCCTGGTTTTATGGGTTAAACCCGTCACAATGACCCTCGAGATGCCATCCCACTTCCACTATGGCACCTCAAGTGGCTGAAAAAAAAACCTGCAGGAACGTCATGCTCTGCCTTCACTTGCTGACAAGTGAGGCACCAAGAAATGAACTCTTCCACTACCTTCTTCATCCCTGGACACCAGTATTAACATCAGAGGTTATGGTATATCTTCGTCACTCCTGGATGTACTACCAAAGGGGAGGTTTAGAACTCCCTCAGAACCCCCTCATGTGACACCACTGGCACAACTTTGCACCCTTTGAAAAGGATGACGTGTCCCTACCTATGGAATTTTCATCAAGATCTTGTCTTGAGGATTACTATGAATGTCAGGCCTCATAGTTAACATCCACAAGCTATGCCTCCCCAACTCACCGTAATAGTGAGGGATTGACAGTCATCGACTAAAGATAAGTTGATCAATCATCATCCATGAAGGATATCTGCATCACTTCTAACTACTGTAATGCCTCACTCAGCAACTGCAAACTGAATCTTCTACTGAGAACGCCTACTACCACAATCCCCTTCCTAGGAGTATATAATATCTCGATGTCATAGTCCCGGAGGTACTCCTTCCATCGTCACTACCTCAAGTTCAGTTCCTTCTAATAGAACATATAACTAAGACTTTTTTGGTCAGAGTAGATGGTAAATCACTCACCCATCAGGTAGTGCAGCCACATATTCAACACAAAGACCATTAATACTAGCTCTAGGTCATGGGTTTCATAGTTAAACTCATGATGCACCATCTTCCAGGAACCGTAGGAGATCGCCATCCCCTAAATCAGGACACAACCCAATCATATCCCTGATGCATCACAAAAAACAACATACCTAACACCCTCCTCTGGTAGTCTCAAGATACGGGAACTCGTCAGTCTCTGCCTCAACTCCTGAAAACTCTACTGACATCTCTCTGAGCACATGATGATATTTCCCTTTCATGTAAAAACTGATAAGGGTGCTTCTAACATAGAAAATTCAGGCATAAATCTCCAGTAGTATCCATCCAAACCTAAGAAGCTCCTCACCTCAATCACACTCCTGGGTGGATCCCAAGAAATTACCACTTCTATCTTTGCTAGATCAACTACAACTCCAACCTCTAAAATGACATGTCATATAAAGTGGACCTCCCGAATCAAGAACTGACACTTCGAGAGCATCCCATAATGCTGGTTATCTTAAAGTGTATCCAGGACTATCCACAAGTGCGTAGTATTCTCCTCATCCGACGCCGAGTACACTAGGATGTCATCAATGAAGACCATGAAAAACCATTCAAGATATGGATGGAAGATCTTATTCATGAGTCCCAAGAACACTAATAGAGAATTGGTCATACCGAAAGGCATCACCAAGAACTCGTAGTGTCCATACCGACATATGAAGGCTATCTTCAGTACATCCTTATACCGTACATTAAGATGATGATAGCCTGATCTAAGGACTATCTTCGAGAACCATATCGATCTCTTTAGATGATCTAAGAGGTCATAAATCCTCGACAGTGGATACTTGTTCTTTACAGTCACCAGGTTTAGGCACCGAAAGTAAATGCACAACCTCAAACTCCAGTATACCTTCTTGGAAAACAAAACTGGTGTTTCCCATGGTGAAAAAATGAGCCTTAAAAATCCCTTCTTCTGCAATTCCTCGAGATGCATCCTCAACTCAAGAAGCTCTCCAAGTGCCATCCGATATGATGGTGTAGATATCAGTGTCTTCTTAGGGTAGAAATCAATGTATAAGTCTACCTCTCTGTGAGGAGGTTATCTAAGAACATCTTATGGAAAGATGTCTTTGTACTCATGCACCACTACAAAAAAGTGAGGAATATTCTCATACAATACACCGAGGGTGATGATAGCCAAATGGTGAGTGATCACCTGCACCCTACTCTAAGAATGTCAGTATCATGCTGCAAGATCTCTCTTCTCACCAGTGAAGGAAAAACTAGTCCCATCCTCATGGACACACCACACTCTATGCCTAAGTCAGTTGATCTGAGCATGAAATTTGAATAAATAGTACATACCCAAGATGAAATCTTAAGGCCTAGATACCACTAATAGAGGATACTAGTCGAAGCTCTCACATCCAGGAGTAACCTAACCCTGCTGATATTAGTGTGTATCATTGAATCCCTTCCCGTAGGAATCTATAACCATAAAAATCGTGCCAAAAGATCCACCGGAATATCCGAGCTTAGAACAAGTTCTTTGGTAAGTAAAGAGTGACGAGAACCTGTGTCTATAAAGACTACAACTATATTGGAGATGAAATATATCATACCTATAATCATATATGGAGTGTAATGGTCATAGGCCTCCATCTCTTTTAGCTAGCCTCTCCCCTATCCACCAGCTCCTAGAGCTCATGGTGGAAAACCTAGGGGTAGTGGTGGTAGCACATAGAACATCTTCCCACCAACTTCTTCTCTTATATCCCCCATTCTACATCTGTTTCCCTATAGAAAACCTTGCTTGAACCTCTTCTTCTGCCTCAGTGGTCCCTCGACCATCTTCCAGTCATTCATGCGGTGATTCAGGAAATCACAAGCCATGTTCTCCTGTTCGTTGCATGAGTAGGATGCCCTGCCCCTAAAAGGACTCCCTCTATCATAGAGGTCTTTTACTACCAATCCTACATCATAGGGTCACCCCCCAAAATGCACGGCCTTCTTGGGCCCTATTGTCTACTACCTGCTACCCATAGCTGAAGTCTCTGCCTACCAGGGTCTAATAGTAGCTCCTGCTACTAGCGCTTGCTCTTCCTTGTGGCTCTCCATGAGTAGGGATCTCTCCATCACCCTATCATGAGTATGGATTCCAAGTGATACCTTGGAAATTGTAATCTCCTAGAGTAGTTCTTTCTGAAAATATCAAGCATTGAAGAACGGGTCTCGCACCATATCTGTGGAGTAGTGAGAAAGCTCAGCGAATCTCGCTGAGTGCTCCATAATTTTCATGGAACCCTACTGTAGGTGTAAAATCTCTTGAATGTGCACTGAGCATAACTTCGCTGGGAAGAACTGCTCTCTCAAGAGGTTCTCAAATTCTATCTAGGCATGGGTAACCTTGTTGTACTTCTAGATTGTCAAACTCCACCATCTCCCCACTGATCCTTGAATGAGGCTCATGGCTAAGATCTCCATTTGGTTGAGAGACATCCAAACTAGTCGAAAGAATCACTTAACCACCTCGATCTAATCCTCTTCCACGTGGGGGAAGTCTCACCCCTTAAACTGGGAGGTCTCCACCTTTGGAACTCATGTGAGGCACTGAGATTACGTGCATCCTCTATCGGTATCGCTGATAGAAACTACTGACCAATTGGTGGTGGAAATACGGTTTCACCTCCTAATGAGGCCATATCTATTACTAGTCCATGTATTAATGCCTCATAGCTGGGCATACCATCCTCATGGTCGTGCACTAGAATCCTCACTGGCTGTCTGCATGTCGGCATCCAGAAATAGATTAATATGAACCATGATCAATAGGTTATACATGGTGATCTGACTCAAGGACATAATGAAAACTCTCAAAAATATTTTATGATGCCTGCAACTGGTGGTTTCATGTACTAAATTGAAAATCAGAGCTTTGGGTCCTAGGGTATGGATACATTGGTCTCCGCACCAACACTGGACTCCCTGAGCCTGAAAGCCGAACTCAAAACATTTAAAAATATTTCTACAAAACAAAACCATAGACTCTCAGTATTTAAGGTAGTACTAACCACCTCTGACAGAAATTTTTCATGAACCATCCCCCGAGGCCCATTCCATGACTACACTAAGACTTCCTCCCAAATTCCAAGGGATAGAGACCACCAAGAAAGTAAATAACCCGTAAGTGGGAGGCATTTTCCATGTACCTATACACACACACACACACACTCACAACCCCAACCCACAAATTTGAAAGGGATAACATGCATGACACTAAGACAACCATTGAGAGTATAAGTTATAAGATGAAATAAAGGGGGTAGAATACAAGCCCAACAAGACCAGATGAAAATAGAAAAGTAAAAAGGCCATTGAAATGGTTTTCTGCAGAAAACCATACCTAAATGGTAGGTGTAGAGTAGCTTCTGGAGCTGTAGGATTACACCTTCCCTTTCTAATCTCACTGGGAACCACCTAGTCCTAGACCACCAAGGTCTCCATAAAAGTGTCAATCATATGAACATGAAACAACATGTGTGGGTAAAGTCTATGTAAGGGTGAGTAACAAAATACTCAGTAAGGGACCCAAACCACAAAAAAAGTACCACCAATAAAAGGTGAACACAAATCAATGGGAAAATCAAATAGGTATAACCTAAATCATAGAGTTCAAGATTATCAGTCGTAAAGATGAACAATTTATACTACTAATGAAATTATATCTGATGAGTCACTGATGTTTTTTAGGCAACTGAGGTCCACTTGTTTGTTGGGACACTGAGTTCCACTTGGCTAATCGTCATCCCTGCCACACTAGTCTATACGACTACTTGTCTATTGGGATGCACAGGTCTTCACAACTGCTCATATGCCAAGCCACAGTGGTCTACATGGCTACTCATCTTTCAGTCCACACAGTTCCGCATGGATATTTGACTTCTAGGCTGCACAGGTCTGCTCGACACTTCTTTCTCATCATAATAAATCATAGGATTCCCGCTCATAGCATGGTTGATTCTAGGAGAATATTCTTCCCAAGACATCAATTATATTTCAACCTCCACATAATCTCACTTGGATTATTTAAAATGGGCCGCCTCATCATGTGGGTCCCAATGCCAAAAATGTCTCATCAATTGTACATACGGTTTGTTGGTTATGACTTTTTTACTGAAAATGGGCTGATTAGGTCTAGGTTGGGTCTAACCTGGTTAGGCCGACCTGACACGACCCAGCCTGGGGTCCGCTGACCCAAGTAGAGTCCGACCAGACCTAGATCTGATCTGGGGTAAAATAAAGGAGAAAACATAGAACAAAGTTGAGGAACTAACCTCCATCATTGTTCGTTATGACATCGATCCACTCCTGTTAGAAGCATCAAATAGAGAAAATAAAAAACAATAATTAATCCCCTTGAATCAAGCCCAATAAATACCTTCCTGCAAGAATGATGATAATTCGGTCTACCTGTTCATGTTTTTACCCACTTTCACTATTTTGTAAAAGAATATGGAAGAACGATATCAATAAAAACCCATACCAGATTGGTGGATCGTTCATTAGCGATGATCAGTGTCACAATGTTCATCACTCCTCAATCCATTGTTTGTGGTCCTTCATCAGTCACCATTATCCAACACCAAATCTCCAAGAACTCAGAGTATTTCTCCAATGACCCAATGATTGATCTCGGTCAATCCATTAAATATAGACAATGCGTTTTATTTCATTGTGTTGTAGTGTCGTTATATTGTTTCATTTATGAAATGTAATTTTGGTTACGTTGTATTGTAATGTCGTTACATTATAACAAATTTAAAATTAAAAATAAAAGAAACATGATGTCTATTTTATTTTCCCTTAATAAAATATTTTCATAAAATTTCTTAAAAATCCAATAAACTAACTTTTTATCTTGACCTGCGCCATCGAGATTAAGTATATTCTTACATAAATTCATCATTCTAGACACAACGATGCCCTTATATTTTTTACATGAGAACCCATTTAGAAGATTGAAAAACCACTCACATGTGCTATTTTAAGTGATCTTAAAAAAAAGTTCGAACAATTATTCTGGGCTCACTATGCCACAGAATCAAGTTCTTTCTAAGCACCTGGTCTTGAAATAATCCCATATAATTTAAAAAAATACATGGAATTCCGGAAAATTAAACATGGATGACAAGATGTTGTAAATAATCAATATACCTCCCAGTCTACCATTGATAACTATGAAATCAGCTGCGTAGTTCCCTCCACACCGTGGGTGTCAAACCAAAATATTCTGGTTGACATAATTCCTACTGTACCTGATCATGTAAACCATATCCTAGGTATATTCACCTTTCTCAAGAAGGAACTTGACCAATATAGGAGAATCAATCTCAACTTCTATAATTTGGATGTTGAATCGCTTGCACAAAGAGAAACATTTGGCTGAATCTCTATCCTACTCACCCATAAAATTACACACACCAAAAAACATAGAAAAACCTAGAAGCATGGAACCTCATCTATAATGAACCAGACCACCCCCTCTCATCTCCCCATTCAATAAATTCCCAAACAAATTCAATTTTAACCCCATGCAGGGGTTTCCCATCAAACCCATTAGCCCTAGTTATGTTGGTTGGTAGTGAAAATTGTGCAGTAGCTAGGAATAAATCTCCTCAAAGTAATGGAATGTATAGAATTCCTGATCAGTGCCAAAATATATATCACGAAGAGCTTCACCCACACATGTAAATGGAGTCTAGAAATCTTAGTGGCATACCTAGTTTTATTTTGGAATTCCCATAGAATATAGAAATCCACCTAAAAAACCATTCCCAAAACCTTGACCTCTGTCCCAAGGTGTCTCGATCCCTAAAACAAGTCCCCAGTCATGCCCTGCATGGAACCATTAAATAAGTTGAGATTCATACATTGCTTTAGGTAGTTACAAATCCCTTTGGAACAATCACCATGGGAAAAAATATTATCAATTACTTCCTGTTGCATCCTACTACAACACTAATATTGAGATACTAGGGTTTATCATCCCCGTTGAACATTATTTTTTAGTGGAAATCATGTGGTTCCTCATATTCCAAACTAAAAAATCCATCTTCCAAGGAATCCCCTTGAACCATAGTTTTGAATCCCACATAACCTAACTACTACCAAAATGTAGAAAATTCCCGACGTCACGATCGGATAACCTCCCAAAGGAGGATCCTAATAAAATACACCTTTCTGGGTCCTCCACCAGAATAATTATTTTAAAGAACATCCTTTTGATCCCTATTTAGAATAATGTTGAGGAAGGCCAGATAAAAACTAGCCTCTTCGAAAAAAAATTGTACACTACATGAATTGAATCTTATATAGTTAATATGGCTTGAATATCACCAATCCTTTGATTTTGCGCTTGCCTATATTCCTGTAAAAGGAAATGTGGTAGTGAATGCGCTTTGTAAAAAAATATGCACATGCCATACGAGAAGCTAGTGAATAATATAAATTGATGAAACTATTATTTGAGTTGTATTTCGAGTTTCATGATAGCCATGAGTAGTTTTATATCTAATCCTTGATAGTTTCCTCTTCCCTCTTTGAGAATGTGAAGAGTATTCAATTTTTAGATGATCCACCTTTGGATTGGTCTGTAGACAAAGATAATATCCAATGTATATGTGGATACATATGATTTCCTATAGATATGATATAGTAATTGATGAGGGAGTCCCATTATTCTCAGTGGGAGTTAATCTAGGAATCATTAATATGTATTGAGATTTGGGACGCCAGTATTGGTGGCTTGGGATGAAATATTAGATGGTAGACTTTATCACCAGGAGTCCCACCTTTCAGTAAGTGAAGGCATAAAATTAGATACTTATAGGATTATTACAATCATTTTATATCCAAAAATGTAAATGAAAATATGTTTCCATGGATTTTGTAGTCAGCTTACTGATGTTGCCTAGAGGTATCGATTCTATAGGGGTAGTCATTGATTGAATAACGAAGGTATCCCACTTCCTTCCCATATGAGATACTTTATTAGTTGATGTGATGGGAAGATTATATGACTATGAGATCATACGACTACATGGGGTCCCTCATACTATTTTTTTAGATTGGGATTCTTGTTTCACATCACGGTTCTAGTAGGGTTTGTAGAAGGCTACAGGTATACAAGTTCTTCTGAGCACATATTTTCAACCTCAGAGTGATGGATAGTTAGAACAGATGATAAAAGTATCATAGGAAATGATTTGAACATGAATCCTTGATTTTGGTGATTCTTTGGAGAATCATATCCCGCTTGTTGAGTTATCCTACAACAATAAATTTTAGGTGACAATTCAGATTGATTCATTTAAGGACTTGTATGGTAGGTTGTTTTGGTCACCCTTATGCTAGCTAGAGGTAGGAGATGAATCCCTACTAGGTACTCATCGAATGTAGGATACGTTGGAGTAGGTTCATCTGATCAAGAATTTTATGTCTATAATACTTAATTTAGAATGAAATCTTATTCCCATCACTGTCAATGACCACTAGAGTTCGAGGTTGGGGATTGTGTATTCCCATAAGTATCGCACAGGTTTTGCAATATATGGATATATTGGAAAGGGAAGATATCGCCTCATTATATAGGGTAGTTTTATGTTATGGAGAGTGTTAGGATGATATCCTATCAGTTTTTATTACCTCCAAGGTACCGTCCCATGCATGATGTCTTTTAGGTTTCATAGTTTCTTCTATATCACGATGATCCATCTCATACATTTGATAATGTGGACGTTGAGATATATGATGATGCTTCATTTTAAGAGTATCCTATATGAATAATTCACTGGAGAAAGAGGGATATTTGAGGTTGGTCTGTCCCTCTAGTATGGGTGTTATGGAAGCATTACTGTGTAAATGATGAGACCTGGGAGTAGGAGGCTGATGTACATGCCCAGTGGCCAGAGTTGTTATTAGAGAGTGTTTCACCACCCTTGGAAGGTGAAATCATGGATGAGTTCTTTTAAGTAGGGAAGACTCTAAAAAAATTGGTTTTCACTCATATATAGATCCTTTTAAATATTCTAAAATTCTTTATTTTGGACCAAATACATAATCCTGATGAGTTCATGAGGGTATCAAGGGCGTCTGAGGCTTTTTTAGAGCTAAAACCCATGCTTTTTGGGAGAAATAGGCTAGCCAAATGGTTAATAGAAACATTATGGGGAATGTTGAATGGTTACATATAACTGTGTGGGGTTGAAAAGTGGGGGTAAAGTTTGGTGAATAGTTTTCCCTAACCACACGCCAAAGTCCACACACCCATGTGAAAAGTATGTATTTTTAGAGAAGGTGTTTTTCATGGTTGGCACACAATTTCCCTAACTATGCAGCCTAATCATGAAATATGACCCTTCTTACAGAAGATAGAGCATGATGGGCACATGGTTTTTCCAACTGTGCAAATAAACCATGTGCCTATGTTTTTAGGGGAAATGACCTAAATTACCTTAAAATGTTATAACTTAACCCTCAATACTCTTATTTTTTCTCCAGCGGACAAAAATGACTCCTCCTTCCTTTTTTGAGCTCCTTTGAAAATATTTTATATAATTTTATCCCAAATCCCCATCCAAACTCTAAATTAATCCATATTCATCATGTTGGATGTGTATTGATAAGTTCTGAATTCATTTTTAGTCATTCTTCATTCTTCTTTCTATCAATGATGCTATTTAGATGGAGTCTCATATGCCATATTTTCAGTGTATTTATCCATTATTTAGATATATTCCAATCGAGGAAAAAATAGAGGCTTATAATGGATGAGGAGAGTCGTACAATTATGAGATAGGTGGTCTATAAATCATCCCTCAAGATTCGTCGTATTATAAATTATCATAATTCAGCGCACATCGATTTATCAAGTGTGGCCTATTTAATTGATGTTCCATTATTATAGTCCTTATAATCATATTATAAGACCCTTGTTATAAATTTTATCAATCTTTGGAGGTTACATAATCAATACTGACCACCCCATGCATGGTGTTTCCCTTAATTATGCCTTTTGAGGTTCGTTATGTGTGTCTGTTCCACCATTCAAGTGTGCTTTGGTTTGGCCTTGATAATGGTTATCCCTTCCTTAATTAAATTACTATTGAAATGGTTTTTGACTACAAATTGAATATTTTAATGTCACTTGAACCTTCTAAGGTAATTTCTATACTTGATTAATGAATGAAATGGTTGAATTCCCTACTTTCTTTATCACACTAATAAAAGGAAACAACTTGAATTGTTGAATTATTAAATTTTTGAATTATTAAATAGCCTTAATTAATTGATGAATCAGGAATAAGGTTACTAATTTTTGAAAACCTTGATATTATTTTTGGATTGGTAATAATCGATCTATCCTTGAATTCTAGGGGGAATTCCTTGATCACATTTTGATGTCATTCTAATTCAGTGATGTCAGTTTCCAAGGGTGAGCCCCACCTTGAAACTTGATCCTTATCAATCAGTAGATAACTAGCGTGACACAATAGGATCACTCCATTAACATTATCGATTTCCTTGAATTCACTTCCTGTATCTAGTATGATGTCTATGAACATGAGGTTCCTTAGATACACCCTTGGTTGTAGTCATGATTTATCCCATTTTACCTTGGATGAATTCCTTGGAATCAGTTGTAATTACATTATTGCAGAATTCCTTGGGAAATTCCACTTGGATTATAGTCTTACCCCTATTTCTAGGATATAGTTTATTAACTGAGATGGACTAACCCCTAAGGTAATTAATTCCTTGGTTATCACCTTTGATCACTTTAATTATTATTATCATTACATGATTACTTGTTATATCATGGAAACTTCACTATTATTATCATGTCAGGATGTCGGTGATGGTTATAACTCATGCGAATTACTACATAAACTGGAACATAATTAATTAAAATGAAATAGTTACATGTTTAGACACCATATGAGGCTAAATCGGGTGCTTGGGTATCTATGTTACTACACTTATTTACTTTTATATATGCATGCTTGAATAGTGTTTCAGTTTATATTACATGGAATTGATATTATAGATGCAATTGGTGGTGGACTAGTGAGACTTATCTCACACCCTATGTGGACCTCCATTGGTACCTGGGTAGTTTACATATATGGATGTGTTGACAAGGGGAAACATCATGCTTTGGAAAATTGACTGCTTTCTTGATTTTGGATGGTGCTGGGTAGCAGATGACAAATATAGAGCTTAGGATGCTTGGATAGTTCTTGGATTATTATTTTTTTACTTTTTTATATTACTAATTCCTTTTTTATTTGTTTATATGTTTTCTAGTTTTGTACATAGATGACATTTATCACCATATGTTTTATATTATTATGAGTTTCTTTAGTTATTTATTATTCTTGTCTACTTCAACTGTTCCACCTATTTACTTATATTGCTTCCTATAATCACTAATTATTATATTTAATCACTATAATAACTCTAGTAATGATGGAATAGTCTCCCCATATACACTCCATAGTACCTCACTGCTAGTTGGAAGCCTCTCGAATTTGGGGAGACGCATTTGGAGCCTAGTGACCCACCGTGCTCGGGGAACCTTTGAGTGGAATCCTAGTTCGGGATGTCACAATTATGAAACCAAGGTTATTTTTGGGAAAAGGATACATTTAGTTCATGTTCTATGGAATCAATATTATGATATTCACGAGACTAGGGATATACAGGAACAGATTAGAGAGCAATGACCCCATCGTTTTGATTTGGAGGCTTATTGAAAGGCTTTATGGTGACAAAAAGTTTCTATGGTCGGGATGCTGTAACACCCTATTACTGTTTTTATTTTCTCATAGACCCATATTTTTTATGCATTATTTGTGATTCATATTTTTTTTTCGGAAGAAATTTATATTATTTTAATGTTTATGGGCTATTCATGGTTGGCACATGGTTTTCCCAAACTGTGCGCCCATCTTGGGAAAACTGTGAAAACCCAAATAGTGGGGGTTTGCAGGATTAGCACATAGTTTGAAAAACCATGTAACCACCTAGTAAAAACTATTCACTCCATAACAGGGGCACATGGTTAGGGTGAATGGTTTGGAAATCTATGTATCCCCCTCCATGAAAAGATGTATGAAAAAATAATTATTCAAAAAAATATTTATAAAATTATTGAACCCCCCATATGAACCCCTGATTGACCTAAATCAGTATTGGACACCCTCCTAGGTATTTTAATCTCTTAATAAACCATTTTGGAACCACAAAACCCCTTCTATGGTAGATCTAAGCTTAGTGAATGTTGTTCGGTCTCTCCCCGGTAAGAGTTGTTCTCCCAGTATCTATCTCTCACTCTCTTCTTCTCTCCTCCATAGGGTTTTTTAGATCTCGGTGTTGTTGGATTATCTAAATTTTTTATTTTTAGATCTTGAATCTAGGTTTAATTATCATATATCTATTATCGATTTTATTCATTTGTGCTTCCTATTGTGGGCGTTGTGATATGTGATATACATATTAAGGTTGGTGGTTCTGTATAAGTTTGGACAATTAATTTAATATTTAATTTCCGGATTTTAGTTAAATTACTTTGGATTGGATAATGAAAAAACCAATTAACAATGAATTTGGATTTTCTTTGGCATGAAATTTGGGTTGAAAACCCCAATTCTAGTGAATTGGGGTGTGATTTGGTTTTAATGGAAATTATGGATTTTTATTTGTGAAATTGAATTGTGAAATTGATTTTGATAAATGGGTAAAATTATTTTGATAAGAACTTATGTTTGGTTTTATCTTGAAAATGTATGAATTGATTAAAAATACATGTTTTTTTAATAAATATAAATTGGCATATTAAAATTGGAAAATTGGGAAATTTTATTTTAAATTGTTTTGAAATTGTTTTTACAGTATTGATTATTGTTTTTTCACATGAAAGACTAGGTGGTTAGAAAGTTATTTGGGACATAAATTCTAGGATTGACATTACCTAGAAATGTATTGTCTCTTTAAAACTCTAAAAAAACACACATATGAAGATATTATCCTCAACAGAATGTTAACGAGTCCTCTATGACCAGTGTCTGAGGGACATGTGTGCACATTACCATTATCACTATATGAGTTTATAAAGATACCGTAACCTAGAACTATCATACCTCATGGAAGATTTCCATATTCTTATTAAGATTATTTCATATATATTACATTTTTTTGTAAAATTTCATTACACATTCCTTGTGAATTTTATCAAACTATATTATTTAAAATGTTTATTAAGCCATTCCATCAATTGAAATAAAAGTCATGTTTTTCTAAATATGCTCGAGTATTACCATGACTAATTTATTTAAAATGGAAAGCTTTAGTTAGTTAATTAACGTGTAATATTATTATGGAACACTTTTTTATACCCTACTTGGATTTTAGGTCACACTATACCTTTACCTTTGGGCATTTATAGATTTTATTTTTCAAGGTTCGAGCAAAGGGAAAGCACCACATGGAGATGGTTCTTGTTACTAATTCCATAGACATGGAGTGTTGTATCCCTTGGTATTTTGGTTGTTTTACTTGTTCTTTTTGGTAATTATTGGTTGTACCTTGGGTTTATATACCCATTTTAATTTTGATACAGTTCTCCCTGTGGAGTTTTTTTCATCATACTGAATTTTTTCTATTCTTCCATTTTTTGTGTAGAAAAAAACATTCCCAATTGTATCTTGTATGAATACAGGTGCTTGTTTCCAACCTTTAAAGATTAGGAATGCCCTTTATCCCATGTCTAAATCGGCCTAGGTATCAGGGTACCTAGTTGTCTATAATGGTTCATGATAGTTATAACATTTACACAATGCATTGGGTAATGGTTTTAACTTTATGAAGCCTTGTGATAGTTATGGTTTCACTTTCTTTGTAGTAATCCTGTGGTTGATTTACCCTGGGTTTGGGGTGTTTTGGGGTAAAATTTTATATTATAGGGTGCTTTTCCATGTGTGCATGGTCAGGCACATGGTTTATAAACTATTTAGTAGAAACTGTGCACCTTGAACAATGGTGGACATAGGGGAGGGCATAATCAATGTATGTTTTGGGAAAGTTTGTGATACTAACATGCCATAATATCCCAGGTTTTTGGAGAAGGTTGAAATCCTCAACCTATTAGAAAATTTCCATGTTTGGTGGGAAGAACTACCCTTTCATGATTATCAGAACTTTACTCTAAGAGTTACATTTTCACAATGATGTTTTGGATGGGTTTTTAGGCTCAGGAAGTTCCTCGGGGTTTCTATTAAGTTTTTGGTGCATTAGAGTCCAAACTCTCAACTTTTTGGGGTGAAATTTCTAGGTAAAATGGTTTGGAAAACCCGTATTGTGTCCTAAGTGAAAACTTGTGTCCCTAAAGATCTATTGTACACAATTTTTTAAAAAATTATTAGGGGGGGTGAAAGGATATGTGACATCTCTTCAATTTCTAGTAGGGGAATTAACACGGGATGTGCATGGTTAACCAAACTGTGTGAACTTACCATGCATCCCACTTAAAAGTGGGAAATTACCCATTCTATTACTCTCTTATTTCTTCCTTCCTATTTATTTTCTCTCTCATGTGAACTTCTAATCCAGTCAACGTGGATCTCATCTCCACCTCCTCATAGGTGTATAGCTCATATATTTATTAAGCAATGTTTTTCTCACCATCAGGTGCGTTGGAACCTCGTCATTGAGTGCTTCAATCCTCTTGCTTCCTTTATTCATCACTCTCACTATATAGAGTGCTAAATCCATGATGTCAAATTTAAAATATTTTTAGGGATTTAGTATAAAATTCTAATTTATTATAAATCATCTCTATTTATATTATAATATTGGGAATTTTAGGGTCTACTATCATGACGTAGGTGGTTCTTATCTTTCTCCGTGATTTGGAGTTGTTTTGGGGGGTTTATTCTTGAGCTCACCATTGGGTAGTCTAATAGTGACCCTAATTAATTAATAACTTTCCCTAAAATTAAATGTGATGCCATATGGGATACCTCTAAGCATTATATATCGATTTCATAAATAACTGATCTCAGTATGGTGCATGAGATCACTTGGGTGGTTAGGGTGGGTGATTTTTTTTATTGAATTTAATTTCTTAATTTATATGTATTACTTGTGATGGTTCCAAGGGAACATGATGGGATTGGGAAGAGGATTGAGGTGGTGATGAGAACCTGGTTTGAGGTGACATTGGTTATTAGGTTGGGATTGGATTAGATACTTTGGGTGATGTTTATCACTGATTGGGGGAAATGGTCATCAGATTAAGGTGATGAGGTCATAATGTTACATACATAAAAAATGTGATTTTGTGTAGTGTTAACCATCAGATTGAGTGACACATTCATAGGGTAATGAGGTTCAGATATGATGAGTATTGGGTAATTTGTTGGTGATTTACATTCACCATGAATGTAAAATGCACTGTATGAGTTGTGTGCACAAAAACAAGTCTTAGATGATGATATGGTGTTGACCAATCATGTGGGTAGATGCCTCTATTAGTTCTTTATTATGATGGTATTGGCCATCATTTAGGTTGGAGATTATTTTCATATAAATCCATCAGAATGGTGAGGATCCATTGATTGATAGTGTTGTTACCATTATTTGGGGGGATGAGGCTCACCATGTATTGAGTCCATTGGGATAGGATTATTTGAGGGGAAAAACATTTTTGTTCCTTATGACGTCATATATTGAGATGATTGTGACTATTAACTAGAGGAAAGACTTTTTGTGCCTCAATACTTTGGGCTTTAAGCTGCTGGTAGATTTTGAGGAGTGGTCCGAGGGACCGGGTAATTATAATTTGGGAATGCCTTTTTGGATATTGGTACTTGTATTGGATAAGAGTTGCTAGTTGGCATGAGGTGTTGAGTGATTCTAATAGAGGTGAAACACTAGGGTTCTCCTAGTTTGATTTTGATTAGGGGATTCATAAGTATTTTAGCTAAGGATCCTCTCCGCAACAGTCACACTGAGAGAGGCCAAAGCAAGTGATTTATTCCTTATGGTTGTTGATCATAAGGTAAGAAATTAATATTGTTTAATGTATGGATTAATTTATTTTTAGTATGCACCTACATAATCATAGATATAATATAGGCACACATTGGTGGTGGCCTTATGAGATTATTTATTACACCCTACATAGGCCCTACATGATGCGTGTAGACATTATGTCTTTATGATAAAGTAAAGGTTTGGGCATATAAGTTGGAAAATAGTGTTTTTAATTGGTCTATTTAGTAATGGATGGATGGAAATGTACCATGGGGGTTCTTATATTAGCTGGATTTACAATTTTGGGTTTCATTTCTATATCAGCATGCTTATATATGTATATACAGAGGTCAGCCATGGGATCACCTCTTTTATTTATTTTCTTGTATAGTATGTTTAGATGCATGTTTTACAATGGTATATTGTGATGCATTAATTTTTAAAATGGTATTAGAGATTTTTATTATCATTGTTGATGCTTACTTATGAAATAGTGAGTTGCTGGTCCAATATCTTTGGTCTTCCTTTTCATCAGATTATTATATATATAGTCCATTATTATTATCATCACTTGATGGTATATTCTCATTAATAATAACTCTTTATACCCTCATTTCTAGTCGACCACTTTTGGAATATGGGGAGGTGCACCTAAGGCTCAGTGGCCCATTGGCCTAGAGCACTATTTGAGTGGAGAACTCGGATAGGGAACTACCGATTGTATCAAAGCAATTATTTACCACTTTTTTGGATACTATTATTTACTATATGGTATACTGAAGGGTAGGATTTAGTCAAAACTGAGTTTGGATGTTTAGTTTGGGTGCCTGAAACCCCATGCATGGGGGATATACCATGTTTCCAAGGGTGGGAATTACTATTCCATTTTTCACTTTTTACATTTGATATGATTTCAACCTCTAGTGGTGCACTTGGATGTGAATTATTATCTATTATGGCATGTGATCCTTTTCCTAGTATGGGAAGGGTTGTTTTTGGACCCTTGGCCTAGAATGGAAAGGGGGGTCTAGCTATTCTTTCTAGTTCGGTACATTGGATGTTTTATGTATATACACATGTCCTTGTGATAAATTGATTGTGTTTTTAATTGGGACATGTATTGATATTAGAGGTGTTAGGTGATTTAATGCATCCGTAATGGAATCTAAGTAATATTTTTCGACCTAGCCTCTATTTGGAGGAATTTTACTCAACCAACATAGGATAGTGGACCCAAAGAAATTTTTGTGTGATTGATATGTGATATGAAATAAATTAATGGTATTAAATCTTATAAGAGAAGGTAGAAATGATGATAGGTATTAAAATTTTTGGAAAAGGAAGGTAAAAAACACTTTCCTCCATAGCCTTATTTGGGGTAATTTTACTCAACTACGTCACATTGACTTGTGACACATGACTTTGATGTGGGTAGGTGAGGGGCCATGAGTATAGATTTATATGTGAAACCTATCTCTAATATGGGATGGTAAGGGTCCATAAGGCCGTATGTCATGGGACATGGTTTCTATGGGGGAGATAAGGGTAGTGATGTTGTTATGACTATTTATACATTACCTATCTGTGCTTTATATATGTTATTATGTCTATATGACCATGTTATTTGTACTCAGTGGGTTTCCAACTGGACGAATTCTGATTGACCATTAGGTGGGTGGTGATTTGGTGCTATAAGAGTGTGAACTTGTTGATACCATTGAGGGTTGGGATGATTCCCTAGAGGGTGAGGAAGAACATGATCCGCAAGTATATAATCAAGTACAAGCTGTAGTGTAGGTGGGTTAGCCATCAGGTTTGATAGATTTTGGGTCGTAACTTGTCTAGTAGCTTAGAGCAAGCCTGGGGAATATCATCCAAGATATCAACAGAGGAGCTCAGGGAGTAGATCCTTCTATGGAAAACCTATCTCGAGAGTTCCATTCATATCAACCACTACTATTTCATGTGATGGTGGACCACATGTAGTGGGGAACTGGATATAGTAAATGAGGATGATTTTCGAGCATCTTGAGACACCCCTAGGACGGAGGGTGAAGATGGTGATGTACATTCTCAGAGGGCTGGCCAAATACTGGTGGGATTTATAGGTGTAGGTAGGAATACATGAGGGACTAGCCTAAAAAATATTTTCAGGTTTGGTTCTTTTAGCACATCTTTTTAGAGATGATGAGGGTGGCGAGATCTTGAGGGTTCTTAAGCCTATTGTAGGGAGACATGTACATCATGGACAATGAAACAACCTTCACAGAATTATATCATTTTACACCCAATATAGTGGGTGATGACACCTCATGGGTGAGGCGTTTCAATGAACTTTTATGGAGTTCCATTTGGGTGCTGGTAAACATCTTCAGGTTAGCCTCTTTATCATGGGTTGCAAAATAGGCATTAATAGCTGAAGAAAAAATCATAGACCGATCTTATTTAATCCTTTTGATGGTTTTAGGTGATTACGGTGGTGATGCTTCAAATAATAGGAAGTGAGGATGAGAGGAGTCTGAATAGGGTGTTCAGGATAGAGACTTAGGTAGGCCACCTCGATGTGGGGTGTCAACATTGTGCTTCTATTGTTAGAAGTCAGGGCATGTGCAAACATAGTGTGATCGGTAACTAAAGGAGTGCCAGGCATGGGGTGTGGTTTGGAATCTTGAGAGGTTCTACAAGAATACTTCTTAGATAGCAAGCTATTGAGCATGTGTTAATTCAACAATTTCCGTAATTTATATATTTTTTATTCTCAAAACACCCACATTTATGTTACTATTAAATTTTAATTTAAGTAAATTTAAGGAAAATGATATTCATTAGAATATTTATTATGGAAGCATACATAATTTATTAATACATGGTAAATATTTGTTAAAGTATTTTGTATGCGTTTTGAACATATTTTGGGAACACTCTTCATACTCTATGTTTGTAAGCACAACACATGGTTTGTAAACCCTACATTTGAAGTAAAACAAAATGACCATCTACCACACACCATTGGAGAAGTATGGATCATCCACCCAACATTTGGAAGAAACCCTACGTTTATGGAATAAACATAATGATCATCAACCCTAAATTTTTAACAACTATAAATTGTTAACCCTATGTTTTTTGTTTTGCTTTTACATGAAGTAACCCTACATTAGACTTTTCAACAATAGAGTTTTAATTAAAGGTATTATCTATTATTTCTAAAATGGTCTTGATGAATGTAAATATTTTTTTAAATAACATTTATGACTGATTCAAAGGTTAAAATTCAATAGAGTATATCATTTCTATTCTTTCAAGAGTTTATGACTCCCTTGAAGGATTTTGAATTCAAATATTCATGATTTATTGTGCAATATTTCTAGAACTGGTTTAACTTGGAGCTGTTCAAACTACATTATAAATATCAACACAATCATCATCGAAAAATAGATTGGGATACACAATATATATATATATATAATTAAGAGATGTGATTTTCAAAAAAAGTGTCATGAACCAGGCTAGGAAGCCATTCGACCCCACCTCCGACCCGGTCTGAGACATGGGCCGAAGGGTGTCCCCGATCCCCACAGGTTGGAAAATAGTGCCAGACATCAAATATAATCCAAGTGGGAATGATTTCAGACCATTAAACCAAGACCAAATATTTGAACTAGACAAAATAAGAACATGGTTACAACTGATAACTAATCAAAAATAAATACACTAATTGATCCAGGTAAAAATTACAACTAAACAAATATAAAACTAAATACAAAACCAAACTGCCACTGATAGGATCGCCATGTGACCACATAGTCACCACTACCCCCTAACTGACCAGCCACTTGGAAAACCTGCTCCCATGATGAGCAGTCTAACTAGAGAACACAAACATGTAAAACAACTCAAGTCTACTAACATTGAATGGTACAAGTAGGGTGTGAGCTTTATTGCTCTGCAAAAAACCAAAAAAGAATCCATACATTTCCTTTCCCAAAATGATCCACAATCACTAGTTTGATATAAATATGTAAAATTAGGTTTCTTTAATTTCATTAAACAAACATAACATCTCTTTTTGAAAGGATACCACCAACCACTTTCCATTTTCAAAATATAATACCATTTAAAATTAAAACCCCAAACCAAAAACCTAGGAAAAAAAATACAAGGATATGATTAAAATAAAAAGGGTAATAAAAAAGGAAACAAAGATAAAAAGAAATTAAACATGAAAACATAGAAATAAAACCCTGCGAATTTCCCAAACATCCCTAGAGAGATCCACTGATGTTCTTTGTTCGGAACTACCTATTGGCGTATCGTGAAACTCCAAAGTCTATAACCAACTAGCTACCGTAAACTAGACAATCCAGTTGCACAACCCACATGGACTTTAAATAAATACAAGGGGGTGCCAACCCATCTAATTAGGGTTGATAATAAACCATCACTAACCATATAAGGATTCCCAAGAAACCCATGGAAATAGTATACTGTGAATGTTGGAGGCCCTCGCACGTGTGACTCACCTTACCTACTGTCACTACACTTGCCTACACCAAACAATAACACCACCTATATGATAACCCATTACAGGGGAATCACTTTATATGGGTGCCCATAATATATCAAACCATTCATAGGTTCTAACCGGTCTATTACATCACATGATATTTCAAAAACTTTTTCCAAAACAGATCAAGGTTCCAAACAGGAAACTTTCTTTTTCCAAAACCACATTCATTTCTCAAATACTAAGAAGTTCCAAATATGCCTTACATCATGTCAATTTAAAATACAATATCACATTATTTCTAAACTAATTTCAAAATAAATGTAAGCAACCCCTTTTAAGATCACAATTCCACGAAATCATTTATACCAAATCCAACTACATTTTCAACCTTATTTCAAGACAATGATGAAAAAACACAACAAAAATAAAGATGCCAAGTGGGCTTCCAAATATTTTAGATAACAATTATCTTTTATAAAAACCATAGAGGCTATAATATTAAACATAATATTTGAAAACACAATTGAGTCAATTGGAAACAAAGGGAGTTTATTTAAACTCCAATAGTTTAAAACAGACACAAATATGTTTTGAAAATGGGGTTTTGATGTTAAGAAAGGGCATTTTAATTTGTGTTAAATTCCATTTATACATTCCAAGCACACATGGATGTATCCACATCCAATGGAATACCCCAAGATTCCAAGACATTACCCAAAACCAATATTAATGATACAATTCATGTTTTCCAACTAACACAACAAGCCATAAAAAAAATCATGTTATAAAAGTTTACCAATTCAAACACACAATACCAAACTTACAATAAAAAAATTACATCATAATATAAATAATTCTAAACACTTATTAAACACCCAATATCAATTTTACAACACATATGGAATTTCAACAAACACCTTAATTGCACATATACTTAGGCATATTTCCAGAATCCTTTTGAAAACATATTTTTTAACTAATTATACCAATTCCAAAGCACCAAAATAATCAACAAAAAAAATTCCTTGGAATGATAATCATATTTATAAATTAATCAGAAACATCCAAGAAATAATTTATTGCGATAGAAAAGAAAAATAATTGAAACACCTACCTCAACGGTGTGAGAATGCGATGAAACCTCAAATGAATGGAGAATTAATCCCAAAAGATGATAATCACACCCTAGATCCAAATAAAAACAACAAAAGGTATTAAAAATAACCTATAGGGGTTTTAAAAGCAAGATCTAACTAAATGGAAACTTGGAAATCAAAGAAGAAGAAGAGAAACAAGAGAAAAAGGGTCCAAAATCCTAAGAAACTCACCATGGGACTTCAAGGATGGATCCATGGAGGAAGAGGATCCAAGGAGATGGGGGGATTGGGACCCCTTAATGGGATAAATTTGAGAAATATGGAGGGGTATGATATTTTTATAAAAAGTATGGAGGGTAGATTAGAGATTTTAATGTTTTAAAAATATGGGTTGAACGCACCGTTTTGCTGCATGGTTTACCAAACTGTGCAGTAGCCAGTGTCCAAGAGGGAACCAATTGCATGACTAACCCACACAGTTTGAATTTCCAAGCTCAAATCATGTGGTGGATTCTATCCTACTCTAGGACCTACTACATGATTACCTAGGATGGGCCGCACAGGTTCCACTAATTGCACGCTGCCGTGCACACGAATAAAAAATCACCAGAAACTCAAAAACTAAAAAATTTAAGCTTGGAAATCATACCAAACCTCAACCCAAGGATCCAAGATCAAGATTAGAATAATATATATAAGTATAAAAGGTTGGTTTGTCACAATTCTCCCCACTAAAGACACTTTCTGCCCCCATAAATTCACCCAGCAGAAGTTTAACCAAATCTCGAATCCATGCCTGATCAAAACCACAAGAATTCACAAACCTCGGGGAGAAAATTTTACTCTAATAGTTAAACCCAACCAATACTAGGGGAAACCAAAACATAATAATGATGGTATAACATGGTGGGGTTCTCCCCACTATAAGAACTCAACTAGCATGGAAACTTTAAAACCCAAACACCACCACCAAGACATAAACAGGAAACTCACTATAAGGCCAAATGGAAAAAAGAGCTATGGAACTCCCATCATGAAATAACCCAAATTACATGAATTGGTAAAACAACACCACCCCTAGAAAAAAAATATCCCTACATGACCCAACCCCCAAACACTAGATGAACTCGCAAAAGGAACTCAAACCAAGCAGTGATGAGGCCATAACCCATCGATTCCCCCAAACTCCAGAACCTCCAATCAAGAACAAAAAAGATTGAGACCATCCCACACAAGGGATAATCACACTTAAGAAAAAGAAATTTTAAAAATCCACAATCTGATGAAATCACTTTTCAGGTTATGGTAGAACAAGTGCATAAAACTTTTACAAGGTGAACTTACAAAGATAATGAAACTAAAACAAGGAAACTTCAAATGTATCCATCCCAACGCCAGAGATAGAAGATGAGCCATGGTTTCCTACACACGCTCGAAAATTCTTGACTACAGAATAGATTCACTTCACGCACTATGGCTTGTTCCCTAGTGACTAAAGCATCTCCCTCATCATAATCAATCACTGATATCCTCTGATCAAGGATTATTCTTTGGGAAATTATTCCTATAAAACTTCTCCAAGTGACCCAAATGGCCATAATGATGGAATGTGTACAAAGGATTGTGATAGAATGACTTTGAATGCCTAAAATAGCCAAACTGGAAACACAAGATTGAGTGGTCCGATGATTAAGATTCTAGAGCCCACAAGAAAGGCTTATCAGTAATAGTTTCCCCTAACACAACCTTCTCACCAGATGGGGAACCTTCCTGAAAAACAAAAGACACTAGATTGAAAACTGTATGTACTCTAAAAACCAACTCAACTAAAAACTCTTCATCCAATAATTTCTCAAAATGAATATCCTTAGAGGTGAGTACTCGCTCCTTGATTCCAGGATGAAGACCCCTAATAAAAAGTGATGTCTTCAATAGATCATGAGATGCTTCTTCCAGAGAATATGAAACCATCTCCTTGAAGTGTTCAATATAATCCTTATCTGCCTGCTGGCCTTACTAAATATACACGAGCTCTTCCCTTTTCCTTATATTCACATCCTTAGGTATAAACCATCATACGAAGAGAGACTTAAACACTTACCAAACCATCCCAACTTGCATTGAAGGTGGGTAAAACCAACCCCATTCATCCAAGGTTAGACCTTCAAACAAAACCATAATAGATCGAACTCTCATAGCCTTAGGAGATCTGATAAATTTAAAGACACAATCAACCTATTCAAGCCCCTTCACTGCCTCTAGAGAACCTCGATCACCACTAAATATAGGAAACAACCATGAAGAATCAGTAATTGGGCATGGCTCATTGAAACATTAGAGACCTATCTGGGTGAAATATTCTAAATAACACAAAAGGAATGAAACTATAATCAACATAAACCTGAAACACAATCAAGAATAACATATCAATTCAAAAAAATGCTCATAAGCCAAACATATGAAAACACAACAAAAAATAACTTATAAAAAAACTACCATTTCATTTAAATTTCAAAACATACTTCTTCTAAGACCACTTTCCAAATAAAAAATCCCAACATTCACAAAACAAAACCCATATTCTAAAACAAAAACCAAATTACATAATCATTTTTCTATTTCAGAATAACATTTTAGAAACTAGTTTAAGCATTTTATTTCAAATAAACACCCATGGAATCCCATGAATCATCATATAAACATTCATACACTCCCACTTGCATCTTCCATGAACATGTGAAAACATGAACTTTCAATACATATCTACACATATGTGAATATTCATAATGAATACCAAGGGTATCACATTCCATTTCATCAGTAAATAAAAATATTTACCTTTTCTTCAATCTATTACCAATTGAAAGAAATCCATTTTTCATTTCAAAAACTATGTTCATTTTAAAATCCCACTTACACCCATTGATACCAAAACAAAACAAATATCACACGAAAAAACAAATACAGGGAACTAGTGTCCAATCATAACCCAATGACATAGTAGTAGATGATTCCCTAGGTATGAATCCACACTAAGAGGGATTTAAACCATGAAATAAAACTTTACATGGGTCACTAATCAATGTGAGGCCACAACATGACATCTGATCACCCCCATTGTCATTCTTTAGTTCAGAGAATCCCAAAAAAAGACAAGGATTCAATTCTCGAACCACCCTTGGAAACTAAGGTCTCGTCCTGAGTGGTGGTGATCAAGAACAAACCTGTAACCTACCTCATGAGCTCTAAAAACCAAATCTCCAATCTACATTACACCACAAATAACAAAAAACATCCTCTGAAACCATTTTTTCATGAACCAGGTCGATATTCTATCCAACCCAACATCTAAATCAGTCCATGAAATTTACCAAAGGGTGTTATTGATCCCCACGGGTTGCAAAATAGTGCAAGAAATTAAATAAAATCCAAGTGAGAATGATTTAATCACATTAAATAGGATAAAATAAAAGAACTATACAAACTGATCACACAGTAACAAACAAAAACTGATTGAAAATAAATACATTAACTGAGATAGGTACAATGTAAAATTGAAAAAACGGAAAACTAAATACAAAACCAAAATGCCACTAGAAGGATCTCCATGTGATCACAAGGTCACCACCATCCACTAACTGACTAGCCAAAAGGCTAACCTTCTTCCATGATGAGCACTCCAACTAGAGAACCTGAACCTGAAAAATAGCTCAGGTCTACGAACACTAAATGGTACAAGTAGGATGTGAGCTTGACAGCTCCATAGGAAGACAATAAAGAATCCATATATTTTTTTTCTCAAAAAAATCCATAAAAAATAGTATTAAATACATATAAAAAATGAGTTTTTCTCATTTTATTAAACAAAAATAGATTTTCCTTTTGAAAGGACAACACATGCCACATTCCATTTTCAAAATAGAATGAAATTTAATATCAAAACCCCAAATAAAAAACCCCAGAAAAGCAATACCAGGCTATGCTGAAAATAAAAGGGGAAATAAAAAAACAAAACAAAGTGAAGAATAAATTAAACAAGAAAATATTGAAATAAAACCACATGAATTTCATAAATTGTTAGAGTTGGTGGCTTAATACCAACTAATTTTTTCATTATGATAAAACTGTATTTAGTATATGAATATTAATAAATATTTTATGACATATTTATTTTTATTTAGTGTTAAAATTCATGTGTTAATGTCTAAAAAATAGTTGTTACACTAAAGGGTCATAGCGGATCCCTGCAATGATGAGAACTCGAAAGTGTCATAACACTATTCTTGAATATATGTTATATAGGTGGATGATGTTGTTTGAGGGTCACAAATAATGAAAACAATTAGGGGTGAGGAATCATAAAACATTGTGGCACCATCTCTTGGTATGTTCCCTTAGTAATACACATGAGGATATTATGAGAACGAGACCTACCAATAGGAAATCCACATTTCATAGTGTCATTGGATGTTCCGATATGCAGATGTGTGTATTGGTCCTTATACATTAAGATTATTATTAATGGGTAATATAACTAAAAAACTTATATGGATCGAAGAAAACTATGAAAACACACTGTTTGAATCAAGGTAGTATATGTTGGGTGTGTCATGAGTAATATCGCATTAATAGATAACGTGAGAAATGATTTGTCCCTTCTACTCATAACAGAAGTTGATAACTCAGGCCCTTTGATGGAATTGATATAGCCTAAATAAATCCATGTCCAAGGTGAGGAAAAGAAAATTTCAATTCTAGGAAGTCAATGAAATAATAATCTAGAATATGGTTTGATGGAACTACCATGCAACCCACTTGATTGGAGATATTGATATAAAGGGATTACATTACAGGATAAGCTTTTGTAAGAGGTGACACATCATTGAGAAGATAACATCTTTTTCTATGGACGACTTGGTGTGTTTTAAGATGCTAAACTTAGACATTAGGTAGGATCCACCTAATGAAACTGAGAAAGAGGGCTATAGAGTCACACAATAAGAGTATCCAATTATCTCAGTTAAATATTCATTAAACAAGTTTAATAAAGATTTTTCCCAATTGTTGTTTAATAATTATTCAAGGATTCCTGATTGAATTTATTTCAACATAATTTATTTGATAGAATATAATGCGGGTGAAATAATATATTTACTAGACAAAAATTTAGTGATATTTATTTAAGAAATAACTATTCATTATTCAAGGTCTAATAAATTCAGTGGAGGAAATAAAGGAAAATAGAAAAAAAGTACACACCCTGTGGTTTTTTGGTAATTTTTGAGAAATATTATTATTTAATTAACTAAATAATATTAGGTGTAATTCAATGGGTGCATGTAAAGAAATATTAATAGTAAAATGTTTTTATTAGACATGGGGTCTTACTAAGAATTAAATTAAATGAATAAATACCCTTGGGTAATTATTTCATTCTTTTAATATTCTGGGTAATATATATCCCAATTAAATTATTCTCAATAAGACTATCCATTCTTTGTGGTTATGAACAAAAAAATTGGAGAAAGCTCTCAAGCTATGAGAAAATTCCATTCATCCAAAAATGATCTCAATTTAGGAGAGAGATCCTCCTCTACCAGATCATAGAGATCACTTTGGAAGCGACACTCAAGGAAATCAAAGGTGGACATTGCAATCGAAGGATCATCTATGATAGCACCTAGATATCTACTCGGCGATATCCAGTGATATGTGAATCACATGTGGATCACCGCTAGAGGAAGCCTACACATGGATTCTTTGATGAAACGACGAATCACATTGGATCATGATCAAAAGAATCAACGTAGAGTGAATTATATCAAGGTAATTCTTGTATTTTAATTAAATTAATTATATCCTACATATGATGATCCTACATATTATTTCTGTACATCAATTTTACTTTTCATTCTTCATTCTATTCTGAAGATCTGACATTTTATCACCATGATGGATCTCATGTTGATCATTGTTAACAATAAAATTAATGTCAGGTACACCCATCCACACACTTCAATTGCACCCAAAGCCTATAAGTGGTATCAGAGTGGTCATATCACTGATTATAATTATTTTGTTCTTGATTGATTATTTACAAAACTAGTAATTTAGTTTCTTCAATTCAAGTTAATCATTCTAGAAATCTGAATATCAAGATATGTTCATCCTCTTTCTTTTATCTTTCACCTTATAGAAATGATTCTTTTATTTTAATTTTGATTAAAATAAAATAGTGTATATCATCCAGTGGTTCCAAATGATCCCATATGTACAACACCATAACACATGGAATTTTAGTCACACTCACATGCCATATAGTTGGACTCACACGAAATGTATTATACCTCACATGCCGTGTAGTCATGGTTAAATGAATCAAGACTGGTCCACCAAACCAAGCCATATGTTGGAGTGTATCTGAGACTTTATGACTCCGTGAGTTGACCAGGAATATGTGGAACATGGTTTTCGGATTACACATCGTGTTGCCCACTGGACATGGCATGTAGTCCCTTCAGGTTTGGGTTGGAACATGTACCTCGTACACAACTTACCTTGATAGAGAACATGTAACGTGGATACTACATGGCGTGTGGTCCACTAGACATACCTTGTACTCCAAATATTTTTGAAGTACATATACATGTCATATCCCTAGGTGTGTACTTTGTATGGATGGTGAATGATAGTATACACTGTTTAGTAGGAACTACATGCCATATAACCAACCAAATTACACAGATTTATTAAAATTTAGTATTATATTATACAAACCCTTGAGATGTGTAGCATTGGGTGGGCATAAAGCTGGGGAACAACACGTGACATGTGTTTTATACATATGTGTTTAATTTAACATCTATGTAATGTTCATTTCAACTCATTGGGTAATTATGAAAGGGAATTAACTGGGTTACCTCTAAGGTACAAGTTACATACAGAGATAATTTTAAATGAATCTATTAGTTTAAAATTATTATGGATCATAATCTCAAGGAAATTCAGAAAAAGGTTTAAGATAAAAGGATTGATTAATTAAAGATAATAATTAATTAATTTGAGAATGATTTATCTTAAACAAGAATGATTAAATAATTTAATGCTAGTTTTATTTATGTCTAAATAGGGTTGCATGTATGGTTGATCATGATCTAGACCGGGACATTTTATGTAGATTGTTTCTTTTAATTAATTTATTTAAATTAAATTTGTTAGCTTACAAGCCTTATAATCATTATTATGTAGGGCCTGTGTGGCCAATGTTTCTTTTATGTAAAATCCATTTTTACCCCTCACCTACATGTGAGGGAAATGCATATGTAATGGATAGATCTCCTAATCTAGTGGAGGTGGTTCATGTTTGGATTCGAGGTGAAACCAACCCAAGGAGATACAAAGGTGGACAGGTGGAAATATGTAAATATAAACCCAAAAGGTTCAAGGTGTTTTATACCATAGGTCTTCAGTTAGTTTATTAACTACTACATAAACTAACCAATAGAACAAGCACTTGATCATTCCATTTATTTTATTTATGTCAGTTTCACAGTTTATTTATTTGGGGTTGTGTTATCATGATCACAAAATTAATGAATTTAAGGAGCATGCAAGAAAGAACTAAAATAAGACCGGCTGATGCATACATTGTATCTTAGACATGGTTAATCACTTACATATATCCCACTAAATATTAAAAATCATATAAGAAAGATAATAAATGGAAATTTACATATAAGAATAAAATCCCTTAAGGAAATATTAAGTCGGTATAGCCTTCCATTAACTTGGTTTGAATCAAACCATAGTTGAATGTTCTTGACCAACCCTAGTTGGGGTGATTTCAATTATCAAGGAATTTTAATTTGAGATTTTGGGTTGAATTTACTTGGTTCACATCAGGGGTTCACTGCCACAATTGGACTTGGTTTGACCAAGAGGAAAAGTTTGAGGAAATCTAAAATAAAAGGATTTCATTATTGGGGAGTCCACTCAGCGGATCAAGGAACTACGAGTTAATGCATTTGGAATTTGGAATGCCTACCTTAAAACATTCAAGTTTTTTGACCAGCCCTATTTGGGGTAATAAGAAGGAAAATATGGATCCTTTTAAATAGAATATTCAGGCAACATAATATTTCAAAGTCAATGGTGAGGGATATTGGATTTTGATAAAATAGTGGCAGACTAATACGTATTAGTTTCTTTATTTGTCTCAGTTTTATCACGATAAGGTACTAAATATTTTCTCAACTTAATTTATAGAAATGAATAGAAAAATGACTTCAATAATATCATTTTTAACTATAGTTGAGAAGGAAAAAATTCTCATCGGCACAAATTTCTTGGACTGGAAGAGGCGTTTACGCATTATCCTTCACCATGAGAGGAAATTGTATGTGCTGGAGGATCATGTTAATGTTTCTCCTGGAAACGAGGATAGTGATAAAGAAATATTTCTCTATAGGAAAGATTTGGATGATTCCACAGGTGTCCATTATTTCATGCCTTTGTCCATGTCTAATGAACACTTGAAGCCACATGAAAACATCGACGCATATGTAATGTTGTCTCACCTTAAGGATAACTATCAAGATAAGGCAACATAAGAGAGATATGATATCTCCAACGCTTTGTTCGCAAATATAATTGGAGAGTCTGTGCCAGCTGGGCCACATGTAGTCATGCTTATTGGATGCATTTCATGCCTTAACATCTTAGGGATTATCTTCCCAGATGAGTTGCATATAGATCTCATCCTATCATCACTACCCAAGACCTTCTCTAGATTTATTTTCAATTAAACCATGATTGACAATGAGAAGAGTCTATCAGAACTTCTGACCATTATTATCTAAGTAGATAAGGACATGGGGAATGAAAAAACTATATCCATTATATTGAATTATAAGAGAAAGGACAAGGAAAAGGGTCCAAGGATTTATAAATGGTCTGAAGTCCTCATGCATCGTCCCTATAATAAGGGGAAGATCCATAGGTAGAAAAAGGAATGATATTAAATATGTTTTTTATGTGGTATGATAATCTACTAGAGTAGAAAATTCACCCAGAAGTGTGGGGATGATAAAGGTGAGTTTGTTATCATGTGTAATTTTTCCATTTCTACACATTGGGTATTATATAAAGCATGTGAGGATCAAATATGTATTCAAATTCAGGAACCAAGTAGATTTAGAACCATTTATAGAGGAGAGGTGGATCTTTGAGATACTAATCATGCGAGGCTTGCTACATTGGACATTGGCAATTTCCATCTCTCATTGCTAACTGGAATGATTTTGGTTTTACAAAAAAGTTATTTTGTACCTAGTGTTACCAAGAACATAATTTTTGTATCTTGTTTAGATATGAATGGATTTATTTTAATGCTTTGAAATAAGGGTTTTTTCTTTTATAATAACAACACATGTTATGGTATGGTGTATTTGAATAATGGTTTGTTGGTATAAAAGTATGAAAACCAAGTTTTTGAAATCAATAAAGAAACAAACTCACATGACTCATACAATACCCAATTGTGGTATCACCACCTCGGTCATGTAAACGAGAAGCTTTTGTCAAAGCTATACCAAGATGGTTATTTAGACTCTACTGAGCTAAAACCACTTAATAGATGACACACTTGTTTATAAGGGAAAACAACCAAGCCTATTTCTAGTAGATAGGGTGAAAGGGCCATAAAGCTTCTTGGATTAGTACACACAGATGTGTGTAAACCATTTCTAGTAGAATATAGAGGTGTGTATTCTTACTTATTTACTTTTAATAATTATTTGAGCAGATATGGTTATATACAATTAATGAAGTATAAGTCATAGACCTTAGATAAATTTAAGGAATTCAAGAATGAAGTAGATAATCAGATAGATAAGAATATAAAGAAGGTTCGATCAGATTGAGGTAGATAATTTCTGAACCAATTGTTCATCGACCCTTTACATGAGTCATGGATTCTGTCTCAACTCATTCCTCCTTATTCACCATAGTGGAACGGTGCTAGTGAAATGAGTAACCACACCTTGTTGGACATGGTGAGGCCAATGATGAGTCATACAGATCTTCTAGTATCCTTTTTGGGATATGAATTAAAAACTGCAACATACACATTAAACTGAGTACCAACTAAGGAAGAAAATGGAGTTCCCTCAGAGTTATGGAATGGAATGAAACCCATTTTATCACACACATGTGTATGTGGATGTGATGAATTTTTTAAGGCCTTCTTAGAAAACAAACTAGCACCCCGAGGCATGAGGTGTATATTTATATGATATCCCATGGAAATGAAAGGATATTACCTATATAACTCTTCAGACAAGAAAGTGAATGTCACCAGAAAATCCATCTTTATTGAGATTGATAACACCCTAAAAAAGGATAGTGGGAGCAAGATTGAATTTGATTAAGTTGATTCTCAATATACACATGATTTGGTACATGAACAAGTTCCACAAGTCCCTGTGGAAGAGGTTACAGAAACACAAGTATTGTGTATGAGCTCAAGAGAGGTAAGGGAACTAGAGAGATTTGGATTCCAAGTCACCGAGAAAGGTGAATCATTATTTTTTGACAATGATGAATCTATATTCTATAAGGAAGTAGTAGAGAGATCAAAAGCTATAAGACGACTAGAAGCTATGAATTATGAGATGGATTACATGTATCAGAACCAAGTATGGGATCTAGTCGATGAGCCAGTTGATGTAAAGCATGTTGGTTTCAAATGGGTATTCAAGAGAAAGATGGACATAGAAGGCCATGTTAGAACCTATAAAGTAGGGATAGTGGCTAAAGGATTCAGACAACATCAAGGGATTGACTATGATGAAATATTCTTTCCAGTTTCCATGTTTAAATCCCTACAAATCATAATTTCCATATCAGCTTACCATGACTACAATATTTGGAAAATGGATCTCAAAACAACATTCCTTAATAGGAACCTTCCAGAAGATGTCCATATGACACAAATAGATGGGTTTGTGACACCAGGTGAATCCAAATAGGTTTCAAAGTTGCAGAAATCCATTTATGGATTAAATAAAGCATCAAGGTCAAGGAAAACTTGATTGGATTAATCTATAAAGGAATTTGGTTTCATTAAGAATGAATGTGAGCCATGTGTTTATAAACATTTTAATGGTAATGTGGTTGTTATACCTGTAGTATATGTTAACGACATATTAATTATTGGAAACAATGTGCCATTCTTATAGTTAGTTAAGTACTGGTTGAAAAAGTGTTTCTCCATGAAGGACTTGGTGAAGCAGACTACATTCTAGGGATCAAGATCATTCGTGATATATTCAATAGGCTACTTGGACTATGTCAGTGTACATAAATTGACTAGATGCTAAAGAGATTTAGTATGGAACAATGCAAGAGGGGATATGTTCCAGTGTCGCATGGAATAAATAATTCTATGTGAAAGTGTCCTCATACAAAACAGGAGAAAGATAGGATGAATAATATCCCATACACTTTAGATATAGGATCCAATAGGTATTCCATGTTATGTACCAGTCTTGATGTTTCCTACGCAATTATCATGGTAAGAAGATATCAAGAAGATCCTGGAGAACAAAATTGGACTACTATTAAGGCTATCCTTAAGTATCTGATAATAACTAAGGATATGTTCCTAGTGTATGGAGGAGATGAGTAGGTTGTCATGAAAGGGTATGGTGATGCTGGTTTTTAAGGGGATCAGAATGATCTGAAGTCATAATTAAGATATGATTTCTGTCTCAATGGAGGATCTATGCCCAGGAAGAGTTTAAAGTAGCCAGTTTTCACCAATTCTACAGTGGATTCAGAATATATAGAAGATTTTGATGTAGCTAGGGAATCTATCTGGATTCAGAACTTTTTCCAAGAGATTTATGTGGTGACTAGAAGTAAAGATCCTATCACATTTTACTATGATAATACTGTATCAGTTTTTTTTGAAAAATTACCATGGTCACATCAACAGACAAAGAAAATTCTATAGAAGTATCAAATATTGAGGGATTTTTATCAAGGGATGATGTTGTAGTGAGAAGAGTGTCCGAAAAAGAGAACTTGGTGGACCCCATGAGTAAAGCCTATCTCATAATAAGCATGAATATCATGTGAGAGATAGTGAGATTAAGGTTGTTAGCAGTTTTCTCTAGTCCCAGTGGGAGTCTGTTGGAGTTGGTGGCCTAGAACCAACTACTTTTTACTTTATAAAAAACTTGTATTCATGGATTTGAATATTAATAAATACCTTATCACATCTTGATTTCTCTTCTATGAGAAAATTCATGTGATAATGTCCTAAGGATTCCTTATACCCAAAAGGGTCGTAACAGATTTTTGCTATGATGAGAACCTAGAAGTGCCATAACACAACTCTTGAATATTTGTTTTGCGGCCAGATGATATTATTTGAGGGACACAAATAAAATAAAAAATTAGGGGTGATGACTTATAAAACATTGAGGCACCTCCTCATGGTTTTAACCCTTTGTAATATCTAGGAGGATATTATGAGAATGAGACCTTTTGGTAGGAAAGCCATAGTTCATAGTGTCATTGGATGTTCCTATCTGTAGATGTGTGTATTGGTCTGTATACTTTAAGATTATTATTATATGTTATTAAAACTCACACACTAAGATATATTGATGAAAAATGTAATGAAACACTGGTTGCAGTGAGGTAAGATATGTTGGGTGCGTCACGAGTAATACCATATTAATAGATAACACGAGAAAGGATTTTTCACTATGTTCCATAATAGAAGTTGATATCTTAGTCCCCTTGATGAAATTGATATAGCCTAAATAAATCAATATCCATGGTGAGGAATGAACAATTTCAATTCCATGAATTCAAAGAAAAAACAATCGAGCACATGGATTGATGGCACTAGCATGCAACCTTATTGATTGGAGATATAAAGACAAAGGGATTAAATTACCTGGTAAGCATTCGTAAGGGGTGACACATCATTGCAGTGTTAAATTCTTTCTCTATGGGTGACTTGGTAGGTTTCTAGATGCTAACCTTGGAATTTAGGCTGGCTCCACTAAATTCCAATGAGAAAGAGGTCTAGAGGGTCCCACAATAAGTGTATCAAATTATATCAGTTTAATATTCATATAACAGGTTGAATAAAAATTATTCCCAAATTTGGTTTAATAATTATTCAAGGATTCCTGATTTCATTTATTTCGTCACTAGTTATTTTGGAGAATATAATTTGGGTGAAATAGTATATTTATTAGTGAATAATGCGGTGATATTTATTTAAGAAATAAATAGCCATTATTCAAGGTCTAATAAATGTTTTGGAGGAAATAAAGGAAAATGGGAAATCAAAATTACACACCATGCATATTAATATATATACATTTGTTTTTATTAGAATTTGTGATAAATAATATTATTCATTTAATTAAATAATATTTTTTGTCATTCTTTTGGTGAATCTAAAGTAATAATAATAGTCAAATGTTATTATTAGACATGGGGTCTTACTAAGAATTAAATGAAATGAATAAATGGCTTTGGGTAATTATTTTATTCTTTTATTATTCTAAGTAATATAAATCCCAATTACATTATTGTCAATAAGACTAGACATTATTTATGGATATGAATAATAGATCTGAAAAAATATCTTAATCCAAGATAAAATAATATTCCTCTAATAACACTCTAGAGTTATGAAAGAGATCCTACTCCAATGGATCAAAGACAAAGCTTTGGAAGAGGCTCTCAAGGAGATCGAAGGAAGACATCACAAGCGAAGGCTCTTCCATACTAGCACTCATAGATCCCTTCGGAGAGGTCCAGAGATACATGGAGAATTTGTGGACCACCACTAGTGGAATCCTATAGTTGGATTATATAAAAACAATTATTAATCACATTGGATCATGACCAGAAGCATCAATAGAGAGATAATTACATCAGGGTAATTATTGTATTTTAATTAAATTAATTATAACCAAAATATGATTATCATGACAGATCATGGATTGATAGTGGTTAACATTAAAATTAAAGTTGTGTACACCCATTCACATGCTTTTTCTGCACCCAGAACCCGCATAAAAATCCCTAGAGTGATCCCTAAAGATACTCGTTTTGGAACCACCTGCCAACATATGGTGAAACTCCAAAGTCTATAAACAACTGGCCACCCTCAACTAGCCAATCCAGAGGCACTAACCACATTGTATTTAAATCCATCCAAGGGGGTTCTAACCCATCTAATCAGGGTTGATAAGAAATTATAACTCAACCCTGTGAATATGACTAGGAAACCCATGGTAATAATATACTGCGTAAGTAGGAGGCTCACACACGTGTGACTCACCTTACCCGCTGTCATCACACTTCCCAGCCCCAAACACTAACACCACCTACACGATGACCCATATAGAGAAATCCATCTATAAGGCTGACCTTCACATTCTAAACCATTCATAGGTGCCAATTGGGGTGTCACATTGTATGATCTTTCAAAACATTTTCTCAAACTTATCAAGGGGACAACCAGGAAACATTATTTCCAAAACTACATTCATTTCTCAAACATTGTAAAGTGCCAACCAAGACATACATCTGGTACATTTCAGACATGCTATCAAATCATTTAAACATTATTTTTAAAATCAATATAATCAACCCCTTTCAATAGTGCAATGAAAAACATCCCTTTATACCAAATCCAACATCATTTCCAATCATATTTCAAGAACAAGATAAAAAACACAACAGATTTAAAGATACCAAATGTGATTCCATATCATTTAGAAACCAATAATATTTTATAAAAACCAAACAATCCATAATATTAAGCATAACATTTGAAAACACACTTGAGTCATTTCAAAATAAACATATTTTAGTTAAACACCCATAGTTTAAAAGGGACACACAAGTGTTATGAAAACCGGGTGTTTAAGTTAAGAAAGGCCATTATCATTTTTGTGCTCATCCATGTGTGAATCGAAAGCAAACATGGATGTTTCCAAAACCAATGTAACACCACAAGTAACCATGACAACGCCCAAAACCAATTTTAAAGATACAACTCATGTTTTCCAAGTGATACAATAAACCATAAATAACTTTGTGAAATAAAATTTCAGCAATTCACACACACAATACCAAACTCACAATCCAAAAATGTTATCATAATATAAATAAGGGTAAAAAATTCTAAAACACCCAATTTTAAATTTAAAAACACATGGAATTTCAATAAACACCTTAAGTGCACATATACATTGGCATATTTCAAGAATCACATTGAAACCCTATTTTTATCAAATTCTAGCAATACCAAAGAACCACAATAATCAACACAAAAAAATAATATTCATGAGAATAATATTTATAAATTAATTAGAAACATGAAATAATCAATGGATTGTGATGGAATGGAAAATAATGGAAACACCAAACTCAACGGTGTGTGAATGCGACATAAACTCAAAGGAAGGTAGAACTGAGCCCAACAGATGATCTGCATAGCCTAGATCCATAAGTAAACACCCCAATACATTAATCCTAACATATAGGGTTTATCCAAACAAGACCCCAACAAAGGGAAACCAAGAAACATGTAAAAAGAGGAGAAAGGTGAGAAAAAGTGTCCAAAACCCTAAGAAACTCACCTTGGGACTTCAAGAATGGATCCATGGAGGAAGATGAGCCAAGGCGAAGGGGGGTTTGGGACCCCTTGATACCCCAAAAATGAGAAATAGGTTGGGGTATGATTTTTGGATAAAAAGGAGGCAGTTAGATTATAGATTTTATAGTTTTAAAAATCTAGGCTTATCACGTGGTTTGGCTGCCCGGTTTACCAAACCGTGCAGTAGCCACTATCCAAGAGGGAATCAACTACAAGACCAACCCGAACAGTTTGACCTACAATTCTAAAAACATGTGGTAGCTTCTATCCAAATCCAGGACCTTCCACATGGTTACCTCAGACGGGTTGTATAATTCCCACTAACCGTACGCTGCTCGTGCACAAACAAAAAACTCTCATGCCACTAAAAAAATAAAAAATTTAATAAGGTAACTCATTGTGAACCTCAATACAAGGATCTGAGATTAATATAAGAATAAAATAAATAATTATCCAAGGTTGACATGTGAAAAAAATGTGTCATTTTCTTTCATATCTACACTTTGGATACATACATGTTTTGATCTATCTGATTGACTCATTGCTATTATTGTCACTACTGCTACATCTTACTGTTAAATCTTATTATATAAGACCAATGAAGAATTATTTAGTGATACACATTGAAGAAATACTTGTTTACACATATGTATGGTTTTTTATCTATCATTATTCTAAGAAATCCTATGTTATATTGAAGATTATTTTGTTGGTGTTGTACGTTATTGATGATCAAATACATTTTTCAGTTTCATGTTGTAAATATAAATTAAAACCTTTTTTCTCAATTAAATCAATATCTATTAATTTATAAGAGTTTTGGATAATCGGAATCAGTCATGGAGGTGAAGGTGAATCAACATTTCATACTATGTTATGGATCCATGGATCCTTGTAAAAGAACTATAAGGCCTTTTAAAAGCCTTATTGTAAAGGCTTCATCTACCTTTACTCAGTTGTAGAAGTCCCCAGTAAAATTACTTACTAGTGAAATCTCTAAAATCACTGAGAGAGTGTTTGAGGAGTGGAATAAGGTCATTTTTTCCCTAAACCACTATACATCATTGTGTTTTTTCTTTACTTATTTCCACTGCATAGTCTACTTTAAAATATAAAAGGAAAGAATCATTGCATGTGAAGGGAGACAATTTGATTCTCTTAATTTTTTGAAGGAACACCATTAACCCCCACTTGTATCTTCATCTTATTCATATTTTAAAAAAAGTGGTATCAGAGTAAGGCCTCAACTAGAATATTTTTTTATTCTATTTTTGACACCAATGTAGTCGGGGAGTTACCTGAGTGGTAAAAGCTCCCTGTAATCCTACATCAGACCTAAGTTAAAATCTAGGTGGGAGAGAATTTCCACATTAAGAAAGTGATGTAGGTCTACTGCAGGAAGGAGGTGATGTAGACATGAAGTAGATAGGTGGTGATGCATGCTTGAAGTAGGTAGGCGATGACGCATGCAAGACATAAGCAGGCGGTAATGCAGGCATGATGCTTTGTTGGGCCTTTAAGTCAGTTTGTGAGCCTCTAGGCTATATAATGGGATTCATGACCACTGGTACTTCATGCTATCTACCGAATAAATAAGTCTTGAAGGATGGGTTATCCCTGGGGGGGGGCTATGGCCCACCTTTCGGGTCTATGTGTGTGGTGTATGTGTTTTTAAGGTAATTGTAACTCTAGGCACCTGATATATATATATTTGATACCAACAATTAGTATCAATGTTTGAACTCTATTGGAGATATTTTATCTAGAAATTTTTTGCTACGGAATATCAATAAGTGGAATCAATGAAAATGCTATATTTCCATATTTCTCTTTTTCAAAATCCTTGAATTTTATTTTTTCAACAAGTGATATAATAAGAACAAGAACTCTTGTTATATCCTATGCCAAAAAATGGTAATAAAGAATTAAAAAAGGAAGAAAATAAAGTATTAGATGAGTTTTTGGATCTTATGCAATCTTAAATATTATTTTGTCTCTAATAATAAATAATTCATGATTCAGATGATAAAAAATTCTAGAATGACTAATCTTAGAGAAGGCATGTCAATGATTTGTGCTCCTTATTTTAATGGTTATAATTATTGATGCTAGAAATATCAAATGATTATATATTTTAAAAATCATGTAATAAAATATTATTTAAAAGTTTTCAAGACAAATAAAATTCCTAAGGAATATTTGAAAAAATACGATAGTGATCAAGAAATTAACATGATATCAATTCAAAAGTAATGAATTCTATTGTTTGTGGATTAAGAACTAGTGAGTTTAATAGAGTATCTCAATGGTATACTCACTATGAAATATGGAAAAATATTTCTATTTCCTATGAAAAACATAAAATTTCATAAAATTAAGATATAATTCAACAAAGTTGAAATTTGATACCTTTAGAATGAATGATGGTGAAAGCATCACTCAAATGAATCGGGGACTGACTGCGATAGTCAATGATGTTTCTACCTTGGGATATCCAATTTCACAATCAGATCAAGTGTAAAAAGTAATTTGATTTTTACCCTAAAAATTGAATTGTATATCTAATTCTATGCTAAAATACACATGATCTCATTAATTGATAATGAAGGAATTTATTGGTACATTGATGATCTATGAGGATGAGATGCATGATGAAGCTGAAAATCATGTTTTTATAAAAAATGATGAAACTTATCTAAGAACTAATATGGATGAACCATCTAATTTAATCAATATAGAATCAAAAAAGAATATTTATTAAATCTCTCAAAAATATTTGAAAAACAATATAAAAGGACAAATAAAAAATAAGAAAGATAAATGATGGGAATGAATGGAAAAAGGACCCAAAAATTATAAATGTCCTATGAACAAAGCTCATAAGAGAGATAACTATGAAAGGAAATGAAAGAAAATTATGAATACAAGTAGGAGTTCTACTTCTAGTATGAATGATGAATCTAATATGGTCTTGGATGGTGGGCATAAAAAATAAATGATGAATCCATGTCTTATGGATCATATCAATGAGGCAAAATCTTCTGTCTCTCAAAATTATAATTCATAAAAACTTTCTTATGATGAACTTAATAGATATTGTTTCATGCGTAAAGATAAGTATGAATCCTTAAAAACATATCATAAAAAATTTAGAAAAACATATAATAATATTTATATAGAAAAATATAATTTGTAAAAACAACATGAGGATTTAAAATCTAAAACTTCTAAAGTTTTATGTGATCAACCTAAAGTTAAAATTAAAGAATTTTTAAGTGATTTATATATTTAAAATAATCATTAAGTATTATTATCAAAGGATAACATTATTAAAATAAAAATCTTGGTAAAAATAAAATCAATAAAAGAAAAATTCTAATTGGTAATAATGGTGGAAGACCCAAATTATATAGGAATTATTTTTGCATCATTTTGTAAGGTACCAGGACATGCAGTGGAAGCCAATGGGTTAGGAATTTAAAAATTTTCACATCACCGGAGCAATGTAAATATGTTGACTCTAGTGATCTTATCCCGGTATGGTTTGAGGACCACATGTGGATTTGAAAGAACACAAAAATAAATCGAACATGTACCTTATTCGGATCTGACGTCTGCAAGTCCATCGCATGATGCTGATGACCATTTCTTGAAGACTTTGATGTAGAATCTGTTTAGATCATCCACACACGCCTATTAAATCTACACTTAAATTGTTCATTTAAATCTTGGTGCTAGAGTGGCACGTAAACGATCTCTCTGATGTAACTATGACCACCGCAAGTCAAGAGTCTTTGATCCTAGAAGGATGAGTTTGAATATCTTACTTTCTTGAGAGAATATCTCTCCATAATCTAGGAGGAGAGAGAGGCTCTCAATTGTAACACATCAATATAGTTACATGTGGAGAGACTCTCTCTTACTTATATAGGGAATATCTAAAATACCCTGTATGGGTTCCCGACCCTCCGTGTTGTAGATATTCACAATATAAATATTATAAATATTTATTTATGACAAATTGAATTATTCCATAAATAATGTTTATAATTTGATCACTAACTGTAATATATATTAAATATATATTTCATGATAAACTTGAGTCTCTAACTCGACTCAATTCTCTTGAAAATATTAAATGAACCCTAGATATTTAAATCTGTTCGAATAACATTTTATCTTTGTATTTACTTAATCACTTGTAAATACTTGTTATAAATAAATTCAGAAAATTATTCCAAACATGAATAATTATAGAATTTATTTATTACATAGTGATACATATGAATTGGATAATACATGGATCCCTTGTCAGGGACCACCATGTACTATATTCCTATTTCTAGAATAGGGAAGATTCCCAAAGCGTTATAGTGTTTGACCCTCTAGGCCCTTATCTCAGTAATATTGAATAATATTCAATGACCAAGAGTAGGGTATTGAAACCCATCGAGGCCGATATAAAGATAAGGTAATGTTAAAGTAATGACTACCTTCCTATGAACATGTTATATGTAATATAATATCTTCGTCATCGATATCACAATAAAGCAGAATGAACAATACTTTCATCATCCTTTATCTTGATTTATTTTATTTGTTGATATGTCTAGATAGTCTTACCTTCCACTACCATGGCCATGGATTTAATGGAGGTGAAAACATCAAAATCAACCAGGCCCGAGATACCTCTTCCTCAAATTGGAAGCAAAAATCCTATCTTGATTATTCAATCAATGTCTTGTCACCAATGGAGTATCCAACAAAAACTACCTCGCTATGACTTAATTTCCATTGTATTCACCTTGCATCAAAATATGCAATTAAATGACATACATAGATCATGATCTCAAGTCTGGAGACCATTACACAATTATGTATATAGGAATTACCAACGACACCTAAAACATGTGGTTTTCCTATTATGCATGACAGTCCTCATGATCCAAACTAATAGATATCTTCAAGTGTGAACATCATGAGAAGATGTCTCAATGATTATGATCCCCAAGAACCTAATGGTCGCACATCATCTGTGTGCTATCAAAATTATGTAACTGGATCATAGGTCATTATATTAAGATTACTGGAATGTAATCTTGAGGTTCTCATTATAGCTTGGGATCTGCTATAACCCTTTGATATGACATGTAATCTAAGGACATTTCCATAAAAAAAGTGGATGGAAAATATCTACACTATTATCAAAAGATAAACACACACATATATATAAAATAGAATTCATGAAGTGGTAATCAAAGTACAACACAATTTTGGTCTAGGGAACCCACTTTCAACACTCTCACTTGCACAAGAGCCAACTATTAACATGTTTTAATCTGCTAGCTCTCACATGAGAATCATTCGTCTATAGAGAAATGGATTTACATGGGGGGTCTACCATGTTGTCCTATATGGATACTCTACTAACTATGACATAGACACTTTGAATAAAATCCCTCATGATATGAAAATTTGGAATAATATTCTTTGTACTTAGGTGAGACCTAGGATCCTTAGTAAGCACCACTACTTTAGTATTATTGCAATATAATAGAATAGGGTCTGCACTACTTGGAAAACACCAATTGTAGAGATAAATATGTGTATTAATACTGCTTCCTTTGTTGTATCAGAAGCTACAATAAATTTAGACTCTTCTATAGAATCGAAAACCACATCGTGCTTCGAGCTTCTCCAGATCACTACAGCACCATTCAGGAAAAAGATGTTTTCAGATCATCATGGTCTATCTTGAAACTAACATCAATGTATCGTCTCACTAATAGTTCCTCATCTACTCCATACACTAGGAACATATCCTTAGTACACCTTAAGTACTTTAGGATAGTTTTAATAGCTGTCTAATGAAGCTCTCCTGGATTGGCTTGATATCCACCCAGAATTCTTAAAGTAAAGGTGAAATCAAACCTAGTACATAGTATGGAATATATGATAGAACCCACTTTCATGGAATAAGGGATTCTACTCATTCTTTCAATCTTCTCCTTTTTTTGTGGACACATTTTCTTGGAGATATTTATACCATGTGACATAGGCAACAATCCTCTCATGGATTATTCCTTATTATACCTTTTGAGTACCTGGTCAATATATTTAATTTGAATTATCCCAAGAAGGATTTGAGATCTATATCAATAAACATTGATCCCAAGAAGGTAGTCTTCCTTACCTACTTTTTTCATGGAGAAGAATTCATTTAACCAAGTCTTGACTGACTGTAATACTTATACCTTGTTTCCCATAATTAATATGTCATCGACACATAACAATATGAAAAATATGGAATTCCCTTCACAATTTTTATAGACACAAGTCTAGCTTCCATTTTTAAAAAAAGAAAATTATCTTATGGCCTCATCAAAAGGAACATTCCATGACCTTGATACTCGCTTCAACCCATAAATGTATCTCTGCAGCTTTCATACTTTACTGGCGTTCTTTGACTTGAAAAACCATTTGGGTTGAGTCATATAGACCTCTTCAACCGACATCCCATTTCGAAAACCAGTTTCGACATCTATTATCCAAATTTCATAATCATGAAGGGCTTCTATTTCAAGAAATATTCTGATTGATTTAAGCATTTCTACTGGTGAGAAGGTTTAATCATAGTCAATGCCTTGATTTTTCCTGAAACCATTTTCAACGAGTATTTCATTAAAGGTGTTAACCTCACCATCAATTTCCAGATTATTTTTGAATTCCCATTGGAATCCAATTGGAATTTCATCTGATTGAGAGTCTACCAAAATCAAAGCTTCATTTTGGTACATGGACTCTATCTCATAATTAATGGAATCTTTCCATTAAGAAACTTCTTTGACTTCTACTTCTTCCTTGTAGGTTAGATGTTCATCATCCTCAAGGACTAATGAGTTAACTGTGTCAGTGACAAGAAAACCACAACGATCTGGTTCTCTAACCTCTTGTGTATAGCTACACAATATTTGTTTCTCTGGAACAAGTTCTTCTTTCACTTTCTCTTGCGGAGATTTCACCTCTACAAATGCTTGTGCATATGAAGCATTAACTTCATGTAAGTCAATATTGATCCCACTATTTCAAATGTAAATGTGTTCCCTTGTTATAAATATGGCCTCCCTTACCACAAAAACTTTTATATTTAATGTTTTATATAGGAAACATCTATTGGTTTCCTTAGTATAACCTATAAAGACGTACTTCGTGCTTTTGGATGATAATATTCCACTTGGTAAAGTCTTGAAAAATGCCTCACACCCCCATAAAAATATGTGTGTTAGACTGGGTTTCTTTCCATACCATAAAAAATATAGAATTTCATCTGTATATTTAGGGTTTACTCAGTTAAGGGTATATGTTGATGTCTGCAAATCACAGCCCCAAAAGGATAATGGCAGAGTTGCATGACTCATCATTGATCTGATGATGTCAAGAAAGGTCTTATTCCTCCTTTCACTAACACCATTACACTATGGAATATAAGGAGGTGTGAGTTGGGATACTATCCCACACTTCTTCAATTTATCAATGAAATATTAGTTAAGATGTTCTTTACCACGATATGAGTGGGGTGAATTTATCTTATTACTAATTTAGTCTTCTACTTAATTTTGTATTCCTTAAATATTTAAAAGGAATCAGACTTATACTACATTAAGTAGATATATCCATACCTACTACAGTCATCAAAAAAAGTAATGAAGTATGAAAAACCACCCATTTCCTGTACTATAAATGGACCACATACATATGTGTGTATTAATTCCAGTACTGCATTGGCTCTTCATCCCTTTCTTGAGAAATCTTCTTTGGTAAATTATCCTTGTAAACAATCTTGACATACATACAAGGGTTCTAACTGTACTGAGTCTAAATAAACTTCTTGATGCATTCTTCATAATCACTTCTCGTTTACATGACCAAGCCTAAAGTTCCATAGGTGAGTGATATATGAGTCATGTTGGATGGATTTTTCATTAATTTCCATTACAGGGTTCTTGAGTTCTATCATGTGTAAACCATTGTTAATATGCGAGATTCCATAAAATATGTTATCCTTATAAAAGAGACAACATTTATTTCCAAACATGAAATAAAATCCCACAGTGTCTAAACTTGACACAGATATAACGTTTTTAGTTACAGAAGGTACATAATAGCAATTTTTTAAAACTAGAACCAAAACACTTGGCAAGGTTAACTGATAGTCTCCCACTGCCAAGGCTTGCAGACATACACCATTTGCAACTCGGTGATCCACTTCACCTTTAAATATCTTCTAAAACCTACATGGTTCTGGTATATAAATACAAATATGTGAGCCACATGTATATCCAATACCCAATTGGTAGATAAAGATAGATTTCATTCAATGAAAAAATTATCATAATTAGAAGCCTCAATTTTCTTCTTCTTCCCAACTCTGAAATTCTTCTTCCATTGGCATTTATTGCCACATCCAAAGCATACAAATTCCTGCTCATTACTCTAACTATGAATCTTTGGCTTGAATACAGGATAATGCATTGTTGTCTTTGTCCTTGACTTGTCCTTAGACCCATCTTCCTTTCCCCATTTATTATTTTTCACCATAAGGATAGTTGAAATAGTATTTTTCATATCCTTTTCATCTTGGAGAAAAAAATACAAAAGTTATAAGAGAAACTTTTTCATATCATTCATGTCATAATTGAAAATAAGATTCTAGAAGATTAGAGGTAAAGAGGTAAGAATGAGATCCACTACTAGTTCAAGGTTCTATTTTAACCCAAGGGCTCAAGCCTCTCAATATACCCAGTCATCCTAAGTACATGAGGACCGAATTGGTTCCCTTCTCCTAGCCTGCACTTCTAAAGGGCACTTTATATCTCATAACTTTCCTACCTGTCCCTCTCCTGATATAATTCTTGGAGATGAGAAATCATTTTGTATGAATCCTAATACTCATTAATTTTTTGCAATTGGATGGACATGGGTGACAACATAATGCTTTGAGCATCAAGTGCATTGGATAAATGCTTTCTCTATTTATCTTTTTCGACATTACATTCTCCATGAGGAGGCTTAGTAGGAACTGGGGATTCCATCACTTATAACTTCCTTTCTTGGCATAGTACTATGCGCAAGCACTTGTACCACTCTTGAAAGTTATTGCTGGTTAGGATATTTTCTTTGTCCAGAATTGATCACAATGATGAAGTACTCGTTGTGTTGGTAATTTACATTCTAAATCTACATCATATAAACATTTACCAGTTTGTAGTTTGTGTTGATTACCTTTTGACATTTATGATTAATAAATTATTATGTCATTTTAATGTCTCCCACTATTTTAGAGAACCTTAATTGGCCTCACTGTCATATTTGGAATACTTTGTTGCTTGAGTACGCTAGTGAAAAGGGTCATCGAAAACTCTCTCATAGTCTACATTTATGGATACACCACTACTCAGAGGGTTTCAAGGTAGGCTCTAGGCTATCCATGCACTTGACTCATGGTTACTTTTATTGTTGATTAAAGTCCTAACTGTTGGAATCTGAACACGATTCTATCAATATCTTTCCTCAAAAGTGATAGAAAGTTAGTAGTGGCTAATCCTTGACTACTCACTTTAGCTAAGTCGACCTAGATCCCTCATGAAAACACCCCGGTTGTAAGAGGAACTGTCAACTATGGATGACGTGCACCTCAAACACCTGGTTTTGTTTAGATGTGGGAGATGGAAGGATTTTTGACTTAATATATATTTGAGTTATTTTTATATTTATTGATAAATATAATACTTTTTTATTTATAAGTTCAAACTAGATTTTCACGCTCACAACTCAACATTCAATAGAAATACATTCATTACATCTTTATGATTTTTTTCATCTTTTTGACTATTCTATATGATCAAGCAATAATAATGCATTCACATAAAACAATAAACAATGCATAAAGTTAAATCTTCAATTCAACTGGTCTTGAGTATTCTATTATAATCAATCCATAAATGGGTCATTCTTGAACTAGGGGAATCCGTACCTGAGCCGAGACCTGACTTACGTCACAACTAGCCTAGTGCAATGTGCTCGACTCCTGTATGGATTACTGCCTCAACTTGGAAGGGTCTGCATCTTGGATCATCACGGTTTAATTACAAATATACTCGCACACAGAAAGGGGGTCTAGGGGTACAAAATACAACTTCTGCATTGGAAACACATGTCATTATACATATTTTAATAAAAATACCATTTGCAGACGGTCAGTTATTTAATTAATTATTACAATCACTACATGAATTAAATAAATAATTAAATAAATAAACCATAAATGCACGGTTTAGTCATTTTCTCAAGACCAATCGGTATAAATAAAGTGCGATTAAATACTAAACTGCTATAAAATTTAAATAGTATGAGGCCACTCTAATAAATTAAATGAATTTAAAAGAATTCAATTAATTTATTTTATTAGTTTCAATTGTTTAATTTAATTTTATTTCCAAACAATTAAATTAAACCATTAATTTAATATTAATTCTAAAAATTAAATTAAACTATTACTTTAATTTTAATTCTAACTAAATTAATGTTTCATATTCTAGTTAAACATAAACCCCCATATAATTCTAATTAATTTAATTTAAAAAAATAAATTAATTAAAAATAATTAAAGTGGTTACCTCTAGGTGGGGAAAGAGTCCGGCAGGACTGCAATCTACCATGAGGGTGTCTTACTAGTGAAGGGCCGAATAACAACGTCAATGCGGTGCAACCGTGCCATGAATGCCCGATCCAGCCACACCCTTGCGGTGGCGGCGGCCTATGACGAGGTGTGAGGGTGGCAGCACGCTGCTCCTGCGATCTGCAAAGGCAGAAGCGAGGTGCACCGGTCTGGTGACGCGTGCCGGTCCCATGGCACACTAATTCAGTAAGTCGCAAGGTGGTAGCCTGGTCCGACAATGACATGCTGTGGCAGCAGTGAGCTGAATGTGGTCTAGGCTGGCGTAGCTGGGTCGGGCAGTGGTGAGCCAGAGGCGGTCTAGGGTGGTGTGGCCTAGTCCAAGCAAGATAAGAGCGGGGGCTGGTGTGGTGTGGCATGGTATGACGTGTGCAAGTCCATCATATGATGATGATGAACGTTGCTCGAAGAACCTGACGTCGAATCCCTCTAGATCATCCACACACGCCTCTTAAATATTCTCACACATCGTTCATTGGAATCTAGGTTCAAGCGTAGTACACCAACAAGCTCTCCGATGCAACAGTGATCACCACGAGGCAAGAGTCTTTGATCAAAGAAGGATTCACATGAAGATATTCATTGATTGAGAGAGTCTCTCCCTAGAATATAAAAGGAGAGAGAGGCTCTCAATTATAATACATGAAAATAGTTACATGGGGAGAGGCTCTCTCTTACTTATATAGGGAATATCTAAAATACCCATTATGGGTTCCCAGCCCCCGTGTAGTAGAAATTCATAGTATAAGTATTATAAATAATAAATTATGAAAAATTGTTTTATTCCATAAATAATATTTATAATTTTATCACTAACTACAATATATATTAAAGATATATTACATGATAAACCTTAGTCTATAACTCGACTCACTTATCCTGAAAATATTAAACGAACCCTAGATATTTAAATCCGTTTGAACAATATTTTATCTTTGTATTTAATTAATCACTTTTAAATACATGTTGTAAATAAATTCAACAAATTATTCCAAACATGCATAATTAAAAAATTTATTTATTACTTGGTGATCCATAGAACATGGATAATACTCGAAACCCTTGGAAGGGTCCACCAAGATCTATATTCCTATTCCCTGAATATAGAAGATTCTCAAAGTTCTATAGTGTCTGACCCTCTAGGCCCTTACCTCAATAGAAGTGAATAATATTCACTGACCAAAAGTGGGGTCTAGAAACCCATCAAGAACCATATAAAGATAATTTAAATTCAAAGTAATGACTACCTTCTTTTGAACATGGTCTGTGTAATATATTCTCTTCATCATTGATATCTCAATAAATAAGAATGCACACTAGTGTCATCATCCTTTATCTCTCTTAATTTTGTTTGTTGATATGTTCAGACAGTCTTACCTTCCACTACCAAGATCATGGATTTAATGAAGGTGAAACCATCCTAATCAATCAGGACTTAGATATCTCTTCCTTAACTGAGATGTGACAAATCCTATCTTGACCTTTCAATCAATTTCATGTCACCAATGATATACCTAACACAAAATACCTCACCATGACTTAATTTCCTTGGTTTTTACCTTGCATTAAAGTACAAAATTATATTAATTACACAAATAATGATCTCATGTATGGAGACCATTACACATGTCTGTAGATAGGAATGACCAATGACACCTGAAACCTGTGGTGTTCCTATTATGTGGGTCAGTCCTCATGATCTCAACTATTAGGGATCTTAAAGTGATAACTTCATGAAAAGAAGTCTCAATACTTATGATCCCCTAGCACCTGGTGGTCACACATCATCTATGTTCTATCAGAATGATGTAACTAGATCATTGAACATTAATTTAAGATTACTATCATGGCATCTTGGGGTTCTCATTATAGTCTGGGATCTGTTATAACCCTTTTATGCAACATTTAATCTAAGGAAATTTTTATAAACAATTACGATGCAGAATTATCTACACTATTATGGAAAGATAAACACATGTATATATAACAAACTGCATACATGTAGTGGTAATCAAAATATAACACAAGTTGGGTCTAGGGAATCCAATTTCAACATGTTTAAATGAAATAATCATATAAAATATTAAAGTTTTTTATTTTGGTATTAATGGAAATTATGAAAATGAATATTTCTCTAGAAAACATAAAATTTATAGCTTTAATAATGTTTATTGTTCAAAATAATTATCTTATTTGAATAGAATAATTTATATAAAAAATAAACAGATCTTGTTAACCAAAAATTTAGTTTCTAACAATGCTAGATCCAAAACCATATAGGCCCCAAAGCAAAATTTTTTTTTTACTGGAATACACCACTGAACTACATTATTAAATTATTAATGTGGTCAACTAGGTGATATATATAAATCCCTAACAAAGGAGTGATCAACTCTAAAGTTGTTCATCATAAAAAAGTATTTAAACTATAATATCAAATTCAAGAAGTATCTCAATATTATTTTCATATATATGCAACAATTTTATTAATTATTCTATATAGGAGGAGAAATATCTCTTTTGTTTAATTGAAAAATCCTTTCATTTTATTTGAATTACTTCTTACTCTATTTTTTTATAATTTACTTTCTAAATATTTAAATATATATAAAAATTGTTTTAATATTTAGATAATATAATAATTCTTTATTTATAAAAAGGTTTATATTTCTTATTTAATATTTTAAACATATTATCATATTTATATTTTTTGTTCTTAAAATATTAATTTTTACATATATTTTTTAACCAGAAAATATTTCTTATGAAAAAATGAATTTTCAAAAAATAAGATCTAAAATGATTATTTTGAATTTTCGTCTTGAGAATGTGATGAATCATCTACAAATTTTCAGAAAAAAACATATCATCTTTTTGAACCCTAAAATTTTATTTGTAAAACCTTTAAAATTATTTATCTATATTCATTAAAATATTTTCTTCATGTACTTTTGAATCAATCCAAAAAAATATTTGGGGAACTCTAACTTGATGTTAAAAGGAAAGTATTTCTAAAAAGAAAACAAAATGTAATCCTTATTCTCATCTTTTAAGAGAATATTTATTTTCCTATGTTAAGGATTCATTTGAAAAATAAACTAAAATTGATTCGGAATTTCATGGTTTTGAAGAATAAGAAGTTTTTTTGTCTCAATTGTCTTATGAAGAGATTATATTTAAGGTTAGTACTTTGAATAATGAAAAATTAAATCTATGTACTGATTTGGATATATCTAGAAATTCATATTAAGAACTAAATTATCAGAGTGTAAAAGAATGTTCTTTTTAAAAAGTGGGTTTTGAATTTTTTAATGATGAAATGTTACATCAGATGGAGTTACTCAGAATGGATGCAATAACTAAGTTGGACCATAATAAACAAAAAGTGTTCTTGGTTGAACAGTTTTCATCTTCTTCACTATAACAAATATCTACAAATTTTCAAAGTAGAATAGAAAAAATTTCAATAATTTTTGTATATTTTAGTGAAAATTTGAGAAGTTTGGAAAAGTTAAATTATTTATCTAACACTTCATACACTCCTATACTTTTCTTTATTTTTGTAGTTTATTGTTATTTTTTGGTGAATATGTGTTATAAATTGTTTCATAATTTATTTTTATGTTTAATATACTTAAAAATTTTATAAAAATGGTTATCTTTCATAAGAATGTATTTAATGTTAAATTATTGCATTACACCAGGTAAATTAGTATATTAATGCAGCAATATTTTTTTCAAATATAAACAAGTGAATTTTTTTTTAAAATGTTTTATTCCTTTCAAATATTTTAATTATGAGAATATGATATGTCTTAGGGGGATTTATTCTAATAATATCTTGAACTATGTGTTTAAATATATTCATTATAAACCCACACTAATAATATTATCCTTGATTACATATATATATTATTTAAAAGAAAACATAAATTTAGGGAGTTTTTTTTTCTACATTTTACTGTCATCTTATTAATGTCATAGAAATGGGGGTCAGTTTAAGAAGTTAATATGATTAACATCATGGGGGATAATTTTTTTATAAGGGGGAGAATTTTAATAAGTTTTTTATATATAAAAAATATAAAAGGGGAGAAATGTTCTTATAATTTTTAAAATTTATAGAAATTTATTCTTCCAAAAATTATATAATTTTAATTATTATTTTATGATTTTTTATGGGTTTTGTGATCATAAAAAAGGGGGAGATTTTTAGGCATGGTTTTATTCAAAAATATTGTTAATTTATTCTTGTTTTAAATGCTCACAAACACCCACATTTATGTTACTAATAAATTTGATTTTAAGTGAATTTTTATAAAATAATATTTGTTAAAATATTTATTCTAGATGTATACATAAGTCATTGATCCCTTAAAAATATTTATTAATTCATTCTATATTTTTTGAAAGTATTATAGATACACTATTCAAAACATACGTTTATAAGTGTAACATATGGTTTGGAAACCCTAAATTTGGAAGAAAACCTAATGATCGTCTACCCTACTCTATTGGAAAATTATGGATCATCTTCCCTATGTTTTTAAGAATACAAACATTTAAGGAATAAATATAATTATCATCAACCATACATTTGTGAAAAACATACATTGTTAACCCTATGTTTTTTGTTTTATCGTTACATAAAGGAACCCTACATTTGAATATTCAACAATGAAGTTTTAATTAAATATATTATACATGATTTATGAAATGGTATCAATGGATGTAAATATCATTTCAATGCTATTTTATAACTGATTCAAAAGTTAAAATTCTACGTAGTAAATAATTTATATTCTTACAAGAATTTATGACTCTCTTGAATGATTTTGAATTCAAATATTCATGATTTATTATGTGATATTTCTAGAGATGGTTTGAAGTGAATATTTTCGACCTACAGTATAAATATCGAGAAAATTATCACCAAAAAAGATATAGATATGCACAATATATATATATATATATATGAATATAAAAGAATGATATGTGTGTTTGAAAACAATAGGTGTGTCGTTGCCTTACTAGCAACACTTTGGAGATATACCTATTTTGATCTATTTGATCAACTTACTATTGTTTTTTGTCGCTACTGCTACATATTATTATTACATATTATTATAAAATATTGATGAAGTATTGTTTGGAGATACAATTTGGAGACATACAAGTTTTCACATATGTATGGTGTTTTCTCTATCACTATTTTATCAAATCCTATGCTATATTGAATATTATTTTTCTACTACTATACATTATTGAAGATCAAAAAAAATTCTCCGTTTCATGTAGAAAATATTAAGTAAAAATAGTTTTCTGAATCAAATCAATCTATATTGATTTATTGGAGTTTAGGAAACTCATAATCAGTAATGAATGAGAAGGAGTATCAACTTCTTGTACTAAGCTGTGGATTTATGATTCCTTATATAATAACTATAAGGACATTTAAATACATTATTGTAAAGGTATAAACTTCCTATACTAATTTATAGAAGTCCTCAGTAAAATGAATTACTAGTTAAATCAAAAAACTCATTGAGATAGTGTTGGTGGAGTAGACTAAGGGAACGTTTTTTTCCCTAAACCACTATATATCAATTTGTTGTTGTTTTTATTTATTACTACTTCACACTCAACATTAAAAGAGAAAAATAAAGAATTATTGCATGTGAAGAGGGATTCCTTGAATACATAAATGTTTTTAAAGGATCAAAATTGTAGAGACCCAAATCTTGAAGTACATAAACATTACATTACTTTTGCGGAATACTTAATACATAACAAAAAAAAACACTTAAGGACCGTAATAGTTTAGTGTCTTTGGAAACATGGAATATAAACTTCTAATCATGTTGAAAGATCTTCAGCATCTCCTATAACGATATTCCCCTTTTTGTTTCCTGACCCAAAACCTTTCTTTTAATCCTGGGGGAAAAGAAAACATAAAAAGGGTGAGCTCAAATGCTCAGTAAGGGTAAGACTGGAGAAAATAAAACAAACCATATATATTTGAACTTAAAAACATGAACATAATGTTTAAAAATCAAGATCTTGAGAAATGACATAAAACATGGAAGTACGTAAGGCATAGATCATAATGGAACATCAATCATGATAAAATAGAATGATAATAAAAATTGTAATTGTGGAAAAACATTAAGCACAAGATATGTTTTCCATAGTAGCCAAGGCATTGTGGCCAAAACCATCATAGTGTACAAAGTCCCTTACTAAACCGGGTATACTTTCCATTCCAGCCCTGTATTACTAAACCGGATTTACATGCCGTTTCAGCCATGTCTATATCATGAGATATAAATATTTACCCAGTTCATTGGAGGGAGATATAGGTCCCACCCATCTCATAATGAAATCATTCTTACTTGTGCCATAAAATAAACTTAAAACACTCATCGTAACCCAATGAAAAAATGGGTTTCATAAACATCATCCCATCATCACATAATCCATGTAAAAAAAATTGATATTTCTTCATAATTGAAGTGAAACCATATAAATTATAGAGAAATTATACATGAAACATACACATATGAAATAATGTCATCTTACATGGAAAATGGTTTTGGTAAAACACTTGTAATGAATTCTTGAGGAAAATATCTTTTCTACTTCAAAATCATATTATTTTCACAAAATGCCATGCAATTTTAAACGAAAAGGATTTTATTAAAAATAGTTATTAAATCTTCTATAGTAAGATTCATGAAAATGAGGCGTTATGAAACCTTAAAAATCCATTCATTCCGTATAAGTTAAAAAAACATTATCCTCATACTTTTGTTGGAAAAGTCGAAAAGTACCTCGTATGGTAAACAAAAGAAAAATTCCTTCCAAACTTTGTGGTAAAAGTCATAAAAGGGTAAAAAGGACATTAAACATACATGAATTTTTTTATGTCTTGGAAACATATGATAAATATAACCCTAGTAAATACTTACATATAAGAAATCTCGGATAGAAAACAATTGAGATTGCAACATTATCCCTTACCTTATGTCCAATTTCTTCAGTATGTGTCTGAGAATCCGGTATAGTGGGTTTAAACATATTATTAACTTGTAACAGAACCATAATAATATTTATGATATCATATATGATTCACTTACGACTTTATATTATCTGTTCATTTGTCAATTCCATGTTAAAGCAGCGTTTTGGGTAAAATCATTTCATTTATCATTCGTGTTTTGACTTGTAATAATTCATATGATTACTTAGATAATGATTAATTAATTCCAGAATATAAAACATGATTTATATATAATATATTTTCAGAATATACATATATATATAATAGATTGATAAATGGAAATAAAGACACCATTCATGGAGATGGTAGGCCGTACGTACGCATGGACACTGTTTTTGTTTCCTTATTGAGTTGAAGGGAATTAAGTAGATGAAATACCTATACATAAATACAGTAGCATTATTATGTCATATATTTCATGATTACTTATTATTCATACTTTATAATCATTATGGAATTGTTAACATAGAAAATGAATCTCATCGCGTCGTGGAGACGGTAGTCCGTACGTACGCTCGAGCGATGATATCATTCCCATATTTATTGAATGGAATTGGAGAGGATGATATAATATATTAGAATCGGTATGATGTTATAATAATCATATATAGTTATTCTTTATACCATTATACCCATCCAATTAAGGTGGTGGTGGAAAACAGATTACACCACGGCGTGGAGACGGTATTCCATACGTACGCACACACAGTGTATCGTTTTCCATAGGATGGATAGAAGGTGGAATAGGGTTGTTTCATATTTATAATAACATATCATTATATTAGTGATACTGATGTTGTTACTTAATAATGAAACAACTAAAGAAAATGAAGTAGAAGAAGAAATAAATTTGAAAGAATTAGTAACGGATATTACCTCTTCTTAGACACGCCTCTTTGAAACCTCCTCTTAGGGCACTAAAATTGGTCTTTGAAGAAGAACAGGACCTCTAGAATATTTCTAGTGAATTTGAGAAGGGAAATGGACAGGTTTTGACTGAACATGAAGGCTCAATGTTTTGTAAAGATTAGAGGGAGGAGGTTCCCTTTTATAAGGGAGGAGATGAGCACCTTTGGAATCCTTGAAACAATTAGTTTAATATAAATTAAAAACCCACATAAAATCCTCCACAAATGACTCAATTTTAATATTAGATGAGATAGGGTTTTAATCACATCAAACAATAAAATTTAGACATGTTTTGATCTTATTTTAAACCTTATCATTTTGATTTATCCTTATTTAATCTATTTAATTTTATTTTTGGTAATAAAAATCTAAATATTAAATGGTTATAAATAATAACTTATGTGTTGTTAATTTTCCATAATTGGATACTTTATGACATTTTAGACTATATAAATTTATATTTATAATTTTTAAATATTTTTGTGATTTTTAAACAATTTAATAATATGTTATTTTTATAAAATAACAATTGTGTCAATTTTGACACTATTCATTTATTTGAATTTTAACAAAATCCACACAGAAGATATATTCGAAATAAAATATTTATTAGGTTACTAACATGTCATATGAATCTATTAAATTAGTGGAGAACATTAAATAGTTCATATAATATTTATTTTACTATTTGTAAAACCATTTATTTGATACTTCTCTTAATAAAACAATTTCTACAGCATTTTTGTATAATTATTAAATATACTTATTTTTTGCATAAAAATAAAAAATAAAAAACTAGGATGAAGATATATCTTACAGATTTCATAATAATACTTTTAGTCTGATTTATATTCTAAAACACCCAACTTTTAAAATGTTATATTTATTAAATTATAAAGGTGACAACTTTGACATCATTTAAAACAAAATAATATAAGTGTCATAATTACTTTTATAAGAATTCGAATGGTTATATATCATGTCCCTGGATGATTATGGTGTATATATATACTAGCAATAAGTTTTGGTCATGTTTTTGAGCCTTTTAGTGGGTATTATTATTTCAATAAAAACTATATTACTTATTTTTTACTAAATAAATAATTTGCTGCATCAGTAATGTATAATCTATTAAGGTAAATAAATATATCTTAAAAATTATAAATAAATTACCATGATAAAGAAAAACATATTATCTTTCAAAAGATTATTTATAACTGAATTTATATTCTGTATAATCTTATATTAAAAATAAATTAATTATTAAAGTTGAGTGAGACATAATTCACTTTCCTTTAAATAAAATAAACTAAAGGTCTTAATCACCTCCATGTGAGTTCCAATGGATTCCATTTCGACCCAAATATTCCTTAGGACTAAGTATAAACATTAAATTATATTAACAAAATTGTTAGGGTAATTTTATAATATTATATTTACCCTTAATTACCTGATTTACCTTTTACTATGGTAAATAAAATTTACCGTAGTTACTATTCATAATTCCCAAAAATAAAAAGTAGCCTATTAACAGAATTTGGACCCACTGATTCCAAATATGGAATCCATTTTTCTAAATTCAATACAAAAAACTTGGACAAATTAATTTAATATTAATCTCGTTGTTAAGAAAATGGGTTTTAAAAGTTAAAACAATGCAAAATATTGAAATGATTTTACCTATGAATTCAATGTAAAATCAATTCTAATGACATAAATTATATTAAATGGTAAAAATATATTCTATTTATACTTTAAAACCATTATATAATAAAATTTATCCATATAAATTATTACAATGAAAAAAAGTTGTTTTTAATTAAAATATATCGTGTTTTTACTATTCATTAAAATATGAAAGTTATCAGAAAAATATAAAAACTTTATCCAATGTAAATTTTTATACCCTGATTCAAAAAAATAAGTTTATTTTGTAAAATTTAACTTATAAACTTGTCAAAAATTATATTTAAAATGGGTGCGCCATCAAAAGGTGGAAAAACTGCATTTTTTTAAAAAATACTTATTTTACCCGAAAAATTTATTTTGTTCTCATACCATGTTCTATAAAATATATAAGATGAATTATAATTTCATAAAATTCAAAATTTATTTACTAATATTCATAAAGGCTAGTTTATAATAATATTATAACCATATATTGTTGTTTAGTGAAACCCAGTATTGCGTACAACACACACTATCGAGGAAGGTTGTGATTGCGTGTAATGTAAGCCAAGTCAGGGTTGCGTGTAGTGAAAGACTCATTTGTTGTTTCGTATAACAAAATCCAACCATATTTCATTTATACATTGAATATATATATATATATATATATATATACTCAATGTTTCCTAGAATAACTACTATCAAACAAACTTGAAATTGTGTGTAATACAATCCAAGATTAGTGTTGCGTATACTACAAGATAATACGGTGTTGCGTATATTGCAAGATAATATTGGTGTAGTGTACAAACGATGATATGAAAGAAATTATAAAGAATATATCTTATAAAATCAAGGGTTGTTACATTCTACCCCCCTTAAAATGAATTTCTCCCTCAAAATTCGTCGGGGTTATATATCGTTTACTATTCATAGAAGCCCACATCATAAAAAGGAATAATAAAACATAATTTTAAAAACTAAAGTATGAAATGTAACGATTACACAAAGTAACTCATCACTGGGTTTCCTTATAGGAGAACATAGGCGAAAATGTGGATATGGAAGAAAAATATAACCGTCATGTTCTGATGGAGAGTGGTAGAGAACATGGCAATGAAAAAGCCAACAATCACAAAGCCATAAATTTGTGATGTTCTAAGGTACCATCTGATTAATCAGATATGAGGGTACTAGGAAAACATTTTTGGTTTTCAAGGTCATTTCCCAAATGTTGAATAATTTTCAAATCAAAAGAAATACTTACTTGATTTTGGTACAATCTCACCATTGTTCGTGCCTTGAACAATTTCCACTTCATCTCTTAAAGAAATGAAGTTGAATTTGTCATTCAGGAAGTGTTAGTAGATCATGTGATTGAATGATGGGTCATTCCATCTGTCTCAAATATAAGGTTAGCAATAGTTATATACATAAGTCCATCTATGGTGAGATTAATCGGATATGGTTCCAAAATGGACTTATACATTATCTATCATCCTTCTTAATAAAATAAAACAAGTTTCTACTAACCAGGGACTTCCTGTAGGCCAGTGGTAGGCGATAAAGGCATGTCGCACTTCAGTTGTGGGTTCGATTCCCACAGCCTTGTCGGACGTGACGGGTTGTCGCCCGACCTACGAGTTGTCCTTTTTCTAAAACTATACTATTATAACATTCCAAAAATAATATCAAAAAGTTCTCGCCTTAAACAATCCTAACTTATGTACAACATAATCCATTCAAACCTTTAAGATTATCGAAAATACTTCTGTCCAATCTTATAGTATAAAGAAAATGATTACTTGAAATATCACATAACAAGCCCTTGAATACCATCATTTATCCCCCATATATAATAAGATGTATCTTGTTGATCACATTCCAAACATGTGAATACCTGAATCATGTATTCTCATGAAACATAAATTATCATAGAACCATAGTGAAATCATGATTGCTGTCAGAAGGCAACTCTTTCCACATACCAAAATCCCAAAAATTCTATATACTCAAACCATGATATCACTTTGTCCTTATATCAGTCATGAGCTCATTAATACTATCAAACATTTTAGTATCTCCTAATCCCTTCTTTATGCGCATATTACGTGCTTTCCAAAAATATCTGAATAACCTTTCATGGTTACCAGTACCATTCAACATATACTTTCAAAAAAATAAGGAAAAATAATAGTGTAACAATCCTTATATGTCTCTTTATTCCATAGTACCATGATATTACTTATACAACATTACTCTTGATAAACATGTCATCATTCCACTACCTTCTTAAACCATTAACCGATCTTGAAAAATTCTTTCATCTCACATATCATTTGTAGTCTCTTCATCATCATCAACATAAATACTACCCATATGACCATGCTGATTCTCTTCATGAGACTTTCCCTTAGGGCATTGGTTTTCATAATGCCTGCACATTCCACATTTAAAATATTTAACCATTTTTTATGTCTTAGCAATACTATTATCCTTGTCCATGGTGTAAAATGAACCTTTTCCTTTACAATTACAGGCTTTGTGTCCTTATTTTCCACACCCAAAGAATCTTCCAGTTCCTTTGAAACATTCTCCCTGATGCCTCTTCCCACATGATTTACATGATGGAAATTGAACTTTCTTTCCTCTATGATCATCATGAAACTCCATCTTTCTCTTATTAGCTGAGTCAGGAAACTTACGAAAGTAGATATTATTGATCATATTATGAGATTTCTGATTAGGAATAATAACTATATGTAGACCTCTAGATCCAATTTCATTTGGTTGCTCATGAATAATATCATTCCATTGTCCATCATATCCTCCATTATCGCGAATCTTTCTATTTTCTGCCATTTTCTAAAACCCAAAAGAATAGTGTGAGAGGAAAAAATCATAATCAAGGGGGAGTAACTTCGATATCAAACATTTAGGTTTAATTATAATAGAGTTACCATAATTATAGTACAATAACCTATATTTATACTTAACCTTAGGGACATCCCTAGACATACCGTAGAAATATCTCTAGGGATCTCACTAAAGTTTCTGCATCCTAGTTTCCAAAGGTTAACTAAACTTTTCCTCTGATACCAACTGTAGAGACCCAAAGATTGACTTATATAAACATTATATTACTTTTTTGAAATACTTAACACATAATAAAAACAAACACTGAAGGACCGTAATAGTTTAGTGTCATCGGGAGCTTGGAATATAAACTTATAATCATGTTGAAAGATCTTCAACATCTCCAATAAAGATCTTCCACCTTTTGTTTCCTTAACTAAAACCTTTCTTTTAATCCGGAGGGAAAATAAAACATAAAAAGGGTGAGCTCAAATTCTCAGTACGGATTAGCATATAGAAAATAAAACAAACCATATATATTTAAACTTAAAAACATGAACATAATGATTAAACATCACGATCTTGAGAAATGACATAAAACATGGCAGTACGTAAGTCATAGATCATAATGGAACATCAATAAAGAAAAAATATCATGGGAATAAATCTTTTAATTGTGGTAAAACATTAAGCACATGATATGATTTCCATAGTAGCCAAGACATTGCTGCCAAGACCATCTTAGTGGACAAAGTCCCTTACTGAACCAGGTTTACTTGCTGTTCCAGCCCTGTATTACGGAACCAAATTTACTTTCCATTTCAGCAATGTCTATCTCATGAGATATAAATCTTTACCCAATACATTTTGGGGAGATATAGGTCCCACAAATCTCTTAATGAAATCATTCTTACTTGTTCCACAAAATAAACATAAGACATTCATCATAACCCAAAGAATAAAATGGGTTTCATAAACATCATCCCATCATCACATAATCCATGTAAAACAAATGGATATTTCATCATAAGAAAAGTGAAACCATGTAAATCATAGAGACATTTTACTTGAAACATACACATATGAAATAATGTCATCTTATATGGAAAATGGTTTTGATAAAACACTTGTAATAAATTCTTGAGGAAATTATCCTTTCTTCTTCAAAATAATTTTCTTTTCACAAAGTGCCATTAAATTTTAAAAGAAAACAATTTTATTTAAAATATTCATTAAATATTATAGATTATTATTCATGAAAATGAGGCATTATGAAACCATAAAAATCCATTCATTTCGTATAAGTTAAAAAAACATTTTCCTCTTACTTTTGTCGGAAAAGTCAAGAAGTACCTCATATGGTAAACAAAAGAAAGATTCTTTCCAAAACTTGTGGTAAAAGTCATAAAAGGGTAAAAAGGACTTTAAACATACATGAAAACATTTTTATAAAACTTTAGCATGGATGATAAATATAACCCCAGCAAATACATATGTATAAGAAATCTCGGATAGAAAACAATTGAGATTTCAACATTATCCCTTACCTTATGTCCAATTTCTTCCGTATGTTTCTGAGAATCCTGTATAGTGGGTTTAAACATATTATTAACTTTTAAAAAAATCATAATAATATTTATTATATCATATATTATTAACTTACAACTTTATATTATCCTTTCATTTGTCAATCCCATGTTAAAGCAGCGTTTTGGGTAAAATCGTTTTATTATCGTTCGTGTTTTGACTTGTAATTATTCATATGATTACATAGATCATGATTACATAATTCCAGAATATAAAACATGATATATATATAATATATTTTCAGAATATACATATATATAATAGATCGATAAATGGAAATAAATAGACCATTCATGGAGATGGTAGGCCGTAAGTACGCATGAACGCTATTTTCGTTTCCTTACTGAGTTGAATGGAATTAAGTATATGACATACATATACATAAATCCTATAGAATTATTATGTAATATATTAGATTATTACTTATTATACATACTTTATAATCATTCTTGAATTGTTAACATGGAAAATGAATCTATCGCGTCGTGGAGACGGTAGTCCGTACGTACGCACAAGCGATGATATTGTTCCCATATTTATTGAATGGAATTGGAGTGGATGATATAGTATCTCGGAATCATTATGATGTTATAATAATCATATATATTTATTCTTTATACCATTATACCCATCCAAGTAAGGTGGTGGTGGAAAAACAGATTACACCATGGCGTAGAGACGGTATTCCGTACGTACGCACGCACGGTGATTTCATTTTCCGTAGGATGTATAGAAGGTGGAATAGGGTTGTTTCATATTTATAATAACATATAATTATATTAGTGATACTGATGTCATTACTTAATAATGAAACAACTAAATAAGAGGAAGTAGAAGAAGAAATAAATTTGAAAGAATCGGTAACATATATTACCTCTTCTTCGACACGCCTCTTTGAAACCTCCTCTTAAGGCACTAAAATTGGTCTTTGAAGAAGACCAGGACCTCTAGAATATTTCTGGGGACTTTTATAATGGAAATAGATAGGGGTTTACCGAGCATGAAGGCTCAATGTTTTGTAAATATGAGAGGGAGGAGGTGCCATTTTATTAGGGAGGAGAGGGGCACCTTTGGAATCCACAAAAATATTAGTTTAATATAAATTCAAACCCCACATAAAATCCTCCAAAAATGACTAAATTATAAGATTAGATGAGATAGGGTTGTAATCTCATCAACCAATAAAATTTAGACATGTTCTGATCTTATTTTAAACCTTATCATTTTGATTTATCCTTATTTAATCTATTTAATTTTATTTGTGGTAATAAAAATCTAAATTTCAAATGGTTATAAATAATCACTTATGTGTTGTTAATTTTCCACAATTGGTTACTTTATGACATTTTATACTATATAAAGATTGATTTATCATTTTTAAATATTTTTGTGATTTTTAAACAATTTAATAATATGTTATTTTTATAAAATAACAATAGTGTCAATTTTGACACTATTTAATTATTTGAATTTAAAAAAACTCCACACAGAGGATATATTCAAAATAAAATATTTATTAGGTTACTAACATGTTATATTCATCTAGAAAATTAGTGGATCACATTAAATAATTCCTATAATATTTATTTTACTGTTTGTAAAACCATTTATTTGATACTTCTCTTAATAAAATAATTTCTAAAACATTTTTGTATAATTATTAAATATACATATTTGTTGCATAAAAATTAAAAATAAAATACTAGGATGAAGATAAATCTTATATATTCCATAATAATACTTTTAGTAGGATTTATATTCTAAAACAACCAACTTTTAAAATGTTATATTTATTAAGTTATAAAGGTGACAACTTTGATATCATTTAAAATAAAATAATATAAGTGTCATAATTACATTTATAAGACTCCAATAATCCATTTATTCGGTCATTGGATGATTATGGTGTATATATATACTACCAATAAGTTTTGGTCTGGTTTTTGAGCCTTTTAGTGGGTATTAGTATTTCAATAAAAACTATATTACTTATTTTTCACTAAATAAATAATTTCTCCATCATTAATGTATACGCTATTAAGGTAATTAAATATCTCTTAAAAATTATAAATAAATTACCATGATAAATAAAAACATTTTATATTTCAAATGAGTATTTATAACCGAATATATATTCTGTATAAACTTATATTAAAAATTAATTACTTATTAAAGTTGAGTGAGACATATTTCACTTTCCTTTAAATAAAATAAAGTAAAGGTCTTAATCACCTCCAAGTGGATTCCAATGGATTCCATTTCGACACCAATATGTGTTAGGACTAATTAAAAGCATCCAATTATATTAATACAAGTGTGAGGGTAATTTTATAATATTATATTTACCCTTAATTACCGGATTTACCTTTTTCTATGGTAAATAAAATTTACCGTAGTTACTATTCATAATGCCCAAAAATAAAAAGTAGCATATTAAAATAATTTGGACCCACTGATTCCAAATATGGAATCTATTTTTCTAAATTCAATACAAAAAAGTTGCATAAATTAATTTAAAATTAATCTCATTGTTAAGAAAATGAGTTTTAAAAGTTAAAACATTGCAAAAGATTGAAATGATTTTACCTTGGAATTCAATGTAAAATCAATGCTAATGATATAAATTATATTAAATAGTAAAAATATATTCTATTTATACATTAAAACTATTCTATATTATAATTTAACCACATAAAATATTACGATGAAAAAAGTTGTTTTTAATTAAAATATAGCGTGTTTTTACTATTCATTAAAATATGAAAGTTATCAGAAAATATCAAAACTTTATCCAATGTAAATTTTATATCATGATTAAAAATAAGAAGTTTATTTTGTAAAATTTATCTTATAAACTTGTAAAAAATTATATTTAAAATGGGTGCGCCATCAAAAGGCGGCAAAACTGCATTTTTTGAAAAATACTTATTTTACCCAAAAAATTTATTTTGTTCTCATACCATGTTCTATAAAATGTGTAAGATGAATTATAATGTCATAAAATCCAAAATTTATTTACTACTATTCATAATGGATAGTTTATAATAATATTATAACCATATATCGTTGTTTAGTGAAACCCGGTATTGCGTACAACACACACTATCGAGGATGGTTGCGATTGTGTGTAATGCAAGCCAAGTCAGAGTTGTGTGTAGTACAAGACTCATTTGTTGTTTCGTATATCAAAATCCAACCATATTTCATTTATGCATTGAATATATATATATATACACACTCAATGTTGCATAGAATAACTACTATCAAACAAACTTGAAATTGTGTGTAATATGATCCAAGATTAGTGTTGCGTATACGGGAAGCTAATACGGTGTTGCGAATATCAGAAGATAATATTGGTGTAGCGTACAACAGAAGATATGAAATAAATAAAAAAGAATATATCTTATAAAATCTAGGGTAGTTACAAAAATTCAATCCATATTTTATCTTCATCTTATTCATATCCAACATAGCACCGATAGCTATGGACCAGGGTAGACCGAGGTGTCTAAGGTCAGACTGGGAGTGGTACCGGGAGTTGGTAGCTGCGATTCAGCTATATGAAGAGGTTGTGGCAAAGATAGTGGGACCCAGTAGTGGGGTTAGTGGACAGTGGCTGGTGAAACACCATAGGGAAGTAAAGATTTAGGTAGTCAGGCTTCAAGACAGGTGCATGCTATTGAGCTTCAAGGCTCTGAGTAGGTTGGTGAGGTGATGATGGTTAGGAGAATGGTGCGGGTGTGACTGCAGTTATTTTTATTTTTGGCATGTCCCCTTTTGTAGGCAGGTCTATTTTTTGTGTACAAGTTTAAAAAATGTATTTTTGGACTAACTTGACACTAGTTAGTAGCGTGACATCTGATTGGATTCCTTATATATATACATATGAGATGATTGACACTAGGATCTTATAAGAGAATCGGTGTGATGGAGGATTACATGAGATGCATGGGCATCTAGACATTGGTGATATGAAGTATCTATTTGTGGTTCAAGGAACTAGGACTTCTTAGGGGAATCTAATGGTATGTGAGACATCATAGGTTCCATGTACGACATGTAAATGAGGCAAGCATCAAATGAGATGTGATATTTGATGTGTGTTAGATTTGACAAAAGCATGATGTGAGAACTTTATGAGGTATACGAGTGATAATGTGTCCTAGGAGGACCTCGATTCTAGGGATGATCAGTGGACCATCAATTTTATTTTTGTTTTGGGTTAGGAAGTGACTGGGGTTGGTATCTCCTAAGGTGGGGAGTACCTTGAGAGAGGTTACCTATGACATGATGACTCTGGTGGATAGGGGTGTTCATAAATGGATGGGTATGTTTGGTACCATATCTGTGTTTTGTTTGATATCTTCTGTATGATCTATGTTAAGGCGGGGAGATTTTAACAACTTGGGTTTTTGGATCGGGTCTAAATCCTCAACCCGTTCGAAATTTTCAGAGTTTGGTGGGTAGAAAAAATATTTTCCTGATTATCAGAACTAAACTCCAATAGTTAATTTGACCCAAAAAATTATTATTGGATGGGTATAAATTATCATGAAGTTATTTAAGATTTTGTTTATGTTTTTCGTGTGTCAAATATGTAACACCCAAATCTTCCACGGTACACTTCTCTTGAAAAATACAATAGCATGTGTTGTACGCAACACTGAGTTCAAACGCACCACGACTTACCAAACTAGCCGATCAAAAGAGGTTATGAATAGTATTAACTGAATTTTAAATATTATACTATCCTTATAATTTTAATCCATATTATGAGTTTCTAAGACATGATTTATGAACAAATTAATTTTTTCAGAAAAAAGAAGTATTTTTCAAAAAATGAAATTTTACCGCTTTTTAATGGTGAAGCCTATTTAAATCCAATATTTGAAACTTTTATATATTCAATTTGAAAAAATTAAATTCTTATTTAGAATCCGGACATTAGAATTTAGTTTCAATAATGTTTTGGGGTCTTTCTGATAACTTTCATATTTGGGTGAATAGTGAAAAATACTATATTTTATCTGAAAACAACTTTTTTAATAAAAATAATTAATATTGTTAAATTATACATTTTATTGGTTTGTAAGTATAAATAGATTATATTTTTACTATTTAATCCAATTATGATCATTTTAAGTAATTTCACCTTGAAATTGGACATAAACAAGTGTCAAACTTTGGATAGTTATTATTTCTTAAAAATACCCCTTTTGGTTTCGAAAGAGGGAATTAATTTTAAATTAAAAAATGAAACTTTGATATTTTGAATTTGGTAAAATAGACTTCATTTTTGGATTCTAAATAACTAAATTATCCTAGGGTGAAATTTTGGTACTTTTCGGATAACTTTTATATTTTGATGAATAGTGAAAATTACTAAATTTTAATTAAAAACAACTTTTTTAATCGAAATAATTAATATTGATAAATTTTGAATTTCAGTTCTTTTAACTTATATTTAGAACATATTTTTACCAAGTAATATAATGTGGGTCATTGTACACAAATTTTACAATTAAACCGAACATAAACCAGTGTCAATCTTTTGATAGTTTTTATCTATTAAAAACACACTTTTTGTTTTAACAACGGGAATTAATATTAAATTAATTTCTGCCACTTCTGTGTTTTGAATTTGGAAAAATGAATTCCATATTTTGAATCAGGATTTTCAAATTTTGTAGATAAGTAACTTTTATTTTTAGGCATTTTGAATAATTACTTCGGTAAATATTTTATTTACCATGGTTAAAGGGTAAATCCGGTAAATAATGGAACCAGAATAATATTATAATAATATTAAATTATCCTAAAACGTGTCTTAACCCTATTGGTTGATACATTTCCGACCATGTGCATCTTTGTGTCAATTTTGGGACCTCATGGATCCACTTGCAAGTGATAATGACACTTTAAATTAATTAAGTTAAAGTACTTACAAAAATGACACAAGCATATATCGTTTAGAAAAGCAATTTTTACTTATGGTTATATATGTTGGATTTTAGACTATAAATATCCATTAGAAAGATAAAAATATTTCATACATAATTATATTTTATTTATAATTTTTAGACATTAAATAATTTAATTTATTTACGACACAATGATGATGAAGTAATTACCATAATTGTGAAAAATTAAAATAATTGATATTATAAATACCCAAATAAATATATTTTGAGGCTTTTAATGAATTAAACTAATTTTCTAGGATAATATTACATTTTAGGATTGATTTAGTTGAATTTTTATGAAGTAATCATTCTGTTATGAGTTTCAAAAAAATCAACTTTTGAATAGTGTGAAAATTGACATAAAAGAGTTTTTAAGAACAAATATTATATTATTAATTGATATTAAATTCTTAAAAATCTAAGGTTCGGACAAAAGACTTATATCATGATAGGTATATCATTAATGGACCACTTGGGGTCGCTTTGAGGTATATAGTATGTTTATAAACTATATAATATAAAAATACAAAGCGACATGGTAAATCTTAAACAAATTAACTAAGAGTTAAAACTAAACGATAAGGTTAACATAATGATCCAAACCTGACTAAATTCTATTGGTTGAAATTATTTCGACCCATCCCCACCTTAACATTTAAAAAATAGACTTTGGAGCCATTAGAAACCGAATATGAATTTATTATAAAATAATATTTCTAGCTTTTCCTAAAGAGGCCCTCCTCCCCCTTATAAAAGGACACCACTTCTAACCAATTACTCACACCTCTCAAGCATTTTGGTTCGGCCAAACCCATCCCAAATACTCTCTAAAATTCACTCACTACAACTTAGAGGCCTTAGTTTGATCATAAAGCCAACCTAAGTAGCCCTTTTGATCAAATCAAAAGGAAGAACCCGAAGAAGAGGTAATGTTTTCACCACCCCTTTTCAAGTTCTTTTCTTCTTCCGCTTCTTATTTCTTTGTTATTACCATTCTAAAATAATAACTCCAGTATCTTATATATACTGTGTTGTTATTATAAATATGGTACAACCATATTCATTATTCTATCCACCCTTTTAATAACATGTCACCATACGTGCGTACGTACGGCTTACCGTCTCCACGTCGTGGTGTAATTGTTATTCAATATATTATTATTTTGGTGGGTATAATAATGATGTGTAACTCATTTAAATAATAAATATAACATGATAATGATTCTGTATATATGATATACCATTCAATTATATATTATTTTAATTTCAAAAGAATGATATTGTCACTCGTGCGTACGTACGGACTACCGTCTCCACGAACGCGATGAGATTCATTCTCCATCATATCCATTCAAGTATAATTATCATTGGATGATTTAAAAATAATTTTTATGAACTTTATATCATTATGGATATGAATAAGATACAACCTATCCATGAAAATCATGTCTTACGTAACAAAACATATAAAAGAAAACGAGTATGTTAACACCCGAAACGACGATAATTCTAAGATATTATTAACAAAGAAATGTTAAAAGATCCTATATGATATCATATTAATGTATATGATTCATGAATAATTTAATAACAATTATTTCAAAATTATACAGGAGGTTAACCTACCCCCAACAAAGGAAAAGTACAAGGTAAGGGGATTCTTATCTCACTTTTAATTCCGTGAGAATTCCATTATTCACCACTTATTTATTACATGTGGTGTATGTACTGCCCATGTTTGTATTCATTATGGAATATAATTTAATTCATCATCATTGTATGATCCTTATTTAATGGGTGTATGTTTTTTATGTTACCAAATCAATAAGGGAATTTGAAATTTCAATTTCCATTTATTCAGCTTTACGCAAACTTCATTGATTATTTTACTCCGAGATTATGTGTGGAATAACTATTCATTTTATTATGTCATAATTTCCACTCTCGTTTTCTGTGGATATAATTTTGATACACATAATCACTCAATTGATAATTTCCCAAGTCATCGATATGAATTTTATAAGAGTAATTTTAACTCACTCTCCATTTGTTGAGTTAAACATCCAATTCATTGGTGTTGTTTTTATAAGATTATGTGTGAATATCCTTTGATTGATTTACACTGAATATGCAATCATATTTAGTGTATTGATATTTGTCACACATAACTATGTCATTGATTTATCCTTAACCTAAGGATATGACCTTTATGAGAGATTTCATCTCAATTTACATTCCATTGAGACTTCTTTGTTGATATACACCAAATCACTTTTATGTGGTGTATATAATGTACTTTGACATAGTATGTCATGAATACCTTTATTCTCATGATATTAAAAAGTTTTGGTTACCTCAATTTTTTTTATTCAAGTGTCTCTCTTTTGGTTATAATCTCTAACTAAAATACCATTTTTAAATGTTTTAAAGACTTATTCATCTAAATCTTGCTCATTAATGTCCATGTTTTAAAAATGGTTTTAAGGATTTATTTATATGGACAATAATGTTTTAAAATTAAAACTCCTTTTAAAAAGTTTCAAAGTGGTATGTGACACTTTGATTCAAAAATCTATTTTTAAATGGATTCTTGACAAATAGTGTGACTTTTAAATGATTTGAAGAAAAAGGGGGATATTTCTCTCAAATAGTTTTGATGATTATTTTCATCTATGTCAACCTCCTTCATTATTCTTGATTTAGGTTAATGTGATACAATAAAATCTTCTATATTGTATCGAATGAGTTATGTTTGACTGTGGATGTGCTATTTTTATACCATTCATGGCCTGTGGTTAAATTATTGACATTTCGTATGCTAGTTTTAATACGAATGTTTATGTTATGTATAAAACTGTTCATATGAGGAATGCATTGGACTTAATAAGTGACGGGTGGAGCCCTCTATATCTCCTTGATGCATCAGTAGGTCTCATGAGACAAACTAGTGTATTGGCACAAGGCCTTGGAAAAATCTTATTTGTAGTCTTGGCATGAGGCCTTGGCTATGTGGTTATGATAGTATGGCATTATGCATTCCATCATTATGAAAGTGGTTATTGATATTGCATGTAATCATTCGACTAGTATAATATCAATGTGAGTAAGTAAATGGAATTAATTTATTTTATCTTTTCCATTTTATGCTGAAGTTCAAGTTTAAAAGGCTTTCGTTTTAGTTATAAACTGCCTTAAGTGTTTATGCTTATCTATGAAAGCTTCTGCTATAATGTTATCTTTACTGAGCATCTGAGATCACCCCTTTCAATGTTTTATTTTTCCCAGGATTATGAAGAAGTAATTTATGAATGACCTGTAGGGATAGTTTGAGGGGATATGAAGACAAGATGTTGTTGTAGTTTTTTTTACATTATGATGTAATGTAAGACTTATGAATATATCTGGTGTTTCCAATACTACTAAACTAATCGTTCTTTCAAGACTTGATCCTTTGTGATCATGCCAATGTTATGTAATAATGCAGCGACTCTGGGTATTTAGGGTCGGGGCGTTACAGTTGGTATTAGAGGAAGTTTAGTACCAACCTTGGAAGCTATATTTAGATAAACTCTGATTAGAGCACGTAGAACTAAGATGAACATTGAGGATTAAAGTAGAAGAACTTCCTAGAATTTTGGTATCATAGAGATTTTGTGAGTTTTACGAGCAATACATCCCTGTCTAGATACGAGCAGGTAGAGCCGGCTCTGGCACACATGTACCTAGGGGTAAAACCGGAAAACACCGCTTTGAGCTAGACTCGAATGGGAACTGGTGCATGACAATGGGCCTTGCTACACTATTAGTTACGACACTCCCGGGGGATATGCTTAGGATAATTTACATTTTTTTACAAACCGATTTAATGTATTATATATATAATATGAGATTAAATGACCTTGGTTAATCTTAATTTGTTTCAAATTGAGAATATGGTGACATGTTAATCTCTAAATGATTTTATGACTACTGTTACTCACACAATGCTTTCTAGTTTTAGTCAATGGCTGGATTCCAAGGAAGTCATAGTGACTTTGAGAATGATGTACAAGGTGGGAACAGTGGTGGAAATGAGCAACAAAATGGAATGTTGATAGGTGCAAAATATATCATCTTTATTCCAAATCAATTTTCCAAAAATATGATCAACAATATATATATTAACCAATTACCGGACTCAACAAAGAAGAGAAAGGTGATGAATGATAAGAGCTCCAGTAGTGGAGACCATGGAGAAAGAAATCCTCAATTTCCATCATGCAGGAAGTGTGCAAGGAGACAACCAGGAAAGTGTCTCAATGGGACAAGGAAATGCTTTACGTGCGGGAAGGAAGGACATAAAGTGAAGAATTGCCAAAGAAAAATGAAGAGTACTATGGAAGAAGATAAAAATGGTCCCAAGAATCCATTTACAGTCATTTGCCATAAATGCAGTGGACATGTCCATTACCCGAGTGAATGTCCTATTCTATAGGATATTTTCTTGGTCAGAAAAGAAGCTATGTGGAAATAAATGGTTGGATAAATGTTTAAAAATTGTTAGTGATCCTTGTTGAAGGGTTTACTTGGGAATAATTTTCTCTTGTATTTGTAACCCTAACATTTTCCATGTGAGAATGATATTTATGGAAGAATTATATTTTCTCTTGTGGATATAGTCATAAATAACCATTTGGTTTTATATGATCATTGGGTTTGAGGAAATTACAAATTATTATAATTTGGGATGAAAATGCAAGTTATGAGATAACATTTGTGGTTAAATTATGTTATGGTTATTTTGAGGAATTTATCTCATTTTGATAATGTTATAAAATATAGTTTTTGAAAAAGGACAACATGCAGACCGTGTGACAACCCGTCACATCAGACATAGCTGTGGGAATCGAACCCACAACCATAGTGCGATTGGGATTTATCGCCTACCACTGGACTACGTGAAGTCCCTGGTTAGTGTGACTATCATTTCTAGTTAAATTATTTTATTGATCAATAATTTGATTTGGGATATTATGTCTTATCAAATGAATACCCTTAGCATAGGAAAATGATTTTGTGATTAAGTGATAAATGTTATTTTGGATGTTGATCGCTTTGTTGAGAACACTATATGCCAAAGGAAAATAGAGTATTATGGGATTTCTTTTGAGGAGTAATGGTGGATTTTTATCTATGTTTTTATTGTGGATTTATAATGATTTTGGTTATTTATGGAAATGATTAGGTTAATTACTTTTAAGTATGTGACTTTAAGAAGTAATTAATGTCATTTGGAGATACAATTTAACGTGGAAGAATACATTCTTAATAAGTTTTGGTTTTCAATATTAGTTTTGATTATAGGATTTTAAGGACAATTGAATATTGAATGGTATTTATTTAACTTTGGGGTATTGTTGGTTTAATTTTGGAAATTAATATCAGTGTTTATTTCTCTCAAGGAATATCCTTTTGGGGGATCATTAGATCTTGTACTAACCATTTTGGTTTTGATTAATCTCTAAAGACAATGTAAATATATAGTTCATCCCGCATGGATCATGTGATTCTATATAATTTTATTCTAGCTCTTCCAGTGTGAACAAGTCTTCTTGAATACTCATCGTTTAAAAAAAATGAGTTAGTGGTGTAAATTTATTAAAGAATGAAACTCTACTTAAAAATTAATTATATATCTTTATATTCTTAGTCAATATCATAAATGAATTCCTCATCCTTATTTAATAAATCAAAAAAAAAATGTTGTCTGTTTACTTTCCTACTAGGAGACTAATGACCGTATGTCCCAACACAAGATTCTGGTTTTCTTATTGTTAACTTTATCCTGATCATGATTTCTATCCCTCTCTATTAGAACTTTACACTTAGTTTATCGTCCATATCCATGTTTTCCTACATGGAATCCGAGTATGGGTTATCTTGGTTGACATTTATACCTCTCTTTCTTTCTTTTAAAGTGATAGTTTTATTGAATCTTTTTCTAATGTGGGACTTTCAATTATATTCCCAAGTACAATTTTAAAAATTGATAGGACACAATTTATTGAAGGAGGGGAGAATGTAACACCCCAATCTTCCACGGTACATTTCTCTTTGAATAATACAATAACGTGTGTTGTACGCAACACCGAGTTCAAGCACACCACGACTTACCAAGCTAGCCGATCAAAAGAGGTTATGAATAGTATTAAATAAATTTTAAATATTATATTATACTTATAATTTTAATCCAAATTATGAGTTTCTGAGACATGATTTATGAACAAATTCATTTTTTCAGATAAAAGAAGTATTTTTCAAAAAATGATATTTTACCACTTTTTAATGGCGAAGCCTATTTAAATCCAATATTTGAATCTTTTATATATTAAATTTTACAAAATCAAATTCTTCTTTAGAATCGGGACATAAGATTTTAGTTTCAATAATGTTTTGGTGTCTTTCTGATAACTTTCATATTTGGGTGAATAGTGAAAAATACTATAATTTATCTAAAAACAACTGTTTAAATCAAAATAATTTATATTGTTAAATTATACATTTTAATGGTTTGGAAGTATAAATAGATTATATTTTTACTATTTAATACAATTATGGTCATTTTAATTAATTTCACATTGAAATTGGACATAAACAAGTGTCAAACTTTTGATAGTTATTATTTCGTAAAAATACGCCTTTTGGTTTCGAAAGCGGGAATTAATTTTAAATTAAAAATGCAACTTTTATGTTTTGAATTTGGTAAAATAGACTTCATTTTTGTATTCTAAATAACTAAATTAGACTAGGGTGAAATTTCGGTACTTTTCGGATAACCTTTATATTTTGATTAATAGAGAAAATTACTAAATTTTAATTAAAAACAACTTTTTTAATCAAAATAATTAATATTGAGAAATTATGAATTTGAGTGGTTTTAAAATATATTTAGAATATATTTTTACCATGTAATACAATGTGGGTCATTTTACATAATTTTACAATTAAAACAGACATAAACCAGTGTCAATCTTTTGATAGTTTTTATCTCTTAAAAACACGATTTTTGTTTTAACAACGGGAATTAATATTAAATTAATTTCTGCCACTTATGTGTTTTGAATTTAGAAAAATTGATTACATATTTGGAATCAGGATGTTAAAATTGTATATATTGGCAACTTTTATTTTTAGGCATTTTGAATAATTACTTCGGTAAATATTTTATTTAGCATGGTTAAAGGGTAAATCCGATAAATAATGGAACAAAAATAATATTATAATAATATTAAATTACCCTAAAACGTTTCTTAACCCTATTTTTTGATATATGGCCGACCATGTACATCTTTGGGTCAATTTTGGGACCTCATGGTTCCACTTGTAAGTGATAATGATACTTTATATTAATTAAGTTAAAGTAATTACAAAAATGACATAAGAATATATCTTTTAGAAAAAAAAAATTTTACATAGGGTTATATATGTTGGATTTTAGACTATAAATATCTATTAGAAAGATAAAAATATTTAATACATAATTATATTTTATTTATAATTTTTATATGTTAAATAATTTAATTTATTTAGGACACAATGATGATGTAGTAATTACCATAATAGTGAAAAATTAAAATAATTGATATTATAAATACCCAAATAAATATCATTTTAGACTTTTTATGAATTACAATAATTTTCTAGGATAATATGACTTGTTAGGATTGATTTAAGTTAATATTTTCAAAGTAATATTTCTATTATGAGTTTCACAAAAATCAACTATTGAATAGTGTCAAAATTGACATAAAAGTGTTTTTAAAACAAATATTATATTATTAATTGATATTAAATTCCTAAAAATCTAAGGTTCTCCCAAGAGACTTATATCATGATAGGTATGTCATTAATGGACGACTTGGGGTCTCTTGGATGTATATAGTAAGTTTATTAACTATATAATATAAAAATACAAAGTGACATGGTAAATGTTAAACTAATTAACTAAGAGTTAAAACTAAAAGATAAGGTTAATATAATGATCCAAACCTATATAAATTATATTGTTTGAAATTATTTCGACCCATAACCACATTAAAATTTAAAAAATACACTTTGAAGCCATTAGAAACCGAATATGAATTTATTATAAAATAATATTTCTAGCTTTTCCTAAAGAGCCCCTCCTCCCCCTTATAAAAGGACACCGCTTCTATCCAATTCCTCACACCTATAAAGCCTTTTGGTTCGGCCAAACCTGGACCAAATACTCTCTCAACTTCCCTTACTACAACCTAGAGGCCTTAGTTTGATCAGAAAGCCATCCTAAGGAGCTCTTTTGATCAAATCAAAAGGAAGAACCCGAAGAAGAGGTAATGTTTTCACCACCCCTTTTCAAGTTCCTTTCTTCTTCCACTTCTTCTTTATTTGTTATTACCATTATAAAATAATAACTCCAGTATCTTATATATAATATGATGTTATTATAAATATGATACAACCATATTCTAGTATTCTATCCACCCTTTGAATAACATGTCACCATACGTGCATACGTACGGCTTACCGTCTCCACGTCGTGGTGTAATTGTTATTCAATATATTATTATTTGGGTGGGTATAATAATTATTTGTAACTCATTTAAATAATAAATATAACATGATAATGATTCTGTATATATGATATACCATCCAATTATATATTATTTTAATATCAAAAGAATGATATTGTCGCTCGTGCGTACGTACGGACTACCGTCTCCATGAACGCGATGAGATTCATTCTCCATCATATCCATTCAAGTATAATTATCATTTGATGATTTAAAAATAATTTTTAAGAACTTTATATCATTTTGGATATGAATAAGATACAACCTATCCATGAAAAACATGGCTTACGTAACAAAACATATAAAAGAAAACGAGTAAGTTAACACCTGAAACAACGATAATTCTAAGATATTATTATCAAAGCAATGTTAAAAGATCATATATGATATCATATTAATGTATATGATTCATGAATAATTAAATAACAATTATTTCAACATTATACAGGAGGTTAACCTACCCCCAACCAAGGAAAAGTACAAGGTAAGGGGTTTCTTATCTCACTTTTAATTCCGTGAGAATTCCATTGTTCACCACTTATTTATTACATGTGGTGTGGGTAATGCCCATGTTTGTATTCATTGTGTAATATACATTAATTCATCATCATTTTATGATCCTTATTTCATGGTTGTATGTTTTGTATGTTACCAAATCAATAAGGGAATTTGAAATTTCAATTTCCATTTATTCGGCTTTACGCAAACTTCATTGATTATTTTACTCCGAGATTATGTGTGGAATAACTATTCATTTGCTTATGTCATAATTTCCACTCCCCTTTTCTGTGGATATACTTTTGATACACATATTCACTCAATTGATAATTTCTCAAGTCATCGATATGAATTTTATAAGAGTAATTTTAACTCACTCTCCATTTGTTGAGTTAAACATCCAATTTATTGGTGTTGTTTTAATAAGATTATGTGTGAATATCCTTTGATTGATTTACACTGAATATCCAATCATATTTAGTGTATTTATATTTGTCACACATAACTATGTCGTTGATTTATCCTTAACCTAAGGATATGGCCTTTATGAGAGATTTCATCTCAATTTACATTCCATTGAGACTTCTTTGTTGATATACACCAAATCACTTTTATGTGGTGTATATACTGTACTTTGACATAGTATGTCATGAATCCCTTTATTCTCATGATATTACATTGTTTTGATTACCTCAATTATTTGTATTCAAGTGTCTCTCTTTTTGTTAGAATTTCTAACTAAAATACCATTTTTAAATGTTTTAAGGAATTATTCATCTAAATATTGTTCATCAATGTCCATGTTTTAAAAATGGTTTTAAGAATTTATTTATATGGACAATAAAGTTTTAAAATTAAAACTCCTTTTAAAAAGTTTCAAAGTGGTATGGGACACTTTGATTCAAAAATATATTTTTAAATGGATTCTTGACAAATAGTGTGACTTTTAAATGATTTCAAGAAAAATGGGGATATTTCTATCAAATAGTTTTGATGATTATTTTCATCTATGTCAACCTCCTTCATTATTATTGATTGAGGTTAATGTGATACAATAAAATCTTCCATATTGTATCGAATGAGTTATGTTTGACTGTGGATGTGCTATTTTTATACCATTCGTTGTTTGTGGTTAATGTATTGACATTTCGTATGCTAGTTTTAATAGGAATGTTTATGTTATGTTTAAACCTGTTCATATGAGGAATTCATTGGACTTAATAAGTGACGGGTGGAGCCATCTATAGCTCCTTGATGCATCGGTAGGTCTAATGAGACAAACTAGTGTTTTGGCATAAGGCCTTGGCAAAATCTTATTTGTAGTCTTGGCACGAGGCCTTGGCTATGTGGCTATGATAGTCGGGAATTATGCATTCCATCATTATGAAAGTGGTTATTGATATTGCATGTGATCATTTGACTAGTAGAATATCTATGTGAGTAAGTAAATGGAATTAATTTATTTTATCTTTTCCATTTTATGCTAAAGTTCATGTTTAAAAGGCTTTCTTTTTAGTTATAAACAGCCTTAAGTGTTTATGTTTATCTATGAAAGATTCTGCTATAATGTTATCCTTACTGACCATCTGAGATCACCCCTTTAAATGTTTTATTTTTCCCAGGATTATGAAGAAGTAATTTATGAATGACCTGCAGGGATAGTATGAGGGGATATAAAGACAAGATGTTGTTGTAGTTTTTTTTACCTTATGATGTAATGTAAGACTTATGAATATATCTAGTGTTTCCAAGACTACTAAACTAATCGGTCTTTCGAGACTTGATCCTTTGTGATCATGCCAATGTTATGTAATAATACACCGACTCTAGGTATCTAGGGTCGGGGCGTTACAAAATACCTTAAAACCAACTTTCCGGGGTGCGTAGATTAGGGCGCACAGTTGGGACAAACTGTGTGGCCTCTTAGGTGAAACCGTGAAACACTCAAGGTATACTGAAAATATTTTTTTCAAACCATTCAAGAGGGGGTGAAATGAACTTGTGGCACCACTAATTTTTTTAATAGAGTGTATTCTCATGGATGGTTCATGGTTTGGTAAACCATGCCCCATGTTTGTGCGTGGTGGAGCCTTGGGCATGGGGTATCACACGACCTACACAGGGTTTGAAAAATTGTGCGATCTAACTGTGTAGACCACTTAAATTTTGGAAATTACCAATTTCCCATAATCAATTATTTCATTATTCCCCTTTACTCCCTCCCTCATGTGACCTTATCCTCAAGGAACCATGGATCCTTTCTACTCCTCCCCCTCGGTGTTGAGATCATATCTTTATCTGGGATTTGTTATTCTGGATGTCGGGTGTGTTGGAACCACATTGATGAGTGCTTAAATCCTCTTGCTTCATTTATTATTTTCTCTCACTATATGAATCACTAAATTCAGGCGGTATAATTTTACCTATTCTCAGAGAGCTCATATAATAGACATATTTCTTCTGCATAGACATATATTAGAGGCTATGATCAGAAGTGAGATCATTTACCTATATGAGGTAGGTGGTGTTTAGCTTTCTATATGATTTTTCAATTCTCTAATATGGTAGTTTATTGAGTGAAATTATGGTTAGTCTAAGAGAGAACCTCATTAATTAATACATAACCCTTTAAATTAAATTTGAGACCATGTGGGATGTATATATGAATTCCCTAGCCATTTCTTCCATAACTGAGGTGGGTATGAGGCTTGATACCACTTGGGTGATTAGGTCAGATGTGTTTCTTCATTAAATTGAATTACTAGAATTATTAATATTACTTGAAATGGTTACAAGGGAAAATTATGGGATTGTACTAAGGATTGAGGTGGTTATAACCACTTTCTTTGGGGAAATGTTGTCCATCATGATGGTATTGACCCAGATACTTTTGGTGATGATGATCACTGGTTGGGTGAGATTGTCATCAGATTAAGTTAATGAGGTCATCAAGTAATGGGTGCAATTTTTTTTTATTTTTTATGGTGTTTAAAATAATATTTAAATACATGGTTACATGGTCATGTGGTTCATATATGACGTGGATTAGGTATTTTGTTGGTGATTTCCTCTTACTGTGATTAGCTGACACATCATTGATGTCTTGTGCACATAGATATGACTCAGATGATGAGGTGATGTTGACCACCCATGTGGGTAAAGGCCTCCATTTGTTTTTGATTAATATTTTATCGACCATTAGTGAGGTTTTAAGTGATTTCAATATAAATCCATGGGGATGGTGAGGAGCCATCAGTTGACGGTGTTGAGATAGTCAGTTGGGGATAAGGCTCATCGTGCATTAATGTCGTTGTGCCAGGATTATTTGGGGGGATGGAAATTTACATTTCTTAAGATGTAAACTATTGAGATCATGGTGATGATTAATTGTAAGCCATATATCACTATGCCTTGTGACATCGGGATTTTAGCTGATGTGAGAATTCGAGTAGGGGTATGAGGGACCATGTACTTATTATTTGGGAATGCCTTTTATGATGTTGATAAAAGTAATATTGGACATGGGGTGTTGGTTTACATGAGGTGATGAGTGATTCTATTAGAGGTTGAATATGAGGGTTCACCTGGTTTGATTTTCATCAGGGGATTCCTTGAGCTTTGAGATAAGAATCCTTTCCACTAAATTGTTACCGACAAAGGACTAAGTAGGTGATTGTTTCCTTGTGGCATTTGATCAGAATGGAAGTAGGTCATATTTTATGATGTGATTATTTGTTTATTTTTAGAATGCTCCTGCATAATAATATATGTATGATATTCACACTTTGGTTGTGTCCTAGTGAGATTCTTTCTCACACCCTACATGGGCCCTTTAGGATGCATGTAGACTTTATATGTTTGAAATTTGGTAAAGGTTCAGGCTTAGAATCAAGGCCTTACTTTTTTCTAATAGGATTTTTATAATGGTATGGATGTCAAGGGAACTTGGATGTTCCTAAATCATCTAGATTTACATTTTTAGTTTTCCTTTTTATACCATCATGCTTATATATGAATGTATTGAGGTCATCCACAGGAGGCCCTCATTTATTTGTTATCTTATATAGCCTGTTTGGATGCATGTTCAACAATGGTATCTGATGATGACTTATTTTTGAAAATAGTATTTGATCTTATTATTATTATTATTACTACTGCCTAATTCTACTAAGGAGGGTTACTTATCCAGTGTCTTTGGTCTTTATTTTCCACCACATATTATATAATTAGACTATTATTATTATCATCACAAGAGGGTATAGTCTCCCCAATATCACCTATTTACACCCTCAAAAGTAGTCAATAGACTTTGGTGTATGGGGGGAAAAGCTAAGGCCCAGTGTCCTACCGACCTAGAGAACTATTTGAGTGGCGAACTCGGTTAGGGTGCTACATGTGTGGATTGCCAGTTGACGTATTTTTGTCTTTTAACCTTACTTTTAATTCGTCCCCACCCTAAGAAATACAATTTATTATCCCCCAATAGTGGCACATTACATGTAATTCTCTCCCTATCCAAATCTCTTCTAAGTCAATTTTGAAGTTGTTTCTTGGTGATTCCCCACCCAGATTAAATGGTTAGGGTTACTTTCTCATTTCTCTTTGGTTTTCTTCCTTTTTCTCAATTATTTATAACCCTAGTGGCCTTGTTTAGTAAACTATTATAACTATGGTCGTTCTAAAATTTATGTTTTTCTTTCTATGGGTTGTGAGCTCACCTTTGAGACCTAAACCAGTGGTTTTCATTGACGATGATACAATCCCACCACATGAGTTAGCTATTTCTGTATCATTGCCTATTATTTAAGAGTTCCACGGTTTCTTATCTTTCTAAATTTATTTTAAATCTAGATGATTATGGTGTGGGTTATCTAGGTTTGTGTTTATTAAGGTTTTCCATAACATCATGTAGTTTTCTTGTGGATTAAAGGTTGTAATTTTATATTTAATTGGATCATTGATGTAAATTTTTATTTTATATATTCTATATGTTTGATAAAATAAAAAAAATTATATAATAAAAAAGTTTTTCATTGGGTTTTAATCCAAATGTGATTTTCTACATGTACTTTCCTTCCGTATTAAAAGGGTTTCCATTTTTCAAGGAGTGGTGCTATTTTATGAAATAAAATGGTGATTCCTTTGGGTTGGGATTTTTTATGTTTTGGTGTTAGTTATGATTTAATTTGGAATTGTTTTTGAAATCCATATTGTTTAAAAAGGGTATCTCAAAATGTATCTGATACATGTGATAAGATAGAGGCTCGATTGTCACTTTATGATGCGTTGATTGATTGATTATTATGGTGCCCTTGTATATCCCCCTTTCTATTATTGATAATGTTATGTTAATCCTTGTGATGGATGTTTGTGATGTGATTAATGTTAATATTGTGTACTGAGGTTCTTTATAAGGGTAGTATGTGAGGTAGGAAGGATGCGATTATGCTGTTTTCCCCTATGAATTTGTTATTGTCATATGGTGACATTAGTTTGTTCATAGTCCAAATCCCATAGTTATTACATGAGGAGATATATGGTCTAAGTGGTAAGTGAAGGGAAATTTTTAGTATAGTTGTGATTATTCACTAGCTAGTCACCCCTAGTTTAATGTAATACCTGACTAGGGTGTGTCAATGATGGTACTTGTTGAGAGTGATTTTGTTGATAGATGTGTTCTTGTTATCCTATGTAAATTTGGTCCACTTTGTGTGTCTTGTGCAATCCAATTAGTTTCTATGGTGATTCCTCATTATATGTATCATATATTATTCCTTTCTTTATTTATTTTCATGTGTTTTGATTTTTTTGATGTAATTTCTTGATGTGTTGATACTCTAAATGTTTTCGCCTTAATGTTGACTAGTTTTGTTTCATCTATTTATTTGAATTCTTTGTAAACTTTTAGGGTAGTGATTTCATTATTGTTTACCTTATTTACTTTACTACCTTTGTTATTTGTGTGTAAATGATTTTAAAGTAATGAAGGGTGAAATGGTTTCAAATTGTAATTTTTGTTGGAGATGTTTTTCAGTTGTTTTAACCATGTGTGGGTTTATTTTCAAAAGTGTGTAATTTAAAAGATAAATGGTTGGTTTCTAAAAAGGAATTGTTTTGGTAAAACCTATTTATGTAAGGTTTTACAAATGTGGTGCTTTAAGAAAATGCATATTATTTATTTTGTTTACTAATATCTCATCTAAAGGAAAATGAAAACCTATTTGATAATATTACTTTCAAACCTGATGTTTTGATTTCTTTTCTAAAAGGAATGAAAAATAATCATGGAGGTATCCTACTGGATTTAAATCACACCCTTCATATTCACATTGGTGGGTATTAAATCTTCATGTCTTAAGTGGGATTCTTTGGGTTTTGATTATGGGTTTGATTCTATGTCACATTCCTCAAGAAGTGGATGATTGTTGGGATTGTGGTGGTGACTTGAGGGTCACATTGAGATGGTGATTATTCTTTCAGTTTCATTAAACTGGTTGATTAGAGTTTTGTTTTGGCCTATTTGGTCTTCTGTTCTTTTTTCCTCAAGGTTCCATTTTTAGTTTTATAAACTGTATATTAAATGGTTATTACATTGAGATTCCCCTTTTATAATTTATCCTATCTATTTATTGTAATGTCATTTTTGGAGGTTTGTTTAGTCTCTTAATTTTAAATTTTTTCCCATGATTTATGTTTGATACCATTGACACTTATCATCAACCTTAGGGGATTGAGGATGAGCCTTGGGTATGTGAAGGGTCATCATGAGAACTAGTTTGGATGAAATTCTGGCCTGGTCATTTGGAATCTGGTGGTAGGTTCAGGGAACTGATTGGACTACTCTTTCTTGTGATGAATCTCAAGTTTACATCGGTGTTTGGATGTCTTATTTTTTATTTTTTGGGTTGTGGTGGCCTTCTATTGACATATTTTTGTGGAGGTTGTTGCTAATTTGAATTTTATAGAAATTTTAGAAGATATACTGGGAAATGACTCATTTCAGAGTGAAATTGGAAGGGTTTTAAAAGGTTTAGAGTTAAGGCCTAGGTTATATCAAACCATGCATAGTCCATGCATACCATTCTGGATAACTTCAAGTAGACTCTTAGGTTGTTGTATGGTCTGACAAATCATACAACCAAATTGTGCATAATGGAAAGGGTTTGGGTTTTTTTGCTCATTTGATACTTTTGGATTCTTCTTTGGTTGATGGTTTTTATATATGTCTATTTGAGTGGAGTTTCTTGGTTGTATTTTTTCAAATAAAGTTATAAAAACAATATTTTTGGTTATTTGGGGTGTTTTTATGAATATATTTTAACCTCATTGCTAGTGGTTTAATAAAAATAAAATAATTTTGAGGTTTGTATTAGCATCAAAATGTTGTGGGTGTGTGGTATGAAATGTTTCCAAATATTTTTGGTTAGAATTTGAAATGGGGTTTGTGACCTGGATTTGTTTTATTTGATATTTGATTCCCTTTTATAGAATTTTGAGGTGGTTTTTAATTTTTTTTGGATAGACTTGTTTGTAGTTATTCTAAATGTGTTTAATTTTAATGTAGTTTGATTGATTGTTTTTTTGTGATGTGTTAAAATGAGTCCCCTAGGAATTAATAAGAAATTCAAGAAAGGAATACCACATGTATTCATCCTAGTGATCTTGGAGTTTTTTTACTCTCTAACCCTACCTAGACCTAAGATAGAGTCGTAGAGCCATGTTCTTACTAGCACATGGATCATGCGTGAGATTTTTTGAATTGATATAATATAGTATTCTAAAGTGATTGAGAATTTCATGAGGCAATTTAGTGGTTATATATGGTTGAATATATTTCTGAATTTCTACAAACTCTTGAATCCTCTAGGGTGGGGTTCACTATTCATTTGTTTTAAGGTTTGGGGTTCGAACGGTGTAATCTTGTTATTTATGACCAACCAATAGCGGATCTCTCTTTTATGTATTTTAAGGATGAATTCATCTAATAGTTTTATCCTTAATAAGTGGGATTTGATAAGAATTTTATTTTTTAGGTATTATCTTGGGTGATCAGTTAGTGAAAGACTTTGTTAAACATTTCCTTGGCTGCGTGCCTTTCTCTCTAGAATAGGCTACTGATGATTCAAATATGGTGTGGTTCTTTTCTTGGGGACTCCAACCAAAACTATATTAGTTAATACTTAATTACTTAATGGATACCTTTATGAAACTAGTTTATATGTCCATAATTATTGTGGAAATATTAGTAGGGAAATGTGTGTAAATAGATTTAGTGACCCCAATTGGAGCTATAAAAAATGATTCATCTTATATGAAGGGTAAGAAATAAAGAGATGGGGATGGGGAACTATCTTCCCAACCTGATCTTCCCATTTTAGAAAACTAGAATTTCTTAGTGTGTCTCTAGTGTGGTATGTTCAGATATGTTAAGCAATCAGGTCCATCGGCTCTGAATACCTATAATCTTAGTGGATATCCTAGTCACATTTAGAGGTTTTGTAAGTTGGTCATCCACCAAAAGAAAATGCCTTATAACTATCTTGAATTTTGTTAGTATTCTTCATTCTTACTTCCATTATGGGGTTACATGTTGACCATTTTCTTGGGAGTATCCTCTTTTTGTAATATTTATTTTTGGTTTGGAACTTGCACCATCTCTTTTATACCCAACTCCACTGTATACAGTGAATAAAAGGGATTTTGACCATATTTTCATATCTTTTGAGATTTCAATTACCATTTAAATATTAACTTTTTATCATTTAATATTTATTTAGACCATATGTTGAGGTTCTTAATGGATTAGATGGAGATTCCTTGAGTATGGGATGTTGTAGTGGGGATGAGTTATTGGTTTCTAGGTTGGATGTGAGAGCTATCGGTTCAAGATCTTCATCCTGATCATCATGAGTGTGTGTTCTATGAGTTTAGTCATGAGTTTCCCTCTTCATAGTTTCATCAACCAAGATTAGAACCATTCCATTACATGTTGAGTCATGTTCATGTTTGGGTGGTCCTTTTGACCTAGGGAGTGATTTTTAGAGTGATCAAGTATAGTGACATTTTTTTTGTTCTTAAGGATGCTCTCTATTGCGGTGTTTTAAGATGGTTTTCATGGTTAGTGGAATTGTTTCTCTTTTTTTATGATCATTATTTGAGATGCACCTATCTAATGTTTCAGTATTTTAGAGAAATTAAAAATTTCATGGAGGCCAGTTCTAAGTCATTGCCTGTGTTTTTTTATTCTTTTATATTTATCCTTTGGAATGAATTTGGTTGGGATGTGATGTCATTTGGATATGTTTACATTAGATGTTTTACAGGTGGGTTTTATACTTTCTATTATGATCTTTTTGGGAATTCCAAAGTCTCTTAGGATCATTTATGGATATCAAAATATTCCTGATTTTAAAGAGGATCATTTGAGTGGTTATCCCAACATAAAATTTGGTTTTCCATTATTTTTAATCAGGGAGGATTCTTCATCTTATGAATCATAGTGAATTATCATTTGTTGAATTATAAATATCTTTGTAGTGGTTATCCCAATGAATAGACTATTCATGTTTTTTCCTCGGGTTTGAGGTTTGAGAAGTTGGTTAGTAATTGATTCTTATTTAGTGGGAAGGAAGTATTTGAATTCCCAGTTTACCTAAGTTACTGAGTACTTTATAGGGGAATAAAGTTTCACAGTGGAGTGTTTGTGACTCCTCAAGGTGTCACTTTCATAGTATTAATCATTAACCTGATTTCCCCCTTGGTATAGAGGTGTTCTAAGGTGAAATTTTTTATTTTTAGGAGGTTTTATAGTGCTTCATGGTTAGACATGTGGTTTGAAAAAAATACAGTTTAATCCATGCACCTTTTATAGTGGTGGATATAGGGGAATGCATGGCCTACATATGATTAGAGAAAGTGTGGAAGAAAAAAGTGTGACCTGCCCAGTATGGGGTATTTTTGACTTTCTTAATTAATTTTTAATTAGGGATTCTACACCAAGACACCCTATTTATTCTCTCTATATCGTGGTTCATTCCATGGATATTACACCCACTCCCAAGCTTCTCCAAGTGGATATTGAAGTGGTTTCTTGGTGATTCTTTACCCAGATTGAAATTTTTGGGTTATTTTGTCTTTCCTCTTTGGTTTTATTCTTTTTTACAATTATTTTTAACCCTATTGGCCATGATTGGATGATTTCTCTGCATGGGGTTATTATAAAATTGGTGTGTTTTTTTGTGGGGTTGTAATCCCTCTTTTGAGACATAAAACAATTGTTTTCTTCAATGTGATATGATTTTACCATATGAGGTTGGAATTTATGTTTATTTACTTATTTTAAGATACACATTGGTGGTGGTCTTTATAAATTCATTTTTAATCTAGATGATTATGGTGTGGTTTATGTAGGTTTTGTTTATAATGTTTTTCCATGACTTCACTTGTTTTTCATGTGGACTAAAGGTTGAAATTTCATTTTAAAATGGATCATTGATGTAAATTTCTATTATATTCACTAAATTTTTGAAAAATTCCCAAGATGGATTTATATAAGAAAATAACTTATTTAATAGGTTTTAAACCAAATGTGATTTTCAAAGTGTGGTTCCCTTCTAATTTTTACATTTTTTCATGTTTCAAAGGGAGATGTTATTTTATGAAATGAAGTGGTGATCCCTTTAGGATATGTTGCTTGTTTTTTTGGTATTGGTGATGATTTACTTTGTAATTATTTTGGATTCCATTTCTTTTAAAAGGTATTTCAAAATGTATATGTTATATGTAATAAGATAAATGCTCGATTAGAACTTTATGATGCGTTGATTGATTTATTTTGGTTGTTCCCTTATCGACCCCCCCTTTTTTTGTTGATTATGTTATGTTAATCAATGTGATAGATGTTTGTGATGTGATTATGGTTATTATTATGTATTAGGGATCTTTCTATGGGTATTATGTGTCGTGGTAAGGATGTGATTATGATGTTATCCCCTGGGGATTTTTTATTCTCACGTGATGAAATTTTTTTGTTCATGGTCCACCTTACATAGTTATTCCATGAGGATATCTACGATAATAATTGGTAAGTAGTGGCATAATGCTAGGATAGTTGAGATTTTTCACTAGTAAGTCACCCATAGTTGAATGTAATACCTAGACATGTGTTCCAATGATGATACTAGTTATGAGTGATTTGGTTGATAGATGTGTGACCATTAACCTACTAAAATTAGTTATACCTTGCATGTATTGTTCTATACAGTTATTTTATATGGTGGTTTCAGATTCTATGTCTCAAATTTTACACATTTCATTATTTATTATTATGTTTTTTGATTATAGTTTGGATAAAATTTCTTAATGTTTGGATCCTATTATGGTTTTATACTTGTTGTCAATTAGTATGGTTCCATTTTTTTGTTGTCAATATTCATGAACTTATAGGGATGTGTTTTAATTATTGTTTACCATGTTTCCCTATTTACCTTTAGGATGTGAATGTAACAACTTTTGAAGTAAAAAATGGAGAAATGGTTTCAAATGGATAGTTTGGTTGGAAATTATTTTTAGAAGTTTTAAACCATATATGGGATTATTTTTAAAAGTGTGGCATTTTAAAGATAATTTTTTGGTTTAAAAATGTCATTTATTCGATAATACCTCTTTATGGTATGATTTTCAAATGGATTTCTTTGAGAAAATTCACGACCTATGTTTTTTTACTCGTATATCATATAAAGGAAAATTAAAGCCTATTTGTATACATTATTTTCAATGTGGATATTTTGTTTTCTTTTCTAAAAGGAATGGAGTAGAATCATGGGTGTATCCTATTGTCTTATACTCATACTCTAAATAATCACATTGGTGGTTATTTTGTTTTCATTTCATGTAATATTTTTTTTAGGTTTGGCTTCTGGGTTTTATCTTATGTCATCCTCCTTAGGAAGAGGATATTTTTTGGATCATGGTGGTGTATTGAGGGTCACATGGAGATGTTGATCGGTCCTTCGGTCTAATGGAACTAGTTGGATCATGTTTTTTTGACCTCTTTAGTCTCTAATTGTTTTCCTCAAATTTATGTGGTAGTTTTAAAACCACTTTTTTAAATGGTTATTTTGTTGAGATGTACCTTTGGATTTTATCCTATATCTTTATTATAATGTCATGTTTGGATGATTATTTGATCTATTATGGGTGAAACTATTACCAATATTTGTGTTTGATACCTTTGATTCTTTCTATAATCCTGGGGGGATCAGGGACTCTTTTCAAGTACATGGTGGGTCATCTCGAGTGCCAATCTAGATAGAATTTTGAGTCGGTTCATTATATGTATACTCAAGTAAGTGTAAATCAGATATACCCTTACACATCTCATGTGAGGGTCTAAAACCTATGTATGATTTTATGAAAAAGTTTTACATATTTTTTATTCAAAAAAAAGATCAAAACACATATAATTATTAAAGAAACTTGTTCTAATACCATTTATGGGTCTCATGTGATCATCAAATGATAATTTATAGTAAAAAAACCCCAAAAAATAGATGCTGGTTTATCTTCAAGAATCAAAAAATAAAATATTATAGTAATAGCATACATAGTATTCATATGTTTCAATAGACATTTTATTTTCTTTATAAGATAATTCTTAAGTGAGATCATGAGGAGAAATAAAAAAATTCACATTGCCTTTAAGGAAATTCACCAATCAATGGATCCTTGATCGTATCATGAGGATACTCAAGCAACTAAAGGGGTTAATGGACCATATTAGGTGAGATAAATAGTTATTTTAGAAGAGGAAAGACTCAATAGAGGCTTCACAAATATTTCACCCACACAACAATTAAATGACAGTGGTTTATAGAGGCAATCATGAATGCTTCCCAATCATTGTATAATTTATTTATACCTTAGAACGTATGAATAAATACTATGAATTAATTATATGAATGAATAAACCCATTTATGTTTCATCTCATTATATTATTTCTAAATAAATTTCATGGTTTAAAAAAAACCATTCAGAGAGAGATATGAATAATATATATATCATATATAGATATATATTATATACATAAATTTCATGCATTAAAAAGACATATATCATATGAATATATTAAATTTAGACAATATAATTGCATATTATATATAAATATATATATATCATAAATCATATGCATGTGTACATGTACCTAATGCATGTACAATTTAGGCCAAATCCAACAATTTCTACTTTGTAATATAATGGATTTTCTAATTCTCTAAAACTATAAACATAAAACGGTCCTCAAAATGTAAGAAAGTGAAAACTTATTAAAAATCAAGTAATTATAGACAGATAATTTTATGGAGTTTTAGAATAAAGATATATTAATTATAAAATTAGGTCAAAATTTAAATAATTTTATATTTAAAATTATGAATATATCATAAATAAGTAATTTGAAAGTGTTAAAATTAAAAGGGGAATTATTTTGAGTTATTATTAAGAATGATTCGGTATATAATTTTTTTTATTTATAAAGAAAATTTCATTATGGATTTAAATAGATTATTTATAAATAATTTTAAAATAATGAAAATGTTTAATGGAATTTTCATGAAGTTTAAAAAACTTGGTTTTATAAATTAATTCACTATAAAATGTTTATGTGTAATGAATTTCCTTTTTTTGAAACATTTATTACAGATATTTATTTATTAATAAAGTGTTAATACCAAGAATATCCTTTTCACAATAATATGGTTCATAAATGTTATAAATCACAATAAAGGTTATAAAAACATTTTTAACTAAAATTATTTGGAATCTTTGTAATCATTAAAGATATTTTTTATTTAAATATTATAAAAAATGATTTACAAACGATTTTATTAATATCGTAAATATGTTAAAAATATAAAAGGTATTTATATTTATAATTATGAATTTTTCATAATTAATTAATTTTTAAATTTTCAAATTAAAAGGAGAAATTATTTAAATAATTTATTTAAACTAAATCAAAAATGTTTTTATTCTTTATTTGATGAATGGTTTGAATAATAAATTTGAATTCTATATAATAAATAACATAAAATAGGTCATATTTGATTGACTATAAAAGAGTTTATATAAAAAATTATGGAATGTCCATAATGTTAGATAATTTATAAATGGTTTTATAATGAGATTTTATTTATGAATTTTTAATAATGTTATCTAATTTATGAAATGGTTTATAATTAGCTAATTAATATTAAAAAATATTGAATGTACAGAATTTTAGCTAATTTATAACAGGGTTCCATATTAGCTTTTTTAAATTTTCATAAATGGTTATCTCATGTTTAAATTTTTGAATTTTTCATTTATTTTAATTTTACTCCCTACTTTACGCATTGTTATAAATTATTTATATTATGAATGTGTAAGATTTATATTTACTGTTAATAAACTTTTATGAGATAGATCCTTTCATTACATTATATGTGTGACTCCATAAAATTATGTTTTCATCTAACTTGACCTTAGTTTGTAATTGATATAATTATTTAGAATTTAGTTGTTAGGAATAGTTTGTGCATATTAGGTTTTAAATATATCATGAATTAAATTATCTTTTGATTAAAGTCTCATTGGGTTGAGTGACTTGGGTTCAGACCACTAACTGGACTTGAGTCTTATGAATTATTCTATAAAGGAGAATGGGCTTGGATATCGATCACTATGGGCATAATCATGTAGAGATTTTAAATCTCATGTTTCTATATTACATTACATGAAGAGTTCATATACCTTATACATATGATGAATTAGAATATGTATAAATATTTTTTACTTATATTTTGGGTTAGTAACATATATTGTGGGTTGTGTAAATAGTAACATATTAATGTGGCATGAACTTATTAATTTAGCGATTGGAATAGGGATTCTAAAACAACCAAATCATTGATGAATGCATAAAAAAAGATAATAAAACATGAGAAGATAATGATTACATAATATTTAATAATTATTAATGTAACATGAATATGATGTATATTAAATTATTGAGGATTTAGAAAGAAAACCCCTCAAATAGTATATGTGATATTCCTTCCAAAGCGACACCCATCAAGACTTCAATCATCCAAACATGAAGTTTCACACTAAAGTGAAGTGCCCCTATATTATCATGTGTAAGGAAAGAAAGTGATAAGTAATATTAGAATATCCTTGGGAAGTTTCATTCCAAATCAAGGTTCCCTAACATTATCATTTTTTGGCATGTTTTTGGAATTTTGTTTGGGTAACAATTATCTAGGAAACCCTAATGGTTGGGATATAAGAGGAATATATATTACTTATTCCATATGATGGATTTGTATAAAGGGTTAGTCACTCGACCATCCAAGATTTAAAAATGTTTTTACTGGGATGGATCCCTTCCTAAATAACTAATATAATGAGTTTCTTGCAAAATTGGGGATGTTGCATAGTGAAATATGGATCTTGGATCACTAAAAGGATATGATGTACGAGATTATCAAGTTTAGTTAGATAATTATCATTAAAATTCCAGAATGAAAAGATATAAAAACATTATATTAATATGATAAAAACTTCTATCGTAGATAAATACATCATAATCATCAAACCAAAAATTGAAATTAATCCTCAAAATGATAATATTAATGTAAGTATCACCTAGGATGGGTATATTAATAAAATATCTTAAGAAAGAGAAATATTATATGTGTTTGAACAACTACTTATTGAGTAACTAAGTGTTAAAATTGTTCAAAAAGTGATTATAGATGCTTATGGAATCAAGGAATGATTAATTTATGGTTTTAAATGCATTAGATGATAATTAAAATAAGTAATTATTGTCTCATATACTCAAAATAACTGGGTATTTCAATGATATTAAATATGACTAAATAATCTTGGAGAGGCTGACTATTTCTTATAAGGCTTATTTTGGTTAAATAATTAATTTTATTTTCACCTATGGAAATGTTTTAGAAAGATGGATTAATTCAAGAAATGTTTTCCCAATATTCTCAAAGTGTTGATAATAAATGAACTATGTATATGATGTTTATATTCATGTATTATATTGATAATACAAATGGTTAAAAGGTTAATCTAGATGAATAATGATAGTTGAAAATTAAAATAATATTTCATCAAGTATCTATCCAAGGTTATTATAAATAGGGTTATTAAAAATGAGTAATAATTCTCTATGATGATATTTTCCATAATTCCTAAAGTATTTTTAGAAAAATTAATGTAATTTCCATGTTAGATATTAATGTTAAAAAAATTGATTCTTCAATTTTTAAGGGTATGTGGAACAGAATGTATAATTTATATAGGATATGAATATATAGGAACTCAAAATAAAATAAATAATTGATTTGTTTTCAATTTACATCCAATAGATGAACAAAGAGGTTGTTACATCATGGATTTGAATCTAAAGGAATGTGCAATGATCTATGGAATCTTAGTAAATGATGTGTATCATCATCTCATTTCCCTTATACGATAATATATGTTTTCCATTAATAATTATTTTTTATGAAAAAAATAATATAATTAATTGTATAAATATGGTTTATGATTTATTAGTTTCTATAACATATATTAAAATAAATAGATGGATAATAGTTTTTATCCAAGATTAAAGAGTTTATCCAATGTTTTAAAATATGTGGGAATGTGTTCCCGTTAACCATTAGTGATATATTAGAATAAATTCTTCTTTTTAAATGGGAAATGTGTTTCAATCACATATAATACCATATGAAATATGGAATTAATAGTTTGTTTATTAAGTATTTATACTAAAATACAAATAAAAGTTATTTCCTAATAAAATAAGTTTGTACTAATTTTTTTAAAAATATTTTGAGAATTAATTTAATGTATCAGAGGATAGGGGAGTATTTTGAACTTAGAGAAGTTCAACGTTAAAAAATAAAATATTTTATTGGATTATAGTGAATCTTCACCAAGTATACTAAAGAAGTTTAGGATACGTGATGGTTGTAAAGAATATAAATAGTTATATTTAGTTATTTTGATAACATGAGGATCACTATTTCCTAAAAGATTCTAAAAATATAATATTCAAGGTATTTTAAATTTATATCTTAAATGGTCTAGGATATTTGACAATAAAAAAATGTAAAGAGTTACATTTAGTTACCATAACAAGTGAGCATCACTATTTCCTAAATGATTATGCAAGCCAATACACAAAGTGTATTTCTAGATATCCTAAAAGAGTTTTAGGTATAATGGTAAAGATATGTTTAAATATTTACATTAGTAATAAATTAAAAGTGGTTATAAATTTATCCTATAAGAGTTTATGATGATACGGTAAAGTAATAATATAAATAGTTAGATTAATTACAAAATATTTGAAAGAAAAAGTATGATGGAAATGGTTCCATGGATGCTGATAATGTAGTTAGAAAGAGTTCGAAGTATACACCAAGAGTTAAAATCATAACATTTGATGTTATTAAGTTAAGGAGTTTTAATATAGGTTTAAAGAGTTTAAATTAAGGAAAATTATTCTAGTATAACTATTGTTCAAACTAGACTGCTTTATAAATGTTACCCATTAAGAGGTTAGTGGGGGTATTTAACTAGATGGTCACATAGGGATGTGATGAGAATTACGTATTGATATAATGTTCCAAACCATACTACAACAACAACATGAGAGTCATGTAGAATATATGGATATTAAATACATAACATATTGGTTGTAATGGATGTAAACATATCATGCAATTATAATAATGTTAGAATATATTTATCATTCATTCATGATTAATGTAATTTACATTACAGGAATGGTTGAATAATTAATATCACATCAATGTAAAATATTTCAGTTATTAATATTTGATGATCACCAAAATGTATTATGGGTTGTGATGATATGTTAAGATATAAATAATAGATTCACATGTTAATAAGTAGATACTTATTACTTGGAATGAAACACTAAATTATATTGCTTGGAAAGTCATACAATCATAGATATACTTATGGGTGTATACTCATTATCAATTCCTCCTTTCACGAATGAAATCAGTTCATCTCAAAACCAGACACTAGATTCGGCTCATGGTAAGTCCCAAAGGGAATTCTGATCCCCATGGGCTGGTGAAAAGCACCCGGGCATCCAAAACTGTCTTTAGAAACAAATTCTCCCACAAAAGATCATAAGAACCCAAGAATGAAATGAATAAAAGTATACCATCAATATAGAGTCAAAAAATGGGAAAAAACACAAAAATTTAAATACATATACCAATCCTAAAGGGAAACTAAACCATATAAGAAAAAATAAATTTCATTCTAACTTCATGTAATATGAAGGTAATCATCTCACCAAGTCTCCATTTAACTCTCACACCAAACTAGCATTAATACACACCACTACCACATGAAACCTTTAATATTCCAATATAAGATAAAATAAGGTCTCAATATTACCAAATTAATATGTAGGGAGTGAAAAAAAAGACCAGTAGGGCCCCACTAAGTGGTCCCTAAGTAGTCTTTCATAAATAATCCAATTATTCTAATTTAAAGAATATAAGGGCATGAAAAATAGTTTTTCAAAATTTAAACCAAAACATGGAAATTTACCCTTTCATAGAAGTTTATAAAACCTTACCAAATAAAACCAAAATTTCAAATTTGTCTTAAATAACCATTTTAAAATAGAGAAACATGGAAACTAAATCCTAGGATATGTTGGGTCTGGGTTAGATAAGATCCTCACACCTCGGTAAACAGATGACAATGTGCACATGATTCCTAATAATAATGATACTAGGGATAGGAAAACTCCCTAATAAGTGACAACCCTATAATAAAATATTTTATTTATTGTTTTAGTTAAAATCCATGCTTGGTAGCTTCAAACCATATAAGAATTTTTTTCCTAAATATATCCCCTCCCCCATGTTCCCATGTGTCACAACCCACACTTGGAGGTTTCAATTTCACATATCAAATAATTTTAAGGGAATATCACACACCAATAATAAAAGTACAAAAATTATTAATAAAATATTCTTTAAAATATATATTTTATTGATAATACTAAAATGGAAATCGAATTTAGATAATAATACAAAATTATCACATTTCAAGAATAATAAATAAAGTTATTAATCAATTTAAAAAACCAATTTAAAAAGAATAAGAAATAATAGTTCACAAAACAAGTATTTTCATGAATGCACCAACCTCAAATACATGTAATTTCCTACAATCTAAAAGGATCCAGAAGATGAAGGGAAATAGGAATCCTCTTGTCTAAACACATGATAAGGACTTGACTGGAACATACCTATAAGAGATAAGTCATCCAAGTTATCCATAAAATTAGGATAATTCATCCAAACTCACCCTATAATCATAAGGATTTGTAAAATATAGAAAATTAATAATAATGATGGTTTTTTAGTTAAGAAAATCAATTCAAGTATCCATTAAACACCATCCCAAGAAGACCACATGCCTTTATAATCAATAAGAACAACTTCCAAAAATGACCAGGTGGTTGATTCATCCATTTAAAAAATCAAAAAGCATAGACACCATGAAATGGAGGATCCCACAAGGTCTATGATGTATTTTATTACACTAATACTATGAGACTGACCATAGTGACAAATAATGATGTAGGAGAAAAACCTGGTTGTTTTGGACCCACCACACCTTACAACATGACGTCAGGAGGCCATATTTTTCATGGTTCATATGGAGACTCCCCAAAATCCTTTCTCATGAACAATCCTATATTAGGCATGTTGATATATCCATTTTAAATATGAAATATCTAGGCCAAACATTAATTCTACCATAGCATGGTCCTGCTCGTGCTACACGTAAAAATGCTCAATTTCTTCCCAAATTCAAAATGAACCATCCAATAGAACCAAACCCAAGTAAAACCATCCCAAGGATCAAAACATACATACCGTAAACAAGGAATGTGAAAAAATCCTCACCATAACACTTTCTATCCCCATTATGTCACAAGGGAAAAGTAAACTGAGGCCTAACTTCTAAAACCAAATACTAATCCAAAACCCAATCAAATGAAAAAATGAATCCTTAACAATTAAATGTATAAAAATAATCCAATTATAATAATACCACCGAAAACTAACTATAAACTCTAATAAAGATCACAAATCTAAGAATCAAATTGAAATACTCAATACAAAATTTGAAAGGCACTTTTCCAAAATCCACTCAAAACCATGATTTTTTAAATTCCTCAATTTAATTGATTGAAATAAACTTAACCGTTTAAATTTAAATATTATATTATATATATATTTAAGTTCAAAAATTTCATTTTAAAATCATCTTATAAAACCAAAATCACATCTTTAATGCTATTTTGTAAATACGCATTCACTGTTTGTTTTCAATTTATCTTATAAGGTCCCCATATTAATTTAAAATTCATATTAAAACATTTTTTTACATTTTCATAAATACATCATTTAAAACCATTTTTAAATCTAATTACCTTAACTCTTTTTAAATCACTTTATAAAAACACATTTAGCACTTTTTAATAATAAATGAACTTTTCAGCATAATACATCAAAGATTAGATTCAAACATTTTAAATTTTTGAAATTTTAAGATTTATTTTGAATAAAATTTTCAAAGTAAAAACCCTTTATAAATATTCTAAACCTAAATAATTATTTTTTTCTTTTTTTTAAAACAAGACATTTCATCGATGAGGATCTAACATTAGACATCCCAAACCCCCCATAGATGCACAACCACTATGGTACACCCTGAAATATGGTGAAACTAACAATTACTCACTCAGGAAATATCATAGTTACATGATTGAAAAATAAGAAGTAATACAGATGGTTAAGGGAGGAAATAATTTAAATTAGAGTCCCCTATAACAAACTTAGTAATCCTTGAGAAAAAGTGGAGACAAATATTATTAATGGCAGACTCACTAATGGTGGTCTCCTCACCATATTATAACTCCACAAAACTACTAGTTCCACACAAAAATCTCAATAGGGATGGAATGTACGTGAAAGAGGATTCAATAAATAATAATCCTTTATATCTTGATTATGGTTCTCTAATAACTTCATCGCAAAAAACCCCTCAATAATATAAATAATCCTTGAGTGCCACACCCGAAAAATATCACCACTATAATAAAATCAACTGAAAATGATCAAGACATAGAAGAAAAAAGAATAGTTTTAAATGAATCATACAGAACCATGCCTCAATAAAAACTATATATTCTATCATTAGTTCAACTAAGGGTAAACTTAGATTGCTCTTCGAGAACATTAGCTCCAAAAAATATCCAATATAACATTAGAGCACAACCAACACTATCTCTCGATCATCCCAAAACATACCTAGACTTTCCTATATAAAATCATTAAAAACAAATGACCTATCACAAATCCCAAAATGCACAAAACTAGGAACACAAAAATCCACAAGGCATGAGAATTCCCAAAGAAACCATATCCCATAAGGGATAACCAAAGGAAAACACAAGAAAAACTATCACAAAAATATCATCTCTACAGTCTCAACAACCAAATAACTCACTTATTTGATCTATAAATGAATAAAAAACTCACCAAAAAACCAATGTAAAAATAAATAAAGTTATCACATAAGGAATAAATCATAGGGATATATATTAATCCATGGTATACTCAAAACATCATAGTACATGAACTCAAACGATCCAAATTTTTTCAAAACATAAACCATAGAGAAACTACAAAAACCTAAAAGGTCATGCTTAAGGAAATCTAAATATTTCAAAAATCTATGAACTAAATACAAGGGAGATATCACAAAAATATCCATGTAAACTAGGTTTTAACATCACTAAGATAAAATCAACCTGAAACCCTAGAAATTCAAAAATGTTATGATCATAATTATTAAATAACCAAAATAAAACTCTCAACATCACAACTTAAAACATAGGAAACAAACCATGTCAAAAGAAAACTCAAAAACCCTATACACTGACATAAAAAATGAATTTATAAATGAATAATGACTTTATACCTTTCCAAGAGTGATCCTTTTATAGATTAGTCTGTATAATATAATTCCAACACATATAATTCAGACCATCTAGAATGAATATTTCAAACCAAGACTTAAACCATTAATAATTTTTAAGCTAGATAAAAGCATCCTCAACCATCAATAGTGATACCACTACATCTTAATAATCTTGTTTATCAATGGAAAGAGGATAATTCAAGTTCATGACTCTTAAATAAAATCCTTATACAATGAAAAGTGAGGGAGAACTCTAAGCTCTGAGAATAAAGTATATGAAAAAATCAACTCAATAAAACCTCAGTAAATAAATGTGTCCATTAAATATGTATAGGGGAGAACACTAATGATAATACATACATACACTAACAAAAAAATTCCGAAGCTCAAATATCTTGAGACAGAACTCAATAATAAATCTAATAACACCATTTAAATAAACTTCAAGTCCAATTTTTTCAAAATTCATATAAAACCAAAAAAATAAATTTATATTCCTTTTAATGAGTTTATGAAATTAACCTCTTTAAACCAAGTGGGTTTTTTTAAAACTCTTTTAAAAATGAACTTACATTCATTAAACCAATTTTTTTACCAATTGTTTTTACAAAACTCATTTCATTAAAAAGAAAAATACATTATTTAGAAAACCATTTTAAAAACATTTTATGCTTTTGGTACAACACTATTAAAATTTAAATAGTTCAGAAATATATTTTTTAAAAGTACTTCCATCTTAAACTCCTTTCGATATACCAATTAAAAATTCTTAATCATCACTTGAAAACCATTAAAACTGTTTACAACATCCCTTTTTCTAAAGGTATTGACAAAATCTCCAAAAACAAATCATCATTTTGAATTTGGAAAATTTTAGACACATTTCTTAGACAAAATTTAATTTTTAATGTATACTCTATTTTTTTAAAAAAATTGGTGCCTTTAATTTTTTTTTCAAACTTTCCCATTTAAAATTTCCATCTCAATTTAACTCAAACAATATAAAAATTGTTAGAAAAAAAAAGTCAAGAATAAATTAAATTTAAATATCTAAAATTACAAAAATAATGATAAACTTCAAGATCATGGAAACTCTTGATAATGTTAGGATTAACCTCACAGTCTAGATAACTATATAGTAACTATAATAATCCCTATGGAAGTTACTTAGCTTACATGATTTTCACATTGTTTGAAAACTATATGGATGTATCAAATTTATATGAGTTTATACTTATTTACATAAAAAATCATAAATCACCAAAAATTAAAGACCAAAATTATCAAACAACTAAGAACTATGAGCAATCACATTATAGAATCATCCTAAAAAATCTTGTCAACTAAATTATCATTATAAAAAAGTGATGATTAGGCACTTACTCATGATTTATATCCCAAGTTCCAATGGTCACAGCTCTTATTTACCAATATTTCTTAGATAAAGAGACAAATAGTTCCTACAATTCCATTTTTCAGGAACCAACTAGGGTCACCCCTAAACCGGACACCCGATCCAGCTTATAGTAAGGCCCAATGGGAGTTCCCAATCCCCATGGTCTAGAGACAAGAACAATAGAATAGAAAAATCATTTGGTAATTATTTCACACAAAAAATATCACAAGAACTAGAATATGGAATGAATAAAAGTATGTCATTAATACATATTCAAACAATATGTAACAACACAACAAGTCAAATACACATGACAATATAAAAGTGAAATTAAAAAAGAGAGGATGTATGAATAATCTACACTCTAACTTCATGTGATATGAGGCTTATAATCCCACCATGTCATCTCTAAACTCCCACACTCAGCATATGTGAATATAATCTGCTACTATGTGTCACCTTTACTTTTTCCACATTAGATAAATCAAGGTGTACACACACCGAAATGCATATATAGGGAATCATAAAAACAATCCTAGTAGGATCCCACCAAGTGTTTTATAAGAATACTTTATAAAATAAACCAATTATTCTCAACTAAGAAAATAAGCGCATGAAAAACATTTTTTTTGAAAATTTAAAACAAAACATGGAAATTCACTATTTCATAGAGTTATTAAAAAATTAAAAAATAAAACATTTTTTTTGAAACATGCATAAATAACCATTTCAAAATGGATGAACATGGAAACTGAATCCTATGATACATTAGGTATAAGTTATCTGGGATCCCCACTCCTTGGTGAGGGCGATGTTCTCATGAATACCTAGAACAATGGGACTAGGGATAGGAGAACACCCCAATCGGTGAAACTCTGATCATAGCATTGTTTTTTAATATTTATATTGTAAATCCAATATTAGTAGTAAACATTAGTATAGAAAAGGGGGTTTCACATCGGTTTTTCAATATTTAACTTTAGTTTAAAAACAACATCTTAAAAATTTATTTTCTTAACATGTTTTCAATTTTAGTTATTTTAACCGAAGTTGAACATGGTTCCTAACATTAGTTATTTTCAAAAATGATGTAAAAAACACAATAATATTACTAATGGATGATGTATTTTCATTATCTATATAATAACCCACATTGAAAATGATTTTCATTGTTTATTATTAAATAATAAGAAATAAGTTATTTTTAAAAAATATTACATGATGCCTATAACCCACAGCCAGAAGTAACAATAAAAGCAGAAAATATTTTTAACAAAATAATGACATCATGACCAATACAAAGAATTTACTACAAAACATTCCACAAGTTACAACAAGTTTACACTTTGAACTTAAACTTCAAAATATATATTACAAACTAAAATTGTAAAAAACTTACAAAATATTCCACAAATATTTCTTCAACATGATTAAACTCTTTTGTATTATAAGCATGAGGGTGATAAAAAATAGATAAATAAAAATAAATGTATATTTAATTTATATTTTCAATATAGTTATAAGATATATAAAAATGGTTAAAATAAAATTAAACATTTTCAATTTTGTTACTATGTTGGATCAAAAGTTTTCAAACATATATCTCATAACATAATATCCACTTTTTATTACTCCTTTTTGAAGATGAAAATTTTGTTTGAAAATATGATTTCAAATAAAAATAATGTTTGATGTATATATAAAATTTTTGTAATTATTAATGAATTTACCTTTTTCTACACATATGTGGTCTTTTTTCCCTCTTTCTTATCAAAACTCTATAGTAATGTAATGTCCTATTTTAAAATAATATATATGAACTAAAAGTTAAAGTCATTAAAAACATAATTACTCATATTATAAAACATACATCTCAAAAAATTCTTTCAGGTTTTCTCACACATCACTATATAAGAAACATAACCAATAATGTGTCTTCTATTTTGTAAAAAAGTACCCAACATCCAATGGCCACTAAAATAAAAAAACTATAATGTTACTAAATGTTAAATTAAGAGAAAAAACTAAATATATGTTTCTTATATATCAGGATAAGGAAATATACAACAATAAATTGCTTTATTACCATTCTTCAAAAAATATATGCTTTTATTTCATCATCATTCATGATTCTCCCCTTTTAAAAAATAACTTGGGTGCATAAAAACCATATAAATATTTCACATTATTTTTATCAAAAAATTTTTAAATTTAAATAAAAAATATGTATTAAGATAGATAAATAAAATTTAAACAACAAAAATAAAGATTATTACCAACTTCCATACAAAATATTTCTATCATTGTGAAGAAAAACATATTTAGAGTAACTATATATGTGATATCTCTCCTATAATTCATCATAATAATAATTCATCTAAATATATCATCATTTTTTTAATCTCATAATCTTCCAAAAATTGAGATTCATATCTTGATAATTTATAAAGAATAGTTATATCCAATGTCGAAGTGTCTTTAACATGCTTTCACATTCCATACAATATTTATATATATTTGATGTATTCTTATAAATATAAATATAAATATATATTATATTATATTAATTTATCATAAAAAAATTAAAACCTATATAAAATAAGGTTTATAATATAGGAATACTGCAATGGTAAGATATCAAATAAGTCAATATATCCCTGGTAAAAAATATCCAACTCTAATCCCAACTATCAAAAACTCAAATGTAGGTAATGGTACTCTAGTAGATACATCTATAATATCTAATACAATTACATTATACTAATCCATCTCCATTCACTGATAATTTAAAATATCCCAAAGTTAATATATCATCACATATGTTACAATTTGATACTTGGGATACCCTACATATAACTCATAGTATATGAGAAGATGAGTATGATATGTAAAAGTGGTATCTATAGGTAGAGGTTGAGAAGTGGGATCTATAACCGAGCGTGGAGGAGTGGGATTGAAATCCAGTAGTGGAGGAGTGGGATATGTATCCTAAAATTGCCTTTTCATGCCAATAAACATAAATTGTATTGATGCACTGGTCCTCTCCTCAATGGCAGCTCTGATCCCCTCCTCCATTGTCTGAACCATATCTTGTACATTATCTTCTAAAGACTATATTTTGACTTTATATATATACTTCCTTGAGTATGTTATAGAATGATCATTTTTTAAAATGAAACGTGTACCTTGTATCCTCGTATACGTCTTGGGTGTTCGAGATTTCATAATACAATAGTTAAAAAATCCTTCCTATCCTAAGGTATGAAGGAACAATATGTGGTATTCTACTTAAGGAATTCCTATATAGAATATTTGAATAATTTATTAGTAAATTAAAAAATAAAAATAGATTAAAAATAACATGAATAACATATAGAACATAAATAAATCCTTAAAAACACCTCAGCTTTAACCCTCATTTATTTGGTAAAATATGTCCCGTTTTTGGTCATCCAAGAAATCTTTTATTTTTCATTTCAAGGTGGTGTGGAAGAAGGGTAAATCTATGTAGAGCTTTATGAATCGCCTCATAATTTTTTATGTCTTATAGTCATTATTTTCTCTTACAATAACAAATACCCTCAATGAGAGAAATTATGATGGTATACATTTTTTTGCATCTTTTTATGAGGTCTTCTATGTTCTTATTAGTTAAGGGAAAAAACATTAAGATGATCATAATAGTGATAATTTTTTTTTCACTTACCAGTAATGAATCATTCCATGTACTTTAAATGAATTTTGTTTATGTATCGTTATATAGAATGGGATATATATGGAATGGATTTTTATTTTTCCTTGCACCAAAAATGAAATCATTTGTTTAGGTTGATTTATAATTTGTACATCCCTTAGAAGAAATTGATAAACTTTTCTTCTTGATATCTTTAGTGTTAGGTATATCATATGTCATCTAATGAAAAGAAAATAAAAGAAAATATATGAGTAAAAACATACAATGATAAGTAAAATAATAATAATTGATGATACAAAAATAGTTCCCTACAATTGAACTAGTATTTTCTTGGGGACATTTCTCAAATAATATATCAAAATGATAAATTTTCCTATTTCTTTATTTCCATATAATCCTAAATTAGGTTGAATTTGGACTTGTGTGATTGTATTTATCATCAAACTAAACAAATATCCTCTGTTCCTGGCTATGATCGACTGAAAATTTATGTAAATGTGTACAACAATGTTTACATAACCTAGAATATTTTTGTGTACCAGAAGTAGTAGAAGTCACTAGTATATGAGTATGCGTACCCTCATAAATGGTATGTATAAGGACCTCACCTGAATATCTATCTGAATAAAGAGTATGATTTGAAATTATCCTTCAAATCAAATTAAAAAATCAATAAAATAATGAAAAATTTATATTTAAGGATTAATATAAATTTATTAAAAGATCCAATAAAAACAAAATTAATACAAATAGTTTATAAGATAAATATAAATTGAAAAATATAAAATATTTTATAAGTCATGTTAGCTCAATAATAAATACTGATAGAAGGATCCAGGTGATTATCATGTTTTTAATTCATATATCACTTACTATAATTCCATTAATTATAGTGTTATCACTTATAATCATTTATTTTTCTCATAATTTTTGAGAATATATAATATTAAATTCATGTATGGTTTGTTTTCACAAGTATCAAATTAAATAATAAAAATTTAATTGAAAAACACTTATTTTATCATTACATTTATATATAATTTTTGACTCATGCATGGTTTACTATTATATTTCATAAACATGAATGGTCATGACTTAGGATTCAAGAGTCACAACCTAATGAAATAAAATTATTGGTATGTAAAATCATAAATATAAAGTGAGATAACTTGTAATAAATAGTATCTAGTGTCACCTCAATATGATATCCATAGCTCAGAGTATCATTAAAAAATAGAAGAAAAAAATATTATGATATAATCTAGAATAAAAATAACATTATGAGACATAAAAACCAATTTAGAACATGTAAATAATCAATTCAGAAAAAGTTTTAGTCGATGAATATGTTGATATTTTTCTTATCTATCCGTTATAATAATAGTAGTTTAATTAAAAAGTGTATCATGATGGTGGTATTGGTTTCTAGTGGCCTTATCCTATAGGTGTTGGTGGCAGTGGCTTGAGGATGATTATCCTCTTATTACATGGTGATTTTGGCATCACATTTTTTCTCAATTTTGCTATCGCTCCTTTGGTTTTTGTTTAATGTTGTAAAATCTTGAATATAAAAATTGTTATGTCGTGCTTGGTTATGGATAATTATTTAGGTTTTGTTTATTTATTTTGGTATTTATGCTTATGAAATTGGGTGAAATCATTCCCATAATGTGTTGGGGATACCCAAGCACAAGTTTCTAGCCTATGGGGATTGAGAACACCCTTTGGGATATACCATGGACTGGGTCAGGTGTTGGGTTAGATGGAACCCCATAATGGTTCAAAAAAAAAGGTATGAAAGGAGGTCATGCTCTCTCAGGGTCGAGTTATTTGGGAAATATTATAGATTGAATGGAGTTAAGAATTTCGAGGATTGATGTTCTGTCTGTGAGAAGGGTGTATGGCCAACACACCACATAACAGAACTCAAGTCATTATAGGATGTTGGGATTTTGTATGAATTCTCCTGTAGGTGAGACGTGTAGGATGAAAAATTTATAAGGAAACTAGGTGGGGGTGGAGTATTTTTGTTTTTTTGTCATGTTATTGTGATGGATTTTATTTTTTTAGATTTATGGAATTTTAGAATTTTTTGTTATTGATGAAATTTTTTCAGAATGATTTTACGGATATTTTTTATTGCGGTTGTTGCTTCTTGTACAAAAATGCATCCCCAAATGTTTTTTTTGAAATTTCAAGAATATTCTGGAGAGATTTATCCCTATTAAATTGATCAAATATTAGTGGAAGCTATGTTCTGAGATTTTTAGGCTTTGCGAGAAGGAGTGGGTCCTAGTCCTGCTCCAATTAGAGAAGTGGAACTGGGACCGGGGAGGGACAAGACTTAGGAGTTCATTAAAAGTATTCCTTTTTCTGAAGTATCACCAAACCCTAGGATGCATAACAGTGGATTTAGAGTATAGAGTGGATATTTGAGTTCTGTGAAACTACTAAGCCAGTCAGGGTGAGATGTGATTCATTCTTGCTAGAATATCCCAATCAAAAGTGGTGGTTCTCAATAATCCAAACTAGTAATAATGAACAGATAAGTGGGAAATATTTCAAGATTGTTTTCATTGAGACATAATTTCATAAGGTTTAGCCTATCCTAGGTACCAAGAGTTCGTGGATCTTACCCAGGGAGAGATGATGATGATTGAGTTTGTCAATCACTTTGCAGAGCTGGTAGGGTACACACCCGAAATCATTTCCAATGAGGAGATGAAGTCTTAGTGGTTCAAAATGGGGTCACGATCAGAAATCAATCCTTAGGTCTTTTTGTTTAAGATGAAATCTTGTGCTTAGTGTGTTAACCATGATTCTATTGTAAAGATTTATCATAATGGAATGTACGGTCCCTCAGGGGTTGTGCCAGTAGTGGGGAGTGGTAGTTCATTTGAGAAGAAGAAGAAGTGGGACGAGCAGGATAAGAAATGAGATGTTAGATAAGGATATCCTTCCAAACATTCATAATTAGTAGTTTTAGATTCTAGATAAATTGTGTTCCATCAGTGTGGGAATTCGGGGAATGTGCTGTCAATATACCAAGACCCACCTAGATTTTTCCATCAGTGTGGACATATGGGGAACATGCAATGGTTTTTTGGGATATAACTGTTCCAAAGAAATTTTATCTCAGTTAGATCTCTCTAAGATGGAGGGATATGGGTTTGGTGGTCATTGTTATAGGTATGGATCCTCTTATAGGTAGTGTTAGTTCTTGTCAGATCCATAGGCTAGTGTTCATTTTCAGACTCTGGTAGAGATAAGTCATCTCTATATTGTGGTCCTAGAAATATTAGAACTTGATGTTGGGCCTACAACAATTCGAGGTACTATTTCGATTTCATTATCTAAAGCTTCAGTTTTGTTTCATATTGATGCATCTATTTCATTTATCACTACCCATCATATGAATTAGTTGAATTTTCCAACAGAGATCATGTCTTATGTGATGGAGTTGGTAACTCCACTTGGTAAGAAGAGAAAGAAGGGTTTTAGGTGTTTTTCCTATGAAATCACAGTATTAGAGGCCTAGTTAGAATGGGATTTTTTTGTTTTATAGATGGACCTCTTCGACCAAATCCTAGCATTGATTTGATGGTGCACATTCATGCATAAATCAATTATTATAGGATAAAAGTGATTTTGGCGGCAGCTAATGGTAGTACATAGGTTTTTCTTAGAGAATGGGATCCTTGGCCAGGTCTCACTAGACCTCCACATCCAGAGTTGGAAAATCACCATTTTTGGAGTAATCATTATTCATATTGGAGGATGATGATGTTTCTCTTTAGGATAGATTACCTCTAGTGGTGGAGGAGATTCCATAGGTTTTTCCAAGGGTTTTTTTCGAGTTTGACTCCAGAGTGATATGTGGAGTTATTTATCGACTCGGTGCCAATAACACAACCAATATCTCTTCCCTCTTATGGTATGACCCCCACTGAGTTGTGGGAATTAAAGGTGCAATTGTTTTAATTTTAATCCAAAGGTTCCATTCACCTCAGAGCCACTCCTTGGGCTTCCCCAATCTTGTTTGTGAAGAAGGCCGATGGATATCTATAGTTGTGTATTTTTTAATATAAGTTGAGCATGTTAATGATTAAAAATAATTATCCCTTTCCTTACATTGATGATTTTTTTGACTAGTTAAAATGTGTGAGATAGATTTCCAAAATTGATCCACATTACGGTTATCACCAAGTATGAGTGAGAGAGGAAGACATCCCAAAAATAGTGTTCCAAAGAAGATATGGCCATTTTGAGTATTTCGTCATGCCTTTCGGGTTGAAAAATTCTCTAACAGTGTTTATGGAACTTATGAATAGGGTGTTCCACTGTTATCTCAATTCCTCCATTGTTGTATTTATTGATGACATCTTGGTTGATTCCAAATTTGAGTAGGAGAATGAGTGGAATTTGCAGATTGTGTTGGGTACTCTTTTGGACCATCGTCTCTATTAATGTTTTTCTAAGTGTATGTTCTATATCAAAGAGGTGAAGTTTATTGTCCATGTTACCTCAAAACAAGGGGGTTTAGTGGATCCCAAGAAAATTAGTGTAGTCATTTCATGGGATAATTTGAATAATGTGATTAAGATCAAAATATTCTGAGGCTTATAAGGATATTACTAGTAGTTCATTTGAGAATTATCTCATCTTCCTTATCCCATGAAGGTGCTCACCCATAAGGGAGTGAAGTTGGAATTGATCCCATAGTGTCAGGAATACTTCAGAGAGATAAAGAGGTGATTGACTATTGATCCTTTATATATCATTCTAGAATTTGGGTGGGGTGATGTGGTTTATTGTGATGCCTCATCTATGGGTCTTGCGTTTGTTCTTATACAGAATAACCTTGTGGTGGTGTATGGTTCTCACCAACTCCAAGAACATAAGAATAACTACCCAACCTATGACATGATTTGAGAAATGGTGATGAATTCTCTAAAGATATGTCGTACTTATATTATTGTGGAGAACTTTGTATTTTATTCATATCATAAAAGACTGGCCTATATTTTCTCCCAAAAAACTATAATTTAAGGAAAAATAATTGGGTTGAGTATCTCCATTGATTTGATTTTGATATCATGTATACCCTAGGAAAAGGTAACATTGTGGCTAATTATTGGAGCAAGAAGGTGTTAGTGCAGGCATTGAAAGGGTCCACTGTTGAGTGGACCATGATAAAGAACTTTGACCATTTGTACTTGGAGACCAAGGAGCATAGTGGAGGTGCGTTTTACCTAGTGTTTAATTGGAATCCTCTCTTATGGAATTTATTTGGAAAGAGTAGATTAATAATGTGTTTTACTAGCATTACATGAAGTTACATTATGGTGGGTATATGTATTTTTATTGGTCATTGTCTCCTAAAGTAGTTTTATGTTTCAAGGTCCTCATTGCAGTTCATTTATTATTGAGAAATGTGTTAATACAGAATAGTCACCAATCTGAGTGGTCTATTCATCCTAGTTCTACCAATATGTATTATGATGTTCATATATATTTTTAGTGTCCTGGTATGAGGTGGGATATATATGAATTTGTATCATGGTTTTATATGTGTCTGTAGGATAAATAAGAGAACCAAAGGCCCTTCGGTATGCTCTAACCACTACCTATTCCTACATAAATGTAGGATGAGACTACCATGAACATCATTATTTTCATTCCATGTACACCTTAGGAAAGGAATTTTATTTTGGTATTGACTGACCATTTGACTAAATCAACCCATTTCATTCCAATTAGAGATTTGGAAGTGGTGGATGAGTTGGGCCTGATATATGTTTAATAGGTTGTGATATTTCCTGGTGTGTCATTAGAAATCATCTCCAATAGGGACACCTATTTTACCTATCAATTTTAGGAAGGACTTCAACAGGAAATAGGGTCACAAGATAAATTGAGTAAGACATACCATCTTCAAACAGATGGGTAGACAAAGTGTGACAGACAGATTTTGGAGGACATGATTCCTTCATTTGTTTTGTATTTTAGTAGTCTGTGGGATAACCATTTGGGATTGGTTGAGTTTTCATATAAAAACAGTTATCAATCCTCAATTTGAATGGATCCTTTTTAGGATCACTATAGTCGGTCTTGTCATTCTCCCTTGTGTTGTGCTGAGATAGGCGATACCTCATTGTTGGGGATGATCTTAGTGAAAGAGACATCTAAGAAGGTCAAGATGATTAGGAAGTGGTTTTTGATAACTCAAAGACACTATAAATCCTATTCCATTATAAGATTTCGAGATCTAGGGTTTTCTATGGTTGACTGGGTGTTTATAAAAGTGGTACATCATTTAGATCACCACTGTTTGGAAAATAAGGGAAGCTAACACTGAGGTATGTATGACCTTTAGTGATCACCAGGAAGGTTAGTAAGGTGGAATACATATTATATTTTCGTTATCATTTAACATTAATTAATTATGTACCTCATTTTTCTCAGCTGAAAAAGTACATCCCATATTCCTCTTATATATTGAACTGTGAAGAGTTTGAAATAGATCTTGTTTTGTCAGTATTTGAATGGACAATGAAAATTATAGATTCCCAAAACAAAGTTCTCTATTAGAATTTCTTTTCTAATAGTCCATATTCTTAGTAATCATTTAAATTATGTTAATGTGACATTGGAGTGGAATTACTGGGTTGAGCAAGAGTATCCAATTTTATTCTTTGATCAAGCTTCAGATTGAATTTCTAGGGATGGAATATTTTGATGATGGGGAGAATTTTCAAACCAATGTTATTATTTTTAGGTATTCCTTTTTTAATTTTTATTATAGTACTTATCCATGGGTTTCCCCTAGTGTTTTTGGGAAAAATAGAGATTTTGGGTTTGACAGTATGGGCGCACGATTGGCATATAGTTTGTCAAACTATGCACCCATGCCCATGTAACCGTGAGACCGAGAGATGTTTTTGGACAGAGGAAAATCGTATGGTTTGTACATAGTTTAGAAAACGTGTGGCCTACTATTATTGGATTGTGATGGGCAGAAGGTTGTCGTGGGGTTTGTCTGATCATGTGGGAAAACCATGCAACTTGTCTAGGTAATTAAAATTTGTTTTTTTTATCTTTTTTCACCACCTGATTTTAAATGTTAAACACCCATCATCCTCCCCACTCTGGATTCTCCAAACTAGGCACCTCTCTCACCTCCTTTGGCACAATTAAACCTCCATCTTTGGGATTATTTTGATGGGATTTCAACCAGATTCTTCAAGTAATTTTCTTATTTCTTAATTTATCCATTATTTCTTGGGGTCCTCTTCTTATTTCTTGGTGTTTCAGTTTTCTAGTGGCTGGGGTGACACTTTTAGGGTTGGATCTAGTTTTTAGGGGACGACCATGATGTTTATGGTTTAATCATGCATTTATAGTGTTATATTGATATATGGTTGTGGTTTTGCACCATTTTCTATAATTTTCTTCACATGAGGTAGGTAGTTGCATGATTAAAAATTATTTGGTGACTTAAATATTCTTTTTTTGAATCTTGGTCATGTTCTGTGAATTATGTATGGGTTGTGAAATGTGTTTTTTAAAAGTATTCTTGGTGTTTTTGTGTTGAAAAGTGGGTTTTCAAAAGAAATGGGTTATGAACTATGTGTTTTTCAGGTATTTTTCTTGTTATACTCCCTGAAGGTGTTTTATAAAATGTTTAATAGGTGAAAAACGAATTTTTAAATGGTTTTGGTGTGTATTTTAATTTGGAAGTGTTTTTGGTAGTGAAAATGGTGTTTTATTAAGTGATTTTATATTGATTGGAATATGTGCAAGTGAATATAATGATCAATGAGAAGTGTGAAGAGATATTGACAACAGAGAGAATCCTATGTTACTATTTGTTCAGACTATGACTAGTATTCTAGTTAGACTGGTAGGGCCAAGTCCTGGTTATTTCTAGTGGTATTTAAGATACAACACTAAATAAACTATGAGCATTGAAGACCACTAGAATTTTGGATGGATTCGTCTCATGTAGATCATGCATGGGGATGATGATTATTGTGGTGGATTTAACAATTTTTACCAAGATACAATATATTTAATGTCTCATTTTATCAAGTGCCTATATGCATTTTCTGTGACTTAGTTCTCTATTATGGTATCGTTCTTACCATTGAAATATAATGAACTTGGTTGGTCACTCTGATGGAAAAACGTTTTTTTCATTCCAAAATGTTTCCATAAATATGTTTCTATACTTTTTATAAATTTTCAATATTGATTTGTCTTATAATGTTTTGGCATCATGTAAATTTTGGTGGGTGGGATCTTGTTGGATTTTTCTCACATCCATCATACACCATTGGGTGTATGAAAACATGGTTATGTTTGAATCAAGTAAAGTAAATTTGTATCATGATGGTTGTTGGGGATGCTAGTGGTTTTCTTCTAAAGGTGTTGGCGGTGGTGTCTTGGGGATGATGATAATCTTTTTACATGGAGATTTTTGGATATTATTGTTTCTCCATTTTGTTGTAGCTCCATTGGTTTTTGTTTAAAGTTGTCAAATCTTGAATCTGAATTTTTTTTTGTCATGTATGGTTATGGATACTCAGTTGTGTCTTCTTTATTTATGTTTTTATTTATGCTTATTAAACATGGTTAAATCATTCCTAGAATGTATTATGGATTCCTAGGCACTGGTTTCCATCGTGCGGGGATCGAAATTCCCTTTGAGCCACGCCATAGACTGGGTTGGGTGTCGGGTTGGATGGAACCCCATCTTGGTTCGTGACACAGATTCAATGGGTTTTCTGCATCACCATATATTAACTCAATTTATGGTGTTTTCTCAATTTTTTCTACTTCAATATCGTGAATCATTCATTTAATTCAATAAAAAATTTCATTTTGAAAATCTCCATCATCATTAAGACATAAATCCTACCCAACTTCACCATTCCCAATCTATGTACTTTAATTTAGATTAAAATCACAGAGAATATTATGATTTTTGATATCTCTAATTTTCATCTTTCTCATATTTAAACATTTCAAGCATGGATGAAAAAATTCATTATTTGTATTTTTTTGGATAATTCCAAAAAATAATCAACCCCTTCCACATATTCATCACTTGTTCAATGTGTAGTAATATAATTATGATCCTTTATCTCCTATAATAAAATTGATGTATCAAATATAAGTTAATTTATTTGAAAATCGATATTTAATTTTAATTTTATAATTAACAATATAAATAAAAAATTAAAATTGATTACTATTATCATTATTGTTTATTATGTAATTAAATATTCTTAAAACCATTTTGTTTTTCTAAAAACAAGTTAAAAAAAGATGCTAAATATGAAATAAATTAATGATTACAAAACAATTAAAATTTAAAACACATAATAACAACTTAGAAAGAAAATAATAATTATTTTTAATAAATAATAGATACATTTATAACATAGAATATTTTTATACACATGGATATAATAAACACATACATATGAAATTGTATATAAATACTTAATAAATGATAAACATTGGAATCTATTGAACATTCTAATTATAGAAGATTATCAAAATAAAATACATTAAAGTGTAGAATTTATGTGTACTCATGAAGAACACAAACATAAACCTATAAAACAACATAGAAACATTGAACAACCAACAAACAAATTAAACGTCTCACAAAATTATGATTATATTATATTTTCAACTACATGAATAAAATTACTTCAAAAATATAACCAAAAAAATATGAACTTCAATAATATCTTCCTTTAAAAAAACAAATTTCGTTATTTTTCTATACTATATAATTCTCAACCCAAACTTATACCAATTAAATATAATTATTTTGGATCAAACTAAAATGTATCATAAAAACGTGACTCATGATTCTTATATGAAAACAAAAATGATATCTTATTAATATTTATTGATAATCCAAACATCGTAAAACTTATTATGTAACCAACTTTCCTATTCTTAACAACTAAAACTGGTTTTAAGGTTTTGATACTTCATTAAATCTCTAGTAAAACTCATATAATTAGTATATTGAACAATTTTTTTCAGTAATAAATTAATGCCTCCATTTCTTTAAAGAATAAACAAAATCAATTACCTATATATTATCTGAAGAATACTTCTATTTATAGGGTCTTAGTTTTCAAGGCCTATATTCCACCAGTTTTATTTTGTGGACTAGAAAAAATTATATGGCCACACAAGATGAATCACAATTTAATTTATAAATAACCCCTAAGAAATAAAAAAATACATTGAATAATTATTTAATCACTCTGAGTACCATTATTAACAATTCATAAAAAACACAAAAAAATTACTCCATGAATAAAAATACCTTTGAGTTATGAGGTTGACAAAAAATTTGATTTATAATTCCTAGAGAATATTTATTATATGGTCAACAATGGATGAGGGAGGATAATAGGGGTTAACAATAGAGAACGATGGAAGATGATGGTGGATTATGGTGGATGAGGTTGGATGGTGTTCATAGGATTGAAATATGAATGTTATGGTCACCTTGTGAGGGAAAACCAAAAGTATGACTTGCGAAACGATGAAATAAAAATTAGGTATCCTGAAATGTTAATAATTTATTTAAAGGTTTTAAATTTGAATTATTTTATAACCAATGATGAAAATAAATTTTCATAATTTTTAATGTTTTTTATTTTTTTACTAACAGTAAAAACTTTTTCATTTTGATTTTATTTAACCGACATGAAAAATGTGTGATCAAAAATGAATTTTTCACTAGAGCCCAAACCATCATAGTAAGTTTATCCGAAATATATCCCTCTATTAATTACCTCTAGTTAATATTTTCCATAACCTAAACTTGTAGGCATCACATAAAATTTTAAATCATATCAAGTACATATCTCAAACCGTTTATCAAACCCCCAAATTTTCAATAAAACATGATTTTAAATCCATTTTTATCAAAAAAAGATAATGTAAAAATACATTTATAAAAACCTATACTATCAAATTTCAAGCAACAAAAATCATATTATTTAATAATTTATAAATCCAATTTAAAATGATCAAGAATGTATGGTTCATAAAACAACACTTTCACAGAACCACCTACCTAAAACAATTGGAATTTATAAAATTAATGGGATCCATAATATGAATGTAAAAAAGGGTTCTTATAGTCCAAATTCATATTAATTACTTGATTGAAACATTATTGGAGGAGAGAGTATTTCTTCTTGTGTGTGTCCAGTTTAAAATTTGAGAGGAATATTGAATTTTTTCCAATTATTGAGTGGGGGGAATCTTCAATTGGGATTTAAAATTCAATTATGAAGGATGTGAACCTTAAATGAGTTATTTTGTATGGAGAATGGGGTAAAAAAGATGATGGTATGGCTCTAGTAAATTTTGGAAGCAACATGGGTTGACTGGGATATTATAATGGAAACTAGAGCAGCCATTGGGTAGCTTATTGAGCTAGCAGTGTCCTGGGTGTCACCAGCTAGTCGGTGGCCTAGTATGAGCAAGATGGTGACTTAAATGGGGTAAAAATTCATAATTTCCTCCTCTAGTTTTATAAGGGGAATTCCCCTCTCCCCATTTTTTTCCCTTGCATGGCCAGAGCATCCCCTCCCTTGTACTCCAATTTTCTCCCTTGAGTAGGGGTGTCATTCTTGGTTGATTTCTACAATGAAACAAGGTACAAGATCCTCCTTTTCCTTCCATATCTTCTCCTTCTTCTTATCAATGATTCAACATCATTTCTATTTAGATAAAAAAATTTATATTTCACCATAGAATGGTGTAATCAACCTATTTTTAATGGGATTTTGTACAACCTATAAGGATGATATCTGGATAAGACATCTTATTGATTCCATTATTAATTTTTTCAAAGGTAAATCATGACATGAATTTTTCTATGATTTTTCATTAAATTAAATTTATCTATTCAAGGAAATAGTTCCAGTTCATAGAAGTTTTTTTAAAACTAATGTTAGGGGTCTCCTACAGACCAGCCATGAGCAGTTGCCTTTAGATCTAACATGATGTAATGACCTAGATCTTGGGTGAATAAAAATATATTTGTTGTTCATGGATGAGTCTGTTTGGAACTCAACTGGCCTGGGTAGATATGTTGAACCGTGTAGATAATCAGAAATCTACATGAATATGGTAAGTGGTCTTATTTACTAGCCCTATATATTATGTTCCATGTTTATGTTTCATGAAAATTCTCAGGCTCATAACTGATGGTGGAGCCCCTATTTAATTTAATTAAATGGAATGTTTTAATTGAACTAAAATTTATAATTAAAATTAATGGGTGCTAAGTTTCATGGAAAACCCTTGTGCACTAGATTCTCGCCTCAGACACCAATGGAAAAGGTAAAGATCTTTGAGATAACTGGTGGAATCTAGACCTCTAGAACGGTTTTACTGTGCCAAAAAAGACTCATTAGACCATCCATAGGGTCTTGAGACACATATAATCTAGAGGTGATCATGTAATTAGATATCAAAGGTTGTGTTGTATTTTTAAGACCCCTTTTCTGGGATTCTATCTATTGGAGCTCATCATTTTGAATGTATAATGAGAGATCATCTCCCATACGATGTAACTAGGCCTATGAGGATAGACCTTAGGTAGTCTGGGATCAGTTTGGGAGAGAAGACCATCCTAGAGTAACCAATGGAATGGAGATAGATACAGGAGATCTCTTGACTGTTTCCTATGAGGAATACTTCTGTGTATCCTATGAGGCCATGTTTCCTTGTAAATGATGTTGAGGGACATGATGCCCTTTAAACAACATGATATGACCTGAGACCAAGTTTGAGACTAAATAATCCAAGTATATTGCCTCAATTTTATTTGACCATAGGAACCTAATGGGTGCTTCATTGACTGCCGAATCCAAAATGGATGTAGATCAGATGGTTTTGGGTGTCAGCAAAGAAACTGTACTAATCTTGTGGGCCCAAGGGAATATGGGAAGTGGTGTTGCGCATGGTTGTTCAACTAAACCTTGTGGTTTATTTTTTTTAATGTAAGGTTATGGAATTATACCATAGTGAATATGTGACATGGTTTGGCTACAATGGATATGAAGATGAGTACATGGATAAGTTTCCATGTATAGGATCAAATATACGGATGGGAGCTGATATCAAGTTAGAGCTTGGTATTAGAGCTTCCATGTATTTGGAGTAGGATGGCATAAGCGAGTACCTATATGTTGGGATGAATTTTGGATTAGGGATGTCATGGAGCCATCATATTTATTTTTCTTTTATTTTTCTTTTGTATGTAACAATCCCATTGGGTTGTTATTGTATGTATGGAATGGTTGTTTGGGACTCTATTTCATTTCAATTTTTATTTTCTTCTTTATGTTAATTGATTCCACTTTCAGTTATTTCTATTGTATAATACCTGATTAGTTTATTATTTACTGTTCACTCTTATACAAGGGGAATATCCTCCCCATAGTACCGTCTTAGACCCACACTACTAGTTGGTATCTTCTGACATACATGGAGGTGTGCCTGAGGTCACTTGGTGAACTGGTCCGACTATTATTCATATAGTGTTTCAGGTCTGTATGTTAGAAATTGGTATAAAAGCATTGCCATTTCTCCATCTTACTATTTGAGATATGGTAGAAAGGAGTCTTAGAAATATGTTCAATCTTGTGATGGATATAAGGACAGTTTGTTGAAAATAATTGATCTTGTAATAATTCAATGTTACCAGGTGTTGGGACTTTGTTCATGGTGTTTGATGTAATGGGATTTTATGATTTAATCTTGAGTGAATCACAAGGATGTTTGAGTTCCTTGATTAATTATAGGCTTTTTTCTCTTAGACCTAGTGAGAAGAGTTATTTCATGCATCATACATGGCATATAGGATTCACATGATTTATATTAATTCTAGTGTGATTATGTTCACTGAAGACTGAGGATCAGTTGTTTAAAGTTCCTACAATTTCACATATGAAATTTTCTTGTATAAGTAATTTGTGGAATTATAGTCAACCTGGATGACTTGTATTTATACTCCCTTCTGATACCAGGACATTTGAATCTATTATGAGATTATTTATGATGAGGATAAATACATTGTACATGTGTACAAGAGATGTACTAACCTTATTGGGTTGGTAAAAATCATGTGGTACCTTACTTCTAAAACCATTAGGGTGGTTCCACTTGGAATGGTTTGGTTATCTAAAGTGTTATTAACAACCTATATTATGTTTTTCCATATATATTGGAATGAAATTCTACTTAACAAAAACATCTAGATACAGTCATTTGACACAACTCATCTAGGATGATAATGTTATATATATATATATATATATATATATTCGTACCTGGGTGAGTTGTGGTTTTCTAGGGAGTAGTCATGTCAGAGGATACATAGTGAGAATCAATACCTTGGTACGATATTGAGATTGAATGTGATACTATTATATTGGGAATAACTAGAATGGGTGTTTGGAATGTGGTGTCATGATAATTTCAAAATAGGTGTGTGGATTATTCTTTAAGATATGTGACCCCTGCATGTTTTTTCTTGGGCTAGTTGGGTGGACCTAGAGACTTTGGATTACATTTCAGGGTTTAGTGAGTTAGTTTATGTTTTTCTTCATGGGAAACCCTTAGGGGGGGTGTATCCTGAGCTTGTGTTTTACTTAGAGATGGAAAGCATGGTTAGGTAAGTATGGGTATGATAATGGTTCACATGAGGTGTTACCTGGTTTGCGGCATGATTATGGTGATTCCTTGGGGTTTTATGATGATAAACACCTCATGTTCTAGTACCTTGGACATCAATGATTGGTTTTATAGAAGGACAAATGTGATGCCTAGCCCAGTGTGTTTTGGATATTATTTTGGTAGCATTGTATATTTTTGGAAGATGTTGATGGTTTTGGGAATGACACTGAATGGAGGAAATCATAAAATAAACAATTCTACAAGGGAAGTTCATAATTTTAAAGAGGAGTGTTGAGGGTACACCTTATCGGACAAGGCTGACATGTCATGTAACATGATAAGCGATTATGAAATGTTAGTATAGTTCATTATTGTGTGAATTATGGGAGTGTGAGTTATGTGATGTGATCAGGTAGTACAAGATTATACACCAAATATGAGGGGGTATGATAGGGATGGTTTGTGCAGGTTTCATGCATGTTTGGTTTAGATTGTAAACCTTTGAGTATATGGGTACAAGATGAGGATTTATATAGTTGATGAAATAATTTAAAACATGGCATCCTAGGGTTTTTAGGGAATTATTTATGTCCCTTCATGGTAGATGATACATCCTAATTACATTTTGTGAGGTGGAATGATTAATATAGGTGATTCCTGATCAGGTATTTATGGGATGAGGAAATCATGGCTTTGGAGGATCAGGGTAAGTGAATCCATATTGTGGGAAGTGTGATAGTGTATGGTTGAGGGTATTTAACCTTTTTATGGATTTATTTCTTATAGAATTCGTGGATCCATTTGTGTGGGAATATGCTATGAATTAGCATTGTGGTTTGACGATCAAGAATGAGTGGCTTTGGTCATGCCAGTAATTATATCTAGTGATGGATGGGGTGTGAGCTAAAATGATTATGAATTTGTTTTGGTTGTGTGACAATAAGGATTATCTTATAATGGGGAGTGGGGTATCATTTTTGAGGATGTGACCTTTACATGGGAAGGATCAAGGGAGTTTGGGACCAATCTTTGGATGATAGTTTTAACATTTTGATGTTGAAAAATAAATGGACCAGAGTAATATTGGTATCCTTAGTGAATTCCATGTGAAAATTTGAGCATGGTATCGAGTTGAGTTTACGAATAGATTTCAAGATCACGATATTTTTTGATAATCCAAATGTGTTGGATCAGGAATGCAATAGTTCTCAAGGAAAAAATGACATGGGATCAATCCACTGGTGATTCAATTGTTGATATCATATCAGGTTTTGGGAATGGACATGGGTGTGGGTACTAATATGTTAATAGGATGCAATCGGGATTAAGGTCATTGTGATCAAGTAATTTGGATCACATTAGTGGGTGCATCAGATCATTTCGTTGATGAGTTAGCTAGAAGATTTCCAACTATTTTTTCAGGTGTTATTGGATGTGGTTAGTTAGAAACCACACTAATCACATTGAATTGGAATCAATGGGTGTATCAAGAATTGGGTGGGGATTTTGGAGGAAAAGTCGACGTAATTTGGGTTTGAGTTGGTTGATTGGTATTTGATCAGTTAAGATCAGAATTGAGAACCAGGTGTGAAATTATCATGTAAGAATGGGTATGGTTAGATGGGGAATATTTAAGAAACATTACGGTAACAAGAGTTTAGAGTTTCGATAGGCGATTATGAGGGTGGAAATGCTATATCATCTAAATTGGATGTTATGAGCATGGTCTTATAGTGGTTTACACCACAAACCTGATAAAGAGTTGGATGATGTCATAATTTTGTTCTAGGTCATTCAAGATAGATCAAGCTTCATACCAATGTTTCAGTGTTGTTTACAAGAATTGGATCATGGTTTGGTGTCTTAATAACCATAAATTGAAAGCTTTTCTTTAAGAGTGTGTTTGACTCTTTGAGTTGGGACTCCAAGAGTTGAGGATGAATTGATAACCTAGATCGGTTGGAATGTCTGGATGAATGACCACCAGTACATCTTAGGGAATATAATTGTTATAGAGGGGATTTTCAAATACCCCATGTCTATGAGCGGTTGACAACTTGATGGGAAGTTTGATTTTTTTTCTAATTAGTGAGCAAATCAAATTTTAAATCAGGATTCATAATTAAATTTTGAAGGTTAGGAAACCTAAAATATGGTATTTGGGATGGAAAATAGGGTCCAAACAGTGATGAAATAGCTTGAGTGGACATCGAAGGTAACCTAAGGTGGTCAATATGGAAACAATGAAAACTACGAGAACTATTGATTGGTTGGTTCCTATCCACCTTCTTGATGGTGGAGTAGGTAGTGGCATGGGGGCTACAACAAGTTCCACTAGCTATCTGATAGTCATAAATGGGAAAAAAATTTACATTTATGTAAAAACGGCTCCCCCACATCCCTGAATAGGTCATCAGACTAATGAATATCCTCACAGGACAACACATGTTTTTTCCCAACATTCTTAATTCTCACTCGAACACACCCTAGGAAACATACCAGAATATCACCCATCCTGATCACTACTCCAAGACAAGAAAGATTAACTATAGAGTTCTAATCAGGTGGGCTCCCAAAAAAAGTGCACTATATTTTTAGGAGTCATATCAAATATTCATTTAACTCTTTAACATTATCATGTGTTACATTAACTCCAACCCCCCTTTAGACCACACCATCATCATTTTGGACCCTACATATCATCCCATGTAGTGTAACCACACATAAATATGGATTCCTACATTGATACCAATATAAAAACTATGACTCTTTGACAACACAAACACCCTTCCTTTACATGGTCATCGGGTTCTAGCCCGCCAAGTACCACCAGTTGCCCCGTAGACACGTGGTCCCCTCCCTGGGGTCCACCCATGTGTGCGAACGTGTGATCAGACTAATGACTATCCCCACCTACCAACACATTTTGAATCCTATTTTATTTTTCCCTCACTAGTACAAACCCTGGGAAATATCCTAAAAGGTCACACATCCTGATCACTACTCCTGGCCAAGAAAACTTAACTATGGAGTTCTATTTATGTAGACTTCGAAAAAGAAATGTCCACCTTGTTAACATATGTCATATCATTTAGTCATTTAACCCTTTAACATTTTGAGGTGTTTCAATTTCCCCATCATGGTTTTAGAGGGGGAATCCCCCTCTCCACCTTTTTTTCCATCACATGACTGGAGAAACCCTCCCCTATCCTTCCTTTTTCTCCCTTGGGTTGGGGCGTCGTTCTTAGGTGATTTTGATGATTATTCAAGGAATGATCTCTAATACCAACTTCCATATATTCCTATTCTTACTCTCACTGATTCAAAATTATTTCACTTTAGTTTAAAAGTGGATATTTCACAATAGAATGGTGAAATACCTCAATTTTTAAGGGGATCACATAAAACCTTTGAAGCGGACATCTTGAGCTGAATTACGTCTAACACTACTCATCATTTCAACCAAGGTATGTCATAACATGATTTTTTTTCAATTTTTCTTTAAATTAAATTTTTATAATTATATAAATTGATTCAATGGTTGGGGGTTTTCCACAAAATAGCGTTATAGGTCCATTTTAGACCCTCCCACATGTAATAGTTTTTAGTTCATGCATGGTGCTGAGACCTAAATCTCATGTCACTAAGGAAATCTCAGTTGTTCATGGGAAAGTATTGAAATACCTTGGCAGGCCTAAATAGATTATCTAGTCCGGATATATAATTGGAATTATTTTTTAATGATGAATGTGGTCTCATCTACTATCCCAATGACTTATTTTTCTTATTTATGTTGTGTTTGGATGATCAGTATCACCATTGAGGTAAAATACCAAGGTTAATTTCATCAAGTGGAAAATTTTAATTAAATTAAAATGTATAATTAAAATGAATGAGTAATAGGGGTAATTAAAAACCCATGTGTGTTTTCTTGTCACCTTGGACACTGATGGATGAGGCTAAGATATTCGAATAACTAGGTGGTCTCTAATCCTCTAGAGAAGTGAGTTCATACTAAATGAAACTCATTATCCCATTGGTATGGGCTTAGTATACCTCCAAAAATGATGCGAGAATGGAATTAGAGATCATAGGCAATGTAGGCCTTAAAAGACCCCTTTTTTAGGCTTTGTTTTATTTAGGTTCATGGAGAAGAGTGTGGGATGAGAGATACTCTCCCATATGATGTGACCATACCTTGGGGGATATACATTAGGGATTCTAGGTCTAGGTTTGGTGAGTGTATCGACTAAGAGTGATCCAAAGAATTTAGATAGTCCATATTCAATCTCTTTACTGTTGCCCATGCGATGAACCTTGATGTAGTCGATGTGGCTATACTACCTTGTAAATGACGTTGAGGGACCAAATATCCTTGGAACATTAGGTGATGACTTGAGACCAAGTTGTAGGTCTATGAGTCCACGTTATGTGCCTCTATTTTATTTGACTTGAGAAACCCAATTGGCGACTTGTTGTCTAATCAACCCATAACAGGTGTATTTATGGTGGTTGAGGGTGTCATTATAGAACTTGTATTGATCACATGAGACCGATTGGATATGAGAATTGGTGTTGGTTATGGTATTTTTGTTAAAAAATGAGGATACTTTTATTAATGGAATGTTATGGAAAGCATTCATAGAGAAGATATGACATGGTTGAGCTACCATGGATTTGAGGCTAGGTACATGGATGGGATGCCATAGATTGGAGCTGATATATGGATGGAATATTCCATAGAGTTGGATCTTGTTGTTGTAGGTTCAATAAATTTGGATCTCAATTATGGTTATGACTACCATGGATTTGGATCTAGATTCACAAACTATCATGGTATGGGTCCTCAGAGCCGTGAGATTATGGTTATATATAGTAACCTAGATTTTTCTTACATTAATTTTAAATAATTTTAATGATAAAAAACATAATAATACTACACATCTAGGATTAAAATTTTTAGTTTATTTCTAAATCTATGTCAATATATAACAATTTCAACAGCAAGCATAAAAATTTATTTAATTCCATGTTCTCAAGCTTCTTATTGGCACTTGACCTCTCCTTAGTACATGTAGTCACTTGAGGATATAAATCAAAAAGGGTGAGATAAAATCATAATAAGATGATATATAGGAACAATATAGCATGGGGTGAGCAAAATCATAACATAGGTAAAAGATCTCGAACATGATATGAATCATTAATAAAAGACTTGAAATGTGGCAATGCATAAAAAATGAAACATCATGTCTTAGTTGTTAAATAACACAAATACATGTGAAAAAATATAACATCATTTTCCCACATATTTCACATTAAATAATGAGATTTATCACTTCACCCAATGCATTGGAGTTCTTCATAATTTTGAGTGCACCCGTCACATTGGAAAATTCATATTGCGCTATATAATTCTGAGTGTGTCCGTCATATCCTAACATTATCATTTATCATGCATGCCAAAATGAAAATATATCAAAAATGAACATAACTAAAAAATTTAAATTAATGGTTTTAATCTAATTAGAATACATTCATAATCATTGGGTCCCCAGAATTAAGTGGTAATAACATACATGATATGACAACCACCAACCTTGACTAAGAAGTAAAAGGTGTGTTTTTGAAAGAAGTGTCATTTTGAAAAAAAAAATTTTGATATAAAATTTATTAGAAAACATTAATATCCTATAAAATGAAATATAATGTTTAAAAATTATTTTTAAGGAGGGACGATACCAAAAATGGAGTGAAAGTGGGAGAACCCGAAGAAAGAAAGCAGGGTTTGAGATTTTCCACTAACCTTGTATCTGAACACTTTCTTCACTTTAATGTCCTGTATAACCACATTATAATCATTAATTAAAAATTAAATAACCTTTTATACATGAATATGGTTCATTATGGTTTCATTAAGTTATATTATAGGCCTTTGGACAAGTTATAGTGTTTAAAAAATACTGTTCAGGAATGTTCATTTTATTGGTTTTCTTGAGTGGTTCACTTGTATTCAAAAATGAGAGTTCATGTAGAACATGGATAAAAATAAAAAATTGATCTTTCAGGTTATTAATGATATTAAATAATATTTAATGATATTATAATTAATTATATTACATACCATGAGGATGAATCATTAGAGAAGAATTAAATGGTTATTGTTTGGGTTAATTTGGGCGGTTTTTCGACCAAAACAAAATAATTTTGTTTAATAATTTAGTAATATGACCATAATTTAGTTACAGAACATTAAATAGGATATAATACATATAATATAATCTGGTTTAACCATAAAAATGGTTTCTGGACGATATCCGAAAGCTTTAAAGGAAATTGAAAACATGTCGTTCTTGAAGGTGATAGATTAACACCTCACGAAAAACATTCTCTTTTATAAAATAAAAAGAAGAGGAGAAGTGGTTTGGATGCAATTATATCCCATTAGTATCATAAAACTACATTTTATGTATAATAATGGAGTTAAAATTCCATTTGGATGAATATTGGTGGGGATATACTAAGAAATGAACATGAAATTGAAAGTAATTTAAAGGAAATAGAGGGAGAGGAATTGCCTATTGGGATACTCCTCTTGAGATCCTCCTTAAGGAAGCTTGTATTGTTCTTTTGATGAGAAGAAAAGATCTTGAACATAGGGGAGGGGCTTGGGAAGATGTTTGGGCAGATTTTAGACAAGACTTGAAGCATGAGAGGTGTGAGTAAATGAGGGTGTGAAGGGTCGTATTTATAGTGGAGGGGAGAGTGGATTTCTCAATATAAAATTCATTAATTTATTATTTCCCAAAATACAGGGAACAGTGAGTATCATGTAAGCAATAATAGTAATTTTACCATGTGAAACCGAACAAATTGGGCTTACATCATCAGAACATCATGAAAGACTCTATAATTATCATATTTCGCTAATTTGGTAAATTATGGTATTTCACTATTCAAAGAAAATTCATGTACTTTATAAAAATTCTCCAAAATTAACCCTATCCATTTTCTAATGTGTAGAATCCAAAAATTAATTCCATTTTAAAAAAAATAATTTTCTAAATTTTTTTAATTTAATTTTTAATTAAAATCATAATTTACTTGAAAAATAATGTTCTTAAAATTAAAAAGGATTTTATAATGCTTTTGAAAATTATGTAAGGTCTTATAAAATTACCTTAATACTATAATAGATAAATTTTTTAATTTATAAACACATTTTATGATAATAATTTCATTTTAAATTAATTAATTAATAATAATTAATTATTTATGACGTACAAAAATTCCAATATTTTTACTATGGTCAAATTGTCACATATAAGATGCCTAAATTTTATTTAATTATTCAAGTGTAAGGTTACTATTATTTTTGAAGATTTAATATTCATAAAGTTCATATTAATATTCATAATGGTAGGTTAATACTCATAAGGGTTGGTTACTATTCACCAAAAATTAATTTTTCCCTATCGGACTCATAACATCTTACTGATTACGATTGTTTATGTCAGATTTTTGAAATTCAAAACAGAGAAGTGGAAAAATTATGTTTAATGATCACATAATATTGAGTATCATAATATGACATTGTTATTTTAAATGGGATTATACTATAAGGAATAATTATAATAAGGGAATTCCATTGAGAAAAATTTGGGTCATTACATTCTTCTCCCCTTATGAAATTTCGCCCTCAAAATTTCACTTTACACAAATAGGTGAGGGTACTTCTCCTTAATCACCTCCTCTGGTTACCAAGTGGATTCTTCAAACTTATATTTCTCCACATTACATTGACAAGGTGGGTTGTCTTGTTGTGTAGAACCTTATATATTTGATCTAGAATCTCTACTGGTTTCTCATCATAGGAGATATCATCTTCCAGTTGTATCACATATGAGTTCAGTAAATGTGTGAGATCTGGTAAGTAATTCTCAATAGAAATACATGAAACACATCATGAACATGAGCTATATTTTGTGGTTGATCAATCCAATATTCCATGGATCCTTTGAAGTCAAGGATCTCAAATGGGGTAATGTACCTTGGGCTTAGCTTCCCTTTCTTTCCGAACCACATGACCCTCTTCCATGGTGATATTCTAAGGAAGACTCTATCTCTAACGTCGAACTCCATGTCCCTTCAACGGTTGTCAGTGTAGCTATTTTTATGACTCCAAATAGTTTTAAGTGTTTCTGGATGAATTGAACCTTCAATTTCATCTCTTGCACAAGATCGGGTCCATGTGGCTTTGTTTCTCCAACTTCATCCCATCAAGTTTGAATTCTACATCTCTTTCTATACAGAGCTTCATATGGAGCCATCTGAATACTTGAGTGGAAGTTATTGTTGTATGAGAACTCAACCAATTGGAGATTCTGATCACATCCACCTTTGAATTATAGAGAGCATTCTATTATAATATCTTCAATCATCTGAATAGTCATTTTAGATTGGCCATCGGTTTGGGGGTGATAGGCCGTGCTGAAATTTAATTCAGTACTCCAAGCATGTTGAAGTTTTATCAAGAATTTCGATGTGAACCTTGGATAATGGTCAGAGACAATCGAGAGTGGAACTCCATGTAGTCTCACCACTTCCTTCACATATATCCTTGTAAGTTGTTCAAGAAAGATATATTCCCGAATAGCGATAAAATAGGTAGTCTTGGTGAGTCGGTAAACCACAAACCATATCACATTATTTCCCTTCAACGTCTTTAGGAAACTCGTGACAAAGTCTATAGTGAAATTCTCCCATTTCCACATGGGTACAGGTAATGATTGCATCAACCCTTTGGACATTTTTTTCTTTTCTTTCACTTTCTGACTTACCAAGCACCTTTAGATATATTATGTGGTCTATTTCTTCATGTAATCCCATCATAAGTGTTCACGGAGATCTCGATACATCATGGTACTACCAGGATGGATAAAGAATGTTGATTTATGTTCATTTTCCAATAGATCCTTATTTTACCTTGGAGATGAAGGCACATAAATCCACTTTCCAAACCAAATCACACCATCATCGTCAATATTGAACAATTTCATATTCCCTTCCTTTACAGTATTCACCCTCATTTGTATCTCCACATCATCCCTTTGTGTTTACTTAATCTTATCTTAGATGGTTGGATGCACAATAATTTGGGCAAGGTAAGATGTATCCCCTGACCTTATGATTTCCAAATACATCCTTTACATATCCAGTAAGATAGTGAATTTCTCAATCCGAAACATGGAAAGAGTAGCAGGTTCTTTTCTGCTTAGAGCATCAACTACCTTGTTCACCATTCTAGGATTATAGTGAATAGAGAAATCGTAATCCTTGATTAGCTCTAACCATCACCTTTGAAGCATGTTGAGATCCTTTTGGGTGAATATATACCTCAGCCTCTTGTGGTTGGTGAATATGTAAAACTTTTCACCATAAAGGTAGTTCTGCCAGAATTTCAAGGAAAATATTATGGATGGTAGCTCTAGATCATGCGTCGGATTGATCTACTCATGGATCTTCAACTTTCATGAGGCGTAGGCTATCATATTATTATTTTTCATGAGTACACAACCCAATCCATTCAAAGAATCATCATTGTATATCACAAAACATTCTCAACTTTTTTGTAGTGTGAGTACAGGTGCAATGATGATAATTCTCTTTATATATTTGAAGCATCTATCACATTCCTCCATCCAGACATACTTTACCCCTTTACTTGTTAAATTATTTATTAGGATTTTCAGTCATGAGAAATTTCACAAAAAACATCAGTAGTACCCAGCTAATACAAGAAAACTACGGATTTCTATGAAACTAGAGGGCCTGTTCTATTACTCAATCACCATTGTTTTTGAATGGTAAATTGAAACTTCCCACTTGTGATCACATGTCCCAAGAATGCGACTTTATTCATCCAAAAGTCACACTTGTTGAACTTGTCATACAACTTATACTTTCTCAAAGTTGCCAACACATGTCTTAGATGTTCTTCATGTTCCTCCTTGATCTAGGAGTAAATGATAATATCATCAATAAAAACTACCACAAATTTGTAGAGGTAATGTCTAAAGACCCTATTCATCAAATCCATGAATATTTCATGGGCATTAGTAAGTCTTAAGGGCATCACTAGAAACTCATAGTGCCCAAACCTTGTACAGAAGGCAGTCTTCTAAATATCTTTCTTCTTCACCTTTCGCTGAGGATATCCCAAACAAAGATCCAACTTTGAGAAGTATTGAGCTCCTCTTAACTGATCGAACTAGTTTTCAATCCATGGAAGAGGATACCTGTTCTTTATGGTGATACTATTGAGTTTTTGATAGTCGATACACAACCACATTATTCCATCCTTCTTATTCACAAAGAGCATCGGCACACCCCAAGGTGATGCACTAGGATGTATAAACACTTTGTATAGATTCTTCTGCATATGCTTATCTAACTCCTCCAGTTCAATAGGAGCCATCCTATATGGACACTTTGAGATAGAATTATCTCTGGGTATAAGTTATATTGAGAACTCAACCTCATGATCTGGGGGAATATTGGGTAACTCTTTGGGAAAGACATCACTATATTCACTAACAATGGGAATTCATGCAAGGTTGGTACTATCTTTTGACTCAACCAATTGGGCAAGGTATGCTTCTTCATAGGGTATGAAAAACCACAATGTTGAAGGATTTTTAAAAGGAGATTCATGATATTATTTGAATTTGTAGAGGAGCGTGGGATGGTTCTGAATATTAAAGGATATTTGGTTTTCCCGATAGTTGATATGTTCTCTATATAATGAGAGACAATCCATTCCCATTATAGCATCTAATTCCACCAAAGAATGTATTACAAGATTCACTAGAATAATCATCAAACATATGCCAATAGAAGAAGAGTCAAACAGTTGGGTTGAAATGATTGCACCACTTGGTGTTTTTACAGATATATCTAATTCAAGGTTTCATGGCTTCTATTCTATAGTTCTAGAAAACTTGAAATATAAAATGGAATGCGTATAACCAGAATTAAAAATTAATTTTTCCTTTCTTGAGTAAATAGGAAGTGTACCTTTTATGACTTCATTATCCTGATCCACATCTATAGTAGTGGTGGCATAATATGTCCATTCTTCTTTTGGATTTGAAGGCTACTGACACCTATTACCCTCGATAACTCTAGGTTTAGTGCACTAGCTTTCATAGTGCCCTTTCTCCGTATAGTTGTAGCATCGAACCATGGGTGTTTATCTCCTTTCTTCCACCAGATTCTCCTTTATTTTTATTTATTTTTGACACTCTTGATCATGGTGTCCCTATTTCCAACAATTGAAGAAATTCCCTTCCTTTTGAGGCAGTTCCCATGGTGCAACTTCCCACATTTTTGGAATGTGGGTCATTGATTTTTTCCAAACTTTTTCATTAGATCTACCAGATTGAAACTATATCTTTCATTTCTTATCACCATATCCATGGGAGCATTCTCAAAAATCTATCTATACTTTGAGAGTGCATAAAACAACTTCTTCATAACTCCCAATGTCTTGAATTTCAAGAGCCTTTAGAAGTTGTGGTTTTAATCCACTAAAGAATCTATCAATTTTTCGATAATTATTGATAACAAAACCCAAAGTGTATCATTCAAGCCTTGTGAAATGTTCTTTGTAGGTTGTGACATATTATCCTTATTTTTTCTTGAGATCTATGAATTCTCTATCCACATTTGGTTGAAGAGTTCTTAGGAAATACTTGTTAAGAAAAATTATCTTAAAGTCTTCACATTCCATCTCTTCAATTTCGTCCCTTGGCTTGGTGTTCTTAATCAATTCCCTCCATTGATCTACCTCTGCATCTAGGTGCTAAATGGCTAGTGTAACCTTCTCCATCTCAGAGTAGTGAATCAGAAAAAAGATATTCTCCATGGAGTTGACCCAATACTCCAAAACTAGTGTATCAGTATATCCACTAATCGTTGGTTGTTGTTTCCTCATAAAACACTCGATATCCAGTTTCTCCCTCTTTGGGAATGGAGGATGTTCTCCTCTACTATGGTTATAGTTCATAACCTGAGAAAGTCAGGTAAGCATCACCATGATGTTTTGAACTCCTCCTCCCAAATTATTGGGGATGTCATTTGGGAAATCGTTGCATTGGCCCTCGCACGAGTTGTTGGCCTGCATTATCCTGGTTCCCACCATTTTCTAAAATAGAAATGGTTAGAACAAAACATAAGTCAAAAGGTCATGAACAAATTATTTATTTTTAAGATTTTCAATAAATGTATAACTTATGGGACCCCTATTTAAATCTTATTGTGTGCATATTTTTACTTAGTCTCATGATATAGGTTTTCCATAGGGTTTACAAATCCAAATTCCCAAATTAGCTAAACCATGCCTCTGATACCAACTATAGAGACCCAAACATTTCCTACATTACTATCACATAATTTTAAAGATAAAAAACATAGTATTATTACACATAGAGGGTCCAATGTTTCAGTTTCATGGTAAAACTAGGGCCATACATGAAACTTACAACTTCAAGCATATATATTTATTTAATTCCTTCTTCTATCACTTCTTATTGGCACTTGAACTCTCCTTAGTACATGTAGTCACCAGAGGATATACATCAAAATGGGTAATCTAAAATCATTTTATGATGATAGATAATAAAAATATAGCATTGGGTGAGAATAATCATAACATAGGCAAATGATCATGAACATGAGAGGAATCATTAATAAAAGACCTGAAATGTGGTAATGCATAAAAAATGAAACATCATATATTAGTGGTTAAATACCCCACATACTTGTGAACAAAGATATAATATTTTTTACAATTACTTTCACATTAACTCATGAGATTAATTAATTTACCTAAATCATTAGAGAACTATATAATTTTGGGTGCACCCGTCACATTGAAACAATCATATTCTGCTATATAATTCTGGGCGCACCTATCACATCATAAAATTATTATTTATCATGAATGTCCCAATAAAAATATATAAAAAATAAACAAAACTAACCCATGTAAAATAATGGGGTTCATCTCATAATAACACATTCATAAACATTGGGTTCCCAAAATTAAGTGGGAATAACATACTCGATACGATAACCATCAACCATGATTGAGAACTAAAATGTGTGTTTTCTGAAAGAAGTGTCCTTTTAAAAAAAATTTGTTTTTCATATACATCAGTATCAAAAATTTATATCCCAGAAAAATTAATATAATGATAAAAAAATGATTTTATGGAGTTACCATACAAAAAATGGAGTGAAAGAGGGAGAACCCGAAGAAGGAAAGTTGGGTTCAAGTTTTCCCCCTTACATTATATCTGAACGATTTCTTCAATTTAATGTCTAGTATAACCACATTAAATACATTAATTAACAATTAAAGAACATTATTTACATGAATATGGTTCATTATGGTTACATGAAGTTATTTTATGGGACTTTGTACGAGTTTTAGAGTTTAAAAAACATTGTTCGGGATTGTTTGTTTTTATGGATTTCTTGACTGGTTCACTTGTATTCATAAATGAATGTTCATGTAGAACATGGATAAACATAGAAAAATGATATATCATCTTATAAATGATATTACATTAGATTAAATGATCTTAAAATGAATTATATAATATACAATGTGAATGAAACATTATATAAGAATTAAATGATGATTATTTGGGTTAATTTTGGCAGTTTTTCGACCACAACGAACTTGTTTTGTTTAATCATTTAGTAATATGTACATAAGTTAGTTCTAGAACATTAAATATGATATAATACATATAATATAATTTGGTTAAACTATAAAAATGGTTTCATAAACATATCTGAAAGCTGTAAATGAAATTAAAAACATGTCATTCTTGAATGTGATAAATTAATACCTCACGAACAATGTTCTCTTTTATAAAATAAAAATAAGAGGATAAAGGGGTTTGGTTGATATAATATCAAATTTGTAAAATAAAATTAATTTATATGTATAATAATGGAGTTACAATACCATTTGGATGTATATTTTTTGGGATAGATTACAAAACGAACATGAAATTGAAAAGAATTTAAAGGAAATAGAGAGAGAGAGAGAGAGAAATTACCTCTTGGATCCTTCTCTTGAGATCCTCTTTAAGAAAGCTAGGATTGGTATTTTGATGATAAAATAACCTCTTTGATGTAGGGTAGGGGATATGGATGATTTTTGGGAAGATTTGGGAAAAATATTGAGGCTTGATAGGTTTGAGGAAATGATGGTGTGAAGGGTTGTATTTATAGTGGAGGGGAGAGTGGATTTCTCAATATAAAATTCTTTAATTTATTATTTCCCCACTCAAGAAGGAATATTTTGTCTTCCATGACCAATAATAGTAATTTTATCTTGTTAAAACAAACCAATTGGGCTTACATCAGTATAATATCACGCATGACTCTATAATTAGCTTATTTAGCTTATTTTGTAAATTATGGTATTTCACTATTCATAAAAAATCAAGTATTTTAGAAAAATCCAAAAAATTCACCCAACCATTTTTTGAAATGTATAATACAAAAATGAAGACCATTTTTCAAAAATAAGTTTCTAAATATGATCAATTTAATTTATAATTAAAATCATAATTTACTTGAAAAATACTGTTTTTAAAATTAAAATTGATTTTATAATGCTTTCCAAAATTACGTAAGGTCTTATGAAATTACCTTAAAACTATAAGACATCTATTTTTTAATTTATGAAAACATTTTATGAAAATAAATGTTTCATTTAAATTAATTTACTAATTATAATTAATTATTTACGACATACAAAAATACCAATACTTTTACTATGGTCAAATTGTCACTTATAAGATGCCTAAATTTTGATTAGTTATTCATGGGTAAGTTTAATATTATTTTGGATGATTTACTATTCATAAGGTTCATATTACTATTCAAGAAGAGTAGTTTCTTATTTACAAAGGTAGGTTACTATTCACCAAAAATTATGTTTTTTCTATCAGACTCCAAACATCTTACTGATCGTAACCGTGTATGTCAGATTTTCAAAATTTGAAACATAGAAGTTGAAAAATTATGTTTCATGATCACATAGTATTTAGTATCATAATATGTCATTATGATTCCTAAAGGAATTATACTATAAGGAATAATGATAAGAAGTAAATTATATTGATAAATCTTTTGGTCATTACATTATAGTCTCCATGGATTTGGAGCCGGACACACATACCATCATGGGATTGGTCCCTATAGCCATGATATTTTGGTTATGGATACCGTATATTTAGATCTGGACATAAGAACTATTATGGGATGGGTCCCTGGTGCTATGATATTATGGTTATTGTTTCCATAAGTTGGATATGGATGCACTTTTGATTTAGCATGGATTTGGAGCTTGGTATTGTGGGTACCATGTATTTGGAGTCTGAACATTTTAACTACCATGGGATGGGACCCTAGATTAAAGAGGATATGGTTAGGGATACCATGGATTTGGAGACCACATGTTACTTGGGAGGCATGATCATCAATACGTGCTCAATGATACCCCGAAACTGGCCTAAGTAGATATTAATGATTGGGTTTGGGAATATAAGGATTTAAATTGGTTTATTTATTTATTTACATTTATGTATTTATTATTTATTTCATCTGATAATATCACATGCACATATCATTGCATATGATGGTTATTGTAAGACCTCTTTGGTGGTGCCCTACTGAGTTATGTACTCATTCCCTGCTCCGACCATCACTATACATGGGTACCTATATCACATGGTTATTACAAGCATAGGTTGCGATGAGACTCGAAGTTGACTGAGAGGGATGTCTTTCACGAGTACATGAAGCTTGAGATGAATTTTGGCTTCAGGATATCATGGAATCATCATCTTTATTTTTATTTTATTCTTGTATGTATATGTAACTGACCTATTGGGTAGTCAATGTATATATAGAATAACTATTTGGTCCTTTTATGCATTTCATTTGTTATCATCGTATTTATGTTTATTGCTTTTGATTTTAGTTATATTTGTTGTATGACACTTGGATACTTTATTAGTTATTGTTCACTCTGATACATGTGTTATCGTCTTCCCACAATGTATTATTAGATCCCTATTTCTATTTGAAAACATCTATAATATAGGGAGGAACACCATAGGTCACATGGTAAACTAGTTCAGAAAATGTTTATAAAGTGAGCTATATTGGGACATTAAAATCCTTCAAAGGTATTCATTCAAATGATGATATGTTATTCATAACACACCCTTGAATCTTCAGAATATGTTAGATATAGAAAAATAAGAATAATGAGGAGGTTTTTAGAGAGTAAAATTGAGTTAATGATGAATTAAACAACCTTCTAAGAAGATCACACCCCTTAATAATCAAGAGGTGTAACATCCTTAGAAGACCAGACAGTTGATTCAGCTATTTCAAAAATTTAAAATTGTTGACACCACAATGCGGAGGTAAACACCATGATCATGGTGGCTTTGATCACACCATTACCATGATAATAACCCTAACTATAGACCATGTTGTAGGGAAAGTCTTGGAAATTTTGGATTCATCACATCTCCCACCATAGCGTGGTGTGGATATATTTGTTATGGTCCATAAGGAGACTCCCTATGCTCCATGATCATGACTACACCTAGCCTTGGCATGTTGATCTCCTTATTTTACATAGTCAATCTTTGGGTGAAACATGACATCCAAAACTGCATGTTCCTACACATGTTTCATCAAAAAATGACCAATTTCCATCCAAATCCACCAGGAACCATTCGACACATCCCAAATCCAAATAAAACCATCACTAGGATAAATAAAATACATACATTAAACCTTGTATGTGTTACTTCTTACCTAATTTTGTTGAGATACCTAACATGATAACCTTTATACATGGATACCCTTCTTACAAAAGTCAAAATATAAACTTATCTAATCAAGGTTTGTTTGAGTATATTGTTGATAATATAAATGGATAGAGTTAAAACAAGATGATATTTTTTCTACTTGTATGATAAGTAAGGAAATATTTTCCTTGATTGAATAAGACTAAGAAAATGCTTTATCATTATTATTTGAGTCACATATTATGTGTTCAACTACTTTTACGAGGGGAATGTGATGTGTTCATTAGTTAGACAAATGGCATGAGATTTATTCATCAACATCATTAGTCTTTTTCAAATAATGAAGAAAATATAACATGACTAAACTATATTTACATGTTCCATGTATAGTGGTCACTTTATATCTGGGTGGAAAATATTAAATATGTATATATATTATTTATTTGATATATACAATGGTGTAAATATTTTTATAGAGATATAAAAATGTTTGATATAGTTCACACCATACCCCTAAGTAGCTTGAGTTTCATTGATGAATTTTTAGAGGCTACTTGTTTATTATGTGTTTAAAATAGGGATTTAATATTTTTTTAATGTTACTAAGGTTCATAGGGTCACAAAATTAGGCCTATAGATAGGGATTATGTTTTAAAAAATAGTTTTTTCCAAAATAAAGATATTTTAATGAAATTGTATCCCAAAGGGTTTTGGATAGATTTAAAAAGTGTTGTGAAGTTTGGTTTAGTATCCTTATAAGACATATTCTCTAAAATATATATGATATATATATCTTTCACACAATTTAATGTAGTATTAATGCATGTATTTTCTAACTCACTCCCATGAACCTTCATTTTAGTTGTTAATCCATTATAAATGGATTAAATGGATTCAATAATAATTGAATAGAATTCAAATAATTAATAAAAATTGGAATAAATGTTTATAAATACATTGAATGTGGTTAATTAATTTCATTAAATAAAACTCATCATATATTTATATATAAAGGGATGAGATTCCTCATATTGTAATCGTCTAATTATTAGAAAGCCTATTTAAACTATCTTCTTTCTTGTAGATTTTTTTTCACCATTGATAATGATGATAACAACACTTCATGTTTACAGGAGTCCTATAATTGAGACCAGGATATAGAATCTGGTTTAATCCCTTCATATGAAGGAAACACTTGTTTTATACTATAGTGATCTTCATCAAGAAAACTCATAGTATATTTCTACATTTTCTATCTAGGAATATACATTTATATTCATTATTTAACACATGTTAACTTTATTGAATATGGATTATATCTATTTGGGTTATTATTATTATTATTCCATTTCCATATAATAGACACAAAAAATCCAACATATTTGTTGAATGAAGTCATAAATTTTAACTATTAATATTACAACATTATAAATGGAATTGGAGTTCAACAAATTTATGAACTAGGACTTTTTCAAACATGAATATTTTGATGGGAACAAATTAAGATGTGTAAAATACAAAAAATTATGTTCTTCTTAACTATCCTTAATATTTTCCTATACTTTTGTCTTGATATTTCATCATTGAGAAGGGACCTCATTAAAAATAAAGATATCACTCAGGTTTATCATGTAGTAGTTGAATAAATATGATGCATGAAATAAATGAGTATGGTGATGTGTATCTACTCAATTGTATCCTAAATACACTATCAAAACATATTTATAATCATATTCGATAGATGAAGTATTTTAGAGAGATTTTGAATGATTTAGTTTCCTAAGACAAATCCTAAAATATAATAAATTTTTTTAATATTAAAATATTTTAATTTCATGTTAGTTCTTAAAAATGTAATACTGGTTTAGATTCAACATTGTAGTGGGAGATACATCTCAAAACTCTTTCTTTCATGTTAAAAATAAAATAAAATAGAGAACGATATTTATGTACAGTAAATTTCATATTATTAGAGACAATATGGGTTATATCATATCATATGATTTGTGTTGGGTTTTGCTGGGGACAACACTTGTCCAAATTGTTATCCTAGTTAAATAATTAAATTAATCAAGAGGGGGTAAATTGAGTTATTAAAAATACAATACTTGAGTAATTAAAACTTCCCAGTCATTTAACTCCCATGTTATAAATTGATTTTATACACAACATAAATAAATGTTAAGTAATAATATTAGACATAAGAGTTTATATAAATGTTCAAGGTCACCAATACAATCTCCCACTACTATCCACCCACACTCAATGCATTTTTGGTGACTTTAATTATAAGATCCTTTCAACTGAAGATCTTCAAAGCTAAGTGAAATAATCTGACACCTATTATTTACATTTGAATTAAATAAAACCCTTATTATAACAAGACATACCTACATATTATCACCACACTAACTAATATAATTGTGCATTTAAATAAAATATGCAAATGAGATATTGAGGATTTAGAATACAATACACAATTGTGTTAGAACACAATTGACATTAACTGATTGGATTAGAAAAATGAAATTAGTAAACTATAGTATATCTTGATCCAAATAAAAAAATAGTAATAGATCAACTTAAGAAAATCAATATAGTTTGATCATAATTTCATTTAAATCTAGAATAATTTTCTTAAAAAATATGTTATTTGTATAATTATGAAAATCAGTATTCATTTTTTTGAAAATCATTATTCTTAACTCCATTTAAAAATAGATACATAAAAATTCAAAAATAGCTACTCAATATTTCATTTACATTTAATATAAAATATCTTTAATGATCTCTATGAGATTCACCGGTAGTTTGTTGTATATGTTCCAAAAAATTACCTCGAAATACATGATTGATGATAACTTAAATATTATTTTTATATATAAATAGAATCTTAAATTTAAATAAAATAAATATTTTCATGGTATATAATATAATTGTGTAAGAATAAATTTCATATAAAACAATTTTTTTAAATGAAGCCTTCAAATTTAGTATTGTGTTAGAGTTAATATTTGACATAATCACTTGAATAAGAGTAAAATGGAAATCACTTAATCTTTATAAGAATAGACCCCTTATACTTTATTTTATACAATTTTAACATAGTAACTAAAACTTTTATAATAGTAAATAACGACTTAATCCATGTAAGTGTCTATGTACAAAATTTCCATTGTGTAATTGATACTTATAATTCTAGTATTTAGGTATGAATAACTTAAAAAATTAAAACTCACATAAGAATTAAAACATTTCATGTAAAATTGATCATTAAGATATACTAATTACTTAAAACTAATTTATAATTCTCCAAATTTTACATTTTTTAATTTTAATATTTGTATACCAACTTATTATTTCACTAAAAATTTTAGGGAAAATAAACTACACGGTCAACCGTGCAGTTTGTTACAGGCCTATCATGAAAATTTGGAATTTAAACTATATTGAAGACCATGCAGAATATTTGAGTTAATTATGAACCACCATGATTCAGCTATGTAAAGGAATTAAATTGAATGTGAATCACTATTGATTCAACCATGAATAACGGAAAATATAACCATGTTGAAAAACCTTGATTTTCCCATGAAAATAACTCATTTTCATAAAAAAAAGAGAATTGCAATACTTCCAAATATTATATATAGTTTGAAACTCATTAAAATAATAATAATAACTATCTCAACATTCCACACTTAAAATCATAAATTATAAACAAATAAATGGGATTTTGTGATCATCAAAACTAATATAAGTTGGGAATAAAATAAAACATATAAAACTTCTCCTATGATCACTATAACATCCCATATTTTCAATAAATATGTTTAAAATTTTTCATTATAATATTTCATATAAAAATTTTATATGTATTTACTTTTACAATGATATGAACATAAAAATTATATTCATATTTGAATATATATTTAAAAAAAATTAAAACTTGTATAATATCATTTTCTAAATAATAATTATTTATTAAAATTGTATTGTAAAATTTCATTAACAAAATTTATGATTATTTTTATGGATATAATTTTGTTTGATAACTAAATTACTTATTTTAGTAATTTCATTTTAAAAAGGAAATTTTAATTATAATGAGTTAATTAGAATCTAAGTGTTAATATCGTATTGTAAATAATTTCATAGTTATATAATTGCAACATATAACCATTGAATGTAATTTAATAACATTTAATTAGTATCATAAGATAAAATAAATTGTTAAATTATATTTACAATTAAATATAGTCTTAATAATCATTTATAATGTTATATAATAATTTAATTTTAAAATTATTTTTATCATATTATATTTACAATTTTCGATAATATAATAATTTTATTTTAAAAAGTCTAAATACAGGTTTTACATTAAACAAATATTATATGAAATTTATTATTTTTATTTGAAAATATAATTCGTAATATATATAGTATATTATTATCAAAAGAATTATATTAAATTTCAATAATGTAGTTGTTATAAAATTAAAATGATCTTTTATATTGCATTACAAACATAGTGTATAGAGTTTGTTGCACCAAAATTGTTTTCCAAAATATTTATTTAAAAGTTAATTCATTTAAATTAGATGATGAATTTTAAGAAATATATTTATTGTAAATGTATAGTTAATTTATTTTCAATCATCTAATAATAAACAAATAATAAAAATAAAAATGTAATCACTCATAGAAAAAGAAATAATCTCTATTTGAGATAAGAAAACATTTACAGTGTATTATATGATTTTATTTAGTAATAATTATTAATATTTATAATTTAAATTTAATAAAATGTAATTAATTTTGATATCAAGAATTTTTAAATTATACTAGGGTTACTCTGTTATTTTTCTAAAAATGTTTATTTATTTGGTGAATAGTGAAATATAAAATTTTTAACAATACCACAAATTTTATGAAAACATGATTATATAAATTAGACTTAAAATTTTATAAAACATTTTTACCAACTTAAAATATATTTAAGGAGTGGAATAATTCATTTAAAAAAAATAATTTTAAATTTTAAAACAATATTTTAATTTTTATATCCTATGTTATAGTTTATTCTAATAGAAAACTATTTTTGATTCTTTACCTTTAATAATGTATTCAAAAGATTTCATTTGATACTGTCTTGGTGTTAAAGTAAAGAAACACCCTGTTTAATCACAAACTAATAAAATTAATTTGAATTAATAATATTTATATAATTTGGATTAAATAATAATCGATACATTATTTCAAAATACCATTGGTAATATAAACACCCATCCTTGATACCTTTCTCCCTAATTACAAAATCCATTCCTTTACTAAATAGCTATCCAAATCCATCTCTACAACACCATTCCCACATCCCTAAGACTATGGTGTGAAAAAAATCCCCCTCACTAAAGGACGTAGGCTCAATACAAAGGGGGGAAGACTTGTGGATAAATGTAAGGGTTTCTCAACCCTATTCTATAAATATTCTTTGAGATTATTATACCATAAAATCTTATAAAACTCCCATAATTTTTGTATAAAAGTTATATTTCAATTTTATTATCATCATTTTGATCCACTATAATTGATATATCAATGAAATACTCTCACCAAACCATTTTTTTATAAGTTATTACTCAGTCAAAATGGGTTTCAAAACCCATGTTTTTTTATATTTTGATTATTCTCTTGTCTTACCCCTTCTATAAAATTATATAATAAAAAAAGGTACTTAAAAATATAGTTTTAATATAATTTAATATTTTTATAAAACTCTATGATCAATGAGTTTACTTATTCTTTTTATTACTCTCTAAAATACATTATATCATCCATGGTGGTTTTACACTACCTATGTAAATAATGATTTTTTTAATTATTCCTTTTAGGGTTATTAATAAAAATTAATTTCATGATTTAATATAACATAATAATAAAATAAAATTATTTATATGTTTTTGTGGTGATAAAATAATCAATGAAATAATTAAATTAAAAGAAAAAAAGTAGTTATTTTTACATTTTTAAAACAAGATTATCGTGGAAGAATCTATAAATTATAACCATTTAATAACTTTTTGAACTACATCACATATAGATTGTTATTAAGAATATACCATGAAACTTATGTATCTTATATAACTATATCAACCAACCTTTTAAGACGATTTTTATATTTCTTGATCCGATTTTAACTTGGTGAATAAAGGTAAGTCCCATATTAAATTTTTCTAGAAGCCTGTGTTTATGCCTTGAATAATGTGATATATTGTTATAGAGTGGTTTGTGTTTTCCTGTTAATCTCAAATATAGAGGGGTTATAATTATAGTTGGAACTCAGAAGGGAATATTGAGGGGGTTTAAACCTCTAGTAGGTGTATTTAGACATGTATCATGGGCTTAAGAGGTATCAAAAGAAAATAGTAGGGTTCGGGGTTAGAGATGGGACTGCAGCCTACTACTACAGTTCCACTAGCTAGTTGGAGGGCACCTGATTGATATCAAATAGCCTACTAGGAATTTTTTTAAAGAAGTTAAAAATGGTAATTTGACCTCTTCAGCCCTCTTAACCTACCACTACTCAATTTAGGGCCTCATTTCTATCTCTTCAAAATAGTATAGAGAACCACACTTATCGTCTCCTCTTCTTGGTGGTTCTCCATCTATCCTAATACAACTATTCTCCTATTTGAAGAAAAAGAAGTTTTATGTTTAGGATTACAATCAGATTCTCTTTTTCATGTCTTTTATTTTATTTTAATGATGTTATCTCTATATATACTCATATGTACTATTTTATAGGATTTTTTCTATACATTTAATTTCTCCATTCTATCTCAAAATTAGGTTCATTACTGAGTGACTAGATCTTCTTAAACTTGAAGTAGGTGGTTTAAGTTCTTTACCATAAAGTCCTTCCATTTCATAAGCCATATCATTACTGCATCATACCAATATATGGAATAGTCCTTTTATTTTAATTTATAACTTCTTTTTTCCTCAATTAATGACCTCAGGTAAATTTAGTACCCCAAATAATTCCTATAATTCAAAGAACAATCCATAGAAAAAAATGGTCTATGGGAGAATTACATCCTAATATTGATTTCAAAAAGCAATTAGGCTAATTTATATCCCTATTTAATATTAATTTGATATGTATGGATAAATAATTAATTCAACTCATTCAATATACAACATAAGGTACATGGAAGAGTCCTGAACTTTTAAATGAGTCACCCATGAGGCACCCTTATTTTCATTTAATTCTTATAGAAATAGATGATGACTCTAAGAGTGCTACAAATGAGGAAACTACTCCAATGAACCTAAGAAGAATCAAGTTAATTCTCAAGTTATTGAACATTATTTCTTTAATAAACTTATAATCATATTAGTAGAACCCATAATATGAATAACATAAAAGTAAAGAGATGACCATGTGGCCCTCAAGTCTAGTTACTTTTCAGTGAACCAGGTTGCAGATGTCACAAAGTGGTATCATATGAACTTTTTTCTTTTATTATTATTATTTTGGGTTGATATATAGAAGAATAGGATTGTATCAAGACATTGTATGTAGACCGTGTCTGGGAATGGGAAAATTATTATTACAAAGTCACATAGGTGGAAACCTAGATTTCCATCCTATTTAGATTTATCGGTGCATATGTTGCATCTTGTTTCTATCTCCTTATTCATCTAAAGCCTATTTTAAGGAGTAGATAACATTATTCCTTGCTGGAAGAAGTGAATCAATTTTTAGAGACTGTTCTTGGAGCACAACAGCAAGGAAGAGTTCTTGAATCACAGTGTTTAGTATTTCAATCTTCCAGTGTGAAGAGAATAAGACTAATGGAGTGATACCCACTCCATCACTATAAGTAAAATTTTAGTTTCATTTATTTTAAAGCCTATAAATCTTGTATACGTATTTTATTACCAGGGACATTGGTCTCCACAGGACTGAATAACATTAAATAATAATTTTATTTTATTCTTTATTAATTTATTTTATATTGTTTGTTTGGTTTTATTATTTTTAAATTATTTATTAAAATCACCAGTTTGTTCTTTTTGTGGTTCTATGTTTTGTTTGTATTCGGTTTACCATTTCCCCTCACACGATTGAGTTGAAGCTGATGAATAAATGCATCCACTGGCCTGACATGAGTTGAAAAAGATGTTTTTTGATAAGTTCATTGTTTAATATTTCCGATCATTTGATAATGAATAAGAAGAAGGGGGGCTTGTGATACTAAATGCTTCAGCTATAAGAAAAATTCAAGATTCACACTATGTTCTTATCATAATTCCTATGAGGAACTAAAGTAGTGAATTTCTTGATGTGAACAAGGCATGAGTTCACGACTGGTTGGTTTACGTGACCAATTTTTGGATCCTTTTTTCATATGGTATAATCTTAAAGAGAAAATAGTAGAAAGAAGATGAGTTTTATGAACCCATATATAATTGATGAAAGTCGAGTGAGTTTGGATCAGTGATGAAAAATCATTTGATTCTTATTTTCTAATTGAAGCCATAAATCATGGAGCTCAAATTTGTTCACTAAAGTAGATTAATTGAAGTATTGAGAGTTTGGATGATGAAAATAATTTAGTTTCAATTGAATGAAAGTTATTATAATAAAATATGAGCAATATAAGGTCAAGATGAAATAAATTGCAACTGGAGGAGATTTACTATAGCCCAAGGGTAGCAAAAAAGTACATAGTGAATAAATACTATCGATCAAATGTGAAACTAGAAATTTAAGGTAGCACAATAAATTATTTTAAAAGGATATGAATATAATTTTTGAAAAGCAGTAAAAGGGGAGAGTGAAAAAATAATTCGTTGATAATGATTATAGAAGAAAGTGATTCAGGATGAGAAAAAATTAGAGATTCTTCAAGAGAGAAAGAAAAATATATATGATAAAAAGCAGAATCAATATTGATAGATAGGAACTCCCATTTTTGTTTGAATTTCTTTTTTTGTTGTCATATTATTTGTCCTTGTGTGAGTTTTCATTGACATGAATTGTGAAGAAATTTCAAGTGGGTTATATGATTTTCTTTTTCAATTCAATTCATTTTCTTGATCCATTATTTCTAAAACACAGTTCATTCTTACCTTTAAATTTTCCACTCTATTCAGTAATTATTTTTATTTTTGTATCAATGAATGAAAATTTATATCAGGGTAGTTTGAATTAATTTCTTATTGTAATATATCGATAGGTTAAAAATAATAAAATTTTTAATGAAAGGAGGATTATTTATAAAATGACATTTGATTTTCATAACTTTTCAGTACCATATAAAAACACTTCTCAACAGACAGTGATTTTTCGTGTAGTTATTTTAATTCTCTATAGAGATTTATATAATATCCCAAGATTTCAATATGTAATTCTATTTTAATTAAATAATATGTTTATTGAATTTTTTCAAATATCACTCCAAAATAAAATAATACATGAAATATTAAATAAACATTATTGGGAAAATTATAATAATAATAAAAACTTTAGTAAATAAAAATATAGTAATATTAAAAATGATGACATTAATATGTTTTAATGTTTACATGATTGTTTTTTAAATAATATTTTTAAAAAGTGTTTCATATTTCATAATAATAAATTAAATTGATCAGTTTTAAAATAATATTATCATATATGTAATATTTCAATAGATTAACATTTATTTAATGAGTGATTGATAATAAATAAGAGTTAGAACACTTAATGTTTTAAAAGGACCCTTTATTATTGAATCAAATTTTTATAATAATTTATATCTTCATTTTAAAACTCAATTTATAATTTTTAGAATTTAAATCCGATGAAATGAACTTAAATTTTTAATTGTTCAGGTCATGATTATATTTGGATGACTTTTTGGGATTTTTTTAAATGGTTGATTTTTTAGTGAACAATTAAAGATTTAGTTTTTATAAATTATGTTACTTTTATGTCATTATCATGATAAAATAATGAATTGAAAGTTTATTTAACTTTTTTAAGCATACATGTGTGTAATTATTAAAATAAAAAATTTAAAAATGTTCTTTTGAATTTTTGAAACACATGTCTGACATTTTAAAACATTGTTGATGATTTATTCTAATAAAACTATTTTTGATCCATTAATTTAATAAATTATTTACAAGGTTAAATTTGGTTTTTTATTAGTTATAAAGGTACCTAAATATCATTTTATTATTCATAAACCAATAAATTTTATTAGGATCAATTATTTACATTATTTTGGTTTAAAATCATTTTATAATTGAAAGGATTTTTTTAAAAAATGGTTTTTTTTGTGTTTGGAGTACGTATATTAAAATTAAATTTTAAAACCTAAATAAATTTTATATTTTCAAATGGATTTCATTTGATGAATCAATGTATTCATATTATATAATATGTTCCATTTTATTTTTATTCATAGGAGTAATCTACCTAGGTAAAAGTTTAGTCATTGTCATTATGGATAAATGTGATAAATGGTTCAGAAAAGATACAAGACCACAAATATCACTAAATGTTTTCTAAATTTGATTTTATGACAGTATATTTACACTTAATGGTCTTATATTATTATAGTTTTCTATTTGTAATCACTTTAATTTTATAATGATAGTTATGTTATTTTATATTGAGAGCATGTACAAAAATGTCACTCTTCCACTTAATATTTTCTATATGTTGTTACTATAATGATAAGGGTAAAAATACATTGTGAATATATATATATTTCTATAATTATATTTATGAATTTATATTTACTTCAAATGTTATTTTTTTAATTTTCAATAATAGTATAATTATCTAAAACTCCAAAACAATGTTTTAAAGTAAATGGTTTTAAAATTGTTAAAAATTACCATATTTGGATTAATTGAAGATATTGATGACTTTTAGTGATATAAATTATATATAATAAGTAATTTTAATAATTAAATTCAAATTTTATTGTTATATATATGACATTGAAGATAAACTGTCTGAACAGTCTTGAAAATGAATTTAAAAGGTGTTTAATGTTAAAAAATATTAATTTATTTTAGATTCATAAAAATATTATATAAAGTCAATTTCATGATAAATGGTCTAAAATAGTATAAATTTTCTATTTACAAACAACTTATAACTTTTAAAATTACATTCTTGACCATTAATGTTGAAATATTTGTGAAAACACCATGGCTTTTTCTTTTAAAATGGATCTTCGTTTAACCATTTCAAAGCCATATGTGAGTTTTATTTTGTCTAAAAATTATTCAAAAATACCTATTAAAACTCACTATACTAGGTTTTAAATCCACTGATGTGACCATAAATCTCTCTTCCAATGGTCTTAAGTTTAATCGAATAGAGGATATCAAATGAATATGTAATCATCTTAACTGTGTTCATTCAAGTTTCTTTCTTATTAAACATCCTAAAAATATTCTATAAATATATTGAAATGATAAAATAATTATAATCAGTTTATTTAAAGGTTATTTTTTATGTAACAACCATAATATATCTCGTTTCCATCCTTTTTAAAGTGAAAACATTTCTCATGTATATATGCAGACTACCACCTCCATAAACGACATATTTCGTTTTTCATCACCACCATACATGGAAATTTATAATAAATAAATTTAATGAATAAATATTAAATTTAAAACATAATTATAATTAATTAAATATAACTAATCATATATCTTCCTTCCCTCTCATTCATTTGAAAATAAAAATGTCATCATGTGTACGTGCAGATACCGCTTAAAAAAACGATGTATTTAATTTTCCATCATCTCTTGACATGGATGGTTCCAAAAATTTATTTAATGAATATATATTATATTTAAAAAATAATTAAGTTTATGTAATTTCAATTTGGTAATTATATTAACAATATTAATAATATTAATAATAAATTTTCATCATCAGATTTAGCCGCTTAAAACGAGTATACCGAGGAATTTTGTAAGCAATAATTTATTAAAATTATTTTTAATTTATCTTCTTCATATACCTCCTATGGAATATGATTTATAAATTTAATAACATTATCTAAAAATCATTATAATATTTAAATGTGATATTATTGATATTCAATAACATGTTATAACTCATTTAACCATTATAACATGATTTTATCTAGGTTAGTTTTTTCACTTATATCAATAATTTTATAATGTTTATGTCAGGAAAGATTTATGAATGTTAAATACTGATAATATAATATAATAATTATTAATTTAATATATTTTCATCTTTTTTCAATGGTAATATATCAATGTTTATTGGTTAATAAAATAAAACATTTTTATAAAACTAGAACTTATTAAATAGTGATTTTAATAATTTCATAAAAACCATTACCATAAGATCCATAAAATTACTATGGAACTCTAGAAATAAAAAAAATACCTTTATAAAAGATATGGAGATGATTAAACCATGACAAATTGTAAAGACCAACACCACCTAATTAGAACATGCAAAGAAAACTAAACAATTAACCCATACATTGATTTTAACAAAGAATTATTACTAAGTAGGTAATGTGAATTTATAAGTGGATGTGTATAGGGAGATAAATATAAATATGGTTCAGAATTGAATTTTTAATAAATATGAATTTATTATATAGGAGGTTTGGATGCATCAGACCAAGAATTAATCCACGGTAAGGGGATTCTTAATTCAATTTCCTTTCACTAGGTCATGTCACTTCATTATTGACTATGTTATATCAAGATTATTTTAATAATCACCTATAATTATTTATATTTTATTTATAATTATTTTATATGATTATACAATTTTTTCACATGATATCTTCATTGATATATTCTTACTTCATTTTTACACTATTGGTATGGGTTTCTCATCACAAAATTCTTTCCTTAAAACATGTTTTGAATTGTGTACATATTTTTATTATATATTGTATTTGATGCCTCTTGGAAGTATTATATAATTATTGAATGTTTAATAATAGAATTAATTTTTCATATCATTTTCTCTCTTTCAATATTTTCTAAAGTGTTATAAGATACTTTAATGTTTATTGTAAAATATCACTTTTATTAATATTGCTAATGTTTCAATTACCATTAATGTAATTATATGTTTTAATATCTAAAACCACATCTATTTTATTCTATTTTAGTTTTTTTTGGGATTTTATACATTATTTTAAAATTTCTTTTTATTGGAACATAATAACAATAAAATAATGTTTATAATAAAATAAAACCTTATTTCTCTATTTTTGTTGAGAATAATTTTCCATCATATCTATATTTTACTATAATTTTATGATTTTCTATTGTAAAATTACATTAACATTGACATTCTTTTAAAAATTAATTAAAGAAATATTTTTAATTTTTATATAAAATTCATTTTTGAATTTCTTTACAAAATTCATTTTTGATGGTTTTTAAAGTAATATATATACATATGATTCAACAATTTTTTTTAAAAAGGGTATTATTTTATTAATAGTTATAAAAAGATTTTTAATTTAACTTATATATATTTTTATCTTTCACTCTACATTTTCTTATTTAAGAATAATTTCTTCTTAATATTTTATTATTATGAATTATTTTAAAAATAATTTTTTAAAGGACTCCTCAACATCTCATGAAAATAGTTGTAAAAGTGTATTTTAAATTCATTTTTAGAACAAATTTACTAATTATTCAAAGTAAAACTATTTATAAAAGCTTCACTTATATTTTCCTTTATATTTTCCCAATGAATTTTCTTTACTAAAATTCATTAATATATCATGATTTTATAGTATCATTATTTTCCATGTTCTTTGTTATCATAGATGTATTATATATAATTTCTAGTATTGAAATAGCCATATGATCATTTTTTTATATGGTGTAAACATGAAATTTTTATAAATCTTATTGGGGGTGTTTAATAAGAAATATTTCTCATTTGTTGAAATAGGAAACATTGGAAATATAAATACTTGACATTTATATAGGGATTACTATTGATTACAAAGTTAAGTTGAATATATACTGGGTAAATATTGACATTTTTATGTTAATTTTATAATATTAATTTTAATTACTAAGACATACTAATTATGAATTTTATTTCTTACTCATTGACTTCATATGATAAATGAAGTGAACTATTTTAGTGTCAGGTCGGGACTGATGTTAGATATCCCCTAATGTACTAGTATGTATCTTGAGACAAAGTAACCTTGATATTAATTTTATTCCTAACCAATTATACACAATGTCATAGTTGTGAACATAATGATATATATGATTTTATAGATAAGGTGTCAATGATAAGAATATGATGTCTAAAATTATTCATTCCATAACTGTGAAATCAATTATTGTTTTTCAAGTAAATAATTTTATTGTTATCTATGGATATATTTGAACCTAATGAGATTAGTTATATAGAATTTTTTAATTAAAATTTATTAGTTCCATATTATTCATTCCTTGCTTATTCCAAGTGAACTTTTGATGTACGCTTCCACTTACTGATAGTTTGAACTCACCCTTCATATATTTCCATTTCCTTTGGTTATGAATAAGAGAATTAAATATGTCATGTATAGAAGAGAATCTAGAATGGATAATTTCATGGAAAATGTTGAAGTCTTCATTATCAAATAATAAATTATTTTTATAATGGGAAATTTTTACACTGGTTGAGAATGATATGAGATTTTTTAAATATTTTATTTCTTAACTTTATAGGGATATAAACATAGAAATATCCTAGGTATATATATGAATTGATAATTTCATTTTATATTATAATTTTTGATTGTTAAAATTGATTCTATTCGGTCAATATCAAAGCTTGTATGTAAATAATATGTTTTTATCTTAGTATATTGGAGTATGGTTCTAGGATATTAAAATTATTTTCAAAGTGGGGTTTAGATAACTTTAGTGGTTATAATTATATCATATGATGATATTTTAAGTGTTTTGGATACCATTATTGGTTAATAATTTTATGTTTTTTCATAAGTTCAATGATATAAATCTTATATTTGATGTCTTATGTGATGGGATTTTAAGATGATTGTTGATATTTTGGGATATTTTTATTGGTTGTTAATATATTATTGAGTAATAAATGACACTTATGATTAATATGTGATCTAGAGTGAAGATTATTTTGGATAATGTTATTATTTTTTTAGGAACATAATTTAAATTCTATTAATAACTTTTATAGTTAGTACATTCTTTGATGTTGAGATAATTATGGTTAATTATGATAAAGAGTTATCATATCTTTGAAAAAACAATAGGATTAAGGTGAAGTAAAAATAATGGAATTGTAGGATATTTTATTTCAAATTGGTTGATATTATTTAAGGAATAAATATAGAATTATATTTTGGTAGCATATATGGTTTTATTGTGATGTTATTTCATAGTGATTCAGGTTATTTTGGGAAAAGATTAGTATATTTTGGAGAATATATGACTAATTAATATTGATTTTTTCTATGTGAATTTCTGAGTCATTAATGTTGTCAAGTTGATTTTTTAATAACATGTGATCAAATATTTCTGATTTTTCAGTTTAAAATATGGTCAAACATATTTTGAAGAGGTTTTGGATTTAGTTATTTGTGGAATGATTTAAGTTAATCATTAGATATTATTTTCAAGGTTATAGATATCAATATGTTGTTTATTATCATGAATGTTTATTCATATCATTTATTATCTTAACTTTTTATAACCATTTTTGTTTTATTAAATGTCTAGTGATTGTTGGAATAACTTTTCAATATTTTTTCGATCTTACGATCCATTAAAAGTTGATTTTTATGATCTATGAATAAAAAATTATCATATTTATTTATCATTGAGGAAATGAGTTGTATAAGATGAGTAAAAATGGGCAAAACAAAACCAAAGGATGGAATTATAAAATCATGTTTGTATATTTTATTATGTTCTCTATCTTGATGGTAAAATATTTCCTAAAACTCAAGCAAGAGGAAGATAAATCTATCAAGTTTTATGTGGAAAATATCTCTCATATATTAAGGTATTCAATTGGAATAAAATTATGAGTCTTATTATAGTACATAAATTATTTTAGAAATATTTAATTAATAAATACTAAGTTTCTTATTAGTAATATTGAAATTAATTATCTATATATAAGATTATACCTATGTTATGATACATTCAATTTGGAAAAAAAATTAAATTTATGAAGACATAACTTATTTGGGTGGGGATATAACCCTCTAAAATTTCAATATGAAATTATCTTGTAAATAAATACTATGTTAAATAGCTTATTTCACACACAACACCATAGTAAAATGAGCCACGTCATTTTATATAAACATCATTACAAAATTATAAGAAGAATAAAACCTCTAGTTATAAGGATATGACTATAAAGATTAAATATTCTAGTTAATTTGGACTATAATTGACATTTAAATTCCCAAATACCATTCATGATTATTGTTTTATTCAATTAGTCTATAAGTCGTATATAAAAAACTCATAAATTACTAGGTAGGCACTTATACTCAGTACTTATTTTTCCCACAATATAAAACTTTTAAAATAAATTGTGATTTTTTTTCATGTAAAAAATTCCCAATATTAAACTTTATATCTTAAATTTCCTTACCCATCCTTAAACCTAATGAAAAAAGTTTAAATGTTTTGATATGAGTATAAAAACCTTAGTAAGGGGCATAAAAAGGAAAAAATAACCAATTAGTCTATAAAAAAATATAACCCTTTCAAATTTTAAAATAATATTTGAGATCAAAATATAATTTTTCTTACACTATTAATAACTATATATGAAAAAATATGTTCAAAAAAATTTAAAAGAAATATTAAATGGAAAATAAAATTCAATACGGTTTATTTGAAAACATGCAAAAATCATAATTTCTTTTTCATGAAATTATATCTTTCACCCCTTAACAGTAGTATATTCTATGATTTAAAGATAATATCATTATCTTACTTTGAGAAATCATAATATTTCCATAAAAACTCATATAAATCATATACAAAACATTTAGGTTACTTGGGAATCATTTCCATATAACTCATACAATCAATCATAAAAATGGAATAACCATACAGTTGATTTCCATGCCCAAGGCATTGGAGGGCTATTATAGACCTACCCATACTTGGTTTATCACCGAACCACCCATCATTGGTTAATAAAATAATCACCCTAAATTTTTTAATAATGTAACCAACCATAATCATTACAATTCCCAAGAAAAATAAATCCTGAAATATTTTATTTCATTATTACACTCATAAAATATTCTGGAGGAAAATAACCTTTTAATTTGAGATTATTTATTTTGAAAAAAGATAAAATTAAAAAGGAAAACATTATACATGAAAATATCCTTTTAAAATTATAAATGAATATTACAATAAAATATTATTAATTATGATGGGAAAATAAGTCTATTTTGTATAAGTTAAAAAAAATTCCTTTCAAACTTTTGTTCGAGGAGTCACAAAGTACCTAGTTTGGAAAGGTAAAAAAATATTCATTTAAAACAATTTTGTAAAAAATCAAAACATGGGTAAATACTTATTTAAAAAACCATTGGTTAATAATAAAAACCATATTTAAATTGTTTTATAAAATATTGATATGGAAGAGAATCGAGTTTTAAGGGAAATTTTAAAATATGATTCTTTAAAGAATGTCCTTTATATTCAGTCTAACTCACCATGTACATTATGTATCTTTCTAATGAATTAACATAGGTTAATTAAAAAAAATTTAAGAACATTTTTAATCTTAATTATTAATTTATTTTTTTAATACCATGTTATATATAATTATTCAAATAATTGAGTTCACTTTGAATATTTTGATGACATTTGGTTCATAAGTCCAAAATGACTTCAATAGATTGACAATGGTCAAAAAGGATATTATTCCATCATATAAAGAAAAAAAGTTATGAAATAATTATCATTTTTATGCATTAGTTATACTTTTGAATACAATAACTAAACATCATTATGAAAAATCAACTACATTACAATCATGAAGATGGTATGTTGTACATACGCATGAGTAACAGTTTCATTTTTCAACGATCATTATGAAAAGAAGGTCATCATAATTTTATCTTTCCATAATTATCTAAATATTATAAATATACTATTATTTCTTTAATCAAACTTATATATATATCATCCAGGTGATGTGGTAGTGAAAAATGAATCACATCACTTTATGGAGGTGGTAGTCTACACGTATATGTGAATGATATTATCATTTTTCAGTGAATGGAAAGGTAAGAATGTAAGTGATATATTATATTTTTATAATTATAAATATATAATTAATAATATATGTATATATATATATATTAATTCAATCATTATAAAAATCTATGTGAGGTGGTTATGTAAAATGATTTATATCGGTTCGTGAGGCGATAGATAGCCAGACACACGAATGATGGTTTTGTTTACCATTTGATGTAAGAGGATATGAATTTAGGTCATTAAATTAAAATAATAACATCTAGTTATATTTAATATACTGGTGTTATTATTTTAACATGTTTTAAGAACATTTTAATGAGGTTACAAAATAAATAAAACAAAAACATGTGGTTAAAAACTATAACTTTATGTTGTAAAACATCCTTTCCTTAACACCTAATGCCCTATAAGGTTGGAAATCCACATAAAAACCCTATATAAATAGGGGAGGGATTATAGAAACGTTTTTGGGTAGATAGTTTCTAAAAAAATGGGGTTTTATGTTTGATATAAATTTAATAAGAGATCCCCTTTTGTAAGAGAGGGAAGGGGCACTCATGAAATTTCACAATATATTAAATTAATATATATTTATTTTTAATTAAAAATCGACCAATTTTTTTTTGTTTATAATATAATATTATGGGCATAAATCATATTATAAAATATTTTTTGACACGTTTTGGTCACATTTTTACCCCTATCATTTGGTTTTTAACCCTCATTAACGCTTTTTAATCTTACCGTGACAACATAAATTTTTAAATTACGATGGTCCATATAATTACAATAATTAGAAAATGGCCCATAAATGTATAATGGTTAATATTATAAACAATATTAGAATAAATTTTCATAATATAAATTTTTTATTAATTTTATATAATTAAATAAAATATTTATTATTTTAAAATATCAATAATGTCTATTTTTGGAACAATTCATGACATTGATTATAATAACATGAATAAAATAAGTAAAATTAAAAAATATATATATTTAATTATATTCCTAACATGTCTCTTTAATCTATAAAGTTCATGGATCACGTTAATTATCTAAAATTATAATATATTTACATTTTTAAAATCACTTATTTTATTTTTTTCATTAATTGAATTAATTACAATGTTAGTTTTGTGTTAGAATTTAAGGTAATTATTTATTCTATAAAAATAAACATTATATTAAAAATTATGAATATAAATCATTTATATTTAAAATTAACTGTTATATTATAAGATATTCTCTCTTTTTTCCATGTTAAAAATTTTGTAGTTATTAAAAACACGAGTATGACATTTTTTACTTTTCTTTACATAAAAAATTTCAAAAGTTATAATCACATTAAAATGGCCAGAAAATTCCATATAAAATAATTTTATATTATTATATATTAAATTTAATCATTATATAAAATTAATTCAAGTAATAGGGTCATTTTATAGTCCTTATCATTTTATTTTTAACTTTAATTACCTCATTTACCCTTAACTATGACAATAAAAATTACTAAGATTACTAATAATATTGACCAAATATAAAAGGGTAATATTTTACCATGTTATAACCTAATAATATAAAATATAAAATCTATTTTTGAAAAATTAAAACACATAACTGGCAGAATTTAATTTAAAATTAAACGGGTAAAACGCGATGAAAAATCGTTTTTCATAATAATGATCTTTTTAGATATAAAATGTTTTTATTAAAAATTAAAGTTGAGAATTCATTTAAAAAACCATAATTTATTTATTTCAAATAACAATTAAAGAAATAAATTTTAAAACTAATACAAAATAGAATTTCACTTTGTAAATACTTTAAAAGAAAACACAGTTTGCAATAAAAACACTATTTTCACTAATCATTGAATATCAATTTTTCCAGAAAATTCTCATAAATTTACTCAAATTTAACATTGAAATAATGATTTAAAATATTATATAATAATTATAAAATAAAATTTCAAAAAGTTCCGAAATTAATTAAAATATACACTCACAAAAAAGGAATAAAACTCATTTTTATGAAAGCGTATTTTTGAAGAATAAATTTACCTTACTAAAAATCGAGTGGTAATTTAAAAATAATTAATTAATATATTATAAATGAGTAGGAACTTTAGATATGTCATAAAGGTGTTAGCTCCATCCATTCTCTCCAACTAAATGACTAGATTATAGCAGTCACATTTAAATAATAATATTTCATTTTTCGTTTAAGCATTGCGTTGCATATCTTGTAATCTATCAAACATTGTAGCTCCTTTTAAAATATTGTAATATTAGTTTCTAAACCATTTAATAAATTATTTCCTCTCAATTTGAAAATGGGATTGAAAACCAAGTCATTGACTCTTCATGACCTTCGTTGAAATCCCACATTATAAATAGTATTAATAAATCATCCACATGAAATGGGTGAAAGGGAAGTAAAAAAGTCGTATAGAATAACACATAGTAGGTTTCCAAGTATTATAATATAATTAATAAGTAGAACATGGATATGAAAGAAAAAAATAACTCCTGAGGAGTGGTAGAGAGTGATAGAGAACATAGTCGTTAGAAGGTTAACCTTTACAAAACCATAAACTTGTGATGGTTTAAAAATACATTGATTTCTCAGTAAAAAAATTAAATGGGAAAAAAATTTGTTTTAAATATCCTTTTAATATATTTTAGTAATACTATTTTCATATAAAATAATGACATAGAGATATATACTTACTTTAAAAGTGGAGTTTCATCCTTTAATCAATTTCCACCACAATCTCATCGTTTTCTCCAATGTTGAGTATTCAATATAAATTTATAATTTCTAAAGAACTAGAATAAATTTTTACATATAAAAAAATCCAAAAAATGATTAAAATATGTTCCTCAAATATTTAAACATTAACCAAATCCAAAATAGTCAGTAAAAGACATGATAATTCCCAAAATGAATAAACCTTCAAATGATGAAATACTACCTTAATATCCAAAATTAAATAGTAATATTTAAAATTCAAAACAGATAATTCAATAAATAAATTTCTTTAAAATTCCTTAAAATATTCTACATTAATATTACAACCCAAAAAAATTAAGGATTTGATCACATATTCTTCCAATATTAATTTTAGATTTATCACTAAATAACATCGATCACTCTTAATATCTCATTCCAAAAAGTATATTACCTAATCATATAATCTTTAATATATTATAATCATTTCTATAAATAACCTAAATCACCATAAAAACACATTAAAATCATATATTATTCCAAAATATAATTCAAACTTTGTTCTTCAAATAAAACCCTATAATATTCTATTTTCTTTAATCATATAAGTTTAGTAGTGAACGTTTTCTAAAATAAACTTAATTAAATAATCAAAAAATCACTTTCAATCTAAGTTTATCTATATAATAAAACATATGTTCCCAAAATTATCTTAAATTTTTTCTATTAGACTGTTTGAACAAATAAAGAAAATTTCATACTAACTAGGACATCACATAGGCCAGTGTTAGGTGAGTCACCCTTTCACCCTTTGGTTGAGGGTTCAAGCCCCACGTCCTTTCCAGATGCAACATGTTGCCACCCGACCTACATGTTATCCTTTTTATAAAACTCCACAATCCTTATAAAAATACCCAAAATGTGATAAAAATTATTAAAACAACCTTAATATATTCAACATTAAAGAAATATTTAACCATAATGGTAATCTCAAACCTTTCATTTTTCTTCCCAAAAAAATTAACAACACATAATTACATCAAAATCAAAGATCATATAAACCCTAATGTTTATCCATACCCTAAAAATTAATTCTTAAAATGAAAATAGAATTCTTATTATAATATTTTTTTACATGATAAATAAAAGGGTTATATATACCTCAAATGTTGATTTAATCTCAATAAAATTATCCTAAATTACTGCCATTATAAAATGAGTGTAAATAATTTTAAACTTATGATCATCCTTAGGTATATTATACCTATTAAATTAATTATATGTATATATCTTAATCATTAATAATTATTTTTAATTTATTGAACATGATTTTCAAAATTATTACTCAGTAATTCTATCCTAAAAACAAAAATTTGAATTATGCATTAAGATTCAATAATTATAAAAAATATTCTATGAAATAATCCATACCTTTCTTGTGTCATTTTTAGTATCCTCATATTCAACTACAATGGAATTAATTATTGATAAAAAATATTTTTTCATTGTTTCTCTCCCCATTCATTAGATTTCTCTATATGACATCGATTTACATAACGACCATTCTACCCACATTTAAAACATTCAATTGATATCATGGGAAGAAATTATTTCCCCTTCATTTTGTTAACTGAATGATTCCTTTTTTATTTGGATTGTTATTCTTTTATGGAATCCTTTACCACATATAAAACATATTCCCATTCCCTTAAGACATTTTACAGTGCATTTCTTTCCATATTATTGACATATAGGTCGTTGAATATAATTACAATTATGATCAATAACACATGAACTTCCATGGGGATTTATTTATCTTGTATATGATGCATTAGAAAACTTAATCGGGTTTATGTTTTTAATTATACCTCATTATAGATGGTTAATAATAAACACAATATTTCTCACTACATACCCCATTATTTTTGATTTCTTATTCAGACAACACTACATTTTTCATAAAATCCATTGTCACTTTGGTTCTTGCTAGATCTAACCATTTTCTAAACAAAAAATTTTAATGTGAGTATATAAATAGAATAATAGTATACCGTTTTATGGGGAGTACAAACACTAAGATATCCTCATTCTTATTATCTCCAACTTTTTATATTTTTCCAAAATAATTATGATTATCCCTAACATACTAACCATTGCGGTAATAAATTACTATTAATGCTTTCTCTCATAACAACCTCTCCTCTAAAGTTATCTAAACTGTTCTTCGTTACCAACTATAAAGAACCAACCTTAAAATTTACATATTCTAGTGAAATTAGACTGTAATTAACATTTATTTTCCTAAATAACTTTAAGTTTTAGATTTTTTTGAGAAATGGGTCATAAATCATACAAAAGAAACTCATAAATTAACTTGTGGACTCTTCTAATAAGTATCCATTTTTCCACAATAGAAATTTTTTAAAATAAAAAAAGATTTATTTTTATGGAAAAAATTAATTATCTAAAAATTGACATCTTTGTTTTCCGTAACCTTGCATAAATTATTTTGAAAACATTTAAAGAATGTGATATGAGAATAAAATATATTTAAAGGACATAAAAAATAAAATAAATAACCCATTAGTCTATGAAAATATATAAAAAAATTTCTTTTTTCAAAATAATTGTTTTAGCCAATAAATCACTTTAAATACATAAATAGTTTAACAAGAAATTTAATAAGGAGTCTTAAATTCATGATAAAACTCAAAAAGGTTTCTTTGAAAGCATGGAAAACTCATAATAACTTTATAACAAAGTTATATCTCTCACCCCTTAAAATTATCATATGATTTCCCTTACAAATAATATCATTATATTACTTTTAGAAATCATAATATTCTCATAAAAAGACCCAGAAATTATAGATGAAAAATATATGTTACTTGGGAAATCATTTACATATCACTCTTACAATCATTATTATAAATGGAATAATTGTATGATCAACTTCCATACCCAATGTGTTGGAGGTCTATAATGGAACCACCCATCCTTGGACTATCACAAAACAAAACTTTTTTGTTAAATAAAAAAACACCAATCCTTAGTTTATAATGGGACCACCCTTATTAATAACAATAACCAATAACCATAAAATATGAAATATTACATTTCATTATTACACTCATAAATTTATTTTGGGGAAAATAAAAAATCCAATTTGAGATTTCTTATTTTAGAAAAACAATGAAATTAAAAAAGTAAAAATTATACACGAAAATAACCTTGTAAAATTTAAATGGGATTTTAAAATGAAATTTTAGTTAGGATGGTGGGAAAATCCATTTATATTTTTTATGTTGATGAAACATTCCTTTTATACTTTTTTGGAAAATTCAAAAAGTACCTAATTTCGGAAATGGCACAAAGATTCCTTTAAAACAATTTTTTATATGTAAAAAATGGGTAAAAATGAATTTAAAAAATACTAGGATAATAGTAATCAACATTCTTATTTTTTAAAAAAATATTCCTATGTAAGATAAAGAGTTTTTTTATGGAAACTTTAAAGATTATTTATAAAATAATGTCACATACCTTTAGTCAGACTCATCACATACTTTATTTATCTTCATGAATAATGAGCTTAGGTGAATTTATACCTTCTTAAGAAAAATTTTCATGTTAATTTTTTTTATTTTTTAATACCATGTTATATAAAATTAGTTAGTCAATTAATTTAACTTCAAATATTTTGATGATATTCGGTTCATAAGTCCAATATGACTTTAATAAGTTGACTATGGTCAAAGTGGTCATTATTCCATCATATCAAAAATAATAATTATGAAATAATTTAAATTTTTATAAATAAATTATAATTTTAAAACCAACCATTAAAAATGGTTTTGAAAAATGAACTACATTACAATCATGGACACGGTAGGCCGTACGCATGCATGAGTAATAGTTATATTTTTCGACGATAACCATAGAAAGAAGATAAGTATAATTTTATCTGTACATAATGATAATTATATCACAAATATAATATTATTTAATTAATTATACTTATATATATAATCCATATTATGTGGTGATGAAAAATGAATCACATCTCTTTGTAGAGGTGGAAGTCCACATGTACACACGAATAACGTTATTAGTTTTTAGAGAATGGAATGGTAAGAAAATGATGATATGTTATCATTTCATAATGAAAAATATTTCCTGAATATAATATATATACATATATACATTTATTACATCATTATAAATATCCTTTGGAAGTGGTGATGGAAAACAAATTACATCGGTTCACAAGATGGTAATCTGTCGTACACACGAATGATGGTTTCGTTTCCCATTTGATAGAAGAGGATATGGATATAGTTTCAGAAATTAAAATAATAAAATCTTGTTATATGTAATATATTGGTATTATTATTTTATAATTATTGATTAATATTTTGATGGGTCTAGAGAAAAAATAAAATAAAAACAAGAGGTTAAAAACTATACTTTTTATTTAGAAAACCTCCTTTTCTTTACACATTATGCCCTTTAAAGTTGGCATTCTGCGTAAAAAATCTAGAATGAAGAGATATATTATATTAATAGATTTGTTAAGATATTTTATAAAATAAATTGCGTTCATAGGTGTGAAATAATGGTTATAATATATTCCCTTTTATAAGAGAGGGGATGGGAACTCTTGAAATTTCTAAAAATATTAACATAATATATATTTTTTAATTAAAAATGGCTCCAAAATTTATTATTAAGAATATATGGTGAGTATGGGTTGAAATAATAATATTTAATAATTTTTGGACATGTTTACATCACATTTTTACCCTTATCATTTGGTTTTAACCCCTCATTAACCATTTTTAAACATACCATAACTACAAGTTTTTTTACTCTTTGACGGTTAATATAGTTACTATAAATGAAAAAGGCACATAAATGGACCACGACTGATATTATAAACTTTATAACAATCAATTTTCTGAATATAATATTTTTATAAATTATATATCTTTTAATAAAATATTAATTATTATAAAATGTCATTAATTTCAAATTTTGGAACTATTCATTTCCTTGATTTTAATAACATCCGGAAGAAAAGTAAAATTAGAAAAATACTATTTTATTTTATTTATAAAATTTCATGTTCATCAATAAAATTCATGGATCACAATAATTATCTCAAATTATATTTATTTTATTATTTTCAATATCATTTATTTGACTTTATAATTATTTGAAAAATTAACGTGTTTGCACTGTGAAAGAATTTAAGGAAGTTATTTCTTCAATAAAAATTAGAATTAAAATTAAATTACCCTTATAAATTTAAATCATTTATATATCAAAATAATATTTTTAACCAAACATATCCTATGTTTTATCCTTGTTAAAAATTGTATTGTTATTAAAAATAGGATTGTTAAATTTTTGACTTTTCTTTACATAAAATATTATTAAAGTTATAATCATATTAAAATAAAGAGATGAAAAATAATAGAACATTTTATGAATATGTTTGGAATAGATAAAATTAAATAAAACAAAATAAAGGTTAGTGTAGGGTAATTTTATATTTCGTATTATTTTATATTTAACTCTAATTACTTGATTTATCATTAACCGTTATAACGAATCATGGTAAGGTTTTTAATCGTATTGAAAAAAATAAAAGGGTGGAATTGACCAAATTTAGACACACTGATTTAAAACATTGAATAAATTTTAAAAAGATTCAAAACATATAAGTGGCATAATTTATTTAAAAATTAAATATGCAAAACACAAAGAAAAATAGTTTTCAAAAAAATATCTTTTTTAAATATAAAATGTGTGTATACTAAATTCAATTATAAAATTCATTTAAAAAACCATAATATCTTTATTTTAAATAAAAATTAAATAAGTTAATTTTAAAGCTAATACAAAATATAATTTTACTTTATAAATACTTTAAGTGAAAATATAATTTTCAAAAAAATCCTTATTTTTCACTATTCATTGGAAAATCATTTTTTCAATAAAATTCTAAAATATTTACTTGAATTTAATTTCAATATTATTATTTGAAAAGTGATATTATTTTTATAAAATCAAATTTCTAAAATTTTCCAAAAATATTAATAATATTTTTTCATAAATAATCCAGAAAAAATATTTTTGAAGAAATCATGCTTTTTTAAGAATAAATTTACTTTACTAAAAAACTAGTAATAATTTCAAAATAATTAATTAATAAAATATAAATGAGTAGGACCATTATATATTTCATAATGAGGTTAATATTATTTTTTCCAACCAATTTAAAAACTAGATTGTAATAGATAGATTTAAATAACAATATTTCATTGTTTATTTAAGCTTGTTGTTGTTTATCTTCTAAGATATTGAAAATAGTCATCCCTTTTATAATTCTGAGATATTAAACTATTAAATAAAAATATAATAATTAATAAAAAAATATTACATTAATATGATTTAATATTATAAAGGATTATTTTCAAAGAAATTGGTTTTTGAAGTGTTATGTATTTAATGTTAATAAATTAAATTGATCACATTAAAAAATTTATTGTGATATACGAAATATTTGAATATATTAATATTCATTTAATTAGTAATTTATATTAAATAAGATTAATTACACTTAAAATTTAAAAACGTCTTTTTTCTATAAAAGAAAATTGTATTTATATTTTATATTTTCAATGAAAAATTTATTTATAATTTTTATAATTTAAATTATGTATGAAATTAAATTAATTTTTTAATAGATAATTTAAAAGTTGTATTTGGATTAATTTTTTATAATTTTTTAAAATGGTTGATTTTTTTGTGGGTAGTGAAAAAATACTATTATTATAAATACTGCCACATCTGTAACATATTCATGATATAAAAATGATTTAAAAAATTACTAAACATTTTTTTAGATAAAATATGAATATAAGGATTAAAATAAAACATTTATAAATGTATATTTAAATTTGAATTCTATGATTGACATTTTAAAACCTTGATGGTGATTTATTCTAATAAAATACTAGTTTTAAACATTTAATTTAATTAAGTATTTACAAGGTTGCAATAAATTTTGGATTGGATTTATAGTTAAATAACTCTCTTATATTTATTTGTAAACTAATAAATTTCATTATAATGAATTATAGAAATTATTTTTGTGTACAATCATTTTTATGCTTAAAATGGCAGTTTTCTAAAAACTATTTTTGTTGCATTTTGTGTACTTATATTGAATTTAATCTTTACCAAATATATAAATTTAATATTTTTGAAGGTATTATATATTTGGAATCATAATATTTAAGTTAGGGAATGAGATCAATTTTTTTAGTCATAAGAATAAGTTACCTATGTAAAAAATTAGTTACTATAGTTAAGGTTAAATGTAGTAAATGGATAAACAAAGAGATAAGAAAAAATGTCACTATAACTTGTATAATTTTTATTTTATGAGTAGATGTTGACACTATCTAAACTTAGATTTTTGATATTTTGACATTTGGTTCCACCTGTATTTGATAATGACATTTATATTATTTTAAGTTAATAGTATTTAAAAAAATACCACTATCCCTCACTTAATATTTTAAATATGATATTATGATAATTTTAAGAATTAAAATAAAATAAAAATGAATATAGTTTACTATAATTATAGTTTTTAAATTATATTTATGTTATTAATTTATTTTTAATTCAAAATAATAGTATAATTTTCTAATTCACTTATGCAGTGTTGGCACAATGCCCATGAAAATAGTATAAAAGTCATAGTAAATGGTTTTAAAATATTAAAAATGATAATATTTGGTTGAAATGAATCCATTAATGTCTTTTATGGATAAAAAATATATATAATAATTAATTTTAATTCTATAATTATAAATATCTGGTTACCTAGATACCATTTTAGAGAAATTATGTGAATAGTTTTGAAAATGACTTTAAAGGGTATTTAATGTAAAACATTATATTATTAACTTATTTAAAAATAAATAGTATCTTATAATTATTCAATTATATGATAAATGGTACATAATACCATCCATGGTATATTTATGCGCTACTTTAAATTTTAAAAATTTCATTCTAGACCCTTAATGATATAATATTTTATAAAAATCCATTGATTTTTGCCTATAAAATGGGACTTAACTAAAATTTTAAAAAATTCATATGAGATAATATTTCTATCAAAATTCTACCCAATTTTTTTTAAAACTTTCCATATCACTATATATGAAATTTTTGTAATGATAAACTTCTATTCCAAAGGCCTTTTGTTCAATATAAAGGAGGATATCAAAAGTAAGAGGTAATCATATTAAATGAGTTCATTCAGGTTTATTTCATCTTAAAACTCACCCAAATATTCCATTGCCATATTAATATAATAAAATATTTATAATTAGTTTACTTAAATTTTATTTTTTTTATCAAACAACCATCATTTATGTGACGTCCTGAACCTGGGTGCCACTCAAAGATGCCTTGATCCCGGTTGGCCGCATAGCCTCAATCGCATCTCCCTGAATGCCAAAGGCTATCAGCTGGAAGTGAGGGAATTAGTAGTGTATATTGGGAGACTATTCCATCATTTCCAAAAATTTTCCCAACAAATAAATGTAATAACAGGTAAATAGTGGAAGTAATATAAATATATGGCATAAAAGAAGAAGATAGAATAAGAAACAACAGGTGCCGTTGATAATAATACTCAAAAACAAGTGATAAGGTATTTTATGTGTCTATTAAAATTTGAAAACATGGATAAAATAAAACATGAAATCCATTCTATATAAAAGTATAAAAAAGAAACAAAATACTATCCAAGCATCTTGATCTCTAGCCCAGTCATCTCCTACCAAGTTGCACTCTATGAAAGCAAGCAATATTAGGTGTCCAAGGTGGGACACTTAGCTTTTTCAAAACCTCCATACATGTAATCTGTCTAGGTACTTGTGGTGGCCCAAATATGGTGTTAGATAAATCTTAGTTGGCCACCACCGATGATGTCTATAACTTCCATCTTGTGTAATATAAAATGAAACAATGTACAAGCATGGATATATTAAAGTAAATAAGTATAGTAACATAAATACCCAAGTACCTACTTTGGACTCATCTAATGTTTTTACATCTAACTATTTCATTAGATAATTATGTTCAAGTTTATATAGTAAGTCACTTGAGGTATAAAAAAACTAACATCCTGAAATAATATTAATAATAAGTACAGATCAAATATATAACATGGCATACAAGAAGATAATAATAATAAAGAGGAACCATGGTAATAATCAAGGAATACTTGACCATAGGGGTCAAGACAAATCATTAATAACCTATATCTTGGATATTGAGGTAATAGTGTAATCTAAGGGGAATTGACCAAGGAATTACACAATAATGTAATTCCAACGAATTCCAATGAATTTATCTAAGGTAAAATGGGATAAGAAGTGATTAGGCCCAAGGGTGTATCCACGGTCCAAAATCTTCATAGACATCATATTACATCCAAGGTGTGTATCCAAGTAATAAAATTATAATAATGGAGGGATCCTATAGTGTAATACCCGACATCCACTGATAGAAAAGGATTTTTTCATTCCGGGTATCAACCATGGCAATAAGAATCCATGAACCAAAATGGTGTTCATGAGTACTCAAGGTATTCACTCAGGAATCCAAGGATGGATCTTGTTTTACAACTCATATCAAGATATCAATGTCTATATACAATAGGCACATTTTAATTGATTCATTAAATTAATTAGGCCTTTCAATAAGCAAGACATTTAATAAGTCATATTATTCAACTCCTTTCCTTTCAATAGTGTGACTAGGATAATAGGTCATGAAACCATTTATTAATTCATATAAGTCATATTCAGTTCATTAGGTTCAATTTTCTGCCTTTAATAATCCTGAAAAGGTGTTCTATATATATGAAATCATGTTTTTCAATTACATTTAATTAGGACAAGTCATATATATAATATACTTAGAAACTACATATAGTATTTATTTATCAAGTAGATGAACATACCTTAGGAGTTCAAGTGATAAGAATACATGTTATCGCAGTTGAAACTTCATTAATTGATTTAAAGGTTTACCTTTATCTAGGTAATGTCAAGTCACACCCGAACAATGTTATAAATAAATACAAAGAACCACTAAAAGAATAGGTAAGGAAAACACCCAACATAGGGTGGTTGGTGTTGAGGTCATAACCAGTAATGATTGATAAAATATACAACAATGGTCTTAGAATACAATTATAATGACTATAAGAAATGAAAATGAATGCAGTAGGCCAAACCTTATGAAATCCACACGTGCAAAACTACAATAGTTTGTAAAACTTTGAAAACCTGAGGTATAAGTTATAGTCCACCAACATAAGACCATACGACTCTCCTCATCTAGTATTAGCCATTAGATTATCCTGTATTAGAAGGGATCTGAAGAACGGATCGACACTAGGAAAATAAGGCATATGGGCCTGCAATTAAATGGCATTATCGAGGGGACGAATAATGATGAATGACTAAAAAGGAATTTATATCTTATCGGGAGAAATATTGAAAGATAAAATATGATTTGATCAGAATCTGTGTGGATGAATGAGATCAAATATTACCAAAGAGAGGATTGAGAGATCAAAAAATGGGAGAGGAGCCTTTGTTTTCCACTGAGAGAAGTAATAGTAAAGAGTAAATTTAATAATTTCATTATGGGAGAAATGGTCATTTTCTCACAAAATTCCTAGGTCACTTGGTTTGGCACCATGGTTGTACAAAACATGTGCCAACCATGATTGAATCTCTACCTTAAGAGGGGACCCATATGGTTAGAATGCATAGTTTGGGAAACTATAAACCAAACATGTTAAATGGCTCTACTTAATATAGAAGAACATATGTACAGCTGTAAGGACCAATCTTCACAGTTTCCTCAAACCATGTATCCTCTTGCTACTCACTACCGATCCTCATATGATTAGTAGTAACCATGAAACCTGACTCACATGGTATATACTAACCATGACACTTTTTTATTGTTCCCATAGTCAGGTTTTCAAGCTCTGAAAAATCCCCAGACCCCCTTATAACCTCTATAACCACATTATGCACCCATATTAGGTAAAAAACAAATAATTAGATAGAATTTAAAATTATCCATACCAGAGTGAAAAAATATAATCTTATAGTATTCCACCCTTAAAGGAACTCATCCCTGAGTTCACCTTCCAAGGACAGAGAAACACTATCTGAGAACGACTTTGGCCACTGAGCACGTACCTCAGCCTCCCACTCCTAAGTATCCTCCTATACACAACCATGCTAACATAACACCCATACTAAAGGTAAAGACTGGTCTGGGAGAGGCTTTGAGCTCTGGTCAATTATAAATATAGGACACTCCTTAAAAGAAGCATCAGTATCCAACTCAACTTCCTCAGGATCGAAAGTATCAAATGGGTCTACATGATAATGGAAAAGCTGCAAAATGTGGAAAACATCATACGTGGCATGGTACCTATGAGGTAATAACAACCAATAGGCCATTGTATTGACTCTCTCTAGAATCCCAAATGAACCTACAGAATTAGGAGACAACTTCTCTTTCCCCCTATCCATCTATTCCCAATCCTAGGTGATACCTGTAAGAAAACACAATCCCTGACCGCAAACTTCAGAGGTCATCAATGGTGATTGACATAAGATTTATGTCCATATTAAATAGTATAAATACAATTCCTAAATATCTGAACCTACTCTGATTTATTCTATATGAGGTGAGGAAGTTTTAGTAATGCCTCTCCTACCATTAACTAGTACAAGGGTGATCATCCTGACCTACCAAACAAGGCCTCAAAAGGATCCATCTGAATCACTAATTAAAATATATTATTGTACGGGAAATCAAAGAGAGGGATATGTTTGTATAAAGAACCTGAGAAATAAAGGAACCATTATCTAATTGTTTCCCCAAACACATATATCATCTATTTCAATAGACCATTGGTCTGAGGATGAAAAGATATTCTTATAAGCACCTGTGTACCCATAGCTTTCTGCAATCCATGCCAGAACCGTGATGTGAAATGAACTTCCCTATCTGAAATGATATTATAAGGGACCCAAAGTATTCATATGATCTCATAGATATACAATCATCCTATATCATCAACTAATAATGTTTCCCAAATAAGAAGTAATTGGGATACTTTCGTTAGTCTATCAATGGTAAACCAAATTGCGTCGCTACCTCGAGGAGACCTTGGTAACTCATTTAAATTCCATGGAAACATATTTCCATTTCCATTTGGGGAATGGAAGTGGATATAAAAATCTTATAGGTCACTAGTGCTCCGCCTTTACCATTTTAGAGGTGGAACACCTAGTTATAAAACTTTTTATATGATATTTCAACCCATGCCAGCAATAATTGAATCACATATCTTGATACGTCTTGGAGATTCCTAGATGAACTTCCCACTGAGAAGTGGAAGAATATCACATAGTTTTCACTGTAATATATACAGGAACCCATATATACTCATGTACATGTAGGATTTCATCTAAGCTAATAGGCCAATCCAGAGGTGTGTCCTCACCAGTAATTCTCTCTTAGAGAACCAAGACTTTAAGAACCGAAAATTCCCTTCTCTTCACCGTATCAATGATGAAAGAGGTAACTTTCAAGGATGAGAGATAATACTTCTCATGAATATCATAAAACTCCAGATATACCTCAGAAAATAGATCCATTAATTTCCATTCATCACTAGCTTCTCGTATAGCCTGTGCCTAATTTTACTGACTTAAGGAATCCGCTACCACATTGCCCTTTCTAGGCATATAGGCAAGGTTAAAATTGAATTAATAAAGATATTTGACCCATATTTTCTGTTTGAGGATCAATTCATTTTGTTAAAGTTATATTTAAGGATCTTATAGTCTTTATACACCATAAATCATTCACCAATTAGATAGAGTCTCCATCAATGTAAGGAATGGACAACTGCTGCTAGATCGAGGTCCTACATTAGGTAGTTTCTCTCATGAGGCCTCAGACACTAAGATCCACAAACAAAAACTCTATCCTCCTACACCATCACTACTCTTAGGACAATGTTAGATGCATCAAAAAAAACTGTATAGCCTCTTCCAGGATCTCTAAGTATTAGAATAGGTGCTGAGACAATCCTTTCAATCGTCTCCTAGAAGAATTTATCACATGCTTCTAACCATTGGAACTTAACACCCATATTTTTATGACCTGTAAGAGGTGAAATAGGGAATGAGTAGTCCTTTAAGAAATTCCTTCAATATACATCCTTCCCTAAGAAACTCCATAGATGAAACATGTTCTTAAGATGCTCCTAAGAAACCATAACACAAACCTAGTCTCGTTCAACTAGTAATCTTAATTCGGGGATAGTATGACCCAATAAGTGAACTTCTTAAATCAAGAAGTGGCACATGGAAAGATTCAAAAAATGATGATGCTACCTCAATTTATTAAAAATGATATCAAGGTGCTTACGATGGTCTCTACCAGTTTGAGAATATCTTAAGATGTCATCCTCAAATCTATGAAAATAGAATCCAAATGGGGTGGAACACTCTATTCATCAAATCCAAGAAAATGGTAGGAATGTTCGTATGACCGAACGACATAAAAAGGTACCTAATATGAAAATTCATACGCGGTATGTTTTAAAGCCTGAATCACATCTGATGATAGCTCCATCTTAGTTTAATATTAGAGAAAACCCTAGATCATTGGAGAAAGTGAAAGATATCATATATTCAAGGTAGTGGATTCCAGTTATTGACCAAAAGCTAGTTAAACCATATATAATCTACAATGAAATGTAGTTTCCCTTCCCCTTTCTTGGAAAAAAGAATTGGTTGACCCCAAGTTGATGTTCTTGGCCATATAAAACCTTTGTCCTCGAAATATTGCAACTACCACTTGAGCTCACTGAGCTCTGTAGGATTCATCCTTCATAGAGTAATGGACAGTGTATCTTCACCTAGAAAAAGCTCATTTAAAAAATCTACCTATCACCCCGAAGGTAATCTATAAAAAACATCAGGAAAGACATCCCTAAAAATATCTACAATAAGAGGAAATTTATCCTGATATAAACCCCGATCATCCTTGAAGAGATTAAAAATATGAGCATTCACTAAACATATCCCATGATGCTTTGGTCTATATCATAACACCGGGATATCCCACTCAACCTTGTGTAGATAATTACTACACAATGTTTTTGTAAATGATACCCTGTAGTGATATACATCTACGATGGCATGATACGAGACCAAATGATCCATCTTGAGAATGATATCAAAGCCTGTAATCTCATGAATAATGAGGTCCCACAATAGAGGGTAAATACCTTCCTCAAAAGGAAAGTCCTTTTGTTGGTTTATGCCCTCTAACTATACTTACAATGGTGTATCTAGGGCTATTACACTGCAATAATATTATATTTCTAGCCGAAGAGATTCCACAATAGATAAAGAGCTGAAGGAGTGTGAAACACCTATATCAACTAAAGAAGCTACTCAAGTGGAGGGTACTAAAATAATACCTCATACTGTAGATGATCATGCACTTTTATACCCAGGTATCAGCTGCAATGAATGGAACTAACCAGATTAATGGCCCCGTGTTATAGCTGGACTACCCTAAGAATGACTGCTCTACTAGAGAAGATGATATGATGTCTGTCTACCACTTCCATGACCTCCTACTTTCCCATTCAATTTAGTACAAATAAAACTCCCTACCCAATGTATCATAAAAGAACCTCCCCTAATTATGGAGTTGGTGGTCATCCTCCTCCCTGTAAGTATATTGAAAGGTCTTACTGAATATCTGATTATGTCTCATACGATGGAAATCAAGGCACTCAATCATATATCTATCACACTAAGGCTTCATATTCCTCTACCTTCCACACCGATGGCAAAAAAAAGTCTACTAATGTTGTTAATCTTACTACCATTTCTCTAATATGAAACCTCAAGGAAAGATTTCCTACTACCAGAAGAACTATCGGTCTACCCAAGAAATAGTCTTCTATGCCTGGTACTATCACATTCCCTCAGGTTGTGCTCAGTGATAAGAGCTTGATTTACTATTTCAGAGAAATTAGTTAGGAAAAAAACATTCACTTAAGTATGGATGGAATAATAAAGACCATCCTCAAAGCATCTTGCATACAAAATCCTCTCATTGGCAAGAAGTGGTTGAAAGAATGCTAATTTAGTAAAACAAGATGAATACTCCATGTCTAACATAACATGCTACTCTAGGTGAATAAACTCACATGATTAGTCAGTCTTCATCATCTGAGGAATTAAGTAATCATAGAAAGCAGTCAGGAAGTCAGCCCTTATCATGCCCTGATAGCAACCAACAAAGGTGATTACATCCCACCAGTGCTTGGTCAAACCATTCATCATGTAAGTATCAATCTTGAACCTCTGGTCTTGAGGAATCTCCAAATGCTCTAATATAGATTGATTGGCCTCATTAAAAGACTCAGTAGTATGTGGACCACCATCCCCTAAGAAGGTTGGAGGATACTGCTACTGGAACTCACATGTCAAATCATACATTATAGGTGTAGGTCATTGAGCACCTTGCATGGACTACATCAGATGTATGAAACTCTCATGAAGCTAAGTGTCAGTAACCAAATCTGGTTTAGTAGGTGGTGCATCATGTGGAACTACTAACAGTAAAACTGAAAATTTAGGTCCCATCATATCTACATAATGGTCATCACCACCCTCCTAGTTCACAACACAAGTACATCATGGAGAAATTTTTCTTAAAATACCAAGAAAACGACTTAGAAAAATCATTGAAGAAATTATAAACACCATAAGAAGTATAATGTAAAAATAAAGGCTTTATACCCAAGGAATACTACCCCAACTACCCTCATAAAAGGATAGGTATTGGTAAGTTCTCTTGTATAAATTATTGGGGCTCCAGAAGATAAAGGGTCAACTATACCTTTCCCCATAATTTTCTAGAAACCATTTCATTTTATAAGTCATGTTATACTTTGAAAGCTTATTTTACTTATAAAATTAACTCAAAGTATGGTTAAAATGGTTTGCCATTCCAAATGAATTAAGGCCCAAACACCTTATCACTGAGATCAATATCTGTTTTATTTTAATTTAATCTTTTCTACATTTGGAATCAAAATGTAACGGGTTATATATGATGGATTGGCTTGGTAAACAACCCATTCCAACCCATGAGGGCCCATACACCTCATGAATTGAAACTAGAAATCACTCACTCACAACCAAAGCATAGCACATGTTTAAATATAAACAAGGCTCACTCAATAATCATAGGAATATTAAATAGTTTTATTAGTGAAATACACATATATGGCCTATAATATGAATGAAATGTGAATTCTATGTTCCTATAGTAATTCATGATTGATGCTACTTTACCTCATCTCATCAGGCGAAGGATAAATGCAACCATCAATCAAAATTATAAAAATAATAATTACAACACATCATGTGAATCACCCAACGATGAAATGATGTCAACTATAAGAGGGATAAGTATAACAACAATCATTATTCAGGTAACTTATCATTTACCTTGAAAATGGGTTAGCTATGCCCTCACAGAACTTATAACCAAGTTCAAAGTGGTCTTAATATCTTATCTATTGTCTCTAAATAGTAAATAAAGAAATAAATGCTCTGATACAACATTTTGAAATCCTGAACAAAGGTTCCACTGATAGTCGTGTCGAGCCTAGTTGTCTACAAGGACTCGAGGGAATCTCTATGAATGCAAGAGGCTTTTGACTAGAAGTGAGGACGTACGGAGTGTCTATATAGAGACCATGACTTTATTACCAATGTTCAGCACATCAAATAAATGTAATAACAAGTAAATAGAGGAATAAATATAAATATATAGAATAATATAAGTATAATGAATAATAAAAAATAGGTGAAACATATAATAATACTAAAAACGGATGATAAGGTATGTCAAGTGTATATAAAATTGGAAAACATATATACAAGGAAACAAAAAAATATATGTTATGAAAAAGAATCTAAAAGAAACCAAAAACTATCCAAGAATATAGAGCTCTATCTTAGTCATCCTCTACCAAGATCTATCCTATCAAAACATGAAATATCAGGTGTCCAAGGTGGGATGCTTCCCTTTGTCAACACCTACGTAAATGTAATCCTCTTGGGTACAAATGGAGGCCCGAATAGAGTGTGATATAAATCTCAATAGCCACCAACAATGGATTCTATATCATCCATACATTGATATATAATCTAAAACAATATAAAGGCATGAATACATAAAATCAAACCAGTACAGTAACATAATTACCCATGTTTTTAATTCAGCCTCAGCTGGTCTCTGAACATGTAACCACTTCATTAGTTAATTATGTTCTAGTTTGTGTAGTAAGTCATGTGAGGTACAACCAGCACTGAAATTCTAACACAATAATAATAATAAGTAAAAATCTAATGTATAAAAAGGCATCCATAATGATAATAATAATGAGGAGGATCCAAGGTAATTACCATGGAATCCTTGACCTCGGGGGTTGATCCAAATCAGTAATAACCTATAGCCTTTCTATAGGGTTAAGAGTGTAATCCAAGGGGAATTACCTATGGAATTCCACAATAGTGAAATTATAATAGAGTTAGTGAAATTAGTCTAACGTAAAATAAGATAAGAAGTGACTAGGACCAAGGTTGTATCCAAGAAACCACATATCTATAGACATCATGCTAGATCCTATGGGTTTATCCAAGTAATTCTATAATAATAATGGAGGGATCCTATGGTTTCCTACCAAGAATCAATTAATATACAAGGATTGGGTTTCTAGGTGGGCATCAACAATGGAAACAAGTATCCCTGAATAAGAATAATTCCCACGAGTGGTCATGGAATTCCCTTGGGAATCCAATGATGGTTCTAGTCTAACCACTCCTATAAAGAGGTCAAGGTTCATATATAATTAGAACATTATAATTGATTGATTAAATCAATTAGTCCATGTATTAATCATTCCAATAATAAATTATATAGCTCAATCTATTTCCTTTCATTTTTGTGATAAGGATAATAGTGAATTCAACCATTTATTAAATCATATAAGTTATTTTAAATACATTAGGTTCACTCTACTACCTTCCATAAGCATGGAAAGGTTTTATATGGACGTTCAACCAAGTTCTTCAATTATATTTAATTAGGCCATGTCATATATATAATATAATTTCCCATTACATATAGGATTTATTTATAAAGTTAAATAACTTACCTTAGGAGTTAAAATGATAAGAATACATGAAACGTAGGTAACAATTCATTAATTTAGTTAAACACTTAACTTTATCAAGATCAAGTCAATGAACACCCAAATGATGGTGTAGGTAAATATAAAGAACCACTAAAGGCATAATTATGGAAAACACCCTTCTTGGGGTAGTTGGAGTTGAGTTCATGACCTCTAACGATGGATAACATATATAACAACCATCATAGAATAAAATTATAACAACTATAATCAAGGAACATGAATTTGATAGCCCATGCCTAATGAAATACACATGTACATAACTTTGAAAATTTATAAAATGATTGAATCCCAATGGATGAGTTTTAGAACACCAACCATAGGATCGTATGACTCTCCTCATCTAGTATTAGCCTTTAGTTTGTCCGGGATTGTAAGAGATCTGAATAATATATCAATTCCCTAAAAATGGGCATATTATCCATCATCTAAATAATGTCTTTGAGGGGAATAATAATGATGAATGACTACAAAGGAATTTAGATCATACCATAAGGGATCCAACAAGATAAATAGTTCTTTTATTGGGCTCTAGATGGAAACAAATAATCAAATGATACCAGATGTTCATTTGAGAGATCAAAAAATGGGATATGATCCTTTTCTGTTTTATAGAGAGAAATGAGAAGAAATTGGATGTTTAAACATTTATTTAAGGGTGAAATGGTCATTTTACCCCAAATTCCTAATCACATAGTTTGTATAAGGCCCCGACCTTAAACCTTACTTAATATTGAATTAAATGAATAATTCACGTTGAGGATCTTTTCAGGTTTGGAGTTTTAGAGAATTAGAACATAACTATAACATCTCAAAAGATTACAAAGTAGTCACTTCTACTAAGTTTCCTTAATAAATAAAAAAACTCTTAAAAGAAACATGTCTAGTTCCATGTTTTATATAGCATGACACTCCCTTGATCCCGTCCTGGACCTTATTCCACATTATGTCCTCTGAAAAACATTTCAAAAAAAGTTGGGGTGAGCATAAAAAGCTCAGTAAGGGATACACAAAGAGTGAAAACTGTTAGTTTTTCAAACATCAAGTAAAACATGTATACTCTATCAAAGTAATACCTTCACCTTCATGAAGTGGTAAAAACTCTTCACTGAATAAAGTATCATTACTTACCTTTTTGTAACCAAAGGATTACCATAAAACCCATATAAAGAACACATAACATATATAAAGGTAACTTGGGACATAAACATACTTAAGTGGAATAACCATACGGTCGACTTCCACACATATCACTTAATGGAATAGCCATACGGCCAATTTCCATACATACTTAATGGAATAGCCATACAGCCGACTTCCATACCCAATGCATTGGAGGTTATAATGTAACCACCCGTCCTGGTATTCACGGCACCACCCGTCATATGGTTTATAACGTAACCACCCGTTAAAATGTCCATGTACCAATATAAAATCATAAAACATAAAACCAATATAAAGGAATGATAACATTTACACATTTCAATCACAATATATCATAAACATATTGACATAATAGAATCCTTTATCAAAACCATTTTCAATACCAAAATACATAAAAGAGTATATGGTATTTATTTTATTTTAAAAACATTACGGCTTGTTGAGGAAGCCAAAGACCAAATAATACTCGCGGCGGCGGAAAAGGTCGTTGTCACCGCGTACGTAAAAAAAACATTCCTTTTTTTCGTTTAGTAAAACTCTTCATAGAAAAAGATTCCTTTTGTATAAAAGTAAAAGTCAAAGGGCTTTATACACCATATAAAAGAAAGTTGTGTATAAAACAAAATATGCCTCAATGAAAGGAGATTGAGATGAAGTCCCTTACCTCGGGTCCGACTTGACTCGATCATTCTTTAACATCCTGAATAATAAAATTGATTTAATTTATACTTGATAAAGAACCTTCTTAAAGTTCATTATTCCTTTTATATCACTTATTTCCATGTTATAAACATTATGTAACCATTTAAGTTAATAATGTTTGTTTTGTCAATATTTGGTTCTTAAGCCGAAAATGGACTTCTTACAATTACATGTTGTTTGTGTGGTCAAAGGTTCGTTATATCCATAATGACATTCCTGATTTTGATATCATATATATCATATATATCCAGCATATACATGTATTTATAATATTACATAATCATTTAGAGGTAAGAAATTAAATGCACCGTTCATGGAGACGGTAAGCTGTACGTACACATGAACGCTACTTTCATTTCTATTTCGTATTTTATAGGATGGAATCATAATGATATAAGATTATATTATAATTCCAGTATAATAAAATATATAATATCATTAAATTTATCCTTTACACATCCCACATATGGTATTAACGAATCAAATAACTTTCAGGGGGCGGTAGTCCGCACTTCCTAAAATGAAGATATCGTGTTTACCCATAATGAAAACAATAATGGTATGCCATAAATGAAAAATACAGAAGCTTAAGGAAAGAATAAACATATTATATATCATATATAAAAATATTGACATCATAATGGCCACCTTTGAAGGTGTTAAATGAGTATTGAACAATCATCGTTTCGGGAGGCAGAATTTCGCCATCCACGGAAACCGTATGTTCTTTAACCATTTGATGTAGTTTTAGGAGAGTTCAGCTCTAATAAATCTTATAACAACATCCTAGTATATTTAATATACGTTTTTGTTAGAAAATAAGTAAATAAAAAGAGTTTAGTGGGTTGGAGAAGCAAAATAAAACAAATGAACAAGAGATAATGAATTACCTTTAAAAGTGTAACTCCTTTTGATTTGAGCCTAAAGGATTCCTTTGAAAGGATTATGCCCAAAAAGAATCCTCTAGGATTAGTAGAGGGATGTGGAGAGAGTAAATGGGCAGGGGATGGCCGATCCAAAGGCTTGAGGAGTGTGTTAAATGAGGTAGAGGTGGGGGCCTTTTATAAGATGAGAGGAGGGGCACTCTTGGAAAGTAAAGAAATATTACCTTATTTGAAAATGAGTTTCGGATTTAAATGGTCCCACATTGATATAATTCGTGTATAAGGTGATAAGGGTTCTAAATCTACCCATACAATAGGTTTTTGGACATGTTTAGGTTTTAGATATTACATTATCTTTCCATTTTATTTAAATCGTTAAATAATGATGTCATCACTGCATCATTATTATGTCATAAATAATTTAATTGATTTAATGTCTAAAAATTATAAAAAAAATACTATGATGTAGAAAATCGTTTTATCTTCCCAATGACTATTTATAATCAAAAATATGATCTTTATAACCCCATGTAGAAATTGTTTTCGTAAAACATATTATGTTTGTGTCATTTTTAATATTACATTAAATAAAAAGTTATTTATGTCATTTCCCAACCAAAGTGGCTCCATGGGGTCCCCAAGTTGACCCATGTCTTGTATTGGTCGGCCATGACATATCCAATGAGGGTAGGAGATGTTTCAAGCTCATCTAATATTATTAAAACATTATTTTTACCTTAAACTACACTAATTACAACTAATCGTGATTAAAAACTTAATAAGTTACTATTCTCCAAAAAATTATTTTTATCTCATTGAACCACATTTTACTTCTTAATTACAATCATGTATGTCGGATTTTTGGAAATCAAAACACAATGATTGCAAAATTTCATTTAAACGGAAAAATCATTTTTTATAAGTACCACTTAGTGGTTTCACTATTCATCAAAAATTGATGTTTTTCAGAAAATTACAAAAAATTCCCCCTAAGCTATATTTGAATTACGAATTCAAAAATGAAGTCTATTTTACAAAATTCAAAATATATAAGCCACATTAATTAATTTAATAATTAATTCCCGCTGTCAGAGCAAATAGCGTGTTTTTATGAAACAATAAGTATCAAAAGATTGACACTAGTTTAAGTCTGATTTCGAAGTGAAATTAATTCCAACGACCATTATTGGATTTAATGGAAAAAATATTTTCTAATTTCACTTTAAAACCAATTCAAAATATGATCTAATCATATAAATAAATTAGATTAAAAAGAGGCTTTGAATTAAAATACAACATTTTACACTATTCATGAAAAAAATGAACTTTATCGGAAAGGTACCAAACATTTACACAAAGTAAATTTTGATGTACCGATTCTAAAGAAGAGTTATTTTTGGTCCAATAGAAATTATAAGATTTATCAAAACTATATTTAATGACGGTTCTCCGTCAAAAGGTGGTAAGTGAACCCTTAGTGAAAATTAGGGTATAAAAGCCTAAAATTGAACTCTTTCCGTATTTTAAGCCTTTATCTTTTATTGGGTAATGTAAAAACATTTAAAAATATATATAATCATATTTTAGTTATTTTTATCCATTCCCGCCAGTACAACAACTACTTGTTAACTAACATTTAAAATAATAGTATTTTATTACTTGTGTGCAACGTAAGTTTTCAAAGAAACTCATCGTTGCGTATCAGGTACTCTATCGAACGTAGAAACCCCTTTTAATTAAAATTAATATTTAATTCGTAAATATTAATAAATATGAAAATTATTTATTCTTTAATTAACTGGGATGTTACATTCTTCCCCCCTTCTGGGAATTGTGTCCTCGCAATTTTATTCACTTATCAAAATAAGTGGGGGTATTTATCCCTCATAGCATTTTCAGATTCCCACGTTGCCTCTTCAATCACATGGTTTTTCTACAAAACCTTTACCTGATGAATCACAAGGCACACACAATATCTTCCCAAATCTCAAAACACAATCATTATCAATGTTGAATTCAGGAAACTTACCTTTCTGAACCAGCTCTATCTTTTTCTTCAACTCACTGTCTCGCTTCTGTGCTTGCTTGATTCTATCTTATAGAGAAGATTTCACTGATACCTGAAACAAAATAGAAGAACATCCTGTACCAACAACTTCTATGCCAAAGTTCATCAAATCTTTAACCAAAGGATCACGTTCCAAACGCAACATTGCTAATGAAGCATTACTTTTTCGACTCAAAGCATCAGCCACTTTATTTGCATTTCCCGGATGATAATGAATTGTACAATCATAATCCTTGATTAATTCCAGCCATCTCCTCTGTCTCATGTTCAATTCTTTCTGAGTGAATATATACTTTAAACTTTTGTGATCAGTATATATTTCACACTTAACTCCATTCAAATGATGCCTCCAAATTTTTAAAGCAAAGACTACAACATCTAATTCCAAATCATGTGTAGGGTAATTTACCTCATGAGTTTTCAACTGTTGTGAAGCATAAGCAATTACCTGATCATTCTGCATAAGGACACAGCCAATTCCCTTCAACGAAGCATCACTGTATATAACAAACTCACCATTCCTGGAAGGAAGTGCCAAAACTGGAGCATTCACCAATCTTCTCTTCAACTCCTGAAAACAATCATCACATTCTTTTGTCCAGATGAACTTAACACCCTTACGAGTTAGCTTAGTCATTGGACTAGATAACCATGAAAAATTTTCAACAAACCTTCGGTAGTAACCTGCCAAACCAAGAAAACTACGGATCTCGGTTACATTTGTGGGTCTTGGCCATTATTCAAAAACTCTTGTTTTAGTAGGATAAACAGTTATGCCATCTTTTAAAACAATGTGACCTAGGAAAGAAATTTGTTGTAACCAAAACTCACACTTGCTGAATTTTCCATATAGTTTCTTTTCTTTTAAGGTTTGCAAGATAACCCTTAAATGACTTTCATGCTCCTCTTTACTTTTAGAAAACATCAAAATATCATCGATGAAAACAACCACAAACTTATCCAAGAACTCATGAAAAAATTCTATTAATAAGGTCCATGAATACAGTAGGTGCATTGGTTAACCCAAAAGGAATAACTACAAATTCATAATGGCCATATCTAGTACGGAATGCAGTCTTCGGAACGTCTGCTTCTTTTACATTCAACTCATGGTACCCCGACCTCAAGTCAATCTTCGAAAAATATTGAGCTCCCTGGAGCTGATCAAACAAATCATCGATATGAGGCAAAGGATACTTGTTCTTAACAGTAATATTATTCAAGGATCTATAATCAACGCAAAGTCTCATTGATCCATCTTTCTTTTTAACAAACAAGATAGGAGAACCCCATGGTGATGTTCTAGGTCGAATGAAACCTTTATCTAAAAACTCCTAAAATTGTTTCTTTAACTCTAAAAGTTCAACTTGAGCCATTCGATAAGGGGGTTTTGAAATTGGCTTAGAATCAGGAACTAAGTCAACAGTAAATTCAACTTCCCGATCATGAATAATACCAGGAAACTCATCAGGAAAAACATCAAGATACTCATTTACCATTGGCACATCATTAATCTGAACAGTTCCTTTATTTTCAACAATATGGACAAGGTAACATTCATTTCCATCTTTTACTAGTTTCTCAACTTCCTGATATGTAATCAAAATCAAGGGTTCATTCTTGTACACAAACTGAAAATCTTTCTGAAAAGAAACCATTTTAGCTCTGCAGTCAATCTTAGCATGATAAACAGAAATGCAATCTATGCCCAAAATAACATCAATCTCTACTAGAGGCAAAACAATAAGGTTTTCTGGTAGATTCTTTCCACACACAAGGATATGAAGGTTCTTATAATTCCTTTTTGTCTCAACGTTCCCTCCGGGTGTTTTTACCATAAGTTCAGGATTCATATCTTGATATGGAATTTCCAATTTACTAGAAAACTTCTCAGAAATGAAAGAGTGTGTAGACCCTGAATCAAACAACACATTGGCATAATCTGAACAAACAAACAGTGTACCTGATACCACTTCATTCGATGGCCCAACATCTGCTGAAGTTGTTGCAAAGGATTTCACCACCCCATTCTGCTTGTAGTCTGGCTGCATTCCCCGAGTTGAGTTCTTCGTTGGACACTCGTTTGCATAATGACCCATTTCATTACACTTAAAACATATTACCGTTGGCTTTTCATTGCCTTCTTGATCATCTTCCTTACAGTTACGAGCAATATGAACAGACTTACCACACCGAAAGCACTTACCAGACTTGGATAAACATTCTCCAGGATGCATTTTACCACACTTCTCACAGGATGGATATTTGGTTTTCTTACCTCCTTGCTTCTTTGACGAATTATTCCCCTTTGCCTGCCAACTAGACATCTTATTCTGTTGTTTTTCATAGAACACCTGATCATCGGCAAACTCCATTTCCACCTTTCCAATCGAGTGAACTTTGCTTCATAAGAAGCCACAGAATCATCATCCTGCCTCAATTCTAGGAACTGTTTTTCCATCCTAAGACGAACCACCTTAGGAAAATATTTCTCAAGAAACATACCTTTGAATTCGTCCCAGTGAAGATCCTCAATCTCATCACTATCCCTGATATTTTTCACCATCGACCACCACTGATCAGCTTCACCTTCAAAACGGTAAATAGCAAGACTAACCTTATGATGTTCTGAATACCCCATGACATCAAAAATCTTCTCCAGTGCTTTAATCCACCCTTCATCTTGCACAGGGTCAGATGATCCTCTGAATGATGGGGGATGTTTCCTCATGAAATGTTCCACCAATGACATGTTCCTCTGTGGTTGATCTGGCAGATATCGTGCATGGATACCACCACCATTTATAGCCTGAGTCAACTGTGCCATCACTTCAACAAACTGTTCAGTTCCGATTCCGACCATCTCAGGTTGCTGATTTGGAAGGTTGTCTTCCTCCTGATGTCGTCCCAACATAGCTGCTTTGTTTCCTCTGCGGAAAACCATTCTGAACACAGAAATATCTTAGGCAAAGCAACATGGTAATCCGTAAATGCTATATCATTTCAATCATATTAGAATTTAACACTTTTCTAACTCCTAAAGTTATCTAAACTGGCCTTTGAAACCAACTATAAGGCCCCGGCCTTAAACCTTACTTAATATTGAATTAAATGAATAATTCACATTGAGGATCTTTTCAGGTTTAGAGTTTTAGAGAATTAAAACATAACTATTACATCTCAAAAGATTACAAAGTAGTCACTTCTACTAAGTTTCCTTAATAAATAAAAAAAACTCTTAAAAGAAACATATCTAGTTCCATGTTTTATATAGCATGACATTCCCTTGATCCCATCCTTGACCTTATTCCACATTATGTCCTGTGAATAACATTTCAAAAAAACATGGGGTGAGCATAAAAAGCTCAGTAAGGGATACACAAATAATGAAAACTTCTAGTTTTTCAAACATCAAGTAAACCATGTATACTCTATCAAAGTAATACCTTCACCTTCATGAAGTGGTAAAAACTCTTCACTGAATAAAGTATCATTACTTACCTTTTTGTAACCAAAGGATTACCATAAAACACATATAAAGAACACATAACATATATAAAGGTAACTTGGGACATAAACATACTTAAGTGGAATAACCATACGGTTGACTTCCACACATATCACTTAATGGAATAGCCATACGTCCAATTTCCATACATACTTAATTGAATAGCCATACGGCCAACTTCCATACCCAATGCATTGGAGGTTATAACGTAACCACCCGTCCTGGTATTCACGTCACCACCCGTCATATGGTTTATAACGTAACCACCCATTAAAATGTCCAAGTACCAATATAAAATCATAAAACATAAAACCAATATAAAGGAATGATAACGTTTCCACATTTCAATCACAATATATCATAAATATATTGACATAATAGAATCCTTTATCAAAACCATTTTCAATACCAAAATACATAAAATAGTATATGGTATTTATTTTATTTTAAAAACATTACGGCTTGTTGAGGAAGCCAAAGACCAAATAATACTCGCGGCGGCGGAAAAGGTCGTTGTCACCGCGTACGTAAAAAAACATTCCTTTTTGTCGTTTAGTAAAACGCTTCGTAGAAAAAGATTCCTTTTGTATAAAATTAAGAGTCAAAGGGTTTTATACACCGTATAAAAGAAAGTTGTGTATAAAACGAAATATGCCTCAATGAAAGGAGATTGAGACAAAGTCCCTTACCTCGGGTCCGACTTGACTCGATCGTTCTTTAACGTCCTGAATAATAAAATTGAGTTAATTTATACTTTCTTAAGAACTTTTTTAAAGTTCATTATTCCTTTTATATAACTTATTTCCATGTTATAAACATTATGCAACCATTTAAGTTAATAATGTTTGTTTTTTCAATATTTGGTTCTTAAGTCGAAAGTGGACTTCTTACAATTACATGTTGTTAGTGTGGTCAAAGGTTCATTATATCCAGAATGAAATTCCTGATTTGGATATCATATATATCATATATATCCAGCATATACATGTATTTATAATATTACATAATAATTTAGAGGTAAGAAATGAAATGCACCGTTCATGGAGACGGTATGCCGTACGTACGCATGAACGCTACTTTCATTTCTATTTCGTATTTTATAGGATGGAATCATAATGATATAAGAGTATATTATAATTCCAGTATAATAACATATATAATTTCATTAAATTTATCCTTTAAACATCCCACATATGGTATTAACGAATCAAATCACTTTCAGGGGGCAGTAGTCCGCACTTCCTAAATTGAAGATATCGTGTTTACCCATAATGGAAACAATAATGGTATGCCATAAATGAAAAATACATAAGCTTAAGGAAATAATAAACATATTATATATCATATATAAAAATAGTGACATCATAATGGCCACCATTGAAGGTGTTAAATGAGTATTGAACAATCATCGTTTCGGGAGGCTGAATTTCGCCATCCACGGAAACCGTATGTTCTTTAACCATTTGATGTAGTTGTATGAGAGTGTAGCTAGAATAAATCTTATAACAACATCCTAGTATATTTAAGATACTGGTGTTGTTACAAAATAATTAAATAAAAAGAGTTTAGTGGGTTGGAGAAGCAAAATAAAACAAATGAACAAGAGATAATGAATTACCTTTAAAAGTGTAACTCCTTTTGATTTGAGCCTAAAGGCTTCCTTTGAAAGGATTCTGCCCAAAAGGGAATACTCTAGGATGAGAAGAGGGATGTGGAGAGAGTAAATGGGCAGGGGATGGCCAAGCCAAAGGCTTGAGGAGTGTGTGAAATGAGGTAGAGGTGGGGGCCTTTTATAAGAGGAGAGGAGGGGCACTCTTGGAAAGTAAAGAAATATTACTTTATTTGAAAACGAGTTTCGGATTTAAATGGTCCCACATTGATATAATTCGTGGATAAGGTGATAAGGGTTCGAAATATACCCATCCAATAGGTTTTGGACATGTGTAGGTTTTAGATATTACATTATCTTTCCATTTTATTTAAATCGTTAAATAATGATGTCATCGCTGCATCATTATTATGTCATAAATAATTTAATTTATTTAATTACTAAAAATTATAAAAAAATACTATGATTTAGGAAATATTTTTATATTTCCAATGACTATTTATAATAAAAAATATGATCTTTATAACCCCATGTATAATTGTTTTCGTAAAACATATTATGTTTGTGTCATTTTTAATTTTACATTTAATAAAACGTTATTTGTGTCATTTCCCAACCAAAGTGGCTCCATGGGGTCCCCAAGCTGACCCATGGCTTGTCTTGGTCGGCCATGACACATACAATGAGGGTAGGACATGTTTCAAACTCATCTCATATTATTAAAACATTATTTTTACCTTAAACTACACTAATTACAACAAATCGTGATTAAAAACTTAATAAGTTACTATTCACCAAAAAATTATTTTTATCTCATTGATCCACATTTTACTTCTTAATGACAACCATGTATGTAAGATTTTTGAAAATAAAAACACAATGATGGCAAAATTTCATTTAAACGGAAAAATCAGTTTTTATAAGTACCACTTAGTGGTTTCACTATTCATCAAAAATTGAAGTTTTTCCGAAAATGACCAAAAATTCACCCTAAGCTATATTTGATATTATGAATTCAAAAATGAAGTCTATTTTACAAAATTCAAAATATATAAGTCACATTAATTAATTTAATAATTAATTTCCGCTGTCAGAGCAAATAGCGTGTTTTTATGAAACAATAAGTATCAAAAGATTGACACTAGTTTAAGTCCAATTTCAAAGTGAAATTAATTCCAACGACCACTATTGGATTTAATGGTAAAAATATTTTCTAATTTCACTTTAAATCCAATTCAAAAGATGATATAATCATATAAATAAATTAGATTAAAAATAGGTTTTGAATTAAAATACAACATTTTACACTATTCATGAGAAAAATGAACTTTATCGGAAAGGTACCAAAAATTTACAAAAAGTAAATTTTGATGTCCCGATTCTAATGAAGAGTTATTTTTTTTCCAATAGAATTTATAAGATTGATCAAAACTATATTTAATGACGGTTCTCCGTCAAAAGGTGGTAAGTGAACCCTTAGTGAAAATTAGGGTATAAAAGCCTAAAATTGAACTCTTTCCGTATTTTAAGCCTTTATCTTTTATTGGGTAATGTAAAAACATTTAAAAACATATATAATCATATTTTAGTTATTTCTATCCATTCCCACTAGTACAACAACTACTTGTTAACTAACATTTAAAATAATAGTATTTTATTACTTGTGTGCAACGTAAGTTTTCAAAGAAACTCATCGTTGCGTATCGAGTACGCTATCGAACGTAGAAACCCCTTTTAATTAAAATTAATATTTAATTTATAAATATTAATAAATATGCAAATTCTTTATTCTTTAATTACCTGGGATGTTACAGTTTGTCTGCATGGTTGGCTAAACTGTGTACTAATTGTTCTTGGCTCACTGCCTCAAGAGGGGATACACATAGTTAGGCTGAACAATTTTGGAAATTGTACACCAATTGTGTGAAATGAATCTGCTAAACAATTCAATACATCCACACTTCTATGTAGTAAAATATATAAGATTTCCCAAAAACCACAATTCATTATACTACTCACTATAAATACCCAAATGATTAGTAGTAATTTTGTGGCTTGGCTCACTCGATTTCTACTAAATGTGTGTCCAGTCTATTTTTCCAACCGGTTGGGGTTCTGAACACCAAAAAATCCCAAAACACCCCCATAACCTCAATAACCATATTATTCACCCATATTAGGTCCAAAATAAATATTTAGAAAAAATTTAAATGGATCCATATCCATGTGAATATCAGGTTATTATAATATATATCATTTCCATCCCTTGAAAAATAAAAATGTCATTCAAGGGTATATGTGGACTACCACCTCCATCAATTACGTATTTACTTTTTAATCACCACCTTACATTTATTATTATAAAATATATATTTAATGACTAAATATGATATTTATTACATATTAATTATTCTTTAAATATTACATTATATCTACCTTCCGTCCCCCATTCATTAGAAAATGGAAATACCATCATGTGAATGTGTGAACCACTGCCTATATGAATGACATAATTATTTTTCCATCATCACATGACATGGATGGTTACAAAATTAATTTAAAGAATAAATAAAATTATTATAATATTATTGAGGTTATATAAAGATAAAATTTCCATTATATGAATTATATCGACAGTAAAGGTTCATTGTAAAATGTGACCACTTAAAATGATCATACCGAGTCACTTTTTAAGTAATAACTTATTTCCATTATTTATTTATTAATCTTATTCATCCAAATATTATGGAATATTATTTTTCACTTTAATATCATGATTTTTAATTCATTAATATTCTTTTAAAGTGATATTATTAATATATAATATCTTGTTCTTACTTATTCAACCATTGTAACATGTTCTCATTTGGGTCAATTTTACCACATACCTTTTAAAAGTTGAGGATAAAGCCTCATTTTATTACAAAAGAAAATAAATATTTCTATATGTATAGATAAATATCCATTACATAACCCACATTTTCAAGTAAAAGTGTCATATAACATGGTATAAAGGCCCAGGGAATGAAATCTCTAATACTAGGCCCGAAATCCCATTTTCTTGGCCTAAATGTCCCTTCGGTGAATAGTACTGCTATAATGTCCAGGCTTCTATAATACCTGCTAAAATTACATAATATTAAATGAAATTTTTGTAGATTATGAATCTATGACTGAGGTTCGTGGATTAAACTTCCGAATTAGAACATGCAGATAAAACTGAACAGCTAATAGAAAGATATTGATTTTGAAAATGAATTATTACTATATGGGTTATAAGAAATTATAATTAGATGGTATATATTAAAATAAATATAAAAATGGTTCTGATATATATTTATAATAATGTTAAATTTATTATAGAATATTTTATATTGTATCAGACCAAGGATGAATCAAAGGTAAGGGGATTCTTATCTAAATTTCATTTCAGTAGTTTATATCACTTATTTATTGATTATGTTATTCCAATATTATGTGTGTTTTGAACAATGAATTTTGATATTGAATATAGACTTGTTTTATATGGATATATAATTATTTCACATAATGGATTCATTGATATACTCTTTCTTCACTTATTGGGCTCTTGGTAGGGCTTTCTCTTCTCAAACATCATTCTTTTAGATAAGTTTTGAATTACATATATATTTCTATTATATGTCATATATGAGGCCTCTTTGAAATATTATATCATTATTGAATCTTTAATCATGGTAATTATCATATCATTTTTTCTTTTTAAGTGGGATTGAAGTGTTATAAGATCCATAAGGGTTTATTTTACAATATCACTTTATTTCAGATTTGTTTATGTTTTAATTTAAATTGAAGGAACTAAATGTTTAATCTCTCATAAACCACATATATTTTATTATAATATATTTTCTTCTTGCATCTCCATGTATTATTTCCATTTTTTCTCTCTTTGGTTCTCAAAACCACCCAAAATATTTTTATAAGAAAATATGACCTTACTTCTCCTTTTTCGTCAGGACTTTTTTCCTCCTTATCCATATTTTTTTCAATAATATTCTTTTATATATTTAAATGATTTATTATGGTAAAATTAAATTAAATTAATAATTATTTTTAAAAGTTATAAATTAATAAATTTAACATTTTTTTGTAAAAATCTTTCTTAAATTTTTTAATGTGTGAAAGGAATCACTTTTATACATTATTTATTTAAACAATATTTTAATTCATCATGAATTTTCTTAATTATCTTACTTCCTTTATAAATTTTGATGGTTTTATAAGTTATTATGCCTTATCGTTATTCTGTTATTATTTTTTGAAATAAAATGTTTTTATTTTCTTAAAATTTTTAAAAATGCATTGAATCCCACTAATGTATATTTTTACCTTCCACTCCAAATTGGATTACTTATGCATAGATTTTTTTTTTCAAGATTCCTTTATTTAAAATTACTTTTAAAATAATTTTTCCATGGTATTCATGAAATCACATTAAAATTGTTTTGAAAGTAACTTTTAATATCATTTTTGAAACATAGTTACAATGTCATTAAAGGAAAACTCCTTTTAAAATCTTCACTTTCATTTTACTATCTTTTTTCCAATGGAATTATATTTATAAAAACTTCTTAATTTCAAATGAATTTATGGTATCATTAATTTCCATTAACATTATTATCATAAATTTATTCTATATTATTTCAATTATTTATTTTTCTATACACTCATTATTCTATAGAACGCAGACACACCATTTTATATAAATCATATTGGAGGTATTTACCAAGAAAGATCTATTTTTAATTGAATATGAAAACATTGAAAATCCATTTACTTTTTATTTCTATACATATGATTATTGACTACAAAGGTAAACTGAATATGTATTGGGGGAAATATTGACATTTAATATACTTATTTTAAAATATGAATGTTTATTACTATGTATTGTTGATTATGTATTATATTTCTTGGAAATTAATTTCATATTATGAATGCATTATAATTATTTAGTGAATAGTTTGGATCAAAATTAAACATCCCCTCAATGAATAAGTAAGTCTAATGAGACCAAGTAAACTCAAAATTCAGTGTAATTATGCCCAATTATTTATGATGTATTGGTCAACATCTTTATGGTATGTATGATTTCATTGCTATGGCCTTGATAGTAAGATTATGGTTTATGAAATTATGAATTCTATCACCATGAAATCAGTTATTATTTACCACGTGATTCTTTATATTGTTATCTATATATATATTTCAATATAATGTAATTAGTTAGATGAAAATATTTAAATAAAATTTATTATTTCAATATTTATCATGAATTGATCATTCCTTGATATCTCTCAATGTATTCTACCCCTTATTGAGAATTTTGACTCACCCTTCTTATGTTACCATTTCCTACGGTCATAAAGAATAGTATTCCATACAGTATGTATAGAAGAGAATCTCATGTGGAGAATTTTATATAATATATTGAAGAATGCATTTTTAAATAATAAATTCTTGATATAATGGGAATAATTTTTATTGGATGAAAAAATATAGGTTTAGTTAAATATTTTTTTTTTCAAAATTTTGTAAATCGTTAAACCTAAAAAGGCCTTGGGTATTTATGTGAATCAATAATTTCATTTGATCATGTAGTTTTGAAAAGTTATAATTAAGTCGGTTCATTCGATATCAAATATATAATGAAATGAATATATTGTAGCTTTGAATTTGGGAGTAAGTGTATTGGACATTATAATTAAGAACTATTTTAGTGATCTTGTTTTCTTGTTTTTTGATTTTATTTTATTACACAAAACAATTTTTCTAATATATATCAAACATACCTCACCTTGGAGATATTTTTACACATCACTTTCCCCAAATTTTAGTTCTAACACTAATAAAACCATAGTATCATTTCAACCATTATATTACAATCATGATTTCATATAACCTATTTCATACTATTTTCAATATAAATAATCCCATTGACCACTCACCCTCCTTACCTTAGGATTTTAATTTCATTCTAGTGTACTAGTGTTAAAAGAACATTATAAATGACATTTTGATGACCATAATGACCTCTTTGTTGTTCAAAAGATGGTATTGTTACTTGTGAAGGATTGAATCTAGGTGTCATATGGTCTAAAATAAAATCCAAATAAACAAAAAATAGTATAAAAATAAAGAATAAAAATAATAATAAAAAATATTTCGTTTGTTTCACTTCATTATACATTGAAAAATTCAAATATTCATCTTTAGTGTTTACTTAAAATTAAATTTTTTGTTGATAAATACTTATGAAGTTTCCTTAAAACTTATGTGCTTAATTTTGAACTTTTTATCACTAGAAATAATTATAGTTTAGATTGTTTTCCTGTTCTAGGATTTTTTATTACTGAACTGAATCTAAAATTCATTATTGTTTAAATAATGGTTGTCTTTTAGTGTTGTAATAAACACGTAATTTTTTTCATGTATGTTATGAGAATAATTCTTAGTGGTGGGCATATAACCATCCTTTTCATCCCAAGAAACATAACTAAATCCGTAAATTTTGAGAGGAATAATCTGAAAAACAGTATAACTTGAAATAGATGTTAATGGAAATCAGCGATAAAATTTATTAAGACCATGTTATTTTCATTCCAAAGATGAAAAATAATATTTAAGAGTAAAGATAAAAGTTTATTGAATAAGAAAAAATCAAAATTGTTAATCAGGAAAATTAATTGGTTGATTCTGAAAATGAATATACTATATAGAGTGAGGAAGGTAAAAATACCAAACAATAATCTAAGAATGAGTAAATTTTCAAAAAAGATCTTATCAATTCATTTAATAGGTTTTATAGGTAGAAGAAGAGAAATTTCCCATTTTAAAATTAACACCGAAAATAATATATATATATATATATGTTATGAGGCTCTTGTAACTTATATTGAGAAAAAAATTGGAAATTAGAATTTAAATGATTAAAACTCCTCAACCATTTTTTTTTGAAATTTTGAGAAATTCGATAAAACTATATGTTGTTGAATTAATGGGAGAGAGAAAAATCTATAAAAACTTAAATATGAAAACCTTCAAAATTTTCCTCAAGTTGATTTTCCCTTTTTTAAAAGTGTGCCAATAAATTTTCAAGTGGTTTTTGATGATAAGGAATATGAGGTGGATTTGAATTAAAAATAATTCAAGAATATTAATTCCTTTTTACACTCACTAATTATTCGCTTATTAATCATAATGATTATTATTAATAAAATTTTAATAAAATGGGGAAGGATGACTTAAATCTAAAAAATTTACGATTTATGTTTAGTGGGGATGAATTAGAGTTATACTTCACTAAGGTTGACATAGGAACCCAAAAATTTATATAATTTTCTTTGGGGTATAATGTTTTAGAAAAATAAATAGAATTTACACACACATACACAACATGGATATATTATAACTACTTATTATTAAATTGTAAATGCTAATTTTATTTTTTATCTTAAGGATTTTGTTGAAGAAAATATCAGTTGAACAAAAGATAAATTTGAATGTTTATATAATGAAAATATAAATTATTATCTATCATTTAATTATTTCAGCAACTATTTTTGGTGCTAAAATTTAGGTGAGTGTCGAGGGTAACTTTTAAGGGGATTTAATTTTGGTTTCCAATGTTTTAAAATATATTCAAAGAATTATTGAAAAAACTACTCTGGTATATATATTTCAAAATATATCCAATTAAACATTTATTTTAATAAGAACAGAGGTTGATAATGAGGTAATGATATATGAAGATAATTACAATCCATTAAAAACACATTATACATAGTTATCCTGTCATAGTGGATTGAAATTCATCAATTTTGAGAAAATTCCAAAAGTGAAAATCAATCTATCTACATAAATCAATGAATATTTACAAGTGTATTTATAATATATAAAGATATTTTATTATTACCCTACAAGTATTGGGTCCATAAAATTTATATATCACTTAAAAAATTTGGGATGTCAACGTGTGGAGGTTTTGGGATAGGAAACCACACTATCCTAGTGACTATAGTTAGTTCTCTAGGGATGTTTGACTGAGGAATTTAAATCTAGTGTTTCATGAGAGGAAACCCATTGTTAAAATAAATTTATTCTTATTGTTTTTATTTTAAATAAGGGACCCTATTTATTTTCTACTGTTTTGTTTCACCTAATACATTTATGTCTTTTCCCTATTTTGAAATTATAATAGCTGGTGCATTGTTGTTAAAATTTTATCAAGAAAGCCATGGTACATTCAATGACACATCCTATATCCTTTTTTAATTGGTTTAATGTTTTGTATCCTGAATGTTTGGATCTAATGATAAATTTGTTTTAATATTTTATGTAATTTAATTGTAGAAATCAAGTGAAGTTTAAAAATTTACATGAGGGTGATTTTGGGGTGGATCATAAAGACCAAAAAAAATTACCAAGGGAGTAATTCATTTCATTATTTCAAAACATTTTATTTTATTAATTTGATTTCATGTTACCTTAATAATGGTATTTAGCTAATAAAATTTAATAAAAATTTCTATGTTTTCTATATGATGGAAATTAATTGTGTGGATAAACAAGTTTGAGTTCTTGAAATATTTTGGAGTTGAATCTATTAAAAAATAATTGGTGTAATTCTTGAATTAATCTATTTTTTTGAAAATTAGTTTGAGGTAGAGTTATAATCCAATTTATCACCCTTGAAAACTTCTATTATTCTTTGATATTTTTGAATTTATTTATAAATACTTTTACATTTTGGATTTATTGTTTAAAAAAAATAATTTTTAAAGTCTCTTTGAATTTTATTTTCTGTTTTGAAAAAAAAATGAAATTAAAATTCAATTTGGAAATCACTAAATTTTTAAAAACCTTCTATTTTTCATCTTACTATCGCCTTTTAATATAATTATGAACTACTAATTTGAAAATACATTTTGAACTCATTTTTTCTATTTTATCTCCACCTTAAGGTTCAAAATTGGTGATAATGTTTACTTTTGAACATTTACAGAATTCATCCCAACATTTTCAAAATACCTAGATACTTTCAATTGACAGTAATTCTATCTAATGATTCACATATAGACTTCATCCCAACCTTCACTCCAGGTTTCACCTTGGATATAATGTAATCCTTTCTTCTAAATAATTAATTTTAGCCCCGAGCCTGGGAAAACCCCCAAGACATGATTCCAGACCAACACTAATTCCCCTAAAAGATCAAATGTTTCCAAATAAAAATAGCCAATCTGATATCCAACCCGAATTACCACTCTTGAATACCCATTCCATTAGACCCACTCAACCAAATGTAGTTTTATGTATTTATATAATTTTTATTTGTGTATCAGTAATCTTTTTAGAAATTTATTTGTATTTTTATAATTAACAAAAAATAATTTATATTCATTTATTAACTATTTATTACGTATGAAAAGCTTGTACGAGTCATCAAAAAAATTATTTTAAGCAATTTTTGGTTACTTAGCATCGCGAGACTGATTTTTTCCATTGTCCATGAGGTCATAATCTCTAAAATAGATATAATAATAGGCTTAAAATAATTCCATGAGTTTTTAAGTTCAAATGAATTCCCATCATATGAATAGTTCCAGTTCTCGAAATAAAAAGTTCATAGTTTATTCATTTGTGGAATTTTTTTCAATAGTGAATATATGTTTTAATAATTATTTTTAATTTAATTTTACCACTTAATTAAATTAAATATAAATTAATCTAGTAATTAGTTATATATTCAACCATTAATTGACCATCCACGAAATTATTGATAATATATAATAATAATGTGCAAATAAATGGTTAAACCAACACTAAAATTGGCATTCTAAAAGAGTTTAAGAATTAAAAGAAATTATTTCTAGATGATTATATTATTATTATATTATCCTTATAAAATAAAACAATCTTTTACAGCCTTCTATGTATTAAAATCTTCATGAATTCAAGTTACTAGAAAATAAAATCACAAAAATATGAAATATGATTAAGAGAGGGAATTTTGGATAGAGTTTCGAGAAAAAGTATAATTTTGGGAGTAGTTTTCAAAGGGTTGTGCACATGTATTTTTATAATTTAAAATAGGTTTGATTTTTGGAGTAGTTGAAAAGGAATATAATTATGTATGGATTATGATTTAAAATTGAGAAAATGGAAAGTAAGTCATTCCAACCAAATTTATGTTGATTTAAATGTATTTTTTTACAAATTTAAATAATAATTTTACCATATGAGGTATTTTAATATATTTTATACTCACCTATATATTTAACTATTATCTAAGAAATATTTTATTAAAAAAATAATTTTCACCCTATTACCAAATTTTAATATTCTTATTCCAAATGTGAAATATATTTTATTGCAATAAAACTCTAAATGTATTAAATTAAATTATTAATTAAAAAATTATAATATGTTTTGTGTGTGTGAGAGGTTATTTTTCTTAATGAAATATTTTAATTTCAAAAACATAAATATTTTATTGATCACTAATTATTTAATCAAATAGGCACATACATATAAATAAATAATATATTTTATTATATTAATAAAATAATTATAAGATTTCTTTTAAATTAAATTCATCAAAAATAATGAATTTAAATAAAATAAATTTCATAATTATTAATGTAAACTTTTATTTCATTAATAATTACACATAAATAACAACCAAACATAGTGTTTTTTAACCCCTCAAGACATCTACATAATCCTTATATGTGAGATATGAGAGAATTGTATTTTCAGGTGATGATTTAACTGACATAGATCTCATAATGATCTCCACTATCTGAACCTTCTCCCATTATATATATCATTCCAAACATACCTATTGAAATTCCTAATGGTATTAATCCAAGGAAGCCTATAATGAATTTTTATCCCTCTAAATATCATATTGATGTGACATATAGAATATTTCTATAGCTTGAGTTCATAATTTATTCCTTATTTTTAAATTTCCCAACATGATTAATATTATTTACACTCTCCATATGTACTACATCCAACAATGATCTATAAAAACTATAATATCTTTTTAATACCCATATTTAAAAAGGCACATCTAATTTTTTTATTGGGTTTCTAATTATCAATCAAAACCCTTCAATAAATCTCATAAAAAGATTCAAATTTTTTGGTCCGAGTATGACACTAAGGAGGGGGGTGAATTGAGTTCCTAAAAGAATTTCAGTTAAAATGTTTTGTTAAAATATTTCCCCCAATTTAAAAAAAACAGGTCAGTTAATCAAGGTAATAAAATTATAATAGCTTGACTGTTCCAATAGCTTCTCAGAAAATTGATTAATTCTTAGTATTATCAATATGAAAATTTGATACATCTTTTGAAAATATTATAATATGGGAAATATTTATAACTTCTCTCCAAGACTAACTATCAAAGTAATATTTAGTTTTCTGAAATAATAGATAAAATAGAGAATAACTAAATTGAAAGACACTACAGATAATAAAAGTGGTTTTGTCTCAAGTCAAGACTTAATCCACTCCACTTGGTGATCACCTTACACCAATAAATATATATATATTTTTGATCAACACCCTATATTTGGGTTAATAATAGTACAAAGGACTATCTAGGTCAGAAGACCTCTTCCACTATTCTACATGGGATAACTAACCACCATGTCACACATGATGACTTCCATAGTTATACATGGATGAAACAATGTGTATAAAGATGTTCGAGTGGGGATATCTTTTATCCTCCACTTCAGTGAGGGAGACAATGTCTGTTTTAGTACATATACACACAGTTCTTGAAAGGTAATGAAAATAGTATACAACATATCAAAGACATTGAGAAATGACTAGAAATGCTCTAAGTGTTGTTATATGCAGCTTTAAACTTGTAGGATGTAGCATATATGATTTTAGTGTCCTCTAGTGAAAATATAGTATCACAAGTATCATGTTCTAGTTTCATGTTCGATTAGATGTTCTTCATAGCTCTTGTTCTTCTTAGGGTTTCTACTGCGATAATGTTTGGGGTTTTGATCTACAATATTTTAGCCTTCAGGAATTGATATTTCTTCATGTGTTCTTCATTATATGTGTTCTTCTCTCTTTTACATGTATTTAACTTTTTGAACACTAATTCATTATTTCTATAATGCCACACTTTTTTTTAATTTTGAGTGAGTGTGTGGGAGTTGACATGAAGCTTGATCTCTACACCTCATACCTCATACAATCATGTGACATGTCTATAAAAAAATATTAATTTTATCAGTGTCTTTTAATGAATAAAATATTACCATTAAAAAAACATATAAATTAAATTGAAAAGGATAGAAAAAAGATTATGTATGGAACGATGTCACTGTTTTCCCTGAAATGGTGTAACTGAGAATGGTGTCTTCTCTTTTTCTTTTGATCTGTGAGACAGTCACAATGAGATAGTCACGGTGACATAGTTAGATTGAGATATGAAACTGGTAGCACAATTTTAGTGTTTTATTCTTTGAGAAAATAAGAACCTGGTAGCATGTGGTAATGTTAGAAATATATCGATAATAGATCCTTTGTGAGATGTGATACTGATAACACGATCATGATGTTTGGTCCTATTTTTGAACAAAAAATGGTGTCTTGGAAACAATATCAAGGAAATAGTGAGAAAGTATTTTTAAAATCTTGAAGTGGTTATAGTGTCAGTGTCTTGGTGTCTGAGTCATGATGTCTGGGTAGTAGTGTCTGGCTTACGATGTCCGGGTCACAGTGTGTGCATTATGGTGTCTGCGTTATAGTGTCTGAGTCACGGTGGTTGGGACTTTACCAAAATCCAGAACTAGTGGAAGACTTATGGTTTCTCAGACTTAGCCAAATATATGTAAAATATCATAAGAAGTAATACTGAAAGAATGTATTAAAGTTAAGCATTATTATAATGAAACAAAATAAATCAAGATCAAATATTGTTTATAGGATTCAACAATGATTTGTGAGATTTTGAATCAGGATCTTGTGAGAGTTTAGACTATGAGTTGTAAGCATTAAACCATACAGAATGATTTGTGATATGTTAAACATGATATGTGAGCATTAAAACATGATACATGATATATGAGCATTAGAACATGATACATGATTTGTTAGAATTAAAAAATGATACATGATTTTTGATCATTAAAACATGATTAGAATGATTTGTGAGAATTAAATCACGAGGAGTCAAAAAATTCCCCCTTTTTGATGATAAAAAATCATGGAATTTATTAGACATATATAAATGCCTTTTATTATTTCTACCTTATTTGGGATTATAAAAAAATAGAATAAGAGAAAAAAATAAATATTAAATGAAGGTAATTATGAAAATAAAAAACAATAGTTCACCTTGATTTGGATAGAAATATAATGTACTTTATAAGCATAATGCATCAATACAATACCTCCCTAAAAAAATATATCCTTCACTTATCTTTATTGAAAATAGTCTTCTCTTTTTCCTTGGTAGAGATATCAATATGAGAAGATGTATTGGTGGTAGAAGGGATTGGGATAAAAGAGAGAGAATAAAAATGCACACCTTCAAAGATAGAGGGTGCACAAGTTGGTTGGCTGAAGACTAAGGATAGAGTTGTTCAATAATAACAGGTCTGATCTGGGTCAGAGCCTAAGATACAGACATGGTAGTAGAAGAAAAGGCAGTGGAGGAGGGTGGAGTTGAACCAGGCTGCAAAGAGGTAGCTGTTGGAGCCACAATGGTAGTAATCTGCACATGGAGATATGGCTTCACCAACTTAATTAAACCAGTAATGATCTCACATCCATACTATATATCATTTTCAAAGTCATATTTATTTTCCAAAAACATCTCAAAAGGAGGAGTGATGTCCTTAGATTTTGAACTTGCGTCTTGATGTCTTGAGTGACATGATTAATTTTAAAATTCTCTACAAGTTACATGAATTTATTGGTTAGATCATGCTTAGAATAAATTCTGTTGAAGTAGAAGTCCACTTTCTCAATGATTAGAGCATCATTTGAAATCTTTTAATGTATCCCCACTAAATCAAGAACACAATCACTATTCTTGATTACAATAGAGAAACCATTATTATCAACACCACTTAACACTGACTGGAGTTCTTCTTCAACAACATTTCTAATCAGGTTAATGTCTATAGGCTGAGATGGCGGTCCAGAGGCATTTGAAGCAACAATAGTAGATGTGAGAGACTTAAGTTAATTTAGAACCATTTGTAAACATCCCTTATACTCATCAGTTTTCTTGATAATTCCAACAATAAGCTCATGCATCTCATTGACTATCTTTATGTTTCTCTCATCCAATTTTTCATATATTGAAGTCAAATTTGGTTGAATCAGAGATTCAACTTTCTGTGGGATCTGATCACCAACATCCACAACAGGATGTGCTATAGAAGCTTTTCCAGTTTACAACACATTCTCTATATCCTCAACCATATGTTTGACAGAAATCACCTCATCGGACAATCTTTTATTCTCAATCCTAACTTATTGTATTTCAAGAACCATTTTTGGTTTAATTTTCCATATTATTTTTTTCTAACAGCAAGGAATCATTTATTTCACTGAGATTTGTCACCAGGGTAGGTTGTGACTTCATGATCTTTTTAAATCCAGCTAACAAAATGTTTCTAAAATATTTTAGATCACTGTGACCCACAAAATCAGAAGATTCTTGAGTTGGTTCAGGAACAAGATCTTAAATAGGATTAGGATACTTATCAAAGATTACTTCTTTGGTAGAAATTGGTTTCAATTGAAACTCAGTGGAAATATATATTCATTTTACTGAGGCTTGTTGGGTATTTTCCACATCAAAATAACTGGGAAACATGTACCAAGAATCCATAGAGCCTTGGTCAACAGTATTGGTAACATAAAGAATTTCTAAACTGGGGTGATTCTCCCCCTCAATAGGTGCATATATTCTAGGACTATGAGACTCAATCTCTTAACCCATTTTCAAAATAATTGGACTACCAATCTCACACATCACTTTTATAGTTAATTGAAATGCATGTTCGATTCCCTCCTTAGCAGATAGTATTATTTTAGTTTTAGCTTGTTCTTATGAATATTCCACAATAGCAGCCTTTTATCCAATAATAAGTTAATCCTCAATAATATGATATTTTTTAGAAGCAGGTTATTCTTCAATGCAAACAAATTCTTTAGTTGTAGCTACATTTTTTCAATTATTTCTTATGGAGGAAGTAGGTCACTATTTTCATTATCTATGTTAGATTATTTTCTAGGTGTAAATTCTTCATATTCTACTTCTTTATCTGAATATTCACCAACATCATCTGGTTTCAAACCAGGGTCTGATTTTTTTCTTAGGTCTTGAAGGATTCTCAATCAGGTTTAACTTTTCATACAATAATTCATTGTCTTTCACCCAAGATTTTTTCGAATGATTCTAGATAATTTTCATCCTTTTGATTATATCCTTTGAGATACAAACCCCATTATCCACAATATCATTATCATTCATAACAACAACTCCTTTGGCACGCAATATTGAAGAAATAAATCATGAATAAAATAGAGAGGTAGATTTAGAAGTTATCTTGATCCATTCACACATGTGAAGTATAATAAACTTATATAGATTGATCTTGTTATAATTATTCATAAGATGTATCAAGAATAAATCTTTATACATAAGGTTATCAAAATATCCATCCCTTGGAAAAATAATATTTTGGATGAACTTAAACAATAGCTTCATCTCATCATTAAGATCAGCTACAATTGCCCTTATCTTCTTCTTATTTCCATTCAAACTTCCCTGTGCCTCATCTAACGTAAAAAAATCACTTGGAGGAGGAGGAACTCTTTTATAATACTCAAATATTCATTAATGAGGTATTTCTAGGCCGTAATCCCATAATCTCAATGAAAAAGTACACCTTTGAACTTTTAACTAGATTCTTACAACAAAATCATCTTCAGAGTTGAATGAGAACTAATTGTACTAATAAAACTAAGAAAAAAGATTTGGATAAATCATTCGATTCTCTTTTTTGAAAAAGTCCATCCATCCTTGTTCTTCCAGTACATTAAAAACAAGTGACTTACTTATCAGTAACCACTTCAGACATACTTATTTCTATGGAACTACTATTCTATCAACAAGGTCTGGATTCAGCGTTCCCTCAATCATTACTTTCAGAGCCTTTTTCACTTTAATCTGAGACCTGCTCTTTTGAGGAGTCGATGAAGACGAATTCTTCATTCTGGGCATTCAATGTGGGTTGGAGAAGCAGGAAAGGATTAAATAGGGCTAACCATTTGAGGGAGAAGAATTTCTATTTTAAGATAAGAGAGGTCTGTTAAAGCCAAGATTGAAAGATATAAGGGTTTTATCATTTATGGATTTCACACATTGCAAACACAAATATGTAGAATAACATCAATAAAATGATTGATAAAGAGATATGGGAAATGAAATTATAAAAATATAAATCTAAGTTATTATGGTGAGATTTGAACAGGTTGTCACGGTGTCATCATTACATTGTGACTCCAAACGGTGTGACTGTATCATTTGAGAAATAATGTATGAGATAGTAAGCAAGAGACAGTAACTGTGAGAACGTAAGTGTGAGACAATAATTTCAAGATAGTATCTTGTGATACCTTGAATGATGAAACCGTAAATTGTGAGATAGTAAACAACTCACATGAGGTTTATCATTCATAAATCATGAATTATATAATTTATTCTTTCAGAATTTAATTTTTATTGAATATATTAGCAATCTTATGTTCAGTTCTAATGAATTCAAAAGTGATATTGCCTTTTTGATAATTATATTTAAAAAATTGATGTTTTAAATCAATGTGTTTTGTCCTGGAATGTGAAACATGATTCTTTTAAATGATAATATAACTTTTACTATCACAATTTATATGTACATGTATGAATCAATATTATTACTCTAGTAAAGTGTATTTTATCCACAAAACATATGCACAAAAACTTCCAACAACTATGTATTCATCTTCAGCAGTTGATATTGTAACAACATTTTGTTTCTTACAGTATTATGATACTGGAGACGTACCTAAAAAGTGACATGTTTCAGAGGTGATTTTTTATCTAACTTACAAGAACCAAAATCACCATTTGAATAGCTAACTATGTCAAATGATTTTCTTCAAGTATTGAACAGTCCTAAGTTTTTAGTATGTTTAAGTTATTTGAAAATCATTTTAACAACATTTAAATGAGAATCATTGAGGTTTTCTTGAAAACATGTTGACATGAAAACACTTAACGTAATATCAGGCCGATTAGAAGTTAAGTAGATTAATCTTTCAATATTTCTTCTTTAAGTGGTTTGATCAATTGATTAACCATTTTCATCATGATCCAAACTATTGATAGTTCTCATTGGAGTATCACTACTTTTAGTGCTATCTAATCCAAAATATTTTATAATATATTTTTTCTATTTTATTTTATTTAAAATAACACCTTCTTTTTTTTGAAACATTTGAAATCCAAGAATAAATTTTAGTTCACACATGAAAATAATTTCAAAATCATTTTTCATCATTTTTGAAAAATTTGTATATAAAGAATTTGTTGAAGATCCAAAAATAATGTCATCTAAATAGACTTGAATAACTAAAACAACTTTATAATATTTTAGTAAAAATATCAGGATCAGCTATACCTTTTGTGAAACCTTTTTAAATAAGAAAACTTCTTAATATGTCATACCAATCTATTGAATCATGTATTAAACCATAGAAATCTTTTTCTAATTTAAAAACATGATTTGGAAAGTGAGGGTTTGTAAAACCAGGGGGGTTGTTCAAAACAAACATCCTAAATTATATAACCATTTATGAATTCATTCATGACAACCATTTGGTATTTTTTGCAAATTATATGTTATTCATATGAAAGAAATATTCTAATACCTTCATGTCAAGAAACTGGTGCAATAGTTTCTTTATAGTCAATTCATTCTTCTGGACTATAACCCTGTGAAACCAATCTAGATTTGTTTCTAACTATGTTACCAGCTTCATCTACTTTGTTCATAAACACTTATGTAGTTCCTATGATCAATGTGTGGTTCTATTCACAATTTTCAAAACATTATTCCTTTCAAACTAATTGAGATCCACTTTCATAGACATCACCCAAAATTTATCATTAATGGAATCATTGATATTTTTATGTTCAAGTTGTGACATGTACAATTGATGTTCAACCAGATTTCTTATATAAACTCATGTCTATGTTCCTTTATCTAAATCTACAACAACAATATATAATGGATGATTCTTAAGGGTTCTAATATCTCTAAAAAAACAAGGTCTAGTAATTTCAGGTTCTCCAACAAGACTAGGTTCATTATGGCTTGATTCTGGAGAATTTCCAGAATTGGAAGTTTTAATAGAATACTTTATAATATAGTTAGAAGATTTATCATCAATTTCCCTCTTTGAAATATCATTCTCAATATTCACTAGGAGGTATTAGGTTTATGAGGATTAGTTTCATCAAATTTTACATGTAAAAATTCTTCCACACATTTGGTTCTTTTGTAAAAGACACTATAGGATTTACTAGTGATTTAATATCCTAGAAAAATTTCTTCCTCACCCTTGGATGAAAACATATCATGATTAAACTTAGTATTAAGTATATAGGCTTTGAAACAAAAAACATTGAAGTAATTATCCTTGGGTTTTCTATTGTTCCACAACTCATAAAGAGTTCTTTTAAGAATAGGTCTGATTAACACCATGTTATTAATATAACATGTTGTATTGACAACATCAGCACAAAAATAATTAGGCAAGTCATACTCACTGAGAATGGTTCTAGAAATTACTTAAATGGTTCTATTTCTTCTTTCTACAACACTATTTTTTTGAGATTTTTTAAGGGATGAGAAGTTATGACTATATCAATTTTGTGATCAAAAGGATTTAAAATCATGATTTTCAAACTCACGACTATGGTCACTTCTTAGAGATTTAATTCTATATCCACTAAACTTTTCTATAGTCCTTGCATAAATGGTGAAATGAGGGAAGACATTACTTTTGTGAGCCAAGAATAAGGTCCAAGTATACCTAGAATAGTTATCTATAAGAACATAAACAAATTTCTTCCCATTAGAACTAGAAACTCTGGATGGTCCAAACAAATTCATGTAAACCAAATTGAGAGGTTAGGAAGTTAAACCTTCCTTCTTCAGTTTGAAATATATTTTGTGATGTTTACCCTTTTGAAAAGGATTAAATACTTTATCATTTGGAAACTCATGTTTGGTTAGGTCCTTAAATAAACCTTTTTCAGTATTCATTAAAAGGGAGTGTATATTGTAGTGTCATAGTATTGTATGCAAAAACCAGGAGTCTTTGTAAAAAAAACTTATGGTTGAAAAATCATGAGAAACTAAATAATATAAGTTAAAAGAATAAAAATTTTAATTTTTAAATGCATAAAATACTAGTTTGTATTTAGAGTTAAAAAAAATACAAGCATCATTTTCAAATTTAACATGAAACCCATCATCACACAGTTGTGAAATATTAAGAAGAATATTTTTCAATCCATCAACAAAAAGTACTTTAGAAGTTAAAACTGAGTTAGAGTTACTAATATGTCATGATCCAATTATTTTTCCTTTATCATTGCCACCGAAAGTGACATTCCCACTATCAATCTTTATTAAATTTTTTAAGCATGAGTAATCTCCTGTCATGAGTCTTAAACATCCTCTTTCCAAGTACCAAAACCTTTTAAAGAAGATATTCAAACATCTTTCCAATAAAATAATCCAACAAAAATAAATTTTGGTACCAAGATTTGTTTGGGTCTAGTAACATTAGTAATCAGTGCTTTAGGAGCCCACATATGCTTCATGGGTTTCCTATATGTATTTTGTAACATATTTGAAAAATAGACTCTATTTGTCCTAGAAAATCTTGTGTAAGTAGAAGATTTTCCAGAACTGGAACTAGTTTCATAATTTATATTTTTAGGTTGAAAAACTGATTTTCCAAATTTAGTTACAAAATTTTTTTTGGTGATATTTCTTTTCCCAGTTTGATATCATATACAAGTAGTATATCTAGGGTAAATTATTTTACCAATCATCAGTGTGGGAGTATTTTAGTATTGGTAAATTTCTCTAGGTCATTCTTCAATTTCTTATTAGATAATATGAGTTTATTATTCTCCTTGAGAAATTGAAATTTTCTCTATTTCTCTAGAGCTAGTTAGTTTTTTTCAGTTTTAGTAAAGGCATATTGTTTCTTCAATGATTTGTATTTATCTTTTAGCTCATTACAAGTGTCTTCAAGCATATTACAGTATTCAAATAATTATTCAACAATAATATTTTCAGAACCACTATCATCTCCAGAATAATAGTAATTTTGTGTTGCATACTGAATAGTTACCTATGATTTTATTATCATAAAACACATATTGTCTTTATCATCCTTTTCATCATGTGAAGGCTCTCTGCTACTTGAAATGTCCTCAAAAGCACTCCAAGTTGATTTTATTGAATTTTCATACTTTCTATATTTTTCCTCATACCTATTATTATATTTTAATATGGGATTGTTTTCTTTCACATGTTCTTTTCTGTTACACTCATAGTAGAATAATTTATCATATTTGTCACCTATTTCCCAATCCTTCTTCTATTTTTCCTTATGATCACATTTTCCTTTAAATCTGGGCATTCTAAAAAATTTATTTATTTTATAAAACCTCTTATATAGTCTATCTAACTAATCCATTTACTCATCACTATATTGTGATGATGATATCTCACTACTAGAACTTTCTATAGGGGCTTGTAATTTCTCCTTATCCTTGGGTTTAGATGTAGTAGTTTTTAAGGCCACATATTTTCTCTTCGATTCATATTTATCTTCCTTTTTGACTTTTAATTATTTCTCATACATCATCGATTTTCCTATCATATCATTGTCTTGAAGCTTGATAATATCACAAGATTCTCTAATTGAAACATAATTTCCTCTGTATCTATCTGGTAAGCATTTAATATTTTCATAATTTTCTTGCAAGTTGTAACATCTATTCCTAGAGATATCATTATGTTAACTATTTTATTTAACCTGAGATACCTGTAAAAAATAAGATCATCATGCTTCATTTTAATGTTATCATATTTAACAGTATATGTTTTAAGTCTCAATTTTATAACATTAGAGGTTCTTACATGTGAAACAAGTAAAGTATCCAAAATTTCATGGGATTTTTTACATGGAAATATATTATTAATCTCCCCATCTTCTAAAGATTAGTATAAATAATTCATGGATTTGAAATTATTATTATAACCATCATTTTTGGGTCATCCCATGTGTTCTTATTAGTAGGATGAATTTTATATTCATCTATAATGGATGACCCAATCTCAAAACCCATACTTTATAAGTGCATTTTCATTTTAATTTTCCACTGTGCATAATTTTTTCCATTAAATAATGATGGTTTGTTGGTAGTAATACCATCCAATATATTATCTACACTAAATAATAAAGTGTAGATACTTAAATAACAAAAAATTTATAATTAATATAAATTTTGAGATCTTTAAAACACAACTAAAATCATAGTTGAAAAATATTTTAAACAGATTAAAAAAAATTATTTGAGATTTTAAAAAATCTTTTGATACCAAATGTTGGTCAGAGTAAGACACCGAAGATAATGGTGAATTTATTTCCTATAAAAATTTATGTTAAAAAGTTTAGTTAAAATATTTCTCCCAACTTAAAATAAAATAGACTATTTAATCATGGTAATGAAATTATAAAATCTTGACTGTTCAAATTACTTCTTAAAAGATTCATTAAATATCAGTAATATCAATATAAGATATTGATACTAATTTTGAAACTATAATAATAAGGATAAATAGTTATATCTACTATCCAAGAGTAAATATCAAAGTAAAATTTAGTTTTCTGAAATATTAGTTAAAACAGAGAAGAACTAAATTGAAATACAGATCAGATAAAATAAGTTGTTCAGTCTCAAGACAATACCTAATCTTCTCCACTTAGTGATCACCTGCCACCAAGAAATATATATAAACTTTGATCCACACACTAGATCAAAGTTAACAATATTACACAAGACATTCTTGGTTACAATACCTCTTCCACTGTTCTACATGAGATAACTATCAACCAGGTCTCATAGGACCTCTTCCATATGTATACATGGGTAAAACATGGTGTAAAAATCTATTCGAGTGAGGATATATTGTATCAACTAGTTCGGTGAAGGATAAAATGTGTGTTTTAATACAGGTACAAAAACTACTCGAAAGGCGATAAAATAGTACACAATAGATAAAATATAATGAGAAGGGATTAAAAATTCTCTGAGTGTTTTTCTATGCAGCTATAGACTTATAGGATGTAGCAGATATGATATTCAAGTCCTCCTGTGAAAAAAAGTATCGCGTGTCTTGTGTTTTGGTTTCTAGTTAAATGATATGTTCATTGTAGATCTTTCTCTTATTAGGGGTTATACTATAAGAATATTTTAAGTTCTAATCTACATCAATTCAGCCTTTTGAAATTGAGAGTTCTTCGTGTGTTCTTCAGTAGATGTATTTTGATCTCTTTTTCATGTATTCAAAATTTTAAACTCTAATTCTATATTGCTCTAATTCCACACTTCTCTTTTTATTTTGGGTGCATGTGTTGGAGTTGATATTAAGAATGATCTCTACACCTCATACCTTGTACTATTAGGTGACATGTCAAAAAGAAACATTAATTATGTTAGTGTGCAGTCATTAATTGACTTAAAAATGACCATTATGAATAACTTTTAAATTAAATTAGAAAAGACAGAAAAATGGTTAAGTATGGAATGGTGTAAAAAAATTTCTTGAAATGATGTCATTGAAAACTGTTCCTTTTCGTTTGACTTTTAGTGGTAAGACAGTCATGGTGAGACAATCATAGCGACATAGTAGCATTGAAATCTGGAACATGTAGCATAGTTGCGGTGTCCACTTTTTCGCAAAAATATGAAATCGGTAGCATGTGGTAATGGTAGAAAGATTACGGTAATATATCCTTTATGATATTTGAAACCAATAGGATGATCACAATGTCTGGTCCTTTGATAAAATAGGAAACGATGTCTTGGAAATGGTAGCAAGGAAGTAGTGTCATAGGATTTAGGAAATCTGGAACTGATTTTGGTGTCAGAGTTAGAGTTTCTAAGTCACGTGGTCTGGATTACGATGTTTGGTTTAGAGTGTCTGGGTTATGGTGTATGAGTTACGATGTCTGGGTTATGGTGTGTGAGTCACGGTGTTTGAGACTTTTCCAAAATCCGGAACTGGTGGAAGACTTATGATTTTTTAGACATAGCCAAATATTTGTAAACTGTACTGAGAAGTAATACTCACAGAATCAATTAGACCTGAGAATTAGTATAATTAAAGAGAATAAATCAAGATCAAATATAGTTTACAATATTCAAACATGATTTATGAGATTCTAAATCAGGATCTTTTGTGATTTTAGACCATTATTGGTAAGAATTAAACCATAAGGAATGATTTTTTATATGTTGATTATTACATGTGAGCATTAAAACATGATACATGATTGGTGAGCATTAAAACTTGGTACATGATCATTGAGAATTAAGACATGATACATGATTAGTGAGCATTAAAATATGATAATCATGATTTGTTAGCATTAAAACATGAGGATTCAAACAAAAATCATCCACATAATGGGTACCATATCTCATTTATCACTTTACCCAATATATCATTTTTTCACATCAGAAAAAAATGGAAAATTTTCCATAATTTATACTATCTAAAAATGATGGCATTTATTGTTTATCTATAAATACATCTAAGAATCATAACATAAAATCACTCTCATTTTTTATAATGTAAATACATTTTATTGTATTTTATTAAACATTTATATGTCTCCAAAGATGATCAAGATGCAGGATGTTAAACTGCCAAGCACCTCATCCTCAACACATGACGTTAAACTATGGTCCGACCTCGTACCTTGCACGCATGGTCACCCCAACTCAGAAATTCTTTATACCTCTCGTCTCCACAATAATGTAATCTTCGTCACATGGAATGATATCCTCCTCTTGGAGTGGCATTTGTCCAGGGGGGAAGGGATTCCTCAGAGCGTAAGTCCCTAGCCTCTCTTGCGGAAGGTTGCACCCATGCACCTCCATACTTCCCCACTGCCAAGGCCAGTGAAGTGCCTCTCCCACTGTGCCTTGTCGCACCAAGGGCCTCCATCCTAGAGTAAGTCCCGGCACTAAGGGATGCTAACCACGCTTAAGCCCCTGTTTCTTCTTTGGGCCGCTCAACACGTGAGCCCTTTTCCACTGCTCACGGACGCACCCTTCCTGACATGATCGTCTGGTCCCTGCTGCCTCTTCTTTCTCACACTGAGCATGACTCACATGGGCTTAGAGCGACCATCGAAAATGACACCATCATAAGCTTCGTCCAACGAACTATGGGGACTTTGATTCGTGCTAACGCATGGTATGTAGGAAGCCTCCACGAGGTTCAAGCCCACCACCTGGTCATTCTGACTTCTTCACGTCGGTTCGCCAACACTATGGACCACCTCAGAGGGTAAGCCCAAAATTTCCCTTCCCGCATGATGTTAAAATGTATGCCCCCATCCCGCATAATGTTAAATTGTATGCCCTCATCCCGCAAGATGTTAAACTATATGCCCTCGTCCCGCATGGCATTAAACTGTATGCCCTCATCATGCATGATGTTAAACTGTATTCCCCGAACTACGTGGACTTTGATTCCCTGCCATGGGTATATGTAGGAAGCTTCCATGAGGTTCAATCCCATCACATAGTTGTTCTGAACCCTCCGCGTCAGTTAACAACCACTGTTATGGGTCGACTTAGAGCGTAAGCCCCGTACCCACCATCATGGTCTGTCTCAGAGTGTAAGCCCTATATCCAACACCCACGTCTCATCCTGACCTCTCCCTCGAGCCCACATGCCTCGGGAAGCTCATGCCCTAGACTGGGGTTCTTACCTCCTCCAGGCTCCATCCCATGTGTTCATTCTCATGGGTCTCCTCTTCAGGTGTCCCACCGTATCACTGAACTACGCAGATATTGATTCCTGCCAGGGGGATATGTAAGCAGCCTCCATGAGGTTCAAGACCCTCTGCACTCCATTACCCATCATGATCCTTACTCGGGCCACCACATCCCGGTGGGATCATGCCACCCCATTCCACTCCATAGTATTCGGGAAGCCGCCCACGTGATGGACCCAATATCAGTGTTCCCCTTAGGGGGTCCTTCAATCTGATCCACTCTCAGTGTTCCGATCCGTCCGATCCGTCTCCGGTAGACATTAAACTCGTGGGATACCCCATGATAAACATGAGAAGATGAGGAAAATCTCATATGGAACACAACTCCCCGCGTTCGATGTGGGATGCCTCGGGATTCCGAGACCTTGAGAATCCCTATAATAAGGTATAATAGACAGACATTCCAATCCCCTAGAGTTAAGGCGCACCAACGACACCCCATCGTGGCCATTCTCCTCAACGAAGGTTGCTGCCCCGACCAGACCCCTTGGAGCGTCTCGACAGAAGCAGCATAATTAACTGGCATCCATGTAGATATAGAACTGGGAACGAGCTTCACGAACCCGTCTTAAATCTATGAGAGAGACTCGGACTAGGTGACGAGCTCCGAGTAGGAATTCCCAGAAGGAAGAACCGATATCCAATCATCCCGGTTTCGATCAAGGAGCAAACATTCCTGAAAAAGGAATGGATGCCGCCCACATTTGGAAAGCGGGAATGCAAGGAAATAAGCCGCGCGTCCTCCCCCCGCGTGACGGATTCATGCACGCCCTGGCATAAAAGCATCAGAAACACAAACCCCATGTCATTTCCTTCAACATCAAACCTAGAAAGAGGAACCATTTTTCCCACATAAAAATAAAATGCAAATCATTATGTTTAAACAAATTTTACTCTCAAGTTGGTGACTAGATAAAGCTCTTCCATAAAATATTTATTACAAGACTTTGAGTCATCAATACTTGAATCTTTTTATAATATTAGAACATTATTAATATATATGTTATTAGTTCCTAGATACATAGTCTAAATATCTCCAACATTGAGGGTTCCAAGAGTATCCTTATCTCCAAGAGTGATATTAAGAGGATCAACTACCCCTCCATTATCAATAACCATCTCATCCTAATGAGTGGTATTCACTATAGCCTATGAATTATGTCCAATATTAGTGACCAAGCAAACTTCATTTTTAGGTATATTAAAAGAGTACTAGATATGATTTATTCTCTATAAGAACTATCTGTATAATAATAGAATGTAAATATATGATATGTTATCTCAAATCTAAAGTCTAGTGAGAAATTGTAAACACCTATAGAAAAATCCCAAATATGATTTATTATTAGAAGATCCTAAGATGCATGAATTTCCAAATATTTAATATTTTAGCTCTATAATGAATTATTACTCATGCATGATCAGGATAGATAGGGTATTCAACACCATCATAGATGTTATGATGTACACACCATATGATATTTCATTCAAACTTATAAATCTTAAACACACTATATATGCTTGAAAAAATAGATACATCCTCTAAAAAACATGAATGTTTGAAATTCTGGTACTAAAAATACAATAAAAGAAGTTTTTAGTTATCAACATGTGTGTTTGATAATTTATTTCCACGTAAGAAGAGTTTAATTGGAATACAAATTACAATTAATATAGAGATATTTTCATAATGGTTATTTAGTAAATTGTATTTAAAAAAATTACACAAGAAGATATGAAATGCTTTATACATATTATTTCCATGAAAATCATTTTCATATCTTATTACTAATTATATACTTAATGAATTGTAGTACAATTTGTTTAAACTCTTTTTTAACCAACCTGTGTATATTATTTAGAAAACAAGGATAAAATTCTTCCATGTCTATTATTTAACATGTACATTTGGCTTATTGAGAGTTATGTATTACGTTTGTAAGGCCCTAAAAATACTCATGATAATTATGAGTTGGACGAATAATAGTATACTATTAGTCAACATACTGAAGTGGATTTCATTTGACTTTGTATTACATTTGTAAGGTCCTTTACAACTTACTAAATGTTCTATTTAATGTTATTTTGATGATCCAGTATTTGTATTATACATCTCTTAAAACAATTACTAAAGTGTACATGTCCCAAAAAGTGGACCATTGATACAATTATTTTAATTCCTTTAATTTTATACTTATTATCAGAAAATGTAACTCAAGATTAGAGAGGATGTACAAAGTCCAAAGATGCATGATAATTATGATCCAATCCCTTTCAATGTCACCAGATCTGTCAGTCATTTCAAATAAAACTGAACCGTAAAATAGTTTACAATTTCTGATCATAATTATATTTCAAATGTAATCACTGTAGTAGATTTCATTATAATTTAAATAGAACCCAAGCTGAAGTGAATTAAATTTTACTTCGCATATTGAATTATTGTTTCATTTATTTGTAATAAAAATACATTTTTATAATAGATATTTCCTTTACAGATTACATATGGGTTCTATTTGACAATAAGAACATCTTTCAGTATGTACATTGTGCACATTAGTAATTATTTTAGAGTTACATAAAGGATGTATCAAATATTTTAATCTTTTTCTTGTAAATAATATAAATTGTACAAAAATGCATTGAGTATATAATCTTAAATAAGTTATGAAAATGATTTAAATGGAAACAGTATGCATCAAACAAATGTGCATAATCAGACATCATGAATTGGTACACCATTACTCCTAGTGTTTATAGTCAGTATTCATTTACCAATACTCATAGTGTTTAGTCATTTATGACCAAGATATTATCTTGGTTGTTCTATTCATACTCCATTAATCCACTCCTGAAAATGTAAGAAATATTTTGTTTACATATAATTCAAAATGAAGTAGTAATTTAAGAAAGTTTTACTGTATGTTATATAATACTATATAGTGACTCCATGATTCACCATTATATTCATCTAGATCGTTCTATTCAATTTTTTTCCCGACTCAAAATACTATTTAGTTATTTTTCAAAATTTTATACACGATTTAGATTGTTTAAAAGCACATACGACATGTCTGTTTATTTTGCTAAAAATATCTCACATTTTTAATAAAATTTGGCATGGGTCACTATCATGGGGATATTGTAACCTAGTAGAAGAGGTGTTCCATCCGTGATCTATATGGCCAAAAACACTGAAGGTTGCTTCAAATACCTAACAAGAACATAATCCTTTTTTCTTATTTTTTCCCTGTCAACATAGATCTTAACTTGGTGAATTTTGTTTTGAGGTACTCCTTTATTATCCTACACATGGAAAACACCTCCACAACGTCATCAAAAGTAACATCATGTAAAAATACACTAACATAAATATGTGTGTTTACTTTTCACTGAAACAAACTATCAAGATACAATAAGTTCCTAGTTATATTCATACAATTGGAAAATTTATTATAAAACAATTTTTAAGTATATCATTTATTCCTATGGTTTTTCATTAAACTAGATGATTTTTCAGCTATTGAATTAGGTTTCATTTTCAATTGAAAATTAGTGTCCATATAAATTGAAATAATCTCTACTAGATAATGAAATTTAATTTAGTGTTTCTAGATTATATAAATTTGAGTTGTGTCTTACTCTTAATTGAAATTAGTGTCATTTTCTATGGTTTGGGGTCATAGGTTGGATAATTTTTTTTGTTTTTAAATAATGTGTTGTTTTTTTTAGTAGTTGTTGTTACTGGTTATCTTTTGTTAATATGATCAATTGTATTTTTTTTTCATTAAATGGTTCTTCTAGTCATTTTTTGTGGTTTTGTTTACTAGTTATTTTTAAATCAGGTGTTATGGAAGTATTTATAGTCATTGGTTATATATTTTTAATTTGTTCAATGGATAAATAATCTTTTGGTTGTTATGACATCTAGTAATATCATCTTATGGTTTATTTGAATTGGATAGATAAACTTATTGTGGTCACTGTATGATATTTTTATATCATGAATTGTTATTTTTATATCAGGGGTTTAAATGAAGACTATTTGACAATTGTTGTATTTATGTAAACTGAAAATTGATCATGATAGTTCGGGTCTAATGTGGATAGGTTCTACTTTTTATTAGATATTGGACAATTGATACTTACAACATAGAAGGGTTTTCCATTTGAAACAAATAAATGATGATGTTATTCATGTATAGATTCACTAAAGATGATAATAGATTTTATGAATTCATTGGGATTCCACAACAGCAATGTCCAGTGTTTGTGAGAAATAGTTTGCAAATGAAGTTTCATTGACTTCTATGTAAATTATCTTTGTGTTTGAACATATTTATACATGTTTGAAATATTTTTTTGGATATTATTTTCTTTTCATGAAGTTTGAACGTGTATTAAAATTTTATCTAGCTGGGGTTTTTCGAATAAAATATGTTTTTTTGTGTTTTATATAATCTAATTTTATAATTTTTATATAATAAATCATATAATATATTATATATAATGAAATATTAATATATTATATATAATTATATCAAATAAGTTAATATAAAACAATAACAATATATATTTTAATACCGTCATCTAAATGGTAATTTATAGAAACTATTAATTGAAGGTATTGTTTATAAATGTTAATAATATTATCAACAGATATATTAGTTTTATTAATCTGTTTCTAAATTTTTTGAACAACATCTATCTTATCTGTTGGTATTATTAAAATTGCAATAGATTCATGTTATCATTCATAATAAAATTTAACAATAGACTTTTTACCAATAATTTAGTGATAGAGATATGTGTTTTGGTAAAATGATTTTCCAATAGAAAATGTACATTTACCAACAGATCTTCCCCTATTGGAAGAGGTGAAAGATTTTGTAGTAAATTTATGTGGGATCAATATATGACTAGCTACTTGATACCCAAGATTAGTTCAAATAAAAATATATCTATGTGGTAGAGATCCCACACAAAATGATGCTCTCTGACTTTGAGAGAACACCCCTTGCATAAACGGATGTCTCTAGACTGTAAACCCAAAGGTGTATATATCATCATCACCCCACTCTCAAACTCCACTGCTATGCTCAAAACATTAATAATGTTTTTTAGAGAAAAATTATGAGAGTCACCAGTATCTGATAAGGAACTATATAATATAGAATCTACAAAAATAGTACCTCTCAATGACAATTGTCCAGCCTTTCTATCCATAAGTTTAGGCTAAATAACACATAATTATCCCACCCTTTCTAACTGTGATGACGTGGGAATCACTTGAGATGTACCACTTTGCTGATATGTGCACTCTTGAATTGATTAACCACATCAACTGCCTCTACCGGCTCATCCAGTACCAATTCAGCTACCAGACTAATATGGTTCAGAAGATCCCCTATGACACCCTGGTTATGCCTACAGCCTCCATCACTAACCATCTACCATAGGTTCTTGCAGATCCTATATAGAAATACCTTCTTACCAAATCATTATAACTCCACTAGTGGTTGGGAAAAATGTTTCTGTAAATGTCTCATCCTTCCACATTTGTGGAAAAGTGCATAGGTAAGGTCTTGTGTAACTGATCCTTCCCATGGGATACTCTTCTTTCCACTGCTCTGGGATAAATTCTCATTATTATTATTCTTGATATTAGAAGTTTCAAATCCTAATAATATAGTAGAAGCCCCATTTTTTCTATCATATTCCTCTTTTAGGTTCCCCTCAGGTATGAGATCCTAATTCAACACTTTTGTAATCTTATTCAGTTGGAAGATATTGACCTGGGACTTAATCTCACACTTAATTTCATCCTAAATTTTTTTTACATTGTACTCCAATTTCCTTAAAATGATGGAACAAAGAACTATAAATCCATAAAGCATCCAATATAGTCCATCGTGAACATAATCCCTTGATTCAACCTCATGAAGTCATCTACCCTATCCGGCATCAATGTGTCTGATAAAATTGATCCAGGAACTTCTCTTGAAGTTAATTCTATTCTATAGATTTCATCTACCCATCTTGAGTCCGGATGTCCCACCATCACATCTCTTAACCACGTAACATATAGGCAACCATCATGACTCTCATCTCAGTATGAGTTTCCAAGTGGTTGAGTATATTTTGGATAGATTCAATCAAAAACTCTATTACCCTAGGTCCACCCTCTCCGGTAAATATAAAGGGTGAGGCAACTGAAACTCCCACATCAAGTCAGAAATGTTTTCCACATCCATCCATTTCTCTCTATCCTTTAATTTCATGATGTGAGTGATATTCTCTTTTATCTACTCCCCCACTAACTCAATAGGCACTATTGGGGCCTCAGGATCCACTATTAGTGGTGCAACTCCAACCATATCCTCTTGTCATCTTCTCAACAAGTGTCATCGTGAAGGCATGTCTCTAAAATTCCAAACACATGTCTTATAAATAATAAAACAACTTTATCTCATTTGTGTAAGAGTAAAATCACAACAAGTCAAAATAAATCTTTTCCCAAACCTCACAATCTGGTCAAAACCAAGGCACAATCTCTACCCTTAACCACCCTTCACCTGGGTCCTAATTAACAATGGTAAAAACATTATCATTTTTCGAATTTCATTATAATCTCATTTATTCCCATTTTTCATCATTTTACCATTTATGATTTCATATTAGGCACCATTTTAAATTTAATTTTACATGGAGGGAAACACATTTAAATTTCAACAACTTACCCAAAACCTATTTTCATATGCATGCCTAAAACAATGCATGTCACTAAATAATCCTAAATTCCTAGAATGATGCATGAATACTCAAATATCATCTCTTACTGGGACACAAGTCACATTTCAGAAAATATCAAGAAATATCTAAAATAATAATCACATCACACAATAAGTGTGTCACCCAAGGTGAGAAAACATACATCTCAAACAACACAAATAAATAAATTCAATACCACCTTAGGTACCTAGGTTTCCCCCATACATAGGTTTGAAGCTCCCACACACGTTCTCATCTGCAAGGCTTGAATCTCCGCAAAATCCTATCTAGCTTTCCAAAATAGTATGAAAAATGAAAAGAAAAGAAAACTCATTTTATACCACTTTGTAATGTCCTAGCCCTAGTGAAACATCCTGGTGCCCTAATATGGACCACCATATGACCACAAGAATACCACAATTTACACTAGAGGCTTCCTACTAGTAGTGATGGTCCAATATTAATCACGTGGAAACTATAACCTCTTTTATTAGAGTAATACACTGGAGGAAAATAAGAAAAAATAACTAAATAAATTACAAATATAAATAGAACAGTACCAATATCACAAGATAACCAAAACTGGCAATAAAAAATAAAAAATGAAGTATTAGATATGAAATGCAAAAGTATATGCCATGTGTCTCCTTGAAAATCTTGAATAAGACACTGAAGACTCCCCCAAGCGGGTCCCAAAACGTTTATAGTTCCCTCAACCATGCTCCATCTCAAATAAGCCATATAACATAAGGCATTTTCCCTTAACCTATCATACAACCATTAAATCTATTTTGGTACCAATTAGGCAGCCCAAGTAGGGTGTGAGTACTACTTAGTAGGCCACCACCAACAATGTCTAATTTTTTTTTTTCAGTCAATAATAGTGTATGAATTTGTATAAATAAATATGTACAATGTATAAGTAAATATTTATAACATTTTTAATTATTCTTTATTTAACCACATAAACCTCTGGGTTCTCGAGGACACCTGAACCTCAATACCTTCTTCAGTGCATGCCAAATTCTGAACTATCCCTAAAGGTTATCATATGTTTGAATTCCATTATTAACAATCATTATCACAATTTATATATGATAAAATGCATAAAAAATGTAAATCTGTCTAGAACGAGTAATGTGTAGATAGAGATATAACCTCAAGGGTCTAATGTAAGTGAGAATAAATAATCATAATATCTTTCTAGAAAAAGGGTAAATCTCCCATGATCCATCCCCTATAGAAAATCCAAGACCTATCATGGTCCCTTGGAAATCAAAATAGAATCTATTATGGTACTCTTCCCTAAAGGATCTCACATTCCATTAGGTAATCAAAATGGAATCTTTCGCAACCTTCCTTCCCAAAGGCTATCACTATCATTTGGGTAGTCCCTCACTCACATCCTGTTTTATACATGTGCTAATCCATGGAAACATAATCATAACAAAGTGACATACAACCAATAGTCATTTCATTAATCATTCCATTAATTAATTTTACAATTATTTAATCATACTCATATCATTAATTAATTCCCACAATTAATTAATCACATCATTTTCCTTTAATAAATTCAATAATTAACTAATCATATCTATGCCATTAATTAATTCTCTAATTAATTAATCACATTGATTTCGTTAATTAATTACAAAACTCATTAAACCTGTGAATTTCATTAATTATTTCAACAATTAATTATTCATTTCACAATTTGAGCATCCAATAATTATTTTACTAATGAATTATTCTCAAAATCACAATTCAACATTCAGATAAATTAACCCAACAATTAAATATCCCTAATTTCACAATTCAGTACTATGGTAATAAATTCCTCAAATAATTTTCCAAATTCAACAATTTAATAATTTGATAATTAATTAATCAAATAATTATCCCAATTCCACAATTCAATGCATCAATAATTAATTCAGCCATTAATTATCCCAATTTCACAATTCAATCAAATCCCCAATTCCCCAATTAACTGATTTTTCACATTATTTTATTTCAATTTAGTAATTCTAATGACTAATAGAACCCTATAAATTCTACAATAACATATATCTAATTGAGATCATGACTAAGGGATTTGAATAATTGGCCACCTACCTTGATTCCTTGAAAAACAATAACCCAATAAAAATAGCTAAATAATTCAATTGAGTAACGGTGTGGAATGAGATCCAGATCTAAAACCTAAATCAAGATAGAATAAATTAGGATTTATATAATCAAGATCTAGACCTATCCCAAAATAAGAATAGCATCCACAAAAATAAAAGGAGAATTATGAAAGAAGGAATATGAAACTAAGAATGACAATATTATCTTATGAGGAGGGGTGTAGATACTTGATCTGGGCTTCGAATCCTGCAGAATGGAGGTAGTGATGGCTGGGAACCTATCTAGGAAGAAATTAAATCAATATAAATTTATTTTTTCTTATTTTTTGTCAAAGAGGTCATGTTTTTCTGGGTTCATAAGATTAAAAACTGATTTTTAAGTGTAAATAAAATTTAAGCACGGTTTGCTGGGAACGGGTGCATAGTTTCCCATAAATGTGGACCAAAACCATGAACCTCTTTTATAGGGGTGCGTGATTTATATTAAAGAGGGAGAATGATTTGAAAAACCATGCACCAATTTTGAAAATATCCACTGTCTAGGGTTGTATAATTTATTGGGATGGGGTATATTATTTCCTCTAACCATGTGACAACTGTGAATAACCCTCATTATTTCAATTTTTATCAATCATCACCGAAACACAGCCCAAGAAAATACCCAACCAATTTATTATAAGATAATTAAAACATAATTACAATAAATCTATCAAAAGTCATCTCTAGAAAATAGTAGGATATTAAAGCCCCAACCACACCTTCGTCTATTTAGTTACTAATAGACATGACAAACTAGAGAGAGCATCTTGAAAGTAAATCCCCTAATCACATGTTTCTATATACCTTTCACATAGTAGTATTAGTTTTATGAAATTAAATAATATAAGATTAAAATTTCTATCAAACTTCTCACAAATGGTTTTATCATGTCGAGATCAAAAGTTGGTTCCTTAAAGCATAAGATATATTCACTAAACTATTCAATGAATTATAAACCTGAAAATAAGTAAAAATATACTTCAATAAAAATAATAATAATGAGGATTTGACTATAAAATATATATGATCTCTTTTGTGAGGAGGTGTGTGATAAAGTCATTTTCTTGAAAATTTTTTGATAATCAGTTTCATGCAAAGTTACTAAAATTTATCTGCTACTTATTACTCTATTCATTATTCTTAATAGAGGTGTTATAAGCCTTTCATATTTTAGGTAACCAATTAATATAATAAAGGATACGTCAGTCGATGTACTACCTTATATTTAGGAAGCACTTGTGTCCTTATTTAATCATCTACATCAGGAATTGTTATTAAAATGAGAGGATGGATACCACTACACAGTTTTGAAGTATGTTTTGATACCATGTTTTATGATTATATTTACATGTTAATTTTTTGAAGATAGATTATCTTGTGTTTATTTTTCTACCAATAACCAATATATGATTAAAACACCCTTAAACGGTATCATAATAGGTTTCATGAAGATCTAAATATGTTTGATTTACCTGTTTTTGAATAAAAATGAAAAACAGTGGTTTTGTAAAACTATTTTAAAGTTTTATACATTTACCTAAGATATTTAATGGATATATAAGTTTTACCTTTAATCAAGTGTTTAAGTAAAGGTAACCTCAATTATAAGATTTATTTGAAGGGTTTACATTAAATTGGTTTGATTATTACCATTAAATAAATAGTTTATGTAATGTTAATTAATGACATATATTTCAATAAATGGTTTACATAATGGTAATCGATGCCTTGTGTATAGGTAATCTAAACATTACCTTTACACAATATTAGGAAATTATTGGCTACCTTTATAAAGATGGCGTAGGTAAAGGTTATCACTGGTTACCAGGTTCTATGTAAAGGTATATACATAATGAGTTTTATAAAGTTCATCATCCTTTACGCCTATGTAGATGGTCTATATATGGGTAGGGAGAGGTTTAACCTTATAAAAATTACCTTTTTTCCTGGTTAAGATTATACAAAATATCCTTGTAAAGGTAACTACACTTAACATTACCTAGGAAAGGGTTCTTATATAAGGGTAAGACATATTTGCAACTTTTGAGGATTTAAATGGTATTTATTGCATAAAAATGTTTATAAGTCAAAATGAAATGTATTTTTGGAATATTTGATTTATAAGAAATTAATTAATTAATTAATTACAAAAGGTTTATAATTAATTAATTATTAATTTATGTAAAATTTTATTCCAAAATATTAAAATTTAATATTAAAATACCATATACAAATATTATATGACATGGATTGTGATAAAAAATGGTTTATTTATAAATCATAAAGGGTAATTTATAAAGTACTAATAAATTACTAAATATATTCTCTTTAGATTATATAGAATTTTTATATAATAGAAATTGAATTGTAAAATGTTTATAATTCATGAAATATTATATAAATGATATATAATATAAAAAAGGAAAGAGTTCATATTGAAAAGATTATAAAAATGTTAATATTATATTTAATTTATAAATTAATTATAATTAGCATTTATTTATGATATGTTCATGAATGTTTATCTCATGTTTTTTGAAATAAATAAATTTTTTATTTATTTGTTAATTTTTTTTATATTCATGTTTAGTCAAAATTTTATGAAATGTTAATGTTGTTTATCCCTCTATTTAATTATTAATAAAATTTTGGAGTTAGATTCATATATTACATATTAGCTATGACTCTATAAAATATACTATTCATCTAAATGAACCTCAATTTTAATTCAAATTATGATATTAAGAATAATAATTGATTTTAATTTGTACATATTAGTTGTTATAGCAATCATTATTGAATTTCCTCTCTAGTAAAGTCTCCCTAAGTAGAGGAAATTTGGGTTAAGCTACCTTCTAGCTTGGTTTATATGCTTTTTTTAGAAAGGTGAATGGGTTTAGCTATCTATCTCTCTGGGCTTACTCATATGGGGATTCTCAATATCATATAAATCAATGAATTTACATAAATATTTCTTTTACCTTATAAATATGTGAATTCAGATATGTATGAATAAACATTACTTTTATTATTGGGTGAGTAACAAAAAAAGTGTTAGTTTGGTGAAGAATTATACATTAATTAACTGTGAACACATTAATTTTTTTTTGGAAATGAGATTTAAAAACTAAAACAACAGGATCTTTCATTAAAATAAAGAAATAAAACATGAGAAGATAAATATTAAATTGTATGTAATAATTATGAAGTTAATTTAAATATAGTGTATATTAAATTTTTGAGACTGGAAACCCAGTTAAACCCGTGGTGTTAGATTCCTTCTAATGTGATACTTTTCAATACCTAGATCATCCAACTAGGTAGGTCATTCTAAATTTGGGTAACCCAATAATATCTTATGTAAAATAATTAATTAATTAGTGACTCTAGATTCTCCTTTTCTATAGGTGATACTAAATTTTAGTTCCCATGTATTTTCACTTTTAAGTTTCTTTTTGGTGTCTGCTTTGGGTTACATGTGTTGGAAGACCCTTATAGGATTAGGTTACCAGAGGAATAAATTTGAGTGAATCTATTTGATGGGTTTGGATAAATGTTATCTGCTTAATTATCAAAGAGTCACAATTTTTTTAATTTGGATAATTCCCTATCAAAATAGTGAAGTTATCAGAGAAATGATAAATCCCCCAAGAAATTAGTGAATTATATTTATTGTCTCACTAAATGGATATGATATTTGGGGTAATAAATTTTAATGGATGAAATTTCATTTAATGTCCTTAATGAAAATATATAATACATGATACTCACCCAATAACATGTCTTTTTTATAGATTATGGCATACTTATTCACAATCATATTAAGATAACTAATGGTCATGACCTATAAAACAATTAAATATTGGTATCTATGGTAGAAAAGTGTTTTTAAGTAGAAAAATTCAAACTACCTAAATGTGAATTATAGAGAGATTAACTCCACAAGATTTGATTAATGTGTATTAGATACTAGTTATTCATCATACATTTCTACTGAAAAATGAAGACTCATTTATAGAAGGTAATTGATGAAGAGAGAAGTATATTTATGTGTTAGTAATGGAGATTTTATTTTGAATTAGAAGTAATTTCTTATGATCTAAGCCTACCAAGTGGATTGGTACTAGAATTGAATTAGTATTATTAAATTCCCTTCATAACATGAATTTCAATTTTGTATCATATTTGAAACGGTTAAGATTTTCATTCATTATTAATAATAAGAGTTATTGTATATATAAGAATGCAATGTTTTATGGAATTGAGAATACAATGAATGGTTTTTACATTATATATATAGACAATCTTTTTTATAAAATTAAAAATAATAAGTTTTGTGTTGATTCTAATCTCATCCACCTATGGAATTATCACCTTATACATATAAATGAAAAATAAATTCTAATAATCAATAGAGATAGATTACTAGACTCACTTGATTGTAAATTGTTTGATACTTTTTAATCCTATTTATTGGTTAAAATGAAAATGTTTCCTTTTTAAGAAAATAAGGAGAACGAGATAGTGGAATATTGGATCTTATATATAGTGATTTATGTAGACCAATGAGTAATAAATAAAGTGGTGTATTTAGGTACTTAGTTACTTTTACAGAAAACTTTAGTTGATATGTGTTTCACTAATGACTTTAGTAGATATTTGTATATATTTCTATTTATGAAAAAGTATGAAAATTTTGAAAAATTCAAAGAGTTTCAGAATGTGGTACATAATCAACTATGAAAAAATAGTAATACTATCTAATAGGATAGATGTGGTGAATACTTAAACCATGAATTTACTGATCATCTAATGAATTATATAATTTCCCCACAACACACTCATCATGGACCATAGCAATGGAATGATGTGTTTTTAAGGAGTGATCATAACCTATTAAAAGATATTTGATCGATAATGAGTTATTTTGACTTTCTAACTTCATTTTGTGGTTATTCTCTAGAGACTACTTCATTCATAGTAAACTGTGTTCTATTTAAAGTAGTCATGAAGACACCACATGAGATATAGATCGATAAGAATCCTATAATGTATTTCATGAGAATTTTTGGTTATGAAGCACTATTATGGTTGTTTAATTTTGATAAAGTTATCCACAAATTAGATAAGTTATTATTTATTGTCAATCCCAAGGAAACTATGAGATATTATTTCTAACACCCCACTAAACACAAAGTATTTGTGGCTCAAACTGGTATATTTATTAAGAAGGAGTATCTAAGATGAAGAGGGAGTTGGAGGGAATTAAAAATTATATAATTTCAAGACCAATAAATAGGATGTGTTATTGAGATGGATGTTGAGATTTTTCTATAAAAAGTTGTGAAAGAAGAACCAAATTAGGTTATATAATAACCTTGATGGTAAGGTAGAATTTATTAAGAATTACAGAGAAATGAATTTCTCATGAATAATAATGTTTAATTAATGTTCATATGAGATAATCCTAATACCTTACAAGAGTCCATTGAGATTCATTATTCTCATAAATGGTTAAAATACATGAAATCTAATATGGACTCCATGTCCACTAACTATGTTTGGAACTTGGTGGATGCACCAAAATGGGTAATATCCATAGGGTGTAAGTGTGTTTTACATGACAAAATTTACATTTATTGTAGATTTTCTATCCATAAAGCATGCTTGGCAGTGAAGGGTTACAATCAAACTCATGATATTGACTATGAAGATACCTTTTAACCTATAGTGATAATAAAGTCCACATAGATTTTGATATCAATAAAAGATAATTATGATTATGAGATATATCAAATAGTTTTCAAAATATCTTTATGTAATGAGAATCTCGTCAAGGATGTGAATATGATATAACTTGAAGGTTTTGAAGTTCTAAATGAGACCGCTAATGTTTTCCTGTTACAATGGTCCATTTTTTGGATTAATGAAATATTCCCATAGTTGGAATATATGGTTTAATGATGAAATAAATGTGTTTATTTTCATCCAAAACATGTATTATTTTTATGTATATAAGTGGGAAAGTGGGAATATAATAGTATTTATGATATTGTGTGTATATGACATACTTCTTCTCCAAAATGAAATAAATACGCTTCATTCTATGAAGGTGTAAATGGGTAAATTGTTCTCATTAAAAGACATGGGTGACGAAGACTACATACTAGATATGAATATCTATAGATTTATATCTCAATTGTTTCTTGGAATAAGTTAAAACACTTATATTGGTGAAGTTATATTGCAATTTATCATTGATAACTCTAAAAAGTGGACTTTACCAGTGTTTATTTCAATGAATCTTAATATGATCCAGGATCCTTCAAAAGGGTTAGAAAGGATGGATTATATTTCTTAGGCATCCACCGTAGGATCCATCATGTATTCCATGTTATGGACTCGACTCAATGTATCTTATACTTTGAACATAACTAGTACAAACCAATCCAATCTTAGTGAAGTCATTGCATTTATATGAATAAAATTCTTAAGTACTTATGAAGGATTAATTATATGTTCTTGATATTTAGAGGGGAGTATAACCTTGTATAAATGGTTATTTAGATGCTAGTTTCAAATCTCATAATGACAACCGTATATCTCAATTTGGAGTCATGTTTTCCCTAAATAGTGTATTTATTAGTTTTACGTTTTCCAAGAAAGATACCATAACATTTTAAACAATTGTGGAATAGTAAATAAATTCATTTGATGATGTTAAGGATGTTTTTAAATAAAGAATTTAATTAGTAATCATGGAGTGGTTCCCAAACTCTATGGAGAAATTGAGATATATTATAACAATATGTGGGATGTTTCTCAATCTATGTAACCCCAATATCACAAAATTTCTTAACACATAATTCAAAAATACCATCTCATTTGGGAGATCATGAGAGGGGTGTTGTAAAGATTAGTTGGGTGGCTATAGATGATAATGCTATCGATCTATTGATAAAACCATTACTATAGAACAACATGAGGGTTATATGGAATTTATGGGTCTAATATACTTGAGATATTGGTTATTATGTTTATAAATATATCATGTTATTATAATAAAAGAAATATCCATTTATCATTCATTCATGTGTGATGGAATTTATTTTACAGGAATGGTCGAATGATAATATCCCCTCAAATTATGACATGAAGTTATCCCTAACCATTGATCATTACCAAATATTATTGGATGCAATGATATGATAAGGTTTTCATGAATAGATTCTTGTACTCATTTCGGTGAGTTTTATATGAGGAATGGAGATTTAATTTAGGAGGTAATAAGTAGATAATTATTACATATACTGAACCACCAAAGTATACCTCATGGAATGTCATACATTCATTGATATACTGAGGGATGTATTCTTATTATAAATCCTTCTTACCCTTGGCGAGAGAGATACATAGGATGATAAAATTTATTCTCCAAATTATTCAAGTTCGAAATTAAATTAGCTAAAAAGGAGTGGTTGGGTGTGTTTCATATTATTTTATCATTTAGAGAAAACCCAATAAGGAATTTATCCACCTGTATGATAAGAAAAAGAATTTGTACCCTGATTGAATTAGACTGATGAAATGCATTACCACTCTTAGTTAATTCACATATGATGTGTTTAACTACGTATACAAGAGACATGAGATGTAATCATCTTTAAGATGAATAACATGTCATGTATTCATTGACTTGTTCAGTTTATTTTGGTGAATCAATAAATGATGTGAGGGTTGTACTATATTGACATGTTTCATGTCTAGATATCTTTCGCTGTCATGGAAAATGGATTATATAGTTCTGCATATGATTTATATGATACATATTATGTTGGATAAGTTTTTTATAAGGATATTTATATGTTTGATGTAGACCAAACTAAATCCCTTCGTAGCATGAGTATCCGTGATTCTTTTCTAAGTATACACTTTTTATATTTACTAAATAGGGATTTCGTATATTTTGAAAACACTACTAAGGCCCATAGGGACACAAATTAAACTCTTGGATAAGTATAATGTTTTGGAAAGAATATTTTTTTCAAAACGAAGATATATTTGCAAAAAAAACATATCCAGAAGAGTTTGGAATCATTCATAAATAATTGTGATGTTTTTTGATAAAGTCCTTATGGTATTTTAGTGCAATTGGGAGATTTTTTTATGTGCACTAAAATACATACATACATTTCATGTACCATATAATTTGATGCATTTAGTGTAAAATGTAAATTTAAATACATCATTTTTATGCATGTATATTATCATTGATACGATCAATTAATAATGTATAATATCTGATATATATAAGATATATATATATATATTATCATGCATGAGATGAATATTTATGTTGCATGTGATGTAACATTTTGTATAAATTTTCCAAAATGTTTTTATCAAGTCATCAACCAATGGTTGGTACATTAAATTATTTCATTTATTTATTTAAATATTAAATGAATGATAAAAATTAAAAAATAATTATTATTATGTGTTACAGATAATAAGCATTGGGATTCATCTATATAAGAGATAAGCTCTCTTATGTGAAGTAATGTGTACTGATCGAGTTTGTTCAATGGTTTTGTGATCATCAGTTTCATGAAAGGATGGAGAAATATATCTTCATCCTAAAATTTTATTCATCATTCCCAACAATGTGTATAGAACCCCTTCAATTTTTAGGATTCCTATTGATATAATCAAGGATCCATCATTCGATGTGATCCCTCAGAGGTAGAAGGAATTTGTTTACCACTTCAATGATCTACATCAAAAATTATATTTTTAATGAGATAATGGAAAAAAATTTAATACACGGTTTATAGGTATTATATGATAATTTTTTATGATTATATTTACATGTTTTATTTCATAAAGAGAGAGTGTCCTTTATTTAGGTTGGTTTCTTTTTCTAATAATCACAAGATGGTTAAATTAAATCCATCACTGTCTTTTCACAGAACCTTAAACTATGTAATTAAAACTATGTTAGTTTTGATTTATGTTTTAAGAGGATATTTTGTTCTCCTAATTGAGGTTTAATCCCAAAATCCCATCACCATTACCAGCCCATATCCCCCTTGAGAGGATTGGTCTTCTAAACTTTACTATCCATATTATGTAACGAGCATATGAAACCTACTATCGTATGTAATGAGAATAATATAAAATCATGCAATATATTGATAAAGATAAAATGGAATCCTATTAGGTGTAATCCCCAACTTCTCTTATTTAGTTACTATTAAATAGGATTAACTAGAATGAATTACATATGCATAAATCCTGCACAAAACCATTTCTAGGCACCATTCCCCTAGTATTCTACGCTGCATCATTTTGAAATACATTGAAGTAGTCATGGGTGAATATAATTAAAAGGAACCACCATGGTCCTTATCACATGGCCATAAAAGACATTACACATATAATTTAATTCCAATGAAATATGTGGTCTCTGATTCCCTTGATAAGGATATGTTGGAATCCGTTTTCATGGGACTGATACCAACTCCACAACACATCATGCTCCCTTATATAGGAGCTCAACACTTCTTTGGATGGTGATAAATTCTAGAATCCCAACCTATAAGACTCCAAAATGTAGAGTGGAAAAATAATTGGATCAAACCAGATACAATATATGTATCAAATCAGGTTTTTAATGGATAGATCCTTTGAAATCTACTTAATGATACCTTATTTTACATTGTATTATCTGAAGACCTTCCCAACAAATATTTGGATGTTTGTTTGATATAGGGGTGTGAAAAAGTATTTTTAGGAAAATAATGGTCAATTTGAGTTATTTTCTATATTAGATAGTGATTCGTGGTGTAAATACATAACTCATGGTGTAAATTTCTTAGTAAGTGCTTAAGGAGGTTCTGGATTTGAAGGAATGATGGAATGAATAACTTTATTCACAGGGTGAAATACTTGCAGTTATTTAGGATCTAGTGATAGGTTACTCAGTGGATGTAAACCATGTGATGTTCATGATATGATTGAGGGATTCATTCCTTAAATAGGTTAATCTCCCGCTTGACTATAAGTAACAAAGACCTCTGATTTTTTTCATTTGACCATTATTCATCACGAGATCTAGGAAATTGCTTAATTATTTTCACATCTTTTAGAACCCTTGATTCTTGGATTTGATCCCTAACATTATAAGACCATTTTTTAGAAATAGAAAGCTTTTTGGGCTCATAATCGAAAATGAAATTCTCATATATTTCCTACAACATCACTATAGATTCGTTCTTTTTCCATGATTGATCTAACAATGAGGTGGGGATTTTTTATTTATGAATTTCTTAATATTATTATTTATTTATGAATGCATATATTATCTACTTTTTAAACTATGGAACATATCCTTCCATGACCCTATGAAAACATTATTTTTTTAGTCTTGAAATATTTGATGTGTTAGAATTCACCCATTTTGTTTTGGATTTCCAAACCATTGATTAATAACCAAATCATGATTATCATTAAAACTATTCAGTTTTTTATGGATTTACCTCCCCGATTCTTCATATTCTTTATCATCAACCCATGTGGTCAGTGGTTTGACTATTTCCAAATTGGTTCAATCATGGTTGGATATTTTAATACACACTACAAATATGAAGATGTTGGGAAAAACATTATCGCAATTGGGTTCCATGATTATTGATGAGGTCATGGAACATAGTGATGATAAATGAGCATATATGGGTGGGATAAATGTATTCTCGAATGGGGAAACATGTGGTGGGTGAATTCGGGGAGATATAGACAATTCTATATCTTTGTTTCCCACAACAGGTGATTGGAAAAGTGTGTCTAGTGATGGGACATGTTTGGTCATTGTGTATTGGGAGGTATTTATCATAAATCACAGCTGGAGTGGTGGTAGTGTTGAAGACTAATGAGAAACAGATGTTCTAGAGGTTATATTTATAGTCTGAACAAATATGTCATGTCATGGATATTTGAGACAAAATTATTCTGATTCATGGTGTGAATTCCACTTCCACATGGTGAAAATTTCACACTAGATCTATTTGGCCACGTATATGGATGAAGTGATCTTTTGGGACTACCATGATCATATATGACAGATGATGTGTCGATGTTCATTTATACAACTCTATTTAAGCTGATGATAGGACCCATACATTATTTTTTGATTCGATATTAGGAATGGTACTCCACTAAATATGGTACTCTCAAGGAATTAGTCTCCCATATCTTATGTAAATGTAGATTCAGTACTCCCCATACTCATCAGGGCATGGGCCCTATATGTTATGTGTTAGTGATCCACTATCATTGAGCTCTATTGGGTAGTGGGTCCTCTATTCAAGTTGAAAATCCCTCAGCAGAGGCATCTACTAGTGAGTCACGAGACCTCTACTATATTCTGAGAAGGTTCACATTATAATTATTGCTTTAGAACACCATTATCTCATGGAAATATAAAAGACTCGGTGTTCCTTATGGGTTGTGAGGATCAATGACTATGAAGATTGAACTTTCTCTCACTTTGATTGGGGTTTTTTTATGAATATATATATATAAGGGTTTGTACCTCATATTTTCTTCATGGGTTTACTTTGATACTACCTTTAGTATTGCTTTATGTTTTTTAAGATGTCTTATTTGGTATGTTTATACTCACAACAGTATGGTCTTCTCCCACACATGTAATTTCTAATGAAAATAATAGATAGATTGGTGGAGACTGTGGTAAACCTAGTGTTGGAAGAGCATAGTGTTACTTGTAATTGTTGACCATGTTTAGTGGTCAAACATAGATTTCATGTGTCAGGAACTATCATGTTTTACCTTTTTTCCATCAGGTTGGGGCACATCATGGTTGGGTGTGCATTTTTCTTTTTTACTATTTATATAAAGTTATTGTACTCTATTTTTTATCCTATAGTTCATTGATTGAAATTTTTATACTCTATAGGTTTTGATTTATTATTACTCTACTTTGTTACACGAAACTTGGTGGTGTGTTTATATAGGTACATTAGGATGAGGCCTCCCATTTTAGTGTTATGCCTACTCAGTGCTAGTCACTATCCCCTAGCCTATCGAAGGTGGGTATTGGTGTCACAATTGGCTTTGTTCTAGTCATGGTGTGGCTTTAGTGGGTTGTCTCATGAAAATTTGTATTAGACGAAGGTTTTTTGCAGTGATGTTTTTTTGGAGATAGATGTGTTGTGAGGATTAGTTTAAGAACTTAGGGTAACAATATAAAGGTTTCTCAAGTTTGGATCTCAGTCCATTGAACCCAGTGATAGTGAATCTATTGAAGTATCTCTATATCATGACTCTGATAACCTAATTTTCAACTTGGTATACTATGAAACCATATATAGGTAAACCAAATATACGTGGTTCATATTAGAATGAGTATTGACATCCATTTCCTTATTGAGTCATCTACCAAAATATTCTCATCTAACTATGGTATATATTGTTAACTTTTAGGATATCTTTACCAAGGAAGCCACCTGGGATTCTGATATAGGGCAATGATGACAACCAATTGAGTGATAAGACCTTATTATAGAGATGTATTCAGGATTGGTTCCTTCTAGGTGGGAAGGGTGTAGTGATTCCACATGATGATAAGAATATATATCCTAATCTAAAAGTGTATTATAGTGTTCATCTATATGTTGAGAATTATATTAGGACAAAGATGACAAGGATGACTATCATATTCAAGTATTGTCCTTTTTTTCAAGGAATATTAATAATAAAATAAATCACCTCACTTTTTATTTGGTGAAAATCTAACTAACCATCATATTTATGAAAAAAAACTAACAATTGTTATGAAATTCCATTGTATTGGGAATTTGGTTTCTACATGAAAAGGATCATTGTACATACCTATGGTTTGAAATAGAAGAGAAAATCATAATAAGGTGCTTCATCAGAGTCTACTTGAATCCAATATAAATGTGATGTTGCTTTTCTAATTGTTGAGTTTTCATAAATCATAAGTTTTTTGTAAAACATGTGATGCAATCTTGAAAAAATGAAGATGGAGGAAAGGTGCTAAAAATAGTATTTAGATTTATCATAATCATGTAAATCATATTTAGGTTGAGAAGGAAAGAAAGATGATGATTGGTAATTCACAATACATTCCATTTAAAGTCAGACGATGATGAAGCTGATCTTAAACATAATAAAAATATTGAAGTAATTCATGATACTTGCTGAAAGTTTGGAGAAGATGAATGTTAGTAAAGTCAAATATTTTCGGTCTCAAGATCACCACAAATATCGTTTTGAATGCAGATTTTAATAATGTTTGGGGAGTATGATCTTAATGTATATACTGGTTTTAGGTTAAAACAGAAGACAAAATATTTTTATCCTTGAAGAAAGAAGTTGATACTAATCCATATAATTTATTAGTTAATCATATTCATTAGAGAGAGAATTGTCTGTGTAGAATAATAATTTGTATCATATTTAGAATAGAAATATGTTTTTGAAGTTGAGGCTGTTGATACCAATCCAACAGACTTTATATACCATTGTAATTTTAAAAGGTAGATTTGTTTTCTTTGGGATTTGTTAGGACCAATGATAAAGAAAATATGAAATAATGTCATAGATTTATCAAAAATGTATTCAAACATTTAAAATGGGTTGAATTGCTTTGTTTTCATTCAAATAGGTCAAGAGAAAAGGAGAATAAGAATCAATTGTTTTACATTTCCTTTCATCATAATGAGGTTGATTGTAATGAAAATCAAAATGGAGAATCAAAATTGAACTAATGTTTATAAATAAATTCAGAAGCAATCTGATGTTTTTAGAAGATTTGAGAAGGATCGATAAGTGATGACAAGAGTTGAGATACATTGACAAAGACAAGATTCACCTAAAATTCAAGAGAAATGTATGATATAGATAATTTGGTTGTGCAAGACAAATTTTATAAATCCTGCTCAAACCATTTTTTGGGTGAGTATAAAAGGGAAAGTACCCTGTACTTTCTGACATATATACTATTCAAAAAAAGGGTAAAGAAGGTGGAGCTCTGAAAAATTATGTAAGGAAGAAGTTGATTCCATATTTTCTTTCTTGAAGAATATGGGCTGGATAGAAGTAAATGGAGAATAGAAAATATTTCAATGTATACATCAAATCATTGTATTCAACTAATTATCATATTTGATAGGAAATTGTATTTGGATTTCTAGATTGAAGAATAAGTGGGTTATAATTGTTTCATTAGTATTTTCAAAGAGTTATACATTTTCCACATTGATCAATGAGACCAGGAAAAATTATATTGGGAATTAGAATATGTTTTATACCAAATTCTTGAAATGTTCTTAACAACTTCTGTGTTAAAAAGTGAAGAATTGTTTTGAATGATCATATATGTGAATGTTGGTCAACAATCCCCATAACATCTTAGGTACATAAACATTATTATATCATTTTGTTCAACTTGAATCTCATGCACTGGCATATTGACCATATTGCTATATGAGTGTAAGGGAATGTAATAATTGTTTTATTATATACAAAATGATTATTTTCTAGAGGATTGTATAGTATTGGATCATTTCAATAACATACCAAGGGCGTATCCATCCTTATTGAATAGTGAACCTTGTAAATACCTGTGTTCAGGTGGATGTGTGTTTGAATTATTTTTAGAAGGGAATGCATTCTTTAATAGGAGGTGAAGGTTTTTTATAAGCCAGGAAATATAAAAGATAATGGTATCACAGATTCACTCCTCCCCCTCTATGTGATATAATTATCCTGATAGTGAAATTAAAATTAGTTTCAAAGGGAACGTTCCCTTCGTTTATTCTTTTTTGAAGTTTTTAAGAGAAGTTGGTGGAGAATCTGACTTGTGCCAACAATAATGGTATCCCATTTTGTAATGGTAAGAAATATCATATCTGGAAATATAGAATGTTTCTTTATCTCATGTCTTTTTTATATGATGTTCTTGAAGCTACATTATATGGTTTTCCCTCCTATTGATGATAAATTTCCTCTTACATCCATTGATAAGAATAATCATGAGAATAATGGAAGGGAAAAGAATTCTTTACTGTCATCAGGTTATGAAAAATGATTTTTAAGGGTGAAGGTTGTTTCCATAGCTAAAGGTTTATGGGAAAAGATAAAAAACATATATAAAGGAAATATTAAAGTGAAGAAGGAAAAATTATAAATCTGGAGTATGAAGTATGAATATTGTAAAATGTGTGAGAATGAATCTATTTTGGTCTTCATTACTAGGGTAAGTGACATTATCCACATTATTAAATGTCTTGGTTAAAATCTAGAATATTCTAAAATTGTTGAAAATATATTAATAATTCCTCCCAAAAAAATTTGAGGCTAAGGTCTCTTATTTGGAATATATAGATCTAAAAGATTATTTTTGGATTATTTTCATATCACTCTCATCACTTATGAAATGTGAAGGGAGAAGTATATGGAAATAAAAATATATGTTTATAGAGATATTACTTTCAAGGTGGAAAATAAATATAAGTCAATGATGATTCTTATTGAATAAGAAATTGGTGATTCTGATACAAAAAATGTGGTATATAAAAATATTTATTATATTTTATCCTTGATTTCTAAAAATGATAGACTATGTATGGGAAAATATGAAAGGATACTTCTCTTGAAATTCTTTTATCATGGATCCATGGAAAAAATTGTGGCTAATTTTCCTCAAATAAATAATTAATATGAAAGTGATGAAGAATAAAGAAGGTGTAGAATATCGTGGAAGAAATAGGGTGATAAAGATAAATATTTTTCCAGAGGAAGAGATAAAAATTTCTACAAATCCAAAAGAATATGTTTTTCTAATTGATGATGAAGAAGAAGACAGTGATGGTATGTTGGTGAGAATAATTTCGTTATAATAGTGAATAATGAAGAGTTTGGATGTAGTAGTTCTGAAGAAGAATAAACTCGACTAGAATATCATCTAAAAGAATAGTTGAAATAATTCCTAAAAATGATTGGAAGGAAAGAGAAAGAAATTAGGTTGTTGAATAATGAAAGTTTCTTAATAAATAAACAATAATGTTTTCATAATGAGAATGCAAAGCTGATGAATGATATTGATTATTTTAAATAATCTCTTGAATAATTAAAGAATAATAATGAACATTTGGAAGTGAAATGAAGGAAAAAAGATGAATAATTATAACTTCTTCAACAAAAACATTCTAAAGATGAATATAAAGGTACAAGTTTCAAAAAAATCCATCTCTGAATTTGTTGAAAGTTATTGAAATAAGAAACCTGAAAAGGATCAATAAAAACAACCTTCAAAGGTTGAGAAGAAAGGTATATATTTTTTTGAAAAGAAGAATGCTAGGAAAGTCATGTACGTGGCCAAGATTAACAAATTGGAGAATTCAAATGTTTCTGAAAATCATGAGTCATAAATTGTTTCTAAAAATTATGAATATAGAAATGGTTCTATTACTTCTGGTTCTGATAAGGAAGAAAAGAAAAATGATCTTTAATATACGATTCCAATTGATAATAGAATAGTCGGTAAAAAAGATAAGAATATTTCTAGAAAACATGTTCAAAACTCGGGTCGGTATGCAAGTTTCAGAGGAAAATATTCTTTTTATGGCTACTGCTAGTATTGTGGCGGATTTGGGAATATGGAAAATATTTGTTGGTTTAACCAAAAACATTACAATTACTCCACAAAATATATAAGAAAAAGTTTTATGGTGATTCAATCTCCTCAAGAGAATAAACCTAAGAAGGTTTTTGTGAATGTTGAGAATAGGTTCCGAACCATGGAAACTTTTTATGAAATATGTGAAAAACCTGGATATCTTGGTAATGGTTGTCTTATTTTATTACCATCACAACAACATTTTTGTTAATAATTCAGAAAATTCATGGATGAAGAAGGAAAAATCTCTTTTTGTTGAAACCTCCCACAAAGATAAAAAAGGAGAATGACCTTTGATTGTTTACAGTGGGTGTCTTCTCATATGATAGGATATTTAAAGTTATTGAATAATGTGAAAGAATTTAAAAATGTAATTTGAGTATTTTGTAAAGAAGTGGAAAACTTATAATTGCGGTGAGTATAATAATGAATAATTTGAAATTTATATTGAGAATCATGTAATTTAGCATCAGTATTGTTCCCATACACTCCTCGAAAAAATGGGGTTGTTGAAAGGAAGAATAGAATTTTTGTAAAAATGGGGATAACTATGTTACATGGTCTTTCTCATTATTATTGGAGGAAATCCATTAGTAAAGATTTATACATCCAATATCGGTATTTCTATAGGCCAAGTTCATATATGACTTGATATGAATTTTTTTATGGAAAAAATCCATGTTTTAAACACTTTAAGAGTTTTTGGGATTCCATGCATTATAAAGAATAAAGGTGGAAATCGTGGAATGTTTTAGTAGAAAGTGGAAGATGGAATTTTTCATGGATATTCCTTAGAATGAAGAGGATACAAATGTTTCAACAAAAAAAGGAAGAATTATTGATTTTTATGATGCGAATGATATTGAAAAGATTGAGAAAGATAAACCAACTCATATAGAAATGGAAGTTGAGTAGCATAGGGAAATAATTCTTAACAATTATTATAAGGATACATACAATTTTAATCCTACTCAAGTAGATGAATCCGACTCATCTATTTCCAGTGATGAGAAAGATACTTAAAAACCTCATCCTAGGCCTAGGAGGTATGGGTAATCTCATAACATTATAGGTGACAACATCAAAGAGTTCAACCAAGAAGAAAATAAAATGTTATTATACATAATTCTTTATATTCAAAAGTTGATCTGAATGATGTCAAAGTAGCTTTTAAGTATCCATAATGTATTTAGTCCATGAACGAAGAGTTGGAAATGATAGAGTAGAATTATTCCTCGGAAATCGTACCTAAACAAGATAAGAAAAATGTTATTAGTAAAATGTGGGTATTCCAGAATAAGCTGAATAATGAATGTAATGTGATAAGAGACAAATGAATATTAGTGTAAAAAGGTTACTCACAAATTGAAGGTGTTTCTTTTGATGAAAATTTTAATCTGGTGGAAAGGATAGAAAAAATCAGAATTTTTATTGTTATTTTTGCACAATAAAGTTACAAAATATTTCAAACGGATATAAAGTATTCATTTTTTAATGGGGATCTTGATGAATATGTTTACATTGGACAACCTTGTGTATTTTTTGTTGGTAAAGATGAATGTTATGTTTAAAGATTTATGAAAGAATTGTATGGGATGAAACAAGATATAAGGGAAAGGTATTCCAAATTGGATGCTTCTTTAAGGAAGACGAGTTTCAATAAAGGAAGAGTTGAAAACAATCATTACATAAAATGATGGAAATAGTTTTCCCTCATCATAATTGTCAATTTTGATGTCATTATCTTTACTGTGAATGATGAAAGATTTTTTTAAATGATTTTCTGATGAAATTAAAAGGTTTTTTGAGATGTCTATGTAAGGAGAAATGAAATGCTTTCTTGAGTTACAAATTATAATGAAGAAGAAATGCATATTTATTTATCAATAAAATTATTCTAAGGAACTTCTTTAAATGTTCATTATGGAAAACTAAAAACCTTTTTCCACACAAATTTTAGGGGGAACAATGTTTTTTAAATATGGAGAATGAAAGGAAGTTGATCATAAAGAGTTTCAAAAGCTGATTTGATGTTTGTTATATTTCACTACCTCAAGGCCTAACATTTTTTAAGATATTACCTTATATTCAGGATTTCAAAGTGATATAAAATAATCAAATTTACTACTAGAAAAATAATTCTCAGCTACATAAAAGGACTTGTTTTTGGATTCATGTAAGATATCATAGAAAGTATTTAACTTTTTGGGTATACAAATGCTAATTGGGTAGGAAATATTTATGATATAAGATCCATATCTGGTGGATTTTTCTTTATGGGGAACATTTGTGTTAGTGGTTATACAAATAAATAGAATCCATCAACTCTTAGTATGGATAAAAATGAGTATAATACTACTACTCAATATACTACCAAACTTGTTTGGATAAAGACTTCGTTAAAAGATTTACATATTGATGTGAAGATACACATTATATTGGGTTTTTATAATCAAAGTGAAATCAACTTCACCAGGAATCTGGTACAACATTATCATTCAAAACATATTGTTATAAAATATTATTTCATCAAAGATTTTGTGGCGAAGAATGAATTGAAGCTGGAATATGTTCCAACATCATAACATTTTGCTTAAATTTTCAGAAAACCTTTACCTAAGGAACCTTTTTCTAAACTATGGTTGAACGTGAGAATACTACCTATTTATCATCAATGTTAAGGTATGTTTTCCCCCCTATCTAATTGGACTTTTGGATAGTGTTTTTAAGGGGTAGATAGAATTTTTTCATAAATCTATCCTTAAATGATGCATTTTTAAAGGGGATTTGTGGGTAAGCTATGAATCTATAATTGTATGTCTGTGAACAATTCTAACTATATTGGTGTCATTGGAGGAATTTTTTTTTGTATTATAAAAAATTTAAAAAGGTATAGAAGTAATCTAAGGAGGGTTTCATTATCATTAATTTTGGAAAACATGACTTTGATGTCAATAATTCTTATTTTCTACAATGTGTTTTCTCACGTAGGATTAGAATTATTGACAAGTAATCCATTTATTGAGGTTAAAAAGATTATTGAACTATGAAACATGGTTCAAAACAAAATCCAAAGGTGAATATTTTTAGGACCAAGAAGAGATGGATGAATATCATATTCAGGTATTGCCTTTTTTGTCAAGTAATATTAAGAAGAAAACAAATAACCTCTCTTTGTGTTTAGTGAAAATCGGAATGAACATCATATTCAAGAAAACATACTCATAATGGTTATGAAATTCCATCATATTGGGAATTTGGTTTCCCTAAGAAAAGTTTCATCAAACTAAACTTAGGTCTAGAATAGAAGAAAAGATCCTAATAAGGTGTTGCATCAGAGTTTTCCTAACTCCAATATAAATGTGATGATGCTTTACTGATCTTGGAGTTCTCATAAAGCACAATTATTTTATAAAAAATGTGATGTAATATTGAAAAAACAAAGGGGGGGGAATTTTTTGGAAATAATATTTAGTCTGATCGTAATAATGTAAATTTCATTTAGGCTGAGAAGGAAAGAAATATGATGATTGTAAAGTGACAATACTTTCCATTTAAAGTAAGACAATTCAGAAGAAGATAGCCAACATAATCAAACTCATGAATGAAGTCAGGATACTTTCTAAATGTTTGACGAAAGTGAAAGTTGGTGAAGATGATTCTTTATAGTCTCAAGATCATCCTAATGATCTTTCTCGATGAAAATATGTTTAATGGTTGAGGAGGATGATCATAATGAAGGTGGTGATTTTTAGTCAGAACAAAAGAAAAAATATTTTGATCCATGAAAAAATAAGTTGATACTGATCCATCTGAATCAATATGTCATTGTATTCATTAGAGACAAAATTTTTTATGTAGAAGAATCATTGGTATCATGTTCAGAAGAGAAAAAAGTTGCTAAATTTTAATATACTAATAATTTCCAACAGAATTATTATATTATCGTAATCATCAAATATGTATTTGTTTTCATTGGGAGTTTTGGATCCAATGGTAAAGAAAATAATTTTAATTCATTATGGCCAACACAAAGAAGAATCTATATGTTTATCAATAATGTAGTTAAACATTTAAAATGGATTTAATTACTTTGTTTTTTAGTAAATACTTCTTGAGAAAAGAAAAAGAATAATATATTGTTTTCCATTTTCTTTCATCATAATGAGGCAGAACGTAATGAAAATAAAAATGGATAATCGAAATCGGACTAATGTTTATGAAGAGAGTTAGAAATGATCTTATTTTTTAGAAGATTTTAAAAGTATTGAGAAGATATGGTAAGGGTTTATAAACATTTATGAAGTCAAGATGCACCCAAAATTCAATAGAAATGTATGATATGGGTAAATTTTTTGAGTGGGAAAAATTTTAGTAATCCCACCCAAAACATTTATGGGGTGAGTATAGAAGGTAATGTACCTTTTAATTTATGAAATATGTATAATTCATGCACAAGATGAGAGAAGAAATAGATCTAATGAAATCATAGATAGAATAAGTGGTGTTTGGATTTTTTTTTCATAAATAAGTTGTACCGAAAAGATGTGAAAGGAGAAGAGACATGATTATAATGTATTCTTTTGATTATCATATTCACATGATTATTATATTCGACTAGTAAAATTGTATTGGGATTTATAGAGTGAAGAATAATTGGTTCAAAATTGTCTCATCTGTATTCTGGAAGAGCTATACATTTTCTTGAATTGAGAAATCAGATAGGGAAAATCAGACTGGGGATCAAACTAAGATTTATAACAAAGTCCGATAATTTCCTACCTTCTTCTAGGAAAGAATGTGAATAATTGTTTTGAAAGATCTTATTAGTGAATATTGATCAATAATAACCATAACATGTTTGTTAAAAACATTATTTTGTCATTTGTTTCTACTTGAATCACATTCACTGTTGTGTTAATTAAAGTTCTACATGAGTGTAAGGAAAAATCCTAGTCATTATATTCCACTAAAAAGGGTTTTTTTACTAGTGGATTTTATTGTATTGGATCATTTCCATACCACACTAAGGACATATCCATTATAGTGTAATAATAAAACATTTAAATACTTATGTTCCTCTGTATGTGTGTTTGGATTTTATTTAGTAGGAAATGTAATCATTAACCATAGACAAAGGTTTTTTCATAATAAAGGAAACATAAAAGAAAAAGATATCATTGATTCACCCCATCCCACACTCTGTGATACAATTATCATAACTGAGAAATTACAATGTATATAGTACTAATATGATAAGATGATTATATACATAGGCTAAGTTCACTTTATGAGTTTCAGTGGTAAAGGATGTATAGGTTTCACACGAATATAGATTCCCTGATAGTAGAGGATTGGCTAGAGTTAATGGTCTGAATTTATTTGACTCATGCAAACCCTAACTGATCTACTATTTTTGTGCACAATCAGTCTTCATGATGGAGTATCAGGGCATTTATTAGGTCTTTTCACTCATACCCATGATGTGGTGACCCTCTCATAGATAGAATTTCAACAATTGTCTCACAATTAGTATTATCCTTCTAGATTACGCTCCATGTAGATCCTAAAGCTTCTTGCATTGAATCAGGGTGATATGTCAGTACTATAGTGTGCGTCATGGTTTATTGATCTCACATGATAATATCTTGATATAGTGAGATATAGCTACTTCCTAGTGAATAATTTATAATTGGAAATCCATAGGTATATTTGAGAAATTGTGGAGTGTGGCCTTTTTGCCCATTCCCACTTATGTCGAGGTGCTAGAGAAGGCCTTTGTGGAAGATATTTTTATGTTAGAGGAGCTCCAAATTACTAGAGAAGGTAATGGTTGTTGTGAGGTTTTGTCTACTATAATATCTAACAATCTTCAGTCATCTAGGTCTCGATTTAAGACGCATACATATGCACAAACCCAAAGATAGGGATATGTCAAGTCGGTATCACACAGTGGATCCACTCATCTTGGAGATAGACTATGATATGATTGTGATGGTAAGGGTTACATAGTGCATGATTTTCTAACCAGACATAATCAAAATTATGGGATGTTAGTAAAAATATATCCTCAATAGAGGAAAAATTAGGATTAGATATCTTATAGAGGTGATCAAGGTGGCCACTAGGGAGGAGGTGTTGATATAAGGGATGGTGGAGTCCAAAGAGGAGGTGTCAAAGGTAGAGGACAACACTATGACCTACCTACCACAACCACTAGGTGGGCCCCATGAGTCCTAGAGAGATGATATTTAGTCTTGTGGTTAGTTTCATGCTATGGAAGGATTCAATTATGTTTCACATGAGATGAGTCGAGGTAAGATCTTTGTCTTATCTACATTTACTCTACTACATGTGGACATAAAATTAAGATGTTATTTTATTTCCTTATCCCTAATATGAGAGTTTTATATACCCATGGAACCTTTATCACAACTTTTGAATATAGAGGTTCTAATGTGGATTAATTAATCTATTTTTCACATATTTCGGTATTGTGAGTTGGCGCATTGTGGAGAGAGTTTCTCATGGGACCACTTGGTTATTGCTATGAAATAATATGACATTATAATGGGTGTGGACCGATTGTCTATAGTGTGTTCCAATATAGACTATCACTATAGGAGAGTTAGATGCTTATTTGCAGAAGGGACAAGATATACCTTCTCAGGTGAGGAGGACCCACTGGAATAATGAATGGGGATTCTGAGTAGGAAGCTATAACCTATCTCCCATCAATTGGGGTGTTTTTTCATTGATGTGATGGCCTATTTAGATATATGGATTCAATTAGAGGTAGCGGAATACATAGATGTATTAACTAAATATGTTCGTGGATTATCTCAAATGAAGGGAATTTACTTTTTCATCAACGTGTACCTTAATATTGCACTGATATCTTCTATGACATATCGGATGACCATTGTCAAGCTCTGGGAGATGAGAGTGAAGTAGGAGGACCTTAATGAGGAGGGATTTATCAGACTCACTCTGTCTCATTAGGTAGCTCTGATATTATTATTCAAGATTTCAAATACGATATTGAGGTAATGTATTTATTACCATCACCTAAATAAGGTGAAAATAAATAACAAGTGCCTCATATTAGGAGAAACAACCACTTCGATCAGCTAAAAATTTCACGATGGTTATTGAAGATTAATATTAGGTTTTACTATCACTAGTTTTTGCTTAATGATGGGGACATTCCAATGACCGAATTTCGATACTACTATGGGAAATATGAGTTCCTGGTGATGAATTTTAGAGTGTTGAATTCCTGTACATTCTTCACGGATCTTATAAACTGAATCATTCAACAATTCTTTGATCAGTTTTTTATTTTATGTATTGAAGGAATTATCATTTACTCTATATATGAGGAGGATCACACAATGAATTTGAGGATGGTTCTCGACATATTTTAAAAGAACTAGTTTTATAGTTATCTCTCTAAGTGACAGTTCTAGATTTTAGAGCTTCACATTTTGGGGTATGTCATTTTAGAAAATGGTTTTTTCATGGACTTGGAAAATATAGGGGTAGTGCTAGATTAAGAGACACCCAATATCATGTATTACGTGTGGTGTTTCCTTTATTTTTATGATAATATTGAAGGTTTTTTGTATATTTTTGTCGAATTTTGGGCCCTTTTAATTATTTGACATGCGAAGGGAAACCATTTTAATGGACTGAGTAGTACTAGAGATCCTTAGAAGAGCTAAGTTAGAGGATGATTAGTGAACCTATGCTGAGACTACCAGAGGAGGGTGTTGAATACATAGTTTTATGTGAATCCTCTAGAGTTTTTCTCATATAATATCGATGTAAAAAGGTTGTGATCACTTGTGAGTTGAGGAAGCTAAGACCCCATAATTAGAACTATACAACCAATTATTTAGAGTTGGAAATAGAATAATTTTCCGTGAATACACATAAGAATTATCTTTTAAGAATTCTATTTTTATTTTTTTAGAACACTATATGCTCATGTAAATTTTTTCCCATAGACACCTCAACCATAAAAAAACAAGTTGGTTGGAGTTTATACATGACTAATAATTAAAGTTATTCTATACACCATTAATGTAAAATATCATGTCATATGTACTTAGAAATAAATATCATTCTTATATAATAGAGGATTTGTCTTAGTAGTTGTTCTCCTTATGGTTGACCCAAATAGAGGAGAGAGGGGAAGATAATCTATAATCTATGGTGGTGACCCCACCACCTGAGGGAGTCTCACTCACCTTTTAGTACATTATAGAGTATAAAATATGTATTGGGACATTAGACAACAGATTTTATGGCTTAAAATATGGTTGAGTGTTTTTGAGATTTTTTTCAATGCCTCACATGTCTTTAGTTGATGGTAGAACATTGATTTCCAATTGGGTTGACTTAGAATCTTGAGATCCTAGAGTGTTAGTGGGAAAACATATCAATGGAATTTTGTGATGGGGTTACATGAATAAAAAGAGTCCACAATTATATCTAGGTGATTTTCAGTCATTTTACCAAGCTAGATCACCTTCTTGACCCCAGGGAGTAGAGTTTATTTGATATTTTAGGGCACTGATATATGTAAGAGGTCATTTGGATTCATGGGTTACTCATTATGACTATCTCCAACTATGATTCTTTATTAACACCACAATTTTGGATAGGTTTTCAAGATTCTTTCAAGAACCAGTAATGGGTGAGAAATATTTTTCACCCCTAGATGGATGTACAGACCAAGTAAACTATTTAGGTCTTCGAGGATATATGGAGATACTACATATTATAATTTAGTATGAGTTGAGAGTATCACTTACCTCTTATAGTGTTTTCTTATATCTGTAGGTTATACTTCACTATCAACATGGAACCTTTCAAGGCTATACAAGAGACCATATATGTCACCTTTGTGTAGGAATGAGAATGATGAGGGATATCTTGTTAGACCAAAGCTAGTTCAAGAAATAATAGAGAAGGTTTAGGTGATGAAAGACAATATTAAAACAACTCAAAGTTGATATAAATATTTTAAAGCCTAATATATTAGTCCCTTGTAATTTGAGTAGGGAGAAAAAGTATTACTAAAGGACACTCCTAGATGATATTTTCATAGGTTTGGTCAGGGTATCAAGCTATGTGTGAGGTTATTTGGGACATTCCAAATACTTCTCAATTTTGGTGAGGTTGCCTACTGCTTGGCTTTACCCCCACAATTGGATCCAATGCATGAAATCCTCATTGTGCCAAAACTAAGGAGATATGTGCATGAACCATCGAATTTTATATAGATTGGTGATACATTCCTTGAATATGGATATACCTTTCTAAATTATCCTATACATATAGAGGATCAACAAAATAAAACCATCCACAAGCGAGTTATTCCTTTGGTGCACATCCTTTGGTAGTACGTGAATCTTTATGTGAGCTCATGGGAACATGAAAACCTGATGCGAGTGTGATACCATCCCATTTTTTAGTAGGTTATTTTTTTAGCTTAAAAGTACTTCAAGGTGTGAAGGTTGTAAGGAATCTATTTTTTGATCGATGGATCCTTTGAATTTTTCTTATTGATAGCATTTTTTCTTTTTTATCAGTGTAGGAGATTCCCAGCTCATTTTCTAATGTGTGTTTGGTACTAGCTGTTCCTAGAGGGATTTTTAGGAGGAGAGGGATTGAATAGATATTTTTTTAATTATAGTTTGTAATTAAAATGATGAATACATGATCCATGACATAAATTTTAGGGGAAAAGATTCAGAGGATCTATCTTCAAAGGATTCATGACATTAATAAATTTTTTCATGGAGTGAAGTATTTTTGTATATATTGGATGTTAGGTCCACCAGGCTTGATACCCTGAGAGGTGGGTGAATCAGGGTTTGAAAAATTAAAACCACAGCCCCTTTTGATCTTATTTTGTTGATAAACAAAACAATATCCTCTCTCTCCTCCCCATTTTAGAGTATGAATGAATCTTAAAGCATACACAAGACAAAACAATTTTTCATGATTCACCCTCACTGGGCTAAGTCCATGGATCATACACCATTGACGCGATAATGTACCAAATTCACTATAATAATACTTCTATTTTCATGTTCGAAACGAACTCACTGTCCCTCATGGTTTACAACCATTCAAAATTTTAGAGCTCACTTCTCTGTCAACTGATGTGTTCTCACTGCTTCTTCAGAAGATCCACTAATAGTTTGAAGACTTGTAGGTCCTTTCAGTATCTCTAATGGGTGCATCCTTCACTATATATAGATGTTATGTTGAAGTTTACATTTCATCCAATAATGAATACCCCTTTTCCACCAATCATTTGGCAAAAAACTTTGGACATAACTTCGCAAAGAACCCTACTTTGCGAATCTACCAATGTTTTTAAGCTCAAACAATCCTTCTCGATGTCCTTGCCTCTTCGTAAAGCAAACACCTTCGCAGAGCTCACTACTTTGTAGAGCACACTACTTTTTAGTGATAAATCATTCACAAAGATTAACACTTTTCAAAGATTAGGTCATCTCACAGCTCAATACATCACAAAGAGACTTCATCTGCGAATCTCACTGAGAAAATGTGGAACTCACCTCTTTGGTGGAGCTTGCTTATCCATCGTGAAGATCCTATCTTTTTCTATACACACTACCTCCGCAAACCTCCTTTGGGATTTGAGAGCTTCAAAGTTTTCCTTGGAAAACTCTCTACTTCCCTTGATGGGGTTGAGGCCTATTTATAGGTGATTCCACTAACTTGATAACCTTTCGCGCGAAGTCAGTACGACGTCAGCTCAAAATGAAAAGCTTCAAAATTTCCGCTAATATTTTCTCTATTTTGCGAATCATCATTGATATATTTCAGATTCACAAAGCTCTTCGTAATCACGAAGTGTTCTACCAAATCCGTTGTGCCGCTATGATTCTCCACTCACAATTCTCTTCATCACCGCAATTCTCAATTGTAAATCTCTTCTCCCCTTCCATTCGCGATGCTCATTGTAATCATGAAGCACACCATCAATATTATTCATGTCTTTGAGAAATAAATTCATGAAGTACATATTCAAAAAACACTTTCCTTTTCCATATCTTGGTGATATCTTTAAGGAAATTCACTTTTCATGATTCTCACCTAATTCCAAATTTTGGACCCCAAAATTTGGGAAACACTACAAAACGATGAAACATTGTATATGTTCTTTTGTATCACCTCCTGAACTTCTCTTACTTTTTCAAGGTTAATTTTCATATTGTATTGTCAACAACATCTCTAGAACTCGACCATTCACCAAGAGAACTCATAATGCCAATAAACACAACCATCTCAAAAATGTTTCAATGTTAACCTAAGGGATTATTTCCCAAAAGAGGATATATCAGTAGGGTTTTTGGTGACGTAAAATGCATTAGCATTATGTCTTAAATAATTGATTCAAATAATGAGTATGTTAATACTAAGCATATGTATATTTATCTGATCTGCGTAATTTTATTCATTTCCCTTCTATTACGGTCAAACTCTATGTGATTCCATGATGATTTTCAGATATCTTCTAGAATAAAATTATTAGTTTTTATCCATGTCATTAAGATATCAATTTTTATCAATTTGAATATATTTGGGCTCATCATTGATAATGAAATTCATTGGTATTTTCAATATCATCATCAATGATTCATTAATTATGAGGAATAAATCAAATGACCAAGTTATTCTTGTTTTAATCATGATTAGATTTTATGATTTTTGAATCCTTGAAACATAGATTTTCATGAACCTATAAAAACATTGTTTTTTTGGCCTTCGGATATTTTATGTATTGTATTTCTCCCATTTTATTTGTGATTTATTACCCTTTTATCAATGAAAAATTTGTGACGGTCATTAGTTCTATTCACATTATTGTTTTATGGATTCCCCCTATTATTTTTTTTCTTTATCACTAACCCATGTGTTTGGTGGTTTGACTATTTTCTGTTGGTTTGATCATGATTGAACCTATAGATACAAAATACTAATATGCTGATGTTGTGTGGAAACATATAGACACTAGGATTCATGACCGATGATGAGCCCATGGAATGTTGTGGTGACATATGCAAATTCTTGGGTGGGATAATTGGATTATTAATTGGGAAATGCATCGATGATGAACATTGGGTGATTATAATGACAAAATATCATTTTGTATGATGACATGAGACTAAAATTGAGTGTTTGGTGGGGGTAAATGTCTATTTAATATATATTGAGAGTTCTTTCATAGAGATCATGTTTTTATTAGTTACTATATTTAAGACTAATGGGAACTCCAGGTTCTGGAGTTTATATTCATGAAGTAAAAAATTGTGCCATAACATGAATATTTGAGAACGAATTCAGTTGATTAATAGTTTTAATTACACTTTTATGTTGAAAACCTCACCTATTATAGGTGTTTGGTCATATAGATCTATGGAATGTAATTTTGGGACTACCTTAATCATTTGTAAGACATGATGTCAATATTTTCATTTTTTGGAACTCTATTTAGGTTGATGTTAGTGTTTATGTGTGATTATCAAAGTTGATAATGGGTTCAGTACTCCCCTGATTATGATAATCTCAGGGTGAAGGTATTTCATATCCTATATGTAGGTATATATTGTACTCCCCATACTCATAAAATAATGGTTCCTCTATTTTTGGAGTTGGTACTCCCCCATTACTGAGCTATGGTGGGGAGAAGTTCCTCCAAAAATGTCAAAAATACCAAGATTGGGGAATCTACCATTGATTCATGGGTCCTCTACTATATTATAATGAGGTTAAAATTGGAATTATAGCTTAAAGAAAAGAATATCCAATGAAAATATGTCAGAATTGTCATTTCTTACTTGCTGTGCAGATTGATGGTTGTGAAGATTGAATTCTTTCTCACTTCGATTCGAGTATCTTTATGAGAATATATATATGGTTTGGTTTCTACATCCCCTTTACTTCATGGGTTGAGCTAATCATTGACTTTACTATTGATTTATATATTATAGGGTGTCATAATAGGTATTTTAATACTCACCACTTTAAGAGATTTTACAAAACGTTTTGTGTCTTATATAGATGACATACAGATTGGTGGAGACCTTGGTGGACTAGGTGTTATAATATAATAGCAGTATTTAGAGGTTTTGACCATATTTGGGGTTTATAATTCAAGATAGAGAGCTAGTATCTCTCCCTTTTTTAATTTTTTTTGTTCGTGTTGGGACACATCTTGGTGGGTCATGTATTTTTTCCTTTTTACTATATATATTTATCTATTGTTCTTTGGTGTTTTATCTAAGAGGTTGTTGCATTAATTTATTACATTCTAGATGTTATAGTTTATTATCACTCTAACATTTTGTATGGATATTGGTGGTGTGAGTGTTTACATGAACATTAGTCTACAAAAGAACATTTTCATGTAATTCCTACTCAGTGATAATTTCCATACCCTAACCTTTTGGAGTTTGGCCTGAGGTGTCACACACGACTTACTACTAGTCTGGGTAGGTCCTCGATGGGTCAAATCATTTAATAATGGTATCCAAGTAATGGTTTACTAGGGATTGAGTTTAGAGATATTAGTTTTGTGAGGATTGGTTTGGGAACTTAAGGTAATGATGTTAAGGTGTCTCAAGTTCAAATCTCAGACCAATGAATCTAGTAATGGTGTGATAACTGGCATATCGATACACTAAGAATCTGATAAACTACTTTTCAACATGGAATGTTAAAACATGGTTTATAGGTAAACCAATGGTGCATAAATCATATAGGAAGGATTCTTTACTTCAATTTCCTTCTTGATCTATCTCCCCTGATATGATCTTCTGAATAGGTTACATCTAATTAACTATTAAGATTCCTCAATGACTTCAAACAGATAAGATTCAGAGGAAGGTTCATGAAAATGACTAGTTGAGTGATGATGACTTAGTAAATAGACCTATCCATTAGGTTATCCTTCCAGGAAAGTATGGAGTAGTATTTTCAGTCGATAATGGATGTAAAAATCTACCTATAGCAGTTCAGGTTGACATTTGTCAACATTTCAAGTGACCAATTTTTCTAGAAAGATAAGATGATGATGAAATTTGGATGGGAATTCTATGTATGTTTGAGTTGAAATACTATATAGTATTTATAGCGAGGCATATGCTCAGGTAGTAGAGGATTGGATAGAGTTTGTGGTCTGAGTTTTTCTAATTTTTTGGACCCCATCTGGTTAGATGGTTTTGATCATAACCAGTTTTCATCATGTAGTGATAGGGTGATGGTGGGGTTTACTGATATAATGTGATAATCCCTTAAAATGGAATGATACGAATACATCTGGGTGATGATGATTGAGAGAAGCCTCCATAGATATTCCCAAGCCACTGTGTTCTCTCTGTGCATCCACACCTATGACAAGGTTCTAGAGTGAGACTTGGCAATAAAGAGATTTATAGTAGAGTTGATTTTGGAATTTGGAGTTAGAATTGGTTATCATGGTATTGAGTCATCTACAATATCTATAAGCCCTCAGTATTCAATCTCTTGTTGCAGGAGGAATACAAAATATCATACCCAGATACAGGGATCTAAAAAATAGGGATCATTCATAGGATCCAATCATCCTAGAGATGAATGATGATATTCTTGTGATGGTCAAGGTCACTTGGTGAGTGAATACCCCGCCCGATGCTTTGTAGAAGGTGGGTATTCAGGAAAAAACCTCCATGATAGAGGATACATCATGATAGTAATCTCCAATGAGTGGTTATGGAAGCCACTTGGGAGGTGGTGTTGAAGGAGGTGCCAGAGGAGTCACAAGATAAAGAGTTGCAGGTGGAGGAAAACAACATGTCCTACAACCACCACAAGGTGGGACCCATAAGGATTAGAGAGCCAACAATCAGGGAAGTGGTCAATTTTAGTCTATGGGGGGATATAATCATGATGTGTGTGAGATAATTCAAGTAATGATCCATGTATTATATACTTTAACTCCAATACTTGTGGACATAGTTTTAAATAATTTTACAGTTTCCACATCCCTCATCCAAGAGATTAGGATAACCATGGAACATTTAGAACAAAATTTTCATATAAATTTTTATATGAGGATATATTATTATATTTATAACATTAATTTTTAGTATGAGTTTGTCCTTAGTGGTTAGATTTTCCCATGTGATATCTTAGTTTTTGAGATGAAACCATATGATGTCATACTAGGCATAGACTGGTTATCTATAGACTGTTCCTAGATAGTCGAAAACTATAGGAAATTTATATGCCTATGGGCTGATTGGAAGAGATGTAATATCTAATGAAAGAAGGAGCTACTAGTAGATTGAGTGGGTCTCTTTAATTTTAAGATGCAATTTATCTCCCATTCATAAGAATGTTTGTCCCTTTATTCAGTGGTATCCTCAAACATCTGGCATCCAGCAGTGGTGGAGTAATGCATGGACATCTTACCCAAATATTTTTTGGGGAAATATCTAATTTGGGATATTAATTTCTCTATAAGATTAAAATTTGATACTACATCAATATCTTTTGAAACATATCTAATTTTCCTTTCTAATCTCTAAGACCTAAGGGTGCAGTTGGAGGACCTTTGTGAGAAGGGAATTATCTGACCTCGTGTGTCCCCTTGGGAAAATATGGTTTTTTTTCGTGAAAAATGGGAATTGGATCTAGGGGATATGTATTGATTACCATCATTATAATTAAGGGATAATCAAGAACAAGTACCCCTTATTGAGGATCGATGATGGATTTAACCAATAGAAAAGTGAAATATGGTTATCAAAGATTGATCATAGGTCAAACTATCACCAATTGAAATTTAACAAAGAGAATATTCTGAATATAAAATTATGATGCAACTATGGGAACTATGAGTGCTTGGAAATTCCAATTGGAGTGATGAATTCTTGTGAAATATTTATGGAGCTTATGATCCAAATATTCTAGTCATTCTTGGATGAGTTCATGGTTATCTTTATTAATGAAATTCAAATTTACTCTATATATGAGAAGGATCACACTAAGAATTTGATTATGGTCCTAGTATTACTTATGAAGAACTGATTTTACATTAATATATTAAAGTTATATTTCTAGATTAAAGAGGTTTAATTTTTAGGGAATTCCATTGTGGGGCATGGTACGGTCATGGACCTTGTAATGATAGAGGCAATGCTAGATTGGGAGCTACCAAAGTGTGTGGTAGAGGTGAAAAGTTTTCTTGTCCTAGTAGGGAACTATAAAAGGTGTTTGGTAGAATTTTTTATGAACCTATCCCCTTTTATTTATTTGAAAAGATAAGGGAAGCCATTTTCTTGGATTCATCAGTGTCAGAGAGCCTTAAAGGATCCGAGGGAGAGGTTGACCAGTGCTCATATTTTGAGACTACCAGAGGTGGGTGTTTAGTACTTAGTGTTCTATGATGTATTCAGAGATGGTATTAGATGCGTGTTAACGAAGAGTTAAATAATGTTCACTTATACATCAATAAATTTTATATTGCAAGAGAAGAGCTACACAACCCAGGATTTGAAGTTTGCACTAATGGTCTGTTCCTTGAAGATGTGGAGGAAATATATTTTGGGAGAATTATTTATAGAATTTATAGATCACAATATTCATAGTCATAATATTTCTCAATGATACCTCAAAAAAATAGAGGCATTGGTTGGAGTTTTTATAGGACTATTTACCACATCCTTTTTGCGAGTACGATCAAAGATACATTGAAAACCCTATATATAGCACAATGAATAACCTCTAAGTCACTCTCAAGGATGCAGTGCCGAGTTCTATATTGATCCACCCACATTTTACTTTCATAGATCTTTATACGATTACCATCAACAATCATTGTCACTCAATTCATGACCCATGACTCATATCACACACTTATCTCACCTAAAAAATGATCACTCTAATACAGAAGTTATTTTGTGCTCAATCATTCCTCTAATTTTAAAATGAATCACTTAAGAAACTCATTTCATCTAGGAAATATCACAAGACATAATGATCCTTCTGAGATCATCATATCAAAAAACCCAACTCAGATGATTAGTTTAGAAAATTCAAGAGTTCGGGGGAAATAAATGAGTCAAAATAGTAGTGAACTATTCATGTTCTAGAGTGTTATCTCACATGCCCCAAATCACATTCATAATCCTCTAGGGTGAATAATAAGAGATTACCACAATAATGTTTGGATCTCTGGGTAGCATCGAATTTCTCTACCTGGATTAAGCACTGCAATTTAGCTCTCCATTTAAGAAGATTATAGGTCACAAAGAAAAAACATAAAAGAATATATAGATGATAATTTAAATTGTAATAAAAAAGAGACATAACTGCTATATTTTAAAAAATAGAAACAACAAATAGTAAAAACAGATAGTAGAAGGAGGGGTTCATAACTACAGTTATTGAGATGGTTCCAATGTCCTAGAGGGAGAGGAGGAGACATCCTTATATTCATAAAAGGAAAATATAAAAAAGCTAACTAACAGGAAGCAACATCATCCATGTGGCAAGCCTTCATGTGCATGCCACCATCCTTTGGTGAAATACAAGTGAGTGTAGTTGACCTCTTGGAAAAGCCTTTGAATCTCTTCAAATTTTCCCATGACCATCTTCCATGATCACTACCCCATGATCACCTCTCGATTATACCACAAAAAATTGACGTAATGATGCATTGAATCAATTTTAAATCAAAAATAAGGATCACCGATCATTTTTTACATTGAAATATAGGAATATATACAAATATATTAATTAATTATATTAGAATTAAGTATAAGTACAAAATATTATTATATATGAATGTATATTTTTTATTATTTTTCATTTAAATATAAATATTAAAAAATATTTTATTATTTATATTATACTAGCATAAAATTAGAATTAAAAAAACATATACAAAATAATTTATTATTGTTTTAGAAATATATATATTTATTATTATTATTATAGTTATTATAATGATTATATTATATATATATATTCATGAAGTGTTGGGGTTCTATTTCCCGACATAGAAGAGAGGAAGCATGGATTTAGAGGAATATTCCATAGGAGGCTGCCATAAAATCTATCTCAGCATGATGGTGGATCTTTAGGAATCATCCATGGTATGAGTCTTTTGATCTAGTGAAGGGAGGATTTGGTTCATCAGTTCATCAGGGCCTTCAATAGTGGTGAACATCTCTGGATCTAGAATGGGCTATGGGGTTCGGCTGGTCTCTTATTTACAAGGTGGATGGTGCTTGGTCGGGAGACCATGACTTCAAAGTGGGTTCCAAATCTGCGACGAGGAGGTGGATATTGGGTATTCTCAGTGGATGAGGCTCTGGTTCAATTTTATTTTGTGTTTCATTAATTTGGTTTTGATTTGGGACATTTTTGTGGTTCGGGTCAATGGTTCTTCTTCCTTGCAGCAGTGGCTCGACATGGATGTGATAACACAATGGATTGGTTCATTGGTGGGTGAGGAGTGGTGGAGGGTTGAGTTGGTGGAGGGTGTAGACTAGAGGTGGGTGATTTTACTACAAGTTATAGTGCTAATGGTGGGTGAACATGGTAGTGGTTGCGGAAAAGGTTGGAGAAGGGTGTGTTGATAGTGGCATTGAGGTTTGAAGATTGGCGGTGGATTATTGATTGTGGCTGAGTAGAGTGATACCAATGGTTTAGTTTCTATCAAATTATGGAGGCACATAAAGTGGATGTAGGTGAAGGTGGAAGATTTAGCAGAGAATGAGGCAGGAAGGGGGTCAATTTGGCAGTGGGTCGATCTGATGGTGGGTGACTTGTGCCGCAATTGGTGGTGTTTGAACTTGGCTAGAGTGGCAGGTGATAGTGTCAATGATGGGTTAAGGTGTTGTCAGTGGGTGACTATGGTGGGGCATGCGGATGGCCGAGGAACCCTAGTGGAGGGTGTGGTTGGTAGTGGGTGCAGTCTAATGGCTACAACGACTGGTGGTTGGGGTGACTCTATTCTTGGTGGTAAGTTGAAGTGCTATGTTTCTCATAGCAGGTTTCAGTGTTCTATTGGTGAGTTTTTTTTATATTTTTGCAGAATTTTTTAAAAAATGCATTAGTTAATATTTTTTAAAAAAATTCGCCTTGATTGAAGCATCGCTGATTCCTCCTTTTTGTTATGTCTAAAGGCCCTAGTGGAACTACTTCGTTTTCCCTAAAATAAAAAAAATATTTTTTATGTCACGCATTCTTTTTAATATTTTTAAATTTTAAATTTTAAGTTTTAAATTTTTTATGTTTATATATATATATATAACAAAATGTTTGAGCATAATTTATCTCTTATTCAAGTATGTGACATTTCTAGATTATAAAATAAAAATTAGAAGACCAATATAATTGAAAATTAAAACATGGATTAAACATATAATAAGTAGTCGAAAATAAAAATAATTCTTAAACAATGTTGATGAAAAATAGTTAATATGATTTCTAATCCACAAAATCAAAACCTAAGAATATTTCAAGTAAATTTCTTTTCTATCTTATAAAATATAAACTATAAGTCCAATATATATAAAAATTAAAACATGTACAACAAATATATTAAGTAGACATAAATAAAAATAATTTCTTAAAAAATGTTGATGAAAAATAATTTTTAAGCTTTCCAATCTTCCAACATGAAACATAAAAATGTCTCAAGTTTTTGATTTATCGAACCTATAAAATATAAAATATAATACCAATATAAATTAAAATTAAAACCTAGATTCAAAAAATATAAAATAGTTGAAAATAAAAATAATTTCTTAAAAAATATTGATGAAAAATAATATATAAGTTTTCTAATCCACCAACATGAAACTTAAAAATGATTCAATTATTTGACTTTTCTAGACAATAAATTATAAACTATAAGACCAATATAAATTAAAATTAAAAATTGGATTAAACATATAAGAAATAGTCCAAAATATAAATAATTTCTTAAAAAATTTGGATGAAAAATAATTTATATGATTTCTAATCCACCAACTTGAAGCTTAAAAATATTTCAAGTATTTTACTTTGATATCCTATAAAATACAAAATATAAGACCAATTAAAATAAAAAATAAAATATTGATTAAATATATAAGAATTATTAGAAGATAAAAATTATTTTTATAAATTGTCGACAAAAAATAATTTATAAGTATTCCAATCCACCAACTTATAACATAAAAATGTTTCATGTACATGACTTTGTGAGCCTATTAAATATAAATTATAAGACCAATATAAATAAAAATTAAAACATGGACTAAAAATATAATAAATAGTCAAAGACTAAAATAATTTTTTAAATTAATTTATTGAAAAATAATTTATAAGCATTCTAGTCCATCAACTTGAAACATAAAAATGTTTCAAGTATGTGACTTGTTTTCTTATAAAATATAAACTATAAGACCAATATATATGAAAAATTAAAACATGTATTAAACATATAATAAATAGTCAAAAATAAAAATAATTTCATAAAAAATGTTGAAGAAATATAATTTATAAGATTTATAATCCATGATTTTGAATCTTAAAAATGTTTCAAGTACGTGACATTTCATTACTATAAAATATACACTATAAGACCAATATAAATTAAAATTAAAACATGGATTAAACATATAATAAATTGTCAAATATTTAATTTTTATTTATATGGGTCCTATAGTTTATATTTTATAGGCTTTCAAAGACAATTAGGTGGCTTTGTATCCTCCTCTACATTTAATATTTTCCCTCTCACATCCTAGTAAATTTTCTTACATTCCTTTCATTTAAATTTTTTTACAAAACTTTTTATTTTCAACAGATTTTTAGATGTTTAGTTTATCTTTTAATTTTTATTTACATAATTTTTATATTGTATATTTTTTTATTGTTTAAATTTATCTACTTCAAATTGAGTAAATAATTGTATGTTTCAGGTAGTTGACTTTGAATGTTTTCAAATATATACAATGAAAAAAATAATAATGAAAACATAAAAAATTAATAAAAATATAATAAGGGATGATAGTAATAGTAGTATATTTATTTCATTATACATAAAACATATAAATCAACATGTTCAATCAAAAATATATGTCTATTGTGAGGAGATTCTATCCCACATGGTGGTCTGAGATAGGGTGTCAGCTTCGAGTTTGTTGTGGAGTCTGATGACCTGGATAGGGATGATCCTTAAGAACTGAAATTTCAACTTTAGAATCCTCTTCCTATGTGTAAATGGGAGGAGCTATCAACTTCATATCATATTGTGCTTATGATCCTCCTCCCACTAGAATTATATAAGGATCTTCCATCAACGTAGTGGGGAACTAAGCTTGCGATCGAGCTGTACCCCAAGGATGTGATGGATCTAGACTCTAATGTTGTGATGGATTTGGAACACAATGTTACGATGGATCTGTACCTCAACATGGAGAGAACTATAGATATTATAATAAGAAAGACGAATCCCATGCCACTGGAGACACATACTGAATTAGATGAGTCTTGACTACTAGAGGGCCGACCTCTGTATGTGGAATAGGTGAGGACTCACGTGTAGCACGACGTTGTATATGATATCGTTGTTATGGATCCTCAACACCATTTTTTGTTTCAGGATGTTCCTCCTGGGAATGAACAACCTCTATCTGGGATGGACTCATTAAATGCTCTCGTAAAGCACATGATAATATGACATCAGCTCCAGCACTTCAGCATGGACGACTGCCCAGCTAACGACCCCCTCTTCTTCATCAACCATGAGAACAAGATTCTCTAATTGAGTACCCTGTAAAGATATTCAAAATGAATTAAAAAATAGGTCTATAAACAATATAATGGAAATTTATTGACTTACAATATTATGAATCTCTCTGCCATGTCAGGAATGATACACTATAGACTTCAGTCTATACCATGGATCATACTCAAACTAATATGAAAGAATGAATTGATTTTTAGGTACACCCTGGATATGAATCTATGCTTGTCTACACTTGCAGTTGAGAAAGGAGGCATATACTCAGTGCCAGTCCTCATCCTGCCTCTTTTTCAGTTACACCGCATGAAGCTTCTTTTCTGTCTCGGTGGTAATGGAATCAGCTGAGCACAACAGAACTAGAGAATTACTATTTTAGGCTACTTCCACTCAATAATAGGATGTGAATGAGGGAAACTACAACCAAATAATCCTCAAGCCCAACAGTGTAGTATAGAGGAAACTGGTTTCTAATAGTCTAAAATGGAATCCAGGAAATATAAAGTGACATGTGACCTTTTTCAAAAAATCACCCCACTAAAAATGAAAATCAATGTTATTATTAAATTTGAAAGATAGTGATAGATTGTTTATACATACATGGTCAGGTAAGAGACATTCCAACTTGATCCAATATATGCCCAAATGGTGTCTTAGAACTGTGTGGAAATAGTGTCTCTAACACCACCTGTAAAATTCAACATTGATTGTGAGAAAATTGAGAAATTATATTCAATAACTCCTAGTATCATTAAAACCCAATAGATATGATTGATCATACCAACATCCATGCGGAGCGTCCTGCAGTGCCTCTATCGCAATCGGCGGACCATCAAGCTCAGGGAGGAATATAGGGATGCACTCTCATGACCTCATCTGAAGAAGAATGACACATCCCCCAAGATGTGTGCGGTCCCTATGGTATAACCTGTATAATGTTTTGTATGTGTATTCTAGGAAGGCTGATCCCTAGTTGTATGTCCCAGCCTGATCAAGGTCCTCTAGTAGGGGTAGACACATCATGTGCATTTTCTTCCAAAAGTGATCAGTACACATGGTCCCTCCATTGAGTAATAATATATATGCATAGGAATAACGCTTGATAGTATACTTTTTGGAATCATCAGGTAAATGTAGAATTTTTGCTTCCAACCAAGGTATAGATATCAACGCTCCATTGGTATCCCTACGGTCAGATAAAAATGTCAACACCTAACAATGTTTGAGAAAGGTTGGGCCTTGATTCATGAGTGGGTCCAAAAATGGCTTCCCCTGGATAGGGAGACCGAGAATAACTGCCTCATCCTAGAGAGTGATGGTCGTATCTCCCTCAAGAAGGTGGAATTTGGGTGTCTGGAGTCTCCACCACATCATGAGGGCAGCAAGCAGGTGATGGTCGACAAATGTGAAATCTGATATGGAAATTTCGTAGAAACCAGCACAACACATGTATGGTCTAATTGCATGTGGAGGCTCCATGTGATGAAAATTATATGATTGATGCACCCAGATCAATTGATCCTCACTACCATCTAACACGACATGAGAAATATAGTTATCCAACTAAGTGAGTATTATGGTATCATCCATCAGTATATAAAAAAATTAAATGAGTCAAAAGTGTAAAATGTAAATATAATGTTATGGTTAGAAGAATGTTATGACATGTTTAATGAAATACATTCTATGTTTATTCACAATGTTTTATGAAGTCATTTTTACCCAAATAAATGGGCATGTATTTATGTTATTCAAATCATATTACTAATGTGTTGTTAAGATATTCTTTTACCGAGAAAGGGGTGTTTTGTAAGATATGGTGGTATATATATATATTGCCTTTTTATGTAAATGTTTATTAGAAAATGGTGTTCTTGGTCATTTGTGTATGAATATCCACAAGATGGTATATTTCATGAATATTTTATCACATGTATAGTTCATTATATGACACAAACTAAACTTCAAGAAAAAATTTATGTGAAATAAAGCATGACGTAGGAGGAACGGTGACAATGAGGACAGTGATGATGAGAACTCATTCCATCTCCATCATTGTTGTCACTATTCCTCCTTCACCATGGTTCAATTCCCAAAAATTCATTCTTGAAGTTCAGTTAGTGTTACAAAATCATATGTACTAACATTTTTTGGTTGTGTACTATAACAATCTCCTTTATAGTTTGTATAACCACCCATTAGTAGTACACAGATGTAAAAACTATCTCTATTCATCAAAATTGTTTTCCGATAATGATTATAATAGTGTAACTAATATAGAAAAATATTATTCATCATATAATCATTATTATACTGAAATTTTATAACATATTCTATACCATAATATAAGATACTATTATTTCGTTATATAAAAGATTATTAGAGTATCAGTCACATAATGTTTTGAAAAATGAATGTTTGTTGTATCCTTTATTAGACATAGGCTATTAGAACATCTTGGAATGTCCTAATATTGTAAACAACAATGGATGACACAAATTCTGTATTCAATGAGGCATGATCTTGTGTCAGTCTTGGATGAACTCAAGTATGAGCTACCTCAATGCTTGAGATTCTCCATCCTCTAAATGAAATGTCTGGAATCACCCTCAAGTGGAATCTATAATCATCTCCTTAATTCTCACAACGTATAAGATATTTAATATTTCTTGATTCTTGATCTATATATTTATAGTGCCTTTCAATGTGAAATATATTTAGTGTGATTTTTAATGAATATTTACTTTTAAAATTATGTCCAACATATAATGTTTGGTCCAGCTCACTAAACCTATCTAGTAAATCTCCGGAAAACATAGTTTGTGGTGTGAGAACATTATTATCGAATTCATGAACACATATCATTGCTTTTGACAAAGATGAAAATAGTGGTGGATGATTTATTGTAGGTCGGGGTTGTTCTTCAAAAAATGAATTCTTTGAAACCTATTCTCTAACTTCCACTAGTACCTCCTTATTATCACTATTGTCACCATCTGTTCCATCATTATGAAACTCCTCATCAGAATTCAGATTGACATGTATATCTGAGAGATCATCTAGGTTTTCCTCTTCTGCATCATTTGGAATAGGCACAATTTCATGGGGTATATTATCATCAACCACTCATGTATGTATACGTCTTCGTACAGTAGCACGTTGTTGTTGTACAGTAGAAATATCAACATATAACATCATCATGGTACCATTTGAATGTTGAGAAAATAAATTCATTTTTTCGATCCACTACGCATCAACAACCAATGGACAAGCTAGATTCCGTAGTGTTGCTGGGATTTGAAAATGTCTATAGCTCATAGACCTGATCTATTGATCAGATCCCAGATTTACAGAACCATAAATTATGTCCTGAAGGTCATTTAGGATTACACAAATAGTTTTACTAACCACTATTATTGGTTGAGTACTATAAGAAGCTCCTTTCTTAGTTTGAATAACCTTTCCATAGCAATTCACATAGGAAAACATGGCTCTCTACGTCAAAAATGTTTTTTTGATCAAATTTATGATTGTTTAGAAAATATTAACAATGATGGTTGACCATATAAAATTTATTAGAATTTAATTTTAGGACGCATTTTTATACCCTAAAATATGCTAGTAATGTTTCATTATATAAAATTTAATTAGAATATAAGTCACAGAATGTTTTGGAAACCGAGGTAAAAAAGAAAAGGTAACATACAATTAGATTATTTATCATTGATAAAATGATTGTTCTAACCATATAAAGTGAAATGAAGAAGAACAAACACATTAAATAACACATGAATTATTAATATCATACTAGAAATTCCTTGACATTTTTCAATAAGATTTTGTTTGGATGGGATGAGTCTCACTTTGGATATGAGGTAAAATCTAGCTTATTTTTAATTGGCAGCTTAATAACATCTTCAAAAGATATGTACATAACTTTTGAACTTTCAAAATATTTCGGCCTTTTAATGACATATCTTAGATGTCATCATATATGTCATTAAAAGGCCAAAAACTTTTAAAAGTTCAAAAGTGGAGTGCATATCCTTCAAAGATGTTATTCAGCTGCAAATTAAAAATAATCCAAATTTTACATCATGTACGAAGTGAGACTCATCTCATCCAAACAACATTTTATTGAAAAATGTCAAGGTATTTCTTGTATTTTGTAAATAATTCATGGTTTATTAAATCTGTTTAATCATCTTCATTTCATTTTATATGATCATATAAATCATTAGCTAATCATTATAAGGATTCATTTTGTAATCCTTTATCATTAATTAATTAAAATATAATCAATCATTACTAATAATAACTATTATTTATAAATTATATAATCATTATGAAACTAATTTTTTTTTAAAAATTATACCATAACCTATGATACTAATGCTTCTTAGTACAGTTTTTACTATGTTAATCATTAATAAGTTAATCATTAGTTAATCATTATTTCATAAATTTTCAATAACTCTATAATAGAGAAGAAAATACTTATAAAATAACACATTAATGTTTTGAAACATACAATAAATACCAACATTTTTTCAACAAAACATGGTTTGGATGATATGTGCCTAACTTCAGAAGTGATGAAAAACCCAACTGATTTTTAGTTGATAGATTAATAACATATTCTACAATTATGTACTTATCTTATTAAGTACATATCTTTAAATGATTTTGTTAAGCTACCAAATAATCATAAACTGAATTTTACCTCACTTTTGAAGTCACGCTCTTCTAATCCAAACTATGTTCAATTGAAACATATCAATGTATTTCATATGTGTTGTAAAAAATTAATATGTAATTTAATGTGTTTGTTCTTCTCCATTTCATTTTATATAATCATAATTGTGATTTTATCAATAAAAATTATTATTAGCTAATCATTACATGTATTTATATTTTAATCCTATGTTATTAAGTAATTAATCTATAATTAATCATTAGTAATATAAACTATTATTTCTAATCTATATAACCTTATGATACTACATTTTATGAATATCTTGTTATATTCTAAACATTGATACTAATGTTTCTTTGTATTGTTTTTAAAAAATCAATCATTCTTTAATAACTAGTTAATCATTACTAAGTTATTATTTATTTATTTATTCTATAATAATTAATCATATGATATTCATCAGTTAATTATAATTAACTAGTCATATGTATTAATTTTTAATCAAGAGTTATTCATTAATTAATATGTAATTAACCATTACTAATAATAAGTATTATTTCTAAACTATATATATCTATTTAAATTACTTAATAAATAACATCTTTAAAACTAATTAAATACAATTCAATTACTAATAATAATTTTCAATCTTTAATGTCTTTTCCCCTATCAATTACATTCTATATCATCATATAATTATTATTTTAAATTTTATAAATATAATAATTTTATTTTTTATTAAGTTTTTTAGTAGTATATAAAAGAAATATGAATCATCTTAAGCATATCCTCTGGGAGTGTCAAACCAAAAGTTCCGCAAGGTCCGTTGTTGGGCACTAGTTCAAGTTAGAGTCTAGCTCAAAGTGGTGTTTTTGGGTTTTACCCAAGGTAAATCTATACCAGAGCCACATCCACTTATTTGTATCTAGACAGTGATTTGATTGCATAGATAACCACATAATCTTTATGCTATGAAAATTTTACAATACTTAATCCTAAGTTATTCTATGCTTATTACATACTTAATCTATACTTAATCATAATTAATAATAATTATTATTCCAAACTATATACAACTAATTAAACAAAATCATAAACAAAATATTTTGAAGTAATTAAACTACTTAAAAATGAAACATTTAGAACTAAAATGTGTTCAACTAAATAAAAAAACATTATATTAAATAAAACAATATCTCTAAATGATGCTTTGCAAAACATCGGGCATTCTTTTGGACTACAAACTCCACTACATGAAAAATGAGTTTTTTTAGAGAAAGGCGTAGTGGAATGAAGAGTGGTGGGTGAAAACAGAAGTAAGGAGAAGGGGGTGACTTTTATCGGGTGATTAGGGAAAGGTGGGACCGTCGATGCATCCTTTCACGTTTGTGTGAGGCGAAAGGTGGCATTATATGCTTCCTTTTCCATGTCATTGTTTCAGGCCAAACATGGGTCGGGGGAGGGAATGAGGTATCAACAATGCCGGCTTTAAGGCCTATTTTTTTAGAAAAAATTAACATAAACTTAAAAAGAAATTGATAAAACATATTAAAAAATCCAAATTTGTTGGAGGCTGGTAGAAGTACCTTTGGAGGAGTTGTTGAAAGCACTACTAAAGTGGTCAGAACAGCAGCTCAATGAATGAAGCATGGACTGGAAAAAACATCATTTAGTTGTAAAAAAGATATTATTTAAAAATAAATAAAAAAAATAAAACTAAAAATGAAAAAAACAATTTCTTACAAAAACTAATCAATACATTATTTTATTTAATGTTACAAACAAATTAATAAAACATTTATCATTCATTAAATTCATAAAATTAAACTATTCTAAATAAATAAAATTTTATAACAAACAAATAAATGAAGACAAAAAATATTAATGTTTAAAAACAAAAAAGTTAAAGTTATTTATTTTAAAATTAAAATAATGAATTAAATAAATAAATTAATTTAATTATATTAAATAAATTAAAACCTTAGAAAACATAAATTACCACAAAACTATTTTTTTATTATCAAATAAAACACTTTTATGGTTACGTCAGAACCTAACAAGGAAAAGCACCAACAATTGGGTCAACATGGCCCAAGAAGATCTTCCATACTCAAACATTTGGACCACTACAACCACTAAAGAAAGAGACACCAACCACAAAGCACAAAACAACCACACAAAATAACCAAACCCATGAAAAAGGAACCATGCATGACCACAATAGTCACATTGTGTTACCCTGCCGAACCGAGCAACGATTAATGAAGTCACCAAAACCACCGAAATCATCAAAGAATCCATTGAACCAAGCCAGTGTGAAGTCTTCGATGAGAGATCAGGGCCAAATAGTAGGGGAGACAAGTGAATACAAATCCAAAGCTAGAGAACAAAAAAAAGTCTACAAAGGGACAAAAAAGGAAAGCAAGACCTGCAACAGAACTATCAGAGGGGAGTGAAAAACGGTGAAGGCTTCTTTGATAGATCTCCATAATGCAGAACCACTTGATCGATCAATAGAAGGTCCCCCACATAGTGTGACAACCACCAAATATGAATGAGGGACAAGGCAACATCGGAGCCAGACCGAAAGCGTGGGAGGATGAAGAGAGGGCCATAAAAAGGAACCATAAATAGCTTTCATTGGAGGAGGATGAATAATAGTGGAAGTTCATCAATAGAGCTCCAAATCCACGAAACTGTGGGGGTGGACGAGATTAACACCGCACCATGACCATGACACTGCTCGGTCCGACCATCAACATAGCCATACCGAGGAGGAAGATGACAAGGTGAGAAGACGGGGAGGGGGGAAGAAGGGTGGCATGATGGAAACCCTAGAACACTGAGAGAAATCCCCTGATTCACTATATCTCTCAACATGCAGTAAGAAAAATCAAATTAACTACTAAAATTGTGAAAATATATAAAAAAATTAAATAAAGGCTAACTAAAAATTGAAGAATTATTAATTAAACAATGAATTAATCAAATAAAATATAAATGGAATAGTTATTTTGAAAACATAAAAAATGAAATAAATGAAAGAATTAAAATATTGAAAATGAACTATGATAATTAACACAAAAGCATAGGAATACAAGAAAAACAATTTAATGGAAAATAAATTATTATACATTACATTGTTCAAAAATAACTAAGACCAGTAATAAAATAAAAACTATCACAAAAAATCATTAATTGGATAATTTAATAATAAAATTAGCATCAATTGATTATTATTAAAAAAATATTATTTTACTAATAAAATGACAATTAAAATAAAATAAAAAGGATGCATCAGAGTGTGTTAAAAAATAGTCAAATCAAACGCATCCACACTCAAATATCTTTTTATCCTAAAAAAATTTCATTCTTTATTATTTATAATAATGAAAAAAATGATGGTCAGAGTGAGTTCAAAATGAGTGTGTCTCAACTATTAATAATAGAGGAACAAAATATGTGTGTTAAGATTTTTAAATGAAATGTTCACAAAAGGTCCTGCCTAGATTCAAACACCAACTAGGAATTAAGGGAGCACATACACATTCATCATTGAAAATATAATTCCTCTTATATGAAGTCACATAATGCCATAAATTAATTTCAATTCATGTTTAAATACTAATAGTGATGAAAATTTAGATATAAGTGCAAATAAAATCTTAACAAATGGTACCATCAATTTTCAATTTTACATAGGTTCCAAAAAATTTCATTTTCACTTCTTTTTGTTTATATCACCTCATGGAGATAAATAAAATGATTTTCATACAAGTCAATTGTTCCTTTTTTATATGGGTTCAAAATTCACATCACCTCAATGAACTCATTTATGACTACTAGAAACTTTGTTTTATTTTTTATGAATTTTACCCAGCCATGTATATTGTGCAAATAACTGTGCATATGAACTTATTTGATATGTACAGAGGGATTACATACACGCCTAGTACCTAGAGTCTCAAATATTGTTTGTGGGATTCAATTTTCCTATTTACTTCCAGTTTAAAAGGACTTATAATATTATCATTTGAGTTGGCTTGTTATGGTGATTTCTTTTTCAAAAGGTGAGTCCCTTATATTCGAGTTCAAAATTTAGAGTCTCTTAAAGTCATGATCATAATTCAACAAATATCTATCCTATATCACTCCCTTTCCATGTTTCTAAATAGAATATTCATAAATATTTTCTGCAACTCCACTCAAAAATAATACATCCCCATTAATTTCAAATTAAATGCAACCCCCAACAACCATAATGTTTTTATCATATAGGTAGAAAATAATTAAGTATTATATTGAAGCATAAGTCCCTTAGTTTGTGATTTTTTTAAAAAAATTGATCATTTTTCAAAAAAAAAACAAGAGAGTATTGATGTATCTTTAATTTAAAGAATATATAAGAATTGAACACCCCTCTCACCCAAAATTAAAAATGAACAATGGATCCTTTGTTGAACACTATGGAGAGAGACAAAATAAAAATGTTTGAAACATATTTTTAAATGAAACACAATAAAATAACTTTTTGGAGGGGGTAATAGGGATGCTCAAAATAATTTTATTCCATTAATAAGGTTAATATATATATATAAAGGAATCCCACTGAACACTACCAGAATATCAAGAATAAGTATTTTTTTTTGAAAAGGTAATGTTTTTAATTTTTATAAATAGATAAAATAATTCTTAAATCAGCTCAAGCAGAAGCATGTTAGGCAATGAGGTAGCCAAAAAAACTTGTTTAATCCAAAGAACATTTTGGAATCCTATCCAAATTTTGAAATGAAACTAAAATTAATTTTTAATTTTCAATAAATTATAAGTATAAGAACCCATTTATGAAAACATATTCACAATTCATCTTAAAAATTGAATTCCCCCACACATAAATCCTATCAACATGCCACAAAGTATGTTCAAAAGTAAAATTTGAATCATTAAAAAAATACTCCCCTAAATGTGAATATTTTCATTTATAGGTCGACTCTAAATGATGCCTCCCTATTATCATTGAAAATATTCCTCTATCCACTGTGTTGAAATCCCTAAAATTGTAAACAAATTAACATTAAACTTAAATACCTATATATTAAAGTGAAATTCAACCAAAGTGTGAGTTAGGGAGTGTTTTCCTATAAAACTCAATGTGATTTTCCCTTTGGCCTTGATAGACTTCCACATGGAATTACTGCTTTATTGTTATCTTACTAAGAAAAACCCAAAAAATTAAAAACAACATCAAGAAACTAAAGCAGAAAATAAAAAATGATAATCAGGGGAAAAACCCCGATGGGATGCTGTAGTTTGACTATTCAAAACTGGACAACCTTTGGATCAACCACAATTTGATGGATGATGTGACTTCTTTATTAGGAACCAACAAATGTGATTTCTTCCAACTTCATAGTTTTTCTATTACAGGATTAACTCTTGTGAAACTTTAATCAATTATCTCTCTTTGGTAGTTTACCACATGTGGATTACTAGAGGGGGAGACATAATTTTGGGAACTTACCCTTTTCTTCAACATGAGGTTGGGGGTGCATGAGTTGTGGGAATTCAACTCTTGGATGAAACTTGACCTCTAGTTCGATGCAATCAAAAAATTCTTATTTGACAAAAAAATGTGTCAACATCCTCTTTGATAACCATTCATAGTTACAAGACCTCTTCTTCAGTAGTATATTCTCAAATTATTAAATTTTCAACAAATAGTAGAAGTTCCAACATTTTCTCAGCATTATCAGCCTCTTGTTCCTCTTGACTCTCCATGAAATCACAAAAGTGAACTTCATCTTCAAAAACTACAATGGGAGAAGTTGAATTTTAATAAGAATATATGAAATTAAATTTAAATAAAATGATAGGTTCTTCTAAGATATTCTCTTCTCCCTGTAACAATGTAGTTTAGTCTCCTTCATGATTTAACAATGAACCCAGAAGTATTTCTAGATCAGGAGTGAGGTAGTAAATATCCTATATCCTCTCTTCAAAACACAAACCCTTAATTTATGAATCTTCTAAGGAAAATGAAATGATGTTTTGTGTTGGATCCACCTATTGAATCATTGATAAATAATTAAACAAGTTAGTGTAATAGAAACCATTAATATGAAAATCAGGGGAATAATGATCATTAATGAAGTGTCCAACATCCTGAATTTTTGCATGTTCCATCTCTTTCCAGCCCTTGAAACAATCTCAAGAAGGTAATTATGGAATTCCATCCTTGAATCTAGGATAAAACCCAAATAAATAATAGGCAGCTCCAACTTCTTTTCTATTCTATTTCTTTTATCACTCATTGTATGTTTCATTCCAAAATTTGAAACTTAAATGGGTTACAGGAGTACTAATTTATCTTAGTGTATGTATTTGGTCTTATTCACATCTTACTACATCATTCGAATGATTTCATGAGCACAAGTTATTTCTTCAATAGTAATATCTCTTGATGTTTTCATTCTTTCAATCAATATTGAAATGCACTAAAGCCCCCCTCATGTTTTTAAGCTGGATCAAATAGTTTTAATGAATTAGGATTGTTAGAGTTCATCAATTTTTTCAGTATTTTTTTTGTTTTAAAATAAAACAATAATTAGAAAAACAAGTCAGAAAAAATATTGATTCCCCAAAAATGATGCTAAAATTTGACGAAATCTTTATCATATGGACAATCAATGATACATATAAAAAAACTTAGATATAGAACAATGTCCAAACTCAGGGTCATTCTAAATGAATTAGTATCGATTTACGTAGTGGCCTTTTCGAAAATCTTTTGGGGTTTTTAAATTTCAAAAGCTGGAAAAGAAAAGTGAGTGAAACGATGTTAAATGAAGAAAGTAAAAGTGATGAAAAAGTGAATGAACAAGAAATAGAGTAAATAGCGAATCATAGAGAATGAAAAAACATAGAAATATTGAGAAGAAAATTAGAATGAAAAAGGATAGTCCTAGAATTATCTGACCTCATATACCCTTCATTGATCTTCCAAATAAAACCATCAACACACATCCCCACTCAATGAATGGACGATGAATCATATCACACATTTCTCTCACAGAAATAATGAACACTCAAACACATAATTTCTTTAATGCTCGAGAATTCCTCCATATAAAAAAATGAATCACTTAACAGACTCATTATGGCCAGGAAATATGACAGGACAGAATGATCATAATGAGATTGTGAAGTCACAAAACCCAACTCAGATACTTATTCAAGAAAATAAGAGAGGAAGGGGAAAATAAATGAGTAAAAAGAGTATTGAAATGTTCCTATACAATATTTCACACTCACATACCCCAAATAGCATTCACAATTCTTCTAGGGTAAAGATGAAGTGATGATCACATTGAAGTTTGGAAAAAAACAGACAAACAAAAATCAAAATTTTTATTATAAAAAAGAGAGATGGAGTTAGGATATTTACAAAATACAAAAAATACAGTGAAAATGGAAGGAGGAAGAAGGAAGAGGAATTAGGGGTTCCCATTTCTCACTATTAAGACAGTTCATGTGTCTGAGGTGGGGTGGTAAGAGAGAGGATGAGATGTACTCTTATAGATAAAACAAAGACTGAAAAAACACTCAATAACAAGCAGCAACATCATCCACATGGTGTGTCTTCATGTACACATCACTATACTTCAGTTAACTCCAAGAAGATGAAGTCTTGAAATGAACTATGCATCCCCTTAAAATTTCCCATGATCATATTCAATGACCATTGCACCCATGATCACCTGCTGATTCTGTGACAAAAAAATAGAATGAATGAGGCATTTAATCAATTTGAAATAAAAAATACAAAACAAAAAACAAAAAAAACAATTATGTTTTATGCCCCATCGATAATTTTTACATATAAAAATATATTTATATATTATATTATTATATTATTATTAAATATATGTACTTATTATTATTATATATATAAGTATATTTATTATTATTTATTATTTAAATATAAATATTAAACATATTATCATTATTATTATATATTATGATAGTATAAAATTAAGATAAAATAGACATATACAAAATATATTATTACTATTTTCGAAATATTTATAAATATATATATACAGAAATAGAATCATGAAAGGTAAAGCGGGTGGGATCTGTTTCATGGCAGAGATAAGGGGAATCTCGGCTTCGGAGGAAACCTCCATAGGAATCAGTGACATTAGAGAGGATTATAGATCTGCGACAAGGAGGGGGAGCTCAAGTTTTCTTGGTGGTAGAGGCTTCAGTTCAATTTCATTAGGTGCATCATGGATCTAGTTTTTATTTGGAGAATTCTTGTGGTTCTGCTCAGTGTTACTTCATCATTACGGAGGGTGAGGAATGGAAAAGGGTTGAGTTGGCAGAGGGTGTGGACTGAGGGTGGGTTCTTTTACAATTATTTGAAGTGGGTATGATGAAGAATAGCAGTGGCTCAATATCAATATATGGGGATGGTGGAAACAACATTTGGCTCAAAAAAATATACTGTCAGAAAATAACGATGAAAAGGAATAAATAAAACGAAAAATGATTTTTTTACAAAAAAAATCAATAAATTATTTTATTTAATGTTCCAAAAAAATAAATAAATAAATTAACATTTATAAAATTGATAATATTAAATAATTCTTCACAAAAAGTAATTTAATTAAAAAAAATGCCGATAGAAAAATTAATATTATTAAACGAAAAAGTTAAAACTATTTATTTTCATATTAAAGTAATGAAATAAATGAATAAATTATTTTAATTTGATTAAAAATGAAAACAAAAGAAAACATAAATTAACTACTAAAATATTGAAAATAAATAAAAAATTATATAAAAGGATTAACTAAAAAATGATGAATTATTAATTAAACATAGAATTGATCAAATAAAAGAATAAATGGAATAATTATTTTCAAAACAACAAAAAGGAAAAAATATAAGAAATAAAAGAATTGAAATGAATGATGATAATTATAAAAAAACACAAAAATACCAACATTGAAATTTAATAATAAAAAATTATCAAACTTTAAATTGTTCAAAAGTAACTAAAATAAGAAATATAAATAAAACTAAAAAAAATCATTGTTTCATTAATTTGATAAAAAAATTACAAAAATTGATAATTATTGAACAATTATTTTTAATAATAATAATACAATTAAAATACAAAAAATATGTGAATGTGTGTGATAAAAAATGTCCACACCATCTATTACTTCAGGATAGACTATACTATAGGAATGTAAAAAATGGTGGTAAATAACTTTAGCATGAAATCCTATTCTCGCTTGGAGGAGGAGTCATATGAGTGGTTTTCCTCTTTATAGATGACCCTCATAGAGGAGAGAGGAATAAATTATCTATAGTTGATTGTGGTGACCCTAGTACTTGTTTAACACGTGAGAGTGGCATAGGTGTGCCCCATAAAATGATATTTTTTTCATGATTAGATATCCACAGGAGATGAATCAAATAGATTTTATGAATATGAGTAGCACTTCAACATTTTCCAAGGACAGATGGTATTTTCCATCATGTTGCATGTGGAGTTGTTGGTCTAGTTCCACACCAGCTCCTTTGTAGTATATCATGTAGTAGTAAAGATGTAATAGTACCATCAAAGATTGTTTTTGTAGCCCAACATGAGTATGATTGTTGTTGAGATTTTTTCTAAATGCCTCATATGTAAGTAAATGAAGGTAAAATATCAGATTCCACTAGGGTTAGCTCAGCCAATCGAGATACCATAGTAAAAGTGAGACTGAATATTGATGGATTTTGTGATCAGGATTTAGTGAGTAGTGAGAGTCCATAATGATTTCTGGGTGATTATCGATCATCCTACAAACTCAGATCACTTTCTTACCACTAGGGAGAAGTGTTCAGTTGTGAGTTTGGGGCACTAGTATGTGTAGAAGATCGTCTAAATTCACGGGGAACCCTTGATGATTATCTACGAAAATGATGATTGGTGCATTTCATGGTTGTGGAGTTATTTGTAGAATATTTTTTAAACCATTTTATAGATGAGGATGATTTTTCACCTCTAGATGGATGACCAGACTGGGTGGGTTGTTTAGATCCTGGAGGACATGCAAGGATCCTGGGTATTAGACCTCATTCATAACTAAGAGGATCACATTCCTCTGATAGAGTTCACTTATAATAACAGTTACCACTCCACTATTAGATGGAACTATTCATGTATATGTATGAAAGACCCTACAGGTCACTATTATACTAGATTGAGATTGGTGAGGCATCTCTTATAGACGAAAGTTAGTGTAGTAAATGACGGAGAAGGTTTATATGTATAAGGACCCGACATTATTACATAAATAATCTTTAATTTATCCAAGAAAGAACTTACTTTTACATTGATGATGTTTTCTTTTTTAGAGATTTAAATAATTTGGACAATAATACAATCATAGCATTACACACTGTTACAGAGTGGATACCATTAAAAAAGGTTCAAATTTTTTTTCAAAATTAAAAACACTAAAATTTATAACATGATTCCTTGAAAACTCATCAACATTTAACACAGCTTCCTTATTTGTCTTACACATCCATTATCCTGTAAAAAATCATTTAAATGTTTTTATGATCACAAAAACCATGTAAGGGATATAAAAAGAAGGAATGAACACATTACTCCATGAATACTTGTAACGTATGAAATTATTTTCATAAGACATACTTATAACCTGTATATATATACTTACATTGTGAAACATGAAATTTCCACAATAACTAAAAACATAAGTAGAACCATAAAGGAATATTGGATAATTAATTACATAATCTTGTTACCCTCTCAACTATCTTATAATTTGTAACCCTCACGGCTACCTTACTATTTGTGAAACCATCACAGTTACACTTGGAGTAACCATACGAACGACCACAAACTTAGACATACCCAGTGCATCGGAAGGAAATATAGGTCCCAAAATTCATCATAATAAATTTCCAAGATCTAGAACAAAATCATACAACATGATTATTATCATAAAAACATTTTCCTTTGAATTTTGTAAAACAAAATTTTATAAGAGGATTTTAAAAGAAAAGCCTCTTATAAATATCATGTAATTGAAGTGAGACTTAATATATTGAAAGGAATATGTATATAAAATGTAAATAAACATAATTAAACATAGTATAATCATAAATCATCACACAAACAATTTAAATACCACATAAATAATGACGAATAAGGTTAACACAATGGATGGAAATCGGGTTAAGAATTCCCTGACCTTAGGCTTGTCTTACTTCAAACATGTTTAAAAAGACTATATAATAGTTAAAAAAGTGTTATTAATATTTTTTCAGAATCATTTTATTGTATATAAAATCTTATATGATCATTTCATAACTTCATTTAACCCCTTAATTGTTACTTATTTGTTCTTTGCACTGTTTTGGGTGAGTTCCTTACATGATTTCTACGATTGGTTCATGATGGATGTTATTAACGATTGGAAGTGAAACTCCAGAATTGGAATGGAAAGATAATTAAATATTTTTATTAAAATAATTTATACCATTTATAATTTTGATGTTTTATATTAGGATAATTCATAAGTTAAAACATTTATGATGTTCGTTTAGATCATTTTAGTGGTTCTTTGTTAATAACAACCTCATTTTTTCTTATAAATAAAAACCATGAGTACAATAAAAATTACAGAAACATGGATGAGACATAATACATTTATAATAACATGGTTCAACCATAGAAATGGTTTCATGTCCAGATTTTAATGAATTAATGGAAATTGAAATTACATCGCCAAGTATGTCGGTAATTTGACACATCACGAACAATGTTTTTATTCCTTGAATAACTGGGAGAGGATAAGAATAGTGAGGTTGAATTTCCAATGAACATGAGAAAATCAAGAATATACATGATTCTTTGAGATTTCAAACCTCTTGGTTTATAAGAGATGAATAAGGAATAAGAAAATAATGGAACTCAAAATAAAAGAATAATTGAGAAATCACTTACAAAAATTCAGCAGCCTAACAGGTATGCAACATGGTTTTAGAAAATATTAAAAAGATAGGTGACAAGGTTCACCCATCTATAAATGAATCATAATACATAATATATCATTAATAATAAGAAATTAAAAACATGGTAAGGAAATATGAAAGTTATACCCCATAAAAGAGAACTTGAATGGAAAATAATGAAATTGATAATTTTCATACCTTATAGAGTAACTCATTGTAATTTAATGTTGGGACCTTGGGGGATTTGAGGAAACCTTGGTAGGGATACTAGGGAGGTAAGGAGGGAAAATATTCATTCATGAAAATTTTGTAATGAAGTTAATTAAGGAATGGAGGGGTATTTATAGAAAAAGTGAGGGATTATTTTAATGATTTTCAAGGGACACCTCATTAGTGGTATTTGCAAAACGATGGGCTTGCCCATGGTATTGGCCCATAGTGTGAGACACTTGGGGGAACACATAACGTATTTTACTGTACACAACTCTACCAGATTTATTACATCATTATTACATCAATAATGATGTCATTAACACACCAGAACTCAAAATTGTATTTTTTACTATTCACCAAAAAATTCACTATCTTAGAAAAATCATAAAAATTCACTCTAACCATTTATTGATTTGTAGAATTCCAAAATGAAGTCCATTTTTTGGAAATAAATTTCTAAACATTTTTCGTTTAATTTTTAAATAAAATCATACTTATTTGAAAAATTAATAATTTAAAAACTATAACTACTTTTATATCACATTTAAAAATTAATGAAGATGTAATTATCTTAAACCCTTAAGAAAATAAAATAATAATACAATTTACTATTCATTAGGGTTATATTACTATTCATATTACTATTTATAAGTGTATGTTACTATTCATCAAAAAAACAAGTTGGTTCTAATAGACTCCAAATAACATACTAAACACAATTGAGGATGACTGTTTTTAGAAATTCAAAACATAAAAGTAGTAAAATTATGTTTAAAGGATACTTATAAATATCTAAATTGAACAAAATTTCTAGCATTCTAATTTATTTTTAGAAAACCTTGGGGTGTTACCTTATCCCCACCATCTGGAAATTACAACCTCATAGTTTTATTTACTTATTAAAGAAGTGAGGGTACCTTTCCCTCATATAATTTTCATCCTCTCATGTTGCTTCTTCAATCATGTGGTTTCTCGAAAACACCTTTACCTACTGGATTGCATTATTCCGAAATACATGTTTCCTTGATCAAGAATATGAACTGTGTTTTCTTCATAAGAAATGTTCTCTTCCAGCTGAACTGCTTCTGGGCTAAGGACGTGTGCTGAATCTAGCACATGCTTTCTCAACATCAAAACATGAAAAAATTGTGTACTTGAGACAATCTTGGAGGAAAAGCTACTCAGTATGCAATTCTTCCAACATTCTCCAAGATTTCAAAATTACCGACGAATCGTGGACTTAGCTTCCCTTTCTTACCAAAAAACATAGCACTTTTCCAAAGAGAGATTTTAAGGAAAACATGGTCACCTACCTCGAAAGAGATGTCTGTCCTTCTATTATCTACATAAATTTTCTTCCTGGTTTGAGCTGTCATCATGTATTGCTAGATAATCTTAACTTTCTCAACCACTTCTTCTACTAATTCTGACCCTATCAACATTCTTTCACTGACATCATCCCAAAATGATGGATTCCAACACCACTTTTCATACAAAGCCTCAAAAGGTTCCATCTTTATAATGGAATGAAAACAATTATTATAAGAAAACTCAACTAAAGAAAGATGACGATCCCAACTTCGCTGGTAGTCCATTGAACAAGCTCGAAGCATATCCATAAAAGTTTGAATCATTCGTTCTGACATCCCATCTGATTGAGGATAAAAAGCATAACCAAAATTTAACTATGTTCCCAATGACTTCTGAAGTCCCTTCCAAAAGATAAAAGTGAACCTGGGTTCCCAGTCAGATACAATGGAAAAGGAACTCCATGTAACCAGACAATCTATTTGAGGTACAATCGAGAAAGCTGATCCAAAGTCATTGTATCTCGAATAGAAAGAAAATGTGTAGATTTTATCAGGCGATCCACAATAACCAAAATTTCATTATTACCTCGTCATGTCTTTGGTAGTACCACCACAAAGTCCATGGGTACATTTTCCCACTCCCACTCTGGCGCTGAAAAATGTTGAAGCATCCTCTTTGGAAACTATCACTCTACTTTAACCTGCTGACATGTCAAACATTTCATGTTAAAATCAGCAATATCTCTTTTCATTTCATCCCAGCAGTAATACCCCCAAATGTATCTATACAACTTAGTACTGCTAGGATGAAAAAAATGGAGAACTATGAGCTTCACACAACAAATCTTTCTTCAACGGAGAATCATAGGGAACACACAACATTTTTACAAATCTTAAAATACAAAATTTATCAATGTTAAATTCTGGAAGCTTACCCATTTTTACCAATTCTATATTTTTCTATAGCTGAAGATCTTCCTTCTATGGTTTCTTAATACTGTCTAACAATGAAGACTACAATGAAACCTGAAACAAAACAGATGTATTCCCTGCACCGATAACATCTAAGACAAAATTCATCGAATCATTAATCAAGGGATCATGTTCTAAAAATAACATTGTTAATGATGCATGGTGTTTTCGACTCAAGGAATCTTCCACTTTGATTTCTTTTCCAATATGGTAATTTATCATGCAATAATAATCCATTATCAGTTCAAGCCATTCTCTGCCTCATGTTTAATTACTTCTGAGTGAATATATGCTTCAGATATTTATGGTCAGTATATATTTGACATTTGGACCTGTATAAATGATGCATCCAAATTTTCAATGAAATATCCATAGATGGAAATTCCAAATCATGTTTGGGACAATTTAACTAATGAGGTTTTAGTTGTCTTGTAGCATAAGTAATTACCTGATCATTCTGCATCAAAAAAACCATGTCCCTTGAACGAAGGATCACAGTAGATAAAGAAATCACCATTTTGGGAAGGCAGGTCCAAAATTGGAGGAATTTCCAATCTATTCTTCAGTTACTGAAAACAAACATCACATTATTTTGCCCAACCAAATTTAACCCATTTTTGTGTTAACATAGTTATCAGGCTAGATAACCAAGAAAATTTATTAACAAAACATCAGTAATAACCTGCCAATCCAAGAAAACTTTGAATCTATGTTACATTTGTGGGTCTTGGATTTTCATCAACCACTTTTGTTTTGGTAGGATCAACTATTATTCAATATTTATTTACAATGTTCCCAAGAAAATAAATCTGTTACAACCAAAAATCATACTTGCTGAGTTTTCTATTCAGTTAATTTTCTTTTAAGGTTTGTAAAACAACCCTTAGATGTCTTTCATGCTTCTATTTATTTTTAGAAAATACCAGAATTTCATTGATAAACACTACCAAAAACTTATCCAAGAACTCATGAAATACTCTATTCAAAAGATTCATGAATACAACAGGTGAATTAGTCAACCAAAATGGAATAAAAACAAATTCAAAATGACCATATATAGTATGAAAGGTTGTTTTGGGATGTCAACTTCCTTCACCTTCAGCTGATGGTATACAGATCTCATATCAATCTTGGAAAAGTACTGAGCTCCCTGGAGCTGATCAAAAAAGTCATCTATATGAGTCAAAGGATACTTTTTTTTAATATTGATTTTATTTAGTGCTCTACAATCAATGAAAAGTCTCATGGAACAATATTTTTTTAACAAACAAAATAAGAGCACCCCATGGTGATGTTCTAGGACGAATGAAGCCTTTATCAAGAAAATCCTGCAACTGATTTTTCAATTAAAGAAGTTCAATTTAAGCCATACGATATGGGGATTTTGAAATTGGCTTCTCTTTAGGAAAAAATTCAATTGTGAATTCGACTTCCTGATTAGGTATGACATTGTGTAACTCACCAGGAAAAACATCAAGGTATTCATTTACCACAGGAACATCATCAATATGAACAGTTCCCTTGTTTTCGATAATATAAGCAAGATAACTTTCATTTCCATCTTTTAAAAGTTTCTCATCTTCCTAATATAATATAAATTGTATTGGTTCATTCTGGTATACAGAATGAAACTCTTTTTGAAAAACAAATTCATTAGCTCTATAGTAAATCTTAACATGATAAACAGAAATCCAATACATTCCCAAAATAACATCAAAATTGACTAAGGTTAAAACAACATGGTTTTCAGGTAAATACTTTCCACAAACCACAATAAAAAGATTCTTATAATTCCACTTTGATATAATATTTACCCCTAGTGTTTTAACAATAAGTTCAGGTCTCATTTCTTGAGGTGATATTTCCAATTTACATAAATATTTCTTAGAAATTAAGGAATGTGTAGACCCAGTATAAAAAAATGTTAGCAAAATATGAGTGAACAAAAAGAGTACCTAATACCAATTCATTGGATGGCCCAACATAGGATAGGAATGTTTTATTTTTGTGGATGTTATTTTGGGATATGGTGGAGGTTTAAACTGCTACCATATTCTTATACAATAGTTTCCAAAAACCACTGCTAAACTGCGTCTCGGGAAACTATTTGTAGCAGTTAAATCAGTTTATAAAAGGTTTATGGGAACCATCGTAGTTGGTGCATTTTCATGACAATTATATTATATTTCGTGGTAGTTATATTATATTTCACAGTAGTTTCTCTAGGTAGGGGATTACATTTTTTTTGTGGCAGTTGAAACTGCCACTAAAAAAAGCAATGGGCTACTTGGAAAAACCGCCGCGAGAAACAATATAACTGCCACGAAAAAAGTGTGGACGATAGGCCACTATAGTGGCAGCTCGAACCTCCGCTAAAATTTAAGACCGTAGTGGCAGTTAAAACTCCTGATAATAAAAAAATATTAACATTTAGCGATGGTCAAAACATCTGCTAAATGTACCTATTACAGTTAGCAGGAGTTAAAACTACTACTAAAAAGAATATTTAAAAAAAGAACTAGTTTCTGGAGCCCCTGTACCAATGCCCAGAAAAAAAAACATTCCAAGAATACCAAAATACCAACAGAATACATACAACAGTCAATATGAAAAGAGATGATTCACTAAGCACAACCAAATGCATCATTTAGTGAGTAAAAGAATCCAGATAAACAAATCACAAGTCATAATCCTAGTATCCAACAAAATGTAGTGGTGAATTTACAAGTTTACCCCTCTCCTTTTCTTATACCACTTTCCCTTTTATATTTCATCTTCTAGTTATTTTTAATTCTTTAACCTCTTCTATAACTCATTTTTTTTAACATAGGTTCATCCATATCTCTATCATTAGACACCCAATTCAAGATCCGAAAGAAGCATTGGATATCTCAATGTAAGGAAACCCCCACTCATACATCCTATTTTAGTTTCCCATTGGATCATTTGTGCTGTATACGTATAGGCACATTTTTTATACTATCATGGAACATAACCATTTCTCATCTTTCTCCCAAAAATAATGAAATATGACACTGATATTGGGAGATGTGTCATATATGACCTTTTAGTTGGTAGTCACATGGTTTTCCCTTTGCGGTTCAATGTTTTGTAATTAATCCATTGTGTCGCACACCATATTTGGTCACGAATCTCTATTTAGGTGATTTTTGTACTAAAAATTGACCATTATAGACTCATATGTACTAGTTGATCCTTGATTGGATGTTCACATGTCGTGTGCAACTTATATGGTCACCCATTGGGTGATCTTGGTGAAATGGGACAATATGATTTTTTTTAAATGTTGGTACTCCCACATGTCTTCTGGAATTGTTAAAGAATGTAATATCCCTTTATATATTATTATTTGATAGAACCCAAGGAATCCCTAAGGTGTTTGGACCTCTTATTGTTGGAATTTTTAAGTGGAAAACTTCCTTGATTAACATGTATCTATCTAAGTGAATCCAATGTGATTATATATGGGTTTCCGATGTTTTAATGAATAGAATGAGTTAAATGTAATTGATAACGTGAAGTGAATAATTAATGACGTGCTTCCTTTCTTAAAATAAATCAATTGGTTTTAAATGGAATGCCACCAAGTAATTGTAATGTCATGCCCTTGATTTATGATTTATAAAATGATTCATACGAATTGTAATATTTTAAATGGGAATTGATCATAGTTAAAAAAATGAATACGAAGTTAATCCTTATCTATTATTAGAAAAATTATTATGCCTTTTTTATGTATATGGTGTAGATATAAGAGATGGATGTGAGGTAATTAACCTTTCTATTTATATTTAATAAATGATTTTTTAGAGGTTGTGGTGTGATGGTATGATATTTTTGTGCAAGGAGATATCATAATTCCTTAAATCTGGTGTTGAGCATGGTGTATCAAAAAAATGTTACTATATAAGTACTGTGATTTACGCACGACATTCCCTGACTAGAATTTTGACCTGATGATGCACTCAACATCCCATGTGTTGTTTCATGGTGTCTCTGACACTATTGGGATATAGGGCATGTACCCAATTACATGAGTACATAAGCTTGTTAGACTGGTTAGGGATGTCTGAGTTATTCCATGGTCTATTCATCAGTATTATTATAAGTATATGGCTACATACATCTTCACATACCTTGGAAATATAGGTAGATAAAATATATATAAACTATATATATTACTACTATATATATAGTAACTATTTAGATTTATATTCTATCTATGTGTTGATAAATTTAAACCCTCCTATAGTTCTTTGGGAACATGATTGGGTGGTTATTTATTTATTCTTTGCTTACTCAAAAGATGTGGGGTGTAGTATGTTTGTGGTAGACCATTTATCATGGAAATAATGATGCTGTAATATTTTCCTGGGATTAATTTATGTTGATGCTACAAGTGGAATTATAATAAATGAATCATAACATATGAATTAGATAAAATATTCTCTCTCTTGGGTTATTCCATGTGGAATTATTATACTTGACACTAAATATAGAAAAGAGGTAAAATCATCTCTCCCAAAGATAAGGGTTCCTAATTTTTTAAGAGTGAAGGATCAGGTTCAAGTATCATATTTGTTTAAATCATGTGATTTATTTGGAAAAGGAGACTTTAGTGTCATTTCTTTAGAATGAATGGAATCTTGCTCTTAATATATTATCACTCCCATTATGCATCCTAGTTATTTTGATGTGTGGAATATAACAGAAGTGATCAGGCACATTCCTTCAAAGGGAAGAGTGTCTCGTGAAGGTGGTTGATATATTCTATCATGAAACATGTATACTTATAATAAATTATTTTTGATAGGGTAGTTGATGTTATGAATGGTATGTGACTTATCATGTAGTCTATTTAACATTTATCTAGGGAAGGGGGTTCTATTGAATCTACTAGGAGTTTCCCATTGGCATGTTATGCCTATTTAGATAATGGAAACTGTCCTTCACACTGCCTGACTATTCTTGGAGGCCACTTTGGAAATGGAGGGAAAACAGCATTTCAGATAGTGCAACAATATTTCCCCTAATCTCGTATCAGTATCTATGGATTCCAACTATTTTTTGAAATTTTGGATACTTGGATTATGACACAATAAAGGGTGATCTATCGTAAAAATGTTAGTGAGACACACATTCTCATCCCTAGGTATTGATAATAGAGCATAACTAATAAGTACTTCTTAGGAAGTGAAATGTAGTGGTAAATGCATTGGGCTAGAAAATGAAGGATAAGTTATTATAATGAAAAATGAATTCAGGAAAAATTAATCATAAAAAATTAATCATCACAATAAATAGTCATTATATATGTTTCATACCACACTCGAGAAATCAAGAAATAAAAGGAAACATCATAAATCAATAAAATACATAAAGGGAAACATGAGAAATCAAGAAAATGTTATGTCATGAAAATGTTTGGAGGAAACTATGTGCCACACATGATACATATACAAAATGTCAGTTACAATATTTTTCCACATATCCAAAATACTACTAATCACTGTCTGATGTGGAATAGATATTTTCACTCTCTCCACCTCTATCTCCACTTTCTGATACCACCTGTAAGAAGATTATATTGAAAATTAAATAGTGTTGCATATTTATATTTACAAATAAAACCAATAAAAGTTTTAAAACTAAATGATTTTGAATTATTTTTATTTACCTGCTCACCACCAGTCGATGAAATACCACCAGGGGGATATCTGCTCATCTTCTAACGTATATCAGTCAACGCTTTCTGTAAAGAGGATATCTGAGCCCCCTGTTCTTGAACTATATTTTGTAGAGAAACAATATATCTCTGAGCATCTCTGGGTATGGACTGACTACAACCAGGAGTAGATGCAGCTGTAATCCTCAATGTCCAACCAAAGGCCTCAGATGGTATGGGTCCCAAAACCATCCCGTGAACTCTACCAGGATGCTCCTTCCAAAGGACGTTAGCAACCGGGTTATCCTGGGAGACTATGTAGGACTTCATAGGATTGGAATCCCATATTTCATTAATTTTTACCTATAAATCAAATATCAATATATATTAACACAGTTAAACTGTATAATAAGTTATTCAAATGAAAAAAATGAGTTCATACCCCAACTTCTTTGGCAGGCTCATTAACAAAACATCCATCATATTTATTTGTAAACAACCAACCACATTTTAGTTCGGGATGCTTCGTGCCCTAAACTCTGTGACTGAATTAAACAAAGATAAATAAATAATTTAATATATTAAATAGATAATATTTTCTTATAAATATTTAAACTGATGAAAAGATTACCAGCGTTGATCGGCTTCTAGAAAAGATTTTTGACCCCCTAGTGTGAGGGATGACTTGCTTAGCCTAGCTTTGTGCATTCTTTCTTGAGAGATACTGAAATAAATAAAATAAAATTTAAAAGTAATGTATTCAATGTCATCTCATTTTCATATACATGTATAAATGTAAAATCAGGTTAATATAATAATATATATTTAAATACCATTTATTTCTCATCACGATGTCTGTCAACAAAAAAATTATATTGTTCTATGCGTACCACATTGGGTATATTCTCATACATTTGTTGGACGGTCAATGAATTATCATTGACATCACTCCACAATCACCATTTCAGGTCTTTCCAATTTCTACGAAGATTTTTATTGTCCACTTTTGTGCTATCAAATTAGTAACTGTAATGTGAAAAAAAATCTGTATACATAAATTCATTTTGAACATATTAATAACATGACATTCAATTACACCATAATTTATTCAAATTACTTTTTTTGGAAATAAAAAGAAATTAATTTTTATAACATAGAGTAATATGTCTCCAATATTCATAAGAAATAAGGTAAATGGGATCTCCTGCTAGCTGGACTAGATTTTGGCCAAGTAATCCCGCGACGTCATCCGCATGGACCCCATTTGAATCAAATTGGACCACCATCTTCTCTCTATTCATATTACACACATCTACACTTTTTATATTTTTCTCCACAATTTCATTTTTTTCATCTTTAATGAAGAAACAATTAGTGTAAAAATAGTTCAAAAATTTATTTATATTAAAATTTGTACATATAACAGTGACCCTCCAGTATGCCCATGATGAACTAGATGTGGTGCACCACTACCCCGCTGAAGATGCGGCTGAAGGGGGAATCAATGACTCAGCTTCTAAAGGGATGCCCACATAGGGTGTGAGAGATAGTGCAGGGTGGGATGGTGCAGGGGGCAGACAGCTGGTGGCTCAGATGCCATAGGGAGGGAGACAGATTGATCGTCATCTGTCGCAGTAGTAGATGCAACAATGTATCTTTTCATCCTTGTCATTCTTGTCATTTAATCAATTAAAATTAAGTTTAGAACATATATTTCAAAAAAATTATGTAGAAAAAGATTAAAAATGATAATAGATTCCCAGTAATAACAAACAAAATATACATAACAATGATAATGAATGATTTCACAAATGAAATAAGTGCTTAATGAATGAATAAATAACTGTACATACAATCATTTACGCCATCAATCAATTAGGTTTCCTACTCCATTAATTCATCCACTTCATTCATCATTTCTAGACTAATATTTTCAATATCATGATGGGCCCATAATTCTGCTTCTTGTTGTTGATGATATTCAATTTTAGAGTTCAAATATTCCCCATTATCACCCATATCATAAAAATATCTTTGTGTTACGTGATAAAATACACTCCACCCTTCATCCACAACATCATTCACATAATATACCATTTTTTCCTGAGATGATAAAATATATGGATCATGCAGTTTACAATCACCAACATCCATCAAGTGAGAGAAGTTCACAAAAGTAAATTACAAGGAATCTCTTTTAACACCTCTGATAATATCGAACAAATTGAATTTGAATAAAACAACTAAAAAATGCCCTTGGTAGTTAAATTCAATAATATTAGCCAGTTTTCCATAGTATCCCACTTCATAAAATGTAAATATACCACTATTTTGTGTTTTCAATCCACTTTCTCGATCGACTGTACGAAATATAATGCCATTCATGTTGTAAGCATCAAACATTATAACTTTTTTTAGAGGAACTCAAGAAAGAAACCTCAAATCTTCTAACAACTCTTCTTGAGTATCAATATTCATGATCTAAAAAATAAATATACTTTATTATATTTACAAAATATATGTGTCAAACTAGTATTCGTATTTACTGTAATATTTATGAACTTACACGTCGTGCAAACAATTCTACAGGATCTTTATTAATAGCTTTCATTATATCTTTCTCATTTCATGTTTGGAGTCTCATTCGTCTCTTTGTGTATATCCTCAAATCTTCAATAAATGGATCTAAAATTTCAATTTTCTGCAGCACATATCTAGGTTCTTGTAATAATTTCAATTCTATCAGCTTCACATTTGAGGTCCTCCCAACTGATCGAACAATACCAGGAAATATTTATTATTTCTGATGTATTTGATATTGGTTTGATGTGTCATCAACATGTCTAAATGAATTAAATCTTGTCTCAATATCATCCATGTATCTAGAACAAAAGGAAAGACACTCCTCATCCAAATAGCCTTCAGCAATAGAGTCTTCTGGATGTGCATTAATTCTCACGTATGATTTCAAATTCCCAATATTTTTGTGAAATAAAATAAACATAAATATGAATTTAATTAAGTTCCGAATTTTTTTACATAACTGGAAAAACATATAAATAAAGTACCTTTCAATTGGATAGATCCATCAATAATGAACGAGGTCTCCTAATTTAGCTTCCTCAACCAAATGCACAGTTAATTGTATTATGACAGTAAAAAATGGAGGAAAGATCATTGAAATTGCACATATGGTCAATACAAACCTCTCCTGGAAGTTTTCAAGCTGAAATGGATGTAGGAATTTCTCACATAGTTGCTTGAAAAATGTACAGAATTGGAGTACAAAAGTAGTATTTTTTTCATGTAATAATGTACACAATGCCAATAATAGTAACTATTATAACAAAATATGTGAATTGTGTATTTTCAATCCATGTAACATACAATTATTCAAGTCAAAACACCTCGATATGTTACTTGAATACCCATCAGATACATTCAAATTCTTTATAAATTGAAGGAATGTATCTTTATTCCTATTTTTCATTGAAAAAATTCTCGATGCATACTTTTCATTCTTATTTGGAAAGAGATAAAGTTTTATGTTCATTACTTGTAAGTATTTGAAAGCATTGATTTGATCCTTTGAGTTTCCAAGCTCATTAAGCAATGTGAAAAATAAAATTTTCACAGAAATTATTCTCAATATTCCTCACATCAAGATTATTCCACAAAAAATTAAAATCTCAATACAAAAGTTTTAAGAATATAATTTTTTCATTCACTGTTGCATTCTAATTTCACTTGACGATACACTTCAAAACCATTTCCCATCATCATTCAAATAATGAACCTTCCGAAATTATGTTTCAACATTTTCAAGTTGTTTCAATATTTCAGAACCAATTTATAACTTTGGAGTTGGTTTATGATAAATGAAACAGTTAAATTTTAATCTGTTCAGCAGAAATATATGAAATGCATTGAGAAATCTTCGATGAAAAAAGAATAACCATTTTCTACTTTTATTTATCCATTTTACCTCAAAATAAAAGTTACAAAGTAGACAAGAAAAACCCGTGTAAATGTTCCAACAAGATAAATTCCCAAGCCTATGGAATTCCCAAATGGTCCACAATAAAGCATCATTTATTTTGAACATTGTTTTAGAAGAAGAATCAAAAGTCTCAATACCATTTCTCCATAACTCTTGTAATTCTTAAATCAAAGGCTGTAAGTATACATCAGTATAATTTCTATGAATTTCTGTTCCAGTAATAATCATTAAAATGATAAAATATATTTTTTTCATGCACATCCACAAAGGAAGATTGTAAGGGATCAAAACAACTGGCCAAATTCCATAACTAGTAATCAATGTCCCAAATGGATTGAATCCATCAGTAGCCAGTCCCAATCAAACATTCCTACGATCATCTGAGAAATATAGATATAATGAATCAAATATCTTCCATGATTGTGAATCTCGTGGATGTCACATTAATCCATCATTGTTATTATCTACTGAATTCCACTTCATGTGTTTGGTGGTTTTAGATGACATGCATATTCTTTGAAATCGTGGATTTAAAGGAATGTAATACAAAACCTTTGTAGGTGTGATCTCTTTCTTCTTCTTTATGAATGTATGTGGATTCGGACTTGCAACATATCCCATTTAATTCCATCTAGAAGAACATTTTTTTCAATTCTTTATACTTGAATCGTCTTTCCAAAAAGAATATAATCATTGGGACACACATGTATTTTTGTATAATTCAGACCAAGCTTGTTAATAACTTTTTTCATATTATAAAATGACTCAGGGATTTTTGCTTCAGGAAATGCATCACGCAACAATTCCAATATCATGGACATTGCCTTATTTGTAATTCCACATAGAAATTTTATAGGGTACAACTTCAACATAAAAGGAATCATGGAATATTTCAAACATCCACTATACAACTCTTGATTTCCATCATCAACTAAACCATGAAATTTTTTTTCCTTAATGAAGTTTTCTATTAAATTTGTCTCCATAGAATCTAGAGGAGGATCTAATGATATGTTACAGTCTTAAAAACATCAATTGTATGTTACAATTTATAGCACCCTCATCTGGCCATTCTATTATGTTTTGATGTTGATAGAGGTGTCTTGCAGTGCCAAATGCATCATTTATGAGGTTTTTCTTTTCATTTTCCATTATCAATGAAGTTGGGAGCTCATTCTGTGGATTAACGTCGGTGCTAAACATTTATGTAACGTTTGATTCTCCATGCCAATTCCAACATAAGTATTGACCAGAGAATTACTTCTATATTAAAAGATCATAAAATTCATCTCTGTTAAACCATATACTAAATTTACGTTTAGGACATGGAGATATTATTCTCCATTCAATGGATCAATTGGAAATTGCAAAATCTAGAAACTTTTTCAAACCCTTAACGTACTGAGGTGTGTTCTTTGGTAATGTGATCTTGCTATTATCCATGCATATCACAATGTGCCTACGCAATATTAAAAAAAATTAAAACACATAGTTACTACAAAATAGGGAAATAGATTCATATACACTATTTAAAAAAATATATAAATATGTTACATAAGGTTTTCATATATAAATATATATGGTAAATTTCCTACTAGAAAACCAAAGCATGAAAATTAAAAAGATATATAAAAGAAGAAGAGAACAAGGATCATTCCTGTAGTTTTTTGTATGTCGTGCTCCACCAAAATATATGGACAAACTAATGATTCCATTACTTTGATATCACCAAGATAATTCCTCGATAAATCATATAATAATTGAATATATGTTAGGAATATGAAACGGAAACAAACTATTACCGTAAATTAGTGGCCTCAAATGAGGATTCAAAGAGTTGGGTATGGTATGGGGTTGAGAATTCTAAAACATGTGGGGTATCATGGTGAAGTCTTATGTGTAGAAACATGTTGTGACCCTATGTGTGATTTAAGTTTTCAAATCTGAGGTGGATCATGGAACATCAATGGGGGTTGAAACATAATGTGGACCTCTGTCAGAAAGAAATTATAGTTGTCCATGTGATGTTTTCGGTTTAGTGTATATAGGTAAGTATACGATGTATTATTTGACCCATTAGTGGGTAGTGGAATAACAAGGATATGAAAAATCCATGTCTTCTTTGATATATTGAGGTTAGTTTGTCTTCCTTGTTTCTCTTGGTCCTAGTCTGGACTATCTTGGAATTGCAGTGAATTCTTACTATAACAATGGAAATTGATTACAATACCTGATTTGAATTCGATGTTATTGTGGAATGTAGAATGGGAAAGTTGTAGCATCCATTTGTAAACTATTTTGATATTGTTACTAGTAAGAGAGCATGTACCTCATGGAAATTTGAAATTGACCATGATGGATTTATGAGACTTGATCATAGGTCATGATAGAAGTACATGTAATCTGAAATGACCAAACATATATGACAGTGTAAGATTATGGAAACATAATATAATGAGTCATGAACACCCCAACTACCATAACTCATGAAATATTTACTGAAAGATCAACCATTTAACACATAATACCAAATCCACCTCAATTACATAATTTTCATAAACCAATTTATCACAAATTCCCCCAAAATCACCATCACCACAAAATCCTAAAAGATCATACCCCATCAATTCACTAAACCAACCAAGTTATATGGATAAATATACAAAAAATACTTATAAAAACATAATACAACATTTAAAGGAAAAAATAATGATTTACAATCCATTTAGGGTTTGGTAAATATCAAAGATTAATATAAGGAAATCCAAGGAGATTAATACACATCCATAAATATTTTTCAAAACTACTAACTTTATTGACGTGAATAGTAAAATTTATCTTTTTAATAGAATTTCTTTATTTCAAACATCAACCATTTTAAAATAAATATAAAAAACACTTTATTCACTTCTATATAGACCATTTTTAGATGTACAGTCCAAAAGGGTCAAATATACATTTGTAAATAAATCATTGACCAGTTTTGAAACTAATATATATTTTCTATTTCATAATGATATCATCCAATTACAAATAGAATTCACAATAAACAAATATATATTATAAAAAATTATGTATTTATCATTCTAATCTAAATACATATTTTATTATATACTCCTTTTCGAAAAATCATAATATCCAAAAAAATAACACATAAAAAATTCACGTGATAAATCCAATCAAAATCATATCCCCCTAAAAAATCACATGGACCCCATCAGACCATTTCCCTTTTCTATGAAATAATTCCAATGACCCTTTAATGAAGGGTTATAAGTAAAAAAATCCAAATGGGATGCAAATTTATGCTAGAACTGACCACATGGTGTGATGGTATGGAAGTTATTCATGCATTAATTTTAAAAACGTATCTAAGAGCTTGAGTTATGTCACTGCCTCATTTATTAGGTTGTGTATACAAAAATGAATCCATTTATCCCATTTCCATTTTCACCATAAATCAAAGGAAATCCCTATTAATCCCAATAAAAATAAAATTAGGATCTAAACACTATAACTGGTAATCAATATGATGTTCCGAATTCAATATTGAAATCTCAACAACCCATTGTGGCTGAAGTTCCACCATAATTGGAGGTGATCAAGAACTCCCTAATAAACTACTTATAGAGTCCCAACAATAAAACTAACTCAATAAAACCCTAATTCACCCATATAAATATATATTTCATTTCGAACTTGGGTCCCTTTTGGGAAACCAATGTTTTGATACCATTTTTAATGAACGTAGCATGGATGAGTTGATATGTTACCCAAACAAATTTTATATAAGGGATAAAGGGAATTATCGATACCTATAGGATATAAACAAACTCAGGGGTATCAAGACCATGAACATGAGAATGGTATAACCCTTATATGGTGATAATAAAAAAAATATGAATATATTAAAAAATAATAATTAAAATTCCATTAATTGGAAATCCTTGAAAATGAAAAAATATTAAATGAAATAGATGAATAATAAAATAGATAATTATTAAACAAAAATTATTCCAAATAAATAAAAATGAATTAAATATAAGAGAAGTAGAACATAAATCTGGAAAAATGGAAAAAACAACATACCATGGGAAAAAATAAATGGAACCTGAATAGCTCCTGCTTCACCACTAATGAACCGTATCCACTAAATATACACCACTCATCCATAAATGGTCCGATCTAAGAATCATTGAATAATGAAACTACGAACCTAAAAGAGAAACCTAAGATCTACATACAGCTAGATGTGTATGTATGGTGTGAACTAAACATGCCATGTCGGATCTCCCAATGGAATCATGGAAATTACTTTTATAAAAAATTTAATATATTCTTGATTGAACTAAAATATTAATATATATATTTTCCCTCTATGTAAAAATAAAACCATGTTATAACTCATTTCGTGATTATATAACACCCATAATTTCTAATTTAAAACATGGGTTGGAAAACTCAATTTCATTATACATTATGAAACATGAGAAAGAGTTCCTTTAAAATTGTGGTTAAAAATCAATGTCTTCTAATCACCCCACTATTGATAAAACATTAAAAAATACCATTGATACAAGAAACCAATAGGATTTTGATTTAATACCTCAATTTCCAAACCATTATATAATTTATATAGAAAATAAGCCAAAGGTGAACTCAAGGGAGAATAAAATAAATATCTTCCACCATGGTATCAGAAACAGAACATTAATTAATATCAAACACTCATTGGTTTCTCCTAATTGTTATCAAAGGTATAAAAATAATGCACAAAATTAGATACCCTAAAATGAACTAAAAATAAACAAATATTCTTGGGGAACTCAATAGGTATCAATTACCATACCTAGGATCCAATCTAGGGCATCAAGGGGTCGGTGGCGATGGGCAGCGAGGCACGCTGATGGGTATCAGGGCACCCTTATGGGTGGTGAGGTTACCAGCGACACGGGCGGGGAGCCAATATAGGGTTCAAGGCTCGCCGGGGGGAGAAGGCGGTGTCGCGGGGGTTGGGGCTCACCGGGGTCTAGGGGATAAGGTGGTGTCGCAGGGGTTGGGGGTCTCCTGGGTCAGGGGGAGAAGGCACCATTGCGGGGGTCGGGGGAGAAGGGGGGTCGGGGAGGGGGTCAGGGTCAGGTGGAGGGGGGGAGTGTCAACACTGTTAAAAAAGGGGGTTCATTGAATGTTTTTAAAACCACTGCTAAAAGATCTCCACTAAATGCGTTTTATGTTGTAGTGACATCAGTAGATGTAGTCGCAATGGATCTCACTACACCTTTATGGTTATAGTCTATCTTATTTTCATCGTTCATATCTCTCTTTGGGAAGGCATTTCCAGAATGACCCATCTCACAACATTTAAAATACTTTATAGTTTTCTTATCAGGATTAGTCATAGGATCATTTTCTTTACAATCTCAGGCCATATGTCCAAACTTACCACATTTAAAAAATTTCCCAATTTTGCTATGATATTCCCCAGGGTGTTTCTTAACCCACTTTTCACAGACTATAAACATGATTTTCTTACCTTCAGATTTTTTGGTTGATTCTAACCAATAACTATCCACCTAGATCTCTTCTTCTCCTTATTTCCAAAATGCATGTGATCATCGACAAACTCCATATCTACCCACTTAGAACATAGGTCAAGTTTCTCATAACATTTGAATTCATGAGAGGCCAACAACCTTCAATACCATGGTTTCAATCTTGAGTAAAAGTGGTTGATTTTTCTATTAAGATCCAAAATAAGATTTTGATAATACCTCGCTAGTCAGGTGAAGTTCGCTTCCTAGACAGCCACTAAATCCTCCTCTTTTTCTTCAATTCAAGGAACTTCTCCTCCATCCTAAGTCGCACCACCTTAGTAAAAAACATTTCATGGAAAATACTATTAAATTAATCGCACTGTAAGGAATAAAAATCCTCTCTACCCCTACTATTCCTTACCATTGACCTCCAATGACTAGCTTTATCTCCAAAACAATAAATGGAAATACTTACCTTTTTCATGTCTGAACATCCCATAACATCGAATATCATTTCAAGGGAATTGATCCATCCTTTAGCTGCTACTGGGTTAAAAGATCCATTGAAAGCAGGAGGGTGTTGTCTCATAAAATGTTCTACAACTATCAGGTCCAATTTTGGTACCTCTATTTGTTCTCTTGCATGGATACCACCACCATTAATTGCCTACATTAACTAAGCCATTACTGTCACAAACTGCTCGGTTCCAATACCTACCATTCTGGGTTGTAGATCCGGATGGATGTCATTCATTTGGTGCCTCTCCTCTTTTACATCCCTGTTACTTCTAAGGAAAACCATTCTGAACAAACATATCTTTGATAAAGAAACATGTTAATATTTGAATGATATTACATTTCAAATTAATTATAGATTAAAAATTATTTATGGTATTGTTTTAGCATCATGCTTACCCCTAAAGTTATCTAAACCATCCTCTGATACCAACTATAATGACTCAGCCTTACTACATATATAATCATGAATATATCAAGAAAACACTTCCTTTTACATTGAGGATCTTTTCATGTTTAAAGCTTTAGATAATTGGGGAAATAATACATTGAGAGCATTACACACTATTACAGAGTGGATACCATAAAAAATAGTTTCCATTTTTTTCAAAATTGAAATCATTAAAACTAAAAAAATGATTCCTTGACAATTCATAAACATTTAACACGGATTCCTTATTTTTCATACACATCCATTAACCTGTGAAAAATAAATTAAAACTTGGGATGAGCACAAAAACTCATTAAGTTATATAAAAATAAGTAAGGAACACATTATTCCATGAATATTTGTAACATATGGAATCATTTTCATAAGACATACTTATCACCTATATATATATACTTACTTTGTGAAACATGATATTTCCACAATACCTAATAACATGAGTAGAACCATAAATGTATCATGGGGAATTACTTACGTAATCTTTTAACACTCTCAACTACCTTATAATTTGTATCCCTCATGGCTACCTTACTATTTTTGTAACCATCAGAGTTACACTTGGAGTAACCATAAATCGAACCTCCAACTTATACATACCCAATGAATTGGAGGGAAATATAGGTCCTAAAATTCATTATAAACTATTCTGAATATCTATAACATAATAATACAACATGAATATTAGCATAGAAACATTTCTTTAGAATTTTATAAAATATAATTTGAAAATAGGATTTTAAAAGAAAAGTCCCTTACAAATATCATATAATTGAAGTGAGACATAATAGAGTGGATGGAATATGTATATACTCTATAAATATACTCAATTAAACACATTATAATCATAATTAATCACCCAATAAATTTAAGTACCACATAAAAAGTGAATAATAAGGTTAACCCAAAAGATGGAAATCGGGTTAAGAATTCCCTTACATCAGGCTTGTCTTACTTCATTCATGTTTAAACTTCTTTTATAATTGTTAAAGGAGTGTTATTAGAATTTTAGTGAAAATATTTCACGTTTATAACCACTTATATGATCATTTTATAACATCATTTCACCCCTTAATTTTTTGTATTTTTTTCCTTGCACTGTTTGGGGTGAGTTCATTACATGATTTCCATGATTGGTTCATGATGGATGTTCTTATCAATTGGAAGTGAAACTATAGAATTTAAATTGAAATGTTTTTACATATTTATAGTACCCCAATTTATACCATTTATCATTTTGATGTTTTATGTTAGGGTTATTCATAAGTTAAAACATTAATGATGTTCGTTTACATCATTTTATTGATTCTTTGTTAATAACAACCACATTTTATCTTATAAATAAAAACCATGAGTAAACAAGAAATTATGAAACCATGTATGAGAGATAATAAATATATTATATCCTCTTTAAACCATATAAATGGTTTCATGACCATTATTGAAATAGTTAATGTAAATTGAAATGACATCATCTAGGATGTTGGTAGTTTGACACATCACGAACATTGTTTTTATTCCTTGAATAAGTGGGAGAGGAGAAGAATAGTGATGATGAATTTTCCATGAACATGAAAAAATCCAAAATATAAAAGATTCCTAGAGATTTCATGCATATTGGGTAAGAGGATATGAATAATGAAAAAGAAATGAAAGGAACTCAAAATAAAACAATAATTGAGAAATCACTTACAAAAAATCAGTAGCATAACGTCTATGCAACCTGGTTTTATAAAATATTAAAAAGATAGGGGAAAAGTGTCAACCATCAAAAAATGAATCATAATACATAATATATCATGAAAAATCAGGAAATAAGAACCTGGTATCAAAAAATGAAAGTTATACCAGATAAAAGAGAACTTGAATGGAAAAAAGAAAGAAATTGAGAATTTTATTATCTTGTAGAGTAACCCCTATAACATGATTTTTGGGATCTTGGGGGCTTGCTGAAACCTTGGGAGGGCTACTAGGGAGGTAAGGATACCAGATATTTGCTTATGGGGAATTTTTAATGATGTTAATGAAGGAATGAGTAGGTATTTATAGCGAAAGTGAGGGATTATTTATATAATTTCCAAGGGACACCTCATTAGAGGTATTTGCAAAACCATGGTATTTCCCATGCTATTTTCCCATGTTGTAAGACACATAGGACACCTCATAACTTATGTTACTGTAAAATAGTTTACCATATTTATTAAATCATTATTACATCATTAATGATGTCATTAACACACCCCAACTGAAAACTGAATTTTTTTACTATTCACTGATAAATCAACCATTTCATAAAAATCCCCAAAATTCACCCTAACCATTTATCGACGTGTAGAATTCAAAACTAAATTCCATTTTTTGAAAATAAATTTCTAAATATTTTTAATCTAATTTTTAAATAAAATCATATTTAATTCACAAAATAATAATTTAATAACTACAACTGCTTTCATATCACATTTAAAAATTAATCAAGATGTCAATATCTCAAAGCCATAATAATATAAAATAATAATAAAATTTAATATTAATTAGGGTCATATTATGATTCATATTTCTATTCATAAGGTTATGTTACTATTAACCAAAAAACAAGTTGGTTTCAATAAACCCTAAATAACTTACTGAACACAATTGTAGATGACAATTTGTCGAAATTAAAAACACAGAAGTAGTAAAATTATGTTTAATGGATACTTATAGATATCTACATTAAACAAAATTTCAATCATTTCAATTTATTTTTAGAAAACTTTGGGGTGTTACAATATGATTCATGATAAAATGGTAATAGATCATAGTCAAAATAAATCTTATGAATATTGATGTCGTAGGCCCTTGATGTTCATGTAGAGAGACCTTGTCTTCCTAAATGGATCTCATCGGGGACTATTATAGATGTTTGGTTGGGGTATCAAGATATCCCTAAGTTCTATTTGGCTATACCAAATACTAATTAGTGATATAGAGGGTTCCTGACACATGGAATTACCCCCAAAGTTAGACTATATACATGACTTCATCCATGTTTCACAGTTAAGAAGATTCCTGCATGATCCATCACACATTATCGACTCAGGTAAGCTAGATTTCGAGGTTAAATCCACCTTCTCAGAGTACTAATTGTAGATTTATAATCTATAGGATAAAACCCTCCATGAGAAAGTTATTCCTTTAGTTCACATCCTTTGGTAGCACGAGAAGCTTTGAGAGAGATCAGGATAACATGAAAACTAGATGTGAGAATATTAACATCACCTTTTTAGTGGGTTCTTAAATTCATCATGAAATCCATTGAGGGTGCGGTGGATGTAATGAAATTATTTTTTGATGGATTTATCAATTGAAATTATCTAGATGATATCATTTTTTATTTTTTATTAAACTGAGACCTTACCATCCCATTTTATGGTGTGTGTTTAGTAGGCGATGTGCCTGGAGAGAGATTGAGGAGGATAAGGATCTAGTTGAGTTTTTCTTAGTTGTTATTGGTAATTCATGGAATGAATTTGTGAGGAATATTTTTAAGAGGTCAAGGGTTCTAAGAATTCATGGTGTAAACAACTTTGTTCATGACATGAAATCATTCAAGATATTTATGATTTTTCGATGAGGTTTTTAGTGGATGTAAACCAAATGAGGTTCAAGACATGTATAATTGATTAATGCCTTGGATGGGTCAATCCCCATCCTATATATAAATACCTAATCCCTATTAATTTATTTATCCATTCTTTATTACTCTCAAAATCTAGTAGATTCACTATAATTTTTCAAAGATATTCTATCCCTTTATTCTTGAATTTGATCCCCAACATATGGAGAACATATTTTGGTAATCTAAAGCTCTTTGGTCTCAATATTGATGATGAAATTCATAGATATCACCAAAAAAATCATTGTAGATTTGTTATTTATCATTGATGAATCCATTTATGAGGTTGAGATTTTTTATTTATAGATTATTCCATGTTATTCATGTTTAATTTATTTATAGATTATTTGATTTTGAAGCCATAAATGATTGCTTTATATGAATATGTGAAAAAATTATTTTTTTGTACTTGGTATATTTGAGGTGTTAAATTTCACCCATTTTATTTTCCATTTCCGTCATTATGATCGATATCCAAACCGAGAAAACTGTCGATGTTATTCACTATGTTTTTTATTGATTTATTTCACTCATTCATCACATTATTCATTATCAGTTTATGTGGTCAGTGGATTGATTGATACCAGATCAGTTTGAGCATGATCAAACATCTGTGCATGAGATACAAATACGAAAATGTTGGATGACACCCTATAACAAGTGGTTTAATAACTAGTTATGATACCTTGACATATAATGACGACATATGGGAATGAATAGGAGATAAAGATGAATTCTTAAATGTGAAATGTGCAGACGATGATTATTGCGTGTTGCATAAGACAGTCGATCACTGTTGTTGATGAAGGGTAACCAAATATGGGTTTTTTGATGATGGGACATGTCTGGTAAGCACATTTGGTAGGTGTACAAGAGAAATTACATCTAGATAAGTGACTATATAGTTGAATGGTGGGAACTTGGGAATCATGAAGTCATATTCATGATGTAAATAACTATGTCACATTAGGGATATTCCAAACCAAATTCTAATAATTCCAGATGTGATTTCTACATTTAGGATGTGAAACTAACTTACCAAAGGTGTTTGGACACGGAGATTAATTATGTGATCTATTGGGATAACCTTGATCTCTGTGAGACATTATCATAATATGTTCACATCTAGAATTTCGTTTAGGCCAGTAGTGGGGTTCAAGATTGATTATTAGAGTTGATAATGTGATCAATACTCCCATGATAATGGTACTCTTAAGGTTCATGTAATCCATATAATCTATATAGTTAGATTCAGTAGTCCCCATAATCATCATGGAATGAGTCCTCTATCTGCAAAGATGGGAATCCCCTATCAATGAGCTCTGGTACAGAGTGGGTCCTTCACTAGTGTTGAAACTCCCTCGACTGAGGTATCTACCAATGAGTCACAAGTCCTTCATTATATTATAGTGGGGTTTATGTTTTACTTATAGCTTTGAGACAACACTAGTTCAGGTGAAAAAGAAAAAAAATATTGCTACAAATCTATGTGTGATACAAGGCATCATCCCACCACCATGACACCACCATATTACCCAATATCTAATATAAGAATATGATTCTTCCACAAAACACATTTCCTTTTCATGCATTTGATAAAACAAGGTCTTTATACACCCAATGGAGTGTGATGGGTGTGAGAAACAAGTCCTTTTAGACTCATTTAATTTTTTAATATAAATCCCTTTTTAGATAAACTAAAGCATACTAGTGTGAACATAATATAAGAAAAAGGAAATTAAATGTTTCAAAGAAAGAAAAGATAGTGTAAATTTTCTTTTAGGGGATAATGAATGTGAAATTAACTTTGAAATATGATTTTTCTAATGTGGACATTATTCGAGGGAACCCTAAAGTCGCTACTCCTAGAGGAACCTTGTATATGACTTCACTACCTAACTAGTGGGATAAGGATGTAATAACTTCACTATAAATTGGTTGTTCCATATAATTCACAAAACTAGTTATGGGAAACCCATAAATAGTGGTAATTACCTCATCCTATGTAGGATATCCTACCCAAGTACCCAGGGATTCTTATGTGGTTTATGTGATATAACACCAATCATAAAATACAGAATTTCCATTAATAAGTTAATAAGTTGTTCTTCATTCCATTTATAACATGAAATTACAATTTATAAATCACAAGGAAAAACTTTTATCATAATTTTAAATAATAACAAATTTATAATTCATTCTTATAAGACTATTATATCAATTATAACATTAAATTTAATGAACCAATCATCCACGAGTTCGACCAACAAGGGTAGATTTAGAGCCACCCACCTCAATCAATCTAAGCGACTTGGAAAAAATTAAAAACACAAGTAAAGTAGGGGGAAGCCCTTATAAACCAAAATAAATCCCTAATAATAAAATCCATACCATTTAATTACAAATATATGTAATTTTAGACTTCTATGGCTTCAATGAGAAATGAAAACAATGAAATAAGGGGGAAGAGACTTAAATGAGGGAAGATGAGGGACATAAATGGTAATTATTTGAATATTTTTTAAGAAACTCCCCCCACAAACCAATCCTATGGGTATGGGTATATTCACCTTGTATTTTAATAGGATTGAGGGTTATTTTGGGTGATAATAAAAGGGTTAGTGATTAAATATTTAATAGGGGAAAATTATTGAATTCATGTTTTCTTGGGAAGACCGTATGGTTTGGATAAATTTTTGGCAAACCATGTGCCGACCATGTGGGTGACATTGTTTTGACCTAGAATATTGCATGATTTTGACACTAGATTAGACTAATCATGCACCAACCATGAAAAAAATCTTTAACTTAACTATAGAATTTTCATGGTTAGCTGTATGGTTTGTACTAACCATGCACTTACCATGTAAAGCCCACCGTTTCCCATGATTCTAAAAATTTCATATGAAACAACCCAAATAATGAATTATAAAGATAAAAAATTTAAATAACACAATTATTATATGAAAATGAAACTGTGGGTGTGATAATTATTCCCACTATATCATTTGTTTACCAAAAAATCAACTTAGACTTCCTGCTAAGGTAAATCACTAAATAAAAATGAAAAATTGACAGACTCTCAAAAAAAAGTATGTGAACCAAAATCAATATATTAATCTATAGGTCCTCCATCCCAATCAAGGGAAATAAAAAACAAAATAAATCCAAAAAATCATATAAATGAAAACATATTAACAAAACATTTATCTAAACCAAAATCAATAAATCAAATCAAACACTTAGAATAACTATTTTAAATACTAATTATGTTACTCCAACATAACCAAAAAGATATTTAAATTCCAATATATTTATACCTTTAATATCTAGAACCATTAAACTGAGATAATATCATATGATAGTGATTTCATTAATTATAAAATGATATGCCACAATCCATAAGAAAACTTTTATGAAATCACACAATTCCCGACATAATAAAAATTGACCCAATAAACAACAAAGACTCAATCAGAAAAATGTAAAACCAAGATAACCAAAATTTTCTTATATTTCTCAATCTTAAATAAGAAAGATTTAATGGTTCAAAATCACATTTTAGAACAAAGAATCATTAAACAAATCAAGAAATGAATGTTTCATCAAAATAAAATAAATTGAGTAAAATCAAATACAAACTATATTAATCTCCAAAAAATCCCTCTATGTTTATAATAATACCAAATCTTTTACATATTAGGAAACAAATAACCACAATAAATATTTTTTAATGAATTAATTAAATTATAACCAACTAAATAGTCTCTTAATCCCTATAATATTAATGGAAACATCATAAAATCCATTTCAAATCATAAGATAGACTCTATCTATAAAATTCACCTATAAAAGCTTTATCGAAACATCTATTATAGAATCCTTAATAGGTGGGGTTATCCTAAAAATCCAGTTCTTTTCTCAATCCAATAACCAAATACAATAAAAATTAGTGGTTAAATACATGAAGATTTAATATTAGAAGTATCATCATCAAAGGATCAATTTAAAATAGTCAAAAACACATAAAACATCCATACAAGAACAAAATTACATTCAAAATGTAAATCATTCATAAAAAAGAATATATAACACACCTAAGGTAGTAAGACTACAAAAATTAAATCATAACTTTTATAGATCCTAAAAAGTCATTTTGAAACAAGAATTTATTTATTTTGAAAGCCCAATATGGAATAAATTTCTAGGTTCTACCAAATACCATATATCAAAACATTACCATCTCAAAACACATAAATGCATATTTATTATAAATAATTGAATTAATTGAAAGTAATTTAGTAAAACCCCACAATAAAACTAAACAAAAATGAATAGGTATTGTTATCTAAACCGACCAAGTATCTTGGATCTATTTTTTAAGAAAAATAAAAATTTAAATCAACCCGCCCAAACAAACTGATCATTTCAATTTAAATAACCATTTTAGAAAAACATTGTACCATAATAAAATAGGGTTTTAAATTTTTTTAAATCATGCTTTCTTATATTCCCTATAAAACCAACTAAAACTACGATAAATTATAAGATCATATATAATTATTAAGGAAAACACTAATAGAAATATGAAAATGAGATCAAATATTTGTGCATCCTTCAGAACAATATAAAAATGGCTAACATATGAAAAAACCCAAACTATATCACTTTAGAAATAATTTGATGAGTTTGGCCCAATAATAGTTTTCCAAAATAAAAAAATAAAAAAATAAAAAAATATAACTAAATATACTATTAACATCAAGTAATCCTTATAAGAAGTTTCATTACACTTTTTTAAATCAATCACTACCACCAAATATTGTAAATGGAATGGAAAACATTGTTAGGAAATAAATGAAACCCACCAATTCTCATTGGGGAAATTTTTTTCTGGTATGGTCAAAAGTTATAATGTAAAATAGATTCTTCAATCCAAATATAGTTCAAATTACTTAAATTAATTATAAATATATTCATTTTAAAATCATCCTCTATTCAGAAAATAAAAGCATGGTTTTCTCAAAACACAATAACCTTATTTGAAATAAAACACCAAGTATAATAACATTAATTTGAATATCTAAATAATTCGAAAATAATATCAATAACGAGGTTAACATAAATACTATTAATATTAATGAACTTTGACACCATAGATCTAGACCCAATGTAAATACCATCTTAAGAACTGTCATTCTGAAAGTATATTTTTCAATTTTTTGGGAAAACATAAAACAATAAATTCACATAAACCATATACACACAAACATGACACATTCAAAATTTCTAATTAAAAGTAAATAATCCAATAAATTTATTAGAACCCCCATTTCTAATTATCCTATATATGATATAATTCATATATCCCAATATATGAAACTTATTTATTGGATATCATACTGAACTAAGACAAACATCATTTTATGTATTCCCACTACAAACAAAATAAATATTTTGAAATTTAAATATTACAAACCATGTATCTGTAACCTCCTCATGAGTTATATTGGTTAGGATAAAATAAACCATTTAATTAAAAAGGTAAATCTATGTAAAGACTTTCTAATTTAGTTAATATAAATTTCTTTTCTTTTGAAACTCCTTCTATTTAACCCCTTGTAATCAATATTCTTATGAAATACACTTGTGATATCTCTATTAATAACTATAAAAAAATTCCGAAAACCCTCTTTTGAATTCAAATTCAAGATTGTTTTCTAAATTTCTAGATCCTTTCTAAAATTCCCTAATTTCATTAAAAACCATTTTAAAATATAGTGCACATCACATTCCATTTTATTATAATTTTCCAAATAATTCCTCTATGAAATCCACTGTCTACTCAGAAAATATTGGTATATCAACGAGAATCAATGAAACCACTAGTTTAACACACATAAATATGAAATTACCTTTTTTTCTTAAAAACAGTTTCCTAATAAACCCATTAAAACACATAATTAAAATTATTATTATTAATTTAAACAAAAAAGGATCATATTTAGCAATAATTTAAAAAATAAGAGACTTCATAGTAGAGTCCCTATCAACATATATCATGTTTAAGAGGTTTAAATTATAGTACATGGTTCAGAAAATAAGAAATAAAATTAATCATAATCAAATATCAACACTACAAAATTTAAATGACCTCAATCCATCTTAAATTTCAAATAAATTAGGATAATGTAATTTAAACATCATAAAAATCATTAATATAAATCATAATGAACCATTTTAATTAATAGAAAACAGTAGAAATCAATTACAAAGAAGAGAACATCAAAACCACATCATTACAAGATTCTTAATCCGGGTGTTCAATTTCCAACCTAAACACCTTACCCATGGATCTTACTATTTCCCATTCTGACTGCCTTCAATGTTTAGGGAACACCCATGAATGAAGAATAACTTAAAACTAGGTCTAAAATGATACACCTTAAAATCACCTAGAAAATAATTGTATAGTACAAAGAGTGTTTTATAGACACCAGATCACACCTATATTCTATGTTTGGATGATCCTATCTCCTATCAACCTTGAGTCCCCAGATAAGATAATCAAAATAGGGATTTGATATCATTTCTTCATTATCTGACCTGAGTTACCCCTAGCCAGATCACTAAATTCATTCTATTGAATGTCTGTAATGGTGTTACCAATCCCTAAATGTAAGAAACCGGTGCTTGGGAATCAAAAACACACTTTGGGAAAGATTTCACTCAAGAAAAACATAAAATGGTTCAAAAAAAAGAGCCTAACATGGACATTCCATACATTGGAGGACCATGCATTCAAATAATCCAATGAAAAATTCTTTTCACAACACACCATAGAATAAAAAACATAAATAGAAGAAATATACCATAAAACACAATAACATTCCATAATAAAATTACTATGTTTATACAATATATAAAAACCCAAAATAAGGAAACATTATGGGGATATTTATAAGGCCCCAACCTTAAACCTTACTTAAAATTGAATTAAATGAATAATTCACATTGAGGATCTTTTCAGGTTTAGAGTTTTAGAGAATTAGGACATAACTATTACATCTCAAAAGATTACAAAGTAGTCTCTTCTACTAAATTTCCATAAAATAAAAACTCTTAAAAAGAAACATGTCTAGTTTCATGTTTTAGGTAGCATGACTTTCCCTTGATCCCATCCTTGACCCTATTCCATGCTAAGTCCTGTGAAAAACATTTCAAAAACTTGGGATGAGCATAAAAACTCAATAAGGAATACACAAAAAAACTATTAGTTTATCAAAACAAAAAGTAAACCATGTATACTTTATCAAGGTAATACTTTTCACCTTTGTGAAGTAGTAAAAACTGTTCACTGAATAAAATATCATTACTTACCATTTTGTAACAAATGGATTACCATAAAACCAATATAAAGAACACATAACATATATAAAGGTAACTTGGGACATAAACATACTTAAGTGGAATAACCATATGGTCGACTCCCACACATATCACTTAATGTAATAGCCATACGGCCAATTTCCATACATACTAAATGGAATAGCCATACGGCCGACTTCCATAACCAATGCATTAGAGGTTATAATGTAACCACCCGTCCTGGTATTCATGGCACCACTCGTCGTATGGTTTATAACGTAACCACCCGTTAAAATGTCCAAGTACCAATATAAAATCATAAAACATAAAACCAATATAAAGGAATAATAACATTGCCACATTTCAATCACAATATATCATAAATATATTGACATAATAAAATCCTTTATCAAAACCATTTTCAATACCAAAATACATAAAAGAGTATATGGTATTTATTTTATTTTAAAAACATTACGGCTTGTTGAGGAAGCCAAAGACCAAATAATACTCGCGGCGGCAGAAAAGGTCGTTGTCACCACGTACGTTAAAAAAAACATTCCCTTTTGTCGTTTAGTAAAACGCTTCGTAGAAAAAGATTCCTTTTGTATAAAAGTAAAAGTCAAAGGGTTTTATACACCGTATAAAAGAAAGTTGTGTATAGAACGAAATATGCCTCAATGAAAGGAGATTGAGACGTAGTCCCTTACAAAGACAGAATCCTTGGTTTGAGGATAAATCAATTGCATAATTATGTGTGACAAATGGATACACCAAATATAAGTGGATATTAATTGAAAAACAATCAGAGGTTATTCACACATATTCATAGAACGACATATTCAAGGAGTACAAGTTTATCCCAAGGAATCAAATTTGGGCTAAGAAGTTCCCTTGCAAAAATTTGACAGCCTAACGGCGTCACTTCAAAAATTCGGAAAATGAGTTGATGAGAGATAAAAAGGGAATCTCATCACCTGGACATAAAATTTACATCAATCAGGATATAGAAGAACATATCCCAACATAATAGTTTGTGAGTTAAAAGACATAACAAACGAAGTCTTTTAAAAAGAGGAGGGTGAAAGGTTCCCTTACTGACTTGGGTAACTTTCGAAAAGTACACCCCATTGAAGAAGTGTCATAAAATGAATATGTAAATACACATAAATGGAATTATATTACAAAAGGAGTGTAATATTGGGCAGTACATGAACCACTCAATGGAAATTGTGGCAAATTTAGCATAAATCTAACGGGAATAAAAGTGAGATGAAAAATCTCTTACGAAAACTCAGCAGCCTAACAGCGCCACTTAAAACTTCCAAAATGGATTGATGAGAGGAAATAGGGTATCTCATCACATCAACATAATGTTTACAGAAAGAGGAATATAAAATAACATCCACCAACATAACAAATAGGAGCTTAAAATAAGTGACATAAAGGAGAGTACTTTAAAATAAAGAGAGAGGTTAGATCTCTTACGACAATTCGGCAGCCTATCGGTGCCACTTAAAACTTCCAAAATGGATTTATGAGAGAGAATAGGGTCTCTCATCACATGAACATAAGAATTATAGTATATGTAATATTAAAGGACATCCCAATAACAATAAATATTATCTTTAAAAGGAATGACATAAAAGAGTGTACTTAAAAAGAAAGAGAGGAGTAGGATCCCTTACATCGGGTCCGACTTGACTCGATCGTTGTCTAACATCCTGAATAATAAACTTGAGTTAATTTATATTTGCTTAAGAACATTTTTCAAGTTCATTATTTCTTTTATATCACTTATTTCCATGTTATAAACATTATGCAATCATTTAAGTTAATAATGGTTGTTTTGTCGATATTTGGTTCTTAAGTCGAAAGTGGACTTCTTACAATTTACATGTTGTTCGTGTGGTCAAAGGTTATTTATATCCAGAATGACATTACTGATTTGGATATCATATATATCATATATATCCAGCATATACATGTATTTATAATATTACATAATCATTTAGAGGTAAGAAATGAAATGCACCGTTCATGGAGACGGTAAGCCGTACGTACGGATGAACGCTACTTTCATTTCTTTGTCATATTAATGGAATTAAAACTAAATGAGAGGTATGTATATTTTAATTACAGAATTATATTCATCAATTATATGTATCATTAATCATATATATCCATTATATACATGTACTTATAATAGTACATTACATTTGGGGATAAGAAATGAAATGCACCATTCATGGAGACGGTAAGCCGTACGTACGCATGAATGCTACTTTCATTTCTATCTCATAATTTAATGGAAATATATAATAATGATATAGAGGTATATAATAGTTCCAGTATAACATCATATATAATAAAATTAAATCCATCCTGTATATGTCCCACGTATGGCATTAACGAATCACATCACTATGAGGGGGCGGTAGTCCGCACTTCCTAAAATGAAGATATCACGTATACCCATAATGGAAGCCATAAAGGTAAGACACAAATGAAAATTACAGAAGCATAAGTAAAACATAACCATATTATATATCCTATATAAAAATAGTGACATCATAATGGCCACCATTGAAGGTGTTAAATGAGTATTGAACAATCATCGTTTCGGGAGGCAGAATTTCGCCATCCACGGAAACCGTATGTTCTTTAACCATTTGATGTAGTTGTGTGAGAGTGTAGCTCGAATAAATCTTATAACAGCATCCTAGTATATTGAATATACTGTTGTTGTTACAAAAGAAGTAAATAAAAAGATTTTAGGGGGTTGGAGAAGCAAAATAAAACAAATGAACATGAGAGAATGAATTACCTTTAAAAGTGTAACTCCTTTTGATTTGAGACTAAAGGCTTCCTTTGAAAGGATTATGCCCAAATAGAATCCTCTAGGACCAGAAGATGGATGTGGAGAGAGTAAATGGGCAGGGGTTGGCCGAGACAAAGGCTTGAGGAGTGTGTGAAATGATGTAGAGGTGGGGGCCTTTTATAAGAGGAGAGGAGGGGCACTTTTGAAAAGTAAAAAAATATTTCTTTATTTGAAAATGAGTTTCGGTTTTAAAAGGTCCCTAATTGATATAATTCGTGGATAAGATGATAAGGGTTCTAAATCCACCCATCCAATAGGTTTTGGACATGTGTAGTTCATAGATTTTACATTATCTTTCCATTTTATTTAAATCGTTATATAATGAGGTCATCGCTGCATCATCATGATGTCATAAATAATTTAATATATTTAGTGTCTAAAAATTATAAACAAATACTATGTTGTAGGAAATCTTTTTATATTTCCAATGACTATTTATAATCAAAAATATGATCTTTATAACCCCATGTAAAAATTGTTTTCGTAAAACATATGATGTTTGTGTCATTTTTACTTTAACTTTAAATAAAAAGATATTAATGTCATTTTCCAACCAAAGTGGCTTCATGGGGTCCCAAGTTGACCCATGGGTTGTCTTGGTCGTCCATGACACATCCAATGAGTGTAGGACATGTTTCAAGCTTATCTAATATTATTAAAACATTATTTTTACCCTAAACTACACTAATTACCACTAATCGCGATTAAAAACTTAATAAGTTACTATTCACCAAAAAATTATTTTTACCCCATTGAACCACATTTTACTTCTTAATGACAACCATGTATGTCGGATTTTTGAAATTAAAAACACAGAAGTGGTAAAATTTCATTTAAACGAAATAAATCAGTTTTTATAAGTACCACTTAGTGGTTTCACTATTCATAAAAAATTGAAGTTTTTCAGAAAAAATCCCAAAAATTCACCCTAAGCTATATTTGATGTTCCGAATTCAAAAATGAAGTCTATTTTAGAAAATTCAAAACATATAAGTCACATTAATTAATTTAATAATTAATCCCGCTGTCAGACCAAATAGCGTGTTTTTATGAAACAATAAGTATCAAAAGATTGACACTAGTTGAAGTCCGATTTCAAAGTGAAATTAATTCCAATGACCACTATTGGATTTAATGGTAAAAATATTTTCTAATTTCACTTTAAAACCAATTCAAAAGATAATCTAATCATATAAATAAGTTAGATTAAAAAGAGGTTTTGAATTAAAAAACAACATTTTACACTACTCATTAAAAAAATGAACTTTATCGGAAAAATACCAAAAATTTACACAAAGTAAAATTTGATGTACCGATTCTAAAGAAGAGCATTATTTGGTCCAAAAGAATTTATAAGAGTGATAAAAACTATTTTTAATGACAGTTCTCCATCAAAAGGCGATAAGTGAACCTTTAGTGAAAATTAGGGTATAAAAGCCTAAAATTGAATTCTTTCTGTATTTTAAGCCATTGGTTAAATGTAAAAACATTTAAAAAACATATATAATCATATTTTAGTTATTTCTATCCATTCCCGCCAATAAAACATCTACATGTTAACTACCATTTAAAATAATATTATTTTATTATTAGAGTGCAACGTAAGATTCCCAAGAAACTCGTTGTTGCGTATTGGGTACGCCATCGAGCATAGAATACCCTTTAAAGTAATATTAATATTTGATTCACAAATATGGATAAATATAAATATGTCATATTATTTATTTACCTGGGGTGTTACATCCTTCCCCCATTTTGGGAATTGCGTCCTTGCCATTTTAAAATTGGGCTTGGAAACATCCGTGAAAGTCCCACATCGGAGAAGAGTAGGTAAAACAATCACTTTAAAATAAAGAAAGATAAGTACAAAGGTCACCCGAGTTAACCCATACTAGGATTACAAGTATGAAAACATGGAAATGGAGGAGAAAACATAGGGTCATGTTCTGATGGAGAGTGAAAGAAAACATGTTTAGGAGAAAGTTAACCATGGGAAAATCACAAACTTGTGATGGGTTAAACGGTAATCGATTCCCCAGTAGGAAAAGTTAATAGACAACATTTTTGTTTTAAGTTACTTTTTATTTAGGAATTTATTCATAAGGAAACATAATCACTTATCATGTTGACTCTCAACTTTTATTAGATTCCTTACACAAACTCATATTTTCTCCAAAAGGAGAGTATTTAGGAAGACTTGTTCACATTAAGAGTACTATAATCAACTTCTAGAGAATCACCTAATCCACAAAAGATAACTATATACTTCCCATGTCTTTAGGCTTTAACCAAAACCAAAACCAGAAAGATTAGTACAAGGTCAGATAATCCAGAAAAGGATAACCCTTTATAAAAAGAAAATCTATTCTTAATCTCCAAAATTTTTCCAACAAAACCCAAAGTTCAACGAGGACCATTTGTCCATAAAATTCTTCAAAGTTAACCAAACTAAGATTCAAACCCAAATATTTGAAGGATTTAGTCACATAGTCTACCAAGTTAAATTGTAACATTTATCTCCAAACAATATAAATTTCTCATAAAGTCTCGTATTGAAAATTAATTAACCTAATCACATATCCTCCATGATAGGTTAATCATTTTCATAAATAACCCAAAATCAACTTACTCTGAAAAAAAAAGAATCATTCAAACTAACCAGGGACTTCATGTAGTCCGGTGGTAGGTGATAAATACCAGTCGCACTTTGGTTGTGGGTTCGATTCCTGCAGCTTTGTCCGACGCGACGGGTAGTCACACGGTCTACGTGTTGTCCTTTTTCCAAAACTATATAATTCTCAAATCATTCCCCAAAAAGGGATAAAATCATCAAAAATAATCATAGCATATTTTATCCTCAAGTTTATCTCATTCCTTTCATTTTCCATCATATCATAGAGTAACCCATAATTACCTAAAAATTAAGGATCATATAAACCATAATGGGTACCTTAATAATTATTACCTGAATTTCCTCATCGAGTTGGACATCTCATACATGATGCATTAGAGAACTCACCAAGGTTGAAGTGGTTGATCATGACTCCTTGATAGTTGGTTTAGAACAACTATGAGATTCCTCATTGAATCCCCCATCTCATCCAGTATCTTAATCAGAGAACCACCACAGTTTCCTTCAAACCCATTGTCACTTTGGTGCCTTCTAGATCCAGCCATTTACTAAAACCAAAAAGGCCAGTGTGAGTATATCAACATAACCATCATGTACTAATGAGGAAGATACACACTAAGATATTATTACTCATTCACTTTATCTAAAACTAGGACTCTGTCTGAAATCCTAACCATTATGGTAATGTCACTTATGCTTAAATAATACCCTAACCTCTAAAGTTATCTAAACCGACCTTTGATACCAAATATAAGGCCCCAGCCTTAAACCTTACTGAAAATTTAATGAAATGAATAATTCAAATTGAGGATCTTTTCAGGTTTAGAGTTTTAGAGAATTAGGACATAACTATTACATATCAAAAGATTACAAAGTAGTCTCTTCTACTAAATTTCCATAAAATAAAAACTCTTAAAAAGAAACATGTCTAGTTTCATGTTTTAGGTAGCATGACTTTCCCTTGATCCCATCCTTGACCCTATTCCACGCTAAGTCCTATGAAAAACATTTCAAAAACTTAGGATGAGCATAAGAAATCAATAAGGGATACACAAAAAAACTGTTAGTTTATCAAAAGAAAAAGTAAACCATCTATACTTTATCAAGGTAATACTTTTCACCTTTATGAGGTAGTAAAAACTCTTCACTGAATAAAATATCATTACTTACCTTTTTGTATCCAAAGGATTACCATAAAACCCATATAAAGAACACATAACATATATAAAGGTAACTTGGGACATAAACATACTTAAGTGGAATAACCATACGGTTGACTCCCACACATATCACTTAATGGAATAGCCATACGGCCAATTTCCATACATACTAAATGGAATCACCATACGACCGACTTCCATACCCAATGCATTGGAGGTTATAATGTAACCACCCGTCCTGGTATTCACGGAACCACCCGTCATATGGTTTATAACGTAACCACCCATTAAAATGTCCAAGTACCAATATAAAATCATAAAACATAAAACCAATATAAAGGAATAATAACATTTCCACATTTCAATCACAATATATCATAAATATATTTACATAATAAATTCCTTTATCAAAACCATTTTCAATACCAAAATACATAAAAGAGTGTATGGTATTTATTTTATTTTAAAAAAATTACGGCTTGTTGAGGAAGCCAAAGACCAAATAATACTCACGGCGGCAGAAAAGGTCGTTGTCACCGCGTACGTTAAAAAAAACATTCCTTTTTGTCGTTTAGTAAAACGCTTCGTAGAAAAAGATTCCTTTTGTATAAAAGTAAAAGTCAAAGGGTTTTATACACCGTATAAAATAAAGTCGTGTATAAAACGAAATATGCCTCAATGAAAGGAGATTGAGACGAAGTCCCTTACAAAGACAGTATCCTTGGTTTAAGGATAAATCAATTGCATAATTATGTGTGACAAACGAATACACCAAATATAAGTGGATATTAAGTGTAAAACAATCAGAGGTTATTCACACATATTCATAGAACGACATATTCAAGGAGTACAAGTTTATCCCAAAGAATCAAATTTGGGCTAAGAAGTTCCCTCGCAAAAATTTGACAGCCTAACGGCGTCAGTTCAAAAATTCAGAAAATGAGTTGATGAGAGATAAAAAGGGAATATCATCACTTGGACATAAAATTTACATCAATCAGGATATAGAAGAACATATCCCAACATAATAGTATGTGAATTAAAAGACATAACAAATGAAGTCTTTTAAAAAGAGGAGGGTGAAAGGTTCCCTTACCGACTTGGGTAACTTTCGAAAAGTACACCCCATTGAAGAAGTTTCATACAATGAATATTTAAATACCCATAAATGGAATTATATTACAAAAGGAGTGTAATAGTGGGCAGTTCATGAACCACTCAATGGAAATTGTGGCAAATGTAGCATAAATCTCACGAGAATAAAAGTGAGATGAAAAATCTCTTACGAAAACTCGGCAGCCCAACGATGCCACTTAAAACATCCAAAATGGATTGATGAGAGGAAATAGGGTATCTCATCACATCAACATAATGATTACATAAATAGGAATATAAAATAACATCCCCCAACATAACAAATAGGATCTTAAAAAAAGTGACATAAAGGAGAGTACTTTAAAAGAAAGAGAGAGGTTAGATCTCTTACGAAAATTTGGCAGCCTATCAGCGCCACTTAAAACATCCAAAATGGATTGATGAGAGAGAATAGGGTCTCTCATCACATGAACATAAGAATTACAGTAAATGTAATATTAAAGGACATCCCAATAACAATAATGATGAGCTTTAAAAGGAATGACATAAAAGAGTGTACTTAAAAAGAAAGAGAGGAGTAGGATCCCTTACCTCGGGTCCAACTTGACTCGATCGTTCTTTAACGTCCTGAATAATAAACTTGAGTTAATTTATATTTGCTTAAGAACCTTTTTCGAGTTCATTATTCCTTTTATATCACTTATTTCCATGTTATAAATATTATGTAATCATTTAAGTTAATAATGTTTGTTTTGTCGATATTTGGTTCTTAAGTCGAAAGTGGACTTCTTACAATTTACATGTTGTTCATGTGGTCAAAGGTTCTTTATATACAGAATGACATTCCTGATTTGGATATCATATATATCATATATATCCAGAATATACATGTATTTATAATATTACATAATCATTTAGAGGTAAGAAATGAAATGCACCGTTCATGGAGACGGTAAGCCGTACGTACGCATGAACACTACTTTCATTTCTTTGTCATATTAATGGAATTAAAAATAAATGAGAGGTATGTATATTTTAATTAAAGTATTATATTCATCATTTATATGTATCATTAATCATATATATCCATTATATACATGTACTTATAATAGTACATTACATTTGGGGATAAGAAATGAAATGCACCGTTCATGGAGACGGTAAGCCGTACGTACGCATGAACGCTACTTTCATTTCAATCTCATAATTTAATGGAAAGAAATAATAATGATATAGAGGTATAAAATAGTTCCAGTATAACATCGTATATAATAACATTAAATCCTTCCTTTATATGTCCCACGTATGGCATTAACGAATCACATCACTTTGAGGGGGCGGTAGTCCGCACTTCCTAAAATGAAGATATCGCGTATACCCATAATGGAAGCCATAAAGGTAAGACACAAATGAAAAATACAGAAGAATAAGTAAAACATAAACATATTATATATCCTATATAAAAATAGTGACATCATAATGGCCACCTTTGAAGGTGTTAAATGAGTATTGAACAATCATCGTTTCGGGAGGCAGAATTTCGCCATCCACGGAAACCGTATGTTCTTTAACAATTTGATGTAGTTGTGTGAGAGTTTAGCTCGAATAAATCTTATAACAACATCCTAGTATATTGAAGATACTTTTTTTGTTACAAAATAAGTAAATAAAAAGAGTTTAAGGGGTTGGAGAAGCAAAATAAAACAAATGAACATGAGAGAATGAATTACCTTTAAAAGTGTAACTCCTTTTGATTTGAGCCTAAAGGCTTCCTTTGAAAGGATTCTTCCCAAAGGTAATCCTCTAGGATGAGGAGAGGGATGTGGAGAGAGTAAATGGGCAGGGTTTGGACGATCCAAAGGCTTGAGGAGTGTGTGAAATGAGGTAGAGGTGGGGGCCTTTTATAAGAGGAGAGGAGGGGCACTTTTGAAAAGTAAAGAAATATTACTTTATTTGAAAATGTGTTTCGGTTTTAAAAGGACCCACATTGATATCATTCGTGGATAAGGTGATAAGGGTTCGAAATAAACCCATCCCATAAGTTTTGGACATTTGTAGTTCATAGATTTTACATTATCTTTCCATTTTATTTAAATCGTTAAATAATGAGGTCATCGCTGTATCATCATTATGTCATAAATAATTTAATTTATTTAGTGTCTAAAAATTATACAAAAAATACTATGTTGTAGTAAATGTTTTTAGATTTCCAATGACTATTTATAATCAAAAATCTGACCTTTATAACCCCTTGTAAAAAGTGTTTTTGTAAAACATATTATGTTTGTGTCATTTTTACTTTAACTTTAAATAAAAAGATATTAATGTCATTTTCCAACCAAAGTGGCTTCATGGGGTCCCCAAGTTGACCCATGGGTTTTCTTGGTCGGCCATGACACATCTAATGAGTGTAGGACATGTTTCAAGCTCATCTCATATTATTAAAACATTATTTTTACCGTAAACTACACTAATTACCACTAATCGCGATTAAAAACTTAATAAGTTACTATTCACCAAAAAATTATTTTTATCCCATTGAACCACATTTTACTTCTTAATGACAACCATATATGTCGGATTTTTGAAATTCAAAACACAGAAGTGGTAAAATTTCATTTAAACGAATAAAATCTGTTTTTATAAGTACCACTTAGTGGTTTCACTATTCATCAAAAATTGAAGTTTTTCAGAAAAATCCCAAAACTTCACCCTAAGCTATATTTGATAGTCCGAATTCAAAAATGAAGTCTATTTTACAAAATTCAAAACATATAATTCACATTAAATAATTTAATAATTAATTCCTGCTGTCAGACCAAATAGCGTGTTATGAAACAATATGTATCAAAAGATTGACACTAGTTGAAGTCCGATTTCAAAGTGAAAATAATTCCAACGACCACTATTGGATTTAATGGTAAAAATATTTTCTAATTTCACTTTAAAAACAATTCAAAAGATAATCTAATCATATAAATTAAATAGATTAAAAAGAGGTTTTGAATTAAAAAACAACATTTTACACTATTCATTAAAAAAATGAAGTTTATCGGAAAAATACCAAAAATTTACACAAAGTAAAATTCGATTTCCCGATTCTAAAGAAGAGTTTTATTTGGTCCAAAAGAATTTATAATAGTGATCAAAACTATTTTTAATGACAGTTCGCCATCAAAAGGCGATAAGTGAACCTTTAGTGAAAATTAGGGTATAAAAGCCTAAAATTGAATTCTTTCCGTATTTTAATCCTTTGGATAAATGTAAAAACATTTAAAAAACATATATAATCATATTTTAGTTATTTGTATCCATTCCCGCCAATACAACATCTACATGTTAACTACCATTTAAAATAATATTATTTTATTATTAGAGTGCAACGTAAGATTTCTAAGAAACTCGTTGTTGTGTATTGGGTACGCCATCGAGCATAGCATCCCCTTTAAAGTAATATTAATATTTGATTTAAAAATATGGATAAATATAAATATGTCATATTCTTTATTTACCTGGGGTGTTACATCCTTCCCCCCTTTTGGGAATTGCGTCCTCGCAATTTTAAAATTGGGCTTGGAAACATCTGTGAAAGTCCCACATCGGAGAAGAGTCGGTAAAACAATCACTTTAAAATAAAGAAAGATAAGTACAAAGGTCACCCGAGTTAACCCATACTAGGATTCCAAGTATGAAAACATGGACATGGAGGAGAAAACATAGGGTCATGTTATGATGGAGAGTGAAAGAAAACATGTTTAGGAGAAAGTTAACAATGAGAAAATCACAAACTTGTGATGGGTTAAACGGTATTCGATTCCCCAGTAGGAAAAGTTAATAGACAACATTTTTGTTTTAAGTTACTTTTCACTGAGGAATTTATTCATAAGGAAACATAATCACTTATCATGTTGACTCTCAACTTTTATTAGATTCCTTACACAAACTCATATTTTCTCCAAAAGGCGAGTATTTAGGAAGACTTGTTCACATTAAGAGTACTATAATCAACTTCTAGAGAATCACCTAATCCACAAAAGAGAACTATATACTTCCCATGTCTTTAGGATTTAACCAAAACCAAAACCAGAAAGATTAGTACAAGGTCAGATAATCCAGAAAAGGATAACCCTTTATAAAAACAAAATATATTCTTAATCTCCAAAATTTGTCCAACAAAACCCAAAGTTCAACGAGGACCATTTGTCCACAAAATTAATCAAATTAAACCAAACTAAGATTGAAACCCAAATATTTGAAGGATTTAGTCACATAGTCTACCAAGTTAAATTGTAACATTTATCTCCAAACAATATCAGTTTCTCCTAAAGTCTCGTATTGAAAAGTAATTAACCTAATCACATATCCTCCATGATAGTTTAATCATTTTCATAAATAACCCAAAATAAACTTACTATTAAAAAAAAGAATCAGTCAAACTAACCAGGGACTTCACGTAGTCCAGTGGTAGGTGATAAATACCAATCGCACTTTGGTTGTGGGTTCGATTCCCGCAGCTTTGTTCGACGCGACGGGTAGTCACACGGTCTACGTGTTGTCCTTTTTCCAAAACTATATAATTCTCAAATCATTCCCCAAAAAGGGATAAAATCATCAAAAATAATCATAGCATATTTTATCCTCAAGTTTATCTCATTCCTTTCATTTTCCATCATATCATAGAGTAACCCATAATTACCAAAAAATTAAGGATCATATAAACCCTAATGGTTACCTTAATAATTATTACCTGAATTTCCTCATCGAGTTGGCCATCTCGTACATGATGCATTAGAGAACTCACCAAGGTTGAAGTGGTTGATCATGAATCCTTGATAGTTGGTTTAGAACAACTATGAGATTCCTCATTGAATCCCCCATCTCATCCAGTATCTTAATCAGAGAACCACCACAGTTTCCTTCAAACCCATTGTCACTTTGGTGCCTGCTAGATCCAGCCATTTACTAAAACCAAAAAGGTCAGTGTGAGTATATCAACATAACCATCATGTACTAATGAGGAATATACACACTAAGATATTCTTACTCATTCGCTTTATCTTAAACTAGGACTCTGTCTGAAATCCTAACCATTATGGTAATGTCACTTATGCTTAAAGAATACCCTAACCTATAAAGTTATCTAAACCAACCTTTGATACCAACTATAAGGCCCCAACCTTAAACCTTACATAAAATTGAATTAAATGAATAATTCACATTGAGGATCTTTTCAGGTTTAGAGTTTTAGAGAATTAGGACATAACTATTTCATCTCAAAAGATTACAAAGTAGTCTCTTCTACTAAATTTCCATAAAATAAAAACTCGTAAAAAGAAACATGTCTAGTTTCATGTTTTAGGTAGCATGACTTTCCCTTGATCCCATCCTTGACCCTATTCCATGCTAAGTCCTGTGAAAAACATTTCAAAAACTTGGGATGAGCATAAAAACTCAATAAGGGATATAAAAAAACTGTTAGTTTATCAAAACAAAAAGTAAACCATGTATACTTTATCAAGGTAATACTTTTCACCTTTATGAAGTAGTAAAAACTCTTCACTGAATAAAATATCATTACTTACCTTTTTGTAACCAAAGGATTACCATAAAACCCATATAAAGAACACATAACATATATAAAGGTAACTTGGGACATAAACATACTTAAGTGGAATAACCATACAGTCGACTCCCACACATATCACTTAATGGAATAGCCATACGGCCAATTTCCATACATACCCAATAAAATTTCCATACGGCCGACTTCTATACCCAATACATTGGAGGTTATAACGTAACCACCCGTCCTGGTATTCACGGCACCACCTGTCATATGGTTTATAACGTAACCACCCGTTAAAATGTCCAAGTACCAATATAAAATCATAAAACATAAAACCAATATAAAGGAATAATAACATTTCCACATTTCAATCACAATATATCAGAAATATATTGACATAATAAAATCCTTTATCAAAACCATTTTCAATACCAAAATACATAAAAGAGTATATGGTATTTATTTTATTTTAAAAACATTACGGCTTGTTGAGGAAGCCAAAGACTAAATAATACTCGCGGCGGCAGAAAAGGTCGTTGTCACCGTGTACATTAAGAAAAACATTCCTTTTTGTTGTTTAGTAAAATGCTTCGTAGAAAAATATTTCTTTTGTATAAAACTAAAAGTCAAAGGGTTTTATACACCGTATAAAAGAAAGTTGTGTATAAAACTAAATATGCCTCAATGAATGGAGATTGAGACGAAGTCCCTTAATAAGACAGTATCCTTGGTTTAAGGATAAATCAATTGCATAATTATGTGTGACAAACGAATACACCAAATATAAGTGGATATTAAGTGTAAAACAATCAGAGGTTATTCATAAATATTCATAGAACGACATATTCAAGGAGTACAAGTTTATCCCAAAGAATCAAATTTGGGCTAAGAAGTTCCCTTGCAAAAATTTGACAGCCTAACGGCGTCACTTCAAAAATTCAGAAACTGAGTTGATGAGAGATAAAAAGGGAATCTCATCCCTTGGACATAAAATTTACATCAATCAGGATATAGAAGAACATATCCCAACATAATAGTATGTTAATTAAAAGACATAACAAATGAAATCTTTTAAAAAGAGGAGGGTGAAAGGTTCCCTTACCGACTTGGGTAACTTTCGAAAAGTACACCCCATTGAATAAGTGTCATACAATGAATATGTAAATACCCATAAATGGAATTATATTACAAAAGGAGTGTAATAGTGGGTAGTACATGAACCACTCAATGGAAATTGTGGCAAATGTAGCATAAATCTCACGGGAATAAAAGTGAGATGAAAAATCTCTTACGAAAACTCGGCAGCCTAACGGCGCCACTTAAAACTTCCAAAATGGATTGATTAGAGGAAATAGGGTATCTCATCACATCAACATAATGGTTATAGAAATAGGAATATAAAAGAACATCCCCCAACATAACAAATAGGAGCTTAAAAGAAGTGACATAAAGGAGATTACTTTAAAAGAAAGACATAGGTTAGATCTCTTACGAAAATTCGGCAGCCTATCCGCGCCACTTAAAACTTCCAAAATGGATTGATGAGAGAGAATAGGGTCTCTCATCACATGAACATAAGAATTATAGTAAATGTAATATTAAATGACATCCCAATAACAATAAAGATGAGCATTAAAATGAATGACATAAAATAGTGTACTTAAAAAGAAAGAGTGGAGTAGGATCCCTTACCTCGGGTCCGACTTGACTCGATCATTCTTTAATGTCCTGAATAATAAACTTGAGTTAATTTATATTTGCTTAAGAACCTTTTTCAAGTTCATAATTCCTTTTATATAACTTATTTCCATGTTGTAAACATTATGTAATCATTTAAGTTAATAATGTTTGTTTTGTCGATATTTGGTTCTTAAGTCGAAAGTGGAATTCTTATAATTTACATGTTGTTCGTGTGGTCAAAGGTTCTTTATATCCAGAATGCCATTCCTGATTTGGATATCATATATATCATATATATCCAGAATATACATGTATTTATAATACTACATAATCATTTAGAGGTAAGAAATGAAATGCACCGTTCATGGAGACGGTAAGCCGTACGTACGCATGAACGCTACTTTCATTTCTTTGTCATATTAATGGAATTAAAACTAAATGAGAGGTATGTATATTTTAAATACAGAATTAATTTCATCATTTAGATGTATCATTAATCATATATATCCATTATATACATGTACTTATAATATTACATTACATTTGGGGATAAGAAATGAAATGCACCGTTCATGGAGACGGTAAGCCGTACGTACGCATGAACGCTACTTTCATTTCTATCTCCTACTTTAATGGAAATAAATAATGATGATATAGAGGTATATAATAGTTCCAGTATAACATCATGTATAATAAAATTAAATCCATCCTTTATATGTCCCACGTATGGCATTAACGAATCACATCACTTTGAGGGGGCGGTAGTCCACACTTCCTAAAATGAAGATATCGCGTATACCCATAATGGAAGCCATAAAGGTAAGACACAAATGAAAAATACAGAAGCATAAGTAAAAAATAAACATATTATATATCCTATATAAAAATAGTGACATCATAATGGCCACCTTTGAAGGTGTTAAATGAGTTATGAACAATCATCGTTTCGGGAGGCAGAATTTCGCCATCCACGGAAACCGTATGTTATTTAACCATTTGATGTAGTTGTGTGAGAGTGTAGCTCGAATAAATCTTATAAAAACATCCTAGTATATTGAAGATACTGGTGTTGTTACAAAAGAAGTAAATAAAAAGAGTTTACGGGGTTGGAGAAGCAAAATAAAACAAATGAACATGAGAGAATGAATTACCTTTAAAAGTGTAACTCCTTTTGATTTGAGCCTAAAGGCTTCCTTTGAAAGGATTCTTCCCAAAGGGAATCCTCTAGGATTAGGATAGGGATGTGGAGAGATTAAATTGGCAGGGGTTGGCCGAGCCAAAGGCTTGAGGAGTGTGTGAAATGAGGTAGAGGTGGGGAACTTTTATAAAAGGTGAGGAGGGGCACTTTTGGAATGTAAAGAAATATTACTTTATTTGAAAATGTGTTTCGGGTTTAAAAGGTCCCAAATTGATATAATTCATGGATAAGGTGATAAGGGTTCGAAATCCACCCATCCAATAAGTTTTGGACATGTTTAGTTTATAGATTTTACATTATCTTTCCATTTTATTTAAATCGTTAAATAATGAGGTATCGCTGCATCATCATGATGTCATAAATAATTTACTTTATTTAGTGTATAAATTATAAACAAAACACTATGTTGTAGGAAATCTTTTTAGCTTTCCAATGAATATTTATAATCAAAAATATTATCTTTATAACCCCATGTAAAAATTGTTTTCGTAAAACATATGATGTTTGTGTCATTTTTACTTTAACTTTAAATAAAAAGATATTAATGTCATTTTCCAACCAAAGTGGCTTCATGGGGTCCCCAAGTTGACCGATGGGTTGTCTTGGTTGGCCATGACACATCCAATGAGTGTAGGACATGTGTCAAGCTCATATCATATTATTAAAACATTATTTTTACCCTAAACTACACTAATTACCACTAATCATGATTAAAAACTTAATAATTTACTATTCACCAAAAAATTATTTTTATCCCATTGAACCACATTTACTTCTTAATGACAACCATGTATGTCAGATTTTTGAAATTCAAAACACAGAAGTGGTAAAATTTCATTTAAACGAAAAAATCAGTTTTTATAAGTACCACTTAGTGGTTTCACTATTCATCAAAAATTGAAGTTTTTCAGAAAAATCCCAAAAAATCACCCTAAGCTATATTTGATATTCCGAATTCAAAAATGAATTTTATTTTACAAAATTCAAAACATATAAGTCACATTAATTAATTTAATAATTAATTCCCGTTGTCAGACTAAATAGCGTGTTTTTATGAAACAATAAGTATCAAAAGATTGACACTAGTTGAAGTCCGATTTCAAAGTGAAATTAATTCCAACGAGCACTATTGGATGTAATGGTAAAAATATTTTCTAATTTCACTTTAAAACCAATTCAAAAGATAATCTAATCATATAAATAAATTAGATTAAAAAGAGGTTTTGAATTAAAAAACAACATTTTACACTATTCATTAAAAAAATGAACTTTATCGGAAAAATACCAAAAATTTACACAAAGTAAAATTTGATGTACCGATTCTAAAGAAGAGTTTTATTTGGTCCAAATGAATTTATAAGAGTGATCAAAACTATTTTTAATTATAGTTCGTCATCAAAAGGCGATAAGTGAACCTTTAGTGAAAATTAGGGTATAAAAGCCTAAAATTGAATTCTTTCCGTATTTTAAGCCTTTGGATAAATTTAAAAACATTTAAAAAACATATATAATCATATTTTAGTTATTTCTATCCATTCCCGCCAATACAACGTCTACATGTTAACTACCATTTAAAATAATATTATTTTATTATTAGAGTTCAACGTAAGATTCCCAAGAAACTCGTTGTTGCGTATTGGGTACGCCATTGAGCATAGCATCCCCTTTAAAGTAATATTAATATTTGATTCACAAATATGGATAAATATAAATATGTCATATTCTTTATTTACCTGGGGTGTTACAATATTTCTAAGAGATACATCACCAAATGCATACTAACTATAACTAAACGAAATTTATAAAAATATATAAAAATCATAGATATACATATCTATGTGACATCGGGCATTATCCCACCACTATTTCACAACAAAATAATATGATATCTAATATGAGAACCCACCATTTCCATCTGATTCATTTCCCTTTCCTACATCACATAAAAAAGGTTTAATTCACCTAAAGGTGTATGGAGAGTGTTATAAATATATCTAGTAAGATCCCACCAAGTGTTCATATAATTCTATTTTTAGAGAATATAAAACATTCATTTTTTAACATTATATAAAAAAAATGAATTAAACTATTTAAATAAAGGAAACAACACGGTAAAATTCATTTGATGGGATAATGAATGTGAAATAAAAATTTAAATCTTATTTTTCTAAAGTGGGTGTCATGGGAGTTCATACTAAGGTCACTAAGGCTCGTGAAACCAATTAAACAACTTTACTAGATAACAAGAAGGATAATGATATAATAAATTTATAGGCTAGTGGGGGAACCACATAAATTACATCACCAGTTAGGGTGACACCCATAACAAGTATTAAGTATCCCTTCATATCTAGGTTAACCTATCCAAGTACCCAAGCATTCACATGACGTTTATTTGATATCACATCAATCATAAAACATGGATTTTCCACTAATAAATTCATAATTAGTTTTATTTTCTATTTAAAGCATAGTCTTTCCATTTCCAAATCATAAGAATACACTTTAATCATAAGATTCATTAATAAAAAGTTTATAAATCATGATTAAAACATTTTTATAACATTTATACCATTTAATATAAATAACCAATCATCCATGATCTCACCTAATAAAGGATAAAATAGAACCATATACTTCAATCGGTCTAACTCCCATGTATGTAAAGTAAATGCACATGTAAAGGATAAATAAATCCTTTAGAAACCTAAAATAATCCCAAACATTCAAATACATACCGTTTAAGTTTTAGTATATGGATATCGATGCCTCTATGAATTTAGGACGAAATTAAACCATGAAATAAAGAGGGATATACTAAAATGAAATAATATTAGAGACTTAATTGGTTATTCATTGATGATTATGGACAAAAATCCGCACAAACCAAGCCTATTAGGAGGGGGATATGTGCTTTTTATGTGAAAGAGGGATTATGGTTGAGTAGGGTGAGTATATAAGGGTTACGTCTTAAATTTAAAATTGGGGAAAATTTGTAAATTGACATTTTAATTTTTCTTAAAAGATGACATGGTTTGGCCACACAGCTTTCTAAAATTGTGCCAATCTTGAAGCTGTAACTGTATTTACCAAACCACTTGCATGGTTTGACTACATGGTTAGAACAATATCTCACCAATAATGGAAAAAAGTTATATAAATAATTTAAAAACGTTAAATGGTTAGCTGTACAGTTAGAACTAATCCTGCAACAACTATACGGATCCCACTATTTCTCATGTTTCAAAATATTTCACATGAAATGACTGAAAAATTATGGATAATTATAAAAAAAATTAAATAATATATTTAGTAACTAAAAATAATAGAGTGGGTGTGATTATTTACCTTATGAAAAACTAAACGTCACAACCCAACCATCAATATGTCAATCAAAACATTTAATTCAATCTCACTATCGCATTGACATACCATAATTATCAACAATTTCCATCAAGTAATTCTAAATCAAAACAACACATAATAACATATAAAACAACATAAAAATTAGAAATAATTATTTATATAGACAGATCCAATTTCAAATCTTCCTTTATAATTCCATTTAAAACAAAAAAAGTCTTAATTGCAATTTATCATATAACCTATTTACACGAAAACTAGTTTTCATAAATTAACCAATTAAGACCACTGAAATACATGTTTAAAAAATCAATGTATCATTCAAATATTTTAATATAAATCCCATTTTTATATAAAAATCATCTAAGAAATTTTTTAAACATTTATGTGCATAGGATATATGTTTAGAAAAATAAAATTGAAAACACCACTTGAAATTATTTTGTACATATTTTTTATCACCAAGAGAGGGAAATAAATTTATATACTCATCAAGATTAACCATTATAGGAATTTAGAGTTTAATAAAACTACATAATAAACCGAATCAACATGATATTCTTAAATAAATTTTTTTACATAGATACAACCACCCATAAGATGATATAAACTCACTGCCTTCATGAAATGATGATGGATCAATGTTATAAATGAGGATTTCACCAATTTGGAACTATAAACCCCATCAAAATTGAGGGGTTTTCTATGAAATTTACATAATAATAATGTTACATGATCCCTGATTGATAAAATGATTATAAGAATAATAGTATATGAAGAATGAAGATAAATAAAGAATGAAAACCTACATTGGATCCATCATTGTGGATTCCTCTTGTAAGTTGAAGAATAATATGGGAGGGGAGACCCCTCTCCACCTTGGGTCATGCAACTAGCTGTATAAAGGCGTAGTAGAGATTCACTTCTTTTTTATGATTTCGGTTTTAATAAGAATATTATTATAATAAAATATAATTAATAATAATAACTCCACCACTTCTAGAAACATCCATTATAAATATATAGTACCCATATTCTCAGATTAAGTTCCCACAAATAATATCATAGAAAAATATACATTATCTAAATTTTATGTTTTATTATATATTATAACAAAAATTAATGACTAGTCAAAATTATTAAAATAACATGGCTCAAGACACATATAATTTACTAAGATATAAGGTAAAATATATGAAACAAATATTAAAAGATAACTATTTATAATAAATTGAAAAAAATATCATTACAATGATTTACATGACTATTACAATGGGACATGGGAACTTTGTACACAAGGAATGAGGTTTCAGGTCAACCAATAAGAATGCATGGATAGCTTTCATGATTACCATAACCTTGATCTAACTATGTGATACTCACTGCTTCACCATATAAATGATGCACTATTATCTCATATGGTTACTCTTTATTGCACTCAAACCATGGATCATTATCATTTTTTAAAAAATTTAAGAATTTCACTATTTAAATTCTAAAATAATTTTTATTATAATAATATATTATAATGGAAAATGTAGAGGTGTTACAGCACAAATATATACATCCAAAAACTCAAAAGGGTAGTTGAAAAAAACTCAAATCTAAAGGGAAAGAATGTATTATCAATAGTTTGACTAGTACAATGAAATATAAATTTAAATATACTAAGTAACTCTGAAGATAAATCATTGTTATATGATAAAAGGATGAATATTAAAGAGTGTCTTGACTCTAGTAATGACATTAAGAAATTGGATAATATGTGTTATCGATAATCTAAAGGAGACACGTAGTGATTAAATAAAGAAGTTGTAGGAATAACTTGAAAAACAATATACTCATCAAGAAATTAAAATTTGGATTGAGCCTCAATCACAAAAAATTTGTTCATGGTTAATTATATGCCATAATAACCCTCTACAAGTAGAAAGATTGATTTGGGTGACATTGGATAGTTCTATATTCTATAGTGGATGTTTTCACCAAATTATCTTTCATGACAACAACGTGGATTTCCTCTTGAAACCCACTATAATGAATATAAAGATTCTCCTAAGAATCGAAAATTCCTCCTCTTTAATTTTATGTTCCCTATTGATTCTCCACATTTTTGTTTTTTTTTTGATATTAAGATTTGTTCTCTCTTTAGTGATTTTGGTATATCATTTTATTTCATTAGAATTTTACCATGTTTATTCACCTGTTAGAGGATGATAATCAATGAATGTGGATTATACAACAATGGGACAATATACTTATGCCCTTTTGGCATAATCAACCGTACTCTACCCCAACCTTGTACTGACAGAATGGTGCACCTGGAAGTTTCGGATAGTGAAGGAAGATGAGTTAGTCCCAATGACTTCCTCTATGATGATGGACTCTCATTTCTCGGTGTTTGGTGGTCTTCTTCCCAGGTCTCTATTCATCTCTCCTCTTCTATTTATATCTTACATAATTTTATGGCCCATATTCGTCTGCAGCGTTGGTGTCTAGATATGTTTTGGATGGTGCATGTAGTTGTTGTCGATGGAATTGATTTCATGTTCATCCAGTGTTTGGATTTTATCATCTTCCTATTTCATTAGAATTATTAGTTCTGGTTTGGTTGAGTTAGCTTCCCATGTTGTGGTTTTGATTTCCTCCATAGTTTTTTCCATTCATTAACCATCTTCATATATTTTTTGTGATGTAATGAATATATGTTCAATAGATCTCTCTTTTGTACTTTTACTCATTTTTTTCTCATAGATCTACTCTTATTATAGCTTATTAGATTATCCATGTTATGGTGTATGCTGGTAGATGACATATTCAATGCGATAGAAATTAATTTTAGGTAGGCATATGACGAAGGAAAACATTATTTGGGTCGTGTTAGTGTTTTTCATGCATTTTTTGATTTGGTTCTTAGGAAAAGAGGAGGTATCAATTTCGTGAGAATTTGGCGGTTTTTATTTCATTTTTTTGTGTTTTTATTTCATATTTTCATGGTCTATTGGTCCTATTTGAGTTCTTCAGGCAGCATGGTTTGTTCATCACTAGTGATAGTGTTCAGGGGGTGTTGACTATGATTTTGTCATCTTCATATGGTGGTGGGTATGACAACCCATATCTTTTATACAATTTATTTCATGATTTATTATATAAATGTCCACATAATACAATCCTATAAGATCGAGAGTTATAATATATTTGTAAATTTATATGCATAAAACAGTAATTGAAAACATTGATACAATGGAATTATTCAAAACTCCACAACATACCCTTAAAATCCACCACTCTTCTAAAATTTCATGGGACTACCAAGGGACATACATAAAAAGGGGTGATCTATAAATCCCATTAAGGGTATAAACAAATCACAAAATGAAAAAATTAATACATGTGACTTTATAGTCATATAAAGTTGATATGAAATGCATGATAATCATAAATATGAATGTTGAAGCATAACACAAGATCATAATATCAGGGAAATATAGGAATATGACCACAACATAAAACATGAAATCATAATCATAGGTCAGGGATAAACACTAAGAAATCATAACAAGGTGTACCGAGGATATCATCCGATGCACCACATATGGTATATCATGAGATAATTTATAACCCAATTCATTGGATAGATATATAATCCTAATCCCATCCATCACATTCATATCATGTACATACTTTTTTATGCCACATAGATCATACAACATAAGTATGAATTTATCCACTTTTAATCCCAATATTATGGAGTTTGGGTTAAATACTTTGTAGTCCCCAATCAATAATGGATAGTTGTAAATAGTTGAATTCCATTGAGTGAAAATGGGGATGGGTATACAAAACACAATAGTTTGTCATGGAAAATCAAAGGATAAATTCCGTGGCATACTGAATGTACAAAAAAGTTCATGGAAGGATTTAATGAGAGTGAAAGGTGATCTATAATTACTTGTTAATCACAATAAAACATAATGTATGTGGAAAAACATATTAGATTAATAACAATTAGAAATAAAAATGAATAATATAATGAAAGTACTTGAATAAAGTCAAGAAGAGGATCCCCTTACTTTAGTATAGTAAAACCTTAGGTAAAAGTTATAATAAGAATGGATAAATGATATCTCGTTATAATAAAATATATTATATTGGAGAGGGGTATTTTTAAATACATGAAAATGTAATAAACTAAAATTCAAAAGGATAAATACAAGGAATTATCTTGAATATAAAAGAAGAGAGAGAGAGATCCCTTACCCTGAGAGGCCACTTTTAAAAGTTTGAGAGGAGCTTCTTAAGAGACTGGGAACTCCTTGGGAGGGATTGATATATGGAAAGAGAATGTAAGTCCATGATAAATGTGTTTGTAATAAAGAGGAGTGTGAGGTTGGGTGTATATTTAAATCCAAATAGAGAGGAATTCATAATTATTTTCAAAACTTGGGTTTTAGACTCAATATGATAAGAAAATGGAAACAGAAAACCTTTCTATTATTTTTCCCATGGTTTATACCAAAGAGGATTTATCTTAAATATTTTATAAGTACAATAACCAGAAAAATTAATATAATGAAATTGGTGATGTCGAAGTGAGTCATGTTTATAATGAATTTATTTCAGAACCATAGAATATAAAATTGGGTTTTTTAAGGATTCATTAAAAGTTTATAAAATAAATGGAATAAATTTAAAAATAATTTATTTTATAGGATAAATCTATATTTGGTCATGGATGTTATTTATAGTATTTATTACATCACCGTTTGAAATTTATTATGTCATAATATATACCGTATATTTATACTATATTTAATTTTTACCAAAAAATTAAGCCATCTCTGAAAATTATGAAAAGTGCACCATTGTATAATTTTGATGTCTTTATTTAAAAAAATTTATTTCTTCTTCCAAAATAATTTCCTAAATATGATAAATTTCACTTAAAAATACTTATTTACTTGAAAATTATAGTTTTTACAACACGAATTACTTTTTATTCGCTATAAAAATTACACTGGAATTCATTAAATTATATTATAGTTTATATTTAAATAAATATTTTTTATGAAGAGTATTTAAAAAAATTTATTTTAAATTTATTTAATTTATAATAATAGTTTCTTAATTGAAATTATATACTTGACAAAAAGGATTTTGTTTCATATCAAAATCTAATTTTTATCAAACTCTTTATATAATCATGTATAAAGTAGCAATAAAAAGGTATAAATATAATCAGTATTTTATTAAAAATAAAATATACCACTCTATACTAATATGGTAGAGATAAATAACCCCTTATTATACCAGTGTACTCCCTAAGTGCATGGTGTGTGATGGTGACACTTTCATGGGGTGGTTTAGAAAACATGGTTTCTGTCATGATCTTGACAATATTTAACTTCTCCCATAAATGGTTTCTCTAATGATTTATTTGATGAATCTGATATTTATCTTGGTCAAGTTAAAATAACAATGTCTCCATAACCCACAAAATATTAAATAAACAGGCTTTATAGGGTGTGATCTTACTCGTCTAAGCCATCACATCTTTCATATTTTTCAAATTGAATTTATCAGAACCCTTAATTTACTAATCATAATGGTCACTATACAACGACAATATTATCAATAGTTATGATTCATAATTACCAATTATATTTGACATGATATATTTTATAATGGTAAAAAATAACCAAAGTAGAAAATTATATTCTATAATTACATTACTTAATAAGGAATTTATTCATTAAAAATAAAAATTCATTTATAAAAGTTTAAGTCATTAAATTATTACCCCTTTTCTTAATTTCACCCTCAAAATATCATTTCCTACAATAAAATAGATAAGGGTACTTCTATTTCACCACCTCATATGGTTCCTAAGTTGATTCTTTAAACTTGGGGTTCTACCACAACAATTTGACGATGTGAGTTTCCTTATATCATAGAAATTTGTCTCTATGATCAATGTTATTCATCAAATTCTCCTCATAAAATATAATTCTCTAAATTTATCAAATTTGGATTCATTAAATGTGAGGGGTATAGTATGTACTTCATAAATAGGGATACATGGGACACATCATGTACTTGAGATAGTTTAGGTGGGAGTTTTATTTGATATACCACAACTCGAATGCAATCAAGGATATCAAATGGGTGGATGTATCTTGGAATAATATTTCACTTCTTCCAAAACCTCATGAATTCCTTTCGTGGGGATATTTGAAGGAACAAATTATCTATATTATAAAACTCCTGGTCTCGTTGATTATTTTCATCTTATATTTTCTGTCAAATTTATAGGATTTCGTATGATGCTAAATGGTTTGAACATTCTATATCACCCCTTGGATAAGATTAGGTCCCATAATATTTAACTCTCTAACTTCATCCCATCAGGTTGGAGTCATAATACCCATCCCATAAAGTGACTCATAAGGTTCAATTTGAATGCTTTAATGGAGACTGTTGTTATAGTGACCCTCACTTTTCATACATTAACATTATATAACTTTTTAGTAAACTTAAATAATTATACAAATAGATACCCAAAGACTATAAGAGTCTAGTTCCTTTGAAAACATGGAAATATAAAAATTGGAACATAAGTGAGTAACATTATATGCCAATAGGTTATTCGTGACTATTACCCTTCATAGACACATAAAATATAATAAATATCTTCATAAACTAGGGAAGGAAAAATAAAATGTGGTGATCTTAAATTCTCAGTAGGGGTAAATGAGGGAGACCTATAAGCATAAACATGAGCATAGGGGAATGTGAACGTGATCATGACATTAGAAGATCATACCTTGTATATCATATGATTAGAAACATGAATTATTTCATATATATTGGGAGTTCAGAAGTCATAAAACATAAAGAATTAACGAACATAATCCATGAAATAATATCATATGAATAAGACATGGAATTGTGGAATATATAAATATGTGATATCATTCCCTATATGTCAAAACACATTGATAAAAATTATCAAGTCACTTCAAGTGAAACACACATACTAGGAGGGAACACCCCCGTCCCAAGTCATAGTCCTTTACTTATAAAGGATCGATTTTCCCCATCTTCCCATAGTAGACCGGGTTTTCCCATCTTCCAACTTCATGGTGACTACACCTAGTGGTTGGGACACACCACCATCCCCAGTTGTAGTCCATTCCTTATAAGGGATTGGGTTCCCCCATATTTAAACAATATATAATTCCCATAGGATTGATTCACATCATTATCTCATGAGATATAATTTTTTACCCAATGCATTGGGGGCATTATAGGTCAAACTCACATCATAATAAAATTATTTATACATGTTTCATAATATAATAAAACTTTTGTCATATCATGACCCTTAAAAAGGGATTGGTTTTATAAAAATACGATCATAATTCCAAGAAATGAAATGGGTAACAGTAACTTTTCATCACATCATAACATATGGAAAATTGATAGGTTTTATAATCATTTCATCAATGCACGACACATAAAAAGAACCAGGTCTCAAAAACATATAACCTCTAGAACAGAAACATGTTTCCTAAGAATCGTTCCATCAAAAACATAAACCATTAAATAAATAATATGAATAGAACCTTTGGATAATTTCTTAGAAGGGAATGATTAACATACATCTATTTCATATTAGATGGAAAACAAAATGGAAATATATTTAAAAAAAATTCTTGTTAAAAAATATCATTTCTTATTTGGAAAAGTCTATTAAAAACATTTTGAAAACCACTTTCATTATAATAATCTTTAAAACATATAATGAAATCTTGGTAAATTTTCTTTAAACCGTTTTCTTTTAAAATATTTAGATTTATCTTGAATATGATTTGAAAACCATTTTCCTTGAATACTTTTAAATTAAGCTTAAAATTTTTTTGAAAACCATTTATAAAAAAATACATTAAAAACATTAAAATGAAGGTAGGAAGCCATATAAAATTATAAATTGTTTTTTTATGAAAATTATTTTAAAATATAATATTCATAAACATTTTTTAAACATGGTTCTTGATGTTCATGGAATGTGTATCAAAGAAGTATAATTGAGACAAAACTACATTTCCAATTTGGTAACTCCTGAAACATAAACCCCTTGAAAGAGAGATCATGAAATTGAAATGTAATAACAATAAAATTAACGATTTAAGGTGAATAATATTTTCATGGGCAGTATAATCACCACACAAAATATATGAATGTTGATTAAGGAATAAATCTCATAGAAATAAAAGTGAGTTTAGAAATCCCCTTACTTCGTGTCTTGACTATCATCGTACTCATTCAAACATACTATATAGTAAATATAAGTTTATTACACATCTATCATAGAACCATATTATTATATCTCATACCATATATGGTTTTATTATGAATTTATATTAACCTCTTGTTAACAATTCTATGTTAAGGTTTCAATTCAGGTAATATCCACTTTTTTCTTTGCATGTGTCTTAATTTGTTATATCTTTGGTCCTTACACTTATATCATGATTTAATGAATGAAAAATGAAATAAATATAATTTATATTTATTATATTTGTATTATAATAATCTATAAAATATATCTGTAAGAAATTGAATACACCGTTCATGGAGATGGTATGTTGTATGTACGGATGAACGTTTTTTCCCTTTAATTGTCGTATTGAAAGAAAGAAATTAAAATACATATATCTATATATATATATCATTATTAAGTAAGAATTATTATATTATATGTATAATTTAAGTTCACTAAAACCATACTTAATACATTATTTATACAATGTAAATGAATCACATCGCTTTGAGTGGGAAGTAGTCCACACATCCTCAAACGAAATTATTGTATTTACAAAAATGGAAAGTATACAGATATGTGTTGTAAAATAATTTAATAAGATTAAATAATTTATATAAATCATATATAAATAGATTTTGCATCATAATTCCCACTATGAGAGGTGGTAATGGAAAATGAACAATCATTATTTCGTGAGGCAGTAGTTCATCGTAAACATAAAGAGTATGTCAGTTACCCATTAGATAGAATTATGTGTCAGTGTATGTAAAACCCTTATTATAACAACATTTAAGTATATTGAGGACACTTTTGTTGTTAAATAATAATTGAAAAGGATAATTTAAAAATTGGATAATGAAAATAAAATAAAGGAGCTTGAGGGAGGGTGTTACCTCTTAATCGTGAAACACTTTTTCGTTTTCACCAAAGGGATTCATTGAAAGGATTTCTTCCCAAAGGGAAGATTCAAAGAGGAAAGGAGAGATGTTGGGAGTATATTGGTTAGATATTTTCTGAACCTAATAGGTTTTAGAGGTGTGGAGAATGGGTAGAGGTGGCATCCTTTTATAGGGAAGGGAGGGGACATACATGGAATTTTGGAAAATATGTTAAGTGTATCCATGATGTTACATAAATATAGTCATAAAAACAAATATAAATCAATAATGGAAGGGTAATGGAATAAATATTTCTACAAAATGGGGTTTTAAAATGTTTTTAGCTTATTTAGGTCCTTAAGATTTAGTTTTATTCCTTTGTTATGCTTATTTTTACCTTAATAAATGTAATTAATTTTACCTACATTCACTAACATTATTCTTTTCAAAAAACTAAGTTGAAATTATTATAAATTATAAATTATGATGATTTTAAATTTTGAATCCATTTTTTTAAATTTCAAACATATAATTGGAAGAAATCATTTTAAAATTAATCTCCTAGACATGACATTACTGCGGGTTCTTAAAGTAAAAAGGATAAAAAAAATCTATGTTTTCATGTCCAATATGAATGTGAAATTGTTTCTAGTGACCTAAATTTGAATTATTGATAAAAAATTTATATAAAAATTGTTTTAACCCATATTTAAATATTATTTAACAATATAAATAAATTAAATGAAAATAAACAATGAATTATAATTCAATATATTTCATTATAAAACTAATAATGAATTTTGTTAGAAAAATCAAAAAAATCACCCAAAGATAATTTATAAAATCTAAATTAAAAAATGATTTTTATTTTATAAAATTAATTTTCTAAAATTTCCTAAAATTAATTTAATTTTTTTCATAAAAGGTAATAAAATGTAGTCCATTTGATAAAATAATATTTTTAAACATATAAAGTCATTGCCAAAAATTATATTTTTCATTATCTATATGTTATATTTATATAAAAATATTATAAAAAATATTTGAAAAGTATTAATTAATATTCATAATACTATTTTTAATGGCTAAGTTATATATATCTCATTTATAAAATTATAAAAATAAAATGATGTTTCATAAAAACTCATTGTAGTGTGTTTCGTACATAATGTAAGTGATGCATGTATCACAAGACGTGTTAGTTCCATGTGAAATTAATTTTCGACATAGTGAAATGTTAGACACTAATGAAAATTGATTCATTCTAAAAAACAAGGTCCATAAAAACTTATTTGTGTTACATTCTATCCCATTGAAATGAATTTAACCCTCGATATTAATTATTATGGTATAAATAAATTTTGATACTTATACTTCACAATATCCTCATTTTACCACGTATCTTCCTCTAATAGGTGATTTCTCTACAAAACATTTACCAGGTGAGTGGTCTTGTTTCTTAGAACTTTCTATATATAATCCATAATTTCAACTAGTTGATCCTGGTCCAACTATATGACCTATATGTTTATTATATGTGAAGGGTTAGGTTTGTAATTCCTCAAGAGAGATACATGGAATACATACTAGACTTGAGAGATTTTTTTAGGAAGTTCCAAGTGATAGGATACTGTCCTGACATAATCACAAATTTCAAAGGGGCAAATGTACCTAGGGTTTAGTTTCCCTTTCTTTCAAAATATCATAACCTTATTTCAGGTTGAGATTAATAGAAACACATTTTCACTGTTTCGTTTTTGTTTTTTAGGCCGTGAAATGCCCAACTGCTCCATATCCAATGATTGAAGGACCTGCATTCCAAAGGCAGGCGTTCGAGGGATGGTCTGACCAGCGACTCTTAAGAACTCACATTGGTCGAGAGGATGGGAATTCGGGCTCATCACACCCTTTTGGGGGGAAATTATTTCCTGTTCCGGGACTCTCTTATAGATTTAAGACTTATTCATATGTTTCCAAATCTTTGGTATATACCCAAACATAGTATCCACATATTTAACTTTGGTGGGCAATGGTCATCTGGACGCATGGGATTCAGAATCATTTAGGCCTGAGGTTTACCATCCCTCATTGTATTAATGACCTCGTGGAGTCCGGACTCATTGAGACGGTGCTAGGAGCAGCTCAGCGAGCCGATGTGAAGACAGTCGGATCGACCAGTTGTTGGGCTTGAACCTCTTGGAGTCTTCCTACGTACCCTACCTAGGAGACAGGGATCAAAGTCCACGTAGTTCGCATTAGCATGGGGCTTATGCTCTGGGGCAGCCCAGAATGATGGATTGGGGCTTATACTCGGAGGAGGCCCAAGATGTTGGTAAACCGATGTGAAAGGGGGTTGGAATGACCTGTTGTTGGGCTTGAACCTCGGGGAGGCTTCCTACATACCCTGCCAAGGAGGCAGGGATCAAAGTCCATGTAGTTCGCATTAGCTTGGGGCTTACGCTTTGGGGCATCCTAGAATGATGGATTGGGGCTTACACTCTGAGGAGGCCCATAAGGGGATGTCATGGTCTATGCTTACTCTAAGACCAAGTGACTCATACTCGGTGTGAGAAAAAAGAGGCAGCAGGGACCAGAGGATCACATTGCGAAAGATGCATCCATGAGAAGTGGAGTGGGTCTTATGCATGAGGGCAGCCCACGAGGTCGGGGCTTACTCTGAGATGGATTCCTGTGGCGACAAAGCCCCGCGGGAGAGGGAAAGGGGGTGCTCTTGTGCCCATCTACTCTGTTGCAGTGCCTGAGGGCTTCCTTCTGATGGCTATTTTACCATCACTGAGGAACCCTCAACATGTGGAGGGGCAGAAAGGGGATTCCTAAGCTCAGACTCCACATTACCGTGGGAATGTGAACCCATGAATGATTCAAGAATATGCTCCAGGGTTGGGGAAACCCCTTTTCCCCTATTTACAGTGGGTATGTGAACTCTAAATAGTGCGCTGATGCACCTGAAAGTTACACCACGCGGATCTGGTGGCTCTGGTGGAGGCCTCGGCCCGAGGCCGATGAATAGGCCAATGAGGGAGTCGTAGAGGACATGGCTAGATCGGAAGGATTTTATCTAGCTCGGGAAATGAGAACACCGAAGTATTTGGCAAGACACCAAGAGGTATGGGTGGTGGCACCCTTCGCATGGGGATGTGCCATGCGGCTGGAGAAGCCGTCCGCAAACCATGGTGGTCTGCGAACTGATTGGTGTCCCTTGAACCAGGGTGGTTCGCGGCTTCGGGTTCGATCCGCGAAAAAGGGTGGTTCGCGGAGGGTTCGAGGCGGGCAGCAGCGGCCAAGGGCGGCACCGGTCAGAGGCTCGTCGGTCGGGGCTTCGCCCGTGTAGGAGAGTGCTACATGGTGCGATGGATGGGAAAAGAGGCATAAACACCCTAATCCATGGGGAAGTCATCCACAGAGGGGGTATGGTTCACGATTCTCCTTGTTTTTGTTATTTTAGGTTCACGGTTCACCAAGTTATTATGTGTTTTCCAATTCCTTTTAAATTCTTATACCTACTATGGTTCGCGGAGGGGAATTTCTCTATTTCCGAAATCCGAAGCCTTCCTTCAACCGATCTCCTTCCGAATCTCGAATCCCTCTGAATCTGATTCCAGTTATCTGATCCCCATTTCTTTCCCCCTTGGTATCCTTTTATAGAGTGGGGAAAGGGATGTATCTATGGCCATGTGGTACCTTTTGTGGAGGACTATAACCAAATACATGGTTTACAGCTGATTTGGTCAATCCGCGATTCTCGGTGGGTATTGAACGCTTCCCCCCCTCCGCGAGGCGAACACAGGGAGTGCTCCGCGGATGAGGAGGGTTCCTCCTCTATTCCACGAATGACAGCAGGTGAGGATTGAACCAGTCGATGCAGTCCGCGGTTGGGGTGGTTCGTGATGGTGAACCGGACTGGTGCCCACCCTGCCTCGGACCATGGAGGCTCTCCGCGTCCATTTCGCGAATGACAATGGTTCGCAGAGGGGGTGCCTCGTGGGGCCTGGCCACGTTGCGCTTCCATGGGACCAGTTCGCGGACCGGTCTTGTTTGTGTCCCTTGTTAGATTATTTTCCACAATTCTTTGGGGAATTTGGGTGGAATCTCCTTTGCGGATTTCTCAGGACCCTACAAATGCCCCCAATCGGAATGGGGTCCGATCAGAATGAAGAGGAGGCCATTCCGATATTAAGCAGTCCTAAAACTGAGATGGTTTGCGGTAGAGAGGTGGACCCGGTAGGGGACCACGACTATAAATAAGGGGATCCCTTAACCTGTCCTTTACCGAATTCTTCGCGAAACCAGAGCTCCTTCACCTCCGCGTGTTCTCTCCTCCGTGAAGTGCCTCGTCTGCGAACCAGTAGTGACCTCCGCGAACCATTCCTTCTTCGCGGTCGCCTTCACCCGTGAACCAACATCCCAACCACAAACCATTACTCTTTATTAATTAAAAAGTAAGTGATGATGAGCTGTGGAGGAACTTGCTTCGCAGTTTTGATGTTCCGTGGACAAAAAATCTCTTGAACGTTAAAAATTATCTGAGTCTTCCGAACATAATCACATAAAATCAGGATTGAAATTCCGCAGAGCAACTTGGTTCATGGTTTCCTGGCCAACGCTCCGCGGGCCAGGGCTTCGCGGACTGATTTTGCGAAGGGCTGGTTCGCGGGATGATGTCATCATGAGCCATCCTCCAAGGCATCCTTGCAAATTTTTCTTATAAAGGCTCCTTAACCATACAATTGGTTATTTTTGTCCAGATTTTCATTCCGGACTAACCGATTGTAGGATCCCACTATGCAGGGAGAAAATATGGTTCCCCCTCATTCTATGTCGAGTCCTGCTGCATAGACCCTCTCAACTAGCTTAGAGAGACGTTCAGTTGTGATTCACAGAGCAGACAGCATGAAAGAAGACCCTAGTCGTCCCATCATTCCTGATGATGATGTATTGAAGAACCTGCTCTCTCCGGAGTTTCTGAGTTATCCATCATCAATTCGGCTCCCACTCTACAACTTCGGTCTTTAGGATGATGTCCCTATCCCTCCTACTTTCTCAGGTCTTCTTTCTCCTTTCCTGGAAGCACTGTCAAAATGCATTTAAGAAAACCTTACCCAATCCGGGGAGATAATCTCTAATTTTTGTCCGAAAAACACATTTATTCTGAGGGGCTCTATCTGGACCCAAAGCGATCGGTGCACTCAAGACTTTTCTCAGAAAGTTGTCCTTAAAGACTACCCTTATATTATCAACCGTGCTCGAAGGGATCCTGATGTGGGGTGAGTTCCCATGTGGGATCTTCTATCTGGAGGGCTCTTCTCAAATGATTGGGCTTGGGCTCTCTGTGTCCATCATCATTGTCAAGAGTCTCCCGATTCACTGGAAGCGGTCAATCTATACTCCGTAGTGTGGGCTTCCCAATTTTATGTTTACCCACCATCGCCGATCCTGCCTGACCTGTTCATCCATTGGTGTTCAAGCACTAAAACTTTCCACCTTTCCCACAGTGAAGTCTGAATTAGTCTGTGAGACATCTACCAGATAGGAGGACTGCTGATTTCTGGCGAGATGTATGGCGGATTTTTTCCCACACCTAACACATGGAACGATTTCGAACATGTGCCTTTATTAGAGAAGAAGCTATTGGTTATGGAAGAGCAGTCATTGGGCCAGGCATTGCGTGCTCGATCTCTCATCCCCTATGGTACCTGGATAGGGTTATTTTGGAACACTACTGGTCCTGTGCCGAAGATCAAGGGCCCAAGGACACACCCTTATCAGCAGTCACGAACCTCCCCAGGTTCCTACTGGGCGGTTTTGGAGGAGGGAAACTACCTTTCATGGGGTTACGAGGTGCGCCCTGGTGTGTCGCCTATGCTCCGGTTGGCTGGTTTATTTGATATGTTTTTTAGCAGCTAGCAATTTCCTTCCCGGGATGTTAACCCAGGTGTCTGGGCCTGCACATTGATGATGGAGGCTGAGTTAGCAGAGTGTCACCTGGTGAATTTAGCTGAGCCCACTTTCGCTCGTATATATGAGCTACTGAGCCACATGCAGGTGGGTGGGTCACCCTACCATCTGAGCGGGTCATTTCAATTTTTGTATGGCTGGGTGGTGGATCATTGTCGCTGTTATGAGTATCGTCACAACACGGCCATCCTGCTTCCTACCTTTCAACTTACCCTACCGGATATAGCCAGAGTTTGCTTGAAGTCCCTCAATTCTAGTGAATTCCTTGAGCTTCTGAGTGACTTCTCCCAGTTCATCTTCACTCCCTACACCACCCCTTCTAGCGTCTTATTTGACAACCGCTGGGGGAGCCGGGAGGAGTGCTCTTACATGATCTCCCTATGGGATGGGTTTCTATCCGCAAAAATCGACGGGGTTTATCTGTGCAATCCATATGTACCATATCTCTTTTCTCACCAGTTCAGGTGCATGCAAGTCCAATTTTCCCTTCCCCCTTCTCAGGCGCAAGGACTGCACCCGGCCATACTTCGTTAGTGGTTGCTGATGCTGATGCAGGAGGGATCTGATGCAAACATTCCCCTTCATGATACAAGGGCGGCTGCCGAACTTTCCTTGGAGTATGCAAAAACATGGGTAAAATACTATCCTGATGGGATCCTAGGGAAGGTTGTCCGATAGGTTCCCAAATTAGGAGGTATGGTGGCTGCTACATCCACCACACCTTCCTTATCAATTTTACGGGAGGACCGACTAATGGATCGTCGATAAAAGAGACTCAGAGAACTTCCCTCTACCAACCCTGCGGTGGCCGCAGTTCAGAAAAATTCATCCTTCTTGTGCATGGATGAGGATGACCCTGTGGTTTCGGGTCCCAGTGGGACCATCCTGGAGGTTCTGCCAGTCGATACTGGGCATAGAAACTTGGTCCCCAATCCTGAACCGGGGTTAGAGGATCCAGACTTTCCAGCTTCTGAGTCAACTTCTAGTGAGCACATGTCTGTGCAGGCTGCCATGCCAGACTTTGTTATCATGTCGTCCAGTGAGGATACCAAAGATCCTCGTACCATGGTGGACCATCAGGCAGTGCACAGGTGGGCCTGTCCCCAAATCTATGAAATCATCACTGAAACCCCTTTAGCCGAAATGGAAATTAAAACCGAAGCTCTTCGTCAGCTCTTCCTGGGATTGGGGTCAGATGTATTTGACTATCAACAATTCCATTCTCTTTCTTTCCAAGTTTTCATGGCCCGTGAGGAAGCTGTCACTAAAGAATGAAAGCATGATCACTTCGATACCACTCATTGTGGGGATCAATCCTTGGAGGGAACCACAAAAAAAAAACTCCATCAAATGATAGCACGGGAGGTGATCTCTCGAGATCTGGCAGCCATCGTATCCTCTGAGTTTCATGAATGCGATGAACGGGTTGGGATGCTGAGGGATTAGTTATTGGCTAGAACTGATCATCTTGAAGCTACCAGAAAAGGGATCAACGACCTCCAATCTTCAGTGGAGCATATCCATCTGGTGCCTGAGGTTGAAACCATTGAGAAGTCAATGTTGGAAAAGTCCTACATTGAACTTCGCCACGCAGTCACTGATCTGTTGGGGAGAGTGAGTCAGGCTCCTTTATAAATATTAGAGCCACTTTTGTATCCCCAGTTTTACTTACCCCTCTTCCCCCCTTTTTTGTGTGAAGGAGAGGCCACAGCTTGTGGATGTCCTCCCTTTTTTTGTTCGAACAAAACATAGTCTTTGTCAATCACTTGCTGCTTTGAAATTTGATTTTAACTTAGAACAATTGTTGTGAAAATAGCAATTCACTGAATCAGAATTAATCATAACTCAGGAAAACAAGCTCTAACTTTTTCCTAGACCATGGGGTCCAATGAGCATAGTCTGACTACTAATAGGGTTTTGTAGGAAAACCACAAAAACATTTTATGTTTTTCATTTAATGCCCTAATTTTTCCTGGGCCCATTTAGTGTGGACCCAGCTGGTATAAACTGGCTTTTTCTTAGGTCGCCCTTTTCGGGTTTTTGGCCTTACAGGCTTTGTGCCTCTTTCTTTTGTGAGCAGTTTAATGTCCCGCCATCAAGACTATCACTACTGATGTTTTAGGTCGAAGAGCCTTGACCAAATATAGTGGGTCAAGGGCCCCAATGGGGTTCAACTGATTAAAAGATGTCTCAATACTCTTATGACACACGTGGGGGGGGGGGAAACTGTTTAAATTTTAACGGCATGCAGGGCATGTCTCAAGATATAGAAGCTGTGTTGGCGTACAGAGGTAGGAAGAGCATTGCCTAAGGAAAATTTTCCTTTGGTAGACGAGCCAAGGGAGATCAATATGCAGAGCCGCTGAGGGCATGGTATTCATAGTCACACAAATGTGTCCTTAAGTCAAAGACTTATCCATTTCTGATGGCGGGGGGACTTTAAGGACGTCCAGCTCATAGAAACCACAATGGGTGGTTTAGAAAAAATGAAAACCACCGGGGGTGGCTCAGAAAGGGTATGTGATGTCTTAAAGGTTTTGAGATCATCTGTATCAATTAGGAGTGTGGAAGAAAGGTTCATGTCCTACGCATTTATCTAGCATAAAGAACGGTTGGGGCTTAGCGCAGTTTGAAGTCATGCAGCTGGGACCTCATCTGAAACGGAATGACTTCTCCTGGTTCTCTGTAATATTTTTAAAGATGTTCCACCACATTTAGGAGGGATTGTTGAAGAGGTTGGTAAAATATAGCTCATAGGGTTTCCGAATCCCGAGATATAAATGGGGGCTTAGAGGCCCAGATTCGTACGGAGAGAAGAATTGCCTAAGGAAATCTTGACTTTGGTAGACGGGCTAGGGGCGATCAATATGCAGAGCCACTGAGGGAATGGTATGAATAGTCATACAAAGGTGTCCTTAAGTCAAAGACTATTCGCTTCTGATAGCCGAGCAACTTCATGGAAGTTGAGATTTGGGACCACCAGGGGTGGCTTATGAGAGTTCAGCTTTTTTTCTGAATATAGAGAATGGCTTATGATGAGAGGGTGCCTGAATACGGGGGAAATATCTAGACTAAAATTCCAGAGAATGGGTGAAGTAATTCTTTCTCAAACTGGTATGAGGCGGTGGTTCGTGCAGGTCTGACCCGTGCACTGAAAGGATTGAGAAAATCCTCTATTTCTCATTGAACCCGTGACGAGTATGACAGTGTAGTTTATCATCATGTGGTTGGGACATATTCTGTGCAGTTTAGTGTCATGCAGGAAGGATGAGAGAAATTTTTTATGGTTGTTGTGCAGTTTAACGTCATGTAGCGAGGAAGGGGGAATTTTTTTTGATCTAGTGAAAATGCTTGCGGTTGGAGGCATTTCCCTGGATGGTTAATGCTTGGCCTTTGCAGTTTCGTGCCAAGCGGCCAAGATTTCTCATGAAGTTTAACGTCATGCGGCGAGGACGTAGGTGCAAAGGTTTCTCTTCATTAGAATATAACTGGTCTTGAATACATCAACATTCCCCAGATGTGGGGGGGGGGGTTGATTGGTGTAAATGATGGTTTCGGGGCTTCTTGGATCAGGAGCGATGATATGGGGGCTCTGAGGCCGGTAAGCGTATGGAGGTAGGAAGAGTATCACCTGTGGAAATCTTTCCTTTGGTAGACAAGCCAATGGATATCATTATACAGATTCGATGATGGCATGGTATTCATAGTCATGCAAAGGTGTCCACGGGTCGATGACTTTCCACTTTCGATGGCCATGAATGGTTATGAGGATCCGCAATTATCCGGGTCATGAAATCTGTCATTTGGTAGGAAAAATGTCTGGACATGTCAGGCATACGCGGCCCTGATTGATGTTAAAGCATAGGGATATCCCTACACCGATTTCCTTTGTGTGTGGGGGTGTACCTTTACTCCTTGCAATTTAATGTCGTGTGGTAAGGACGCAATACTACTAGTTTAGAAGTCATAGAGCTCGCACCATTGAGTGAATATTGTTGCGGTCACTCGAATGATAACTGGGTCAACATGTTCTGATATACTTGTAATAAGGTGGGGTATGAGGGTTGTAAACTGCAACTTTGAGTTTTCCTAGATCAGGAGGTGTGGTGTGGGGGCTCTGAGGCTGGTAAGCGTACGGGGCTAGGAAGAGTACCGCCCGAGGAAATATTGCCTTTGATGGAAGAGCCAGGGGCTATCATTATGTAGAGCCACTAAGGGCATGTTATGCATAGTCATACAAAGGTGTCCCTGGGTCAATGAATTTCCACTTCCGATGGCCATGAATGGTTATGAGAATCTTCGATTTCTCACACTGTAGAGTTCGGCATGTGGGGATAATGGTGTTCATGTATACAAGAAACGTCTTCACCGTAATTGTCCGTTGAGTCAAAGTAGCCTAGTCCTGGCTTGATGTTTGTTGATGCAGGTTGCTATGTGAACCCTTGACGGACAGATAGGCTAGCCAGATAGGGATACCCTGGAAACACTTGTATGTGAAAAGGGGAATAATCATGTAAACCACTACGCCATAAACTTCTGGATCAGGAGGTATGGTATGGGGGCTTTGAGGCCGGTAAGCATATGGAGCTAGGAAGAGTGGATCCTGTGGAAATGTTTCCATTGTTAGACGAGCCAGGGGCTATCATTATGCAGAGCCGTTGAGGGCATGGTATGCATATTCATGCAAAAGTGTCCATGGGTTGATGACTTTCCACTTGCGATGGCCATGAGTGGTTATGAAGATCCATAATTATCCAGGTCGTGGAGTCTGATGTATGGAGAGGATGCATCCAAATGTGAAAGGAGTATCTCCATCTCGTATCCCCATGTGTCTTGGGTGGGTCGCGACGAAGTCCTTGCAGTTTAACTTCATGCGGTGAGGATGAAGTCCGTGGAGTTTAACGTCATGCGGTGAGGACGAAGAATACACCCCGTGCAGGTTTGGTCCATATATGGGGAAGGGTCATTTTTAACATTATCGTCCATGGAGTTTAACTTCATGCGATAAGGATGAAAAAATACTCCCAGTGCAGGTCCAGCCCATACACAGGGAAAGGGGAGAATTTTTAAATCTTACTATCCATGTAGTTTTACGTCATGCGGTAAGGATGAGAAGTACACCCTATGCTGGTCTGGTTCATACATGGGGGGAAAGGGAATTTTTATCTTTTATTCAGGGGCTGGGCCAGGATGGGGAACCTTGGCGTCACTATGTATCTTTTGAGGGAAGGAATCAAGCTGCACGTAGTTCTTTGAAATAAGTACACCCCGTGTAGGGCTGGTCCATACACGAGGGAAGGGGCATCGTTAAAACTCCTTTTCCGTGAAGTTTAACATCGTGCGGTGAGGACGAGGGATACACCCCATGCTGGTCTGGACCATACACGGGGGGAAGTAGGCCTTTATTAAGGAGTGGTTGGGCCAGGATAGGGGATCCCGTGGTCACTACGCATCCGGAGAGGGCAGGAATCAAGCCTCATGTAGTTCTCTAAAGGACAATACACCTCGTGCAGGGCTGGCCCGCACACGGGGGAAGAGGGAATTTTTTGAATCGTATTGTTTGTGTAGTTTGACGTGGTGCGGTGAGGACGTAGTTGACCTGATGTGAAAATAAAAAGGGGGGGGGGTCCACGCAGTTTAACATCATACGGTGAGGACGTGTTCCATGCAGTTTAACGTCGTGCGGCGAGGACGAGTTCCGTGCAGTTTAACGTCGTGCAGTGAGGACGATGAAGACACCCCGTACAGGTCTGGTCCATACATAGGGGAAGGGATCATTATTGACTCTTATTATCCGTTCAGTTTAACATCATGAATTAAGGAAGAACTCCATGAAATTTAACGTCATGCGGTGAGGATGTGAAAACACCCCGTGCAAGTCTAGTCCGTACACAGGGGAATGGTCATTTTTGGTTTTCTTTTTGAGGTGGCTGGGCCAGGGTGTGGAATTCTGACGTCACTATGTATCATGTGGGGGTAGGAATTAGGCCTCACGTAGTTCTCTGAAAGATGATACACCCCGTGCAGGTTTGGTCTGTACATAGGGGTAGAGGGAATTTTTAAATAACCCTGTCTGTGCAGTTTAACGTCATGCGGTGAGGATAAAATACTCTTAGTTTAAGTTCATAGAGTTTGGACCATTGGGTGCTTGGCAGTTTAACTTCATGCAGCTCGGATGACGAATACATCTCATTTTTTTCTTCGTTCGTGAAGTTTATCGTCGTGTGGTAAGGACGAGGATACTTCCTGGTCTCCATGCGAAATACTTCTTCAAAAATCTCGCATTGGTAGGAGTCGTGGTGAATTTCCCCTCCATGGAGATCATGGCCTATGCTCCGTTGGAGTAGACCTTGTGTACAACATATGGTCCCTCCCTCTTGGGATCCATCTTTGGAGGTTTCTTGCTGGGCATCATTGGGTTCCGGAGGAACAACACTAATTCTCCTTCCAAGAAATACCAGAGGCGGACCTTTTTGTTGAAGGCTCATGCGATCCGGTTCTGGTACACTTCCAGGTGGTGCAGAGTGTGCAGCCAATTCTCGTCTAGCTATTCCAATTCACCGAGCCGCTTTTCTGACTGCTCATCATCTGATAATTGATCACAGATGGCAACACGGAGTGTGGGAAGTTGGAGTTCAATGGGTAGGACCGTCTCGGTGCTGTACACCAATGAGTACGGGGTAGACTGAGTAGTGGTGCAGATTGTGGTTCGATAAGCCCATAGTGCATGGAGGAGTTTATCATGCCATGACTTCTTGTCTTTGTTCACCATTTTCTGGAAGATGATGGACATGGTCTTGTTGAAAGATTTTATCTATCCGTTGGCCGCTTCATGGTAGCAGGATGAGTGGTTATCCTTGATACCATACTCATGGTATAACTTTTCTAACTCAGCAGAGAAAAAATTGGTACCGTTGTCTGTCAGTATGGTATGATGGACACCAAATCTGGTGATTATATTGGTCTACACAAAGCTAGCAATATTTCTTGCCCCAAATTCCTTGAGGGGTATGGCTTCTTCCGATTTGGAAAAGAAGTCGGTTTCCGTGAGGATATACTTCAGCTGTTTGGACGTGGCGGGAGGGGATGGTCCCACAACGTCCATCCCCCAGACGGCGAACGGCCATGAGTACTTAGCTTGATAAAGTAGCTCCAGGGTTTGGTGTATGAAGTTGGTATGAATCTGGCATGAGTGGAAATTTGTGGTAAAACGCTCGCAGTCTCATTCCACTGTGGGCCAGTAGTACCCAAGCCTTCGAACCTGATGGGACAGCTTGGTCCCTGGTTGATGTGCTCCACACACTCCTGCATGCACTTCAATCATGAGGGTAGCGGTTTCTTCTCTGTCAATGCATCTAAGGTGCACTCCATTTAGGTCTCGTTTGTAGAGGACCTCTTACTGACCTACACCACCATATAGGACAAAATTGATTTCCCTTCTCTGTATTTTCTCTCACTCAACCCTGTCTGATGGATGCTCTCCATGTTGAAGGTAGTTCGCGATGGGAATCATCTAGCAGGTGGCACAAGCATATGGCTCGGGGACACTTCTAACTTCTTGGATTTCATCCGTCTTAGCTTGGAAAACGGCAATACCATTCGACGGTGAGCAATACTGATGACCGTTTAATCTCAGTCTGGGACAGCTAGGGATATGGCTGCATTGGCTAATGCATCAACCTAAACGTTGTGGGACCAAGGAATATAAGCCAATGTTGGTTTTGTGGAGAACTCGGCCATTAGCCCTCGGACATGATCAAGTAGTAGGATTAACTCCTCCTTTTTAATAGCATAACCACCATTGACTTGCTTGATGACAAGATCCGAGTCACCTTTTAACTTAAGGTGTTGTACTTGTGTCTGGAGTGCGAGCTCCAGGCCTGCAATGAGAGCATGATATTCGGCTTCATTTTTTCTACATCCCTCTGATATGAGGAAGGAATACGGAACAACTGCCTTTTCTGGGGACACGAGTATTATCCCCAGACCCACTTTGATGAATATGGGATCTTCCATCCTCTTCCCAGTGGGGCTTCGGGACACGACGTCAAAGTACATTTAACATGCTGGGAACTTCTCTGGGATCGAGAAGATATCTTCATCAGGTAGTTCGGCGTCCGATTCAGTGGTCCTTGTTGAAGGGTGCTATGCCAGAAATTCTGCTAATGCCTGGCCCTTGATGGCTTTTTGAGGCACGAACCAGATGTCGAACTGCTGTAGGATGAACGCCCATCGGGATAGGCATCCGGTTAGCATCGGGCGAAAAAGGATTTACTTGAGCGGGTTACTCTTTGCGATCAAATGGACTTCATGATGCTGCAGATAATGTCACATCTTTTGAAACGTGATTACCAAGTCCAGAAATCTCTTCTTGATATTTGAATATCGAGTCTTGGCATTAATCATTGTTCGAATGTGGTAATAGAGACTGTTTTCACTACCCGCATCATTCTTTTGTGCGAGGAAGGCCCCCATTGACCGCTCTAGGGTCGTCACATATAGAATGATATTTCATCCTTCAACCGGGGGCATGAGCACCGGTGGGATTAAGAGGAACTTCTTCATGTTTTCGAAATCCTCTTGGCTATCATCCATCCATTGGTATGTGACCCCCTTCTTCATTAACCTGGTGAAAGGCAAACATTTTCCTACCAGGTTGGCTATGAACTGCCTAATATACGCTAAGTGTCGTTGGAATCCCCTCATATCAATGAGATTTCGAAGAGGTGGAAGTCTCAGGATAGCCTTTGTCTTCTCAGGGTCGACTTCGATGCCACGATGGCGTACGACGAAGCCAAAGAATTTCCCGGAGGTAACCCCAAAGGCGCATTTCAAGGGGTTCATCTTCAAGCTATGCCGTCGAAGCTTGTTGAAGATGGTCTCAAGTTATGACAGGTGATCCAAGTGTTGTCTGGACTTGACCACTAGGTTATCCATGTAACATTCAACGAATTTCCCTAGGAATGGCTTAAAGAACCGATGCATGGCACGCTGATACGTGGCACCAGCATTCTTGAAACCAAAGGGCATGACCCTGTAACAGAATATCCCTTGAGGGGCCCTGAAGGTCATGGCTTCTTCGTCTTCTCAGGCCATCCTTATTGGATTATATCCAAGTAGCATTCCATGAAGGATAGATCCTCATACCCGACCGTTGCATCAATTAACAACTCGGTCATTGGAACCAGGAATTCATCTTTCGGACAATGCCGATTAAGATCTCTAAAGTCAATGCAGATGCGGATTATACCATTCTTTTTCTTTACGGGGACAACATTGGCCAACCAAATGGGGTACTGGACCTCTCGAATGGTGCCTACTTTAATGAACTTATCTACTTCATCCTCTATATTGGCGGCATGTGAGGGATGTGTCCTTCTAGGGGCCTCTTTGTAGCCCCAGTGGTCTTCTGGAAGACCCAGGTGATGTGTCGCTACCTCATGATCGATTCCTGGCATTTATGTGTAATTCCAGGCAAATACATCCCGGTTTTGCCTTAGGAAAGAGGTATATACCTCGTGTTCCTCGAGAAACATGGTCGCACTAATGAGAGTGGGCCTCAGGTCTTCCTCGATACCCAGGTTTATTTCCCTGAGTTCATCCACAGTGGTGGAGATTCCTTCCTTAAATGCGGGAGGTGCATCCCTGAGATCTTCCCCTTCTTCTTCTTGCAAATCCTCATCTTCATGGTCTTACGAGGAGAGAGCTCCCATCACGAGTTCTGGGAAGTCTAGAGGCGAGGTGTCATGGGCATCCTTGCTCGAGCTTTTGCCCCCTGATTGAGGGTCAGTGGATGTTCCCACATTGTCACACTCGACCATTATGGCTGAAGTCATGAGGACATCCGAGTGCGTGTTCGGACTTGAACTCCTTCCTTCCATGTGGTTGATGGGCAAGACATAATCTCTAAAAAGATTCCTGAGGGGGTCGTCTGGAACCATTTCCATGCCATTTGGAGCAGGGATCCAGTCGACGCCATTGACGAAAGGCTTCTTTTTCTTTTTCTCATAGAACTTGGCATCGATGTAATGTGACTCAGAGAGCTCTAAAGGGGCCCTGTCAGCATGCAATGTCCCCCTTTGTCTATTGACGCAGTACTTGATACACTGGGGGTAGGATGAAGGAACAACCATGTGCTTATAGATCCATGGCCTTCCCAGCAGGGCATTGAAAGTTGTGCTCTGCCGGACCACCATGAATTCCGTGTAGGCTACCAAGTCACCAAAATGGGTCTTTAGATGAATCTGTCCCATTGGTTTCTTCTCACTCTTGTTGTAACACAACAAAGTTGTGGCAGAGGGAATTAGATCATCCTCAATGTAGCCTAGCTTACGGAGTGTCCGTAGGGGAAGGAGGTTAACTCCAGAGCCATTGTCTATAAAGACATTCCGGATCTCAATACCATTCAGCGTGCCAGACACATATAGCGGTCTGATATATCCTTGCATGATGGTGTCTTGATCCTAATCAGTGAAGTAAATCACCACATTTCATTCAGCTGGGACAATCTCCGTCCGGTAAATCTCGGCGGTAGCTACCTCAGCTTGAAAGTCTTGGGGGCTGATCAAAGCTTCGATATGCTCCTCCCTATGGTCGGCTGACAAACCCAGGGCATCTAGGATTGACAACATGGCTGGTACTGACGTCAGCTGCTTAAGGATGTTGTATTTTTACTCCAGCGGTCGACGCTTCTCCGTTGGAGGGAGATTCTAAGCGGGTGCTTTTGGAGATGGAGAATTTGACGAGGAGGGGCCGGTCGTGGGGATGGACGTTGATGGAGTTCTTGCGTTTTGAGGACTTGGCCCGACTGGTCTGTTTGTGCACCCTAGGAGACCAGACACTTTCTCCTCCTCTGGTGGGTATCGCAGAACAACAGGGAAAGAGTGGCTTCTTGTGGAGGTAGAGGGTCATTCCCTCTCCTGGTGAGTCCGCTAAGTGTTCTCCCACGGGTTTCCATGATATTAACAGTTTGGGGCGGGGTCTAGCCGTAGGGTTGGTTTCGGTCGCGGCTACGCCTCCCTTGGTATCCCCTACCTCTGTGGTTCCTTCTCCCAGTTCCTCATGAAGGGAACTTGGGTTCGTAATCATACTTTTCGTCAGGGAATGATTCCATGAGATGGATAACATTGATAGAACCAAAAATTGGCTCTTCATCCTCTGACAGGTCAACCTGGTCAGTTGTCTCTGATAGTGCCGTTTGGTGGGTCGATTCCTATGGTGCCAAATTCAAGGGCATAAATTCTACCAGGGTCGGGACTAACTTTGTCCCCGTCGCGGACTTCTCCTCTTGTGATTGTTTCCCCCTTCGACTCCGCCCAGATGACTAGATCATAGAGGATTGTGAGGCGAATGATGTCGGCTCTGCGGCTCCAGGGGCTGTTGGTGGAAGCACCAGCTGCTGTAGTTGACCTCGGAGTATGCCCTAGGCTCAGTTGATAGTCTTCCGAGTCATCCAGTTGTCAAATTTCTACCCTTGTTTGCTGGTGACTTTTTATCCATCCCTCCTCTTTGTCCGAGTTGGTGGTAGAGATACATGCCACATATACTGGGGGTGGTCCCAGCTCGACTTTTCTGGAATCTACCATCCTCTGCAGGAGGTCCTTGAAGAAGAAGCATTCTCGGATACTGTGCCCCAACATCCGATGGTAGGGGCAGTAATATGGCCTGTCATCATGACCGACTTATTCAGGTCTCCTCGGCTCTAGGAGGTGGAGCAAGTTTCAGTTCATTATGGAAATAATGCTGTCGTGGACTTTATCGTCCCGGAATGAGTATACTTTTTGTCTTTGTTCCTCAAACTAGTTTCGCTTTGTTCCTCTCTGATCGTCCCATTTAGGTGGGGGTGGCCGCTGATATGCAGGAGGCCCTTGACGATTTGGTGGAGGCCTGAGCGGCGGAGCGGGCACAGGGGCTTCCTTGAGTGTGACAATAGACACTTCAGCTCTAGGGGATATTTTCAAAGGATCCTGTGAGTCTATTCAGGACATTGAATTAGTCCGCTGCAGGGAGTCCTTAATTCTCTCGGAAATGGCCAAGAGATGGCGGAAGACAGTGGTGCACTCCACCGGTATGAGCGGTGTTCGTAGCTCATCTCTAAGATTATCGATTCATATGGCTAGCATCTCATCTGGAGAAATTGGCCTATTTAGAGAATAGGTCAAACCTTTACATCTGGTGATGAAATCATAGACCCTCTTGGTCTACCTCTACTTGCAGTTCATGAGGTCGATGACCGTTGTTTTAGGCAACGTCGAGATGAAGTTGAACATGAACTGCTATTAGAGGTCCTCCGAGCTCTTTATTGACTGGGCCGACCGACTCATGTACCAGAATAAGGTGGATACTTGCAAGGTCTGTATGAAGCATCTGAGTTCCAATGCTTCTTTTTGTTCCAGAGTTCCCATCATATGGTCGCAATAGGATGTGTAGTGCATCAAATGCTACTCTGGATCTCCCGATCCATTGAATATGGGGAATACAGGGCTCCCAAAATTGGGTGGAGGTGGTGTGTTTGTCACCCAATATGGTCAGGGTTTTCGCTCCGGCTGTATCGGAGTGTGTCGACCTTCCATTGCTTCCAATCGAGTTGTTAGTGCCTCGATGGTGTTGGTGAGTCCCTGGTTTACATCCTATTGGGCCCAGTCCTGGGCAGGCATAGCCCAAGGCATTGCATGAGGATTCGGATTGGCCGACACCAAGAGTGTAGTTTTTGTTCGTGGTACCCTCTGAGGGTTTGGGCGTACATGCTCTAGTTTCCTTATAATTGGGGGGAAATCCTGGTATTCATCATCCACATTTAGGTAGCTGGACGAACAAGGCTCCTCATTGGGAAGGAGCCCTAATCATGCTTCATTTTTCGGGGCAAGCCTTATCCTTTGAGGTGCACTTGTTGGGTGTGCATGATGTGGCTATTCTTGGGACGCACTTTCAATAAGGCAGTTCCTATGGAGAAGCTCGACGTTAAGCCGCCTCAATTATTTCATCTCTTCTTCCTATCGAGTGAACCTCTCTTCGAGTGTGAGTGGCTCATTTTTATCGAGAGTAGGAGATGGGTTAAGGGTAACCGTTCCTTTATTCTTATCCTTGTTGTAAGCTTGCAGGGTAAGTAGAGGGAGGTTAGCTGAAGGGGTGGCCATATTTATGGCAGCCCTCTGGTCCCGGGTGTGCACACCTGGGGGTTCATTGTGAGTCACAACCTGACCGGAACCGTCGTCTCCCGATCTGTCTGGATTTGAATTTTCCCTGGTGTCACCCACTGGGTTAGCCTATATGGAATTGATGAACGCATATTGCGGGGTGGAGGGGACGTCATCTTCCAAATAAGAAGAGTATCTCCCACATCTTTGGTTGGCCTTCCCTTTCATAACCTGGGATTGCCTTCGGAATTCTTGACGAAGGGTGACCCAGAGTGTTTTTTTATGCGACCTTATGGTGCACCTTCCTCTCATAGGGGATGATGATTCAAATGACGGGATAGAATGGGAACCTCCTCTTCTGACTGTCCACCCAAGATGAGAGAATACCGACTCTTATGGGGGAGGTTGTTGTTGAGGGGTTAATAATGCCCCCAACCCTAAGGGCTGGGGCTGGCTCTGTTCCCTGGATGTTGACTCTCTTCTCGATTTTATTGGTCTTATGGGGGAATTTTTTGTTAAAAATGCCCCCATACCTTTATGTTGGGGTTGACCCTAGATTACGGTAGTGGATGTGGCTATCACGACCTACCTGATGTCGCATTCTCCCATCCGGGGGTGAACCAGATTTGGTGCTGAATTCACCTGTGTATCAGTCCCTTCTGGGGAGGCAGGCAAAGATCGATGATTGGTCTCTCTTAAGAAGAGGCCTGTTGTATGCTCTCGGTGGCCTGATTCAAGAGTTTTTGAAAGGATTGTTCCAGTTGGGCCTGACAATTATGGGACTTACTCAAGGCCCGACTATGTTGGGTGTGTTGCCTTTCCTAAATAGGGGGTCCACTCGATTGACATCATTCCATGATGACGTTGCGAGACACCATGCTGAACGGGTTTTTCTGGGTGGGGAGCGGAGTGAAATGCAGAGCGTTGTGTTCCCCCCATCCCCTAATATGGACTCCTGTTGGAGCATCACTCATGAGGCGGTGTAGCTCGTGTAGTGCACGAAGGCAGGCTATCTCCATATTCCCTTTGCGCCTCTCGGGGCATTGTTGTTGCCTCGAGGAAAGGGCCTTCAGTTCAATGTGATTCAAGATGTCTCCTATCATCTTGATGTGGTCTACATACCCGTCATAGGACAGGAAGCTCGATTTCATCCGGCATAGGGTCATCTATATATTATAGCAGATGTCGTGCATGCATTATCCTGAAAACTCTCTAGGTATGTCGAACTGAGAGGTGGCTATGGGCGTAAACATAACTGGAATATCATCCCTGAATAGTCATTTCCTCAGGTGCAACATATCGGCATACTGCTCTGCTAGTGACTCCTCCACCTGGTTAGCCCAACTAAGGTGCTCACTGTAGTCGGAGGCAGTGTGACCGGTAGGTATTGAATTGTCTTGTGGGTAATTCTGAGGTGGTTTAGAAGATGAACACGGCCCTGGAATGGCTCCTGGTCGAAGAAGGGCGTCTCTAGAGACAAGCTGGAAATCTGACATGCTCGATCCCGTCCTTCTGAGTACCTCATCATACGAGGGCCTTTCGGTGCTTGCTTCGGTAGGGGGAGGGCCTTCCTGTAAAAATAATATGTCATCATGTGGAGGATCTCTACAATGGAAGTCGTAATGGTGAGGACTACCATTACTGCATGATGCTTCACTGCATAGAGGACATTTTCAGTGCACACCCTGGGGAGGACCTCCAAGGCGGGTTGCAGTTAGGGTAGGACCTTCTAGATGTGTGGTGTCGTTACGGGGAGGAACTTCACAAAAACTGCCATCATGGTGAGGATGACCATCATGGCTTGGAGTTCGACTCTCATCCTAGGGAGGAACTTCAGGACATGCCGAGACAAGGGGAGGATCTTCGTGTTGCTTGGGTCCATTGCGGGGAGGACCTTCGCAATGGAAGTCATGGTGGAGAGGGCTACCATCACAGTTGTGGAAATGGAGATGACTACCATTACTGCTGACACAGGGAGAATATCTACGGGATACATCCTTGGGAGGGCCTCCAGAATGTACTACAATGAGGGCAGGGCCTTCTCGTTGTTTGACGTCTCTACGAGGAGGACCTCCATTATCAGGGTGGCGAGGACTACCACCATGATTTGATTCCCGGCTATGCAGAGTTTCGTTGCAGTGTAACCCTTGGGGAGGACCTTCAGGGTAGGCCATGACAAGGGGAGGTCCTTCTTGTCATGATGAGACGTCACTATGGGGAGGGCCTCCGTAGTTGCGAATATGATAGCGAGGACTACAATCACAATCTGTGGTCCCACTGAATGGAGAGTGATTGCAGTGTATACCCCGGGGAGGACCTTTAGGGTGGACCGCAGCAAGTGGAGGAACGTCTTGCTGCTCGATCTTCTAGTCACGTGGAGGTTTTCTGTGACTCTCATAAAGAGAGGAGCTCTCCTGACCAATCGTTATATGCCCACAGGGGAATCCCCCACGGGTGCTCAGGGGAGGACCTTCAGAGCTGCTGGTAGCGACATTGCTGGGAGGACCTTCGCAACTGCTACTGCCACTCCCATAATTTGGTAATGGGTGGGCAGGGTTCCTAACCATTGATGTGATCTTAGCAGCATTGGGAACCCTAGCTTTTAGCAGAGTAGAGTCATGAACCCGCTCTTTATTTTTTGGCTGCCTTCGGCGCGTTCGGGGTGCTCTTTTGTGGGCAGCGGGGACCATCAGCTGTTGGCAATGGCCTTAACCTCATTTGGTTCCCTCTCTAATTGGGTCTCGTGATGCATTCAGGATATTCCCACTAACATCTTGGCTTTTAGCAGGGATATATGCCTACTCTGGGGAATCCACCGTGATGGACGGGTGTCCCCCAGTTAGAACGAGTGGAGCTGCTTGATCCGGTTGCCCTTGCATCGCAGAATATAGCCAGAGACCCTCCTGGGATGAAGCAGGGATGAAGATCTACTCTGAGGTGTCTATCTCATCTCTTAGATGAGTCACCTCAATTGTAAAGATGGGATCACGGGCCCGATTCCTTGCTGTTGCCGCTGATGCAATTACATGCTGGCAAGTCTGCAAGATATGATCTTGGATTGATATCTGCTCCTCCATCATTGCCAGGATATGTAGAGAGACATATTTGGCTGGAATGAGTATGAAGGCCCATTCTGGTATCGGAGTAGGAATATCTTGCTCCAGTCCTCCAGTGGTCAGTGGGTACTGACAATTCTCCTTTTTCAGGGTAGGTGAACGAATCTTCCCATGTACTGGGATACGCCGGATTATCTCTCAGTTTGCCGCCACATCGGGGTGGCATACTTTGCTTGCACCCATAGGTATCTAGCCCTACACATATGTTTTCCCACCGTATCGATTCGGTGGCCTTTGTTGGTGGGGAGACGTGCCCGCCTATGATTTGCGGCCACATCTAGGTGGTGGGCTTTGTCAATTGCCACCATGTTAAAATTGTGGGCGTCAAAAGAAACTGCTAGGAGATGGTCCTGCAGGTGCCGGGTCACCACCACATCAATCTGGTGGGCCTCATGACCTAGGGGAAGCAGAGGTGCCTACCGAGTAAGTGTCGTGCTGCGTGAGCGACGAGCTTGATAGAGATCGGTGGGGATGCGTGTCAGCTCGTGTGATGCCGCCATGTCTGGATGGAGGGCTTGAGAGGATCGAACAGGTGTAGGGGCATGTTTGTCGTATGTCTCCGTGGCTGGGCAGCGGAGCTCCCCCTCAAGGACCAGGGTGATGACCGGTCCCCGATTGTACGTCTGTCGCCCTCGTCGGGCGGTCCGAGGGGATGGATCTTAGAGAGCGTGGGTCTAAATCCTCTGGGAGACATCCTCCTCGGTGTGAGGAAATCGGGTCGCGGCATGACCGCGATGGCGTCTGCCGGCGGGGGCCTTGGAGAGGAACCCCCGTTCATTAGGGATGAAGTCCTCAACATCGACCTCATCCACCTCCCTAAGATAAGGGAGGTATTCATTATCTCGTTCCGGGGATAGACTCGCGAAACTGTTGGAGACAGCGACTGGAGCTGTCTGGATCCGCCTTTGCGGTTGCTGTTGGGTAGGTGACTGGCGAATCTTGATGGATTAGATGGCATGCATGGCCGCCTATACTATTGGGAAAGTACCATTCACGTGGTACTCTTGGATCAATGCATCCGAAACCCAGCGTTGAAGACACTGGGTGGTTGACGGGGTCCTCCGTTGTTGAGGAAGTCCCATCCTTGCGTTGTTGGAAACGTGCACTTGTGAGTTCCTTTGCGATGCCATTGGATCGAAGGGAGTTATGAAAGTGGTATCTGCAAAACATTTTAGCAAATACAAGCAGTAAACCCATCAAAGCAGTATCTCATAATCTCATGCGTAATTAATGACCTTGCTTGGCCCTCCTTTAGAGCATGAGGGTCACAGGGTGGGATTAAGTTGAATCTGTCATGTTTGGTTAAAGATTCACATCGGGTTCACCATTTTTTGTTTTGTTTTGGTATTTCAGGCCCCAAAACACCCAATGGCTCCGTATCCAATGATTAATGGACCTGCTTTCCAAAGACATGCTTTATTCAGATGGTCTGACCAGTGACTCTTAAGAACTCACATTGGTCGAGAGGATGGGAAGTCAGGCTCATCACACCTTTTTTGGGGGGAAATTATTAACTATTTCGGGACTCTCTTATATATTTAAGATGTATTCATATGTTCGTGAATCTTTGGTTTATACCCAAACATAGTATCCACAGATTTTACTTTGGTGGGAAATGGTCATCTGGGCGTAGGGGATTCAGAGTCATTAAGGCCTGAGGTTTACCATCCCTCATTGTATTAATGACCCCATTGAGTCTGGACACAATGAGACAGTGCTAGGAGAAGCTCAGCGAACCGATGTGAAGACAGTCAGATCGACCGTTTGTTGGGCTTGAACCTCTTGGAGGCTTCCTACGCACCCTGCCTAGGAGAATGGGATCAAAGTCCACGTAGTTAGCATTAGCTTGGGGATTATGCTCTAGGGAAACCCAGAATGATGGATTGGGGCTTACACTCTGAGAAGGTCCAAAATATTGGTAGACCAATGTGAAAGGGGGTCGGAATGACCCGTTTTGGGCTTGAATCTCGGGGAGGCTTCTTACGTACCCTGCCTAGGAGGCAGGGATCAAAGTCCACGTAGTTCGCATTAGCTTGGGGCTTATGCTCTGGGGCAGCCCGGAATGATGGATTGGGGCTTACACTCTGAGGAGGCCCATAAGGGGATGTCATGGTCGATGCTTACTCTAACCCCATGTGATTCATGCTCGGTGTGAGAGACAAGAGGCAGCAGGGACCAGAGGATCACGTCGCGAAAGGTGCGTTCGTGAGGAGTGGAGTGGGGCTTATGCATGAGGGAATCCCATGAGGTCAGGGCTTACTCCGAGATAGATGCCTGGGGCGACAAATCCCAGTGGGAGAGGGAAAGGGGGTGCTCCTATGCCCATCTCCTATCTTGCAGTGCATGAGGGCTTCCTTCTGATGGCTATTTTATCTTCTCCAAGGAACCCTCAACAAGTGGAGGGCAGAAAGGGGATTCCCGAGCTCAGAATCCACATTACCGTGGGAATGTGAACCCAGGAATGCTTCGGAAATCTGCTCAAGGGTCGGGGAAACCCCTTTGCCCCTATTTACCATGGGTATGCGAACTCAAAATGGCGTGCTGATGTGCCTGAAAGTTACACCATGCAGATTCGGTGGCTCTGGTGGAGGCCTCGGCCTGGGGCCGATGAATAGGCCAATGAGGGAGTCGTAGAGGACTTGGCTGGATCAGAGGAATTTTATCTGTCTCGGGAAATGAGAACACTGAAGTATTTGGAGAGCCACCAAGAGGTATGGGTGGTGGCACCCTTCGCGTGGGGAAGTGCCACGCGGCTGGAGAAGCTGTCCGCGAACCATGGTGGTCTGCAGACTGATTGGGGTACCGTGAAATAGGGTGGTTCGCGGCTTCGGGTTTGATCCGTGAACTAGGGTGGTTCGCAGAGGGTTCAAGGCGGGCAGTGGCGTCCAAGGGCGGCACCATTCGGAGGGTCGTCGGTCGGGGCTTTTCCCGCGTAGGAGAGTTCTACGTAGTGCGACGAATGGGAAAAGAGGCATAAACTCTCTGGTCCATGGGGAAGTCATCCGCGGAGGGGGTATGGTTCGTGATTCTCCTTGTTTTGGTTATTTTAGGTTTGCGGTTCACCAAGTTATTATGCATTTTACAATTCCTTGTTAATTCGTATACCTACTGTGGTTCGCGGATGGGAATTTCGCTATTTGAAAAATCCAAAGCCTTCCTTCAACCGTTATCCTTCCGAATCTCCAATCCCTCCGAATCTAATTTCAGTTCTTCGATCCCCCTTTCTTTCCCCCTTGGTCTCATTTTATAAAGTGGGGAAAGAAATGTATCTGTGGCCACATGACACCTTTTGCGGAGGCCCATAACCAAATACCCGTTTTACAGCTGACTTGGTCAATCAGCGATTCGCGGTGAGTATTGAATGCTTCCCCTCCTCTGTGAGGTGAAGTCAGGGAGTGCTCTGCGGCTGCGGAGGGTTCCGCCTCTATTCCGCAAATGACAGCGGGTGCGGCTTGAACCGGTAGATGCAGTCTGCGGTTGGGGCGGTTCGTGATGGTGAACCGGAATGGCGACCATCCTGCCTCACAACTGTGGAGGCTCTCCGCCTCCATTTTGTGAAAGAAAATGGTTCGCAGAGGGGGTGACTCGCGGGGCCTGGCCATGCTGCGCTTCCATGGGATCGGTTCGCAGACCGGTCCTCTTTGTGTCCCTTCTTTGATTATTTTCCCCAATTCTTTGGAGGATTTGTGTAGAATCTCCTTTGTGGATTTTTCAGGACCCTACATTTACCAAATTAAAATTATATATATATTTGTTGGTTATTAGCATATGTTTTCTACCAACTTTGAGCTACCTTGATATGCTCCTGAATGGATACAACCTTCACTACCATTTCATTAGCAATATCATGTCCCAATAGCTTTCTTTCTTCAAATTTAGCCCATCATGTTGGAGTTCTACATTTCTTCCCATAAGGGACTTCATTAGGTTCCATTTGAATGCTTGAGTTAAATAAATTATTATAATAAAACTCAACTATAGAAAGTTGTTGATTCTAACCACCTTTAAAATTTAGAGAAGTAGATCTTAACATATCCTATAGGGATGGAATTGTTCTTTTAAATTGACCATCAATCTAAGGATAATAAATAGTACTGAAACTCAATTCTGTATCATGTGATTGCTGAAGAGTTTGCTAAAACAAAGAGGTAATCCTTAGATCCTGATCCTATACAATGGAATTTGGTACTTCATACATCCTTACCACTTCCTTAATGTATATCTTGTAAAGCTGATCCTGAGATAAGTCTTATCTGAAAGGGATAAAGTGTATTGACTTTAAAATGTGATCATATACCCCCCATGTAACATTAGTCCGTTTAGAGGTTTTGGTAAGTCCAATGAAAAAATAGACAGTGATGTTCTCCCATGTCCATTCTGGTATGGGTAATGGATACAACATCCACGTAGAATTTTTTATTTCAGCCTTAACTTGTTGGAATACCAAGAAACAGATGCAAACTTTTTGATATTTGTCTTCATGTCATCCTACTAGAAGTGTTATTTGAAATCCATATACATATTCATACTTCTAGGATTAATAGAGAATAAAGAACTATGAGATTCCCCTAATATCACATTCTTTAAATCCATTATGGAATTAAAACATTCACGGTTGTGGAACCTTATCTTTCTATCTTGATCAAGGTTAAACATGAGAACAATTATAACATTCTTGTTCATATTTTCATCTTCCTTCACACCTCCTTAATCTTCACTTATATAGAGGGTTGATTATTTATTTAATAAAGATAATGTTTTCCACTTCCTACGGTATTTCAAGAAATATCCCTTCCAAATCCATAAATATTAGATCTTTTTTGATCCTTATCATGGATAATTTGGAATGATTATTTTGACTCAAAGCATCATCCACCATGTTTTCTTTCTCATGCTGGTAATGTATTGAGAAGTCACAATCTTTTTTGAACTCTAAATATCTTCTCTAGTGTATGTTCAACGCCTTTTTTGTGAATATAAATTTGATATTTTTATAATCAGTATATATATATCACACTTTTCTCCGTAAAGATAATGCCTCTATATCTTTAATGAAAAAAAATTCTATTGTTGACTCTGAATCACGAGTTGGGTATTTTTTCTCATGAATATTCAAATTCCACAAGGAATAATCATTGACCATGTTATTTTTCTTAAGAACACATCCAACCACATCTTGGATACATCAGTAATAATTAAAAACACTTATCCACTATAGGGTAATGTAAGAACATGTTCACTGACTAAACTTCTCTTCAGTTCCCTAAAATTTTCCTCACATTCACAATTCCAGAGGCACTGGACACCCTTCTGAGTTAACTTGGTCATAAGATTAGATAGATGTTAAAAACTATCCATAAACTGTCAATAATATTAAGCCAAACCATGAAATCCATGGATCCTTTTCAATCTAGTCGGTCTAGGATAACATTCAATAGCCTCTATATTTGATAGATCTACTACTATATCATATATTGAGATTATGTGACCCAAATTTGAATCCTTTTTCTGAAAAATTCACACTTTTTAAAATTTTCATACAGTTCTCCTTCCATAGGTTATTTAGTACAATTATAAAATGGTGTTCATTGTCTTTAAATAGATAATAATATCATCTATATTGACTACCTCAAACTTGTCATGTTAATCCCGAAAGACTCTATTCATTAAATCCATGATGATAGAAGAGGAATCAGTAAGAATAAAATTCATTAATTTATATTCATAGTGTCCATACCATGTACGAAATTCCATCATGGGCATGTCCTCCTCCTTGACCTGCAATTGATGATATCATGAATGGAGGTCTATCTTGAAAATGTATTGACCACTATGAAATTGATCAATCATGTAATCAATATGGGTAAGGGGATACATTTTCTTGATTGTGATCTAGTTCAACTCATGATAATCAATGTAGAGTAACATTGATTCATATTTCTTTTTCATTTAATGAATAGGTTCATTCTATATAGAGACACATAGACGAATGAATCCATTATCAAGGTTTTCATGGAGTTTCTTCTTCGATTCCTAAAAGTCAATTGGGAAAATTCTATATAGAGACATTGAAATTGTTGTGGAACTGGGTATGAGTTATATTAAGAAATCAACTACACATTTTGATGGAAGGCTAGAAAACTCTTCCAAAAATACACCCAAAAATTCATAGACAACATTAATATAATCGATTTCGATTTTCTCAAAAACCATTTGAGATAAAAAAAAACCCATTATAAAAGGGAATTAACACCCATAAACTGGATGTAACCTCCATAAGAAGTTCATACGTATTGTCACATTGACAGAAGATCATAGGATGTTTTGAAAGGTCAAATATAACTTCCCTTCCTTGACAATTGATGTATTATTTATACAGAGAAAGCCAATCCATGCATAAGAGGACATCAAATTCAACCATATAAATAATGGAATGATTTTTAGGAAGCACATTCCCAAAAGAAATTCAATCAGAGAGGAATCATAGAATTGAGATGAAATCATCATACCATTAGTGGGTTTCACTACTAATTCCTCATCCATTATATTCAGTGGAATATTAATACCCTTAAAAAATTATTTATATATAAAATATTGGGTAGATAAAAAATCATATAATACATTAACAGTTATAGAGTTGATGGTATGTGTACCTTTCACCCTATCATTAACACACTCCTCATCAAAAACATCGATCCCATAAGATTTCCCCTTATCCCTTGGTTTAAGAGCTTGTTGAGGCCGATCATCATTATTATACCTTGGGTTTGGGAACAGGTAAACATAATGCCCAATATCCTTACACTTGAGTAATTTTAGCATGGGAGGTGAATTATATGTTGATTTTTTCTCTATTTGCATCATTCTACAACTTTTTCTCATCAGTGCGGTAGTCAATTCTTGGATGGCCTTCCCTTCTACACTTAAAATAATTATTATAACCCATAAGACAATTACCTTCATGATTTTATCGACACATAGAGAATAAATGTAGGATCAAATTATTCTCTTCATGGTTTGTAGATTTTCAATTAAACTTCATTTTCGTTTTCCTATTAAAACCAGATGATTGACATTTTAATCCAACATCCATTTCAACTTTGATTGCACAAAAAAATACACTCTTATATAATAATGTCTCTTATGGACAAAAAACTTTTGAGACTTGTATTTAATATACTAAAGAGCCTATCAACTTTATTTTCAGATTTGATGGTAATTATAGAAGCATACCTCACAAGTCTTGTGAAATTAGCCTCGTAAGTACCAACAGATTCATCATCATGTTGATTTATCTCAAGGAAATCCTTTTTTATCTCTATATGAATAAAATTATGAAATTATCTATTAAAGAATCAGTTCTTGAACTCATCCCAATCCACAGATTCAATTTCCTCTTGATTCCATGTATTCTTGATTAGACTCAAATACTGGTCTACTTTACATTTTAACAGATTAATAGATAGAATGAATTCATCATGATATGAACACTATAGAACCCAGGATATATTTTTAGTGGTATTGATTCAGTTTTTATAAAAAAAAGGATCAAAATAACACTGAAATAAGGTTGAAATTTCCTCATTAGGCACTCAATAAAATATTTTCCACTCTATTTATCGTTTGGAAGCTTAGAATGATTCATATATTGAGAAATCTGTGTGAGAATCGCAATGAGGTTTTTTATTCTAGCTGCTATATAATTCAGATGCTTCAGAGAACATTCATTTCATTATCCGTTTCAATCACCATTAATGTGGTTCCTTCATGTTTCAACCATTGTCTAAAACCAAAAAACATAGATTAAGAAACAATTATCATAATGGGCAACAATATAATGAGGAAAAAAACTTATAAGATATATAAATTATGACACATTATTTAATATATAACACCTTAGTTTTATCCTAGCTTATTCATACCCAAATTATATTTAAATCTTTTATGTTTTTTCATGAGGAGTTTTGTGAATTCCCAAAGAATATCCTAGGAAAGTGTCAAATCAAGTCTACAGTAAGGACCATTTTCATGTACCAAGTTACAATACGTCAATCCCAAAACACATTTTCATTGTTGTTACTTCTACGTACATATGTATTTTATCCATATACACTTGTATTATCCAGATAGATAATTATTGATATGAAACCACTCAATCTATCCTTTACCAAAATTCTTTGAAATTTTACTATACTTTTTTTATCCTTAGACTTATCCCTATAAATGTCCATAGGGTTATCACTAATGTTTTCTAATTATATCTTCCAAATTATATATATATATATTTTCTATGATACCAACTATAGATATCCTCTATTTTCATACATTAACATTACATAATTATTTCAGAATATTTTAAATATTATACAAATATATTTCCAAATACAATACTAATATTGTGCCTTTAGAACAATTTAAACCTAAACACGGGTATATAAGTTAGCTAAATTATCTCCCACTAGGTTCTTTATGAATATCACCCTTCGTAGAAACATCAAAGATAATACATATCTTCATTACCTGGGGAAGGAAACATAAAAATGTATGAGCTCGGATACTCAGTAAGGGTAAATAAGTGAGACATGTAAGTTTAAACATGATCATAGGGTTACGTGAACATGATCATAATATTAAGATATCATAGCCCACATATCATAAGATTAGAAACATGACTCATGGAAAAAATCTTGGATGACCATAATACATGAATCATAAGGAAATATAGAACATAATCCATGAAATCATATCATAGGAACAAGACATGGAATTATTGCATTCATAAACATGTGATATCATTTTTTATTATTCAAATAACATTGCTAGAACATATCAAGGAATGTCATGGGAACTGCACCTACTAGATAGAAAATATTTCTATACCCATTCATAATACATTCCTTGTAATGGATCGAGGTTTTCCGTCTTCCCATAATAGATCGGGTTTCCTCATCATCCATCTTCATGGTGACTACACCTATTGGGCGAGACACACCACCATCCCAAGTCGTAATCCATTCCTTATAAAGGATAAAGTTTCCCCATATTCCCATATATGATCAAGACCATTGACTCAATTCACATCATTACCTCATGAGAAATAAATCTTCCCTAAATGAATTAGATGGAGATATAAGACACACCCATCTCATAATAAAATCATTCATAAATTTTCCACAAGACAATAAAACTTACATCATATCGTGACCCCGAAAAAGAGATTGGTTTTATAAACTACATATATTAATAAAACATTCATCACATCATAACCTATGGAAACTAGATAGGTTTCACAATAATTTAATAAAAGAATAACCCATGAAAAGAAGTGTGTTTCAAAAGAATATAACATGTGGAAGAGAAATGGGTGTCACAAGTGTCATTCCATCAAAACATAAACCATTCAAGAAATAATATAAATGGAACCTTTGGATAATTTCCTATAAGGTAATTAGTAACATCAATGGAAGTTATCGTATATGCAAAATAACATGGAAAGATATTTTGATAACCTTTCATGAGGGGAAATATTCATTTTTCTTTAAAAATGTCTCTTTAAAACATAAAACCTATAAAATTCCATATTATTGAAAATAAACATTAAAAAATAAAAAGAGATATTTGATAATATTTTAGAAACATTTTTTTTGAAAAATTATAATGAGAGCTTAAAAATGTTTTGAATACCATTTTCATTGAAAACTTATAATAGAAGGTTGAAAATTTTGTGAAAACCATATTTTGGAAAATAATTTGAGTTATTTTAAATAAAGATTGAAAAACATAATTTTTTTAAATATATTTTACATTAAAATGATATTAAAAGGACGTATTTCAAAAAAAAATCGAATACATGGTTCTTTAAGTTCATGGCTTGGGTCTCAAAGAACTAAAATTTAGACAAAACTACTTTTCCCACATTGTAACTCATGAAACATAAACCCCGTGAAAGAGAGATCATAAAATGGATTTCTAAATACCCATAAAATTAATGATAACATTTCTATATTATATTCATGGTAAGTATAAAAACCACAAATAATATATGAGTGGTGAATAAGGTATAAATCTCATAGAAATAAAAGTGCAACAAGAAATACCATTACTTTGTGTATTGAATCTCTTCGTACTCGTTCAAACCCCCTATATAATAAATATAAGTTTATTATAAATATATCAAAAGAAATAAATTATTATATATAATACCATATATTGTTTTATTATGAATTTATATTACCCACTTGTTAACAATTCTATGTTGATGGTTCACTTTAGGTAATATCGACTTTATTCTTTGCATGTGTCTTAATTTTTTATATCTTTGGACCTTATACTTATATCATGATTTATATAATTCAAAACATGATATTAAGTTCATTTATATTTATTATATATGTATTATAATAATTTATTTAATATATAATTATGAAATGTAATACACCATTCATGGAGATAGTATGCCATACATACACATGAACACTATTTCTGTTTAATGGTCATATTGAAAGGAAGAAATTAAAGGAAATATATGTTCGTATATATATATATATATTATCATTATATTATCTTTACTATATCATATATATCATATCATTTTACTAAACCCATCCTTAATACATTCTATGTAGTGTGAGAACGAATCACATCCCATTGAGGGGGAAGTAGTCCACACTTCCTCAAACGAAATTATCATATTTATAAAAAATAGAATGTATAATTATATGTGATTTAAAATAAGAAAAATATATTATAAAAATAACATATATCATATATATCACATATAAACCTATTTTTATCATAATTCCCACCATGTGATTTGGTGAAGGAAAATGAACAATCCTCGTTTCGTGAGACAGTAATTCTCCATAAAAATATACAGTATGTTCATTACCCATTAGATGGAAGTATGTATAAGTGTTGGTCAAAACCTTACTATAAAAATAGTTAAATATATTTAGGATACTTGGGTTGTTAAATAATAATGGAATAAAAAGAATTTATATAGGGGAGAAAAAAAGGATCTTGTGGGAGGGTGTTACCTCTTAATCGAGTAACTCCTTTTTGTTTTCACGAAAGGGTGGACTTGGATGGTTATAATTAAAAAGTGAGGATTCAATATGTAAAGAAGTGATTTTGTGAATTGTATTGTGTAGATCATGGAAGAACCTAATAGGTTTGAGTGGTGTAAATAATGGGTAGAGGTGGGGGCCTTTTATAGGGAAGGTAGGAGACATACTTGGAATTTTTTTAAATAAGATAGGTGTGACCACATTGTTACAAAAAAAATTCATAAAAACCCAAAAAAATAATGGAAGGTTTTTTTATGAAATGTGTCTATAAAATGGGTTATTGAAAAATGGCTAGTTTATTTAGGCCCTTAAGTTTAAGATTTAATCCCTTGTTAAGATTAATTTTACCTTAACAACATTAATTAATTTTAACTACATTCACAAAACTTTTTGGTCAAATGATAAGTTTTTAATAACACAAGTTTTTATATACCTTCTTTTTGAATAAATTTAATTTTCCTTTGTGTCTTCTAATGCACTAATTTAAACATTCCTTTCACACAACACTGACTTGGCGTATATTACACAACTCCAAATTAGTGTACGTTATAAAACACCAACTCATCATTTGTATCATGTAATAATGACTTGGTGTATGTTATACATAACTAACTGGGCATATGTTACATGAATCCATCTTTGTTTATGTTAAATGGAACAACGACTTGGTATATATTACACGCAACACTGGTGTTTCTACAAAAAATCATTTTTTATTTATACATATTTAAATGAGATAATCATAAACTAGTTGTGAAACATAGTAATATTAATATTAATGACTACTTTTAAAATATATCATATAATTTTTTATATAAATAAAACATATTGATAAAGAACGATATGATTTCTTGCTAAAGTCCTTTTATGTTTAAAAATATCGGTTTCTCAAATGAGAAACATTTAATAATAATATTATTTTTATATAAATTTAAAATTTTAATTTCATAAATTGAAATTCACTTTAGAATTTAGAATTTTCAAATTATGGTAGGGATAATTTTTGGGATTTTTCTTAGAAAATTCATTTTTAGATGAATAGTGAAAAACACCGGATTCTAATTCAGAACTAATTTTTATCTAATTTATTTATAAGGTCAAATTGGTTTTTTATTTGGTATAAAAGTTTTATTAGATTATATTTTTATAAATTAATCGAATGTGGGTAATTTGAACCAATTTCACATTCAAATTGGATATAAAAACACTGCAAACTTTTAATCAATTATACTTTAAACCCCTTTATTGTTGACCCGATTGTGGGATTAATTTTAAATTAATTTTGACCACTTATATGTTTTTAATTTGGAAAAATTGGATTCCATGTTTGGAATTAAAATACATTATAATGTCTAAAAATCTCTACTTAGTTTCTTACAAAAAATATTAGTGAACATGATTCAAATTAATTACATCGATTAAGGAAAAATTAAACTTAATAAGGGACTAAAGCATAACATTAAGGCCCAAAACAACCTATAAAATTGTCCAAAAAAAGTAAATGGCCATATTTATACCATATATTCCATTTTATCTGATTTTGATCATCATTGGATACACTTGTAACATGAAAAATGTGGGTGTAATTCTCTCTTCAAATATTTACTAGAGTGCCACTCCTACTTTCCTATTAAAGGACACCACCTCTCCCACTTATTCAAACCTATAAAACCACATGAAATTATCCAATACCTACTCAATCCACTTCAAAAAAATAGTACCTTTTTCATATAATCCTTCACTTGGGAATAATGAAATTCAAGGAAGCCATTTGGCAGAGACCAAAAGGTGTTACCTGATTAAGAGGTATCATTTTCTCTCAAGTCTTTTATTTTATTTTATTTCCCACACCCTCACATTTTTTTATTTTTATAACTTTATAAAAAACATTATAATAAATATACTATGATTTTTATGATATGTTTTAAACCTACACATACACACACCTCTAACTAATGGATAATGAACATAATGTTTTTTGTGTAAAACGAACTACTCCCTCACTAAACAATGATTGTTCAATATTCATTACCGCCTATTAGGGAGAAAATTATGATGGATACTGTATTTATATATTTTATATATTATATATATAATTTCTTTATGATTATATATTACTTTTTATGACACATATCATTTTTACTTTCCCTTTTATGTTAATAGGATAATTTCTTTTGAGGAAGTGTGGGCTACCGCTCCCTCAAAGCGATATGATTCGTTCATACACTACATGGATTGCAGAGAAGATATTTTTAGTGAATATATAATATATATATATATTATTTTCTTTCAGTCAACACGACAATTAAATAGAAATAGTGTTTTCGCGTTCGTGGGTGGACAATGTGCTCAGGCACTACAGCGAGGGAGATGGGTTAGATGGCAACCCCCGGTTGGCGGGTTAAAATTGAATGTAAATGGTTCTTGTTCTGGGGGGATCATGAGGGGCGGTGGTGTTCTCCGTGATTGCTGGGGTTCAGTGCACATTGATTTCAGTGCCTATTATGGGCCAGGCACTTCTACAGGTACAGAGTTTAGAGCCCTCCTTACGGGTCTCACTCTGTGCAGAAGGAGAGGTCTCCGGGTGATGGAGGTTGAATCAGATTCAGATGTTCTGGTTAGATCTCTTCAGGGTGCATGCGACGTGGCTTGGAATCTGGTGTATGTTTCTAGAAGGTGCAAAGTGGAGACTAATTAGGGCAGGTTGATCCATCATAGTGTGAGAGAATCCAACTTTGCGGCTGATGTTTTGGCTCGCGGGGGTAGGCCAGAGGAGACTTTAATAGTGTATGATAGTCTTAATTCTCTTCCTTAAGAGTGTGTCAATGTGATATGAAAGGAATCACTTGGTCTTCACTACTTTTTCCCTCCGTGACTTGTATCCGTAGAGTTTCTTGTCTTCTTAATAAAAAATAACTTTCAGTCAATTTTACATTGTTGAGACTCAAGTTTCTTTATGCACGTAAATTAACTTTAGAAGCATATATATACTTCCCTTTTACATGTTATATCATGAATTTACTTTAATTCATCATATTTTAAGCTTCATTTAATTTATTTTTTTACATGGAGATTTTGATCCCATGTTACCAAGTTATAAGAGTTTATTGAGACAATTTCATCACATTTCATGATAATTTATGTTTATGCTTCCTATAATGAAATTTTATGATCAATATCCTATGAAAACTCATGAGTTTTCTTATAGTGTATTTATTCAAGATATATCCTCATATTAATACCATTTCCCACTCTTTGGTACTTAATATAATGTTTTAAAGTGAAATCTGATTGTCTCTCTCTCCGGTCGGAAATATATTGTATTCAAGAACCATGTTTTAAAAAATGTTTTCAAAATATATTTGTTGAAAAAGTTCAAGGAAAATGATTTTAAATTTTTTTATTGTTTTTAATGATTCCTTTATAATTTTTAAATCTATTTTCAATTAAAATTATTATCAAAAGTATTTATGTTTTAAAAATAATTTTCAATGAAGAAAAGATATTTTCCCCAAGAAATGCATTTAAAATAGATTTAAAAATTATTTCAAATATAGGATAACATTCACAAGTATTACTCATTTTTTATGGGGAAATTATTCAACGTTTTTATTCATATTATTTCATTGAATGGACTATGTTTTGATGGAATTATATTGATGAACCCCATTTATCTTTCATGGATTATATTCTTTTGAAATCGGCTTCTTTTTATGGGTTTTGTTTATGATGAAATGATTTTCAAACCTATATTTTTTACATATGTTATGATATTATTACATGTTTATAATACCCATTTGATTTCATGGGTTATGATATGATTGTTTATGATTTTTTGTAACATGTATGCATGATTTCATTATGGGATGGGTGAGAAATATATCTTCCTCCAGCACATTTTGAAATAATTTATTTCTTGAGGGATATATTTGGATGGAATGAGAAATGAAATAGGTTCAGTATTACAGGGCTGGAAAGGGAAATAAACTCAGTTCAATGATATAGGGCTGGAACGAGGGTTGAACACAGTTCAGTAATACATGGCTAAAACTGGATGTGAACCCAGGTCAGTAAAAGTCTATTCCTACTATGTTGGTCTCTTCATAAATGCCTTGACTACTATGGAAATCATTATAAATGCTTATGTTTCATCCACAACTCCATGTTTGTTTCCTATGATTTTATATCTTATGTTCATTATTTCCTTGTGATTCATTTCTTCTGAAATGAAATGATTTATTCCATAATTCGTGTATATGATATTTGATATACCAGGTATGTTCTTCTATTTTCATGATAATGTTCTCATGCATTTGTTCTCATGATTATTCCTACATATCTTCCTAGTTTACCCTTTCTAATCATTTAATTTGAAACTTTTTTGTGTTTCCTTCCCCAGTTTTGGAAGATATGTAATATGTTTGTTGTGTCTTAGTTGGTTGATATTCAAGATGATCCATGGGATAGATAATGTATCACACTTATGTATCGGTTTTATGTTTGCATGTTTCAAAAGGTACTAAACTAGTATGGTATTTGGGTATCTGTTTGTATAATGATTTAAGTATTCCAAAAATGTTATCTAATGTTATTGTTTGAAAAGTGATTTTTGATATAGTTGGTATCAATTAAAAGGTTTAGTTAACCTTTGGAATCTATGATGATAAAACCTTAGTGAGAACTCTAAGGAAATGTCTAAGGATAAGTTTATGTGTATGGAAAATTATAAGAAAATTTCATAGAATTTTTTTAAAGGATAGAGTGAGTGGTTTCCTAGAAATGAATTCACATCCAAATACTACAAGTGGATGTGGCTCTGAAACAGATGTATCTAGGGGTAAAAACTCAAAAAAGATGTTTCAAGTCTGATTTAGGGTAATTTGGTACACGAAAATGGTTCTTGATGCATACCTGGTTTGACACTCCTAGAGGATATGCTTGGGAAATTTAAAAAATCATCATGAACCATCATGATGGAATTAAATAGAAGTTTCCAATGAATAACCTCAGCTAAAACTAATCTATCATATACTACGTATGTTATCATGATTTATACATCCTATAAGTTAATTTTCTTGATTATGTGGTTCCTCACTATGAATACTATGTCTTACTCTATGTTTTTTGGATTTAGTTAATGTATGGAACCTGAATGAACTGCAATAATTGTGATTATGATGGAAAATGAAACGATTACCATCTTGAGAAACCAAATGATATCACGGATGGAATGAAAAACCTCATCGACTTGATCACATTGCTTTCTCAAGCTATGAATCACGGTGGATTTCCAAATGAGAAAAGGGGAGAAAAAACATTCTGTGGAGTATTTTGTGCGGCAACATCCACATTCATTCATAGGGTCTTTTAATCAACATATTGATGATTAATGGATTAGTACTACTGAAAATATATTATCTATCTTCTAGTTTTTGAAGAATGATAAAGTCATTATGGATTTTTATCTGTTAGAAGGAATATTATATAAATTATAGAATATAACCAAGAATACAATGTATCAAGATGATATTTAATCTATGTATTGGGATGAGTTCAAGAAATTATTTTTCAATAAGTACTTTCCATGAATTCTCCATACCATGATAGAGAATGTGTTCCTTGAGTTGAAGAAAAGGGAGGATGAATTTGTTGGTACCTACGAGGAAAATTTTTAGAGACATGTGAGATATGCCTCCAGAATTATAATCCAATATGAATATAATGTTGATAGGTTCTTCAGTGGATTAAAGACAAGTCTCAGAATGGTGTATTTTATAAGATAATTTACTTGCTAGGAAGATATTGTGTATTCCACAATCAGGGTTGAAATAGAGGTTGGAGTCACATATCAACCACATGGTTTTGATAATAAAAAGAATATAGAGTTTAATAGAAACTCTAATAACCATGGATAAAAGTAGGCGAGTTTTCCTTTATGCTCTAAATGTGGGAAGAATCATAGAGGAATTTGTATTAATGGGTCTACTAAATGTTTTAAGTGTGGAAATGAAGGTCACCAGGTATTTGATTGTCAAAATTACAGGAATAAGTTAGCTCAAAATGCTAATGGAGAAAAGGCCACACAGAATGCACCTCCCACAATTAAGTGCTAAAAGTGTGAGGATAATGATCATTATGATAACCACTACCCAAACACAAGATCTTATGATAATGATTGACGCTAAAATCTTCTTAAGCAGAGGTACAAAGAGAAATATCATGAAATCACTTTTTCTGATGAGGGGTGTGACATGTACATGATGAATGGTACACATACCATCAACTCTAGAACTGATAATGTCATTTTTGATTCTAGATCTACCCACTCATTCGTATCTAAATAATTTTTTAGGGGTCTTATATTCCACCAAAATAATTAGATTTGGAATCAGAAGAGAAAACCCCTAATGGTACGAGGATTACATCTCAAGTCTATAATTCCTCTTCAGTAGATGTTTTGGGAAATTCTCTTCTTGTAAGTCATTCCATTTTTACTTGGGTTAAATTTGATGTCATCTTAGGAATGGATTGAATTTCTCTACATAAATCCCACATCAATTTTCAAGGTAGGTAAGATATGATTAATATTTTAAAACCTCCCATGATCATCTTTCAATGTGATAATAAGTATGAACTTTATATGGATATTACATCCAGTTTATGGGTCCTAATTCCTATTCAGAAGGGTTTTTTATATCAAATGGTTATGGAAAAAGTCGACATCGATGATATGAATGTTTTTGGATATTTTGTGGATGTCTTTCCAGAATAGTTTCTATGTGTTCCACCAAAACATTTATTTAATTTCTCAATAGAACTTGTAATTGGTTTCACACCATTTTCAAGGACTCCTTATAGAATGGGCCTGATTGAGTTGCATGAATTGAAGAAGAAACTCCATGAAACCCTTGATAAGGTATTCATTCGGCCAAGTGTGTCACCCTAGGGTGTACGTATACATTGTTTGAAAAAAAAGATGGCTAAATTTGGCTCTAAATTGATTATAAGAAGTTGAACACGATAAAAATCTAGAACTAGTATCCTCTTCCCTGTATTGATTAATTGTTTTTTAACTATACAGAGCTCAATACTTTTTCCAAGTTATAACTTCATTCTAAATATCATAAATTTATGGTCAAGAAAGAGGGTACACCCAAGATTAAATTACATAAAATTTATGGATACTATGAATATAGAGTTATGCCTTTTGGCCTTACTAATTCCCCAAATATCTTCTTAGATTTAATGAACATTTCCATTAAAAATTACCTCGATAAGTTTTTTGTAGTATTTATAGATGATATTCTTGTAAATTGAAAAATAAATTAATAGCATGAAGATCCCTTGAAAATTTTAATAAAGGCCCTAAAGAAAGACAATAAATATGAAAAATTTACAATGTTTGAATTTAGACTACAAAAGATTTCATTTTTTGGATCACATAATTTCAAGAGATAGTATAGGAATCAATCCATCAAATATAGAGTCTATTAAATGTTGTCCTAGACCAATCATGGTGATGAAGATCCATAGATTTCTTGTATTAGCTAGATATTATCGACCATTTGTGGAGAATTTCTCATGACTTTCTAATCCTCTGACCAAGTTAACTGAAAAGGGTGTCAAATTATGTTGGATAGATGAAAATGAGGAAAATTTAAATTAAATGAAGAGAAGGTTAGTTAGTGAACCTGTTCTTACATTACCCTATAGTGGAGATTGGTTTTTAATCTTTTTTGATGCATCCACGAAAGGATTGGGATGTATTATTGAGCCAAATATAAAGTTTATTGATTATTCCTCATGGAAGTGGAAGATTCATTATAAAAATTACATTACACATGATTTGGAGTTAGCAGTGGTAATTTTTTCATTAATGATATGGGAGAATTATATTTATTAAGAAAAATGTGATATATATATATATATACTGATAATAAAATTATAAAATATATATTCACACAGAATGACATGAAGATGCACTAGAGAAGATGGTTAGAGTTGATAAATAATAATGATTGCTCAATACATTAGCACCATGGGAATGTGAACAAAGTGGATGATGGTATGAGTCATAAGGATCATTCTAGCTTATCCATGATGAGGATCACAAAAATCCAATATTTCCAGATTTGAAAAGAATAGATTTTGAAATGCTGAAGGAGGGGGAAAATCTTATCTTTCTTAAATGAATGTTCAACCCTCAATCCAAGTGATGATTAAGGAAGCTCAGAAGGAAGAATAAGGGAGGGAAAATAAATTCTGTAATGTTCTTGAGTTTATCCTAGATTAGGATAGAATGATGAGGTTCATGAAATGTGTATATGTTCCATCCATAACAGATTTAAAGAGGGAGTTGTTAGATGAAGCTCATAGTTATTCATAATCTATTCATCCTAGAAGTTTGAATATGTATAGGGGCTTGAAATAATACTTTTGGTGGGATAGAATGAAGAAATATATCACAATGTTTGTATCCCAGTGCATGATATTCCAAAAAGTTAACATGACAAACAAAAGTCAAAGGGGATGTTGCATCCATTACCCATACTAGAATGTAAATGGGAGAATATCACTATATATTTTTTCATTGGACTACCCAAAAAAAAGGGATTAATGTTATATGGGTGGTATTTGGTCACATTACTAAGCTAACACACATTATTGCTATCAGAGAAGTGTTATATCTGGATCAGTTTCCCATGATATAAATTAAAGAATTGGTAAGGTTCCATGGTGTACCACATTCTATGGTATCAGATTGGGATTTGCGGTTCCCCTGAAAGTTATGGTGTAGTAATCTGCAAGAACTTGATACATAATTGAGATTCATCTCTTATTATAATACTTATAAAGATGGTCATATTCAAATAACAATTCAAACCCTATTGGTATGTTGATATCTTATTCTCTGTATTTCAAATGTGGTTGGGATGAACACTATCCTTTAATTGATTTTTTTTATAACAATAGCTTTCACTCAAGAATTCAAATGGAATTGTAAGAAAACTTATATGAGAAGAAATGTACATCTCCAATGTGTTGGGATGAATTTGGAGAAATAAAGCTACTGGGACCTAATATTTCATAAAAAATGGTCGAGATGGAATGAATCATACTATAACATATCATGGAAGTTCAAATTTGGAAGAAACTTTATGATGATAACCATTGACGTGATCTAGAATTTGAAGTTGGTAAAAATGTGTTTTTATGAATCTCACCCTTGAAAAATATAATGAGATTCAGGAAGAAAGGGATTCTAAGACCTATGTATATCAGTCCTTTTGAGATTCTTTATTGTATTGGGATGACATCATATCTCTTTTCACTTTCTTTAAATATCTATCATGTCCATGATGTGTTCCATGTATCTATCTTGAGGAAGTACATACCTTACCTTTCACATTTACTAAAATCAGAGGTCAAAACACTGGAGTAGGATATTTCTTATGAAGAATTACTAGTTGAAATTATAGACCGACCACAAAAAGTTCAACGAAACAAGGCCAATCATCTGGTCAAAGTTTTGTGGAGAAATCCTCAATTTGAGGAAGCTATGTGGGAACTTAAGGATTGGATGAAGCTTAAGTATCCTATTTTGTTTTTAACTGAGTGACAAAATTTGATGGATAAATCCATTTTAAGGGGGTAACATGTAACACCATTATTTTTTACTGACATTTTTTTTCAAATAAATTAATTTTTCATTTATGCCTTACAATGAACTAAGTCAGACATTACTTTCACACAGAACTGACATAATATACATTACACAACACCAACTTGATATAAATTACATGTCACAAACTTGAAATATGTTACAAAAAACACCGACAAGGAGTACATTAAATGAAACCAACTTGGATTACGGTACACAACATAAAATCGACATATGTTACACAGAACACCGACTTGGCATACGTTACATGAAACACCAATGTTTCTATAAAACATCATATTTATATTATAATTATATAAACACGGTAATCATAATATATAAATTAAACCTAGTAATATGAAAAGTAATAAATAATTTTCAAATATTTTTTATAATTGTTTTATTTAAATTATTCATGCAGATAATGAAAGATATGATTTTTTTCTAATGTTCTTTTATGTTTAAGAATACTGTTTTCTCAAATAAATTTCATTTAATAATAAAATTAATTTTAAACACATTTTTATATTTAATTTGATAAACTAAAAATAGTTTTTGAAATTATAATGTTGAAATTATTTTATGGTAAATTTTTGGGATTTTTCTGCGAAACATCGTTTTTTGATGAATAGTGAAAAATATCAGATTATAATTCCAAACTAATTTTTCATCCAATTTATTAATAAGGGTAAATTTTTTTTATTGTGGTTTAAAAGTTCAATTATATTATATTTTTAATAATTAATCCAATTTTGGTAATTATAACCAATTTCACATTGAAATTGGATGTAACAACCTAGTAAACTTTTGATAATGTTTACTTTAAAACACACATTGTCGACCCCACTATGAGATTAATTTTAAATTAATTTCGACCAATTATATAATAGGAATATAAAAAATTGATTATATATTTTGAATCAGAATAATTAATAATAAATAAAATTTTAAGCATAGTTTTTTACCATTATTATTAGTGAAAGTGATTAAAATTAATTATTTCAATTATAGTTAAATTAAGATTAATAAGGGGCTGAATCATATCGTCAAAGAAAAAAACGACCTATAAACTGATCCCAAACACATTATATATATATATATATTTCAACCATATTATCCATTTTATTTCACTTTTATCATTTTTGTATCCACTATCAATATGAAAAATGTGGGTAAGATTCTATCTTCAAATATTTACAAGAGTTTCCATCCCCTTCCCTACAAAAGGCCACCTCCTCTCCCACATATTCATATCTCTTAAACATGTTAATTTCATCATATAATGTTCAAATAAACTTCTAAAAAATAATAAATTTCCCATATAAGCCTTACCTTGGGCATAAGGCAATCTAATGAAGCCTTTTTGCATAAACAAAAAGGTGTTACCCGGTTAATACGTAACATTTTCTCTCAAGTCCTTTATTTTATTTGCATTCACCACCCAATAAAATTTCGTTTTTCTCTATTTTTTTATAAAAAACTATCTTATAAATATAATAGGATTTTTTTATACATATATTTTAACATACACTTATACACACCTCCACATAATTAATAGTGAACATACTGTTTATGGGTACGATGAATTGCCTCCTCACCAAATGATGATTGTTCAATTTACCTTACTACATATCATGGTGGAAATTAGTATGGAAATTATATTTATATATGTTATATATTATTTAAATTTTTTATGATTATTATTCAATTTTAAAACCCATATCTTTTTTACTTTTCTGTTGGGGTAAATACAATAATTTCATTTGTAGAAATGTGGACTACCACTCCCCAGAGCGATATGATTCATTCATAAAATACATGAAATTTATTAAAGATATATTTAGTGAATATATAAGATATATATTATATATTAAATCTAATTTAATAATGAGATATGTGAATATATGTATTTATATTTATTTTACTTTGTTTTGTTCAAAATGATAATAAACAGAAAACGTTTTCATACATATGTATGACCTACCGTATCAATGAACAGTGAATTATGTTTCATACTTATATATTATATATATTATTATAATAAAAACACAATTAATATATATTAAATTTATATCATGGCTTAAATTTTTTAACCATGACATAAATATAACGACCAAAGCTATAACATAATACGACACATGTGAAGAATAAAGCAAATATTCTCCGAAGTTAGGGATTAACATATGATAGTTAATAAGAAAGTAATATATGGTCATAATAAAAATATATATATAATTATATATAATAATATATTTCTATAAAATATTTATAATAAATTTATTATACAATTGGTTAGAATGAGTATGATGAGAGTTAAGACACAAGGTAAGGAGATTGCATCTCACTTTTTCTTTCTGTGAGATACATGATATGTTCTCCACTATTTCCTTATGTGTGGCATATATACTGACCATGGTTAAATTATATGTTTATTATAATTAAATTTATGGGAATTCAATTATCCATTATATGATCTTTCTTTCATGGGGTTTATGTTTCAAAAGATAACAAATTGGTAAAATAGTTTTGACTCAATTTGTCTTAATTGGGAATCATGTTTCATTATGCACCTAAATTCACCTTTGAGGTGTATATAATTCAATTTTTATTTTAATATCATTAATTTACCTTCTTTAATGAAATTTTACGAGTCATGTAATTTCCTTTTATTACATGGAGAGTATGATCCTATGTTACCATGTTATACGAGTTTATTGAGACAATCTAATCGCATTTTGAGCTTGTTTATATTTATGATTCCTTGGATAAAATATTATGATACATCTCTCAAGAAAACTTATGAGTTTAATTATCATTTTTTATACTATAAATATACACATATTAGTAACATTTTCCACTAATTGGTACTTAGATAATGGTTTTATTGAAATCTGACCATCTCTCTCTCCGGTCAAAAATCTTATTGTATTCAAAAAATAGTTTTAAAAAAATATTTTCAAAAACATTTACAGAAGAAAAATGAATCCAAATTTCATGAAAAATTGATTTCAAAAACTTTTTACAACTTTTAATTCTTCCTTTATATGTTTTCAAATCTATTTTAAAATAAAAATGTTTTCAAAAGGTTTAATGTTTTACAATGAATTTTCAATGAAGAAAGGATATTTTCCTCTAGAATTGTTTTTAAAATATCATTCGAAATTATTTCCCATATAAGATAACATACTTTGGTGTTACTCATTCCATTATGGGTAAATTATTAAATGTTTCCATTCAAATTATTTCTCTAAATTTTTTATGTTTTTATGACATGATGTTGATGAGTACTGTTTCTCTTTCACCGGTTATATTCTTTTGAAAACTATTTATTTTCACATGTTATGTTTATGATGAAATGATTATGAAACTTTTATTTTTTTCATAGTTTATGATACTATTATATATTTATAATACCCATTTCATTTCTGGGGTTATGATATGATTGTTTATGATTTTTTGGAACATGTATATATGATTTTCTTATGAAATGGGTGGGACCTATATCATCATCCAATTCATTGTGTGAAGATTTATATATCATAAGATTGACATGGATGAAATGGGAAATGATATTGGATCAGTATTATAGGTATATAATGGGAAATAAACTTGGTTTAGTGATACATGGCTGGAACGAGTTGTGAAATCATTTCAGTAATACGAAGCTGGAATGGGTTGTGAACCTAGTTTAGTAAAAGAATTTATCTACTAAGATGGTCTTGAAATCAATTCCTTAACTAATATGGATGTAATTATATATTTTTATGTGCCCTTCATAATTTGATATTTTATTCCTACGTTTTTCTTTCACGGCTTATGTTATTTACTTCGTTATGATTTATGTCTTTTGAAGGGGAAATATTTATTCCATGATTCATGTATATGATCTTTTATATACAACGTATGGTCTTATATTTTAATTATCGGGTTCTCATATTGGTATGCTCATAATTATGGTTATATAGCTCCCTTGTTTTCCCTTACTGGGCATTTTAGATGACCCCTTTTTTGTGTTTCCTTCCCCAGGTTATGAAGATATGTATTATGTTTAATGTGTTTAAGAATAGTTCTAGTCCAGAAGAACATAGGGGGATATAATGTAGCTCACTTATGTATCAGTTTTTATATTTCCATGTTTCCAAAGGAATTATACTAGTATTGTCTTTTGGAGTCTCTATGTATATTGTTTTAGGTATACCATAAATGTTATGTAATTTTAATGTATGAAAGGTTATGATCACTATAAACCTGACCATATTATATATTATAAATTATTATGATTCAAAATTTGGAATCCATTTTATCAAATTTCAAATAAATAAGTGGATGAAATTAATTTAAAATTTATCTCGAAGACAAGATGACACTAAGAGTTTTAAAAGTCAATTTGATCATAAGTTTGATATGTTTTTATATCCAATTTCTATGTATAATTAGTTCCAATGATATAAATTGGAATATATTATTAAAATTGGATATAATTAAAAATTTTAAACAAATTAAAATTAAATTTATCTATACAAATAATTGAGATGAAAAACCAATTTTGAATTAAATTTCATTATTTTTTCACTATTCTTCCAAAAAATGTAGTTTCTCCGAAAAATACCCAAAATTCAATATGAGATAATTTAAACATTATAAATTAAAAAATGAAGTTTATTTTATCAAATTATATTTCTAATAGTGTCTAAAATAATTTTTTTTGTTTTTTTAAGAAGAAAATGAAAATAAATTCATTAGAGAAAATAGTAATTGTAAACATATAACTTCTTTACCAAAAATTATATTTTTCATTATCAGTATATTCTATTTATATAAAAATGTTATAATTTTTTTAAATACTTATTACTATTAATTTTAATATTTTTAATAGCTAGGATATAACTATCTCATTTATATAATTATAATAATAAAATGATGTTTTGTAGAAACTCAATGTTGCATGTTATGTACGCCATGTTAGTGTTTCATGTTACAGAATCCAAGCTAGTGCCTTGTGAAATGGATTTTTGTATTAGTGAAATGTACTAAAAATGAAAATTAATTCATTCAGAAAGAATGTCCATAAAAACTTAGCGTGTTACAGTAATTATAAAAGAACTCTACTAGGGGAGGTGTTTATTGCAACATCCTTGGAAATATATTAAGTATGGTCTCAAAACATCCTATAGAGTTTGAATGGTTCCATAAAACCTACCATCCTTTTGATGGTGATAAGTAGTAATGCAAGTTCATTCCATATCCAACACATGATAGAGGATTTTCCAGAACTTCAGGTAAAACCTTAGATCTCAATCATTTATAATAGATTGGGGAACTCCATGCCGTAATACCACTTCCATTTTGAATATATCTTGGTGAGTATTCAAGAGAGAAATATTACATGATGGAAATTAAATGCAATGGATTTTAATGTGATCTACTGTAACCTATATGGCATTATTTCCTTTAGAAATATTAGGGAAAACTATGCTGAAATCCATGGTTATGTTTTCCAATTTCCATAATGGTATAGGAAATGGTTTCATCATAAAATTAGACTTATTTCTTTAATTCTTGACTTGTTGGAATACCAAACACCAAGATAAAAATTATTAAATTTCCCTCTACATGTTATCCCACCAAATATTTTGATACAAATATCTAAAAATCTCAGTGATTCATGGATGAATATAGAAGGATGATCTATGTGCCTCTTCCATAAGTCACATCTTCTTCTATGGTTTTGTTGTGACACATATCTAGGTTACAAACCTTATAAATCCATCATTATCAAATTAGAAATTTGGAATATTTTCTACCTTTTTCTATATCTCATCATCATCTTTTTAGGCCCCCATGAACATCTTAATATTGTATTATGAAGAAGTTATTTGGACAAGGTTGTATGAAAACAATTTCTTCCCATGTATATACTTCTCATTACCAATAATATTGGTTTCCATTAAATCCTTATAATGGATAGTATTTCATGATACTTTCTACTCAGATCATCTACCACATTGTTTAACTTATCAGGATGGCAATGGATTGAACAATCATAATCCTTGATTAGCTCTAATCACCTTTATTAGTTTATATTGAGATCATATTGTGTGAATATATACTTGAGGATTTTATAATCTATAAATGTGACACATATCCCCATAGATATAATGTTTCCAAATATTTTACAAAATTATCACAACCACCAATTCTAGAACATGGGTTTGGTAGTTCTTCTCATGGATATTTTATTAGAGGGACGCACATGCTATCACTCTTTCATCTTGCATGAGTACACAAACCAAGATCTTTTTTAACACATCATAGTAGATCACAAATACTTCCCCACTGGTGGGAAATTTGAGCGAAGTTATAGTGATTATCATCTTCATTAAATCATTAAATTTATCCTTGCATTCATAATTATATAAAAATTTCACCCCATCAAGATTTTTCTTAGTTAGTGGGAATGAAAATTTTGAGAAATTCACCAAAAATTGACAATAGTAACTCGAAAGTCCACGGAAACTATGAATCTATATCACATATCTTGGTCTGGTTCATCCATCAATTTCATTTGTTTTCGATGGATCTATAGATATCTGTTTATTAGTGATAAGATTCCCTATGAATGTTACTTTCTCTATCCAAAACTCACATTTACTATAATTTTAATATAAATTTTCTTTTCAAAAGTACTATAGTACAACATTAAAATTCTCCCCATGTCCCACCCTTGATTTTAGAGTAGATAATAGTATAATTTATACAAAATAACACAAAATTTTCAAGGTAATCTATAAAGACTCTATTATTCATGTCCATAAAGATAACTGGAGAATTATCGAGTCCAAATAGAATCACTATGAAATCATATTGATCATACCTTTTATGAAAGGTAATTTTGGGAATATCCTCAATCTTCACCTTTACTTGATAATATCCCAAACAGTGATCCCCCATGAATAAGTACCGAATTAAAGGTTGTTAACAGAAATATCATCAATCCATGATAGTGGATACCTATTATTTTTCATGATCTTGTTATGGTCATGATAATCAATTTAGAAGGGCATTAACCCTTCATTATTCTTAAAGAAATAGACTGGTCCACCCCCAAATGAGTAATGTGGGAGTATAGACACTTTATCAAGATTATCTTGTATTTTCTTCATCAACTTTTCAAGTTAAATAATGGCCATTGTATATGGAATCATGGATATTGAAAAAGATTTGGGTATAATTTTGATGGAGAACTCAACCTATTAGCTTGGAGTAAGACAAAACAATTATTTTAAAAACACGTCAATGTATTACCTCACAATATGCATGCCATCAAAGATGATATTTTCCTTAGTCTTAATCCATTTATATAGATATCCTAGCTCATAATATAATAATATCCATACTATAGATAGTCATTTAAAAATGTATTCATCCTCCTCCATAAAATTATATAGAATCATATGATAATTTATGATATCGAGGGTTATTTCCTTCTCCAAAAAATTTATGTTGTCTATATAGAAGGAAATAAAATATACTCATTGAATAGAATATAATTCTTTTAAAGGTAGTATCACATGGTTTTCTCAAAAATCCAGCCCATAAATTTTGATAGGGGATGAGATATATGCTTAGGATGAAATAATTAACCAATTTTTCATATTAACCAATAACTCAACCACCATATTTTGAGGGGGTGTTTGAATATTTATACTAAAATTTCATGATATTAAAGAATATGTAGATCTATAGTAACATTGTAAATTTAAAGTTCATGAATGGATGGTAAGCTTTCCATTAACTATTTTAATCTAGTTTTAATAATTTAAATTATCTAAAATGGATTTAGGGATGAGAATTTTCAAACTATTAAACATATAAATGTTAAACATTTATCTCTAAAGGGATAACCCATTAATTAAACACATTACTTAACCTATGAATTTTTGGGATTCAAACTATGTTATCCATGGTATATTTAGTAACATAAACATTTATGCTCATTTTTTCCTTCATAATGGTTTGTAAGGAGATTGATAATTTACCAAATCATATCCCCCAAGTGGGTCAAACTAGATGTTCATCAAGGTATATTTGTCATCCATACAGTTTTGATTTATTTAATACCCAATACGTCCTTTTTAAGGTTATCAATTATAGGTAAATCTATTCCAAAGTCACATACTCTTTTAGTGTCCATAAAAGGAGTGTGTCACTTGTAAAACACTTACTATATACTTTAAAAATATTAATAGATATTTTTTTATGTTTAGTATCATCTCTAAGGCATTCACTAAGGTTTAATAATCCTTATCCCTAAAAATAAATAGACCTTCCTTTGATACTAACTTTGATATCCCATACATTTTATACACTTTATTTCATGATTTATTACATAAAAACATAAATAATATAATTCCATAAGATCATGAGGAATAGTATATTTTGGAAATTATATAAAAAATATAATAACTTAAATTAAGGATAGAATAACATTAATTAAAATTTCTTAACATTCTCTAAAAATTCCACTACCCTTCAAGAACTTTATTGTATAAACTGGGGATATACATAAGGAAGGGGTGAGGTATAATGACCAATAATGGAATAATAAAAGAATAACATGATGAAAGTAATAAATATGAGTCAAGAGGTATATATATGTGACATAAAATGTGTGATAATCATAAAAATATATTTTAAATAATTATATAAGTTGTTAATATCAAGGAAACATAAAAAATTATGAAATAACATAACACATTACATCATTATCATAGGTCGAGGATAACCACCGACACATCATAAAAAAGTGTGATTAGGATAACCTCCTATGAACTATACATGGTATCTCATGGTATTGAGTATCACTTAATTCATTATACGGTTATATGATTCGGGGACCACCCTTCACTTTTATATCATGTACATTCATTTATCTTCCATAAAGATCATACAAAATAAGAATTCATTTCATTATTTTTAATCCAAAAATTATGAATATTGTCTTACATACATAGAATTCACCAATAAATAATGGATAAGAAAATAAAATATAATACCCTTATCTGGAAATGTAGACGGGTATACACAACATAAATATTTGGCATACAAAATCAATGGGTAATTCCTATAATATAACAAGTGTATATAAACGATCATTGAAGGATTAAATAAGAGTGAAATGTGATCTATCATTACATAGTAATAATATGGATATTAAAGGTAAGTTTAAAAACATATTCCAAAATGAAAAATTGCAAATGGAAAGGAATAATACAATGTTAGTACCTGAAAAGAATAGAGGTGGAGAGGATCCCCTTACCATGACATAAAAACAAATTTGGTAAAGGTAATAATGAGATAGGATAAATTTTATATATTTTTTTAAATCATGAATTATATAGATAGTTTATAATATTATGTACTTTAAAACATAATAAATTTAGACTCAAAAGACTAATTACAAATAATGTGCTTTAATAGAAAGAGAAGGATAGAGAGATAAAGACCTCTCACTTTAAGAGGGAATATATAAAATCATGATAGGATCTTATTAAGAGCTTGGTATCACCTTAGGACGGATTTATATAGAGATTAGGAGAGAAAATTAATTATAAATGTGTTTTTAGTGATTATTAGTGTGAGGATGGGTGGATATTTATAGAAAAAATAGAGGGTAATTCTTTATTCATTTTTGAACTTATGTTTTGGACTCTATATGTTAAAATAATAAAAACCAAATAAATTACCATGGGGTTTTCAAGTAATTTATAACAAATAATATTGATTTTAAATATTTTAAAATTTCATGAACAAAAAATATATAAATTAGACCATTGATGATGTTGAAGTGAGTCTTGTAGATAAATAATTGATTTTAGAACCTTGAAATATAATACTAGTTATGGAGGATTCATTAAAGTTAAATAAAATTAATAAAACAAATAAAAATAAATTATATTAAATGGAAAAACTATTTTCGGATGTGGAAACCTTTTATAGTATTTATTAAATAAATTTTGGGATTTTATAGTGTCTTAAAACATACCATTTATTTACACAATATTTAATATTTACCCAAAAATTTGATGATATAAAAAGTAATGAAAAATTAAACATTTAATAATTTTGATGTGATGATTTAAAAACTGATATTTATTTTTTAAAAATAAAATTTTAAATATGATAATTTTAAATTTTTATTAAAAATCATTATTTTCTAGAAAATACTAGTTTTCACAATACTAACTATTTTTTTGACCTTATAAAAAATAAATTGGATGTCATTAAATTAAATTATAATTTATATTTAAACAAATAATATTTAAAAATACCATTTAGTTAAAATAAAACTTATTTAAAAAATTATTTATATTTTCAAAAGAGTGTCTTAATTGAAACGATATAATTCTCAAAAATATAATTTTTTTTTCATTATATCAAACATTAATTTTTATCGAAAAAATTATATAATAATTTATAAAGTAATAATAGAATGGGATAAATATAATCTTAATTTTTTCTAAAATAAAACATAAAACATCATAATACTAGGGTCTAGAATCATAACCCCTAAGAAAGGACATAAAACAGTTTTCGAAATAACCAGGATATTTAAAAGATTCACAAAGGCCGAGTTTCTTGAGAAGTTTATGAAGTCTTGATGGAGGTAGAAGAATATTTTAGCTGAGAAATGAAATATTTTTTTGGATGTTATGAAATTCCTTCACATATTTTTATATATTTTAAATAGAAGGAAGAAGACTAAGATTAACTAGAGGGATTCCAGTTTGAAGAGGATTTATGGGATGTAGTTCATTTTTCACATGTTTAATATTACATACCAAAACCTTTCTAATATAGGGTAAAATAGTTTCAAGACAATACATTTCCATACTCCACTTTTATTGGGGAATGTTTTTTGATAGATAATCTATGACTTAAATATCCCTAGAAAAATAGGGAGTTGGATTCTTGGGTGAGGATAAACCTTGTAAACATTTATCTTCCAAACATGACATTCATTACTACATTGAAAATTGTTGTAACTAGGTGATATGATAAAATATAAAAGAGTTTTAACAAAAATTAGACATTATATGTAATAATGGGTTAAAAGTTTTAATGGATATTTAAAATTTTGTTAAAATTAAACTACAACAGATTCATCCCCCCTTAAGTGTGTTTTCACAAATAATATAGTACATATAATTGGTATCAAAGTAAAGTATCTAAATTTTTTTATTAAACTAATATAAAATCAAAGGTTATATCTGATTAGTTTAAATTTTCCACCCTAGTTTTTTAAACTTTAATATATGATGTTTGGAATTGAAATGTTTGAATATTATCCCGATATGAAAAAATTATATGACATCCCTATAAAAATATATTTTAAGGATTCTATCAATACATTAAAAAATATGATGAATAAATATTTAAAAAAGAATATAAAATTCACAAATAAGGATGAGGTTAAACCATTATTAGAATGTGGAAGAGTGGTGTGTGTCTTGTTCAATCAGTTTCTTGTGATCCATTTAATGATTCAAATTAAATATGTGACAATGTTTACATTTAATATACTAAAAACCTCTACCATGAAGTTAATTATTATTTCAACAATGTAAAAATTTAATTGTTATATATATATATTTAAATTCATCAAGGGACTATATGATGAATATTTATATTTTAAAAAGTGGTTGATGAAATAGAAGATGAATTATCTAAAAAGATGAGTTGTTGCAACACCATCACAAAATATGTGAATGTTAATGAAGAATATATTTAATTTTAAAGGAAATAATATCAATGTTTGAAGAAAAAATAGAAGGTGATACTTATGATAAAGTGTTGTTCAAGAATTTTAATGATGAGGTGATCCATGCATTTTAAAAGATACATAAATTTTCTATAGATTTCAAAACATATCAACTATAATTTAAAAAAAATAAGGTAAAAGATCTTGGAAACCATTTTTAAGAGGAAAAATGAATGAATTTGAATTAACTTCATAATCTAAAAAATATGGGACGATATATTGAGTTAATTTGAGGGTAATAAGTACACACTTCACATGAAGTGCCTAATTATGTAAGTTAAATTGAAAAATCATGAAGCTATATAGTCATGGTATTTCCAAATAAATGAGAAGTGGAGTTCTTTCACTAAATTTTCTAAGAATTTTCCCTCAAAATGGAAAAATGATAGTGGTAAAGATATCTTGAGAACATATGGATAATCATGCACCTGCATCTCATGGTAGAAGGATTTTGACAACTTAATTAAATATATGTATAATAAATCTATTTCTACAAGTTAAGGATATTTAAAATAAAAACCGTAAATTTTTTGGAGTAAAAATGTGAATAAATTAACCAAAACAAGGATTAATATAGGTATATACATTAAAAAACTCACCTAAAGGATATAAAAAGAGTGATTCTATGCTATAAAATATAATTGAGTAAAATATGTAAAAAATACACTTGATAAAAAATAAAGCGATTAATTGGTAGTTTTTGATGATTTTGGAGGTTCAGCCATTGTGATATTTAATTATGGCACAATATATTATCTTTTGGGGATTATAGAATCACTAGAGTAAGGTAGAGAAAATATAAAAGTTTGAGAAATTATACAATGAAAAAAATTCATCAAAAAAATTTAAATATATCCTTTAAGAATAGATTTGTTTTTTTATATTATCTATATAAGATATAAAAAAATATATCCACCATTATTATGAGTAATGGTATATATCTACAAAGAAAAAGTATCATGCTGATGAATGAAGAAGACCACAATAACAGAGTAAAAAATTATAGGAATGAGAATCTAACATGTGATAAAATCAAAATAATATAGTTGAGAAATACATTAATAAGAAATCTATGATGAACGATAAGAAATATATAACTATAAAGAGAGAATAATTATAGTGTGGTATGAAATTCCACACTATGTATCGTAGAAAAATGGTTATGAATCTCCAGATGAAATATCAGAGAGTGCTAGAATCTAAAGAAAAAAAGTCAATCCATGAAAAAGATAACTTAAGTACCTTGGTGATTGACTCTCTTAATGATAAGTATAATAGGATTCCCAAAATGGGTGTCTCTATTGACGACAAATAGGTGTGTACATGGTAATAATGAGTAGAAAATATAGATTTAAAATATATGACCATCTTTTTTGAAAAAAATGAGAAGGAAAGGGAAATCAATAATAAATCTTTGTATCAATGATTCTATGAAAACGCGGATAACACACAAGAAAAATATGAATATTAATGTTACAAAAGGATTTTCAGATCCTACATCCTAACCATTTAAACAAGTATAATCAAATATTGTAGGCATAAATTAATGAATGTTCCTTAATTGGTCTTGTAAATAATCCTATTTTATCTAAGAAAAAAATGTCTACAAAACAAGTCCATACTACAAAGTGAGGTTATGATCTTGAGATAATGAAGAGGTTTAGAAATTTTATAACTTTAAAGAAAACTCTATCTAGGTTGATATAAAGAATATATCTCTATATATCACAATTAATTACTTATGTAAGTCCACCTTATTCCCATATTATATTGTATTGTGCATTGTGGAAGAGGGAATTAAATTAGAAACATAAAATAAGAGAAATTACACCATCATGAACATCAAATTAAAATTCATCTCACAATTAGTATCACGAATCAATTGATATAATAAATACTTGAAAAGAAGTTGAAATAAAAATGGGGAAGAGTGTAAAGAATCCCTTGAGTGGGAGCTATCAAAGGATAAAATTTTTCCAGATGTTATTTATTTCACATTAATATGGAATTAATGATAAATTTGATAAAATTGAAGCATAAGGTATTATTTTTATTCTCACAAAACTATTTAAATTTTATTGAATACATTGAACAATGGTTATTGATTGTCAAACCAAATGGGTAAAGAATATATCTTACACTTTAAATGTTATGATGTTCCTGTTAAAGTGAGTGAATGTTTTAAAATTTCTTGATAAATCTATTTTACCAACCCCCAAGGAAGTAAAATACTGTGTTGGAACCACATTGAGAGTCAGTTAATGGATTCTTTTTCTTAATTAGTAACTATTTTTTATACAAAGGGTTACCTCATATTGACATAGAGTTTATAAATTGATGGTAAATTACTAAGCTAAATTGGTGTTCTACCCTTCTCTCAATTGGATGTTAAATAAATCTCTCAATGTGGGTAGGAACTAAATGTGGATATGATGAGATAGGTTATGGAATGGGAATCTAACTAATTTAGACCTTGTAATGAAGTTTTATTTATTGTTAATTATATTTTTTATTATCAATATTTTCAATATTGTTATGTAAAGGTAATGTGTTGGGTGATGGAATGGGAATCCATACAATGAATACCGTGATGATATGCCTCTGTATTTTGGTAATGGAAGAATGAAATTAGATTCTTATAGATAATCACTTTAAATATATTGATCGTTTTAGCTGATACGTATAACTATGAAAAGAAGTAAAATATTGTAAATAGAATTATCTACAACATGTTAATAATGGAATTGATGAGGTTAAAGGATATTTTTTCTACACATGTTACAAGAAATATTGTAATGTCATGAATGAAAAAGGTTAAATTAGATTCAAATTATTGATTAAATCTCTCTAAATTTGGATGAAACCATTCGAATAAGATCTAACATGAAGTCTGATATTTATAGAAATAATGCACTATTAAATTATTGATGATATTGAGGATGTTATGATATGGAAATTAGGTTTCTTTAAGTACTTTGTTTTAGAGCATTCACATGTTATTTAGTTCCTTAGAAATATTCTTGACAAGTTTGGAATTATAGTAAAAATATTTGAAATTATTCACACGTTATCCAAGATTATTTATATGTAATTAATAATTAATAAGATAATTATTAAGTGTATCATAATTAATCTGAATATATTATGGATTTTATATTTTTAATTGAAAATTAGCAAAGTCTGGAATTCTCTGTATGATTCATTTCAAAGGTAAAGGACTCTGAGTAAGATTTATTTTATTTTTATGTTGAATTAAACTATATCTTGTGTAAGAGTGAATGTAATATACATGTGAGTCATTGAAACTTTAATAGGATTTATCTAAATTGTGTATGACTGATATGCCCTATTTTATGAGTAATTATTTGTTGTGTATGATTAATTTAAGCTCTATGTATGAGTCATCTACAATAGCCTATGATTCCACACTTACATATAAATATATCAATGAAAGTTATGTTTCTGACTAATGTTTATAGTTTCAAATTGTATATATAAATATTTCTTATTTAATCTCTCATGCCACGAATAATAATATTCATGACATAATGTTGATACTATATTTCATACAACCAATTAAAAATATTTAAATGCTTCGGATAATATGTAAATATTTTTAGATGAATAATTTCCAAGCCTACTATGAAATAAAATAAAATATTTAATCGGTTGGAATAAGATGAGGGAAAAATATTAATGGGATTTTTAGAAGATAATGTGAAAACTGATCCATGTAATACATTATTGATTAGTAAACATATGATATTAGGGTAACCAAATACATTTATATTATGATCATGATTTTGGGATTTCATCTTGTTTGATATCCATGATTTGCATTTATATAAATTTAAAATGAAAGTATAATTTAATATATCCACATGATAATGTGATAATATTAAGAAAAATAAAAGACAAATATAAAATAGAAAATTTTGTTCATGTTTTGTGTGTGTATTATTAACAATGTGAGTTTTAATAGAACTAAAATATTTATAATGATGAAGAAAAAGGATAAAATAATGCGTACTACAGTGAATGATAATGATTATTTCGAGTCTATGATAAACTGAGATTCTACATGGTATTAAATAAGTGGAGATGAGAAGAAGTGAGAAGTAGATATCCTACAAGGTGATCAATACAATGAGATAGAGATGACATAAGTTTAGTGTTTTCATCACTTGTAAAAATTATAGAGCTGTGTTATTTAGTGTGTACATTCCAATTAATATTTTTTTGGGTTGATTTTTATAGATTTGAGTTGAAAAGGGAAGAAAGAATTTTCTAAAAGAATTGAGTTACTATACAATGTTTCAAGTGTTGAGTTGCATGGGAAGTTCTTAAAGACTTGAATGTAGTTATATAATATCTTGGTTGAAGAAGGAGACAATATTTTGGATATCATGACATTCCAATATAGACTATGATCCACTTCAATGATGAAAAACAAAATGAGGTTCAATTAGAGGTATTCTAATTTATAGAGGAGATGTGGGATGTTTTTCATTATTAACAAGTGTAATATTGTGAACAAAAAAATTAAGTAATATGTTGAGGGTCAGTTTTAGAATAATATGTGGTCATAATACACATGTATTAGTGATTTTATTTTAGTGGATAATCTATTACTTAGACATATTATGAAAAAAAGACCAAGATTCCCTAGAGGGGTTGAACCTTATAAAAATACATGTGATGAAAATTACATTTAGAAAAAATTTCATATATAGTTATAGTAAGTTAAAACTAAAAATATATAATAGTCCTTAATAAAATTAGAGTTTCAAAGTATAAATGGGTTGTAAGGTTTATGTAAAATTTAGAATATGGTAAAAATTTGGCAATAACTAATCCAATCTATTATGTGTTTACCCAAATATTATAGAACATACAATTGGTATTATAGTAAAGTTTTTCTCTGATTAAATGTACATTATTCTATTATAACAAATATCAGATCAAAAGGTATTTTGGTTTTTTAAATTTCTTACCCTTTTTTACATGAGTAAATTATGTTCCGATTTGAAATGTTTAAAGTAGATCTTCTGATGGGAAAAATATTACATTCCCATAAATAGAGATTTTGATGTTTTTACCATGTAATCACCAAAAAAGAATATAGAGGAAAAAACGAAAAAATTACTAATGAATAAATGTGACCAACCACTAGTTAAATGTGTTCAGAATAGTGTGTGTCTTATTGAATCAATTGACCATGAGTCCTCTACTGATTAAAATTTAAGCTATGATAGTATCTACCTTAGATGTAATAAAAACTTATACTTTCAGTTTATTTAATGTTTAAAAAATTTCTTAACTGAACTTCTTACACATATATATTCATTCATTAATGGAGTAAATGATAAAAATTCATAACTAGGAGAAGGGGCCGATGGAATTCAAGATGTATTAGCTAAAAAATGAGTTTTTGAAACAACCTCCCAAAACAAGTGAAAATTAAAGAAGATTTTTTCTAAATTTTAATGGAAATAATCTCATCATTTGAAGAAGAATTTCAAGTTGATTCTTATGATAAAATGATGTTCAGAAATGTTGTTGCTGAGGTGATCCATATATTTGAAAAGCTACATAATGTTTCTATATAGTTCAAAACTGGTCAACTAAAAATCTAGGTAAATAGGGTAAACATCTTTGATAATCAGTTTAAAGATGAAAAAATAATGCATGTTGAACAAATTCAGGTGCTAATGAAAATGTATAGAGACATATTGATTTTATTTGAGGCTAAGAGGTATACACTCAACATGAAGTGCCTAATTCTATATATAAATTTAAAAAATTTGGAAGGTACAAAAGTTTCATGCTGATGAAATAAGTAGACCATAATAATAGAATAAATAATGTAATGGAAGGTAGTATTATTTGAGTTGGGGGCCTAGAACCAACTATTTTGTACTTTATTCATTAATAACTACCTTATCACATATTGATTGTACTTCATTGTGAAAATTCATGTGATAATGTCCAAATAATAGCTTTTTCATTAAAGGGTCATAGAAGATCCCTGCTATTATAAGAACATGGAAGTGCCATAACACTATTCTTGAATATGTGTTCTATGGATTAATGATGTTATTTGAGGGACACAAATAATACAGGCCTTTAGGGGTGAGGACTCATAAAACATTAAATCACCTTCTCATGGTGTGCGCCCTTGGTAATATCCCTGGGGATATTATGAGAACGATACACGGTAGTAGTAAATACACATTTCGTAGTGTCATTGGATGTTCCTCTCTACGAACATGTGTATTGGTCCTTATACTTTATGATTATTATTAATGTGTATTGCAACTCGTGAACTTAGATGTATTGAAAAAAACTATGACGACACATTGTTTGTAGTGAGGTATGATAGGTTTGGTGTGTCATGAGTGATACTGCATTAATAGATAATACGAGAAAAAATTTATACCTTCTTTTCTATAGTGGAAGTAGATATCTTAGGCCTTTTGATGGAATTTATATAGCATAAATAAATCCAAGGCCCTGATGTTGAATAAGCAAGTTCAATTCCAGAAATTCAAAGAATGAATAATCGAGAACATGGGACGATGGTAGTAGGATGAAAGCCGCTTGATTTAAGAAATTGATACAAAGGGATTATATTACACAGTAAGCCTTCGTAGGAGGTGACACAACATTGCGGTGTCAACTAATTTATCTATGGGTTTCTTGGATTTTTTCTAGACTCTAGCCTTAGAATTTATGCATGCTCCACCTAATTCCACTAATAAAGAGGTCTAGAGAGTCACACACTAAGTGTGTCCAAGTATCTCAGTTAAATATTAATTAATCAAGTTAAATAAATATTATTCCTTATTGTGGTTTAATAGTTACTTAAGTATGCCTAATCACATTTATTTTGACACTAGTTATTTGAGAGAATATATCGTGGGTGAAATAATATATTTATTATTGATTAATGCAGAGATATTTATTTTAGAAATAAACAGCCATTATTCATGACCTAATAAATGTGGTGGAGGAAATAATGAAAAATGTAAAAACAAAAGTACCCACCATGTATATTAAATATACATGTTTTGTATTTTTTTGGGGGAATTTATGAGAAATAATAATATTTATTTAATTAAATAATATTACGTGTAATTCTCTAGGAGCATTTAAGGTAATAATAATAGTCACCTGTTATTATTAGACATGTGGTATTATTAAAAATTAAAGAAAATGAATAAATGCTTTCAGGTAATTAATTTATTTTATTATTCTATATAATTAAAAATCCCAATTATATATTTCTCAACAGCATAGCCATTTTTTGGTGTTTGTGCACAATGGATCTAGAAAGGCTCTCAAGCCTAGAGATAATTTTTTCCACAAATAACTCTCTCAAGCTATGAGAGAGATATCCACCTCCACACGATAAAGGCAATAGAAGGCGGACATCGCAAGCGATGGATATTCCGTGATAGCACATAAAGATCCCTTAAGCGATGTATGGATATACGTGGATCATGTGGGGATCACTAATAGAGGAATCCCACACTTGTATTCTACAACACAATGACGAATTACATTATATCATGACTATAAACATCAATGAAGAAAGAATTCCATCAAGGTAATTCTTTTCAATTAATTAAATTAACTATAACCAATATACGATGAGTAAATATATGGTTCTGGGACTCCCATATTTTCTTTTCTTTCTTCGTTCTATTCTGAATATTCGGTGTTTTATTATCATGATGGATCTCAGATTGATCATTTTTCACGCTAAAATTAATGTTGGGTACACCCACCAACGCGCTTGCACTATGCCCGGAACATACTAGTATGCCTTTGTACATAATAAAAAATAGAGTGTTGAGAAACCCACACTCATGAAGTTAGTGATTAAGGATGATAATCATGTCACCATAAGGTTGAAATGATTCTATTACAGTTCGAAATCCCAACCCATATACTATTTAAAAATATCCATGAATATGAAGATGAATGATGGGAGAAATATGCAATCCATAAAAATGGATTCAATTAAATATAGATATAACATGTTAAACTTAGTTTCTAGCACTACTGGAGATGAGTATGAGAGTTTTCCCAAAATATTGTATATGAAACATGGATATTAGATGTGTGAATATCTTTTATAGATAAATAATAAGGAAAGATAACTAAACAAGGAAACCTAGTAACATGTTATGAAAAATGGGTTAACATACAAGAAAATTATAAATGAGGATGTGAAAAAATATTATCTAATCATATGGACTAACTAGTTGGAAAACAATAAAAAGATGATAGAGGCACAAAATAATGACATTGTTTTCATTTCTTATGTAATGAATCATATTTTATATTTGGATAATATTCTAAAGAATAAGTACATACTTCCTTATAAGGTTTAGATATGTTGAGTCCAATAAAATGAAATAATATTGATGTTTTTCCGACGCTTTGGTCGAGGCACGTGCATCCGTATATAGAGGATGCACAACTGTTTTTTTCCCCTCATTCTTGCTTTCCAAAGGCAGGAAGAATCTGTTCCTTGTTCAGGGATGTTTTCTCCTTGATCGAAACGTGGTGATGGGATTTTGGTTCTTCCTTCTAGGATTCCTCCTCAAAACTCGTCACCTAGTCCATGTCTCAGTTATACATATAAGTTGTTGTTTGTGAAACTCTTCCTAATTCTATATCTTCATGGACACTTGTTAATTACAATGCTTTTGTTGGGATATTCCAAATGGTCTAGTCAGAGAATCAACCTTCTGTTTGGGGAGTAGTCACGTTGGACATCACGGGCGTGTCTGGACACAGGGACACTGGCACGTCTGTGTTTCCCCCTTATTATAGGGCTTTACGAGGGCGTGGAAGCCCGAGGCATCCTTTGTCGAATGTGAGGAACCGTATTCCTTAGGCATGTCTCTAAGGTTTTCCTCAGCTTCCAATGTTTAACACAGGTTATGTCGCAAGATTAACATCCAGCGGATATGGATTTTACTGATTAGAACACTGACTAGAGTGGATCATATTAGTGTAACCCCTAGAGGTCACATGGATGTTGATGGGTTGACAGTACCTCATCGGGATGTGGTGGCCCGGGTAAGAATGAAGATGGATGATGGGGTGCTGAGTGAAATGGATGGTGAATGGGATGGAACCACCATGAAGATGACAGTAATGTTGGGCCTAAGTCTCTAGGATATGTCATATGTATCTCCGTGGCAGGGAATCAATGTACTCATAGTTTAGGAGGGTGATGGGATGCCTAAGGAGGCGGTCCATGAGAATGGCTACGTGGATGGGACCCGGAGGAAGTGGAACCTCTGGGATGGGGCATGAAATTCCCAGGACACATATTCTTGAGGGAAAGGTTAGGTGATGAGGTTGAATTGGGTTGTACACATAGGACAACAACCTGATAATGTGAATGGGGCTTACGCGTTTTTAGTAGCCCGGGTAGGTCTGACGTCACTACGATGGACCAAAGATGTGGTTCCCATCAAAATATATTACAACAACATACCACTGAATAGGGGACGTAGTGTCTTACTGCTGATCAGGATACAACAACTTACCACTGATTGAGGGAAACAACAGCTTACCGCTTCTTGGGGTTTACAGTTTAACATCATGCAGGATGAAGGTGAACCGACGTGAATAAGGACATGGGGTCTAGATGGATAGTGTGGAGAACCAATGTGAAGGGGGTTAAAATGACCAGTTGGGGGGCTTGAACCTCAGGGAGGCTTCCTACGTACCTCGCCTTAGTAAGGATCAAGGTCCATGTTGTTCGAGAGGGGTGACTCTGGTGTCCTGATGAGAAGACGGTCGGGACCAATGGTTGTTGGTCATGAACCTCCTAGAGGCTTCCTATGTACCCTACCTTGGAAAGGATAAAATAATACGTAGTTTAGATGAGGGTTGGGGCTTACACTGTAGGCTTCCCAAGGTGTTGGTGAACCGACGTGAATGGGGTCAAAATGACCTGTTGTTAGGCTGGAACCTCAAGGATCCTTCCTACGTACCCAGCCTTGGCAAGGAAGAAAGAGAACATAGTTCAGATAGGGGTTGGGGCTTACACTCTAGGCTGCCTGAGGTGGATTCCATGGTCAATTCTTGCTCTAAGCCCACGTGAGTCATGCTCGGTGTGAGAAAAAAGATACAAAAAAGACCTGACGATCACTTCATGAAAGGTGTGTCTTTGGGAAGTGGAGTGGGGCTCACACGTGGTTAGAAGCCCAAAGAGGAAACGGGGGCTTACGAATGGTTGGTGGGCCCAAGAGGTTGGGACTAACTCCAGGATGGAGGCCCGATGGAAAAAAAGATTGGCGGGGGATGGATTTGGCACCGAAGAAAGGAGGGGAAAGTATTCTGCCTCCAGTAATAAAACCTAGGGGCTTACACCAGGGTGGTGTCCATTTACCCATGTTCATGGCACGAGTTGAGGTCACAGTTTAACGTCATTTGCTGAGGACGATGGCGCTTGGTATTTTAATGTCATGCATCTCGGACAAGGTGGGTTCGCTCCGCACCCCTAGGACTTACATAACTGATACCCTCTTCACCATGGTGAAGTGAAGGGATGGGCAACAACGTGTTGAGGGGGTGTTCAGAGGTGATCCCATTGGGGGTCCACGTTAGTGTGGCTATGCAAAGAAGAAATAGCTGTTAGCATGCCTATGCGAAAGAGCATGAGGCGAAGAAATGCAACATGATGTATCATCCAAGGGACATTTAAATTTATTCGTGAAAAACTAAGGGGTTTCACAAGAAATGAGTGTATGGCACATACATGTCACCCATAATAGGGGCACGAACATGGTGACTCAATGTGAGGGAAGCACACGAAGCACATTTCAAAGAATGGGATGGGTAAAAATAGAAAGTCTGTGCGTAAGAGGGAAGGTTTGAATTCAAGACGAAATGGTTGCGTGCACAGGTTTTGGTGGTGTGCAATATGGACATGTGGCACACAAGTGGAACCAAAGGCATGTAAGGAAGATGTCCTATGCACAAGTTCGATCGGGGGCACGCAAGATAGAAGGATTGCACGCAAGACGGACAGTTTGCGCGCAATTTAGACGAAGAACATGAAAGAGTGACTGACAGAACAGGGACGTGCACGCAATGGGGGACCCCATGCACACAGACAACTTAGGGAAAAGATAATTTACAAGGATCGGAGGGCCCTTCCGAAGTCCCCCTTTGGAACCTATCACACAAGAACAAATACCTGAAGGCCATGGGTTTTTTCATGCAGTCACGGAGGGCAGGGTTTTCACACAGCAGAGCATCGCTTCATCTATGGTAAAAGTCCCAAAAGAGAGGGGATAAGGTTCATTTTATATCCTGAGTCCTCCGAAGGATACACAAGAGAACGACGCGCAACCAGTCATTCGACGTCGCCTTGGGCGCGCAAATGGTCGTTTGACATCCCCTTGGGCGCGCAAATGGGGCACATCGCACAAACGACCATTCAACGTTGCCTTGGGAACAAAAATGGGGAAAGAAATGCAAACGGTCATTAAACATCACCTTGGACGTAGAAACTGAGCTCGACATGCAAACGGACGTTCGACATCGCCTTGGGAGCAGAAGAGGGGCTCGACGCGCAAACAGTTGTTCGACGTTTCCTTGGGAGCAGAACTCGGGCCCAACATGAAAACCCCCGTTTGACGACGCCTTGGGCGGGGAAACATGACCGGAGTAGCCCAGCTCGGAGGGTGGTAGTTTGGGCGTTCAACAACTTGTGTGAAAGGGAAGGCCAGTGTGCAATGGCTTGCACACACCTTATGAATCTTGCACGCACCCGCCTCCCAGGCCCGAGATTTCCTATTTTTGCATCCGAGATTCATTAGGTTCTCTTTTACCATCCCATTGTGGACATTATCTAGATTTCAACGTAAAAAAATGCCCCCCCTCAGAATTGGAGTTGAAGGGGATCCTGAAGGTCAGATTTTGAGGGTCTGCTGAAAAATAGGAATACGATCCTCGGATGCACGTAAAAACCTGATTTGCGTGCCCAATAGTGCTACCTCTTGTTCTGAACTGCATGTATGGATAGATTTGTTTACTTTTTCATTTGGTTTAATATCTTCCAACCACAATCTCAAAATAAATAGAAATCAATTCCAAATATCACGTGGTTCATACTGGTTGTGAGAATCAATATATGTTCGCACTAATACTTCGCTTGATTATAAGAGTGCCAACCAAGCTTCGGGCACTAGAGGTTTGAACAACCAATCCAGATTCCCAAAAAGAGAAGAGAGAGACCTGACTAGTGAATGAATTTCTAATAATAGTCAAATTACCTTCTTCCTGATGTGCTCTTGTGCATGAATAGGGTAATACCAGAGGCGTTGGAATAAATCCGAACAGGGGGGGATGGAAGGTGTGAGTCACAATACCCAAGATTCAGAATTCTGTAGTGATGGAATAAAAAATAGAATGAATGTTGACCATGTTCTAACCATATTGTCCTTATTTCATCATCTAGAAATAGGGATAACAAATGAGATCTGACCCTTGACAATGTTCAAAACATGAGGCCTGACTTGAAATGTCATTCATTAGCCTTCCAAAACGTTAGCCCAGAATAGTAGGTGATCCATAGGCCGTGCATCCGTAATGATAGGGGGTTACTTTAGACATGAAAGAGAGTGATGATCCAAAATAAAGGGAACTCAAATCATGTAGAGTGGAGTGATGGGTTGTTCGACTAGAGTCGAAAACTCTTGAAATTATTCCACCATGGTGGGAATGAATTAGGTGGATACATCGGTTTGACCAGGGATCAAAAATTCTTCTAAACAGAACCTCTATGATGAGGAAAATGTCACCTCCCAACATTACTGTGGGTCATCCTAAACTTGGTTAGGGTAGAACCACAGTTTAGTTTCATGCATTGAGGACATATGAATTCTAACAGTTTAACATCATACGATAGGACATGGAGTGAAAGGGAAGATCACAGGAAAGGAGTTTGTGGTGTTCTAGATATAAACATGATGTGAATGAGGACTTGGTCCGGATCACACAATGTATCCCTGGAGGAAACTCTTCTGGTCAATGGACCAAAAGTGAAAAATAGGTTGGGCCCGAAGCAAAGTGTTCGGGTGTTCTTATATACCCCAGGAGAATGAGAATCATGCCACCTGTAGTTTTTAGATACTAGTTTGACGTCAAGTGGGATGAGGAAATGTACATATGGCATGGTTGTTCCAGTACAGAACCTACCAGAACTCCTAAACCCAGGTGAGTCATGATCGATGTGAGAAACAAGAATTAATGATGGGACTTTCATAGAACAGGGAGGGACATGTTAGGGATGATGGGGCATTGGGTGAATGATGTCCCATTGATGCAGAACCGCCTTTATAATGCACCTAGGTGTGGTGAAGAGTAAAGCTGAGTATGTTGGAATTCCCATAGAACATAAGGAAGTGGAAATATGTGAATCATGATGCTATAGATACAGACCAAAATGATGGTGTTCTGAGAAAAATGGATAGTTGTTGACCATGTTTGAAACACATTATCCATATTGCATTATCCTGGAATGGGGACAGACAAATTAGAGTTGATTTTTGACCGTGTTTGAAACACAAGACCTTTCACAAATGATGTCTGAGGTCTTCATGGATGTTGGCCCATGGGGGTAGGTAAGAAAATATGGTATGAGGCCAGGCCAAAAAGGGGGTCCCTTTAAACATGGAAGAGGATGAGGATCCAGATGAAGGGTTCATTAATCTTGGACATGGAATGAGGGGAATATACCCGTGAAAATTACATACTTTGGGCTCTTTGTCAAAACACATCTGAATATGACTATAAGACATATCAGATAGAGGGAGTTGAGTCCCTTCCCAAGGACAAGGGTCATGGGGTCGAATTCTTTCAACTTAAGGTCCTAGGGTGGACAATTAAGGGGGTTTTATTTAATAGGCTATGTTCAGGGTGGTGAAATAGCCAAATGTGACGCGTAGTTCTCATTGGGAGATCTTGGATTTGGGTCATAGAACTCAGACATGGCTGCGAAAGGATAAGGGAAGAAAATGGGGCAGCTATTGAAAAAACCGACATGAATGAGAATCGATGAGGTAATCCGCACACCACATGTTCCAAAATGAGTTTGAACCAAAGGGCCAAAAAATAAGGGACAAGATTTTTAGATTCCTAGGGTTGGCTTAGGAGATAGAAATTGACAGGTAGTTTTACATATCCCATAAAGACGGGAATCAAGTAATACTTATTTCTCATAAATATCATGCAGTTTAATATCTTGCGGAGAGGACGAAAAGTGATCTTATTTTATAGACATAGATCTCGGACCATGGATGGTAGGGAACGGGGGAGACATAGGGTGTGGTTATTATAAAACCCGACGTGAAATATGAACCTAGGGTTCTGACCATAATGTGTTCCTTGGTGATGTATTAGGTTGAGGGACCAAAAATGAAAGTTATGATGGGCCCGAGGAAAAGTGCACGAGCATTCCTACATACCCCATGATGTTTTGGATGAACCCACATGTAGTTCCTAAGTTGTAACGGTGGGATACCAGTGCCTGGTATAATAATGTTGTGTGGGTCTGTCCCATACACAAAAGAAGCGGTATTTGATAGATCTTGTTGGTCCTTTGGAATGAATGAGTGTTATTTTGTGTAGCTATGGACCTAGGATAGAAATTATAGGCATCACCACAAAAATCAATCCATGAGTAGGCTTTGAAAAGTGGTATGGTGCATGACCGATACCAAACATGATTCCTCCTTGAGTGAGGATATCACGGTGAAGTGTTGTTATTCGTCATGCGGGCAGGAAGATAATGTGATAGTTTAGGGTCATGTGATGGGACCAACCAAGCATTTCAAACATTCCACAAGATAGAAATGATAGATTAAAGTCATGTGGGACTAAGTATAAAAGTTTAAATTCATATGAGGATGAGGACCACACCATACTGTGCGTGATTCCAAGAAAGAAACCGTGGGCTGAGGGGCTAGAAAAGGTTAGGGGATATAGGTCAGAAGAAAATATCTCCAAATTGCGTTGAACCTGAAGAAAAGATGTTCGGGTGTTACTATGTATCCCATGAGAATGTTAACAAAGCTATATGTAGTTCTTTTAGGTGAATTTTAACATCATACAGGACTAAGCACAATTTAATATCATGTAGGATAGATGATAGGAGGGACTGGCCCCTATAAGTGGGCGCATGTGGTGCTGTCATTGCAAACCCAATGTGAATGAGGATGTAACCCCGTACATGCCACACCACATGGACCTATAAGAGTCTAGGCCTAAAAGTAAAAATAGAAGAGAAAAATTAGTGGAACTAAGCTGAGCTAAAATATGAGATTTCAGAGCATTCCTATGTATCCCATAAGGATGGGAATCAAGTCGTACATAGTTCTTGAAGGTGGTTTTAGTTTATGTTCTTAGAGATTAGACCCTGGAGAATCAGTACTATTCCATGTTTGTGCGGACCTCAATACAATACATAAGACTATGTGAGTCAAACTCGGTGCATGAAACAAGGGTGGATAAGGTTTTTGCAATACGTGAAATACATGCAAATGGAAAATCGGTACGGAGCCCCGAATGATGCCTTATCACGGATTTCTCCTCCTAACGTGTGGATGCACACTGAGTAATAGTACCAAGAGTTTCAAATATCTACTAGGACATGATGAAGTGGACAAGGATGTGAATCATGTGACCGAAATTTTGGGCTTAATGGGGTTGGTGTGACGATGGAGGATAACTACTGAACATGTTTGAAACACAGCATCCACATTGCGTGACCTGAAATGGGAGCAACAAACGAGTGTCGACCGCAGACCGTATTCGCAACATTGGAAATGTATCAATTCATTGTTCAAAACACTTGAGGAATTTGGCCCAATATGGCAGGAGGGCCCTTGGGCCGAGCATCCATGCCATTCGGGGGTCCCTTCGGGCATGAAAGGTGATGGAATCCCTAGTAAAGGGGAACACGAATCCTGAAAAATGGATGAAAGTATGTCTGAGTAGAATCTGACACTCTAGGTGCTAAACCAGAGTATCCTTGGGAACATTTTTGAATCACCGAAAAGGGTCGAGGGGCTCATCTTGAGAACGAACTATTTAAAAGGATGAGTATAGAACAAGGGGATGCAGAACTCTCATGAGAAGGAGCTAAATGGCCCGATGTGAAGAAGGACATAACCCCATACCACACCATATACTCCTCTCCCGGGTAGAATGCAAGCCAAGGGGCCAAGATATAGCTGGACCCAAAGACTAAATGTTTGGGAGGTCCTATGTATCCCATAAGGATCAGAATCCATCCATACATAGTTCAAGAAGTGGCAAAGATAGGGGTAGGATGCCTCAACGAGGGGGGTGTACGAAAAGACCAGTAACCCGACGTGAATGAGGATGTAATCCCATACCACACCGTACAACCCCTAGAAATTGGGCCAGAGACCCAAGAAGGTCGGGGGACATGAGTTTGGGCGTTCTGGCCAACTATCATCATATGACCTCTCATGTAGGTTTTGCCTCCTCATAGCTCCTAATCCCATGTGAGAAATGATCAGTGTGGAAAAAAAGGAGTAGGACTTGGATCTCCCCATCATATAAAGGTCATATAGCTGGCATCACTTGAGGGAGACCACAGCTTGAAGGTGCGACGGGGTAGGATGAACCACTACACACACTTTTAGGGAATTATGTGGCTGATGATAATGATAAAGGATATCTGTTGACCATGTTCGAAACACAGTGTCCATATCATGTGACCTGGAATGGGAACAATAAAAGAGGATTGATCACTGAATGTATTCACAATGTGAGACTTGTATCAATTTTTTGTTTGAAATCCTTGAGGATGTTGGCCTGAGATGGTATGAGGATCCTTGGGCTAATAATACATTCAATTTGGGGGTCCTTTTGAACATGAAAGATGATGGAGTCCCATGTAAAGAGTGTGAGTGAATCATAAGTGTGCATGTACATTTCAACATCATGCATGATAATGAAAGAGGTGGAAGTATCCGGGGAATGGGATGCAAGGAGGGACTTTGATGAACTCAACGTGGATTAGGGAAAAATATTGAACCACACCATACACTTTCACCCAAGGGGAGACTTCAGAGTTTAGGCTGGGCTAACTGAAAAATTTTCGGGCGTTCCTACGTATCCATTGAGGATGAAAATCTAGCCCTATGTAGTTCTTGAACGCCATGTAGTTTAGCATCGTGCGGTGAGGACATGGGAGGATAGAAGAATTGGGAGGGGGAACATGGTGCGATCGTTGTAATACTGGCATGAGTGGGGCTAAATAATCCTACACTATACTATGCACGGACCCTCCGAGAGAACTATACCTAGGGGGAATAGTTGAAGAGAAGTGTCTGGGGGCTAGACTTAGGGCCGAGTCTCTGAGTGTTTCTATGCATCCCATAAGGATGAGAATAAATCCACATGTATTTCTAAGGGTTTAGTTTATTGTATTGTAGGAATCCATACAGTTTAACATCATGTGATACATTTTTTAGTTTAAAGTCATGTAGGACATGGTAGTTTAGGGTAATGTCGGACCTGACAGTTTAGGGTCATGCAGAACCATACAATTTATGGTCATGTAGGACCCTTCAACTCAACAAAAGTATTGCTTGAGAAACATTCCATTGGTGGGAGGAGTTATACCCTCACCATTCATGGTCACTAGTGTGTTTTCACTATTGGGGTAAAACTTGTGAACAACGAAAGGTCCTTCCCATTTGGGCTCTTACTTTGGAAGTTTCTTGCTAGGTATCATTAGTTTCCTGAGGGCCAATACCTGATCACCATGCAGGAAAGAACAGAGGTGGAATTTCTTGTTGAAGGCTCTGGCCATCTTATTCTAGTGTCTTTCCGGGTTTTCAAGGCACGAAGCCTATTCTCATCAAGTGATTCCAACTCGTCCAGGTGAATTCCAGCTACTTTATATGGCACCTACTGATCATAGACCATTGTGCGTAATGAATGAAATTGAATCTCGATAGGGAGGACTTCTTCTATTCCATATACCATGGAATATGGGGTCATTATAGAGTTAATATTTTCAATATTATTAATATTTTTTCAATGATTTAATTCCTATCAGTTATTCAATTTTAGTGTATTTGCATCATTTATATGTTTTTGGTGTATTTTGGGCTTAAATGTGAAAATGGGGTAATTTAGTAAAATTGACAGTTTTATATAACTTCTGTTTTTCGGGTATAACTTTTAAAATATTGGTCCAATTGAAGTGAATCCTTTTTTAGGCTTCATATGCTCTTGGGATTTAAATTTTTATTCTGGACCAAGACCCAATTTGAAAACCAATGGTACAGAAAAAATTAATCAAATAGAGAACTCGGTCTGGTTGGGAGAATGGAACCACCACATTAAATCAACAATATCTCATTCATACAACCTTATAATGAGGTGATTCAAATTTTTGTCGACATAGGAAATTCAAAGGATTATTCACAATAAATTTCATAAAATATATATCTCATCAAGGCATCTTTAGGCACGTCCATGTGGAGTGGGTGAAATAGTTATTGGTAGCCAGGAAACATAATGGTCATTGATTCGGCCATATAATTATTTACACCTATCCAACGAATCGCAAATTTTTAGGTTTGATATCCAATGTCATTTACAACATTCTATAAGAAGATACCTTAGTGAGTTTCGGCCAGCAGGTGGGATGAACAGAGGCAAACTTCTGGAGGACATATTCTGGAGGATCAAAATTTATGTTCTTGCTTTTCTTTCTTTTTTTCTTCTTAGCTTTGTAATAAATTATTCTTCCCCCTTAAAATCAGTTACCCTTAACAAGGTGGGGTAGATATTTTTGAGTGATTGGGGAATGGTAGGTTTACCCTTGTGTAATTCTTGAGTTCTTGCACGTAATGTTTTAATATCCTCTTTTCTCTTCTGTGAATCTGTTTCAATTTCTTATAACTGTTTTTATTATCATGTATGATTGTATATGATTTTAGATTTTGTTATTTATTTATATTTGGACAATTATAAATATCTTTATCTACTAGGTTCTGATTTATAAATGATGCAATAGAAGAAGATTTAGTGGTGTATTACTCTGTGATCACCGGTACGTCTGTGAGTACTGAATATTCTGGAATTCTTGGGATAAACAAGAAACAATTGGGAATTGCCTAAGATAATTAGGGGGTATTCGCTACAACTATATTACACATTGGAAGGAGTGTAGACCAATCTGAGTTTTAGTAATGTTTATTCTCACATTTTTATTTCACCAAGGGAGTGAGAAGAAACGATTGTGGATTCTCACTCTTAATGATTTAACAGAAGAGAATTGGGTAAAGTGAACATTGAAATAATTACAATTGGAAAACCAACCCTAACCTAATCACCATTTCATATCACTAATTTAAATCACATCATTTGTCAATTTTTTTTAAAAAAATTCACTTAATCCCTTTACTTTATTTAGTTTCTTTCTTGTCTTTTCCAAATCAAACAATTTCAGAAATATCAACATTTCTTTCTGTTATTTTAAGTGTAAAACACTATTGTTGTGAACTCCTCTTTGAATACAACCTAGGTAACCCACTATAATACATTATAACTTAGGTTATATTTGATTCTTCCACAACCCATGATTGGAACTTGTCAAAACTTGGTGTTGTTCCCATCGAGTAGTTGTACTTGATTGAAGGAGAAGAACATTGGTATGATGAAATCTAAATTATCTTGTAACATCTCAGGTCCCATCTCATTTAAATTCTCACCAAATTCAAAAATTGAAATATGAATCTAGATATTACATCTAGGATGATCCATTTATTTGGATGATTTGCAATTACCAAATGATCAGAAGATGTTTTCCAAAAAGTAAAATTGAATCAGTCTTTATGTTTTGTCACACATTAGCTTGTGAATGCCACTTTGGAACTCAAAGGAAAGAAAAGAAGGTTTTAGAATATGAACATTATTGTCAAAAACTATTCAAACATTCCCTTGAATTTTGAAAATAGTGTGAAAAATGTCAGTTTACAGGAAATATTTCAATGAGACAAGAAATACCCCAAAAGCCACTTAGTTTTTGTGAAATTTTTTATGTTTAGTGAATAGATTTTATGTGAAATTTCCAATGTCATTGAGAAATTAATATATTTTTCTTTTTGTATATTATGTTTCTAAATTGGTGGAATAAAAATCCAACAAGACTGACGTTGATAAAGTTTCTTGTGATTTTTTCAGGTCTAAAATATTTTGAATGTTTGGAGTTCCTAAAGCCATCATCAGTGAACAAAGGACTCAATTTTACAATAGGAGAATGGCGTATTTGTTGAAAAAGTATGGGGTGAATCATAAAACATCACCTCCCCATCATCCATAGAGTAATGGGCAAGCATAAGTGTCCAATAGGGAAATTAAAGGAATTTTGGAAAAGACTGTTAATCAAAATAGGAAGGATTGGAGCCAAAGATTAGAAGACACATTATGGGATTACATGATAGCCTACAAAAACCCAATTAGAATGAGTCCCTATAGTTGATTTATGGGAAAGGTTGTCACATACCTATGGAATTGGAACATAAGGCATACTAGGCTATGAGGAAGATGAATCAAGATCTTGAAAGTGCTGGGAAAGGGAGAAGATTGCAGTTACAGGAGCTGGAAGAAATTAGATGGGAAGAATTTAAAAATTCTAGGATTTACAAAGACAGAGCAAGAGTGGCTCACGAAAAACTGATCCAAACACAATACACTCATCTGGGAGACAAAGTGTTGTTATTAAATTCAATACTCAAGATGATGGCATGTAAACTTCATTCTTGGTGGGAAGGTCCATTTATAGTTACTCGTGTATATTCTTTTGGTGCTGTAAAGACTGTGAATGATAGATTGAAGGATCTAGTCACTGTTAATGAGCACAGGTTGAAGAAATTCCTTGGGACCATGCCATCTGATCCAATGGAGGAGATCAAAATCCTCCAACATGTTTATCAATAAAATCCATCAGGTCGTACATCTCCTTTATATTTTATTGATTATGGTGATTCAATTTCAAATATTCTTATGTTTTAAACCTATTTGAATGTATTGTAGACAATGCATCATTTATGTTTGGTGGAAGGAACCATTGTAGTTTAGGATTTTTATTTGTTGTTTTTCCCTATTTGTTTTAAAAACTGTGTGTGTTTAAAATTGTGTGTGTTTATTTTTCAATTTTTGTGTGTTTTTGAAACTTTTGTGCTGAAATAATTATGTTTGACATTTTGGAAACCCATGTCCATGGGATAAATAATTTATTCCATGAAACTGAAAATAAATGAATGCTGAAAATGACATTGTTTCAAGTTCAATTCTTTGGTAATTTCATAAAAAATACTCTTTTTTGAATCCCATGACACATATCACTATCTTTATATTTTAAATCACATTCCCATGAGGATTCTAAACCTATTATTTTTATATTCATTACATTCTCATCACATCTTAAGAGAACCAAACCATGCTTGTTTTAACCAGAATTTGATTTATTCATTTCAAAACAAGAGGGTCTGGGGAACATGTGTTTTAAATGATTGAGGAATTTTTTTGGTTTGAAAGAATCCTTTTCAAGACAGTCCCTTTCAATTTGGCCTACCTTGTAAATTTAATCCTTGTATCCCATAGAATCCATGAAAATAATGTTAGGTTAGCCACATTACATGCCAATTTTCCTTATCCAACATGATCTTGAAGTGAAATTGCATGTTCTAGTTGAACTTATGTGTGGGGGAAGATGTATTGTATTGTACTAGATCATTTTATGAAACATTGGGTGGAAAATAAAATCCTGAAGAGATGTTATTGCTATGGAAAATAAAATCATTCAACTGAAAGCTGTGCCTTTTCTGGAGCTTTCACGATGAGAGAAGTTGTGCCTTTCTGGAGCTTCTAATGAAGAAAGTTGTGCCTTTTCTAGAGCTTTCAAGAAATATTATATTTGAGAAGATTGAAATGTTTGCTTCTGAAATGATGAAATGTGTGAACATTCCTTGATATTCCCGGAATAATGATCTAATTTTCTACTAAGGGGAGTGAAGAGGAGACCATACTTGTGTGAAAATTAGAGTAATGTAATTTTGCTTCAAAAAGAGCCAAGCCCTCTTCATTTAGCCTCAGAATTTTCACACCTAAATCCTACCAAACTAAAGACATATAACAACCTTGAAAAGTCTGAATGATAAACATATGTCTTTGACTCACATCAGTTGGAGATGTAGAAATTTATTAAGCCTATGGTGACCCTTGTATGAGTTTGGATGAGAAAGACATTGAAATAAAACTTGAAATTTGTGTGATCAGAGAGAATGAATGTTAGGTAAGTGTTTTGTGTGCATGGGGGGAAAATGAAGAATAAATTTATTAAATGGTCTTAAATTAAGAACATGAAATAATAGAGTTTGAGTAGGGATGATATATTTTGTTTCTTATTTTCAAATTGGTAGATCCCATGGATATGTGTTTTTAATTTACTTTGATTTTATTTTGATTCTGACTTGTCCGGGAGTACTAGGGATAAATGTTGGATAATTTATAGAGTTAATATTTTCAATATTAATAATATGTTTTCAATAATTTAATACCTCTCAATTATTCAATTTGAGTGTATTTTAATCATTTATCTATTTTTGATGTATTTTGGGCTTAAATGTGAAAATGGGGAAATTCTTTAAAATTGACATTTTTATATTTCTTTAGTTTTTCCGGGATAACTTTTATAATATTGGTCCAATTTATGTAAATACTTTTTTTAGGCTTCATATGCTTGTGGGTTTCAAATTTTTCTTCTAGACTAAGACCCAATTCGAAACCTAGTGGTACAGAAAATATCAATCATGTAGAGAACCCAGTCTGGTTGGCAGAATAGAAACCACCACATTAAATCCACAATATCCCATTCAGAAGACCTTAGAATGAGGTTATTATAGCTTTTGATGACAAATAACATTGAAATTACGGTTCACAATAAATTTTATAAAATATGAAGCTCATCAAGGCATCTCTTTGGTGCGTCCAAGTGGAGTGGGTGAAACAGTTTTTGGCGGCCATGAAAAGTAATCGTCATTGATTTAGACATATCTTTCTTTATACAAGTCCAATGACTCTCAAAATTTTAGGGTCAACATAAAACGTCATTTTCAACATTATATTAGAAGGGACCTCAATGGGTTTTGGCTAGCTGGTGGGCAGAACATAGGAAAACTTTTGGAGAACAGATTATGGAGGATCAAAATTTTTGTTCTTTCTTTTTTCTCTTTTGTTCTTCATAGCTTTGTAATAATTTCTTCTTCCCCCTTCAACTTATTTACCCTTACCATGGTGGGTAAGATATTTTTTTTGATTGGGGAAGGGTAGTTTTACCCTTTTGTAATTCTTGAGTTCCTGCACATAATGTTATAATATCCACTTTTCTCTACTGCGAATCTGTTTCAATTTCTTATAACATTATTTATTATCATGTACGATTGTATCTAATTTTGTATTCTGTTGTTTATTTATATTAGTTCAATGATAATTATATCCCTCCACTAGTTTCTGGTTTATAAATTATGTAATAGACCTTGATTTTGTGGTGTAGTACTCAGTGATCACTGGTACGTGTGTGAGAAGTAGTGAATGCTCTTGATTACTTGAGATAAACAAGACTCGATTGGGAATTGCATAAGATAATTGGGGGTATTCTCCACAACTCTATTACACATTGGAAGGAGATTATACCAATTTGAGGTTTTCATAAGGTTTATTCTCACATTTTTATTTGGCCAAGGGAGTGAGAAGAAACGAATGTGGATTCTCACTCTTAATGATTTAGCTGAAGAGAATTTGGTAAAGTGAACTATAGTCAAATTACAATTAAAAATGACCCTAACATGATCACCATTTCATGTCACTGATTAAAATCACATCATTTGTCAATTTCTTTTAAAACATTCACTTAATTTATTTACTTCATTTAGTTTCTTTCTCGTATTTTTCAAATCAAAAAATTTCGAAAACAACATCATTTATTTCTCTTATTTTAAGTGACAAACAATATTGTTGAGAACTCATCTCTAGAGACAACCCAGGTAACCAACTATAATACATTTTAAATTAGGTTATATTAATTTTTTCCACACCCCATGATAGGAACATGTCATGTCACCAGTGTGGAATTACGAGTCATCGTCTGATAAGCCCAGAGGGCGTTGGGGAGCTTTTCTGTAAAACTATTCTTGTTCTGACCAACAATTTTTAGAAAAATGATAGAGATGGTCTTGTTGAATGCCAATATCTGCCCATTTTCTTACATGTGGTAGCAGGAGGTACGATTAGAACTGATTTTTTACTTTGGGTACAACTTCTTCAACTCGGCCACCCGGAATTTGGTTTCATTATTGGTGAGGATGACATGAGGGACTCCAAATCAGTAGATGTTATTGGATCTCAAGATGTCAACTATAGAATGAGCCTTGAACTCTTGGAGTGGAACCCCCTATTCCCACTTGGAAATGAAATTTTTAGCAGTTAGTATGAATGGACATTGGCATGTTGTTGCCACCAGATATGGTCCCATGACATCCAGTCTCTAAACTGCGAAATTCCAAGAGTAATTGGTAGTGTGGAGAGGCTTCGGTGGTCGATGCACGAAGTTGGCATGAACTTGGCATGCATGACATCTCTTGGCGAACCAGATGCAATCATGGATCATGGAGGGCCAAAAGTAACCCAGTCTTGGGATCTGGTGAGATAGGTTCGGCCTGGTCTGATGAGCCTCACAGGAACCTTCGTGAACCTCCTGCATGACTTGAGAAATCTCGACTCCTTGGATGCAACGGAGGATAACACACTCAAACCCACACTTTTATAGGATCTTCTCAAGACTGGGACCACTCTGGATGGTAAACCGTAGCGTGTGGCGTCAGATTCGCTCAAGCTCGGCCCAATAAACCAAGAGGTAACCATTTTGGAGATACTAGACAAAGGGGGCTCTGCAGTTTTGAGTTTCTTCAACCACTGCATCTGAGGGACATGGGGTTTCTGACATGGAGAATTTGGTGGTAAGATGTCTCACCTGTAGGCCGTCGACATCACCTGGGGTGACTGGAGAAATGACTCTCCTATGGGCCACATGGATAATTAGTTCATCATATTTAGGTTCTGTAAGTGATGCAACCAGGCCGACCATGGCATCATCTTAACCTTTTTGAGATCTAGGGACATGAGTAACTTTTGTTCGAGATGGGAACTGATTCATTAGCTTGAGAGTGAGCTCCAAAAACGGTATGAGCTCCGGTTTTCTGATGATTTAGTCACCATTGATCTACTTCATGACTAGTTCAGAATACCCTTTCACATGAAAATGGGGCACATCAATCTCGAGGGGCATCTCGAGTCCAGTGATAAGTGCCTGATACTCTGCCTCATTGTTGGTGTAGCCTTCTGACAACAGGAATGTGTACGACAGAATGTCTTGTGCTGGGCTAATAAAGATGATACCCAAGCCAACCCTTTTGATCCTTGGGTCATTGAGCCTCCTACCGGTTGGGCATTGAGAAGCACCATAGAAGTGAATCAGCCATCACGGGAAGACTTGTTATACTAAGAGGATTTCCTAATCAGGAAAATAGAGATCCAATGACTGTTCATTAGGATACGGATGGGCAGAAATGATGTCTACCAATACGTTCCCATTAATAGCTTTCTGAGGGACAAACCTGTTATCGAACTGCTAAAGAATCACCGACCACCGTGCTAGTCGGCCTGTCAACATGGGATGGTTCGGAATGTATTTCAATGGGTCTACCTGAGACACCAGCTATACTTAGTGGTGCTGTATGTTGTGTCACAATTTTTGTACTCTGAATTCCAACGCAAGACAGCTCTTCTCGATGGGGGAGTATCTAGTCTTCGTATCGAGGAGCATGTGGCTAAGGTAGTAAAGGATGTTGTCCATCCCCTCATTGTTCTTATGGGTGAGAAGGGTGCTGAGAGATCATTCCAGGGCAATCACATAAAGGACCAGCAGATTTATAAAGACAGGTGGTATTAAGGATGGAGGATGGAGCAGATATTCCTTGATTTCCTCGAACACATCCTAGCACTCTTTGTCCCATTCGTATGTAGTGCCTTTCTTCAAAAGCCAAGAAAAGGGTTTACAATTGTCATCCAGATTCACAATGAACCAACATATACAGGACAAGTGGCCTTGGAATCCCCGAAGTTCCCGAATGTTGCTCGGGGAAGACATTTGGTTGATGGCCTTAATCTTCTTAGGGTCAATCTTGATACCCCGATATCTGACAATAAAGACAAGGAACTTCCCAGAGGATACCCCTAAGGCACACTTGAAGGGGTTCATCTTCAGGTGGCGGGAGTGGAGGAAGTTGAACACTTTCTCCAGGCCCTTGAGATGGTCCCGAAGCTAGTGAGATCTTACCACCAGGTCATCCACGTAGCACTCCACCAATGTCCTGAGGATTGGCTTGAATGTGAGATGCATGGCCCGCTTGTAGGTGGCACCAAAATTCTTTAAGATGAAGGGCATAAAATGGTAAAAAAATGTACCTTTTGGTGCCATGATAGCTGTAGACTCATCATCCTTAGTGGCCATCTAGTTTTGATTATATGTGGAGTACCCATCAACGAAGGAAAGGTCTTGGAACCCCGTCGTGGCTTCAATTCGTAACTCTATCACCAAAAGAGGAAAATAATCCTTCGGGTACTGATGGATGAGATCTTGGAAGTCTAAGCTTACTCTAATCGATCTGTTCTTCTTCCTGACTGGCACAATGTTTGGTAACCACTTGGGGTACGAGACCTCCTTGAAGATGTTGGCTCTGATGATCTTATCAAATTTAGCCTCAACCATGGCACCATGAGAAGGGTGAATCTTTCTTGGAGGCTTCTTGAACCCGCAATGATTTACCGGGAGATCGGGGATATGTATGGCTAACAGAGGATCTAGTCTTGGAATTTCATCATAGATCCAAGAAAAAATATCATGATGTTTTTCAGGAAGTCTATGTATCGTTTCTTCTCTTCAAGGGGCATGGTGGTACTAATTAATGTAGGTGTCGGATCTACCTTGCTACCAAGGTTTACCTGTACCAACTCATTGACCATGGAAGAAACACCCTCTTCAATGGAAGGGGGCCATCTTATAGGTCTTATTCTTCACTTATGGAGAAGGGATCTCCAGTGGGAGAAGACTCCTCTGAGTTGATAGACCCTAAGGGGAGGCTGGTACCTACCTGACCAGAAGTGGTCACTGTATCAGAAGAATCCGGCACCGCTGAAAAGATAGCAATAAAGGCTGTCGACCCGATCCCATCTGGTCTTCGGCCTAGGGGTCCATACTTGATAATATCAAAGCAATAGTGGTTTGCTAGCTTGAGATGGCTTATTCAAGCCCAAAAGAACAGGAAAGTATGACGTACAACCATTTCCATGGGGCAGACATCCTAATACCTTATGGGATTAGGGGGATTAGGTATCACTAAGGCACAAATCATATAAGAATATGAGGTGATCTTATGACATCACATGGACCTGAAAATTTTCTTCCCCCTTGTTCTAGATACAACAAAACATTTCCCCATATCAGGGTTCATGGCCTCCAATCGATGGATTGGGAAGACGTAGGCATCATCCCAACCTACCCATGGGTTGGTTTCAACTACGAAATTCTTGATCCCATTGGCCTAAATATTCTTGTCCTTGATCTTGTAATAGTTGGAATCTAGGTAGCAGGATTCAAAAGAGGCAAAAGGAGAAGTGTCACCTTGGATAATGCCCACTCGACCATTGAGGGAGTACATGAGGAACTGGTGAAACGATGAGGGGATCGTCGCATGTAGGTGGATCCATTTTCTTCCCATAAATGAATTGTACACGGTGTCTTGAGAGGAAACCATAAACACAGTATTGGAAACTAGGCCACCAAACTGGGTCTTCAGATGGATCTTGCTGACTGGGGTCTACTCTGTCCTGTCATAACCTTGGATTTTCAGGTCAGAGGGAGTCAAGTTGTCATCGGACAACCCCAGCATTCATAGTGTCCATGTCGGGATAAGGTTAATCCTGGACCCGGTGTCAAAAAAGAAGTGGCGAACCTCCACAACATTGAATTGGCCGGTGATGTATAGTGGGTGAATGTGCCCCTATATGGGAGAACCTTCGTCTTCTTCGGAGAATCAGATAATGGACTGACATTCATCATTATCTATTGCTTCCGCATAGAAGGCCTCTGCAGCTGCTACCTCCATCTCAAACTGAAGGGGGCTTCTAAAAGCCTCAATGAGGGACTCATGCATATCTGCTAATAGGGGAAGGGCCTTGGGGATAGAAAGCCTTACTGGAATACTGGAATGATTCTTGAGAACATCTTACTTTTGTGCTAGGTGTTAACTTCTTCTTGTAGGAGGTTTCTCCATGACATGAGGCATGGAGGTCCCTACCGGATGGACTAGCGGCTGACTGTTGGTGGGAATGTCCCACTGCTCACTAGTCAAAGCATGGGCATGACTACTAAATAGGTCCCAACTAGCAGAGACTAGTCTGCAATCAAGATTTTTTGATCACAATGAGGTATGAGTGGCTCTTCCTAGTCTATTATAACAAAGGGTGGTAGAGGCGGGACTGAGGACACTAGGTGAGGAGGATGTGCATACTAAGCTCAACGCTGGGCCTACTTTCTTGTCCCAGTGGCATCCATGGCCTGGATGGAGGTTCCAACTGATGTGCCTCGATGACCCATATAGCCGCAGCTTTTAGAATTCTATCATCAGCTGGAGATTTTGGGAAGGTTGTCTTGGCACTCCCCGTCGTTAGGATTCATATATGGATTTACCATCTCTATAGTTTTAACCGAAGTGTACCCTTGACTATCCCTCGAAAAGTCATCCACTAATGGATGGATCTTGGGAGGAATCCCCATCTTCAGGGGCATGAAGTCACCGAGAGTACGGGATTAAAATGTCATTGGCGGGGCGTGTTACTTTCCTTTGTGTCGTTGATGCTTGCTCTTTGAGGAAGAGGATGGCTGGGGCGACACTGCAGAAGCAGGAGCGGTGGCTTCTAATGGCTCCAACTGATTTAGGAATGCCCGAATGATACCATGGGCACGAGAGACCATTTCTTGGGTCATCCATTCATCATACTTCTAAGACCCACGGTTAGAAACCTGCTTCCACTCACCTTAGTTGCCACTACCGCTATCTATCCTTACAAAGACTCACACCACCATTTTCAGGGCCGGGCCAAGACTGACTACGTTGTTACCGACTTGTTCTTGAAACCAGTCTCTGAACACATAACACTGCTTGAGGATGTTTCCCAAGATATTTTGTTAGGGGCAGTAGTTGGGGCGATTAGTGAGGCTCGCCTCTTCTAGCCTTCTTCACTCAGGAAAACACACAATCCCATGTTCCAAGGCACTTCAGAAATAGTCAGGGACCTAATTATCATTGAACGAGTAGGTATAGTTTCTTCTATCTGAAAAGGGGGACCTTGGGGCCTAGATTTGGTGAGGATCTATAGGAGCCTGTCGAGGAGGCAGAGCATGATTGTCCCACCTAGGCAGTGGTGGTGTATTACGCAGGGGCACCGACCAATTCTGAGGAGGCCACTGCTGGGATGGAGGCTGTGCTTGTGGTGGAGGGCCTATGTGAGGCTGCAGATGTGGCTCCACTGGTAATAATTCTAGCCATCTTGGGGCCTCTATCTGGGCCACCATGGTGGGTTCGGCTCTAACAACCATTCTCATGGGAATTGTGGGAGGCAAGATACATGCTTGGCCAGCTTGTTGTAGGGATTCTTCTAGGAACTGGGCCATATCGGAGAACTCTTAGAATTATCTAGGGTACTTCTGGGTGATCAGAGAGGGAACCCGTTCTATCTTAACATTTCCCACACACATCTATAGTAATTTCTCCTAAGTCAGTGGAAAGTCAAGGGAGTATGAATGTCCTTTCCACTGGGAAATAATGTTTGTGACATGATCATCAGGCCTCTATTTTCATTTGAATAGGTCTGTGATGCTTGTATTTCATGTGGTGGAGCTGAACTAGTAAAGGAAATGCCTTCGGAGGTCCTCCCAGTTGGTTACTGATCCGATGGGGAGCTGGATGTACCAATAAAATGCCAGCCCATCCAATATCTGCACAAAGCATCAGCGCTTGGAGGCCTCCTACTGCGCTGGAGTCCTTAACATGGTGCCACACCTTGAAGCAATGTGGGCCAGATACTGTGGCGGGTCCCCTTTCCCTTTGAAGTGAGAAAATGTGGGATTCCTAAAACCCGGTTGTACAGGCATATCATCCACCCACACTGGATATGGCTTACTGTGAGGTGGGATTGCCACATGTCGTGTTTCCAATACCTCTAGTCGGGCAATGAGGGCCACCATTGTATCATTTGTGTGTGTGTGGGGGGGGTCCCTGTATTGATGGGGGGTCCCTATCCACAAGTGCGTTGGCGGGTTCTTCGACATGATAAGGTGGCTCGGTGGCTCATGGAGCGGCTGGTGGAGCGAGCTGCAGGGTAGATGGGGGAACCCGAGCTGGGTTCCTTGGATTTTCACGCTGCTCTAGAAAGTTTTGCGAGACATATCTCACCCTCTTGCTGTATGTTCCGGCCTCAACCCTGTCTGCGGGGTCAGGATGGTCAGGATGACCTGGAGGTATCTCACCGAGGGGAAGTTGTCTCTACCCCTACTGCCCTGGCCCCTAATTGCAATATTCTGGCTGTCGCTCTGTAGCTCATTCAACCAAGAGGTCGTCAACCAACATTTTCTGTTTGGCCAGTTCCTAATGTAACGTGGCCTTTTCAGGGACTTCCTCTGTCTTCTGTACTAAGCCTGATGGGTCAGACCATTTAGCGACCCCGTGGTGCTCTTTACCCTTATAGAGATTCCATCTCAGAACTAATGCCTCGATATGTGGAGGAAGACCTATCAGATTCCTCTATTGGAAATTTACCCTTCTCAATGGATCCAATAGTGGAGGAATTCCCTGGGGGGTAAGTCCCTATCATGTAGATCCAGTGCATCCTCCACGTCCACTACATCATCCATGTTGACAGTGACCCTTCTGAAGGGAATGTCCTCAATGTATCCTGGTGATTCAGGCTACTGTCGGATGGGGATAAAGAGAAGGGCGGCATATTTCCCCCAATCATGATTTTGTACCTGCACGGACGCCTCCTTGATAAGATTGCAGAGTACCTTGAAAACCTGAATGCGTTATGGATGGAGGGCCTTTTGGCGACCTTGTGACTCGGGGCGTTAGGCCACATGGAGTGTGACCAAATCAATTAGACGTCATTTCTCGCAAATTCCTTCAAGATTCCCTTGGATCCTGGGATAAACAACTCACTGATGATGATGTTGGAAGTGTGTCACCCATAGGGTTTGTCGGAAAAACTCAACTTCTTCTGGAGTGAGGGATTACGGTGCATAGAAATTCAGCACTGCCATGGGCCAGAACATCTTGGGGAAGTGGTCTGTTGAGAGGATATTACATAAGCTCCTTGGCTCGGATTCTTTGTTTTTCCCTTAATTACACCACTCATCGACTAGAGGTTGATGAGGAACTGGTAGTCGTACTGAGGCAGACCGCTGGGTGGGTAGGCTGGCTAATGGAGAGTACGGCGAGCGGGCTGACTGGCCGCCGAAACTCAGGTTGTCCTCCGAAGAGTGTAGCGACCTGTCCGAAACGTTGAGATAAGATGGGCTGAAAACCATCATTCTTGGCTCAGGGGATAGGTCTACTGGTGATAGGCCGCTATACTGCTCTCCCGCCATTGGTACCCAAAATAGCTCTATGTGATCTCTTGTCGAGGTAGAGAGCGCTTCTAGTGACGAAGGGGGTGATTTCAGGATCGTGACTTGTGAGGTTGCAAGATTTTTATCCTCCTTAATATAACCATGGAGGGAGTCGAGAATCCGATGGACCTAACATTCTGGGAGTACTAGGCTGATGTTCCTCATTCCTGCCCTAGCCCTAATCCCGGATGAGCGAGGGGAGGGTTCCTGTGCGGAGTCATATTCTAATTCAGAGTCTTAGAAGCAGACTGGCATAATCTCTGTCTGGAACATCCCAGAATTCTTTTTATGGTGGTCATGACCCACCATCCTACCCCTAGGTGGCTCTTCGAGACAGGGTAGATTTTTGAAAAGAGGTCCTTTGGCCGAACTGGTGTTGGTGCGAAGAGGGTTTCCACCTGATTATGCCGAGGTATGTGAAGCACCGAGAAATATGTCAAAGGGGACTTGTGGAGGACCTCCATGGGTAGCGATGGAGCAGGTTAGACCCCACTGGAACTGATAGGAGAATTGGGAGGACCTCTATGATTTTTTACCATGGTGACCTCATTATGAGGAGGGACCATGTACCGATCTAGTAGAACACAGGTAGGACCTCTGTGCTTGGTGCTAGTGAGGTGAGGCTGGAATTCACCCCTCTAGTTTCAAAGGCTAGGAGGGCCTTCACAAGATACTAAGAGGAAATGGGGAGGATCCCTCGGTTAAAGAGAGACCATATGTGCAATGCCCCTAGAATGGTGGTCAGTGGCGGGAGGAATGACCCCATATCCGGTGTAGTGGCCACAGGAGAGACATCCGTGCTGAGCATCACTACCACGGGTAGGACCCTCATTTGGATTGAAGGTGGCTAAGGGCATACCTTCATGCTGAGCCTGGAAGAGGGGAAGGCTTGAATTCCCCAGGGAAAAGATATGGGGGGGGACCTCTGTTCAGGGTGGCATCACGGCAGGTTAGTCCACGAAAACCACTGCCTGTGACAGTGACCCAGAGAGTCAACCCAACCTTCTCGTGGGGTGGTTGGGGCCTCGATCTAGCTCGAGTTTACAAGTTCCTCTGCTCAGCTTATACATGGAGATGGTGGTATGTGTCAGAAGTGGCTTGGGCCATAGTAGCCGTTGATGTTGATGCCCCTTGGTGGGCGCCCTATTCAGCTTCTTCCTGATGCTGGCATCAGGATAGACGGACTGGAGCTCGTGGTGCATATGCATGGCTTACCTTCTCCTCAGCCAGTAGGATTGGACATCAGACTTAATGCGGCCGGGTGGGAGCCCTCGCTGGGAGCCCCTGGAATGGGACTCTAATTGGGTTAGCCCAGACATGCCTTACCTCATCGGCGCAGGGCATGGATTCATCGAAGTGTTCCGGGGATAGGCTCTTGAAATGGTAACATGTCGGCGTGGGGTGCAGCAGCTCCATGTGTGACCCTTGGGGGTGGTGTTGATGGTGAGGTGTTGATGTCTCCAAATCCAAGTGGTCCATATCCCTCACAGGTATGATCCCCTCCTCCTTGTAACGACACATGAGGTTGTTGATTACCCTCTGCTGAATAACCTCGAATTGGGAGATGGGGTATGGGAACCCCATGGATATGGGTGTAGAGGCCGTTGTGGAAGAGGTGGCACTACGTAGGACTTCCGCGTTGGCACTTCCCCTAACCATACATCGGTGGGAAGGCGGTGATCGCATTCCAAGTGCAGCAACAAGATTCTTGAAGAGCAGGGAGAATATCTCGTCAGTGTTGAAAGAAAAAGGAATTGACGACCAATTCCCTAGTGCCAACCCATATTCCATGATCGGTAAGAGGGGTCCAAGGTGAAAACATCGTAGAACAGGATTTCCAACATTCTACTACTCCAACATCTAGTGTATTTTACGCAAGGCCCGCTATTTGAATGGTGGTACCTGGCTCCAGATGTCTAGATCTGTTGGAACGCTAATCCACTAATGTCTCAAATGCTACTAATATCCATATTGAAGAGAATAGATTCATGTTGGGATCACAATTTATATTTTTTGACGCTTTTTCCGGGGCCCTTGCATCCATGTGTGGAGGATGTGCTACTTTTTGTTGCCCTGAATTACCTCATTCCAAAGGTAGGTGGCATATGTTCCTTGTTCAAGGATGTTTGCTCCTTGATTGAAATAGGATGATGGGATTTTGATTTTTCCTTCCATGGGTTACTCCTCCGAACTCGACACCAAGTTCGGGTCTCCCTTATAGATTTAAGACATTGTTCATGAAACTATTCCTATTGCCATATCTTCATGGACACTAGTTAATTACACTACTCCCGTTGGGACATTCCAAAAGGTCCAATCAGAGAAGAAACCTTCAGTCAGGTGAGTAGTTGCATTAGATATCACTGGCATGTCTGGACGCTAGGAAACAAGAACATCTGAGTTTCTTCCCCTTATTATAGGGCTTCTTGAGGTTGCGGAAGCCCGAGGCATCCCACATCGAATGCGAGGAACCTTATGTCTTAGGCATGTCTATGAGGTTTACTTCAACTTCCCATGTTTAACATATTGTATACTGTAATATTTACATACAGCGGAGATGGATCAGACTGATCAGAACACTGACTAGAGTGGATCAGATGAGTGTAACCCATGGAGGACACAATGATGTAGATGGTTTGACCAGACCTCATTGGGATGTGGTGGCCCAGGTAAGAATCAAGATGGATGAGGGGGTGCTAAGTAAAATGGGTGGTGAATGGGATGGAACCACCGTATGGATGATGGTAATGTTGGGCTTGAGACTCAGGGAGACTTCCTACGTATCCCCATGGCAGGGAATCAAAGTCAACATTGTTTAGGAGGGAGATGGGATGCCTAAGGAGGCGGTCCGTGATAATGGACGTGTGGATGGGGGCTGGAGGAAGTGGAACCTTTAGGTTAGGGAATGGCCTTCCTGAGACACATAGGCTTGAGGGAAAGGTCAGGAGATGAGCTTGAATTGGGGTGTACACATATAAAAACAACCCAATCATGTGTATGGGGCTTACGCATGGTTAGCAGCCCGGTTTGGTTTGACGTCACTAGGTCGGACCAATGATGTGGGTCCTAACGAAGGGGATTACAACAGCTTTCTGCTGAATTGGGGATGCAGTGGCTTACCACTGATCAGGATACAACAGCTTACCGCTGATTAAAAGACACAGCGGCTTACCGCTACTTGGGGTTTAAAGTTTAACGTCATGAGGGACTAAGTTTAACCAACATGAAGAAGGACCTTGGGTCTAGATGGATGGTGTGGGTGAACCGACATGAAGGCGGTAAAAATGACCGGTTGTTTGGATTGAACCTCTGGGAGGCCTCCTACGAAACTCGCCTAATCTAGGATCAATGTCCACGTAGATCAGGAGGGGTGACTTTACTGTCCCGACAAGAAGACGGTCAGGTCCAATGGTCATTGGGCTTGAACCTCATAGAGGCCTCTTATATACCCGACCATGGTATGGATAAAGACCATGTAGTTTAGATGGGGGTTAGGGCTTACACTCTAGGCTACCCAAGGTGTTGGTAAACTGACGCGAATGGGGTCGGAACGATCGGTGTTTGGGCTTGATCCTTAGGGAGGCTATCTACGTACCCCGTCTTGGTAAGGATCAAAGACCACATAGTTTAAATGGAGGTTGCGGCTTAAACTCTATAATTACCGAGGTGGATGTCATGGTCAATTCATGCTCTAATCCCACGTGACTCATGCTCGGTGTGAGAAACAAGAGACAACAAAGATATGACGATCACGTCGCGAAAGGTGTGTCCATGGGAACTGGAGTGGGGCTCACGCGTGGTTAGTGACCTAAAGATGAAACAGGGGATTACACATGGTTAGAGGCCTGAAGAAGTTTGGACTTACTCTAGGATGGAGTCATGGTGGCGACAAATCCCAACGGGAGAGGGATTTAGCACTAAAGAAGGGAGGGGCAGGGATGCTGCCTCCAACAAGAAAAGCTAGGGGCTTACACTAGGGTGGATGCCCTTTCCCTGCATGCGAGGCATGAGGAAAGGTCATATGTTAACATCATGTGCAGAGGATGATGTTAATTGGCAGTTTAATGTCCTATAGATCGGATGAGGTGGGTTTCCTCTGCACCCCTAGGACTTACATAACTAGTACCCTCTGAATCTTGGTGAAGAGAAGGGACAGGAAACACCATGTTGAGGGGGTGTTGAGAGGTGATCCCATTGGGGGTCCACCTTAGCATGGATATACGAAGAAGCAATAGTTGTTATCATTCCTATGTAAAGGAGCATGAGGCAAAGCAATGCAATGGGAAGTATCGTCCAAGGGACTTTGAAATCTCTTCATGCAAACCTGAGGGGTCGCATGATAAAAGGTTGTGTGGCGGAAGCATGTCGCACATAAGAGGGGATCAAACATTGTGCCTCAAGGTGAGGGAAGTACAAGAAGCATGTGTCAAAGAATGGTCCGGGAAAAAATACGAAGTCTGTGTGCAAGAGGTAAGGTTTTCTTGCAAGATGAAGAAGTTGAAACCATTTGTACATGTGGCATGCAAGACGGATGTGTTGCGTGAAAGTGGAACCAGTGGCACACAAGGCGGACGTCTGGCGCGCAAGTCCGACTGGTGGCGTGTAAGATGAACAGATTTCACACAAGATAGACTATTTGTGTGCAATTTGGATGGACTGCACACAAGAACGGCTAACGGAATGGGGACATGCTCGCAAGGGGGGACCCCTTTCTCGAAAACATTTTAGGGAAAAATGAAATTTACAAGGATCGGAGGTCCCATCTGAAGGACCCACAGAGACCTATCACTTATGAAACAATACCTAAAGGCCATGAGTTTTTCACGTGGTCATGGAAGATGAGGTTTTCGTGCAGTAGAGTGTTTCTTTGTCTTCGTTAATCACCCCTGAAGTGTGGGGATACAGTTCGTTTAATATCCGGAGTCCTCGGAAGGATGAACAAGGGGACGACACACAACCGGACATTCGACATCACCTTGGGTGCACAAACGGTCATTTGACATCACCTTCGACACACAAACGGGGAACGACACACTAATATAAGTTAGATGTCACCTTGGGCATTGAAAACGGGGCACGTCATGCAAACAGTTGTTCGACATCACCTTGGGCGCGGAAACGGGGCCCGACGCGCAAACGTACATTCGACGTCGCCTTAGGTGCGAAAGCAGGGCCCAGTGCAAAAACAGCCATTCGACATCGCCTTGGGCGTGGAACCGGGGCCCGGTGCCCAAACCCCTATTTGACAATGCATTGGGTGTGGAAATAGGTCTGGAGTGGCCCAGCATAGAGGGCAGCGGTTTGGGCGCGCAACAGCTTGCACAGGAGGGAAGTCTGACGGGTAAAGGATTGCGCGCAAGAACTCCGCTTGCGCGTTCCTTCCAAATCTTGCACGTGCTCACCTCTAGGGCACCATATTTCCTATTTTTGCATCCTAGATTCATTCAGTGCTCTTTTACCCGCCTGTTGTGGCCCTTCTCTAGATTTCGGCGTCAACAGAGGTATCGACATTTTAGTTCTTCATGTAATGCAATTTGTATGTTGAAATATGATGATACTTTGATAAGTTTTTTAAAAATATTTCTATTTTTCAAAGACATGTCTTATTGTAAATGATTTTATAATGAATGTGATAATGTTTTATAGGATTTTAAGAAAGTTTTTCTAGGATATTTTTTGAGAAAGTGAGAAAGTTGGAAAGTTTCCTTAACCTCGTTAAGAAGATTTTTACAAATTTACACAATTATATGTTGTTCAAAATTTTCTAAACATCATGAAACATCATGATCCAAGTTGAATTTTGAAAACAATTGAATTGAATTTTTTTAGTCAATTGGGAATATTGAGTTTTATACATAGTCCACTAGAAAACGTTTTATCGATGGAAAGTTTCAAACACAGTTTACCTAATAGAAGGTTATCCATTTAAGGTGAATGATTATAAAGTTTCTAAAAGTAGAGAAGTACAATTTTTTAAGTAGACACATGCTAGCAGATTAAAATGATCAAACAAATAAAAATGGATGGAAGAGAACCTGTATGATGCCTATGGGAAGATAATTACAATTAGAGAAAGTTCTTGTGAAAAGTATAAAAATGAGAAGTCTGAACTCAGTTTTGTTTATTTGAATAAAAAGGGAGAAATAAAAATGAAACATGTATGTAGAAAACTAGATGACAATTTTTTCATGGGACATAAGTCTATTTATTTTTCAACAATAAATTTCACCATATTCAAATGCTCAAGTGCACTAGATAGATATAATATAATGATACCAGATATAAAGTTTGTACAATTTTAAATAGTCAGAGTTTTGTAATAGGATGTATGACTTTTGATAATGAGAATTTTTGAAGTGTCATATTGAAGGAATTATAATGGATCAAGTGCATAAAATAAAAATCCACTAGATGAACATTTATCACATGGATGTTTCTAATAAAGTGTTTTGAGTCAAATTTGAGATAATACAAGATAACCAAATTGAGTCAGTTGAAAAAACCAGACCATAAAAAAGATATCCAGAAAGAGAAATGGAAATAATGTTCTTAAATATATAATCATACAAACATATACCAAATAGTAATTTAATATATTTTCATAAATATTTATGAATCCCTAAAACAAGAAGATTCAATGTTTTTTCTATATATTTTTTATCTAATTAAAATAAAAAACAAGATGAAGATCTATAACTTCTAAAGATAAGGATAATTGAAAAAGGAAGTAGATGGTAGATAATTCAAGAATATTCAGGAAGACTCCAGAATAATATTGAATCATCTAGTAGAATTTTAATTGATTGAGATATTCAGTTTTGTAATTTCCATTTAATAAAAAAATGAAATTAGTTTCCCACATTTTATAATCTGAGAGAACCTATAAAAAGGGTATAAAATGGTATTTAAAAAGTATAAGTATAAACATTTTTCCTCCCCATAAAAAATGATGATACACTATATATTTGGTGACAACCTAAGCTTCATATAATTTTAGTTGAATAAGAGTGGAACCAAATAGTGTTTTTAGAGTTTATTTTATGGTATAAACTTTTGGATCAGAGGAAATAGACTTAGTCTTACTGAGTAGTGGAATCAGACAAATATAAAATATATAATATTATGAATAGAGTTTCTAAGAATAATTTTGAGGTGTCATAGTTTTTTTAGTTGACAGAACATAGGTTATAAAATTAACATGTATTTTTTCAGTTATATGAAATGGAAAAAAATATAATATGAATTTAGGTTAACCATAAAGACACTTTCCTGACATATAAAAATGGAGAGGGATTTTTGGATGAACCTGTAAAAGAGGTTGTAAAAAATTTCACATATTTTTTAAGGGATCAATTTTGTAAGAAAAACTTTTGTAAATTGATTAGAGTTAGTAAATCATACATATTATTATATAGATAGAGTCTAATGGAAGTTTTTAATGATCCTAATAAATTTAAATGTTTATTATTTTGAAGGTCACATTTATCATATCGTATCATGTAAAATCTCAACATAGTGAAAAAGAATGTATTCCTACCCTTAATAATAATAGTTTTCATGTTAAAAAAATGGATTCCCTATCTTTCGTCACTTGTCCTGGAGGACATTGATGAAATAATAATTGGGTTTCCAACCATTGAGAAAAATTATACATGAAATTTACTAAAAAATTAATATTATGGTGGATTGGAAGGTTATACATTCTATTTTTGTTACAATATCATAAAATATATTCTTGAAGTTGATGAGTCTCAAAATTTCTAAACAAATTTCGGATAAACATGAGAGTATTTTTTATGTATATACTAAATTGAAGGAGGGTAAAATACAAATTTGGAATAGAAAATTTGATGATATCATAATGAAAGATGAATAAATTGTTGATGATTACATAACTAGAGTAAATATAATTTTTGAAACATTAGTGGTTTCATAGATGTCATGTAATATTCGAATATTGTAATGAAACTCATGTGAATCTTTCTAGATAGGTTAGATTCTAAAACTTCCATCTTATATGATAAATATGATTTATCACTTAATAAATTATAGATCTATTTTGTTGAATATGAGATGAGGGAAAATAAAATATTAAAAAAATAATATCATGGAAAATATATATTATGAGGTTATGAGATAGCTAAAAAACAAAGATAACGATCATAACAAAACTGAAACTGTGATTTGAAAGATAATGAATTTGATTAAATTAATGAAATAATCAAGTCTCTAATCTCTAAAAATTATTCATGATTTATAGGAAAGTATTTAGAAAAACTACTTATTATATGTGTTGGGTGTAGATGTATTGGGAATTTTGTAATGAATTTCCCCGAGAAAAATGTTTGAGAATATGAATATCATTAAGAATAAAAACATTAGTGCACGAAGTAGAAAAAACATCTAGGAAAGATATGTCATCTAATGGTGGTAAGAAAATGAACATTGGAAATAAATGAAGTATATTGAGTAAAAAAGGTGAATCAAAATCTTTTGAAAATATTTATTTAGAAGAAAAAAAATCCATATAAGATAAAAATGTTGTTTTCAAATGTGGATTAAAATGAAGATTCCTTAAATAATATCGAGGAATGACGAGTTGAAAGAATCATATAGGGAATATCTACTTATATTAGAGGTTGTTTCATGTAATAAAAAAACTCATAAAATAAAACATAATGATGATGATGAAAATTGTTAATAGTAATTAAGGAAATAAATATTTCCTTAAATAGGAATATGAGTTTATATAGGAGATCAGAAACATCAAAATGAAATTTTCTGAGTAATGAAAGTTGTTTTATGATCTCATTAAGAAACATAATACTAAGGAATATATATTTTGTAAAAATTAATTTAAAATTATTGATTTTTAATCCCCCTTAATTAAGATGTATGAAAATCTCAGAAAAATATATAGGGTTAAATGATAAAACATCTAAAGCTGCTGAGAAACCTTATTCCAAGAATTAGGTGAAATCTTCACCCACTAAATTTAAAAATTCCTTTGATTTTACTAAACATGTAGGTGTTATAAAAAACAATTGGAAATACTGGGTTGAAAAAAGATGTGATAAAAACATCACTTAAAAAGTTGAAAATAATATCTATAATAATTTTTCCCATTGTAGGAGGAATTTAAAATAGAAAGATGTTATGAACCTTGGTTAAATTTTCATAGGGAAAGATACTACTTCAAAAAAACCCTGATTTGATATATTTTTTTGGTTCCATAAAATTTATTATAAATAGTTAGATTAATATCGGTACGACATGAATCTTATCCCAAATCGTTATGGAAAAAGGGAAGAAACAATGTAGGAAAAGTGAGTAACCTTCATAAGGTATAGGAAGAAAGAAAGAAAAAAGCATAGGATGTTATAGAGATTACAATGATGAGACAATTTGATTTTGAGGAGTTATTTTGTGGATGATTTATCCAGATGAGTAATTTTTCTGAATAATTCATGATTACTCTTCTCAGACAAGTTTCTTATTCTGGAAAAGAAATGGATCGAGGAAAGAAAAAAGTTGATGAAAGAGAATTTGTTGTTGAGATTACTTTAATTTCCACGGAAATAAAATAACCATGTATTATTGATATTGGTTTCAACCAAAAAATGATAGGTTATATAAAGATATTAAAAGATATTGAAAACCATGATGGAGTAGTAGTTATATTTGGAAATGATAGTTCCTAAAAAATTAAAGGAATATGAACTGATGATATTAAAGCTTAAAAACTGAAATCAAAATAAGAATAATATGTTTATGGGATTAAAAAAATTTAATTAGTGTTTTAAAGAATTTATTATGATGTTAAAAAATTTATCTTGAGAAATATTCTAATATAATAATAAGTTTTTCTGATGGAAATATTATGATCAAGGGAGAAAGAACCTGTATAAATATTTTTCAAATTAATGAACTGTGTAACTCATGTTACTTTTTTGTTGAGGATATAATTTAGTTGTGGAATACGGCTAGAAAATTGTGAGAAAATTATATATTTAAAATTTAGGAAGAAACTAATCTTAACAGAAAAAATAAAGATATGATATTGTTTGTTCATCTTTCCATAAATGAAACATGATCCGTAATAAGCATAAGAAAGATAAAATTCAATCTACCAAACATCGTGAGCTTATAAACTATACTATGTGTGGTACTATGAGACATAAATAAAAAATAATGGATTTTTACTTTAAAAATGTTATTTATGACTTCACTCTGATGAACAAACTCATTTTTATTAAGTATAAATCAAAGGCAATAGAAATGCGCATATTTTTTTGGAAGGGATGTGGAAAAAGAATTTGTGTTTATACATAGATGTTGAGAACCAAAAACATAAATTATTACACATGTTATTCTTATGAATAATATATAAAGCTGAATGAAATCAAACATCAATATATTGATCCATACACCCCGCTACAAATCATATTGGTGTAAAGAAAAAAAGATAAGTTTATTATGAATTGGAAGAAGCATGCGGGATGAGAATAAACAATCTAAATTTTATATAGAGTAGTCATTAGTACTATTCTGCATGTACAAATTTTATTTTATGTATATAATCCAACAATAATCCTTTTAATATTTTTTATAAAATATCCTTCACTAAAATTCTTCATGTTTTTTGGTGTCCTTTATTAATAATGATAAAAAATATAGATATATTTATATTTGATGAAAAATATAAAAAATAATTTTCATTGGATATTAATCAAATGAAATAAATTAAAACTGTTGGAAAAAACATTTAAAAATGTATGTGGATTCCTATTATGTGTAATTTATTAAAAATACCACATCCTAAAAAAATTTATTTAAAACATAGAGGCAGATAAATTCAATAATTCTAATTAGAGTAACAAAATTAAAGATTAATGTGATCCAAAAAAAGGAACATTAAGATTAAGAAGAATAATATGGCGAGGAAAGTGATATAGGTATAAAATCATTAAAATTTTACACTATAAAGAAAAAGGTTGAATCTAACAACATAATTGGAAATCAGAAAGCTATTGTTCATACTAGAAGAAAGATGATATTAGAAAATAAAACATCGGAGATCACACTAGTTGAACTTGAATTAGTTTTAGAGGCCATTGAAGAAAATTAATGGGCATAGACTTTGAATTAAGAGTTTGATCATTTTGAGAAAAATGAAACCTAGGAACTTACTCCATAACTTGAAATACATATTACTATATGGAAAAAGTGGGTGTATAAAAACAAGCTCCATTAACATGTTGAAATTTTAAAAAACTATTATTTACTTTTTTCAAATGATTAATCATAAGTGAAAGGTTTATATTTTGAAGAAACATTTCTTCCAATTGTGAGATTAGAAACAATAATAATGTTTTTAGAATCTTCTATATATCTATGCTATAATTTTTTTAAATGGATGCACAATTTTCCTTCTTAAGTGAAGAGACTGAGGAAGAAGTTTACATTAAGAAACCTTATGGGTTATTACTTGTAAATAATGAAACAAAGGTGTGTAAGTTGAATAAATCATTTTACAGGTGGAAATAAGATTCACAATCCCAATACTCAAAACACTATAGTTTATTGAATGATTTAAAATTTTCTAAAGGGAATGTTTACAACAACTTATTTTTAATGGAGATGAACTCAGATACCCTAATTGTTATTGTTTATGTTAATGATAGAAATTTTCAGGGGACAGAGAAAATTATTGTAATGATTTTTTTGATGAAAATAATAAAAACATTTAAATGTTAATTCTTTGATAATTAACATTACTTTTAGGCTTACAATTTCAATAGGGAGATATATAATTTTTTATATCACATGAAAACTATTCCATGGAGCTGTTACAAATGTTTGGAATTAATGATTCCAAAGACATTTCTACTCTAATTTCGGTTGGCATGAATATGAATAAAGATGATGATATGAAATGTGTAAATCAAAACTATTTTCAGAATTTGATAAGATGATTTTTCATTCTTATAGCTTCAAGACTAGATATTTTTTATTCTATAAATTTTAGTTAAAAATATCAAATTGATCCTAAGTAATCACCAATATTGTAAGAAAATTGAATTCTCATATATGTTAAAACAACATATTCATATAAACTATTGTATAAAAGAAGACGTGGAATAATATTTATTATATTAACAAATGTGGATTAGACTGGAGATTACTGCGATAAAAAATCAACATCAAGAGAAAAAATTTTCTTCTGAGATTATTGTGTGAGTTTGCAAAGAAAAAAATAGTTTATTGAAATTGAGAATATAATAAGTAGAGTACGTTTCTACCCCCCCAAGATTGTACTCAAATGATTTGGATAAAAGTAAAAGTGGTGTTTTTAGAGTAATAGTTTTCAAACAATTGAATAATATTTCTATGAATCAAAGTTCTATTTATCTTACTAAAAACTCTATACAACTTTATAGATAAAAAATTTTATATAAAATATAACTTCATAAAAGAGAAGTTTCTGATTTTGATATTATAATAGATTATATTTCAAAAAACAACCAAATTGATGATATTTTTACCAAATATATACCAAAGGGAATGGATTTTAGAATTCAGGTTTCATTTACTTGTTTATCATCCACCATTTAATTCTTGAAGTTCGAAAAGAAGTCCCCGACAATGGATTGTATTATGTTGTCAAATGGGGAAGATAATTACAATCTTATCCTGAAATGGGGATAAAAAAATTTCCTTAAAGGGGAATATTGAGTAATAATCTTACTTATATGAATATGATGTTTAGGTCATCATAACATATAAGAGAGAAATAAAAAGAGATAAATACAAATTTAGTGAAAAAATTGGCGGAGTTTAACTTTTCATAACCAACACATTTCTTGTCACCAAGGGATCAGAATTCATTAAAAACAAATTTCATTATCGATTTGTGTGGTGTTAGGAAATTCTATATGATAACTATTTTTATTTGATGAATATTTTATGAAATTAGTGGTAAATAATTCAAGTGTTTCAAATGATTAAATTTGTAATGTTTGCAAAAAATAAAAATAGAGTTATTGAACATCCATTGAAATATTTTTTAAATGTTTTTTTTATTTATTAAAAAAATATTTTTTTGAGAATTTTTTTATAAAACTAATGAGAATGAGTTGTTGGATATTAAGAAGTTTTTCTTGATGTTTTTTTGAGAATGTGAGAAAGATGGAGAGTTTCATCAACTTTTCTAAAAAAAAGTCTTTCAAATTCAAATGATGTTATGTTATTCAAAAGTTCTTAAAAATAATGAAGCTTCATGATCTAATCAAAATATTAAACAAATTTTTATAATGTTTTTTAATTTAAAGGGTGGTATTAATTTCCAGGAATAGTCTATCAAACTAATATTTCATGAGAGAAAGTTCTAGAAATTGTTTATTTGATGAAATTTTAGTAGAAATCGATTTGGAAGCATGAATTGGAGAAAAATGATATAAGTAATTTTTTTACGTTGTTTAGGCTAACAGACACAGATAATCATAAAAATGAATGTTGAAAGATAAGAAGTGGTATGAATTCCATGGGGAGATAATTATGAATAGATAGAGTTATTGTGAAAGTCCAAAGATGTGAAATTCAAAATGGATTTTTTAATTTTGTAAATATAGAGGGAGAAGTCAAAATGAGAAATTCAAGTAGATAAATGGAAACATATATCATGTGACCGAAGTATTTATAACATTTAAAAATATTTTGAATTATATCAAAAACATAAAGTAAACTTGATAAAGATTCCTTAGAGTTACTGGAAATAAAATTTGTACAATGTTAGAATAATTAATGTTTCAAAATAGTGTATAAAATTTCAAAGATGAGAATTTATGAGTTATGAGGTTCAATAAAATTCAATCAATCGAGTCCATTGGAAGAAGATACACTAGATGAACAATTATTTAATATAACATTTTCAGAATATTTTTTTTGGGAATAATTTGAGCTGAGAAAATATGATTAGATAGATTTTGTCAAACAACGAAGATTATAAAGATGTGATCTTGAAGGAGATCTTGATTTTTTTTCCTAAATATGTTATCAGACAGACATACTCCAAACATAGATTTAAGAGCTTTACATTAATCTCTTTAAATCCATTTATCAAGATGATGCTATTCTAATTTTAAATTGTTCTGTCATCTAGGTAGAATAATGAAATTAGGAGAATCTCCTTAACTTTTGTAGTTAAGGATGTTTTTTTATGGAAGATTATTCTATAAAATTTAACAATATTCACAAAAACTCTAGAATACTATATAATCCTCCACAAATTCCCATTTTTTACTTATAAGGATCAAAACCACATGGATAATTACCGGGGATAAATGTGATGGAGTCCCAAGGAATCACAAAAAACATATCCCTTACAAAAGGGGGGAAGGGAATGAAATGTATGAAATAGAACGAAGGTTGCCTCTATATTTTCACAACTAGCCAAAGCATCTACCGCTAGGTATTCTTCCAAAAAGGTAAGCCTTTTTTCCACACCATCACCGATCCACTCTCTGAAATACCTAAAGATGTAAACAATGTGCCAATGTGGGACCTTGTCATTTCCAAAGAGTCTTATAAGGACCGTAGAATATGTATCCACATAGATAAACTTGAGGCTGTAGAGATCGTACGGGGAAATACAGCAATGGAGGGCTCTAGCTTCAGTGCCAACCTTATTTCCAGGTCCTAAGAAAATGATGAAAAGAAGTAGGACCTAGACACTACTATCATGAACCATCCCGCCTCCATGCATGATGCCCTGAGCGCAAAGGCCATTAACATTCAGCTTCAGACCCTGACTAGGGGCCTGCCACCAGACCCAGAATCCTGGTTGAGACGAGAGAACCCTTAAGGGACCCCTCCCCGAATTTGGAATCAGCTGCCACAATAGGCCCAAGAGCCCCCACCCACCCTTGAGAATCTAAATTTTAGACACGACCACCAATAGGAACACCTTCACCCCTAGGAACAAAATAGAGGCACCATTCCTCTTGGAGTTCCTTGCCTCCCTGAGAACCTATAAAACAACATAGACTGCAACCGCACAATGCCTCATCCTCCAAACTAAGAAATTATGTTTTTTTGGAAATAAATTCACACATAAAATTCCCGCCAGATCATCTGAACCCACATACTCCTGCATTCCCTCATGAAATGGTTTCCCCAAAATCTCTTCAAATAGAGACAATAAAAGCTGACATGTCTTGCTCCACACCAAGAAAGATGCTATGAAAAATTATCTTCTACTCAGTATTGAGAATGGCCTCAATGAAACTCCTATGGTTACTTGAATCCCAAATCGTGATGTCAGAAATCAAGCACTCCGGGTAGAAGAGAGGATCCTCCCCAGCTGATGAATCTGTCCATAACTATATATCCCCGCTGCCAACAATACACATGACTTTGTATTTCAAAATATCTAGGAAATCGGTCAGGCCTCTGGCCAACCCCGATATCCCCCTGATGTTAGAACCCAAACTCCTACAATCATCACCATATATCCCTTGCATGAAAGTGTCCCAAAGTTACCTTCCTTCTATGATGTCCTAGGAACGCCTGGCATTGAGAGCGTAAAATAAGTCCTTAAAACACCGAAAGCCAATGCCCCTTCCACTATGGGTTTTGCAAGCCTAGTCCAGGAAGCCTACTTTTATTTCTTGGTCTGGGGTCCATCCCACAAATATCCAGTTAAACTATTTCCATTAGTAGAACTATCCCCTTGGGAGGTTTGACAATGGCCAGGGAATTCATGGTTATAGAGGTGAGTCCTCTAGTAACAAGGGTGATCTTTCCTCTGAAAGAAAGGAACCTATTTTTCCAGTTCTGAATGCACGCAATGATACTATTGATGATACCATCGACTAGATTCTTGCGAACCCTAACATTGGATAATGGAACTCCCAATTACACGAAAGGAAACTCCTTCACAAGAATTCCAGGCTTTCCCCTTATCCAACACTTCTTCTTGACCACTTATAGGGAAGGAAAACGATGCATTCTCTTTATTCACAGTAATGACCTGAAATTTTGAATAAATTTTGTTTCCTAACTTTGTGTGTCATTTTATTTTATTCTAAACAAATCTATTACATTTAATAAAATGATTATAATTTTAATTAGACCATTGGGTTTTGACTATTATATGACCGTTGGTCAGTATGACCGTTGGAAATTAAATTTTGTGATTATTGTCTATAAATACAAGTGATCTTGATTAATTAATATAGAAAGAAAATTTTATGGCCCTATCCAGTAGTCTCGGGCCGATCGAATCCCATCGGACGGAACTCGAGAAGGAGGTAGCACCGTTGGGCTTTTCTCTGGACCAAACCCAAGCCGAACTTCATCGTGTGAAGTTGGAATGAAATCGCCTTCACGAGAAGCTCAAGATGATAGAAATCACTACTCTGGCAACGTTGGATGAGCCTCCCCATGATTCTACCACTCTAGCACACCTTACTCTTTGGTCCTATGCTGGTGTTAGAAGGGGTTATGTAATGAGACTGTAACTGCATTGTGTAATCCTTTGATTTAAATTTTGATGTCTTTTTATGGTGAAGTTTGTGAATTTTCAAATGTCCGGATGAATATAATATGAATATTATTGAATAATTCTAGAAAAAAATATATTTTAGAACATTTATTTAAACCTTATATAATTAATATTGTGTAATGATTTTCAAAAAATAGTCTTCTACAACAGTGTTGAGTATGAAATTTAGAGTCTAATATGATCAAAATAATTTTTGATGAATAGTAAATTATGAATAGTGATTTTATGCTTATGATTAGTAATGTGGTCAAATGGATTATGTAACTTCACTTAAGAAAGTATTAATATAATTTAGGCACCTTGATTAAGTAATGTGATTCAATAAAATAGGTAAATAACTGTTTCAGAAATTATTGGTTAAGGATTAGTTTTTTTTCAAGTGAATAGTGTTTTTTATTTAATAATTAAATTAAAATTATTTAGAAAATTATTTTCATAAAATGTAGATCGTTTTGGAAATCAGAGCATCGATATTTGGTTAAGGTGAATTTTTGGGATTTTTCTTAAAAAGTTGAATTTTTTGTGAATAATGTATTAATTTAATAATTAAATTAAAAATATTTAAAAAATTAATTTCATAAAATGGAGTTCATTTTTGAAATTATATCATCGATATTTGGTTAAGGTGAAATTTTGGGATTTTTCTGAGGAAGTTGAATTTTTGGTGAATAGTGAAAATACAGTTTTTGAGTTTCGGGTGTTTAATGACATCATTAAGGATGTAATAATTATGATATAAATCTGGTAAAATTATAAATATTAAGATAAGGTATGAGGTGTCCCAAGAGGCCAAAACAATGGGAAAATACCATGGGAAAACCCATGGTTTTTCCAATACCACTGATGGGGCGTCCCTTGGCAATTAATTCTTTGTCCCCACACTTCTCCAATAAATAAAAAGCCTTTCCCTCATTCATTTCATTTACAAATACTCCCCAATGTATTTATGGTCTCTTAACCTCCCAAGAAGACCTCCCAATGTGCTCTCATGTAACAACCCGACCCTACCCGGGCTCGAGCCACAACTACCCTAAGCCCGCCTCCATAGGCCAGGGGCTGGCGACCAGTGCCGAAGGCACAACGACTCAGTGAGGCCTTTGCCTATGTACCTGTACACACACACACATCCCACTCAATACAGAAGTGTAGAGTAAAAGGAAATGTAAAGTACTAAATGCTATAAATAAACCACAAAGTGCATCGACGTCTAAATAGTACAAAGTAAAAGTTGAGGGTAAACTGAAAAGAAAAAGAGCAAAACACGCGCCCAATAATAAAATTGCCACAACCCGGAAACAGGTAAGAAAAAGTAAAACAGCTGGGAGAGTCCCACACCTAGAACACGACTACGACCACCGCACGTGGTCCAAGCTCCTGAACTCTTAAGCTCCTCTGATGTCATGACCAACCTGTTTGTCGTCTGCAAGGGTACACCAAGTGCGGGCAAAGCCCAAGCAGGGGTGAGTATAAAAAAATACCCAGTGGGATGACCCAAAGGCTCGAGGGAGCAACAAAGGAGGTACTGATGAGGTGAGAAGTAGATCGAACATGGAAAAGTAAAGGAGTACAACCGAGAGTGTAGTAGAGTATCAGATCAACCCAATAAGAGGAAGGAAGTAGACTTGTCCTAACACAGGGAGCTCAAAACTGTGAGAAGATGAACTCCCCATTGAGTCTTCGCTACCTGTAGTAGGAGAGTAGACTCTTCCAACCACGAGAAGCTAGACACATAAAGCACATGGCATACCCCGTGTGTCTTCGCCTCTCCTTGAAGGAGAGTAAACAAACCCAAGGAGTGGGTACTGGAACAAGGTATATACATATCATTATGATCAATCAGGAAACCGGAACAAGATCGCAATGGGATCTCCATCCAGTAGCTCAGCCCAAGAAAGTGAGTATCCAATAGTATTAGAAGTAACCACCATCGATTCCCATCATCCCACACATCTACCATTAAATTCAAGGCAAGGGTATTAAATCACAGCTCCTCAACACTATCCTCTTTGGGTATCACTGACTCACTCGCACGGTTTTAGGTCACGTCACATGGGCACGTCTTGGTGGGGAAAGCGCCCTTCGTACATGAGAGTTCTGGGGAAAGTCAAAACACACCTCATCACTGCCCCACAATTGAGAGGTCTTCTCAAAGTCAAGGTCATGCCATCACTAACCCATACAACCAAGGGTCCTACTCTGATAATCACGGAGAAAAGCCACAAACTAGCCTAGTAGAAAGGACTGATTCTAAAAGAAGTCTTCGGGCGACCCACTGCCCAGTTTCTGCTGGAGGGTAGACCCTAAGAGGTCGTCGGGTGACCCAATGCCTAGTCCCTTCTAGAGGGTACACCTTATGAGGTCATCGGGTGACCCACTGCCCAGTCTCTGATAGAGGGTAGACCCTAAGAGGTCATCGGGTGACCCACTTCCCAATCTCTGCTGGAGGGTAGACCTGGAATACGTCGACAGGTGACCCACTGCCCAGTCACTGCTGAAGGGTAGACCAGGAATACGTTGACAGGCGACCCACTACCCAGTCTCTATTGGTGGGTAGAACTAAAAGAAGTTGACTAGAGACCCACTGCTCAGCCCTGCTGGAGGGTAAACCCGAAGAAGATAATGAGCAACCCACTGCCTAGTCTCTGTTGGAGGATAAACTCGGAACTCCTCTGGCCATCCCTACTGGAAACAACCTCCTAGGTAGAGAATCGATTCCTGTGTAAATTATTGGTCACACTGAATCCACCAAACCCTACCAGGGAACTCTAAGGAATGTGATACTGAAAGCCCACATGGCTAAAGGAAGAGGGGGATCCAAACAAATCTGCCGATCACCGTTGTGAACAGGACCAGGGGAAACCACTCAACCCTGCTGTTCTAAACCATCGAGAATAGGACCAGTGGGACCCACTCAACCTTGCTGGTGTAAAAATCACTAACAAAAGGACCCTCTATGTTGCAAGATGTCAAAGGTACGTAAAGTAGTACACGTCACACACATGGGGGGGCACATGACGTGTGACCCCAACTCATCTCCAAACCAAGCGCACAAACGTTCTCAGGTAAAAATTACAACATGTACCTCCAAGAATTCCTATATAAACCTAGTTTATACTTCATTTTTAGCCCAAGGGATATCGTGCACACGACACCCAACGTCAACGCGAAGGGCGAAAACGTAGTTTCACCAACCTTCTTCCTCCACAGCCCTAGCATGGCCAACCACATATCTCTAAACATATACTCCACTCACACAAGAGTGAACTCGATTACACGCCAAGGGTTCCCTACAAACACGATAGGAAGTACCACCACTGGAGCACCATTCATGCTTTCACATTTAATGATTTCTAGAATGAGTCTCTTCACATCAAAACAGATCATACCATTGTAATCCTCGTAGAAAAACATGAGAGATAGATTATTTACTCACCTCCAATGGATATCTAACAAAAAAGTCATCTGACACCGCTTTACGCTCGAACGACGTCCCGTGGTCCCGATCCTCGATCCCAAAAAACAGTCGGGCGCATCACACCATTGTGATACCCTCGGAAAAGCACGTTTAATTGACTTCCTACTTGCATGGAATGTATATACAGAGAAAAATATGCACTTTTCCATACCACACACAAGCGGTCCTTCATGGGACCTGCATCTCGGTCCCGAAGCGCAATGAACGGATCGCACCGTTGCAATACTCTCGATAAAGTACACAAGATTGACTATCCACTTGTCCAAAACAGACAACTGGTGAAGAACATGGAAATCACCACCAACTCCCAAAATGGCCCTCGTGGGGCCTGCACCACCGTGTGGAATTAAAGTGGGCGTATTGCGCCATTGCAATGCCCTTAGAAAAACACCCAAATCGACTGCTCACAGACCCCGAAGGGACGTCTGATGAAAAGTTGTGAAACGTGGCTCGCAGCTTAAAAAATAGACCGTGGGTCCCATGTATCAACTATAGTTTCAATTCATGAAAACCCCATGAAAAAATTGGTCTCAATTTTAGGGTCTCAATTCCTCTGACAGCGACCAAATCAGACATCGTATGTGTCTGTGTCGCTCAAAACAATAACCTCAGAACACAGTAAACCACTTATCATACGCGTCCTGGTACTGATCCCCTCGTCCCGGGAATTAAAAACTCCCGAGACCATCTCAAAAAGTCCATCTCAATACAATTATAGCATCTCCACAGACAATACATGAATTGGACACCCGGTTTAGGAGTTACACTAGCTTAACCGTCATCGGACGCAAGTGGGGGTGGACCAGACCGGTCCGGTCGGCCTGCGGCTCAGCCAGCTGAGCCGCAGCGGCCCGTGGTTCGCCTGTGCAGACCGGGGTCCTCCAAACCGACTGGGCATGAGGCTGGTCACTCTTCCACATGGAGTCCCACATTCAGCAGGACTCTATCTCCCGAGCGGGGTTGCGTGCAGCGACCCCCGATCTACCCGGCCGACGACCGCTCGCCCTCCCCACGTCACACCGCCTGCCACCTGAAGCCTAGCTGACAACTTCCACGCCCGGCTGTGTTGTGCGCTCTCTCACTGGCCGCCTCCACTCACACGCCCTTAAGGAAGTCGTCGCCGCACTGGGAGCCTGCCGCCACACTGGGAGCCAGATCCTCACCGAAAAACCCCATTCTTGGCCGGAAAACTTCCCGGGGCCACCCCTGGCATCCCGGGACTCGGAGTTTTGATCCAAAAGATTCGTTGGAAAGCCGAGATCGAGATATACTCAAAATTAGCCCTCTCTCAACAAAAAAAAATCATTTTGATGCTCCAAACGACTTCCAAAGGAGATGTGGAAACTTTAAAAAAAATAAGCGCAACCACGACAACCTCACTGGGCGTAGCCCGAAGATTCGCCGTTGATCCTCCCTCGCCGTTGCCACTTCCACCTTGATTAGGAGGGAGGAGGAGGAGGTGGAAGAGGAGAGGAGGTTGAGGGTGAATGGGTTTCGCCAGGGGGATTTAGAGGGGGGGGGGGAAGGGATGAAGGGTGTTTAAATAAAACAAAAACCCTTTAAAAAAATAAAAACCTAACATAAAAATTAAACCCGCATATGAAACCCCTGACGCAGTCGAAATTATGTCACGCATAGGGTAAACACCACCTCCTAAGAACAATGGAAATCTCAGAATTTTAATCTGAGGCTCTATTCGAATGTTATAAAACGTAACATCCGAGGCCACTAAATTATTAAAACGCCCCTGGTGGCATTTTTCACAAGAGGCTCACGCCTGCAAAAATTACACCCCTCCTAGGGTAAACAGAATGCTCCAAACTCAACGGTGACCTCAGTGTTTCCATACGAGCAACTTATTAAAAGATACTTGAGTTTAACAATTAAACGAATAAATTAATTATTTTATTTATCCGTTTAACGTTCCAGTAACGGGTGAGGGGTCCAAAAAGTCCCGCGCCGATGTGCTTTATATCATTCCTAGGGTAAAAATCCCATTTGGGACCCATCCATAATCTCATATTTAGGATCTGAATTACCGTATAGTAGTTATCACATTTACTTGGTCTTCCTAGTGTGAACGAATTGAAAATTTAATTCCAGCCACACCGGGGCTCGGAATTGCACGTCGTCTGAAGACGCTGCTCTCGAATAACATCAACAATATTCCAAAGTATTTTATGCAAAAACTGGGTTCTTATATCATCCCCTCATTCAAGATTTTCATCCCTAAAAATAAAAAACCAGGAAAAACTTTCGGTACTAAACCCAAACCTTGCTCTACCGTACCCAGAAGAACTCTTGCACAGTCCCACACCACCACACACAGACTGAAGGACTTGATCTCCTCACGCGAGGTCTTCCCTTTCCGATGACATGCATAGGAGCAAGCACACTTCTTATTGGTTGAGTCACGTGGGATATGCTATGCACCAAAACTAGCCTAAAGGGTTAGGTCAAGGCGGTAGGGAACCTCTCCATCCTTTCTCACAGCCTTAAATGGCCCGAAGGCCCTCGAGGGTAGCTTACCTACTCGGACGAACCCATATGTCACACGCTTTGAATGGAATCACCGTTTGGACCTGGGACGAAGCTAGGTGATTCCCTCTATCAAAATATCCATAGGGTGAAACACCCAAATATATCCGATCACGCAAGGTTTCACAGTCGATGTCTTACAACCAAGACTCTCTTACACACTTGGAAAGCGAAGGTGTCAACACATCGACTAAAGAAAAAGGTCACATTCCCTTTACCTTACCAACACAGGGTTACACTGACGCCCTGCGCCACCCTGGTAACAACTCAAACAAGGAGTAGGGAGAAAAATCATTTCACACACAAAGTCTAACAATTCTACTGCAAGAAGTAGAAGAGCTGTAAATCGTATCTCTTGTCACTTCATGCTCTGCAGGATCATAGACATCTAAAGATCATGGCTATCTGTGGTCCCAACTGTCAGCTTCTGAAGCCTGACGTGGACTACCTAGTGGTGATAGGGAGAACTTGTAAAGTCATCCCCCACTACCAGCTCGTCCCTCTCCTCTGCTAGCACCACCTCTTTGGGAGCTACTCCGATCATTGCGCTGCCTCTGCCGTGCTGGTGCACCTGCAGCCTGCCCGATGTTCTCAGTGCACCTGGTCAGGCAGTCTCATTCCAGGTGACCACACCCCTCGCAAGCATAGCACCGGCGCTCTCCGGGCTGCACCGGTGCCCTTAGGTGCCACTGTGGTGTATGACCACACCCCTGAGTGTTGTTATCAGAAAGCCACATGTGTCGTGGTCCTGTCACCTGATTCCCGCTAGCTATGGTAGATGTCTCGGCTCTGTCGAGCCTGCTGCAACCACCAACTGTAGAACGCGACCGGAAGCTCTCTGTCACCAACACCTACTCTAGCACTCCGGTATAAGTGGTAATTCCCATGGGTACTATGACACCATGAATATTTCTACGGATACCCTTCTAAAACATCCGTGCTCGAATGTTTACGTCATGGACCATGTCCGGGTATGAACGTGCATGGTCTGCGAACCTAGTTGTGTTCTCAGCCACCGTTATCCCTCCATGCTAAAACTACAAGAGCTCCAAGATCTGAATGGAGCGTATGTAGGAGGGGTACAATTCTCATGAAACAACAGCTGAAATTCGCCCCATGAAAACGACGACTCGTCGACAAACTGATTCACCTAACTCCACCAACGCCCATCTTCTCTGTGGAAAAGGCCGGATGTCAAATCCACCATAAGATCTGTCGGTGTCTGCACAAGCCTAAATAGGAGAACCAATATCTCTAGCCAAACCTCTGCTGCCTGCGGGACTGGCTCACCACTAAACCTTAGCAGTCTCTGTCGCTGGAACTCACGGAGCGCGCTCAACCTAAGCTCAAGCCCATTCTGCTCTCTTGAAGCTGTCTGCTGCTCACCAGGTGGGGGTGCTGCTATCAGCCCACCCAGAGAAAGGGACTCACATTATGGGTCCTGGACTGAGGCCTAGTATCTCAAAGGGTGTTCGTCACAAACCAAAGCTGGTATCCTAGCTGGCTGCCTTCGCGGAGACATCCTGAATGTTATCAAGGAGTTCCGTGATCAGACAATCATATATGTGTACAACCATAACCACAATGGGGAGATGACTCAAGAAGGACAGTCAAATACTCAATCCTATGTGATTCACAAACCAATTTACCTACAACGAGTGTCTCAGCATGCCGAGTTGACAAATAGGTTATCAGGTTCCTGGTGAATGGATACGTCGGTCGTTGCACCATCACTGGACTCCCTGGCCTGAGAGCCGCTCTCGATACACAATGAAAATGTTGCCCTAGATCCCAACAATTTTTTAGGGAGGTCTGAACAACTTCCCAAGGAACGAAACGCCTTTGATACCACTTTTTCACAACCAGACCCTACCCGGGCTCGAGCCGCAACTACCCTAAGCCCGCCTCCATAGGCCTGGGGATGGTGACCAGCGCCGAAGGCCCAAAAACTCAAGGAGACCTTTTCCTAAGTACCTATACACACACATGCAACCCACTCAATGAAGAAGTGTAGAGTAAAATGAACATTAAAGTACTAACTACTACAAATAAACCACAAAGTGCATCGACATCTAAATAGTATAATGTAGAATATGAGGGTAAACTGAAAAGAAAAAGGGAAAAACACACGCCCAACCAAAAACGTTCCACAACCCAGCAGTAGCTAAATAAAATTAAAACAAAGGGGAGAGTGCCACAACTAGAACCCAACTACGACCACCGCATGCAGTCCAATCTCCCGAACACCTAAGCTCCTCTGACGTCATGACCAACCTATCAGTCATCGGAAAGGGCACACCAAGTGTAGGAAAATCCCAAGCAGGGGTGAGAATAAAACAAATACACAGTAGGATGCCCCGAAAGCTCGAGGGAGAAAATAAGGAGGTACTGAAGAGGTGGGCATTAAATCAAATAGGGAAAAGTAAAGGAGTACAACTGAGAGTGCAAAATAGTATTAGCTCAACCCAACAAGAGAAAGGAAGTAGACTTGTCCAAACACAAGGAGCTAGAAACGGTGAGAAGATGAACTCCACGTCGAGTCTTTTCTACCTATAGCAGGAGAGTAGACTCATCCAACCATGAGAAGCTAGGCACAGAAAGCACGTAACATACCCTGCGCGTCTTCGCCTCTCCTAGAAGGAGAGTAACCAAACCCAAGGAGTGGGTACTGGAACAAGGTATATGCATATCCTTATGCTCAATCAAGAAACCTGAACATGATCGCAAGGGGATCTCCATCCCGTAGCTGAGCCCTCAACACTATCAGCATTGGGTGGCACCGACTCACCCGCACGGTTTTAGGTCGCGTCACAAGGACGCGTCTTAGTGGGGAAAGCACCCCTCCTACTTGAGAGTTCTGGGGAAAGTCAACCCACACCTCGTCAATGCCATGCAGTCGAGAGGTATTCTCAAAGTCAAGGTCGTGCCATCACTGACCCATAAAACCAAGGGTCCCACTCTGGTAATCACAGAAAAAAGCCACAAAATAGCCTAGTATAAAGGACTGAGTCTACAAGAAGTCGTTAGGTGACCCACTGCCCAGTCTCTGCTAGAGGGTAGACCCTAGGAGGTTGTTGGGTGACCCCCTTCCCAGTATCTGCTGGAGGGTAGACCCTAAGAGGTCGTCGGGTGACCCACTGTCCAGTCTCTGCTGGAGGTTAGACCCGAAGAGGTAGTTCGGTGACCCACGACCCAGTCACTACTGGAGGGTAGACCAGGAATATGTCAACAGTCGACCCACTGCCCAGTCTCTGGTGGAGGGTAGACCCAGAAGAAGTTGACAGGTGACCCACTGCCCTGTCTCTGCTGGAGGGTATACCTGGAATACATCAACATGCGACCCACTGCCCACTCTCTGCTGGAAGGTAGACATGAAAGAAGTTGACTGGAGACCCACTACCTAGCCCTACTGGAGGGTAAACCTGAAGAAGACAATGAATAACCCACTTCCCAATCTCTGATGGAAGGTAAACTCGGAACTGCACTGGCCATCCCTAGTAGAAACAACCTCCTGGATAGAGAATCAGTGCCTACATAAATTATTGGTCACACCCAATCCACTAATCCATACCAGGGAACTCGAAGGGACGTGATACTAAAATCCCACATGGCTAAAGGAACAAGGGGATCCAAACAACTCCACCGATCACTGTTGAGAGAAGGACCAGAGGAAACCACTCAACCCTGCTGGTCTAAACCATTGAGAATAGGACCAGGGAGACCCACTGAACCCTGTTGGTCTAAACATCCCTAACAGAAGGACACATTACGTTTCAAGAGGTCAAAAGTATGTAAAGTAGTACACGACACACTCATGGGGCCCACATGATGTGTGGCCCCAACTCATCTCCAAACCAAGTGCACAAACGTTATCAGGTACAAACTACAACATGTACCTCCATGCATTCTCGTATACTCCTAGCGTATACTTCATTTCCAGCCCAAGGGATATCGTGCACACGACACCCAACGTCAACACGAAGGGAGAAACTACAGTTTTTCTAACCAACTTCCTCTATGGCCCTAGCATGGCCAACCACATCTCTCTAAACATCTACTCCACTCACACGGGAGTGATCATGATTACACGCCAAGGGTTCCATACAAACACTGTAGGAAGAACCACCACCAGGGCACCTTTCATGATTTCACATTTAATGAGATCTCAAATGAGTCTCTGCACAACCAAATGGATTGTACCATTGTAATCCTCACAGAAAAACAAGCGAGATAGACTATTTACTAACCTCCAATGGATATCCGATGAAAAATTCATTTGACACTGCTTTACGCCCGAACGACGTCCCGCTGTCCCGATCCTCGGTCCTAAAAGCAGTCGTGCGCATCACACCCCTGTGATCCACTCGGAAATGCACGTCAAATTGACTGCCTACTTGTATGGAATGGATATTCGAAGAAAAAGATGCATTTCGCCATACCGCACATGAGCGGTCATTCATGGGACCCACATCTCGGTCTAGAAGCCCAATGAACAGATTGCACCATTGCGGTCCTCTCAAAAAAGTATGCAATATTGACTCTCCACTTGTCCAAAATGGACAACCGGTGAATAACTTGGAAATCACTGCCAACAGGTGAAGATCTTGGAAATCACCGCCAACTCAAAAAACGGCCATTGTGGGGCCCGCACCATTGTGTGGAATTAAATAGGATGGATTGTGCCATTGCAATTACATCAGAAAAACACTCAAAATCGACTGCTCGCACGCCCTGAACGGATGTCCGATTAAAAGTTGTGAAACGCGGCTCGCAGCTTAAAAGACAGTCCGTGGGGCCGACATCTAAACTCTGGTTTCAACGCCTGAAAAACCTTTTAAAATATTCGTCTCAATGCTAGGGTCTCAACGCATCTGACATTGACCAAATTTGACATCAGATGTGTCCGCGCCGCCCAAAACAAGAACCATAGAAAACACTAAACCACATATCGTACATGTCGTGGCACTGAGCCCCTCGTCCCGGGAATTAAAAATTCCCAAGACCATCTCAAAAAGTCAGTCTCGATCCAAGGATTGTGTGCCGTAGATAGAACACGAATTCGAAACCTAATTTAGGAGTTACGCCAGCTTAAGCGTCATCGGATGCAAGTGGGGGTGGACCGGACCGGTCCAGCCGGTCCACACCCCCTGGACCTGACCATGCCAGCCCGCCCGCCGCTCAGGCGGCTTAGCCACCGCGGCCTACAGTCCTCCAAACCGACCAGCCACGAGGCTGGTCACTGTTCCATGCCGAGACCCGCATTTGGAGGGTTTCTGTCTCCCAAATGGGGTCGCGCGCCATGACCCCTGATCAACCCGGCCGACGACTGCTCGCCCTCGCCGCATCACGCCTGTTTCGGTGCGGATGTGCGTCGGGTTACGCTGTTCCGCCAGGACGCGTTCGCGCGTGCACCCGTCAACCCGAGGGGATGGGCGCGCGGCTTGTGGTCCCGCAGTCCCGCTTTCCAAGGGCGGGCGGCATCCGTCCCTTATTCAGGGGCATCTGCTCCTTGATCGAAACCGGGATGATGGGATGTCGGCTCCTCCTACCTTGGACGTCTCCTCGGAACTCGTCGCCTAATCTGGGTCTCCCTCATAGATTTAAGAATGTTCGTGAATCTCGTTCCCAGCGCCATATCTTCATGGACACCGGTTAATTACGCTGCTTCCGCCCGGACGCTCCAAGGAGTCTGGGCGGGGCAGCAACCTGCAGTGAGAAGGCCGGGTGGCTCTGGGTGCTGGGGGCGTGTCGTAACACTGCGGCTCTGCACGTCTGTCTTCCGTCCCTAATAGGCCTTCTCGAAGGCATGATGGCCTGAGGCATCCCGTACTGGGTGCGGGGAACTGTGTCACCTGAGGTTTTCCTCAGCTTCCCATGTTTAACACGGGGTATGCTGCGAGTTTAACGTCCAGCGGGGACGGCATCGGACCGATCAACACGAAAAGTGGATCAGATGACAGGACCCCTTGCGGGGAACCTCCGACGCTGGGGCCAGCACATGGGCGGCTTCCCAAGTAACGTGGAGTGGAGTGAAGTGGCATGACCCCACCGGGATGTGGCGGCCCGGGTAAGGATCAGGATGGATGATGGAGTGGAGAGCTTGGACCCCGTAGGGGCTTCCTACGTACCGCGCGTTAGCACAGATCAAAGTCAACGTAGTTCGGGTATACAGTTTAACGTCATGCTGGACGTCGGCAAGCCGACTCACGAAGAGGTCGAGGCCGCCGGGCGGAGGATTGAACCGAACCACCTCGCACAGAGGGGGATGGAACGGCCGGGTGGATCACAGTTTCACGTCATGCTGGACGATAAAAGGAGAAATGGAAAAGGGGAGGCTGTGGGGAGGCACCGTGGAGATACACACGGGCAGTCTCCCACAGGGGCGGATTCATAGGTGAATCGACGCAAGCGTGAACCCTGGAGGGGTCCACTGATGGACGAACCGACGTAAATACGACCGGGACGACCAGGTGGTGGGCTTGGACCTCAAGAAGGCTTCCAACGTACCCTGTTTAGAAGACAGGGATCAAAGTCCACGTAGTTCATTCTGTCAGGACTTACGCACTTGAGGCAGCCCGGATGCGGCAAAACTCAGTTGGAAGGGACTTGGACCGAAAGCAGAAGACACCTCGATCCCAGTCACACCCTCTACTGGCTTCGGCAGTGGGGAGGCGCAATGGAGATACACATGTGCAGCCTCCCACGAGAATCTAGGGGTTTGTAATACCCTGCCCCTGTAGGGAAAAGCCACTCCCATTAAATCGTCCCAAAAGCGGGACAATCCTGACATCCCTGCAGAGACGAGCGGGTGGGGGCCACATCCAAACCGGGGGAGACCCTGCGTACAGAGCACGGGATCGGATGATGTGGACGGTTTAGCGTCTTGCCAGACGAAGTACAGTTTAACGTCGTGTGTTGAGGACGAAGCGGACGATTTAACGTCTTGCCGGACGAAGCACAGTTTAACGTCGTGTGTTGAGGACGAAGCGGACGGTTTAACGTCTTGCCGGACGAAGCACAGTTTAACGTCGTGTGTTGAGGACGAAACACTTGGCAGTTTAACGTCTTGCAGCGCGGACGATGGGGGCTAGGCAGTTTAGCGTCGTGCAGCTTGGACGGATGTGCAGTTTAACGTCATGCTGGACGTATGGGCAGTTTAACGTCATGCGGGACGAATGCGCAGTTTAACGTCATGCTGGACATATATGCAGTTTAACGTCATGCTGGACATTGTGCAGTTTGACGTCATGCAGGACGAATATGCAGTTTAACGTCATGCTAGACGAATATGCAGTTTAACGTCATGCTGGACGAATGATTGCCGCCGATGGGTCCGTGTCACTTCGCACGAGCCTGGAAGGCTGCACGGGAAGACAGCGCACGGTTCGGGCACCCAGGATGAGGATCATCGGGCGCCACACAGGCGGGTACCCTCAGGGGGTCAAGGGAGGCGACCCTGGCGGATTGCGCGCAAAAGAGGAGCTTTGCGCGCAAAACCGTGGGTCGGCGCACAAAATGGCGGGCTGGCGCGCAATTGGGCCAGCGCTTCGCGCGCGGTTGATTGGGATTGCGCGCACCGGGCTTCGGGTAGCGCGCGGGGGCAACGGCTCATTCTCTAACAAATGGCCACTTTGAAAATGGGGGGTGGGCGCAATCGGGCTGGATTGCGCGCACCCGGGGGGCAATTGCGCGCAAGAGGCTTCTTTTGCGCGCAAAGGACTTCGGGTTGAAATTTATTCAAAGGAAATGAGCCAAGGGGATTGCGCGCGAAGGCGGACCCCAAGGCTCTATTGCGCGAAAGAAAGGAGGTTACCTGAAGATCGGCATTGCGCGCGGAAGGGGTTGGATTGCGCGAACGAGCGACGCTTCGGATTCCGGCAACCTTCAAAACGTCGGGGGTCGCCTTATATTTATAGGCAACCCCGGGCGCGGAATCCGGTTTCGGGCGCGCAATTCGCTTCGCGGGCGCGGAATCAGGACCCAGCGCGCAAAGGCGCCGCGCAGGCCGCGGGCGCGCAAAATAGCGCGCCGGCCCAGCGCATTGCGCGCATCCCGGGAGGATTGCGCGCCGCGACTCAACTTTGCGCGCGAGCCTCTGAAATTTCGCGCAAGTCCTCCGGGCCCTCCGGAACGTGCCTCTGACTCCAAATATCACTTCGCTTTCCACATCCGGAGCTTCGTTTGGGAACAACGGACTTTTCCGGCGTCTACAAAAGCCCCCCATCGGAATCTGGTCGGCGAGAGGTTGCAACGATCGGGTTCCGAGGGAGACGCCGGAATGCCGAAGTCCTGGGCGGCGCGAGACTTAGGCGCGCAAAAAGGGGCGCCGGGCGCGAAATTCGCCGCTGCGGTCGCGCAAAGCGCATTCCACGCAGCGCAGACCCAGGCCTCGCCTATAAATAGGGGCCCTGGGTCCCGCGTTCCGTACTCAGGCCTTCCGCGCGATAGGCTCCAACGCTCTCGTGCGCGAAATTGCCTTTTCCGGCGCGAAATTCGCCCGATCGGCGCGCAAAACCGTCCGGAATTCTCCTGTCTTTGCGCGAAAACCCGGAACTTTGCGCGACATTCTTCCCAATTGCGCGCCGTCCACTTGTATTGCGTGCCACCCTTCAAACTTCTCTACCAGCCTCGCCCGATCCCGCACGCTTCATCCCTTAACCCGCACGACTCCCGAAACTTCTGAGATGGCCGCGCACAGAGGAAATGAGGGGGATGCCGCCACTCGCAGGGCTGAGATGGCGGCGAACGAGGAGGTTTACGGAGCCAAGGAGATTGTTTCCAACAATCAATCCTTGTTTGACTTACTAACGCCGGCCCAGAAGACATATCCACTGTCGGACAACCTGCCGCTCTGGAACTTCGGCATCCTCGATGAGGTTCCGGTGCCAGGGTTCGAGGTTGATGCGCCACGGACCTGGGTGACTCGGGAGGACGAGCTTCACCGCTATAACATCACCAACAATGGGCATCCTTCCAGGGAAACCAGGCACTTGGATGTCTACGTCCTGAACCCGAGGACGCGGACCATTGACGGGGGTGAGCCTACTGCGGAGAATTCTCCAGCCCTCTACTCGAGCACATATCGCCAGAGTGTCACTGACGACACCAAGGGCTGGCTGAAGGACTGGGACTTGCGGTCTGGGGGCAATTTCACCAGTGAGTGGGCCTGGGCGTTCTGGGTACGCCACACTTGCGATCACTTCGCAGAGGAGCTGCGGTACATCGGCCTGTTCGAGGCGGTGTGGACGTCGCAGTTCCACTTCTACCAGCAGTCCGAGCTCGGGCCGGAGCTGTTCACCCGATGGTCTCCGGATACCAACACCTTCCATCTTCACCATGGGGAGGTCGGCATCGGTCTCTGGGACATCCACTGCATCGGAGGTATCCCGCTGGAGGGCTACCAATACGATGAGTTCCTGCCCCCGAAGAACATCTGGGAAGACAGGTCACGGACTCCCATCCTGACATGGCATCTCCTTGACCTGGCTACGCAGCGGCTTGGGATCAAGGACATCCAGAAGGACATAGCCTACAAGGAGTGGTTCGGCCAGTTCTTGGAGCATGACCCAGCGGTCAAGATGCCAGGTAGGGGGAAGTGGTGCCCGACCGCAGCTCAGAGGAGCCGGAACGGGTCGTACTGGCGGGTCCTGGAGACGGGCGACTACCGCTCATGGGGGTACCGCGTCATCGAGGCACGGGACCCAAATGTCTGGTACGCGGTGTTCCTGGCCGCCTTTCTGAGTGGGTGGCTCCTGCCAGTGCGGGACGTGAGAATGGGCGTTCGCCCGGCGACACTGGCGATGGCGGGCGCTATGGCCGCCAACAAGAGATACAACCTCGGGGTCCCGGTGTTGGCGAGGCTGTATGCCATCCTGGGACGCATCTCACGAGGGGGGTCGCCACGAAGGATCTGTGGGCCCTTTCAGTTCTTCCACGGCTGGGTGGCTGCTCACCTCGGTGGGTACACGTTTCCGAACGCCATCATTCCTCCGGGCAACGGCCTGCGACCCTCCCTGCTGAACATCGCGGGGGTCGCTCCGATGACCCTAAGTGAGGAGGGCGTGCGGATCCGGATTGGCAATCATGCCAATTTCAACTTCAGTCTGTTCCCCACTCCCGTCGGCCAGATGATCGACAATGGGCAGGGTCCGCTGGAGCAGCATGAATACTTCCTGAACATGCGGGGCGGGGTGCTCGTGGCTCGGATCGACGGGAAGGTGATCTGCGAGCCTTACGTGCCGACCCGGTTCGCCAGGAAGTTCGGGTGCCTTCAGCGGATGCCGAAGAGGGTATTCACTGCTGTCCAGGAGGAGACGAACCCTGGCGTCCTTCGCCAGATGTGGCTGATGTTTGCCGCTTTCGGCTCTGGCGACGTCATCACTCTCCCTCCTACCGGAGTTGACGCAGGCTTGGCAACCGAGTACGCCGAACACTGGGCCATCGCGTACCCCGAGGGGCTTTTGCGGAAGCTAGTTCGGCGGCTCGAGGTTACCCGTGCGGAGACCGGGCGTCAAGGAAGGAGGCGAGGCGCCGCCACACGGGGGAGAACAGAGGCGCGCCAAACAGCGGAGCCGGCGCGGGCAGGGACTTCGGCGGCGGGCACATCGCGAGCTGCCGCCACGACCTCAGCGCCCAGAGAGGGGGCACGTGCGGTGGTCGACGAGCGGCCCGGGAAGCAGGTGAGACGTCTGCTCGAACCTTCCCATGATGCGGTCTTCCCGGCGCTGTGGTCGGCCTGGATGACTCTGCGGAAGTCACTGGGGACCGACGTCATCTGGCGAAAGATACTCAGAGAAGGAATCTATCTGCCAGAGGTCGGGCGCCTCCAGATTGCCGACAGAGTGGACTTCAACCGGCAGTATGCGTATCTGACGGCCATGGACGAGTACGCGCTCCAACGTGGTCAGCGCGCAGAGCCATCCCTTCTGGTGAAGGTGGTGCTCGGTCTCGAGCCCGCTCCGGAACAGATGCCGCCGGAAGAAGATGACAGTAGCAGCGACTCCGAAGAAGAGGAGGAAATGGGGGAGGATGAAGGCTCCGAGGGAAGATCCCATCAGGGGAGCCCACGGGAGAGCGGCGAGGTGGCCGACTCTGACAACGTTGATGTCACTGAGCTCCTCGAGGTCCGCTTCTATCCCTACTCAATCTGCTTCATCCACTCTCTTATGCAGCTTCTAACCCATTTCTCCATCTTTCTCAGGAGCACACGGATGTCGGTCAGGCGTCCTCAGCGGGAGTAGGAGAGGCGCCAGCAGGACAAGGCAGGGGCCAGGCACCCATTATCGAGCTGACAAGCGCTAAGGGTTCCCCTGCTGCAACTGTTCCTGCGGCGACCGGGATAGCGGAAGATGACGCTCCGAACTCCCGTAAGTCTCCCTACTTTACTGCTGGTGCTTGCCGTTGACGATCCGTGACTAACCATGCCATGCCCTGCGCAGTGATCTCAACACTGGAGGCTCATCGGGTTGCCGAACCCGGGCCCTCCACGAGTGGACCGGTGGCAGACATGCTGCCTGCTCCGGAACAGTCTTCCCAAACCGAGCCGGCCCCACCAACTGCTGATCAAGGGGCTGCGGACGTCGACGGTGCTGCCATCGGAGAGAGGTTGGGGGCTGACGAGGGTGTCAGCGCCGCTGGGGAGAGAGAAGAAGGTCGCTCGGATGTTGGGGAACCTATCCCTCGTGAGGACCTCCCAGGGGCGGACCCTACAGCAGACCTGCTGGCTGCCTTCCCTGCCTACCGGCCTGCCGATCCCGAGGAGATGGACGACTCAGACACGGAGGCGGTCGAGGAGAGCCGGATAACGCGCCGTAGGGGGTGGAAGTGCATCCAACGCTTCCTCAAGCGAGACCCGTCGGAGTGGCTGGGGCGCATGGGATCACTTCAAACCTGGCTGCGCTTTCTGTGTGCTGGGGGAGCTGATGCTCAACGACTCCATCTAACGGTCCGTGATTTCATGGCCGAAAAGATGCGCGAGACGTGCCGACGTCACACAAAGTCGGGACATGTCGGAGAGCACGCGGGCGCTCCTCGCGGCGGAGCAGGAAGTCCGGCGCCTCGAAGGGCAGGCGGCAGAGAAGGAGGCCTTCGTCGCAACGTGTACTGAGCTTGTGGAGAAACTAGCAGCCCAGCTGGTTGACGCCCAGGTACAGCTGACGGAGGCGGGCCAACAGATGGTCACAATTCAGGTCGAGCGGGAGCGTGCACAGGCCAGAATCGACGAACTGCGCGCTGCGACCGCCGACGAAGAGAGGGCACGCAGAGAGCGAGAAGCAGCTCTGGAGGCCACCAGCCAAAGGGTAGTGACATTAGAAAGACTCATTCAGCACGCTAATCCCTAAGGGCTTTGTTTTGCCATACCCAAAACATTTTCTTCCGCTACTTTGATCCATCTGTATGAATCAATATATTTATCTGCATCTTTTGGTTTAACATGCTCAACCACAATTCGTTGTCTTGCGGGAGTGTTAACCAAGCACCAGGCATCCATAATTGGGCCTGGATTTCTGGAGAAAAGAGGGAGGTCATTCCTAGGAAAGGAGACCTCAGACCTAATCAATGTACCATCCCCCCAACCTGTTCCAACACACGAGCGGGACAATGCTAGGGGCGTTGAGATTTTATCCGAACATAGGGAAATGAGAAAGGGTGAACCGCGCGTCCCGAATCCAGACATCCACAATGGTCGGCTTTCCAGGAAATGCCCAAGACGGTAGGCGGACAGTGGATCGACCATAACAACTGCAATAGACGGACCGAAAAAGGCCATCATTCATATTGCAGGAGGCGGACCACATGTCATCATGAATACCGCTTTGGGGTTCCTTCAGACACAAGGGTGGAAATCCAGATCAATAGGGCATGCGAAGCGTGGGGCGAAGTGACGATTTGTTCGGACAGAATCCAACGCTCTCAAAATTGCGCCACCGTGGGGAGAGCGTATTAGGCGGATGCACTAATCTGGCCGTGAGTCACCTCAATTCTCAGACAGCACCTCTCTGATGAGGAAACCGTCGCTTCCCATCCTTGCGATGGGGCATCCCGAGCTGAATCGGGGAGAATATCACAACTGCACCACTCTACCCGAAGTCAGGCCAGACGGCCGGCGACGAGGAGGGGCGGGACTTAACGATCCCTGAGGCTGGACCCGAGTCGGAATGCCCGGGCGTTCCTACGTACTCCATCAGGCTGGAGATCAAGCCACACGTAGTTCTGAGAGTGCAGTTTAACGTCATGCAGGACGTAGGACCCCATTTGGGGAGATCTTAGTTTAGGGTCGTAGAGCTCGGACCATAGGGGTAGATCTTAGTTTAAGGTCTTAGAGCTCGGACCATAAGGGCTAGATCTTAGTTTAAGGTCTTAGAGCTCGGACCATAAGGAGAGATCTTAGTTTAAGGTCTTAGAGCTCGGACCATAAGGAGAGATCTTAGTTTAAGGTCTTAGAGCTCGGACCATAAGGAGAGATCTTAGTTTAAGGTCTTAGAGCTCGGACCATAAGGAGAGATCTTAGTTTAAGGTCTTAGAGCTCGGACCATAAGGAGAGATCTTAGTTTAAGGTCTTAGAGCTCGGACCATAAGGACCTCAAAGCACGCCACATCGTGGTCATATCCCCTGAATATGCGAAGATTCACTGAGGGATAGTGTCAAGAGTGTCGAGGTTTCTCCTGGCCGGAATGGGAGGTGGAAAATGTGAATCATGCGGCCATTCATTCAAGGACTGGGGGCACCGGCGTAACGATATGGGAGTACTGCCGACCGTGGCGGAAAAGCAGCATCAATATCGCACTAACCGTTGGTGGAATGAGGCAGCAAACGGGCATCGACCGCTCAATCGCAGGATTCATATCGATTTGCTGCCCGAGGCCATTGGGGGTACCGGCCCGAGTCGGTGGGAGAGCACTGAGGCATTGTGTCCGAACCGTTCATGGGGGCTCCACCCAGGGCGTAGACGATGGGTCCGAATGAAAGGGAGCACGAAGCCTGAAAAGCGGAGGAAACCTGACCAAGCGGATCCTGACCCTCCTGGCAATAAACCAGAGTACTCTTGACACCGGTGGACCACTGCAAGGGGTCGGGGAACACGCCTTGAGGGTGACCTGAAGGCGGCGGATTCCCCAGAGAAGGGGGAATCTCTAAGAGGTGGGGGGCTGGACCCGAAGTTTCAAACATCCGGGCGTTCCTACGTATCTCATAAGGATGGGAATCAAGCCGCACGTAGTTCTTGAAACGCGGCGCAACACAATCGGGCACCAGCGCAGGGAAGAGTGCGGGTCTGACCCTCGCACACAGAAGGAGCGGCATTTGATATTTCTTGTTTGTCCTTAAAGATGAATGGTTTTTCTTTGTGCGGCGACGCGCCTGGGATTGAGAAATCTCTGGCGTCGCCACAATAATCAAGCCATGGAAGGCATTGATGAATGGCGTGGTTATTAACCAGCGCCCAACATGAGTGTCCCCCGAGGAGAACATCACGATGCAGTGCCGTTTCTCGTCGGGCGGCCAAGACGATCACACTTTACGGTCGTGTGGTAGGACCAGACAACACAGTTTAAGGTCGCGTGGTTCGGACCATGGAGGAATCCGCTTATTGCGGTACGGCGGACACGGCGGAGGTGGGAACATACCCAGCCCTGCGGTCACGCACGATTCCCGAAGAAGAGTCTTGGGATAGGGGTCTGCATATGTCCATCACCCGAGGGGCAGAGATGCTAGCCTCCAGATATACTGGGCCCAGAACGCGATTGTTCGGGTGACCCCCTCCTCCTTATGGGGACGAGGGTCCAGCTACGCATGGCCCTTAGGGAGGATATCCGCATATATCCCTGGTGCTCAGATCATGGGAGCCTCGAACGACATCATTACCCTGGTTGGTCTGCCTAACATGTAGAGGTGTACTGGAGGACAGTATGAAGAGAGTGTCGAGATTCCACTACAACGCATGAAGGCGGAGTGTGATGAGGACTGCGCAATCCAATGTTCAGAGCCTGAAAGAGCCGACATGGCGATCAAGGACGTTGCTGACCATATTCGCAACACAACATCCGATCGCGTCAGCCTAAGACGGGGCAAGCAAACGAGCATCAACCGCTCAATCGCAGGATTCATATCGATTTGCGGCCCAGGACTCGCCGGTAAATCGACCCGGAGCGGTAGGAGAGCACTGAGGCATCGTACCCAAACCGCCAACGAGGATCCCTTTGAGTGAAGGCTCGAACAAGAGGAAGCGCGAGGACTGACAAGCAACACAGGACTTGTCGGGATTGAATCTGACACTACGAGTCCTAGACCGAAGTACCCAAAACATGTTAACAGATCTCCGGAAAGGGTCGGAGGACTCACCCTGAGAGAAACCAAAAGAGGGCAGATCCCCGTGATCAACCAAGATACGGGGCTGGACCTGAAACACAAGCGTCCAGGCGGTCCTACGTATCCCATAAGGATGGGAATCAAGCCATACGTAGTTCTGGAGAGGCAGTTTAACGTCATGCAGGACGATGAGGGGTGTGAGGTAGTCCCACACACGGGGGAGGCGTACGGCGCGGCCAGTAGACCGACGTGAATGAGGACATAATCCCCCGCTCACGCGATACGCCTCACACAAAAAAAGGAGGGGAACTGGGGCCAGAGGCCCAACGCGGGATAGAGATTCCCGGGAAATGGGGATGGGCCTGAAACATGAATGTCCAGGCGGTCCTACGTATCCCATAGGGATGGGAATCAAGCCATACGTAGTTCTTTGAGAGGCAGTTTAACGTCATGCAGGACGAATGCTGAACAGTTTAACGTCTTGTAGCTCGGACGTAGTGCAGTTTAGCGTCATGCAGGACGGAGCACTTGGCAGTTTAACGTCTTGCAGCGCGGACGAATGCTAAACAGTTTAACGTCTTGTAGCCTGGACGAATGCAGTTTAACGTCGTGCAGGATGTAGCACTTGGCAGTTTAACGTCTTGCAGCGCGGACGAATGCTGAACAGTTTAACGTCTTGTAGCCTGGACGAATGCAGTTTAACGTCGTGCAGGACGTGGGCACACTCAGACAAAGTACTGCCTGAGGAACCTAGCGTTGGTGGGAGGAGTGACACGCTCACCATCCATAGTCGCTAGGGAGTACGCGCCATTGGGATAGACCTTGTGGACAACAAAAGGTCCCTCCCACTTGGGCTCCAACTTGGGCGGCTTCCTGCCGGGGATCATCGGCGCTCTTAGGGCTAGCACTAGATCACCCTGCAGGAAGGAGCGGAGGCGAACCTTCTTATTGAAAGCTCGAGCCATTCTGCTTTGATGCCTATCTAAGTTGTGCAAAGCGCGAAGTCTATTCTCATCCAGTGCTTCCAACTCGACTAGACGGGCTTCAGCAACTCTGTCCGGCGCTTGCTGGTCGTAGACCGCAGTGCGCAAGGACGGCAACTGGATCTCGATGGGCAGGACGGCCTCAGCTCCATACACCAGGGAATAAGGGGTCATCTGGGTGGAATTGCGAGTCGTCGTCCGATAAGCCCAGAGGGCGTTGGGGAGCTTGTCCGGCCAACTCTTCTTGTTCTGACCAACCATCTTTTGCAGAATGTTAGAGAGGGTTTTGTTGAACGCCTCGATCTGTCCATTCGCCTGCGCATGATAGCGAGATGTATGGTTCGAGCGAATGTTATACTTGGCGTACAACTTCTTCAACTCGGCTGCTCAGAAATTGGTTCCGTTATCCGTGAGGATAGCGTGAGGCACTCCAAATTGATAGATGATGTTGGAGGTCACGAAGTCAACGATCGAACAGGATTTGACCTCTCTGAGCGGAATCGCTTCTGCCCATTTGGAGAAGAAGTCTGTGGCGGTCAGAATGAACCGGCACTGGCGAGCTGTCGCCGGCGGGTAAGGTCCCACAACGTCCAGTCCCCGGACTGCAAAGGGCCAGGAATACCTTGTGGTATGGAGAGGCTCCGGCGGCCGATGCACAAAGTTCGCATGAACCTGGCACGCATGGCACCTCCTGGCATACTCGATGCAGTCATGGATCATAGAGGGCCAGAAGTACCCCAACCTCCGAATCTGGTGGGACAGCTTCGGCCCAGTCTGGTGGGCGCCACATGAACCAGCCTGAACCTCTTGCATGACTCGTGGGATCTCAACTCCCTGAAGGCAACGGAGGAGAACACCATCAAATCCGCGTTTGTAGAGGATCTGCTCCAGGCCGGGACTGCTCTGGAGGACGAACTGCGATGCGCGGCGTCGAACTCGCTCGCGCTCGGCCCGATCCGATGGAAGAATGCCATGTTGGAGGTACTCAACCAAAGGCGTCCTCCAATCAGGGGCTGATCCGACTGTCATATCTGGGGTACTCGGGGCTCCGGGCATAGGGGCAACCGTGGTGAGGTTACTTACCAACGGGCCGCGATCTTCTTCCGGGATAACGGGAGCGATGATCCTGCGGCGCGTCACGCGGATGATCAGGTTGTCCTGTTCAGGCTCCGCAAGTGACGCAGCGAGGCTGGCCAAAGCATCTGCTCGACCGTTCTGCGACCGGGGAACATGGACAATTTCCGGCCGAGAAGGGAACCGGGCCATCAGAAGGAGGGTGCACTCCAACAATGGCACAAGTTCCGGCTTCCTGACAACGTAGTCGCCATTGATCTGCTTAACGACCAGCTCGGAGTCCCCTTTCACGCACAGACGGGGCACGTCGATCTCGAGAGCCAACTCGAGGCCGGTGATGAGGGCATGGTATTCCGCCTCATTGTTGGTACAGCCCTCTGACAATAGGAAAGAGTATGGCAGCACGGCTCGCTCCGGGGTAATGAAGACGATGCCCAAGCCCAGTCTATTGAGCTTAGGATTATCGAGTCTTCTACCGGTGGGGCTCCGGGATGCACTGTCAAAGTGCATCTGCCAGCATGGATCGGCTCGATCAACCGAGAGAATGGCCTCATCAGGAAAGCCTAGATCCAGCGGCTGATCCACGGAGGTCGGGTGAGCTGCCAGAAAGTCTGCCAATGCTTGCCCTTTGATGGCCTTCTAAGACACATACCTGATGTCGAACTGCTGGAAAATCACAGCCCACCGCGCTAGGCGGCCAGTCAACATAGGCCGGCTCAGGATATATTTCAACGGGTCTACCCGAGAAACCAACTGTACCTCATGGTGCTGCAAGTAGTGCCGTAATTTCTGTACGGAAAATACGAGCACCAGGCAGCTCTTCTCGATGGGGGAATACCTAACTTTCGCATCGAGGAGCATGCGACTGAGGTAATAGAGGCTATTCTCTGTTCCCTCGTTGTTCTTCTGGGAGAGAAGGGCACCCAGGGACCGTTCCAGGGCGGTCACATAAAGGACCAGCGGCTTTCCGGATACAGGCGGCATCAGGACCAGAGGTTGAAGCAGGTACTGCTTGATTTCCTCGAAAGCGGTCTGACACTCTTTATCCCATACATAGGTGGCACCTTTCTTCATGAGCCGACAAAAGGGCTTACACTTGCCGGCCAAATTCGCGATGAATCGGCGTATATAGGCTAAGTGGCCTTGGAACCCTTGCAGTTCCCGGACGGTACCTGGGGGAGGCATCTGGCTAATCGCCCTGATTTTCTCTGGGTCGATCTCAATACCCCGGTATCTTACCACAAATCCAAGGAACTTTCCGGAGGTGACCCCAAAGGCACACTTCAACGGGTTCATCTTCAGGCAGCGAGACCGGAGGAAGCTGAACACTTTCTCAAGATCTTTGAGATGGTCCTGACGCTGGCGCGATTTGACAACCAAGTCGTCGACGTAGCATTCCACCAGTGTGCCGAGGATTGGCTTGAATATGCGGTGCATCGCCCGTTGATAGGTGGAACCTGCATTCTTCAGGCCGAAAGGGCATGACCCGGTAGAAAAAGGTACCTTGGGGGGCCCTGAAGGCAGTGAACTCCTCATCCTCAGGGGCCATCCGAATTTGGTTGTATCCGGAGTATCCATCCATGAAGGAGAGGTCTTGGAACCCTGCCGTGGCATCAATCGACAACTCTGTCACTGGAAGGGGAAAATCATCCTTCGGACAGTGGCGGTTGAGATCGCGGAAGTCGATGCAGACTCTAATCTGCCCGTTCTTCTTCCTGACCAGCACAATGTTGGCCAGCCATTTGGGGTACTGAACTTCCCTCACGAAGTTGGCTTTGATAAGCTTGTCAACTTCGGCCTCAACCATGGCACCGTGGGATGGGTGCATCTTCCTGGGAGGCTGCTTGAACCCGCGATGGTTCGCCGGGAGACCAAGGCGGTGGACGGCTACCTGAGGATCTAGCCCCGGCATCTCGTCATAGCCCCAAGCGAACACATCACGGTGCTGCCTGAGAAAGTCCACGTACTGCTGCCGCTCCTCAGAGGGCATGGCGGCACTAACCAATGTGGGTCTTGGATCAGCCTCGGTTCCAAGGTTCACCTGTATTAACTCATCGACCGTGGCGGGGGCGCCCTCCTCAAAGGCTGGGGGTGCGTCTTCCATATCCTCTCCGCTCGGGGAGGGATCGTCCACGGGAGAGACTGCGTTGGAAACTGCATTGGGGCTACCAGATCCTGCTGGGCCACTGGTGCTGGCGCGGGCGGTCGCGGCCATCTCACCAGGAGACTCGCGGACCGTCAAGACCATGGCGACGTCCAACCGGTGAATTGGGAGGACGCAAGCGTCATCCAGACTTGCCCAGGGATCGCTTGCAACAGCGACAGGCTCAACCTCACCTGCCAGGATCTGCTTGTCCTTGCTCTTGTAATAGTCCGCGTCCAGATAGCGGGCTTCACATGAGGCAAAAGGAGAGGCATCTCCTTGAAGCACGCCTACTCGACCATTAAGGGAGTATTTGAGGCATTGGTGGTATGACGAGGGAACCGCCGCGTGAAGGTGAAGCCATGGCCTGCCCATCAATGCGTTATACGCAGTGTCCTGAGAGACTACCATGAATTCGGTGTTGGCAACCAAGTCACCGAACTGGGTCTTCAAACGTATCTTGCCGACCGGGGTTTGCTCGGTGCGGTCGTACCCCTGGATCCTGAGGTCGGAGGGAATCAAGTCATCCTCAGACAACCCCAATCTCCGGAGCGTCCGAGTTGGAATCAGGTTAATCCCGGACCCCGTGTCGACAAGACAGCGCCGGACTTCAAGGCCATTGAACTGGCCAGTGACATACAGCGGACGGATATGTCCCTGTATAGGAGGGTCTTCATCCTTACCAGAGAACGAGATAACTGCCTGGCATTCGGCGTCCTCGATCGTTTTGGCGTGAAAGGCCTCTGCAGCCGCAACCTCTTTCTCAAACTGGAGGGGGCTTTTCAGGGCTTCAGCGAGTGCCTCGCGCATCTCAGATGACATGCGCAGAGCCTCAAGGATGGAGAGCCTTGCTGGGATGTCGGCCAAGTGCTTCAGGACATCATACTTTTTGGCCAAGCGCGAGCCCCTGGTTGCAGGAGGTTGCTCTGCGGTTGGTGGCATGACGGGCCTTGCCGGTTGGATCGGCGACCGACTGGTACTTGGTGCATCTCGCTGTTCACTGGTCGCAGTCCGGGAAATGGTCACCGTACTGGAGTCAGGAGGCCGGGATGGACTCGTGGCAGGGCGGAGCTGGTCGCGACGCGGCTGAGGCGGTTCTGCCTGGTCCCACACCACAAACAGTGGCGGAGGCGAATCCGTCATCCCCGGATGGGGGGGCTGCGCGCGCTGAGCTCGGTTTTGAGCCTGCTGCCTAGTCTCAGTGGCGTGCACGGCCTGGCTGGAGGTACCAACGGGTGTGCCCCGGTGACTCCTGTTGCTGCGGTTCTTCCGACGGTAGCGACGACCGGGGACACTAGGGAGGTCCACCTGGTGTTCTTCAACGTCGGGAACCGAAAAGGGATTTACCAGCTCGACGGTATTAACCGAAGCGTACCCAATACCGTCATCGGACGAATCATCCATCACCGGGCGGATCCGAGGAGGGACCCCCATCTTCGGGGGCATGAAATCGCCGAGAGTGCGGGATAGTGGCGGAACCGGCGGGGCACGCTCTTCCATCTTGCGCTGCCGCCGTTTGCTCCTCTTGGAAGAGGCAGGCTGGGACGACGATGCCGAAGCAGCACCCGCAGGTTCTGGGGGCTCAGGCTGATTCAAGCGCGCACGGATGATTCCATGGGCGCGAATGGTCATCTTGCGGGCCATCCAGTTATTGTACTTCTGGGATCCGCGGTCGGAGACCAGCTGCCATTCGTCCTCGTTGCCACTATCGTCATCTGATCCCACGAATACGCCCGCCACTTGTGCTGGAGCTGGGCCCAACCTGATTACATTGTTGTTAATCTGGTCTTGGAGCCAATCCTTAAACACATAGCACCGCTGGATGGTGTGCCCCAGGACCTGATGGTAGGGGCAGTAGCGGGGGTTATTCGTAAGATGTGCCTCCTCTGGCCTCCAACACTCAGGCAATCGCACAATCCTCTGCTCCAGGGCGCTCCGGAAATAACCGGGGACCTGATCCTCGTGGAATGAGTAAGTCAGGTGTCGCGGGCCCCTGGGAGCGTGGTCTTGACGAGGGGATGGAGGGGCCGGCCGAGGAGGTGGACCCTGATTATCTCGCCTGGGTTGCGGCGGTACATTACGCGGAGGGGCCGGCCGGTTCCGAGGCTGCCGCTGCTGGGCCGGGAACTGAGACCGTGGAGGCGGATTCCTGTGAGGCTGTGGAGCTGGCCTCGCCGGCAGCAGCTCCAATGGCCTGGGGCCCTCTATCTGGGCGACAGCAGCGGGCTCAGCCCTGCTGACTCTCCTTGCAGGAATCATTGGAGGCAGCGGGTGTGCCTGGCTGGCCTGTTACAGGGCTTCCTCAAGACGTTGAGCTTTGTCTGAGAAGTCCCTGAACCCTCCGGGGTAATTCTGAGTGATCAGGAAAGGGACCAGCTCGGTCTTGACGTTCCCGACGCACATTGTCAGAAACTGCTCCTAAGTCAATGGCATTTCAAGGGAATACGTGAGACCCTTCCATCGGGCGACGAAGTCCGCGACTCGCTCATCAGGCCTCTGCTTGCAGTTGAAGAGGTCTGCGATACTTGTCTTCCGGGTCGTGGAACTGATCTGGTAGAGGAACTGTCTACGGAGGTCCTCCCAGCTGGTTACCGACCCGACGGGGAGCTGGCTGTACCAGACAAATGCTGGCCCTTCCAGTGTCTGAACAAAGCAGCGAAGCTTAGCGGCCTCCTGCTGCGCCGGAGTCCCCAACATAGGCCCGCACCTCGAGTTGAAGTGGGCTAAATGCTGTGGCGGATCTCCAGTTCCGTTGAAGGGGGCGAAAGTGGGATTCCCGAATCCCGGAGGCGCCGGCATGTCATCCACCCATGCTGGGTAGGGCTTGCCGTCCGGTGGGATCGCCACCTGCCGAGTCTCCAAGGCTTCCAAGCGGGCAATGAGTGCCGCCATCGGATCGTCCGGACATGGGTTCCAGTCCTGGCGAGGATCTCTAACCACGAGGGCATTGCATGGCCCTTCAATCGGGTCGTCGACCGGGTCGTCAAACTCGGCAGCTCGTGGGATGGCGGGCGAAGCGGCCCTAGGGGCAGCGGGAGGAATCCGAGCGGGATCTCCCAGGTAGTCACGCTGCTCGGGAGGGTGTGGCGAAACATACCGCGCCCTCTTGCCATAGGCGATGGCCTCTCTCCTGTCGGCGAACACGGCGTAATCACGGTTTCCCGGGAGAGTCTCATCGAGGAGCGGTTGTTCCGGTCCCTGCGGTCCTGGCCTGGGATCACCGTAGTCAGGCCGCCGTTCTGCAGCGCGCTCGGCGAGGAGCTGGTCAACCAGCTTTTTCTGTTCGGCGAGCTGCTGACGTAGCGTACCCTTCTCGGGATCCTCCCCTGCCCTCTGCATGGAGGCGGATGGGTCGGCGGGCCTTATAGCCTCGCTGTGCTCTTTTCCTTTGCTGACGTTTCGGCTCAACGTCAGTGCTTCAGTGGGTGCGGGGAGCCCCAGGAGGTTCCTCTGATGACGAGTAACTCTCACCGATGGATCTGACGACGGCTTGTCTTCGGGGAGGAAGCCCCCGTCGAGAAGTTCCAAGTCGTTCCCCTCTCCCGACAGGTCAGCCATATTGACTGTTTCTGTCCCTGGGGATATACCCTCAGGGCCACCCAGCGAATCGGGCTGTCGGCGAATCACACTAAAGCGTAGGGCAGCGTACTTCCCCCATCCACGGATACACACGTGGGGAGTGGCTTCCTCGATAACTTTGCGGAGTACTTGAAAAAACTCAACGCATCGTCGTTGGAGGGCCTCGTGGTGCTCAAATGACCCGGGGTGCCGAACCGCGGGGAGCATGGCCAGGTCAATTTGACGGCACTGCTCACCAATATCCTCCAGGTGCGATTGACTCCCGGGGTATGGCATTTGTAGGCGGCGAAGACAGGAGCGAGTCTCCCGGAGAGTTCGGCGGAAGCATTCGAACTCATCCGGGGTGAGCGATTCGGGTGCATCAAAGCCCGGTCCTGCAACTGGCCAAAACTTCTCAGGGAAGTGGCCCGCTGAAAGGACGGTCCAGAAGCTCCACGACTCAAACTCGGGACCCAGATCTCCTTGGTCCTCTTCCATGGCTAGGAACGGACGGGGAACTGGTAGTGGTGCCGAGGCGGGCCGCCGGGCTGACGGACTGGCCGGCGGTGAATACGGCGAACAGGCCGATTGGCCTCCATATCCCGGGCCGCCCTCTGAGGGTGGCGGTGCCCTGGCTACCACGTCACGATAGGACGGGCCGGCGAGCGAACATCCTGCCGTACCATCGGTGCTTGCCGAGGGCGCACCAAATCGTGGTTCGACCATCGGTCCCCAGAAAAAGTCTCCGGCTTCTCCGATCGAGACGGAAGGCACTTCCGGAGGGGCCGGTACCAACCGCAAGCTTGATCCTTGGGGGTCTACCAGGCCCTCGTTACTCCGGATATACCTTCGGAGAGAAGCGGGGATCACATCGATCTCGCTCTCGGGGAGCATGAGGCTGACGTGCCGCATTCCTACCCCTGCCCTTGACTGGCGGGATTGGGGAAGGGGCTCTGTCGCCGAATCGTACTCCGCCTCTGGGTCAGAGAAGCAAACCGGTCGGATCTCTGTCCGGAATTCCGTAACATTCTTCCCTCGGCGTCGACGCCTTGCCTTCCTGCCCCTGGGTGGTTCTTCGGGGCAGGGCTGATCTCTGTCCTGGCGTCCTCCGGCCGCACTGGTGCTGGGGCCAAGAGGACTGGGAACCAAGGTGCGAGGGGCACCGGGACAGATATCAAAGGGGACGCGGGGAGAGATGATTCCGGGCAGGCCTCCGGGCCGGGATCGGAAGGTGGGATGACCCATGCCTCCTGGATCGGCCACACAGAGTAGATCCTGCCGGTGAATAGCGCTACCGCGAGGTGGTCCGCGGTGGCTACTGCCAGTGCCAGCAACCGGGAGAGTCGACCCAACCTGCCTTTGGGGCGGTCGGGGCCTCGATCCAGGTCGGGCATAGGAGTTCCCCTGCTCAGGATGCGCAGAGGCCTGGCGACTGGAGCCAGCAGTGGATTGGGCCAATGCGGCCGCTGTTGCTAGAGGCCCAAGGTGGGCATCCTCTTCCGCTCGTGCCCGACGTTGGCGTCGAGACAGACGAGTCGGGATGAGCGGCGCGGGCAGGTGGAGAGCCCGCTCTTCGACTAGAGAGGCCTGGCGGCGGTGTCGCCGTGGCCTGGCGGGAGTCCTTACCGTAGATCCCTGGAGCGAATCCCGGATAGGGTGATCCCGGGCATCTTCCACCTCATCCGCATAGGGAAGGGAACTGTCAGAGCGCTCCGGGGATAAACTCCCGAAGCGATTGGACGTTGAGGTAGGCAGCGGTGCCTCCCTGCGCGGCCCTCGGGGGCGGCGGTGGTGGCGAGGCGCAGCCTCCTCAAGGTCTAGGCGAGCCATTTACCTGGTGGGGATGACTCCCTCTTCCTCGTATCTCCGCACCAGGGTGTTGATCACCCTTCTCTGGATGACCTCCGAGGGGGAGAGAGGGCGTGGTCGTCCCGCAATTGCGGCTGCTGGGACGACTGTGGAACGGGAAGGACCGCGCGGAGTAGCCGCGTCGGTGTTTCCCCTATCCCTGCGCCAGTGGGCGGGTGGCGATCGGGCAATGGATCGGGCGACCTGATTTTTGAAAGAAGGGAGAAGAACCCATTAACACTGACAGAAAAAAGGAATCGACAACCAACCATTAGCGCCGCGACGCCTTCCGTGGGGGGAACCCAGGCCCTCGACGTTGCGAGACGGAGTGCCCGATTTCACTTCCCCAGCCCCTAGCGGGTAAGACTGAATGCTTGGCCGGGCAACATGCCGGTCTTCCAACACCTCTGAAAGCCATCGGTCTTCGTATCGAGGAGAAGAGATTCACGTCGGGTTCACCATTTTTCTGTTTCGGTGCGGATGTGCGTCGGGTTACGCTGTTCCGCCAGGACGCGTTCGCGCGTGCACCCGTCAACCCGAGGGGATGGGCGCGCGGCTTGTGGTCCCGCAGTCCCGCTTTCCAAGGGCGGGCGGCATCCGTCCCTTATTCAGGGGCGTCTGCTCCTTGATCGAAACCGGGATGATGGGATGTCGGCTCCTCCTTCCTTGGACGTCTCCTCGGAACTCGTCGCCTAATCCGGGTCTCCCTCATAGATTTAAGAATGTTCGTGAATCTCGTTTCCGGCGCCATATCTTCATGGACACCGGTTAATTACGCTGCTTCCGCCCGGACGCTCCAAGGAGTCTGGGCGGGGCAGCAACCTGCAGTGAGAAGGCCGGGTGGCTCTGGGTGCTGGGGGCGTGTCGTAACACTGCGGCTCTGCACGTCTGTCTTCCGTCCCTAATAGGGCTTCTTGAAGGCATGATGGCCTGAGGCATCCCGTACTGGGTGCGGGGAGCTGTGTCACCTGAGGTTTTCCTCAGCTTCCCATGTTTAACACGGGGTATGCCGCGAGTTTAACGTCCAGCGGGGACGGCATCGGACCGATCAACACGAAAAGTGGATCAGATGACAGGACCCCTTGCGGGGAACCTCCGACGCTGGGGCCAGCACATGGGCGGCTTCCCAAGTAACGTGGAGTGGAGTGATGTGGCATGACCCCACCGGGATGTGGCGGCCCGGGTAAGGATCAGGATGGATGATGGAGTGGAGAGCTTGGACCCCGTAGGGGCTTCCTACGTACCGCGCGTTAGCACGGATCAAAGTCAACGTAGTTCGGGTATACAGTTTAACGTCATGCTGGACGTCGGCAAGCCGACTCACAAAGAGGTCGAGGCCGCCGGGCGGAGGATTGAACCGAACCACCTCGCACAGAGGGGGATGGAACGGCCGGGTGGATCACAGTTTCACGTCATGCTGGACGATAAAAGGAGAAATGGAAAAGGGGAGGCTGTGGGGAGGCACCGTGGAGATACACACGGGCAGTCTCCCACAGGGGCGGATTCATAGGTGAATCGACGCAAGCGTGAACCCTGGAGGGGTCCACTGATGGAAGAACCGACGTAAATACGACCGGGACGACCAGGTGGCGGGCTTGGACCTCAAGAAGGCTTCCTACGTACCCTGTTTAGAAGACAGGGATCAAAGTCCACGTAGTTCATTCTGTCAGGACTTACGCACTTGAGGCAGCCCGGATGCGGCAAAACTCAGTTGGAAGGGACTTGGACCGAAAGAAGAAGACACCTCGATCCCAGTCACACCCTCTACTGGCTTCGGCAGTGGGGAGGCGCAATGGAGATACACATGTGCAGCCTCCCACGAGAAACTAGGTGTTTGTAATACCCTGCCCTCGTAGGGAAAAGCCACTTCCATTAAATCGTCCCAAAAGCGGGACAATCCCGACATCCCTGCAGAGACGAGCGGGTGGGGGCCACATCCAAACCGGGGGAGACCCTGCGTGCAGAGCACGGGATCAGATGATGCGGACGGTTTAGCGTCTTGCCAGACGAAGTACAGTTTAACGTCGTGTGTTGAGGACGAAGCGGACGATTTAACGTCTTGCCGGACGAAGCACAGTTTAACGTCGTGTGTTGAGGACGAAGCGGACGGTTTAACGTCTTGCCGGATGAAGCACAGTTTAACATCGTGTGTTGAGGACGAAACACTTGGCAGTCTAACGTCTTGCAGCGCGGACGATGGGGGCTAGGCAGTTTAGCGTCGTGCAGCTTGGACGGATGTGCAGTTTAACGTCATGCTGGACGTATGGGCAGTTTAACGTCATGCGGGACGAATGCGCAGTTTAACGTCATGCTGGACATATATGCAGTTTAACGTCATGCTGGACATTGTGCAGTTTGACGTCATGCAGGACGAATATGCAGTTTAACGTCATGCTGGACGAATATGCAGTTTAACGTCATGCTGGACGAATGATTGCCGCCGATGGGTCCGTGTCACTTCGCACGAGCCTGGAAGGCTGCACGGGAAGACAGCGCACGGTTCGGGCACCCAGGATGAGGATCATCGGGCGCCACACAGGCGGGTACCCTCAGGGGGTCAAGGGAGGCGACCCTGGCGGATTGCGCGCAAAAGAGGAGCTTTGCGCGCAAAACCGCGGGTCGGCGCACAAAATGGCGGGCTGGCGCGCAATTGGGCCAGCGCTTCGCGCGTGGTTGATTGGGATTGCGCGCACCGGGCTTCGGGTAGCGCGCGGGGGCAACGGCTCATTCTCTAACGAATGGCCACTTTGAAAATGGGGGGTGCGCGCAATCGGGCTGGATTGCGCGCACCCGGGGGGCAATTGCGCGCAAGAGGCTTCTTTTGCGCGCAAAGGCCTTCGGGTTGAAATTTATTCAAAGGAAATGAGCCAAGGGGATTGCGCGCGAAGGCGGACCCCAAGGCTCTATTGTGCGAAAGAAAGGAGGTTACCTGAAGATCGGCATTGCGCGCGGAAGGGGTTGGATTGCGCGAACGAGCGACGCTTCGGATTCCGGCAACCTTCAAAACGTCGGGGGTCGCCTTATATTTATAGGCAACCCCGGGCGCAGAATCCGGTCTCGGGCGCGCAATTCACTTCGCGGGCGCGGAATCAGGACCCAGCGCGCAAAGGCGCCGCGCAGGCCGCGGGCGCGCAAAATAGCGCGCAGGCCGCGGGCGCGCAAAATAGCGCGCCGGCCCAGCACATTGCGCGCATCCCGGGAGGATTGCGCGCCGCGACTCAACTTTGCGCGCGAGCCTCTGAAATTTCGCGCAAGTCCTCCGGGCCCTCTGGAACGTGCCTCTGACTCCAAATATCACTTCGCTTTCCGCATCCGGAGCTTCGTTTGGGAACAACGGACTTTTCCGGCGTCTACAACGCCACCTGCCGCCAGAAGCACGGTCGACAACCACCTCACCCGGCCGCGTCGCGCGCCCTCTCCCCAGCTGCGTTGCACACCCTCTCCTCGGCCCCATCGTACACCCTCTCCATGGCCGCCTCCGCTCGCATGCCCCCAAGGAAGCCTCCGCCACGCTGGGAGCCCGCCGCCACGCTGGGTGCCAGATCCTCACTGGAAAACCCCATTCCTGGCCGGAAAAATTCCCGGGGCCACCCTGGGCACCCCGGGACTTGGATATTTGATCCGAAAGATTCTTTGGAAATAAGGGGTCGATCTATACTCAAAATTATCCCTTTCTTGTCAAATAAATATCATTTCGATGCTCCAAACGAATTCCAAAGAGATGGGGAAACATTAAAAAATAGAAACGCAACAACGCCTACCTCGCTGGGCGTAGCCCAAAGCATTGTCGCTAATCCACCCTCGCCGTTGCTGCTTCCACCTTGATTGGGAGGGAGGAGGAGGAGGTAGAAGAGGAGAGGAGGTTGAGGGTGAGGGGGTTTTCAAGGGGAATTTAGAGGGGAGGAAGGGGATGAAGGGTGTTTAAATAAAACAAAAACTCTTTTAAAACAAAATAAAAAATTAACTTAAAAATTAAACCCACATCCAAAACCCCCGACACAGTCGAACATAGGTCACTCCTAGAGTAAAAAACACCTCCAGAGCACAACGGTGGTCTCAAGATTTTATTCCGAGGCTCCGTTCAAAAGTTATAAAACTTAAGGTCTTAGGCTACTAAATTACAAAAATTCCCCTGGTGGCATTTTTCATAGGAGGCCCATGCCCGAAAAAATTATACCCCTCCAAGGGTAAAAGGCATGCTCCAGACTCAGTGATTCCCTTGATTTTCCCTTCCGATCAACTGTTTAAGAGATACTTGAGTTTAAAAATTAAACAAATAAATTAATTATTTTATTTATCCGTTTAACGTTCCTGTAATAGGGGAGGGGTCCCAACGTCCCACGCTGAAAATCGTTGTATTGTTCCTAGGGTAAACACCCCATTTTGGACCCATCCTTACTCTCAGATTTGGGATACTAATTACAATTTAGGAGTTATCCCATTTATTTGGCGTGTCCAATGTAAACGCACTGAAAATTTAATTCCGGTCACACCGGGGATCGGAATCGCACGCTGTATGAAGGCGCTACTCGGGAATAACATCAAGAATATTCCAAAGTATTTTATGAAAAAACTGAGTTCTTACACATAAAGGCTCCCAGGGTCCCGACCATCAAGCTTTAAAAGTTAATCTTCATGGTATGGGATCCTTTTACCCTCCTCTTTTTATGCCATGACTTCCTTTATGTTGTGTCTTATATTTTCCATCTCATTATATTGAGGGTATGATTTTATATATTCTTATTACTACCCATTTCATGCCCAAATTATGATAGACCCTTTCTTCTCTCATGAATTGTATTCTGAATTTTTATGTGACGTCGTTATGCTGCCGAATTTCTCATAAAAGAAATCACATATTCTCTATTCATTCATGATTCCATTTCATGTGGTATGTTATTCAAATTTCCATACCATGTTCTTATATCCATGTTATTCTGTATTTATACTATATTATAAGTTATTTATGAGTATGGTACTCCTTTTCCCTCTCTTTTCAATGTTTTATAAAACCATGTTAGAGAGTTGTTATGCTGTTGAAATTTCATCTCAAAATTTATATCTCTTTCTCTCTAGAAATTCTCTTGTTTTATTTATGTGAATACCCAGACCTATTTCGTTTCTTTGGGTGTTAGTAAATATATAAATATGGTGTATTTTATTCTATAATTGAAATTCATATAACCCTCACTCCATTTCCATGGGTTATAAATGACATAATGATCTTATTTTTTTAATAACTCTTTAAACGTCACTATCTTGAAATAAAACCCATTTCTATTATTCTCCATTGGTTATCTATGAAATGTTAGATCATGATCTATGTGGATCACATTAATGTAAAGACATATTAAGGGTGAACCCTGATAGCGCTCCAATGCATTGGGTAACGATTTAGTCTCTAGAGATGACAACTTTCACGATACCTTGGTGAATAACCTTGATAATTTTTATGACCCCTTGGGGATGGACCTTGGTGATATGTTCATGAATTTCTAATTGAAATGCTGTAGCCACATATTCAAGTTATGTTTCATGTTCGTTTTTTATGATATGAATATTCTTCCATTTCTCATGTCTTCATGTTTTTATTCATGTTCTTAATGATATCACAAGTACATTGACTCCCTTGTTTACCCTTACTGGGCCTTCTGATCACCCTTTCCGTTGATGTCTGTCTCCAGGATAATACATGTAGTAAATATATATTGGATAAACCTATGATGAAGCCATAAAAGTGGTTTAGAAGAATATTTTATATTGTTCTCACATTTTATGTTCATGATTTCCAAGACATTAAACATTAAAGATCCTCTATTTGTAAAATGTAATGAAATGTTATGTATTAAAAAGGTGGGATGTTATAGTTGGTATGAAAGGATAGTTTAGTTATTTATGGAAATTACGATATGAAAACTTTAGGAATATCTATATAGAGATGTTTAAATATAGGGAATATTATTGGTATTTTGGTGAGTATTGAGTAAGTGGTTTATCAAGAAAATACATCCCTGCCTGGATACGAGCAAGTAGAGGTGGCTCTGACACAGATGTACATAGAGGTAAAACCCAAAACACCTCTTTGAGATAGACTCGAACGGGAACAAGTATACATCAATGGTCCTTTCTGCACTCTTTGTTACAACACTCTCGGGGGATATGTTTGGTTAATCACAAGATTTTTAAGAACCATTATGAAGGAATTATAGAAAAATGTAATTTTTCTAAGAATGAAGATTTAAAACATAAAATCTTTTTTAGTTAAAAAATTCATAAATGAAATAAGTTTCTCACGAGGGATTTTTTCTTTTAAAAAATGTCCCCATCATCTAGGAATATGTTGACCTATTTCTTGAGGAGTTACCCGGACCTCCCACAGAAAGAGAGGTAGAGTTCTCCATTGAACTCATACTTGGATTTCATTCGATGTCAAAGACCCCCTATATAATGGAAAATGTGGTGCTTGAGGAATTAAAGAAATAACTCCAAGATCTTTTGGAGATGGGGTTTATCCGACCAAGTGTGTCTCCTTAAGGATGACCAGTTTTATTTGTGAAGAAGAAGGATGGATTGATGTGTCTATGTATTGATTATAGGGAACTAAATGGGATCATAGTGAAGAACAAATACCCTCTTCCAGGAATTGAGGAATCATTTGACCAACATCCGAGGGCTCAATTCATCTCTATGATTTATCTTCATTTTGGTTATCATCAATTGAGGGTGAAGAACGATGATATTCCAAAAACTGCATTCCAATCAAGATATAGGCATTATGAGTTTGTTGTTATTTCCTTAGGACTAATGCACCTACTATTTTTATGGATCAAGAATAAGTTGATTTTGAAAACTTATATCAAATGGATATCCTTTGTATAGGAAAATGATTTGGGGATTAAATGAAAAAGGTTATTTTGGACTATGTTTTCTCTTTTGGAATACTATATTCCTAAGGAAAATAAAATATTACAAGATTTAATTTGTGGAGGAATGGTTGATTTTTTTGTAAGAATCTATGTATTTATTATGGACATATAGTGATTAGGTTTATTTCTGGAAAATTATGAACCTAACATAGAGAATATGTGAATAGGTTATTTACACTTTAGTATGAGACTTTAATAATAGTCGATGTTATTTGGAGATAGATGTTATGGTTTTTTTGGGGAATAATATGTGATTAAATCCTTCTGAGTTTTGGGTTCCAATATTAGTTTGGATTATTCTGATGAATTTTAAGGATGATTATGTATTGAATGGTCTTTTTGGAACATTGGGTACTTGTGTTGAATTTTGGATATTTATAGTCATATATCTCCTTATAAAGTATTAACCTTTTTGGGGATTATATGATCTCGTTCTAACCATTTTAGTTTTAGTTGATGACTAAATAAAAAAGAAAAAATATAGTTATCCTTTTGTGGATTTTGTGATTCTAATGTAGATGATTCTGGTGCTTTTGATGAGACCAAGTCATTTTGAATGATCATTGTTTGGATAAAAGATTAGTGTTGGTTGAAAATTATTAAGGGATGAAACTCTACTAGAAGGTAAATATATTTCCTTCTGTTTGAATTCTATGTAGTAAATCAATTCCTCAAAATTATGAAAAGGAAAGTAAAAGAAAAATGTTTTTGGTTTATGTTTCCTATTGGGTAATCAAAGACTGTTTAACACATTATATGTTTGTGATCTTATTTTGTTTAGTTTTTTCCTATTCATGTTTTCTATCACTCTCCATCAGAACATGACCCTTTTTTTCCTTTCCATATCCATGCTTTACTATATAGATTCATAGTATGGGTTAACACAGGTGACCTTTGTACTTCCCTTTCCTTCTTTTAAAGTAATAGTTTTACTGATACTTTTTCCGATGTGGACCTTTAAATGAAATTTCCAAGCCCAATTCTAAAATTCATAGGACGCAAATTTATATGGGGGGAAGAATGTAACGACTCGAAATTTTGAAAAAATGTTTTCCCTAACATTATGTGTTATTTTATTTTATACTCAACAAAACTATTTCATTTAATAAAATGAGTATAAATAAAATAAGACCGTTGGGTTTTAACTGTTATATGACCGTTGGTCAGTATGACCATTGGAAACTAAATTTTGTGATTATTATCTATAAATACAAGTGATCTTGATTAATTAATATAGAAAGAAGATTGATGACCCCATCCAGTAGTCTCGGGCCGATCGAATCCCATCTAACGGAACTCAGGAAGGAGGTAGCACTGTTGGGATTTGCTCTAGACCAAAACCAATCTGAACATCATCGTGTGAAGCTGGAACGGAATCACCTTCACGAGAAGTTCAAGATGATAGAAATCACTACTCGGGCAATGTTGGTCGAGCCGCCCCAAGACTCTATCACCCTAGCACACCTTACTCTTAGGTCCTATGCTAGTGTTATAAGGGGTTATGTAACGAGACCATAATAGCCTTGTGTAATCCTTTGATATAAATTGTGATGTCTTCCTATGGTGAAGCTTGTGAATTTTCAAATTTACAGATGAATATAGTATGCATATTATTGATTAATTCTAGGTAAAAGATATTTTAAAAAATGTATTTAAAACTTAAATAATTAATAATGTGTAATGATTTTCAAAAAATGGTCTTCTATAGCTGTGTTCAGTATGAAATTTAGAGTCTAACAAGATCAAGTTAAATTTTGATAAATAGTAAATTATTAATAGTGATTTTACACTTATGATTAGTAATGTGGTCAAATTCATTAAGTAAATTCACTTAAAAAATTATTAATATAATTTAATCACCTTGATTAAGTAATGCGATTCAATAAAATAGGTAAATAACTGTTTTAGAAATTATTGGTCAAGTATTAGTTTTTTCAGGTGAATAGTGTTTTTATTTAAAAAATAAATTAGAATTATTTAGAAAATTATTTTCATAAAATGGAGTCCATTTTTGAAATTAGAGCATCGATATTTGGTTGAGGTGAATTTTTGGGATTTTTCTGAAAAAATTGATGTTTCAGTGAATAGTGCTTTTATTTAAAAAATAAATTAAAAATATTAAGGAAATTATTTTCATAAAATGGAGTTCCTTTTTTAAATCATATCATTGATATTTGATTAAGATGAAATTTTTGGATTTTTCTGGGAAAATTGAATTTTCGGTGACTATTGAAAATACTATTTTTGAGTTTCGGGTGATTAATGACATCATTAAGGATGTAATAATTATGCAATAATTCTGGTAGACTTATGAATATTAAGATAAGGTATGAGGTGTCTCAAGTGGCCAATACCATGGGAAAATACCATGGGAAAGCCCATGGTTTTTCCAAAACCACCGATGAGGTGCCCTTGGCAATTAATGCATTGTCCCCACACTTCTCTTATAAATACCAAGCCTTTCCCTCATTAATTTCATTTCCAAATCCTTCCCAATGAAGTTTTGGACTCTGTACCTCCCAAGGAGTCCTCCCAAGGTACCCTCAAGCCTCCAAAGGTCCCAAACTTCATGATTTCGAAGTTACTCTTCAAGGTAAGGGGTCCTTTCACCCTCCTCTTTTTAAGCCATGACTTCCTTTATGTTGTGTCTTATATTTTACATCTATTTATGTTGATGGTATGATATTATATGTTCTTATTACTTCCCATTTCATGTACAAATGATGAGGGATTCTTTCTTCTCTCATCAATCTTTTTCTGAATTTTTATGTGACGCCATTAGGTTGCCGAATTTCTCGTAAAAGAAATCACATCTTCTCTATTATTTCATGTTTCATTTTCATGTGGTATGTCATTAAAATTTCCATACCATGTTCTTATATCTAAGTTATTATATATTTATACTATATTATATGTTATTTATGAGTATGGTACCCTTGTACAGTCTCTTTTCAATGTTTTCTAAAACCATGTTATGTAGCCGTTATGTTGCAGAAATTTCGCCACAAAATTTCTATCTCTTTCTCTCCAGAAATTTTTTTGTTTTATTTATGTGAATACCCATACCTATTTAGTTTCATTGGGTGTTCATAAATATATAAATATTGTGTATTTGATTCTGTAATTTATATACATATAACCCTCACCCCCTTTCCATGGGGAATAAATGGCATAATGATATTTTTTTAAGAACTCTTGAAACGTCACAATCATGAAATAAAACCCATTTCTTTTATTATCCATGGGTTATATTGGAAATGTTTTATTATGATCTATGTACCTGACATGAAATTAAATACATATTAAGGGTGTTCCCTGATATTTCTCCAATGCATTGGGTAAAGATTTAATCTCTAGAGATGACAAGTTTCACGATACGTTGGTGAATTACCTTGGTAATTTTTATGACACCTTGGGGATGGACCTTGGTGATATGTTAATGAATGTCTAAATGAAATATTGTAGCCAGATATTTAAGTTAGGTTTCAAGTTCTTTTCTTTATGATATTCCTATTCTTCTATTGCTCATGTCTTCATGTTTTTATTCAAGTTCATATTGATATCACATGTACATTGACTCCCTTGTTTACCGTTACTGGGCCTTCTACTCAACCTTTCCTTTGATGTCTCTCTCCAAGATATGGGATGTAGTAAATGTACATAGGATGAACCTATGATTAAGCCTTAAAAGTGGTTTAGAAGAATGTTTTATGTTGTTCTCATGTTTTATGTTCCTGATTTCCAAGAAATTATACTTTTAAGATCCTATGTTTGTAAAATGTAATGAAAAGTTATTTATTAAAAAGATAGGATGTGATATTCACCCGCTTTCTACTCCACATCCCACAATCCTCCAGAACCTTGTCAAAATAAGGTAATGAACACAATAACCCATTCATAAAAAACAAAGCATCATCTGCAAACATTAAATGATAAATGATAGGGGATATAAAATTTTATATGAAAGGATCAATGGTCTTTTCATCCACCCACTGATTAAAGATTTGTGAGAGAGCCTACTAATCCAGAATAAAGTTACTGGGAGACAAGGGGACCCCTTGTCGGAGTCCCCTCACAGCTTTAAAGAATCCAAGAACCCTCCCTGAAACGGACACTGACAACCATGTCAAAATATAACACCGAAAGAAGATGTGACACACCCATTCTGAGAATCCCATTCTCCTGATGACTCTGAACACGATGCTCCATTCTAGCGTGTCAAAGGATTTTTCCATAACCACATTCACCATGATTTGTACCCAACAACCTTTCTTTTGAGATATCCCACTAGCTCATTCGAAATTCCAACTGCTCCTTGAATGTTCCTACCCTTGATGAATCTGTTATGCTTCTCTAACATGATCTTGGGGAGAAGTCTACTAAGACTCCTGTTGAGAACATTAGAAAGGATCTTGTAGATGAAACTACACAAGAAAATGGGCCTTTATTGGCTAATATTATATGGATCCTTCACCTTGGGGTTGAGAACCAATTTTGAATCACACACTGCTCTTGGAAGAAAACCACCCCTGAAGTAATCCTGCATAGCCTCCACCACCTATCCCCCCACAACCTCCCTAGCAGCCACATAGAAATACCCTAGGAGTTTTTTTGGCCCTGAAGTGCTATCTGGGTTTGATCTAGCCATAGCCTCCTTGAATTTTGAGGTGATACGAGTAAAGCCTAGAGAGGAACATTCATCATTCTAAAGGAGCCTTATAATATCATCCCAAAGGATGCCTCCCCTAACACCCCAGCCCGATCCCCTGAAAGAAACCCCGACCTAGTTAGTAGGGCCCAAAAGTGATGTTCTTCTAGCCTCCTAGCCTCCTCAACGAAAGATGTAAAGGAGTCGTCCTCCCTCTTGATGTTGATCCTGGCATCACTCATCCTCTCCCGGATGGAGGACTAAAATATATTGGAGTTTCAGCCCAATTCATTAAACCACAATGATTGAGATTTCTCCCTGCACACTCTTTCCACCTCAAGGATCCTCTCACCCAACACCTCCTTCTTAGAAACTACGAAGGTGGAGGCCACTTTGTCCCTGGACTCAAGAAGTCTATCCTCAAGGGCCTAAAACTCCCCCAAGAGGCAATTCTGGTCGTCCAACTTCTTCCAAGTTGCATCCCACTCTTTTAGAGCACTCCTCACCAGGGACACACACTCGGCAAGACCGAACCACCCCGGTCCTCGAGTAGCCTAATCCCACGACCTCGAAAACACCTAAAACAAATCATGCCTCCTGCACTAGGATCTCGAAAATGAGAACACGGATGATCTGTAATCAACTCCCTTTAGGCTGACCAAGAGAAGGCTAATGTCCGATACTGATCTAGAGAGTTTCTCAACTCCCGAGTGGGGAAAGAGATCCACAAACTAAAGATTCATAAGACATCAGTCCAGCCTGCATGAAATTCTATGGGTGACCCTTCGATTATTGAACAAGGTGAATGTGGTCCCAGAAAACCCGATGTATATCATGCTATTAGAGGACATGAAACCACATAAATCTTGAACCGAACAAGGGACACTACTGTGCCACCCTTCTTCTCCATGGCCTCTGAAACCATGTTAAAATCGCCATTATGAATCCATGTTTGATCCCCAGTATGGAATGTATAAATATCCTCCTAGATATTCTTCCTTCCTGTGAAATCAAAGCTTGCATAAATAAATGATCAAAATATTTTCATTCCCTCGAACGAGACCTTGGCCGTAAAAGAACTGGTATGTCAAATCCACGAGATCCACCAACTAGTCCCTCTCCTAGAAAAGAAAAATATGTGAATTTAGAGTACCTCCATGGATGAATGATTAAGAGACAAGCTTCCTTTTAAAGATCCTTATCCTCACCTCCTTCTATTTTGGTTCTTGAATGAACATCATTATAGAACTATTCTGATGATCCCCATTACACATAAAATCATATTTGTCATGGGGACCCAAACTCCTAGCGTTCCACATGATAATCCTTATGGGACCTATTGGAGGGGATCCATAGAATTGAGATAAATAATAAGGGATGAAGATGAACTAATAAATTTGGCCTCTCTATGTTTATCCCGAGTGATCCGGGACCCCTTTGAGACTAGTGACTGCGAGGACTTCCTGGACTTACCGTCGGTATGTGCATGCGACTGGGAGGGTAAATAAGGCACGTGGGTTGAGCCTCAAGCCTCTGGATCTTCACCACATGGGATGCCGATGAAGAGGTAATCCTACCCTCCACTGAGACTGGGCCAGAAACAATCAGCTCTTCTTAAAACCCTACTTTCAAGGAAACTACTCTTTTCAAGGGGAAGATGAGGATCCTCCGATCCTTCCAACATCGTTCTCCCACTTCTTTCACAGATCATACATAACACCAACCTTATGGGAAGACCCATCTGACTGGGGCCTCCACCTCCTCACTTATTCTGTAAACCTCAGATCATCCACTGGCTTCAACAAATATATCTATGGGTCTTTACCCACCTCCTTTCCAGGATCTCATGGTTCCTACTCTAAGCGACAACCTAGCCACGGACCCTCCCCGGTCTCCTCATCCCCCCAGGGGTCACCTAACTCTACCTGGAGGCCTTCCTTTCCCTTGGAAGAGGAGATCTGATGTATCTGATGGTGTGCATAAAGGGGCTAAGAGGAGACAAAGAAAATCAGATGAAGAGAGAGGCAGCCTTGTGAGGAATAGATAACGCAATTCAAAACCCCAACTGTCGGCTCTTGCGCCCCATCTGACTGCGCAGACGATTCAGATCAATAAAATGCATCCATTGGGGGGCCAAATGCACACTATGGACCCTCCCAATCTTCCCCCTTCACCCTGAATCTAGCCCGCCCCTAGAGAATCCTTCTATGACGTAGGACCACACGCCCCACGACTACATCGACATCTACAAGACCTGAAATCATGCCCTTTCTGGTAGCAAGAAAGAGAAAATTGATGGAGGTTCTGGAAGATGACCTAATATCGCTAAGATATTCTCACTCCCACCATCACCATGATCTTCCATTGATACTCCTTCAGCAGATCCACTTCAATACATATTATAGGTTCACCCACCGACCGAAGTTACTTTGTCTCCTCATCCACATAGATGAACGATGCCACAATATTGCCAATGAAGTGAAGGATCAAAGGGTTTTGCAATGGGAGAGGAAACCCCAAAAAGTATACCCACATCACTATAATCCTGGAGTCCTTGCCAAAATGAACCTTCCAAGACCATCTCGATATACTAAACCAGAAAACACCACAGAGATGCTCCTCCCTTGACTAGGGGATTATTAAGTCCTCCCTAGAGAACAAGTGAATAATGAAGGAGGACCAATTCATCTCCGAGATCGTATAAGGTCTAATGAGCCCCCAAGAGCATAAAAAATCCCTGAAAAGACCCATTGGGGGTATATCCCTACCAAAAGTGGCCCCGAGAGTCCATTCATGGAGGCTTTTCACTTCTTCTAGGGCAGACGATAATAGATCCACCGAAGGACAACCCTTCACCCTATCGTGGCAGCTGGGAGCCATTTTCACTGAGGGGTGCTCCAGGAACAGACCTAGGAAAACTAGAAACTATGTGCCCGGACCCACCGGTAGTTCCAAGACAAGCATAGATTCTTTTTAGGAACTAGACCATCAGAGAGCCTCCTCACCTAAGGACGCCCCATGAAAAGGTAGCGACGCCCTGGGAGAAGACCCCAAACCAATGTGAACCTCTCCTGACATCATTTTTTCCTATATAATCATTCTGTAGAATATCAACTGGGTGATATATTATGTTTTAGAAATTAAAATGAGTAGAACAATTAACTAGGATTTCCAACATTTCTACTTCAGGAGAAACTACAAAAATGGGATGATACAGTACTGAAAAAGTATGAGTACACACACTATTCAACTCATATGAAAAGTTGAAATGAAACATATTTTGTATCAAAATTAATTTCTATCTAATATAGTTGAATACTAGAGGAACCATATATAAATTTTAGAGTTTATTTTACCAGATAGTGTTTTGGTTCAGAGAGACTAGACATAGACTTATAGAGAAGTGGAATTGAAAAGTTCTACCAGTCAAAGTATAATTGAAAGACGTTCAAAGTAGAGTTTTTAGGAATAATAGTTTTATTTAGTGGATGGAAAATAGAATAGAAAAAAACATGAATAGTTTCATTGTGGAAAAATCGATTGATAATAATCGATGATGATAAGAATAACATAGAAACACTAACCAAATAATGAAATAAGATAGAGATTTTTGAACAATGTTGAGGGTGCTATTATAAAAAGTTTCACATTTTTTTGGTTGTTTAATTTTGTGAAAAACACTTTTGTAAATTTATGAGAGTTCATATATTCATTTATATCACATGATATAAGTAATATAATGGGGGTTAACTCAAATGGTAATTTACATTTCTATTATATGGAATTCAATAGACTAACGAAAGATTCCATTGATAGGATGTATGTTCTCACACTGAGGATAAACTATTTCATCACTGAATGAATCATTTACATTCGTATCATTTTATCGTGTGATTTGTTTTTATAAAAGAAAATTATGATAAGAAACTCTAAAAATTATTTGGGGTTAATTTTGAAAATTTCAATATTGTAAAAAAACTACTAATTCAACCCCCATCCCAGTGGTTTAATAATCATAAGTAACTTCAAAAGAAAAGTCCCAAATTATTTTCTCACATTGATGTGTTAATATAAGTACACATTATTCCAATATTTTTTTTGGGTTTTACATTTTGGAAAATGTGACTGAATTTTATGTTCGAAAAAAGGGAAATTAATCCATCATAGAAAATCGAATTAGTATTCTTCTAAAAATTGGTATAATACATCAATTGATATAAACAATTCTTGAATATATGAAGAGAAATCCATGGTGAATTGTGGGGATCATACCTTGAGGGGGAGATATCAATGGAGGGAAATCATATAGAACTTATTCATTTCACACAAATATAGAATTGTGGGTAGATTTGCTGAAATTAGAAATTGAAGTATTATTTTCATTCTCAAAACTATATATTAGATTTTTTTGATCATTTATATAAATGGGGGGGATTACATAGCCAAATGGTAATAGAATAAAACATTCACTTGAAATGGTTTGATGTGTTTTTCAATTGAGTTAAGGATTGAATATTTATTGATAAATCTATTTTATATCCCCCAAAACAATTGAAAGGTTTTTTAGGTACCACATTGAGTGTTTTTAAAAGAAAAAATTATTTTCTTAATTTGTGACCATTGTCTTCTACAAATCAGACCATGTAAAATTAAATTTTATTAGTTTATGACACATCTATAAGAGAATTTGTGGTTAACAATATTAATAAAACATATGTATCAACAATGTAGCCCTTACATATTATGTACTTTATCAATTTTTATGTCCTTGTGTATCTTAGTAATTTAAATATATCATCCAGATCTACCCTTACATATTAAGTACTACAAATTTTATGAATCTTATACATCAGAGTAACCCTTATATATTATCTAGACCAACCATTATATAACGAATTTACATATTCTCTAAATCTTTTGTATCATAGAGTAAACCTTATTTATTGAGGGTGGCCCTTATGTATCATAGTAAAAATAAAAAATTTTCTAAATTATAAATCCTCAAGGTTTCAGTAAAAATTACAACTTTTCCTCACCATAGAAAAACCCTTATGTATTGAATTTTCTAAAATCAACCCCATGGTATTACCTTTCCCATAGAAAACACTTATATATTACTAATTTCATAGGAAACAATTACATATCCCCTCTACTAAAGGTAACTGATATGTATTTAATTAGACAGTAAGAACCCTTATATAATTACTTTACCATAGAAAACCCATATTTATTTCATTTTCCTTAAGAAACCCTTATGTGTGGCATTTTCCCTCAAAAACCCATATATATTTTCTTTTCTATTGCAAACCCTTACATATTGTCTTTTCTGTTAGAAACCATTTTATATATATTTATTCTATACACACATATCCCTTTACTCTAACGTACAAAGTGATTATTCAGAGAAACCTTTATATATAATTGTGTCTTATTTTTGTCTATTTTTCTAGGAACTCATGTATATTATGTATGAATTCCATAATTCTGCAAAATCATCTCAAAACTTAAATATCTCATTTATAAGAATCACAATGTCAATCCAAACATTATCATCCACCTATATTTATAAAAAAAATCAATAGTTTCTGGTAAATTACAAATCATTAAAAAAATATTGTTCAACCAAAATCCATGTCACTTTTCAGTACGATTGAACTAAAATGATGGTTCTTTCATCACTTTAAAATTAATGAATTATGGATTTCAATTTCAACCTAGATGAATCAAATCCTTATACAACAATTATTTTAAAAAAATTCAATACCTAATATCATGGTTGAAATAGTTTATAACTCTCATAATCTCATTTCTCAGCCCCAATCGTTAAAAATTACCTTACCACGAACCAAAAAATAAACTTTCCCCAAATTTTCACTAATATATAATGATGTGGGTCATTTGAGACATCCAAATATAACATTTATTATTCCCAATAAGTCTACTAATACATCCTATATAAAGAATTTCATCACCAAACCTTGATTAATAGACAAAATTATATGTCTCCCATTAGTTAAGGTCATGAAAACACTAAACACAAACCATTTGCACTATTCAAAACCCCAAGAGCCTCTCACCCAAGAACCTCATAATTTTAGTATCTTCCCAAAAATCATGTTTTTATCTATATGAATTAGAATAACTAATCATATATGAATTACTTAGATAGTATCGTGTTGCAAGAACCAATATTGAATACATTTCTACTCATGAATCACCGTGTGGATTATTCCCACCAACTCCATGATAATTTCCTACTCCTGATGGTATTTTTTTTATTTTTCAAATCATAGATGTCATATGAAAACATTTTAAATAACTAGTCTAAAAAAATATGTCACTCAGTCAGTTTCACACCATAACATCATAAAATATCAGTTAACATCCCATATAGATGGATTTTTTACAAAATATATATACTTAACCTGATTCTCATCAACCAATACCCAAATATGGGTGTTTTATATTTACCACCCATAACGTGGTCAATTTTATCTAAGCATTGAAATGACCTATAACCACATCCATGTTGGGTCAAATAACATGCCATTCCTAATATTCATAAAAAACTATTCAAAATGAGTGACACACACTTAAAAAATCCATGATGTGATAACCAACATATAATTTCTTTCATGACTGATCCGTGAGCATGAACTTTCCCAACATCCATTGCAAGTAAAACGATGACACTCAAAATCCCAAATTTTATTTCTTGAATAAGTACACATCCAAATCCCCACTTTAGTTTCTAATGATATCATTATTCCATGTGGAATCACTATCCCATACTACTGATACTCACCTATTGTACATCCAGTTCAGATGGATTTTACTTGAGGTAAAACACCCCATAACATTAATAACCAAAAATATTGATTTAAAAAAATGACATTTTTACATTCCCATTATCTTTTGGTTTTAGAGTTTTAAATAATTATGAAAAAATGTACATAAAAATATAAAAATTCAATATGGTGTACATTTTTCTCATAATAATATGTCTTTATGTTTACGCCCCAATTTTAAATGAAGAATTTTTTTCTTTTAAGATGAGTCTATAATGGTGTGTTTGACCAATTTATAGTTTCAAATAATCCTTATATCCTACAAAAACATATGGAAACCTGGTATGTTAACAAAAAATCCTAGTAAAGGATATAAAAAGAATGAAAATCAGTTAGTCTAGTGAAATACATTAAAACTCGTGAAAACATTTACCCTTTCCACAATCAAACATTGAGAAGAGAAATAAAGATATACATTTATAAAATAAACCTTTTATCATATAAAACCTTTCAAACACTTTATAATTCATATGAAAACCATGAAATAATATATAGGAACATTAAAAATCATAAAACATTTCCTTGAAAAGAAACCCTTTCACATTTAAAATTTCAAAAACATTTATTTTGTTTTGAAAAACAATATTTACAAAAAAACATTTGAATTAATGAAATATTTTTCTTTGAGAATCATATTAATTAAATTTTTTCACTCTTTTTTAAACTGGTTCTGTATAACTAACTCCCAGTTAATTCTATAAGAGTATCATTCCCGTTTATATCCTTATTTTTCATCTCCAAAGACTAAATCATTACCTAATAAATTGAATAGCTATAATGGGATCACCAATCATCCTGAGATATATCAAGCTCTCCATTAATTGTATATAATGTTCATGTACCATATCATTAAATAAATATAAATCATTCACTTTTTCATAAAAAAACCCTTGAAACCCTCATTTGAACCAGTAATCAAAATTATTTTTAGTTACCACATAAAAATGAGAAGGAATATACTTTTATTTTTAAAAAAATTTAAAACTAAAAAATTTATAAGGAGATAGAATATTATTTTATTTAAGAATAATATAGAAAATTTTATATGAATATTGATAAATTATTAATTTATATGAGTGTGGGAAGAGGTGTTCAAGAAATACATGTTAAAAAACATCTTCTTTTCACTTTTATAAAAAGTTAAAAAACATAACCGATGAAAAATGATGAAAAGATTCCTTTTAAATACATTTGAAATAAATTTAAAAATAGTAAAAATTTAATTTAACAATATTTAAATTATAAATATTAATATTAATTAAACATTTAAAAGAATATGTACATGGAGTGAAAGGAGATGGAAATAAAACTTAAAAACAATGTTTTAAAGAGAAATCCCTTACCTTAAGTCCCATCTAGATTCATACATTCTATAAATCCTAAATAATAAGATTATTTTAGTTATTTAATTTAATAATAACCTTTTTCATGTTCATTACATTATATCTATTCCTTTTATTTGATTTATTATCATGTTTCACTTAGATACAAAATTGTTTGAGTTTATATCAGAAGTTCCCAGGTTGTTTGGTCATTAAATTTTAAAACATCCATTATAGGATAAACATGTTCAATGGTTCATGGTTTTATAATATTATTCATTTCATAATTACAATAATTATAATTTAAATATACTTTTAAAACCAAGACTATAATGTGTTCATGGAAAATGAATTTCATCCTTTCAAGGAGGAGCTAGACTTCATACACACACAACCAGCATTTTCAGTTTTACAAAATATGAAAATGAAAAAAAATGGTATAATTATTATGTTTATATAATTATACTTATGATCTTAGTATAATATTTTTTCATTGAACCCATCCTAATGACCATCCATGAGAGTGGTAAATGAAAAACGAATCATATCGCTTCTTTGAGGTGGTAGTCCACATGTACAGATGAGTAACATTTTCATTTTCTAAAATATGGTAGGATTAAAAGTTAGATAAGATATTATATTTACTTAATTATAATAATTTCATAAATATCATATATATTCATTAATTATATATTTATAAGCATCCATGAGAGGAGGTGATTGAAAATTAAATATATCCCTTCATAAATATGGAACATCGTATATACGCTTGATCAATGCTTTAATATACAATAGGATAAAAAAGGGGTAGAAAATTGTTTTTCCATCAACATAATAAAATTTTACTATATAGAATATATTAACGTAATTATGTTATAATGGTTATAAAATATTATAATATTTTATAAGAAAAAATAAACCTAAAATAGTTCAGTTGGGGCTTATACCTCCTCCATGGATAACCACATTTGGGCTACACATTTAGAATTCTAGGGTTTCTATTTGGAGAATAAAAGAAACCATATGAAATGAGGATGAGAGTTGGGATGCTATTTTGGAATATCATGTTCAATCTAGAGTTCTCAAAGTTTGTGAATAAGTAAGGAGAAAAGGTTCCCTTTTATAAGTGAGGGGAGTGACACTCTTGTAATTTTTAAAATTTTTATTATAATATAAATTATATTTCATGTTAAAATAGAAAAAGTAAATATAATTTTAAATTTAATATCATCTAGAGTATAAATACACACATTGAATCATATTTAAAAAAATTATAGATATATTTTAATTGTTATCTTTTAGTTTAACCCTACTTAAGACTTTTTATCCTTTACCAAGATAACTTATCTTTTTTACCTTGGTAATTTATTTATATGACCAAAAATAAAATGGGAAATATAAAAAATTTAAAAATTCATATTTAAAATATATAATCCATTATATTGTATTCTATTTATAATTCATAAGGAAATAATTTCAATGTAAGTACGTAGAAAGAATGATTTTTTTTTAAAAAAAATGGTTGCTTTAAAAGTAACATTATTTCATGCTAAAATTATGAATATTAGTGATTATATTTATTTTAGTTAGATTTCAATAAAAAAATAATCTAATATTACATTTGGTTCATGAAATAAATAAAGGTAACCTTCCAACCACACTATTTAATGAAAATATCCAAAATTAGTTTCGAATTAAAATAAAATATTTCTTATGTTTCAAAATGTCAAAAAACAATTTAAAAGAAAAAATAATGTTTTTGAATTATTTATTTACTCAATAAACAAATATTTATTTTTATAGAAGTTTGATAGAATTTTAAATTAAATATTACATTAGGATGATTTCATAAAAGTTACGGTATTTTGTAAAAACAATATTTTTTACTATTTACCTAAAAATAAAATACATAAAAAATACCAAAATTTCACCCTAATATAAATTTATATGTTTAATAAAAAATTTAATTAATGTTTATAAAATTAATATTATAAAATTTAGAAATATAACTTTAAAATAAAACCATGTAATCCACGGAAAAAATATTTTTAAAAATAATAGCCTTTTCATTTTCATTTAAAAATTTGAATACAATTATTTATAAAAATATGATGAATGTAAATCCTTAAAATGATTACCTATAATTCATAATATTTATTAATTACTAGAGTTACTTTGGTATTCACATTCGTACCCTCTTTATGAAATATTTTCCTCATAATTATATTCATTACTTAAATAAGTGAGGGCATTTTTAAATCATATGATTCTTCCCCAAAAATGTGATTATTAAATTAGAACCATAACCCAATAAATAACCTTCTTCTATAACACCTTACCTATTTTATCTAAAATATACACATAATTTAATTCATAGTAAATATTATCTTTTAATTGTGCCACCTTAAGGATCAAAACATGTGATGCATCAGGTATATACTTTCATAACAAAGAAACTTGAAACAAATCATATACCAAAGATAAAATAAGATTTGAGGTCACATGATAATCAATATAAACAAATTTTTAAATATTTTTTACGGACTATGAAAATGAAGACCTAACATTCCTTTTTTACCAAAATGAATAACGCCTTTCGAAAGTGATATTTTAAGAAAGACATAATCATCTACCTAAAATAAAGGTTTGTCCTCCAGTTATCTACATTAATATTTTTACTTCTCTGATATACAGATAAAATGATATTATTTATAAATTTTGAAGACATTTTATTAAATATTATTCATGTTTTATTTGATGATGCACTAGTTATGTATTGATCATTTTATAGAATATGATTCAAATAATCCAAAGAAAAATATGGAGAAAATTGTAAAAAATGATCATTACAGGTTATGAAAATCACATACATGATTTGTAGGAAATATTCACAGTATGTCACAAGTATGTAAGAAATTAAAATCCATAAAAACATTACATGACGTGAATATCTAATAAACAATTTTTTTACATTTAAATACCATGTCTTTCTTAATGTTATAGTTGTGAGAAGAATAATGTTGTGAAGACCACTAAATGTTATGATATGATTCCAATCTCCAAATAATAATGATTCATGAAATGATTCAGGCCAAATCCCAAATACTTGGAGAAATACATGGACCTATATTACACGACCATGTAATACTTGACTTTTTTTTCAGTGCACAGACAGAAGCACATAACTTATACTTATCTCATTTTCCTTCACTCTCTCTTGTTTATCTCCCTTATCTTATCTTTGTTTCTTCAATCTTGATTATTCCTGTAATGAACATCAAAAAAATTTTGGGTAAGGGTTGATAGTAAGGTTGTTTTGAACCTAATAGACCTATCAAATAAAACATTGTAACCCAAAGGATAGATGTAAGGTAACATAAACACTATTTATTCAATTATTTTAGGCAACCAGGACTATGATAAGTTTAAATGAATGAAGTTGACCAGATTAGAGTAAATTAGGCTATGACCATTAGCCTATGATAATTTCTTCCATAAAATAGAATCTTAATGAATCTAGGGTTTTAGATATATCTGAAACATGGAATAGTTTCATCTAAAATATATCTTGTTTTCTTAATAATAATCAACTAGTGATATCTGCACCACATCAAAACCTAATCCTTATGACTATTCCAAGTTAGGATCGAGATTTTCCTTTTTTCCAGAACCCTAAAGTTGATCATGATCCTTACCTTCTTCTTGAATCCTAAACCAAACTCAATATTCTTAATCATATCCCAAACCCAATATAATTTTGGGGGACTCCTAAACAAAGGGGTCGAAGTCCTGATTCCTTTTCTACAAATTCATTCCTCATGGGATCAAAGATACACTATCACTATAATATGTCATTATAGAAAGTATAGTTTGTCTTAAATAAAAATTTTATTCTGACCATATCTGTAACACCCCAAGATTTCATGAGATATATTATTTTTTAATTTCTTTTATATATTCTGTTGTACGCTACACCAAGATTATCATGCGCTATACACAACACCATATTAGCTTGCAGTATATGCAACACTATTCTTAGATTGTGTTACACACAATTTCAAGTTCGTTTGATAGTAGTTATTATACGCAACATTGAGCATGTATATATATTGTATAAATGAAATATGGTTGGATTTTGTTATACGTAACAAAAAAGGAGTCTTTCACTACACGCAACCCTGACTTGGCTTGTGTTACACGCATTCACGACCTTCCTCGATAGCGTGTGTACTACGCAATACCGAGTTTCACTAAATAATGATATATTGTTATAATATTATTATGGACTAGCTGCTTTTAGTAGTATTGACTACATTTTGAATTTTATAACATTATTATTCATCTTACACATTTTCTAAAACATGGTATATGAACAAAATAAATTCTTCGAGTAAAATAAGTATTTTTAAAAAAATGCAGTTTTGCTGCCTTTTGATGGCGCACCCACAATAAATATAGTTTTTGACATGTTTATAAGTTCAATATGAGAAAATAAAATTATTCTTTGTAATCAGGATATAAAAATTTACTTCTTATAAATTTTTCATATTATTCTGATAACTTTCATATTTTAATGAATAGTAAAAACACTCTATTTTAATTAAAAAAAACTTTTTCATCATAATAATTTATATGGTTAAATAATAATATTGAATGATTTTAAAGTATAAATAGAATATATTTTCACCATTTAATATGATTTATTTCATTATTATTGATTTTAAATTGAATTCATAGGTAAAATCATTTCAATCTTTTGTAATGTTTTAAATTTTAAAACCCGCTTTCTTAACAACATGATTAATTTTAAATTAATTACTGCAACTTCTTTGTTTTGAATTTTTAAAAATGGATTCCATATTTTAATTCAGTGGGTCCAAATTATGTTAATAGGTTACTTTTATTTTTTGATATTACGAATAGTAACTACGGTAATTTTTATTTACTACATTTAAAGGTAAATCTGGTAATTAAGGTTAAAAATAAGATTGTAAAATTACCCTAACACTTGAAAAAATCCTATTGGATGAATAAAATTAGACCCCTATCACCTAAGGTTTGGACTAGATTAATTTCATGGACTTTTGACCATTAAATAATATAATTATTATTAAAACCAAAGAAAGTGACAACATGTCACTTTCTTAAATATTATAAGTGTAATAATTTAAATTTAGTGATAAACATCATAAAACTTAGGATATAAATAGTCCCCGGAAATAAAATAAAATTATCTACATCATATTAATTTATTTATAATTTTTAGGGATTAAATAATTATAATTAATTATGACACAATAGTGATGTTGAATTTTTTTTATTGAATGAAATATCAAATAAATGATTCTAAAAGTATTAAAATAAATATTATATGAACTATTTAATGTGCTCCACTAATTTTATAGATAAAGACCAAATGTTATTAATCTATTAAATCTTTTATTTCGAATATATCTTCTGTATATATTTTATTTAAATTAAAACAAATGAATAGTGTTGAAATTTACACTATTGTTATTTTATAAAAATTACATATTATAAAATTGTTTAAAAATAAAAAAAATAATTTTAAATTTTAAATTTGTATGGTCTATAATGTAATATAACATTCAATTATGGAAAATTAACAACATATAAGTATTTATTTATAATGATTTAAAATTTAGAATATTATTACCACAAATAAAATTAAATAGATTATATAAGGATAAATCAAGTTGATAATGTTTAAAATAAATTCCCAACTTGTCTAAGTTTTATTGGTTGATTATATTACAACCCTATCTCATCTAATCATAGGATTTGAGTCATTTTGGATGTTTTTATGTGGGGTTTAAATTTATTATAAATTAATATTTCTTATAAATCCAAAGGTGCCCCTCTCTTCCCTTATAAAAGGGCACCTCCTCCCTCTCCTCCTCACACCTTTTTGAGCCTTCATGGCCAGAAAACCCCTTATAATTTCCATTATCAACCTCCTTAGAAACATAATAGAGGTCCTGGACTTCTTCAAAGGCCAATTTTAGTGCCCTAAGAGGAGGTTTCAAAGAGGCGTTTCGAAGAAGAGGTAATATCCATTACCGATTCTTTCAAATTTATTTCTTCTTATACTTCTTCTTCTTTAGTTGTATCATTATTAATTAATAACATCAGTATCACTGATGTACTGATATGTTATTATAAATACTAAACAACCCCATTTCACCTTCTATCAATCCTACGAAAAACAAAATCACCGCACGTGCGTACGTACGGAATACCGTCTCCACGCCGTGGTGTAATCTGTTTTTCCACCACCACCTTACTTGGACGGGTATAATGGTATAAAGAATAACTATAAATTATTATTATAATATCATAATGATTCTAAGATATTATATCATCCACTCCAATTCCATTCAATAAATATGGGAATGATATCATCGCTCGTGCGTACGTACGGATTACCGTCTCCACAACGCGATGAGATTCATTTTCCATGTTAACAATCCAAGAATGATTATAAAGTTTATATAATAAGTAATAATGAAATATATTACATAATAATTCTAAAGGATATATATATATATGTATTTCATCTACTTAATTCCATTCATGTCAATAAGAAAAGGAAAACAACGTTCATGCGTACGTACAACCTACCATCTCCATGAACGGTGTATTTCATTTCATTTATCTATCTATTATACATATATATATACTGAATATATATGATATATAAATCATTATTTACATTTTTGAAGTAATTAAATCATTATATAAGTAATAATAATATCAATAACAACAAGTGTAAACAAGTACGATAAATAAAATGATTTTAACCAAAACACCGCTTTAACATGGAATTTACAAAAGAATGGGTAATATAAATTCATAAGTGAACCATATTTGATATAATAACAGTGAATATGATTTTTTAATAAGTAAATGACATTATTTAAATCATTTTACAGGATGTTCGGATACGTGTGAAGCATATCAGACTTAATGTAAGGGATAATTTTTCAATCTCATTTTTATCTGATATTGCTTATATGTGAGTATTTACTGGGGATATATTTTTCATCCATGCCCATAATTTTTTTTCCATAAAGTGTTTAATATTATTCCATTTATGTTTAATTTCATGTTTACCCCACTTTTACTTTTACTTTGTGTTATGGAAGGAATCTTTCTTTTGTTTACCATACGAGAACTTTTTGACTTTTCCGACCAAAGTACGAGAAGAATGTTATTTTTGTTTTTTACTTATATAGAATGAACGGATTTTTACGGTTTCATATCACCATATTTTCATGAAGATTAATCTACAATATTTCATGAATATTTTCAAAAAAAATTCTTTTCTTTTAAAATTTCATGGCTTTTTGTGAAAAGAAAATGATTTTGTAGTAGAAAGGACATTTTCCTCAAAAATTCATTTCAAGTGTTTTGTCAAAACTATTTTCCATATAAGATGACATTATTTAGCATGTTTATGTTTCAAGTATAATATATCTATTATTATATGGTGTTATTTTTCTTATGATGAAATGATATCCATTTGTTTTATATGGATTATGTGATGATGGGATGATGTCTTTGAAACCCATTTTATTCGTTAGGTTATGATGAATGATTTATGTTTATGTTGTGGAACAAGTAAGAATGATTTAATTATGATATTGGTGGTACCTATATCTCCCTACAATTAATTGGGTAAAGATTTATATCTCATGAGATAGACATGGCTAGAATGGTAAGTTAATCTGGTTCAGTGTTACAGGACTGAAACGAGGAGTGAACTCGATTCAGAAAGGGACTTTGTCCACTAAGATGGTCATGGCAGCAATGCCTCCACTACTATGGAAATCATATCAAGTGTTTAATGGTTTGCCACAATTGAATGTTTTCTTCCCTGGCTATTTTATCAGGATTGATGTTCCATTATGATATATGCCTTACATACTTCCAAGATTTATGTCTTTTCTCAAGATTTTGATGTTTTGATTTTATGTTCAGGTTTTTGCATTCAAATGTTTATGGATTGTTCTATATGATCTATTTTTACCCTTACTGAGAATTTGAGCTCACCCTTTATATGTTTTCTTTTCCCCTGGATATAAATAAAGGTTTTAGGTACGAAAACAAAAGGGGAAGATCTTTGTGGGAGATGTTGAAGATCTTTCACCACGATTAGAAGATTATGTTCCGTGTTTCCAAAGACACTAAACTATTAGGGTCCTTTGGTGTTTGTTTTTATTATGTATTAAGTGTTTCGAAAAAGTAATGTCATGTCCATGTACTTCATGCTTTGGGTCCCTGCAGTTGGTATCAAAGGTTTAGTTTAGTTAACCTTTGGAAACTAGGATGCGAAAACTTTAGTGAGATCCCTAGCGATATTTCTATGGTATGTCTAGGTATGTCCCTAAGGTTAACTATACGTATAGGTTATAGTCCTTGAATTACGTTAACAATATTAGAGTTAAACATAAGATGTTAGATATTGATGTTACACCCCATTGATTATGATTTTGACCTCTCACACTATTCTTTTTGGGTTTTAGAAAATGGCTGGAAACAGGAAGATTCACGATAATAGAGGATATGATGGACAATGGAGTGATATTATTCATGAGAAACCAAATGAAATTGGATCTGGAATTCTATATATCATTATTATGCATAATCATCAATCTCATAATATGATCAATAATCTCAACTTTGCTAAGTTTCCCGACACATCAAATAAGAGAAAGATAGAGTTTCATGATGATCATAGAGGAAAGAAAGTTCAATTACCCTCATGTAAATCATGTGGGAAGAGGCATCAAGGAGAATGTTTCAAAGGAACTATAAGATTCTTTGGGTGTGGAAAATAAGGACACAAAGTCAATAATTGTAAGATAAAAGGTTTAGTTTACACCATGTACAAGGATTGCGATATTTTTAAGACATTCACAACGGTTAAATGTTTTAAATGTGGTATGTACGGGATTTATGCATACCATTGCTCTAAGGGAAAATTTCATGAAGAGAATCAGCATGGTAGTATTCGTAGTATTTATGGTGGTGATGATGAAGAGACTAAAAATGATATATGAGATGAAATAAATGATGAAGCTCAGTCAGTGTTTTAAGAAGGTAGTGGAATGATTGTATGTTTATCAAGAATAATGTATGGTACTATGGAATAAATAAAAATATATGGATTGTTACACTATTGTATTTCCTTGAGTTTTTGAAAGTATATGATGAATGGAATCAGTAACCATGAAATGTGATTCAAATATTTTGGAATGCAGATGATCTGCACATAATGAATGGATAAGGAGAAAGTAAATTGTGTGATAGTATTCATGAGCCCATGACTGATATAAAGACAAAGTTATATCATGGTTTGATTGTATAGAATTTTTGGGATTTTGGTATGTGGAAAGAGTTAAATTCTACTAGAATTCATGTTTTCACTAAGGTTCAATGGGTATTCATTTTTCAAGAGAATAAACTATTAAGGTATTCAAATGTTTGGAATATGACCAAGAAGATATATCTTATGATATATGGGGATAAATGATGGTATTCACGTGCTTGTTATGTGACATTTCTAGTAATTGTTTTCCTTATACTATGAGCTTGGAAAGAAGTATTTTGGATAAGACAAAATATTTGAATGGATTATGTTGGACATAAGTTAGTATTGTTTACAGCTAGAAATTTTTCAATATTATTGATGTAATGTTATAATAATATATTGTTAGAACAAGGAAAACCTGTAGGAAGGGCGACAACCCATCACGTCAGATAAGGTTTAGAGAATCGAACCCACAAACGAAGTGCGACAGGCCTTTATTTCCTACCACTAGCCTATAGGATGTCCCTGGTTAGTAGAAACTAGTTTTATTAAGAAGTATGATAGATAAAGTATAAGTCCATTTTTGGAATCATATACGATTAACCTCACCATAGATGGACTTATGTATATTTGATAACTTTTTCTAAACTTTTGTTTGAGACATAAGGAATTACACATGATTATATAACATGATCTGCTAACACTTAATGAATGAAAAATTCAACTTCATTTCTTTAAGAGATAAAGTGGACATTGTTTAAGGCACGAACAACGGTGAGATTATACCGAAATAAAGTAAGTATTTCTTCTAATTCAAATTATTCAACTTTGGGGAAATCATCTTGGAAACCAAAAATGTTGTCCTAGTGCCCTTATATCAGATGAATTAGATGGTACCTTATATCATCACAAATTTATTGCTTTGTGATTTTTGGATTTTTCATAGCCATGTTCTATACCATTCTCCATCAGAACATGATGGTTAGATTTTTCTTCCATATCCATATTTTCACCTATTTTATCCTATGTGGAAACCCAGTGATTAGTTAATTTGGGTAACCGTTACATTTCATACTTTAGTTTTTAAAGAAAAGTTTTGGTATTCCTTTACGATGTTGGTTTCTATGAAAGAATCTCTCATGTAATAACCATTTATAACCCCGACGAATTTTGAGGACGAAAATCATTTTAAGGGGGTATATATAAGACCCTGAGATTTTATGAGATATATTATTTTGTAATTTCTTTAATATCTTATGTTGTACGCTACACCAATATTATATTGCGCTATACGCAACACCATATTAGCCTGCAGTATACGCAACACTATTCTTAGATTGTGTTACACACAATTTCAAGTACGTTTGATAGTAGTTATTCAATGCAACATTGATTGTATATATATATATTGTTTAAATGAAATATGGCTGGATTCTGTTATACACAACAACAAAGGAGTCTTTCAGTACACGTAACCCTGACTTGGCTTGCGTTACACGCAATCACAACATTCCTCGATAGCGTGTGTAGTACGCAATACCGGGTTTAACTAAACAACGATATATTGTTATAATATTATTATGGACTAGCCTCTATGAATAGTATTAACTAAAATTTAAATTTTATAACATTATTATTCATCTTACACATTTTCTAAAACATGGTATGTGATCAAAATAAATATTTCAGGTAAAATAAGTGTTTTTCAAAAAATGCAATTTTCCACCTTTTGATAGCGCACCCACATTAAGTATAGTTTTTACATGTTTATAAGTTCAATTTGACAAAATAAAATTCTTCTTTGGAATAAAGATATAAAAATATACTTTGGATAAATTTTTCATATTATTCTGATAACTTTCATATTTTAATGAATAGTAAAAACACGCTATATTTTAATTAAAAACAACTTTTTTCATCATAATAATTTATATGGTTAAATTATAATATTGAATGATTTTAAAGTATAAATAGAATATATTTTTACCATTTAATATTATTTATGTCATTATCATTGATTTTACATTGAATTCATAGGTAAAATCATTTCACTATTTGGCAATGTTTTAACTTTTAAAACCCGTTTTCTTAACAAAGGGATTAATTTTAAATTAATTACTGCAAATTCTGTGTTTTGAATTTTTAAAAATGGGTTCCATATTTGAATTCAGTGGTTCCAAATTATGTTAATATGTTACTTTTATTTTTTTTGATATTATGAATAGTAACTATGGTAATTTTTATTTACTACAGTTAAAGGACAATCTGGTAATTAAGGGTAAAAATAAGATTATAAAATTACCCTAACACTTCCCAAAATAATATTGGATGAATAAAAGTCAACCAATATCACCTAAGGGTCATACTTGATTCATTTCATGGACTTTTGACCATGAAATAATATAATTATTATTAAAACCAAAGAAAGTGACAATATGTCACTCTCTTAAATCTTATAAGTGTAATAATTTTAATTTAGTGATAAATATCATAATACTTCGGATATAAATAGTTCCTAGAAATATAATAAAATTATCTATATCATATAAATTTATTTATAATTTTTATGGGTTAAATAATTATCATTAATTATGAAACCATAGTGATGTTGAAATTATTTTATTGATTGAAATATCAAATAAATGATTTTAAAAGTATTGAAATAAATATTATGAACTATTTAATGTGCTCCACTAATTTTCTAGATATATATGACATGTCATTAATCTATTCAATATTTTATTTCGAACATATCTTTTGTATATATTTTATTTAAATTCAAATAAACGAATAGTGTCGAAATTGACACAATTGTAATTTTATAAAAATTACATATTATAAAATTGTTTAAAAATCAAAAAAATATTTAAAAATTATAAATTAAAATTTATTTGGTCCAAAATTTAATAAAGCATAAAATTATGGACAATTCACAACATATAAGTATTTATTTATAATGATTTAAAATTTAGAATATTATTACCACAAATAATATTAAATAGATTATATAAGGATAACTCAAGTTGATAATGTTTAAAATAAATTCCCAAATTGTCTAAATTTTATTGGTTGATGATATTACAACCCTATATCATCTAATATTCGTATTTGAGTCATTTCAGAGGTTTTTAAGTGGGGTTGGAATTTATTATAAATTAATATTTCTTATAATTCCAAAGGTGTCCCTCTCCTCCCTTATAAAAGGGCACCTCCTCCCTATCCTCCTCACAACTTTTTGAGCCTTCATGCTTGGCCAAACCCTGAAAATTTCCCTTACAAACCTCCTTAGAAACATACTAGAGGTAATTGTATTCTTCAAAGACCAATTTTAGTGCCCTAAGTGGAGGTTTCAAAGAGATGTGTCGAAGAAGAGGTAATATCCGTTACCGATTCATTCAAATTTATTTCTTCTTCTACTTCTTATTCATTATTTGTTTCATTATGAATTAATGACACCAGTATCACTCATGTACTGATATGTTATTATAAATATAAAACAACCCCATTTCACCTTCTATCCATCATACAGAAAACGAAATCATTGCGCGTGTGTATGTACGAAATACCGTCTCCACGCCATGGTGTAACATGTTTTTCCACCACCACCTTACTTAGATGCGTATAATGGTGTAAAGAATAACTATATATGATTATTATAACATCATACTGATTCTAAGATATTATATCATCCACTCCAATTCCTTTCAATAAATATGGGAACGATACCATCACTCGTGCATACGTACGGACTACCGTCTCCACGACGCGATGAGATTCATTTTCCATGTTAACAATACTAGAATGATTATAAAATATATATAATAAGTTATGTGACATAATAATGCTACTGGATTTATTTATATATATTTTTATTTCATCTACTTAATTCCATTCAAGTCAATAAGAAAAGGAAAACATCGTTCATGCGTACGTACGACCTACCATCTCCATGAACGGTGTATTTCATTTCATTTATCTGTCTATTATATATATATAATGAATATATATGATATATAAATCATGATTTAAATTCTGGATGTAATTAAATCATGATATAAGTAATAATAATATCAATAACAATAAGTCCAAACAAGTATGATAAATAAAACGATTTTACCCAAAACGCCACTTTAACATGGAATTTACAAAAGAACGGGTAATATAAAGTCATAAGTGAACCATATATGATATAATAACAATGAATATGATTCTATAATAATTAAATGACATTATTTAAATCATTATACAGGAGGTTCAGATACGTGCGAATCATATTGATGATAAGGTAAGGGTTAATTTTGCAATCTCATTTTTATCCGATATTGTTTATATGTAAGTATTTACTAGGGTTTTATTTTTCATCCATGCCCATAAAATGTTTTTCATAAAGTGTTTAATATTCTTACATGTATTTTTAATGTCATGTTTACCCCACTTTGAAATTTACTTTGTGTTATGGAATAAATCTTTCATTTGTTTACCATACGAGGATCTTTTTGACTTTTCTAACAAAAGTACGAGAAGAATGTTATTTTTGTTTTTAACTTATAAGGCATGAACGGATTTTTACAGTTTCATATCGGCTTATTTTCATGAAGCTTACTCTACAATATTTCATTAATATTTTCAACAAAATTATTTTCTTTTAAAATTTCATGGCATTTTGTGAAAAGAAAATGATTTTAAAGTAGAAATGATGTTTTCCTCAAGAATTCATTACAAGTGTTGTATCAAACCTATTTTCCATATAAGATGAAATTATTTATAATGTTTATGTTTCTTATATAATGTCTCTATTATTTACATGGTGTTACTTTTCTTATGATTAAATGAAATCCATTTGTTTTATATGGATTCTGTGATGATGGGACGATATCTATGAAACCCATTTTATTCTTTGGGTTATGATGAATGATTTATGTTTATGTTGTGGCACAAGTAAGAATAATTTAATTATGTGAGTGGTGGGACCTAAATCTCCCTTTAATGCATTGGGTAAAGATTCATATCTCATGAGATAGACATGGCTGGAACAGTAAGTTAACTTGGTTCAGTGTTACAGGACTGAAATGAGGAGTGAACTCAATTCAGAAAGGGAATTTTTCCACTAAGATGGTCTTGGAAGCAGTGCCTTGGCTACTATGGAAATAATATCAAGTTCTTAATGGTTTTCCACAATTTCATGTTTTTATCCCATGCTATTTTATCAGGATTGATGTTCCATTATGATATATGCCTTACCTACTTCCAAGATTTATGTCTATGCTCGAGATTTTGATGTTTAGATTTTATGTTCTTGTTTTTGCATTCAAATGTTTATGGATTGTTTTATGTGATCTATGTTTACCCTTACTGAGAATTTGAGCTCATCCTTTATATGTTATCTTTTCCCCAGGATATAAAGAAAGGTTTTAGGTAATAAAACAAAAGGGGGTGATCTTTATGGGAGATGTTGAAGATCTTTGACCACGATTAGATGATTATGTTCTGTGTTTCCAAAGACACTAAAATATTACGGTCCTTCAGTTTTTTCTTTTGTTATGTATTAAGTATTCCAAAAAATTACTATAATTTCTATGTATGTCAAGCTTTGGGTCTCTACAAAATCCCATATCAATTAAATGATGTGTGCGTGTTCATTAAATTTTGGAATCATTTCTGGGGATTTGATATGTGATTAGGAACATGAACCTTTGGCTTAAACCCTAGATCACCTCACCCACCCCCATTTCTATTTTTATTCATTCTTATTTATTTAGGACTCTATTACATCCTTTCATATCGGACCTAGTGAATAAATAAAGGCTCCATGACTGATTAAAAAATACTCGATTCCCCTGTACAGCTTAACATTGTTCCTAAAATAAAAAGGTACCTTTTTTCACGGTGCAGTTCATGCATGGTAGACCACACAGATACTAAAGTTCCCAATTCACACAACATGTAGTTTGTTGCACTGGAACATCATGGAGAGTGAAAAAACATTAAATTGGAGAGAAATATTATGAATTGTGGTTTGACTTCAATAAATGATGATGAAACCAGTATTGTGTTCCCTCCTAACCCCGCACATACTTTTGAAATCAATCTTGGACTCATCAGAATGATCCAGAACATTATTCAGCTCAATGGAATTCAGAGAGAGGATCCTCATGAAAATATCTAACTTCCTAGATGTTTATGATACATATCAAAACTAGGGAGTATCCTTTAATGTAATATGATTTTGGGTATTCCCATTATCTTTACATGATAGAGCCAAGTATTAGATTAAAATTTAAGCTCCAGAGTCAGTCACAACTAAGGACGAACATTCCATGAATTTTATGGATAAATTTTTAATCTAATATACTATTTTACAATAAATTTTTTATTATTACATAGCAAATTTATGAAAAAGTGGGAACCATACACAAACCCTCTAAAACAATGATAGCTATAGAGATTTAAAAATTCATAATATCCCAAAATAACCAACATCAACGTGCTTAGAACCGTCTCTATAAACCCTGTTTCAATTTTCAATAAAGGCATGCATCAATTAATCAATCCAAAAACATACATTGAAAGTTGTCATGACACGAACACATCATTAACCATTGTGTTTCCACTATCATCACATTGCCACTTTCACCAACCCATCACCACTTATCTCTCCAAACTTCACCATCATCACCATCACCTAACTTCAAGACACACATCAATGAAAACCAATCCTTTTTCCAGGTAACACTCTTCACCGAAAAAGTATTTGATCCAACAAAAAAAATCAGGTCGCAAGTGAACAACAACATAAATCCGTCGTCAGCAGTGAAGAATCTGTCACCGTTGCCGCTGCTGCACATAACCTCATTATCTTCACTGTTGTCATAGGTATCACACCAAATAAAAATATGGACATGGATTATTCAAAATGAAATAAAAAACATTTTTGAAATAGATATAGAATCATACTTAGAGTCTTTGGATTTTTTAAATAAATTACCTGAAAAGACCACATCATGGACTAAATATGTGGTTCAAATTAAAAAAATTCAACCAAGGTTTCCAACCAGTTGCTCGTACAGTGGTTGATGCCACCACTAATTAAAAACTAATGATGAAAGAACCAAAATTAGGTTGAGCACTTTTTGACCAATTCTCATACAATGATAGTCTATGGTAGAGTGATTGTGGACCGCTTTATCATAGAATCAACTATGTTGAAGAAAACACACACTTATCTACACAAGTAGGGGCCTTGACAAAAAAAATTTGAATCCTATTAGATACTTGAAGACCCCCCCATCCTACTTCTGTAAATGAGATTCAAACCTATGAAATGTGTGGTGGTCCACACTCATATTAAGACTCTAGGGAAGTAGTTTATGAAACAAATTGAGAATATAATTACAAGAATTACAATGAGAAAAACAAAAATACCAACAATCACAACAATAATACAAAAGATATCAGCTCAACATGCAAAAATAATCAAGGGTTCTACCAGTAGAGAATTATTCAAGAACCACTTAGGAATAAAAGACTATTAGGATATATACCTATTTATCTTGTTCCAAGTCCATTGAAAAATGTAACCCAACAAATGTTCCCTCTTGGTGGAAAAAAATTTCAAATAGTTCTGTAAAGACCACCACAAATATCCGCACCTCTTAAAACAAATTAAGAAAATCTTTTCACAACCTTCATTAAAAAGCATATTAGAGGATGATCAACCCAGAAATAGAAATTGAAAATAATATGGTTCCCCTCTAAAATCTCAAACATCAAATGGGTCAAATCTCAAAGACCATGTTTGATAAATTTATAGGGATTCTTCTTAGTAATAATGAGGCATACCCAATGGAGGAGGGGAAGGTAGTGGTAATGAGGAGTTTAAAAGTGATGTATTTTCAACATCCATACAAAGGAAAAAAGAAAAATTCTAACAAACCTAAGAAACCTACAACATTCATTAATGAGGATGACAACCATATATATAATCATAATGATCCAGAGAAACCTCTAGAATTATCACTTCCTAAAAATTCTCTCATACAACATCATCCCAAAAAGGATATCTACATTGCACCACTAACCAATAAAGCACATCTCTCTTCTTCAAAAATAATGAGAAAATTATGGATCAAAATGAAATATATGTAAATTTTGGTGATGTTCAAGCAATATCACATCAACATCCCATTTTATGAAGTTATTACCAAAATTCATGATTATGAAAAATTTATAAAGGAACTATTTTACAAAAATAGATTAATGGAAGACCTATGATTGCTTTACCTAAATGAAGAATTCTCTGTAGTTGTTCAGAAAAAATTACTCATAAAATTAGAGATCATGGAAGCATCTAAAATCCATGCACCACAGGTGAATGAAAATTTAGTAGAGCCGTATATGTATTAGGAGCCATAATTTACCATGTACCAATGAGTGTATTTCTAAATATGGGGCTCAAGGAACTGAAAACAACTATAGTGTCACTCCAATTATCTGACTAACCAGTTATGTTTCATGAAGGACTTATCGAGGATTTCCTAGTAAAAATCAGTAATTCATTTTCCCACTAGACTTCTTCATTTTGTACATGTAATAAGAAGGATACGTTCCCATTATCATAGTCCAAATAGTTCTAGACATGAGGAAGGAACTGATTGATGTGAATAAAAATAAGATCTTATTCAGAGTAAGTGAAGAACAAGAGGCATTTGACCTATTTAAAGCTTCAAAAAAACCATATGATTCTTCTAGCTACCATGCTATTTTTATCACTAATGAAAATAATGACTAGATTTCCATCAAGGATGATAATGATGAGTTGTATCATATTGAAGGATAAGAGTATGATATTTAGGAAAAACACTACACATAACCTCTCATAAGGTTCCATAACCCTCATTTAGAAACACAGGTCCTTAAACCACCAATACTATAGTAGAAACCTCTCCCAAGAAAATTCTTGTATTCATTTCTATAGTCAATAACTGCACTTCTAGTCATCATTAACTCATAGATAACACAACCATAATAGGAAAAGTTTATCAAAGTCCCAAAATACATAAAATAAATTTTTTTGGGGGGTGGATGACATGAAAGGGATTATCCCAACATTATGAACTTGTCAAATATTATTAGAATAAAGTGGAAAATAAAAATTGAAACCCCAAAGGTGAATTTAGTGACCAATGGGGGACATAGTTAATAAATAGGTAATGAAAAATGTATAAGCTATAATACATTTTTCCAATAACTTATAGAGAGTAGGTTAGTCCGCTATAAGTAGTAACAAATAATGGTGACCTCCCAGTTGTTAATAATGATGGAAATATTTTAATTTATACTCACACATTCACTAGATAGAGAGTATATGTAGACTACATGAAACATAAATAAAACAACTCATAAAGATCATTTCCCCTTTACTTTCATTTATAAATTCATCGCATGAAATTAATTATATTTTTTCTTGGATGGATATTTAGGATATAATTAGATTGAAGGTGACCCAGATGATTATTCCAAAATAATATTCACATGTCTATTGAATACCTTAATCTAGAAATGCATGTCATTAAGTATGTTCAATTCACTAGTGACCTTTCAAAGGTGTGTGACATATATTTTATGATATGAAGGAGGAATTATTAGATGTTTTTATGGATGATTATTCTGTTTATAGACGATCATTTGATGTGTTCTTAAGAAATCATGAACCAGTCCTACAATAATATAATGAAAAGTGTTTAGTTTGAAAATGGTAAAAATTCCACTTTATAGTTCAAGGAGGTATAGTACTTGGACCCAAAATTTCCAAGGATGGCATGTATGTTGTTCCCACAAAATTAAAGCTGATCAAATATATACTATATCCCCCAACTGTAAAAGGAAAAAAGTGTGTTCTAGGACATTCAACATTTTACAATCTATTAGTGAATGATTTTTATAAATTTTCCAACCCAATGAAACAACTATTAGAAAAGGATACCCCTTTAGAATTTACTAAAGAGTGTCATCGGGTAGTCAAACTTTTAAATAAAGTCATTGTGGATTCTCCTGTAATCATTTTACAAAATTGGGATAAAGACTATGAGTTGATGTATATCAAAAGAATGTTTTCCAGGGGAGTTGTCTTAGGATAGTGGGATCGACACACTTTCTGTCCCATATACTATTTCATTAAATTTTTTAATTATTCTCATGTGAACTATACAACCTCCAAAAAATAACTCATGGCAGTTATATTTGCATTTTAAAATCATACTTATTTTTTTCAAAGGTGATTTTTTACATTGACCATGCTGCCTTGAAATATTTAATTATTAAAAATGATGTTATCCCAATATTGATACGGTAGATCCTATTTCCAAAATAATTTGACATCATCATCAATGACACTAATGTAATGGATAATTACATTAATGATAATCTCCCTCGACTCCCATTGAACCTCATTTAAAAAGCTCATAATCTGGCCATCGAGGTCAACAACCCTTATGAAACAGTTGTTAGCTTACACATAAAGAAATGACCGTGGTTTTTAATCATTGAAAACTATCACTCCAAAAGATACCATAACCCATACCTCTCATACCAGTAGAGAATATTTTTAGTCAAGACTTCACATTACTATTAGGATGAGCTGCTAATTTTTTAGCGTTGTGCTGATGGTTTAATGTGACACTAAATCCCAAAAGAGTATATCCAAATGTTCTTAGACATGTGTCACATAAAACCAAATATATTAAATTATATACCATAATACACATTAGATTTTTTTTACAAATTGAACATTTTTTCAACATCCTTTACCAAGATATAAGAAATTATTTTTAAAATTGTGATTGGATCTAAAGATCTAGAACCATTGGGAAATGAAATGAAATTCAACAAAACATGATCATGGAATTATAACACTTTTACATGTGAGGAATATATTTAATGGGGTCATTCCCCAATTCACATGGAATGTTATGTATCCTTGTTGTAATTAACAACGCCTTGAAATGGGTAGACACTAAAGCTACCAATCATGACACTTCAAAATTGGTAATTAATTTTTTAAATAATTTTTTTAAGATATATATTTCCTAGAATAATCCTTAGTGATTGGGGAACACATTTTACCAATCATTTTGCTAATGGAATATTGAGGAAGTATTGAATTCAATATAACTTATGCACTACCAACCAACCGCAGACAAACAGGAAATTTGAATCGACAAATAGGGAAATCCAAGAAATACTCAAAATGATTTTAAACACAAATCAGATGGGCTAGAGTCTAATGTTAGATCACTCAGTATGGGTGCACCACACTATATACAAAAGATCTGTCAACACCAACCCCATCCTATTAGTGTATGAGAAACATTTCCATTTTCTCGTATAACTAGAGCATCGCTTGTACTAGGAAATTAAAGAGTTGAATATGTATTCTCAAAATTCTGGGAAATTTAGGATTCTATTGTTGGAATAATTATAAGAGATAAAAAATATTTATATGAAAATTCCAGGATTTGTAAATAGAAAAACATGAAATGTCACAATTATCACATTGCATGATGAACTTTTGTACTATAGAATAAGGTTTTATTGTTTAACTCCAGATTAAAAATGTTCTCTTAGAAGATAAAATAATATTGGTCTGGACCGTTCAAGGTCGTACAATTATTTCATTATGGGAAAATTAAAATTATAAAAGGAGGATAACAATCAATCAAATTTGATGGTCAAATATAGAATATTTACCGGGAACCATTCCATATGGGGTTTTTCATCATTTAGAAATCCATATGAGTACCATTGAGTCATGATCATAACATTAACTGAAGTGCGTACTTCGAGGAAATCTTGTACAGGTCACTATAGGATAGAATAGTATAGAATAAGCTTTAGGGTATCATGGGGAATTCTATGAGAAAAGGACCAGACTCTGGTTAAAAAATGTTCCAAAAAAATAAATTACACATCATTTAATCAACTAATCAACATGTTCGGTTCACCACCCGACATAATTTAATTCATGAATTAAACATAATGTACCAAAATACACATAGTGTACCTCTACATATTTTTATGTCATGAGAATAGTTTTCAGGATGAACACCCCACTTCATTCTCATTCTGCTCTCACCCAAACCCAACCCACATTTAGGCTCCCCTCCCCATCATGCCCCTTGTTCGTCCTCTTTACCTGCCACTACTCTTTTTTCATGCTTCTCAAATAAACACATTATGCTAGAAATGGCCATCAAAAGGAGGATCTTCACTCCTCCTGCTGATCTCACAGATGAGAATTATGATCCACCTATGGTAAAACCTCGAGGGGGGGGGGGGGGGGGTAGTGCCTCCATCACCATTGTATTATCCTCATCCACATCATCTTATACATTTAAAACACCATATATCATACATGATATCCTTAATAGAGATTGATATTTGCCTCGATATTCACTCTTCTAACTTTTACACTTCCAGGGAATTCGACACCTTGTTGCTAGATCCGTTCAAGTCATATTCCAAACAAATATGGAGGATGATTTTTTTGGATATTTAGAATGAGAATTATCCTAAAATTACAACATCCAAACCACTAAAAGGCACAATGTTCCTCATTCTATAATGAGAATTGACATATGCTTGGTTTTCTAAAGAAGAGTCTCATAATAGAGTTATCTAGTTAGATTTCCTCGTCCTTGATACTACCATGGGTGGTCCTTTAATAAAAATGGTGTCACATTTCTACTTATACAACAGAGAACATATATAGAAGACACGAGGTAAGAATGTGGGTATATCCATCATCACCCATTTTGAACTTCATCTCAAAATTTATGACACCGCCATTTCCCTCACCTCTCTCAGTCCCATGGAGTCCCCCAAATTCATACTACTGCACAAGATGAAGCTTCTGGCCAAGGATGATGATATTTAGAATTGGGCATAGGGTTACTTTGAGGCCACATATAAGGATATGGGAGATTATGTCGCCGACTCGGTCATTTCTCCTACTACATCAGCTCTGTCCTCCACCAATTCCACTAACACAACTGGCACTTCCCCTACTATGACCACTTCCACCCCCCTGAAACCACCCATATTACTTTCTATACCACCACCACCTTTCCTATTATATCACTCATCCCATATTATCAACCACATCCCTAGGCTATTCAACTCTTCATCTTGGAGAATCATCCCCAGATTACCCCGCAACCGGGAATCCCCTTTGTTAATATATCTCTCTTTTTACTACCCTTACACGACCAATATCCACCATAGCCTCTCATCCTCAACCAATAGTAGTCCCTTCATCATCTACTATTACTAACATGACTACCATCCCGACCAACCTTACCTATGAGATGACAAACCCTACTACCCAATATGTGTTCTTGGTAGAGCAGACCATGTGGGGATAGGTCCCAACTACACACCCATCCACTGAGATTCCATTCATTGATCTTGCTTCCAGATCCACGTGAACACTTAGAATTAATACCTCAAAACCAGTATCCATTGTGATATTTTTTAGTACCATGACACCCCTCCAATAGCTAATCTGGTAGCCACAACCTCCATTGCTTCTATTAATCAGGAGGGCCAGTAATAAGAACCCTTTATTCGGGAAAAGACTCTAGATAATTATTTATATGATATTTAATAAACTAAGTATATCCCAATCCCCTCCCTAATTTTATTACTCTTCTTGGGGGACATATTTTTTTTCTATTTTATTTCCATATTCTTGATATATCTGGAATCTTATTGTATACATGGGGTAATACTATTTACTCAATATTTCATGGATTAATTTTTATTTCATTACACAATTATAGTATCCATGTGAAGATATTATGCCTATTATATTTTCATCAATCTGCTAGTTCCATCTCCATCTTCCCTCATTCTACAGATGACTAAATATCTGGCTGATGCTGAGCATCATCTTGAGGAGCTATCACTAGAAATCCATTATCAAAATCCAACACCACCATGATGAGCATGGATGTTATTACTTCCGCACCCAATTCATGCTCAGTATGCTCATGAGGTCATTATTATCACTCATAAGCCACATGAGTTTGATGAAACAACCACCAGTTCATATAGGGAATAGAGTAATTATAAACATATAGACCGCACTTGATTTATTCTTTTGTCCATCTATCTGGATGATGATGTTTTTATTAAGTATTTATTGGAGGCAACCCATATTTTCTTTGTTTTATTCATTTTTTATATTTTATTTATAATTTTATAATTTTCCTTTAGTATCATTTTTTTCATAGGTCACTTTAAAATAAATTGTTTTTATATATCTACATGTATCTAAGATATCATTCATTGTTATCAATTTTTTTCACCTTCCCATATTACTGCTTTTAATATATTTAAACCCTATGGAATAATGGTTTATCCACTACATGTTTTTTATTTCTTAACAATTATGTAGGTATCCAAACGCAATATAAAAATTTAATGACTTTTACCATTACATAAAAATCATTATAGTTAGCTATTGATTCACTATAATTACTTTTTAAAATTAACAATTCATTTTTATACACTCTATCTATCATAACTATCCCAGAGTAATTTCTTGGATAGTGTATACACTATCTCTTTTTATGTGTGGGAGAGTCTTTCTTGGTATTCAATGTCAATAAAATTGGGGTTTTTTCTTGTTTTCATTTATCTAGGATACATTTTCCATCAAAAACATGATTTAATGCTAAAAAATTAATAGATACAATTAAATAAAAGAAAAATATAAGTTGGAAATTGATGAAATCTATATTTTAATCGTATTTATATTTTTATAATGATTGGCGAGTTTATTAATTTAACTCAATTTCATAAATTTTTTAATTAATTTTGATTGAATTTTTACTTTATTCTATACATTGAGTGATTTCTTGTATTTCTTGTTTACTCCTATTCCTGAGTGTATTTTAATCATATTATTTTATATTCTTTCCTAATAATATTTCCAGAGTAATAAATTGGATCTGTAATCCTATTAGAAATTACTTTGATATCTTGTTGAGTATATGACTAAAAAAAATACCATTTTATTACTATTGAGGAATTATTTTCTGGGATACTATTTTGTGAGACCCACCTTATATTTTTCCAACATTTAGCTCATAATTTCCATGAGCGAACTATTTAGGATACAACTATTCCAAGAAATATCCATTCCTACCGTGATCTTTGTTTTATGCATGATTATACTTTGAATAAGTTTGGTAGAATTTTCAGCAAATGGAAACAAGATATTTTAATTGAGAATAAGTATTATGGTACTTTACCAGACTAATTTGTTAATATCCATGTGTTTTTTTTGAATTTTAGGCTTATTATGTTTCTTTGAAAAATTCAAAAATTAAAAAGAAAAATATATTATTTTAAATATTATGAAGGTTGAAAATCACTATTTTAGGTTGATAAATCATTTGAAGGATCATATGTTGTTAGGGGGTGGATTTTAGATATGTACTAAACATGAATTTCAAAAAATAAATTAATATAAAATAAAAATAAAGGAACATGGTAAATTTTTTATTCATACTTGATACACTAATGAATCCATGTTGATCTGTTTGGAGCATGGATGTTGTTTGATCTTGAATGAACCACATCACTACAACATTCTCTCTTATCATTCTTTAAAATTTAGATATAAAATTCATTTTGAGATTGATTTTCACTTTCTACCAACATAGCCTCTTCATTAGAGTCATTTGAACCATTTTATTGAATACCTCAAGAGTAATTTTGTATTTTTATTTCCGAAGTGGCGATGATAGAAAAAATGTATGCCTATGGTTAGGAACACAAATTATAGTTTTGAGCATAAATCCAGTGACATTTTCCCTTGAGTGATGAGAGAGAATTCATTATGAGGTAAATTGTAAAATGAGTATAGAATTTAAGAAATTCTTTTGATATTATAACTAAATGATTGATAATAAGAATAAAGAAACCGAACTATGAGTCATGAATGAATTTTTACACTCTATTGATTCTGGTTGACTAACTGTTTCTTCTTTTACTTAGTTTTATTTTCCATGTTGTTATAAAAATATCTTATTCAAAAAATTATTTCATTTGAAATTCCTGTCGATAAGTTTTTTATTGAGGATAAGAAATTATTAAATTTTATATAAAATTAGAAGAAATTTTATTAAATATAATTCATGTTTTATTTGAAAATGAATCGGGTATGTGCTGATTAATGAAAATAATAGGTTTCTAGGATTCCAAAGGAAAATATGTGGATACTGGAAAAAAATGATCATTACACATCTAGAAAATCACTTACATTACATGTAGCTGTAATTCAAAGCATGCCACATGTTTTGAAGCAAGTCATGATTAAATTACAAGTCCTAAAAATATTACACGATGTGAATCTTCTATACATTCCGTGTAACATTTTAATACCACATCACACTGAAATTTCAAGTCATGAGAAGAAGCCTATTTAGAAGACTAGTTACACGTAATGAGATGAGTAAAATATCCAAATATTGAATATTTAGGAAGAGATTCATACCAGATCTAAAATACTCATAGAAAAAAATGTATCAAGATTACCTTATGTGATAAGTTTACATATCATGTAATATTCCAACTATTTCTTTTCTCGTGCTTGTATAGTAGCACATATATTTCACTCTCCCATTATCCCTCACACTCTCTCTTTTCTCTCCCTTATCTTATCTCCAAAATCAACTCTAAAATTAATTTTAATATTTTTATTGGATCAAAGTTTCTTTTATTATTCTATATCCATTCTATATTCCGTTAACTGTTGTTTTCTATTTCTATGATCTTTTACCATTTCTATTTGCATTCTACAGTAGATTCACCATATATTCTTGTTTGTTTACTATTTAATGTATGTGGATGATTTATTTATTTCTTTTTTTTATAGGGAAGTTCTTGATTCTTGAACCCTCAATTACAAACTTTCATATTCAACTATTTTCTTAATCTTCCAAGCATGTCTGCATCTATTTCTTTGCCCTCTATTATTATCATTATGAGAGGCTAAACCAATTTAGTTAATGGTTGAAAGTGGGGATGTTTTAAAGATAATGGATATCTTGATAATAACTTAGTAACCCCAAGTCTAGTAATTAGGTCACATAATAACTTTTTATTCAATTATTTTGATCAACCCTGGCCACAAGAAGTTCAAATGAACAAAACTGATATTATTGGAGTATATTAGGCTACGACCATTGGCCTAGGATATTTTTTTAACATTGAATCTAGGATTAATGAATCTCTATTATTAGATAAATCTTGACTAAGTAATAGTTATATATTAAATAGATCTATTTATTCTGACCATGATTAAATAGTTGTCTCCGTACTAATTCATAGATTAGGCCCTATGACTATTCCAAGTTAGGACTGGGAATATATTTTTTACCAGAACCCTAAAATAGAACATGGTCCACACCTTATTTTGGCATCCTAAATTAAACTCAATAGATTTAATCCAATCCCAAACCTAAGAATTTTTTTGAATACTCTTATATAATGGGATTGAAGCATGAGATCCTTATATGCCAAATTTTTCTTCGTGGGATCGAACCACACTATCAATATACATTATTATTGTAGAAATTATAGTTTTGGATAAATATAAATTCTAATATAACCATATCTCGTGTGAATTAAATGATGCATGTGGGTTCTTCCACTACCCTCTTGTACTGTTGAATCATATTTACCTTTCCACTGATTTCTTCTACCAGTTTTGTTCCCAAAAACATCAAATCTCTAACATTTTCATAAAAATAGGGTCTTCTACACTAATTTCCATCTAATGCCTAAAATGTCTCCATCAGTATATTGAAATAAAAACTATTATTATAATAAAATTAAATTACTGAAATATGGTGACACCAAAATTCATAGTAATCTAATGAGAAATTTTGAAGCATATCCTCTAAAGTCTAAATATTTCACATTAAATGTTTATCAGATTGAGAATGAAAAGATACAATAAAATTTAATTTAGTACCAAATTTTTTTTGATGACCTTTCAAAAAACTAAAGAAAAATATGGGCTCATCACATGGTACAATATTGAGAGGCACTCCATATAACATTGTTATCTCTAAAAGGTAATTTTTATTAATCTAATCCCAAGGCATAGTATCTTGAATGGGAAGTAAATTCACATACTTAGTCTATTGATCAATAATAAACCTAATTAAATTTTTTTTCATCAAGAATTATTTAGAAATCCCACCATGAAATCAATATATATATTCTCCCATTTTCATTTAGACATTGGTGAAGGTTGAAGCGTCCCCTATAGTAGTTTTATATTTACATTAACCTGTTTACAAGTTAAACATTTCAGGGTGAAATAAATAAAACCATTCTTTTATTTTTTCTCACCAATAATATTTTTGAAGGTCTCTATACATCTTTTTTCATCCATGATGAACAAAAAATATAGAGAAACTAAATTTACTTAATAATTACTTCTATAAAAAGAAACCACTTTGTTCTCATAATCTATTTACCAATATTTAAGAAATTATTTTTTAATGTTAAATTCAGGAAACTAAACCCTCTTGAAAAAACTATATTCTTTCTTCAAAACCATTATATTTCTTCTAATAAATATTTATTAAGTATCACAATGATAAATGTACTAATTTACTAATCAAAATATAGGGAGTTCCTATATAAACAATTTTGAGTCCAACCTTCCTTAAATAATTACAGAAAAGATCATATTCCAAACATAGAGTATTTAATGATGCATTGTATTTTTTACTCATGGCATCATTTACCTTGTATATTTTACCTGGATGATAGTGAATTATAAAATAATAATCATGTATCATTTCCAACCATATATGATTCTTTATGTACAATTATTATTTAATTAATATATAATTCAAAATATTATATTCAGTATTTATTTCAAAATTTCTTCACATATATATAATTTATCTATATTTTTAAATCAAAAATTATTTTATCTAGTTAAATATCATTCAATGGATAATTATTTTCATTGGGTTTCAATTAATGTGATGAATATACAATCACTCGATCATTCTTCATCAAAACACCACCAAAGACTATAAATGAAACATAACTATAAATAAAAAATTTACCATTTAATATTGTAAATGCTAACATTGTAGAATTAACCAGAGTTCTTTATAATTATTGGATTTATTTATCTCATTTATTCATCTAGGAGGATTTAATTTTTTTGAGTTAAATTAGATTTTGGGATATATAACTGATCAAAATTTTCAACAAACCATAAGTAATAACCCACTAATATGATAAAAGTTTCTATCATAGTGACATTTTTATGTATAGTAAACTCTTACACCACTTTAGTTTTAGTAGGATAAACAATCATTTCTTATTTGTAAATATTATTCCACAGGAATGATATCGATTGTAAACAAAATTTACATTTTCTAAATTTTACATACAAATTATTTTATTTTAAAGTAAAAAATAACAGTTATATGTTTCTTATATTATTGATAGCTGTTAAAATAAACTAGAATGTCATCAATTAAAACTAATATAAATTTATCAAATAGTCATGGAAAATTAAATTCATAATATTCATAAATTCATTGAGTGGGTTATTTAACCCAAATGAAATAAACAAAAAATTATAATGAACAAAAATAGTAAGAAACCGTGCCCTCAAAATATAATCCTCCTTTAGTTTCATATGGTGATACCCAAATCTGAGATCAATATTTGAAAAATAATGAGTACCCTGGAGCTGATCAAATAAGTCATCGATTTGAGGAAAGAAAAAATTCTTCTTTATAGTGGTGTTATTAAATTATATATAATCAATGAAAATTATTATAAAACCATAAGTTTTATCAAATAAAACATGATCACCCCAGGTTGAAGTGAAAGGATGAAGAAAACACTCCTTAAGAAACTATTTTAACACTTTTTATAATTCCAAAACATCCACTAAAAACTCTAGATAATGGGATTTTGAAATTGGATTAGCATCCAGAACTAATTCAATGGAAATTCAACCTAAAAATAAATAATAAAATAAAAAACATCATTATATAATAAATACATATATTAATTTATTATTACCACATAACTAATTTTAATTGTTCCTTTTTTCAATAATATGTGAAAGATAAATCTCATTCCCATTTTTATTCAGTTCATAAAATTTTTTATATATTAAAAATAGTATGAACCCATTTATATATATTAATTGAAATCCACTATAAAATTATATATTAATTATTTAGGTCTATTATAAATATTTTCATTATAAACTCAAAGCCAATCCATACCCAAAATAACATCAAACTCCTCTAAAAGTTAGATAATAGGGTTTGTAGAAAAAAACATTCCACATATGATCTTATTAAGGTTCCTATAAATCACTATTTCTTTAATATATCCTCTAGAATTTATTTACTAAATGTATTTTATATATTTCATTTTGTGATATTTTCATTTAACTTAAAAATTTATAATAAATAAATGAATTCATAAATCACAAATCAAACAATAAAACAACATTATATGAATAAATATATAATGTACCAAGAACCAAATCATTTGATGGTCCATAATCTATCATAGTTGAATAAAAATACTCTCTCTCACATTTTTCCTTATTCCTTGATGATTCCCACCTCAAGTAACTAACTTTCGATATGCGTTAGCATAATTAATGAACTCATTAAAATAAAATCACAACACTATTAGCTAACAATATTTTTTACCATTACTCATATGACCATATATCTTTCCTTCCAGTCATGAGAAAAATGAATGAGATTATACCATTGATTATACTTTCCTGATCCTATGAAACATTATTTAAGATTCCTTTTACTACATTTTTGGATATATGTTGGTTACCTCTAGATTTATTCGCTAAATACTTCCCCATTTCTTGCAACCCATACCACTTATTACTCTTCATTTTCATGAGGTACACATGTGTTTGAAAAATCCATCTTAACTTTATTTTTCACATTTAAAAATTTTCCCTGAATATTTAAATTTAAGAGATACCACAATTCTTCATAAAATTAATTTTACACTTATGTAAAAATTATTAATTTAATTTTCGTGGTCCATAATAAAATTTACTGTATACCTGAAAAAATTTATAAAATTTTCTTCGTAAGTGACCACTATGCCCTATTCCCTTTTCTTCAAATCTGGAAATTCCATTTTCATTCTAAGTTAAAATACATTAATAAAATACTTCTTAAAAAATTATCTTTAAATACCATTCACTCTATGACATAAATCTTAGCCTTTTCATTAATATTTTTACTTTGAGACCACCATATATCGGTATCACCATTGAAATAATAAATAAATAAGATCACCTTTTGAAATTAGATACATCCCAAAAATTAAAATTTATTCTGTAATTAATTTATAAATCCTTTATATTTTATTAGGATAAATAATTAAAGAAGTATAAAGGGTGTTGTTTCATAAAATTCTCACATTGTGACCTGCTAATTTTTCTATAATTCTATCATTCTCTTTCATGGGTTCAATAATTATTAACCCACATTAACTGAGTTAACACTAATACAAACTATTATAATATAATCATTTTATATTACTAATTTGGAATTCTATTGTCCATTTTATTCCTTATTACATAAGCTTTGTTGTTTCATCTACATAAAAAAATTATGAATAGACATGGATTAGATAAAGAAACATAGAAATACTCAACAAATATCTCATAATAATATATCCTTAAATTTTAATTTATTAAGAGTGCATTATAAAATCCTTTTGAACACTAAATTTATCTAAACCATTCTATGATACGAACTATAATACCCTATAACTTTATAAACTCATAATATTGAGTTTAGTACCATTTATTTCACATTTTTCATTCCTATGATATTTTATGTTTAATGTTTTTAAGAATTATGCAAAAACATTTTTTAAAAAGTGGAAGCATACACACACAAATATTTTTTTTCAAATAAATAGAAATTTCTTTTTACACCTCAATTTTAAATTAATACATTTTTTATTCTTTTATGAAAAGTATGTAGCATAATGTTTGAACATTTTATAGTCCTTAACTCATCCTTAGATCCTTAGAAACCATTTGAAAACATGGGATGGTCACTAAAAATCTCAAAAATGGATATAAAAATATAGAAAACTCATTAGTCTAATATAAACATGAAAACCCATGAATTTGATACCTTTTATACAATAAAACATTGATTATATAAATAAGACATATCTAAATTTGAAAATAAACCTTTTCTCAATGAAAAACTGTGAAACCTAGTAGAAATCATATGAAGGCCATGAAGGTATCTAGAGGCACTTGATAACTCAAGAAATATTTCCTTGAAAAGTAAACCTTCCACCTTTAAATGTTAATAAAATTTTAAATCCATAGAAATAAAAATATTTTTATAAAAACTATAATAATCATGAAATATATATCTCAAAAAATCATATTTATAACCCATGTTCATTCATGTTTAACATGTGTTACAACTACTGGTTATATGTTAATTATATATGAGTAACCTACTGGGTTATCAACCTCATGTTTCATTTTCTAAGAAGTTATCTTTATAAAATGCATCAGAGTGCTATATCAGGCTCACTCATAATCATGAGGTATATCATGATCACCAATCATCGTATTTATTTCATATGTACTATATCACGAATAAAAAAATTCATGCTTACCCCAAAATGAGAAGAAATATCATTTTATTTTTTAAACATTTAAAATCAAAAATTTTCAGAAGACAAATAATTTGATATTATTTAAAGAAACATATAATATTTTTAATGAATATTAATAAAGAATAATACTATAATGGTGGGAAAGGGAAGTCATTGTGCATATGTTAAAAAACATAATTTTTAATTTCTTGAAAAAATTCAAAAAATAACACATATGGAAAATGTTAAAAAGATTCCTTTTTTGACCATTATAAAGAAAGTTAAAAATAATTTAAAATAACCTTTAAATATATTAGAATTATTAATAAGAATATTTTTGATACATTTAAAAGAATATGGATCTAGTGTAAAATAGTCATAAAGAAAACATTAAAAATAGATTTTAATGAAACATACCTTACCTTAAGCCATGTCTTGCTTATTATGTTATATAACTCTTGAACAATAAAAATATATAAGTTTTTTACATTATTAATAATGTTTTTCATGTCAATTAGATAATAATTATTCCATTAATTTAATATATTACCATGTTTTATTTATTTACTAGATCAGTTAAGTTCACATTAGACGTTTTGAGGTCATTCAATCATTAAATTTTTAAACAAAATTAATTGTTCTACCATGGTCAATGATGTAACAACTGAAAAATTTACAATATTATTTTCCTTTATATAGACATTGTGTTTATAGATTTTTTCACACACAATACCAAAATAAAATAATACAAGATATTTTATATAATAATATTATAAAAAGAATAAAACATATTGTAGAAAAAATTATTTTAATTAAATATAAATTCATACAAAATAGGATTTTAAACACTCAATGTTTTAAAAGGGGTTATTCAATAAAACCAATTTTTATTTATATAATGTATTTTAATTTAAAAGTTAAATTATTAAATTTTTTATATTAAATTTTTTATAATATATTCATTTTTAAATTTAGTATCTTCATATTAGTTTATGGTGAATTTTCGGGTTTGTTCTTAAATAATTTTTTTAGGTTCATAGTGAAAATACAGATATTGCTAAAAATTTCCACTTTTATGATATTATCTATACAAAAGAATTAATTAAAATTTTATGAATTCATTTTTCTATAAAATTTTTATATATATTTAAAAATTAATATCTATCATTTTTAAATAATATATTGAATTTATAAAACACATTTTTATCATTTTTGAAACTCATGAAATATTTCACACTTAAAACAATTTTTATGTGATTACATTAAAAAAGATTATATTATGTATAAAAAAAAATGAGAAAATATATTTAATATTAATGGTTAGCATGTCCATATTAATTTATAATGTCAATTTCAATTTTGATAACAAAAATAGATTACTATGATTACATTTAGTTTTATCATATTGATAAAAGGGTTATTATCAAAGTACTATTTTATTAATGTTGTGTAATTTTTATATTATAAATTGAATTTATATATAATAATAATTAATAAAATATAATTTTTAAACACATATATAAATATATTAACACACTTTAAACTATAAATCAATGATAAATATGAGTACGAACACATAATGTTTAAACATCGTTTTTCGATAAACACACTTTTTAATATTAAAAAAATTTAATTTAAAAGTTAATTTAAAATTATTTAGAATTAATTTTTTTTAAATGATATTAAATTTAGTCTCCTCACACCCATAATTGGTATGAGGGAATATTTTATATTTTTCAAAAAATAATTTACTTGGTTGAAAACTAGATACCTTGATAAAAATAAAAAAGGTAAAAGTGAAAATATAATAGTAAATAACTTAAAATATGTTTAAAACATGCGTGTAAAAAACATTAGGATTTATCGACCTAATATCACTGAAAAATTAATTATTTATCACTTCTGTAACCACTAACCCTCAAATTTTTTCAATCAATTATTGAAAAAATGGGTGTTTTCCAAAGTGCCCTTTTATTCACTTATAAAAGGGGATCACTTCTACCCTCTCAAGGTTAGACATTACTATAAAAATTTTATTTAACCACTACCGAATTTTCCAATCATGTCATTACATTGAAAAAAATAAATACCCTGTTCACTACAAGTTATACTATTCCCTTTATTTTCTGTTAGACTTTCAAGGGAAAGGTCAAGGTACCAAAGTTAGTATTACTAACTCATTTCCATTTATTTGTTTTATTTTTCTTCCAAAAACCCCTTAAATTAGAAATATAATTTTTTCGGTATAATTTTTATACTTTATGTTTAATATATTAATATTAAACCCATTATTTAGTCCTTTCCATCCACTTATAATAACAAAATAACATTAAGTTTGTGTTTTGCGGACTACTGCCTGAATGAAGAAACATTTTCCATTTTCAACATGATTTTCATTATTTATCCAAACCAATTAAAATATGATTCAAAAAAACTAAAAAAAATATATTATATCTTAATTAAAACATTATTACAATATTATATACTTCCTTAACCATATTCACCCATCTAGATATATCATGTTTCTGTTTCGGATGGTTTAACCACCTACTTGAACCATACTATTAAAATTTATCAAAGATGACTATGGGAACATAAATAATTATGATATTATAAGATATTAATAAAATAATTATTATTTTATGGTTTTCATAATTCTATATTAAGTATTTAAATTAATATTAAAATATCATATTTGATCACTAAAATTATCGAAACAATCCAACACCAAATAAATTTTCATGAAAACATAAAGATAAATTTATAATAAATAAATATAATATGATCATAAACGGTATGTATGAAAATAGTAATATATGAATAAGGTTCATAACAAGGTTTATAATAAACATAATTTTATCATTTATGATATTAAATACATTCGTAGAACAAATCAAGAACTAGGTAAGTGTTTTTTTGTCACAAATATTCACTCCTTGAGAAATATTTCATATTACACATGATTATTTATTTATAATGGTGTATCAAATTCTATTTTAATAATTTCTATTATGATAATATAATTATTCATGTTATTAAATGTTTCATTTGAAATCATATCCTTCAAGAGGTTTTGACTTGAAATTTTATGTTGTCGTATGGGGTTATTTTTCCCAAATTAAAATTTCTTTAGATACGTTTTATATTGTGCACCATAATTTATTTTCATAGTGTATTAAATACACTATTTAATTAATGTACAATGAATATATTTCATCTAATGATATTTGAGTGTCTATTTAAGGTAACTCTCTATCATGTTCATTTTATTCTTATATTACCATTGCCAAATGTGTTTTTATTAACTCAACTCCCTTCATTGTGTTAATTTTTTTTGAACTAATTTATTAAAATATTGGTTTATTACGCCCTAAATATTTAATTTAATGGTACTTTATCTTACCATCTATAAGGAAATTACCTTTTAATTTAAATCATTTACCCTGATAAAATTCTCTCTCAAAAGTATATCATTGTTGAGAATAATCCGTATATTTTTTAATGATGGATTCATATCATTTTAAATATTTTATTTGTCAATAATGTTATCCTTCATAATTGGAAAAATAATTATGGCTTATCTCATATTAATTCCTCATTTCTTTTATTCTCTTTTAAAAAGTAAAATTTTCACTCTTTTTTATGATGGGGGTTTCAAAAAAGATATTTAAAAATATTTAAAATGATTTTATATATATTATAATAAAATGTTTTATATTACACAAAACAATTATGGGGATAATATTTAATTCATTTAGGGGAATTAATTTTGAATTTTATTTTTTAAAAATCAAATTATTTTACTTCACTTATTTTAAAATAACTTTTTAAAGGACCCATAACAACATATTTTTGAAATAATGTTTAAAATGTTTTCTAAAAAATCAATTTATATTTAATTTTGTGTGAACACATATTTCTTCCACTGTTTTCATTTTATATGAAACATTCTCCCCGCATTTTCATGGTTTCAAAATGAATTATATTTCTATTATTATTATACAATGTTAATTTTAAAATTATATAAAAATATCAATGATATTTGTTATTTGCAATGAAAACTTTCTGAAACTCCTCAAAAAAATTTCTTCTAATTTATTATCCTGTGATATATCTTATGATTTTTCAATGATATTTTTGAAATGTCACCATCCACATTAATTTTTAGACTGGGTTATATAATGTTCTTTTATATCTAATATATGATCCTTCAATACCTTTTTATTGATAACTATTTAACAAGAACATGAATAACTTTACCTCCAAAGAATTTTCAAATCTAACACTCTGTATTTCATTAATTTTATTTAAGAGTGTTAAACTAGATTCAATAAATCGATTAAATTGTGAAATTATTTAAATATTTGTATATCCTTTTTCTATACAGTTCAAATAACATATTATTTATCTTGATTAAAGGGTATTTACCTAGAATTTTACTGAATAAATTTTTATATCCATTTATTTTCTATGCGTTAATAATGTTTATAATTTTTTTTGTGAATCAATTTTAAAAGGATATGAAATACATTTTTCCCAAGGATCTTAATGATTATTTGAATAAAATCCATTTTTTCCACGGGATCATTATTTTTGATTAGTGATTTTTTTTCTTATGACCCAAATAAGTATAGATTAATGATGGGTTGGTTCCTATATCACCCTCTAATTAATTGGTTAAATTTTTATATATCATGAGATAAAGTATTCAGGAGTACATTTTAGTTTTTCTTAAGCATGACCACTGATGGTTTGGCTCATGAAAGTAATGTTACCTATACTATTGTGTGTGTTATATTTGGACGATGTTACACATTATTAAATCATGATTTCATGATATTATTTAAGAAAGTAATATTACATGTGCCAATTTTTTGGTACATTTTTATGCTTATTGTCATGACTATGTTATTATCTCATGGATCATATTAATTGGGAAAAAATTTCACACTATTTTGTTTCATGAATTTTTTCTTATTATATGATTTTTGATCTATGACTTGTTGGGTATAAAATTATTTTATATCATTATTATATCCACATTATTATCTTATATTCAATTATGATCGTTGATTATTATCATTTATGTTTACCCTTATAAAATTTTTGAGCTCACCCTTTCTTAGGTTTCTATTTACCAAGGTTCAAAAAATTGTAATATGTAAGAGGTGTCTAAAATAATATCATGTGTGGATGATTTGTTGGATTTGTTGAATAATTATTATATAATTTTTTTTGGATTATATAGTGGAAAAAATGTCCATTTTTCACAAAAAAACAAGGATTTTACTAGTTAAATATTTTCGTTGATTATCTAAAACTCATAAAATAATAAAATTATTTTATTTTAAATGTTAAATTATGTGTGACTGATCTGGTAATTAAGTTATTATATCATTGGAAGTGTGTAAATTATTCCATTTTTAGCACCAGATATGGGAGTACCGGTCTAGGAATCATTAGTTAGTATCAAATGGGTTTTTGTTAATTTGGAGATTAATTTAGAGAACATTAGTGAAAACCCCAGGGATAAGTCCAAGTGTAAGAAAGAAATCTTAAAACATTTGTGATTTTTTGTGTAGACTGTTTTCCTAAAAATGTAATCCATTTTAGGATAATACAAGTGGACGCAAGATCTAGAACATATGTACCTAGGGGTAATAACTGTAAAAATGGTAGATTGAGAATTTACTATATCATATCCTAGTTCATGATATAGTGGCCTAAATGAAAAATTATTTTGAAAATACCTGGGGATATGCTATAGTAAATTTACATTCTTTGTAATAAAAAATTATAATCGATTTAATTATAATGTTAACAAATTCGTTTATGGAACCTAATATGAAAATTTACTTGGTTCTACAGATTGGAGAAGAAGAATCATTGGTTGAACCAAAAGTATCATATATCAAAATCAAAGATTTCATAGGGGAATGAATCTTCAAATTTATGTTTCCATATTCATGTTTTAGATATTATCATAACTTTTTGTTTTATAATTAGTTGAAAATAGGATCATGGAATCAAAGATGATAATTGTTTTATTTAGAAACCAATATGTCTTATAACTGAATAAGGGAGAATAATTAAATGTTTTATAATTTTATTATATTCTCATTATGATGAAAAAGGTTAGTTTCAGAGTCCAATCTAATGTAGTTAGGTTTATATCTTAAGATAAATTAAATCTTTAAGTGCTTAGTTATTTTTGGTATATTCCTAATGTTATGTGGATTATTAGAAATATCTAAGGATGTTTCTTCAATAGAATTTATATAATGGTTTGGAAAAACAATTTAAATAGAGTCAATATCATTGAAAATATATTTTATGAAAATATTATTTTTTAGAGGTAATTATTGAAGAACACATGATTATTGGATGAATAACCATCTAGATTAAAGGGATAGTTGATTTTTATTAAAGTGAGCTAGATATTATTAATATCCTTATAATTTATTAATTATTTATTAAAAAATTTATCCATGAAAATTTTGGTAAAGTTTATCTCATTTTTGGGGTGATGATATATATTAACTAGGGTATGACCTTAGGAAATTGCGGTTAATACTTTTTTGGGTTAAGGATAATGTTAATATTAGGAGGAATATATGTTTTTTGTGCGTTCTAGTTTCATAGAGATTCAAATGGTTTAATGAGAGTTTTATTTTAGAGATTTTATTTCTAGGGTATATACATACTTGATTATATGATTGTATGAAAAATTAATGTTGTTTGAGGAAAGATAAGTATCTTGATATAGCTTAAGAGTGTAAGATAGATCTCATATTATATTTTATATCCTGAATGATGAACATGTTAATAATTACTAACCTAATTTCATAAGTTATTAAAAATAATTATTTCAAGCATGAAATATATTTAAGGGGGAAGAATGTAATAACACAAGATTTTACTATTCTTTTTTCCCTTTTAATAAACACTGTGTTGATAGTATTCTTCATAAAAAATACCAAACTAAAAAAATCCAAGTCATATTAGATAATAAAATTACAATAAGAATAAAACTAATTGTAGGTAAAAATATTTCCATCAATTATAAATTGATACAAAATGTAGTTAGTAATACTCCATATTTTAATAGTTAATTTTCAATAAAAGTAGTTTTTATTTATTAGTTTTATTTTAATTTTAGTGATAAATTTATAAATTTTATAACTTTGATTTTATAAAATGAAAAACAATTTTTAATTCATCATTCTGAAATTATATTAGGTTGAATTTTTTAGTTTTTTTCTAAAATAATTGATTTTTTTGTTAATAATGAAAATAAATTTTTTTTATCAAAACATTCACTTTTGTGACATTATATTATAACAATAATGAATTAAATTTTTTGCATAATTTTTCTATAATATTTGTATATTTAATAATTAATATATATCATTTAAAAATAATATGTTAAATTTATAAAACACATATTTAACATTTTGGAAACTCATGTAATATTTCACACTAAAAATTATTTTTAAGTGAATACATTAAAATTTAGATTTAATCAATTTTAGAATCTTAATAAAAAAATATTTCATTTTTAGATCACAAGTTTCAAATAATTAAATAAATTTAATTTAATTTTTGAGCATAAAATTTAGATTATTAATATTAATGTAAAAGACCATGATAACGAAGAAATTGTAATTTTCAACGAATTGTTTCGTTGATGTTGTTTAGTTAATATCAAATAAGTTGAATAGATATATTTTATATAATACAAATATTATTTTTAAACACATATATACTTATATTAACATACATTTAACTAGTAATTAATGCTAAATATTACTATGAACCCCTAATAATTAAAACATAATTTTTCTAAAAAAATAGTTTTTCTGTATATAAAATGTTTTAATTTAAAATAAGTTTTTATATTATTTAGATTTTCAATTATATTTAATATATAATAAATTTAGGTTAATCATACCAAAATATTTCTAATATTTTTTATTTTATATGTTTAGTAAAACATAAGTTACTTGTGAAAAAATAGTTACCACAGTAAAAAAAATAGTATAAGTAAATATTTATGAGTAAATGAGGTAAAACAAGTTCTAAAAATATATAGAAATAGTATTATGAGTATTTCTTGACCAAATATTAAATTTAAATACATTATTTATCACTTATAGAACCATGTACCCTTAAATAGTGTTATTCGATTATAGAAAAATAATGGATGTTCAAAAAAGAGTCATTTTCTTCACTTAAAAAAGGGGTTCACTTCAACCCCTCAAGGATACACATAATATAAAAATTTCATTGAAAGAATGACCAATTTTCCTATCCTATAATTATATTTCACTACCTAATTCCCATAATCACCATATTTTATTCGAATCCATTCATTCCTTATGATATTTTGAAGAGAATGCTCAAGGAACCAAAGTGAGTATTACTTACTCTTTAAATTTTCTTCTTAATATTTCCCTTGTAAATATACACAAAAAATGTTAATATAATGACCTCAGTATGATTATTACACTGAATTATTATTATATTAATTGAAAAAACCCTTATTCCTTTATTTCTATCCACTTATAAGAACAAAATAACGTTAACCGTGCAATATTTGGACTACCGTCTCCATGAGGTAATATTTGTAGTTTTTCTTATTGATTTTATTTATTTTTACAAAAAAATAAAAAATATGATACAAAAAATGAAAAAAATAAAAAGAATATCATTAATTTTATATTTTAATTATATTATACACTTCTTTATCCATACTCATCAAATGTGATATATTATGTTCTTATTTTGGTTTGTTTAAGAACCAACATGAAAAATGATATAAAAATTTATAGTGGATAACTATAGAAAAATAAAACATAATTTCACTATAAATTAATAAAAAATAAGGATACTTTTTATGGGGTTTTAAGAGTTATATTAAGTATTTAAAATTATTATTGTAATATAATATTTTATTTCTAAAATAACCAAAATAAGGCGACACCAATTCAATTTTAACAAAAACATAAGAAAAAACTATATAAAAAATAAATAAAATATGATAATTAATAGTGTATATCAAATTAAATTTAGATTAATATGGTTCATAATACCATATATAATAAACCTAATTTTATTATTCAAGAATTCAGGTGCATGCGCATAATGAATCATGAACATGGTAAGGATTTCTTGTCTCTAATTGTCACCCATTGAGACATTTTTGTATAAATATTTTTTTTCTTTGAAATGGTGTATCTAATTACTCTAATATTTATTTTCATGATCCTTTATTTATTCATTTTATTAAATTTTCATTTTAAAACATATCCTTAAATGGGGTTTGACTTGAAATTTTCTATGGGTTTTAGAGTCTCTTTGTCATAAATTTAATTTTCTTGAGATGTGTTTGATATAGTTAACCATAATATACATTTTTATGGAGTATTAAATCAAATATTTATATCAATTATAATGAATATATTTAATCTCATGTTATGTGAATGTCTATTTAATGTTATATATATATCACTCTCTTTTTATTGTTTTGATACCATTACCATACGGGTTTTTGTTTACCCAAATCCCTTCATTGAGTTTAAATGTTAATTATTGAACTTTTTTAATACATGATTTGATTTATACACCTTAATAATTTATTTAATGGTATATTATATTTATCTAATTTATAAAATTACCTTTCTATTCCAATATTTTACCTTGATAAAATTTCATTCTCAAAATTATATAACTATTGATACTAATTTTAATCCTCTTTAATGTATTCTTCCCCTACTTGTCAATAATTTCCTTTCACACTAATTTTATCCTTTATAATTTTAAACCTAATTATGTTTTATATCATGTGACCTCAATATTTATATTCTCATATTTTAAAAAAGATTAATTTTTTTATCATTTTTTGATGTGGGGTTTTAATAAATATATTTCATTTTTTAAAATGTTTTCCATCCTTTCAAATAAAATGTTTGATCCTCCACCACAATTTCTTTTGATAACCTTTAATAATTTTAATGAATTAATTATGAAATTTTATTTTTGATAATTGTTTGCTGAACTTTTTCACTTCAACATTTTGAGAATAACTTTTGAAAGGACTCATTACATTATCTTTTTTTGATAATTATAAAAATGTTTTATATGGTCACATTTTATGATTTCTTCCACGTGATCACACATTTACTTCTACTTTATCATTTTATATGAATCTTTCCTTCAAAAATTTCAGGGTTTTTAGAATAATTTTTTTTCTATTAGTTTTATTAAATATTTATTTTAAAATGATTTTAAAATATAAAGGACATTTCTTATTTTCAAAGTGATTTTTCTAAAACTCATAAAAAATTGTTTTTTAAATGAGTTATTATATATTTATATATATTATTACTTATCAAGGATGTTATGAAAATGTTATCATCAACCTTATTTCACTATATGGATTATTTAATTTTCTTTTATATAGATGATATGATCAATCACCAACTTTTTTGCTAACCATCCCCAATTAATGTGAATAAATTTTATTCCAATGGATTTAATTTATGAACAATATATTTAATTTATTTCAATAAAGGGAATTCAACTAGATTCTATTCATTGATTAATTGGGTAAATTACAGACTTAATTATATAACCATTATCTATATTGTGTAAATATCACATTTTTTTTATCTCGATTGAAGGGAATTTAACTATAATGTCACTAAATATCATTGGATATCCATTTTTTCCATGTATTTTTAATTTTGTTGATTTAATTATGTGAATTAATTTTAAAAGGATTTGAAACGAAATTTTTTTGAACATATTATTTATAATGTGTTGAATGAAACCCATTTTATTTCTATTGATTTTTTTTATATTATGTGTTATTAATTTTCTATGGAATGAATAATTATGTATAAATAATGAGTGGTGTTCTATATCTACCTCCAATGAATTAGTTAAAAGTATCTCATGATATAATGTATTCACGAGTACATTTTAATTTCTCATATGTGTGAGCACTGATGGTGTGGCTTTTGAATATAATGTTCTTTATATGGATGTTTATTCCATATTTGAACGATGTTATTAATTCTTTTCTCACACAATCATGATCCAGATCCTAAAATTAATGTTCCTTATATCGATTTTATTCAATGAATTTATTCTCTTTCCCATGAATATGTTATAATATTTTAGGTTATGTTAATTCGATAATTTTTCTACACTATTTTGATTAATAACTTTTTCTATATTATCGTATTTATGGGCTATGTTTTGTTAGGTATATGTTTTTGGTTATCTTTATTATTCCCATATTCTCTTCTTATTCACACTAATGATCATTTAATTTTATCGCTTATGTTTACCCTTACTAATCATTTGATATGAACATTTATTGTGTTTCCCTTTCCCCATGTTATGAATAAAATTAATACATAAGATGTGTCTAGAAGTGTATCATGTGTGGAGGATTTGTGGGAGATGATGAAGACTTATTATGGATCAATTAGTTTCTTATATCATGTAAACAACGTATATTTGATAAAAATAACCCGGGATCTACGAGTCAAATATATTTTTAAATTTTCTAATACTATAAAATAAATAACATATTTTGATTGTAAAAGTTATATTATGTTTGAAGGATCTTGAAATTAATGTTGTGTTTCAAAGATAGTGTGTAAATTATGTTTTTTTGGATCTTAATAAAAAAGTATGGGATTGAAGAACGTCAAAAGGTATCATGGTTTTAGAATATTATATATTTCATAATTATTATATTTATACATTAAATAAACTTTTAAAAACAAAAATATAAGGTGTTCATTAGAAAATAATGTCACTGTTTCATGGAGGTGGTAGTCTGAGCATGCACACATGTGAGATTTTTTTTTTATAAAATATAGAAATAAAATAAAGTAGATAAATTTTTACCTTTTTATAACCATATTTATGTTATTATTATCATATTTATTAATTAAATCCATTTGAATGACATGGAATTTGGGGTAGAAATAAAGAAAAATTCTCAGCACTTCATAGAGGTGGTAGCAGACTCATACACACAAGAATTGTTATCATTTTCCAATAGATAGTCATTTAAAAAGATATATAATATAATATCCTTATATAATGGTAATAATTTTATAAATTACATATATACACATTAATTTAATATTTTTAATCATCCATTAGGGATGGTGAAGAAAAATAAATTACTTCACTTAATGGAGATGGTTGTCTTTATATACACATCAGCGATGATTTTATTTCCCATAGGATGATAAAGTGGTAGAAAATAGTTTATAAATAAATAAAATAAAATTTAATTATATATAATATACTTATTTAATTAGATTATAAATTTTAAAACATATTTTAAGGAGGTAGAAGACTAAATAAACTTGAAAGAGTTCTTTTAGGGATTATACGTCTTCCTTGGATAACAACCTTTATCTTACACCTTAATCATTCTAAAATTCATTTTTTTAGAAAAGAAAGACCTATCTGAACTATGGAGAAGATTTTTTAGTTGATATATTTATATATATATTGGTTCATCTAAAGTTATAAATGTTTTTGAATAAGTATGGAGAAGATTTTCCCTTTTATAATTGAGGGGAGTGACACACTTATAATTTTTCAATGTTTTAAAATAATATAAAGTATATTTCATGGAAAAGTGGCCCAAAGGAAACAAAATTTTATATAAAAAATGTTGTAGTCCTGAAAAAACTCAAAAAATCATATTTCAACATTTTTAAGATATATTTTAAGCATTATCTCAAATTTATACCTTTTGAACACATTTTATCTTTTACTCAGATAACATAACTATTTAATTAGGTAATTTATTTATATAACCAAAAATAAAAGGGACCATGTAAAAAAATTGAAATATAATGATTATAAATATTTAATCCATTTTATCTGATTCAATATAAAAATTTGGAAGAAATTATTATTAAAATAATTATACAAAACACATGCAAGAACAATTTTTAGAAAAATTACCATTTTAAGCATAAAAATAGTTTTACATTAAAATTATTCATATTATTGTCTCTCATAAAATTAATTTTATTGAAACTAAAAATAATTTATATTATATTTTTAAAATTCCAAAACAAAATTTATCTTTCTAACCACATTATTAAATGCAAAGATCCAAAATTAGTTTTAATTTAGAATAAAATATAACCTACGTTAAAGAAAAGTAAATAATGGGTTGAAAAATTTAAATACTACTGTTAAATTTTTTATTTTAACCCTTAAACAAATATTTAGTCATGAAAAAGGTTATATAAATTTTTATGTCAATATTATAACCCGATGATGTCATAAAAGCTATGGTATTTTGTATAAACTGTATTTTTGACTATTTTCCCAAAAATCTACATCTTCAAGAAAACCCCCAAATTTTCTCTTAAAATAAATATGATATGATAAATCCAAAAAAGAATTATATTTTTTTATCAAATTTAAGTTTTAATATTTATAAATTTAATTTTTAAATAAAATAATGTAATGCATGGAAAAACATTTAGTTAAAATTATTACTATTTTGTTTTTGATTGAAAATTTAAATAAAATTATTTACAAAACTATGACAAATTTGAACCCATAAAATTATTACTTATAAATGATAATAAAATTTCATTAATATGATTAAATAGGTTTTCTCACAAGATCTGTGATATCTCTCACCACCACATGACTCTTGTGTTTCATCCTACTACATATCATATTTATTAAAACTAGCAACACACACTCCATTTGGTACCCCAATAACCATATATAGGGAGATCATATGATTAATTATCCATAAAACCAATACACATATCCCCTAAAAGTTTCAAAATAATCAATTTTAATCATAAAAGATTATAAATCTCTTAAAAAGACACAACTCATCTCTCAAACGAGATGATTTTTTATCATGCCCAAATCCTCATGCACCATGGTTATTTCATTATGTATTTATAGAGACCTTTTCTCATGAAACATCTATAACCAAATGATCCAGACATTATAGGTGAAACCTCACCTAACCATTCCCCCATATCATCCCTTTCTCCTTCCAACAAGAATCATACCATAAAGGGTCAATATCCCTTTTTGACATTCCTAGATTGGAAGAAAGTGTCCCACAACATTCCATTATTGAATCCTATTTTATAATTATCCTTGAATGGTTAAAAAATGCATCCTATAATCATCCAAAAACCTTTCTCCCTATATATGGGTAACCAATGTGCCTTAAACTCCATCAAAATACACTATAACCTCTCAAGGTCCTACCCACATGTCATCTTAAGGGACTATACAAGTACATCCAAAAAAACCCATCCATACACCTAGATTATTTCAAATGAAACCACTATTAATTTTCATCTGTTATCATAACCTCAACCTCGGATTCACATAACATACACAACATTATCTTTGTATCCCAGTCATTTCTTGAAATCCACCCATTGACATGTCTCATATTTCATTTAAGGCCAATCAAACTAATAAAACACCAAAATTACAAGCCTCATGATAAGCATAGATCACACCAATCCACATAACATTTAATTTATGAAATTTATCACTCTGTTATTCCATCATAAGAGTGTATCTATCAAATAAATCTTATAAAAGTTCTCAATAACACATGTGACCCAAAAAAGTGGACACCCTGGTGCTACCCTATCATACCATTAAACTCATGCCATCTTGAGTCATATCCCATCAGTCCTTATCGTATGTGCTTAACCAAATAGTCTAACATTACTCCCTTATATTTCATTCCCATCTCACACACAAATAATGCTCTATGATTTCACATCCAACACTATAACCTTGTAATCCCCCTCATTCATATACCACATACTCTATTGCACCTCCCATGCATTAATTAAAACACAAAGAATCCTTCCAAACTTCCCACATCGTATGGAACCCACTAAACTAGGATAACCCCTATCTTGGATTACCTTTGTATATCACAAATAATCTCTTAAAATAATTGGAAGGTGACCTACTTATCATTTATAACATCAACTCACCAATATAACGAGTTTCATATCAATGTCACTAGGCTCTCCCACATAGCACATTGGTCACATACCACATAAGTCAAAACCCATAGATCAACATCCACACTCCTATATCAGATATAACTACGAAATGAAAATTTTATTACACCCAATCAATGGCTCTCATATATATAAATTAGGCATCAAATTCCCATTATAAATACTAAATATTGGGAACTATTTATCACCGAGAATCTGCATACCCCATATCCCCTCGAGGAACATGGTCACATCCACATGCATATAAATGATATCACCCTTTTTAATTATGTATTTGAAAAATCACAATTTTATAATACATTTAAGTATTGTTCCACTAAAAATTTATTTTTGAAATCACCAAATTAGTAATTTTTTTATTTTAAAAATCCTAAACTTATTTTATTTATAGAACCAGTATCCCAATAACACATAATAAAGAACATTCCAGGAGAAACTACATGATTGATATATTGAATGAAAGTCCACTATGTTTCCACCTATGGTAAATAGAAATACTAATTTACAAATAAAAACAAAATAAATCTTTATATTTGACAATAATAATCTCTAACATAACATCAAGAACCCATAAAAACAATAAAAAAACCCTAAAAATTAGTCTTTGGATCATTCATGTTAAATCAAATCACATGAAATAACATATATCCCTAGTTCCAACCAGTCTTGTATCTTGTCTAATAAATCATAAATAGTTATAAAAAAATATGTTATACTAATTTGTAGCTTTTTTTCATGGTTCACCCCATAATAACTAAATTAGAGCATTGTGTGCCCTCAAATGAAACTCTTCGTATGCCGGAGGCTAATGACTGGTAGTTGGGGTATGTGGTGTTATAATAAGAATATCATACACTTATATCAAATTATAAATAATAATATAAATACAATGCAATTATTCATCAAAATATAAAATAAAATGAAATAAACAGTATAAACACAGCTGAAAAAACGAATAAAATGTGCCACATGCCACAAAAAAATGAACTATACAAGGAATACACCACAAGATATAATGGGATAATATCATACACAACACATACCAGAAGTAAAAAAACAAAAAAATACTAAACTGTCTTGGGTCCCAAACTTGTCCCATATTATAACCCCATCAATTATATCCACCACAACTGCCCAATATCAGACCACCTTCCTACCCGTACTTCTGTTCTTGAGGTCCTATCAGGTACCCATGTGTCAGGGCCTCCCATGAAGTGTGTGTGTATAAATTTGTAGGACAAAACAAATATTTTATGTAAGATAATCAGTATATATTGTGCATCTAAAATGTGATATGATCGGAATAATAATTTATTTTTTCCCTACCTACCTTTTTGTTTTTATATGACATTGAACATGATATATCAAAACATAGAGGGAAAGATATACTGACCACATAACCATTTCATATATCATACACCTAGGGGGATGAAAAATTCTCCCAGAACAATCTCATATATCACAAACCTAGGGGGAAAGAATGGACTGCCTGGAAATCATCAATTGTATTATACATATAGGGGGATGAAAAAATCACCCTAGAACCATCACATATATCATACACCCAAGTTGAATAATAGCCTTTCTAAGAACAATCTTATATATCACACACCGATGGGGAAGAGAAGACTACCCAGAAATTATCTCATATATCATATAACCTTTTGGGAAGAGAAGCCCTCCTAAAAACAGTCTCATATATCATACACTCAGTGGGGGTGACCCACACTAAAACCATATCATGTATCATACACATATGGGGGATACAAAACCACCCTAAAACAATATCATATATCATACAACCATGGGGAAGAGTGTCCTATCTAAAAAACATCTCATATTACATATATAAAGTAGTTAAGAGTTTCCCGCTATGATATCACCATATATCATTATAATCAAGGGGGTTAGTCTACCAACCATATATTATCATATGTTACAATCACTTGGGCTGAAAATTCATCTATGAATGATATAAATAATCAAGGTTACCCTCTCTTTTTTAATAAAATAATTTGGTTACAACATTAATACAATGATATAATTTTTTCAATCATCTCATTCTAATAATTTCATAGATAACACAAAATTGGTGCACACACTATGGTCCCATAAGACACATCAACGTTTGAACACCCTTTAATGGTTCATTAATATCACTCCATAATTGAGTTTTGAATCACCACTAACTAAGTGGGCATAACATGCCTCAACATTTCCATGATAGAGTCATGGAATAATCATCTACATAAGAAATAAAATTTAGGAAAAAAAAGTGTATCAAATAAAGTCCAAATCACTTCCATGTTAGGATATGTTGTTCCTCAAACACCTAACCAACACATAAATACTCTCCATTATATTATTTTTAGGCTTCAATTCATAAACCCCCACACTCATAGGATCATAAGAAGCTAAATTTATATATTCCAATGTCCACTATGTCTATTCATAGAATTTTAACCTCTCTAAAGTCCATATATAACATAATAAATATTTTCTGTTAGGGCCACAACCATAGACTAACAGGGAATAAATATTAGTTTTTAATGGTTTGCTGTGGGCTATGAAACATTATTTATTATTATGGGGATTAAAATAAACAATTCATTTTCATTTAATGTTTGATTATACACAAGTATATAGACCACATATTTCATGATACATAATATAATATATAAAACATATAAATATGTCAATGGAAAACCTACATTATTTAGAGTTATTCCCTTTAAAAGAAACTCAACCACTTATACCAATAAAGATTGATCAATCTCTATCGACCACTACCCATGAACTCGTGTCTCGGTTGATCTCCCATTGCTTAACCTAGTATAACTTGGTGAAGACACACCTTGGTAACCACGTTGAACTCTATAGCAAAAAAATCCCAAATTATCTTCTTAACTCATCTATAAATTTTACCCAACTAATGAAAATTTATAGATAAATCAATGATGATACATTCTTTATGAATTGTTATGAAACATATTATGTTCAATCACAAATAACCCCCTTTATCCACCAAATAAAAACCTAATCATATCAAGATAATTCCACTATGAATCAATATATTTATAACTCAACCTCTAGTTTAGATACATTATTATCAGTAGCTAGCAAATTAAAATAATAAACAAGGAAAAATGAAAAACTACACAAAAAATTATATGAAAAAACACATTAGATTTCAATTAATCAAGGTTGATAAAAGAGAGATGATTAAGGAAGGAGGAGATCAACCTACCCCTATTTGGAAATTTTGAAAATAATGAATTTGGAGAGGGTATAATTTTAAAGGCCCAAAAACAATATTTCCCATGGAAAACAATTATACATCATGTTCTTTGTGACGTGAAATATAGGTATAAAATCACAATTATTCTTCTAAACACTCCTCATGGTTTGTCCCTTCTAGTCATCCAATGGTACAACTCCTTTATCAAGAACAAAAAAACTATAACATCACTTTTCAAGGTTATGTTGAAGAATGAACCTATTCATCCATGAATAAAACCCACATTTAGGGCAGCCTAACAAATCATGATCACCCACTAGGGAATGGTTGAGTGCTTCATGGTAAAAACTACCACATGGAGTATCCTAGTTCTCCCATGTCTTATAATCACTCAACAATATAATCTCCACTCTTTGGCATGCGACTTCCCCCTTGAGAAACCCTTTGGACTTATCCCTCACTCATGTAGTGTATTGTGCATTATACTAAATTTTGGTCCAATATAGAATCCTTACCAATTGAGTAACCATTACCTATCACCATTATATACCAGGGTATCATTTATTTATTAGGTACACTACAAATCCTATTAAACCTTACATATTATAAATTTAATCATTACATATCAAGGTCGTTGCTAATTTTCCTGACCCCTGTGTGTTAGCATGACCCTTTTATATCATCTAGATTAACCCATACATAGCGAGGACTTACAATTTCATGAATCATGCATATCAGAGTTACCCCTACATATCATCCATTTCAACCCTTACATAAAGAATTTATAAATTTTTAACACATACGTATCATTGAGTAAATCATATATATCACAAGGTGAATCTTATTTATCATAGTATTGAACAATACTTCTCCAATTGTTCAATATTTAATGTATGGGAAACCCTTATAAATTTCATTTTCCACCAAGCAACCCTTACACATTGAATTTACCATATTAAAACCTTATGTATGGAATTACCTACAAGAAACCATTTCTTATTTCATTTTATATAGTCAACCCTTATTTATTTTTTATTACCACTATAACCCCTTATATATTTATTTTTATACAAGAAACCCTTATTTATTTAATTAGACATATGTAATGGTTACATATTTCATTTACTATAGAATACCCCTATTTATTTCCTTTATGATAGTAAAACCTTATGTATAACATTATCAACAATAAACCCAGATGTTTTTTATTTTCTATAGAAAAAATTACATATTTTAATATTCACTTAAAACCCTTATCCATTATCCTATCCATAGAGAACCCTTATATATTTATTTTTCAACTAGAAAACATTATATATTTCTTTTTCTATATAAACTTATCCATTAAATTTAACATATATAGTAAATATTCAAGGCAAACCTTATATATTACTACGACATAGTCAATTACAATTTATTGGAATCATAAATATATTTAAAAAGAGTTCTATAATTTTTCAATATCACCTCAGAACCTCCACATATCAATTCCATCACTATCAACATCACTTAAAACAATATAATCCTCTTAAATTCATTAAAAACAACTTCAAGTGATTCTAATTAATTCTATGGCCTTTAGAAAATATTATTCAATAAAAGTCCAAGTCAATTTGTAGAAAGAGTGTTTTACAAGTATGGTGATTTAATCACTATTCAATTAATGTAGCACCTAATATAGCTTCAATTCAGATGAATCAAATCCTCATCCACCATCTATCATCAATAAATCCAACACACAGATTCATTATTGCAAAATTTTATAACTATTATATTCTTATTTCAAATCACAATCCTCCAAACTTCCTCTAATTTGAAATAAAAAATTCAAATTTACCTAGAATTTCAGCAACCTATAACTACATGGTTTATTATAGAATTAGTTATCTCTATGAATAATGTGTATGGGTCAATTTATATTTATATAGATTACAAATATATCAATATGATAACCATAAAAAAGTATACACTACCATAATTAATGATTTTTTGAGGAACGTTTTGAATCTCAATTCTTCTCAAGGGGGGATCATCATTATAAATATAATTATCCAAAATTTCAAGAGATAAATTATTCAAAATAAAATCTATATATTAAATGAACACAATTATTTCATATTAATTCCATTTGTGATTACAAAACCCCAAAAAAATCATGTCCTTGATTAATATTTTATTTATAGACTATATTGAAAAAGTTTTTTATTTTTTTATTGAATATATTATCACATATCCCAACAGAAAATAATAACATGATTACTATAAAAGTATTGATATAAATACATTAAATGAGGGAATATTTTTTTAAAAACATAGAAACTATGACTTTTGGATGATACAAAACAAATTATTATGGTTTCTGATCACGGAAGAGAGAATATATATCACTACAGCATCCCCTTCACCAATAGTTGGTGAGGGTCATCCTATATCCCTAAATAGAGATTCAAATCCACATTTCTCCCATTTCTTATACCTTGATTTCATATCCCATTTCCCTCACATATCCCTCAACCTGAAAGTCCCTAAATTATTTGATAGATCGCCACAAATATTTCTTTGTACTTCGGTGTTCAATGATGATTTCGCTTTGCTTACTCTGACATTGATGGCATGATTAAACCAATGATGATCATTTTTGGAATCCTTTTAAAACCTATTTTTTTGGATCCTAGGGTTTATTTGAGTGAGTGACTATAGGGATGCTTGGCTCCAAGAATATCATGATACAGTTTTCATCTGAAGAAGATCTTGTCATGGAATAATAGAGTGCACCTCATACGTGTAATGGATCATGTTTTCTTCTCTTAAAATGGTCATAAAAAATTATTATGAAGCACAATTCACTAACCATGGTGTTATGGGATGAATTTATAGAACTTAAAATCCACTTTTATTATCCTTCAATCATCCTAATGCTAGGAATCTTGGTAGGGAATTATCTATGTTCAAATAGTAGGACTAGGAAAATGAGCCTTAGCCCAGTTGGTAAGGACTCTGTAAGTGCCTCCAAGCGACCAGGGATCAAATCAAGGTGGAGGCAGAATTTCTAAGGGGTACTGTAGTAGTACTATAGCGGGAAATGTGCAGTACTGTAGTAGGTATTGTAGCAGGTACTGTTTGGCACTATAGCAGCGGAGAATATGCCCCCATTTCAGCCTTCAGGCCACTGATTTGGTCCCTGATTCTAGTAAGGAATTCAGGTCACCCAGGCCTTCGGGTCTGTAAGGCCTTTGGGCCACCTCAAGGCCTTCGGGCCACCTTAAGTGCAGATGCAAGCCAGATAACCTATAAGGAACAAGCTCTACAAGGAGGATGAGGAAGGAACTTTCACTTTATCAGAAGCTAAACAGATTGCATGAATTAGAGGGTATGACACCTGACATCGGGACAAGCGTATGCATGCATAGGAATTCTTAGTCGAACATCCATGCAAAGGTGGAGAGCTGATTTCACGATGAAGATGCTGGGGAGGAGATGTTCCAAGTAGTTAGTCTGGGTTGTATGTAATGTTGAAGATGACGTGAAATGAATTTTTCTAAGTCTTATGGGCCATGTAATACTTACGCATATGGGCCTTGTAAGGGTTCCACATCACCCCTTGAAAGGTGGATTATCAAAAATCAATAAAAAATGAAGGCCTTCGGGCCATTTGAGAAATAACAGGACTAGGGTGGTGTGCCACCCGATTTCACCGAAAACATGTGTTGAAGGTTATTTGTCTAAGTCACCTATTGAGTAATTTTGGATTTCCATTGGTTAAGAGTTTTAATATAAAAAAAGTCATTTTTGAATCACTGTGTAATTTATATAAGTTGTGTAAGAAACTGGGTCAATATTTGTCATTTTGTAGATGTTGGTGGTTTATGAAAAAGAGTTTTGGTTCAAATGAAGATTGTATAAAGAACCCTAATGTGTAATGAAATGAAATAATTTATGGTCAAGTGTTTTTAGGATCTGTTCAACATTCAGGAAAGTATTCAGGCGCTCTGGGTTTGGGTGAAATAGTCAAGGAGAAGAAGAAATGAGCAGAGGATCTTCCTTCTGATCCAAGGTCAGTAACATTTTTGATAGGTTGAAACATGACCCGAAGGTGGAAATATCTCTTTGATAAAAAGGGAACCTAGATATTTAGGTGGATGTAGTTTAAAGTCTTAAAGGATTAAGTGATCACCATAGAAATTTAGTTCTTTCAGTTGACAATTAGGTCGTAGGGGATGCACGTACTAGTGCAATGGTGGGTGCTAATCTAGATATGAAGCACGATTATTTTAACCAACTAGAGGATGATGATGTGAATAAAGGAGTATTTAATGATCATATTTTTTGTGATGAAACTCAATGTATGATTTTGGATAGAACTAAAACTCAAAATTATTTTAGGGGGTGATATTTACATAGCTGAGAGTTTATAATATGTTTAGATAGGTCCCCAAGGGGGGTGATTTCATCACTGATCCAAAAATACAGTTTTAACCAATCCACTAACAATGTTTATAACTCCTCATAAATATTTGATAAGTGGGGGAATGTATTTTATGATGAATGGAAGAAAGAAAAAAATCCACTTCGATTGTTGGGTTGTGATAAAGTTTCATTCAAAGATATTTTCCCATATGGAAGGAAAAACAACTTGACAGTGAGGGCTTCATCTCTACCCCCTCCCCCAATGAGAAGGATAATAAAGGACTACTCCAACATTACAAAGAGTGTGTCTACCATATCCTCTTCTATGGTGTCAAAGAGGGTCAATGATGATATTATCAAAAACTTTAATAAAGTAATTCTCAGTCTTAATGGGAAACTTTATATGAGGAAACTTATGTAAATAACTTTTCAAACTAGGGTTTATAGCTTCACTTTTTCCGGATATTGGTAATCATTGGCTACCCCTTCTTCCCTCTTTTTTGACATTTTCATTTTTATTTTATTTATAGTTAGATATTTCATCCTCTTAATGGAATTTTATAGAATATATATCCATCAAAGACAAAGAAAATTGATTAATCACCTAGGGAATTATTTTTCATTATAGTCATCATTTTATCGTGATTAACTGGGAGCTACTAATGCTTTTTGAGAAATTTTCCATTATTGTCTTTCCCCTAACTAAGCTAACATATAAGGGAATAAATTTTTTATATATGGATGAATATAAAGATAACATTAAGGATATAAAGAAAAGGGTAGTCCCAAAACCAATAACAATACTATTATTAAGTGGATAATGTTTGGTGATATATGTGTATGTTTAAAATAAATATTTAAGATGTTTCCATATAAAAAATAATGATGTGATATCCTATAGATTATTAAATATTTATATCAATGAATAAAATTAACTGATGCATAATATAGAGTTATAAAATGTTATATTTTCATTGAATGTTAGGAGGCATCACTAATATATAGATAATTGTGGCATATATACTGATACTAAAAGTTTCTAGGAATAAAGTAATGTAGATGGTTGGTGTTAATCAATTAATATGACTTATAAATACATTAACATTAAAAAATGGTGAATAAATAAGTAAATGATATTAGTAAAAAGGAACCTTCCACCTCATATATGAAAAGGATTGATAAGGATCATATCTTAATGGATACATAAATGATGGATTTGGAAATCATAAGGATAGGGAATACATGATACCTTTCCCAAATAATTTCATAACTATCCATATAAATAACTAAGTGGTGCAATGGTATAATATAAATCTTAAAAAGAAGGGTAATAAAACTAAATAAGGGATTATTTATGAATTAAATATTGATAAAGATTGAATCATTCAATTTTGAAATCAACTATGTGTTCAATAAAAACTAAAAAAAGAAGAAGAAATTTTTATATTATTAACATTACACATCTTTTTCCATACAATTAAGATATAACATGATTTATCAAGATATTTGGGAGAACGTATAGTGGGATAATGTGAAGAACAATGTTTTAGAGTACACCTTAAAGTGCTTCAAATACTAGTAAGTTAAGAAAAACCATTCTAAATACAATGGGGTAATTAAGCCATATCCTATACCAATATAGACTTGTGAGAACAAATGGGTTTATAGGGATGAAATCATCCACAACATAGAGTAAAATTACCCCATAAACCATAAATCATAGGATACATCTATAAATTTTAATGAATAATATAATAAAGAACAATATACATTATTACTTATTGATCTAGTTCATCCATACAAGTTTGATAATGATTATTGAGAAGAATCCAAGAAGAAATAATTTCTTCTCAAGTGTCCACAAGATTCATAGATCTCATGAGGCTTAAGATGGATATCTCTTCTGACAATAGTTTTCTAAAACCATATTTAATTGTAGAGATGAGTTTGATCCAAATAATAGTCTTATTGTTTTGCGTTATAACACATGAAATGAGTCAAAAACTTGAAGAAAACCCCATAAGTATTAACATAGGTTTATTTAGACCACCAATAACTGAAATTATATCCCTACAATAATTGATAATTTTTAAAAAATTATACAACATTACAACTTTTGAATAATTCAAAAATATTCCTCATATTGATTGTTTGACATTTAATAAATCATGTTATCTGTTTAAAATTCTCATAATAAATATATAATGATGATTAATTGAGTATTATTTCATTTGAAGTGGGAGAAGGAAGAATCTAACATGTTATCATACAACATGCATATACATGTACCTAAACAAGACTTAATAACCTTCATTACATCATGTTGGATTCCAATATGCAACATGACATGGTATGAGCCACCAAAATTTGGTTGTATCATTTACTGTATATTTTAACAATATTCCAATTCTACTAAAGGGTAATGTATCCACAAACGTTCACCATATGCTACGTCATATGTAATAACTTATGAAACCATACCACTAAAATTCTTTTGGATATCTTTTAATACTACTTTTAGAAATATAACATATATTTTCACCATAATCGACATCATATGTATCAACTTTGAAAACATTATCTATAAATTATTATAAATATCATCCAGAACCATTTTGGGCCATCTATAAAAGTTTCATATTCTTGGTTCTAATTTTTACAACTAAACAATTTTTCCCCCATGAATTTATAGAGTTGAAACTAGTTATGAATTCATGAATCAGTAAACATAAGAAACAATTATCATCTAACAAAGTGTCCAGAAACATAATATACAATGAGATCTTGTGTGATCTTTATCAAACATATTTCTATCCATAACTTTATCCACTATCTGTATAATATTCAAGTATTTATAATCATATAATATCTTTTTTATGACATATAGTTACTACAAGACATAGAATATTTCAATATCATATAGAATAATTATTCATTATCAATTATTAGATTATATATTATCCATGTCCATGAATAAACCCAAATTCATTCATCTATATAGATAAAAACATCACATTCCCCTTCTCTAGGGGGACAAGTTTCTCTCATGTACCATATTTATGTACTGACATAAATTTTCTATGTATAACACAATTCGGGTTCTTGATTTCATACTCATCATATGAGATGAAAAATCCAATCTCGATTAAGACTCAATTGTCATTATGATCATCAATATAAGCAACCACCCCTAATTATCTAAGAATAAAGGATTTCATAATAAAGGTATCAAAGTAGGATGGTTCTTATGTGAATAATATATAAATACATCAAAACTAAGGATTAAATATGAATCATGCACCCCTAGAACACCAACAAAATAGTTTATGACAATCTACATTATATACATGGTAGCTCATCTAGCCTTTCAAATTAATTTAATATCACATGAGAATATTATAAACAATTATGTTAAATTAAACCCATCCTAACCTTAATTTTTAACCAAAACCTATAATACTCCAAGTCATTTATCTATTAAGTATTACTTAAAGTTTTACTTTGAGAGGAAAATTATCGTTACACTTCATGAAATATATAAAAATAGTGTGAATGCGTAATAAAGTGGAGAGTACCTTTTGTATAACATGATTCAATTTTATGTTCAAAAAATTATTCAATAATACTAATCTAAATATACATAAGAGCTCATGTAACAATATACTGAATGATAAAACAATAGATAATACTTATGTTTCCTTAATTTTGAGGGAAGTGTTAAAATAATTAAATCTATATTCAATTACTAAAACATGTCTATATGATCATCTAATAGAAACTCACATTAGGATCATTTAGTGAGTAACATATATGAATAAATTTTGTTTGAATAATGGTGTAACTTAAGAATCATATATCTAATAATAAAATCATTGAACATAGTATTTGACTCATTTACTTCAAAATATCTAATGCTTGAATGCTAATACATTTTATTATGTACTTATAACCCATTAAAAACTTATCATAATCATCGATTGTGTAATAATTCCTTAAACATTTTATTTAGTTTCACTTTTAATAACAAAATGTAACTCTTGTCATTATTTTTTTTAACAATTCATATTAAAATCCCTTAAGATATAAAGTGACATTAACTTTGTTACAGTTACTAAATATAACTCATTATATTTATTTTAACCAATATACGGAAAAATATTTTAGGATATTATATGACATTCTCATTGAAATTTGACTGGAATAATCTTTTATTTATTTCAGTATATCTTTATTAATTCTAAATATCTTCCCACTAGCCTTATACAATCTATATTTTTTTAGAATATCATTCCATGATTCTTGATCTCTTTTATGTTAAGAAATAAAACATACTTACTTTTAGTGGGAATATTTAACAAACAAAAAATTGAATCAATATCAAATATGGTATTCTATGTGATTGAGTAGTATTTTGAAAAGAATAGATTATTATTTACAAAATGCCATTGACGGGTGTTAGGAGCTCTTTGATTATATTTTAATAAAAATATTGGATAAAAAAATTTATACTCGATAAACCATTTTCATCCTTATATTATTATCAAACATGTTATATAATTTGATAAATAATAATCCATGTACATCAAATAATTACATCATTGAATCATCGAACAACCATTATTTATAAACATATCATTTCATATAAGAGAAAATATATGATAATCCAAATACACATATTTTATTTTATCCAAGATTTTTGGTAATATATCACATACCAATTCTTAATATAATCATTCTTGATCCATCACTTAAATGCATAAATAAAGCTCCAATAATAAACCCTCTATCAATTTTTAACTCCAATAAATATTCATTTTTTTTAAATTTATATTCAATATCATATACCCTTAAAAATATGAGAATTTTCTCTATAAAATAACTATCTATTGTATACTATTTATAGATTTTATTCAACCCCTTCCGGTATTCTAAAAAATTCGTTCTCAAATGTTCATTTTTGCAAGAGTAAAATCACCTCCCATTCTTAAACATTCTTTCATTTGGTTTTGATGTTGGTATAGACTTTCCATATATAGTTTTATTATTTTTTGGATAAACATTTTACACTTTACCTTATATACCATCATCGTGGAACTTGATATTGGACATCCCATTTCTTACTCAGTAATTATCATCATATTTTGTGAATCAAGCAATCTTTTTTATGTCAAAATAAAATCAAACAAATTTTGTAAGTGATTATTAAATAAATTCCTAGACTAGATCATACTTATGTGATGAACTGAATCTATCTAGTTCATTGGAATTCCCAATAATATTGATAACATGAGTAGATATGGAAGCACATTAACTAATATTATAAAAAAGAGAACATTTTAATCTCCATGTCTCTCTTGTATAACTTCTTCTTGATTGTTCCTTTATAGAATATCTATATCCCAAAAAGAATCTATATTATCATTTTTATTTAATATATATTGGAACCATAAAATGAAGAATAAATGTTGATATATAAAGGTAATATTTATTTTTTTAACAATAAGTATATTTCTCATCTTGAATATATTAATTAAATAGAGGTTTCTTAATAAGTGCATTCTCCAACACATAGAAAATTCCATTTTTGAAGTTATATTATTAGGTCTTGTTACCAATATAGGAAATTACATTAATTATGTTTTTTCATCATTAATATAGCTCTTAAAGATAAAATTAAAAATGATTGTGATTCTATAATATCTATAGTAGAATATTTTATCATATGAGAATCGTGTTTTATAATCATTTAATAAATACTTTTAATAAATATACTCCCAAGAAATAATAAACTATTTTAAAAATACCATATCCATTAGTGTGAAAAGTTTAATATTTCCCTATGTAATGATTCTTATTTAATGATTATCTCACTACTTATCTTTTTTAGGTAATCCATTATCCCAATCAAATCATATATGAATCTTGTATGGTTGAGTAAAAAACACATTTCCCAACCCATTATATTGATAAACTCAATACCATTCCTTTGGTATCATTCCCAAGGTTTTATTAGTTATGTGTAACCCAAATAAAATTCTAAAAATGGTCACCTAATCTGATTAAGGTCACCCATTACATTCATTCCTTACCAAATAAAAACTAGGGCACCAAACTTTTTCATGAATTGGTATGGTTGGATGATTAAGGTCTTGCGAAGTGTTTAATTTTGAAGGAATTTAAGACACAGTATCTTTAATGAGATTTAATATCATAGTCTGATCTAATGTATTCTATTTAAATATTCATGTTTCTAACTATTTTATTTTAAATCCCTATTCCTCCCACTAAATCAATATATTCCAACCATATTGGCGTGTATCTATTCACATAACTCATATAGTATGTTTCTAACCTAAATTAAAATTTTACTATATTCACAAAAATCCAAATACATATAATTTATATGGTACATGAAACCCTATCATGTAATGGATTATAGTCAAATAAAATTAGTAATTACCATAAAAGTAAGCACAGGGAGATAGGTAGCCAAGCCTCACTTATATTTTCATAACATATTCTAACATTATAGTGATTATTTTAAACCTAAGTCCCTATATTGATGGTTATCTACCAAATAGAGACATCAACTCCATCATATTTATAACACCTAATATATATAAACAATAATTAACATTTCTAATGAAACTCATAACCTCATAAAATCCAAATTCAAGGTAATACTATATTAATTATCATACCTATCATATAACTCCTGAAATGCATGTATAATAATTTATATATATGTTTAAACACCTCTAACTGTAGAATACAAACATTTATAAAATAAAATTATATTCATCAATAATAAATTAGTAAAAAAATTGAATAAATGAATAATTCATAATTATAGGCATGAGAAAACAATTATAAAAAATCATAAATAAATTATAGATGCTTTATAATTTATTCCAAAATAAACTTGAATAATTCAATTTTATCCATTATAAAATTTTTATATTATCATTTACATGATTTTAATATAAAATATTTCATATTTTATAAAATAATGAAATTTTTTAATAATTTTATTATTAAATTATAAAAATTCAAAAATTATAGAACCACTTACCTAAATCATACATTTTTAAAACATGGTTTCAAATATGAACATGTAATGATTACATTTATGGCATAATCATAATTTAATTTAAACATTTTTACATTTCACATTATTTTAACACTGTAAATGCACTTTAAAACTAAATCAGATACTTTAAAATGTTGTAGTATTTTATTAGGTTCATGCTAGTGAATAAATTCAATAAATTTAACAAAAAATATAATTTTATTTAAAATTTTTTCCATTATGGATTTTTTTTCCTGGATTTTTATCTTAATGTTCATTCTATAAACCAAAAATAATAAAAAAATGTCTTTTAGATGATTTTTTAGTAGAAACTACTTTTAGTTAGGAATTTAATTTTTGGAATACAATGACTATTTTTATAAGGAATTTTTTATAGACTTTCCAATTTAGGAGAAATATATTTATTAACATACAAATTTGTAAAGCCTTGGTATTTCATGAAGAATATTAGAAGTCACAAAATAGAATAGAAATATTAACTATGTTGTGGTTTTTTCTAATTGTATAAGACACCAAAGGATAATTATTTATAATCATTTTCATAATCATATAAAAAAGAGGCAATATTTTATTTATTATATAATACACTCATTCATTTTGATCTATGGAATGGTCTTATCAGAACAATTCTATTTTCAATAATTTAATGACATGTTTTAGGTATATAAGAACTAAAACATTAATTTAAACCTATGATATTTAATGATTTATAGAAACCCCATTTTATAGTTTTGTTTTGTTCATTAAAAAATCAATCCAAACATTCATAGACAGTATATGATACCATTTAAGGGTTTCTAAGGGATGAATATCATCTAAAACCCAAAAGAAAAAAAATTCCAAAACACATTAAACCCATAATATACTTATATGTTTCGAATAAATAATAATAAAAATAAATAATGAGATAGGTTATACTATTTTTAAACTATATCCTCAAAAACATTTTTGATAATGATCAATGATAGGAATATAAACTAATCATTCATTATAGGTTGTACATAGGCTATACAATTATTTAAATAGTCAAGAAGGAACTGTCTCCTTAAAATTATTCTCTGGAACCTTCTTAAATGTTTGAAGAGAACAAGACCTAAATAATAATCTCATTTTAGGGGTTTTATCACATAAAATGAGTCTTATACTCTTATAAACCTCCATGAGGATAAACATTAGTATATATAGGCCACTAATAACTCAATTGTTTTCTTATATTGAATGAGACTTTTCAAAAAATGATTTGAAATTTTAACTTTAGAAACATTCATCTTTAAGACTCATATTTATTATTTAACATTTAAAAAATAATGTTATAAGTTTACATTCCTTATAATTATCCCCCTATAATGATCTACCATTTATGATTTCATTTGGATTTTGAGAACAAAGGAAAAAGTACATTATTGTATAACATGATTTTACACACACATCACCATGTTATAAATATCCTTATTATCTCATAGAGAATTCTAATATAATAGTTGATGTAGTATCATCCACTATAATTCAATTATGTAATTTAGTACATATCCCCAGATGAACACATCCGTAGATTTCTTCAAGGGTCGTTTAATGAAATCTGAAGTAAAGAACATCATGTGGGTTATGGGGGATAGAATTAACAATAATGACCAGTACATCACCATTTGATAATATTTATCATAGGATAAACATTCCAAGATATATTTAAAGAAAATTTCGAGGATTCAGGGGGCATAACTTTTTATCATATCTAATAAACATTTGAGGTTCACATAAAAGTTTGAGAGAAGAATTATTATTATTTAAACACATATTTGAAATTTATTATGAAATATAATATCTATATACAAGATAATTCTAAAAGTTCTTTCTAGAAACTTCATGTATTGTTGTGACATTTCTCCATATACCAAAAATGAGGCTAGAGTCTACATTTTTCACCAATCAAATTCTCATATGATAACAGTTACCACTCAACTATTCAATTAATATATATAGAACTATATGAAAATATTTGTATAAAGAAAATGTGTTGGGATGAATAAAGTGAATAACAGAAATGGGACTCAATATTGTATAAGAAATGAATTATTTGGTTCAAAAAATTTAGTAACATACTAAACTGGTATAGATTTTACAAAAAATATATGTAAACAATAATTTAATGGACTTATAGTTTGATAATAGAGATAATGTGTTCATTAAAATATATCACTAGTTATGAGTCATGAGGTTTGGAAATAATAGAAATACCAACAACAAGTAAATTGGACTCTTCTACACCCTTTATCATATAGGGGATGTGGCCTATCTATAAAAATTTCCACCAAAACATACTCAACTACATGATGTCTTCCTTGAATTTTTCTCTTTCTTTTGGAAGGTAATACATGATGCCTCACCTGTACTAAATCAATAGGTTTGAAAGTGATGCACATACACTCTTACATGGAAAATCTGATGAATATATTAAATTATAGAGGTAAGGTTCTATGAAACAAGAAAATTTACCTCGTGAAAGTACTTTGGAAATCCATAATTATGAAGAAGAAACATGGGAACCCTCTGTTATAAAGAAGAAAAAATACCCCCATATATTCTAATTATAGGATATGAATTAAAATTTCAAAGAAAAAATTTCAAAATGGGGAAGAATATAATGACCAAGACCTTTTCATTATAAAATTTTAATTCTTGAAACACATGATCATCATACATTGAATATATTTTCATTATGAAAAAATTATAATGTATAATATTAATAAATCTAAATATTCACACTAAATGGTAAAACACTATTTAATTTCATAATTATAAAATATTACATATAAAAAATAAATACATTCTGTAAAATGTATAATATTACAATAGGTTCATAAAAACAAATAAATAACATTGGTAGAATTTAAAAATTATTAGGGTTCTAGTCCCCAAAAAATGCCACTCCCTCAAAAACCACTATAATAAGAAAGAAAAGGATTAGAAAAAAGGTTGGAATATTGAAAATAAATTATAAAAAATCGTAAGAGAAATTAAGTGAATGATATGGGTAGGATGTAAAACGTATTGACAAAGTAGTTAATGCTAATATAACAATCAGAAATATGGCCATTAAAATAAAAATATGATCATTAGAATAGTAAAATTATATATTTAATTTATATTCCAATATATGGACATAAAAATTTCATAAAGGAATATTTAAATTAATAAATTTAATGTTTTAATTCATTTAATACAAATAATTTTTTTTAATATTGTTTATTTTTAATAATAAAACCTCAATATTTGTAAATCTAGATTATTTATAAAAAAACTAAATTTATTTTGATAAAATGGATTTACAATTTGTATTTAACATGAAAAAACTAATATAGTTTGATTTATTTTAATTTTATAAAATAGTTGAATTTTTATGTCAATAGCAGAATATATAAATCTATGTTTGAAATAATATTTTTTTTTTAAAAATAAACAATTTGATTAATTGGTTAAATAAATTATAGAAAATGTAAAATCATATATCTAAAACACATAATGAAAATTATTAAATGTAAAATAATAGTTTTTTAGATCACATAAAATGTTTTATAAAATAAAAATATAATTTTTAACATATTAGGTGATTTTTAAAAGAATCATTTTTAATAGTTATAAATTTATTTTAACAAAATAAATTAAATATTTCAAATAATGACATTGAAATTATGTTTGGGTGGAATATTAAATATTTTTCGTAAAAATTTAACCAAAGCTATAAATAAATGGTTAAATATGATGAAATAATGATTTAACAATGACATAATAACATAAAATCATCATCCAACACATAATCGTGAAATTTTTTATTCTATAAGAATGAATAAAACTATTATTAATAATTTAAAATTATAATATATCAAGTCTTACACATTAAATAATTTTATGTTCAGTATTGTAACTAAAAATAACATTCCTTCAAGTATAAATACCCCTTATCACCTCAACTTGAAAAATCACTTCAAAAATCAATCCTTGTTCCACAACTCTACCCATAACCCACATTATGGATCTTCATGATCTTGGAGAAGTTATAGTTTCACTCACCTAAAAGGCTTTAAGGTCATCAAATAAGAGGTGACACACCTCTTATGAAGTATGTAAAAAAGAAATATTAGTACTTCAAGTGAATCATAATGGATAACTTAGATCCTATCTAAGGGATAATTATTATCAAACTATAACACTACTATTTTTTCCATAAAAATATTTGGAATATATATTTTAATATTTTCAGAGCTAGGTTCTAAGATGGTTTAAGTTTTTTTAGGCCTTGTGATATTGGTATTGATAATATATATTAATATCATGCACACATAGTTCTCTTGAAATAGTTGAAAAAATATTAAATAGGTACTTAGAAAAGAAATATGATATCTTCATTGTGTCTGAAATGTGGGTTTTACCATAGGTGCGATGTAAACTTTGTCGGTGCAAGTTATTTAGATAAATTGATATCATGGAAAAAAATTAAAATAATAAAAAAATAAAATATAATTTTTTAATTATATTTTTATGTAGAGACAAATTTACCCTCTATAAATACAGTTTGTGGCCAATTAATAGGGTTAAAGGAATAACCTTGATAATTGAGAAAGAGTCTTAGAGGAAAGATTTTATAATAATGAAAATGTGTTGAGGATTTTTCTTTCCAATAGAATTCGAGGATCTCACCATTTATGCTGACACAGATTTGTTATTTTTAATCAAATTGTCCAACCTTTAGTTGGGTGTTTGACTTATTTTAATTTTTCACATTTTTATTTCCCCTTTTTAATGGAAACTGATTTTCCAAACAAGATAGGTTCATATATTAATTGATAAATTATGGTTGGAATTATTTATTTATTTTATTGGTTCTTCTATCATCATTCGAATGAAAATGAATTGAGTCCAACCTAAACATGGAAAAGATTAATTCATCTTTTGTAGTTACCTATTTATCCCCCATTTCATAGCATAATTCTTCACCAGTATTTACTTAGACCAAAGTTCATCAAATACCCAATATTATATTATTACACAACCATTCATCAACATAATGAGTTGATATCATGGGTGTAGTTTATGATCAAGGGTGTGATCTAGGTGTGAAAATGACAATGTGAAATCTTTGGAGGTCCGAGACAAGATTGGTGATTCCTAGTTTCACTTTGGGTATGTGATGGCAATGAGGTGTGATGATGAATCTTTTCTCAAGAAAATTGTTGGCTAGAATCAAGACACTGGTGATAATCAATCTTGGTATACCCAAGTCCATAATCTATGGGTGGTATTTTTAGTGGATGTAGCAGTGGAGATAGTTTAGAAGAATGACATGTTAATACTTCATATGTTTTTTGAAAATCCAGTAATACCCGACATGTAAACCATATAACAGACGTTGTATGGGATCCCTTGTTGTAGTGACAGGGTTACGCGTGAAATAAAATATCACATGCCATGTGACATGACGCTAGATTCCCAACAAAGACTCTATGATTACATAGGGATAGACTAACTAGGAACACTGGTACAGGTAGAGTACATGGGAATGGCCTAGTACTTATACATTTCCAAGTATAGGGGCATGGATAGTGGTACATTGGAATAACCACATATACAAGAGATGTGTAGAAGAACACATGCAAAGGCACATACAGATCCAGCTTTAAGGGTACATGTATTATACCATCTATAAACATGAATGACCTATTTTATGTGTCCATTTTTGGATATAAAATGGGACTTTTGTATAAATTAATTGATTAAACTTGTTAAAATGTAATTTTTTATTTTTTGTGGTAGGATATAGAGTTTGAAAAAAAATCAACAAAAAGGGATTAATATAGAAATATGAAAATAATATAGCACAACATCGGAATTTTTAATCTAAAATATGATTATTTGTTGATATATATGATTCCCCATGATTACGAGACAAGTGAAGGACCAAGTATAATGCTTCGAAATGAAAACCAAGTTGATTTCGAGTGAAACTATTTGGAAATCAACTTTACAAATCGTGCAAGTCATTCACAATGTGTAACATGAATAGTTACATAGATTGAAAATAATCCATGAAAAGGGTGGCCCTACACATCACATTTCGTGAATCTACTATTCATTATTTTTAACCTTTGGAAATTATAGGTTCATTCCCGAACCTTACACATCATGAATATCACATACACTACATTTGACTCTAAAAAACAAACCAAAAACTGATGTTTTTGTAGAAAAAATGGTGGACATACTTTTGAAACCCAGTGATGACCCATTATGACATGATTCCCATTAACAGACCATTATAGAACACTAGATTCTCTTCCATGCCTATAAATAAGAGTTTGAGGGGGGGTGGGGGGGGGGGGTGAAATAGGTTCGATTTGTGAGGGAATATTTGAATGACAACCTACTACACATTTATTTCCCAACATTTCTTTTTTATTCTTTTATTCATTCTGCAATGTATCCCATATCTAGAATCAACTAGAATTCCCCATCCATGGAAGGTTAGTTCAAGTGAGTGGTAGGGAAAGGGGTATTATTTTCCAATTACTATGCTTTAGTTTTGGAAATTAATGGAATACAACATTTTCACTTTCTTTTGTTAACTAGTTTAAATTGATAATTACATTTTAAATTCCAAATCCAGCTGGACTAGGGTTATATTATTTTTTTTACAATTTATTTTTTTGTTTATCCATATCCCCTCCTCCAAATTCCTATATATTTTCTATTGAACATATTACATTTTGATGGTGAGTTTTTTTCATTCTCTAAATCACGTTATGAATTTTGATAAGGACAGTTGTAAATTCGGTAAAAAAATTCCCAATTAAGAATTGCCATAATTGATAAAAACGAACCATTAAAACATCACAGACACAAGAAGGATGGTAGAATGATTGATAATTTATTAAGAATTCCCTTAACATCACCATCTGGCTAAGGGGGAGAGATAAATAAATAGTGGCATATATCTCTTGTCAGCTATTAATAGTATAATTAGGAAAATTAAAAAAATAAAAGTATAACACTAGGTTTATCCAAACATGTTCTAGCCACCATATTTCATAATATATTTTAATAAATCCATTTAAAATAATTTTAATAAATAAAAATTAATAAAATTCTATTAAAATTAATTTTTTTTTATTTCAATTCAAAGTGATGAATTTTTTTTATGTGTAATCCTCTTTAGGAGACTACCTAGATTAAATTCTACACTATAATATGTAATCAAAGTTTTTCCACATGAACCATGAAATTCATGCATCAATATTCGATGTGATTTTTTCTGAGATTGTTTGGATATATATATTTCCTTAGTATAAAACAATTTTAGTTGAGTGAGATTCCTTATTCTATCCTTACGAGGGTACAAGGAAACATTAAATCTTTGTTATAGGATTATAATACCCTGTACATGTTATATTCCAGATAATGTTCATGGTATCCCAATGTGAGGCCTAGGGTGTGAATCCTCTATCATATTCTTCCTAAACGGGGTTCTTGGTATCAACGTGACAACCATACGCATGACATTAATCTCAAATCTCGATGTTTGATCCAGTAGGCTTGGTGGCATCCCCTAGTGGTCCTAGATGTGATACCCTATATGGTATGTATGATCTTAGTGATCTAGTGAGTGATTATTCGGTGATTCCCAATGATCATGACCTCTAAGATGAGCGTCATCCGTGATATCATGTATCATGGAGTGAGTTCTCTTGGAATAACCGTTACCTTGAAGCCTGATGTATATTTTCTATGGATAGATGTATTGGTTGATTCCACTTAAGAATATTACTATGTTATGATTATATCTATGTTTAATATTGATTAACTTTATGTCTCATATCTTTATTGGAATACACATGCCATTGAGTTGACTACTCTTAATGATTTATTTTTCGCAATTTCAGGATTTCATACAGGGTATTATTATAGTCACCAATATATGGGATTTTCCCACACATGTAATGTCTTATATAGATGATGATCCATTTCATTAATTATTTGCAAGACGAAGAGTAAGAAGATCGTGTTATTGGGTTTAAAATGTCATGGTTCTTACTAGTGTTTCATTTGATAGAAGCCTCCTCCTTTTTAGCAGGTTGGACTCCATATAGTTTTTATTGGGATTTTATTTTCCCTATCTTTATCATTTTTTGTACATATGTAATAATTTGGTTATCTATTATATATGTATATATTCATTGGTTTTACTTTTTTCATTTTTTTAAAATTTTATGATCGTGGAGATGTGTTCATGCATATAGTAACTTATTCAAAGGGATCCCATGTGAGGGATGTACCTACTCAGTGGTGGTAACTATCCCCTAGCCTATTGGAGGAAGGCATGGGATTGTCAGACTCTACATATCATCAAATACGTAGGACCTAGTAGGATAGGTTATGATAAAGTAGTATTAGAGGTAGTTGGTTTAACCTGGGGACCACAATTTTAAGATTTTCTAGAATTGAGATTTAGTTTGTGATATATGGAAATTAGGATAATGTTTTTTGAGTATATCATTCAATACATGGTGTACAGTGTTGGTGAAGTGGCTAATATATCCTTTCACTAGGACTCTGGAAACCAGCTTTCTAACTCACTACATGTAGATACTGATTGAAAGAAAATATTTGGTACATAATTCATATAGAAATAGTTTTTGGTCTCTACATCCTAATTGAGTTATCTCTTCAGATATACTCATTATCCATCGTGAATATTATTCATTTTAGGATGAGTTTTAAAATACATCCATCTAGGATCCCATAGCTTGATCATGAGGATGATTCCTTGAGTAAAAATGATTCACTATAAGGTCATGTACATGATTTTGTACATTTGGGTGGTTTTCTTATTCTAGCATCACATGTTGAGTAGAAGATTACACTGATAGTACTGGTTAAAGATGTGAATAGAAGGAATTCACATAAAGAGTTTTAGTGGTAGCGATAACTTAGGTTTCAGGGTGATCTGGACCCCTAGTAAACTGATGACTACTTTGAGGTAGTCATCATAGTTTGCTTCCTTGTGAATACTCCTACAGATTAAAAGGTGGTACTAGTGAAAAGTATTTATCAAGGAATTGATGAGAGATGGTGGAGTCTCGTGACATAGTCACATCACATGATAGATCGATCATGGTTAGGTTTTGAGTGTCTCTTCCTAGATGAGTTTTATATAGACACATTAGGATTAGTAGATATATAAGAGAATATGCATCTATTTCGATGAAGTATGGCCATGGATGAGTATTGACCTAGGTACACTTAACTTTCAAGATATTCTCTTAATATTTTTTTATATCTATTATTCAATGAACAAACCTCTGAGTGGGGACTACGCCAAGATATTAGATCTGGAGTGATATCTCTTTGAATTCCCACCCAATAGAGAGTTCATTGATTAGACTTTAGTTGTAGAGATATTATTAGCATACCAGACATTGAAAATGGGTTTTGGTTGTGGGAACCCATGAGAAGAGAACTGAATAGATGGAAGATGAAATAAGTCTTAGGGATCTAAGCATGAGAGACACTTAAGGTTGTGATCCCAAGATAGTTGGTATATAGTTCATGGATCTCAGGATGTTTATAGTCATCTCAGTGATAGGTAGTGCTTATCTTATAATGGTCGAGGATATCTTGTTCTTGATTGTGTGACCCACCATCCTACTAATAGTGATACAGTTGACAGAAAATACATACAGAGACAAAAATTAGAGAATAGAATTCTGCATTGATGTGGACATATAATAGGGGTGGGTAGAGAATTTAGAGGTGTCATCTAGTTTGACCAATTTTTTTCACCACACACAGGTGGTCCATTCTATGATTAGAGATCCAGTGGTTAGATATGTGGAAAATTGTTGGTAGTGGGGGCCTACGACCCCAGAACTTCTAGGATAATTATCAGTATGATCTATGTCTTTTCTACCTTAGACATAGTACTGATAGACATAGGCATGATCCATAATTTTCTTTCCACTTATCTGGATAAATATGAAGTGTTGTAATGTATATTAATATAGCCTAATTCTAGAGGGGGGATGCATTATATGTTTAAAAACATTCCTTTTTAACCTTAAAAAACACAGTTTAAAAATGTTGAAGAAATCACATTCAACAAACCACTTAAGTATTTTAATGGTATTCAGACAAGTCCATTACGTCTAATAATAAGAATATTGTAATCAAAGAGATTATAATATGTAATTATATAGGTCGTAATGATGAATTTATACTATATTAACAACATATTGAATCATAATCAATAATAAGAGGGAAAAAAATCATAGTTTATTCGTATTCATATTTGAAAATGAATTAATGAGAGTAAACATAAATAAATCATAATCACAAAAATTATGATAAATAAGAGTAATAAAAAAGTAGTGATTTTATCATAAATTATAAAAAATCATAATCTAGGAAATATAATATTAATAGAATACTGAAGTTTAAAACAATTGTATCATAATAAATGTTATTATGATATATAAAGATGAATATAAAAGTGTAATATTTTGTTACATGTAGTAGAAAAAAACATATAATAAAATAAGTAATATAAATAAAAAAACATATTTTATCCAAAAGATTAGGGTTGCCAATAACTTAGGATAATATTTTCTTATTTTATACTTATAAGAAATTCTATCTTTCCCTTACTAGTGAAATCCCTCGATATGATGACCAATATGTATCATAATCCCTACGAGCCCTCGATATGATGATCAGATTAGTTTGTCTCGCTATCACCGCAGTCTCCTGATTCGATGATCACCTTTTTAATATTGATATCCCCAAAAGACCTCAATATGATGAATTATTTTTCTATATTGTTATACCCATGAGCCCTCGATACTATGATCGAATTTTCAGTCTATCTATCCTCACGAGCCCTTGATACGATGATCAATATTTATGTCTCAGTATCTCTATTATCCATGAATACGATTATCGAAATTTCTATATCGCTATCCCCATAATCCCTCAACCGTATTCATACGATCGGTAATTAATATTACAAAAAACACATAAATGTTACATGTATAGAAAATAAGTAGTTCACTATTTTGAGATTCAAATGTCTTGAATACTAATATTTTTTGCAAATGAACTTTATTATCAATTTGCTACAAACACTTTGAATGGTTGAGTATTTATAGGTAGATCTTGAATAGTCATCTTGATTGTCTAATGGTCATATTTATATGAGTTTTTCATGATGAATTTTACACCAAGAACATCAATAGTTATATTATAATAGAATGTCTGAATTTGTTTTGATATACACCATTTACAGTGTAAAACATATTTATTACATTAGAAATTATATTTTCTAACTACATTAGTAAAATTAAGAAATTTTTATAGAAAACTAAACAAAATGTAATTATAATTTTTTTTTGAGTCTTAGTAAAAATTTAATATAAACCTTTATGACTACGAATATAATAATTTTTTAGCATGAAAGAAAAAAAGGATCTTATATTTTATCTAATAAAGATGAGAATGATAATTATTGTATTCAGTCTCATTAATATATTTATAATGAAAAATAATATTTTCATAACTCATTAAATATTATTCTATGTAAAATAAAAAGATTATTTTTTCTTATATAAACATTATGAAACATATTGAAAAGGTATGTTAATAAAGTAATAGGAATATTGTTATTTACCAAACAAAAGGTATGAAAATAATCAGAAGTTAAAATTTTGACACGACATACCCTTTTTGGAAATTGTAAACTAACAATTTTAAATGAAAAGGAAGAATTGAATCCTATTCTGAAATAGATATTATATTTATACCCCCTTGAGTTTATAACTCATCTGAATATAATTATGAATATGATTAACTACCCATTTAGATAAAAAATTCCTATTAAATATCTTTTTCTCCCCTAAAATTGTAAATTTCCCTCATTAATTAAATATATACCCTTTGTTATTTTAAAAAAGGAATTGGGAGAAGTCTTGAGATTACCAAAAAATAGTTCAAGAAATGAGACAAAAAAACCATACGATTAAATGATTATTCTATTATGTAGAGAAAAAGATGAGAAAAAATAAACAAAAATTGAAAATAATTATTCTTTCTTATCAGTAATTTAATTTATAATGGTACTAATCTTTTTGAACTAATTTCTATTGTCCAAATGTATTATTATATTTTCATCTTGAGAGTGAATTTTTTCTTCCTAAGACGTAAACTTTTCTTCTAGATGATTTTTCTTATATTCCTGAGCACTAATTCTATCTATAAAAACAACATTATGATCCATCAAAGAAACAATTTTATTTTTATATATCCCGAGTTTTGATAAATCATGATATAGATACATTAACGCCTCTTCTAAGTCTATGACATATTGAGTCATTTTTTCAGTTTCATCTCTAATACAATCAAGTAATTATTCTCTATTGGCCATATCATTAGTATGAATACCGAAAAAATCTAAAATTTTATTCAAATAATTATTAAAAAAATCAACATTCGTATCATGAATATAGATATAATTATTGAAACCATTAGACCATTTGACTCTATTAATGCAACTTTTTTTGATAGGCTTGGAAATTTAGAGAAATATCTTGAAATATGCCTCTAAATGTGTCATTATGATTATTAAATTATTAACTAAGTCAAATATTGATGTTGATTTATATAAATAATGTCATCCTTGGGTTCTTATCTAGGAAAGTAAGGAATTGTTTTCTCCCATCTAATCGAAATTTGAATAATATAACTGACTACCTAAGATTAGATTGTATTGGGTTATTCTGTCTCTTATTGATTATTTTTCAGGTGACTTAGTACTACTAATTTCAATGAATATTTATTTTCTTTTATGAGAATATTTTTTATCTAAAACAATATATGATTACCGGAGATAAAGCAATATTTCAGTGTTGAATTTTTCAACTTTTTCAAACATGACATTCTGAGAAGAAGATTGAACTTCTGATTCTGAATTTGATTACTTTATTTATAAATTTTTTAATTTATATTTTTAGAATTCTTGAGAAGGTAACGTTATAGAGGTTTCTTTATAAGTAATATAGATAATTTTTATCTGAAATTGATTTTTTATATGCTTCTCCTTTATAATTAAAAACTTATCGATCTTTATCATCTTCATATTTTTCTTGAACAGATTCTTTTCCCTTTTCCTTATCCTAAATAGATGGAAAAGTATTACAATCCATATTAGTTTTTTTAAGAACAATTTCAAAACATAGCATCTGTTTAGTGATCTTAAGAGAAGGTAATATTTGTATAGTTAATTACTTTTCAACATATTTCAATAAACTATGAATAATTTCAGCTTCAGAAAATATTTTCTTCATTAATTTTTTCTTCATTTCCTATTTTTTTATAAAATTAGCACCATGAAGTATGATTTCTAGTTTTTTGGCTAGGACAAGACAAAAATATAGATCTCATTCCTTTTCACTTTCATCTTATTTACCCAATCTTATAAAATATTATCATTAACATTCTTATTCTTATTTGTTTTTTTAGAAGAAGTGGACTGAGCTCTCATTTTATTTTCTTGAATATTGATTTAATCTTATTTTGAAATATTCTCACTACATTGTTTATATTTGTATGATGGTCCAACTTCTAGATCATTTTCAAGGAACTTATTTGATTCATTATCTCAATGACATTTCATCCTTTTGATCGTATAATCACTAATATAAGGAATATTTACCTTTATTGGGGTTTATTTTATCAAAACCCTGAAGGACTCAATAAAACTCATAAACAAATTACTTAATATCACTAGATACATAAAAATATTGGATTTTATGGAACCTTTCTTAATATTGATGATATCGAGAAATTCATAATCCATCAGATTCATTTTTATTATGTTTATTAGAAAATACCTAATGAAAACATATGTGACCTTTAGTGTTTCACTATAACCATTTCCTAGTATTAAATATAATTCTATCCAAAAATCTTTTAGATGATAATTTTAATAGAAATGAAAAACATTCCTTTTTCTTTCATAAGATTATAATAATGAATAATCATCTATTTTTTTATTAAAATATCTTTTTATAGGAATTTTATAAGAAGAATAATACACCTATCCATCTAAAGGAACACCAGTAAGGCTATCAGCTTCTATAATGACGATATTATAGTCTATTAAATAAAGTGTGAAACACAATTTTCTTTTCTAATTTTTTAAGAAAAAAATCAATTGAAGTATAAAATTATTGAATCTCACCATCAAATAGCATATCCTAATTGCTATCAAATTTCTCAACAAACACAGATTCCCAACCGTGAAACATTATAATTATTTTCATGGAAGAATCAAATTTCATATAATAGGTATTTTTACTAACCTTTTAGTGAAAATATCAATCATACTATAATAGTTTAAAGGCATTATATTTAGTGAGGATAATGTAGATTTTGACATGAATATTTTTCACATTGGGAAAAAATTTTACATGGGACATTTAAGTGTTGCTGCACCTCAGGGTAGAAAAATAGGGGAGATCGATGTTGGACACACATAGGGGTCCCCCTTTATAGAGGTAGTTGAGGGAATAAAACCAGCTTTTATAATTTATATTTAAACTATTCTAATATGAAAACTCTAAATTGTTTTATTATTTTTTTAAGAAATTAATTTTGAGATATTTTTGGAATCATTTTTATCTTATTAAGTGAATTTGATATAAAAAATTAATGTTTTATTAAAAGTTAAAAAATTAAAATTGAAATAATACAAATTTAATGAAAATACTGTAAAACATTTAATGTAATATTGTTTACCTTTTGTAGTTTGAAATTTTTATAGTTGATGGTAACTAGTTCTTCTTGTTTTTTTAAAAATGTGTACAAAGAAATTTCTATGTAGGTAAAATATGGAGTAAAAAAATCAGTACAAAAAAATTCTGAGTATGTATAATTTTTCTTATAAACATTTTAGAGTATGAAAATGTTTTAGTATGATTTTTTAAGAATGAATAATTATGATAAGGAAAAATAATTCTATGAAATAAATCAAAATAATCATATTTACCCACCCTTTAAGGATGAGTATATTAAAATTAGGATATGATTTAAACAAGAAGTAGATGTGAATGAATACCAACTATTGATCATTACTATCTTCTATTTAATGAAATAAAATCTATCAGAGAGTAATGGTTTTTTAAAAATGATAGTAAGTTTTTATTGCATTCTAATAAATTATAAAATGATATTTTCATTTAGTGTGTGATCCCTTTGAAAGTGGTGCCTAATATTTATGTTTTTATCACGAATGTGATGTGCATGATTTTTTACTTTATGTAGTGGCATTAGTATTATCATATTGTATTTTATTTTTTTAATACTCATGCCATAGTCGATGAGTGTGTGTTTCATCCACAACAATTGATAAAAACAACTTCCAATAGCCATATATTTGGCCTTAGTAGTGCAAAGTTCATCCAAGTGTTTTTTCGTACAAGACCAGTAAACTCATAAATCTCCTGAGAAATAACATGTTTGGGATTTACGTTTCTTATCGAATCTACAACCACCAATGTCAATAATAGAAATTTTTTTAATTCAAAATCATTTCTCATAGAAAAGAAAAGTCATAAGTCCACATTTCCCTTTAGATAATGAAAAATTAATTTAACATGTTTAATATAGTATTAAATTTGATTAAATTGATACCTTTCACATAATTAAACATGATACATTAAGTCTGGTTGACTATAATTTAAATATATTTAACTTTCTATCATACCTCTAAAATTTGTATGATCAACTGGTTTCCCAGCTTCATCAAGATGAAGTGTATTTGAGGTACTGATGGGAGTACTAATACATTTTGTGTTTTCATATCCAATTTTTCTTTTCAGAAGATATTTTATATACTTATTTTTAGATAAATATATACATTATGGTGTTTGAGAAATAAGATAACAAAGAAAAAATGTTTTCTCACCCATCATACTCCTCTCAAACTCTGATTTCAAAATATTTTCAAAGGAATTTGTAAATGATTATTGAGATCATCTGAATATAATGTCATCAACATATATATGAACAATAATAATGTTTTTTACTTTATTTATAAAAATATTTGGATAATTGGTTCCTTTAAAATAATTTTTCATTAACAAGAATCATATTAATTTTTCATATGAGGATATTTGGGGTTGTTTTAGTCGTTATACAGATTTGGTATATTTATAAACATATTCCGGATTTTTTGTATCTTCAAAATCAGTAGGTTTTTCAAAAAAAACTTCTTATTATAAATATCTATTATTGAAATACCACTTAAAATACATTTTAAAATGATTAAAATTGAAAAATTATGCAAAATCTAGTAAAATATGAATAGATTTAAATATAACTATAGTTGCATAGGATTATCCATAATCGATTCACTCTTTTTCTTTGTAGACTTTTGTATAGAGTCTTTCTTTATTTATAATGATTATTCCATTTTCATCACACTTATTTCTCAGGACCCATTATACTCTAATTATTTGTGTTTCATTAGGTCTTTCAACTATGTTCTAGACATTATTAATTTTGAATTCATTTATCTCAGCATACATAACCTCAATCCAATCCATATTTCCTAAAGCCTCATAATGAATTTTTAGGTTCAAATTGAGAATGGAAGAAAAGATGTTCTAATACAGTTCATGAACAACTTCTAGTCCTAACTTTTTGATTCATATCACCAATGATACTATCAATAGGATGTTTCATTAAAAATAGCTGACATGTGTTTTTTAAATTTTATTCATCAACATAATGTAGAAATTCATCTTGATTAAATACTTCAGAAACAATTTCATGAGTATTTTAATTATTGGAATATTATTTCAATAACGGTTGAGGATCAATTTTGAAAAACACATTCGAGGATGACAGTAGGGTTTGTATAAAAAATGTTCTGTTTCATTAAATTTAAATAAACTGTTTCCTAATCAATACAAGAATTTTTATCAAAAACATTATATGCCTTAGAAGTATTAGAACAACCGTTTAGTATACCTTCATCATATTTTGGTGCGAATTTGTGTAATTTATATTTCATATTCAAGATTAAGAGTTTTTAACCAAATACTCTAAAGTAAGAAATATTAGGTTTCTATCCTATCCAAAAATCATTAGGAGTTTTATTAAAAATGGTCTAATCAAAACCCAACTTATAGTATAACAAGAAATACTAATCGTTTCATCCCAAAAATGTTTATCAATTGAGTATTCACTCAATATGTTTCTTCTTAGTTATTAATGAATAAAATATATTCTTTCAATATCACCATTTTTCTATGGTTTTCTAGGAGATAAAAAAGTTACGTGTAATGCCTTTTTTATTACAAAAGTTTCAAAATCAGAGTTTAGAAATTTTCCACCATGATCACTATGATTAGTTAAAATGGGAAGGATTTTTATCATTTTTAACATTGGATTCAAATGTTTTAAAATATAAATATGCTTCATATTTATTTTCTAGAAAATAATCCAATGTGCATGTTGGGTAGTCGTCTACTAAAAAAATACATAGTAATTTCCTCTAATGCATACAATTCATATAAGTCTGAATGAATACATGTGAACTAACAGTAACGAATCAGAAGTTGAGACATCACTGATAGATTTAAATCTTGACTTATTTTTCATAAATTATTGAAAAGGGTCACAATCTTTTTAAGAATAAAATTTAAGCTTTGATAAATCCTTAACAAGTCTTCTTTTAGTCATCTTACATAAGTTTCTAGGGTTACAGTGTTCTAACCTTTTATTCAATAACCATGATTGATCTTCTATTTCACTAAGGAAAGGTTTTTCTTTGAGCCTATGTTATTCTATGTTTATTGTGTATACATTCTCATGTCTATGGGAAGAAATAATGAATTCATTCTTGGAATTGTGTACTACACATTTGTCATTCTAAAAATTCACAAGGAAACCTTCATCAGACAATTGAATTATGATTATATGGTTGTTCCTAAGAACATTAAGAAACCAAACTTTTGAAATTAAACATTTTCTATGAATAACATTGTTACTTACACTAATTATATCTCTTTTTGAATTATGTTTGAAGGAAACCATTCCACCATTCACATTTATGATATTTTCAAAGAAATATTTATGTCCAATCATTTTTTTGGAACACCCACTATCCATTTACAAATTATTCTTGTAGTATGTACTATGTTTGTTCCTAAAAACCAAACAATTATAATTTTAGAACCCAAAACATAAAAGGTCCAAAATTTTTATAATTTTAATTTAAGAATCAACATTTGTCTAGAAGAATGGGTTTTTGTGAAAACCTAGAGATTCATCTTTATTTAAGGATAATTTTTTATTCCATTTACCGCCGCTTTTGAATTTTTTTCAAAAGTGATAACTTTTTGGAACAAAATAATTATTACTAAAGACAATTTTCTATTATTATACCATAATCCAAAATTATCACCATTAGGATAGATTTTATTATACATTGTTTCAACACCTTCCAAAGCTGAAGTAAATTTTCACAAAAGTCTTATTAATAAAGGAATTTCAGATTTTAGATTAAAAACCAAATTATTTTCTCCTGGGGTTACGGTTTTGGAATTTACTTTATCAAAACCATTTTTCAAACAATAATTTTTAGAAATTAGATTTTCTAAATATTTCGAAATAATATCTTTTTTGAATTGAATTTATCAGAATATTTTGATAAAAATGATATTTACTTTATTAAAATATGAATTCTGGAATTATCTTTTTCATGTTTTACATTACACATATCATGGTTCTCAAAAACATTATAATTTTCATTTTATAAATGTTTTGAAAAGTATGAAACGTCTTTATAAAAAGGAAAAGTATTATCATGACTAGCTATGGAGGATTATTCATCTGAAAATTTCTAATTATTTTCATCATGATAATTTCCATTTAAATACATAATAGTTAAATAATTGGTTGCAGATTCATTTTCCATAAAACATTGATTTTCAATTGGTACTCTAGAAAGAAAAAAAATATTCCACAGATATAGAAATTTATTATTTGAGAAATTGTCTAAAGAATCACCTCTTATGGCACTGAAACTATAAAAAACATTATGAAATTTCATGATTTTTGACTTTTCATAATTATTTTTGATTCATATCAGAATATATATCATTCTTATCATTTTTTTCATCTTAGGGTAGTCTGGTCAAATATATCTAGCTCCATTTCACTCATAACAAGTGACTTCAAAATATTTCTTTAAATTTCCATCCTTCTTAATTTTTTTAATGGTACTGAAAATAAATTTTACCAATTATATTATTCATTATTTGAGAAATATTAAATAATTCATTATATAAATTTATAGAATCACTTGAGTCATAGTTAACAATAATGTTCTGTTTCTTTGTCGAATTAACAACATTATCCAGAGTCTGATATTTTATCAAATTTTATGTAGTAGTAAAATCAACTCACCCATTATTTTTATTCACTTTCTTTGTATATATTTTAAACCTACCCTCATATTAAAAAATGGTTTCAAATAAATCACCAAGGGTGATATTTTTTTCTTTTCCATAACTCCTAAAAAACTATAATATGAGATTCCCACTCATTGGGAATGATATAAATTTTTTGAACAAGTAATTCATATTCTAATAATTTCTCTCCCATATATTGAATACTATTGAATATTATCCTAATTCATTTTTTTAAAATTACAATAGGTTCACCAATATAGAATTCAAATACATGATAGTCCGAACTATGAATTTCTGTTATAGTGTGAACAACCATTGAAGATCCACAATGTGTAATCTCTAACATTATCAGAATACTTTTAGCAGCTTCACAAGAATAAATCTCATAGAAAATTATTTTGATCACATAACAATAAAAAGTGTTTCTAACCATTTAATTAAATTGATACTCTTTATATTCATAATTTATAAATGTTGTCACATACTTTTCAGGAATCTAGAAATCTCTAGTTAACTTGAATTATTTTTAAACCAAGTAATTATAACAAATTTATTCATTCTATCTCTCCAATACTCCTAATAAACTCAAAAAAGAATTTTAGGTCTATTTAGATTGAGGTATTCTATTTAACTAATACCGAGTCCTACTATATTTTAAAAAAATATAAAAAATCTATATGAAAAAACATATTAGTGTATAAAGTATTTAAAAAAAGATTATAAAATTTTCTAACTAAATTTTATTATTAATGAGAAGATAAAAAGTTCAAAAAGGATTTGAGCACTAGAAACCTTCTTTTAAACCAATTGTAGGATAATAATTTATAGTAAGAATGATAAATACAAGAGAGGTGTGAGAGTGAATTGTATGTTTAAAAAAATTTCATTTTTTAAAGAAACTTAGTTTAACACGGTTAAACAAATTATATTCTTAAAACCTCTTATGTATTAAAATTGAAATAGGACTTATCCCTTGTGTCTAATAATAAGAATATTGTAATCAAGTAGATTACAATATGTAATTCCATAGGTTGTAATGATAATTTTATCCTATCTTATTAGTGTATAGAATCATAATTAATAAGAAGAGGTAACTTAATCAGAGTCTAATCATATTCATAGAAGAAAAATAATTAATTAGACTAAACATATAAATAATTGTAATCCCCCTGGTTACGATTAATCAATGTAGAAAAATTAGTGATTCTATCTTAATGTGTATAGAGTCATAATCAAGTAAATATAAAATTCACACAATAATACATATTAAAAAAATTATATCATAATCAAATTTATTATGATAAACAAAATATTAATAGAAAAATGAATATAAAAGTGTCACTTTTTATTACATACAGAGTAAATTAAAGACTTATAATAAAACATGTAATACCAATAAGTAGGGTATCCAATAACAAAGGATAAATGTACCTTGTTTTATACTTACAAGAAAGTCATTATTTCCCTTACTAGGGAATTCCCTCGATATGATGATCAGTCTATCTCACTGTTACTAAATTCCCTCAATATGATGATCGTTTATTTTTTCACTATCCCCATGAGCCCTCAATACAATGATCGACTTTTCTGTCTCATTATCCTCATGGTCCCCCGAAACGATGATAAAATTTTCTATCTCTATATCCACAGTAGTCCTTAATATGCTGATTTCCTTTTCATTATCACTATCCCTACAAACACTCGATATGATGGTAAAATTTTATGTCTCAATATCCATGAGACGACTTGATCATATTCATGATATCAATTATTATGATTACTAAAAAACAAAAAAATGTATACAAGTAAAAGGAAGAAGTAGTTGACTCTTATAAGATTTATATCTCTCACACATTGAGATTTTTGAAAATAAAATTGATCATCACATTGCTTCAAACTCTTTGAAAGGTCGGGTTATTATAGGTCAATCTTCAACAGTCATTTTGATTGTTGAATAGTAAAATTTCTTTGAATTTTTAATGATGAATAGGAAACATGGAACATTAAAAGATATATTATAACAGAATGTATGATAAAATTTTTATATACACCATTTCTGGTGTAATATATTATTCTTATATTAAAAATAAGTTTTTTTAGTACATTAGTAAACATAATATAGTTCGATATGACACTAATGAAAACGTCATTATGATAAATTTTTTGAGTCTAAGTACAATTTTATTCAAATACTTAATGAGTCTAAATTGAAATATTTTGTTAGTATGAATGAAATAATAAATGATATTAAATTTTTTTATGATAAAGGCGACTTTATAATTATCATATCTAGTCCCATTATGATAATGAAAATGAAAATGAACATTCTTGTAACTATTTAAATATTTTTCAAAGTGACATAAAAATAATATGTTTTATTATGAAAAAACTATAAAACCTTTTGAAATATAAAGTTAATAAAGTAATAGGATGTTTTTGATTTAAAAAAAAGGTATAAAATAGTTCATAAGAGAATCTTTTGACTCTACATGAGACATAGAGATTTTAGTTGATCCATTGGAATAACCATTGCACTAGAGACTTTGACTAGAGATGAATTAGTGATCACAAATTTCTACTAACACAGTGACACAACTCTTAGTTCAGGTAAATTCTTATGGTTTGTAATTATATAATTGATGAAGTATTAAGGTGTCATATTATGCATGGATTAGTTGTGCATATTTCTTTCCAAGATAGATTGTTTTAGGTAGAGGATGAAGGGATCCTATAGTGATGGGATGAGTTTTTCCTTCGTGGGAAGGAAGGAAACACATGAAGATCATGAAGGGCACATATTTTGGAGGATAGAGTTGATTAATCACCTATTGACAAGTATTTCTCTTTGATTAGTTGATTCAATGATCATTCAGTTCACTATGGTTGTGGTGAAGTATGATAACATAATTCATGTGGTCATTCTAAGATTACATCCCCAATGAGGGATATAATTATGAATTGAATTGTACATAGAGAATAACTTTATATCTATTCTAGAATATTAGATGGATCCCACAGAACACCAAGAGTTGAATGTGTAGTTGGAGGACTTGTAGAGGAAGGGATTTTTCAGACAATGTGATTCCTCCTAGGTATCCACAATGTTTTCCTCTAAGAAGGTGGATGATAGATTTAGATAATATTTATATTATCGTCGCTTGAAATATGAGACCATGAATAATAATTTTCCACTACCAAGGATTAATGATCTCTTTTGTAAATTGAGATGGTTGAGAAAGTTCTCAATGATTGACCATAGATTAGGCTATCACTATTTCTGAGTACAGGATGATGATATAAGGAAGAGGAAATTATGATGTCTCTATGGTAAATATGATTACTTGGTGATGACTTTTGGCCTGATGAACACTATAGTAGTGCACATAGGACTTATGAACAAGATCTTTAATCCTTTTTCAGACCAGTTTGTGGGGGTTTTCATTTATGATGTCATAATTTATTACTCATCTAAAGAGAATCTTGTGAGTCAGTAGAGGATGGTTATAGAAATAATTATAGATAAAACTATTTATATGAGACTCTAAATGTGGTAATTCTAGTTTTAAGAGATATACATTCCGGGAAAAGTCATCCTAGTGGGTGGTGTAGCAGGGAACCTTGTGAAGATTGGGGCAGTGTTATCTTGGGATCCATCTGAAAACATGATCATGGTGAATAGATTCCATGGGTTGGTTAGATATTATAAGAGATTAATGCCTGATTTCTCTGGGATATCTGATCCTCAGATTTCTCTAACCTAAAAGGGGTGGCCTTTTTAATGAAAAAAGTGGCAATATGCCGTTTATGTGTTTCAAAAGAGATATATGAATAATCCCATCATGAGATTTCCAAAAGAGGGAGTCAAGTATTTTTGGTTCTACAATACATCAAGAACCTTTATTGGTAGTGTTATGATGAAGATGTGGCAAGTGATTACCTATGGGTCTCAAAACATAAGGCCACATGAGTCAAACTATCTTACACATGATTTAGATTTTGAAGTGGTATTCTTCTCCTTTAAGATGCGGTGACACTATTTTATGAGTGAGCATGTTATCATATATTCTGACCATATAAATCTCAATTATATCTTCTCTAAGATGGATATTAACATTATAAAGAGACAACAACTAGTGTTCCTTTAGGATTATGACTTCAAGATACTTATATTCATGGGGATGGGAATGTAGTATAAGATGTTCATAGCAAGAGATCTTGATCACAATTGTTGACTAAGTCTTCAGAGCAATTAGCCTCATTTCATATTTCCATTTTATAATATGATGGGGATATATATCTATAATTGATGGTTGTTACATCACTACTTCTATTTCATGTTAAGTAGGTCTCACATGGATACACCAACTGTGAGACCTTTCGAACATAGATATTCATTTGATATACATATGATGGATTTTCTAAAGGTGGGTAGCACACAATCATTTTAGAGAATAGACAATGGTGGAAATAATGTTGTGTGAGGAAGTTATAATAGAGTTTCATAAGTGACATTTGGTAGTACATATAGGAGTGAATATAATGTACTTGGACCTCCAATGTTAGTTTTAGTGTCATGGTATGAAGAAGGGTGTATCATATTTTTTATCTTGATGCCTCACTTTTCAGTAAGTGATGGCTGAGCACTAGGATCCAGTGGCTTTAACTCAACCCATTAAGGTTCTATAGTGGAAGTTATATGGGGTATATATGGACTTAATTAATGAGGTTCTGTGGATATCTAGTAGAAACAATGTAATCTGAGTGATCATAGATTAAATCATCAAGTTGATCCACTTCTTATCTATTTAAAAGCATAATTTAGTAGAGATTTCGGGATTAATTTATTGTAACAGATAGTCCATATCTACGGTGTTCCATCAATGATCATTTCAGATTGTTACGCTTGCTACACATTGCGATTATGGAGTGGATTTCAGCAGTCCTTTGAGATTTTCATTCACTGGTGCATGTTGATTCACCCGTAGACCTATGATCATACTAAGAGGACTATTAAGGACCTATATGTTATTTTGGGAGAATTCATGTTAGGCTTTCGACATACATCAGAGGATCACCTACCCTTGGTGGAGTATTTGTACAATAATAACTATCCTTACGCCATTGATATCACACAGTTAGTGGATTTTTAAGGCAGACCCTATAGGTAACCATTATTATGGATTGATAGGGTCTACAATCATGGGATCAAAGTTGGGTCAAGATATGATAAAGTAGGATTAGATCATACATGAGTGTATGAGGACTAATAAAATCTATAATAATCTGTATACATACTGATGAAGAATAAATTTGGAGTTCAAATAGTGAGACCATGTGTTCCTAAAGGTCTCACCTTAACATGGATTTTATAGATTTGGAAGAGGTGGAAAGTTATCCTTGGGATTCATTTAACATTTATAGATACTATATAGGGTATGAAAGTTGGAATTACACATAGACCTACCACAATTGTTAGACTTGTTACATGTAATCTCATATATGTCACAACAGAGAAAGTACATGCATGACCCATAATATTTTATCGAATGGGTTGAGAGGGACATTGAGTCTGTGGATAACTTTATTGATTACCTAGTAGATATGAGGATTTTTGGGAGAATATACTTCATGGTTTATTGATACTATTGGATTATATCTAGTAGTTGAATGGGAATATTATATAAAGCACTAGGGAGTGGAAGCCCTAGATGTGAGCTCACTACACACATCTTCTTAAGTAATATTTTTCTCTTTGTAGGATTAAAGGAACCAGTTTGTGAACAATATAACATCTCTATCCTCTCAAGAAAATATTTGAAATATAACTAGTAATATTTTCATATCCCAATGCTGAGATGGTGTAAGTTTCTGAGGCCCGGTGAGCATAATGTTGTTATCATAAAAATATTAAAATTTTAATATCATGTGAAAATTAATCTCCAAAAATAGTTGAAAAAATCATGAATGGGGACTCAGATGGGAAATATGAGAGTAATTTTGACTCTATAAATATGGTTTTACCCAAGGTATGACATAATCCTTTATGACGTTAGGCGTTTTATTAATGTGATTTCATAGGAAAAAAATTAATAAATGAAATTAATTATTTAATTAATTTTATTATGTTTTTTTAAATCAACCTATTTACCTTCTATAATTATGATGTTATATCCAATTCACGGGGTTATCATCATAACCTTGAGAATTGAGAGATTGCATTGGAGGATGGTTTTCTGAATAATAAAAACACATCAGGGATCAGTATCAATAATGAAATTGAAGGATATCGCCACTAAAAATGACACATATTCATTCTTTATCAATGATATATACAACCCAAGGATGGGAGTTTTATTTATTTTTATTTATCCCATTTTGATTTCCGATTTCGAACACGAAACAATTACCCAAACAAGATTGGTTTGTAGATCGATGGATGAATTATAATTGATATCAGTTGATTAATTTGTTGATTCTTCCTTCTTCAATCTAATGAAAATAAATTGAGGAAATCCTAAACATCGTTGAGGTTCATTCCTACTTTGTGGTTATGAATTTATCCCCAGTGTCTTTACACGATTCATCGATGGTATTTCATTGGATGATAGCTTGAAAATTACCCAATATTTTGTCATTATATTCCCATTCTTTGACATAAATTATTTATACCACGGGTATAGTTTACGATTGAGGGTGTGATGAAAATTGTGGTAAATTGGAGGAGGATTGAGATACAAGTTGTGATCCTATGTAGTGTATGGGGAATGAGATGAAGATGGGGTGTAGTAGATAATGTCTTCTCAAGAAAAGAAGTGTCCACAATCTTGACACCAATGAAGACTAACCATGGATGAAATATACTTGTAATCCATGTGTGGGTTTTTTAGTGGATATAGTAGTGGTGGAAGTGTGGATACCATAATACATGGTGTATATGAAAAATAACACATTTCATGTGGGGTATATGGGTATTGTGATAGGTTTGAATATGAAATAAAATATCACACGCCCTATGAAAGATGTCACATGATGTGTGACCCAATATTCATGACTCGGTGTATATTTTTGGATTACATAGGAAAAAACATAGTTAGAGAAATAATAATGGGTAGAGTACATGGTCATGTCCAAGTACATCATCATGGCCAATTGTACATGAGCATGGAAAGGTATACGAAAGTATCATCCGTTGTACATAAAAACAAGTAGATAAAAACATGCAAGGACATAGGCAGGTCTATGTTTAGAGGTATACAAAATATACCCTATATACACATCACGTACTTCTTAGGATATATCCTAGATAAATTTTTACCTCAATATAAACTAGGTTCAGTTGAATGTGATTCATTATTCTATCCCTATAGGGGTACTGTGTGACACTACAATCTCAGTATAATATTATGATCCCATATACATGTTTTGTTTTAGATACAGTTCATGGTATCCCACCATTAGTCTTGTGATGGTAATCCTCTATCATATCCATCCTAGGTGAGGTTTTTTGATTTTGTGTGACCACCATGCATAGGGAATCCATTCCTTATCAAGAATTTTGATCCTGTGGGGTTGGCATCATCCTCTAGTGGTCTTAAATGTGTTGCCTTATCTCGGAATTGTGATATTATAGATCCAGTGAGTACTTCTTGGTTGACTACCAATGATCGTGACATATTAGATGACTGTTATCAATGAAAACATGGCACGTGGATTGAATACACCTAGATCAAGCATTAACTTCAAGCCTCAAGAATATTTCCTAGGGATTACAGTATTGGTTGAAACCACTTGAGACCTATTTTCTATTATGAACATATCATGGTTTAATCATGATTAAGTTTTTGTTTCATTTATTTATTTTTATACCTATACGTTTGAGATTATTGCACTTGATAAAGTATGCTTATTGATTTCAGGGTGTCCTAGAATGTATTTTAACACTCACACTTGTATGGGATCTACCTACACATGTCGTGTCTTATGGAGATGAAATTATATTTAACAGAGTCCTAGGAGGACCATGATATGGTAGAGTATAGTATTGTTCTAGAAAGACTTGTGTTCTAGTGGGTGTTTTATTTGGTAGAAGTCCTCTCATTATGGGAATGTTAGACTCTCTAAATGTATTGTTGGGATTATATTTTCCCCCTCTATTTCACTTTCAATACATTTTTCGTACTTTGGTAGGAGATTATAGATGTTCCATACATTGGTATTAGTTGTGATTTATTTTCATCATTGTATGATATTTGGGATGTGCGTATGCATATATGTGCATAGGGTTATGCCTCATATGTATGGTATATGACATGATTCATCCCATGGGTGTTTCCAAATTTTAGATAAGATAGTTTTGGGAATTTGAGATATCTTTTATACTAAAAAATAGATTTGGCCGCATGTATTTATCATAGGGAGATATATAATATATATATATTTCAATGAGACATGTATTTAGAAATTAACATGGTAGATACACGGTTATTTGGAAATTTAAGATAAAATATTTTATGTCTTATCTATTTTTGAAAACCGAAACCATGAAATATTGAAAAGGAGAAGTAGCTTCGGTGAAATGAAAAAAATATTTACTAAAGATGTATTCCATTGAGTTCAAGAGTAAAGGTGCCACCACATTTGTTGTAGCATATGTGGTTCATCATGAATTGAGAACTAGGCATCGATGGTGGATTCTTGATGTGATGGGATACTGTGTTTGCAGTAGCATATATAACACATCAAAATTGAGAAGGTGAAAACATCAATGAAATTATAATGATTGAGGCCATGAACCAAGTTTATTCTTGATTATGGAGATCAAGTGAAACTTTCTAGTTGTTGATCGATAGTACATCATGAAGGAAAGAATGTTAGAGAAAAAAATACTTTCGGTTTCTCAAGATGGTACAAAATTGATACATGTTCAGACAAAGATCATCAAGGTAGTGGTGTTTTGTTGACAAGAGGGTGAAATATTGTCACAGGTGGATCTTTCGAACATGGATTTGGTGATATTATTTTCAGAGAGATGAAAAAGATATATCAGAGTGTTTCTCGCACAAATTTTTATATTCCTTCATTTTTAATTCTTGTTTGTGAATTACTTGGATCTATATGTACTCTCTGATTCATTGTGGATCTTTTTATATTTCCTTGTGGTTTTTTAATCTTTCACATTAGGGGGTTTTCTTATATTAAAAAATACGGCATGATAATATTTTATTTTTCTTTATATTGATTCCATATTTCATCAGTTTTTTCAAAAATTGTTTCAAAAGTTATTTTCATCTCTAGATCAAGATTATCCTCAACAAGTACTATTAGTGGTGATGGTTCGAGCTTGTAATTTGTCGTGAATTTTTTTGATTATATCAAAAGGATCAATAAAGCAAGAAGAAGGATGGAGTTTGGAAAATAAGTTTGTTTAAGGGAGGTGTTCTAGGTCTTACACCAAATTATTTTCTTCATAATCATTTATTAACGAAGAAATACCAAAAATGAATGATTACGGTGATGTAATATCAGCTCTAGAATTTGAGAAGGGGGAAATTTTTTCTTACAGGTGGAAGAAATTATGTGGTGATAACATTTATAGGGTATCCATTTATTTTTTTGGTTTTAGTGTTGTTTTATAGGGAAGTGCATACTCATATTTGACGAAGAATTAAACATTTGAATTTTTATATGGATATTCAGGTTTCAATCATTGTTACAAAAGGGAATAATAATTTTTTTATTTAAAGGATTATGGTTAGTGGAATACCAATTATATTTCAGTCCAACTGAGTTGTGTCATATGGTAACTTCATTGATGTGATGAAGAGGGAGATTGAAAGGATTCATCCTGGGATTGTTTTTGAATTTTAGATTAGATAGTTTCTGAATTTGACATATATTTTATCTTATGACACAAATAAGGATACATGTGTTGATCATGGTGATATATATCATATATATATATTTATGATATTTTTTTAAAATTAACATGGTATATACTTGGTGATTTTTAAATTTTAGATATACTATTTTATTTCTTATAAATTTTTGAAAAAGGAAACTGTGAAGGATTTAAAAGGGAATGTAGCTAGTTGTTAATGGATAAGGAGAGTTTCTCAAGATTTAGTTTATGGATATCAAGAGTAAAGGGTTCAATGCATTTGTGGTATCCCATATGGGTATTCATGAATGGAGAACGAGGTATTGATGGCGTATCTATAATGTGACGACATACTGTATTTATGGAATCACGTTGAACACATCTACATTGAGCAGGTGAATATAAGAAATGATATGATCAATGATGAGGGCCATGTATTGAGGGTCGTATTGATTTCGATGATCAAGAGGATTCTCCTGATAGATGATCATAGGTGCATCCTGACGGTGCGATCATGAGAGAGAAAAAAACATCCTTTGGGTGTTTCAAGATTGTGTGTGGCCAATGCTTGTTCATATTAAGATCCATAAGGTATTTCCATTTTTTTAGACAAAAGGGTGGAGTTTTACCATAGATGGATATTTTGATCCTGGAATTGGTGAGATGTTTTTAGAGTGATTATAGAGGCATATCGGGGTGTAGTTTTCACATAAGTTTTTCTATCCACTCATTTCTAATTAATGATTATGAATTCATTTAATTTTTGTGTAATCTCTAATTTATAGTGGATATTTTAGAATTTCCTCATGGGTTTTTAATCCTCTTCATTGGAGGGATTTCCACATTAAAAATCTCGTGTGATAATTTTTTATACGTTATATAACTTCTATATTTAATTAGTTTTTTCTCAAATTATTTAAGAAGATATTTTCATCCTGAGATCAAAATTCTCCCCAATAGGATATGCCTAATCGGTTTGGGTCACCATCCCTTGACGTATTAGAGGTACGATTAGGGTTTTTAGACATTACTTATTGCTATCCAAGAGAGACCTGATGTTTTGGTTCAGGAACTATCCTTCACTATTATTTTCTGTAATTAATATTTTTGGTCTTTTCATATTGAAGTTGTAAAAAAATTTAAGTTGTTTTTATATTGGGTGTAAATGCATGAATCAAACAAAATAAAGAAAACAAACTATTTTGTGTAAAAGGTAATGATCTTAGCAATTTTATGGATTTATCTATTTTTTTCTTAATCATTTAAGTTAATTTAAATAAACAACTCAATATAATTAATTTATTACCCTCCTTTCACTTATTTAGTAGTATAATACACACATGATAGATCTCTAATACATATCAAGTTCCACTTCTTCCTCAAAATAATGGTAGATCAAACCTAAATTGACAATGCACACCTTCCAAGAATCCCACCTTATTGCATGCACTTTATCCATGACCACCTGTACTTTAACATATGAAGTGTTAGTTTGTAGAATTGTGGGAGAAGAGATAGTGAAATAATATAGTGGATCTAATCCCATAAGAATTTAGTAGTGGAAATATCTTATCCAAACCCTTTAATTCCCCCATCTTACTATAAAGAAAAAACAAATAATCATAAAAATTAAAATGAAACTCCTATGATCCCAAACATCCATATAAAACAAGACCCGCAATTATTTATCCTCCATTATAGAGTTATAGAAACTCGTAATGGTATAATATGAATAAAATGATATGAGTGAGAAAGAAAATGAAAAAAAACTACATTTAAATTATATAGGAGAAATGTTACAATGTGAATAAACCTACACTGCTTTATTTTCTAAGATTATAGGTTAAGGTTTCAAAATCGGTTGAAAAGTATTTTCACAAGAGGGGATGAGGGGTTTTAAATATACAGTAGTAGGGATTTTGTACATAAATGGATGGATTCCATGTAAGAAAAGCATTTGAAATAAGAATATTCATTGTAGCAGTTCTCCTATGTTTTTTTCCAGTTTAAAATTTTTCAAAATATTATCATGATCATTATATGGTTCTATTTATATCGATGTGTAACATGTGTTAAGGCTATGACAATTTTTCTCATTTTGGTCAAATAAAATGACATATAGATATTCATTATGTTTGATATGCATTAATACAACCACATGTATTTTGATGGGATTAATGAATGATAGAGTCATAAATTATATTGGTTGAGTAGGGATAAAGGTATATCATTGTTATCATTTGTATTATAAACAATAGTTGACTCATTTATAGTGGATTTATATAGTTATAACAAGAGAATTACGGTCTGAGAGTGTGTTGGAAGGTTGTGATTTATGTTACTAGGTGAGGAGGATGATGAAAAATTTTGTGGAAAATGAAATCTATTAGAATTATTTATATATAGAATTTTCATATACTTATATACTTTTTATAGCCTTTAAAATTAATGAGTTAATAATTAGTTACGTTAATGTATTCAAACACAATAGTAGTGTGGTCTTGGTTACTCTTACATAATGAATTTCTTATGGTGGTTATTCTGATGTAGAGTCTCAACTGAGGTAATGTTACCTAAATTTTCTCCATAATATATATTCTATCATAGTATTTGTTTTATCCATATTTATCCAATATAATACTTATTTAATATGATATAGCCTTTTTTTATTCTTTGTTTATTATCAATAAACATCTTGATTTCTAGGATTTATTCATATATTGTTTGTATTATCTCATATATAATTTTTTAAAGGAACTATTGATGTATTTTTATATAACTTCTACATACTCCCTATTAGTCCGACCTAAGTGCACCAAAATCCATTTTACTCTTACAAATACCTTTATTCTCATGTAATAGTGACATGAGAAATCATCCCAGCACAATTTCAAGGATATTTACATAAACTTTATTTATGGAATACAAATATAATCACTAATAATAATATTTTATTGTATTTTCACAATATACTTTCAAATAGTCCTTAAAAATAAATATGTGATAATTGAAATTCTATTTTGAAATTCAAGGGGATTATATAATTTAATTAAAACACAAAGATATAATTTTTTTCCCTTCATACATATCTTTTTTCACTCATAGGAAAAATCATTACCCTGACCAAATCCATATATATAATAATAACTCTATAATGTTCAAAGATATTTTTCAAAACAGAATTATATAATCTCGTTTTTTAATATAATGTATCTTTCATTTTCTATTATAACATTAATATTAATTTAATATCAAGAATTTATGCATGACATAATCAAAACCTATATCACATTGAAATACATTTCACTCCTCAAACAAGAAAAATTAAATATGGAGTTATGCTCATGCTTGGAAAAATCCTATATCAAAATAATCTTGTGAATGTTATAGTTCTCCAGACAATGAGACACACAAACATAGTTAATCATGAGGTATTTTCAATTTTTTCTAATTTGGTAAGTATTGGTAGGATATATTTTAAAATTTTAATGCTGAAAATAGGAGGTTTTACTATTAAATAAAATGCAAGAATATTCATGTAACATCATAGAAAATTACTCACTCAATACCTCTTAAAATTTGAATCCCATACAATTCCATTTTATGGTCCATGAGTAATAAAAATGAAAAATAATTAAATAGTTTAATCCTTATTATCCCCTATTTTTTAGATGAACACATATGTTTCTTTTCTATTTTATTATGTACACTTTTGATATATATATATATATTTTCCCCAAAGTGGAGTGGTATTAAATATCTATATATATTGAATAATTATGACTCATTACCATTTTTAAAGCCCAAAATTATAAATTCACCATTATTATCACACATAAAATGAATTGATTCCTATAGAACACACTTGGAATGTCTTTCCCCAACACTAACACTTGAAATAGTCATTCAATTATATTAATAGTGAATTTAAAAAAGGGTTTATGTAAAGGGTGAGCCTCAAGGAAAAATATGTATAGCCAAATAAGATCCTCAATCCTATTTAAAACATTTCATAAACTATAAATAATTCATAAATAAATAATCTCAAGTTTTAATTTTTATACAAAATCATTGTTTTTCTTATGAATGCGAGTGTATTTGGAAGAATATATCATTACGGTTTAGAATACCACTCAAGATTAGAAATAAAATTTTGGTCAGCATTCATGGTAATGATTCTCAATTTTATTTCAAAATCATAAAAATATTTTAAAATTAAATTAAATGAAAAACATCAAAATCAAAAATCATTTCAAACTAGTTTTTTAAAAAAATAAGGAAAAAATAAAAAAATAATTGATGAGTGAAAAAAATTAAGCTGGATATTCATTTATAATTGAATTTTCTAAAAAATGAAAAAAATTAAATATATAAAAACTATTAAGAAAAATTTACACCCCCGCCCATGGGAACACTTCAATGTTACTACCCATCCTTGAAGTGTAAAATTTACGAATTTTCTTGGTTAATATAATAAGTTAATGAAATATAATCAAGTTTTTATTCGACATATTGTGGCTTGATTTAAGCTCTTAATGAATCCTTATCCAACTTGTGAAATAAAAAAAAACATGAGAGTTTTGTTAAAAGATAAAATAAAAATAAAAAAAATGTCAAAAAGAATTGGGTTGAACCCCCAAGTAGTTACAAGGTTTTTAAATCCAACATCTCAATAATACCAACTATTATCTTCTATCTATATATGGATTTGGAGTATGTTATTTGAACCACCAAATGTTTATTCTTTCAATTCTCATACAATTATATGAGATATCGACACACCATTGAATATGTTGTAATGTTTTTACTCCCTTAACTGTGAAATATAACTTGAGTGGTGAGGTTTATAGAAAGTATGGATCTTCAGTCCCTATCACTGATTCTATGGTTTTTTCTTCCTTTGTATAAAGGGAATGATTCAATGACATTTCATATGAAATTTATTTTTTGGGGTAAGTTATTCAACCATTAATTTTTTAAAAAAATTAAATATTCATGAATTTAAATCCAAATATCATCTTTTATCAATTTAGCATGGTTATCCCTCAGGAAATTACACCCTGAATTTTTATTTTTTGAAAGTGTTGTGGAGAAATCATTAATTTAAGGTGAAAAGTTATTGTATAGTTTATAATAAACATAATAACTTGAGCTTATCATACATGTAAATTATATATTTTTAGATGAATATTAACTACATTACACAAATAGACACTTGAGAACTATAATAGTTTAGTTACATTGGAAACTTAGATCACAATATTCTTATCTAGTGAATGATCTTCATTTTTCCCATAAATATCATTCCATTTAGTACTATTCATATAAATAATACACAATAAACCATTCTTTATAACATGGGGAAGTGAAACATAAGAAATGGTCAGCTCAAATTCTTAGTAAGGATAAATACAAGAGATATCTATCGATGATCATATGAAATCATAAGATAAGAATAATGGTACATTATAATAATCATAACTTATGATGTTTATTCATAACCTATCATAGACCATAAATATGATTCATGGAATAATCATTGGCAGTTCAGATGACAAGAATCACAGTAGAATGAAAGAACATGAGCCATGAGAGCATAACATTATAATAAGTCATAGATTTGTGGAATTCACACAAGTATATAAAATATTATGTCAAGGATTCCCACCAAGACATTCATAAAATGTTTTTCTTGGTCTAACAAACTATATACATGCTCAAGAAATGGGATGACCTTCCGTATACCCTATTTCAAGCTTGGGATAACCGCCAGTGTAACTAGATTTCTGGGATTGGGATAACCACCAGTGTACCCTCATTTTTAGGCTTAGGATAACCACCCAAGTACCCTTTGAGCACATACAACATTTATCATCAACTAATCCATTGTACGGAGATATATTTCCCACATATTAAATACTAAAAACCATACACATGCATGCCGTAAGATCTTAAACCATTAATCACTTCATAACCCATAAAAGGAAATCGATTTAATGAATATTTCAATGTATCATAATCTATAGAAATGTGATATGTTTCATAATCATTTCATTGTTTTATTATAGAATAAACCATGAAACATAGTGTTTTTCAAAAAAATTCTATCATTTTATAACTCATGGAAGATAAATGGTTTTCATAAACATATTGTCATGATAAACCAGTTAGATAAATAATAATATTGGTATCCATGGTTCATATCACTATTAAAACATAGATACATCAACAAATTTCATCTTATATGGAAAATTATTCTGAATGATCATTAAAATCATTTTTTTAATGAAAATAACATTTCTTTTAAAATCATTTTTTAAAAATAAATCTTATTTGAAAATTTATTTCTTTGAAAATAAAACTAAATTATTTTTAATGTTGTTTTAAAAAATCATTTGATACATTTCATGTGGAAAATATCATTTTTTATTTAAAAAAAATTTTAAAACATAAATTGTTATAAAATCCTTATCTTTGAAAATAACCTTAAAAAATTATTAGTGAATATTAAAATAAAATATTGGTCATGATGTGAGATAATGTCATACACATTAAGATAATGATTCCATTAAAATTTTTGATAAAATAAATATGATATCTATTTGTAAAAGGACTTGAATATTCCTCTAAAAAATATTTGCAAAATTTAAATCATGAGTAATAAATTATTTAATAAATACTTTAAAAATTTTAAAAAACTTTATTGAAAAAATGGTTTTGGAAAGAAATTTGTTTTCAACCAAAAAGCTAATTTTTCTTAAAATAATTGTTTTTGAAATCTTGAGTATATAAATAGAATAAAGTGAAAGAAAATTGTATTATAAATAAATAAAAACTAGAGAAAAACATTCACGAGTTTCTTGATATATGGATCATAAGATTAAATCATAAAAAATATAATCATAAACAATCCCGATAAAGGATGAGATTGTTCCACAAAATCCATACAACTTAAATGACATTGAATAATAATAAGCATGAATGAATATAATTAATTGAAACATATATTATCATGAAAATTAATATATTAATGACATAGCTTGACAAGGTGCATTATATACACCTTATAGAAGAACATAGGTTCATACCATAACTTATGCCTCAAAAAAGGAAAATTGATATAAAAATCCCTTACAACAACGGTAACTCATGAACTGTAAACCCTATGAAAGTGTGATTCTATAATGGATAAGAAAATAAAAGTAATATTCATGATAATTATAAAAAAATAAGTTAATATTAAGAATATACAAAACATTAAATGAATAGGTGGGAATACGGCATGTGTCTTACAGAAGTAAAAAAGTGAGGCAAAAATATGTAACATGAAGTCTTGAATTCCATCATACTAATTGAAACCTAATTTATAATAAATAAATGTTTATTATAGATATATTAAAGAACCAAAAATATATATATCTTACAATATATGTTTTTAATTATGAACTTTTATTACCTTTTTATTGACAATTCCCTGTTAAAGCCATATTTTGAAAAATACCTGCATTATTTTATGTGCATGTTTTTGATCTGTTATTTTTTGTCCTATTTCATAGATCATCGATTCATAATATTAAAAATTATTACCATTAAAAAAATATCCTATATATTTATTATATATTATTTATAGTATTCTATAAAATTTAATGGTAGAAAATAAAATACAAAATTCATGGAGATGGTATGTCGTATATACACATGAACGTTGTGTCGATTTTTTTTGGAAAGAAATAATGAAAAATAAATGATATACATTTTAATTCCATAGATTTTTATTTAATATATATTATAATTTTATATTAAATACAACCTTAAATAATTACATTTAAAGAGTGAACAGATATCATTACTTCATTAGGTGACAATCCATTGTATAGATGAATGATGATATCATATTCCAAAAATGTTAAAAGTGTGAATTTATGGATGATATAAAAATTATAGAATCATAATAAAAACATAAATATCATATAAAAAAAATAAATCCATCATTAATTCAAATCATGAGTGGTTGTAATGAAAAAATGAAAGACATAGATTCATTAGGCGGTAGTCTATCATACAGAAGAATAATGATTTTGTAGGTATGGTTTCTTACTAACCTATGAATGGACTACACCCCATGCATGATAATATGGTCCAATTGGTGACACTTCATGCGGGCAGGACTATGATCAACCCATGCCACCTTCAGGTTAGCAAGGGATGGTTCCCTCAGTGCGGTTGATCTTGAGTCCCACATGTTCTTGGGTCGACCTGGCCTAGGATTGCTTGATGGTTGGCCACATTTTTTATGAAACCCCTATAAAATATAGTACACAATGCATGTACACTTGGTAATTTAAATAATTAGGTCCACCTTTAAATGTATAACTCTAAGCCTCTTCCAAACTTCTTCTATTCATCCTTAGAAATATTCTCCTTCCAATGTTTGTTTGGAAAAAAACTTTTAAAGAACAAATAAATAATCCTCGAATGGATGATACTTCAATGTTGTTGACAATTTATCACCTTTCATACATGTGTTTACAACTTAGGAATAGTTCCACAATTGTATGATTTTAATCAACAACGATAATTTCCCAAGCATGACATCCAATGCTATGAATCGATAACAATTATCTACGTATCATCACTTCAAACAATCTCCATTAACATTGGAGTTCCTTCCTCATTTTGACCATTATTGATAACTTTTGAAAACAAATACAACATATACACAATGTGGTACCAAAAATAACCACCTTATTAGTTTTTATAAATACTTAAAAGTTATTTCTCAAATTAATGTGTCAATATCAAAATGATAATCATCTCTCTCACCTTCACTTATTTCCCTCCCCAAAATATTCATTTCACTTATATCCCCATTTTTGAGAACAATTAAAAAGTTCACAGTAGAGAGGGTATCAATTCATACTTATGAAATGTTCCATCCATCATTTCACAATAAGTCTACTTAAGCCAGGCTCGGTGTAGAAAACAAGATGATTTGATTTAGACAAAAATGTTATCCACCACTTATCATGATACCTCGTGAAATGATAACTTATATACTTTTCCTCGATGTTTTTCCACTTTCATACAGGGAAATGGACAATAGATGTGATATGAATCATTCTTGGAACAATCAACCATAAAATCCATCACTCTCTTAAAAAAATGTATCAAAAACATTCAAGTGTAATGGTATGGATATGTGACCTTAAGGTGTTACCATTATTTTTATGTAACAGAGTAATTAAGTCAGTCCCCCTTTATTTAATGGTCTTTAATTTGGGTGACCAAGGATGATAGATTAATAAATGACATAACCTTTCTAATGGAATGATCTTCAGTCAATCTTTAAAGTACATTAATTTGATACCAACTGATGTTGATAATAATTGAAATAATAACTTTGGTTGCTTCTTCATATACCTCCCCCTCAAGGGAACACTTTTAATCTCTAATTTTCAGGTTATCCCCCTGAGATCTTGCTTTACCTTCAATTCCATGTATTATAAGAAAAAATAAAATACACAATGATTTAAGGGAATAAGGTGGATCCTCCTTGAATCGTCAATGTGAATGACATGATTGAGATGATTTTCTCAACCTAGATGCTCCATTATTCACACATTAACATTTGATCTTCAATTATGATTTTGGTTGTGTGGATCTTATTAGTTATTCCATATAATTGTGTTTGAGGATTCATTATTCAAGATATTTTAAAGAACTATAATATCCTGGTGCAACATTCATCTTATAAGGAAATTCTTCTTGAGATGGAATAAAAGTAATGAAATTTCAAATAGTATGACTAACCTTGTTTCACCTCACACGCAAGAATTATTTGTCCTAATGTGAAATATTATTTTTGATTTTTCAAACTAGCCTCACCTGGTGTATCTTCCATTTCCCATATTTTTTCCAAATCATATAACTGGATAACCAATATGTTGTTAGAATTTGAGGCATTATGATATTATGTTCCACAAGGAATATTTTTAGTGAAATCCTTTTTATTATTCTTTTGGATGAAACACCGTTCACCTTGATGGATTTATAATCCAAGGAAATCTTTCTTGTTGTTCTTGGAGTCTACTTGGGAGAATTTTCTTTTGTAACATTCTTCTGATTTCCTCCCAAGGGTGCTTCTTTTTTAATATCCAACTTTGGTGAACTTATTTTCTTATCAGCTTGAAGTACCTGATTAGATTTACATGTATCAACCTTATGACCACTCCCATGGCATATATCAATGATGTTTTCATGAATTCGAAATATTTTATATATATATAATGATGCTTATGGATATATGGACGTTTCATCTTCCTCTCTATCTTTCTCCCTCTTGATATAAGATTTCCATATTCTTTTTAATTTAAGTGATTGTGCCAAAAAATCTAATGCACAATGCCCAGATTTTTTGCAACACCAACATTGACAAAAAAACCATGTCTTCTTGATATCTTATGTATAAGGTTACCGCCCCTTCTTGTTTATTTATCTTGCTCTATGTGGGGAACCATCTGTCCCCATATTCATCCAATATACCCTAGGCATGTTGGTAGGTATCCCATAACCTATCTTCATCCATAGTTTTTTTTAAACTTTTACATCCTACCTGCACCGCTTGTGGAAACACATTTAGAAACATGAGTACAAGATCATTCGGATTCTACCAGAACATTATCATATTCTGTGATATGTCAATGAGTAAATCCATGATATTCTTATTACACATAGAAATTCTTTTGATAGTGGTCTCCTTCAATGAACATTTAATACCATCACCAACTTTCACCTTTTTTGTGAGGTCCCAATATGCATCTTCTCAAAATTAGCACACTGAGTTTCCAATTTTAGATATTCCATATTAAGGATAATATTTTTTCTTCAATCATGAACATATTCTCTTTAATAGTATTATTTAATATTTTAACATCCACTTCATTCATAAAAAATTTGTTTTGTAACATAGATTCATGTTCTTTGATCTTCTTTGAATTTTTATCCAAATATAACTCATTTACATCAGTTCCCTTTTTCAACTCATATTTAAGTGTATGGACATCCACTTCCAATTACTTACTGAATCACTCATTTTATTCAACTTCATTTTTCAACTTTTAGGAACTCAATTCAAATTCCCTATTTTTGTCTTCAAAGGATCCAACTTTTCTAGAGAGATTTAAACATTTACAAATTGTTTCTTGTATGCCCTTACCAAAAAATTACTTTATTCCTCTAATTGGAGGATATATTCTTTCATAAAATGAAATAATCCACAAAAAGGGATGCACATTATTCTGTAATTCTATATATAATAATTCTTAATCTTTAAACTAATAATTCATTTGAGGTTGTAGATTGATCATCACCACCTGTTCTAGCATGTTCATTATAAGAATAATTTTCAAATATACTAACACATTCCTCCTGATCACTTGTGGTTGAAAGGAGTTATATATTCATGTTCGGAACATGAGTCACCTTCTCATTCCATTCCAATCTTGATATGTCTTTAATGAAAACAAAGTATAGAAAACTAGATACTTACAGTTCTTTAGATAAGATGGAATTCTTCTTCAAATTAATGTTCTCCTTCCTTTTCCTATTCATCATGGTCTTGGTGGATATGGTATTCTACTCAGAGAAAAACAAATATTCACTGAAACTACACTTCATTGATTAATCAGGAAAGAAAATGAACTCTTTAAAAAACAATTACATCGTTGTAGATAATCCAACAGAGGTGAACCTGGATCTTATACCAATTGAGATGAATAGTTTGGGATTTTACTAACATTAGGGGGAGTGAATCAAGGTTCTGTAATTTTTATACTAATTATAAAATATTATCGATGTACGTCTTAACCTATTAGTATCATGATTCTTAGATTTTCGTTTCACTATATCATGAAATAATAAGAAAGTAGTGAACATAGTAAATTGTATTTTTATATGGTTCACCACTTAATAAGAGATGCTAAATACTTTCCATGCATAAGAATGACTAGTGAATGGATAATACACTATAATGTGATAATATTTACAATGGTTTGTTTAGGGAAACAATCCATTGGAAAGTGTGGGTCCCTACACTTTGGAGGTTGAAGGGAAACAATCATATTCCTGAACTGATGATGAACTAGTCCAAATTGCAGCTTCCATACTGGTACATTATAATATTCCGAAGAGAGTATTATTCCTTCTTAATAAGGTAGATTTTTTTATTGGTCACCCTTAGTGATATTCACTTAGTAACATGAAATGAAGTATACAAGAAACCCTCCTTTTTCTGTTCTTGTTCTTTAGTGAAATCCTGAATGTGAACTTCTTCTTCTTCTTCATTCTTCCTAAGATCATAAACCAAATACTCTAGCACTTCACCTTCTTCATGTATAGAATCTCAAAAATAATTTTTATTATTCAAACCCTAAAGATCAGATTACTTGGAACCATCCAAACAAACTTCTTCTCCATTATTATTTTCATATATTCATGAGATCAGGAATGTGAAATTTAGTTGAACTATTCTCTTACAATTATTTTCTTCCTGATGAAATTAATATTATTTCAACTAGAGTGAACCCTTTTTACATATGCATGAAAGAATTTATATAATCTTCACCTTGAAATCTTCTTTCATTACAAGTTCACACACATACAACCCATTTTATATGCAAATAACAAGTTCATGCATATATGTACCTTTGTTTTTTCTTCTTCTCTGGCCTTTTTGCATGCACATGAATCATGCACAATGAAACACCATCCTGAATGGGTGTAGTTCTTGGAAACTTTATTCCTTCATCACATGCACACACAAATCCTAGGAATCTTAAAAAAAATAAAATTCATGATTTCATGTGCGTACTTCCCTTCACCACTTAATCTCTTTATTCACTAAACATGATCCCTTATCCGTTTTATAGATGTATCCATGCAAATAGGAGGGTGTTCACCCCTTTTATTTTTTAAACCCTTGGGATCACGAAAATCTTTCTTTGTGCAGCTTTTCATGATTACATAGAAATTTTTTAAGGCTTGTGGTTCTTAGATTTCTCCGTTATATAGAATGACAAAAAGGGAATGATATTTTATGGAAAAGGTTCACTCGGGTATGTGAGAGGTAGAATCCCATTATTCATTGGGGTTTCACCTTTTTACTAGTGATGGTCTCTCCCTTTTTCATGTTCAAATCCCTTAATATATTCCCATTAAATATCTTCATCTAATAATCATGATTCTCTCTCTGAATTATCAATGTCTTTGGTTTTAATGATCTTCAAACCGACGTGAAGATATGCCATATATCACAGATGTTTCCTTTTAAAATGAGAGGTCTATCTGTAACGATATCACATGAATGCATTAGGAGTATAATTAAACACTCTCATCAACAGGGTTGAATCCTCTATGAATATTGGATGAGAGATGAGCCCTCACAACTCTATTTGCTTCAGCCTTCTTTGAGATACCTTCATGTATGAAAGACGTAGATTTAATTCATGGTGTTGGTTCAATCATGAGACACTCCATCAATGGAAAGGGATAATCCATATAGGTCGGCCATCATCTCCGGTGAGAGATAGTGGCAGTGTCGTGTATTGGTGGGAGGAAGACGAAAATGGATGGGATTATACAGATGTCGCTACAGATCGATGATCATGGTTCAAACACCTGAGGTGTGGATATAATGAGCGGCCTTGATTAGATTTTGAAGTGATGGATAAGGTGAGAGGCCACGATATTTCATGAGATCCAATGAATGAATTATATTGATCAGTTTATTAAAAACTTCATCCAACATCAAAATGGATATTCAGAGATTCCTCTGTTTATCAACCCAGCTGATTAAATCGCAGTTGCGAATTCTCCTCTCCCCCTCTATGGTACCGCCTTTTACCATGTTCTCTATAGGCATGCTATGCACCCACCTTATTAATAAATTATCCCCCATGCACACTTCCGTCGACCTATACAAAACCCTCTTTGTGTGCACGATAATGCCTAACCCCTGCCACTATCAGGCTAGCCAGGGCTGGTTCCCACAGCATGGTTGACCTCAAGTTTCACATTTGCTATGGTCGAGCTGGCCAAGGATTCCTTCAGGGTTGGAAATAAATATTATGTAAGCCAATATTAAAAATTATTACCCAATGCATAAACACTTAGTAATTCAAATAAACATGGACACCTTCAAATCTAGAACTCCAATCCTCTTCCACACTTTTTCTCTTGATCCTCACAAATTTTATTTTTCTAATTCTTTGTGGAACAAGACCTACACAGTGCACATAAATAATTTTCAAATGGATGATACATCAATGTTATAGACCATGTATCAGCTTTTCTACATGACTTTAGAACATAGTACCAATTCAAAAATTGTTTGATTTGAATCATCATGGAGAATTTCCCAAGAATGGAATCCAATTCCATGAAACCAAAACAACTCTCCAGGCATCATCACTTCAACCATTCACTCATCACATTGGATTTCCTTTCAAATTTTGACTATTATTGACAAATCTTGACAAAAAATACAAATTACACACTATATGGTCCCATCATAATATACATGTTATTAGATAATCATGGTATAATAATAATTTAAGGGGATATAGGATGAAATAAAATAAAAGGTCTCACTGAGTTACACTAACTCTTATTTGGATATACTCCATAAGTTTTAACTGAAATCCTTAGAATTTTGGATCTATGTCCAAAATAAGGATTCTAAGATGATGGGATGGATTCTGGGAAGTGATTTTGGCAGTTTTTTTCCTATCCAAAGGGTTTCAATTTCTGAAAAAGTGAGGAGAGGGGTGGCTTTTTACAAGTGTGGGAGATGACAAACTCGGAATTTTGAAAAGAATTGGGTGCTCACAATGTTTTCATATATAACTAGGGTAAACAATAGACCATTATAAAAACATATATGGTATAAATATTGTAATAAAATAGTTTTTATACATGATTATAGGTTATTTTTACCCTTTTATTCTTAGTTTACCCCCCTTAAAATCAATTCTTACCTCAACTAAAGTAATTGATTTTTAATACATTAACTATTGAATTTGGTAAAAAATTAATTTGACCTTATTAGATAATATAAATTATTTTGATTCAAAATATAGAATCTAATTTTCTAAATTCCACTCACTGAATAATAAAATAATATTTTAAAATTAATCCCGCAAACCGACGAGAAATCGTGTTTTTAATGAGAAAATGTTCAAATGTTTATAATGTTTTAATATCTAAATTAAAAGTGAAAACGATTAAACGACATAAATTCAAATAATTGATATTAAATTGAACTAATTTTTATATACAACTAATTAAAAATGTAATTTAAATATATAAATTATTTAAACAAAAAATCTATTTTTAATTAAAATTCAATATTTTTCACTGTTCATCCAAAAAAGTAAATTTTTAGAAAAATCCCAAAAAACATACAGTAAGTTAATTTTATATGAGGATTAAAAAATTATCTACATTTTTAAAATAAATTTCATAAATGTGTTAAATATTAGTTTTAAAATAAGTGTTCTATAAAAGACAAACAAAATATCTTTTTAATAAAATAATGTTTTTAAGTATATAATTTGACTAATTTTTATAGCTTATATATAAAACACATATAATTAATATTAAATAGTTAATTGAATATATTATATATAAATTTAATTAATATAATTCACCAAATGTGGTTTTTTATTTGATTGTGGAAAAACACATTTTTATAGAGAAAAATAGTCTTTTTCCGAAAAATATTTCCTTTCTTTTCAAATATTTTTTATTATAATTTATATTTAATTAGTCACAAAATAATTCATTATATATACATATGTAAACTATATTTTAAAATTTTAGTTTATATTATTCATAAAAAACATTCCAATGGCTAGGTGACAAATATCATATTAAATAATGAGATTTTAATTGTATATTAGGTTTATTTTAAACTCAATTTTGTGTGTAACATAAAATAAACTTTGGATTGTGTGTAACACAATATGAAATTAGTGTTGTGTGTAATAAAAAATAGAATTATTGTTTTTAACATAAATCATCAAAAATATTAAATACATTTAATTAAATTCACAAAATATTAAGGTGTAACATTATACCACAATTAAAATGACTTACACCATTGAAATTCATCTCAACTATTGATGTTTTAACATTTCAAGATTCCATCATAGAAATAAAAATTGTAAAAAATAATAATATAAATTCCCTAAAAAGGTAATTTTATAAACATAAGAGGTACCTAAAGTTACTAGTAACTAGGACTCCACATAGGACAACATAAGTTGAAAGTGTAGATTTGGGCATGGATTAAAATCATAAATAGTTATAGGGAGTGATAAAAAATCATTGATAATAATAAAGTGGGTGATCTGGATAAGGTTAATGATCCCAATATCATAACTAGAATAGGTGTGAAAAAGTTCATTGATATTATAAAAAATAAAAATAACTTGACAAAAATATATTTTATGATCCCTTTCCTAAAGTTTAAGGATTTTCATGAGTGGATATATTTACTTAATAACAACTAATTTCATTAGAAAAATATCACCCTTTGTTTGTGCCTTGATCAATTTAAACTTCATCTATTACTCAAAGAAATGAAGGTTAATTTTCTATACCTGAAGCACTAATAGATCATAAGATCCCTGAATAAAATGACAAGTCATAACATATATCATTTTTTATCATAAAAAAATGGTTAGCATATGTTATCCAATATGCACAAAATTTTCTATGAATAACTAATATGTTAAAATATAAAAATTTATCCAATGTTAAAATTATATTATTCTTTAAATAGTTCACCTTATATCCCTTCTAAAATTTAAAATTTATAATGTTATTTAAATTTCTCAGAATCAACTTAAATTTAATCCCCCAAATATCATAAAGTATATATTGATTTTCACATATAAAAAATGTGAATAACATCATAATATATTCTATCAAAACATAGTAATAACCTAAATTACCATAATTCCAAAATTGAAGACATAAATTATTTTTAATTAAATACATAATACACATATTTTGGTATTTATTCCATAAATACAAAAACGATATAAACTCCATCAATGATAGAATATACTACTTTGCTAGAAAAATAATTTTAAATTATATGGTCTTCAATAATATGTAATTTAATTTTTCTATATCAACAATATTTTTATCCATGATAAAAAAATTTATCTCAATATTAAGAACATGTTAAAGATTATGTTTCTTTAATAAAAATATCACATTTACATTAAATCACCTTTCTAGCCCATCAAAACCATTCAATATATTTTTTAAAATCCATAATGACAAAATTATTCTTCATGATTCATATAACATAATTATTTAATTGAAATACACAAATATTTCAATCATTCTACTTCCTTCTCTAAAGATTAATGAGGATTCATCATCATATTATTTAATAAAAAATTTCCAAAAATATGAATATCAATATTTTCTTGACATTCCTCATCGTCAATATATTCAAGATTATTAAAAATACTTCTAAAACCACCCATATATTTTATGTTTTATTTGTGGTATCTTTACCACCAATATGAAAATACATTACTTGTAAAAATTTATATATTTCAATCAAGATATTCCCCGTCAGGACATTGATTTTCATAATTCTCATATATTCCACATTGAAAACATTAACCTGTTAATAATTTTTTTGAGAGAACAATATTCCCATCAATTATTTTATCTAAACCTTTCCTTTCTATTTTAAAATTCCTTTAGTTTTTTCCTTTTACAAACATGAATCATATTATCATTCCTATTCTACTTTAACTAGGGTTCTCTTTCCCACATTTCTTAAATATAGTAAAATGAATATTCTTTTTTCTATGGTCTCCACTATCCTAAATATCACTAAAAGTTATCCTTTTATTCTTTTTTGAGTACGATATTTTGGTAAGGTGCATGTTTTTAATAATGTTACAAGGAAAATGATTAAGAATAATCACAATATCCTACACCATATTCATTATCCAATTAGGTTGATCATTATTAAATTTTCTATCACTTTCAATTTTAACCTTGTTCCTTATAGTTCCAATTATTGACGAAAACCAAAATCATACTCTGAGAGACACCAATCATAGTGGGGAACCACATAATCTAGAATAATCACTTATATGAAGTCTAAATTATGAAAACTTTTAAATATTTTACACATTAATATTATCGATTATCATTCATAGTAAACATATAATTCAATCCTTAATGATGTTTTGCAAAGTGTGTGAATTTTGAAATCATATCCTCGGGGAGTGTAAAACCAAGTGTGTAGTAAGGACCATTTTCATGCACATGTTCCTAATAAATTTCAGATAAATAAGATGTTTTTATGTTTGTTAACACTGGGTACGTATAGAACAAATCCACATCCACTTGTAGTATCCATACAAGGATGCAATTTCTGAGAAACCAATAATTACATCCTTTATAAAAATTCGAGATCATTTTCTTATACATTGAATCATTATTAGACATAACCTTAGCGATAACCCAAGACAAATCCTTTGTAATTTCCCCCCGTATATCACTAATGTTTTCTCATTCTATTTTACAAAGGTAAACTAATCCTTTCCAATGATACAAACTACAAAAACCTAGTAATATCAAAAATGGAATTTATATCTTTTTATATGAATATTCATTACATTACTCAAGAACATGCCTGAGAACAATAATTTTTTATTTACCTTTCAAACATGGAGCACAATATTCCTATATGGAGAAAGATATTAAATATTTCCCCCAATTATCATCTTATTTGGTACTCTTCATAGACATACCCTATATAAAACCATTATTCATTACCTGGGGAAAGGAAACATAATAATGGGTGAGCTCGGTTGCTCAGTAAGGGTAAATATAAGAGAGATCAATATATGATCATATAAAATCATATGATAACCACAAGGGTACATGAAAATGAACATAACTTATGAAGTTCAAACCCAACCTATCATAGATCATAAACATGTGTCATGGAATAATGATTGGTAGTTTATAAGAAATTAATCATAATGTAATATAATAACATGATCTATGAGAGAATAAAATTTCAATAATACATTTATTTTTAGAATACATATAAGAATAGAAAATCATATGTAAAGGATTCCCACAAATACATTTATAACATGTTAGGCTTGGTTTTTCCACACATGTATCAACTTCAGGATTGGGATGACCTTTTACACACCATCTTTTAGGCATGGTCTAACCATCCATGTACCCTCATCATCAAGATTAATCTAATCAACCATGTACATTCCTTTTATGGGCTTGGGTTAAACATTAGTGAACCTTATATCTCAAAGTACATTTATCATTACCCAATACATTGGAGGGAGATATAGGTCCCACCCCTGACATACTAAAAATCAAAAATATGAGTGACACAAGGTCATAAAACATTCAGAAGATCACAACCTATGAAATGAAATGGGTTTCAAATAAATTTCATCATATCATAACCTATGTAAAAAAGAAATATTTCATAATCATTTCATCATATCATGACCTAAGAAAAATAAGAAAAATTAAAATGAATTTTTTCATGGAATAACACTTGGAATTGAAATGAGTTTCATAATCATGGTTTCAAAATAAATCATTCATAGAAAAAAAATTGTATCCCTGATTAATAGCCACAGTAAAGAATAGGTAACATCACAAGAATCTATCTTAGATGGAAACTGATTTTGATATTCTGTTTAAAACATTTCTTAGGGAAAATAACTTTTCTTAAAAACTCATTTTTTATTCGTAATTATTTTTTGAAAAACTATTTATTTGAAAATATCATTTAATTATTATATAGGAAACTTTGAAAAATATTTAAAACATTTCTTGATGAAAAAATCCTTTTTAATCTGAGATTTTTTTTTTAAAAAATTATGTTTTTTAAAATTATTCTCTTTAAAATACATGAAAATTTATTGGGGAAGCATCGAAAAAATTATTTTTCATGACAGTGGATAATTCCTTATATGTTAAGATGAATATTCCGTTAATATTTTCGATAAAATCCAAACGGGTACTGTTTAGAAAATTAAAAGAAGACTTCTTTCGTTTTTTCTATAAAAAGTAAACAATTGGAAAAATATATTTAATAAATCGTCTAAAAAATGTTATTTTTTATAAAACTATTTTTGGCATGGAAAAGTGTTTTTGGCTGAAAACCAAATTTTTCATAAAACAATAATTTTTTACTCTAGAGTATATAAAGATAAAAAAATGAATGGAAAAAATATATTAATCAGAAATAACCAACAGAGAATAAAATTCATTTGTTTCATAAGATATGGATCAGAATATTTTATCATTGGAAAACATTATGATAAACAGTCATGATAAAGGATGAGATTATAATATAAAATATTGACCACTTTAATAACTTTGAATCATAATGTACAAGAAAAAATATTATTAAAAGAAACCTATAATACTATCAAAAGGATAATATTAATTATATAACTTGTCAATGGAAATTTTGTATACCACATAGAAGAATATAGGTTTATAATATAACTAATACCACGATAAAGGAAAATTAAGAAAAAAAATACATTACAAATTTTAAAAATATTGATACGTAAAACCCACAAATGAGAGATACTAAAAAAGATATTTAAATAAAATTAATATTCATAAGAATAATCAATAATTAATCGATGGGAATCAAATACACCACAAAAAATAAATAAGTGTTGAATATGGCATGTGTCTCAATGGAAAAATGTTAGTAGGAAATCTTTTACCTTAATTCTTGAATTCCATTATACTCGTTCGAAAATACTGTATAATAAATAACCATTTATAATAAATCTTTTTATAGAACCATAATTTTTTATATCATAACATATATGATTTATGTATTCCTTTTTATTTCCTATTTATTAACAATTTCATTTTAAATTTACATTTTTGGTAATAACTTATTTGTTTCCCATGTATAATTTGACTTGTTATTTTTTTCTATTACTTTTATTAGGAATTAATAATAAATAGAATTATAAAAATTATATAAATATAATATATATTCATTTATATGTATTTATTGTAGTCTATTAAATATATTTTTATAAAATGAAATGCGCTGTTCCTTGAGATGGTAGGACGTACATACTCAAAAACACTATTTCTATTTTCATGTTGGATTGGAAGAATAAAATGAAATGATATAAATGTTTTCATTATAGAATAATTATTATTTCATATATATAACACATACTAAATCCATATATAATACATTCCATGTAAATCTTGGATGAATCAGATCACAACGCAAGGAAGTAAACCGCAATAGAGATGAGTGACATTATCATATTTCCACAAAATTGAAAGAATGGATATATGTGAAATATATAAAATTTATAATAATGATAAAATCAGAAATATAATATATAAACATCAAATCCATCATTAATTTCAGCTATGAGAGGTTGTAATGGAAAAAACGAATGACCTAGGTTCCTAAGGCGGTAGTCCGCCATACAAAGAAAAATTGATTTCATAACCCATTTCATGAAAGAATTTTTTTTAAAGATAATAACATTAAAATAAAAAATATAATTATATATAATATATTTATGTTATTATGTAAGATTTAAATAAAAATAATTGAAGGGGGTGGAGGAATAAATAAAATAAAAGCACTTGTTGATGAACATTACCTCTACTTTGGGTATCCACTTAATATTTGCACTAAAGGACTTCCTATGATAGATTTATGTACAAAATATGAATTCTAGGATGTGTTAAGGGCTACTGGGATGTGGTTTTGGAAGTTATTGTCTGATCCAAAAGGGTTTTAAGGTGTGAATAAGATAAGAGAGTGTGGCCTTTTATAAGTGGGGGGAGGCCACGCACGATTTTTTTGGAAATAAATGAGTGCTCCTTCATTTTCTATATGTCATAAGGGTCCAAAATGCTTTATTATAAAACTTTAGAGTTTTAATGTTTTAAATATGGCTATAAAACAGTTTTTTGAGAAGTTTATAGGTTATTTTTCCCATATCTTTTTAGTTTAATCCCATAATAAACCCATTCTTAGCTTAACTATGGTTATTAATTTCTACTACATTAACTATTAATTTTGATCAAAAATTAATTCTAATTTATTAGATAATATAAATTAATATAATCCAAATAAGTAATACATTTTTAAAAATTCCAGTTATATAATTTTTAGAATTTAATTTAGAATTAATTTTGCAGACATGATGTGAAAAAATGTTTTAAAGAGAAAATGTTCAAAAGTTTTAAAAGTTTATATAAATAAATTCAATATGAAAATTATTCCAATTAATTAAATCGAATTAATTAATATAAAATTAAAAAAATTCTTTAAAAATAATTAAAAATATAATTTAACTTTTAAAATTATCTACTCAAAAATGGATTTTTAATTAAAATTCGGTAATTTTCATTATTCATAATAAAATTAAATGTTTTTGAAAACACCCTATGATTCACCCTAATATATATTTGATATGATTATTTCAAAAAATATGATAATTGTTTAAAATTAATTTTCTAAATGTTTTAAAATTTAGTTTTAAAAAAATTTCAAAATAAAAATGCGGCAATCTAAATTTTAAGAAAAAACTATTTTTTTAATTATAAATTTGTATTTATCTTATCCCTTGTTAAGAAAACACATAATATTAATTTTAAATAGTTAATTTAATATATAATATATAAATTTTACTAAATCATCCAAAAAATATTGTTGTTTATTTTATTGAGTTCGAACACATTTTTTTCATAAAATAGTTTTTTCATTTAGAAAAAAATTTCCTTTAGTTTAAAATAGTTTTTATTTTCAATTATAATTATTTGGACACCAAATAACTCCTTATATATAAATGTTTTAAAAATTTTAAAATTTTAAATAATCATATTTATACCCTCCCTTCCAATGGCTAGGTGATAACTATCATTCTAAATAATAATATTTAAATTATATGTAATGTTTTGTTTAAAATAAGTGTTTCATGTAACACAATAGAAATTTGAGATGTGTTTAATAGAATAAAAAATTATATTTTACTATAATAAAAGATAAAATAAGTGTTTGTTGTAACATAAAATATTAAAAAGGTTAAATATATTTGGAAAAAAATTAACAAAATCTCAGTGTATTACTTTCAACCTCTTCAATATCTTCTTGAAATATGGGAGGGAATAGAAAAGAAAAATTAAGTTTCCCAAAAACATTTAGATTTAGTTATAGAAAGTACTATGATAACATAGTTGGTTCTCTAGAAAATGGTACTAAAATTGAATATTTAGGTTCTTCTTTTATATCCTTAGTGGGATCTCTAAGTACATTCTCTTTGCAATTTGATTCCCAAACTCCCCTCACTAGTCTAATAAATAGTATAGAAATATCATTTTTAATAGTGGGTGAGTTAAACAGTATTTATATTTTTAATGAATTTTTTATATAATCAATGAAAATATTTACAAAGTGTAAATGAATGAATATCAATATAATTATTTACCTGGAAATGGAACCAATTTTTAACACACCTATCATGGGGTATGAAAAATAGAATTTATAATACTTCTAGAACAATAGAGTAGCTAACCAGGGTCATTTACAAAGTTTCGCAAGATAAAAAAAAACATAAATAATACATTAATATATTGATATAAATTATACATCACACAATAGTTTCATAATTCATGTTCTATGTTTTTTAGTGTCTTGGAGATTAGTTACATAAAAATATTATTTTATAAAACATAAAAACATTTTTCTATAATTTTTCTCCTCTAGAACATTTATAACACTTATCACATGATCTAGTCACCTTCATAACTTGGGAAAATTAATACATAATAGTGTCGAGATCAATGTATCTATAATGGAAAAACATATCATGAAGTAATAGATCATAATCATGAGGATAATATGAGGACAACATAAATATCTAAATAATAGATCATAAGACCACATATTATAATCAATAAACTTCATGGATCCACATGATATCATAAAAATATTTTTAAGGAATCATTGAAGAGAAAATGTATAACACATGAACATGATATAAGGTGATGGATACATGAAAATGAATAGTCCTTAAAACATTTATTTTATTTGAAGTCTGATGCATCTTGAAACTTGGAATAACCTTATAAAAAATTGTATATGTTTTTTAACTTGATAAACTTGAAAATTTGGCACACATATATGAATTATAAACCACTTTGAGAAACCCCATCATGCCTATGCCTATGTGAACAAACTCATTAGTTTCATGCCTAAAATGTGAGAAAATCCATCACTCATAGGGATATGTGAACAAAAAAATATGTTTACACTTGAATATATCATGATATATAATATTATAACAATTCACTAAATAGAGATATAGTACACCAACCATTATTATACTTATATATGTGTTCCACTTAAAACAATCACCATCATAACTTTAATAAACCATGTAAAAATAATTGGTTTATTAAATATATCATATAACATGAATTTAATAAATAATAAGATATCAAAATATAAATATAAAAAAGGGTTATAAAATAAAATATAAAACATAATTTTATAATATATAGATCATTTGAATATAAATTTAAAAAAATCAAGTAAATAGTTTTTTGAAAACATTTTATATTCATGATTTCAAAAATCATAGTTATGAGCCCATTTTCTGGAAATATTCTTTATTTTTAAGAAATTGAAAATAATACCTAAAATGAAATTGTTTTTTACTCAAAAAATATCCTCCCATGAAATAATGAATGTACATCTATCAAAATGAAAATTCGTTGAAAAAGTATATTCAATAATAAATTTAATAACTCCAAGAAATGATTTTGAGTTACTAAGTCCCATATCTTTACCCATGATTTTTATTTAATAATTTAACCTAATTAATAATAAAGATAAATATATTAATTTTTTTTAGAAACTTATAACTATATAATTTTATTTATACTATTCTTTAATAAAATCCATTTATTTATTATATTTTTGTAATCTCTTTTCTACATCGGGTGTTAACAATCTTAACCATTTTGAACAAATTTCATAAAAGATGTGTTGATCGTCATTTTATATAAAAAATAATAATTTAAATACCATTATATTTTATATTTAAAATTATTTATTTATACTTATAATGTTATAATTACATTACATTGATGTTTTAGTTTTGGTTCATGAGATTTAAAATAATATAGAACTAGTTTTAGTATTTTATTAATATCTATAGATTACCGTATAACAATTGATACTTTTTGTGTTATTAAAAAAGGAAAATATATGATTGAAATATATTAATTATACATATAACATATAATTAGTAAATACAAACTAAATCTCACTATGTTTGTAAGTTACGGAAAAAACAACACATTTTTACTCATAGAGGTGGTAGTTTGCACAATAAATGATTCACATTTTCAATTTTCATAATGAGAAAGGGGAGTGTGATTAATTATTTTACAAACCATTATAATAAAATAACATTATAATAATGACACTTATGTTTTAATTTTAATATGTATAAATTAAATTTGTGGAATAATAAAAGCATATGATGAAATCAAAAAAATTGATGTTTAAGAACCAGTACATGACTTCGTGGATTATCGCCTTGGTGAATGGGATTAAACCTTTATGGTGGGACATTTTAGAATAACAGAACAACCATAAAGTGGATAAGAGTATATAGAATTTTGTTAGGTAGAGTTTGGGACAAATAGTTTGGTTTTTTATTGAGGGGAATATATGAGAGTGGTAACACATTCATAATTTATAAAAAGTGTAATTTTTATAAATACTAAAAATCATTCAATAATGGGAATTAAATCTCATTAAAAGTACCTCAAAAATTGATAAATGATATATTTTTTGAAAGATAAGGTTTATCCATTATTCAAAAATTAAAACTGAAATATTTTTCAATCATTTTATTCTCTTTACCATTAAGGTTACTCACTTTTACCATTTTAGTTTGCAACATAGTAACTACTTTCTACCTTGGTAATTTATCCATTATGAATAAAAAGTAAATAATACTTATTAGATAATTTTTACCAACTAATTATATATATGATATACAATTTTTCAAATAAAGGTTTCATGTTTATGTAGAATTAAATTTAACATGAAGTCACAAGAAACAAACTTTTTTGAAAAAGATTATTTTTTAGAAAAATGATTTATGACTATGGAAGAATTATCACTAACATTAAAAATAATGAAATTAAAATAATAATTTATATGAAAATTTTATTTAATTAAAAATAATTTAAATAAAAAACGTCATTGAATCAATTTACACTAAATTAAAAAATAAATTAACAAAACAGTTTTCATTAAAATGCTACATAAATTTTCAAAATATTTATCTGTATTTTATAAATTTTAAATATTATTTTAAAATGTTTTATCAAAATTTTTAATTTATAAAATAATGGTAAAACGTTTACAAAAGATTTAATGTATTCACATAATAAGTTAATCTCATAAAAGTGATGACATTTATAAAATCTATATTTTCCCCTTTCAACAGAAAAATAATTATTTCCATAAAAATTAGAAAAATCATATTAAGATAATATGATCACAATAAATCCAAATATGTTTTTTCTAAAATCCACATACTAAAATTGGTAAAATTAATATTATAATAAAATCATAAAATATCATTAAATTTATTTATATGAAATAATTTTTTTCATATTAACTATATTATTAAAAATAATTATAATCATAAGTACAGAAAATTTAAAAAATGTCCATTTTATAAAATACATTTTGTGAATTAGAAAAAGTTTCATTAGTTGATTTTCTATACTAATAGAGCCGATATAAAATGTGATTTGTATTTCATTTTTTTAATATATTTATTTATATATATTTCATGATTTTATTTGTACTATTTATAGCTCTTAATTTTCAGATATATAATAATGCTATATATTTTTTATTTCCATGTTTTGTGTGAAGAAAGTCACCCAATAAAGTATTTAATCAAAGAAGAATAACCTAAGTTTTTATAATCTCTCAGAAAACCTTATTTATCACTCACTAACTATTCTTTCCACTTATTAATATTTTAGAATTTTAGTTTATATAAAAGGAGGGAAAAATAGAAAGAGGTTTTAATAAATTATATGAAATCCTAAATTAAAATAATGAAAACATACAAGCTATTGATAAATTAGATTATTATTAATATTTTTATAGATTTAATTACTATTCTCTTGAGTTATTTAAATTCATTTCAATAAGTAATTTAATAAAATTTATTTAATACCCTCTATTAAGTATTTTTTTGGTGGTAAACCCATGTGGGATATATCATATACATATCAAATCTCACAACCTCCATAATGTATTAGCTATGCACACCTAAATCAAGAATAAACAACTTCAATGTAGTCGACATCATCATATTATTTTTATCCATTAACCACATAACATTTATCATATAATGAGATAACTATGATAAAAGAATGAGGATATATAAATGTATAATAAAATTGAGCTGATCTCATAAAGAATTTGTAGTTATAATCACATACTTAAACACTTAAATGGTCATTATAATTCCCCATTATCATATATACATTTAAAGGCTCAAGGGTGATCTATATTTTCATTTAGAGAATAATTTAGGATTAAATATATTTGTTATATAAGAATTATGGGGGATTTAAAACCTTAAAAAATGTCTTGATATGTGTAAGGAGGCTTAGATGGTAGAATGAGGGTTTTGGAGGAAATTCAAGTGAGATCGAGACACAGATGGTGTGAAAGACACCGACCATCTTACTGGCATTTCTAGAATACAAGATTACATACTGGGCACACTATCTAGACAATATCCTACTGCAGGCTAGTTGGTGACTTCTAGGGATAATTTTAAAAATAGTGGAAACCCCTATATTTTACTTATCCACACATTCAAACCATCCCTCTGGGTCCCCCCTCCAATGGCCAATAATAGTTTCCAAGGGGTATTTCTTCCTATACATACACTATGTTGTATTTATTTCATCCAGGATAGGCTTCTTCTTCTATATGTGTTGTTGGTAAGATAAAGTCAAGACTACAAGTCTTCTTTCTTAATATTTCCCTTTCCTCTATTTTTAAGTGGAGTCTCGCTAATTTAGACTAATATTCCCTATCCGTAGGGATTGTTTCTTCTTCTTAAATTATTTTGATTCATAAATTAACTGAAATCTAATATTAGGTGAGTAGTCTCCTATGAATCTAATGTAAGTGGTCCCTTTTGTTTTAACGCATTTTCATTCCTTATTTCCATGTGAATACATGGTGTGGTCATGTTTTCTTCACCATTCATTGATTAATATTAATTAAAATTTTGAGATGGAGATTTCCATTGTTAAATGTACCATCTAGAATTCCTAGGAATCTAGAGAATTTCAATTTAAAGTTGAATTATTTTAGGGGAATATTACCTTGAAGTGGAATGAGGTCATTAAAATCCTATTTTATGTTTTAAATGGGGTAATATGAGACTTATTTTGAATAAATATTTTTCAAATAAAATTTCAAATTGATATTTTTAAATGTTTTTAACATTTTTTTGGAATAATGGAATGTTATAACATACTAGGTGAGACATTATGTGGTATATGATCCCCTGGCTTTTATTTTTTTTAAATTAGGTTTAATTATTAAAAATTGTGTTTTCATTTTAAATTTTTGTGTATGAAATATTATTTCACAATCATTCATGATATTTATGTGATATTGAAAAGTATGATGTAGATCCTTATAAAATATAATTAAATGATGTTTTCATATTGATTTAATGCATTGGTAAATTGAATTTCTTTCTGATGGGTTGGGAAGTGATTTTGGAAATTTACTTGATTAATTTAAATTAGTATCCTATGATTTATAAATACCATGGGAGATTATTTGGGATCATGTATTATAAAATGAATTGTTTTTGAAAAAAAATAGTAAATCATGGTTTAGAAATTAGACATAGAATATGTGGAATGAAATGATGAATATGGATAGTGGTGGAATTGGGCCAAATAATTATTAATAATAATGATTTATTGGTTAATAAATGATTAAAATTATTCTTAATGCTTAGGAATGTCGAAATGAGTTTTTGACATCCATATGACCTATTCTACTTGGGAATGTTTAGATGAGTATCCAGATTCCATAAGATACCCGATGATTAGAAATTTTGGGATGAGTGCTTAGATTACACATAATTAATAATATCATGGGAAGTCCCAGTAGAGTTCATAGACCCTATTTTATTCTCTATGTTTCGGAATTTAAATAGTAGATCTCATATTCCATTAGAATTTCAATATGAGAGTCTATATTACATGTAACATATGATGAAGGGATGTGTAAGGATGATAGCTCTAATTCCATCTGAATATTAGGATGAGTTCTCAGATTCCATGTGATACTTTAGAATACATGGAATTTTAGAATGATATCATGAAATCCATGCAAATATTTATGGTTTTCACTATCATCATGATGTTCTCAAAGACACCCCAACACTGGGCGATGTACGTATGAACTATCAGGGTCACATACCAAGAGATCAACATGGTATATTCTAATCTCAATAATGAACATGGAGCTTGTGATTTATTGGTTATTTAATATTTTTAAATGATATTATTAAATTATTTATATTTATAATTCATATAAATTCTGCATGCATTACTTATCAGAATGGTAACTTTTTGGGAACCATTTGTGATTTTCTACAGAGGTATAATCGCACCCTGATCAGTGATCCATGACACTTGGGTATCCAGGAATCCATTTTTCTTGATTTCGTGCCCAGGTTCAGGGAAAATCCGGATGTTGATTCATGTGTCTTGGATACCTACGTTCGATTTCGATGTTATGACCAATCCCGAATTAGAACCAGTATGGGATGGACTATTAACCCAGGTTATTTTTAGTATTTTAGTAATTGTTATGTATGATCAACCATGTGGGATCTAATTTGGATTGTATGATACATTCCTTTATTATTCCAATTGGTGGATCTATTATTTTATTATAACTTTCCCTTAAGATTAGGATTACCAACAATATTGTATTTGATTTATTTGTTCACTTTTATGTTGTGCACTATATTTGTGAGGGAATAGTCACCCAATAGTATCCTAATGGTACCTTATCTCAAATAACTATCCAATAACACATGAGTATGAATTCTTGAGGTCTGGTGGAGCACTGAACTAGTGTACTAATCGAGTTTCCTCTGATTATAGATGTCACAAAGTTGTATTAAATCATTTTTTTAATTTTGTATTACAATCTTGGTATGGTAGATAAGAGTCTATGAGGCATTGGATCATGGTAATGATATTGTTCTTGGGTGATGTATCCCCATGTATGGAGGAAAACCAACATTGTTAAGGGTTATGATTATTATTATTTCATTATGATATTATAGTTAATTTATTTCTAACTTGAGTGGTGCATATAGATATAATGAAATTGATTTATTAGATTTTTACTATTTGATGATATTATTAAAGGTTGTTTTTATTAATGTATAATTATTGAAACATATGATTTATATTATATCTACATGCTACATGTGATTGATAGTATCATAGGGATCACATATGATGGTGTTTTATTTGTTTTCTGTCATCATATCTTCAAATAATTATATGTGCCAATGGATTTATATAATTGAGCAGATTGGTAACTTAAAGCGTAAACAATAATTTAAAAGGGGTTTCAAATATAAATGTATGGTTGAATTCTAATTTAATAACTCCTATGTGGAATTTTTGTTATTATAAAAATATAAATGTAATATAAAGTAATGGGTTTGGTTAAATAATGTTCTAGTAAGTTACTTATAAGGTGTTTTCCATCATAACATTTTAATGGAGTTCTATGTAACCAAAATATGAATGAGATATCTAAAAAATTATGAATGGTTAATATTTTGTATTTTTTGGAAGTAATGAAAAGTTTTAATGTGTGAATCCTTTAATTTTAAAATATAATGTTTAATTGAAGTAAATTAAGAAATAATGGGATCATTATAGATAGTGAATATTTTTATGCATTATATTACTTGCCTAACCAATTGTATGGGTGGTTTTGTGATTTAAATAGGGCGAGGGATCAGGTTATGTGACCCTTGGGTATGGTTCTTGAGTTCCTCATGGGCCCATGTGTTCCAAATTTTAGTAAACATTTTATTGTTCCATCAATTTGGTTGTGAACCTAAGGTGGTGGGGTGTCTCCTTGATCAAAGTTACTGAGAAACCTTGTTGTACTATGCCTATCCCAAGAGTGGTTATGGAATATGGGTCTAAAACTAAATTTGTGTTAAAACCTATATAATGTTTCTTATCATATAGTGTGGTTGATGATGTGTGCCTATGGGTGTACATGAACTAGAGTAAGTGGTGGGTGTTGGAATGTTGAGACATTATGTGTTTAGAATGGGGGTAGAAGTACCACCCATGAGCAATCTCCATTGTTAGGTCAGATATAAGTGTATTGGAAAGATCCTTGTGGGTTTTTCAATATATCTCAAACTAGTGTCTTGTCAGTATGTTCAATGATTGTGGTTGACTATGAGAGAGGTTTTCTTAGTGTGTGTGTGATTTAGATGTGTTAGGAAAGGGTATATGCTTCAATATCTATAATTGATACATGGGATGTGTTGTTAAGGTTTTTGTAGCTGAATGGTTATTCCTTTGGTTTTTTATAAGGGAATCATCTTGTGTGATTGTGTTTGGATTCAAGGTAAGTATTAATGTGTATGCTCATGCAGATGGTTGATCGTGTTATCTTATAATGAATTTTCAAGGGAATAGTCAATGTTAACCCTAGGTGGATAGTTCTGGGACTAATAGAGCACGGGTAGATGCCTTTTATTTTCCAATATGACCCAAGGTTATGGGTGGGGGTGCGGTTTAAATTGACTCATGTGGCATGTCATGATTTGTGGATGAATCGTTGAGAATTCCTCAAGTCTGATGAGGCTGATGGGCTATGAGGGATAACCAGATGCTTGAGTTGGTGATTGATCCTGGTTATGGTAATGCATGGATCATGGGTCCATGAGTTAGGATTGGTGAATGGTCAAGAGGAGTCATTTGACCCCCAAGGTTTTGACATGGTTAAGCAGTAATGATAATACCAGAGATGTGTGGTTCACCTTTGGTTATTTGATCAGGTGGATTGGGAGACTCACCTTATTTCTTTTTAGTGAGGTATTGTATTATGTGATCCCTATGAGTGGGGAATTTTTGAATTTCCAATTGTTAAAACTAGTTTCATATAGTCTCATTTAAGATAATTCATGGTTTTATAGGTGATCAAGAAGTGTGGCAGTGGTAGTGACATGAGGAATTTCATTTGATAGCTACTTGGAAGAGTTTCATGAAGCTACATCAAGTTTCTTTGGTGATTATTTCTAAAGGAAAGGTGTATAGGATGGTTAATAATGTAATGAGTAGGTAAGACTAGAGATTTGTAAGGGGATTTAGGGTTTATTTATAGTTTAAGGAGACATAGTGTAGGGATCATAGTGTGGCGAAATGAATAATAATGTTTGAACTGTAAAAATATACCAGGGGTCGATGGACTCATCAAGCATAGCTCAAGAGAGTGGAACACATTTCTTTTGATCTAGAATAGTGGATTTTATTCTCAAGAAGTGATATAAAAGAAGTTATATAATGGTGAATTCACCATTGACCATTAGAGGGAGATGTCATTGTTAAGGGATGCATATCAATAGATATTGTGCATGTCATTCTTAGAATATAGGAATGCAATGTAATTGATGTTTAGTTTTGTCTCTCAGGTGAGAGTGATACAAACACATATAATCCTTAGGTTTAGAGATTAATGGAGTCTGTTCCAAAATATTTACCAGAAAATCCATATAACTAATTATAATAACACTCTTATGGTTTCAAGAGATGTGTTAGTCACATAATTATGAACCTTTTACTTTAAGGGTTCTAGAAGTGTGTAATAAGTTGTGGAGTTGTCGGGTGGAATTTAGAGGTCATTGAGAAACAATTGGGATGCATGCCTAGATTCCATAGGTAGTTCCAAATAGTACATTAGATGCAATTTTAGATCTAGATATAGTATTTTCATTAGTATCAATATAGTGTTAAAGTGACCCAATGGTTTTTGGATCGAGGGTACATCACTATATATGACATGACCCATCGACAGTTTAGTTATATGATGCATTAATCATAAGATCTCACTGGGAGTTAGTTATAGACTCTAATAATTGTATTTGAGTGATTGAATTATGTCTTTAGTATTAGAGACATGGTGAATGGGTAAATTTATAACATATCTATAGTTTTATTAGAATGTTTTTTACAGGAGTCTTCCCAAGATAACCTGACTTATATTCATGGATGGAGTTAGATATGGTGAGTTGAAAACCACATATGACATGATATTTTGATTATAATGGGTATATTTAAATAATAAAACTGGGATTTAAATGAAAATATGATACTCTCTTAGCATATGTATCTAACATAGTAACATATCCATCCTAGTTGGAAATTCAGTAATGATAACTGGTAATAACCATTAAACAAAGTTATAATGGATATTTAAGTGTAGTGAGTTGTAGACTATACCAGGTATGATGTTGGAATGAAGATATATAGTATCTATTTGTAATTCCAATGGAGTATGAACAAAGTAACACAATTCATGGTTTTATGTAAAATCTTATGGTCGGGAGAACCATAGGCCTGGAAGGTGTTTGAATGACAATACAATAGGTGCTTTGGATTTGATTGGACAATGTAAGATCGATCAGGGTGATTAAATTGTGATAATTGGTGTTGGATTTGATTTTTGTGGTTCGATAACATTGAATTAGTGGATTTTTCTTGTGTGTGAATTAGGCATTCAGAAATGGAATAATCCTGCCATATTTATTTTGGTGTTCAAAGTTGGTAGGGAGATGTAGATGGATAGTCATCAGGACTTATCAGAGATAAGAAGTGTTATGTTGGAGAGTTTTAAATGATCCATGACAATATAGATGTTTGGAGTTTCAATAGAGATATGATTTTTTAATTGGTGCATGGTATGAAATTTTATACGGGGTTCAGAAGTGAAATTCAGAGGTTTAAACACCTCAAACATGTGTTTTGTCATGTGGAAAGAAGATCACATGGTATATCCGGGGTCTAAGAGAGAACTAGGGGGAGACCGAGACTGTACGCGATATTGAAATTGCCACCATATATCTATTTTCCAAAGTACAATCCAATATTCCCTAGTTGGTGTACTGGGTAGATGGTGGCCCAATATATACTAACTGGTGACTTCTTAGGGAATTTTTAAAATAGGGGGGAACCACATAATATTATCAGGTCACTCCTTTAAACCCTAAATTCAGTTTGTACCACCTTCCTAGTTCTAATATAATAAATTAAGAGGGTATTTATTTGTCTCTATCCAATATAGCTAATTTATTTCATCCAAGGACTGTTTTTTCTTTCTTATACGACATTGTTGAGTTAGAGGTGTTGTAGAGACCTAGGATTTCGGTAATTAATTTTCCATAATTTGGTACCATATAGGTAGATTTCATAGAATAAATCAATGACCTAAAATGAAATTCCAAATTCCTATTATAATTGTTAAATTTATAGGAATCACCAAAATCATTCACTATATAAAAACAATATAAAAGTGTATAATAAAACAAAAGAATTTTTATACTTAGAAAAATATGTTTCTTATAACTATTCCATGTGATCCTATCTCCAAGTTAGTTTTATCACATTTATAAATTAAATTTTAAACAATTAACATCATTTTTGGATTATTCGTAATAATATATTCTTAATATTATTTTTCAGGTTTTTTCGAAAATAATTTATTTTTAGGTGAATCATGAAAAATGCAGTTTTTCCTAAAATAGTGAATCCTATAAATTTATCTGTATAAGTGTAGGAACTAAATGTTTATAAAATCTTTTAATTGAAAATATATTTATAATAATTGAATAATTAATAAATATAAAATTTTATTTTGAATTTATAAATTATATTTATAACATTTTTGGACTAATGAAACTTTCTTTTAGAATTTAAAAACAATTAGTTTTTGTTTATTTTAACTAAATATATTCATGGTAAAACTATGTTTTTTTAAATCCAAATATGTTTTATTTTTTATAATAAATTAATTTATATCATTAAATTCAATAATAATAAAAAATTAATCATATACATAATTTTAATGTTTAAAAAAACTATTTTAATTAATTTTTTTTTATAAGTTATGTGTATTTAATTTAAAATCCTATTTTCTCATATTTGTGAAATTAATTTTTTTAAATGGAGCCAAATTTAGAGTAAATATTTATAAATTTGGTAATAAGGGTCTATTGATAATTTTAGTAATAAAATAATTAACATCATTAATATTTAAGTAAGATTAATAAGTGTTTAAATGAATAATCTATGGTGGACCAAATTTTCCAAAATTAACATGACATTAAGATATTATGTAAATTTAATTTTTAGTTTTAAAGTCTTATATACATGTATTACCCAACATACCTAACCTAACTTGACAAAATTTCATGTCATTCCATTTTTACCCCTTACTTAATTTTATTTTCCATGGAAAATTCCCCTATATTCACATATAAAACGAAGATCACATCCACAATATCAATACTCCACCACTATTACTAAATTTCCATGAACCCCAACCCAAATTAAATATCATTTACTTCCTTTTCATTCAATAATTTCCATATTCACCTCAAATTAATCGAATTCCTTCAAATCCAAGGTATTCAACCTGAAGATGTTTAAGGTCTCAATGAATGTATCACAAGTTTCTTAACATTTATTTATTATTAATTACTTTATAATCCAACCCAACTGACAGTATAATAAAAAATAAACATATTTTTTGTGTTTATATTTTATTACAATAATTAAACAACCATTTTTTATTGTCTTCAATCTACTAAGAAAAACAAAAACTCTTGTTTGGGCCTGTGTACGGATCACCGCATCTACAAGGAGACAGTTTTAGTTTTTCATCACCACCCATCATGGATGGTATTAATGATGTTATTTATGAATATATATTATTTTTATATTATACTTATGATTCTATAATTTTCAATTAATATCCCACTTCTCCCCTCTCATTTTCTGAGTAAAATCTAAGGGCTTCATCAAGAAAAATTTTATGCCCTCAATATGGGTATCACATATTTATTAACATTTATTTATTATTCATTCCTTTATAATCCTACCCTAAAAAAGTATAATAAAAAAACATAATTACTGTGTTTATATGTTATTATAATAATGGTACAAACTTTTTTTACTCGCTTCAATATACTAATAAAAACATGAATCATCATTTGTGCATTTGTGTGGGTAACAACCTCCAGAAAGTAACACTTTCAATTTTTTTATCACCACCCATCATGGATGGTATTAATTATTGTATTTATGAATAAATATGACTTATATATTGTATTTCTTATTCTAAAATTTTCAATTAGAATCGACCTTTACCCCTCTAATTTTCTAAGTAAGGGAAAAGTTAATCATGCATTGTGTAAAATACTACCTCCATGAATATATATATTTAATTTTTCTTCACTTCTAAACATGGATGGTTTTTGTTTATAGTGGATGAGTATATGTGATATATAAAATTCATATAAATCATAAATATTTATTTTTATAATAATCAAATTTACGATTGTTATAATGTAATCCATCAATATCGTGTAAATAACCCCAAATTAATATATTACCTTTAATGGTTTAAGAAATAATATATTTAGGATAGATAGTAAGATCTGACGAGATTTTATGTATTTTGTTCATAACATTTAATATTATTATCACCTGCTATTGAAAATAAATTACAAAAATATAATACATGAAGATAATTTTTATTATGTAATAATATAAATAGAAATATATATGAATAAGGTTTTTAAATTTTAATTAAGAAGTTTATCTTTATGATATAATATGTTAAATCACTTTTATGTAAATCATGTTTAAAGGTAAGGGAATTTTATACTCAAAATCCTTTCTTTGAGTTTTACTATTTATTATTTCAACTTAATATTTCCATGAATTTACCATTTAGATGATGTTATCATTTTTAGTTGTAAGTGAAAGGATTCGTTGAATCAATTCTATTTCTATGAAAGGTTTTATTTTCATTATTTTTATAAAAAAGGATACTTTTTGAAAATAGACACACAACTATTACTTTTATAGTGATGAATATATAATGTTTTAAAAATGACATTTTCATGATTTTTTTTCATTATATTCAAAATAATATACTTTCATTAGAGTTAGGATTCATGTTTAACCAAATATTATTCATTTATTTTTTGATTATATAGGATAACCATTTTTTTGTATCAATTTATTTAATTCATGGTTTTATTTAGATGTTTTATCATACCAATATTATTTAAATGGGTTATTTAAAAAAATGATTGATTTCCATTTATATTTTTTTAGGAAACCTTTTTTACTTCCATGGGTTATGTATATGATGATTTGGAAATTTCATGAATCATGTTTTATTTCTATGGGATATATTTTGATGTGATTATTATATTAAATTGGCACACAAATATGTGGATTGTTAAGTTTGTGAGACCAATATCTCCCACAAATTAATTAGGTAAAGTCTTATATCTCATAAGATAGAAATTTTATGTTAATGGGTCAGCATATAGCTTAGATTAAAAAATATGAGTATTATGAAGTGTAACATTACTCACAATTTGATCAGTGATCAGGTTGGTAGGTATATAGGTTTAAAAAGATAAACAATTAAACTTTTATGAATGTGATACATTATTTTATACATTATATGTCTCGTGTTGATTTATTTTTTACATTCTCATTGCATGGTTCATGGTTTATCATTTTATATTTTAGGTTTATATTTTATGCTTATGGATAACACTTAATGTTTTTTGTTCATAAAAATAAATATTTTTCTTCATTCATGATAATCAAAATGTTTATGTTTTAAAAATTATTTAGTTTATAATATTATTCCTTAACGATCATTTTAGATCACCCCTTATTAGGTTTTACGATCATAATGATTTGAATAGGAATATTTCTCATGAAATTTATAATAGTGAATTTAGATTACAGATAAATGTTGAAAACCTATAAAATAAATCTTTTTTTACATTTCTAGTCTCCAAGATAGGTCCTTGGGTAGTGATACAATTTTTAGATATAATAATTGTTCCATGAGATTAATGTATTATTTATGTATATTTATCTTAGTTGAATTCAGTTGGTATTAAAGAAAGGTTTTGTTATTTTGAAGATTAAGATGAGAAAACTTCAGTGAGAACCCTTAGGATAAGCCTATGAATATGAGAAAATCTTATGTTATGATAAATAAAGGATCGTGGTTTTCTTTGAATGACATATTTATTTGGATACTACAAGTGGACATGGTTTTGGAATAGATGCATCTCAGGGTCATAACCCCAAAAGGGTTGTTCGAGTAAATCCATGCCATCATTCTGGGGCATAGTGAGTGGGCCCTTACAACATACCTAATTTGACACTCCCAAGGAATATGCTTAGGATAATTAAAATTTTCCTTATAATCTATTTTGATGGATTTTTTAATAATGTTAACTTGTTTGATTAAGGAAAATATAGTAGGAAAATAATCATAGATAACCAATATTTAAGCACATGGAGTTGTTAAGAAAGAATATACTTATTATTATTATGTTCTTTCTTATACGATCATAGTTTTATACTACAAAGGTTTATTAATTTAGGTATCCTATACCATTTATTGATTACCTTTTTGAACTAATCAAAGGATCTCAATTTTTCTAAAATATTAATCTTATTTCTGTATATCGTCTACTAATTATACAAAGGGAGGATATTCAAAAGACAAGATTCTGCAGAAGGTATGGACGCTATGAGAATATAGTGATTTCAATTGGACTTACTAATTCCCTCACTACCTTTATAGATATTGTGAATATATTATTTATAGATTACTTGGATCAATTTTTTGGTTGTATTTATAGATAGTGTCACAATTTATTCCAATATCATGTAAGAGTATGAATATTATTTTAGGACTATGTTGAAGACCCTGAGAAAGAAGATACTACATATAAATCTCAGTAAATGTTAAATCCATATTCAATATATATATCCTACTTGGGACATGTTATCAAATGAAATAGTATATATATAGATCCTTTAAAGAATAAGTTTATTAATGAATAGCCCAAACAAACCACTATGATTGAAATTCATTCTTTTTACGGGATATCTAGATATTATCAATGATTTGTGAGAAATTTATCATGGATATCAATCTCATTGAACAAGTTATCATGGAAAATAGTCAATTTCTTTGGGATGAAAGAATAAAAAAAAGTCTTCATGGAGCTCAGTAAAAGGTTTATCACTTTACCTATGCTTGTATTACATTGTATCGGTTAATGGTTTGTAATTTATATTTATAACTCATTAAAAGGATTGGGACTATTATTCATGAAAAATAAAAAGGTAATTAATTATGAAACATGTTAAATAAAAATCATCGAGAAAAAATATCTAATGCATGATTTGAAATTAGTGATGATGATATTTTCATTGAAAATACATTTACAGTGAGAATTGTGATATATACTCAAATAAGAAGAACTTGAAATATATCTTAAAAAATAATAACTTTAACATGTTCCAAGTAGATGTTTAGAGTTAACCAATGATTCCTAATTCCTGATACAATACCACCTATGAAATGAAAAAAAGGCAGTTAATACTCTAAGTAGAAAAGACCATACTACTCTATCCATGATTAGGATTGAAAAGACCTAATACTCATGGATTTTAAAATGATGAATCATGAAGTCATAAAAGGAGGAAATAAATCCTATCTTACCCAAGTGACTATGAAACAATCAATTTATGTGATGATAAAAGCCTCAAATAAATATGATATAGATCTATAGAAAAATATAGTGAATATCACAGAGTTTAACTTTGACAAATATGGATTTATAATGTTTGATACTCGAATATATGTCCCATCTATACCATAGTCAAGGAAGGATATTTTTGATAATTCAAATAGATTATAATTCTCTATCCACCCTATATGCACAAATATGTATATAGATCGGAAAAAAACATCTAGTGTTATAACCTAAAGAGGGAAATAAAGTATAATATGTCTTGATCTTTAATATGTTATCATGTTAAATAATAATGAATTAATCATAAGGAGATGACGAAACCATTACCCATAACTGTATCGAAATGGGAAATCATCACTCTCGACATCATTATAGGACACTTCAAGTTTTTTGAGGTTCAAAATTCCTTATGTATTATATTTTATCATCTTACAAAGTATGTTTATATTTATGATACATGTGGTTAAATATGTTCCATTGAAATAGTGGGTAATGGTAAGGGACTTGGTAACTCAAAATCCTTTTTTTAGTTATAAATTTTATTATTTGAAATTAATCTTCCCATAATTTACATTTTAAATGATGTTATATTTTTAAATGTGGGTGAAAAATAATTTCTGAACCAGTTAAATTTTGATGAAATTTTTTCTTTCTATTCTTCTTAAAAAAGTTTCTTTAAAAAAATACTTGTAACTTTATCTTTTACAATGAAGAATGCAAAATTGTTTCATAAATCAATTTTTAAATTTTCTTTTTCATTATATTTAAAATTACCTAATTCCATTAGAGTTATGTTTCATGTTTAATCCTATTTTATTCTATTATATTTGATTATATCGGGTGATCAATTTTTCGGTGTCAATCGATTTAATTTGTGATGTTATTCTATGTTTTATTAGACCCATATTATTTCTATGGATTCCTTATAAAATCTCAATGATTTATATTTGGATATTATATGAAACTATTTTATTTTCATGGGCTATTTATATTGAAATTTGGGAATTTCATGTAACCAATTTTCATTCTATTAGATATTATATGATTTAATGACTTTTTTCAGGTGGTACAAAAATATATTTATTATGAGATGGGTGAGACTTAAATATCCCTCCAATTCATTGGGTAAAGGATTATATATATTGAGTTTTAAATGTTTTTTGAACAGGTTAACATGTAGCTATGTATAAAAAATGTGAGTTTGATATCGTTTAGATTTACTCACAATTTCATGAGTGAATGGGTTAATGGAGAGCTAGGTCCACAAATATAATAAATCCCATGTCTATGATAGTTGTACATTATTTTTTATGTTCCATAGAACATGTTATATAATTCATGTTTTACATTATCATTCAATGGTAAAAGTTTTAACCCTTGATATGTTAAATATATCTTTCAATTTTATGGATAAGAATTAATGTTTTATGTTTGTTTAAATCAGATAATTGTTATTATTCCAGATTTTACATATTTTAATGATCTAAAAAATTTGGACATTATTATGATATTCCATAATGAGAGATTTAGGTTACCCCTTCTTATATTTTAACATTCTCGATTTGAAAAGGATTAGGTCTCATGGTATATATATGAATGGATTTATATTATGAATAAATTCTTAGAGCTTGTGAAATAAGTGTTTTTATGTTTTTATTCTCTAAAAAACTAAGACTTTAGGCCCTTGGGTTATGAGACTATTTGTGTATGTAATAATTAAACCTTTTTATAAATATATTATTTATGTATATTTACATTAGGTCACTTTAGGTAAGGACACAAGTACTCTTCCTTTCTATTTTCTTTTCCTCCAATATCAAGTGGTGTCTCCCAGATTTAGTATAATACACCATATTTTCATAGCTATTTTCAATATATTTTAATATAGGATGATTATAAAGATAATAATATGTGACTGGAATCTTGTGAGGATAAGTTAGGTTGTCCCATTCATTTTAACCCTCTTCTTTTCTTATTGTCATATTCATTCATGGTTCAATCATTCTGGATCATAATTATTTGATTATAACTAATTTAAATGATTGAGTTGGAGGATTATTTATATAAATATCCCATTTATCATGAATTATACTTTAGGGAGTATTAATTTTAATTTTAATTTTAATTACTAGTTGGTAAAATAACCTTGATGATGATCTATATCATGAAATGCTAAAGTTTTGTTTCAAATGGGTTAAGAGAAGACTTAGTTTGAAATGATGATTGTGAAATGTAATATTACAACCATCAATATTTACAAATGGTTAAAATAAATTTTTCCTAATATAATGTTATAACATACTAGGTGATAAATTTAGTAGTATAGGATTCTCTAGAGTGAAATTGATATTCAGAAAATTATGTTTAATCATTTAAAAATGGGATTATTTTTTAAATTAATTACTCTTTAATGGATTTCATAATCATCCATGATTTTAATGTGTTCATAATTATTTTATTTAGTACCTTATAAAATGAAAAGAGATGATGTTTTTTATAGTGATTAAATTAATTTTGAATTAAATTGACTAATTATGGGAGGGTAATTGATTTTGGTTAATCACCTGATTAATGTAAATTGGTACCCTATTCTTCATAAATACTATGGCTCCTTATAGTTGGGATTCTTGTTTTATGAAATAAAATGTTTTTTGTGAAACAGTAAATCATTATTTTAAAATTGAAAATATAACCTATAATGTAAAATGATTTTTTGTTGATTTTAGTAGCCTTATTCCTAATAAGAATTAAATTAAATTAAAGGTTGGCTAAGAATATATTTGAAATGATGCAAAATGATTAAGAATTACAGGATGAGCATGAAAATTATATATTACATGTCATACTTGGGAATTTTGGGAGAAGATAAAAAAATTCAATATGATAATTTATAGATAGGAATATTAGGATGAGGGATTGGATTTCATTTAAATAATAAAAACTTGGGAAGGCTTAGTGTAAACCCCACATGATCCTTGATATTTGAGAATGCAGAGATGGACTCTCAGATTCCATTGGAACACTAAGATGAGTATCTAGACTCCATGTGAGGATGAATGGTGGGGAATATTGAGATGAGAGATCATATTCAATGGGAATTTTAAAATGAGTACTCAAATTCTATGTTCCATCAAAAATATTATTATGTATCCTTGACAATTTCATAGTTATTACCTTGTAAGATGAAATTAATTTTATCTAGCCTATGTTTATTCGTATGAAGTGAAAGTGTTTTCCTAGTTACTCTTACAGAGAAGATTTACTATGGTGGTTATTGTGAGTAAAGAATCAATTGTAGAGTTACTCTTATATAACTATCACCCTCACTGGATATTATGATGACATGTAACATCCTAAAATTCTAAAATAATATTAGTGTATTCAATAGCGCATTAGACTCACAACCCCAAGATTAGAAGAAAATATAACACCCCATGACATTAAGACAAATTTACTTTATTATAAATTAAATATATTTAATAACTTTAATTACAAAAAACACTAATTTTATTATGTGTTACATGAAACATGGAGTTTATGCTGAATTATATATATATAACACTATGTTTAGCTAGTGGTACTAGCATCACATAGTTTAAACAAAACATGGCATGTTATTAAAATATTATTATTTAATATTATAGTTATAATTTAGTCATTTAATTTTCCTGTATGATTATTACTAATTAAAATATGAATATTTTTATTATATATTGATTATAAGTAAAATAAGTATCATTTAAATGAAAATGAAATGTTTTCTAATTTATCTAAAAGTTTATTTAATTGTTCTTTGTGAACATAACATAAAATTAATTTTTACCAATATTATAAACCAAATTATAAAAAATTAACCTCATTTTTAAAATATTCAAATCCAAATTATCATAGGGAATAATTTTTTTATCTTTCTAAAATATTTCATTTTTTATATGAATATGGAAAAATACAAAAATTTAACGAAAGAATACATTTTTGTTTAAATTATTTATAAATATAAATTATATTTTGAAATTGTCTTAATGTAAAATTAGTTAAATTATATATATATTAATACAATTTATGTAAGTGGAATAATTTTCATGTTGAATCTTGTTTTAAAAACATTGTATAATTTTGAACATTTTCTCTTTAAAAATCAGCTTTCTCATTGCATATGCATGATTAATTTTATATTAAAATTTTCCACTTGTATGAATGGAATTTTGGAAAATTAATCCAATATTTGGAATCATAATGTTTTATATTACATAATATGTTCAACATAATATTTTAATAAAATTAATAAGTGAAAATAGTTACAATTATTTATCACGGTTAAGGTAAAAATGGATTTTCTGGGGGGCTAAACTAAGAATATGAGAGACAAAATTACATAAAAACATGTAAAAATATAATTATATAGACCTAGTTACACTGTATAATTTAAATTTTACAATATAGTGTCATTTTGAAGTGTTTCCACATGAATTACTTTATCATTTTGGGTTATCTTCAAAATATTCTTTGTAATTTCCTAGAGGGTTCCCTTTCCCCACTTATAAAAGGGAACTCACTCCCTTCACTTCTTTATGACTCCCAAGCAATTTGGATAAACCAAAAACTGAATAATTATCTCCAAAAAAATCATTATTTACATTAAATAACTAATGGACTTCCCAAAATACCACCCCTAGGGTTCTTAATAGGAGATCTAAAGAAGGTTTCTCTTTAAAAAGATAAATATCTTAACAAAGATCTTTCATTTTACTTCTTATTTTTCCAAAATAAATTATCTATTAATTATTAAAACATAATGAAACCATTATATCACATATAATTATATGTCATTACGAAAATGGAATAATATTTATCCATCTCCAATTATATAAAAGTGAAAACAAAATCATTGATCATTGTACGATGAACTACTGCCTCGCAAACTGATGTAGTTCCTTTTCCATAACCACATTTAAAGTATGGATATAATGATGTATTTAACAATTTCATATTGTATTTTTTATATTATTATAATTATTTAATATAAATATAAAATATACATTTTTACATTTCATTCTTTTTCAAATACAACAATATCACCTGTGTGTGTGACAGGCCACCACCTCACGAAGTGATGTGATTCTTTTTTCACTGACGCTTTACATAGAAGGTGATAAGGATAAAGTTAATTAATTTATGTTATATAATTATATAATTATAATATTTATCACATAATTATCTTTTTAAAAATTGAAAATATAATTTTCTTTCTTACACTAAAATATGACAACGTCTCTCGTGCACGTTTGGACTACCACCTTCATGAAGCGATGTGATTATCTTTTCATCAACGCAAAACATGGATGATATATATATGTATAAATAAATAAATAATATGGTAATTATGAAATTATGATAATTATGTAAAGACAATACATTACAAACCACTTTTCCAGAATGATCATTGAAAAATGAAAATGATACTAATGTGTACATACAACTTATTGTCTCTATGATTGTAACATACTCCATTTTTCATAACCATATTTTATGTTTCGATTTAAAAGTATAATTAATTCCTATATATTAAAATTACTTTTTAATATTATTTGGTATATTTTTAAACTGCACAACAATAACAAGAAACAAATCTTTCATGATGAAAGACACATGGGAAAACAAGGCAATTAACACTAGAAATATAGAAAATAATGAAATATAATAAATGAAAAAGTAATAAGATGTTATAAAAGGATAATATATAAAATTTTAAATACGAATAAGTTTATTTTATAAAATAATATCATGTTTAAAACCATTTTATATTTGGTCAAATTATAATCAACGAAAAAGAAGCGTGAGGTAAGGGATTATTTAACTCATTTCCCATTCATTGGGTAAAACTTATACATCATTGAATATATCATGATAAAATCATATGAATAATTACTTTTGAAAATTTTATGTTTTTTTCACTTTTTTATGTTGATATACATTTGATACACATAATTGATTCATTGATTAATACCTACTTCAATTATATGATCTTAATAATGGACTTTGTCTCAATTTCATGTCATTGAGGCACATTGTAATGTTATACACCGAATTTATTTAAAATGGTTTATATACTAACTGTAATACATATAATATAATTATTTATTAATAATTCATGGTATTGTAAGTTTCAATTTGAATTATTTTATCCAATTGGATTTTACTTGAGAGTTACCAAGTAGTAAAAAATTTCATAACTCTATACCTTTTCATTGGGTTATATTAATTACCTTCATCTTCTATATTATAAGATTATGCATGGATTGAAAAATAATTATCTTATGTATTTTTTTCACTTTATTTATGTTTATTTCTAGTGTTACGCAAAAATAAATTATTCGATTAATCCTCACTACAACATTATGATCATTGTAGGGTTTATTTCACAATCTAATTTTAAAAATGATTATTTATATTTGAATTTATATTGCAGGAAATCATTTGATAATTGGATAATAAAAAAATTATTTTTATTCTCTTTAGGTTATTCATGAATTTTTTCAAGTAATATAACAATTTTACTTATATTTTTTACATAAAATGTCTTATAAAATATTTTTATGAAAATTAGATTTCATATTTCTTTTCGGTTAAAATTAATTTTATTTTAAAACCATAATTTCTAAAAATGTTTTAATTTTTGGATATTTAAAAATGATTTATTAAAGCAGATTTTACCATTTTTTATTTTTTTTTCTAAAAAAATCAAGGGATTCATTATTTCATTTAAAAAATTGAACATTTGGGTTTTAGTAACAAAAAGCCAAATTAATATTTTTTTAACTAGTATGACATGAATAAAATTTTTGGCATTCCTGACCAATATGTTATTTCCAATAACCCTATAGAATTTTAAAAAATTAAATTCAAATAAAATTATTGTAAATTTTTTTTGTGAAATTTTAGTATAAAAATTGAATACCAAAATGAATATGATATTTTCCTCAATAATTTTTAGAAAGATACTTTTATGGTACTTATACTCACTTAAAAAAACTCTTAATTCTTACTCCAATGGTTATATGTTTTTTAATATCATCCTTATTCTTTATATAGATGTTTTATGGTAATTTTTAAAAAAGAAAGTATTCACATTCAATTTCTTAATTCATTTATGTAGTCATTATATTTCCCAAAAAATATTAACTTTCCTGTGATAAGAAGAAATTAAATTTCCCCAAAATATATATTTTATTTATTATGTATATGATTATTTCTTAAACCATGTCTCATTTATACATATGGTCTTTTACATTGAATTTTATTTTATTGAATGGGTAAATATCCATAATTTATATTCTTTATTTAATAGAGATATTTTATGATAAGGCATATTGATTATGAATTAAATCGATTATTTCATACATTATGAATGCTTTTCCGTAGTAGTGGTGGGTGAGGGTTGATATTATATACCCCCTCAATGTATTGGTAGGTCTCATGGGAAAAAGGTAAGATAGAATTAAAAGGGATTTTACATATGTTTTTAAACCATCTTGTAAAAGGTATTAATAGAAGACGTATCCTGATTCGTGAAATAGTGGAATGGAATTATTAATCATTTACTTCATTAAGAATATAGTTATAATTATCCATGATATTTTTACAATGATATTATATCTGGATGCATTTGATTATCAGTTTATTGATTAAATAGAAAGTGTTTTTAGTCATTTATCATTTATATATTAACCATTCCTTATCTAATTATGATATCCAAGTTATTAAATAAATGAAATATGTGTTCAATTATTAATATTTATATACTATGTATTATCGCTATGATTTATTATTGGCATTTTCTACAGGTTCACTTCATTATTAGTTTATTGATTACATGTATTTGTTTAATAGTTATATACATTTACACAGTGATAATAATTATTCATTAATGATAGATTTCACATTATATAATACTTAGTAAGAATTTAATCTCACCCTTATTTTTTTCTTTTCTAGGAATCCATGAGGTGTACTATGATTTAAAATAAAAAATATCCAAGAGGGAATAATTTTATTCTTGAAAAAAAATGACATTGTAATTTGTGTTTTAAAATATAATGAAACAATAAAGTATGAATGTATTTTAGAAATAATAATAAACTATTATTTACTTTAGGATATGATTCCATATATTTTATTCTAATATAATAAATAATACATCAGATTTGGGTTACTGGGGTTGGAGTCACTACTGTTAGTACCCGAGGAGGTTTTGTGGAAACGTTGTGAACTTGATTCAGGAAAACATTTCATAGGGAACACTATCAAATGATATACTTTGAGGGTAAGGATATAAAAACATTTAAATGTTTTACTAAGTTAGATATTATATGGTTTTATTATAAATACATCTCTATATAGATATTACAAGAGGACGCGGTTGAAGAAAAGAGGTACCTAGGGGTAATAACCACGAAAAGGGCACAATGGGCTTGACTCGATTATCACATGTTGTATGAATTCTATCCATAATGTGCCTCTAGTTTAACACTCCAGGGGATATTCATAGGATAATTCTTATTTTATATAGAACCCATCATGAAGGTTTTGAATAGAACATGAAAATAAATAAACAATATTAAACCATAGACCAAGGATGGACCTACGTTGATCTAAAATGGTTGAATTATTTGTTAAGATTCTAGATTTATATTGTAATAGTATTTAACAAATGATATTTTGGTTATAATAATCATGGAATATATAAGGACTATGTTAAAATTTATAAGCATATATGTCTTCATTAATATAAGATTCATGGATACCATCATGGATTTATGAGGTTAAGATTTATTATAATTTCAATGAATTTATTTTTTCATTTTATGAAATTTGTATCTACCATGATTAATTATATTTTTTGAAAAATTTATGGAAATAATATGTTTTAGGGGAAACATTATTTCAGGATTAATGGATTTTCATGTCATAGACATAAGTTTAAAGTTATTAATAAAATTTGAGGTTAATATCATGATTAATTATATTTTAATAATAGTCGAATAATATTATCAGATAGTGGGGAAATAAATAAATAAATAGTGTTAAAAACCTTAGAGAAAAATTCATTTAATGATCAGTTTTAATTAAATAATGAGCATCATTTTTTTGGTAAATATTATAGGAATTATATTAATATGTTTTTACGAAAATAAAAAACCCACATACTAAATTTAAACCTAACACATCAAGGAAGGTTTCAGACCTTGAAACCATTACTGAAGAATAATAAGGTTTTACAACCTACCACTTGACTACACGATGTCATAGTTAATATGTAATTTTTTAGTTAAATGATTTGAAAAAAAATAACAATGAACTAGTTTTGTCAGTTTTGAGGATTATAGATAAATTTATTGTATTGGATAACTTGTACTAACCATGTTTTTTTGGAAGATTGTTAAAAAAATATAGAAATACTTTTAACTCTTTTATAGATCATATGATCCATTAAAATATAATTTTAGTGCATTATTCCTAAAAATTATTGTTTTCATATTCATTTCATCTAGTTAGTGAAAAATTGAAAATTAATTGAAACACAACCAAGGAATGAAATTGTTCTTTTGAAATTGATATATATAAAGTAATTAAATTTTTTTATATTCATATACAGTAAAATAATTCCTCAAATTTCCGAAAAGGATCTTAATAGAAAAATGTTATCCGGTTACATTCATATTTGATTAATTATAAGGTCTTTTAAATAATCCAAAATTTATGAATTTTAGGCCCTAATCATTTCATTTTACATTCACTTGATTGTGATCAGTGATCTCAATCACTATCTATAATTATTTTGGATTTTTGCCATGATCGTATCTTCACTTTACACAAACATTATCATAATTAAAAACCTAGTTATGTCTTATTCCATATTACTTTTATACTCCCCTTTATCACTTATTAATATAATTTTTATTAAATCTTTTTATAAAGTAGAATTTTTAATTACTTTTTTCCAAATTTTAATCCTCGGATCAAAAATATAACATTTAAATTATGAGGACAGAATTTATTAAATGTGGGGATATTGTAGCACGCCAAAATTATAAAATAATAACATTGTATTCAACAGTGTATGATACAATTTTTTTAAAATCATTTCAATATCTTAATCATATATATTTACATGAAAAACTTTGTTCATATTACGTTACCCACAACACTATGTTTGTCTTGTGTTATATGCAACACTGACTTTAGCTTGCATTTCATGCAACAGTGAGTTTAAACGAAAAGTGATATGTAATTAAAATATTATTATTTAATATAATAATTTTAAATAAGTTATTAAATTGGAGGGTATGAATATTAATAACTAAAATATTAATTAATTGGTTACCTATTTGTTATAAAAAAAATAATCATTAAAAAAAGAATCATTTTTTGAGAAATAGTATTTTTTAGAAACATAGATTAATCACACATTTCGCACATAAATTAAAACTTATTATTAAAAAATTTAGAGAAATAATTTTATAAAACAAAAGTAATTTTTAAAATCCTTATATAGAAATTATTATTGTATTATTATTTTGAATTTTTCTTAAATATTTAAATTTTCAATGAATAGTAAAATACATAATTTTATTTGAAAACTTCATTTTTGTTTAAATTATTTAAAAAGTTAAATAATATTTTTATTTTATTTTAAATTAATATTTGTTCAACTATATTTCTATTAATTCAATTTAGGTAATTGGAAAAAAATTTATATGAAAATTTGATATAAAAATATCATAAACGATTAAACATTTTCTCTTCAAAAACTCACAGTCTCATTACGTATGTGAGATTAATTTTAAATTATATTTTATTACTTCATTGAATGGAATTATGAAAAATGGATTAAATATCTGGAATCATAATAATTTATATTATCTAATAAGTGAAACTAAATTTTTGGCTGAAATGGATAGTGAAAATAGTAAAACTTATTTACTACAGTTAAGGAAAAAGTAGATTTACCATAGGGTTAAACTAATAAGATAAGGTTTTAAATGACCTAATAACTCATAGAAATATATTTTTATGGACGTATTTAATAAATATACTTTCCATTTTTTAATATTGGTTCATTTAGAATATTTTGGCATGTGAATGGATATCATTTGTTATTCATTTAGGAAATTTCCATGTAATTTCCAATAGAGTTCCCTTTCCCCACATATAAAAGGGAACCCACTCCCTTAAACTATTCACATATACAAAGACATTTGGATTGAACAAAAAATGAAAAATAATCTCATATAAATCATTAATAACATTCTACATCTACTGGTAATCTCAAAATACTATCCATAGGGTCCTAAAGAGGATATCCAATAAATGTTTGACTTAGAGAATATAATTATCTTAACAAAACATTTTTATTTCATTCTTATTTTTCAAAAATAAATAATATATTAAAACATAAAATATAATAAAAACATTACACCCATTAATATTATATTTTATTATGTTTATGGAATAATATTTATCTATCCCCACTTTTATTAAATGGGAAACCAAATCACCAATCATGTGAATGGTAGACTACCGCCTCACGAACAGATGTAGTTTGTTTCCCATCACCACCATTGAAGGATGGATATAATGATGGATTTATCACATGTATATGATATTAATTATATTATATACACTTCAATAAATTTAGAATCCTAGATACATTTTTACATTCCATTCCATTTCAAATATGATAGTGTCGCTTTTCACTACTGCGGGCAACCGCCTCATGAAGTAGTGTGATTAATTTTTTCTAATTCCTTACATGGAAGGTGATAAGTATAAATTTAATTAATATATGTCAAATAAATAAAAAAATAATGATATTAATGATATATTTACCAATATTAAAATTTAATATATCATATTATTTTTACACAAAAATCTGATAAAGTCTCTTGTGTATTTGTGGACTACTATATTCACGAAGTGATGTGACTCTCCTTTAAACAACTTACCACATAGATGATAAATATAAGTTTATATAAATAATTAATATTTTAATTATAATGTTATTATACTTTGTTAATATAATACATTACTTACCACCAATCCACAATGATCGTTGAGAAATGGAAATGTTACTCTTGCGTACATATGACCTACCACCTCCATTATCATAGAATAATTTATTTTCCATAAATATATTTCATTATTGATTAAAAAATTATAATTGATTTATAAATATTATAAGTACATAATTATTATTTTTATGAATATTATTTTACTTTTTAATATGTGCCAGAATTAGATCTTTCATGACTAAACCCTCTTGAAAAAACAAGACAATTAACACCCGAAAACTTAAATTATGAATGAAAATTAATGTATATGACATGAATATAAGTTATATCCATCGTTACCACTAAAATTTGTTAAGACAAAATTTATAAGATTAAAATAACATTTTCAATGATTTTTTTTTTAAAAAAATGTGAACTTTTTGTATTAAATGTGATTTTCAAAATGAATAGGATATTTTCCCCAAAAATGTTTTTAAATGCGTTTTTATTGTATTTATATAATTCAATTAAAAAATTCCTATTTTTTGAATCCAATGTGTATATATTGTATTGATACCATCTTTATTCATTATATAGATGGTTTATGATCATTTTGACTAAGTAAAGTATTGAAATTCACTTTTATCATTAATTTCTATAGTTATTAACTTTCTCTTAAAATATTCAAGTTCCCATTTTCATTGGAAATTAAATTTCCTCTAAATATTCATATTATTTATCAGGGATATTATTATTTATTGAACCATATATCATTTATACAAACATTATTTTACATTAAATGTAATTTTATTGAATTTTGAGATATTAATAATCCATATTTGTTATTTAATATAGATATTTATTGTTAAGGAGCATTATTCATGAATTAAATCGATTATTACATATATGATGAATTATTAGGAACTACAATGTTGGTTGGCTCCTGGTATTATATAGAACTCATAATCATTGATAGGTCTCATTATATAAATAGGTAATCTAGAATTAAATGTTCTTTTACCTTTAGTTTTAAATTGTCTTATGAAATGTTTTAAGTGTAGAGGTGTCATGATACCTGGGATAATGAAATCAAATAATTAATAATTTCCTTCATTAATAATTTAGTTATAATTATCCATGATATTATCACAAGGATATTATCTCCGGATTCCTTTAATTCTTAGTCTACCGATTAGATAGAATTTTGAAACATTTTTTTGCTTTCCATATTGATTATGACTTATCTAATAATGATAACCATGTTATTGATTAAATTAAATGTGTTTTAGTTATTAAAATTTAAATATTTATTATTATTCATGATATTTTGAAATTGATATTATCTATGGATTCACTTACTTCTCAGTTTATTTATTACATGTAATGTGTGTTCATTTATTTACCTTTCTATATTGATTATTCTTATTAATACATGATAGCTTTTGTTGTACATAAAACTTACGTATCATTTGAGATCACACTTATTTTATTTCATTTCCCAAGAATCCATGAAGTTTCCTATGATTGACATGCAAAGATATTCCATAGGGAATAATGTTAATCTTTAAAACATTTATGTTGTAATTTTTTTCCTATAAAACAAAAAACTCAAGTATATATCTTGTTTATCAATACTATTAAACTATTTATTCCACTAGAATTATATTACATATATCTTAGAAAGTGTAATAAGGTAGACACCAGATCTGGGATATGGGGTTCTTGGTTGCTACATGATGTATATGATTCTATAAGATTATTCCTACAACTCATTTATTTAATCTGGCATATCGTTTATGATTCCCAATTTATTCTCAAGCATCATTAGGAAAATCATGAGTTATTCTTATATAGAAGTTTTTTTCTCTTAAAAAATTATTAAAATCCATGTCCAAAGTATTACAATGCAGTGCATGGAGACTCCATTTTAAGCCCACATAGGTACCCCAAAATCCATTTCATTATTATGTGATACTTTATTGTAACATAAGAGTAACCAAAAAATCATCAAAATAAAATATGAAACTTAATTAAAAAAATTTAATTTAGAATAAAAATATAATAACTAAAAATCATATTTTATTTTGTTTTATTAATAAACTATAAAATACTGTTAAAATATAAAATTGTGATAAATACCCTTAAATTTTGAAATTCATGTGGATTAAACCATTTAATAAAAATATTAAAAAATCTAAATTTTGTGATTCATTAAGAGGAAACCATCCTCCGGGTTCACTTTAATTGTTTGAATACTATAATTAGAACATCCATTTCATCTTCCAAAATATAATTAATAATTAAATATAGATAACGTAAATGATATTATGCTAATTCATAAATATTATAAAACAATTTATAATATATATATGTGTGTGTTATCATGATATATATATATATATATATAATATTTTGATACTATATAATTATTAATATATATATATATAATATTTTAATATATTTTGAAATGTCTCATTAGTGGTATGATTGATATTTTGAGAGGGTACTGTGAATTATTTATTTATCACTAATTTCTTGGATGATTAGTGTAACTCGCACACAACCAGCACATACACACAAACATATGTGCGTATTATTATTTTTATATGTAATTAATATTATAGAAGTAATGAAACTAATGGATAAATTAAAAATATAAAAACCACCATATTGACTTGGAAAAAAGAAATAATTTAAAAAATGGTCATCACACTAATTTTCAATTTTATGAGAGGTTAATATATAATTCACTAAAAATAAAAAATTAATAATATCTAAAATTAATAATATATACATATAAATTAATTATTTAACAAATATAATTTTGATATACATGGGGTTTCATGGTGAAACATTCAACAGAAACCTAAGGTTAGGGGATTCCTCACTGATTATCTTCACTTAGGTTGGTATTTTTAATTCATCCCTTAATAAATTAATACTTTATGTTATATCCTATGAATTTGTATTTCTAAATATATCCTATATTTAGACATATCAGTAATTCTAATTTCACATTTATGAATATTAAAATATTATATGAAAACATTCTTCGTCTATCCCACCAATAACAAATTCATTTTTTTAAATTTTATTTTAGAAGCATTGTAATGTATTTTTTACAGATTATGATTTTATTTTAATCTTCATTTATATGGATTTACTTTCTACTATCATATTTGTTGTATTTATTTCATTCGCATTCTCATGCGATGAAATTATGGGAATGAATTCTATTACATTCAAATCTTAACTCTTGCTCATTTCTATCATCATATTTATTTACCTTATCAATGAAATCTATTATTTATATTCTTCAAAAATAAATATGTATCTATCTTAAATCTTTTTATAAGACCTTTATGATTAATCACATGATTACATACCAATATTTACAAAGAATTATTAAAATTTAGGGATATGAAAATATATACGAGTTTTTTATGAAAATGATTTCTATTTCAATATGGGTGACACATATTATTTAAATGGATTCATGAATGATTATAACATCTGAAAAAAAACCATTTCATAATTATATATTTCAATAAAAATTATTTAAACCCTAATATTCCCATAAAAAATTATTTATAGTGTTTTAGATAATTATTAAAATATCATACATCATAAAATCTAGGATTTTCCACTAAAGAAGTATTTTTCCACTAAATAACACACTTCAAATGATTCAGTTACATTATATTGAGCTAAAACGTTATATTTGGAAATTTTACATTATAATAATTTATATTAATCTTAAATCCTTATGAAAAATTTAAAAAATGTGGTATGATCATAATAACCTACAATAAGTGGTATAAAAAGAGGAAATTGTTATACCATTAGAATACATGAAATCCAATTACAAAGTTTTTCTTATAAATAAAAACCTTTAAGATCATAAAAGATCATAAAATTACTTATTAAAATTAAATAAGCTACTTTTCTAAAACAATTCCATAAAATAGAATCCAAAAATAAAAAGAGGACCCATGAAGGATTATTTGGACATCATTATCAAGTAGTATTATTGATAGTGAAATCTATACCTGGCCCACACAATTAACTATAAACATGGATTACTTAACAAATACCACACATTACATTATATATGATACTTACATTACATATTCCACATATAATATTATAAATAAGGCATACTTTACCTTGTCCATGCGTGGTGATGTCATGCGATATAATGAATTACACATATAAAACATATATTTCAAACCATAAACACTAGCATTTTCAGTAAACCCATATAAATGAAATGGTTTTTAAATAAATGATTAACTAACTTCACATTAAGATGAATATTAAAAAATATAGAACATTTATAGATATTAGTGAAAAGAAAAGGAAAATCATTTTGAAACACCTGAAAAAGGGTTAAGGGAAATATATTAAAACATAAAATTAATGTTTTAAAATAAAAACACCTTACCTTAAGTATTGAATCACCTCATTCATTCTATACATTCAGAATAATAAAATTAAACTAAATATTTAATTAAATTATATCCCTTTTTCATAATAATTATTCCATTTTTTCATTTATCATTACGAATTATTTATCTACTAGATTAATTTTTCTTGCATTACTCATTTGGAGGTTATCCAATCCTAAATCCCATAATTATATTAGTTTACTGGTAATGGTAATATATTCTTATCTAATGGTTCCATATACATTAGAGTCCATAGGTTTAAATATAAATATAATTTTAAAAATCTTCCTTAGTAACTTTAATAAATTTAATATATATTAAATTTTAGTTCATTTTTATTTCTCATTAATAGTTATTAGGAAAAATATAATATTATTATAGAATTGGGAGGTTGAACCAAAACTAACATAAACATACAAAAAATGAGGGTTTCATATAAAAATACATATATTATTATACTTTTATTTTGGTGATCATAATTCCATGGGTTTAAAATTATAAATTAATTTAAATATTTGGTAGATGAATATGATTCTGATAAAAAACTAAATATAATATTACTATTCTGTTGGAAAATAAAATTTTCTTTTAATGATCACCTTTGTAATGAAACCATAAGATCGAGTTATTGTGATTGATGGTTAAATGATGTGTATATTGATTATAGAAGAAGAAATATTTGAAGAATATGGATAGGAAACCAAAATATAAATGATTGAAAAAAGGCAGGTTACATTCCGTTTAATAGAAAGAAATTAAATCATTTATAAAAATAAATATATTATAATGGGTAATAATGGTATATTATATTGTCAAGTTGATTATAATCGTGGATATTCTTAGCCATCCCATATATTTTCCCAAATAAAGAAGGTTAATGATTCTATTAAAATCTCATTTAATGTGTATTTCATTATTTTAAATAAAATATAGTTCTTTTACTTTCAGTATTTTTTGGAGACTCATAAATCACCATAATATTACCAATTTTTAAATATTATAAACTCTTTAATTATAATTTTCCGTGTGTTATTTTCAAAACCATCCATTTATTTATTTACACTTTTTTCTTATGATAATATAATGGATTTTCCCTATGTTACATAAGCACATGTCTATATACAACGAAAATTCATTTGAATGATATTAGAAAACCCATCTACATCATTTTGGAAAATAATATTTCAATAAGAAATATAAATTTATTTATTGACTTAAATTATTTTCTCAAAATTAATGTTATTAGATATTATTTATTTTCTCAATGACATTATTAATTTAAATTTTTTGTTATTATTTGATAAGAATATCTTTATCATGAATTTAAATGAATTTTATGAAATCTAAAGATTAAAATAAAAATAAATTTCAAATAATTCCATATACATTGAAATAAAATGCATAAGGAAAGATATATAATATTAAAATGTGAGACTCATTACATACGAATGAAAAATGTTGGTGTTTTAGAAGAATCATTTTTAAATGGAAGTCATGTGATTTAAAAAACGAGGCTTTAAGGTGAATATAAGAATAATTAAAGTGAAAAGAAGATGAATATGGTGAATCAGTTATTTACACAAGATCCATGAGGTTAGAAACAAACTAGAATATGAATCATATAGCATAGGAATGGATCACATATGAATAAAATGCAGAAATTAGATACTATAAAAGAATAAAAGGTAGTTATGATAGATCTATCACATGTGATTATATCTAATTCCCACTATATTAACCAATCCAATTCAGAATAAATACGAGCCCTCATGTGAGTAACTCTATAATTCAAATGTAGGATTAAACTTGTAGAGATGTAGATCATCTTGGATTAAATATTTATACTCATGTAAGATTAAACCACAATAAAACATGTCAGATTAACTCATGTGTGACTAATGGCCCATGTCATATTAAATATATTTTTTCATATTTTTACATTTTTCATGAAAGGTTAAAGAAGTCCCAAGTCATAATGAACTTTTTTCTAATTTTTTAGTTATGATATGATTGTGAAAAGTGATAAATTTTTAATACATATTTCACGATAAATATTAGATAGTGATCCATTAATGAACGAAAACATTGAACAATGAAACCTAGTTCCATGGAAGGGTTGATGAACTAAGTTTATAATGTGAACAATAATGTTATATCATTATTATTTTGATAAAGAAGATTCATAGAGCATATAAAATATAAAATAAATTATGGTGTTATGTTTTATGACATGAAGATGATATTAATATAATGAAATACCTATTATTACAAGGTTTATATGTATAAGATCGATGAACCAACTAGCCTCCAATTTTTTTAAAAAAAATCACATTTTTAAAAACAATATCAATGATCTTATAAGTTTCTTTTTAAAAATAAAACTATATTTTTATATTATACATGAAAAAATCGGTTAACTAATTATCAAAGATATAAAAATCAACATGAATATCTATAATCACATAATATAACATATATTAATAAATTATTTATTCATACAAATAAAAATTTTAAATATTCTTAATAAAGTATATTTAATCATTCAATAAAAGACTTCTTTTCCATGTATAAGAATAAAAATCTAAAAAAAATATGTATATAATCATATATATATTTTTAAAATTATATAAAACATTTATTGATATTTAATGAATAAATATAGATTCATAATATATTTATTGATAGACTAATCTATTCTTAAAATACATGGGTTGTCACATTCTCTCTTACTTATAGAAATTAAGTCCTCACATTATTTTAAAATTTATATAAATCAATAGAAATATGTTCATACATATATTTTAAAATAAAGATAATTAATTACTGTATTTATTTTGTCGCTGTTTAATTCTCAAATGTACATCATAATGTGTCTTTGAGTTATCATAATGAATCATACGGTTTCTAAATTCTAAAAAGCCTTATTCACGTCATAAAAAAACAACTTAATTTAAATATTTATGATTTTTGATATGAAATTATATATAATTTTGTAATTTTTCCTTATTTTTTTGAAATATCATTTTGAACTCGTTTTCCGTAAACACATTGGACATGATCAGGGTAGAGTTATTTAAAATATGGCTGGTTTCAAAAATATATAAAACTTTATATATTTAATAAAGTAATATAGATACATACTGTAAAAATATTACACAACTCTACAGTTATATAAAGGTCCACAAGATCCTTTTTATTTTTTATGACGTTTTAATAAATTTATAGACCATCATGGTAATTCATAAATTGACTAAAATGAGAATTTTTTTTATTTTAAAATTTGATTGAATGATTTAAAATTATGATCATAATATAAAATAATATGATAGAAATTGGACATGTTTTAAAGTAGTTCAAAAATGATTATAATGCTAGAAAAAGTAAAATGATAACTTGAACTAAATTTTGCAAAAATTAATACAATTAAATAAATTAGATGAGATAAGAGTTTATATAATATTTTTTCATCCCATATTGATAAAAAAAATTTAATATATTGAAAACAATATAATTAAAACATTTCATAAATTATCACTATAACAACAATAACTCGATTAATTACATCATAAAATTAGTAATGATAGTTGTGACCCAAAATATATAATATGTTTTAACCAAGTTTACTTGGTTCCACTTATTTCAATCCATCATCTCAAACCAAAAAGAAAATATCTAATAAAATAAAATAAAAAATCTTTGAAAATTTATACCTATAATCTTTTATAACTATATATATTAAAAATAATGAAAATAATTATTGAAATTTTCGTTAACAAATGAAAATTTCAAAAATCTTGAAATTCTATATCACATGTTTCTCTAAAAAATTCAACCTAACTGTTCTCTCAAAAATTATTGAACGTTAATAATAATCAATATATATTATATTATTTTATAAATCCAAACAATTTATACACCATAACTAAATAACCACCCCCAAAAAATCATATCATTTAAAAAATTATTCACCTAGACATACAAAAAAATAATATCCCATAATTTTCTTAATATTTTATTTTAAAAAAATATAATAAACTTATTCCAAAATTAATTCAATAAAATTATCACCAAATTAGTTATAAATCACCAAGTAATATATATGACTGAACTTGTATTCTCAAAATCGATGAACCCATTTTCCTAAATAACCATAATTACCTCAACATCAAATCAATTAATGATTTTTTCCAATACTTGGCCTAATACCAACTAAGACATATCAGATATAACCATCCCATAATTTTATTTTTTATAATAATAATTATAGCACTAACATTCCCAGGACCTTTAGGTTTATAGTTTATTTGAATTAATAAAATACATTGCATCATAGAACTTATAATTTTAAACCAAATGGTCATTGTCTCACTAAAACAAACTATTAAAATGATAAAACTAATTCATTTCAAAACAAAACATTATAGATTTCAATTTTAACAAATGATCATTTCTACTCATCCTTATTCCATTTAAAAATCATTTGAAAATTTGGGATGAGAATAAGAAACACAGTAATGCATATAAGAGAATGTGGAACACATCAGTCAATTAGATAACATAAAAATCTATGAAAAAATATTTTCTTTTAAATAAAAACTATTTAACTATTAAAAGTCCATAAACTCACTTATTAACATGAAATAAACTTTATTTCTAAAACATTAACACAAAACATATTAATGAACAAGTATAAAGGACCCAGGAAGGATTTTAGGGACATGAAATTCACATAATATTATAGATGAGGCTGAATACACTTAGCCCATGAATGACATTATGGATATGGGTTACTTCACTTTGTCCATGAATTAAATTATGGATGAGTATTATAATACATGTCCCACCCATAACATTTTGATTGAAGACTAATTTACCTCACCCATGCTTGGTGATCTTATAATATCTTATTATCATTTTTCATGTATTTTCCTTATTTTTTCTTCTATTAATTTTTAATTGGGTGGATCTTGGGCTCATGAGTATGGAAAATTTTTTCTAAAAAATATAAAATTATGTTCCTTGATCTATGGTTTTTTTGAACATGTGGTTTTAAGGTATAAATTTGTAAATTGATATAAAATATTCTCTATCTGTTCGGAGAACTCCCAATGTGGTTTGGTGTTTTCATGTGAAAATATACAGTTTGGATATCTTTATAAAATTTAAATTCCTTGTAATGGTAGTACATGTTGCGTAATTATTTTCATACTCATCTTATAAACCTATTATATATCATGGAGGGAGTATATGCCTTGTTGAGGATACATGCCGTGTAATTTTAAAAATAATTTTTTAAACGAAAAGGCAATGAGTTTTTTATAGTATATTCTCCCTGTGGACTACATGATTTGAAAAGGGATTACACGCCATGTATTTTTTTCAAAAATGGATTGTACGGTTCCGCTCAATTGATTTCTCATTCCATTCATCCACATCTCCCTTGGATCTCAACCTATATCCCTCTTCTGTTGATTTTTGGAGTCTCTGTCTGATCCAAAATGATTATTTTGACATAGGATCATCATTGTGGATGGATTTCAACTATTTGGGTAAGTAATCATTTATCCTTCTTCATTTCCCTTGATCATATTAACTTTTTTTCATTGAATTATCAGATCTGTTTAAGTATGATGATATTTCATACTATTCATCTCTAGATCCATCATGTGATCTTATTCCGATGACCATTTACTTATTGGTTTCAGTGCGATGGGTGTGTATTCTTGAGGTATGTGTTAATTTCTCTTATCTTACAATATTTTATTTAATTGAATAAACTTTGATTTGTGTACATTTACTCTAGGGAATCCATTATCATTGTTGGTTCTTTCTAATCAGTAGATCCTGATCTAGGTGTGTTTGACATGAGTTTTGAGGTAGGTGGTTCTATAACAAGTATGTTTTGATGAACTAAATTACTCATGGTTTGAGAAATTATTTTATTAAATGAAACTGAATGATATGACTATTTTTTAGGTGTTTGGAACTAGATTTTTATTGTATATAGTTTTCCTCTATATTTTTTGAAAAAAGGTGTTTTAAATCATTTTGAAATTTATTTTTTGAAATGGTTTACAAATCATGTTTTGATGAAATGGTTTGAAGAATTTATATAGAAAGTGGAGACTATGGTAAGCCTTTGGGTTTTGGGTGGATGGTTTCATGATAGGTCTTTTCTACTATCATGGGGTTTTCTCATGGGGATTCCCTCTACTTCCTAGCCCATTATTCTAGGGACTTGTTAGACCTGTTGGGGGTCACTTTTAGGGGTGTTACGTTGGTCTCAATTATCGATGCATATGTCTAGTGGCCTAACCCATATGTGATTATATATGTAAGGTAAGAGTATATTCTAGCTATCCTGGCCTAGTATAATCTCTAGTAAGATGTTAATTGTGCTTCTTCTTTGGTATTATACTATTTTGTTTTACTTCCATGGGTTTGATATGATATGACCTTCATTATTTGGTTTGAGTTGATATATATTTTTTGATATACGTATATAAAATTATTTGAAACTTATTTACCGTATTTATCTAGAAATGTTGAAAAGGGGGAAATTAAACTGTTTCCCATGCTTTTATATAATAACTATTAAAATATTATCATGCTTTATTTTCACTAAATTTCAGGATGATTGGATTATTTATCAATGATTTGATATGGAACACCTAAATGAGATCGTACAGATCCTATTAGCTCACACCATTTATAACCTTAAAATGAGGCATAGACCTGGTATTTTCTTTTGACGTAGGGAAACACAAGGCACCATAGTAAGGTGGTGTGGTTTTTTGTAAGCTGAGTTGAGTAATTTTTTGTGATATGGTGGAACTGTTCCAACGCTATCACATTGAGTAGTTGTTTTTTAATATCTAGGTATTATTTTTGGTGTTGTCCATGTACTTGAATATTTGTTTCTACCATTGAGTTTTTTTGGATTTCCAATGTTTAATTCAGTTATGGAATATATTTCTTTATTTTTCTATTTTCTTATTGTATCAATATATTCCATGTTTTTTTTAAGTTGGGAGAAATCACTCCCTCTATTTGTGATTGGTTTCTTTGGTGCTAGTTTCCAGCCCATTGTGATCTGGAACACCCTTTTCATAGGTGGAAGATCTGGTCAGGTACTAGTTTAAGAGGTTATTCAGGTCATTTTATTAGAATTTTGTGTTATAGGAAGGTTTTAGCTAAGATTCCATGTCTTGGAATGTTTAGTATACTGGTGATATGATTTTTTAGACTTGATAGGTATTTTTAATAAGTGTTTGTCCAGTTATTTCCTTGGCGAGACTCAATTTACCATAGAATGTTGTGATGTTTGTCTCCTATATTGAGTTATTATTGTTAATATCAATTATTTCTTATGAGTTTTATAGTTTTAACCAATAGTTTTTCTATTATCTGATCATTTCTTTTTTTTTTGTTTGAAACAGTATACCTCAAAGACATGTTCCACATATTCCTTATAAAGGTAAAGTTAATCCTCCTTAGAGGAATAATCCTCTTGTTTAGAATCATATTGAGGTGATCATGAATACAGTTCAAGATATTTAAAAGAATGTGCCACAACATTATAATGTAGTTTTTGAGGTAAGACCAGGTGTTGTTGTAGAAAGGGATTAATAATGTGAGTTATTTAATGTGAAGACACCATATTTTAATGGTAAAAATGAACATCAAGAGGTGGAGGACTAACTGGACAAGATCGATCAGATATTAAAATTCAAAGATATTCCTGATAGTATGAAGTTAATGATCATGAAAATCAGACATAAGGGTCCCAGAAAGAAATGGTGGGATTCAATGGTACAAGATGATAAAAATAAGTCCTTGGATTGGAAGGATGTAAAGAATCTCTTCCTCCAAAATATTTTTCTAGAGACACTGATGATAGAGAAGTCTGTAGATATCATCTATTTGTAGTTGCGATAGTGTTTGGTGTAGGCTTAAACTAATACGATTGTTGAGTGTATTATTTTTTCACCAGGGGTTGTAAATAATTACTAGTAGAAATATCATAAGTAAATGAAGGGGTTGAGAAATGGTATGAGATCACATTTGTTTATACTAAGTCATTCGACCAATGTGGAGACATTATACATTTCAATGATGATAGTGATGAATATGATAGGTAATGTTGGATATTCCCCCCAAATTCATCCACTTATTTTAAGCATCAGTGGCAAGAGAAAGAAAAAAAGATGAAGTGGTCGGATCATCACATGAGTGGTTGAGGTAACTCTTAGAAGTAGGCATCTTTAACTCCCCTAGTTGTATATAGTGGTGCTTCTATGACATGGTTTCCTTTTATAATGATTAGACACACTAGGAATTCTTTTCCTTCACCTGAAATTTTGTGTAAAATTTTTGGGCATTATGGATATGTACAATATTTCTTTCATGTTATATTGACTCGATATTATTAGTGATTATTAGTTACAAAGGATTCTAGAAAACATTCATATTCTTCAATGATTATAGTTATTTAGTCATATGTCTCATGTGTGAAGCACCATCACATGGTAGATGAGTTTCTTGGAGTGGTAAATGAAGGTTTTTCAATAGTGATAAGAACCATATTTAATGCATTCTTTGTAGATATTTTATTATTTCAAACTAGTGTTTCCCACTAGTTAATATCTGGCTGTTTTTTTGTTGTGATTAACCTTCAAATGGAACTCATGTATTTGGTTATAAATTTAGTGACACCTCTTGTAAATAAGAAACAATATGAGTTTGAAAGTTATTATAATGTTCTATTGATAGCTAATACAGATTTAGTCTAGTATTTTATTGTTCTCAAACAGGATCGATTTGACATCATTATTGGGATGGATTGTCTTGTTGCTCATTGTGATGAGATTGATTGTCTGCATCAGTGTGTCTCATTTATTGTAGCTGACGAGAGCTCATGGGTGTTCCATTGGGAGTTGGATATACAGTTTGGTCAATCATGACATTCTTGACTAGAGCTTAGGAGTTTTTGTCTACTATAGTAGTAGTACTCAATGTTGTTTATCCTATTGTTGATCTTCCCTCCACTATCCAAGACGTTCCAAATGATTTCCTAGATGACATATCTAGTATTCATTTAGGGAGTGGGTTGAGTTTACTATTGACCTAGTGCAAGGTACACAACCAATTTTGATACCTTTTAATCATATGGAACTGGAACAACTAAAAGAGCTCCTGGTCCCATTGGAAAATCTGATGACGAAGGTTTTTTTTTCACCCTAGTGTTTTTTGTTGGAATCACCGATTCTTTTTTCCAATAAGTAATATGGTTCAGTCTATTGTTTCATGGGTTATTAGAAGTTTAATTGGGTGATAGTTTAGAAAAATTATACCTTTCCCCATGTTTACTATTTACTCGATCAATTAATTGGGGAAAAGTAGATTTCTAAGACCAATCTCTAATTGGGTTATCATAAACTCAGAGTTCAAGAGTTTAATATACCAAATAATGATTCCAAGTGCAGTTAAGGTCATTTGTAATGTCTTGGGATGTTGTTTGGTCTTACTAAAACACATACAATTTTTACAGCATGGATGAATCAAATAATAAATCAGGATCACATGAATTTTTTTGGTAGTGTTCGTGGATGATATTATTTTATATACACGATATGAGCATGAGCATGATCCCCACTTTGGTTTGGTAGTGGAAATCCTAACAAGTCACCATTTTTAGGGCATGATTTCAAAATGAAATTTATGGATATAGGAAGTAAAGTTATTATGGAATGTAATTTATTATAATCAGTTTTCAATTGATCTCGAGAAGGTGAAAGAAATTTTTTTATTAGAAGAACCAACTAACATCTTTGAGATTAATAGCTTCTTTGTAATGTTGGTACCACTGACAGTTCATCAAGTATTTTTATATTGGAATCACCATTGTCTGATCTTATTATTAAAGGGTTAAATTAACATGGGATGCAATGTTCCAGTATTCCCTTAACAATTTGAAAGAAATAATAACATTTGATCCTATTTTGATCTTAACCAATCCTTGTAAAGAATATGTGGTTTTTTTAATTCTTCTTGTATCGGTTGAATTATTATGAAAGATGATTATATGGTAGGTCACAAATGTCTTTAGCTTTGAATGCATTATAATAATTACCCCACTTATGATTTTGATCTTTGTGAAATTATTCTTGTGCTTAACTATTTTCATCATTATCATTTGGGGAAATATTCACAACCTTTTTTTATTATAAGAGTTTTAGATATATATATTTTTAGAAATAAGTTAATTTCATACTAAGATTATCGATGGAATTATTTCATATATTTTACATCGATTTCAACTATACCTTGGAGAAATATAATTTCGTTTTGGGTGCTCTTAGTAGGAAATCACCATCATTGAATGTTCTTGAATTGATAGAGGAGTGAAACATTATGGGGATTTTTGATCAATTGCTTTTGGATTATCCGGAGGAGTTTTTAATCATGATTTTGAATAGTGTCCATGAATATTCATATATCTTTAACTCAATTATATAGTTTAATGGGAATTATGTTGAGTTAATAAGAATTGGAGAAACCTTGTATGGTGGGGATACTCTTTCTTGTTGGTCTCTCTCTTCAAATAATTTTATTCTATTTAGGGATACATTTATTGTCTGAGAATTTATTAGGAGATCAATTATTTTTTTGTCATGTTTCTTCACAAGACATTCATCTAGGAACTAAAAATATGTATTATGACATGATACATTGATTCTGGTGGTGGGATATGAAGCGTGACATTGCTGAATATCTGTCATGTTGCTACACCTAGAAACAGATAAGTGCAGTGCACACAAATCATTCTGATTTTCCTCAGCCTCTTTGGGTGTTAGTATGGAAATGGGATATGGTATTCATGGAATTTGATGTCGAATTTACATGGGCTCCCTGAGAGAGAAATGTTATCGAGTTGGTGATCAATCTATTGAAGTAGTGGGATAATTTTATTCCAATTAGAGACACTAGTAAAGTTAATGGTCTGGGTAAGATGTATGTGTGGGAATTTATGGGAAACATGGGGTTCCTTCTAACAATGTTTCAGAAAGGTATCTTCTATTTACATAGAGTTTCTAGAGGAGTCTCCAAGAGGTGATGGGGATCAGGTTAGACTGAGTATAACATACCATCCATAGAAAGGAAGCCATGAAGTTCATGTTATTTAGATTATATATGATAGTCTTCATGCCTTTGTCTTGGATTTTGGTGGATCTTGGGATATCCTTCTGGTACTAATTGATATTTCTTAAAACATAAGTTATCAGTCATTTATTAGAGTGTCTCCTTTTGAGGCTTTGTATGGTTGCCTATAAAATTCACCTATTTGTTGAAAGAAGGTGGGAAAATATTATTTGGTATGAAAAATACTAGTTTAGGAGACATTTTATAGGATAAAGGATACACATTGGAATCTAGATACATATGAAATTTGGAAAACATCTCATGTGGATTAAGAACATCGTCCATTGGTGTTTTCTGCAGGTGACCAGGTTTTATGGAATCTTTCTCCTCAATCAAACACTATTGGATTATAAAATAGAGTAAGTGGGATTTGAGATATATTGGAACTTTTGAGGTTACTGAGAAACTTTTTCAATTTTCTTATTAGTTTGCATTTCCATTTCAGTTGACAAGAATTCATGATTTTTTTCCCCAAAATCACATCATAGGAAATACAATCATAATCCCTATCATCATCTGAGTTGGTAATAGATTGATTTAGAGATTGATTTTTCTATTTTGGAATATCTTGTTGAGATCATTAAATCCCATGTGAAATTCATGTACAAGATGTTGATTCCATTGGTCAGAGTGTTATGGAGTCATGGACCTAATTCTAATGAGACTCAATAGAATGAGTTGTTGATGACCGCATTTCCATGAGATGTAAAATTTATTGTTATTTAGTAATTATTCTATATTCTAGGAAATACCCTTATTCATCTTTCATGTAGTGGTGGATGTTTTATGATTTCATTTTAAAAAAAAAGTAAAAAAATAGGTCATGGTTTTGAAAATAGTTTTAAAAATAAATTGACTTTATTGAATATTTTAATAGTTGAAAAAGGAAGGGAGTGTTTTTATATTTATTTGATAAGGATGTTGTTTCAAGTTTACTACACATATTTTATAGTTCATTCTACTAAAATGTTAACATGTTTTAAAGGAATATTTTGGTTGAGGGTTGTAAATATCTTGATTCCCCATTTTCCTTTTAAAAAGATGCATAAAGAAACAAAAAAACACTACTATAATATTGTAAATGTTTTTATATCACGTATAAAATAAGGGATACCAAAGAAAACTGATATTGTATGTATGTGTTGGTGAAATAGGATTATTTTATTCTCTAATCTGATCAGCACAATATTCCCACCTCAAATCTCAACCAAATAAATGTTGAAATGAAATGGGTTTCAATTATTTACATCAAAGAAATGAATTAAGAGGATAAAGATTTTATGTTGATACATCATTGACATATTTAAAACACAAATTAAAAAAGTTAGAATAAAATGTTCAATTACTCCCTCCCATGTGTGTGTAACTCCCTCGTAATGACCTTCCATTGTTTAGTACTCTTTTAAGAGGAGGAGGAGGAGGCTTAGTAGGAACTTCTCCTTAATATTTGATCTCCCCATGAGGATTGGGAAATCTAAATATTATAGGATGAAGAGTGGAAAAAAAATTTCTAAAAAAATTCTACATATTTGATTCATAGTCAAACATATAAATTGGGTTCTAAAGGTTATATGTTGTATAAAAAGTGGGGGATGGTTTTGGGCATCGAGATTTCGAGAAACCACATAGACCATGGCTTTATGTGTCCATACTGCCTTAAATAAAGTCTGAAAAAACAAAAAACATGTTTCCCCACCACTTTTATTTATCCATTGACATTTTTGGAATCCTTTGTAGTGTAGAATCACTATATATGGCGGAAATACAATACATAATGTTGGAATTTAACACGATTCATTATCTTGGATAAATCAGTTAGGTTGAGTCAATTAATGGATGAATTGAGATTGGGTGACTTCATAAGAGTTCAATCCCACCTAATTTTTAATTAGAACACAAAATTTCAACCCAAGTGGATGAAAATATTAGGAGAAATTCATGCTAATTTCCATATATATTCTTAGATTGTTGTGCAATTAGACTATTTTTTTCAACTCCATCTGCCCCCCCCCCCCCCAAATCACCACCATATACTATGAAATCATCCAAACAAGTGAAATTAACCCTATCTAAAATTTATCAAAACAAAATAATTGAATCAAATATGATGTGAAAATTGTTATTAAATTTGGGATATGTGATACAAAACCAGTTTATCACACTGGTATAAGGGTAGAAATGAATAATGAATCACTACACAATCACACCCCCACCCCTAAACACTTTCACTACTGGGAAAAGTCACATTTACATAAATTATGAATATATATATTATCAAATTCAAGAATGTTTAACATTCAATGAAAACATAATTATTAATACAAATGTGATCAAAGAAAACATCACAAAAATGAGTTATTTTGAGTGATCATGGGAAAATAGGTATATTAAATTTAATAATACAAAATTAAAGGAGATGAATGGTACAAATTTTGTAAAATTATTAAAAAGTCAAAAATGTTTCCATATCTTCATGTGTGTGTGTGTGTGAAAACCATTTCAGGTTGATCTTTCCACTTTCTAACAAATAAATTAATGTTATTTTAAAAAAAATTCCACTCAAATGATTCTATCTACCAAACTTTCCCTACATCCTTTGCAACACAAATTTCAAGACCCACACACTTAAGTATTCTTGAATGTCTAAACATAAGCTCCCAACCTAGATATCCTAATACATTATACATTTAGTCACTCCCTTCATTTATTTTTAGTTTTTTTTTCTAATTTGAAATTCAAAAAAAATCATTCACTCTTCTATCAAACATTGTTTTATCTCATCATTACACTAATTGTAATATTTATAATAAGATCAAACATGGAAGAATAGTGTTTTTTAACATACCCATGAAACAACCCAATTTTTTTTGTTTTTAATTTTCTTAGGGAATACAACTGTTGGATAAGAGGTACACACGCATTGTTCAATCTAGTAATGTAATGTAAAAGGTCGTATTAGGAATAAACGTATAGGAAGTTAAATTTTTAAAGAATATTAATATTAACCTAACCAATATTCAACTTAAATTGAGTAAAAAAATTCCATACTTCATGGTTGGGTGCAAAGATGTGTGGAGAAATAAAGTGAATTTTTTTCCAATAAAATAATAATACAAAGAGTTCTGTTATTATCAAAGGTTTCTAAGTGATACAACCATTTATTCGATTGAAATAAAACCAAAATTAATGAAAAATTAACACCTAAATGATAAACACATGATAAAACACACATTACATCATTGAAATTTTTTTATTAAATGTATAAACAACATGAAATGAAGGAATTACTCATGCATTTTGAATAACATCAATGATTTAGTGGGCATAAAAAATAAATATCCCAACATAATGTGGGGGGGTGATGGGGAGTTACAATTCTATACAGTAATAAAAAAGAGAAAATGAATAATGATGGAGAAAATTCTTAACCTACGAATGTACCCAGCCCAACACCTAGAGTTTATAGTGTCCTTACTATAATAATAGATAATGTGGAAGGAATGATAAAACTTGGTGGTCATCATTGAAAGGTTTCATATTGAACATGGAGTTCCTCCATTTAGGACTCTGGAGAAGCTTTGTGAAAGTGATTCCCTCTCTTCCCACTAACATTAATGGTTTGTTTTGTTTCTTTATTTTGAACCTAAAATACACTAAATGAATATGAATTAGTAGCAGTGTATGGAAAAAACAGTGGGAATAAATATTACATGGATATAACTTTAGTCTTGTTTTGAGAAGCAGGACCTTCATACCAATGTGGAATTGAATAATAAAGAACATGTAGTCGTTGTCACCAATTGTTTACTCCTTATAAATATGGTATTTATCATATGAGTCTCTTCTTATTTCTTCTTTCTCCTGAATTTGTAACTTCCTATGAGAACATGTACCATAAATATTAGAATTTCATTATTTAAAAGCCTAATAGGTTATTTCCACTCTCTCAATAGGGAGGTGATAAATCTTTATGAAAACATAACAATAAGTTGAAATTCCAATGGAAGTATTAGAGGTAGTATAGTACGCCTATAATGAGTCATAGAGTCTAAGAAACTAAAATTTCATGTTGGTTTGAATAGTTTTTTTCATGAATTCATTTTAACTCTTTATTTGTCACGTCATATTTACCATTGGAATATGGTTTATATGAAGTAAACACTCGATGCTCTACCCGATATTGATGTAGAAGTTATTTTATTTTTTGGTTTAATAAATGAGAACCCATATATCTGATGATGAACCTAGGTAATTCAAACCTAAAAAAAATTTGTTTCTAAAAAATTATATAACTATAACGGAATCATCTATCCTCATGGACCGTACCTCTATCCATTTTGAAACATAATGAATTTATAGAATAATGTACAATTTTATAAAGGAATTAAGAAATAGGGCCATAATTTCAATGCCTAAAACATAAAAAATTCCTTGGAAGAGAATGGGTTTTGTAGAATTTCATTTATTTTATAGACATTCCCCATTGATTGATAGTTCAGAGAAGATTTAAAAAAAAAGCGCATCCTAAAATAGTGTTTTCCAAAAGAGACAAGAATCAAAGACCTTCTGAGAAGACTTTTGGGGACAAATGTGGCCCCCACAAGCAAGAGAGTGGAAGAACCTAATGAAATAATAAAATTTATACTAAGAACAAAACACTGAGGGACTTGATCACAAAATGTGTACGAAGTCAGGGTTTATTAAAAATTAACCATCATGACACATTTTTTAGAAGCTCAACTTGTATTTTATTGAAATTGATCGGAATAAAAGATGACAACAAATAATTTACAAATTTGGAATACCAAGGAATATCATCTTGCATTCAATACAATTTCTCAGTAGGAATCATTTCATTGATTGTAATACAGGGGTTTGAGTCAATGTTCTAGGATGGGAGGTTTTTTCATATATAGCATGCCACCACATTCTCTTTTAATTTTTTCCTTAATTTCTAGTTTAAATTCTTGAAGGAGGAGCATCCACAAAATGATATGTGCTTTGGATTAGGATTTCTCCAAGAGATACAATAGGGCTTCAAAGTATGAGAACATAATCACATGGAACCCTATAATTAATGACCTTTAATTTATCTAAGTAAAACACAATGTAAAATAATAATTTTTTAGTTGTGGTGTAGTTATCTTGGGAAATGTCTAATATGCATAAGGCATAAGTAATGGAATATGGATCTAGATCAACATATTTTGATAAGACACCCCCAACTGCATAGCTAAAATCCGCACACAAGAGCTCAAATGTTAAATCCCACTAAGGAGGTTGGATTATTGGGGGTCATGTGAGAATCCATTTTGTTTTTTTAAATCATCAATATTTTTTATTAAAATAAAAAAAAATCAGGTAATCATGAAAGGGGAACTGTAATCTTAATAATGTCATGAATGAAAGAATGATAAAATCTAACACGACCTAAGAATGAACACACATACCATAAATATTTAGGAAATAGAATGATAAAAATGATAAACACTTTATATTTATCCACTTGAATACCATCCCAAGAAATGACATGTTAGTTTTGTACACCTTTTCTCACCATAGAATGGATTTTTTTCAAAATTTAATACAATATCATTTTCAACACAATGTCATTGGAAATAACCAATACTACTCAAACAGTCCTCAAAATAGAATCCATTAACCATGAAATCATCCCTGAATACTTCCATGTAATTATTTGGGTAATCAAAAAAATACTAACCGCACATCTCTAGAAAGTACATAGAGAATTACACAGACCAAATGGAATTCTTCTTTAGGTAAATGTGACAAAGGGGAAAATTAAGGTTTTCATTTTTTGGTCCTTGGGGAAATTTGGATCTGAAAGTACCTCGAATAGTCATCAAGTAAATAGTAATGAGACTTATCTAATAGAATCTTTGGCTTCTGTTTAATGAATGACAAATGGAAATGGTCTTTCCTGCTATGCTGGTTTAGTCAATGATAGTATATACCGACACTCAAATTTTTATTCCCATTGGTTGGAACCAATTCAATATTTTTATTTTTAATTACTCCATGAATAGTTTTTTTTGAAATAACTACACATGAATAACCCATTGTCTTTCATAGATGTCATAATTAATTCCAGTAGACACTAATTTTGTTACATTTTTTTATCAACAAATGGGGTGTTTGTGTTCATTTGATGTTATGCCCGCCTCACTAGTTTATCCTCATAATTTATCAATATATTATGCAAGAAAAGTGATGAGCTAATTCCAATAATATTACCACGTTTCCACCCTAAATATTTTTTATACTAACTCAAATGTTAAATCCATTAAAATTAACAATTCATTGGGAGTGAACTATCAATGATGAGAGGAAGCATAATTATTTTTTAAGGATATGAATTTTTAAAATTTTGAAGAAGTGGTTTAATTTACAATTCATGGGGATTTTGGATTGATGGGAGTGGATGTGGAAGTGCGAGGTAATTGATATCATCTAACTAATCAACGGTAAAATCCTCAGATGAATAAAACTTTTACATGGTTATCAGTATCATCGATGGTCATAATATCCTCAGTGAAAAAAATCTTCAATTAACAAACATGCATACATATTTTCTAAAATGGAATAAATTTAAATGCAGGAATCATTAAATAGAATGTCTATCAATGATGAAAACTAAAAAAATGGGATAATGGGAAATAATATAGGTTTTTTTGGGTAAGGGAGTTCATTAATAGAATTAAAATCAATTGAGGAATATTATTTTGAGGGGTGAATCATGGAATCAATGATGTTGAAGTGGAAAATGTCAACACCAAACTCCTTAGATAATGTACCAATATGGGCATCCATTATGGTTTTGGATTTTTTTCATGAATGGAATCCCCAATATAATTGGATCATGTCAATTCATCCTATCATCTTTTATTTCATGCACATAAAAAATCATTATGACAAAATAAAAATTCCCCCCATAAGAACATCATTTAACACACAAATGGGGTGGGATGTAGTACAGTTTTCTGGTGGAACAAAAATTATTATGAGATTAAATTATTCAAATTTAAATAAGGATAAATTATAGTATGACATAGAATTTATAGAGGCTCCAAAATAAATTATTACATGAAAAAAATAAATACTCAACTATAGTGCCCAGAATCGAGAATGTCGTAGGGTGGTTGCATTAGTTGGAAGTTATTGCTCAATAAATTATAAGATATTCATCCCAAATATCACCATTTCATAACGTTTTTGTCCCCTTCAGTGTATACACATATCTTTTAGAAAAATGGTGTATCATGAAATTTTCTTCATGGAATCAATCAAGGGGATATGAACCTACACTTTTCTAAATTTTTCCAATAATTATTTATTAATTTCAATTTCCTTTTTATTCATTTATTGGGTGTCCCTTTGGGTAAATTTAAGTGGAATGATCTGTCAAGGTGACTCACCAATAGAAAAAATCTTGAATTTTTTGTTATTTTTATTAGGATATTGATTTCTTTTGTTTATATCATTTGAGATGGTTGGAATTGATGTTTACTTAGAAGTTGATGAATCTAATAGATCGTTAATTTGTATTTAATGTTTGGTGCCACTCCAAATGGTCATAGAACTGAAATTCCTTTTATCCATAAGTTTGACTACTGGTTAAGAGGGTATTTTACCCCATCCACGACTTTGTATTTTCCCCATCGAGTTGGAGAGTTGGCCTAATTTGTTTATTTGGACTTTTAGGGATTAATTGGTGGCTTTTTGTAATTGGAAGTTACTTATACCCATTTTTGTTATAATGTAATCTTGGAAAGGATTGAGTTTTGTATACGGTTGTTGGAAAAACCTCTATGGTGGTTGAGGATTTTTGGGTGGTGGTGGTGGATTACTACTCTGCCCTGGTTGGTTCCATTATTATTGAAGTTGGTTTGAATAACCCCTTTCCAATAGTCTTGGTTTTCTTTCCACCCAGGTTTGGATAGATAGTATGGTTCTTTCCTAATGGGTTGGTTATAGGGGAATCCTTACAATATTTCCTCCCAACCCATTGAAGAATATCTCAGTTGTGGGAGTTGGTTATAATAGTTCATGTCAGCAGAACTGATTCCACAATGGATAGGAGGAGGATATTGTGAATTACCTTGAGAAAGATAAAGTTTTAGTTTAAGGGTTCTTACCTCTTCAAACATTATGTCCACCTTATTCTCAAACTCATAACTCTACCCACCATGGACACCACAAATGGGTACACTGGACCATGATTTAAACTATTTAGTGTTATATAAATTTTTCTAAATGAGGGTCCTTATAGTGATTGAGTTTTTTTAAACTATCACACCACCTATTGAAGCATCAATAATATTAAATTGGAATTAAATGATTGTAAAAATTATTGTATTAAAAGTTAGTCACTAATTTGGTGGTGTGGAAAACTTGAAAAAATCCTGTAAATCACTCTCACTATTCATGAAGTGTTTCCCCATGATATTTTTATACTCCACCAATTTATTTATTTACAATTATAGTTCAATAGTCTAAAGAAATTATTTTCCAATAAAAAATTCATTTCATGTTTTCCTAGCCTCTAATAGTGGAATTAAAATAATACAACCAATATTTTTTAATGGATTATAATGAATAAGGGAATTACATAATATTTTCTTATTCTTCTATAATATTATAAGGTTTTAATGTTAGACACATATTATCAAATTATTTTAAGGGTTTATGTAGATCTTCTCCCATGATTCAATGGAATCTTGCTAATAAGTGAATTAAACTAGATTTAGGTTTAAAATTAAGTGCCTCGACTAGTATTTGAATGTGTGAAGGATTGATATATACATAAGGAGAGTTTATTTATTTTTAATTTCAAGTCATTTTAATCCATATTATTCACTTTTATTTCAGTATTGATGTTGTTTTCAGAATAATAAAAAGGACCATGATGTGTGTCGATATTTTGTGTGTCCTCCATCAGTGGATCGTTCAATGCTTATTAGGGTTGATGACACAAGAACCTTTTCGATTCATGTTCAAAAGGAAGTATTTCTTATAAGGAAGGCCATGTTGTGCAGAAATTATATAAAAATACTATTTTAAAATCAACTTAAATTTTTTTGGAAGAAATGACGCTATCAAATAAGTACAAAATACACAATTATTTTTACAAAAATACACAATAAAACAAAAGAGCTCCCTGAAAACAGTGAAACATTAATAACATTTTAATGAAACATAAAATTAATTATGATATAAATATGATTTTACATTCTTGAGAATACCCTATAATGACAGTCATGAAGAGTTGGATGTTTAAAAGTGTATTTTTTTAAAAATTACTAAAATATGGGGGTGGTTTTTGGAAACTATTTCAAAAATAAAATGATTTTATTAAAGAGTTTACTAGTTGAAAAAGAAAGGTAGTTTTTTTATTTATAAGAGATAGAGGTCATTTCATGTTCACAAAACATCTTTTCTATTTAAATTGTTATGAATATTTCATAGGTTTTAAATTAATCCTTTAGATGAGGGTTGTTAAGATCATGATTACCCTTTTTCCTCTTAAAACAATTCACAGAGAACAAAAACTAAAAATAATAATTGTGTTACAAAGGTTTTATTATCAAAAATATTACAAGGGGTGAAATATAATAGAAAAATCATATCTATATGTAAGATAAATAGGATTCATGTATTTTCCAATCAGAGAAACCCATGATTCCCACATTAAATATTAACCCTATTTGTTGTTGACATGAAAAGTGTTTCACTTAGTTAAACCAAAGAAATGAATTTAGTGGATGAGGATGTTATGTTAATACAAAATGGAATTTTATAAGATACAAATTAAACAAAAATATTATAATAAAAGGGCTTGTAACTCCATCTCAAGTGTGTCTATCGACCTCAAAATGACCTTCTACCATTTAGCTCGCTATTGAGAAGAGGGTGAGGCTGCAGTGGAAGTTCACCTAAATCGTTGATATCATAATGAGAATAGGGCTCCCATAGTATCTAGAATGAAGATATTACTCCATTGGACATCCAAAATTATAGATATTTTCTTCTTGGATGAAATTATAAATCTGGTGTCTGTGGTTACATTTTATAGTGAATGTGGAAGGAGGTATTGGGAACCATGATTTTAAGAAACCACTTGGACCTTAGTATTGGGTGACCAAATAGTATTAAATAGATTTTAAAAAACAAAAAAATTATTTCCACCCCAATTTTATCTTCTCACAATTTTTTTGGAATTATTTAGAGGTCTACATCTCCAGATATGACTAAAATACAATACATAACTTTTGATTTCATACATATTCAGTGTCTTGGACATATCAGTACTGTTGGGCCACTTAATAGATGAATTGTGATTGTGTTTCTTAAGAAGAGTTTTATCCCACTTAATTTTGGGTAAAATATAAAATTTCATTATAATTGTATGTATTAATTAGGGAATGTTTGTGGTTCATTCAACATATTATCTTTAATTTATGCGCAATTTGGCCCATTTTTCTTTAACTTCCTTTGGATCCCTAAATCACATCCACCTATAATGAAATCATCCAAAAAAGTGAAATTACCCTTTTAATAGTTATGTAACAAAATTATTCAATAAAACTTGAATTTATATTTGTTATAAAATTTGTAATTTATGATACAAAATCAGGTTTTCACAATGGTATAAGGTATAAATGAATAGTCAATCACTATGTGGTCATGGGAGCAATGACCTCACCTCTTTACTAAAATATATTCTTCAATAAGACACATCATGGATGTAATGTCCTAAGGTAGTTATCATGAAATATCATGTTACCATATTTTATGTATTTCATTTTTCATTTCTGGTCTTCCTTTTTAATTGAGTTCCTTTTGGGACTCCTGAGGACGAAGAACAAATTTTTTAGAAAAATGACTTAAAATTTAGGATTTCTTTTTTTTATATTAATTTAGGGAATTTAAAAATGTGTAAATTGATTTATTGGATCTCCCTTATTTTGGTGATTTCCTGGGGGGGTTTGTTTCATGTTAGAATCTGTAGTTCTTCTATCTATAGGAAATTTACCCACCATTTAATAGTTGTACATGATGTGTAATTTTTGGAAGACTCTAATCATGAAATTGGTAAATATCATAGAGGGAGTAAAAATAGTGTATAGGTTACATTCCATGTAATGTTTAAAATTAGTGTTTAAATGAAAAGGTGACATTTTTTTCATGTGATATCTTTGTGGTTTTCACAATTTGTAAAAGGATTACAAGCCATGTAATTGTCTTGAGATGGAATTTTAGTGTTCCTATAATTTGATTTTTTTTCAATCACATGTATCTCCATGGGATATTTCCAAATATCCCTATTTTGGTTATTTTTAGAGTATATTTTTGGTCTATATATATTTTTTCATCATTGGAACATTCTTGCAACTATATTATGTCTCCCGTGGTGAGTAATACTTTATCCTTCTTCATTTAACCTAACTATATTGGAGTTATTTCCATGATTTATCAGATCCATTGACCTATGGTGATACATTTTTAGGTTTCTCTATATATACTTTGTGATATATTTTATTAGGGGTCATTTTCATTATTGGTTGTGGTGTGGTAGGTGTGGTTTCTTGAGGTATGTGTTAATTGATCTTGTTATTCAATCATTTTTAATAAATTTAATCAATTCGATGTTTTATGCATTGATTCTGGGAATTTTTTTGTCATTTTTGGTTTTTATATTTCATTGGATTCTATTATGGGTGTGTGTGACCCATGTTTATAGGTAGATGACTTTTTCTCTCACCTTCATTGATGAACCACATTACACTAATTTCAATAAATCATTTTATTAATTTAACTGTCATGATATAACAAAAAATTTTTTGTGTGTGGAAAATTGTTGACATAAAATATGTTCTTCCCCTAGTTTTGGTAACTGAAAAAGCGTTTTAAGAATTTTGAAATATTTTTTGTGTGGAATGGTTTACAAATAATGTTTTAGTGAACTTGTTTGATGATTTGATTTATAAAATACATTATATAAAAATACTCGAGAAATCATTTGAAATGTATGGTAATAATCCTCATTCACTATAGAGGTGTTTGATCATAATATTTAATATTAATCATAGTCTCGTTGACATAGGGTCTTATTAGACTTATTAGGGGTATATTTTCAGGTGTGTTCCTCTAATCACTAGGTATAATGAACATGTTTAGAAGCTTAATGCATTTTTAATTGGGTATTAACACATTTACATCTCTCCTTGTTTTGATAAATTACTCTTACATCACCTTTAATTAAATTAAATATTTTTTCAAAATAATATTTATTATTAAAATTTTCTAATAATAATTTTTATTAGTGGTTATTTATTTTAATTTAAACACTTTGACTTGTTATTTGTGGTTATGTGTTGTGGAAAATATTGTCCTCCATATAAGCATATCATACCAATCTGAAAACAACATTTTAGGGCACCCAAATGTTAACCCCCATATGAGTTCTAGAATTTGTGTCCCATACCGAGTATGGAATATGAATAGTGCACACTCAGCAAAACTAGGACCATGTATAAGGTGAATATTAATATCCAATAAGAGAATAGGTTGGTCATGGGTCGTTCACTGGGATTGATGGCCTCTTTGTGTTGTGTTTTATTTTAATGAATTTTTAATGAATCTTTCTTATTATACCACTTTGTTGTAATGATTTCCTTTTTTTGTTCGATGCCAGTTTTGTTTTACTATACATTAGAGTTAAAAACATAGATACTTCCTCAATTATCTGATTCAATTCCTCTGATCCATTCAATATACTACTAATTCCACTTCTAACTCTTTTGTTTTTTGTAATCCCAAATTTATTCCGGGATCTAATCTCAATCCACTTCCTCAGTACCTAGTTGTTCTTCAATTTCATATATTTCTTCCCAACATTTCCTTTGGTTATAACTGAGTTTTATGAAGCTTTCTGTTTTATATCACTTTGTCTAAGTTTATTATTTATGCATTTTTTCATAGTTTCTCGAACCTCTTTGGCATTCCATATTCTCATCTAATCCTTTCTTATAGGCACCAAAATGATTTTTTATCTTGTTTGTTGATAATATTTTTTTGGTAAATCTAATATGAGTCTAAAGTCACCATTAGATCTTAATGGTGAGTCATGAGTCACTGTTGGAAACCAATGTTGAGTAAAGAGTCACCCTTAAAACCGAAGAGTGGCCAAATTACCTATAACCAATTATAAATGGTGAGTTATTTTACTCACTATTAGTCTTTAATGGTAAGACATATTCCCCAAAAAACTATTAAATTTTTGTTGTAAAAAGACTTGGAACTATCCTCTTCATGCTCTTACAAGATCTCCTTAATCCTCGTTATGCTATTGTATATGTTCCTTATTCTTGTTTTTTATTTTGATTACTTATTTTTTATCTAAATTTTATTGATATATTTTATATTATAATAATTTATCATTCTATATATCAAAATCAATATTATACGATTTTCTTTAAGGTGTAGTTTCTCTGTTTTGGTAGTGGCATTGATGTGAAAATTTTTTGTTACTACAGTATGATCTATTATATTAATTTTTTTCTAATATAATTATATGAAGGTTCATTTTCTTATTATCATAATATTGTTTGGAATTGTTTTTCACTAATTAACTATTTTATATTTCCAATTATAGTTCTTGAGCACTATTTTCTTTATACATTGGTGAGTCACGAGTCACTGTTGGAATTCCAAAGGTAGAAAAAAATTATTGCCTCTATTGAATCCATTAGTTTCTTACTGACATGGAATAAAATCTATTTTTCTTCATTGATTTTATTTTTTCTTAAAAATACAATTTTATCTTCCCACTATTTTAATCGATATGTCAGGAAAAACACCTCTCTATTTTTTACCTGTAGGTTATGACCCACCGTTAGTTATAAATTTTTTCCAAATTTTTGGCTTAATTTTATTACTGTTATTTAGATAAAATAATTTCATAATTGTATTATTTATTAGGTTTTAATATAATGTTTATAGTGTGTTAAAAAATAATTAAACCATTATTTTATGCACACTATATAATGAAAACTGATACTTGTATTTTTCAATTCATTTATAAAAATATGATTTCTTTGTAATATATAAGATTATATTTTTAGCTCAATTGTTTTACAATTATGAATTTTGTAGATTTTTTATAATATAAATAATAAATGTCTTATTTCAAAATTCCATGAAGAAATATAATTTCTGATTGGGTTTTTAATTTTAGCATGAATTTAATAAAAAAATGTTACAATTTTATTTTTATAATATTATAAGTAAATAGACAAATTATAAGGTAATAGTAATCTTATTTTTTATACAACAAAATGATTCATGAACATTATGTGTATGGATATGCTCCAAGAGGATCTGGCTTTATGATCTGAGAGATCTCCTCAAGGATTGAAAATTGTAACTGTTCTGATGATTCATTCAATGAGATGATGTTGATATAATTTCTACTGCTATAAATTGATCAAGAAAATTATTCAACTTCTTTTCTTATATTGTGATCACTAAAGATATTTATCACTTTAAAATTATACTACTACAACGATCAAAGAACTCATGATATGCTGAATTTCTACATCATCTAGTCATATATTGTTTTAATTTTATTATTTCATTATTTATCTATTGTAATTATTCTAACCATAAGTTTGTCCTCTAGATATTTGGTTTAAGTTTTTTTCATTTGAATGATTTCATTGGGTTATTCCACCCATCTAAAAGGAAGGTCATGTTGTTCATCCCAAGAAAAGGGAAGGTAGGTTGTGACTCTTTAAAAAATTAAGAGTTATACACTATGGTGTGAGAAATTTATATTAAATATATTTGTAAATGGGTTATCATTCCCTTTCAATGGTGAGGACATAGTAAGTACCAATCTCTTCATAGAGTAGACAATATTGATGATAGAACTATGATCTTTGTGATATTAACTTCTATAAAAAATTCATGTGTTATATATTTTATTTATGCTAAAACAATTTAACATTTTATTACTCTAATAAATTAGTATTTGTTTTTAATGTTTCAAAATGGACTTTTCACCCCCTATAGTCACTACTGACATACTGTGGGACCTAACAATTGGTATCAGAGGGTGGTTCCTTTTTAAGGATTTCATTTTAGTTGTTTCATTATCTATTTCTCAACTTACCATTATCCTAAACATAACGTTCTATTGAAAATATCCACATCTTAGTTATGAAATGTTAGGATTTTGAGATATTGAATCTCATCAGACCGCCTCACTTGAATGGAAGTGACTGTGTTTATAGAATGGAAAAAATAGGTGTATTTCTTAAAAATATAAGTCAATATAATTTCAATATAATGTAAAAACCATATAAACATCTTCATGTAGACTTAAAAATTCTCAATGGTAAGATTTTAAAAATGGGGAATATAAAATTAAACTCTATCAAATTAAAAAGAGATTGAAAAAACAAGAAAAAAAGGATTATGGGAAGGAATATCATGAAGAATGGAGTTATAAAAAAGATTTTGACTCAAGTATTGATGGTTCTGAAAGTGAAAAAGAATACACCAAAAGATATTTGATGGAAACAACCGTAAATGAGGTAATGTTTTATTGTAATTATAGTTATGGTTATGAATACGATATTGACAATTATTTTAAATAATTATCTATAGGGAATGAAAATTTTCAATGCGATATATTGAGTATGGATAAACATTATAGGGAATTTTAAAGAGAAAATAAGAATATTAAAGATGAAAATAAAAAAAATAATTATTTTGTTTTGAGTAATATAAATGATAAAAGGTTTTAAGACTTTAAACAAATAAAATTTAAAGATGAAAATATGAGAATAATATATTTTTAGAAAAAAAATGAAGATCAAGGAAAAATATTTAACTTAGTTTTCAATGTTTTTGATAAAATTGAAAAGGAACATATAAATCTTAAACATGAAATTAAGAATATAAAAAATTATGGATTATGTTCAAATTTGAAAATATATGAGGAACTATATGTTATTCAGGAAGTAAATGAGAACTGAAAAAAGGATATTACTATTTTAAATGAAAACTTGTATTTTTTTTTGAGGAAAAGAGAAATTTGATAAGATAATGGATATAAACATACCCATGTATTATAAATATGGATGGGGATTTAATAATTAGGTTCCTAAGATGTATAAAAATATTTTTGTTAAAGGAACAACTGAGGATAATTAAATGTTAATTTTTATATTTAAAATGAAAGGAAATTATGAAAATGAATTTTCATTAATGTTTTGGCAGTCTTTAAAATATTCTAAGAATTTAATTTCTAGAATATTTACTTCCAGATTATCCTTCAATAAAATGTCTCAAATACATATAGGTACCTAATTTTTTTAACTAGTCAGTTAGATCTAAACTAGTATGTGTACCAAAACTAAAATCTGATTTGTTTATTTTAATATAAGAATTCGTGAAGAGTTACAATGTCATATAGTATAACAAAAGTGGGTAATTAAGGCACATGATTAGTGAAATTTCAATCATATTATCTTTTAATTTTTATTATGGAGGTACTTTCACTTTGGTGAAATCTCTAAAGGTATGGTTACTAGATTTAGAGAAGTTGGTATATTAACATATGTTATATTTTTTTAAATATTTTTGTGAGAAGGATTAAAAAATAATCAAATTAGAATTAAAAAACATCGAGATAATGATATTAGTGTAAAATTTATGATTAAAAATTTCTAATTTATAGGGAGTTTTTTATATTATACTAATATAAAAGAAAATTTATATTCTATTGATTTTGAGAAATAAACCAGAATAATGTAAAATGATTATATGTTGTAGATAAAGATCACATTATGTGGCTCCAATTTTTAGGAAATGTTCATTATTTATAGTTTTAAAAGTTTTCTATTCATGAATAGGGTTTGGAAATTCCAAAATTTAGTATATATATGTATTTTCTATTTTTTGAAAAATGTTAAGTAGTAGAATGTTACTTTTAGATCTGTTAATGTGGTCAATACTAATATATACTTATAATTACTTTATCATGATATTTTTGGTTCCATTAAAACTGATAGTTTAGGTTATAAATGATATGTGTTTTTTGTATTTTATATCAACATATTTAATTAGAACCTTTTTTTATATCATAAAAGGGAAACCTTTAAAAAAGTTTTTTAATTTTTGAAATAAAATTCTAAATAGAAAAGGTCATTTAATTTCATTTATTGGAAGTTATAAAGGAAGAGAGATTGTAAAATTATATTTTAAAAAATTCTATGAAACTAATATATACCTTCAAAATTATTATTCCACTATAACACCATAACTGGATGTCGTTGTAGAGAAGAAAAATTCAACTGTTAATGAAATAGAAAGAACAATGCTGAATAAATTAAATCATTATAAATATTTTTGGATTGAATCAGTAAAAACACATTGTTATATATTATATAGAGTTTGAATCATCTCATTTTTAATGAAAAATACCTATGACAGTTTATGAATAAGAAACAAAAAATTGGTTATTTTAAAATTTTTGGATGTATTGTATATATTTAAAACACTATGGGTAATCTAGATAAATTTTATTCTACAAGTGGTGAAGGTATCTTTTCATGAAACACAAAAAACAATAATACATATAGGGTATATTATAAAATAACCATGCTAATGTAAGATTATGGGAATCTGATATTCTTTGAAAATAATTAAAATAAGATTAATGATTCTATTGATAATGATGAAGATTTTAAATAATTCAACTTTGATAAAGATAAAACGTAAAATAATAATTCATCAATTAAGGTATAGAATATATCATATCAATTAAATCCTTTAACATGGAAAATTAACCAATATCACTCATTAAATAATTTTATAAGAAATGATAAATATGGTATTAGAAGTAGAAATTTTGTTTTAAATTCATTTGCCAATTTCTCTTTTGTTTCTGATTTTTTTCCTATTAATATTAAATAAGCTTTGAAATATTCTGAATAGATTAATTCCATACATGATGGATATTTCCAATTAGATAGAAATAATGTCTATAATCTTGTTGATCTACCTAAATATAAAATTTCTATATGATCAAAATGGATTTTACAAATAAATATGACGAGGATGGTAATACAGTTAGAAATAAGTAATGACAGGTTTCCCTAGGCTATCTTCAAGAAGAAGGAATTTATTTTTATGATTAATTTTCACTAGTTTTTAGATTATAATAAAATTAGATTTTATTATATTTTTCATGCTAAAAAATTTAAAATTTTCAAATGGGTGTAAAAATAGATTTTTTTTTAAATTTTGTAATTTCAAAAGGAGGTTTCTATTATAAAATCATAATTTCAAATATAAGTAATTTCCAAATCAATTTTAAAAACTATCAAAATATTTATATGGTCTTAAAAAATATCATCGAGCATAGTATATAAGAATAAATCTATTTTAAATTAAAAATGATTATTTTAATAGTAAGGATGACCGAACCTTATTTATAAAAAGAGTTTCCAACGATATACTGATTATAAATATTTATGTTTTTAATATTATTTTTGGTTATATAAATGATATTCTTAGTAATGAGTATCAAAAATAATAAAAAATGAATTTTATATGAGTGTAATAGTGTAATTGAGGCATTTCCTTGGTTTATAAATTAATTACAGGAAATAAGCTAATTTATTAAATTAAGCTAGATATTCATTTGAACATGTAAAAAGGGATGGAAATGATTGTTGTAAAAATATGAGAACCCATATGTGTACTAATTCTAAAATGGGTGTAGATAAATATTGAAATTAGGGATGTGTTATGTTATATAGGGGCGTGATTGTATGACTTATTTTTCTTAATGCATCTAGGCCAGATATTATGACTGTTGTTTATATGTGTGGAAGATATCATTAAAATCCCAATGAAAGAAACCTTAATGGTGTTAAAAGAGTAATTGGATATATCAAGGGTATTTTTTATAAGACTATTATATTTTAATAATAATTTTTTGATTTATTATCTTAATCCAAATTTGACTTTAGAGGTTTCATATTTGACTGGAAAGTCATTCCAGGTACGTGTCACAATTTGGGAAAAAATCTTAATTTCATGGATCTCTAGAAAAAACTATCAATCGCACTGTAAATAGTTGAGGTTGAATATGTTATTATTTCTAGTTTCTATTCACAAATTATTTGGATAAAATAAACATTGTATGATTTTAATATGCGTTTTGATACAATTCTTGTATATTATGTTAACTCACATTCTATTTCAATTTCAAAAAACTATCTTTTTCACTCTATAACTAATGATGTTTATGTTATATTTTATTTTCATAGAGATCATGTAAATAAAGGTGATATATTTTTAGAATTAATTATTTTTGAGAAATAAATAGTTAAAATTTTCAATAAACACTTATATTCTATTAAATTTGGGAAAATGAATTTAAAATTTGGAATAATGGAAGCTAAAATATTTCTTAGTATAACTAATTTTTTAATAAATAAATTCAATTTTTTTCATGTATTCTATATTTGATTTTTTTATTCTACTCTAATGATTTGTAATTAGATAACACTATCTTATTGAACATTGAATATTTCATTTAGTCTTGTGATAATTTATTACTATGTTTAATTTTGATAAGTTATTTTTTTAAAGAATACTGGTTTAATTATTGAATACTAATTTGACATTTGATAAATTTAAATAATGGGGAGAATTGTTTAAAAATATTTAATAATTTTATTTTTTGTAAATTTTAATAAATGTTATGTTTTATAATTTACAAAAAGGGGGTGATTATTTTTAATTGGGGATTAAATATTTTTATTATTTACTTTTTCTCGTAAATAAATTTTATATAAAATTTAATTAAATTCAATATAATTTAAAAATTTATTTCTGATTAAATTTTTATAATTTTTATTTTTTATTGGTTGTTTTTAACTCTATACTCTTTAACATTTTATTTTTTTTAAGTTATGTAAAAAATATGTCCCTCTATACAAAGCAATTAAACTGATCCTATAACCACCTTTAGGGGGACCTTATGGTCAAGCCCCTTAGGATGGCCAACACTCATGGCCCGCACAGAGGATGGGTCATGCATAGTGAACACTCACCACAAATGGGCATGTGTATAATGCCCATAGTGTGAGGCAACTGGATAATAGGTTGGGAATAGTGCTAGGAATGCATTACCATGTGTGTTTCATTTTATTCTATTCGTGATTCAATATATCCTTCTTGTTATACTACTCAGTAAATATTCTTTTTATTCGATATGGGATGCTTTTTATGTATTAATATTCATCTCTGTTAAAAACTCTAATACATCCTCATTCGTCTAATTTAATTCATGTGATCCATTCGATCTCCCACAAATTCCAGTTTGAACTCCACCAAATTATAATTTGTAATACCATATTTTTATAGGATCAAATCTTTTTAATATTCCTCAGTGCACAGTCAATATTATTTTTTCATGAGTTATTCTCAACATTTAGTTTTGTTCCAACTGAGCTTTGTCAAGTTTTCATTTTTATATCATTTGGTATCTATCTATTCTTTATAAATCATTTCACATTATATTGACCTTCTTTGATGTTCCATATTCAATTTTAATAATTTCTTAAAGAAATTTAAATGATCTTTTGTTTTTCTCTAGTTCACCATTATTTTTTTTGTTGGATGATATGTGGTTAGTATTTAGTCATCATTGAAACCCAACGATGAGTCACGAGTCACCGTTGGAATCCAATGGTGAGTCACGAGTCTTCATTGGAACCCAATAGTGGGTTTGTAAACCTACTTCAAGTTCTCTACTTTGATTTATATTAATAACCAGTGGAATTAAATGGTGGTTCATCATCTCTCCACAATCCATTAATTATTTTTGGTATATATCCATGGAATTAGCTTCTTTAAGCTCCCACTAAAACTCCCCCTTCTTCATTCGAGTACTCTAGATGATCCTTATTTTTTGACTTTATTATATTTTGTTTTCTAATTTTTTTATCAGAATATTATTACTATTTTTAATTATCAAGTTTTTTTCATTCTGTATTTTAAAATCATCTTGGATTTATTTTTCTTTTTGGTTGTAAATTAACAGTTTCAGTAGTGGATTTAAAGTGAATGTTTTGTATATCTACAGTATGCTGTTTGAGTTTAATTTTTCCCATATGTAATTATTAAGATTTTATCCATCTAATTATAATCATTTTTTGGAAATTATTTTCACTGAGTAACCATTGAACATTTATAAGCGTATATCATGAAACACCATTGGATTCATGCATTGGTGAGTCATAAGTCACCATTAGAAATTATTTCCAAAATTTATATTTCATATATTAATAAATGTTGTTAACCTAAATTCCTTTAATAATTTTTTTTATATTTTTTTAATATAAATGTAAAAGTGTGTTAAAAATAATTCCACCATTATTTTATATACACTAGTTAATGTAGAATTGATACACTTATAATGCTATAATTTTACAACAATATCTTTTCTTTATAATATAGATGATTATATTTTTATCTCAATTGTTTTAAATTTTTTTTTAATTTTTTAAAATTAAAATAATAAATTTTTTATTTCATTATTTCATCGATATATATAATGTTTGGTTGTTGTTTTAGAGCGACATTAAAAAAATGGTAATAGTTATATTATTATATTATTGTAAAGTAACATGTGTCGTACAGATATTGGACACAAATACCCTCCTAGAGGATCTTGAATTAATGATTCAAGAAGATATCTTCCTAGATGAAAACATGTAACTATTTAGATGATTCACTTGATAGGAATATGATGGTACCATTTCTACTGCTCTAATGGATCAAGAAACTTCTTCGAATTATATTCGTCTACTATGATCACTAAGAATATTCATCACTTTCATCTACCACTATTGAGGTGATCAAAGATCCCGATCTACACTATAAATCTAAATCTTTTTCATAGTTGTTATTTTATTTCCTTTTTTGTTAAATATCTATTGGTATTCTTACTTCCATATATTTTTCCACTTATGTTTTGGCTTAAGACATCCCTATAAAAAATATATTATCGGGTTATTCCTCTCATCTAAAAGGAAGGTTGGGTTATTCATCTCTAAATACAAGAAGGTAGGTTGTGACTCCTTCAAAATTTACGGATTATACGACCAGGTTTGAAAATGGTTCATTTCATCAGTTTCTAATTAGGTTATCAATCCCATAATAAAGTGATAATATAGTATCTTATAATATCTTTATGGTCTAAAGGATATCGATGAGAGGATTGGGAACGTGGTGATCTGAACTTCTACAAAAACATCACATGTTATAATATTTATTTATGAAGCACTTTTAAGAATTTATAACTCTAATAAATTAGTATTTTTTAATAATCCAAAAATGGTTATTTACCCCAAATTAGTCACTGCATTCATTCTAGGGGACCTAACATGATGTGTGAGTGATTATCTATGTATGTTATGAGTGTGTCCTAGATATCATGAGCTATTGTGATTGATGGAATGATGTTTCATGTTCTTCTACTTTTGTCTTCTACTATTTTTTTAATAATCCCATGGACTTTATATGATATGTGATTCCTGATTTGTTTGGACTTGATAAATATGTTTAGATATACGTATAGGACATTATTTGAAACGAATTTACCTAGATTATCTAGAAATGTGATAAAATGTTATATTAAATGGTTTCGTCTGATTTTGATATAAAAAATTTTAAACTATTATAATGAATTGTTTTCATTAAAGTTGAGAACGCTTGGATTTTTTTTAGAGAATTGATGTGGAACACCTGGTTGAAATCCTAATGATCTTATTAGATCAAAACCTGAGTACACCTTCAATAGTGTATAGACATGGTAATTTCTTTTGATGTAGGTAAAGACAAGGTTCCATAGCGATGTCGTGAGTTTTTTTGTTAGCTGGGATGAGTAATTGGCGGTGATATAGGGGGATTACACTCACAATATCACCTGAAGTAGTTGATTTTCTTACATTGGTGGTTGTTTATGGTTGTACATGTACTTGGACATTTATTTATACCATTAAATTGATTTCAGTTTCTGTTGTTCATTAAATTTATGGACTATATTTATCCCTTTTCATTATTTTTATGATGTATATATATATTCCATTTTTTTACTTCTGGATGAGAAAAATCAATCCCATTATTTGTGATTAGTATCCCAAATTCTTGTTTCCTTCCCATGAGGATTAAGATCACCCTTTGAGTATGTGGTAGATCCGGTTAGGTACCAGTTTGAGTGGGCATTTGGGTAGGGTATTCATAGATCTCATGAGATATAATGTATTACCAAAAGGATTAAATGTGTATATAATTCCATTCCCACCCATCATAAAATATAATTTCTAATATCTATAAAATGATTAAAGAACTATGGGTTTTAATTTAACTATTACATTAATAAAATGTATTAAAACATGAAATTATGACAATAAACATAATAGTTTTCCTATTAAATCATTAATATAAATTGATTTTAAAAGAACTTGTTAGAAAATTACCCATTGGGAGAAAGATGAAAAAAATCATATAAAATTAATAAATATCAATAAAATGAAAATGAATATACTTTGAAAACACTTGAGAGAGAGTTAAGGGAAATAATTGAAAACATCAAAGTAAAAGTTTTTTAGAAAAGTACCTTACCTCATGTCCTGAAAAAACTAGTTATTTCATTACTTTATAAATAATGAAATTTTAATATTTTTTTACATTTGTTCAAAAACTTTTTAATTATCCTTATTAATTTTTATTCATTTTCATCTTGTATAATTTATATAATGTGTAAATTTTTCTTTAAGTAGTCGTGTTGAGGTTGTTTGATCACATAGTATATTTAAGGTAATGTTTATGGTCAATGATAATTATTCAATGGTTCCAAATGATTTAGAAGTAAAGGTTCTCTAAATAGTTAAAATTTATAAAATCTTCCATGATAACTTTCACTAATGACATAAATATTATATATTCAAGCCTTTTGATTTATCAATAAAAATTATTAATAAAACTATAGTTGTATTATTCATGTAGTTGGTTGAACTGACCCAAACATGAATGTACTACAAAGACTTAATGATTATAAATCATATATAGTGTTATAATATGATTATACCGATATTAATTCTATGTTGATAAAATTATAAATCAGTTTCAAGAAGAGGTAGTGGAAGAATATTAATAAAATAATAAATTAAAATATTATAGTTTTATTACAGAATAAAATTATCCCTCTCAATGATTTACGTTATTATTAAACTTTAGAACTCTATCTTATGACTAAGGACTAAAGGATGCGTATATTAATTTTAAGAGAACAAATATTACTATAATGTAGATAAGAAACCAAACTAATAATGTTTGGAAAATAGAATGAGTGTGTTTCCTTTTAAAAAAAATTATTATATTTGTAAAAATATGTATTTCATAAAATTAAATAATGATATATCAAAATTTCATGTTGATCATAAGAAGGTATATGCTCATACATACCTTATTTGTTCTCACATTAAGAATGTTTAACATCCTTTTAAAATATCATATAATGAGACATTCCCAATTTTTATATGAAATATATTTTTTAACCTTTATTCTTATCAACAATCCCACTTTTTCCCATAACAATATTATATTTTAAAATATTTATAACTCATTAATTTTGAATTTCCATATGCTATTTCTATAATTTTACAATTCTTCATTTACTCCTTATCCTGTTATAACATCTTAACTTTCTCCCTAAGTTTTGTAAAAACATATCTATGAAGACATAAAATTTATTTTAATGATATTATAGATCTCACGTTCATATTTTTGGAATATAACATTTTAACATGAAATAAACTTCAATTTACTAATTTAATTTTTTTTCTTAATTATTTTGTTGGTAAATATTTTTAAAAAAATTTAATTATTAATTTAATTATTTTTATTATAATATGAACAAATTCAATTTAACACTATGTTTGATGATTTTTAATAAATTCATAGTCTAATATAAAATAATTTCAAAAAAAATATACATAAGAATAAAATGAAAAAGGAATGGTATGTAAAATTAAAACATTTGAATGGTAATTTAGGAATAAAATTTGACTGTGTTTTGGATATATTAGAATGAATTATAATATATGTAATATAAGAAAGGAGTTTTAAAGGCTCATGTAAGAATAATTTAAGTTCAAGGAACACACGTAAGATGAAGCAAGGATTCATGTATGAGTCATTGTGTCCGAAACTGAATGGTGCAGAAATTAAAAGGCATGGGGATGGTTCAAATATGAATATCACAAGGATATTAAATCTCACATAGGAATAAATTTAAGTAAAAAAAGATATATCATGTGTTATTAAAACCTATTTGTGACAAATTAACTGATCCACATTAGATTAAATATGTGCTCTCATGTGAATAACTCTATAATGCTCACATGGGTTTAACATAACAGGGATATGAATCACATAAGATTTAATATTTATACCTGTGAAATATTAACGTTTTGTTAAAAATAATATTTACTCAATTCAGATTAATGAACCTTGTTTTATTAAATATTTTCTCACATAATTTTACAGTTTCCAGGAAGTATTAAAAAAATCAAGTCTTTGTGAACTACCACATATATATACAATTTTTTACATGCCCGGGAAATGAAATTAATTATAATGAAATAATACAACATAATTTTTTGATAGTATAAGGTTATGAGAATAATATAATTAATAGTGAAACATGATTCCATTGAAAGACAGATGAAATCGGGATGCGATATGAATAAGAATCTTGTGCCACGACTGCTTTGATGAAAAAGATATAAGAAGCATAGAAAATATAAGATACATCAGGGTGTGAGGTTCTATGACCTCAGGATCAAAATAGAATGAAGATATAACAATTACATTGTGGATTATTCTTACAAAATCTATGAACCTACTAACCGCTCATTTTAGGAACCAATATATGTTTCTAAAAATAAAATCACATTCTCCCATGTATTTTTTTTAAATAAAAACCATATTATTATTTTATTATTATTAAAATTAGATAAAAAATTATTAGAATAATAAATAGAAATATGAATCCATTTAATTAATATAAATATCACCTCATAAAATATTTATTAATTAATTATTTGTTTAATGAAACAAAAATAAGTGATATTGTTAGGAAAAATAATTTACATTTCAAAAAACATTTTATTTTACTTAAAGTAAGCATAATAATTTTAAAAATCATAATTCATTGACCATATAACATTTATGAAATGAAATAAAGCATATATATATATCTATATATTTAAAAAATATATATATTCATAACATAAATTTTAATAAACTAATTTATTATTAAAATTCACGTGTCACTACAATGATTATTATCCTTCCTTATTAATTTGACATGTATGGTTTCTAAAGATATTATGATGAGATAGGGGGCCCATAACTATATATCCATCAAATTAATTGACTAAAACTTTATATCACATGAGATCATTATGTTTTAAAATGATTTAGTTCAATTTTTTCGAAATTATATGCATGGACACAACACAATTATTATTATTTATAGTGATATGATTTTTGGTAATAATCCTTTACTTATGTTTATGGTGTTTAATTAAACTTCAAGTGAGAACTTACATATCTTTTTCGAATGATTCTTCTAATTATGATCCTCTGATTATGATGTGGTAATTAATAGTATACTCACTCATGTACCCTTATTGATTTATTTTCCATATTCATTCCTATTAAACCTCCTCTTACCTTGATTTTATCTCACCATTTATTTAATTTATGATGGCAGGTGATAACATTTATCAAAAATTGTTGTAATAATCATACATTTAATGTTTTAAATTCTATTCAATTTCCATACAACTATTTGTTTCATTAAATAATTCAATAAATAGGTAAAAATATAAATTAATTAATCTCAAAAAAAACCCATAAATATAAAAAGCATGTGACCAAACATTAACACTCAATCCTATACCAAAATAATAAAATAAAAACTATAAATGAAAATAAAATATATTACCATCTCAGAACACCAAACAAGAATTTAATGCACATACATGTATCGTATCAATATAGAGCACACTTGGACAAATCATAAACAAATATATAAATAAATAAAATATGATACTCTAATCAACCTAAGAAAACCTAATATCACTTTTGAAATTTAACTTCATCTTCTTCATTAATCCTTTAATGAATCTCACACACTAGTATTAGGGACTATACTAAATTCTTGACCCATAATAATGAAGTTCACCCCCCACATATATATATATATATAAAGAAAAATACATGAACAATGTGAGATTTAATGAATCAATAGGAAACAACCACATGAATCCAAACATCTACCATGATGTTATCATTTCAGGATAAAATATACAGGTTTATTCCCCCATACACACCGAATAGGTTGTTTATGAAAGATAATTAATGTGTATTCATGATAATTATAATTTGAAATAAATATATCTTTACTATATTAAGAGTATGTGTTTTTACTGGGCACTATAGAGCTTAAAATTTCAAATTTCATAATGTAACCAAAATAATCATGAGAACCTTGGGATTATATTCACTTCATTGAGGAATACCGCCTTCTTTAGTTGGATCATCGACCCTTTAAGAGATGGCCGATAATGAGCCAACCTAGATCATCCCGACATGTTACACATGAAGTTCTTCAACAAGGCCCAAAGCATGTTCCTGATGTCCAAGGTCCAGAAACAAGGACTAAGGTATTAATATAGGTAATAATTGGAATTATTTAACCATGAGAATAACTATGACATGTAAAAAATACCCACATAAATATATATCAATATAAATCCAAAATATAGTAAAAAGAATAGGTCAAAAAAGCTACATAACATAAAAATCCCAAACGTCCAAATCACATAACAACCAATGATCCAAGAGTATATCAATGTTTGAACATCAATCACCACTATCCCTAAACCACCTGAAGACCACATTGACTATGAGGAGCCTCCAATATACATGATAACATTCACTTTAATAGAGTTTTATAAAACGCAGTCTACATATTCCCAAAGGCATATTTAGGGTATGATAAAATTTTTAGTATTATTCGACCATGAATCTATAAAAATTATTTCACCATGACACAATTAGTTCTAGAGTAATTTTTTTTTCATAAAAAAAATTATTTGAAATAAAATTTTTATTATACATATACTTGGTTTTCATTCACTACTAGAAATACAGTCTTTCCAAACGGTTCTAAACCATTGGGAAAGGCTGCTGAACCATTTGTATATGTTATACCAATGGTTCAGCAAACCCTAGGGAAGTAATCCATTGGGAAAGCTTTTCCCTATGGTTTACAGTGAACCGTTGGGATAGGGTGGGGAGAAATTAACCAATCCCAATGGTTCTTCCAAACCATTTGGAATGTTTTTTCCAACAGTTTGTCTCGTTGGGAAAGCCCAAGCAGTTTTCCTCTATCCCAATGGTTTCTAAACCATTGGGAAATGTTTTTTACGAATGGTTCACAGAACCCTTGGTAATAAAACCCCAAGGATTCTATGCCAACGGTTTGAAACTGTTGGTATAGCCTATGTTGTGAAAATTGAACACTAACTTGCAATTTGCACAGAAGGTCTACAATTTTCCCACCAGGTATCATTTTGTTCATTCCGTCTAATTTTCAGTCCAATTATTATACCTGAAATAAACTGAAAAATAAATATACAATTATTGTACCTGTAATAACCAACTAACACATACATATAGAGAACAAATTCATACACATTTAACAGATAATGAATCCTAGAACTATACTCATCAATAATTAAATTAGAATTCATAACATAATTATAAACATACATAATTCATTTAAAATTCAATTTAAAATTTTGATGACAATTATATGTGGAATCCAAGAATTCAATTCATAATTTGATCAGTTTTTTGTATACCATATATTTTTACCTGAAATGATATCCATTTTAATCAAAATACATACAATTGGAGTGATACCAGCCACACCCCGCCTCGGATTGAGGCGGGGTGACTCATACACGTCACATATGACCCGTGGATCATTGTGATAAGGTATCGACACAATCCGAATGCATTTGGTCAGTTTTCCGTATGCCAGTTGATGTTTTTCAATTAAAATGTCGTCCTTCTAAAACAAAAGACAGACACTTTGAGTGGTATCGGCCACACCGCATCTCATATTGAGGCGGGGTTAATTCGTACACGTCACATATGACGCATGGATCATTCTCCTAAAGATTCAACGGAAACCAAATGCGTTTGGTCAGTTTTCCGTATGTACTTAAAATTTTGTCCATTTTAAACAAAAGGGAGCCACTAAGAGTGATCTAGGCCACACCGTGCCTTGGATTGAGCTCGGGATGACTCGTACACATCACATATGACCCATGGATCTTTTTCCTAAAGCATCAACTCATTTTGAATGCGTTTGGTCAGTTTTCTTTATGGCAGTTGTTCTTGTCACTTATAATCCTGTCCATTTTAAACAAAAGAGAGACACTCTGAATGGCGTCGGCTACACAACACATCATATTGAGGCGGGGTTGACTCTTACACATCACATATGACCTGTGTATCGTTGTGATAAAGTATTGACACAATCTGAATGCGTTTGGTCAGTTCTCCGTATGCCAGTTGATGTTTTTCAATTAAAATAACATCCTTTTGAAACAAAAGACAGACACTTTGAGTGGTGTTGGACACACTGCATCTTAGATTGAGGCGGGGTTGATTCTTATACATCACATATGACCCATGGATGGTTCTCCTAATGGTTTAAGGGAAACCGAATGACTTTGGTTGGTTTTCCGTATGTACTTAAAATGTTTTCCATTTTAAACAAAAGGGAGCCACTTAGAGTGATCCCGGCCACACCATGCCTAGGATTGAGCCAGGGTTGACTCTTACACGTCACATATGCCCCATGGATCATTATCTTAATGCATCAACACATTTCGAATGCATTTGGTCGGTTTTCCGTATGTCAGTTGTTCTTTTCACTTATAATCTCGTCCATTTTAAACAAAAGAGAGACACTCTGAATGGTGTCAGCCACACCAAGCCTCGGATTGAGACTAGGTTTACTCGTACACATCACATTTGATCCGTAGATCATTGTTCTAAAGTATCGACATAATCCGAATGCGTTTGGTCGGTTATCCATATGCCAATTGATGCTTTTCAATTAAAATGACATCCTTTTGAAACAATAGATAGACAATTTGAGTGGTGCCGGCCACACCGCATCTCATATTTAGGTGGGGTTGATTCTTACATGTCACATATGACCCATGGATCGTTCTTCTAAAGTTTCAACAGAATCCGAATGTGTTTGGTTGGTTTTCCGTATGTACATAAAATATTTTCCATTTTTAACAAAAGGGAGCCACATAGAGTGATCCCAGCCACATCGTGCCTCAGATTTAGACTGGGTTGACTCGTACAAGTCACATATGACCCATGAATCTTTTTCCTAAAGCATCAACACATTTCGAATGCGTTTGGTCGGTTTTCCATATGTTAGTTGTTCTTTTGACTTATAATCCCGTCCATTTTAAACAAATGAGAGACACTCTGAATGGTGTCAGCCACACCGTGCCTCAGATTGAGGCGGGGTTGACTCGAACACGTCACATATGACCCGTGGATCATTGTGCTAAAGCATCGACACAATAAGAATGCGTTTGGCCAGTTTTCTGTATGCTAGTTTATGTTTTTCAATTAAAATGACGTCCTTTTGAAACAAAAGACAGACAATTTGAGTGGTGTCAGCCACACCACATCTCGGATTGAGGCGGTGTTGATTCCTACACATCACATATGACCCATGGATCGTTATCCTAAATTTTCAAAGGAAACCAAATGTGGTTGGTCGGTTTTCCACATGTACATAAAATATTGTCCATTTTAAACAAAAGTGAGCCACTCTAAGTGATCCCAGCCACACCGTGCCTCGGATTGAGCCCGGGTTGACTCTTACATGTCACATATGAACCATGGATCTCTTTCCTATAGCATAAACACATTTCTAATGTGTTTGGTCAGTTTTCCATATGTCAGTTGTTCTTTTCACTTATAATCTCGTCCATTTTAAACAAAAGAGAGACACTCTAAATGGTGTTGGCTACACGGGATCTCGGATTGAGGCAGGGTTGACTCTCACACGTCACATATGACTCGTGGATCATTTTTCTAAAGTATCGACACAATCCAAATGCGTTTGGTCTGTTTTTTGTATGCCAATTGGTGTTTTTCAATTAAAATGACATCCTTTTGAAACAAAAGACAGACACTTTGAGTGGTTCTGACCGCACCGCGTCTCAGATTGAGGGGAGGTTGATTCATACACGTCACATATGACCCATGGGTCGTTCTCCTAAAGTTTAAATGGAAACTGAATGTGTTTGGTCAGTTTTCCGTATGTACTTATAATGTGGTCCATTTTAGACAAAAGGGAGCCACTTAGAGTGATCCTGGCCACACCGTGACTTGGATTGAGCCCGATATGACTCTTACACGTCACATATGACTCATGGATCATTTTACTAAAGCATCAACACATTTCAAATGCGTTTGGTCGGTTTTCCGTATGTCAGTTGTTCTTTTCACTTATAATCCTGTGTGTTTTAAACAAAAGAGAGACACTCTGAATGGTGTCGGCCACACCCGCCTCAGATTGAGGTGGGTTTGACTTGTACATATAACATATGACCCGTGGATCATTGTGCTAAATTATCATCACAATCCGAATGTGTTTGGTCAGTTTTCCGTATGCTAGTTGATGTTTTTCAATTAAAATGACATCCTTTTAAAATAAAAGACATACACTTTGATTGGTGTCGGCCACACCACATCTCAGATTGAAGCGGGGTTGATTTTTACACATCACATATGACCTATGGATTGTTCTACTAATGTTTTAAATGAAACTGAATGTGTTTGGTCGGTTTTCCATTTGTTCTTAAAATGTTGTACATTTTAAACAAAAGGGATCCACTTAGAGTGATCCTGGACCCACCGTGCCTCATATTGAGCCTGAGTTGACTCATACAAATCACATATGACCCATAGATCGTTTTCCTAAAGCATCAACACATTTCCAATGCGTTTGGCCGGTTTTCTGTATGTCAGTTCTTCTTTTCAATTATAATCCTGTCCATTTTAAACAAAAGAGAGACACTCTGAATGGTATCGGCCACACCACCCCTCAGATTGAGACAGGGTTGACTCGTACATGTCACATATTACCAGTGGATCGTTTTGCTAAAATTTCGACACAATCTGAACGCGTTTCGTCAGTTTTCCGTATGCCAGGTGATGTTTTTCAAATAAAATGACGTCCTTTTGAAACAAATGACAGACACATTGAGTGGTGTTGGCAACACCATGTCTCAGATTGAGGCGGGGTTGATATGTACACATCACATATGACCCATGGATCGTTCTCCTAATGTTTCAACGGAAATTGAATGTGTTTGGTCAGTTTTCCATATTTACTTAAAATATTGTCCATTTTAAACAAAAGGGAGCCACTTAGAGTGATCCCAGCCCCACCGTGCCACAGATTGGGCCCGGGTTGACTCGTACACGTCACATATGACCAATTTATCGTTATCCTAAAGCGTCAACACATTTCTATTGCTTTTGGTCAGTTTTTCGTATGTTAGTTGTTCTTTTATCTTATAATCTCGTCCATTTTAAACAAAAGAGAGACACTCTGAATGGTGTCGGCCACACCGTGCCTCAGATTGAGGCGGGGTTGACTATTACATGTCATATATGACTCGTGGATCATTGTGCTAAAGTATCGACACAATCCTAATGCGTATGGTCAGTTTTCTGAATGTCAGTTGATGTTTTTCAATTAAAATGACATCCTTTTGAAATAAAAGATAGACACTTTTAGTGGTGTCGGCCACACCACATCTCAGATTGAGGTGGGGTTGATTTGTACACGTCACATATGACCCATGGATCATTCATCTAAAGTTTCAACCGAAACCGAATGCGTTTGGTCGGTTTTTCGTATGTACTTAAAATATTGTCCATTTTACACAAAAGGGAGCCACTTAGAGTCATCCCGTCCACACCGTTCCTCGGATTGAGCCTGGGTTTACTTGTACACGTCACATATGACCCATGGATCGTTGTCCTAAATCATCAACACATTTCAAATGTGTTTGGTCAGTTTTCCGTATGTCAGTTGTTCTTTTCACTTATAATCCCGTCTATTTTAAACAAAAGAGAGACACTCTTAATGGTTTCGGCCACACCGTGCCTTAGATTGAGGCGAGGTTGACTCTTACATGTCACATTTGACCCGTGGATCGTTGTGCTGAAGTATCGACACAATCCGAATGCATTTGGTCGGTTTCCCATATGCCAGTTGATGTTTTTCAATTAAAATGATGTCCTTTTGAAACAAAAGAAAGACACATTGAGTGGTGCCGGCCACACCACAACTTAGATTGATGATGGGATTATTTGTACACGTCACATATGACCCATTGATCGTTCCCCTAATTTTTCAATGGAAACCGAATGTGTTTGGTCAGTTTTCCTTATGTACTTAAAATGTTGACCATTTTAAACAAAAGGGAGACACTTAGAGTGATCCTGGCCACATTGTGCCTCAGATTGAGCACGTTTTGACTCGTACACGTCACATATGACCCATGGATCGTTGTCTTAAAGCATCACCACATTTAGAATGCGTCTGGTCGGTTTTCCGTATGTCATTTGTTCTTTTCACTTATAATCCTGTCTATTTAAAAAAATGAGAGACACTCTGAATGATGTCGGCCACACCGTGCCTCGGATTGAGGCGGGGTTGACTTGCACACGTCAAAAATTACCCATGTCTCATTCTCCTAAATTTTCAATGGAAACCGAATGTGTTCGGTTAGTTTTCCGTATGTACTTAAAATGTTGTCCATTTTATGAGAATCCTCATGTGTCTATTAGTGGAATGGTATTTACTTAAAATCATGTGGACATTCATATAGAATATTTTTATATCATTCCTAGTATGGATTAGATTTTAGTTTATCATGCTATGAATCATTTCAGAACTAACATTGTCATGCCTAATGAATACATCTCTTTTACAACATACCAAGATTCTATGATATTTATTAGCTATGTAAATGTGATTTAAATTGATTATCATGATGAAAATAAATAAAATATATATTATAGATTTTCTAGTAGTAAATGAAATCGAGGAGGGTGGGGGATGTCTGGTGGGTCTGTCTAGAGTGATGTCCGGTGGGTGTCTGAGGGGCTGTTCGGGGACCAAGGAGGAGGGTGGGGACTGGGGGGATGTCCGGGGGGCTGTCCGAGGGGCTGTCCGAGGGGCTATCTAAGGGGCTATCTAGGGTCCAGGGAGGAGGGTGGGGTGGCTGTCTGGGGGGCTGTTCGGGGTGCTGTCTGGGGGCTGTCCGGGGGGTGTCCAGGGTCTAAGGAGGATGGTGGGGGGTTTTCCAGGTTCTAGGAAGGAGGGGGGTTCCCAAACACACAACCACTAAAATACAACAACATCAATAAAAACAGATAATATATAAAAATAATTCAACTCCAATATTATACAACAATTCTAGATAAAACCAACAACTAGAATATATTAAATATCAAATCTCAGTAATATCAGTAAAAAATGTAATGGTTCAATTTGTCCCACATCACCATCACAATCATCCCCATCATCATCACTCTCATACTCATCCCCATCATCATCCTCTCCCTCCTCAGTTCCCTCCTCCTCGCCCTCTCCCTCCTCCTTGCCCTCGCCACCAGCCTCGCCCTCCTCCTCGCCCTCCTCTTCCATATCAGACTCCTCACCATCATCATCGTCAACCTGGAAATCATTTTGACCACTACTAGAACTGCCACCTGATGCACCATATATAGAATGTGTTGATGACATATATTCATCAAAAGCTGGGCTGGCCTCTATTGGAAGTGTTGGATGTAGAACATCAATAAATTTCATAAATGCATTGTTTTCCCTATCAGACTATTCTGCCATCTCTGTGGCCCTTTTCTCAGCCTGGTCTTCCTGTGCCCTAACTTGCTGCAGCTCAGTGGCACTACAGCTCATACCTGAGGAGGGCCAATACCTCGTCGAGGCTATCCTAGGTCGGCAGCATACTCTTCCAGGATTCCCCTCTCCCAACAACTGATGTAAGTGATCTGTTAGCCTAAAATTATCTGGTTCTTGGGCATCGAGGGCCTCTAAAGAAACCTTTTACAAATATAAATATATTGTTATGTTACAAAATAGATATTAAAATATAAAATCTACAGATTAAAAAATACAATCTGCTGCTGAGTCACTTCATTGACGACACTTCCATTCTTTTTCCATCTACTCGAGAAAAATAGTTTTGCTCAAGGCACACATCCTTCAATATTCACTATTTTCCTCTACAATGACATTGAAAAATAAAGTTATATGAAAACATTAGAAAATGATTATATAATTGAGAAAACAAAAGAAAATTTATGTTGTAAAGAAAACTTATAAAAAATTGTCATACCTGCTTCCTCTCATGATCCGGCATCGCCGTACGTCCTAGTGTGTGGAGGTATTTTTTTGCATCAATATTTTTTTATTTCATCCAGATGATTACTTAATAAAATTTGATTATGAAAAGGATAATATTAATGCAAAACTTGAAAGTCATTATTTAAATACCTCAAATGTAATTCATACCTTAAATTGGGTACTCGTCTAACGAGTAATCATCTAACGATACTGCTCTATAGGACAGTCATCCACAACTGGTACCGCCTCTAACTCAGTGCCAACTCTAGAACGCCAGCCAATATAAAACTCATTCTTGTAGCGTCTCCAAAGATCGCCTAAATCTTTTAGACGTTCCGCTCGAGCACCCTCACCATCGGGAAAATTAAATCAAAGATGAAATCAAAATATTAATTCATATAAATAGAAAAATAATTCAGGGCATTAAATACAACAGATTTTTTTACCCGTATCTTTGCCCAGGTTCTATCCTTGACCTCATGTGGAAAATGTCTCCATGATAGCGGGATGATGGGAATGATGTCATAGTATTTTGAAAGCATCGCTAAAAAGTTCCAACATTGCTGCCCTGATTTCTCAACCATTTGGTTGTCGTCATTGTAATCCACCATAAACTGTGTGTGGCAGTTCCACACTGAACACATGCAAGTACGCCCCCGCCCCCGCCTCCTGTCAGTAGATGTATCTGTCATGAAAGAAAAACAAATATTTTTTCAAAACATGTTATAATGAAAATAAATATTGCTATAAAAATTTGTTAGGGTTTTATAAATATACATGTTCTAGTATGATCGTTGAGCACCGCCGGATCCAAAGAAACTGATGGAACACCCTATGGTGGAACAGGAGTCGAAGACGATGGAATATAGAAGCTCAGATAGATAGAAGTAGAAGGAAAAGAGGATGGGACAGCAGTATGACCGGATTCTTACTAGGGAGTGGTAATCATCATGGGATGTGAAAATGATGGTGCAAAATATGCAGAAGGTAGAGAAAACATGGGAGGCCTAAATATCCCGTGTGTCCCTAATGACACATCAAGATCAGAATGTGGGAAGGATGACATGTCAGTGGGAGGGGCAGGGTCTAGTTGGACGTGCACAGCTGATCGTCTACCTCTTGTACGAACCCTCCTCGTACCACCGACCTGAGTACTAGGACCCTTACTAGGCTCCTCGTCGAATAACTGTCGACATATAGGTGGATCCTACAAAAATGTTTACAAAAAATTAATCAAATGACATTATATATATATATATATTTTAAATAAAGTACTCACTGTAGGCACTAATGGTGGAACGCCCATCTCCTCCATCCGACGATTGTTCTCCATCATTTTTTCCTTCGTCTCTCTTCAATTGGCTGCATTTCCTGCTTTTGAAAACAAATATGTAATTAATTTGAAAAAGGAAACTAATGTGTAAACCAAAAAACTAATTATACAAGGAAATAGGGGGATTCATTGGTAATTTAGCTATCAGTTGTTTTAGAAGATATTGAATGAATTTAATAAATCATACAAGTTGTAATGTTCACCAAGTTATAAATATTGTTTGACTAGGTTGGAATACAGGTCAATTCCAAATTTGAAAATGCAATTCAAATAAAACAGCAACCAATAAACATTGAAAATTCACATAACAGTCAAGTCATCTAAAACATATTTGTGATCAATACTAAATCAATTTTAATATTACCAACCTTAACAACCCAAATCGAGGTAAACCAAAAGAATTGAGAACATTGATGAATGATTCTATATGTTTTCAACCACAACTTCAGGTTCACAATCAACTCTTAAAATTGAGCTATTGGAGTCATAAAAAGAAATAAATGGATTGGTTCTAATGGAAATAGGGACAGTGTCAATTCCATCATCACCATCATCAAAAATATTTCTTGGAATTACTTCAACTATGACACCAAATTCAGGTCGAAGTTGGTCTTTGACATAAAAAACATGATTAGCCATTGATGCCAACACATATGGTTCTTCAGTAGCAAGAGTGCGAGTCATATTAATTACTCAAAATCCACAATCATCAATAAATGTGCCATGTCTCGTCATCGAATCAAACAAATGGTATTTCATCATTGTGACTCGTCCATGAGAGTAATAATCCAATATTATTATTTTCTCAATGACTCCATAATAACCCACATTTTCAAATCACGGTCTACTATCTGATGAATTGGCATAACAATCTGTTGTGGCAGTAACCATAACACCATATTTTGTGTTCTCATGTTATTTGCTCATTCAGTGACAATAAATTTGTACCCATTGATAACAATTGATTTACAGTCACGAACCACGTTATTTGGAACAAAATCCAAAGCTCTTATTTCATCAGAGACAGAGTCTGCAGACAAACTCAATACCTACAATATAAATGACTCTTAAAATTAATTAAATATTGAAATAATTAATTTAAACAGTAATATTTTTACGTTCAATTTTAACTAAGTAGAAAACTCTTTGATATGAAAAGTCTCTCTCATTCTCAATGATAAAGAACGATTCTTCCTATTTTTCATTGTTTTATGTTCCCTAGAGATAAAAAATATGAATAATTTAACAGATATATATGAAATATATACATAATTAATTTAGTTACCTGATATAGTCATCGAAAAATTCATAGTTGAACAAAACTGTGTGATGTGCCATCTCTCGCTCTTCATGGATTAATGTCTTCAATGTATATGATCCAGGAATTCCTCCTATTTGAGGAAGTGATGGAAAACTGGTTTCAATTTTCTCATACTATTCTTCTTCATTTCTCATAGGTCTGTTAAATCTTGTAGTAAGATCAGAAAAATACATCGAGCAGAAAAACATACATTCTTGAGCTAGGTAATCATTCACGATAGAACCTTCGGGTTGATTTCTGTGTCGGACAAAAGACATTAATGTGAACATATTTCATTCAGTTGGATACATCCAATGAAAAGAAAAAGGTCCTCAAAGAAGTATATCAATGGGAATATGGATAGTCAGATGCAGCATGCATGTGAAAAATGATTGAGGAAATATTTTCTCCAACTCACACAAAATTAATGGGGAATCTGTCAACATTTTTTGCAAGAAAGACTTGGACAACATCTTAGCACAAATATCTTTAAAAAAATTGCACAACCGAATAACAGCCACCCTTACATTATTGGAAAAAAGATGACAGATTTCTATTGGAAGCAACTCATGCACTAGAACGTGATAATCATGAGTCTTCAAAGATTTTAGCTTCAACACTCTTCTGTTGACCCGTTTAGATATGTTGCTTGAATAAACATAAAGAACTCTAATAGTCTCTAATACTTCCAGAATTTTTTTTCCATAGGTGTCATCACATAAGAAGCACATGGATGTTTCCATTTATTTTCACTGATACACACAGGATGCAATTCTGGTCTGATGCCCTAATCCACCAAGTCATGCCGAGATCATAAATCAACTTTTGTCTTCCCCTTGACATTTAGAATAACCAAAAGCAACATTTGACATATATTCTTCTCAATATACATTACGTATAAGAAATTATTTAGCAAATTGGTTGACCAATAAGGAAAATAAAAAAATATACTGCTCATCCTCTAATTGTAACTGGTTTTAGTGGAAACATTCTTTCACTTTCCAGATTTCATTCGACCATTCCCAAATAAAAAACTGAAATCTTTCAATTCATTGAGCACATCAGTTCACATACACTGAGGTGGATCATCAGTCTCTATGGTATTATCAAATCTTCGACGATTCATTATATATGGATGATCCTTTGGCAAGAATCGTCGATGTCCCATAAAACTGAAACTACAACGATGTTTCAGTCTTATGGATCATGTATTCTTCATACAAACTGGACATGACAGTTTTCCCTTCGTACTCCATCCAGACATCGTTGCATAAGCCGGAAAATCATTGATCGTCCACATAAGCGCAACATGCATCTGAAATATGTCTTTCTAACATGCATCGTATGTGCGCACACTCGCATCCCAAAGAAGTTTCAACTCTTTTATTAAATATTGCATATATACATCAATATCAGTGCTGGGATCAGAAGGACCAGATATGAGTATACTCATGAAAGTGGAAGGTTTTTTCATACACAACAATGGGGGAGGATTATAAATGTGTATAAAAACTGGCCATGTGTTGTGTGAAGTAATCATCTGCCCAAACAGATTAAAACTGTCGCATGAAAGACCCAACCTCACATTATGCACGACATCTACAAAATCAGGATGTTGAGCATCAAATCTCTGCCATGAAAATACATCTTCAAGATGAACCAACTCATCATTATTCTTCGTTATCTTGGTATCATGCCATCTCATTTTTATTGATATGTCATCAGATAGAAAAAGATTTTGGAGTCTGGGGATCAATGGAAAGTGTCACATTACTCTCTGTGGAACGCGGGATGGTGTTTCATCAGATTTTGACTTCCAGTGGGATGTGCCACATTTTATACAATCATTTCATTCAGCGGTTTCCTCCCAGAATAATCTACAATATTTCAGGGAAGCATGAATTTTGTTTCTTGAAAATCCAAGTTCATCAACTAACTTCCATGCCATATATTGCATTGAGGGAATATCTACATCATCTAGAAGTAAATCCTTCAAGAGGGTAAGAATGTAATAGATTGCGGTATTAGAAATCACATACATAGTTTTCCCATGAAACAATCGGATTAAAAATTTCATCTTTTTCATTTTATTGCATTTTCGATATACTGGATTCATGGTAGCATCATTCATTTTTTTCACCCTATAAATATCATCATTTTCACTAGATGCATCAGCTGTCCTCATATCGAAGTCTTCTTGAGTTGAAATCGTTTCTTTTTCATGATGACGAATAAACCGAAACCGATTATCTAACAAATTCTCCATTACAGTCCTTTCATTTCGATCATCACAAGTTTGAGATTTCATTTTCTCCCCATTGTGATACCACACAAAGTAGTTTTCTTGAAAACCATATTTGGTTATGTGGTAGCTGACTTCTTCACGGCTCAACCATGGTCTACCAACACAATTGGAACATGGGCAGTGTATGCGACCACTATCTGACGCATTGTGAAATGCAAAATCTATAAAGCTCTCCAAATTGTTTTGAAAATCACTTAAGATCCGATCGGTTTCATACATCCAACTTCTGTCCATTCTGTAAATAGAATTAATATAAGTCATTTTGTCATAAACAATTCAATAGTATTGAAATTTAATAGAAAATATCTTTCGAAATCCATTTTAAATAATAAAACCCCTTTCATAATTTTTAACAAATATTTGGAGTATTCTCAAGGCACCCCCATTTGGAAAAGTCACATTAAATGCACAATTTCCATGCCAAACCATTGAAAACAATTAACATTAGACAAAAATCGACCAGAAATAACTTAACTGGAAATTAAAAAAACAGAAACCAAATGTGATGTAGAATTTAATGTTAAGTTAGGGGAAATGAGATTAAATAGAGACAACAACATCATAAATGGTTCCAACATCATAAATTTTGATTAAAACCACCCATAATAGGAATGGTAATTCCTCATTCATCTAATCCATAATAAAACAAACCAAATCTCTAATTAAAAAATTGAATTTAAGGTTTCCACCCCACTAGGACATCCCTACCCCCACCCCACCCACCCCACATGGACAACCCTACCCCCACCCCACATGGACAACCCAGCACCCCCGACCCCATGTGGATAGTCCTACCCCCACCCCACTTGGGAAACCCAGCCCCCCCCCCCCCCACCATACCTATACACACCTATCCCCCCACAACCCACTTGGAAAACCCAACCCCCCACCCTACCTGGATAGCCCTACCGTCATCCCTCTTGGACAACCCATCCTCCCCACCCTACCTAGACCGCCCCTCCCCCGCCCCACCTGCACACCCTCCCCACCCACTTGGACAATCCTGCCTGGACACCCTCCCCCACCCCAAACAGCCCTACCCCCACCCCATTTGGACATCACATCCCCCTCCCCCACCCTACCTAGACAACCCCCTCCCCCACCCTACCTAGACAGCAACTCCCCCACCCTAAACAGCCCTACCCCCACCCCATTTGAACAACCCAGCCGCCTACCCCACCCTACCTAGACAACCCCCACCCCACCCTACATAGACAGCCCCTCCCCCACCCCAAACATCCCTACCCCCACCCCATTTGGACAACCCAGCCCCATCCCCACCCTACCTAGAAAACCCCTCCCCCACCCCAGATGGATAGCCCTCGACATCCTCCACCACCCCATCTGTACACCGTCCACCACCTCAAATTGAAACATAAATTCATCCAAATCAAAATCCAATTTTCATCTAAAATAAAGTCCACCAAAAGTACAATATCACCCCACTAAACAAACCATTTACCATGTTTGAAGTGGAGAACAAAAAACATACTACAAATCCAAGGGTTCCATAGACAGCAACCCTAATTTAGCCTAAATCAAAACATCAAATACCAAAAATATAGAGAAATAACGCTAAAATAAGGTAACACTTACTAATTTGAAGTGTGAAATAAGATTTTGTTTTATTGAAGATGGATCTTGGATGGAATGGGTGTCACGACAAAGAAGAATTTAGGAGCATGATTAGGTTCTGTCTGCAATAGGTCTATAATCAGGCTGGGTGGGGGTTCGGCTGGTCTGTATTTGGGGAAATCTTTCCCAACGATTTTTAAAAACCATTGGGAAACTGATTTTTTCCCCATCTTTCCCAATGGTTTTATGAAACCGTTGAGAAAAATGATTTTCTTCCAAAATTTCCCAACGGTTTCATCAAACTGTTGGGAAAAATCAATTTTTATAGATCAATACCAACAGTTAATGAAAACCATTGGTAAAGATAACCTATACCAACGGTTTAAAAGAACCGTTGGTATACAACTATTGGTAAAACCACGATTTCCAGTAGTGATTTTAAACACAATGTATACCCTAATCCATAAAAACATGGATTTAAAAAAATTTTGACTACAAAAAGATAAATAACCATTAAATCATTGTATAATAAAAGCATTGGGAATGTAATGAAAATTTATCCTTGTAGAGATTAATAATAATGCACAAGTAATATCTAATATAGATTATATAGTTCCAAAACATCTATCACAACCCAAACCGAGTTGACCCTGAATCGGTCCCCTAATTCGATTCATTGAAAGTCCTGAGAGGCGTTCTCGATCCTCTTGGGCTAGAGACAAGAGACATGGAATCGAAAGCGTGAATATGGGAACAATTCTTCCAAAAATAAAAAAATTAAAGTAGGGAAAATAATAAAGACAAACTAAAAACAAATAAACCAAAAAAACTACTAAACAAGAACTGTTGAAGATACAAATAACCAAATTCGAAAGACGAACTAACTCCATGTGACCTTGTCAGTCACTCTCCAAATCAAGGATCAAATTTCACCAATAGAAAACACTACCTAGTTGGAACATGCACACAGTCAAAAAAATAGAAAAACTATATATGTGCGTACTAAAACATAGTAGGCTAGACTGATAATCTATTCCCAATGTACTTCCATTGAAATAAAATAAACATCCAATTTCATGTTTGAACTACATTATATAAAAGTAATATTTTCTACATGTTTCCCAGAAACAATGTATGAGTCATAACCCTAATTCATTTCTCAAAAAATATATCTCATTATTTTAGTGAGAAATTAGAATTTTCAAAATGTAATGTGAGTTTAAATTTTCAATTTTCACAAAAATGATAAAACATATTTCTTTGAAAATAGTTTTCATTAGCCACATTAAAACCACACATCACTTTCCTGAAAAAACACTACACATGAAAGCTCCACATTAGATACACAACAAGGGAAATGAAAAGAAAATATACATACATGTAACACATAAAACACTACAAACACATTGAAAGAATAGAAATAGGTGAACCCAAGAGATGAAGATCAAAATAGAACATACTATTACATGAGACTCCACCCCACTTAGCATGACACACATGATGTAAATAAAAACGCCCAAACACCTAGCCACCATAACTTAGTTCAGACCGAGGTGATAAATCCTATAGTAATAATCCCAAAATATTTCCACCTATTATGGGACACTGATAATTCTATCCACTTCCATGAAAGAAATCATTCTCAGACTGTTCTCTTAACATGACAGGTTCCTATGTCTGATGTATATAATAGGGGTGAGCCAACTGATTACAACCGAGCATCCAACAATGAATATATATATATATAATAAATAAATAACAACAAGCATCACCCCAATACAATCCAAGGGATAACATCTTTCATTAAAACTATTTGAGAACCTGGGAGCATCTATGTGCAGGCCTCCCAAAGAATTAATCACAAACATAGAAAGAGATCTATCCAAGGAATGTTTTCATCAAAACAATTTCATCATTTTATACAAGTTTCCAAATGGCCATTAAAAACATTTCACAACAACCTCCACTTTTTAAAGAACCAAATTCTTTTTCCAAATAGGGGCTAAACCAAAACTTGCTCTTCTAGAACCATTTATGAAATCTCATTTCCTTATAAAACTAAAACCAGTTTGAAAACATTTAAGGAGCCTAAAAATAATACTTTTCATGCTTCCAATATGTTTATAAAACCAAACCAAATAATTTTATATTAAAAATAAACCATAAGAGACATCTATGAAACTTATCAGCGATACTTGCAACATTTACTAAAATGGTTTCTAATTAAGACACAACCTGTTGAAAAAACATATTTCAGGCGATGAACTTATTTAAATTGATAAAACAGGTTCTAAGCCTCAAAAATTAGGTGTAAATCTAATAAAACATTTAATAGAACAACTGGTGTACACAAACATAACAAAACGACAACATTTGTCCCACAACCAGAGTTGACCTATAAATTCTCATACCGAATAAATTAACAACAAATCGCACAAAAATAATTAGCATAATTATAGGATGTGAACAGAAATATATAAATAATCAAAAATTAGGAAGGAAATCACATTGAGAATCCTACCTCAAAACTGAAGTGCGATGACAACGCAAACTAAGAACCCGTATGGGATTTCGTTTGCACCTCAACTGCATGATCTAGAAACTGACTATTACCCAATGAAACCATAATGAACCCAAATGAGTAAAATATCTTATGAAAATGAAGCGAAAACAATATTAAAAAGAAATAAGAAAAATGGTATACTGATGGGGAGAGAAACACACCGACAGAGGGAAGTCGTGAACGGATGAAGGCGACTGTGATGCTGGGAGAAGGAACCACTGGATGGCACTGAGGCTGCTGCAAGGGAGGGAGTCAGGGGGTCTCAGCCGAAGTTCGGGAAAGAGGAGGCTGGAATGACACTAATGAGTAGGAAGGGTGTTGTCCTACGGTGGTGCTAGTGCAAGAGGGACATGCCAATGATTTTTGGTGGCCAGTTTCTACGATGGGATGTGGCAGGAAGGCTTGTGGCAGGTGGTCTGCTTGCACGCATCAAGGGGAAGGGGGCTGGGTCCTCACTGCGTGAAGAAGGAAGGGGTGACACGGGTCGACGCCTGGAAGTAAGGGGGAGATGAGGGCCATTCTTGATGGAATGGAGAGAGGCGATGGGCCTGTTCGCACCGCACACTAGGGGGAAGAGGTTCATGGAGAATGTAAAGGGAGAGAGGGCGAGTAAAAAATCCTAGAATAAATAAAATTGGAAATAAAACATAAAATGATGCAAAATTAGTATACAGACAATTAATAATAATAAATATAAAAACAATAACATATAAATAAAATTATTTATGATAGTAGATTTATTTTTAATAATATTAACATTAATAAACTATTTAATAGTAATAATTTTTATAACAATTTTGAAAAATAGTAGCTAATATTATTCATAAAAACAATAATAAGATTCTAAATAATAATAATCACTTTAATAATAAAAATAAAAATTATAATTGGCACAAAAAATAATCATTTTCATTAAATCACAAATTTTACTCATAACATTTTTTTTGAAGATGGACAGGATGAGCGGTTTCATGGGCAAAGCCACACGACTTTCAAATTGCACTCATCCCGTGCGCCAAAAGTGCACATTTTAATATAACTCAATGAAATTTATCTGGACTGTACCCAAACCCCAATAAAAAAATTTAAAGGTAATAAAATAATAAAATAAACCAAATACATGGGTTGGGGTTTGAAAATTCTCCCAACCACAACGTCTTCCGCCCCCAGAAAGCCACAACACTATTCGGTCGATCGATCAACACCTAAGGATTAAACATAAACACCATTCAACCTCTTAATCAAAGTACACTCTATCAAACACCACCGAGACCCAACCTCATTTCCCAAAACAGATCCCCAATAGAGGGATTTCCAAAACAGACTCCCCACCATATGAATTAAACTGGCATCTAATAATGTTTTAATATAAAACTAGGTTTCCCCTCCATAAAGAACCAACCTAAAAGAATCCAAACATAAATCCAACTTGAACCTGAACCAGGCCTTACCTAAGCTAAAAAGAATACAACATGAAAATTTAGACCATCAACTCCCTTTTTTCCTAAGGATGAATAGAAAAACAAGACCTCACATAACTCACATGGGCGGTTCATGACAAGACACTAACCATAAGCTTTCATAAAAAAGGTATAATTACTGAAATTGCATGAGGTATAAGTCCATAGTGCTCTTTATGAATAGAGGAAATTTACAATGATGGAGAAACCACAAAAAAATCTAAAACAATCATTCTGCAACAATAGAAGCAAAAACATAACCAAACTCCTTAAAATTACCCCATGGTTACTAACTACATGCTGGATTCACTCTAAGGCCTTGTGGATGGAGCTCTAATAGATGATGTGTCTCATGGCTCACATCCAGGTTCTGATACTCCTAATAAGAAACTTTCATCTTTTGATTTTACAAATGAAAGGACATAATTTTAAAATGAAAACCATGCTGGAATTGAAAACCAAAGTTCAATAAAAGACCCATAACATTCCCATACATTTCAAAACCCAAAACATGATTAGTAAAACTACAAAGAAAAGAGATACCTTATAATGAAATGAAACATACACCAGAAATGTTAAATAAAAACCCAACCACACATCACCTATAAGAACTTCCTCCATGATACTTTTTAGTGATGCCTCGATAGAATCGTTCCAAGTGACCCAAGCATCCACAAACATCACATGGCTTAGTATTACTTGGGAATGAAGGCCTCTTGTGACCTTGCTTGCCACATTGATAACACATAGGGATATCTTGCTATGAAGAGGATGAGTAAATATCCCAGGGTCTATTTATTCCATGACATGATCCATCCACTTTTGATTGGTTACTCATCTTCTGGTTTGGTGTAACCCCACTTCTCCAAGGAATTGATGGAGGGAGGACTACCTAGTGCACTCTTCCCAACACAGTTTTACCATGGAGGGATTTCCTCACCACATCAGAAAAAATGGTTAGGTCAGTTTTTGACACATTAGATTGTATATAAGGACAGAGACCTGCCTCAGAATGTCGAGCCTTCATGGTTTTATCTGTAGAATACCCTGAATCATAATAGATGAAGTCAAAAATCTACTGGAAATACTCTAACATTGATCCATCATCCTACTGTAAACTGTAGGACCCCGGGACACCCTGAGAGGGGAGGGGTGAATCAGGGTTGAAACTTTTTCTTCTTTTAGTTGTGGATCTTGTTCCAACGTTGGTAGGAACTACTTAAACCTGTATGATGGATATGATCAGCAATTAAACATTCACATGCAGAGAGATGACACAACTATTTTTACTTGGTTCACCACTAAGGACTACGTCTAAGGAGCATACGCCGACTGGTTGTCGGTCGTACCTAAATCCACTATGCTTCACTAGCTGTAGATTACAAAGGTTCGGGTACAGTCATTCTGTCCCAGGCTCACTGCCTTTACAATTGTTCATGTATTGCTCACTGCGTCCCTCGGGTCACTCCCGTTGACTCCCCCTGACTCACTGCCATTGGTGAAGTCCCACTCAGTTTATAGAGGTAAAGGCCTCCTCAATAAATGTCAATTGATGTTCTTTGTCTCCTGTTTAGCATGAGACTTTTCTTGCATCAGGGTTCAGAGTTGATGCTCTTTATAGTTCAATCTTTCTTCTTTAGTGCAATGACTGAATGCACTAGATCCCCTTGTCTTCGTTTTCCTGAATCACAATCACTTATGTGATTTCTCAATAAATGATGTTCAGCTTACTCGACATTCATCAGAAATAATTCACCATGTATGCATGAGATCATGCATGTATCATTTAGATTTCTTCTTCAATCTCTCTTTGCACCGAAAGTATCAGGAAATCTTTAGCTCTTGTGCAGCTCCAGAAAGGCGGGCGTGCTTCAACAATATTTGGCTCTCCTTTTCAAGCCCGATGTGCAAGTCTCTATCTGGCGCGCAAGTCTTAGGCGCGCAAGTATAACCTGGCGCGCAATTTTCTCCAAAGAACCTGCACCACTCTACCTTCTTGAACTTCAAACCTGTGCGACTCACTTCCTTCCTTGCCCAAATCACCTGGGGTGCTCAACCATCAGTCGGCGCGCAACCTCTACTTGCGCAACCCAACTACCACTTGCGCGGTTCAACCACCTGCGTGACGAGAGATCGAACAATCTAAAAGTCTTGAGCTCCGTTGGAAATGAGGAGGGGTGGTCCAGTATTTATAGGCAAATTAGACCCCCTGCGCGGCGCCACGCAAGTCATCCATCGGCGCGCAAGTCTCGGCCCCTACTAGGCACTTGCGCGGTCAACATCCAAACTTGCACGAACATCTTGCCTTTGCCAAATTTGGATCTTCTGATCTTGAAAAACCATAGGCGCCCAAGTTATAATGCATTCAAGGAGTCGGTGCGCAAGTCTCTTCCCGGTACATAATTCACCTGCGCGACCTCACCAAAACTTGCGCGACCCTTATCTGCTCTTTTTGTACCGCCTCCAGATCATCCATTCCTCTGTCGTTGTTCTTGAATCAAACATAGATCATTGACCACAACTCTTGAACTCGACATGTCACCATGGAATATCCTTTGTCAATAAATTTTTATGTCGTTTGTTTTCTTTTTCGACAAGCACGATCACCTCAACATCACTTCTTCTTGGTGATCTGTATTAAAATTAGGATATGATTTAAACAAGAAGTAGATGTGAATAAATACTAAATATTGATCATTACTGTCTTCTATTTAATGAATTAAAATCTATCAGAGAGTAATGGTTTTTAAAAATGTTAGGAAGTTTTTATTGCATTCTAAGAAATTGTAAAATGATATTTTCATTTAGTGTGTGATCCATTTGAAAGTGGTGCCTAATATTTATGTTTTTATCACGAATGTGATGTGCATGATTTTTTACTTTATGTAGTGGCATTAGTATTATCGTATTGTATTTTATTTTTTTAATACTCATTCCATAGTCTATGAGTGTGTGTTTCATCCACAACACTTGATAAAAACAACTTCCAATATCCATATATTTGGCCTCAGTAGTGCAAAGTTCTTCCAAGTGTTGTTTCTTACAAGACCAGTAAACTCATAAATCTCCTAAGAAATAACATGTTTGGGATGTACTTTTCCTATCGAATCTACAACCACCAAATTCAATAATAGAACAAATTTTTAATTCAAAATCATTTCTCAAAGAATAGAAAAGTCATAAGTCCACAGTTCCCTTTAGATAATGAAAAACTAATTTAACCTATTTAATATAGTATTACATTTGATTAAATTGATACCTTTCACATAATTAAACATGATACATTAATTCTGGTTGACTATAATTTCAGTATATTTAACTTTCTATCATACCTCTAAAAGTTGTATGATTAACTGGTTTCCCAGCTTCATCAAGATGAAGTGTATTTGAGGTACTGATGGGAGTACTAATACATTTAGTGTTTTCATATCCAATTTTTTTAAGAAGATATTTTATATATTTATTTTTAGATAAATATATACATTATGGTGTTTGGGAAATAAGATAACAATGAAAAAATGTTTTCTCACCCATCATACTCATCTCAAACTCCGATTTCATAATATTTTCAAAGGAATTTGTAAATGATTTTTGAGATCATCTGAATATAATGTCATCAACATATATATGAACAATAATAATGTTTTTAAATTTATTTATAAAAATATTTGGATAATTGATTCCTTTAAAATAATTTTTCATTAACAAAAATCATATTAATTTTTCATACGAGGATATTTGGGGTTGTTTTAGTCGTCATACAGATTTGGTATATTTATAAACATATTCCGGATTTTTTGTATCTTCAAAATCAGTAGGTTTTTCAAAAAAAAACTTCTTATTATAAATATCTATTATTGAAATACCACTTCAAATACAGTTTAAAATGATTAAAATTGTAGAATTATGCAAAATCTAGTAAAATGTGAATATATTTAAATATAACTATAGTTTCATAGGATTATCCATAATCGATTCACTCTTGTTCATTGTAGCCTTTTGTAAAGAGTCTTTCTTTATTTATAATGATTATTCCATTTTCGTCACACTTATTTCTCAAGACCCATTATACTCTAATTATTTGTGTTTCATTAGGTCTTTAAACTTTGTTCTAGAAATTATTAATTTTGAATTCATTTATCTCAGCATACATAACCTCAATCCAATCCATATTTCCTAAAGCCTCATAATGAATTTTTAGGTTCAAATTGAGAATGGAATGAAAGATGTTCTAATACAGTTCATGAACAACTTCTAGTCCTAACTTTTTGATTCATATCACCAATGATACTATCAATAGGATGATTCATTAAAAATAGATGACATGGGGTTTTTAAATTTTATTCATCAACATAATGTAGAAATTCATCTTGATTAAATACTTCAGAAACAATTTCATGAGTATTTTAATTATTGGAATATTATTTCAATAATGGTTGAGGATCAATTTTGAAAAACACATTCGAGGATGATGGTAGGGTTTGTATAAAAAATGTTCTGTTTCATTAAATTTAAATAAATTGTTTCCTAATAAATACAAGAATTTTTATCAAAAACATTATATTCCTTAGAAGTATTAGAACAACCGTGTAATATACCTTCATCATATTTTGGTGCGAATTTGTGTAATTTATATTTCATATTCAAGATTAAGAGTTTTTAACCAAATACTCTAAAGTAAGAAACATTAGGATTCTATCCTATCCACAAATCATTAGGAGTTTTATTAAAAAGGGTCTAATCAAAACCCAATTTATAGTATAACAATAAATACTAACCGTTTCATCCCAAAAATGTTTATCAATTGAGTATTCACTCAATATGTTTCTTCTTAGTTATTAATGAATAAAATATATTCTTTCAACATCACCATTTTTCTATGGTTTTCTAGGAGATAAAAAAGTTACGTGTAATGCCTTTTTTATTACAAAAGTTTCAAAATAAGAATTTAGAAATTTTCCACCATGATCAGTATGATTAGTTATAATGGGAAGGATTTTTATTATTTTTAACTTTGGATTCAAATGTTTTAAAATATAAATATTCTTCATATTTATTTTCTATAAAATAATCCAATGTGAATGTTGGGTAATCGTCTACTAAAAAAATACGTAGTAATTTCCTCTAATGCATACAATTCATATAAGTCTGAATGAATACATGTGAACTAACAGTAACGAATCAGATGTTGAGACATCACTGATAGATTTAAATCTTGACTTATTTTTTATAACTTATTGAAAAGGGTCACAAAATTTTGAAGAATAAAATTTAAGCTTTGATAAATCCTTAACAAGTCTTCTCTTAGTCATCTTATATAAGTTTCTAGGGTTACATTGTTCTAACCTTTTATTCAATAACCATGATTGATCTTCTATTTCACTAAGGAAAGGTTTGTCTTTGAGCCTATGTTATTCTGTGTCTATTGTGTATACATTCTCATGTCTATGGGAAGAAATAATGAATTCATTCTTGGAATTGTGTACTACACATTTATCATTATAAAAATTCACAAGGAAACCTTCATCAGACAATTGAATTATGATTATATGGTTGTTCTTAAGAATATTAACAAAGAAAACTTTTGAAATTAATCATTTTCTATGAATAACATTGTTACATACACTAATTATATCTCTTTTTGAATTATGTTTGAAGGAAACCATTCCACCATTCACATTTATGATATTTTCAAAGAAAATTTTATGTCCAATAATTTTTTGGAACACCCACTATACATTTACAAATTATTCTTCTAGTTTGTACTATGTTTTTTCCTAAAAACAAAACAATTATAATTTTAGATCCCAAAACATAAAAGGTCCAAAAATTTTATAATTTTAATTAAAGAATAAAAATTTGTCTAGAAGAATGGGTTTTTGTGAAAACCTAGAGATTCATCTTTATTTAAGGATAAATTTTTATTCCATTTACTGCCACTTTGGAATTTTGTTCAAAAGTGATAAATTTTTTGAACAAAATAATTATTACTGAAGGCAATTTTCTATTATTATACCATAATCCAAAATTATCACCATTAGGATAGATTTTATTATATATTATTTCAACACCTTCCAAAGCCGAAGTAAATTTTGACAAAAGTTTTATTAATAAAGGAATTTCAGATTTTAGTGTGAAAACCAAATTATTTTCTCCTGGGGTTACGGTTTTGGAATTGACTTTCTCAAAACTATTTTTCAAACAAAAATTTTAGAAATTAAATTTTCTAAATATTTCGAAATAATATCTTTTTTGAATTGAATTTATCAGAATATTTTGATAAAAATGATATTTACTTTATTAAAATATGAATTATGGAATTATCTTTTTCATGTTTTACATTATACATATCATGTTTCTAAAAAACATTAGAATTTTCATTTTCTAAATGTTTTGAAAAGTATGAAACGTCTTTATAAAAAGGAAAAGTATTATCATGACTATCTATGGAGGATTATTCATTTGAAAATTTCTAATTATTTTCATCATGATAATTTACATTTAAATACATAATAGTTAAATAATTGGTTGTGGATTCATTTTCCATAAAACATTGATTTTCAATTGGTACTCTAGAAAAAGAAAAATATTCCACAGATATAGAAATTTATTATTTGAGAAATTGTATAAAGAATCACCTCTTATGGCACTTCAACTATCAAAAACATTATTAAATTTCATGATTTTTGATTTTTCATAATTATTTTTGATTCATATCAGAATATATATCATTCTTACAATTTTTTTCATCTTAGGGTAGTCTGGTCAAATATATCTAGATCCATTTCACTCATAACAATTGACTTCTAAATATTTCTTTAAATTTACATCCTTATTAATTTTTTTTAATGATACTGAAAATAAATTTTACCAATTATATTATTCATTATTTTAGAAATATTAAATAATTCATTATATAAATTTATAGAATCACTTGAGTCATAGTTAACAATAATGTTCTGTTTCTTTGTCGAATTAAGAACATTATCCAGAGTCTGATATTTTATCAAATTTTATGTAGTAGTAAAATCAACTCACCCACTATTTTTATTCACTTTCTTTGTATATATTTTAAACCTACCCTCATATTAAAAAATGGTTTCAAATAAATCACCAAGGGTGATATTTGTTTCTTTTCCTTAACTCATAGAAAACTATAATCTGAGATTCTCACTCATTGGGAATGATATCAATTTTTGGAACAAGTAATTCATAATCTAATCATTTCTCTCCCATATATTGCAGACTATTGAATATTTTCCTAAATATTTTTTGTAAAATTCCAATAGGTTCACCAAAATAAAATTCAAATACATGATAGTCCGAACTATGAATTTCTGTTATAGTGTGAACAACCTTTGAAGATCCAAAATGTGTAATCTCTAACTTTATCAAAATACTTTTAGCAGCTTCACAAGAATAAATCTCATAGAAAATTATTTTGATCACATAAAAAAATCACCTGTTTCTAACCATTTAATTAAATTGATACTCTTTATATTCATAATTTATAAATTTTGTCACATACTTTTGAGGAATATAGAAATATCTAGTTAACTTGAATTTTTTTAAACCAAGTAATTATAACAAATTTATTCATTCTATCTCTCCAATACTCCTAATAAACTCAAAAAAAAAATTTAGGTCTATTTAGATTGAGGTATTCTATTTAACTAATACCGAGTCCTACTATATTTTAAAAAAATAAAAAAAGATATATTTGAAAAAACATATTAGTGTATAAAGTATTTAAAAAAAAGATTATAAAACTTTCTAACTAAATTTTATTATTAACGAGAAGATAAAATGTTCTAAAAGGACTTGAGCACTAGAAACTTATTTTTAAACCAATTGTAGGATAATAATTTATAGTAAGAAAGAGAAATACAAGAGAGGTGTGAGAGTGAATTGTATGTTTAAAAAAATCCATTTTTAAAAGAAACATAGTTTAACATGGTTAAACAAATTATATTCTCAAAACCTCTTATGTATTAAAATGGAAATAGGACTTATCCCTTGTGTCTGATAATAAGAATATTGTAATCAAGTAGATTACAATATGAAATTCCATAGGTTGTAATGATAATTTTATCCTATCTTATTAGTGTATAGAATCATAATTAATAAGAAGATGTAACTTAATCAGAGATTAATCATATTCATAGAAGAAAAATAATTAATTAGACTAAACATATAAATAATTGTAATCCCCATGGTTACGATAAATCAAAGTAGAAAAATTTTTGATTCTATCTTAATGTGTATAGAGTCATAATCAAGTAAATATAAAATTCACACAATAATACATATTCAAAAAAATTATATCATAATCAAATTTATTATGATAAACAAAATATTAATATAAAAATAAACATAAAAGTGTCACTTTTTATTACATATAGAGTGAATTAAAGACGTGTAAGAAAACATGTAATACCAATAAGTAGGGTATCCAATAGCAAAGGATAAATGTACCTTGTTTTATACTTACAAGAATGTCATTATTTCCCTTACTAGGGAATGCCCTAGATATGATGATCAGTCTAGCTCACTATTACTAAATTCCCTCAATATGATGATCATTTATTTTTTCACTATCCCCATGAGCCCTCAATACGATGATCGACTTTTCTGTCTCATTATCCTCATGGTCCCCCGAAACGATGATAAAATTTTCTATATCTATATCCATAGTAGTCCTTAATATGATTATTTCCTTTTCATTATCCCTATCCCTACAAACACTCGATATGATGGTCAAATTTTATGTCTCAATATCCATGAGACCACTCGATCATATTCATGATATCAATTATTATGATTACTAAAAAACAAAAAAAGGATACAAGTAAAAGGAAGAAGTAGTTAACTCTTGTAAGATTTATATCTCTCAAACATTGATATTTTTTAAAATCAAACTGATCATCACTTTGCTTCATACTCTTTGAAAGGTTGGGTTATTATAGGTCAATCTTCAATAGTCATCTTGATTGTTGAATAGTAATTTTTTTTGTCTTTTTAATGATGAATAGGAAACATGGAACATTAAAAGTTATATTATAACAGAATGTATAATGAAATTTTTATATACACCATTTCTGGTTTAAAATATTATTCTTATATTAAAAATAAGTTTTTTCGAGTATATTAGTAAACATAATATAGTTCGATATGAAACTAATGAAAAAGTCATTATGATAAATTTTTCGAGTCTAAGTACAATTTTATTCAAATACTTAATGAGTCTAAATTGAAATATTTTTTTAGTATGAATGAAATAATAAATGATATTAATTTTTTTTATGATAAAGGTGACTTGATAATTATCATATCTAGTCTCATTGTGATAATGAAAATGAAAATGAACATTCTTGTAACTATTTAAATATTTTTCAAAGTAAGATAAAAATAATATGTTTTATTATAAAAAAACTATAAAAACTTTTGAAATAGAAAGTTAATAAAGTAATAGGATGTTTTTGATTTCCAAAAAAAGGTATAAAATAGTTCATAAGATAATATTTTGACTCTACATGAGACATATAGATTTTAGTTGATCCATTGGAACAACCATTGCACTAGAGACTTTGAATAGAGATGAATTAGTGATCACAAACTTCTACTAACACTGTGACACAACTCTTAGTTCAGGTAAATTCTTATGGTTTGTAATTATATAATCGATGAGGTATTAAGGTGTCATATTATGCATGTATTGGTTGTGCATATTTCTTTCCAAGATAGATTGTTTTAGGTAGAGGATGAAGGGATCCTATAGTGATGGGATGAGTTTTTACTTTGTGGGAAGGAAAGAAACACATGAAGATCATGAAGGGAACATATTTTGGAGGATAGAGTTGATTAATCACCTATTTACAAGTATTTCTCTAAGATTAGTTGATTCAATGATCATTCAGTTCACTATGGTGGTGGTGAAGTATGATAACATAATTCATGTGGTCATTCTAAGATTACATCCCCAATGAGGGATATAATTATGAATTGAATTGAACATATAGAATAACTTTATATCTATTCTAGAATATTCGATGGATCCCACAGAACACAAAGAGTTGAATGTGTAGTTGGAGGACTTGTAGAGGAAGGGATTTTTCAGACAATGTGATTCCCCCTAGGTATCCACAATGTTTTCTTCTAAGAAGTTGGATGATAGCTTTAGATAATATGTGTATTATCGTCGCTTGAAATATGAGACAATGAATAATAATTTTCCACTACCAAGGATTAATGATCTCTTTTGTAAATTGAGATGGTTGAGATTATTCTAAATGATTGACCATAGATTAGGCTGTCACTATTTCTGAGTACAGGATGATGATATAAGGAAGAGGAAATTATGATGTCTCTATGGTAAATATGATTACTTGGTGATGACTTTTGGCCTGATGAACACTCTAGTAGTGCACATAGGACTTATGAACAAGATCTTTAATCCTTTTTCAGACCAGTTTGTGGGGGTTTTCATTTATGATGTCATAGTTTACTACTCATCTAAATAGAATCTTGGGAGTCACTAGAGGATGGTTATAGAAATAATTATAGAGAAAACTATTTATATGAGACTCTAAATGTGTTAAGTCTAGTTTTAATAGATATACATTCCTGGAAAAGTCATCCTAGTGGGTGGTGTAGCAGGGAACCTAGTGAAGATTGGGGAAGTGTTATCTTGGGATCCATCTGAAAACATGATCATGGTGCATAGATTCCATGGGTTGGTTAGATATTATAAGAGATTAATGCCTTATTTCTCTGGGATATCTGATCCTCGGATTTCTCTAACCTAAAAGGGGTGGCCTTTTTCATAAAAAAAAGTGGCAATATGCCGTTTATGAGTTTCAAAAGAGATATATGAATGATCCCATCATGAGATTTCCAAAGGAGGGAGTCAAGTATTTTTGGTTCTACAATACATCAAGAACCTTGATTGGTAGTGTTATGATGAAGATGTGGAAAGTGATTACCTATGGTTCTCAAAACTTAAGGCCACATGAGTTAAACTATCTTACACATGATCTAGATTTTTATGTGGTATTCTTCTCCTTGAAGATGCAGTGACACTATTTTATGAGTGAGCATGTTATCATATATTCTGACCATATAAATCTCAATTATATCTTCTCTAAGAGGGATATTAACATTATAAAGAGAAAACAACTAGTGTTCCTTTAGGATTATGACTTCAAGATACTTATATTCATGGGGATGGGAATGTAGTATAAGATGTTCATAGCAAGAGATCTTGTTCACAATTGTTGACAAAGCCTTCAGAGCAATTAGCCTCATTTCATATTTCCATTGTAGAAAATGATGGGGATATATATCTATAATTGATGATTGTTACATCACTACTTCTATATCATGTTAAGGAGGCCTCACATGGATACACCAACTGTGATACCTTTCAAACTTAGATATTCATTTGATATACATATGATGGATTTTCTAAAGGTGGGTAGCACACAATCATTTTAGAGAATAGACAATGGTGGAAATAAAGTTGTGTGAGGAAGTTATAATAGAGTTTCATAAGTGACATTTGGTAGTACATATAGGAGTGAATATAATGTACTTGGACCTTCAATGTTAGTTTTAGTGTCATGGTACGAAGAAGGGTGTATCATATTTTTTATCTTGATGCCTCACTTTTCAGTAAGTGATGGCCGAACACTAGGATCCAGTGGCTTTAACTCAACCCATTAAAGTTCTATTGTGGAAGTTATATGGGGTATATATGGACTTAATTAATGAGGTTCTGTGGATATCTAGTGGAAACAATGTAATCTGAGTGATCATAGATTAAATCATCAAGTTGATCCACTTCTTATCTATTTAAAACCATAATTTAGTAGAGATTTCGAGATTCATTTTTTTGTAACAGATAGTCCATATCTACGGTGTTCCATCAATGATCATTTCAGATTGTTACGCTTGCTACACATTGCAATTATGGAGTGGATTTCAGCAGTCCATTGAGATTTTCATTCACTGGTTCATGTTGATTCACCCATAGACCTATGATTATACTAAGTGGACTATTAAGGACCTATATGTTATTTTGGGAGAATTCATGTTAGACTTTCGACATACATCGGAGGATCACCTACCCTTGGTGGAGTTTTCATACAATAATAACTATCATTACACCATTGATATCACACAGTTAGTGGATTTTTATGGCAGACCCTATAGGTAACCATTTTATGGATTGATATAAGAGGGTCTACAATCATGGGATCAAAGTTGGGTCAAGATATGATAAAGTATGATTAGATCATCCATGAGTGTATGAGGACTAATAAAATCTATACTAATCTCTATACATACTAATGAAGAATAAATTTGGAGATCAAATAGTGAGACCATGTGTTCCTAAAGGTCTCACCTTAACATGGATTTTATAGATTTGGAAGAGGTCGAAAGTTATCTTTGGGATTCATTTAACATTTATAGATACTATATCGGGTATGCAAGTTGGAATTACACATAGACCTACCACAATTGTTAGACTTGTTACATGTAATCTTCTATATGTCAAAACAGAGAATGTACATGCATGACCCATAATATTTTATCGAATGGGTTGAGATGGACATTGAGTCTGTGGATAACTTTATTGATTACCTAGTAGAGATGAAGATTTTTAGGAGAATATACTTCATGGTTTATTGATACTATTGGTTCATATCTAGTAGTTGAATGGGAATATTATATAGAGAACTAGTGAGTGGAAGCCCTAGATGTGAGCTCACTATACACATCTTCTTAAGTAATATTTTTCTCTTTGTAGGATTAAAGGAACCAGTTTGTGAACAATATAACATCTCTATCCTCTCATGAAAATATTTGAAATATAACTAGTAATATTTTCATATCCCAATGCTGAGATGGTGTAAGTTTCTGAGGCCTGGTAAGCATAATGTTGTTATCCTAAAAATATTAAAATTTTAATATAATGTGAAAATTAATCTCCAAAAATAGTTGAAAAAATAATGAATGGGGACTCAGATGGGAAATATGAGAGTAATTTTGACTCTATAAATATGGTTTTACCCAAGGTATGACATAATCCTTTATGACGTTATGCGTTTTATTAATGTGATGTCATAGGAAAAAAATTAATAAATGAAAATAATTATTTAATTAATTTTATTATGTTTTTAAATCAACATATTTACCTTCTATAATTATGATGTTATATCCAATTCATGGGGTTATCATCATAACATTGAGAATTGAGAGATTGCATTGGAGGATGGTTTTCTGAATAATGGAAGCAGATCAGGGATCAGTATCAATAATGAAATTGATGGATATCCCCACTAAAAATGACACATATTCATTCTTCATCAATGATATATACAACCCAAGGATGGGAGTTTTATTTATTTTTATTTATCCGATTTTGATTTCCGATTTCGAACATGAAACAATTACCCAAACAAGATTGGTTTGTAGATCGATGGATGAATGATAATTAATATCAGTTGATAAATTTGTTGATTCTTCCTTCTTGAATCTAATGAAAATGAATTATGGAAATCCTAAACATCGTTGAGGTCCATTCCTCCTTTGTGGTTACAAATTTATCCCCAGTTTCGTTACACGATTCATCGATGGTATTTCATTGGATGATAGCCTGAAAATTACCCAAAATTTTGTCATTATATTCCCATTCTTTGACATAAATTATTTATACCACGGGTATAGTTTACGATTGAGGGTGTGATGAAAATTGTGGTAAATTGGAGGAGGATTGAGATACAAGTTGTTATCCTCTGTAGTGTATGGGGAATGAGATGAAGATGGGGTGTAGTAGATAATGTTTTCACAAGAAAAGAAGTGTCCAAAATCTTGACACCAATGAAGACTAAGCATGGATGAAATAGACTTGTAATCCATGGGTGGGATTTTTAGTGGATATAGTAGTGGTGGAAGTGTGGATACCATAATACATGGTGTATATGAAAAATAACACATTTCATGTGGGGTATATTGGTATTGTGATAGGGTTGAATATGAAATAAAATATCACACGCCCTATGACAGATGTCACATGATGTGTGACCCAATATTCATGACTCAGTGTATATTTTTGGATTACATAGGAAAAAACATAGTTAGAGACATAAGAATGGGTAGAGTACATGGTCATTTCCAAGTACATCATCATGTCCAATTATACATTAGCATGGAAAGGTATATGAAAGTATCATCCGTTGTACATAAAAACAAGTAGATAAAAACATGCAAGGACATAGGCAGGTCTATGTTTAGAGGTATACAAAATATACCCTATATACACATCACGTACTTCTTATGATATATCCTAGATACATTTTTTTCTCAATATAAACCAGGTTCAGTTGAATGTGATTCATTATTCTATCCCTATAGGGGTACTGTGTGACACTACAATCTCAGTATACGATTATGATCCCCTATACAGGTTTTGTTTCAGATACAGTTCATGGTATCCCACTATTAGTCTTGTGATGGTAATCCTCTATCATATCCATCCTAGGTGAGGTTTTTTGAATTTGTGTGACCACCATGCATAGGGAATCCATTCCTTATCAAGAATTTTGATCCTGTGGGGTTGGCATCATCCTCTAGTGGTCTTAAATGTGTTGCCTTATCTCGGAATTGTGATATTATAGATCCAGTGTGTACTTCTTGGTTGACTACCAATGATCGTGACATATTAGATGACTGTTATCAATGAAAACACGGCTCGTGGATTGAATACGCCTAGATCAAGCATTAACATCAAGCCCCATGAATATTTCCTAGGGATTAAAGTATTGGTTTAAACCACTTAAGACCTATTTTCTATTATAAGCATATCGTGGTTTAATCATGATTAAGTTTTTGTATCAGTTATTTATTTTTATACATATATGTTTGAGATTATTACACTTGATAAAGTATTCTTATTGATTTCAGGGTGTCCTAAAATGTATTTTAACAGTCACACTTGTATGGGATCTACCTACACATGTCGTGTCTTATGGAGATGAAATTATATTTAAAAGAGTCCTAGGAGGACCATGATTTGGTAGAGTATAGTATTGTTCTAGAAAGACTAGTGTTCTAGTGGGTGTTTTATTTGGTAGAAGTCCCCTCATTCTGGGAATGTTAGACTCTCTAAATGTTTTGTTGGGATTATATTTTCCCCCTCTATATCACTTTCAATACATTTTTCGTACTTTGGTTGGAGAATATAGATGATCCATACATTGGTATTAGTTGTGATTTATTTTTATCATTGTATGATATTTGGGATGTGTGTATGTATATATGTGCATAGGGTTATGCCTCATATGTATGGTATATGACATGATTCATCCCATTGGTGTTTCCAAATTTAAGATAAGATAGTTTTGGGAATTTGAGATATCTTTTATACTAAAAAATAGATTTGGCCGCATGTATTTATCATAGGGATATATATTATATATATATATTTCAATGAGACATGTATTTAGATATTAACATGGTAGATACATGGTTATTTGGAAATTTAAGATAAAATATTTTATGTCTTATCTATTTTTGAAAACCGAAACCATGAAATATTGAAAAGGAGAAGTAGCTGCAGTGAAATGAAAAAAAATATTTACTAAAGATGTATTCCATTGAATTCAAGAGTAAAGGGGCCACCACAATTGTTGTAGAATATGTGGTTCCTCATGAATTGAGAACTAGGCATCGATGGTGGATTCTTAATGTGATGGGATACTGTGTTTGCAGTAGCATATATAACACATCAACATTGAGAAGGTGAAAACATCAATGAAATTATAATGATTGAGGCCATGAATCAAGTGTATTCTTGATTATGGAGATCAAGTGACACTTTCTAGTTGTTGATCGATAGTACATCATGAAGGAAAGAATTTGAGAGAAAAAAGTACTTTGGGTTTCTCAAGACGGTAAAAAATTGATACATGTTCAGACAAAGATCATCAAGGTAGTGGTGTTTTGTTGACAAACGGGTGAAATATTGTCATAGATGGATCTTTCGAAGATGGATTTGGTGATATTATTTTCAGAGAGATGAAAAAGATATATCAGAGTGTTTCTCGCACAAATTTTTATATTCCTTCATTTTTAATTCTTGTTTTTGAATTACTTGGATCTATATGTACTCTCTAATTCAGAGTGGATCTTTTTATATTTCCTTGTTGTTTTTTAATCTTCCACATTAGGGGGTTTTCCTATGTTAAAAATACTGCATTCAAATATTTTATTTTTCTTTATATTGATTCCATATTTCGTCATGTTTTTCAAAAATTGTTTCAAAAGTTATTTTCATCTCTAGATCAAGATTATCCTCAACAAGTGCTATTAGTGGTGATGGTTCGAGCTTGTAATTTGTCGTGAATTTTTTTGATTATATGAAAAGGATCAATAAAGCAAGAAGAAGGATGGAGTTTGGAAAATAAGTTTGTTTAAGAGTGGTATTATAGGTCTTACACCAAATTATTTTCTTCAGAATCTTTTAATAACGAAAAAATACCAAAAATGAATGATTAAGGTGATGTACTATCAGCTCTAGAATTAGAGAGGGGGGAAATTTTTTCTTACAGGTGGAACAAATTATGTGGTGATAACATTTATAGGGTATCCATTTATTTTTTGGTTTTAGTGTTGTTTTATAGGGAAGTGAATACTCATATTTGATGAAGAATTAAACATTTGAATTTTTATATGGATATTCAGGTTTCAATCATTGTTACAAAAGGGAATAATAAATTTTTTATTTAAAGGATGATGGTTAGTGCAATACCAATTAGATTTCAGTCCAACTGAGTTGTGTCATATGGTTACTTCATTGATGTGATGAAGGGGGGGATTGAAAGGATTCATCCTGGGATTGTTTTTGAATTTTAGATTAGATAGTTTCTAAATTTGACATATATTTTATCTTATGACATAAATAAGGATACATGTGTTGATCATGGTGATATATATCATATATATATATTTATGATATTTTTTTAAAATTAACATGGTAGATACTTGGTGATTTTTAAATTTTAGATATACTATTTTATTTCTTATCAATTTTTGAAAAAGGAAACTGTGAAGGATTTAAAAGGGAATTTAGCTATTGGTTAATGGATAGGGAGAGTTTCTCAAGATTTAGTTCATGGATATCAAGAGTAAAGGGTTCAATGCATTTGTGGTAACCCATATGGGTATTCATCAATGGATAACGAGGTATTGATGGCGTATCTATGATGTAATGGCATACTGTATTTATGGAATCACGTTGAACTCATCTACATTGAGCAGGTGAATATAAGAAATGATGTGATCAATGATGAGGGCCATGTATTGAGGGTCTTATTGATTTCCTTGATCAAGAGAATTCTCCTGATAGATGATCATAGGTGCATCATGACGGTGCGATCATGAGAGAGAAAAAAATTCCTTTGGGTGTTTCAGGATTGTGTGTGGCCAATGCATGTTCATATGAAGATCCATAAGGTATTTCCATTTTTGTAGATAAAAGGGTGGAGTTTTACCATAGATGGATATTTTGATCCTGGAATTGGTGAGATGTTTTTTAGAGTGATTATAGAGGCATATCGGGGTGTAGTTTTCACATAAGTTTTTCTATCCACTCATTTCTAATTAATGATTAGGAATTCATTTAATTTTTGTGTAATCTCTAATTTATAGTGGATATTTCAGAATTTCCTCATGGTTTTTTAATCCTCTTCATTGGAGGGATTTCCACATTAAAAATCTCGTGTGATATTTTTTTACGTTATATAACTTCTATATTTAATTAGTTTTTTCTCAAATTATTTAAGAAGATATTTTCAACCTGAGATCAAAATTCTCCCCAATAGGATATGACTACTCGGTTTGGGTCACCATCCCTTGATGTATTAGAGGTACAATTAGGGTTTTTATACATTACTTATTGCTATCCCAGAGAGACCTGATGTTTTGGTTTAGGAACTATCCTTCACTATTATTTTCTGTAATTAATATTTTTGGTCTTTTCATATTGAAGTTGTAAAAAAAATGATATTGTTTTTATATTTGGTGTAAATGCATGAATCGAACGAAATAAAGAAAACACACTATTTTGTGTAAAAGGTAACGATCTTAAGAATTTTATGGATTTATCTATTTTTTGCTTAATCATTTAAGTTCATTTAAATAAACAACTCAATATAATTAATTTATTACCCTCCTTTCACTTATTTAGTAGTATAATACACACCTGAGAGATCTCTAATACATATCAAGTTCCACTTCTTCCTCAATATAATGGTAGATCAAACCTAAATTGACAATGCACACCTTCTAAGAATCCAACCTTATTGCATGCACTTTATCCATTACCACCTGTACTCTAACATATGAAGTGTTAGTTTATAGAATTATGGGAGAAGAGATAGTGAAATAATATAGTGGATCTAATCCCATAAGAATTTAGTAGTGGAAATATCTTATCCAAACCCTTTAATTCCCCCATCTAACTATAAAGAAAAAACAAATAATAATAAAAATTAAAATGAAACTCCTATTATCCCAAACATCCATATAAAAGAAGACCCGCAATTATTTATCCTCCATTATAGAGTTATAGAAACTCATAATGGTATAGTAAGAATAAAATGATATAAGTGAGAAAGAAAATGAAAAAAAACTACATTTAAATTATATAGGAGAAATGTTACAATGTGGATAAACCTATACTGCTTTATTTTCTAGGATTATAAGTTAAGGTTTCAAAATAGGTTGAAAAGTATTTTCACAAGAGGGGATTAGGGGTTTTATATATATAGTAGTAGGGGTTTTTGTTCATAAATGGATGTATTCCAAGTAAGAAAAGCATTTGAAATAAGAATATTCATTGTAGTAGTTCTCCAATATTTTTTTCCAGTTTAAAAATTTTCAAAATATTATCATGATCATCATATGGTTCTATTTATATCGATGTGTAACATGTGTTAAGGCTATGACAATTTTTCTCATTTTGGTCAAATAAAATGAAATATAGATATTCATTATGTTTGATATGCATTAATACAACCACATGTATTTTGATGGGATTAATGAAATATAGAGTCATAAATTATATGGGTTGAGTAGGGATAAAGGGATATGATTGTTATCATTTGTATTATAAACAATAGTTGACTGGTTTATAGTGGATTGATATTGTTATAACAAGAGCATTACAGTCTGAGAGTGTGTTGGAAGGATGTGATTTATGTTACTAGGTGAAGAGGATGATGAAAAAGTTTTTGGAAAATGAAATCTATTGGAATTATTTATATATAGAATTTTCTTATACTTATATACTTTTTTATAGCCTTTAAAATTAATGAGTTAATAATTAGTTACGTTAATGTATTCAAACACAATAGTACTATGGTCTTGGATACTCTTACATAATGAATTTCCTATGGTGGTTATTCTAATGTAGAGTCTCAACTAAGGTAATGTTACCTAAATTTTCTCCACAATATATATTCTAACATAGTATTTGTTTTATCCATATTTATCCAATATAATACTCATTTTATATGATGTAGCCTTTTTTACTCTTTGTTTATTATCAATAAACATCTTGATTTCTAGGATTTATTCATATATTGTTTGTATTATCTCATATATAATTTTTTAAAGGAACTATTGATGTATTTTTATATAACTTCTACATACTCCCTATTAGTCCGACATAATTGCTACAAAATCCATTTTACTCTTACAAATACCTTTATTCTCATGTAATAGTGACATGAGAAATCATCCCAGCACAATTTCAAGGATATTTACATAAACGTTTAATTATGGAATACAAATATAATCACTAATAATAATATCTTACTGTATTTTCATAATAAACTTTCAAATAGTCCTTAAAAATAAATATGTGATAATTGAACTTATATTTTGAAATTCAAGGGGATTATATAATTTAATTAAAACACAAAGATAAAATTTTTTTCCCTTCATACATATCTTTTTTCACTCATAGGAAAAATCATTACCCTGACCAAATCCACATAAATAATAATAACTCTATAATGTTCAAAGATATTTTTCAAAACAGAAATATCTAATCTCGTTTTTGAATATAAAGTATCTTTCATTTTATATTATAACATAAATATTAATTTAATATCAAGAATAATTGCATGACATAATCAAAACCTATATCACATTGAAATACATTTCACTCCTCAAACAAGAAAAATTAAATATGGAGTTATGCTCATGCTTGGAAAAATCCTGTATCAACATAATCTTGTGAAAGTTATAGTTCTCCAAACAATGAGACACACAAACTTATTTAATCATGAGGTATTTTAAATTTTTTTCTAATTTGGTAAGTATTGGTAGGATATATTTTAAAATTTTAAGGCTAAAAATATGAGGTTTTACTATTAAATAAAATGCATGAATATTCATGTAACATCATAGAAAATTACTCGATCAATACCTATTAAAATGTGAATCCCATACAATTCCATTTTATGGTCCATGAGTAATAAAAATGAAAAATAATTAAATGGTCTAATCCTTATTATCCCCTATTTTTTATATGAACACATATGTTTCTTTTCTATTTTATTATGTACACTTTTGATATATATATTTTTTCCCTAAAGTGGAGTGGTATTAAATATCTATATATATTGAATAATTATGACTCATTACCATTTTAAAGCCCAAAATTATAAATTCACCATTATTATCACACATAAAATGAATTGATTCCTATAGAACACACATGGAATGTCTTTCCCCAACACTAACACTTGAAATAGTCATTCAATTATATTAACAGTGAATTTAAAAAAGGTTTTATGTAAAGGGTGTGCCTCAAGGAAAAATATGGATATCCAAATAAGATCTTCAATCCTATTTAAAAAATTTCATAAACTATAAATAATTCATAAATAAATAATCTCAAGTTTTAATTTTTATACAAAATCTTTGTTTGTCTTATGAATGTGAGAGTATTTGGAAGAATATATCATTACGGTTTAGAATACCACTCAAGATTAGAAATATAATTTTTGTCAGAATTCATGGTAATGATTCTCAATTTTATTTCAAAATCATAAAAATATTTTAAAATTAAATTAAATGAAAAACATCAAAATCAAAAATCATTTCAAAGTATTTTTTAAAAAAAATAAGGAAAAAATAAAAAAATAACTGATGAGTGAAAAAATTAAGCTGGATATTCATTTATAATTGAATTTTCTAAAAAATGAAAAAAAATTAAATATATAAAAACTATTAAGAAAACATTACACCCCCACCCATGGGAACACTTCAATGTTACTACCCATCCTTTAAGTGTAAAATTTACGAATTTTCTAAGTTAATATAATAAGTTAATGAAATATAATCAAGTTTTTATTCGACATATTGTGGCTTGAGTTAAGCTCTTAATGAATCCTTTTCCTACTTGTGAAAAAAAAACAAAAAAAACATGAGAGTTTTGTTAAAAGATAAAATAAAAATAAAACAAAATGTCAAAAAGAATTGGGTTGAACCCCCAAGTAGTTACAAGGTTTTTAAATCCAACATCTCAATAATACCAACTATTATCTTCTATCTATATATGGATTTAGAGTATGTTATTTGAACCACCAAATTTTTATTCTTTCAATTCTCATACAATTATACGAGATATCGACACACCATTGAATAGGTTGTAATGTTTTTACTCCCTTAACTGTGAAATATAACTTGAGTGGTGAGGTTTATAGAAAGTATGGATCATCAGCCCCTATCACTGATTCTATGGTTTTTTCTTCCTTTGTATAAAGGTAATGATTCATTGACATTTCATATGAAATTTATTTTTTGGGGTAAGTTATTCAACCATTAATTTTAAAAAAAATTAAAAATTGATGAATTTAAATCCAAATATCATCTTTAATCAATTTAGCATGGTTATACCTCAAGAAATTACACCCTGAATTTTTATTTTTTGAAAGTGTTGTGGAGAAGTCATTAATTTAAGGTGAAAAGTTATTGTATAGTATGGAATAAACATAATAACTCGGGCTTATCACACATGTATATTATATATTTTTAGATGAATATTAACTACATTACACAAATAGACACTTGAGAACTATAATAGTTTAGTTACATTGGAAACTTAGATCACAATATTCTTATCTAGTGAATGATCTTCATTTTTCCCATAAATATCATTCCATTTAGTACTATTCATATAAATAATACACAATAAACCTTTCTTTATAACATGGGGAAGTGAAACATAAGAAATGGTCAGCTCAAATTCTTAGTAAGGATAAATACAAGAGATATATATGGATGATCATATGAAATCATAAGATAAGAATAATGGTACATTATAATAATCAAAACTTATGATGTTTATTAATAACCTATCATAGATCATAAATATGATTCATGGAATAATCATTGGCAGTTCAGATGACAAGAATCACAGTAGAATGAAAGAACATGATCCATGAGAGCATAACATTATAATAATTCATATATTTGTGGAATTAACACAAGTATATAAAATATTATGTCAAGGATTCCCACCAAGACATTCATAAAATGTTTTTCTTGGTCTAACAAACTATATACCTGCTCAAGAAATGGGATGACCTTCACTATACCCTATTTCAAGCTTGGGATAACCGCCAGTGTAACTAGATTTCTGGGCTTGGGCTAACCACCAGTGTACCCTCATTTTTAGGCTTAGGATAACCACCCAAGTACCCTTTGAGCACATACAACATTTATCATCACCTAATCCATTGTACGGAGATATATTTCCCACAAATTAAATACTAAAAAGCATACACATGTATGCCGCAAGATCTTAAACCATTAATCACTTCATAACCCATAAAAGGAAATGAGTTTCATGAATATTTCATTGTATCATAATCTATGTAAATGTTATATGTTTCATAATCATTTCATTGTGTTATTATAGAATAAACCATGAAAAAGAGTGTTTTTTCAAAAAAAATCTATCATTTTATAACTCATGGAAGATAAATTGTTTTCATAAACATATTGTCATGATAAACCAGTTAGATAAAAAATAATATTGGTATTCATGGTTCATATCACTATTAAAACATAGATACAACAACAAATTTCATCTTATATGGAAAATTATTCTGAATGATCATTTAAAACATTTTTTTAAGGAAAATAAAATTTCTTTTAAAATCATTTTTTAAACATAAATCATTTTTGAAAATTTATTTCTTTGAAAATAAAACTAAATTATTTTTAATTTTGTTTTAAAAAATCAGTTGATAAATTTGTCGTGGAAAATATAATTTATTATTTTAAAAAAATCTTAAAACATAAATTATTATAAAATCCTTATCTTTGAAAAAAACCTTAAAAAATTATTAGTGAATATTAAAATAAAATATTGGTCATGATGTGAGATAATTTCATACACATTAGGATAATGATTCCATTAAAATTTTTGATAAAATAAATATGAGATCTATTTGGAAATGGACTTGAATATTCCTCTAAAAAATATTTTCAAAATTTAAATCAGGAGTAATAAATTATTTAATAAATACTTTAAAAAAAATTTAAAATCTTTTTTGAAAAAATGGTTTTGGAAAGAAATTTGTTTTCAACCAAAAATCTAATTTTTCTTAAAATAATTGTTTTTGAAATCTTGAGTATATAAAGAGAATAAAGTGAAAGAAAATTTTATTATAAATAAATAAAAACTAGAGAAAAACATTCACTAGTTTCTTGATATATGGATCATAAGATTTTATCATAAAAAATATAATCATAAACAATCCCGATAAAGGATGAGATTGTTCCACAAAATCCATACAACTTAAATAACATTGAATAACTATAAGCATGAATGGATATAATTAATTGAAACATATATTATCATGAAAATTAGTGTATTAATGATATAGCATGATAAGGTGCATTATATACACCTTATAGAAGAACATAGGTTCATACCATAACTTATGCAGCATTGGTAACTCATGAACTGTAAACCCCATGAAAGAGTGATTCTATAATGGATAAGAAAATAAAAGTAATATTCATGATAATAATAACAAAATAAGTTAATATTAAGAATATACAAAACATTAAATGAATAGGTGGGAATACGGCATGTGTCTTACAGAAGTAAAAAAGTGAGGCAAAAATATATAACATGAAGTCTTGAATTCCATCATACTAATTGAAACCTCATTTATAATAAATATATGTTTATTATAAATATATTAAAGAACCAAAAATATATATATCTTACAATATATGATTTTAATTATGAACTTTTATTACCTTTTTATTGACAATTCCATGTTAAAGCCATATTTTGAAAAATACCTGCTTTATTTTATGTGCATGTTTTTGATCTGTTATTTCTTGTCCTCTTTCATAGATCATGGATTCATAATATTAAAAATTATTACCATTATAAAAATATCATATATATTTATTATATATGTATTTATAGTAATCTATAAAATTTATTGGTAGAAAATAAAATACAAAATTCATGGAGATGGTATGTCGTATATAGACATGAACGCTGTTTCAATTTTTTTTGGAAAGAAAGAATGAAAAATAAATGATATACATTTTAATTCTATAGATTTTTTATTTAATATATATTATAATTTTATATTAAATACAACCTTAAATCATTCCATTTAAAGAGTGAACAGATAACATTACTTCATTAGGTGACAATCCATTGTATAGATGAATGATGTTATCATATTCCCAAAATGTGAAAAGTGAGATTTATGGATGATATAGAAATTATAGAATCATAATAAAAACATAAATATCATATATAAAAAATAAATCCATCATTAATTCAAAACATGATAGGTTGTAATGAAAAAATTAACGACATAGATTCATTAGGCGGTAGTTTATCATACACATGAATAATGATTTTGTAGGTATGGTTTCTTACTAACCTATGAATGGACTAGACCCCATGCGTGATACTATGGTCCAATTGGTGACACTTCATGCGGGCACGACTATGCTCAACCCATGCCACCTTCAGGTTAGCCAGGGATGGTTCCCTCAGTGCGGTTGACCTTGAGTCCCACATGTTCTTGGGTCGACCTGGCCTAGGCTTGCTTGATGGTTGGCCACATTTTTTATGAAACCCCTAAAAAATATAGTACAAAATTCATGTACACTTGTTACTTTAAATATTTAGGTCCACCTTTAAATGTATAACTCTAAGACTCTTCCAAACTTCTTCTATTCATCCTTAGAAATATTCTCCTTCCAATGTTTGTTTGGAAAAAAACTTTTAAAGAACACTTAAATAATACTAGAATGGATGATACTTCAATGTTGTTGACAATTTATCACCATTTATACACGTGTTTACAACTTTTTAATAGTGCCACAATTGTTTTATTTTAATCAACACAGATAATTTCCCAAGCATGGCATCCAATGCTATGAATTGATAATAATTATCTAGCTATCATCACTTCAAACAATCTCCATTAACATTGGAGTTCCTTCCTCATTTTGACCATTATTGATAACTTTTGAAAACAAATACAACATATACACAATGTGTTACCAAAAATAACCACCTTATTAGTTTTTATAAATACTTCAAAGTTATTTCTCAAATTAATGTGTCAATATAAAAATGAGAATCATCTCTCTCACCTTCACTTATTGCCCTCCCCAAAATATTCATTTCACTTATATCCCCATTATTGAGAACAAATAAAAATTTCACAGTAGACAGGGTATCAATTCATACTTACGAAATGTTCCATCCATCATTTCAAAATAAGTCTACTTAAGACAGGCTCGGTGTAGAAAACAAGATGATTTGATTTAGACAACAATGTTGTCCACCACTTATCATGATACCTCATGAAATGAGAACTTATATAATTTTCCTTGATGGTTTTCCACTTTCATACTAGGCCATGGACAATAGATGTGATATGAATCATTCCAGGAACAATCAACCATAAAATCCACCACTCTCTTAAAAAAATGTATAAAAATCATTCAATTGTAATGGTATGGATATGTGACCTTAAGGTGTTACCATTATTCTTATGTAATAGAGTAATTAAGTCAGTCCCCCTTTATTTAATGGTCTTTAATTTGGGTAACCAAGGATGATAGATTAATAAATGACATATCCTTTCTAATGGAATGATCTTCAATCAATCTTTAAAGTACAATAATTTGATACCAACTGATGTTGATAATAATTGAAATAATAACTTTGGTTGCGTCTTCATATACCTCCCCCTCAAGGGAACACTTTTAATCACTAATTTTCAGGTTATCCCCCTGAGATATTGCTTTACCTTCAATTCCATGTATTATAAGAAAAAATAAAATACACAATGATTTAAGGGAATAAGGTGGATCCTCCTTGCATCGTCAATGTGAATGACATGATTGAGATGATTTTCTCAACCTAGATGCTCCATTATTCACACATTAACATTTGATCTTCAATTATGATTTTGGTTGTGTGGATCTTATTAGTTATTCCATATATTTGTGTTTGAGGATTGATTATTAAAGATATTATAAAGAACTAGAATATCCTGGTGCAACATTCATCTTCTAAGGAAATTCTTCTTGAGATGGAATAAAAGCAATGAAATTTCAAATAGTATGACTAAACTTGTTTCACCTCACACACAAGAATTATTTGTCCTAATGTGAAATACTATTTTTGATTTTTCAAACTAGCCTCACCTGGTGTATCTTCTATTTCCCATATTTTTTCCAAATCATATAACTGGATAACCAATATGTTCTTAGAATTTGAGGCATTATGATATTATGTTCCATAAGGATTATTTTTAGTGACATCCTTTTTAGTAGTTCTTTTGGATGAAACACCCTTCACCTTGATGGATTTATAATCCAAGGAAATCTTTCTTGTTGTTCTTGGAGTCTACTTGGGAGAATTTTCTTTTGTAACATTCTTCTGATTTCCTCCCAAGGGTGATTCTTTTTTAATATCCAACTTTGGTGAACTTATTTTCTTATCAGCTTTAAGTATCTGATTAGATTTACATGTATCAACCTTATGACAACTCACATGGCATATATCAATGATGTTTTCATGAATTCCAAATATTTTTTATATATATAATGATGCTTATGGATATATGGACATTGCGTCTTCCTCTCTATATTTCTCCCTCTTGATATAAGAATTACATATTCTTTTTAATTTAAGTGATTGTGCCTAAAAATCTAATGCACAATGCCCAGATCTTTTGCAACACCAACATTTACAAAAAACCTTGTCTTCTTGATATTTATGTATAAGGTTACCGACCCTTATTGTTTATTTTTCTTGCTCTATGTGGGGAACCATATTTCCCCATATTCATCCAATCTACCCTAGGCATGTTGGTAGGTATCCCATAACCTTTCTTCATCCATAGTTTTTTTAAACGTTTACTTCCTACCTGCACCGCTTGTGGAAACACATTTAGAAACATGAGTACAAGATCATTCAGATGGTACCAGAACATTATCATATTATGTGATATATCAATGAGTAAATCCATGATATTCTTATTACACATATAAATTATTTTGATAGTGGTCTCCTTCAATGAACATTTAATATCATCACCAACTTTCACCTTTTTTGTGATGGCCCAATATGCATCTTCTCAAAATTAGCACACTGAGTATCCAATTTTAGATATTCCATATTAAGGATAATATTTTTTCTTCAATCATGAACATATTCTCTTTAATAGTATTATTTAATCTTTTAACATCCACTTAATTCATAAAAAATTTGTTTTGTAACATAGAGTCATGTTCTTTGATCTTCTTTGAATTTTCATCCAAATATAACTCATTTACATCAGTTCCCATTTTCAACTCATATTTAAGTGTATGGACATCCACTTCCAATTACTTACTAAATCAATCATTTTATTAAACTTAATTTTACAAATTTTAGGAACTCAATTCAAATTCCCTCTTTTTTTCTTCAAAGGATCCAACTTTTCTAGAGAGATTTAAACATTTACAAATTGTTTCTTGTATGCCCTTACCAAAAAATTACTTTATTACTCTAATTGGAGGATATATTCTTTCATAAAATGAACTACTCCCCAAAAAGGGATGAACATTATTCTGTAATTCTATGTATAATAATTCTTAATCTTTAAACTGATAATTCATTTGAGGTTGTAGATTGATCATCACCACCTATTCTAGCATGTTCATTATAAGAATAATTTTCAAATATACTAACACATTCCTCCTGATAACTTGTGGTTGAAAGGAGTTATATCTTCATGTTCGGAACATGAGTCACCTTCTCATTCCATTCCAATCTTGATATGTCATTAATGACAACAAAGTATAGAAGACTAGATACTTACAGTTCTTTAGATAATATGGAATTCTTCTTCGAATTAATGTTCTCCTTCCATTTCCTATTCATCATGGTCTTGGTGGATATGGTATTTTTCTCAGAGAAAACCAAATATTCACTGAAACTACACTTCATTGATTAATCAGGAAAGAAAAAGAACTCTTTAAAAAATAATTACATCATTGTAGATAATTCAAAAGAGGTGAACCTGGATCTTATACCAATTGAGATGAATAGTTTGAGATTTTACTAACATTAGGGGGAGTGAATCAGGGATCTGTAATTTTTATACTAATTATAATATTTTATCCATGTATGTCTTAACCTATTAGTATCATGATTCTCAGATTATCTTTTCACTATATCATGAAATAATAAGAAAGTAGTGAACATAGTAAATTGTATTTTTATATGGTTCACCACTTAATAAGAGATGCTACATACTTTCCATGCGTGAGAAGGACTAGTGAATGGATAATACACTATAATGGGATAATATTTACAATGGTTTGTTTAGGTAAACAATCCATTGGAAAGTGTGGGTCCCTACACTTTGGAGGGTGAAGGGAAACAATCATATTCCTGAACTGATGATGAACTAGTCCAAATTGCAGCTTCCATACTGGTACTTTATAATATTCCTAAGAGAGTATTATTCCTTCTTAATAAGGTAGATTTTTTTATTGGTCACCCTTAGTGATATTCACTTAGTAACATGAAATGAAGTATACAAGAAACACACCTTTTTCTGTTCTTGTTCTTTAGTGAAATCCTGAATGTGAACTTCTTCTTCTTCTTCATTCTTCCTAAGATCATAAGACGAAATACTCTAGCACTTCGTCTTCTTCTTGTATAGAATCTCAAAAATAATTTTGATTATTCAGACCCTAAATATCAGATTACTTGGCACCATCCAAATAAACTTCTTCTCCTTTATTATTTTCATATATTCATGAGATCAGGCATGTGAAATTTAGTTGAACTATTCTCTTACACTTATTTTCTTCATGATGAAATTAATATTCTTTCAACTAGAGTGAACCCTTTTTACATATGCATGCAAGAATTTATATAATCTTAACCTTCAAATCTTCTTTCATTACAAGTTCGCACACAGACAACCCATTTTATATTCAAATAAAAAGTTCATGCATATACGTACCTTTGATTTTTATTCTTCTCTATCCTTTTTGCATGCACATGAATCATGCACAATGAAACACCATCCCGAATGGGTGTAGTTCTTGGAAAATTTATTCCTCCATCACATGCACACACAAATCCTAGGAATCTTAAAATAAATACAATTCATGATTTCATGTGCATACTTCCCATCACCACTTAATCTCTTTATTCACTAAACATGATCCCCTATCAGTTTTATAGATATATCCATGAAAATAAGAGGGTGTTCACCCCTTTTATTTTTGAAACCCTTGGGTTCACGAAAATCTTTCTTTATGCAACTTTTCAGGATTGCATAGAATTTTTTAAAGGCTTGTGGTTCTTAGATTTCTCCATTATATAGAATGACAAAAAGGGAATGATATTTTATGGAAAAGGTTCAGTCGGGTATGTGAGAGGTAGAATCCTATTATTCAGTGGGGTTTCTCCTTTTTACTAGTGATGGTCTCTCCCTTTTTAATGTTAAAATCCCTTAATATATTCCCTTTAAATATCTTCATCTAATAATCATGATTCTCTCTCTGAATTATCAAGATCTTTGGTTTTAATGATCTTCAAACTGACGTGAAGATATCCCAAATATCACAGATGTTTCCTTTTAAAATGAGAGGTCTATCTGTAAAGATATCACATGCATGAATTAGGAGTATAATTAAACACTCTCCACAACAGGGTTGAATCCTCTATGAATATTGGATGAGAGATGAGCCCTCACAACTCTATTTGCTTCATCCTTTTTTGAGATACCTTAATGCATGAAAGACGTAGATTTAATGCATGGTGTTGGTTCAATCATGAGACACTCTATCAATGGAAAGGGATAATCCATATAGGTCGGCCATCATCTCCGGTGAGAGATAGTGGCAGAGTCGTGTATTGGTGGGAGGAAGACGAAAATGGATGGGCTTATACAGATGTCGCTAGAGATCGATGATCATGGTTCAAACACATGAGGTGTGGATATAATGAGAGGCCTTGATTAGATTTGGAAGTGATGGATAAGGTGAGAGGCGACGATATCACATGAGATCCGATGAATGACTTATATTGATCAGTTTATTAAAAACTTCATCCAACATCAAAATAGAAATTTAGAGATTCCTCCGTTTATCAACCCAGCTGCTCCAATCGCAGTTGAGAATTCTCATCTCCCCCTCCATGGTACTGCCTTGTACCATGTTCTCTATAGCCATGATTTTCACCCACCTTATTCATAAATTATCCCCCATGCACACTTTCGTCGACCTATACACAACCATCTTTGTGTGCACGATAATGCCTAACCCCTGCCACCATCAGGCTAGCGAGGGCTGGTTCCCTCAGCATGGTTGACCTCAAGTTTCACATTTGCTGTGGTTGAGCTGGCCAATGCTTCCTTCAGGATTGGAAATAAATATTATGTAAGCCCATAATAAAAATTATTACCCAATGCATAAACACTTAGTAATTCAAATCAACATGGACACCTTCAAATTTAGAACTCCAATCCTCTTCCACACTTTTTCTCTTGATCCTCACAAATTTTATTTTTCTAATTCTTTGTGGAACAAGACTTACAAAGTGCACATAAATAATTTTCAAATGGATGATACATCAATGTTATAGACCATGTATCAGCTTTTCTATATGACTTTAGAACATAGTACCGATTCAAAAATTGTATGATTTGAATCATCATGGAGAATTTCCCAAGAATGGAATCCAATTATATGAAACCAAAACAATTCTCCAGGCATCATCACTTCAACCATTCTCTATTCACATTGGATTTCCTTTCAAATTTTGACTATTATTGACAAATATTGACAAAAATACAAATTACACACTATATGGTCCCAACATAATATACATGTTATTAGATAATCATGGTATAATAATAATTTAAGGGGATATAGGATGAAATAAAATAAAATTTCTCACTGAGTTACACTAACTCTTATTTGGATATACTCCATAGGTTATAACTGAAATCCTTAGAATTTTGGATCTATGTCCAAAATAACGATTCTAAGATGATGGGATGGATTTTGGGAAGTGATTTTGGCAGTTTTTTTCCTATCCAAAGGGTTTCAATTTCTGAAAAAGTGAGGAGAGGGGTGGCTTTTTAGAAGTGTGGGAGATGGCACACTTGGAATTCTGAAAAGAATTGGGTGCTCACAAAGTTTTCATATATAAATAGGGTAAACAATAGACCATTATGAAAACATATATGGTATATATATTGTAATAAAATAGTTTTTATACATGATTATAGGTTATTTTTACCCTTTTATTCTTAGTTTAACCCCCTTAAAATCAATTCTTACCTCAACTAAAGTAATTGATTTTTACTACATTGACTATTGAATTTGGTAAAAAATTCATTTGACCTTATTAGATAATATAAATTATTTTGATTCAAAATATAGAATCTATTTTTCTAAATTCCACTCACTGAATAATAAAATATTATTTTAAAATTAATCCCGCAAACCGACGAGAAATCGTGTTTTAATGAGAAAATGTTCAAAAGTTTATAATGTTTTAATATCTAAATTAAAGGTGAAAATCATTGAAAGACCTAATTTAAACTAATTGATATAAAATTGAACTTATTTTTCCATAAAACAAATTAATAATGTAATTTAAATATATAAATTATTTAAACAAAAAATCTATTTTTAATTAAAATTCAATATTTTTCACTGTTCATCCAAAAAATTTTTTTTTTTGAAAAATCCCAAAAAACATAAAGTAAGTTATTTTTATATGGCGATTAAAGAATTATTTATATCATTAAAATAAATTTCATAAATTTGTTAAATATTAGTTTTAAAATAAGTGTGCTATAAAAAATAAACAAAATATCTTTTTAATAAAATAGTGTTTTTAAGTATATAATTTGACTAATTTTTATAGCTTATGTATAAAACACATATAATTAATATTAAATAGTTAATTGAATATATTATATATAAATTTAATTAATATAATTCACCAAATGTGGTTTTTTATTTGATTGTGGAAAAACTCATTTTTATATAGAAAAATAGTCTTTTTCCGAAAAATATTTCCTTTCTTTTCAAATATTTTTTATTATAATTTATATTTAATTAGTCACAAAATAATTCATTATATATACATGTGTAAACTATATTTTAAAATTTTAGTTCATATTATTCATAAAAACCATTCCAATGGCTAGGTGATAAATATCATATTAAATAATGAGATTTTAATTGTATATTAGGTTTATTATAAACTCAGTGTTGTGTGTAACATAAAATAAACTTTGGATTGTGTGTAACACAATATGAAATTAGTGTTGTGTGTAATAAAAAATAAAATTATTGTTTTTAACATAAATCATCAAAAATATTAAATACATTTAATTAAATTCACAAAATATCAAGGTGTAACCTTATACCACAATTAAAATGACTTACACCATTGAAATTCATCTCAACTATTGATGTTTTAACATTTCAAGATTCCATCATAGAAATAAAAATTGTAAAAAGTAATAATAAAAATTCCCTAAAAAGGTAATTTTATAAACATAAGAGGTACCTAAAGTTACTCGTAACTAGGATTTCACATAGGACAACATATGTTGAAATTGTAGATTTTGGCATGGATTAAAATCATAAATAGTTATAGGGAGTGATAAAAAATCATTGATAATAATAAATTGGGTGATCTAGACAAGGTTAATGATCCCAATATCATAACTAGAATAGGTGTGAAAAAGTACATTGATATTATAAAAAATAAGGATAACTTGACAATAATATATTTTATGATCCCTTCCCTAAAGTTTAATGATTTTCATGAGTGGATATATTTACTTAATAACACCTACTTTCATTAGCAAAATATCACCCTTTGTTTGTGCCTTGATCAATTTAAACTTCATCTATTACTCAAAGAAATAAAGGTGAATTTTCTATACCGGAAGCACTAATATATCACAAGATCCTTGAATAAAATGACAAGTCATAACATATATCATTTTTATCATAAAAAATGGTTATCCTAGGTTATCCAATATGCAGAAAATTTTCTATGAAGAACTAATATCTTAAAATATAAAAATTTATCCAATGTTAAAATTAAATTATTCTTTAAATAGTTCACCTTATATCCCCTCTAAAATTTAAAATTTATAAAGTTATTTAAATTTCTCATAATCAACTTAAATTTAATCCCCCAAATATCATAGAGTATATATTTATTGTCACATATAAAAAATGTGAATAACAACATAATATATTCTATCGAAACATAGTAATAACCTAAATTACCATAAATCCAAAATTGAAGACATAAATCATATTTTATTAAATACATAATACACATATTTTTTTATTTATTTCATAAATACAAAAATGATATAAACTTCATCAATGATAGAATATACTACTTTTCTAAAAAAATAATTTTAAATTATATGGTCTTCAATAATATCTAATTTAATTTTTTCTATATCAACAATATTTTTATCCATGATAAACACATTTATCTAAATATTAAGAACATATTAAGGATTATGTTTCCTTAATAAAAATATCACCTTTACATTAAATCAACTTTCTAGGCGATCAAAACCATTCAATATATTTTTTAAAATCCATAATGACAAAATAATTCTTCATGATTAATATAACATAATTATTTAATTGAAATACACAAATATTTCAATAATTATACTTCCTTCTCTAAAGAATAACGAGGATTCATCATCATATTATTTAATAAAAAATTTCCAAAAATATGAATATCAATATTTTCTTGACATTCCTCATCGTCAATTTATTCAATATTATAAAAAATACTTCTAAAACCACCCACATCATTTATGTTTTATTTGTGGTATCTTTACCACCAATATGAAAATAAATTACTTGTAAAAATTTATACATTTCAATCAAGATATTCCCCGTTAGGACATTGATTTTAATAATTCTCATATATTCCACATTGAAAACATTAACCTGTTAATAATTTTTCTGAGAGAAAAATATTACCATCAATTATATTATCTAAACCTTTCCTTTCTATTTTAAAATTCCTTTAGTTTTTTTCTTTTACACACTTGAATCATATTATCATTCCGATGCTACTTTAACTAGGGTTCTCTTTCCCACATTTCTTAAATATAGTAAAATGAATATTCTTTTTTCTATGGTCTCAACTATCCTAAATATCACTAAAAGTTATCCTTTTTTTATTTTTTGAGTACGAAATTTTGGTACGGTGCATGTTTTAATCATGTTACAAGGAAAATGATTAAGAATAATCACAATATCCTACATCATATTCATGATACAATTAGGTTGATAATTATTAAATTTTCTATCACTTTTAATTTTAACCTAGTTCTTTATAGTTCCAATTATTGACGAAAACCAAAATCATACTCTGAGAGACAGTAATCATAGTGGGGAACCACATAATCTAGAATAATCACTTATATGATTTCTAAATTATGAAAAATTTTAAATATTTTACACATTATGATTATCCATTGTCATTCATAGTAAACATATATTTCAATCCTTAATGATGTTTTGCAAAGTGTGTGAATTTTGAAATCATATCCTCAGGGAGTGTAAAACCAAGTGTGTAGTAAGGACCATTTTCATGCAATTGTTCCTAATAAATTTCAGATAAATACGATGTTTTTATGTTTGTTAACATAGGGTACATATAGGAAAAATCCACATCCCCTTCTAGTATACATACACGGATTTAATTTCTGAGAAACCAATAATTACATCCTTTATAAAAATTTGAGATCATTTTCTTATACTTTGAATCATTATTAGACATAACCTTAGCGATAACCCTAGACAAATCCTTTGTAATTTCCCCAAGTATATCACTAATGTTTTCTTATTCTATTTTACAAAGGTAAACTAAACCTTTCCAATGATACAAACTATAACAACCTAGTAATATCAAAAATGGAATTTATATCTTTTTATATGAATATTCATTACGTTACACAAGCACATGCCTGAGAACCATAATTTTTTATTTACTTTTCAAACATGGAGCACAATATTCTTATATAGAGAAAGATCTTAAATATATCCCCCAATTATCATCTTATTTGGTACTATTCATGGACATACCCTATATAAAACCATTATTCATTACCTAGGGAAAGGAAACATAATAATGGGTGAGCTCGGTTGCTCAGTAATGGTAAATATAAGAGAGATCAATATATGATCATATAAAATCATATGATAACCACAAGGGTAAATGAAAATGAACATAACTTATGAAGTTCAAACCCAACCTATCATAGATCATAAACATGTGCCATGGTATAATGATTGGTAGTTTATATGAAATTAATCATAATGTAATATAATAACATGATCTATGAGAGAATAAAATTTCAATATTACATTGATTTTTAGAATACATATAAGAATAGAAAATCATATGTAAAGGATTCCCACAAATACATTTATAACATGTTAGGCTTGGTTTATCCACACATGTATCAACTTCAGGATTGGGATGACCTTTTATGCACCATCTTTTAGGCATGGGCTAACCATCCATGTACCCTCATCATCAAGATTAATCTAATCAACCATGTATATTCCTTTTATGGGCATGGGTTAAACATTAGTGAACCTTATATCTCAAAGTACAATTATCACTACCCAATACATTGGTGGGAGATATAAGTCCCACCCCTGACGTACTAAAAATCAAAAATATGAGTGACACAAGGTCATAAAATATTCAGAAGATCACAACCCATGAAATGAAATGGGTTTCAAATAAATTTCATCATATCATAGCCTATGGAAAAGAGAAATATTTCATAATCATTTCATCATATCATGACCTAAGAAAAATAAGAAATTTTAAAATGAATTTTTTCATGGAATAACACTTGGAATTGAAATGAATTTGATAATCATGGTTTCAAAATAAATCATTCATAGAAAAAAAAATAATTGTATCCCTGATTAATATCCACATTAAAGCATAGGTAACATCAAAAGAATCTATCTTAGATGGAAACTGATTTTGATATTCTGTTTAAAAAATTTCTTAGGGAAAATAACTTTTCTTAAAAACTCATTTTTTATTCGTAATTATTTTTTGAAAAACTATTTATTTGAAAATATCATTTAATTATTATATAGGAAACATTGAAAAATATTTAAAACATTTCTTGATGAAAAAATCCTTTTCAATTTGAGAAAAACATTTTAATAAATTATGTTTTTTAAAATAATTCTCTTTAAAAAACATGAAAATTTATTGGGGAAGCATCGAAGAAATTATTTTTCATGACGTTGGATAATTCCTTTTATGTTAAGATGAATATTCTGTTAAAATTTTTGATAAAATCCAAACGGGTACTATTTAGAAAATTAAAAGAAGACTTCATTCTTTTTTTTTGTAAAAAGTAAACAATTGGAAAAAATATATTTAATAAATATTCTAAAAATGTTATTTTTTATAAAACTATTTTTGGCATGGAAAAGTGTTTTTAGCTGAAAACCAAATTTTTCATAAAATAATAATTTTTTACTCTTGAGTATATAAAGATAAAAAAATGAATGGAAGAAATATATTATTAAAAAATAACCAGCAGAGAATAAAATTCATTTGTTTCATAAGATATGGATCGGAATATTTTATCATTGGAAAACATTATGATAAACAGTCATGATAAAGGATGAGATTATAACATAAAATATTGACCACTTTAATAACTTTGAATCATAATGTACAAGAAAAAATATTATTAAAAGAAACCTACAATACCATCAAAAGGATAATATTAATTATATAACTTGTCAATGTCAATTTTGTATACCACATAGAAGAATATAGGTTTATAATATAACTAATACCACGATAAAGAAAAATTAAGAAAAAAAATACATTACAAATTTTAGAAATATTGATACGTAAAACCCACAAATGAGAGATACTAAAAGAGATATTTAAATAAAATTAATATTTATAAGAATAATCAATAATTAATCCATGGGAATTAAATACACCACAAAAAATAAATATGTGTTGAATATGGCATGTGTCTCAATGGAAAAATGTTAGTAGGAAATCTTTTACCTTAAGTCTTGAATTCCATCATACTCGTTCGAAAATACTGTATAATAAATAATCTTTTATAATAAATCTTTTTATAGAACCATAATTTTTTATATCATAACATATATGATTTATGTATTCCTTTTGATTTCCTATTTATTAACAATTTCATTTTAAATTTACATTTTTGGTATTAACTTATTTGTTTCTCATGTATAATTTGACTTGTTATTTTTTTCTATTACTTTTATCAGGAATTAATAATAAATAGAATTATAAAAATGATATAAATATCATATATATTCATTTATATGTATTTATTGTAGTCTATTAAATATATTTTTATAAAATAAAATGTGATGTTCATTAAGATGGTAGGCCGTACATACTCAAAAACCCTATTTCTATTTTCATGCTGGATTGGAAGAATAAAATGAATTGATATAAATGTTTTCATTATAGAATAATTATTATTTCATATATATAACACATACTAAATCCATATATAATACATTCCATGTAAATCTTGGATGAATCACATCACAACGCAAGGCAGTAAACCACCATAGAGATGAGTGACATTATCACATTTCCACAAAATTGAATGAATGAATATATGTGCAATATATAAAATTTATAATAATGATAAAATCATAAATATACTATATAAACTTCAAATCCATCATTAATTTCAGCTATGCGAGGTTGTAATGGAAAAATCGAATGACCTAGGTTCCTAAGGCGGTAGTCCGCCATACAAAGATAAATTGATTTCATAACCCATTTCATGAAAGAAATTTTTTTAAAGATAATAACATTAAAATAAAAAATATAATTATATATAATATAATTATGTTATTATGTAAGATTTAAGTAAAAATAATTTAAGGGGGTGGAGGAATAAATAAAATAAAATCACTTGTTGATGAACATTACCACTACTTTGGGTATCCCCTTAATATTTCCACTAAAGGACTTCCTATGATAGATTTATGTACAAAATATGAATTCTAGTATGTGTTTAGGGCTACTGGGATGTGGTTTTGGAAGTTATTGTCTGATCCAAACGGGTTTTAAGATGTGAATAAGATAAGAGAGTGTGGCCTTTTATAAGTGGGGGGAGGACACACATGGTATTTTTGGAAACAATTGAGTGCTCCTTACTTTTCTATATGTCATAAGGGTCCAAAATGCTTTATTATAAAACCTTAGAGTTTTAATGTTTTAAATATGGCTATAAATCAGTTTTTTGAGATGTTTATAGGTTATTTTTCCCATATCTTTTTAGTTTAATCACCTAATAAACCCATTCTTTGCTTAACTACAGTTATTAATTTTTACTACATTAACTATTAATTTTGATCAAAAATTAATTCTAAATTATTAGATAATACAAATTAATATAATCCAAATAAGTAATCGATTTTTAAAAATTCCATTTATAGAATTTTTAGAATTTAATTTAGAATTAATTTTGTAGACATGATGTGAAAAAATGTTTCAAAGAGAAAATGTTCAAAAGTTTTAAAAGTTTTTATAAATAAATTCAATATGAAAATTATTCCAATTAATTAAATCGAATTAATTAATATAAAATTAAAAAAATTCTTTAAAAATAATTAAAAATATAATTTAACTTTTAAAATTATCTACTCAAAAATGGATTTTTAATTAAAATTCAGTAATTTTCATTATTCATAATAAAATTAAATGTTTTTGAAAACACCCTATGATTCACCCTAATATAGATTTTATATGATGATTTCAAAAAATATGATAATTTTTTAAAATTAATTTTCTAAATGTTTTAAAATTTTGTTTTACAATAATTTCAAAATAAAAATGCGGCAATCTAAATTTCTAAAAAAACTATTTTTTTAATTATAAATTTTTATTTATCTTATCCCTTGTTAAGAAAACACATAATATTAATTTTAAATAGTTAATTTAATATATAATATATAAATTTAATTAAATCATCCAAAAAATATTCTTGTTTATTATATTGAGTTAGAACACATTTTTTGCATAAAATAGTTTTTTCATTTAGAAAAAAATTTCTTTTAGTTTAAAATAGTTTTTATTTTCAATTATAATTATTTGGACACCAAATAACTCCTTATATATAAATGTTTTAAAAATTTTAAAATTTTAAATAATCATATTTATACCCTCCCTTCCAATGGATAGGTGATAACTATCATACTAAATAATAATATTTAAATTATATGTAATGTTTTGTTTAAAATCAGTGTTTCATGTGACACAAGGGAAATTTGAGATGTGTTTAATAGAATAAAAAATTATATTTTACTATAATAAAAGATAAAATAAGTGTTTGTTGTAACATAAAATATTAAAAAGGTTAAATATATTTGAAAAAAATTAACAAAATCTCATTGTATTACTTTCAACCTCTTCAATATATTCTTGAAATATGGGAGGGAATAGAAAAGAAAAATTAGGTTACCCAAAAACTTTTAGATTTAGTTATAGAAAGTACTATGATAACATAGTTGGTTCTCTAGAAAATGGTACTAAAATTGAATATTTAGGTTCTTCTTTGATATCCTTAGTGGGATCTCTAAGAATATTCTCTTTGCAATTTGATTCCCAAACTCCCCTCACTGGTCTAATAAATAGTATAGAAATATCATTTTTAATAGTGGGTGAGTTAAACAGTATTTATATTTTTAATGATTTTTTTATATAATCAATGAAAATATTTACAAAGTGTAAATGAATGAATATGAATATAATTATTTACCTAGAAATAGAACCAATTTTTAACACACCTATCATGGGGTATGAAAAATAGAATATATAATACTTCTAGAACAATAGAGTAGCTAACCAGGGTCATTTACAAAGTTTCACAAGATAAAAATAACATAAATAATACATTAATATATTGATATAAATTATACATCACACAATTGTTTCATAATTCATGTTCTATGTTTTTTAGTGTCTTGGAGATTAGTTACATAAAAATATTATTTTATAAAACATGAAAACATTTTTCTATAAGTTTTCTCCTCTAGAACATTTACAACACATATCACATGATCTAGTCACCTTCATAACTTGGGAATGTTAATACATAATAGTGTCGAGATCAATGTATCTATAATAGAAAAACATATCATGAATTAATAGATCATAATCATGAGGATAATATGAGGACAACATAAATATCTAAATAACAGATCATAAGACCACATATTATAATCAATAAACATCATGGAGCCACATGATATCATAAAAATATTTTTAAGGAATCATTGAAGAGAAAATTTATAACACATGAACATGACATAAGGTGATGGATACATGAAAATGAATAGTCCTTAAAACATTTATTTTATTTGAAGTCTGATGCATCTTGAAACTTGGAATAACCTTATAAAAAATTATATATGTTTTTTAACTTGATAAACTTAAAATTTGGCACACATATATTAATTATAAACCACTTTGAGAAACCCCATCATGCCTATGCCTATGTGAACAAACTCATTAGTTTCATGCCTAAAATGTGAGAAAACCCATCATTCATAGGGCTATGTGAACAAAAAAAATATGTCTACACTTAAATATATCATGATATATAATATTATAACAATTCATTAAATAGAGATATAGTACACCACCCGTTATTATACTTATATATGTGTTCCACTTAAAACAATCACCATCATAACTTTAATTAACCATGTAAAAATAATCGTTTTATTAAATATATCATATAACATGAATTTAATAAATAATAAGATATCAAAATATAAATATAAAAAAGGGTTATAAAATAAAATATAAAACATCATTTTATAATATATAGATCATTTGAATATAATTTTTAAAAAATCAAGTAAATAGTTTTTTGAAAACATTTTATATTCATGATTTCAAAAATCATAGTTATGAGCCCATTTTGGTGAAATATTCTTTATTTTTAAGAAATTGAAAATAATACCTAAAATGAATTTGTTTTTTACTCAAAAAATATCCTCCCATGAAATAATGAATGTACATCTATCAAAATGAAAATTCGTTGAAAATGTATATTCAATAATAAATTGAATAACTCCAAGAAATGATTTTGAGTTACTAAGTCCCATAACTTTACACATGATTTTTATTTAATAATCTAACCTAATTAATAATAAAGACAAATATATTAATTTATTTTTTTAGAAACTTATAACTATATAATTTTATTTATACTATTCTTTAATAAAATCCATTCATGTATTATAGTTTTGTAATCTCTTTTCTACATCGGGTGTTAATAATCTTAACCATTTTGAACAAATTTCATAAAAGATGTGTTGATCGTCATTTTATCTAAAAAATAATAATTTAAAAACCATTATATTTTATATTTAAAATTATTTATTTATAATTATAATGTTATAATTACATTACATTGATGTTTTAGTTTTGGTTCATGAGATTTAAAATAATGTAGAACTAGTTTTAGTGTTTTATTAATATCTATCGATTACCGTATAACAATTGATACTTTTTGTGTTATTAAAAAAGGAAAATACATGATTGAAATATAGTAATTATACTTATAACATATAATTTTTAAATACAAACTAAATCTCACTATGTTTGTAAGTTACGGAAAAAACAACACATTTTTACTCATATAGGTGGCAGTTTGCACAATAAATGATTCACATTTTCATTTTTCTTAATGAAAAAGGGGAGTGTGATTAATTATTTTTCAAACCATTATAATAAAATAACATTATAATAATGACACTTATGTTTTCATTTTAATATGTTTAAATTAAATTTGTGGAATAATAAAAGCATATGATGAAATCAAAAAAATTGATGTTTAAGAACCAGTACATGACTTCGTGGATTATCGCCTTGGTGAATGGGATTAAACCTTTATGGTGGGACATTTTAGAATACCAGAACAACCATAAAGTGGATAAGAGTATATAGAATTTTTTTAGATAGAGTTTGGGGCAAATAGTTTGGTTTTTTATTGAGGGTAATATATGAGAGTGGTACCACATTCATAATTTATAAAAAGTGTAATTTTTATAAATACTAAAAATCATTCAAAAATGGGAAGTAAATCTCATTAAAAGTACCTCAAAAATTGATAAATGATATATTTTTTGAAAGATAAGGTTTATCCATTATTCAAAAATTAAAACAGAAATATAATTTAATCATTTTATTCTATTTACCATTAAGGTTACTCACATTTACCATTTTAGATTGCAACATAGTAACTACTTTCTACCTTGGTAATTTATCCATTATGAATAAAAAGTAAATAATACTTATTAGATAATTTTTAACAACTAATTATATATATGATATCCAATTTTTCAAATAAAGTTTTCATGTTTATGTAGAATTAAATTTAACATGAAGTCACAGGAAACAAATTTTTTTGAAAAAGATTATTTTTTAGAAAAATGATTTATGACTATGGAAGAATTATCACTACCATTAAAATTAATGAAATTAAAATAATAATTTATATGAAAATTTTATTTAATTAAAAATAATGTAAATAAAAAATGTCATTGAATCAATTTACACTAAATTAAAAAATAAAGTAACAAAACAGTTTTCATTAAAATGCTACATAAATTTTCAAAATATTTAACTTTATTTTATAAATTTTAAATATTATTTTAAAATGTTTTATCAAAATTTTTAATTTATAAAATAATGGTAAAACGTTTACAAAAGATTTAATATATTAACATAATAATATAATCTCATAAAAGTGATGACATTTATAAAATCTATATTTTCCCCTTTCAAAAGAAAAATAATTATTTCCATAAAATTTAGAAAATTAATATTAAGATAATATGATCACAATAAATCCAAATATGTTTTTTCTAAAATCCACATAATAAAATTGGTAAAATTAATATTATAATAAAATCATTAAATATCATTAAATTTTTTTATATGAAATAATTTTTTTCATATTAACTACATTATTAAAAATAATTATAATCATATGTACATAACATTTAAAAAATATCCATTTTATAAAAAACATTTTTCAAATTAGAAAAAGTTTCATTAGTTGATTTTCTATACTAATAGCGCCGATATAAAATGTGATTTTTATTTCATTTTTTTGATATATTTATTTATATATATTTCATGATTTTATTTGTACTATTTATAGCTCTTAATTTTCAGATATATAATACTGCTATATATTTTTTATTTCCATGTTGTGTGTGAATAAAGACATCCAATAAAGTATTTAATCAAAGAAGAATAACCTAAGTTTTTATAATCTCTCAAAAAACCTTATTTATCACTCACTAACTATTCTTTCCATTTATTAATATTTTAGACATTTAGTTTATATAAAAGGAGGGAAAAATAGAAGGAGGTTTTAATAAATTCTATGAATTCCTAAATTAAAATAATGAAAACATACAAGCTATTGATAAATTAGATTATTATTAATATTTTTATAGATTTAATTACTATTCACTTAAGTTATTTAAATTCATTTCAATAATTAATTTAATAAAATTTATTTAATACCCTCTATTAAGTATTTTTTTGGTGGTAAACCCATGTGGGATATATCCTATACATATCCAATCCCACAACCTCCATAACGTATTAGCTATGCACGCCTAAATCAAGAATAAACAACTTCAATGTAGTCGACATCATCTTATGATTTTTATCCATTAACCACATAACATTTATTATATAATGAGATAACTATGATAAAAGAATGAGGATATATAAATATATAATATAATTGAGCAGATCTCGTAAAGAATTTGTAGTGATAATCACATACATAAACCCTTAAATGGTCATTATAATTCCCTATTATCATATATATATTTAAAGGCTCAAGGGTGATCTATATTTTCATTTGGATAATAATTCAGGATTAAATATATTTGTTATATAAGAATTATGGGGGATTTAAAACCTTAAAAAATGTCTTTATATGTGCAAGGAGGCTTAGATGGTAGAATGAGGGTTTTGGAGGACATTCTAGTGAGATCGAGACACAGATGGTGTGAAAGACACCAACCAGCTTACTGGCATTTCTAGAATACATGATTACATACTGGGCACACTATCTAGAAAATATCCTACTACAGGCTAGTTGGTGGCTTCTAGGGAAAATTTTAAAAATAGTGAAAACCCCTATATTTTACTGATCCACACATTAAAACCATCCCTCTGGGTCCCCCCTCCAATGGCCAATAGTAGTTTCCAAGGGGTATTAACTCTTATACATACACTATGGTGTATTTATTTCATCTAGGATAGGCTTCTTCTTCTATATGTGTTGTTGGTAAGATAGAGTCAAGACTACAAGTCTTCTTTCTTTATATTTTCCTTTCCTCTATTTTTAAGTGGAGTCTCACTAATTTAGACTAATATTCCCTATCCGTAGGGATTTTTTCTTCTTCTTAAATTATTTCGATTCATAAATGAACTGAAATCTGATATTAGGTGAGTAGTCTCCTATGAATCTAATGTAAGTGGTCCCTTTTGTTTTAACCCATTTTCATTCCTTATTTCCATGTGAATACATGGTGTGGTCATGTTTTCTTCACCGTTCATTGATTAATATTAATTAAAATTTTGAGATGGATATTTCCATTGTTAAATGTACCATCTAGAATTCCTAGGAATCTAGAGAATTTTAATTTAAAGTGGAATTATTATAGGAGAATATTACCTTGAAGTGGAATGAGGTCATTAAAAGCCTATGTTATGTTTTAAATGGGGTAATATGAGACTTATTTTGAATAAATATTTTTCAAATAATATTTCAAATTGATATTTTTAAATGTTTTTATCATTTTTTTGGAATAATGGAATGTTATAACATACTAGGTGAGACATTATGTGGTATATGATCCCCTGGCTTTTTTTTTTAAATTAGGTTTAATTTTAAAAAAATGTGTTTTCATTTTAAATTATTGTGTATGAAATATTATTTCTCAATCATTCATGATATTTATGTGATATTGAAAAGTATGATGTAGATCCTTATAAAATATAATTAAATGATGTTTTCATATTGATTTATTGCATTGGTAAATTGAATTTCTTTCTGATGGGTTGGGAAGTGATTTTGGTAAATTACTTGATTAATTTAAATTAGTATCCTATGATTTATAAATACCATGGGAGATTATTTGGGTTCATTTATTATAAAATGAATTGTTTTTGAAAAAAATAGTAAATCATGGTTTAGAAATTAGACATAGAATATGTGGAATGAAATGATGAATTTGGATAGTGCTAGAATTGGGCAAAATAATTATTAATAATAATGATTTATTGGTTAATAAATGATTAAAATTATTCTTAATTCTTAGGAATGTCGAAATGAGTTTTTGACATCCATATGACCTATTATACTTGGGAATGTTTAGATGAGTATCCATATTCCATAAGATACCTGATGATTAGAAATTTTGTGATGAGTGCTTAGATTCCACATAATAAATAATGTCTTGGGAAGTCCTAGTAGAGTTCCTAGACCCTATTTTATTCTCTATGTTTGGGAATTTAAATATAATATCTCATATTCCATTAGAATTTCAATATGAGAGTCTATATTACATGTAACATATGATGAAGGGAAGTGTAAGGATGAGGGCTCTAATTCCATCGGAATATTAGGATGAGTTCTCAGATTCCATGTGATAGTTTAGAATAAATGGAATTTTAGAATGAAATTATGAAATCCATGCAAATATTTATGGTTTTCACTATCATCATGAGGTTCTCAGAGACACCCCAACACTGGGCAAAGTACGTATGAACTATCAGGGTCACATACCAAGAGATGAACATGGTATATTCTATTCTCAAGAATGAACATAAAGCTTGTGATTTATTGGTTAGTTAATATTTTTAAATGATATTATTAAATTACTTATGTTTATAATTCATATAAATTCTGCATGCATTACTTATCAGGATGGTAACTTTTTGGGAACCATTGGTTGTTTTCTACAGAGGTATAATCGCACCCTGATCAGTGCTCTATGACACTTGGGTATCCGAGAATCCATTATTCTTGATTTCATGCCCAGGTTAAAGGAAAATCCGGATGTTGATTCATGTGTCTTGGATACCTACGTTTGATTTCGATGTTGTGACCAATCCCGAATCAGAACCAGTATGGGATGGACTATTAACCCAGGTTATTTTTAGTATTTTAGTAATGGTTATGTATGATCAACCATGTGGGATCTAATTTGGATTGTATGATACATTCCTTTATTATTCCAATTGGTGGATCTATTATTTTATTATAACTTTCCCTTATGATTAGGATTACCAACAATATTGTATTTGATTTATTTTTTCACTTTTATGTTGTGCACTATATTAGTGAGGGTATAGTCACCCGATAGTATCCTAATAGTACCTTATCTCAAATAACTATCCAATAACATATGAGTATGAATTCTTGAGGTCTGGTGGAGCACTGACCCAGTGTACTAATCAAGTTTCCTCTGAATATAGATGTCACAAAGTTGTATTAAACCATTTTTTTAATTTTTTATTACTATCTTGGTATGGTAGATAAGAGACTATGAGGCATTGGATCATGGTAATGATATTGTGCTTGGGTGATGTATCCCCATGTATGGAGGAAAACCAACATTGTTAAGGGTGATGATTATTATAATTTCATTATGATATTATAGTTAATTTATTTCTAACTTGAGTGGTGTATATAGATATAATGAAATTGAGTTATTATATTTTTACTCTTTGATGGTATTATTAAAGGTTGTATTTATTTATGTATAATTATTGAAACATATGATTTATATTTTATCTACATGCTACATGTGATTGATAGTATCATGGGGGTCACATATAATGGTGTTTTATTTGTTTTCTGTCATCATATCTTCTAATAATTATATGTGCCAATGGATTTAAATAATTGAGCAGATTTGTAACATAAAGCGTAAACAATAATTTAAAAGGTGTTTCAAATATAAATGTATGGATGAATTCTAATTGAATAACTCCTATGTGGAATTTTTGTTATTAGAAAAATATAAATGAAATATAAAGTAATGGGTTTGGTTAAATAATGTTCTAGTAAGTTACTTATAAGGTGTTTTCCATCATAAAATTTTAAGGGAGTTCTATGTAACCAAAATATGAATGAGATATCTAAAAAATTATGAATGGTTAATATTTTGTATTTTTTGGAAGTAATGAAAAGTTTTAATGTGTGAATCCTTTAATTTTAAAATATAATGTTTAATTGAAGTAAATTAAGAAATAATGGGATCTTTATAGATAGTGACTATTTTTATGCATTATGTTAATTTCCTAACCAATTGTATGGGTGGTTTTGTGATATAAATATGGCGAGGGATCAGGTTATGTGACCCTTGGGTATGGTTTTTGAGTCCCTCATGGGCCCATGTGTTCCAAATTGTAGTAATTATTTTATTGTTCCATCAATTTGGTTGTGAACTTAAGGTGGTGAGGTGTCTCCTTGATCAAAGTTACTGAGAAACCTTGTGGTACTATGCCTATCCCAAGAGTGGTTATGGAATATGGGTCTAAAACTAAATTTGTGTTAAAACCTATATAATGTTTCCTATCATATAGTGTGGTTGATTATGTGTGCCTATGGGTGTACATGAACTAGAGTATGTGGTGGGTGTTGGAATGTTGAGACATTATGTGTTTAGAATTGGGGTAGAAGTACCACCCATGATCAATATCTAATTTTAGGTTAGATATAAGTGTATTGGAAAGATCCTTGTGGGTTTTTCAATATATCTAAAACTAGTGTCCTGTCAGCATGTTCATTGATTGTGGTTGACTATGGGAGAGGTTTTCTTATTGTGTGTGTGATTAAGATGTGTTAGGAAAGGTTATATGCTTGAACATATATAATTGATACATGGGATGTGTTGTTAACGTTTTTGTAGCTGAATGGTTATTCCTTTGGTTTTTTATAAGGGAATCATCCTGAGTGATTGTGTTTGGATTCAAGGTAAGTTTTAATGTGTATTCTCATGTAGATGGTTGATCGTGTTATCTTATAATGAATTTTCAAGGGAATAGTCAATGTTAACCCTATGTGGATAGTTCTGGGACTAATAGAGCATGGGTAGATGCCTTTTATTTTCGAATATGCCCCAAGGTTATGGGTGGGGGTGCGGTTAAAATTGACTCATGTGGGATTTCAAGAATTGTGGATGAATCGTTGAGAATTCCTCAAGTCTGATGAGGCTGATGGGCTATGAGGGATAGTCATATGCTTGAGTTGGTGATTGATCCTGGTTATGGTAATGCATGGATCATGGGTCCATGAGTTAGGATTGGTGAATGTTCAAGAGGAGACATTTGACCCCCATGGTTTTGACATGGTTAAGCAGTAATGATAATACCAGAGATGTGTGGTTCACCTTTGGTTATGTGATCAGGTGGCTTGGGAGTCCCACCTTATTTCATTTTAGTGAGGTATTGTATTATGTGATGTCTATGTGTGCGGAATTTTTGAATTTCCAATTGGTAAAACTAGTTTCATATAGTCTCATTTAAGATAATTCATGGTTTTATAGGTGATCAAGAAGTGTGGCAGTGGTAGTGACACGATGAATTTCATTTGATAGCTACTTGGAAGAGTTTCATGAAGCTACATCAGGTTTCTTTGGTGATTCTTTCTAATGGAAAGGTGTATAGGATGGTTAATAATGTAATGAGTAGGTAGGACTAGGGATTTTTAATGGGATTTAGGATGAATTTATAGTTTAAGGAGACATAGTGTAGGGATCATAGTGCGGCGAAATGAATAATAATGTTTGAACTGTAAAAATATACCAGGGGTCGATGGACTCATCAAGCATAGATTAAGAGAGTGGAACACATTTCTTTTGAGCAAGAATAGTGGATTTTATGCTCAAGGAGTGATATAAAAGAAGTTATATAATGGTGAATTCACCATTGACCATTAGAGGGAGATTTCATTGTTAAGGGATGCATATCAATAGATATTGTGCATGTCATTCTTAGAATATAGGAATGCAATGTAATTGATGTTTAGTTTTGTCTCTCAGGTGAGAGTGAGACAAACACGTATAATCCTCAGGTTTAGAGATTAATGGAGTCTGTTCCATAATAGTTACTAGAAAATCCATATAACTAATTATAATAACACTCTTATGGTTTCAAGAGATGTGTTAGTCACATAATTATGATCCTTTTACTTTAAGGGTTCTAGAAGTGTGAAATAAGTTGTGGAGTTGTCGGGTGGAATTTAGAGGTCATTGAGAAACAACCGGGATGCATACCTAGATTCCATAGGGAGTTCCAAATAGAAAATTAGATGCAATTTTAGATCTAGATATAGTATTTTCATTAGTATCAATGTAGTGTTAAAGTGACCCAATGGTTTTTGGATCGAGGGTACATCACTATATATGACATGACCCATCGACAGTTTAGTTATATGATCCATTAATCATAAGATCTCACGGGGAGTTCGGTATAGACTCTAATAATTGTATTTGAGTGATTGAAATATGTCTTTAGTATTAGAGACATGTTGAATGGGTAAATTGATAACGTATCTATAGTTTTATTAGAATGTTTTTTACAGTAGTATTCCCAAGATAACCTGACTTATATTCATGGATGGAGTTAGATATGGTGAGTTGAAAACCACATATGACATGATATTTCGATTATATTGGGTATATGAAAATAATAAAACTAGGATTTAAATGAAAATATGATACTCTCTTAGCATATGTATCTAACATAGTAACATATCCATCCTAGTTGGAAATTCAATAATGATAACTGGTAATAACCATTAAACAAAGTTATAATGGATATTTAAGTGTAGTGAGTTGTAGACTATACCAGGTATGATGTTGGAATGAATATATATAGTATCTATTTGTAATTCCAATGGAGTGTGAACAATGTAACACAATTCATGGTTTTAAGTAAAATCTTATGGTCGGGAGAACCATGGGCCTGGAAGGTGTTTGAATGACAATACCATAGGTGCTTTGGATTTGATTGGACAAGGTAAGATCGATCTGGGTGATTCAATTGTGACAATGGGTGTTGAATATGATTTTTGTGGTTTGATAACATTGAATTAGTGGATTTTTCTTGTGTGTGAATTAGGGATTCAGAAATGGAATAATCCTGCCATATTTATTTTGGTGTTCAAATTTGGATGAGAGATGTAGATAGATGGCCATCAGGACTTATCAGAGATAATAAGTGTTATGTTGGAGAGTTTTAAATGATCCATGACAATATAGATGTTTGGAGTTTCAATAGAGATATGATTTTTTATTTGGTGCATGGTATGAAATTTTATACGGGGTTCAGAAGTGAAATTCAGAGGTTTAAACACCTCAAACATGTGTTTTGTCATGTGGAAAGAAGATCACATGGTATATCCGGGGACTAAGAGAGAACTAGGGGGAGACCGAGACTGTACGGGATATTGAAATTGCCACCATATATCTATTTTCCAAAGTACAATCCAGTATTCCTTAATTGGTGTACCGGCTAGATGGTGGCCCAATATATACTAACTGGTGACTTCTTAGGGAATTTTTAAAATAGGGGCGAACCACATAATTTTATCAGGTCACTCCATTAAACCCTAAATTCAGTTTGTACCGCCTTCCTAGTTTTAATATAATAACTTAAGAGTGTATTTATTTGTCTCTATCCAATATAGCTAATTTATTTCATCCAAGGTCTGTTTTTTCTTTCTTATACAACATTGTTGAGTTAGAGGTGTTGTAGCGACCTAGAATCTCGGTAATTAATTTTCCATAATTTGGTACCATATAGGTAGATTTCATAGAATAAATCAATGACCTAAAATGAAATTCCAAATTCCTATTATAATTGTTAAATTTTTAGGAATCACCAAAATCATCCACTATATAAAAACAATATAAAAGTGTATAATAAAACAAAAGATTTTTTATACTTAGAAAAATATGTTTCTTATAACTATTCCATGTGATCCTATCTCCAAGTTAATTTTATCACATTTATAAATTAAATTTTAAAAATTTAACATCATTTTTGGATTATTCCTAATAATATATTCTTAATATTATTTTTCAGGTTTTTTCTAAAATAATTTATTTTTAGGCGAATCATGAAAAATGCAGTTTTTCCCAAAATAATGAATCCTATAAATTTATCTGTATAAGTGTAAAAACTAAATGATTATAAAATCTTTTAATTGAAAATATATTTATAATAATTGAATAATTAATAAATATAAAATTTTATTTTGAACTTATAAATTATATTTATAACATTTTTGGACTAATGAAACATTCTTTTTGAATTTAAAAACAATTATTTTTTGTTTATTTTAACTAAATATTTTCATGGTAAAATTATGTTTATTTTAAATCCATATATGTTTTATTTTTTATAATAAAGTAATTTATATCATTAAATTCAATAATAATAAAAAATTAATCATATACATAATTTTAATGTTTAAAAAAACTATTTTAATTAAAAATAATTTTTATAAGTTATGTGTGTTTAATTTAAAATCCTATTTTCTCATATTTGTGAAATTAATTTTTTTAAATGGAGCCAAATTTAGATTAAATATGTATAAATTTGGTAATAAGGGTCTAATGAAAATTTTAGTAGTAAAATAATTAACATCATTAATATTTATGTAAGATTAATAAGTGTTTAAAAGAATAATCTATGGTGGACCAAATTTTCCAAAATTAACATGACATTAAGATATTATGAAAATTTAATTTTTAGTTTTAAAGTATTATATACATGTATTACCAAACATACCTAACCTAATATGACAAAATTTCATGTCATTCCATTTTTACCCCTTACATAATATTATTTTCCATGGAAAATTCCCCTATCTTCACATATAAAATGAAGATCACATCCACAATATCAATACTCCACCACTATTACTAAATTTCCATGAACCCCAACCCAAATTAAATCTCATTTACTTCCTTTTCATTCAATAATTTCCATATTCACCTCAAATTAATCGAATTCCTTCAAATCTAAGGTCTTCATCCTGAAGATGTTTAAGGTCTCAATGAATGTATCACACGTTTCTTAACATTTATTTATTATTAATTACATTATAATCCAACCCAACTGACAGTATAATAAAAAATAAACATATTTTTTTGTGTTTATATTTTATTAGAATAATTAAACAACCATTTTATATTGTCTTCAATCTACTAAGAAAAACAATAACTCTTGTTTGGGCCTGTGTGTGGATCACCGCATCTACAAGGAGACACTTTTAGTTTTTCATCACCACCCATCATGGATGGTATTAATGATGATATTTATGAATATATATTATTTTTATATTATAATTATTATTCTAATATTTTCAATTAATATCCCACTTCTCCCCTCTCATTTTCTGAGTAAAATCTAAGGGCTTCACCAAGAAATTTTTTTTGCCCTCAATATGGGTATCACATATTTATTAACATTTATTTATTATTCATTCCTTTATAATCCTACCCTAATAAAAGTATAATAAAAAAACATAATTAGTGTGTTTATATGTTATTATAATAATGGTACAAACTTTTTTTTTACTCTCTTCCATATACTAATAAAAACATGAATCATCATTTGTGCATTTGTGTGGGAAACAACCTCCAGAAAGTAACACTTTCAATTATTTTATCACCACCCATCATGGATGGTGTTAATTATTGTATTTCTTATTCTAAAATTTTCAATTAGAATAGACCTTCACCCCTCTAATTTTCTATGTAAGGGAAAAGTTAATCATGCATTGTGTATAATACTACCTCCATGAATATATATATTTAATTTTTCTTCACTTCTAAACATGGATGGTTTTTGTTTATAGTGGATGAGTATATGTGATATATAAAATTCATATAAATCATAAAAATTTATTTTTGTAATAATCAAATTTACGATTGTTATAAGGTAATCCATCAATATCGTGTAAATAACAGAAAATTAATATATTACCTTTAATGTTTTAAGAAATAATATATTTAGGATAGAAAGTAAGATCTGACGAGATTTTATGTATTTTGTACATAACATTTAATATTATTATCACTTGCTATTGAAAATAAATTAAAAAATATAATACATGAAGATAATTTTTATTATTTAATAATATAAATAGAAATATATATGAATAAGGTTTTTAAATTTTAATTAAGAAGTTTATATTTATGATATAATATGTTAAATCACTTTTATGTAAATCATGTTTAAAGGTAAGGGAATTTTATAATCAAAATCCTTTTTTGAGTTTTACTATTTATTATTTCAACTTAATATTTCCATGAATTTACCATTTAGATGATGTTATCATTTTAAGTTGTAAGTGAAAGGATTCGTTGAATCAATTATATTTCTATGAAAGGTTTTATTTTCATTATTTTTATAAAAAGGATTCTTTTTGAAAATAGACACACAACTATTACTTTTAGAGTGATGAATAAATAATGTTTTAAAAATGACATTTTAATGATTTTTTTTCATTATATTCAAAATAATCTACTTTCATTAGAGTTAGGATTCATGTTTAACCAAATATTATTCTTTTATTTTTTGATTATATAGGATAACCATTTTTTGGTATCAATTTATTTAATTCATGGTTTTATTTGGATGTTTTATCATCCCAATATTATTTAAATGAGTTATTTAGAAAAATTGATCGATTTCCATTTATATTTTTTAAGGAAACCTATTTTACTTCCATGGGTTATGTATATGATGATTTGGAAATTTCATGAATCATGTTTTATTTCTATGGGATATTTTTTGATGTGATTATTATTTTAAATTGGCAGAAAAATATGTAGATTGTTAAGTTGGTGAGACCAATATCTCCCAAAAATTAATTAGGTAAAGTATTATATCTCATAAGATATAAATTTTATGTTAATGGGTCAGCATATAGATTGGATTAAAAAATATGAGTATTATGAAGTGTGACATTACTCACAATTTGATGAGTGATCAGGTTGGTAGGTATATAGGTTTAAAAAGATAAAAAATTAAAATTTTATGAATGTGATACATTATTTTATACATTATATGTCTCATGTTGAATTATTTTTTACATTCTCATTCCATGGTTCATGGTTTATCATTTTTATTTTAGGTTTATATTTTATGCTTATGGATAACACATAATGTTTTTTATTCTTAAAAATAAATATTTTTCTTCATTCATGATTATCAAAATGTTTATGTTTTAAAAATTATTTAGTTTATAATATTATTCCTTAACGATCATTTTAGATCACCCCTTATTAGGTTTTACGATCATAATGATTTGAATAGGAATATTTCTCATGAAATTTATAATAGTGAATTTAGATTATGGATAAATGTTGAAAACCTATAAAATAAATCTTTTTACATTTCTAGTATCCAAGATAGGTCCTTGGGTAGTGATACTATTTGTAGATATAATAATTGTACCATGTTATTAATGTATTATTCATGTATATTTATCTTAGTTGAATTCAGTTGGTATTAAAGAAAGGTTTTGTTATTTTGAAGATTAAGATGAGAAAACTTCAGTGAGAACCCTTAGGATAAGCCTATGAATATGAGAAAATCTTATGTCATGATAAATAATGGATTGTGGTTTTCTTTGAATGACATATTTATTTGGATACTACAAGTGGACACGGTTTTTGAATAGATGCATCTTAGGGTAATAACCCCAAAAGGGTTGTTCGAGTAAATCCATGCCATCATTCTAGGGCACAGTGAGTGGGCCCTTACAACATACCTAATTTGACACTATCAAGGAATATGCTTAGGATAATTCAAATTTTCCTTATAAACCATTTTGATGGATTTTTTTATAATGTTAACTTGTTTGATTAAGGAAAATATAGTAGGGAAATAATCATAGATAACCAATATTTAAGCACATGGAGTTGTTAAGGAAGAATATACTTATTATTATTATGTTCTTTCTTCTACGATCATAGTTTTATACTACATAGGTTTATTAATTTAGGTATCCTATACCATTTATTGATTACCTGTTTGAACTAATCAAAGGATCTCAATTTTTCTAAAATATTAATCCTATTTCTGTATATCGTCTACTAATTGTACAAAGGGAGGATATTCAAAAGACAATATTCTAGAGAAGGTATGGACGCTATGAGTTTATAGTGATTTCATTTGGACTTACTAATTCCCTCACTATCTTTAGAGATATTGTGAATATCTTCTTTATAGATTACTTGGATCAATTTGTTGGTAGTATTTATAGATAGTGTCACAATTTATTCCAATATCATGTAAGAGTATGAATATTATTTTAGGACTATGTTGAAGACCCTGAGAAAGGAGATACTACATATAAATCTCAGTAAATGGTAAATCCATATTCAATATATATATCCTTCTTGGGACATGTTATCAAATGAAATAGTATATATATAGATCCTTTAAAGAAAAAGGTTATTAATGAATAGCCCAAACCAACCACTATGATTGAAATTCAAAATTTTTACGGGATATCTAGATATAATCAATGATTTGTGATAAATTTATCATGGATATCAATCTCATTGAACATGTTATCATGGAAAATAGTCAATTTCTTTAGGATGAAAGAATATAAAAAAGGCTTCATGGAGCTCAGTAAAAGGTTTATCACTTTACCTGTTCTTTTATTACATTGTATCGGTTAATGGTTTGTAATTTATATTGATGCCTCATTAAAAGGATTGGGACTATTATTCATGAAAAATAAAAAGGTAATTAATTATGAAACATGTTAATTAAAAATCATCGAGAAAAAAATACCTAATGTATGATTTGAAATTGGTGATGATGATATTTTCATTGAAAATACATTTACAGTGAGAATTGTGATATATACTCAAATAAGAAGAACTTTAAATATATCTTAAAAAATAATAAGTTTAACATTTTCCAAGTAGATGTTTAGAGTTAACCAATGATTATTAATTCCTGATACAATACCACCTATGAAATGAAAAAAAGGCAGTTAATACTCTGAGTAGAAAAGACCATACTACTCTATCCATGATTAGGATTGAAAAGACCTAATACTCAGGGATTTTAAAATGATGAACCATGAAGTCATAAAAGGGGGAAATAAATCCTATCTTGCCCAAGTGACTACGAAACAATCAATTTATGTGATGATAAAAGCCTCAAATAAATATGATATAGATCTATATAAAAATATAGTGAATATCATAGAGTTTAACTTTTACAAATATGGATTTATAAGGTTTGATACTCGAATATATGTCCCATCTATACCATAGTCAAGGAAGGATATTTTTGATAATTCAAATAGATTATAATTCTCTATCCACCCTAGATGCAAAAATATGTATATAGTTCGGAGAAAAACATGTAGTGTTATAACCTAAAGAGGGAAATAATGTATAATATGTCTTGATCTTTAATATGTTATCATGTTAAATAATAATGAATTAATAATAAGGAGATGACGAAACCATTACCCATAACTGTATCAAAATCGGAAATCATCACTCTCGACATCATCATAGGACTCCTAATGTTTTTTGAGGTTCAAATTTCCTTATGTATTATATTTTATCATCTTACTAAGTATGATTATCTTTATGATACATGTGGTTAAATATGTTCCATTGAAATCGTGGGTAATGGTAAGGGACTTGGTAACTCAAAATCCTTTGTTTTAGTTATAAATTTTATTATTTGAAATTAATCTTTCCATAATTTCCATTTTAAATGATGTTATCTTTTAAAATGTGGGTGAAAAATAATTTTTGAATCAGTTAAATTTTGATGAAATTTTTTCTTTCTATTCTTCTTAAAAAAGTGTCTTTAAAAAAATACTTATAACTATATCTTTTACAATGAGGAATACAAAAGGGTTTCATAAATCAATTTTTAAATTTTCAATTTCATTATATTTAAAATTACCAACTTCCATTGGAGTTATGTTTCTTGTTTAATCCTATTTTATTCTATTATATTTGATTATATCGGGTGATCAATTTTTCGGTATCAATCGATTTAATTTGTGATGTTATTCTATGTTTTATAAGACCCATATTATTTCTATGGATTCCTTATAAAATCTCAATGATTTATATTTGGATATTATATGAAACTATTTTATTTTCATGGGTTATTTATATTGAAATTTGGGAATGTCATGTAACCAATTTTCATTCTATTAGATATTATATGATTTGATGACTTTTTTCAGGTGGTACAAAAATATATTTATTATGAGATGGGTGAGACTTATATATCCCTCCAATTCATTGGGTAAAGGATTATATATATTGAGTTTTAAATGTTTTTTAAACAGGTTAACATGTAGCTATGTATACAAAAGGTGAGTTTGATATCGTTTAGATTTACTCACAATTTCATGACTGAATGGGTTAGTGGAGAGCTAGGTCCACAAATATAATAAATCCCATGTCTATGATAGTTGTACATTATTTTTTATGTTCCATAGAACATGTTATATAATTCATGTTTTACATTATCATTCAATGGTAAAAGTTTTACCCCTTGATAAGTTAAATATATATTTCAATTTTATGGATAGAAATTAATGTTTTATGTTTGTTTAAATCAGATAATTGTTATTATTCCTGATTTTACACATTTTAATGATCTAAAAAATTTGGAAATTATTATGATATTCCATAATGAGAGGTTTCGGTTACCCCTTATTATGTTTTAACATTCTCTATTTGAAAAGGATTAGGTCTCATGGTATATATAAGCATGGATTTATATTATGCATAAATTCTTAGAGCATGTGAAATAAGTGTTTTTATGTTTTTATTCTCTAAAACTCTAAGACTTTAGGCCCTTGGGTTATGAGAATATTTGTGTGTGTAATAATTAAACGTTTTTATAACTTTATTATTTATGTATATTTACATTAGGTCACTTTAGGTAAGGACACAAGTCCTCTTCCATTCTATTTTCTTTTCCTCCAATATCAAGTGGTGTCTCCTGGATTTAGTATAATACACCATATTTTCATAGCTATTTTCAATATATTTTATTATAGGATGATTATAAATATAATAATATGTGACTGGAATCTTGTGAGGTTAAGTTAGGTTGTCCCATTAATTTTAACCCACTTCTTTTCTTATTTTCATATTCATTCACGGTTCAATCATTCTGGATCATCATTATTTGATTATAACTAATTTAAATGCTTGAGTTGGAGTATTATTTATATAAATATCCCATTTATCATGAATTATACTTTAGGGAGTATTAATTTTAATTTTAATTTTAATTACTAGTTGGTAAAATAACCTGGATGTTGATCTATATCATGAAATGCTAATGTTTTGTTTCAAATGGGTTAAGAGAAGACTTAGTTTGAAATGATGATTGTGAAATGTAATATTACAGCCATCAATATTTAAAAATGGTTAAAAGAAATTTTTCCTAATATAATGTTATAACATACTAAGTGATAAATTTAGTAGTATAGGATTCTCTAGAGTGAAATTGATATTCAGAAAATTATGTTTAATCATTTAAAAAATGGGATTATTTTTTAAATTAATTACTCTTTAATGGATTTCATAATCATCCATGATTTTAATGTGTTAATAATTATTTTATGTAGTACCTTATAAAATGAAATGAGATGATGTTTTTTATAGTGATTTAATTAATTTTGAATTAAATTGACTAATTCTGGGAGGGTAATTGATTTTGGTTAATCACACGATTAATGTAAATTGGTACCCTATTCTTCATAAATACTATGGGTCCTTATAGTTGGGATTCTTGTTTTATGAAATAAAATGTTTTTTTTAAACAGTAAATCATTATTTTAAAATTTAAAATATAACCTATAATGTAAAATAATTTTTTGTAGATATTAGTAGACTTATTCCTAATAATAATTAAATTAAATTAAAGGTTGGCCAATCATATAATTGAAATGATGCAAAATGATTAAGAATTACAGGATGAGCATGAAAATTATATATTACATGTCATACTTGGGAATTTTGGGATAAGATAAAAAATTCTATATGATAATTTATAGATAGGAATATTAGGATGAGGGATTGGATTTCATTTAAATAATAAAAACATGGGAAGGCTTGGTGTAAACCCCACATGATCCTTGATATTTGAGAATGTAGAGATGAACTCTCAGATTCCATTGGAACACTAAGATGAGTATCTAGACTCCATGTGAGGATGAATGGTGGGGAATATTGAGATGAGAGATCGTATTCATTGGGAATTTTAAAATGAGTACTCAAATTCTATGTTCCATCAAAAATATTATTATGTATCCTTGACAATTTCTTAGTTATTACATTGTAAGATGAAATTAAATTTATGTAGCCTATGTTTATTCGTATGATGTGAAAGTGTTTTCCTAGTTACTCTTACCTAGAAGCTTTACTATGGTGGTTATTGTGAGTAATGAATCAATTGTAGAGTTACTCTTATATAACTATCACCCTCACTGGATATTATGATGACAAGTAACATCCTAAAATTCTAAAATAATAGCAGTGTATTCAATAGCGCATTAGACTCAAAACCCCAAGATTAGAAGAAAATATAACACCCCAAGACTTTACGACAAATTTACTTTAAAATAAATTCAATATATTTAATAACTTTAATAAAAAAACACTAATTTTATTATGTGTTACATGAAACATGGAGTTTATGCTGCATTATATATATATATATATAACATTATGTTTAGCTAGTGTTACTAGCATCACATAGTTTAAACAAAATGTGACATGTTATTAAAATATTATTATTTAATATTATAGTTATAATTTAGTCATTTAATTTTCCTGTATGAATATTACTAATTAAAATATGAATATTTTTATTATATATTGATTATAAGAAAAATAAGTATCATTTAAATGAAAAAGAAATGTTTTCTAATTTATCTAAAAGATTATTTAATTGTTCTTTGTGAATATAACATAAAATTAATTTTTACCAATATTATAAACCAAATTATAAAAAATTAACCTCATTTATAAAATATTCATATCCAAAATATCATAGGGAATAATTTTTGTATCTTTCTAAAATATTTCATTTTTTATATGAATATGGAAAAATACAAAAATTTAATGAAGGAATACATTTTTGTTTAAATTATTTAGAAATATAAATTATATTTTGAAATTGTCTTAATGTAAAATTAGTTAAATTATATATATATTAATAAAATTTAAGTAAGTAGAATGATTTTCATGTTGAATCTTGTTTTAAAAACATTGTATAATTTTGAACATTTTCTCTTTGAAAATCAGCTTTCTCATTGCATATGCATGACTAATTTTATATTAAAATTTTCCACTTGTATGAATGGAATTTTGGAAAATGAATCCAATATTTGGGATCATAATATTTTATATTACATAATATGTTCAAAATAATATTTTAATAAAATTAATAAGTGAAAATAGTTACAATTATTTATCGCGGTTAAGGTAAAAATGGATTTTCAGTGGGGCTAAACTAAGAATATGAGAGACAAAATTACATAAAAACATGTAAAAACATAATTATATAGACCTAGTTACACTGTATAATTTAAATTTTAAAATATAGTGTCATTTTGAAGTGTTTCCACATGAATGACTTTATCATTTTTGGTTATCTTGAAAATATTCTGTGTAATTTCATAGAGGGTTCCATTTCCCCACATATAAAAGTGAACTCACTCCCTTCACTTCTTTATGCCTCCCAAGCACTTTGGATAAACCAAAAACTGAATAATTATCTCCAAAAAAATCATTATTTACATTATATAACTAATGGTCTTCCCAAAATACCACCCCTAGGGTTCTTAATAGGAGGTCTAAAGAAGGTTTCTCTTCAAAAAGATAAATATCTTAACACAGATCTTTCATTTTACTTCTTATTTTTCCAACATAAATTATCTATTAATTATTAAAATATAATGAAACCATTATATCACATATAATTATATGTCATTATGAAAATGGAATAATATTTATCCATCTCCAATTATATAAAAGTGAAAACAAAATCATTGATCATTGTACGACGAACTACTGCCTCGCAAACTGATGTAGTTCCTTTTCCATAACCACATTTAAAGTATGGATGTAATAATGTATTTAACACATTTATATGATATTTTTTATATTATTATACTTATTTAATATAAATATAAAATATAAATTTTTACATTTCATTCTTTTTCAAATACAACAATACCACCGGTGTGTATGACAGGCTACCACCTCACGAAGTGATGTGATTCTTTTTTCACTGACGCTTTACATAGAAGGTGATAAGGATAAAGTTCATTAATTTATGTTATATAATTATATAATTATAATATTTATCACATAATTATCTTTTTAAAAATAGAATATATAATTTTCTTTCTTACACTAAAATATGACAACGTCTCTCGTGCACGTTTGGACTACCACCTTAATGAAGCGATGTGATTATCTTTTCATCACCGAAAAACATGGATGATATATATAAGTATAAATAAATAAATAATATGGTAATTAGGAAATTATGATAATTATGGAAAGATAATACATTACATACCACTTTTCCATAATGCTCGTTGAAAAATGAAAATGATACTAATGTGTACATACAACTTGTTATCTCTATGATTGTAACATACACCATTTCTCATAACCATATTTTATGTTTTGATTTAAAAGTATAATTAATTCATATATATTAAAATTACATTTTAATATTATTTGGTATATTTTTAAACTACACAACAATCACAAGAAACAAATCTTTCATGATGAAAGACACATGGGAAAACAAGGCAATTAACACTAGAAACATAGAAAATAATGAAATATAATAAATGAAAAAGTGATAATATGTTATAAAAGGATAATATATAAAATTTTAAATATGAATAAGTTTATTTTATAAAATTATATCATTATTAAAACCATTTTATATTAGGTCAAATTATATTCAACGAAAAGGAAGCGTGAGGTAAGGGATTTTTTAACTCATTTCCCATTCATTGGGTAAAACTTATACATCATTGAATATATCATGATAAAATTATATGAATAATTACTTTTGAAAATTTTAAGTTTTTTTTCACTTTTTTAGGTTGATATACATTTGATACACATAATTGATTCATTGATTAATACCTACTTCAATTATATAATCTTTATAATGGACTTTGTCTAAATTTCATGTCATTGAGGCACATTGTAATTTTATACACCGAATTTATTTAAAATGGTTTATATACTAACTGTAATACATATAATATAGTTATTTTTTAATAATTCATGGTATTGTAAGTTTCAAGTTGAATTATTTTATCCAATTGGATTTTACTTGAGAGTTACCAAGTAGTAAAAAATTTCATAACTCTATACCTTTTCATTGGGTTATATTAATTATCTTCATCTTCTATATTATAAGATTATGCATGGATTGAGAAATGATTATCTTATGTATTATTTTCACTTTATTTATGTTTATTTCTAGTGTTACGCAAAAATAAATTATTCGATTAATCCTCACTTCAACATTATGATCATCGTAGGGTTTATTTCACAATCTCATTTTAAATATGATTATTTATATTTGAATTTATATTGCAGGAAATTATTTGATAATTGGATAATAAAAAAATTATTTTTATTCTCTTTAGGTTATTCATGAAATTTTTCAAGTAATATAACAATTTTAGTTATATTTTTTACTTAAAATGTCTTATAAAATATTTTTATGAAAATTAGATTTCATTTTTCTTTTCGGTTAAAATTAATTTTATTTTAAAACCATAATTTCTAAAAATGTTTTAATTTTTTGATATTTAAAAATGATCTATTAAAGCAGATTTTACCATTTTTTTATTTTTTTCTAAAAAAATCAATGGATTCAATATTTCATTTAAAAAAATTGAACATTTGGGTTTTAGTAAGAAAAAGACAAATTAATATTTGTTTTAACTAGTATGAGATGAATAAATTTTTTGGAATTCCTGACCAATATGTTATTTCCAATAACCCTATAGAATTTTAAAAAATTAAATGCAAATAAAATTATTTTAAATTTTTTTTGTGAAATTTTAGTATAAAAATTGAATACCAAAATGAATATGATATTTTCCTCAATAATATTTAGAAAGATACTTTTATGGTACTTACACTCACATACAAAAACTCATAATTCTTACTCCAATGGGTATATGTTTTTTAATATCATCCTTATTCTTTATATAGATGTTTTATGGTAATTTTTAAAAAATAAAGTATTCACTTTCAATTTCTTAATTCATTTATGTAGTCTTTATATTTCCCTAAAAATATTTACTTTCCTATGATAAGAAGAAATTCAATTTCCACAAAATATATATTTTATTTATTATTTATATGATTATTTCTTAAACCATGTCTCATTTATACATATGGTCTTTTACATTGAATGTTATTTTATTGAATGTGTAAATATCCATAATTTATATTCTTTATTTAATAGAGATATTTTATGATAAGGCATATTGATTATGAATTAAATCAATTATTTCATACATGATGAATGCTTTTCAGTAGTTGTGGTGGGTGGGGGTTGATATTATATACCCCCTCAATGTATTGGTAGGTCTCATGGAAAAAAGGTAAGATAGAATTAAAAGGGATTTTACATATGTTTTCAAACCATCTTGTAAAAGGTATTAATAGAAGACGTATCCTGATTCGTGAAATAGTGGAATGGAATAATTAATCATTTACACCATTAAGAATATATTTATAATTATCCATGATATTTTTACAATGATATTATATCTGGATGCATTTGATTATCAGTTTATTGATTAAATAGAAAGTGTTTTTAGTCATTTAACATTTCTATATTAACCATTCCTTATCTAATTATGATATCCAAGTTATTAAATAAATTAAATATGTGTTCAATTATTAATCTTTATATACTATGTATTATTGCTATGATTTTTTATTGGCATTTTCTTCAGGTGCACTTCATTATTAGTTTATTGATTACATGTATTTGTTTCTCAGTTATATACATTTACACAGTGATAATAATTATTTATTAATGATAGATTTCACATTACATAATACATAGTAATAATTTAATCTCACCCTTATTTTTTTCTTTTCTAGGAATCGATGAGGTGTACTATGATTTAAAATAAAAAATATCCAAGAGGGAATAATTTTATTCTTGAAAAAAATGACATTGTAATTTGTGTTTTAAAATATAATGAAACAATAAAGTATGAATGTAGTTTAGAAATAATAATAAACTATTATTTACTTTAGGATATGATTCCCTATATTTTATTCTAATATAATAAATAATACATCAGATTTGGGTTACTGGGGTTGGAGTCACTACAGTTAGTACCCGAGGAGGTTTTGTGGAATCCTTGTGAACATGATTCATGAAAACATTTCATAGGGAACATTATCAAATGATATACTTTAAGGGTAAGGATATAAAAACATTTAAATGTTTTACTAAGGTAGATATTATATGGTTTTCTTATAAATACATATCTATATAGATATTACAAGAGGATGTGGTTGAAGAAAAGAGGTACCTAGGGGTAATAACCACGAAAAGGGCACAATGGGCTTGACTCCATTATCACCTGTTGTATGAATACTATCCATAATGTGCCTCTAGTTTAACACTCCAGGGGATATTCTTAGGATAATTCTTATTTTATATAGAACCCATCATGAAGGTTTTGAATAGAACATGAAAATAAATAAACAATATTAAACCATAGACCAAGGATGGACCTACGTTGATCTAAAATGGTTGAAGTATTTGTTAGGATTCTAGATTGATATTGTAATAGTACTTAACAAATGATATTTTGGTTATAATAATCATGGAATATATAAGGATTGTGTTAAAATTTAGAAGCATATCTATCTTCATTAATATAAGATTCATGGATACCATCATGGAGTTATGAGGTTAAGATTTATTATAATTTCAATGTATTTATTTATTCATTTTATGAAATTTGTATCTACCATGATTAATTATATTTTTTGAAAAGATTATGGAATTAATATGTTTTAGGGGAAACATTATTTCAGGATTAATGGATTTTCATGTCATAGACATATGTTTAAAGTGATTAATAAAATTTGAGGTTAATATCATGATTAATTAGATTTTAATAATAGTCGAATAATATTATCAGATAGTGGGGAAATAAATAAATAAATAGTGTTAAAAACCTTATAGAAAAATTCATTTAATGATCAATTTTAATTAAATAATGATCATCATTTTTTGGTAAATATTATAGGAATTATATTAATATGTTTTTACGAAAATAAAAAATCCACATAATAAATTTAAACCTAACACATCAAGGAAGGTTTCAGACCTTGAAAACATTACTGAATAATAATAAGTTTTTATATCCTACCACTTGACTACATGATGTCCTAGTTAATATGTAATTTTTTCGTTAAATGATTTGACAAAAATAACAATGAACTAGTTGTGTCAGTTTTGAGGATTATAGATAAATTTATTGTATTGGATAACTTGTACTAACCATGTTTTTTAGAAGATTGTTAAAAAAATATGGAAATACTTTTAACTCTTTTATAGATCATATGATCCATTAAAAGATAATTTTAGTGCATTGTTCATAAAAATTATTTTTTTCATATTCATTTCATGTAGTAAGTGATAAATTTAAAATTAATTGAAACACAACCAAGGAATGAAATTGTTCTTTTGAAATTGATATATATAAAGTAATTAAATTTTTTTATATTCATATACAGTAAAATAATTCCTCAAATTTCAGAAAAGGATCTTAATAGAAAATAGTTATCCTGTTACACTCATATCTGATTAATTATAAGGTCTTTTAAATAATCCAAAATTTTTGATTTTTAGGCCCTAATCGTTTCTTTTACATACACTTGATTTTGATCAGTGATCTCAATCACTATCTATAATTATTTTGGATTTTTTCCATGATCGTATCTTCACTTTACACAAACTTTATCATAATTAAAAACCTAGTTATGTCTTATTCCATATTACTTTTGTACTCCCATTTATCACTTATTAATATAATTTTTTATTAAATATTTTTATAAAGTAGAATTTTTAATTACTTTTTTCCAAATTTCAATCCTCGGATAAAAAATATAACATTTAAATTATGAGGACAAAATTTATTAAATGTGGGGATATTGTAGCACCCCAAAATTTTAAAATAATAACATTGTATTCAATAGTGTATGTGACACAAAAAACCATGATTAGAAGAAAATATAATAACAGAAACCATTATGATACAATATTTTTAAAATCATTTCAATATCATAATCATATATAATTACATGAAAAACTATGTTCATATTATGTTACCAACAACACTATGTTTGTCTTGTGTTATACGCAACACTGACTTTAGCTTGCATTTCATTCAACACCGAGTTTAAACGAAAAGTGATATATAATTAAAATATAATAATCTAATATAATAATTTTAAATAAGTTATTAAATTGGTGGGTATGAATATTAATAACTAGAATATTAATTAAATGGTTATCTATTTGTTATAAAAAAATAATCATTAAAAAAAAGAATCATTTTTTGAGAAAATAGTATTTTTTAGAAACATAGATTAATCACAGATTTCGCACATAAATTAAAACTTATTATTAAAAAATTTAGAAAAATAATTTTATAAAATAAAAGTAATTTTTAAAATCATTATATAGAAATTATTTTTGGATTATTATTTTGGATTTTTCTTAAATATTTAAATTTTCAATGAATAGTAAAAAACATAATTTTATTTGAAAACATCATTTTTGTTTAAATTATTTAAAAGATTAAATAATATTTTTATTTGATTTTAAATTAATATTTGTTCAACTATACTTCTATTAATTCAATTTAGGTAATTGGGAAAAAAATTTATCGAAATTTGATATAAAAATACCATAAACGATTAAACATTTTCTCTTAAAAAACACACATTCTCATTACGTATGTGAGATTAATTCTAAATTATATTTTATTACTTCATTGAATGGAATTATGAAAAATGGATTACATATCTGGAATCATAATAATTTATATTATCTAATAAGTGAAACTAAATTTTTGGCTGAAATGGATAGTGAAAATAGTAAAACATATTTACTACAGTTAAGGAAAAAGTAGATTTACCATAGGGTTAAACTAATAAGATAAGGATTAAAATGACCTAATAACTCGTAGAAATATTATTTTATGGATGTATTTAATAAATATACTTTCCATTTTTTAATATTGGTTCATTTAGAATATTTTGGCATGTGAATGGATATCATTTGTTATTCATTTAGGAAATATCCATGTAATTTCCAATAGAGTTCCCTTTCCCCACATATAAAAGGGAACCCACTCCCTTCAACTATTCACATATAAAAAGACATTTGGATTGAACAAAAAATGAAAAATAATAACATTGTACATCTACTGGTAATCTCAAAATACTATCCCTAGGGTCCTAAAGAGGATATCCAATAAATGTTTGACTTAGAGAATATAATTATCTTAACAAAACATTTTTATTTCTTTATTATTTTTCAAAAATAAATAATATATTAAAACATAAAATATAATAAAAACATTACACCAATTAATATTATATTTTATTATATTTATGGAATAATATTTATCTATCCCCAATTTTATTAAATGGGAAACCAAATCACCAATCATGTGAATGGTAGACTACCGCCTCATGAACAGATGTAGTTTGTTTTCCATCACCACCATTGAAGGATGGATATAATGATGGATTTATCACATGTATATTATATTAATTATATTATATAAACTTCAATAAATTTAGTATCCTAGATACATTTTTACATTCCATTCCATTTCAAATATGATAGTGTCACTTTTCACTACTGGGGGCAGCCGCCTCATGAAGCGGTGTGATTAATTTTATCTAATTCATTACATGGAAGGTGATAAGTATAAATTTAATTAATATATGTAAAATAAATAAAATAATAATAATATTAATGATATATTTACCAATATTAAAATTTAATATATCATATTATTTTTACACAAAAATCTGATAAAGTCTCTTGTGTATTTGTTGACTACTGTATTCACGAAGTGATGTGACTCTCCTTTAAACAACTTACCATATAGATGATAAATATAAGTTTATATAAATAATTAATATTTTAATTATAATGTTATTATACTTTGTTAATATAATACATTACTTACCACCAATCCACAATGATCGTTGAGAAATGAAAATGTTACTCTTGCGTACATACGACCTACCACCTCCATGATCATAGAATAATTTATTTTCCATAAATATATTTCATTATTGATTAAAAATTAATAATTGATATATAAATATTATAATTAAATAATTATTATTATTATGAATATTATTTTACTTTTTAATAAGTGCAAGAATTAGATCTTTTATGACTAAACCCTCTTGAGAAAACAAGACAATTAACACCCGAAAACTTAAATTATGAATGACAATTAATGTATATGACATGAATATATGTTATAGCCATCGTTACCACTAAAATTTTTTAAGACAAACTTTATAAGATTAAAATAAAATTTTCAATGAAATTTTTTTTAAAAAATGTGAACTTTTTGTTTTAAATGTTATTTTCAAAATTAATAGGATATTTTCCCCGAAAATGTTTTTAAATGCGTTTTTATTGTATTTATATAAGTCAATGAAAAAATTCCTATATTTTGAATCCAATGTGTATATATTGTATTGATACCATCTTTATTCATTATATTGATGGTTTATGATCATTTTGACTAAGTAAAGTATTGAAATTCACTTTTATCATTAATTTCTATAGTTATTAACATTCTCTTAAAATATTCAAGTACCCATTTTCATTGGAAATTAAATTTCCTCTAAATATTCATATTATTTATCAGGGATATTATTATTTATTAAACCATATGTCATTTATACATACATTAATTTACATTAAATGTAATTTTATTGAATTTTGAGATATTAATAATCCATATTTGTTATTTAATATAGATATTTATTGTTAAGGAGCATTATTCATGAATTATATAGATTATTACATATATGATGAATTATTAGGACCTACAATTTTGGGTGGCCCCTCGTATTATATATAACTTATAATCATTGATAGGTCTCATTTGATAAATAGGTAATCTAGAATTAAATGTCCTTTTACCTTTAGTTTTAAATTGTCTTATGAAATGTTTTAAGTGTAGAGGTGTCATGATACCCGGGATAATGAAATCAAATAATTATGAATTTCCTTCATTAATAATTTAGTTATAATTATCCATCATATTATCACAATGATATTATCTCTGGATTCCTTTAATTCTTAGTCTACCGATTAGATAGAATTTGGAAACATTTTTTTTCTTTCCATATTGATTATGACATATCTAATAATGATAACCATGTTATTGATTAAATTAAATGTTTTTAGTTAGTATAATTTAAATATTTATTATTATTCATGATATTTTGAAATTGATATTATCTATGGATTCACTTACTTCTCAGTTTATTTATTAAATGTAATGTGTGTTCATTTATTTACCTTTATATATTGATTATTTTTATTAATACATGATAGCTTTTGTTGTACATAAAACTTACGTATCATTTGAGATCACACTTATTTTATTTCATTTCCCAAGAATCCATGAAGTTTCCTATGATTGACATGCAATGATATTCCATAGGGAACAATGTTATTCTTTAAAACATTTATGTTGTAATTTTTTTCCTATAAAACAAAATACTCAAGTATATATCTTGTTTAGCAAGAATATTAAACTATTTATTCCTCTAGAATTATATTAAATATATCTTAGAAAGTGTAATAAGGTAGACACCAGATCTGGGATATGGGGTTCTTGGTTGCTATATGATGTATATGATTCTATAAGATTATTCCTACAAATCATTTATTTAATCTGGCATATGGTTTATGATTCCCAATTTATTCTGAAGCATCATTAGGAAAATCATGAGTTATTATTATATAGAAGTTTTTTTCTCTTCAAAAATTATTGAAATCCATGTCCAAAGTATTACAATGTAGTGCATGGAGACTCCATTTTAAGCCCACATAGGTACCCCAAAATCCATTTCATTATTATGTGATACTTTATTGTAACATAAGAGTAACCAAAAAATCATCAAAATAAAATATGAAAGATAATTAAAAAAATTTAATTTAGAATAAAAATATAATAACTAAAAATCATATTTTATTTTGTTTTATTAATAAACTATAAAATACTCTTAAAATAAAAAATTGTGATAAATACCCTTAAATTATGAAATTCATGTGGATTAAACCATTTAATAAAAACATTAAAAAATCTAAATTTTGTGATTCATTAAGAGGAAACCATCCTTCGGGTTCACTTTAATTGTTTGAATACTATAATTAGAACATCCATTTCATCTTCCAAAATGTAATTAATAATTAAATATAGATAACATAAATGATATTATGCTAATTCATAAATATTATAAAACAATTTATAATATATATATGTGTGTGTTATCATGATATATATATATATATAATATTTTGATACTATATAATTATTAATATATATATATATATATAATATTTTAATATATTTTGAAATGTCTCATTAATGGTATGATTGATATTTTGAGAGGGTGTTGTGAATTATTTATTTATCACTAATTTCTTGGATGATTAGTGTAACTCGCACACAACCGACACATACACACAAACATCTGTGCGTATTATTATTTTTATATGTTATTAATATTATAGAAGTAATGAAACTAATGGATAAATTAAAAATATAAAAACCACCATATTGAATTGTAAAAAGGAATAATTTAAAAAATGGTCATCACACTAATTTTCAATTTTATGAGAGGTTAATATATAATTCACTAAAAATAAAAAATCAATAATATCTAAAATTAATAATATATACATATAAATTAATTATTTAATAAATATAATTTGGATATACATGGGGTTTCATGGTGACAAATTCAAGAGAAACCTGAGGGTAGGGGATTCCTCACCGATTATCTTCACTTAGGTTGGTATTATTAATTCATCCCTTAATAAATTAATACTTTATGTTATATCCTATGAATTTGTACTTATAAATATATCTTATATTTAGACATATCAGTCATTCTAATTTCACATTTATGAATATTAAAATATTATATGAAAACATTCTTCGTCTATCCCACCAATAACAAATTCAATTTTTTAAATTTTATTTTAGAAGCATTGTAAAGTATTTTTTACAGATTATAATTTTATTTTAATCTTCATTTATATGGATTTACTTTCTACTGTCATATTTGTTCTATTTATTTCATTCGCATTCTCATGCGATGAAATTATGGGAATGAATTCTATTAAATTCAAATCATAACTCTTGCCCATTTCTATCATCATATTTCTTTACCTTATCAATGAAATCTATTATTTATATTCTTCAAAAATAAATATGTATCTATAATAAATCTTTTTACAAGACCATTATGATTAATCTCATGATTACTTACTAATATTTACAAAGAATTATTAAAATTTAGGGATATGAAAATATATACGAGTTTTTTATGAAAATGTTTTCTATTTCAGCATGGGTTACACATATTATTCATATGGATTCATGAATGATTGTAACATCTGAAACAAAACCATTTCATAATTATATATTTCAAAAAAAGTATTTAAACCATAATATTCCCATAAAAAATTATTTATAGTGTTTTAGATAATTATTAAAATATCATACATCATAAAATCTAGGATTTTCCAGCAAAGAATTATTTTTCCACTAAATAAAACTCTTCAAATGATTCAGTTACATTATATTGATCTAACACGTTATATTTGGAAATTTTACATTATAATAATTTAGATTAATCATAAATCCTTATGAAAAACTTTAAAAAATGTGGTATGATCATAATAACCAACAATAAGTGGTATAAAAAGAGGAAATTGTTATACCATTAGAATACATGAAAACCCATTAAAAAGTTTTTCTTATAAATAAAAACCTTTAAGATCATAAAAGATCATAAAATTACTTATTAAAATTAAATAAGCTACTTTTCTAAAACAATTCCATTAAATAGAATCCAAAAATAAAAAGAGGACCCGTGAAGGATTATTTGGACATCATTATCAAGTAGTATTATTGATAGTGAAATCTATACTTGGCCCACACATGTAACTATAGACGCGGATTACTTAAAAAATACCACACATTTCATTATATATGATACTTACATTACATATTCCACATATAATATTATAAATAAGTCATACTTTACCTTGTCCATGCTTGGTGATGTCATACGATATAATGAATTACACATTGCATTGAAGGTAAATGTAATTTTAGGTACACCCATCATTATATTCTATATGTAAAAACGTTAACTTGAATAAATAACATGAGGGATTTAATTTCACTTTATCATGAATAAAACATATAAAACTTATATTTCAAACCATAAACACTAGCATTTTCAATAAACCCATATAAATGAAATGGTTTTTAAATAAATTATTAACTAACTCCACATTAAGATGAATATGAAAAAAAATGAAACATTGATAGATATTAGTGAAAAGAAAGGAAAATAATTTTGAAACACTTGAAAAAGGGTTCAGGGAAATATATTAAAACATAAAATTAATGTTTAAAAAAAAAACACCTTACCTTAAGTATTGAATCACCTCATTAATTCTTTACATTCAGAATAATAAAATTAAACTAATTATTTAATTAAATTATAGCCCTTTTTTATAATAATTATTCCATTTTTTCATTTATCATTAGGAATTATTTATCTACTAGATTAATTTTTCTTGCATTACTCATTTGGAGGTTATCCAATCCTAAATCCCATAATTATATTAGTTTAATGGTAATAGTAATATATTCGTATCTAATGGTTCCATATACTTTAGAGTCCATGGGTTTAAATATAAATATAATTTTAAAAAACTTCCTTAGAAACTTTAAGTAATTGAATATATATATTAAATTTTAATTCATTTTTATTTCTCATTAATAGTTATTAGAAAAAATATAATATTATTGTAGAATTGGGAGGTTGAACCAAAACTAACATAAAAATACAAAAAATGAGGATTGCATATAAAAATACATATATTATTATACTCTAATTTTGGTGATCATAATTCCATGGGTTTAAAATTATAAATTAGTTTAAAAATTTGGTAGATGAATATGATTCTGATAAAAAACTAAATATAATATTACTATTCTGTAGGAAAATAAAATTTTCTTTTAATGATCACCTTTGTAATGAAACCATAAGATCGAGTTATTGTGATTGATGGTTAAATGATGTGTATATTGATTATAGAAGAAGAAATATTTGATGAATATTGATAGGAAACCAAAATATAAATGATTGAAAAAAGGCAGGTTATATTCCCTTTAATTGAATGAAATTAAATCATTTCTAAATATAAATATATTATAATGCTTAATAATGGTATATTATATTGTCAAGTTGATTATAATCGTGGATATTCTTAGCCATCCCATATATTTTCCCAAATAATGAAGGTTAATGATTCTATTAAAATATCATTTAATGTGTATTTCATTATTTTAAATAAAATATAGATCTTTTACTTTCATTATTTTCTAGAGACTAATAAATCAACATAATATTACCAATTTTTAAATATTATAAACTCTTTAATTATAATTTTCCCTATGTTATTTTCAAAACCATCCATTTATTTATTTACACTTTTTTCTTATGATAATATAATTGATTTTCCCTATGTTACATAAGCACATGTCTATATATAAATAAAATTCATTTGAATGATATTTGAAAACCCATCTACATCATTTTGGAAAACAATATTTCAATAAGAAATATAAATTTATTTATTGACTTAAATTATTTTCTCAAAAGTATTGTTATTATATATTTTTTATTTTCTCAATGACATTATTAATTTAAATATTTTTGTTATTATTTAATAAGAATATCTTTATCATGAATTTAAATGAATTTTAATAAATCTAAAGATTAAAATAAAAATAAATTTCAAATAATTCCTTGTACATTTAAATAAAATGCATAAGGAAAGCTATATAATATTAAAATGTGCGACTCATTACATACTAATGAAAAATGTTGGTGTTTTGGAAGAATCATTTTTAAATGGAAGTCAAGTGAGTTGAAAAAAGGGGATTTAAGGTGAATATAAGAATAATTAAAGTGAAAAGGAGATGAATATGGTGAATCAGGTATTTACACAAGATCCATGAGGTTAGAAACAAACTAGAATATGAATCATATAGCATAGCAATGGATCACATATGAATAATATGAAGAAATTAGATACTATAAGAGAAGAAAACGTAGATATGATAGATCTCTCACATGTGATTATATCTAATTCCTACTATATTAACCAATCCAATTCAGAATAAATACGAGCCCTCATGTGAGTAACTCAATAATTCAAATGTTGGATTAAACTGGTAGAGATGTAGATCATCTTGGATTAAATATTTATACTCATGTAAGATTAAACCACAATAAAACATGTCAGATTAACTCATGTGTGACTAATGGCCCATGTCATATTAAATATATTTTTTCATATTTTTATAATTTTCATGAAAGGTTAAGGAAGACCCAAGTCATAATGAACTTTTTTCTCATTTTTTAGTTATGATATGATTGTGAAAAGTGATAAATTTTTAATACATATTTCACGATAAATATTAGATAGTGATCCATTAATGAAAGAAAACATTTAACAATGAAACATAATTCCATGGAAGGGTTGATGAACTAAGTTTATAATGTCAACTAGAATGTTATATCATTATTATTTTGATAAATAAGATGCATGGAGCATATAAAATATAAAATAAATTATGGTGTTATGTTTTATGACATGAAGATGATATTAATATAATGAAATACCTATTATTACAAGGTTTATATGTATAAGATCGATGAACCAACCAGCCTACCATTTTTAAAAAAAAACACATTTTTAAAAAAAATATCAAGGATCTTGTAAGTTTCTTTTTAAAAATAAAACCATATTTGTATATTATACATGAAAAAATCCGTTAACTAATTATCAAAGAAATAAAAATCAACATGAATATCTATAATCACATAATATAACATCTATTAATAAATTATTTCATCATAAAAATAAAAATTGTAAATATTTTTAATAAATTATATTTAATCATTCAATAAAAGACTTATTTTCCATGTATAAGAATAAATATCTAAAAACAATATTTATATAATCATATATATATTTATAAAATTATATAAAACATTTATTGATATTTAATGAATAAATATAGATTCATAATATAATTATTGATAGACTACTCTATTCTTAAAATACATGGGTTGTCACATTCTCTCTTACTTATAGAAATTAAGTCCTCACATTATTTTAAAATTTATATAAATCAATATAAATATGTTCATACATATATTTTAAAATAAAGATAACTAATTACTCTATTTATTTTTTCGTTGTTTAATTCTCAAATGTAAATCATAATGAGTCTTTTAGTTATCATAATGAATCATACAGTTTCTAAATTCTAAAAATCCTTATTCACGTCATAAAAAAACAACTTAATTGAAATATTTATGATTTGTGATATGAAATTATATATAATTTTTTAATTTTTACTTATTTTTTTGAAATATCATTTTGAACTTGTTTTCCGTAGACACATTGGACATGATCAGGGTAGAGTTATTTAAAATATGGCTGTTTTCAAAAATATATAAAACTTTATATATTTAATAAAGTAATATAGATACATACTATAAAAATATTACCCAACTATATAGTTATAAAAAGGTCCACAAGATCCTTTTTATTTTTTATGACATTTTAATAAATTTATATACCATCATGGTAATTCCTAAATTGATTAAAATGAGAATGTTTTGTATATTAAAATTTGATTGAATGATTTAAAATTATGATAATAATATAAAATAATATGATAGAAATTGGACATGTTGTAAAGTAGTTCAAAAATGATTATAATGCTAGAAAAAGTAAAATGATCACTTGAACTAAATTTTGCAAAAATTATTACAATTAAATAAATTAGGTGAGATAAGAGTTTATATAATATTTTTTCATCCCATATTGTTAAAAGATAATTAATATATTGAAAACAATATAATTAAAACATTTCATAAATTATCACTATATCAACAATAACTCGATTAATTACATCATAACATTAGTAATGATAGTTGTGACCCAAAATATATAATATTTTTTAACCAAGTTTACTTGGTTCCACTTATTTCAATCCATCATCTCAAACCAAAAAGAAAATATCTAATAAAATAAAATAAAATATCTTTGAAAATTTATAACTAGAATCTTTTATAATTATATATATTAAAATTAAAGAAAATAATTATTAAAAATTTTCATTACCAAATTAAAAATTCAAAAATCTTGAAATTCTATATCACAAGTTTCTCTAAAAAATTCAACCTAACTGTTCTCTCAAAAATTATTGAACGTTAATAATAATCAATATATTTTATATTATTTTATAAATCCAAAAAATTTATACACCATAACTAAATAACCTCCCCCAAAAAATTATATCATTTAAAAAATTATTCACCTAGACATACAATAAAATAATATCCCATAAATTTCTTAATATTTTATTTTAAAAAAATATAGTAAACTTATTCCAAAATTAATTCAATAAAATTATCACCAAATTAGTTATAAATTCCCCAGTAATCTATATTACTGAACTTGTTTTCTCAAAATCGATGAACCCATTTTCCTAAATAACCATAATTACCTCAACATCAAATCAATTAATGATTTTTTCTAATACTTGGCCTAATACCAACTAAGACATATCAGATATAACCATCCCATAATTTTATGTTTTATAATAATAATTATAGCACTAACATTCCCAGGACCTTTAGGTTTATAGTTTATTTTAATTAATAAAATACCTTGCATCATAGAACTTATAATTTTAAACCAAATGTTCATTTTCTCACAAAAACAAACTATTAAAATGATAAAACTTATTCATTTCAAAATAAAAAATTATAGATTTCAATTTTAACAAATGATCATTCCTACTCATCCTTATTCCATTTAAAAATCATTTGAAAATTTGGGTTGAGAATAAGAAACACAGTAATGCGAATAAGAGAATGTGGAACACATCAGTTAATTAGATAACATAGAAATCTATGAAAAAATATTTTCTTTTAAATAAAAACTATTTAACTATTAAAAGGCCATAAACTCACTTATTAACATGAAATAAACTTCATTTCTAAAAAATTAACACAAAACATATTAATGAACAAGTATAAAGGATCCAGGAAGGATTTTAGGGACATGAAATTCACATAATATTATAGATGAGGCTGAATACACTTAGCCCATGAATGAAATTATGGATATGGGTTACTTCACTTTGTCCATGCATTAAATTATGGATGAATATTATAATACATATCCAACACATAAAATTTTGATTTAAGACTAATTTACCTCACCCATGCTTGGTGATCTTATAATATCCTATTATCATTTTTCATGTTTTTTCCTTATTTTTTCTTATTTTACTTTTTAATTGGGTGGATCTTGGGATCATGAGTATGGAAAATTTTTTCTACAAAATATAAAATTATGTTCATTGATCTATGGTTTTTTGAACAAGTGGTGTTAAGGTATAAATTAGTAAATTGATATAAAATATTCTCTATCTGTTCGGAGAACTCCCAATGTGGTTTGGTGTTTTCATGTGAAAATATAATGTTTGGATATCTTTATAAAATTTAAATTCCTTGTAATGGTAGTACATGTTGCATAATTATTTTCAAACTCATCTTATATACCTGGTATATATCATGGAGGGAGTATATGCCATGTAGAGGTTACATGCCATGTAATTATAAAAATAATTTTTAAAACGAAAAGGCGATGAGTTTTTTTATAGTATATTATCCCTGTGGACTACATGATTTGAAAGGGGATTACACGCCATGTAATTTTTTCAAAAATGGATTCTATGGTTCCACTCAGTTGATTTCTCATTTCATTCATCCACATCTCCCTTGGATCTCAACCTATATCCCTCTTCTGTTGATTTTTGGAGTCTCTGTCTGATCCAAATTGATTATTTTGACATAGGATCATCATTTTGGATGGATTTCAACGATTTGGGTAAGTAATCATTTATCCTTCTTCATTTCCCTTGATCATAATAACTTTTTTTCATTGAATTATTAGATCTGTTTATGTATGATGATATTTCATACTATTCATCTCTAGATCCATCATGTGATCTTATTCCGATGACCATTGACTTATAGGTTTCAGTGTGATTGGTGTGTGTTCTTGAGGAATGCATTAGTTTCTCTTATCTTACAATATTTTTTTAAATTGAATAAACTTTGAGTTGTGTACATTTACTCTAGGGAATCCATTATCATGGTTGGTTCTTTCTAATCAGTAGATCCTGATCTAGGTGTTTGCGACATGAGTTTTGAGGTAGGTGGTTCTATATCAAGTATGTTTTGATGAACTGAATTAGTCATGGTTTGAGAAATTATTTTATTAAATGAAACTGAATGATATGACTATTTTTTATGTGTTTGGAATTATATTTCTATTGTATATGGTTTTCCTCTATATTTATTGAAAAAAGGGATTTTAAATCATTTTAAAATTTATTTTTTGAAATGGTTTACAAATCATGTTTTGATGAAATGGTTTGAAGAATTTATATAGAATGTGGAGACTATGGTAAGCCTTAGGTTTTTGGGTGGATGGTTTCATGATAGGTCTTTTCTACTATCATGGGGTTTTCTCATGGGGATTCCCTCTACTTCCTAGCCCATTGTTCTAGGGACTTGTTAGACCTGTTGGGGGTCACTTTTAGGGGTGTTACGTTGGTCTCAATTATCGATTCATATGTCTAGTGGCCTAACCCAGATGTGATTATATATGTAAGGTAAGATTATATACAAGCTATCCTGGCCTAGTATAATCTCTAGTAAGATGTTAATTGTGCTTCTTCTTTGGTCTTATACTATTTTGTTTTACTTCCATGGGTTTGATATGATATGAACTTCATGATTTGGTTTGAGTTGATATATATTTTTTGATATACGTATATGAAATTATTTGAAACTTATTTACCGTATTTATCAAGAAATGTTGAAAAGGGGGAAATTAAATTGTTTCCCATGCTCTTATATAAAAACTATTAAACTATTATCATGCTTTATTTTCACTAAATTTCAGGATGATTGGATTATTTTTCAAAGATTTGATATGGAACACCTAAATGATATCGTACGGATCCTATTAGCTCACACCCTTTATAACCATAAAATGACGCATAGACCTGGTATTTTCTTTTGATGTAGGGAAACACAAGGCACCATAGTGAGGTGGTGTGGTTTTTGGTAAGCTGAGTTGAGTAATTTTTGGTGAGATGGTGGGACTGTTCCAACGCTATCAGATTGAGTAGTTGTTTTTTAATATCTTGGTATTATTTTTGGTGTTGTCAATGTACTTGAATATTTGTTTCTTCCATTGAGTTTTTTTGGATTTCCAATGTTTAATTCAGTTATGGAATATATTTCTTTATTTTTCTATTTTCTTATTATATCAATATATTCCATGTTTTTTTATGTTGGGAGAAATCAATCCCTCTATTTGTGATTGGTTTCTTTGGTGCTAGTTTCTAGCCCATTTTGATCTGGAACACCCTTTTCATATGTGGAAGATCTGGTCAGTTACAAGTTTAAGAGGTTATTCAGGTCATTTTATTAGAATTTGGTGTTATAGGAGGGTTTTAGCTAAGATTCCATGTCTTGGAATGTTTAGTATACTGGTGATAATATTTTTTGGACTTGATAGGTATTTTTTAATAAATGTTTGTTCAATTATTTCCTTGGTGAGACTCAATTTACTATTGGATGTTGTGATGTTTGTATTCTATCTTGAGTTATTATTGTTAATATCAATTATTTCTTATGAGTTTTATAGTTTTAACCAATAGTTTTTCTATTATCTGATTATTTATTTTTTTTTGGTTTGCAACAGTATACCTCAAAGACATGTTCCACATATTCCTCATAAAGGTAAAGTTGATCCACCTTAGAGGAATAATCCTCTTGTTTAGAATCATATTGAGGTGATCATGAATACAGTTCAAGATATTTAATAGAATGTTCCACGATATTATAATGTAGTTCTTGAGGTAAGACCAGGGGTTGTTGTAGAATGGTATTAATAATGTGAGTTATTTAATGTGAAGAAACCATATTTTAATGGTAAAAATGAACATCAAGAGGTGGAGGACTAACTAGACAAGATCGATCAGATATTAAAATTCAAAGATATTCCTCATAGTATGAAGTTAATGATCATGACAATCAGACATAAGGGTCCTAGAAAGAAATAGTGGGATTCAATGGTACATAATGATAAAAATAAGTCCGTGGATTGGAAGGATTTCAAGAATCTATTCCTCCAAAAGTTTTTTCTAGAGACACTGATGATAGAGAAGTCTGTAGATATCCTCTATTTGTAGTTGGGATAGTGTTTGGTGTAGGCTTAAACTAATAAGATTGTTGAGTGTATTGTTTTTTCACCAGGGGTGTAAATAATTACTAGTAGAAATATCATAAGTAACTGAAGGGGTTGAGAAATGGTATGAGATCACATTTGTTTATACTAAGTCATTCGACCAATGTGGAGACATTATAGATTTCAATGATGCTAGTGATGAATATGATAGGTAAGGTTGGATATTCCCACCAAATTCTTCCACTTATTTGAAGGATCAGTGGCAAGAGAAAGAAAAAAAGTTGAAGTGGTAGGATCATCACATGAGTGGTTGAGGTAACTCTTAGAAGTACGCCTCTTTAACTCCCCTAGTTGTATATAGTGGTGCTTCTATGACATGGTTTCCTTTTATAATGATTAGACACACTAGGAATTCTTTTCCTTCACCTGAAATTGTGTGTAAAATTTTTGGGCATTATGGATATGTACAATATTTTCTTTAAGTTATGTTGACTCAATATTATTACTGATTATTAGTTACAAAGGCTTCTAGAAAACATTCATATTTTTCAATGATTATAGTTATTTAATAATATGTCTCATGAGTGAAGCACCATCACATGGTAGATGAGTTTCCTGGAGTGATAAATGAAGGTTTTTCAATAGTGATAAGAACCATATTTAATTCATTCTTTGTAGATATTTTTTTATTTCATACTGGTGTTTCCCACTATTTTATATCTGGGTGTTTTTTTTGTTGTGATTAACCTTAAAATGGAACTCATGTATTTTCTTATAAAGTTAGTGACACCTCTTGGAAATAAGAAACAATATGAGTTTGAAAGTTATTATAATGTTCTATTGATAGCTAATACAGAGTTAGTCTAGTATTTTATTGTTCTCAAACAGGATCGATTTGACATCATTATTGGGATGGATTGTCTTGTTGCTCATTGTGATGAGGTTGATTGTCTACATCAGTGTGTCTCATTTATTGTAGCTGATGAGAGCTCATGGGTGTTCCATTGGGAGTTGGATATATGGTTTGGTCAATCATGACATTCTTCACTAGAGCTTAGGAGTTTTTGTCTACTATAGTAGTAGTACTCGATGTTGTTTATCCTATTGTTGATCTTCCCTCCACTATCCAAGACGTTATAAATGATTTCCAAGATGACATATCTAGTATTAATTTATGGAGTGGGTTGAGTTTACTATTGACCTGGTGCAAGGTACACAACCAATTTTGATACCTTTTAATCATATGGAACTGGAACAACTAAAAGAGCTCATGGTCCCATTGGAAAATCTGATGATGAAGGGTTTTTTTTCACCCTAGTGTTTTTTTTGGAATCACCGATTCTTTTTTCCAATAAGTAATATGGTTCACTCTATTGTTTCATGGATTATTAGAAGTTTAATTGGGTGATAGTTTATAAAAATTATACTTTTCCCCATGTTTACAATTTACTCGATCAATTAATTGTGGAAAAGTAGATTTCTAAGACCAATCTCTAATTGGGTTATCATAAACTCAGAGTTCAAGAGTTTAATATACCAAATAATGATTCCAGGTGCAGTTAAGGTCATTTTTAATGTCTTGGGATGTTGTTTGGTCTTACTAAAACACTTACAATTTCTATGGCATAGATGAATCAAATAATAAATCAGGATCACATGAATTTTTTTGGTAGTGTTCGTGGATGGTATTATTTTATATACACGATATGAGCATGAGCATGATCCCCACGATGGTTTGGTACTGGAAATCCTAACAAGTCACTATTTTTAGGGCATGATTTCAAAATGAAATTTATGGATCTAGGAAGTAAAGTTATTATGGAATGTAATTTATTAGAATCAGTTATCAATTGATCTCGAGAAGGTGAAAGAAAATTTTTTATTAGAAGAACCAACTAACATCTTTGAGATTCATAGCTTCTTTGTAATGTTGGTACCACTGACAGTTCATCAAGTATTTTTATATTGGAATCACCATTGTCTGATTTTATTATTAAAGGGTTAAATTCACATGGGATGCAATGTTCCATTATTCCCTAAACAATTTGAAAGAAATAATAACATTTGATCCTATTTTGATCTTAACCAATCCTTGTAAAGAATATGTGGTTTTTTAATTCTTCTTGTATAGGATGAATTATTATGAAAGATGATTATATGGTAGGTCACAAATGTCTTTAGCTTTGAATGCATTATAATAATTACCCCACTTATGATTTTTATCTTTGTGAAATTATTCTTGTGCTTAACTATTTGCATCATTATCATTTTGGGGAAATATTCACAACCTTTTTTTATTATAAGAGTTTTAGATATATATATTTTTAGAAATAAGTTAATTTCATACTAAGATTATCGATGAAATTATTTCATATATTATACATCGATTTCTCCTATACCTTGGAGAAATATAATTTCTTTTTGGGTGCTCTTAGTAGGAAATCCCCATCATTGAATGTTCTTGAATTGATAGAGGAGTGAAACATTATAGGGATTTTTGATCAATTGCTTCTGGATTATCTGGAGGAGTTTTTAATCATGATTTTGAATAGTGTCCATGAATATTCATATATCTTTAACTCAATTATATAGTTTAATGGGAATTGTGTTGAGTTAATAAGAATTGGAGAAACCTTGTATGGTGGGGATACTCTTTCTTGTTGGTCTCTCTCTTTAAGTAATTTTATTCTATTTAGGGATACATTTATTGACCTGGAATTTATTAGGAGATCAATTATTTTTTTGTCATGTTTCTTCACAAGACATTCATCTAGGAACTAAAAAGATGTATTATGACATGATACATTGATTCTAGTGGTGGGGTATGAAGCGTGACATTGCTGAATATCTGTCATGTTGCTACACCTAGAAACAGATAAGTGCAGCACACACAAATCATTCTGATTTTCCTCAGCCTATTTGGGTGTTAGTATGGAAATAGGATATGGTATTCATGGAATTTGATGTCAAATTTACATGGTCTCCCTGAGAGAGAAATTTTATCGAGTTAGTGATGAATCTATTGAAGTAGTGGGATAATTTTATTCCAATTAGAGACACTAGTAAAGTTAATGGTATGGGTAAGATGTATGTGTGGGAATTTATGGGGATACATGGGGTTCCTTCTAACAATGTTTCAGAAAGGTATCCTCTATTTACATAGAGTTTCTAGAGGAGTCTCCAAGAGGTGGTGGGGATCAGGATAGACTGAGTATAACATACCATCCATAGAAAGGAAGCAATGAAGTTCATGTTATTTAGAATATATATGATATTCTTCATGCCTGTGTCTTGGATTTTGGTGGATATTGGGATATCCTTCTAGTACTAATTGATATTTCTTAAAACATAATTTATCAGTCATTTATTAGAGTGTCTCCTTTTGAGGCTTTGTATGGTTGCCTATAAAATTCACCTCTTTATTGAGAGATGGTGGGAAAATATTATTTGGTATGAAAAATACTAGTTCAGGAGACATATTTTAGGATAAAGGATACACATTGGAATCTAGATACATCTAAAATTTGGAAAACATCTCATGTGGATTAAGAACATCGTCCATTGGTGTTTTCTGCAGGTGACCAGGTTTTATGGAATCTTTCTCCTCAATCAAACACTATTGGATTATGAAATAGAGTAAGTGGGATTTGAGATGTATTGGACCATTTGAGGTTACTGAGAAACTTTTTCAATTTTCTTATTAGTTTGCATTTCCATTTTAGTTGACAAGAATTCATGATTTTTTTTCTAAAATCACATCCTAGGAAATACAATCCTAATCCCTATCATCTTCTAAGTTGGTAAGAGATTGATTTAGAGATTTATTTTTCTATTTTGGAATATCTTTTTGAGATCATTAAATCCCATGTAAAATTCTTGTACAAGATGTTGATTCCATTGGTCAGAGTGTTATGGAGTCATGGACCTAATTCTAATTAGACTCAATAGAATGAGTTGTTGATGACCGCATTTCCATGAGATGTAAAATTTATTATTATTTAATAATTATTATATAGTCTAGGAAATACCCTTATTCATCTTTCATGTAGTGGTGGATGTTTTAAGATTTTATTTTAAACAAAAAGAAAAAAAAATAGGTCATGGTTTTGAAAATAGTTTTAAAAATAAAATGACATTATTGAATATTTTAATAGTTGAAAAGGAAGGGAGTGTTTTTTTTATATATTTGATAAGGAGGTTGTTTCAAGTTTACTACACATATTTTATAGTTCATTCTATTAAAATGTTAAAATGTTTTAATAGAATATTTTGGTTGAGGGTTGTCAATATCTTGATTCCCCATTTTCCTTTTAAAAAGATACATAAAGAAACCAAAAAAAAAACACTACTATAATATTGTAATGGTTTTTATATCACGTATAAAATTAGGGATACCAAAGAAAAATGATATTGTATATATTTGTTGGAGAAATAGGATTATTTTCTTCTCTAATCTGATCAGCACAATATTCCCACCTCAAATCTCAACCCAATAAATGTTGAAATGAAAAGGGTTTCAATTATTTACATCAAAGAAATGAATTAAGAGGATAAGGATTTTAAGTTGATACATAATTGACATATTTAAAACACAAATTAAAAAAGTTAGAATAAAATATTCAATTACTCCCTCCCATGTGTATTTAACTCCCTCGTAATGACCTTCCATTGTTTAGTACTCCTTCAAGAGGATGAGGAGGAGGCTTAGTAGGAACTTCTCCTTAAAATTTGATCTCCCCATGAGGATTGGGAAATCTAAATATTATAGGATGAAGAGAGGAAAAAAAATTTCTAAAAAAATTCTACATATTTGATTCATAGTCAAACATATAAATTGGGTTCTAAAGGTTCTATGTTGTATAAAAAGTGTGAGATGGTTTTTGGCATCGAGATTTTGAGAAACCACATAGACCATGGATTTATGTGTCCATACTGCCTTAAATAAAGTCTAAAAAAACTAAAAACATGTATCCCCACCACTTTTATTTATCCATTGACATTTTTGGAATCATTTGTAGTGTAGAATCACTATATATGGCAGAAATAAAATACATAATGTTGGAATTTAACACGATTCATTGTCTTGGATAAATCAGTTAGGTTGAGTCAATTAATGGATGAATTGAGATTGGGTGACTTCATAAGAGTTCAATCCCACCTATGTTTTAATTAGAACACAAAATTTCATCCCAATTGGATGAAAATATTAGGAGCAATTCATGCTAATTTCCATATATATTCTTAGATTGTTGTGCAATTTAGAATATTTTTTTCAACTCCATCTGCCCCCCCCCCACAAATCACCACCATCTACAATGAAATCATCCAAACAAGTGAAATTAACACTATCTAAAATTTATCAAAACAAAATAATTGAATCAAATATGATGTGAAATTTGTTATTAAATTTGGGATATGTGATACAAAACCAGTTTATCACACTGGTATAAGGGTAGAAATGAATAATGAATCACTACACGATCACACCCCCACCCCTAAACACTTTCACTACTGGTAAAAGTCACATTTCCATAAATTATTCATATATATATTATAAAATTCAAGAATGTTTAACATTCAATGAAAACATAATTATTGATACAAATGAGTTCAAAGAAAACATCACAAAAATGAGTAATTTTGAGTGATCATGGGAAAAGAGGTATATTAAATTTAATAATACAAAATTCAAGGAGATGAATGGTACAAATTTTGGAAAATTATTAAAAAGTCAAAAATGTTTCCATATCTTCATGTGTGTGTGTGTGTGAAAACCATTTCAGGTTGTTCTTTCCACTTTCTAACAAATAAATACAAGTTATTTTAAAACACAATTCTACTCAAATGATTCTATCTACCAAAATTTCCCTACATCCTTTGCAACACAAATTTCAAGACCCACAAACTTAAGTATTGTTGAATGTCTAAACATAAGCTCCCAACCTAGATATCCTAATAAATTATACATTTAGTCACTCCGTTCATTTATTTTTAGTTTTTTTTCTAATTTGAAATTCAAAAAAATCATTCACTCTTCTATCAAACATTGTTTTAACTCATCGTTACACTAATTGTAATATTTATTATAAAATCAAACATTGAAGAATAGTGTTTTTTAACCTACCCATGAAACAACCCAATTTTTTTTGTTTTTAATTTTCTTAGGGAATACAACTGTTGGATAAGAGGTACACACGCATTGGTCAATCTTGTAATGTAATGTAAAAGATCGTATTAGGAATAAAGGTATAGGAAATTCAATTTTTAAAGAATATTAATATTAACCTAACCAATATTCAACTTCAATTGAGTAAGAAAATTCCATACTTCATGGTTGGGTGAAAAGATGTGTGGAGAAATAAAGTGAATTTTTTTCCAATAAAATAATAATAAAAATAGTTCTATTATTATCAAAGGTTTCCAAGCGATACAACCATTTATATGATTGAAATAAAACCAAAATTAATGAAAAATTCACACCTAAATGATAAACACATGATAAAACACACATTACATCATTGAAATTTTTTTATTAAATGTTTAAACAACAAGAAATGAAGGAATTACTCATGCATTTTGAATATCATCCATGATTTAGTGGGCATAAAAAATAATCATTCCAATATAATGTGGGGGGTGATGGGGAGTTACAATTCTATACAGTAATAGAAAAGAGAAAATGAATAATGATGGAGAAAATTCTTAACCTACGAATGTACCCAACCGAACACCTAGAGTATATGGTGTCTTTACTTTAATAATAGATAATGTGGAAGGAATGATAAAACTTGGTGGTCACCATTCAAAGGTTTCATATTGAACATGGAGTTCCTCTATTTAGGACTCTGGAGCAGTTTTGTGAACATGATTCCCTCTCTTCCCACTGACATTAAAGGTTTGTTTTGTTTCTTTATTTTGAACCTAAAATACACTAAATGAATATGAATTAGTATCAATGTATGGAAAAAATAGTGGGAATGAATATTACATGGATATAACTTTAGTCTTGTTTTGAGAAGGAGGACCTTCTTACCAATGTGGAATTGAATAATAAAGAACAGGTAGTCATCGTCACCTATTGTTCACTCCTTATAAATATCGGATTTATCATATGAGTCTCTTCTCATTTCTTCTTTCTCCTGAATTTGTAACTTCCTATGAGCACATACACCATGAATATTAGAATTTCATTATTTAAAAGCCTAATAGGTTATTTCCACTCTCTCAATAGGGAGGTGATAACTCTTTATGAAAACATAACAATAAGTTGATATTCCAATGGAAGTCTTAGAGGTAGTATAGTATGCCTATAATGAGTTATAGAGTCTAAGAAACTGAAATTTCATGTTGGTTTGAATAGTTTTTTTCATGAATTCATTTTAACTCTTTATTTGTCACGTCATACATACCATTGGAATATGGTTGATATGAAGTAGACACTCGATGCTCAACCCGATATTGATGTAGAAGTTATTTTATTTTTTGGTTTAATAAATGGGAACCCATATATCTGATGATGAACCTAGGTAATTCAAACCTAAAAAAATTTGTTTCTAAAAAATTCTATAACTATAACGGAATTATCTATACTCATGGATCGTAACTCTATCCATTTTGAAACATAATGAATTTATAGAATAATGTACAATTTTATAAATGAATTAAGAAATAGGGCCATAATTTCAATGCCTAAAACATAAAAAATTCCTTGGAAGAGAATGGGTTTTGTAGAATTTCATTTATTTTATACACATTCCCCATTGATTGATAGTTCAGAGAAGATTTAAAAAAATGGGCATCCTACAATAGTATTGTCCAAAATAGACAAGAATCAAAGAGCTTCCGAGAAGTCTTTTGGGGACCAATGTGGCCCCCACAAGAAAGAGAGTTGAAGAACCTAATAAAATAATAAAAATTTATACTAAGAACAAAACACTGAGGGACTTGATCACAAAATGTGTACGAAGGAAGGGTTTATTAAAAATTAACCATCATGGAACATTTTTTAGAAGCTCAACTTGTATTTTATTGAAATTGATAGGAATAAAAGATGATAACAAATAATTTACAAATTTGGAATACCAAGGAATATCATCTTTCATTCAATACAATTTCTCAGTAAGAAAAATTTCATTGATTGTAATACAGGGGTATGAGTCAATGTTCTAGGATGGGAGGTTTTTTCATATATAGCATGCCACCACATTCTCTTCTAATATTTGTCCTTAATTTCTAGTTTAAATTCTTGAAGGAGGAGCATCCAAAAAATGATATGTGCATTGGATTAGGATTTCTCCAAGAGATACAATAGGGCTTCAAAGTATGAGAACATAATCACATGGGACCCTAAAATTAATGACCTTAAATTTATCTAAGAAAAACACAATGTAAAATAATAATTTTTTAGTTGTGGTGTAGTTTTCTTGGGAAATGTCTAATATGAATAAGGCATAAGTAATGGAATGTGGATCTAGATCAAAATATTTTGATAAGGCACCCCCAACTGCATAGCTAAAATACGCACACAAGAGTTGAAATGTTAAATCCCACTAAGGTGGTTGGATTATTGGGGGTCATGTGAGACTCCATTTTATTTTTTTAAATCATCCAATATTTTTTGTTAAAATAAAAAAAAATTCAGGTAATCATGAAAGGGGAACTGTAATATTAATAATGTAATGAATGAAAGAATGATAAAATCTAACACGACCTAAGAATGAACAGAAATACCATAAATATTTAGGAAATAGAATGATAAAAATGATAAACACTTTATATTTATCCACTTGAATACCATCCCAAGAAATGACATGTTTGTTTTGTACACCTTTTCTCACCATAGAATAGATTTTTTTCAAAATTTAATACAATATCATTTTCAACATAATGTCATAGGAAATAACCAACACTACTCAAACAGTCCTCAAAATAGAATCCATTAACCATGATATCATCCCTGAATACTTCCATGTAATTATTTGGGTAATCAAAAAAATACTGACCGCACATCACTAGAAAGTACATAGAGAATTACACAGACCAAATGGAATTATTCTTTAGGTAAATGTGACAAAGGGGAAAATTAAGGTTTTCATATTTTGGTCCTTGGAGAAATTTGGATCGGAAAGTACCTAAAATAGTCATCAAGTAAATAGTAATGAGACTTTTCTAATAGACTCTTTGGATTATGTTTAATGAATGACAATTGGAAATGGTCTTTCCTGCTATGCTGGTTTAGTCAATGATAGTATATACCAACACTCAAATTTTTATTCCCATTGGTTGGAACCAATTCAATATTTTTATTTTTAATTACTCTATGAATAGTTTTTTCGGAAATAACTACACATGAATAACCCATTTTCTTTCATAGATGGCATAATTAATTCTAGTAGACACTAATTTTGTTACATTTTTTTAGCAACAAATAGGACGTTTGTGTTCATTTGATGTTATCCCTGCCTCACTAGTTTATCCTCATAATTTATCAATATATTAATCAAGAAAAGTGATGGGCTAATTCCAATAATATTAGCACTTTTCCACCATAAATAGTTTTTATACTAACTCAAATGTTAAATCCATTAAAATTAACGATTCATTGGGAGTGAACTATCAATGATGAGAGGAAGCATAATTATTTTTTAAGGATATGAATTTTTTAAATTTTGAAGAAGTGGTTTAATTTACAATTCATGGGGATTTTGGATTGATGGGAGTGGATGTGGAAGTGATAAGTAATTGATACAATCTAACTAATCAACGGTAAAATCCTTAGATGAATAAAACTTTTACATGGTTATCAGTATCATCGATGGTCATAATATCCTCAGTGAAAAAAATCTTCAATTAACAAACATGCATACAGTTTTTCTAAAATGGAATAAAATTAAATGCAAGAATCATTAAATAGAATGTATATCAATGATGAAAACTAAAAAAATGGGATGATGGGAAATAATATATTTTTTTAGGGGAAAGTAGTTCATTAATAGAATTAAAATCAATTGAGGAATATAATTTTGAGGGGCGATTCATGGAATCAATGATGTTGAAGTGGAAAATATCAACACCAAACTCTATATATAATGTACCAATATGGGCATCCATTATGGTTTTGGATTTTTTTCATGAATGGAATCCCCAATATAATTGGATCATGTCAATTCATCCTATCATATTTTATTTCATGCACATAAATCGTTATGACAAAATAAAAATCCCCCCATAAGAACATAATTTTACACACCAATGGGGTGGGATGTAGTACAGTTTTCTGGTGGAACAAAAATTATTATGAGATTAAATTATTCAAATATAAATAAGGATAAATTATAGTAATACATAGAATTTATAGAGGCTCCAAAATAAATTATTACATGAATAAAAAATAAATACTCAACTATAGTGCCCATAACTTAGAAAGTCCTAGGGTGGTTGCATTAGTTGGAAGTTATTTCTCAATAAATTATAAGATATTCATCCCAAATATAACCATTTAATAACCTTTTTGTCCCCTTCAGTGTATACACATATCTTTTAGAAACATGGTGTATCATAGAATTTTCTTTATGGAATAAATCAAGTGGATATGAACCGACACTTTTCTAAATGTTTTCAACAATTATTTATTAATTTAAGTTTCCTTTTTATTAATTTATTAGGTGTGCCTTTGGGTAAATTTAAGTGGAATGATCTGTCAAGGTGACTCACCAATAGGAAAACTCTTGAATTTTTTGTTATTTTTATTAGGATATTGATTTCTTTTGTTTATATCATTTGAGATGGTTGGAATTGATGTTTCCTTAGAAGTTGATGAATCTAATAGATCATTAATTTGTATTTAATGTTTGGTGCCACTCCAAATGGTCATAGAACTAAAATTCCTTTTATCCATAAGTTTGACTAGTGGTTAAGAGGGTATTTTACCCCATCTGTGACTTTTTATTTTCCCCATCGAGTTAGAGAGTTGGCCTAATTTGTTTATTTGGACTTTTAGGGATTAATGGGTGGCTTTTTGTAACTGGAAGTTACTTATACCCATTTTTGTTATAATGTAATCTTGGAAAGGACTGAGTTTTTTAGAGGGTTGTTAGAAAAACCTCTATGGTGGTTGAGGATTTTTGGGTGGTGGTGGTGGATGACTACTCTGCCCTGGTTGGTTCCATTATTATTGAAGTTGGTTTGAATAACCCCTTTCCAATAGTCTTGGTTGTCTTTCCACCCAGGTTGGGATAGATATTATGGTTCTTTCCTAATGGGTTGGTTATAGGGGAATCCTTAAAATATTTCCTCCCAACCCATAGAAGAATATCTCAGTTGTGGGAGTTGGTTATAATAGTGCATGTCAGCATAACGGATTCCACAATGGATGGGAGGAGGATATTGTGAATTCCCTTGAGAAAGATAAAGTTTTAGTTTAAGGGTTCTTAACTCTTCAAACACTATGTCCACCTTATTCTCAAACTCATAACTCTACACCCCATGGACAACTCAAATGGGTACACTGGACCATGATTTAAACTATTTAGTGTTATATAAATTTTTCTAAATGAGGGTACTTATAGTGATTGAGTTTTTTTAAACTATCACACCACCTATTAAGCATAAATCATATTCAATTGGAATTAAATGATTGTAAATATTATTTTATTAAATGTTAGTCACTAATTTGGTGGTGTGGAAAACTTGAAAAAATACGTTAAATCACTTTCACTATTCATGAAGTGTTTCCCCATGAGATTTTTATACTCCACCAATTTCTTTATTTACATTTATAGTTCAATAGTCTAATGAAATTATTTTTCAATAACAAATTCAGTTCATGTTTTCCTAGCCTCTAATAGTGGAATTAAAATAATACAACCAATATTTTTTAATGGCTTATTATGAATAAGGGAATTACATAATATTTTCTTATTCTTCTATAATATTATAAGGTTTTAATGTTAGAAAAATAGTATCAAATTATTTTAAGGGCTTATGTAGATCTTCTCCCATGATTCAATGGAATCTTGGTAATAAGTGAATTAAACGAGATTTAGGTTTAGAATTAGGTGCCTCGACTTGTATTTGAATGTGTGAAGGATTGATATATACATAAGGAGAGTTTATTTATTTTTAATTTCACGTCATTTTAATCCATATTATTCACTTTCATTTCAGTATTGATGTTGTTTTCAGAATAATAAAAAGGACCATGATGTGTGTTGATATTTTGTGTGTCCTCCATCAGTTGATCGTTCAATGCTTATTTTGGTTGATGACACAAGAACCTTTTCGATTCATGTTCAAAAGGAAGTATTTCTTATAAGGAAGGCCATTTTGTGCACAAATTATATAAAAATTCTATTTTAAAATGAACTTAATTTTTTTTGGAAGAAATGAAGCTATCAAATAAGTAAAAAATACACAATTATTTTAAAAAAATAAACAATAAAACAATAGAGCTCCCCGAAAACAGTGAAACATTTAATAACGTTTCAATGAAACATTAAATTAATTATGATATAAATATGATTTTACGTTCTTGAGAATACCCTATAATGACAGTCATGAAGAGTTGGATGTTTAAAGAGTGTTTTTTTTAAAAAATTACTAAAAGATGGGGGTGGTTTTTGGAATCTATTTCAAAAATAAAATGATTTTATTAAAGAGTTTACTAGTTGAAAAATAAATGTAGTTTTTTTATTTATAAGAGATAGAGGTCATTTCATGTTCACAAAACATCTTTTGTATTTAAATTGTTATGAATATTTCATAGGTTTTAATTTAATCCTTTGGATGAGGGTTGTTAAGATCATGATTACCCCTTTTCCTCTTAAAACAATTCACAATGAACAAAACCTAAAAATAATAATTGTGTTACAAAGGTTTTATTATAAAAAATATTACAAGGGGTGAAATATAATATACAAGTCATATCTATATGTAAGATAAATAGGATTCTTGTATTTTCCAATCAGAGAAACCCAAGATTCCCACATTAAATATTAACCATATTTGTTGTTGACATGAAAAGTGTTTCACTTAGTTAAACCGAAGAAATGAATTTAGTGGATGAGGATGTTATGTTAATACAAAATAGAATTTTATAAGATACAAATTAAACAAAAATGTTATAATAAAAGGGGTTTTAACTCCATCTCAAGTGTGTCGATCGACCTCAAAATGACCTTCTACCATTTAGCTCGGTATTGAGAGGAGGATGAGGCTCTAGTGGAAGTTCGCCTAAATACTTGATATCCTAATGAGAATAGGGCCCCCATAGTATCTAGGATGAAAATATTACTCCATTGGACATCAAAAATTCTAGATATTGTCTTCTTAGATGAAATTATAAATATGGTGCCTATGGTTACATTTTATAATGAATGTGGAAGGAGGATTTGGGAACCATGATTTCAAGAAACCACTTGGACCTTATTATTGTGTGACCAAATAGTATTAAATAGATTTAAAAAAAATTATTTCCACCCCAATTTTATATTCTCACAATTTTTTTGGAATTATTTAGAGGCCTACATCTCCAGATATGACTAAAATACAATACATAACTTTTGATTTCATACATATTCAGTGTCTTGGACATATCAGTACTGTTGGGCCACTTAATAGATGAATTGTGATTGTGTTTCTTAGGAAGAGTTTTATCCCACTTAATTTTGGATAAAATAGAAAATTTCATTATAATTGTATGTATTAATTAGGGAATGTTTGTGGTTCATTCACCATATTTTCTTGTATTCATGAGAAATTTGGTCCATTTTTCTTTAACTTCATTTGGATCCCCAAATCACATCCACCTATAATGAAATCATCCAAAAAAGTGAAATTACCCTTTTAATAGTTATTTAACAAAATAATTCAATAAAACTTTAATTTATATTTGTTATAAAATTTGTAATTTATGATACAAAATCAGGTTTTCACAATGGTATAAGGAAAAAATGAATAGTCAATCACTATGTGGTCATGGGAGCAATGACCTCACCTCTTTACTAAACTATATTCTTCAATAAGACACATCATGGATGTAATGTCCTAAGGTAGTTATCTTGTAATATCATGTTACCATATTTTATGTATTTCATTTTTCTTTTCTAGTTTTCCTTTTTAATTGAGTTCCTTTTGGGACTCCTGAGGACGAAGAACAAGTTTTTGAGAAAAATGACTTAAAATTTAGGATTTCTTTTGTTTTTTAAATTAATTTGGGGAATTTAATAATGTGTAAATTGATTTATTGGATCTCCCTTATTTTGGGGATTTCCTGGGGGGTTTGTTTCATGTTATAATCTGTAGTTCTTCTATCTATAGGAAATTTACCCACCATTTAATGGTTGTACATGATGTGTAATTTTTGGAAGACTCTAATCATGCAATTGGTAAATATCATAGAGGGAGTAATAATAGTGTTTAGGTTACATTCAATGTAAAGTTTAAAATTAGTGTTTAAATGAAAAGGTGACATTTTTTTCATGTGTCATCTTTGTGGTTTTCACAATGTGTAAAAGGATTACAGGCCATGTAATTGTCTTGAGATGGAATTTTAGTGTTCCTATAATTTGATTTTTTTTCAATCACATGTATCTCCATGGGATATTTCCAAATATCCCTATTTTGGTGATTTTTAGAGTATATTTTTGGTATATATATATTTTTTCAGCATTGGAACATTCTTGCAACTCTATTATATCTCCCGTGGTGAGTAATACTTTATCCTTCTTCATTTACCCTAAATATAGTGGAGTTATTTCCTTGAATTATCATGTCCATTGACCTATGGTGATACTTTTTTGGGTTTATCTCTATATACTTTGTGATATATTTTATTAGGTGTCATTTCCTTATTGGTTGTGGTGTGGTAGGTGTGGTTTCTTGAGTTATGTGTTAATTGATATTGTTATTCAATCCTTTTTAATAAATTTAATCAATTCGATGTTTTATTCATTGATTCTGGGAATTTTTTTGTCATTTTTGGTTTCTATATTTCATTGGATTCTATTATGGGTGTGTGTGACCCATGTTTATAGGTAGATGACTTTTTCTATCACCTTCATTGATGAACCACATTAAACTTATTTTGATAAATCATTTTATTAAATTAACTGTCATGATATAACAAATTTTTTTTTGTGTGTGGAACATTGTTGACATAAAATATGTTCTTCCCCTAGTTTTGGTAAATGTAAAGGCATTTTAAGAATTTTGAAATAGTTTTTGTGTGGAATGGTTTACAAATAATGTTTTAGTGAAATTTTTTGATGAATTGATTTAGAAAATACATTATATTAAAATACTTGAGAAATTATGTGAAATGTATGTTAATAATCGTCATTCACTATAGAGTTGTTTGATCATAATATTTAATATTAATCCTAGTATCGTTGACATAGGGTATTATTAGACTTATTAGGGGTATATTTTCAAGTGTGTTCCTCTAATCACTAGGTATAATGAACATGTTTAGAGGCTTAATGCATTTGTAATTGGGTATTAACACATTTACATCTCTCCTTGTTTTGATAAATTACTCTTACATCACCTTTAATTAAATTAAATATTTTTTCAAAATAATATTTATTATTAAAATTTTCTAATAATAATTTTTATTAGTGGTTATTTATTTTAATTTAAACACTTTGAATTGTTATTTGTGGTTATGTGTTGTGAAAAATATTTTCCTCCATATAAGCATCTCATACCAATCTGAAAATAACATTTAGGGGCACCCAAATGTTACCCCCATATGAGTTCTAGAATTCGTGTCCCATACCGAGTATGGACTATGAATAGTGCACACTCAGCAAAACTAGGACCACGTATAAGGTGAATATTAATATCCAATAGGAGAATAGGTTGGTCATCGGTCGTTCACTGGGACTGATGGCCTCTTTGGGTTGTGTTTTATTTTAACGAATATTTAACGAATCTTTCTTATTATACCACTTTGTTGTAATTATTTCCTTTTTTTGTTCGATGCCAGTTTTGTTTTACTATACATTAGAGTTAAAAACATAAATACTTCCTCAGTTATCTGATTTAATTCCTCTGATCCATTCAATATACTACTAATTCCATTTATAACTCTTATGTTTTTTGTAATCCCACATTTATTCCGGGATCTAATCTCAATCCTCTTCCTCAATACCCAGTTGTTCTTCCATTTCATATATTTCTTCCCAACATTTACTTTGATTATAACTGAGTTTTATGAAGCTTTCTGTTTTATATCACTTTGTCTATGTTTATTCTTTATGCATCTTTTCATAGTTTCTCGAACCTCTTTGGCATTCCATATTCTCATCTAATCCTTTCTTATAAGCACCAAAATGATTTTTTTTATCTTGTTTGTTGTTAATATTTTTTTGTTAAATCTAATATGAGTCTAAAGTCACCATTAGATCTTAATGGTGAGTCATGAGTCACTGTTGGAAACCGATGTTTAGTAAAGAGTCACCCTTAAAACCCAAGAGTGTCCAAATTACCTATAACCAATTAAAAATGGTGAGTTATTTTACTCACTATTAGTCTTTAATGGTAAGACATATTCCCCAAAAAACTATTAAATTTTTGTTTTAAAAAGACTTGGAACTATCTTCTTCATGCTCTTACAACATCTCCTTAATCCTCATTATGCTATTGTATATGTTCCTTACTCTTGTTTTTTATTTTAATTACTTATTTTTTATCTAAATTTTATTGATATATTTTATATTATAATATATTTATCATTCTATATATCAAAATCAACATTATATGATTTTCTTTAAGGTTTAGTTTCTCTATTTTGGCAGTGGCATTGATGTGAAAAAATTTTGTTACTACAGTAGGATCTATTATATTAATTTTTTTCTTATATATTTATCTGAAGGTTCATTTTTTTATTATCATCATATTGTTTGGAATTGTTTTTAACTAATTATCAATTTTATATTTCCAATTATAGTTCTTGAGCACTATTTGCTTTATACATTGGTGAGTCACGAGTCACTATTGGAATTCCAAAGGTAGAAAACAATTATTGCCTATATTGAATCCTTTAGTTTCTTACTGAAATGGAATAAAATCTATTTTTATTCATTGATTTTATTTTTTCATAAAATTACAATTTTATCTTCCCAATATTTTAATCGATATGTCAGGAAAAACACATCTCTATTTTTTAGCTGTAGGTTATGACCCACCGTTAGTTAGAAATGGTTTCCAAATTTTTGGCTTAATTTTATTACTGTTATTTTGATAAATTAATTTCCTAAATGTATTATTTATTATGTTTTAATATAATGTTTATAGTGTGTTAAAAAATAATTAAACCATTATTTTATGCACACTATATAATGAAAACTGATACTTATATTTTTCTATTCATTTATAAAAATATGATTTCTTTGTAATATATAAGATTATATTTTTATCTCAATTGTTTTACAATTATGAATTGTGTAGATTTTTTATAATATAAATAATAAATGTCTTATTTCAAAATTCCATGAAGAAATATAATGTCCGATTGGGTTTTTAATTTTAGCATGAATTTAATAAAAAAATGTTACAATTTTATTTTTATAATATTATAAGTAAACAGACAAATTATAAGGTAATAGTAATCTTATTTTTTATACAACAAAATGATTCATGAAGATTATGTGTATGGATATGATCCAAGAGGATCTGGCTTTATGATCTGAGAGATCTCCTCAAGGATTGAAAATTGTAACTGTTCTGATGATTCATTCAATGAGATGATGTTGATATAATTTCTACTGCTATAAATTGATCAAGAAAATTATTCAACTTCTTTTCTTCTATTGCGATCACTATAAATATTTATCACTTTAAAATTCTTCTACTACAACGATCAAAGAACTCATACTATTCTGAATTTCTACATCGTCTAGTCATATATTGTTTTAATTTTATTATTTCCTTATTTATCTATTGTAATTATTCTAACCATATGTTTGTCCTCTATATATTTGGTTTAAGTTTTTTTCATTTGAATGATTTCATTGGGTTATTCCACCCATCTAAAAGGATGGTCATGTTGTTCATCCCAAGAAAAGGGAAGGTAGGTTGTGACTCTTTACAAAATTAAGAGTTATACACTATGGTGTGAGAAATTTATATTAAATATATATGTAAATGGGTTATCATTCCCTTTCAATGGTGAGGACATAGTAAGTACCAATCTCTTCATAGAGTAGACAATATTGATGACATAACTATGATCTTTGTGATATTAACTTCTATAAAAAATTCATGTGTTATATATTTTATTTATGCTAAAAAAAATTTAACATTTTATTACTCTAATAAATTAGTATTTGTTTTTAATATTTCAAAATGGACTGTTCACCCCCTATAGTCACTACTGACATACTGTGGGACCTAACAATTGGTATCAGAGGGTGTTTCCTTTTTAAGGATTTCATTTTAGTTGTTTCATTATCTATTTCTCAACTAACCATTATCCTAAACATAAAATTCTAAGGAAAATATCCACATCTTAGTTATGAAATGTTGGGATTTTGAGATATTGAATCCTATCAGACCGCCTCACTTGAATGGAAGTGACTGTGTTTATAGAAAAGAAAAAAATAGGTGTATTTCTTAAAAATATAAGTCAATATAATTTTAATATAATGTAAAAACCATATAAACATCATCATGTAGATTTAAAAATTCTCAATGGTAAGATTATGAAAATGGGGAATATAAAATTAAACTCTATCAAATTAAAAAGAGATTGAAAAAACAAGAAAAAAAAGGATTATGGGGAGGAATATCATGAATAATGGAGTTATAAAAAAGATTTTTACTCGAGTATTGATGGTTCTGAAAGTGAAAAGAATATACCAAAAGATATTTGACGGAAACAACTGTAAATGAGGTAATTTTTTATTGTAATTATAGTTATGGTTATGAATACGATATTGACAATGATTTTAAATAATTATCTATAGAGAATGAAAATTTTCAATGCGATATATTGAGGATGGACAAACATTATAGGGAATTTTAAAGAGAAAATAAGAATATTAAAGAAGAAAATAAAAAAAATGAATGATTTTGTTTTAAGTAAAATAAAAGATAAAATGTTTTAAGACTCTAAACAAATAAAAGTTAAAGATGAAAATATGAGAATAATATATTTCTATAAAAAAATGGATATCAAGGAAAAATATTTAACTTAGTTTTCAATGTTTTTGATAAAATTGAAAAGGAACATATAAATCTTAAACATGAAATTAAGAATATAAAAAATTCTGGATTATGTTCAAATTTGAAAATATAAGAGGAACTATATGTTATTCAGGAAGTAAATGAGAACTGAAGAAAGGATATTACTATTTTAAATAAAAACATGTATTTTTTTTAGGAAAAGAGAAATTTGATAAGATAATGGCTATAAACATACCCAAGTATTATAAATTTGGATGGGGATTTAATAATTAGTTTCCTAAGATGTATAAAAATATTTTTGTTAAAGGAACAACTGGGAATATTTAAATGTTATTTTTTATATTTAAAATGAAAGGAAATTGTAAAAATGAATTTTCATTAATGTTTAGGCAGTCTTTAAAATATTCTAAGAATTTCATTTCTAGAATATTTTCTTCCACATTATCCTTCAATAAAATGTCTCAAATATATATAGGTACCTAATTTTTTTTACTAATCAGTTAGATCTAAACTAGTATGGGTACCAAAACTATAATCTGATTTGTTTATTTTAATGTAAGAATTCGTGAAGAGTTCCAGTGTCTTATAGTATAAAAAAAGTGGGTAATTAAGGAACATGATTAGTGAAATTTCAATCATATTATCTTTTAATTTTTATTATGGAGGTACTTTCACTTTTGGTTAAATCTCTAAAGGCATGGTTACTAGATTTAGAGAAGTTGGTATATTAACATATGTTATATTTTTGTAACTATTTTTGTGAGAAGGATTAAAAAATAATAAAATTAGAATTACAAAACATCAAGATAATGGTATTAGTGTAAAATTTAAGATAAAAAATTTCTATTTTATAGGGAGTTTTTTTATAATATACTAATATAAAAGAAATTTTATATTCTATTGATTTTTAGAAATAAACCAGAATAATGTAAAATGATTATATGTTGTAGATAAAGATCACATTATGTGGCTCCAATGGTTAGGAAATTTTCATTATTTATAGTTTTAAAAGTTTTCTAAACATGAATAGTTTTTGGAACTTCAAAAATTTAGTATATATATGTATTTTCTATTTTTTGACAAACGTTAAGTAGCAGAATGTTTCTTTTAGATCTGTTAATGTGGTCAATACTATTATATACATATAATTACATTATCATGATATTTTTGGTCCCATTATAACTGATAGTTTATGTTATAAATGATATGTGTTTTTTTTATATTATATCAGCATATTTAATTAGAACATTTTTTTATGTCATAAAAGGGAAACCTTTAACAAAGTTTGTTAATTTTTGAAAGAAAATTCTAAATAAAAAAGGTCATTTAATTTCATCTATTGGAAGTTATAAAGGAAAAGAGATTGTTAACTTATATTTTAAAAAATTCTATGAAACTAATATATACCTTCAAAATTATTATTCCACTACAACACTATAACTGGATGTTGTTGTAGAGAGGAAAAATTCAACTATTAATGAAATAGAAAGAACAATGCTGAATAAATTAAATCATTATTAATATTTTTGTATTTAATCAGTAAAAACACATTGTTATATATTATATAGAGTTTGAATCATCTGATTTTTAATGAAAAATACCTATGACAGTTTATGAATAAGAAACCCAAAATTGGTTATTTTAAAATTTTTGGATGTATTGTATATATTTAAAACACTATGGATAATCTAGATAAATTTTATTCTACAAGTGGTGAAGGTATCTTTTTATGAAACACAAAAAAAAATAATACATATAGGGTATATTATAAAATAACCATGCTAATGGAAGATTATGGGCATCTGATGTTCTTTGAAAATAATTAAAATTAGATTAATGATTCTATTGATAATGAAGAAGATTTTAAATAATTAAAATTTGATAAAGATAAAACTTAAAATAATAATTCCACAATTTAGGTATAGAATATATCATATCAATTAAATCCTTTAACATGGAAGATTCACCAAGATCACTCATTAAATAATTTTATAAGAAATGATAAATATGTTATTAGAACAAGAAATTTTGTTTTAAATTCATTTGACAAATTTTCTTTTGTTTCTGATTTTTTTCCTATTAATATTAAAGAAGCTTTTAAATATTCTGAATAGATTAATTCCATCCATGATGGATATTTCCAATTAGATAGAAATAATTTCTATAATCCTGTTGAGCTACCTAAATATACAATTTCTATATGATCAAAATTGATTTTACAAATAAATATGACGAGGATGGTAATACAGTTAGAAATAAGTAATGATAGGTTTCCCTAGGCTATCTTCAAGAAGAAGGAATTTATTTTTATGATTAATTTTCACTATTTTTTAGATTATAATAAAATTATATTTTATTATATTTTTCATGCTGAAAAATTTAATATTTTCAAATGGGTGTAAAAATATATTTTTTTAGAATTTTGTAATTTCAAAAGGATATTTTTATTAAAAAAAATAATTTCAAATATAAATAATTTCCAAATCATTTTTAAAAACTATCAAAATATTTATACGGGCTTAAAAAATATCATCGAGCATGGTATATAAGAATAAATCTATTTCAAATTAAAAATGATTTTTTTAATAGTAAGGATGACCCAACCTTTTTTATAAAAAGAGTTTCAAACGATATAATGATTATATATATTTATGTTTATAATATTATTTTTGGTTCTATAAATGATATTCTTAGTAATGAGTATCAAAACTAATGAAAAAAGAATTTTATATGAGTGTAATAGTGGAATTGAGGCATTTCCTTGGTTTATAAATTAATTACAGGAAATAAGATAATTTATTAAATTAAGCTAGATATTCATTTGAACATGTAAAAAGGGATGGAAATGATTGTTGTAAAAATATGAGAACCCCTATGTGTACTAATTATAAACTCGGTGTAGATAAATCTTGAAATTAGGGATGTGTTATGTTATATAGGGGCGTGATTGTATGACTTATTTTTCTTAATGCATGTAGGCCAGATATTATGACTGTTGTTTATATGTGTGCAAGATATCATTAAAATCCCAATGAAAGAAACTTTAATGGTGTTAAAAGAGTAATTAGATATATCAAGGGTATTTTTTATAATAATATTCTATTTTAATAATAATTTTTTGATTTATTACCTTAATTTAAATTTGACTTTAGAGGTTTCATATTTGACTGGAAAGTCATTCCACATACGTGTCACAATTTGGGAAAATCTTATTTTCATGGATCTCTAAGAAACAAATATCAATCGCATTGTAAATAGTTGAGGTTGAATATGTTATTATTTCTAGTTTCTATTCACAAATTATTTGGATAAAATAAACATTGTATGATTTTAATATGTGTTTTGATACAATTCCTGTATATTATGTTAACTCACATTCTATTTCAATTTCAAAAAACTATCTTTAGCACTCTATAACTAATGATGTTTATGTTAGATTTTATTTTCTTAGAAATCATGTAAATAAAGGTGACATATTTTTAGAATTAATTATTTTTTAGAAATAAATAGATAAAATTTTCAATAAACACTTAGATTCTATTAAATTTGGGAAAATGAATTTAAAATTTGGAATATTGGAAGGTAAAATATTTCTCAGTATAACTGATTTTTTAATAAATAAATTCAAATTTTTTTCATGTATTCTATATTTGAATTTTTTTATTCTACTCTAATGATTTTTAATTAAATAACACTATCTTATTGAACATTGAATCTTTCTTTTAGTCTTGTGATAATTTATTACTATGTTTAATTTTGATAAGTTATTTTTTTTAAAGAATACTGGTTTAATTATTGAATACTAATTTGACATTTGATAAATTTAAATAATGGGGAGAATTTTTTAAAAATATTTAATAAATTTTTTTTTTGAAATTTTAATAAATGTTATGTTTTATAATTTACAAAAAGGGTGTGATTATTTTTAATTGGGAATTAAATATTTTTATTATTTATTTTTTCTCGTAAATTAATCTTATATAAAATTTAATTAAATTCAATATAATTTAAAAATATATTTATGATTAAATTTTTCTATTTTTTATTTTTTATTGGTTTTTTTAACTCTATACTCTTTAACTTTTTATTTTTTAAAGTTATGTAAAAAATATGTCCCTTTATAAAAAGTAATTAAACTGATCCAATGACCACATTTAGGGGGACCTTATGGTCAAGCCCCTTGGGATGGCCAACACTCATGGCCTAAATAGAGGATGGGTCATGCATAGTGAACACTCAGCACAAATGGGCATGTGTATAATGCCCATAGTGTGAGGCAACTGGATAATAGGTTGGGCATAGTGCTAGGAATGCATTACCATGTGTGTTACATTTTATTCTATTCGTGATTCAATATATCCTTCTTTTTATACTAATCATTAAATATTCTTTTTATTAAATATGGGATGCTTTTTATGTATTAATATTCATCTCCATTAAAAACTCGAATACATCCTCATCCGTCTAATTTAATTCATGTGATCCATTCGATCTCCCACAAATTCCAGTTTGAACTCCACCAAATTATAATTTGTAATACCATATTTTTATAGGATCAAATATTTTTAATATTCCTCAGTGCACAGTCAATATTATTTTTTATTGAGTTATTCTCGACATTTAGTTTTGTTCCAACTAAGCTTTGTCAAGTTTTCATTTTTATATCATTTGGTATCTCTCTATTCTTTATAAATCATTTCACATTATATTGACCTTCATTGATGTTCCATATTCAATTTTAATAATTTCTTAAAGAAATTTAAATGATCTTTCGTTTTTCTCTAGTTCACCATTATTCTTTTTGTTGGCTGATATGTGGTTAGTATTTAGTCACCATTGAAACCCAACGATGAGTCACGAGTCACCGTTGGAATCCAATGGTGAGTCACGAGTCTTCATTGGGACCCAATAGTGGGTTTGTAAACCTTCTTCAAGTTCTCTACTATGATTTATATTAATAACCAATGGAATTAAATGGTGGTTCATCATCTCTCCACAATCAATTAATTATTTTTGGTATATATCTATGGAATTAGCTTCTTTAAGCTCCCACTGAAACTCCCCCTTCTTCATTCGAGTACTATAGACGATCCTTATTTTTTTACTTTATTATATTTTGTTTTATAATTTTTTTATCAAAATATTATTACTATTTTTAATTATCATGTTTTTTTCATTCTGTATTTTAAAATCATCTTGGATTTATTTTTCATTCTGGTTGTAAATTAACAGTTTCAGTAGTGGATTTAAGGCGAATGTTTTGTATATCTACAGTAGGCTCTTTGAGTTTAATTTTTCCCATATGTAATTATTAATATTTTATCCATCTAATTATAATCATTTTTTGGAAATTCTATTCACTGAGTAACCATTGAACATTTATAAGTGTATATCATGAAACACCATTGGATTCATGCAACGGTGAGTCATAAGTCACCATTAGAAATTATTTCCAAAATTTATATTTCATATATTAATAAATGTTGTTAACCTAAATTCCTTTATTAATTTTTTTATATTTTTTTAATATAAATGTAAAAGTGTGTTTAAAATAATTCCACCATTATTTTATATACACTAGTTAATATAGAATTTATACACTTATGATGCCATAATTTTACAACAATATCTTTTCTTTATAATATAGATGATTATATTTTTATCTCAATTGTTTTAAAAAATTGGTTTTTTAAATTTGTTATAAGTAAAATAATAAATTTTTTATTTCATTATTTCATCGATATATATAATGGTTGGTTGTTGTTTTAGAGCGACATTAAAAAACATTGTAAAAGTTATATTATTATATTATTGAAAAGTAACATGTGTCGTACAGATATTGGACACAAATACCCTCCTAGAGGATCTGGAATTAATAATTCAAGAAGATATCTTCCTAGATGAAAACATGTAACTATTTAGATGATTCACTTGATAAGAATATGATGGTACCATTTCTACTGCTCTAATGGATCAAAAAACTTCTTCGAATTATATTCTTCTACTATGATAACTAAGAATCATCATCGCTTTCATCAACCACTATTGGAGTGATCAATGATCCCGATCTACACTATAAATCTAAATCTTTTTCATAGTTGTTATTTTATTTCCTTTTTTGTTAAATATCTATTGTTATTCTTACTACCATATATTTTCCACAAATGTTTTGGCTTAACACATCCCTATAAAAAATATATTATTGGGTTATTCCTCTCATCTAAAAGGAAGGTCGAGTTATTCATCTATAAATACAAGAAGGTAGGTTGTGACTCCTTCAAAATTTACGGATTATACCACCAGGTTTGAAAAAGGTTCATTTCATAATACAAAATTCAAGGATATGAATGGTACAAATTTTGGAAAATTATTAAAAAGTCAAAAATGTTTCCATATCTTCATGTGTGTGTGTGTGAAAACCATTTCAGGTTGTTCTTTCCACTTTCTAACAAATAAATACTAGTTATTTTAAAAAAAATTCTACTCAAATGATTCTATCTTCCAAACTTTCCCTTCATCCATTGCAACACAAATTTCATGACCCACACACTTAAGTATTCTTGAATGTCTAAACATAAGCTCCCAACCTATATATCCTAATAAATTATACATTTAGTCACTCTCTTCATTTATTTTTAGTTTTTTTTCTAATTTGAAATTCAAAAAAATCCTTCACTCTTCTATCAAACATTGTTTTATCTCATCATTACAGTAATTGTAATATTTATAATAAGATCAAACATTGAAGAAGTTTTTTAATCTACCCTTGAAACAACCCAATTTTTTTTGTTTTTAATTTTCTTATGGAATACAACTATTGGATAAGAGGTACACATGCATTGTTCAATCTAGTAATGTAATGTAAAAGATCGTATTAGGAATAAACGTATAGGAAATTCAGTTTTTAAAGAATATTAATATTAACCTAACCAATATTCAACTTCAATTGAGTAAGAAAATTCCATACTTCATGGTTGGGTGCAAAGATGTGTGGAGAAATAAAGTGAATTTTTTTCCAATAAAATAATAATACAAAGAGTTCTGTTATTATCAATGGTTTCCAAGTGATACAACCATTTATACGATTGAAATAAAACCAAAATTAATGAAAAATTCACACCTAAATGATAAACACATGATAAAACACACATTACATTATTGAAATTTTTTATTAAATGTTTAAACAACATGAAATGAAGGAATTACTCATGAATTTTGAATAACATCCATGATTTAGTGGGCATAAAAAATAAACATTCCAACATAATATGGGGGGTGATGGGGAGTTACAATTCTATACAGTAATAGAAAAGAGAAAATGAATAATGATGGAGAAAATTCTTAACCTACGAATGTACCCAGCACAACACCTAGAGTATATGGTGTCCTTACTATAATAATAGATAATGTTGAAGGAATGATAAAACTTGGTGTTCACCATTCAAAGGTTTCATATTGAACATGGAGTTCCTCCATTTAGGACTCTGGAGCAGCTTTGTGAAAGTGATTCCCTCTCTTCCCACTAACATTAAAGGTTTGTTTTGTTTCTTTATTTTGAAACTAAAATACACTAAATGAATATGAATTAGTAGCAGTGTATGGAAAAAACAGTGGGAATAAATATTACATGGATATAACTTCAGTCTTGTTTTGAGAAGGAGGACCTTCTTACCAATATGGAATTGAATAATAAAGAACAGGTAGTCGTCGTCACCTATTGTTCACTCCTTATAAATATGGGATTTATCATATGAGTCTCTTCTCATTTCTTCTTTCTCCTGAATTTGTAACTTCCTATGAGCACATGCACCATGAATATTAGAATTTCATTATTTAAAAGCCTAATAGGTTATTTCCACTCTCTGTATAGGGAGGTGATAACTCTTTATGAAAACATAACAATAAGTTGAAATTCCAATGCAAGTCTTAGAGGTAGTATAGTACACCTATAATGAGTCATAGATTCTAAGAAACTAAAATTTCATGTTAGTTTGAATAGTTTTTTTCATGAATTCATTTTAACTCTTTATTTGTCACGTCATATTTACCATTGGAATATGGTTGATATGAAGTAGACACTCGATGCTCAACCCGATATTGATGTAGAAGTTATTTTATTTTTTGGTTTAATAAATGAGAACCCATATATCTGATGATGAACCTAGGTAATTCAAACCTAAAAAAATTTTCTTTCTAAAAAATTCTATAACTATTACGGAATCATCTATCCTCATGGATCGTACATCAGGCCATTTTGAATCATAATGAATTTATAGAATAATGTACAATTTTATAAAGGAATTAAGAAATATGGCCATAATTTTAATGCCTAAAACATAAAAAATTCCTTGGAAGAGAATGGGATTTGTAGAATTTCATTTATTATATAGACATTCCCCATTGATTGATAGTTCAGAGAATATTTAAAAAAATGGGCATCCTAAAATAGTGTTGTCCAAAAGAGACAAGAATCAAAGACCTTCCGAGAGGTCTTTTGGGGACCAATGTGGCCACCACAAGCAAGAGAGTGGAAGAACCTAATGAAATATTAAAAATTTATACTAAGAACAAAACACTGAGGGACTTGATCACAAAATGTGTACGAAGGTAGGGTTTATTAAAAATTAACCATCATGACAAATTTTTTAGAACCTCTACTTGTATTTTATGGAAATTGATAGGAATAAAAGATGATAACAAATAATTTACAAATTTGGAATACCAAGGAATATCATCTTGCATTCAATACAATTTCTCAGTAGGAAACATTTCGTTGATTGTAATATAGGGGTATAAGTCAATGATCTAGGATTGGAGGTTGTTTCATATATAGCATGCCACCACATTCTCTTCTAATTGTTTTCCTTAATTTCTAGTTTAAATTCTTGAAGGAGGAGCATCCAGAAAATGATATGTGCTTTGGATTAGGATTTCTCCAAGAGATACAATAGGGCTTCAAAGTATGAGAACATAATCAGAGGGGACCCTAAAATTAATGATCTTAAATTTACTTAAGGAAAACACAATGTAAAATAATAATTTTTTAGTTGTGGTGTAGTTTTCTTGGGAAATTTCTAATATGCATAAGGCCTAAGTAATGGAATGTGGATCTAGATCAACATATTTTGATAAGACACCCCCAACTGCATAGCTAAAATCCGCACACAAGAGCTCAAATGTTAAATCCCACTAAAGATGTTGGATTATTGGGGGTCATGTGAGAATCCATTTTATTTTCTTAAATCATCCAATATTTTTTATTAAAATAAAAAAAAATTCAGGTAATCATGAAAGGGGAACGGTAATCTTAATAATGTAATGAATGAAAGAATGAAAAAATATAACACGACCTAAGAATGAACACACATACCATAAATGTTTAGGAAATAGAATGATAAAAATGATAAACACTTTATATTTATCCACTTCAATACCATCCCAAGAAATGACATGTTAGTGTTGTACACCTTTTCTCACCATAGGATGGATTTTTTTCAAAATTTAATACAATATCATTTTCAACACAATGTCATAGGAAATAACCAATACTACTCAAACAGTCCTCAAAATGGAATCCATTAACCATGAAATCAACCCTGAATACTTCCATGTAATTATTTGGGTAATCAAAAAAATACTAACCGCACATCACTAGAAAGTACATAGAGAATTACACAGACAAAATGGAATTCTTCTTTAGGTAAATGTGACAAAGGGGAAAATTAATGTTTTCATTTTTTGGTCCTTGGGGAAATTTAGATATGAAAGTACCTTGAATAGTCATCAAGTAAATAGTAATGAGAATTCTCTAATAGACTCTTTGTCTTCTGTTTAATGAATGACAATTGGAAATGGTCTTTCCTGCTATGTTGGTTTAGTCAATGATAGTATATACCGACACTCAAATTTTTATTCCCATTGGTTGGAAACAATTCAATATTTTTATTTTTAATTACTCCATGAATAGTTTTTCTGGAAATAACTACACATGAATAACCCATTGTCTTTCATAGATGGCATAATTAATTCCAGTAGACACTAATTTTGTTACATTTTTTTAGCAACAAATATGATGTTTGTGTTCATTTGATGTTATGCCTGCCTCACTAGTTTATCCTCATAATTAATCAATATACTATGAAAGAAAAGTGATGGGCTAATTCCAATAATATTACCATGTTTCCACCCTAAATATTTTTTATACTAACTCAAATGTTAAATCCATTAAAATTAACGATTCATTGGGAGTGAACTATCAATGATGAGAGGAAGCATAATTAGTTTTTAAGGATATGATTTTTTCAAATTTTGAGAAGTGGTTTAATTTAAAATTCATGGGGATTTTGGATTGATGGTAGTAGATGTGGAAGTGAGAGGTAATTGATATCATCTAACTAATCAACGGTAAAATCATAAGATGAATAAAACTTTTACATGGTTATCAGTATCATCGATGGTCATAATATCCTCAGTGAAAAAAATCTTCAATTAACAAACATGCAAACATTTTTTCTAAAATGGAATAAAATTAAATGCAAGAATCATTAAATAGAATGTCTATCAATGATGAAAACTAAAAAAATGGGATGATGGGAAATAATATATGTTTTTTAGGGGACGGGAGTTCATTAATAGAATTAAAATCAATTGAGGAATATTTTTTTGAGGGGTGATTCATGGAATCAATGATGTTGAAGTGGAATATGTCAACACCAAACTCCATAGATAATTTACCAATATGGGCATCCATTATGGTTTTGGATTTTTTTCATGAATGGAATCCCCAATATAATTGGATCATGTCAATTCATCCTATCATCTTTTATTTCATGCACATAAAAAATCATTATGACAAAATAAAAATTCCCCCCATAAGAACATCATTTAACACACCAATGGGGTGGGATGTAGTACAGTTTTCTGGTGGAACAAAAATTATTATGAGATTAAATTATTCAAATTTAAATAAGGATAAATTATAGTAAGACATAGAATTTATAGAGGCTCCAAAATAAATTATTACATGAAAAAAAAATACTCAACTATAGTGCCTAGAATCAAGAATGTCGTAGGGTGGTTGCATTAGTTGGAAGTTATTTCTCAATAAATTATAAGATATTCGTCCCAAATATCACCATTTCATAACCTTTTTGTCCCCTTCAGTGTATAAACATATCTTTTAGAAACATGGTGTATCATGGAATTTTCTTCAGGGAATCAATCAAGGGGATATGAACCTACACTTTTCTAAATGTTTCCAATAATTATTTATTAATTTCAGTTATCTTTTTAATCATTTATTGGGTGTACCTTTGGGTAAATTTAAGTGGAATGATCTGTCAAGGTGACTCACCAATAGAAAAACTCTTGAATTTTTTGTTATTTTTATTAGGATATTGATTTCTTTTGTTTATATCATTTGAGATGGTTGGAATTAATGTTTCCTTAGAAGTTGATGAATCTAATAGATCGTTAATTTGTATTTAATGTTTGGTGCCACTCCAAATGGTCATAGAATTGAAATTCCTTTTATCCATAAGTTTGACTAGTGGTTAAGAGGGTATTTTACCCCATCCGTGACTTTGTATTTTCCCAATTGAGTTGGAGAGTTGGCCTAATTTGTTTATTTTGACTTTTAGAGATTAATGGGTGGGTTTTTGTAATTGGAAGTTACTTATACCCATTTTTGTTATAATGTAATCTTGTAAAGGATTGAGTTTTGTAGACGGTTTTTCGAAAAACCTCTATGGTGGTTGAGGATTTTTGGGTGGTGGTGGTGGATGACTACTCTTCCCTGGTTGGTTCCATTATTATTGAAGTTGGTTTGAATAACCCCTTTCCAATAGTCTTGGATGTCTTTCCACCCAGGTTTGGATAGATAGTATAGTTCTTTCCTAATGGGTTGGTTATAGGGGAATCCTCAAAATATTTCCTCCCAACCCATAGAAGAATATCTCAGTTGTGGGAGCTGGTTATAATAGTGCATGTCAGCAGAACGGATTCCATAATGGATGGGAGGAGGATATTGTGAATTCCCTTGAGAAAGATAAAGTTTTAGTTTAAGGGTTCTTACCTCTTCAAACATTATGTCAACCTTATTCTCAAACTCATAACTCTACACCCCATGGACACCTCAAATGGGTACACTAGACCATGATTTAAACTATTTAGTGTTATATAAATTTTTCTAAATGAGGGTCCATATAGTGATTGAGTTTTTTTAAACTATCACACCACCTATTGAAGCATCAATCATATTCAATTGGAATTAAATGATTGTAAAAATTATTGTATTAAAAGTTAGTCACTAATTTGGTGGTGTGGAAAACTTGAAAAAATCCTTTAAATCACTCTCACTATTCATGAAGTGTTTCCCCATTAGATTTTTATACTCCACCAATTTCTTTATTTATATTTATATTTCAATAGTCTAAAGAAATTATTTTTCAATAAAAAATTCATTTCATGTTTTCCTAGCCTATAATAGTGGAATTAAAATAATACAACCGATATTTTTTAATGGCTTATAATGAATAAGGGAATTACATAATATTTTATTATTCTTCTATAATATTATAAGGTTTTAATGTTAGACACATAGTATCAAATTATTTTAAGGGCTTATGTAGATCTTCTCCCATGATTCAATGGAATCTTGGTAATAAGTGAATTAAACCAGATTTAGGTTTAAAATTAAGTGCCTCGACTTGTATTTGAATGTGTGAAGGATTGATATATACATAAGGAGAGTTTATTTATTTTTAATTTCAAGTCATTTTAATCCATATTATTCACTTTTATTTCAGTATTGATGTTGTTTTCAGACTAATAAAAAGGACCATGATGTGTGTCGATATTTTGTGTGTCCTCCATCAGTGGATCGTTCAATGCTTATTAGGGTTGATGACACAAGAACCTTTTATATTCATGTTCAAAAGGAAGTATTTCTTATAAGGAAGGCCATGTTGTGCACAAATTATATAAAAATTCTATTTTAAAATCAACTAAATTTTTTTTGGAAGAAATGAAGCTATCAAAGAAGTACAAAATACACAATTATTTTTACAAAAATACACAATAAAACAAAAGAGCTCCCCGAAAAGAGTGAAATATTTAATAACGTTTTAATGAAACATAAAATTAATTATAATATAAATATGATTTTACATTCTTGAGAATACCCTATAATGACAGTCATGAAGAGTTGGATGTTTAAAGAGTGTATTTTTTAAAAAATTACTAAAAGATGGGGGTGGTTTTTGGAAACTATTTCAAAAATAAAATGATTTTATTAAAGATTTTACTAGTTGAAAAAGAAAGGTAGTTTTTTTATTTATAAGAGATATAGGTCATTTCATGTTCACAAAACATCTTTTGTATTTAAATAATTATGAATATTTCATAGGTTTTAATTTAATACTTTGGATGAGGGTTGTTAAGATCATGATTACCCTTTTTCCTCTTAAAACAATTCACAAAGAACAAAACCTAAAAATAATAATTGTGTTACAAAGGTTTTATTATAAAAAATATTACAAGGGGTGAAATATAATATACAAATCATATCTATATGTAAGATAAATAGGATTCTTGTATTTTCAAATTAGTGAAACCCAAGATTCCCACATTAAATATTAACCCTATTTCTTGTTGACATGAAAAGTGTTTCACTTAGTTAAACCAACGAAATGAATTTAGTGGATGAGGATGTTATGTTAATACAAAATGGAATTTTATAAGATACAAATTAAACTAAAATATTTTAATAAAAGGGGTTGCAACTCCATCTCAAGTGTGTCTATCGACCTCAAAATGACCTTCTACCATTTAGCTCGCTATTGAGAGGAGGATGAGGCTCCAGTGGAAGTTCGCCTAAATCCTTGATATCCTAAAGAGAATAGGGCCCCCATAGTATCTAGGATGAAGATATTACTCCATTGGACATCAAAAATTATAGATATTTTCTTCTTGGATGAAATTATAAATCTGGTGCTTGTGGTTACATTTTATAGTGAATGTGGAAGGAGGTTTTGGGAACCAGGATTTCAAGAAACCACTTGGACCTTATTATTGGGGGACCAAATAGTATTAAATAGATTTTAAAAAACAAAAAAATTATTTCCAGCCCAATTTTATATTCTCACAATTTTTTTGGAATTATTTAGAGGCCTACATCTCCAGATATGACTAAAATACAATATATAACTTTTGATTTCATACATATTCAGTGTCTTGGACATATCAGTACTGTTGGGCCACTTAATAGATGAATTGTGATTGTGTTTCTTAAGAAGAGTTTTATCCCACTTAATTTTGGATAAAATATAAAATTTCATTATAATTGTATGTATTAATTAGGGAATGTTAGTGGTTCATTCAACATATTTTCTTGGATTCATGCGCAATTTGGCCCATTTTTCTTTAACTTCATTTGGATCCCCAAATCACATCCACCTATAATGAAATCATCCAAAAAAGTGAAATTACCCTTTTAATAGTTATGTAACAAAATAATTCAATAAAACTTGAATTTATATTTGTTATAAAATTTGTAATTTATGATACAAAATCAGGTTTTCACAATGGTATAAGGTAAAAATGAATAGTCAATCACTATGTGGTCATGGGAGAAATGAACTCACCTCTTTACTAAACTATATTCATCAATAAGACACATCATGGATGTAATGTCCTAAGGTAGTTATCATGTAATATCATGTTACCATATTTTATGTATTTCATTTTTCTTTTCTGGTTTTCATTTTTAATTGAGTTCCTTTTGGGACTCCTGAGGAAGAAGAAAATTTTTTTGAGAAAAATGACTTAAAATTTAGGATTTCTTTTGTTTTTTAAATTAATTTAGGGAATTTAAAAATGTTTAAATTGATTTATTGGATCTCCCTTATTTTGGTGATTTCCTGGGGGGGGTTTGTTTCATGTTAGAATCTTTAGTTCTTCTATCTATAGGAAATTTACCCACCATTTAATGGTTGTACATGATGTGTAATATTTGGAAGACTATAATCATGAAATTGGTAAATATCATATAGGGAGTAAAAATAGTGTATAGGTTACATTCCATGTAAAGTTTAAAATTAGTGTTTAAATGAAAAGGTGACATTTTTTTCATGTGTTATCTTTGTGTTTTTCACAATGTGTAAAAGGATTAAAGGACATATAATTGTCTTGAGATGGAATTTTAGTGTTCCTATAATTTGATTTTTTTTTCAATCACATGTATCTCCATGGGATATTTCCAAATATCAATATTTTGGTGATTTTTAGAGTATATTTTTGGTCTATATATATTTTTTCAGCATTGGAACATTCTTCCACCTATATTATATCTCCCGTGGTGAGTAATACTTTATACTTCTTCATTTACCCTAACTATAGTGGAGTTATTTCCTTGAATTATCAGATCCATTGACCTATGGTTATACTTTTTTAGGTTTCTCTCTATATACTATGTGATATATTTTATTAGGGGTCATTTCCTTATTGGTTGTGGTGTGGTAGGTGTGGTTTCTTGAGGTATGTGTTAATTGATCTTGTTATTCAATCCTTTTTAATAAATTTAATCAATTCGATGTTTTATGCATTGATTCTAGGAATTTTTTTGTCATTTTTGGTTTCTATATTTCATTGTATTCTACTATGGGTGTGTGTGACCCATGTTTATAGGTAGATGACTTTTTCTCTCACCTTCATTGATGAACCGCATTACACTTATTTTGATAAATCATTTTATTAAATTAACTATCATGATATAACAAATTTTTTTTTGTGTGTGGAACATTGTTGACATAAAATATGTTCTTCCCCTAGTTTTGGTAAATGTAAAAGCGTTTTAAGAATTTTGAAATAGTTTTTGTGTGGAATGGTTTACAAATAATGTTTTAGTGAAATTTTTTGATAAATTGATTTAGAAAATACATTATATAAAAATAATTGAGAAATTATGTGAAATGTATGGTAATAATCCTCATTCAATATAGAGGTGTTTGATCATAATATTTAATATTAATCCTAGTCTCATTGACATAGGGTCTTATTAGACTTATTAGGGGTATATTTTCAGGTGTGTTCCTCTAATCACTAGGTATAATGAACATGTTTAGAGGCATAATTCATTTGTAATTGGGTATTAACACATTTATATCTCTCCTTGTTTTGATAAATTACTCTTACATCACCTTTAATTAAATTAAATATTTTTTCAAAATAATATTTATTATTAATATTTTCTAATAATAATTTTTATTAGTGGTTATTTATTTTAATTTAAACACGTTGACTTGTTATTTGTGGTTATGTTTTGTGAAAAATATTGTCCTCCATATAAGCATCTCATACCAATATAAAAATAACATTTAGGGGCACCCAAATGTTAACCCCCATATCAGTTCTAGAATTCGTGTCCCATACCAAGTATGGACTATGAATAGTGCACACTCAGCAAAACTAGGACCATGTATAAGGTGAATATTAATATCCAATAGGAGAATAGGTTGGTCATGGTTCGTTCACTGGGACTGATGGCCTCTTTTTGTTGTGTTTTATTTTAACGAATCTTTAATGAATCTTTCTTATTATACCACTTTGTTGTAATGATTTCCTTTTTTTGTTCGATGCCAGTTTTGTTTTATTATACATTAGAGTTAAAAACATAGATACTTCCTCAGTTATCTGATTCAATTCCTCTGATCCATTCAATATACTACTAATTCCGTTTCTAACTCTTATGTTTTTGGTAATCCCACATTTATTCCGGGATCTAATCTCAATCCTCTTCCTCAGTACCCAGTTGTTCTTCCATTTCATATATTTCTTCCCAACATTTCCTTTGGTTATTACTGAGTTTTATGAAGCATTCTATTTTATATCACTTTGTCTAAGTTTATTATTTATGCATCTTTTCATAGTTTCTCGAACCTCTTTGGCATTCCATATTCTCATCTAATCCTTTCTTATAAGCACCAAAATGATTTTTTATCTTGTTTGTTGTAAATATTTTTTTGGTAAATATAATATGAGTCTAAAGTCACCATTAGATCTTAATGGTGAGTCATGAGTCACTGCGGGAAACCAATGTTGAGTAAAGAGTCACCCTTAAAACCCATGAGTGGCCAAATTACCTATAACCAATTATAAATGGTGAGTTATTTTACTCACTATTAGTCTTTAATGGTAAGAAATATTCCCCAAAAAACTATTAAATTTTTTTTGTAAAAAGACTTGGAACTATCTTCTTCATGCTCTTACAAGATCCCCTTAATCCTCATTATGCTATTGTATATGTTCCTTACTCTTGTTTTTTATTTTTACTACTTATTTTTATCTAAATTTTATTGATATATTTTATATTATAATATATTTATCATTCTATATATCAAAATCAACATTATAAGATTTTCTTTAAGCTGTAGTTTCTCTGTTTTGGTAGTGGCAATGATGTGAAAAAATTTTGTTACTACAGTAGGATCTATTATATTAATTTTTTTCTTATATAATTATCTGAAGGTTCATTTTCTTATTATCATCATATTGTTTGGAATTGTTTTTCACTAATTATCTATTTTATATTTCCAATTATAGTTCTTGAGAACTATTTGCTTTAGACATTGGTGAGTCACGAGTCACTGTTGGAATTCCAAAGGTAGAAAAAAATTATTGCCTCTATTGAATCCTTTAGTTTCTTAATAACATGGAATAAAATCTATTTTTCTTCATTGATTTTATTTTTTCTTAAAATTACAATTTTATCTTCCCACTATTTTAATCGATATGTCAGGAAAAACACCTCTCTATTTTTTAGCTGTAGGTTATGACCCACCATTAGTTAGAAATGGTTTCCAACTTTTTGGCTTAATTTTATTACTGTTATTTAGATAAATTAATTTCATAAATGTATTATTTATTAAGTTTTAATATAATGTTTATAGTGTGTTAAAAAATAATTAAACCATTATTTTATGCACACTATATAATGAAAACTGATACTTATATTTTTTTATTCATTTATAAAAATATGATTTCTTTGTAATATTTAAGATTATATATTTATCTCAATTGTTTTACAATTATGAATTGTGTAGATTTTTTATAATATAAATAATAAATGTCTTATTTCAAAATTCCATGAAGAAATATAATGTCTGATTGGGTTTTTAATTTTAGCATGAATTTAATAAAAAAATGTTACAATTTTATTTTTATAATATTATAAGTAAACAGACAAATTATAAGGTAATAGTAATCTTATTTTTTATACAAAAAAATGATTCATGAAGATTATGTGTATGGATATGATCTAAGAGGATCTAGCTTTATGATCTGAGAGATTTCCTCGAGGATTTAAAAATGTAACTGTTCTGATGATTCATTCAAGGAGATGATGTTGATATAATTTCTACTGCTATAAATTGATCAAGAAAATTATTCAACTTCTTTTCTTCTATTGTGATCACTAAAAATATTTATCACTTTAAAATTCTACTACTACAACGATCAAAGAACTCATGCTATGCTGAATTTCTACATCATCTTGTCATATATTGTTTTAATTTTATTATTTCTTTATTTATCTATTGTAATTATTCTAACCATATGTTTGTCCTCTAGATATTTGGTTTAAGTTTTTTTCATTTGAATGATTTCATTGGGTTACTCCACCCATCTAAATGGTAGGTCATGTTGTTCATCCTAAGAAAAGGGAAGGTAGGTTGTGACTCTTTAAAAAATTAAGAATTATACACGAAGGTGTTAGAAATTTATATTAAATAAATATGTAAATGGCTTATCATTCCCTTTCAATGGTGAGGACATAGTAAGTACCAATCTCTTCATAGAGTAGACAATATTGATGAGAGAACTATGATCTTTGTGATATTAACTTCTATAAAAAATTCTTGTGTTATATACTTTATTTATGCTAAAAAAATTAACATTTTAATACTCTAATAAATTAGTTTTTGTTTTTAATATTTCAAAATGGACTGTTCACCGCCTATAGTCACAACTGACATACTGTGGGACCTAACAATTGGTATCAGAGGGTGGTTCCTTTTTAAGGATTTCATTTTAGTTGTTTCATTATCTATTTCTCAACTAACCATTATCCTAAACATAAAATTCTAAGGAAAATATCCACATCTTAGTTATGAATTGTTAGGATTTTGAGATATTGAATCCCATCAGACCGCCTCACTTGAATGGAAGTGACTGTGTTTATATAAAGGAAAAAATAGGTGTATTTCTTAAAAATATAAGTCAATATAATTTTAATATAATGTAAAATCCATATAAACATCATCATGTAGATTTAAAAATTCCCAATGGTAAGATTCTGAAAATGGGGAATATAAAATTAAACACTATCAAATTAAAAAGAGATTGAAAAAACAACAAAATAAAGGATTATGGGAAGGAATATCATGAATAATGGAGTTATAAAAAAGATTTTGACTCAAGTATTGATGGTTCTGAAAGTGAAAAAGAATATACCAAAAGATATTTGATGGAAACAACTGTAAATGGGGTAATTTTTTATTATAATTATAGTTATGGTTATGAATACGATATCGAAAATGATTTTAAATAATTATCTATAGAGAATGAAAATTTTCAATGTGATATATTGAGGATGGATAAACATTATAGGGAATTTTAAAGAGAAAATAAGAATATTAAAGAAGAAAATAAAAAAAATGAATGATTTTGTTTTAAGTAATGTAAACGATAAAAGGTTTTAAGACTGTAAACAAATAAAAGTTAAAGAAGAAAATATGAGAATAATATATTTCTAGAAAAAAAAATGGAGATCAAGGAAAATTATTTAACTTAGTTTTCAATGTTTTTGATAAAATTGAAATGGAACATATAAATCTTAAACATGAAATTAAGAATATAAAAAATTCTGGATTATGTTCAAATTTGAAAATATATGAGGAACTATATGTTATTCAGGAAGTAAATGAGAACTGAAAAAAGGATATTACTATTTTAAATGAAAACTTGTATTTTTTGAGGAAAAGAGAAATTTGATAAGATAATGGCTATAAACATACCCAAGTATTATAAATATGGATGGGGATTTAATAATTAGGATCCTAAGATGTATAAAAATATTTTTGTTAAATGAATAACTGGGAATATTTAAATGTCATTTTTTATATATAAAATGAAAGGAAATTATGAAAATGAATTTTTATTAATGTTTAGGCAGTCTTTAAAATATTCTAATAATTTCATTTCTAGAATATTTTCTTCCAAATTATCCTTTAATAAAATGTATCAAATATATATAGGTACCTAATTTTTTTTACTAATCAGTTAGATCTAAAATAGTATGGGTACCAAAACTACAATCTGATTTGTTTATTTTAATGTAAGAATTCGTGAAGAGTTCCAATGTCTTATAGTATAAAAAAAGTGGGTAATTAAGGCACATGATTAGTGAAATTTCAAACATATTATCTTTTAATTTTTATTATGGAGGTACATTCACTTTTGGTGAAATCTCTAAAGGTATGGTTACTGGATTTAGAGAAGTTGGTATATTAACATATGTTATATTTTTTTAACTATTTTTGTGAGAAGGATTAAAAAATAATCAAATTAGAATTACAAAACATCGAGATAACTGTATTAGTGTAAAATTTAAGATAAAAAATTTCTAATTTATAGGGAGTTTTATATGTTATACTAATATAAAAGAAAATTTATATTCTATTGATATTTAGAAATAAACCAGAATAATGTAAAATGATTATATGTTGTAGCTAAATATCACATTATGTGGCTCCAATGGTTAGGAAATGTTCATTATTGATAGTTTCAAAAGTTTTCTAAACATGAATAGGTTTTGGAACTTCCAAAATTTAGTATATATATGTATTTTCTATTTTTTGACAAACGTTAAGTAGCAGAATGTTTCTTTTAGATCTGTTAATGTGGTCAATACTAATATATACTTCTAATTACTTTATCATGATATTTTTGGTCCCATTACAACTGATAGTTTAGGTTATAAATGATATGTTTTTTTTGTATATTATATCAGCATATTTAATTAGAACATTTTTTATGTCATAAAAAGGAAACCTTTAACAAAGTTTGTTAATTTTTGAAAGAAAATTCTAAATAAAAAATGTCATTTAATTTCATCTATTGGACGTTATAAAGGAAGAGATATTGTTAACTTATATTTTAAAAAATTCTATGAAACTAATATATACCTTCAAAATTATTATTCCACTATAACACCATAACTGGATGTTGTTGTAGAGAGGAAAAATTGAACTATTAATGAAATAGAAAGAACAATGCTGAATGAATTAAATCAATATAAATATTTTTGGATTGAATCAGTAAAAACACATTGTTATATATTATATAGAGTTTGAATCATCTCATTTTTAATGAAAAATACCTATGACAGTTTATGAATAAGAAACCCAAAATTGGTTATTTTAAAATTTTTGGATGTATTGTATATATTTAAAACACTATGGATAATCTAGACAAATTTTATTCCACAAGTGGTGAATGTATCTTTTTATGAAACACAAAAAACAATAATACATATAGGGTGTATTATAAAATAACCATGCTAATGGAAGATTATGGGAATCTGATGTTCTTTGAAAATAATTAAAATTAGATTAATGATTATATTGATAATGAAGAAGATTTTAAATAATTCAACTTTGATAAAGATAAAACTTAAAATAATAATTCAACAATTTAGGTATAGAATATATCATATCAATTAATCCTTTAACATGGAAAATTCACCAAGATCACTCATTAAATAATTTTATAAGAAATGATAAATATGGTATTAGAACAAGAAATTTTGTTTTAAATTCATTTTCCAATTTTTCTTTTGTTTCTTATTTTTTTCCTATTAATATTAAAGAATCATTTAAATATTCTGAATAGATTAATTCCATCCATGGTGGATATTTCCAATTAGATAGAAATAATGTCTATAATCCTGTTGAGCTACCTAGATATACAATTTCTATATGATGAAAATGGATTTTACAAATAAATATGACGAGGATGGTAATACAGTTAGAAATAAGTAATGATAGGTTTCCCTAGGCTATCTTCAAGAAGAAGGAATTTATTTTTATGATTAATTTTCACTAGTTTTTATATTATAATAAAATTATATTTTATTAGATTTTTCATGCTAGAAAATTTAAAATTTTCAAATGGGTGTAAAAATAGATTTTTTTTTAAAATTTTGTAATTTCAAAAGGAGGTTTCTATTAAAAAAAAATAATTTCAAATATAAATAATTTCCAAATCATTTTTAAAAACTATCAAAATATTTATATGGTCTTAAAAAATATCATCGATCAAAGTATATAAGAATAAATCAATTTTAAATTAAAAATAATATTTTTAATAGTAAGGATGACCCAACCTTATTTATAAATAGAGTTTCAAACAATATACTGATTATAAATATTTATGTTTATAATATTATTTTTGGTTCACTACTAGAAAAGGAGGTATTTGCGACGGGCTCCCGTCGCAAATAGCCATTTGCGACGGGGTCCCGTCGCAAAAAGCCCGTTGCTGAAAACGTCATCGCAACTAAACTTATTTGCGACGGGACCGTCGCTAAAGCCTTTTTTTGCGATGGGCATTCTCCCCGTCGCAAATAGTATTCCGTATTTTTGTAAAAAACTTTTTAAACAGTTATTGCGACGGGCCCGTTCCAAATACCTTTTGCGACGGGACCCGTCGCAAATACCTTTTGTGACGGGACCCGTCGCAAATAGTTTTTGCGACGGTTCCGTCACAAAAACTCTTTTTTAAAAAAATAAAAAAAATAATAATACTAGTATTTGCGACGGGAACCGGGACCCGTCGCAAATACTCTTTAAAAAAAAAATAAAAACTATTAATAATACTAGTATTTGCGACGGGCATAGTATCCCGTCGCAAATACTATAAAAAAAATAAAAAAAATAAATTATTAATAAATTATTTTATTTAATATAATAATAGAATTATAATTTACAAATGAAAATAATAAATTATTTTAATTACTATAATAATAGTAGAATTATAATTCAAAAATAAAAATAATAGAATATTAATAAATAATTTAATTAATATAATAATATTATAATTATAATTCATAAATAAAAAAATATTAATAAGTTATTTTAATTAATATAAAAATAATAGAATTATTTTAAATTCAAATATTAAAATAAATCAAGTATTACAAAAAAATAATTAAATTATAATATTATAAAATTTTAATATATATATAAAATTTTATTATATAAATAAAATTTTAATATATATATAAAATTTAATATTATAAAATATAAATATTATTATTATTCATATTAATATTGTTATTTAAAAATATAATATTATTAATATTTTATAATGAGACAGAAACTACGAATAGAAAAAAAAATATTTTGATTTCACAAATTTTATAACAGAAATACAAACTCTAATCTGTAGGAGGGGGGGGAGGGGGGGGAGGTGGGGGATCTGCATATGGTGGTGGAGGAAACTCCATCCTTAAAGCATGAGTGAGTCGGCGCATGTACTCCATCTGCTCCTAATGCTGCTGCTGCCACCGACTCGTCTGCTCCTCGTACAGCTGCTGCTGGCGTCGACGCTCCTCCTCATGCTGCTGACGCATCTGCTCCTGCTCCTGTCGGAGACTCTCTATCTGTGCAGTCTGAGATCGCAACTGCTCCTCATACTGTGTAGAAGAAGATGCACGAGATCCTCTCGAGATGGACGCCGACATCGCAGCACTGCCATAATAATCTCCGGGAGTCAGTCGAGAGCTGATACCAACTACCCGGCCCTTCTCGAAGGCATACTGGGTGGCCTGCATCCATGCCGCCTCATCAAACTGATGGGCAGTGGTCTGATCTGATGACTCGGCCTGACTCTCAGGCCGGGCCTGTGCCGCTGCAGCCTCATATGACTCCTACAGTTGCAATTTAAAATTAAAATTGTGAATATATTATATGCAGTTAATTTTTAAACTTGAAAACAAATAATACTGACCACGATGTGATGCTGACGATCACCTCTGAGCTCCCCAGTAGCAGGATCACTATACATCCTCCGATATACGTCGTACTCTGTGATATCGGGGTGCTCGACAGCCTATAAGAATAAAAAATAAACTGTTAATATTTATAGTTATATAAAATATTTATAAATAATGTACGTACCAGATGCTGTCTATGAGTACTGAAAGAACGACTCCCAGCTCGATGAGTCACCTCCTGCCTCCCCCGATTCTGCCTCCCCACCGATGATCTCCTCTGAAAGGCACCACTCAACCAGTGCGCACCTAATCCATCCCATACATGGGATGAAATGTACTCTGGTCGGTGTGCTCTACATGACTCATCAAAATCTGACACTCCTGCTTTCTTCATCGCAGCTTTTCTTAAATTGTGCAAAAACTGACGAAGGCGATCACGCATGGCCACCTCCCATGCCTCGTGGATGGCGTCACGCATGGTATCCTCGATCGGATACCCTAAACCCTAAAAATAATTCAAAATATCAAGTTAGAAATGAAATAATTTTCAAAATAAAAATTATTTATTTACGTACGTACCAACCAATGGCCGAACATGGCCTGCTGCACATCAATGGGAATCTGCTCCCATGTGGTCCACAGCTGAGAGAAATAGTTGCGCAAAATAGCGCTGCCCTGTCCGATTGCTATATGCGAAAAACTGAAAAAATAATAAACATTTATTATGTGAATAGATTAATGAAATCTTAGTCAAATTCACAGGTTATGACACAGGTTATCACACCTCCGGGTGCGCGGATCAAACCCAAGACGTGGACGTCGCTCGGGGACGGGGTCAGGAATCATCAATCGTGCAAGACCGAGCCCCCTCCGCGTACTCCCTGGAGCGCCTGCAGGCTGAGGGTCATCTGCCAGCAACTCATCCGCATCGAAAGGCAGGTCAGCCTCCGCCAACTCACGAAATGTGGCCTCGTCCATCTGAAACAGAAAATGTTAATATTAGCAAATAATTGATAATTACTATTATATATACATATATACATATTATGATTGTATATAAATACCATGGAATTCTATAAGTGTTCATCTTCATCATCATCTTCATATATGTCAATGTCATCTTCATATTCCTCCTCAACATCATCGATATCCATTCGAGTTGCAGTTGCTTCATCTCTTACCATTTCAAATTCATGTGTGACATCATTAACATCATCGTCATCACCGACTCTTAAATGTGGGGTGTCGTCATCGATACTCATATCTCTTTGTAAAAAAGATTGATTTTGAGTACTCTCTTGAAAAACTTCAATTCTTTGCACATCAGTGAAAGCACATTCACTTTGACTAAACTGATTGTCTTGAATTTTGATTTTTATTACATTCCACCAATTAGTCAAGTCTCTTGATGTTGCACAATACTTTGCATAATAAACTTGATATGCCTGTTGAGCCAATAAGAATGGTTCATTTACTGCGAGAACACTTTTACATTTAATATCAATGATTCCATGAGTCGGATTAACATGCACGCCTCTCACTGTATCCAACCACCGACATTTGAACATGGTTATGTAATGTTGTCCAAGATAACAGAGTTCAATGATTTCATCAAGTATGTCATAAAAGTCAACTTCATTTTCTCGATGATGAGATCCTCTCAAGCTAACTCCACTTTTCATTGTTTTTTTCGATTCCCCATATGCATGTGTGTGGAATCGAAATCCATTCACCACATATGCATTATAAGTTTTAACAAGTTTGGAAGGTGGGTTACCCAATACACACAACTGTTTGTCAATTTTATCAGCATGTCGAGACACCTGAAGATTTGTGAAATAATTATCAATATAGTAAACTATACATTGAATGAGTTGCTAAATGATAAAGAATTTATGTTACCAGTTTTTGAAACCACTGAGAGAAATTTTTCAGTCGACGTTCTTCGAGAGCAGCTGCTGTAATTTGTGGAATTTGTTTCTTGATATGATTATCATACAACCTATAAAAACCAAAGTTATTTACTGTAACATAAATGATAGAATAAGTGATATAAACACTTACAGTACAACTGATGTCATCTCTTCACAGTTGAGCAGAACATACGTATGAGCTCTATGATGTTCATCATCTGAAAGCCAGCGTTCAGAAACTCCACCAAAACCAAGCTCTGACTGGTTGAAAACAGATAATTGATTGTCGATTTATCAATATTCCTCTCATTCCGTCCCATTCGGTTGTGTTTTGAAGGATACTCAGATTCAAAATAATGGGAGCAGAAAAAAGATATTTCCTCTTGCAAATAAGCTTCTGCAATAGATCCTTCAACAGATGCTTTGTTGCGTACTTTTCTTTTCAATTTTTGCATGCATCTTTCAAATGGGTACATCCATCGAAACTGTACCGGACCTCCACATTTGGCTTCATATGGCAAATGTAACATCAAATGTTCCATTGAGTCGAAGAAAGACGGCGGAAATATTTTTTCCAGTTTACATATAATTACAACAACATCTTTTTCAAGTTTTCCTAGAGCATCATAATCTGCCGTAGCCGCACAAATTTCCCGTAAAAAATGAGACATGTCTGTTATGGAATCCCAAATCACAGAATTCAACAGACCTCTTAATCCAATGGGTAGAAGTCTCTCCATTATATGGCTCCTTCATCAACATCCATGGAGGTAAATTATACGGAGTTAAAAAAACAGGCCAACATGAATATTGACTACCATAAGATCCAAACGGACAGAAACCATCAGTGGAAAGGCCCAGTCGAACATTTCTAGCTTCTAAAGAAAATGATGGATGCACTCTATCAAAATGTTTCCATGAATCACCATCGGCTGGATGATTCAAGCTTTTATCGTTTGAAATATTCTCTTTATTCCATGACATCATTGTCGCTGTATTCTTAGACATGAATAAACGCTGAAGTCTGGATGTAAGCGGAAAATATCTCAACTGTTTTACAGGAATCAAACCAGACTTCCCGTGTTGTCCTTCTTTATATCTCAGTTGCCCACATGTGGGACAACTATCCAACGACTCATTTTCCCCTGAATATAAAATGCAGTCATTTGAACATGCATGAATCTTCTGACAAGTAAGTCCCAAATTTCGAACCAACCTCTTACTTTCATAGTAATTTGCAGGTAAAACATTTCCTTCGGGTAACAGTGTTTTCAGCAATGAAAATATCTGGTCAAAACATGTGTTTGACATTCCGTTATCTGATTTGATAGCCATAAATTTTGCAACTGCTTCTAATTTGCTCATCTTGCAGCCAGGATATAATGCATCCTCAGTAGACTTCAACAACTCATAAAATTCAGACGGTCCCAACTCAGGATTTGAAGCTATATCAGCCGGAGTTTCTGTATGTTGAACAGATGAACCTGCAACATCATGTACTAAATCTTGAAACCGGGATGGATCTGGAATCAAGTTGGTATCACCTACTCTGGAACTGCGTTCACCATGTTGATACCAAAAAACATAATCTGCTTGAAAACCAAAACGCAAGAGATGTTCCCCCACTTTGTCAAACGTGTCAAACGTTCTCAATGCACATTTTCTAAAAGGGCATTTTATCTTTCCTTCTGAAACAAATTCTGAATTTGATGCCGCAAATGATAAAAAAATCTCCACACCCTCTATATATACTGGATTTAAACCAGAACCATTTGGATTTCTACGTTGATTTATCCATATGCGGTCATCTAATAATGACTGTTGACGACCTCGTTGTTCCATATTTTTCTATAAAATATAAAAGCATTACTGGTTTTGAATAATTTGTTAGAAAAAACACTCAAGCAAGGATTGAATATATTGAGAATAAAGCAAAACCTGTTACAAATATTGATAATTTTAATATTATATTGATTTTTTATTTTTTTTAATAATACTAATATAATTTTTTTATAAATATTAATTATATAATAATAACATCATTACATTATTAGTATATTTTATTATTAATATTAAAATAATATAATTTTTTATATTATATACAATTCTCCTTTCATCTGTGTGTTTCACATTCTGTCTCCACATGTAATATTGACATTCACTTTCACCTCCCCATTGGCGAGTAGGTTGATAATTTTGAAAAAGAATGCCAATATTACATGTGGAGACAAAAAAAACACAGAAGAAAAGAGAATTGTATATAATATAGAAAATTATATTATTTTAATATTAATAATAAAATATACAAATAATGTAATAAGGTAATTATTCCTAATTATTCCTAATTATTCCTAATTATTACAATCTATTACAATTTATTACTAATTGTTACTAATTATTACAATTTATTACTAATTATTACAATTTATTGCTAATTATTACTATTTATTACTAATTTAGCAATACTTAGCAATACTTAGCAAAAGGAAAACTGCTTGAATAATGAAAGGAAATTTGGTAATCATCGTTGTGGAGATGATTATAAATTTTCCCTTCATTATCCAAGCAGATTTCGTTTACTAATTATTAGTAATAAAAAAAATATTATCAATATTTACGAAAAAACAATATTAATATTATTAAAATAATAACAAAAATTAAAAAATATTAAAATTATCAATATTCATAACAGACTTTGTTCTATTATTAACATGTTCAAATCTTAAAGGGTCACCAATTGTCAGGTCATGCGCAATAAAAAGTTTGTGTCAGCCATGTCTAATGTAAACTCTATAATTGTACTTGCATGGTTGATCACTTCGCAAGTAATGTTGCAATCAGACAAACCAAGTCATTCCCTTCTTATCTATAAGAATTATCTCACATGAACCTTTACATAGATCATTCTTCCTTAAAAATTTGAGGGGATATCATTATTTTCCCTTAAATTTTCAAGGAAGAATGGTCTATGTAAAGGTTCATGTGAGATGATTCTTATAGATAAGAAGGGAATGACTTGGTTTGCCTGATTGCAACATTACTTTTGGCAATTATTGGTAATTATTGGTAATTATTACTAATTATTACAAATTATTGGTAATTATTGGTAATTATTCCTAATTATTACTAATTATTCCTAATTATTACTAATTATTCCTAATTATTACTAATTATTACTAATTATTACTAATTATTCCTAATTATTACTAATTATTACTAATTATTCCTAATTATTACAATTTTCGGTAATTATTACAAATTATTACAAATTATTGTTAATTATTGGTAATTATTCCAAATTATTGGTAATTATTCCAAATTATTGGTAATTATTCCAAATTATAGGTAATTATTCCTAATTATTGGTAATTATTCTTAATTATTGCTAATTATTCCTAATTATTGCTAATTATTACTAATTATTGCTAATTATTGCTAATTATTGGTAATTATTACTAATTATTGGTAATTATTGCTAATTATTGATAATTATTACTAATTATTCCTAATTATTACTAATTATTGATAATTATTGCTAATTATTCCTAATTATTACTAATTATTCCTAATTATTACTAATTATTACTAATTATTCCTAATTATTTGCAATTATTAGCAATTATTGGTAATTATTACCAATTATTCCTAATTATTACTAATTATTACTAATTATTCCTAATTATTCCTAATTATTACTAATTATTCCTAATTATTTGCAATTATTCCTAATTATTTGCAATTATTAATAATTATTACTAATTATTGGCAATTATTGGTAATTATTGGTAATTATTACTAATTATTACAAATTATTGGTAATTATTGGTAATTATTCCTAATTATTACTAATTATTCCTAATTATTACTAATTATTACTAATTATTACTAATTATTCCTAATTATTACAAATTATTGGTAATTATTACAAATTATTACTAATTACTGTTAATTATTGGTAATTATTCCAAATTATTGGTAATTATTCCAAATTATTGGTAATTATTCCAAATTATAGGTAATTATTCCTAATTATTGGTAATTATTCCTAATTATTGCTAATTATTACTAATTATTGCTAATTATTGCTAATTATTGGTAATTATTGCTAATTATTGGTAATTATTACTAATTATTGATAATTATTACTAATTATTCCTAATTATTACTAATTATTCCTAATTATTACTAATTATTCCTAATTATTACTAATTATTCCTAATTATTACTAATTATTCCTAATTATTACTAATTATTCCTAATTATTACTAATTATTACTAATTATTTCTAATTATTCCTAATTATTCCTAATTATTCCTAATTATTTGCAATTATTGGTAATTATTGGCAATTATTGGCAATTATTACTAATTATTACTAATTATTGTTAATTATTGGTAATTATTCCAAATTATAGGTAATTATTACTATTTATTGTTAATTATTACTAATTATTACGATTTATTGTTAATTATTACTAATTATTACTAATTATTCCTAATTATTACTAATTATTGGTAATTATTACTAATTATTACTAATTATTACTAATTATTACTAATTATTGGTAATTATTACTAATTATTAATATTTATTCTTAATTATTAAAAATTATTACAAATTATTCCTAATTACCATTAACTATGAACAATACTAATAATTTAAATTTATTAAGTAAGAAAACAATATAAACATAATTAAATTACAACTAATCAAAAATAATTGAAATTAATATAAAATTAAAAATAAATATTAAATTAAAATGAACATAAATACCTTTAAAATTGATGAGCTCTGATCGTTCTTCAAAACTTTAATAACAGCTCCGAAGAAAAAAATTAAACTGAACAAAAACTCAAATTTAGAAATAGAAATTTTAGAGCAGAAGAAGGTGGAGAATGAGAATGATTTGAGAAAAACGGATGGGGGTATTTATAGGTTAGATTATTAGCGACGGGTCCATTTGCGACGGGATTCCCGTCGCAAATAGTATTATTTGTGACGGGCACCGTCGCAAATACCTTCTCCCGCATTTATTACGGTCAACCCGTAAATAGTTATTTGCGACGGGACCCGTCGCAAATAACATACTATTTGCGACGGGAATACTTTCCCGTCGCAAATACCTTTTACCGCTGCCGGTTATTTGCGACGGGAATACTTTCCCGTCGCAAATACCTTTTACAGCCGCCGGTTATTTGCGACGGGGAAAGGCTTCCCCGTCCCAAATAGTTTTCCCTGGATTTGGCGCCAAAGCCCGGGAAAACTATTTGCGACGGGGAAGCCTATCCCGTCGCAAAAGTCTACTTATTTGCGAAGGGTAAAGACCCCCGTCGCAAATAAGTTTTTAACGGGACTATTTGTGACAGGATTTATTCCCGTCGCAAATAATCCGTCGCAAATACCCATTTTTCCCGTAGTGGTTCTATAAATGATATTCTTAGTAATGAGTATCAAAACTAAAGAAAAATGAATTTTATATGAGTGTAATAGTGGAATTGAGGAATTTCCTTGGTTTATAAATTAATTACAGGAAATAAGATAATTTATTAGATTAAGCTAGATATTCATTTGAACATGTAAAAAGGGATGGAAATGATTGTTGTAAAAATATGAGAACCCCTATGTGTACTAATTCTAAACTGGGTGTAGATAAATCTTCAAATTAGGGATGTGTTATGTTATATAGGGGCGTGATTGTATGAATTATTTTTCTTAATGCATCTAGGCCAGATATTATGACTGTTGTTTATATGTGTGCAAGATATCATTAAAATCCCAATGAAAGAAACCTTAATGGTGTTAAAAGAGTAATTGGATATATCAAGGGTATTTTTTATAAGACTATTCTATTTTAATAATAATTTTTTGATTTATTATCTTAATCCAAATTTGACTTTAGAGGTTTCATATTTGACTGGAAAGTCATTCCAGGTATGTGTCACAATTTGGGAAAAAATCATAATTTCATGGATCTCTAAGAAACAACTATCAATCGCACTGTAAATAGTTGAGGTTGAATATGTTATTATTTATAGTTTCTATTCACAAATTATTTGGATAAAATAAACATTGTATGATTTTAATATGTGTTTTGATACAATTCTTGTATATTATGTTAACTCACATTCTATTTCAATTTCAAAAAACTATCTTTAGCACTCTATAACTATTGATGTTTATGTTAGATTTTATTTTCTTAGAGATCATGTAAATAAAGGTGATATATTTTTAGAATTAATTATTTTTGAGAAATAAATAGATAAAATTTTCAATAAACACTTCGATTCTATTAAATTTGGGAAAATGAATTTAAAATTTGGAATATTGGAAGCTAAAATATTTCTTAGTATAACTAATTTTTTAATAAATAAATTCAAATTTTTTTCATGTATTCTATATTTGAATTTTTTTATTCTAATCTAATGATTTGTAATTAGATAACACTATCTTATTGAACATTGAATCATTCTTTTAGTCTTGTGATAATTTATTACTATGTTTAATTTTGATAAGTTATTTTTTTAAAGAATACTGGTTTAATTATTGAATACTAATTTGACATTTGATAAATTTAAATAATGGGGAGAATTTTTTAAAAATATTTAATAATTTTATTTTTTTTTGAAATTTTAATAAATGTTATGTTTTATAATTTCCAAAAAGGGGGTGATTATTTTTAATTGGGCATTAAATATTTTTATTATCTATTTTTTCTCGTAAATTAATCTTATATAAAATTTAATTAAATTCAATATAATTTAAAAATATATTTCTGATTAAATTTTTCTATTTTTTATTTTTTATTGGTTGTTTTTAACTCTATACTCTTTAACTTTTTATTTTTTAAGTTATGTAAAAAATATGTCCCTCTATGAAAAGCAATTAAACTGATCTTATAACCACATTTAGGGGGACCTTGTGGTCAAGCCCCTTTGGATGGCCAACACTCATGGCCTGCACAGAGGATGGGTCATGCATAGTGAACACTCAGCACAAATGGGCATGTGTATAATGCCCATAGTGTGAGGCAACTGGATAATAGGTTGGGCATAATGCAAGGAATGCATTACCATGTGTGTTACATTTTATTCTATTCATGATTCAATATATCCTTCTTGTTATACTACTCAGTAAATATTCTTTTTATTCGATATGGAATGCTTTTTATGTATTAATATTCATCTCTATTAAACACTCTAATACATCCTCATCTGTCTAATTAAATTCATATGATTTATTCGATCTCCCAAAAATTCTAGTTTGAACTCCACCAAATTATATTTTTTAATACCATATTTTTATAGGATCAAATCTTTTTAATATTCCTCAGTGCACAGTCAATATTTTTTTTTCTTGAGTTATTCTCGACATTTAGTTTTGTTCCAACTGAGCTTTGTCAAGTTTTCATTTTTATATCATTTGGTATCTGTCTATTCTTTATAAATAATTTCACATTATATTGACCTTATTTGATGTTCCATATTCAATTTTAATAATTTCTTAATGAAATTTAAATGATCTTTCGTTTTTCTCTAGTTCACCATTATTCTTTTTGTTGGCTGAAATGTCGTTAGTATTTAGTCACCATTGAAACCCAACGATGAGTCACGAGTCACCGTTGGAATCCAATGGTAAGTCACGAGTCTTCATTGGAACCCAATAGTGGGTTTGTAAACCTACTTCAAGTTCTCTACTATGATTTATATTAATAACCAATGGAATTAAATGGTGGTTCATCATCTCTCCACAATCCATTGATTATTTTTGGTATATATCCATGGAATTAGCTTCTTTAAGCTCCCACTGAAACTCACCCTTCTTCATTCGAGTACTGTAGACGATCCTTATTTTTTTACTTTATTATATTTTGTTTTATAATTTTTTTATCAGAATATTATTACTATTTTTAATTATCACGTTTTTTTTCATTCTGTATTTTAAAATCATCTTGGATTTATTTTTCTTTCTGGTTGTAAATTAACAGTTTCAGTAGTGGATTTAAAGTGAATGTTTTGTATATCGACAGTAGGCTCTTTGAGTTTAATTTTTCCCATATGTAATTATTAAGATTTTATCCATCTAATTATAATCATTTTTTGGAAATTCTTTTCACTGAGTAACCATTGAACATTTATAAGGGTATATCATGAAACACCATTGGCTTCATGAAACAGTGAGTCATAAGTCACCATTAAAAATTATTTCCAAAATTTATATTTCATACATTAATAAATGTTGTTAACCTAAATTACTTTATTAATTTTTTTATATTTTTTAATATAAATGTAAAAGTGTGTTAAAAATAATTCCACCCTTATTTTATATACACTAGTTAATATAGAATTGATACACTTATGATGCTATAATTTTACAACAATATCTTTTCTTTATAATATTGATGATTATATTTTTATCTCAATTGTTTTAAAAATTTGGTTTTTTTAATTTGTTATAAGTAAAATAATAAATTTTTTATTTCATTATTTCATCGATATATATAATTTTTGGTTGTTGTTTTAGAGTGACATTAAAAAACATGGTAATAGTTATATTATTATATTATTGTAAAGTAACATGTGTCATACAGATATTGGACACAAATACCCTCCTAAAGGATCTTGAATTAATTATTCAAGAAGATATCGTCCTAGATGAAAACATGTAACTATTTAGATGATTCACTTGATAAGAATATGATGGTACCATTTCTACTGCACTAATGGATCAAGAAACTTCTTCGAATTATACTATTTTACAATGACCACTAAGAATCTTCATCGCTTTCATCTACCACTATTGGAGTGATCAATGACCCCGATCTACACTATAAATCTAAATCTTTTTCATAGTTGTTATTTTATTTCCTTTTTTGTTAAATATCTATTGTTATTCTTACTACCATATATTTTTCACTAATGTTTTGGCTTAACACATCCCTATAAAAAATATATTATTGGGTTATTCCTCTCATCTAAAAGGAAGGTCGGGTTATTCATCTCTAAATACAAGAAGGTAGGTTGTGACTCCTTCAAAATTTACGGATTATACCACCAGGTTTGAAAAAGGTTCACTTCATCAGTTTGTAATTGGGTTATCAATCCCTTAATAAAGTGATAATATAGTATCTTATAATATCTTTATGGTCTAAAGGATTTTGATGAGAGGATTGGGATCTTGGTGATCTGAACTTCTTCAAAAAAATCACATGATATAATATTTATTTATGAAGCACTTTTAATAATTTATAACTCTAATAAATTAGTATTTTGTAATAATCCAAAAATGGTTATTTACCCCAAATTAGTCACTGAATTCATTCCAGGGGACCTAACATGATGTGTGAGTGATTATCTATGTATGTTATGAATGTGTCCTAGATATCATGAGCTATTGTGATTGATGGAATGATGTTTCATGTTCTTCTACTTTTGTCTTCTACTATTTTTTTAATACTCCCATTGACTTTATATGAAATGTGATGCCTGATTAGTTTGGAGTTGATAAATCTGTTTAGATATACGTATAGGAAATTCTTTGAAACGAATTTACCTACATTATCTAGAAATGTGATAAAATGTTATATTAAATGGTTTCCGCTGATTTTGATATAAAAAATTTTAAACTATTATAATGAATTGTTTTCATTAAAGTTGAGAACGCTTGGATTTTTTTAGAGAATTGATATGGAACACCTAGTTGAAATCCTAATGAACTTATTAGATCAAAACCTGAGTACTCCTTCAATAGTGTATAGACATGGTAATTTCTTATGATGTAGGGAAAGACAAGGTTCCTTAGTGATGCCGTGAGTTTTTTTGTTAGTTGGGATGAGTAATTGGTGGTGATATATGGGGATTACACTCACAATATCACCTGAAGTAGTTTATTTTCTTGCATTGGTGGTTGTTTATGGTTGGACATGTACTTGGACATTTATTTATACTATTAAATTTATTTCGGTTTTTGTGGTTCATTTAATTTATGGACTATATTTATCCCTTTTCATTATTTTTATGATGTATATATATGCCATTTTTTTACTTCTGGATGAGAAAAATCAATCCCATTATTTTTGAGTAGTATCCCAAGTTGTAGTTTCCTTCCCACGAGGATTAAGAGCACCCTTAGAGTATGTGGTAGATCAGGTTAGGTACCAGTTTGAGTGGGAATTTGTGTAGGGTTTTCATAGATCTCATGAGATATAATGTATTACCAAAAGGATTAAAGGTGTATATAATTCCATTCCCACCCATCATAAAATATAAAATATAATATCTATAAAATGATTAAAGAACTATGGGTTTTAATTTAACTATTACATTAATAAAATGTATAAAAACGTGAAATTCTGACAATAAACATAATAATTTTCCTATTAAATCATTAATATAAATTGATTTTAAAAGAACTTGTTAGAAAATTACCCATTGGGAGAATGATGAAAAAAATCATATAAAATTAATAAATATCAATAAAATGAAAATGAATATACATTGAAAACACTTGAGAGAGTGTTAAGGGAAATAATTGAAAACATCAAAGTAAAAGTTTTTTAGAAAAGTACCTTACCTCATGTCCTGAAAAAACTAGTTATTTCTTTACTTTATAAATAATAAAATTTTATTCTTTTTTTACATTTGTTCAAAACCTTTTTAATTATCCTTATTAATTTTTATTCATTTTCATCTGGTATAATTTATATAATGTGTAAATTATTCTTTAAGTAGTCATGTTGAGGTAGTTTGATCACATAGTATAATTAAGGGAATGTTTATGGTCAATGATAATTATTCAATGGTTCCAAATGATTTAGAAGTAATGGTTCTATAAATAGTTTAAATTTAAAAAATCTTCCTTGATAACTTTCAATAATGACATAAATATTATATATTCATGCCTTTTGATTTATCAATAAAAATTATTAATAAAAATATAGTTGTAATATTCAAGTAGTTGGTTGACCTGACCCAAACATGAATGTACTACAAAGACTTAATGATTATAAATCATATATAGTGTTATAATATGATTATACCGATATTAATTCTATGTTGATAAAATTATAAATCAGTTTCAAGAAGAGGTAGTGGAAGAATATTAATAAAATATATAAATTAAAATATTATAGTTTTATTACAGAATAAAATTATCCCTCTCAATGATTTACGTTATTACTAAAACATTAGAACTCTATCTTATGACTAAGGACTAAATGATGCGTATATTAATTTTAAGAGAACAAATATTAGTATAATATAGATAGGAAACCAAACTCATAATGTTTGGAAAATAGAATGAGTGTGTTTCCTTTTATAAACTATTATTGTATTTGTAAAAATATGTATTTCATAAAATTAAATAATGATATATCAGAATTTCATGTTGATCATAAGAAGGTATATGCTCATCCATACCTTATTTGTTCTCACATTAAGAATGTTTAACATCCTTTTAAAATATCATATAATGAGATATTCCTAATTTTTATATGAAATATATTTTTTAACCTTTATTCTTATCAACAATCCCATTTTTTTCCATAACCATATTATATTTTAAAATATTTAAAACTCATTAATTTTGCATTTCCATATGCTATTTCTATAATTTTACATTTCTTCATTTACTCCATATCCTGTTATAACATCTTAACTTTTTCCCTAAGTTTTGTAAAAACATTTCTATGAAGACATAAAATTTATTTTAATGATATTATAGATCTCATGTTCATATTTTTGGAATATAATATATTAACATGAAATAAACATCCATTTACTAATTTAATTTTTTTTCTTAATTATTTTGTTGTTAAATATGTTTTTTAAAATTTATTTATTTTTTAAATTACTTTTATTATAATATGAACAAATTCAATTTAACACTATGTTTGATGATTTTTAATAAATTCATAGTCTAATATAATATAATTTCAAAAAAAATCTACATAAGAATAAAATGAAAAAGGAATGCTATGTAAAATTAAAACATTTGAATGGTAATTTAGGAATAAAATTTGACTGGGTTTTGGATATATTATAATGAATTAGAATATATGTAATATAAAAAAAGAGTTTTAAAGGCTCATGTAAGAATAATTTAAGTGCTAGGAACACACGTAAGATGAAGCAATGATTCATGTATGAGTCATTGTGTGTGAAACTGAATGGTGCAGAAATAAAAAGGCATGGGGATGGTTCAAATATGAATATCACAAGGATATTAAATATCACATAGGATTAAATTTAAGTAAAAAAAGATATATCATGTGTTATTAAAACCTATTTGTGACAAATTAACTGATCTACATTGGATTAAATATGTTCTCTCATGTGAATAACTCTATAATGCTCACATGGGTTTAACATAACAGGGATATGAATCACATAAGATTTAATATTTATACCTGTGAAATATTAACATTTTGTTAAAAATAATATTTACTCAATTTAGATTAATGAACCTTGTTTTATTAAATATTTTCTCACATAATTTTACACTTTCCAGGAAGTATTAAAAAATCAAGTCTTTGTGAACTGCCACATATATATACAATGTTTTACATGACCGGGAAATGAAATTATTTATAATGAAATAATACAACATAATTTTTTGATAGTATAAGGTTATGAGAATAATATAATTAATAGTGAAACATGATTCCATTGAAAGACAGATGAAACCGGGATGCGATATGAATATGAATCTTTTCCCACGACTTCTTTGATAAAAAATATATAAGAAGCATAGAAAATATAAGATACATCAGGGTGTGAGGTTCTGTGACCTCAGGAGAAAAATAGAATGAAGATATAAAACTTACATTGAGGATTATTCTTACAAAATCTATGAACCTACTACCCGCTCATTTTAGGAACCAATATATGTTTCTAAAAATAAAATCACATTCTCCCAGGTATTTTTTTAAATAAAAACCATATTATTATTTTATTATTATTAAAATTAGATATAAAATTATTAGAATAATAAATAGAAATATGAATCCATTTAATTAATATAAATATCACCTCATAAAATATTTATTAATTAATTATTTGTTTAATGAAACAAAAATAAGTTATATTGTTAGGAAAAATAATTTACATTTCAAAAAACATTTTATTTTACTTAAATTAAGCATAATAATTTTAAAAATAATAATTCATTGACCATATAACATTTATGAAATGAAATAAAACATATATATATCTGTATATTTAAAAAATATATATTCATAACATAAATTTTAATAATCTAATTTATTATTAAAATTCATGTGTCATCACAATTATTATTATCCTTTTTTATTAATTTGACATGTATGGTTTCTAAAGATATTATGATGCGATAGGGGGCCCATAACTATATATCCATCAAATTAATTAACTAAAACTTTATATCACATGAGATCATTATGTTTTAAAATGATTTAGTTCAATTTTTTCAAAATGATATGCATGGACACAACACAATTATTATTATTTATAGTGATATGATTTTTGGTAATAATCCTTTACTTATGTTTATGGTGTTTAATTACAATTCAAGTGAGAACTTACATATCTTTTTCGAATGATTCCTCTAATTATGATCCTCTGATTATGATGTGGTAAAGAATAGTATACTCACTCATGTACCCTTATTGATTTATTTTCCATATTCATTCCTATTAAACATCCTCTTACATTGATTTTACCTCACCATTTATTTAATTTATGTTGGCAGGTGATAACATTTATCAAAAATTGTTGTAATAATCATACATGTAATGTTTTTAATTCTATACAATTTCCATACACCTATTTGTTTCATTAAATAATTCAATAAATCGGTAAAAATGTAAATTAATTAATCTCAATAAAAACCCATAAATATAAAAACCATGTGACCAAACATTCACACTCAATCCTATACAAAAATAATAAAATAAAAACTATAAATGAAAATAAAATATATTACAATCTTAGAACACCAACCAATAATTTAATGCACATACATGTATCGTATCAATATAGAGCACCCTTGGACAAATCATAATCAAATATATAAATAAATAAAATATGATACTCTAATAAACCTAAGAAAACCTAATATCACTTTTGAGATTTAACTTCATCTTCTTTATTAATCCTTTAATGGATCTCAAACACTAGTATTAGGGCCTATACTAAATTATTGACCCATAATAATGAAGTTCACCCCCCCAAATATATATATATATATAATGAAAAATACATGAAAAATGTGAGATTTAATGAATTAATAGGAAACAACCACATGAATCCAATAATCTACCATGATGTTATCATTTTAGGATAAAATATACCGGTCTATTCCCCCATACACACCAAATAGGTTGTTTATGAAATATACATAATGTGTATTCATGATAATTATAATTTGAAATTATTATATCTTTAGAATATTAAGAGTATGTGTTCTTACTGGGCCACTATAGAGCTTAAAATTTACAATATCATAATGTAACCAAAATAATCATGAGAACCTTGGGATTATATTCACTTCATTGAGGAATACCGCCTTCTTTAGTTGGATCACCGACCCTTTAAGATATGGCCAATAATGAGCCAACCTAGATCATGCTGACATGTTACACATGAAGTTCTTCAATAAGGCCCAAAGCATGTTCCTGATGTCCAAGGTCCAGAAACAAATACTAAGGTATTAATAAAGGTAATAATTGGAATTATTTAACCATGAGAAGAACTAAGACATGTAAAAAATACCCACATAAATATATATCAATATAAATCCAAAATATAGTAAAAAGAATAGGTCAAAAAAAGCTACATAACATAAAAATCCCAAAGGTTCAAATCACATAACAACCAATGATCCATGAGTGTATCAATGTTTGAACATCAATCACCACTATCCCTAAACCACCTGAAGACCAAATTGACTATGAGGAGACTCCAATATACATGATTCCATTCACTTTACTAGAGTTTTATAAAACGCAGTCTACATATTCCCAAAGGCATATTTAGGGTATGATATAATTTTTAGTATTATACGACCATGAATCTATACAAATTATTTCACCATGACACAATTAGTTCTAGAGTAATTTTTTTTCATAAAAAAATTTATTTGAAATCAAATTTTTATTTTACATATATTTGGTTTTCATTCACTACTGGAAATACAGTCTTTCAAAATGGTTCTAAACCATTGGGAAAGGCTGCAGAACCATTTGTATATGTTATAGCAATGGTTCTGAAAACCCTAGGGAAGTAATCCATTGGGAAAGCTTTTCCCAATGGTTTACAGTGAACCGTTGGGATAGAGTGGGGAGAAATTAACCAATCCCAATGGTTCTTCCAAACCGTTGGGAATGTTTTTCCAACAGTTTGTCCCGCTAGGAAAGCCCAAGCATTCCTCCTCTTTCCCAATGGTTTCTAAACCATTGGGAATAGTTTTTTACGAATGGTTCACAGAACTCTTGGTAAAAAAACCCTAGAGATTCTATGCCAACGGTTTGAAACTGTTGGTATAGCCTATGTTGTGAAAATTGCACACCAACTTGCAATTTGCACAGAAGGTCTACAATTTTCCCACCATGTATCATTTTGTTCATTCCCTCTCATTTTGAATACAATTATTGTACCTGAAATAATATGAAAAATACATATACAATTATTGTACCTGTAATAACCAACTAACACATACATATAGAGAACAAATTCATACAAATTTAACATAGAATGCATCCTAGAACTATACTCGTCAATAAATAATTAGAATTCATAACATAATTATAAACATACATAATTCATTTAAAATTCAATTTAAAAATTTGATGACAATTATATGTGGAATCCAGAATTCAATTCATAATTTGATCGGTTTTTTGTATACCATATATGTTTACCTGAAATGATATCCATTTTATACAAAATACATACTATTGGAGTGATACCGGCCACACCCCGCCTCAGATTGAGGTGGGGTTGACTCGTACACGTCACATATGACCCGTGAATCATTGTGATAAAGTATCGACACAATCCGAATGCATTTGGTCGGTTTTCCGTATGCTAGTTGATGTTTTTCAATTAAAATGACGTCCTTCTAAAACAAAAGATAGGCACTTTGAGTGGTCTCGGCCACATCGCATCTCATATTGAGGCGGGGTTAATTCGTACACATCACATATGACGCATGGATCATTCTCCTAATGTTTCAACGGAAACCAAATGAGTTTGGTCCGTTTTCCGTATGTACTTAAAATGTTGTCCATTTTAAACAAAAGGGAGCCACTAAGAGTGATCTAGGCCACACCGTGCCTTGGATTGAGCTCAGGTTGACTCTTACACATCACATATGACCCATGGATCTTTTTCCTAAAGCATCAACTCATTTTGAATGCGTTTGGTCGGTTTTCTGTATGCCAGTTGTTCTTGTCACTTATAATCCTGTCCATTTTAAACAAAAGAGAGACACTCTGAATGGTGTCTGCCACAAAGAACATCAGATTGAGGCGGGGTTGACTCGTACACGTCACATATGACCTGTGTATCGTTGTGCTAAAGTATTGACACAATCCGAATGCGTTTGGTCAGTTCTCTGTATGCCAGTTGATGTTTTTCAATTAAAATAACATCCTTTTGAAACAAAAGACAGAGACTTTGAGTGGTGTTGGACACACTGCATCTTAGATTGAGGCGGGGTTGATTCTTACACATCACATATGACCCATGGATGGTTATCTTAAAGGTTTAAGGGAAACCAAATGTGTTTGGCCGGTTTTCCATATGTACTTAAAATGTTTTCCATTTTAAACAAAAGGGAGCCACTTAGAGTGATCCCGGCCACACCATGCCTAAGATTGAGCCCGGGTTGACTCTTAAACGTCACATATGACCCATGGATCATTGTCTTAATGCATCAACACATTTCGAATGCGTTTGGTTGGTTTTCCGTATGTTAGTTGTTCTTTTCACTTATAATCTCGTCCATTTTAAACAAAAGAGAGACACTCTGAATGGTGTCAGCCACACCAAGCCTCGGACTGAGGCGAGGATTACTCGTACACATCACATATGATCCGTGGATCGTTGTTCTAAAGTATCGACACAATCCGAATGCGTTTGGTTGGTTTTCCATATGCCAATTGATTGTTTTCAATTAAAATGGCATCCTTTTGAAACAATAGATAGACAATTTGAGTGGTGTCGGCCACAACGCATCTCAGAATTAGGTGGGGTTGATTTGTACATTTCACATATGACCCATGGATCGTTCTCCTAAAGTTTCAACAGAAACCGAATGTGTTTGGTTGGTTTTCCTTATGTACATAAAATGTTTTCCATTTTTAACAAAAGGGAGACACTTAGAGTGATCCCGGCCACACCATGCCTTATATTGAGACCGGGTTGACTAGTACACGTCACATATGACCCATGAATCTTTTTCCTAAAGCATCAACACATTTCTAATGCGTTTGGTCGGTTTTCCATATGTCAGTTGTTCTTTTGACTTATAATCCCGTCCATTTTAAACAAAAGAGAGACACTCTGAATGGTGTCAGCCTCACTGTGCCTCGGATTGAGGCGGGGTTGACTGGAACACATCACATATGACCCGTATATCATTGTGCTAAAGCATCGACACAATAAGAATGTGTTTGGCCAGTTTTCTGTATGCTAGTTGATGTTTTTCAATTAAAATGACGTCCTTTTGAAACAAAAGGCAGACAATTTGAGTGGTGTCAGCCACACCACATCTTGGATTGAGGAGGTGTTGATTCCTACACATCACATATGACCCATGGATCGTTCTCCTAAATTTTCAACGGAAACAAAATGTGGTTGGTTGGTTTTCCACGTTTACTTAAAATATTATCCATTTTAAACAAAAGTTAGCCACTCTGAGTGATCCCAGCCACACCGTGCCTCGGTTTGAGCCCGGGTTGACTCGTACATGTCACATATGACCCATGGATATCTTTCCTAAAGCATAAACACATTTCTAATGCGTTTGGTCAGTTTTCCGTATGTCAGTTGTTCTTTTCACTTATAATCTCGTCCATTTTAAACAAAAGAGAGACACTCTAAATGGTGTGGGCTACACTGCGCCACGGATTGAAGCAGAATTGACTCGCACATGTCAGATATGACCCGTGGATCATTTTTCTAAAGTATCGACACAATCCAAATGCGTTTGGTCTGTTTTTTGTATGCCAGTTGGTGATTTTCAATTAAAATGACATCCTTTTGAAACAAAAGACAGACACTATGAGTGGTTCCGGCCACACCGCATCTCAGATTGAGGCGAGGTTGATTTATACACGTCACATATGACCCATGGGTCGTTCTCCTAATGTTTAAATGGAAACTGAATGTGTTTGGTCAATTTTCTGTATGTACTTATAATGTTGTCCATTTTAGACAAAAGGGATCCACTTAGAGTGATCCTGGCCACACCGTGCCATGGATTGAGCCCGGGTTTACTCTTACACGTCACATATGACTCATGGATCATTGTACTAAAGCATCAACACATTTCAAATGCGTTTGGTCGGTTTTCCGTATGTCAGTTGTTCTTTTCACTTATAATCCTGTCCGTTTTAAACAAAAGAGAGACACTCTGAATGGTGTCGGCCACACCCTCCTCAGATTGAGGTGGGTTTGACTCGTACATATAACATATGACCCGTGGATCATTGTGCTAATGTATCGTCACAATCCGAATGCGTTTGGTCAGTTTTCCGTATGCCAGTTGATGTTATTCAATTAAAATGACGTCCTTTTAAAATAAAATACATACACTTTGATTGGTGTCGGCCACACCGCATCTCAGATTGAGGCGGGGTTGATTTTTACACATCACATATGACCTATGGATCGTTCTACTAACGTTTTAAAGGAAACCGAATGTGTTTGGTCGGTTTTCCATATGTACTTAAAATGTTGTACATTTTAAACAAAAGGGATCCACTTAGAGTGATCTCGGCCACACCGTGCCTCATATTGAGCCCGAGTTGACTCATACACATCACATATGACCCATGGATCGTTTTCCTAAAGCATCAACACATTTCCAATGAATTTGGCCGGTTTTATGTATGTCAGTTCTTCTTTTCAATTATAATCCTGCCCATTTTAAACAAAAGAGAGACACTCTGAATGGTATTGGCCACACTGCCCCTCAGATTGAGACAGGGTTGACTCGTACATGTCACACATGACCAGTGGATCATTTTTCTAAAGTATCGACACAATCTGAATGCGTTTGGTCAATTTTCAGTATGCCAGTTGATGTTTTTCAATTAAAATGACGTCCTTCTGAAACAAATGATAGACACTTTGAGTGGTGCTGGCCACACCATGTCTCAAATTGAGGCGGGGTTGATATATACACATCACATATGACCCATGGATCGTTCTCCTAATGTTTCAAAGGAAATTGAATGTGTTTGGTCAGTTTTCCATATGTACATAAAATGTTTTCCATTTTAAACAAAAGGGAGCCACTTAGAGTGATCCCGGCCACACCGTGCCTCAGATTGAGCCCGGGTTGACTCGTACACGTCACATATGACCCATGTATCGTTGTCCTAAAGCATCAACACATTTCTAATGCGTTTGGTCAGTTTTTCGTATGTCAGTTGTTCTTTTAACTTATAATCTCATCCATTTTAAACAAAAGAGAGACCCTCTGAATGGTGTCAGCCACACCATGCCTCGGATTGAGGAGGGGTTGACTATTACATGTCATATATGACTCTTGGATCGTTGTTCTAAAGTATCGACACAATCCTAATGCATATGGTCAGTTTTCTAAATGTCAGTTGATGTTTTTCAATTAAAATGACATCCTTTTTAAACAAAAGATAGACACTTTTAGTGGTGTCAGCCACTCCACATCTCAGATTGAGGTGGGGTTGATTTGTACACGTCACATATGACCCATGGATCATTCTTCAAAAGTTTCAAACGAAACCGAATGCGTTTGGTCGGTTTTTCATTTGTACTTAAAATATTGTCCATTTTACACAAAAGGGAGCCACCTAGAGTGATCCCATCCACACTGTGCCTCGTATTGAGCATTGGTTTACTCGTACACGTCACATATTACCCATGGATCGTTGTCATAAATCATCAATACATTTCAAATGTGTTTGGTCGGTTTTCCGTATGTCAGTTTTTCTTTTCACTTATAATCCCATCTATTTTAAACAAAAGAGAGACACTCTGAATGGTTTCGGCCACACCGCACCTTAGATTGAGGCGAGGTTGACACTTACATGTCACATTTGACCTGTGGATCGTTGTGCTGAAGTATCGACACAATCCGAATGCATTTGGTCGGTTTCCCATATGCCAGTAGATGTTTTTCAATTAAAATGTTGACCTTTTGAAACAAAATACAGACACTTTGAGTGGTGCCGGCCACACCACGACTTAGATTGAGGCGGGGATGATTTGTACACGTCACATATGACCCATGGATCGTTCCCCTAATTCTTCAACTGAAACCGAATGTGTTTGGTCAGTTTTCCGTATGTACTTAAAATGTTGACCATTTTAAACAAAAGGGAGACACATAGAGTGATCCTGGCCACACTGTGCCTCGGATTGAGCACAGGTTGACTTGTACAAGTCACATATGACCAATGGATCGTTGTCTTAATGCATCACCACATTTAGAATGCGTTTCGTCAGTTTTCTGTATGTCATTTGTTCTTTTCACTTATAATCATGTCTATTTTAAACAAAAGAGAGACACTCTGAATGATGTCGGCCACACCACGCCTCGGATTGAGGCGGGGTTGACTTGTACATGTCACAAATTACCCATGGCTCATTCTCCTAAATTTTCAATGGAAACCGAATGTGTTCGGTCGGTTTTCCGTATGTACTTAAAATGTTGTCCATTTTATGAGAATCCTCGTGTGTCTATTAGTGGAATGGTATTTACTTAAAATCATGTGGACATTCATATATAATATTTTTATATCATTCCTAGTATGGATTAGATTTTAGTTTATCATGATATGAATCATTTCAGAGCTAACAATGTCATGCCCAATGAATACATCTCTTTTATAACGTACCAAGATTCTATGATATTTATTAGGTGTGTAAATGTGATTTACATTGACTATCATGATGAAAATAAATAAAATATATATTATATATTTTCTAGTAGTAAATGAAATCACAGAGCGTGGGGGGCTGTCTGGCGGGTCTGTCTGGAGTGCTGTCCGGTTGGTGTCCAGGGGCTGTTCGGGGACCAAGGAGGAGGGTGGGGGGCCGGGGGGGGGGGGGGGGGGGGCTGTCCGGGGGGCTGTCTGAGGGGCTGTCTAAGGGGCTATCTGGGGTCCAGGGAGGAGGGTGGGGTGGCTATTTGGGGGGTTGTTTGGGGTGCTTTCTGGGGACTGTCCGGGGGGTGTCTAGGGTCTAAAGAGGATGGTGGGGGGTTTTCCAGGTTCTAGGAAGGAGGGGGTTCCCAAACACACAACCACTAAAAGACAACAACATCCATAAAAACAGATAATATATAAAAATAACTCAACTCTAGTATTATACTACGATTCTAGATAAAACCAACAACTAGATTAGATTAAATATCAAATCTCAGTAATATCAGTCAAAAATGTAGTGGTTCAATTTGTCCCACATCACCATCACATTAATCCCCATCATCATCACCCTCATACTCATCCCCATAATCATCCTCTCCCTCCTCAGTGCCCTCCTCCTCTCCCTCGCCCTCCTCCTTGCCCTCGCCACCCGCCTAACCCTCCTCCTCGCACTCCTCTTCCGTATCAGACTCCTCACCATCATCATCGTCAAGCTGGAAATCGTTCTGACCACCACTAGAACTGCCACCTGGTGCACCATATATAGAATGTTTCGATGACATATATTCATCAAAAGATGGGATGGCCTCTGTTTGAAGTGTTGGATGTATAACATCAATAAATTTCATAAACGCATTGTTTTCCCTATCAGAATGTTCTGCCGTCTCTGTGGCCCTTTTCTCAGCCTGTTCTGCATGTGCCCTAACTTGCTGCAGCTCAGTGGCACTACAGCTCATACCTGAGGAGGGCCAATACCTCGTCGAGGCTATCCTAGGTCGGCAGCATACTCTTCCAGGATTCCCCTCTCCCAACAACTGATGTAAGTGATCTGTTAGCCCAAAATTATCTGGTTCTTTGGGATTGAGGGCCTCTAAAGAAACCTGTTACAAATATAAATATATTGTTAAGTTAAAAAATAGATATTAAAATATAAAATCAACAGATTAAAACATACAATCTGCTGCTGAGTCGCTTCATTGACGGCACTTCCATTCTTTTTCCATCTACTCGAGCAAAAAAGTTTTGCTCGATGAACACATCCTTCAATATTCCCTATTTGCCTCTACAATGACATTGAAAACTAAAGTTATATGAAAACTTTAGAAAACGAATAAATAATTGAGAAAAAAAAAGAAAATTTAATTTGTAAAGAAAACTTATAAAAAATTGTCATACCTGCTTCCTCTCATGATTCGGCATCGTCGTACGTCCTAGTGTTTGGATGTATTTTTTTGCATCAATATTTTGTTTATTTCTTCCAGATGATTCCTTAATAAAATTTGATTATGCGAAGGATAATATTAATGAAAAACATGAAAGTTATTATTTAAATACCTCAAATGTAATTCATACCTTAAACTGGGTACTCGTCTAACGAGTAATCATCTAACGATACTGTTCTATAGGACAGTCATCCACGACTGGTACCGCCTCTAACTCAGTGCCAACTCTAGAACGCCAGCCAATATAAAACTCATTCTTGTAGCCTCTCCAAAGCTCGCCTAAATCCTTTAGACGTTCTGCTCGAGGACCCTCACCATCCGGAAAATTAAATCAAAGATGACATCAAAATATTAATTCATATAAATAGAAAATTAATCCAGGGCATTAAATACAACAGATTGTTTTACCCATATCTCTACCTAAGTTCTATCCTTGACCTCATGTGGAAAATTTCTCTATGATAGCGGGATGATGGAAATGATGTCGTAGTATTTGGAAAGCATCGTTAAAAAACTCCAACATTGCTGCCCTGATTTCTCAACCATTTGGTTTTCTTCATTGTAATCCACCATAAACTGTGTGTGGCGGTTCCACACCGAACGCATGCATGTACGCCCCTGCCCCCGCCTCCTGTCAGTAGATGTATCTGTCATGAAAGAAAAACAAATATTTTATCAAAACATGTTATAATGAAAATAAATATTGCTATAAAAATTTGTTAGGGTTTTATAAATACACATGTTCCAGTCTGATCGTTGAGCGCCGCCGGATCCACAGAAACTGATGGAACATCCTATGGTGGAACAGGAGTCGAAGACGAAGGAATATAGAAGCTCAGACAGATAGAAGTAGTAGGAAATGAGGATGGGACAGCAGTATGACCGGATTCTGACTAGGGAGTGGGAATCATCATGGGATGTGAAAATGATGGGGCAGAAGATGCAGAAGGTAGAGAAAACATGGGAGGCCAAAATATCCCATGTGTCCCTAATGACACACCGAGATCAGAATGTGGGATGGATGACATGTCATTGGGAGGGGCAGGGTCTAGTCGGGTGTGCACAGCTGATCGTCTACCTCTTGTACGAACCCTCCTCGTACCACCGACCTGAGTACTAGGACCAGTATGAGGCTCCTCGTCGAATAACTATCGACATATAGGTGAATCCTACAAAAATGTTTACAAAACATTAATCACATGAAATTATATATATATTAAATAAAGTACTCACTATAGGCACTAATGGTGGAACGCCCATCTCCTCCATCTGACGATTGTTCTCCAACATTTTTTTCCTTCGTCTCTCTTCAATTGGCGGCATTTCCTGCTTTTGAAAACAAATATGTAATTAATTTGAAAAAGGAAACTAATGTGTAAGCCAAAAAACTAAATATACAAGGAAATAGGAAGATTCATTGGTAATTTAGCTATCAGTTTTTTTAGAAGATATTGAATGAATTTAATAAATCATACAAGTTGTAATGTTCACCAAGTTAGAAATATTGTTTGACTTGGTTTGAATACAGTTCAATTCCAAATTAGAAAATGCAATTCAAATAAAACGGCAACCAATAAACATTGAAAATTCACATAACAGTCATGTCAGCTAAAACATATTTGTGATCAATACTAAATCAATTTTAATATTACCAACCTTAAAAACCCAAATCGAGGTAAACCAAAAGAATTTAGAACATTGATGAATGATTCTATATGTTTTCAACCACAACTTCAGGTTCGCAATCAATTCTGAAAATTGAGATATTGGAGTCATAAAAAGAAATAAATGGATTGGTTCTAATGGAAATAGGGACAGTGTCAATTCCATCATCACCATCATAAAAAATATTTCTTGGATTTACTTCAACTATGACACCAAATTCAGGTCGAAGTTGGTCTTTGACATAAAAAACATGATTAGCCATTGATGCCAACACATGTGGTTCTTCAGTAGCAAGAGTGCGAGTCATATTTATTACTCAAAATCCACAATCATCAATAAATGTGCCATGTTTCATCATCGAATCAAACAAATAGTATTTCATCATTGTGACTCTTCCATGAGAGTAATAATCCAATATTATTATTTTCTCAATGACTCTATAATAACCCACATTTTCAAATCACGGTCTACTATCTGATGAATTGGCATAACAATCTGTTGTGGCAGTAACCATTACACCATCATGTTGTGTTCTCATGTTCTTTGCTCGTTCAGTGACAATAAATTTGTACCCATTTATAACAATTGATTTACAGTCACGAACCACGGTATTTGGAACAAAATCCAAAGCTCTTATTTCCTCAGAGACAGAGTCTGCAGACAAACTCAATACCTACAATATAAATGACTCTTAAACTTAATTAAATATTGAAATAATTAATTTAAACATTAATATTTTTACCTTCAATTTTAACTAAGCAGAAAACTCTTTGATATGAAAAGTCTCTCTCCTTCTCAAAGATAAAGAACGATGCTTCCTATTTATCATTGTTTTTTGTTTTCTAGAGATAAAAAATAAGAATAGTTTAACAGATATATATGAAAGATATACATAATTAATTTAGTTACCTGATATAGTCATCGAAAAAATCATAGTTGAACAAAACTGTGTGATGTGCCATCTCTCGCTCTTCATGGATTAATGTCTTCAATGTATATGATCCAGGAATTCCTCCTATTTGAGGAAGAGTTGGAAAACTGGTTTCAATTTTTTTAATATTGTTCTTCTTCATTTCTCATTGGTCTGTTCAATATTGTAGTAAGATCAGAAAAATACATCGAGCAGAAAAACATACATTCTTGAGCCAGGTAATAATTCACGATAGAACCTTCAGGTTGATTTCTGTTTCGGACAAAATACATTAATGTGAACATATTTCTTTCAGTTGGATAAATCCAATGAAAATAAACATGTACTCAAAGAAGTATATCAGTGGGAATATGGATAGTCAGATGCAGCATGCATGTGAAAAATGATTGAGGAAATATTTTCTCCACTCACACAAAATTAATGGGGCATCTGTCAGCATTTTTTGCAAGAAAGACTTGGAAAACTTCTTAGCACAAATATCTCTAAAAAAATTTCACAACCGAATAACATCCACCCTTACATTATTGGAAAAAAGATGACAGATTTCTATTGGAAGCAACTCATGCAGTAGAACGTGATAATCATGAGACTTCAAAGATTTTAGCTTCAATACTCTTCTGTTGACCCATTTAGATATGTTTCTTGAATAACCATAAAGAACTCTAATAGTCTCTAATACTTCCTGAAATTGTTTTTTCCATAGGTTTCATCACATAAGAAGAACATGGAAGTTTCCATTTATTTTCACTGATACGCACAGGATGCAATTCAGGTCTGATGCCCTAATCCACCAAGTCACGCCGAGATCATAAATCATCTGTTGTCTTCCCCTTGACATTTAGAATAACCCAAAGCAACATTTGACATATATTCGTTTCAATATGCATTACGTATAAGCAATTATGTAACAAATTGGTTGACCAATAAGGAAAATAAAAAAATATACTGCTCATCCTCTAATTGTAACTGGTTTTAGTGGAAACATTCTTTCTCTTTCCAGATTTCATTCGACCCTTCCCAAACAAAAAACTGAAATCTTTCAATTCATTAAGCACATCAGTTCTAGACATACACTGAGGTGGATCATCAGTCTCTATGGTATTATCAAATCTTCGACGATTCATTATATATCGATGATCCTTTGGCAAGAATCGTCGATGTCCCATAAAACTGAAACTACAACGATGTTTCAGTCTTTTGGATCATGTATTCTTCATACAAACTGGAAACGACAGTTTTCCCTTCGTGCTCCATCCAGACATCATTGGATAAGCCGGAAAATCATTGACCGTCCACATAAGCGCAACATGCATCGGAAATATGTCTTTCTAACATGCATCGTATGTGCGCACACTCACCTCCCAAAGAAGTTTCAACTCTTTTATTAAAGATTGAATATATACATCAATATCAGTACCGGGATCAGAAGGACCAGATATGAGTATACTCATGAAAGTGGAAGGTTTTTTCATACACAACCATGGGGGAGGATTATAAATGTGTATAAAAACTGGCCATGTGTTTTCCGAAGTAATCATCAGCCCAAACGGATTAAAACCGTCTAATGAAAGACCCAACCTCACATTATGCACGACAGCTGTAAAATTAGGATGTTGAGCATCAAATCTCTGCCATGAAAATCCATCTGCAGGATGAACCAACTCATCATTATTCATCATTATCTTGGTATCATGCCATCTCATTTTTATTGATATGTCATCAGACATAAAAAGATTCTGGAGTCTGGGGATCAATGGAGAGTGTCACATTACTCTCTGTGGAACGCGGGATGGTGTTCCATCAGATTTTGACTTCCAGTGGGATGTGCCAAATTTTATACAATCATTTCGTTCAGCAGTTTCCTCCCAGAATAAACTACAATCTTTCGGGGAAGCATGAATTTTGTTTCTTGAAAATCCAAGTTCATCAACTAACTTCCATGCGATATATTGTTTTGAGGGAATATCTACATCATCTATAAGTAAATCCTTCAAGAGGGTAAGAATATAATCGATTGCTGTATTAGAAATCCCATACATAGTTTTCCCATGAAACAATCAGATTAAAAATTCTAGCTTTTTTATTTTATCGCATTGTCGATATAATGGAGTCATGGTAGCATCATTCAATTTTTTCACCCTATCAATATCATCATTTTCACTAGATCCATCGGCTGTCCTCATATCGAAGTCTTCTTGAGTTAAAATTGTTTCTTTTTCATGATGACGAATAAACCGAAACCGATTATCTAACAAATTCTCCATTCCAGTCCTTTCATTTCAATCATCACCAGTTTGAGATTTCATTTTCTCCCCATTGTGAAACCACACAATGTATTTTTCTTGAAAACCATATTTGGTTATGTGGTAGCTGACTTCTTCATAGCTCAACCATGGTCTACCAACACAATTGGAACATGGGCAGTGTATGCGACCACTATCTGAAGCATTGTGAAATGAAAAATCTATAAACCTCTCCAAATTGTTTTGAAAATCGCTTAAGATCTGATCAGTTTCATACATCCAACTTCTGTCCATTCTGTAAATAGAATTTATATAATTCATTTTGTCATAAAAAATTCAATAGGATTGAAATTTAATAGAAAATATCTTTCGAAATCCATTTTAAATAATAAAACCCCTTTGATCATTTTTAACAAATATTTAGAGTATTCTCAAGGCACCCCCATTTGGAAAGCTCACATTAAAAGCCCAATTTCCATGCCAAACCATTGAAAACAATTAACATGAGACAATCATCGACCACAAATAACTTAACTGGAAATTAAAAAAACAGAAACCAAATGTGATGTAGAATTTAATGTTATGTTAGGGGAAATGAGATTAAATAGAGACAACAACATCATAAATGGTTCCAACATCATAACTTTTGATTAAATCCACCCATAATAGGAATGGGAATGCCTCATTCACCTAATCCCTAATAAAACAAACCAAATCTCTAATTAATAAATTGAATTTAAGGTTTCCACCCCACTTGGACAGCCCTACCCCCACCCCACCCACCCCACATGGACATCCCTACCCCCACCCCACTTGAACAACCCATCACCCCGACTCCATGTGGACAGTCCTACCCCCACCCCACTTGGGAAACCCAGCCCCCCCCCCCACCATACCTGTACACCCCTACCCCCCCACAACCCACTTGGAAAACCCAGCCCCCCCCACCCTACCTGGATAGCCCTACCGTCACCCCTCTTGGACAACCCATCCACTCCACCCTTCCTAGACAGCCCCTCCCCCACCCCACCTGCACACCCTCCCCACCCCACTTGGACAACCCTGCCTGGACACCCTCCCCCACCCAACCTGAACACCCTCCCCCACCCCAAACAACCCTACCCCCACCCCATTTGGACATCCCAGCCCCCTCCCCCACCCTACCTAGACAGCCCCCTCCCCCACCCTACCTATACAAAAACTCCCCCACCATAAACAACCCTACCCCCACCCCATTTGAACAACCCAGCCGCCTCCCCCACCATACCTACACAACCCCCACCCCACCCTACCTAGACAGCTCCTCCCACACCCCAAACAGCCCTACCCCCACCCCATTTGGAAAACCCAGCCCCGTCCCCACCCTACCTAGACAACCCCTCCCACACCCCACTTGGATAGCCCTCGACATCCTCCACCACCCCATCTGTACACCCTCCCCCACCTCAAATAGAAACATAAATTCATCCTAATCAAAATCCAATTTTCAACTAAAATAAATTCCACCAAAAGTACAATATCACCCCACTAAACAAACCCTTAACCATGTTTGAAGTGGAGAACAAAAAACATAAAACAAATCCAAGGGTTCCGTAGATAGAAACCCTAATATAACCTAAATCAAAACATCAAATACCAAAAATATAGAGAAATAACTCTAAAACTAAGGTAACACTTAGTAATTTGAAGTGTGAAATAAGATTTTGTTTTATTGAAGATGGATCTTGGGTGGAAAGGGTGTCACGACCAATAAGAATTTAGGAGCTTGATTAGGTTCTGTCTGCAATAGGTATATAATCAGGCTGGGTGGGGGTTCGGCTGGTCTGTATTTGGGGGAAATCATTCCCAACGATTTTTAAAAACCATTGGGAAAACTGATTTTTCCCCATCTTTCCCAATGGTTTGATGAAACCGTTGAGAAAACTGATTTTCTTCCAATATTTCCCAACGGTTTCATCAAACTATTGGGAAAAATCAATTTTTATAGATCAATACCAACAGTTCATGCAAACCGTTGGTAAAGATAACCTATACCAATGGTTTAAAAGAACCGTTGGTATACAACTGTTGGGAAAACCACGATTTCCAGTAGTGATTTTAAACACAATGTATACCCTAATCCATAAAAACATGGATTTAGAAAATGTTTGACTACAAAAAGATAAATAACCATTAAATCATTGTGTAATAAAATCATTGGGAATGTAATGAAAATTTATCCTTGTAGAGATTAATAATAATGCACAAGTAATATCTAATATAGATTATATAGTTCCAAAACATCTATCACAACCCAAACCTAGTTGACCCTGAATCGGTCACCTAATTTGATTCATTGAATGTCCTGAGAGGCGTTCTCGATCCTCTTGGGCTAGCGACAAGAGACATGGAATAGAAAGCGTGAATATGGGAACAATTCTTCGAAAAATAAAAAAATAAAAGTAGGGAAATAATAACGAGAAACTAAAAACAAATAAACCAAACAAACTACTAAACAAGAACTGTTAAAGATAAAAATGACCAAATTCGACGGCCGAAATGACTCCATGTGACCCTGTGAGTCACTCTCCAAATCAAGGATTAAATTTCACCGATGGAAAACACTACCTAGTTGGAACTTGCACACAGACAAAAAAATAGAAAAACTAATTATGTGTGTACTAAAACATAGTAGGCTAGACTAATAATCTATTCCCAATGTACTTCCATTGAAATAAAATAAACATCCAAGTTCATGTTTGAACTACATTATATACAAGTAATATTTTCTACATGTTTCTCAGAAACAATGTATGAGTCATAACCCTAATTCATTTCTCAAAAAATCTATCTCATTATTTTAGTGAGAAATTAGAATTTTCAAAATGTAATGTGAGTTTACATTTTCAATTTTCACAAAAATGATAAAACATATTTCTTTGAAAATAGTTTTCATTAGCCTCATTAAAACCACACATCACTTTCTAGAAAAAAACTACACATGAAAGCTCCACAGTAGATACACAACAAGGGAAATAAAAAGAAAATATACATATATGTAACACATAAAAAACTACAAACACTTTGAATGAATAGAAATAGGTGAACCCAAGAGATGAAGAACAAAATAGAACATACTAATAGATGAGACTCCACCCCACTTAGCATGACACACATGTTGAAAATCAAAATGCCCAAACACCTAGCCACCATAACTTAGTTCAGACCGAGGGGCTAAATCCTATAGTAATAAACCCAAAATATTTCCACCTATTATGGGACACTGATCATTCTATCCACTTACATGCAAGAAATCATTCTCAGACATTTCTCTTAACATGACAGGTTCTTATGTCTGATGTATATAATAGGGGTGAGCCAACTGATTACAACCGAGCATCCAATAATGAATATATATAGAAAATAAATAAATAACAACAAGCATCACCCCAATACACTCCAAGGGATAACATCTTTCCTTAAAACTATTTGAGAACCTGGGAGAATCTATGTGCAGGCCTCCCAAACAATTAATCACAAACCTAGAAAGAGATTTATCCAAGGAAAGTTTTCATCAAAACAATTTCATCATTTTATACAAGTTTCCAAATGGTCATTAAAAACATTTCACAACAACCTCTACTTTTTGAAGAACCAAATTCTTTTTCCAAATAAGGGCTAAACCAAAACTTGCTCTTCTAGAACCATTTATGAAATCTCATTTCCTTATAAAACTAAAACCAGTTTGAAAACATTTAAGGAGCCTAAATATAATACTTTTCATGCTGCCAATATGTTTATAAAACCAAACCAAATAATTTTGTATTAAAAATAAACCATAAGAGACAACTATGAAACTTATCAGCGATACTTGCAACATTTACTAAAATGGTTTCTAATTAAGACACAACCTGTTGAAAACACAAATTTCAGGCGATGAACTTATTTAAATTGATAAAACAGGTTCTAAGCCCCAAAAATCAGGTGTAAATCTAATAAAAAATTTAATAGAACAACTAGTGTGCACAAACATAAAAAAACAACAACATTTGTCCCACAACCATAGTTGACCTATAAATTCTCATACCGAATAAATTAACAACAAATTGCACAAAAATAATTATCATAATTATAGGATATGAACAGAAATGTATAAATAATCAAAAATTATGAAGGAAATCACATTGAGAATCCTACCTCAAAACTGAAGTGTGATGACAATGCAAATTAAGAACCGGTATGAGATCTCATTTGCACCTCAACTGCATGATCTAGAAGATGACTATTACCCAATGAAACCATAACGATCCCAAATGAGTAAAATATCTTATGAAAACGAAGGGAAAGCGATAATAAAAATAAATAAGAAAAATGGTATACTGATGGGGAGAGAAACACACCGACAGAGGGAAGTTGTGAACGGATGAAAGCGACTGTGATGCTGGGAGAAGGAACCACTGGATGGCATTGAGGCTCCTGCAAGGGAGGGAGTCAGGGGGTCTCGGTCGAAGATTAGGAAAGAGGAGGCTGGAATGACACTAATGAGTAGGAAGGGTGTTGGCCTACGGTGGTGCTAGTGCAAGAGGGATAGGCCAAAGATTTGTGGTGGCCAGTATCTACGATGGGATGTGGCAGGAAGGCTTGTGGCAGGTGGTCTGCTTGCACGCATCAAGGGGAAGGGGGTCGGGTCCTCACTGCGTGAAGAAGGAAGGGGTGACATGGGTCGACGCCTGGAAGTAAGGGGGAGCTGAGGGCCATTCTTGAAGGAATGGAGAGAGGCGATGGGCCTGTTCGCACCGCACACTAGGGGAAAGAGGATCATGGAGAATGTAAAGGGAGAGAGAGCGAGTAAAAAAACCTAGAACAAATAAAATTGGAAATAAAACATAAAATGGTGCAAAATTATTATACAGACAATTAATAATAATAAATATAAAAAAATAACATATAAATAAAATTATTTATGATAGCAGATTTACTTTTAATAATATTAACAGAAATAAACTATTTAATATTAATAGTTTTTATAACTATTTTGAAAAATAGTAGTTATTATTATTTATAAAAACAATAATAAGATTCTAATCAATAATAATCACTTTAATCATAAAAATAAAAATTATAATTGGCACAAAAAATAATCATTTTCATTAAATAACAAATTTTACTCATAACATTTTTTTTGAAGATGGACAGGATGAGCGGTTTCATGGGCAAAGCCACGTGGCTTTCAAATTGCGCTCAGCCCGTGCGCCAAAAGTTCACATTTTAATATAACTCAATGAAATTTATCTGGACTGTACCCAAACCCCAATAAAAAAAATTTAAAGGTAATAAAATAATAAAATAAACCAAATACATGGGTTGGGGTTTGAAAATTATCCCAACCGCAACGTCTTCCGCCCCCAGAAATCCATAGTACTATTCGGTCGATCGATCAAAACTTAAGGATTAAACATAAGAACCATTAAACCTCTTAATCAAAGTACACTCTATCAACCACCACTAAGACCCAACCTCATTTCCCAAAACCGATCCCCAATAAGGGGATTTCCAAAACAGACTCCCCACCATATGAATTAAACTGGAATCTAATAAGGTTTTAATAGAAAACTAGGTTTCCCCTCCATAAAGAACCAACCTAAAAGAATCCAAACATAAATCCAACTTGAATCTGAACCAGGCCTTACCTATGATAAAAAGAATACAACATGAAAATTTAGACCATCAACTCCCTTTTTTCCTAAGGAGGAATAAAAAAACAAGACCTCACATAACTCACATGGGCGGTTCAAGTGAAGACACTAACCAGAAGCTTGCATAAAAAAGTTACAATTACTGACATTGCATGAGGTGTAAGTCCATAGTGCTCTTTATGAATAGAGTAAATTTACAATGATGGAGAAACCACAAAAAAAGCTAAAACAATCATTCTGCAACAATAGAAGCACAAACTTAACCAAACTTCTTAAAATTACCCCATGGTTCCTAACTACATGCTGGATTCACTCTAAGGCCTTTTGGATGGAGCTCTAATAGATGAAGTGTCTCACGGATCACATCCAGGTTCCGATACTCCTAATAAGAAACATACATCTTTTGATTTTACAAATGAAAGGGCATAATTATAAAATGAAAACCATGCTGGCATTGAAAACCAATGTTCAATAAAAGACCCAAAACATTCCCATACATTTCAAAACCCAAAACATGATTAGTAAAACTACAACGATAGGAGATACCTTATAATGAAATGAAACATACACCAGAAATGATAAATAAAAACCCAACCACACATCACATCTAAGAACTTCCTCCATGATGATTTTTAGTGATGCCTCGATAGAATCGTTCCAAGTGACCCAAGCATCCACAAACATGACATGGCTTAGGATTACTTGGGAATGAAGGCCTCTTGTGACCTTGCATGCCACATTGATAACACATAGGGATCTCTTGCCATGAAGAGGATGAGTAAAGATCCCAGGGTCTATTTATTCCATGACATGATCCATCCACTTTCGATTGGTTACTCATCTTCTGGTTTGGTGTCACCCCACTTCTCCAAGGAATTGATGGAGGGAGGACTACCTGGTGCACTCTTCCCAACACAGTTTTAACATGGAGGTATTTCCTCACCACATCAGAAAAAATGGTTAGGTCAGTTTTTGACACATTAGATTGTATATAAGGACAAAGACCTGCCTCAGAATGCCGAGCCTTCATGGTTTTATCTGTAGAATACCATGAATCATAATGGATTAAGTCAACAGTGCACTGGAAATACTCTAACATAGATCCATCATCCTACTGCAAACTGTAGGACCTCGGGACACCCTGAGAGGGGAGGGGTAAATCAGGGTGGCAACTTTTTCTTCTTTTAGTTGTGGATATTGTTCCCACGTTGGTAGGAACTACTTAAACCTGTATGATGGATATGATCAGAAATTAAACATTCACATGCAGAGAGATGACACAGCTATTTTTACTTGGTTCACCACTAAGGGCTACTTCCAAGGAGCATACACCGACAGGTTGTCGGTCGTACCTAAATCCACTATGCTTCACTAGCTGTAGATTACAAAGGTTCGGGTACAGTCACTCTGTCCCAGGCGCACTGCCTTTACAATTGTTCAGGGATTGCTCACTGCGTCCCTCGGGTCACTCCCGTTGACTCCCCCTGGATCATTGCCGTTGGTGAAGTCCCACTCAGTTTATAGACGTGAAGGTCTCTTCAATAAATTTGCATTGATGTTCTTTGTCTCCTGTTCAGTATGAGACTTTTCTGGCATCAGGGTTCAGAGTTGATGCTCTTTATAGTTCAATCTTTCTTCTTTAGTGCAATGACTGAATGCACTAGATCCCCTTGTCTTCGTTTTCCTGAATCACAATCACTTATGTGATTGCTCAATAAATGATGTTCAGCTTACTCAACATTCGTCAGAATCAATTCAATATGTATGCATGAGATCATGCATGTATCATTTAGATTTCCTCTTCAATCTCGCTTTGCACCGAAAGTATCAGGAAATCTTTAGCTCTTGTGCAGCTCCAGAAAGGCGGGCGTGCTTCAACAATATTTGGCTCTCCTTTTCAAGCCCGGCGCACAAGTCTCTATCTTGCGTGCAAGTCTTAGGCGCGCAAGTATAACCTGGCGCGCAAGTGTCTCCAAAGCACCTGCGCGACTATGCCTTCTTGAACTTCAAACCTGCGCGACTCACTTCCTTCCTTGCCCAAATCACCTGGGGCGCTCAACCATCAGTCGGCGCGCAACCTCTACTTGGGCGACCCAACTACCACTTGCGCGGTTCAACCACCTGCGTGACGAGAGCTTGAACAATCTCAACGTCTTGAGCTCCTTTGGAAATGAGGAGGGGTGGTCCAGTATTTATAGGCAAACTAGACCCCTTGCGCGGCGGCGCTCAAGTCATCCATCGGCGCGCAAGTCTCGTCCCCTACTAGGCACTTGCGCGATCAATATCCAAACTTGCGCGAACATCTTGCCTTTGCCAAATTTGGATCTTCTGATCTAGAAAAACCATAGGCACGCAAGTTATAATGCATTCAAGGAGTCGGCGCGCAAGTCTCTTCCCGGTACATAATTCACCTGCGCGACCTCACCAAAACTTGTGCGACCCTTATCCCTTTGCCATATTTTGATGCTCTGATATTTAAAAACATATGGCGTGCAAGTTTCCTATCCTCCAAGAGTATGGCGCGCAAGTCCCTTTGCCAAAATCACTCTTCTTCATTTGTTGATTTTGAGGCCCAGAAATTTGGAAAACACTGGAAAACGGCGCCACCTTGTATCTGCTCTTTTTGTACCACCTCCAGATCATCCATTCCTCTATCGATGTTCTTGAATCAAACATAGATCGTTGACCACAACTCTTGAACTCGACATGTCACCATGAAATCTCCTTTGTCAACAAATTTGTATGTCGTTTGTTTGCTTTGTGGACAAGCACGATCACCTCAACATCACTTCTTCCTGGTGATCTGTATTCTTCAGCAACTATTTTGCTTTTATCACAAACTCCACTATTGTGATATGTATTCTCTGAAAGAACATCTTTAGTACCATTATCTCTTGATACAATGTGATGTTCATGGCCATCTCATAATTTCAATCTCTGCATGGCCATCTCAGAAGTCAACTCATTGGCACACTGCCTCCTTCATCAACCGTCATGATCAACTTCATACAAAACATGTGATTCAATCCGTCAAGAAGTCTCTAGCATGGTTCTCAGGCAATCATGAGTAACTGCATGGTCTTCATCAAAACCCATTGTTCTCATGCAATAATGAGGAATTGCATGGTCTTCATCAAATCCCATGGTTCTTATGCAATAAGGAGGAATTGCATGGTCTTCATCCTTGGATGGATTACTCATCACATTATTCACTGTTATAAACAATGTATCACCTTTGACACATGTTCTTTGAACTTAAGATCAGCACAACAATCATCTGAATCACCACTCCTCTACTTCATCGGAGTACTTCATGATCTTCTTCATTTTGATATGCATTGACAACTATTCACAATAAATAAAACCTTATACACAAAGTGGTTCCAACACAAACAACATATCTCAATCCATTTTCTCACCATTTCTTTCTCAAACAAAAACTATTGAATAAAAAAAGTATTAAAAAACAACCATGTGAGCACTTGATGGGGCTTGTTCCGAGACATTAACCTCCACCACATCCACAGTGAACCTTGTAGTATGAAGGTTCCAAACATGGCCTTCAATGACTCAGGAAACTCAAGGAAATTAATGTTCCTTTTGATCTTTCTCATCCACTCCTCCGCTACGTAAGGGTATGCTTGACCAAAAAAACATAGGTTGATCTATATTATGAAACTCAAGCATAAATCATTTTGTTGATCAATTTCACTACGATCGCCCATCGACGAATAATGGGGACATCCACTAGTAAGGAAATGTAACGAAACCAATCAGGGACAAATCAATAAATAAAATCCTCAAGATCAAACGCCACATAGGTGACAAGATCTAAATACCAAAAACAAGATATCATAACATCAAAACATCCCTTTTTGAAAAGATATTTAATTTAAAAGAAATGTGATGGGTTAAACCCTCACCATTGGTATTCTTTAGAGTCTCACTCACATGAATGTTTTCATGCCACCCGAGAATCCATCCAATATACTAGACATTCATTAATATTACAAAATAACACTATGCATGTGAGCACCCATAAGAACACCATGGATAAAAGAAAACAACATCATTTTCCAAAAACAAATCATTCAGCCAACATATTTTACAAACATCCAAAAATTAAACATTTCATTTCAGAAAACCATTATTCAAAACCAATTTTTCTGATTGAAACAAATTTTAGAATTCAGAAGAGACCCAAAACAATTGAAAAAAGAAACTAGTGTCGATGAGTGACTTGACCATATATTTGGCGGCCATATTCCAAACATGTCACCGATACGAAGATAATTTTAGGACCATGACCCTAGCATCACATGGATTTATTGGACGTGCGGCTCATAAATACTATTAGATCAACTCCCTTTTTAATATCAAAATCAAAATAAATACCATAATACCCTAATGAGACTAATTAAACTAGACTTCCCATGGAATCTTGAAGATTATAATGAGAAAGAGTTCGTGATTCTCTTTCCCCACCTACTCCTAGAGTCCTAAAAATCATACTCCATCTACCTTGACACAAAAAATAACAAAGGGCACTCTGAAAAGAAAGGTCTACTAAAATTTGACCTGCTCTGATACACATTTGTCACTAACCAACCTGGGTCGACCCAGAATCGGTCTCCTGAGCCATTTTGCGGAATGTCCTGAGAGGTGTCCCCGATCCTCTCGAGCAGGCGATAAATTCTAGGGCATCGACAGAGGGAAGATGAGAATGATTTCTCCCAATATAAATAAATAAAAGTAGTGGAAATATTAAAGAGTAGATGAAAATAAATAAACAAATCAAATGACTGAACAATTACTATAGAAAGTATAACTAACCAAACATGATGACCAAACTAACTCTATCTTACCCCACAAGTCACTCTCTAACTGAATAATAAAATTTCTTCCCAGGTAAACACACCAAAGCTAGAACCTTCACAATAACTAAAAATAGATAAAAACTATATGAGTGAGAATTAAAACTCATTAGGATAGACCAATAATATATTCCCAACACACTTCCTTTAAAATAAAAGAAAAATATATTTTCATGTTTGAACTTAAATATATACAAGTAAGGTTTTCTACATGTTACTCAAAAAAAGTTCTATTCATTTCCCTTATTAATTTCTCAAAAAACCCAATTCATTGTTTTATCTAGACATTAGATTTTTCAAAGGGAATGTGATGTTTAAATTTTCAATTTTCTCAAAAAGGATAAAACTATTTTCTTTGAAAACAGTTTTCATAAGCCACATTAAAAATACACATCACATTCAAGTGAAAAAACTACACATGAAAACACCACAGTAGATACACACCAAGGGAAATGAAAATAAAATATACATACAAGTAACACATCTAACACTCCATGCACTAAGAATGAGTAGACATAGGTTAACCCAGAAGATCAAGAACAAACCAGAACATACCAATACAAGAGACTCTGTCCCTGTTGGCATGCCACAGACAATGAAAATCTAAACTCCCAAATTCCCAAACCCACTAAATCAGGTCAAACATAGGGGCCCAATACCTTATTAATAAACCCAAAATATATCCACCTACTATGGGACAATGTTCAGTCCATCCACTACCAGTGTAGAAACTATTTTCATAAAGTTCTCTAAATATACTAGGATCTTATGTCTCGAGTATATTACAGGTGTGAGACAACTGATGCTAGACGAGAATCCAATAAAAAATAAATATATAAAATAAATAAATTGCAACATGCATTATCCTGAGCCACTCCATGGGTTATCCTCTTTCCTTTAAACTATTTGAGCACCTGATATCTTCTATGTGTGGGATTATAAAACAATCAGTCACAAACAAGGTAAGTGAGTTATCCATGGAGGTTTTTCATCAAAATAAATTCATTTTTTTCCACAAGGTGCTAAGGGGGCATTAAATTTTTTTCTCAAACCTCCACTTTTAAAAGATCCAAATTCTTTTTCCAAAAAGAGGAAAAACCACCACTTTATCTTCCACAACTATTTATAAAATTCCATTTTCTTATAAAACCAAAACCAGTTTAATACCATATAAGGTGCCTAAAAATAATACTTTTCATGCTTACAATATTTTTAAAATACCAATCCAATTCATTTTATATCTGAAATAAACCATAAGACCCAACCTTGAAATTTATCAGTGACACATGAAACATTTACTAATACTATTTTAATTTGTACTTAACCAGGTGAAAAAAATATTATTCATTCCAAAAACATATTTAAATTGATAAGATAGGTTATGAGAATCATAAATCCGGTGTAAAACTAATAAAACCATTAATCGAACAACTGGCGTGTGCAAACATAAAAAAATAAAATAATTTTTCAAATTAAAATAATTGAACTATCAATTCCCATAAAAAAAATTAGAAAAAAAATTACAACAATAATTTGCACAATTATAGGATGAAAAAATAATGAAATAGATGAACATAAATTATAAAGGAAAATGAATTGAGAAACATACCTTGAAATCGAAGAGTGAAGACAACACAAACTCATATCTTGTATGAGATCTCATTATCACCTCAACCGCACGCTCCAAAAGATAAATCCAACCCAATGCCACCAAAGAAAACCCAAAATGATTGATATATCTAACATAAATGAAAGTAAAATCAATAATAAAATGAAATAAGAGAAATGGAATACCGATGGAGAGAGAAACATTCCGGGAGAGGGAAGTCGTGATTGAAGGAGGGTCCCCGGAGTTGCCTACACTGATCTTGGGTGTCACTGCGATTGGAAAAGGGTTGGGGCACCGGCTACGCCCGATGCGCATGGGAGGATTCTGAATAAAAAATATTTCACCTCTTGTTTGAGATGAAAGAGGGGGCCATGTCTAGGTAGGTTACTGGTAGGAAGAGTGTGGTCAGAGGAAGGCCGGAGAAAGCACAGTCAGATAGAGAATGTCGCTTCAGAAAGTAGGGAAGGATAAATAGGGGGAGTAGCGCTAGCTGCATACTAAGAATGAGGTCTGAAGGGGATGTGCCGCTAGGAGTAGGAGCCACTGGTTGTCACTAGGGCTGCTGTATAGGAAGAAGTTAGGGGTCTCGACTGGGGGTTGGGAAGGAGGAGGTTGGAAAGATGCTGCTGAGCAGGGAGGTAGACGATCTACGGTGATGTCGGTGTAAGTGGGAGAGGTCGAGAAGGTGTGGTGGACGATTACCACAACGGGAGTGAAGGGTCACGCCTAAGAGAAATGGCTGGGGGTCTGCTCGCACGCAACAAGTGGGAGGGGGCCAGGTCCTTTCCATTTGAAGAGAGAATGTATGATGGGGGTCGTTGCTTAGAAGCATAATGGAACGAAGGGTCACGCCTAAGAGAAATGGGAGAGGCATGTGGAAGGATATGCATGTGGTAGGTAAGGGGTGGAGTAAAAGACAAAACACATAAAAAATAAAATTAAAATAAAACATAAAATAAAATAAAATTATTATACACAATAAATAGAATAATAATAATATCATTAACATATAAATAAGATTATTTATAATAATTTCATCATTTTTATAATATTAACATTAATAACTATTTTAATAGTAATAATCTCAGTTACTTTTTTGAACAATAGATGTTAACATTATATATAAAAACTCTAATATGATTCTAAAAAATCATAATCACTTTAATCATAACAAAAAAAATTAAAGAAGACACAATCAATAATAATTTTCATTAACAAAATTTACTAATAATATTTTTTTGTAGATGTATGGGATGTGCAGTTTCCTGGGAGAAGCTCCACGACTTCCAAATCGCACTCTGCCTATGCGACTGATGATGTAAACACCAAAAAAGTGTACTTTTATATATAACTCTTTGAAATTTTTCCAGGACTGAACCCGAATCCCAAAAAATAATCAATTTTAATAAAATAATAAAATAACCCAAATAGACATGTTAGGGTATGAAAAAATACAAGGAACTACAAGCAACATAGTTATTCCTAGTTACCTATAAAAACATATATTATAATGTCTTATCTGTGTTCCAAACACTACCATTATATTCAAGATAATCCAATCCCAAAAGTTTTAAATTATCTTTTTTTTCACTTCATCAGACACATAATGTTCAAAAAAACTATTTTTAATGAAAAAAATTTATAACATTTCTCATAACATCTAAACATAGATAAAAAAATATATATTTCAATTTAACCCTTAATGTCATCAATCCAATAATTTTTATATACCAAAACCAAAGGATATCTCAAGAAAAATCATGTATTCCATAGGAAAGATTGCATTTAATGGAGACACATTACCCTCTAATATAGTAAAAATCAGAACCTTTAAATTTGGTATTGGGAAACAATGACCTCGGGTTATCAAAGGCCTATATATAAAAAGAAAATAATTGATTCCCCATAAAACCCTCTATATTGAAATATTAAAACCCAACTGGGTTCTAACATATCAAGGGAACAATTGATCAAGGAAATGTCTAAAGAATATTGGATAAATTGAGAGGAAATCCAAACCTAACATATAGAGATCAACCAAAATAGATGAATAATAATCCACTCATAAAGGGGATATTCATATAGAGTATTATGTAGGAGATGATTCAAACTATTTAGGGATTATGAGAATATTATATTTCTAAATAAAAAATAAATTAGGATAGTTTTCTATTTTATGAAGTTAGGTTCAGGTTAAATGGTTAGGGTAAATGGTTAGACGAATCATGTGTTAACTATATAGAATCTATTATCCCTTAAGAAGCAAGGTTCATGTTTTTCTGGGATATTTTCACAGATAAAAAAATTATGTGCAAGAAAAACAATAGCCTATGGACCCAAATCTACACATCAGTTAGGATTTCTTGGAGACTCACATGGTTAGAAGAACCATGTTAAAATCATGAAAATTTCCACTAGAACCAATATATTCATATCTCATGGTAACTATGTAGGTATCCCAAACAATGCACATAGACCATACTCCTATGTAGATTTACATCGTTCGTGGAATTTTTACCCTCATCTCCTACAAGCTCCTCAAACAAAAAATGGATAATAGATTGCTCTAGAAAAATACATACACGCGACTCGTAGGGTGTAAAATTCTCCCCACCATGGGACATTATATTTTTTATAAAGATCCCATGATTCTAGACTTATGAATATATAAGACCATTGATGCCTCATAACCACTCCCAAATCCTATATCTCATGGATATATCATCCATTATACCAAAAAATATAAAACAAAGGATTCATTTTATCATGTTGAGACTTATATTTTTGAATTATAATCCTAATTGGCTATTCAATCACTATGTTATTAGGTTCAATCTTAACATGAACCCATTAAATCATATATTATGGATCTAAATGACAATTATTTTTACGAATAACATTGATCATTTTAGGAATCAATATTAAGATAAATGGTAATTTAAACCAATATTTCATCTTTCCAATTCAGTTAATGATATCAAAAGGACCAATATAACACAAAAAAAACTTATCCTAATTTTCAAAGAGATGATTCCCCTGTCGAGGAGGAACATAAAAAAAATATACCACTGAACTCAAATTCGAAGGGTGTATGGTGGTGATCAATATTTGATTTTTGGTGACTCTGAGCTATTCTTATTATCATTTGGATCAACTATACTTTCTCTATTTTCTCCTAAACAATACTCAATTAAACAATTTACCTCCCATAATTTCTATTAGACACAAATTATATATATATAGATCTATATATTTATTTAAAGTGTTTCATTAGGATCAAATCAAGAAAAATATTATTATATGAAAATTCTATCAAGGGAATATTTTTCTCAAGGAACCACCAAAGTCAATCGTGCTTTCTCAAAGAAAATATTATAGAATATATATGGATCACTCTTTCTAACCTTCTATATGATAATCCAACCTTAAATTTAATTGGGTAACCATTTCTTCTAGTTATCCCTTATTTAACAAAGATTTAATGCATGAATCGCTATAAGGAATCACTGTAGAAGTGATTCCATATGTTTTCATGATCTCTTAGTCATACATGATCCCACGATCTTCTACATTCATCCACTCCATAATTTTAAGAAAATAAGATGATTTAGTGAGACAATTGATGATCACCAAAATATTATCCTTTCCACCATGTGTCTGAGGTAGTCTAATCACAAATACATTTCATATCAAATCTAATTTCTAAAATAGTATGGGTAAGGACTACAAAACAATGTAAAGTGTCTATTCCTCTACCTTAATCTTTCTATTAGGCATTGTGACATGAAGTGTACACTCAATCACATTTTCACTAGCTCTTTATATTAACATATAATGTAATGATGCATTTTGGTAGTTCCATGATGCTCAATCCAACTCAATGAATATTCAACATACATTAATTGATGCCACAATGTTTTCAGAATAAAAATTCTTTATTGGAAACATAAATCACCATCAGGATACCAAGACCAATAACCCGAGGTCATCCCACCAGAAATAATTTTACTAAAATTTTTATAATCCACATTAGTTGATTGATCTATAAAAAACAATCATTAAATGATTGATTATATTTCACCCAATATAAGAAAACATGTCCATCATCCTTTTCCACTTCCAGGATCATCTTAGAAAATAGATTCAGTAAAAACCACTTATGTATTGATTCCTTCATGTATTGAGTCACTAAATGCATAATCAATATATTTTCAACCAAATTACCCTTTTTAGGTGTATATAGAATATAAAAATTAATGTTTTGAATATATTCAACCCAATGTCTCTATTATTTGTTAAAGTGTCTTTGGGTGAAAATATACATTATTCACTTTTGATCTAAATAAACAGAAAACTACTCAATGAAGAGATAGTGAATCCATATCTTGAGAACATACATAACTATATAAATTTAATGATTATGGGTAGGATAATTATTCTCATGATTCATAGTTTGAGAGATCCATAGGACACCACTTATTTTCCATAGATCACGACACACCACAACCTATACGTGTGGTGTATCAATAAACCATATATCTCAAACCAGGATAATGAAAAATTATAGCACGAAAAGAAGTAAATCACGCCTTCAGTTCCTCAATTGATCTTTAACACTTATTAATATATTTTAAATTTACACCCTTATCGGCCAGTTCTGTAATAAAAAATGAAGTCTTGGAAAAGACCTAAAAATGTATATAATAGCCTACTAAACCAAAGAATCTCTAGATCAAAAAAAATATTGTTGGGTTGTTCCAAATAAATTATTTCATGAATCTTCACAGGATCCACTAATTTTCCCCTCTCATATATCAAATTCCCTAGAAATGTCACATTCCAGATCCAAAATTATTATATAGATAACTCCCTATATAAAAGATAGAATTTCAATATTCTGAGGATGATATCCAAATGATCATAATGTTCCTCCTATAACTTAAAGTACACCAAATTACCATTATAAATATAATAATGATAGAGTCCATGAATTGATGAAAAATACATCTAATGTATCCCATAAATACTACATTAGTGTTATTAGGATCTTATGAAAAAACATGGAAGAAAAAGTCCCCATATCATATCTTAAACAAAGATTTAGGTATATATTCTTCACAGAATCTCAACTAATGGTTCCCAGGTCATTGTTAAATCATTTAAAACCATCAATTTCCACCATGTTGATCAATTAGGTTATCACTCCTAAGAAGGGGAATTCATTTTTATTGTCCCATGATTATTCTTTAAATAATTAAAATAAATCCAAAGTCTTCCATTTTCCATATTAGAAAAGAGAACAAGAAAATACCATGGTTAAATCATAGGAAAAATAAATTCCCTGGACTTAAGACCCACTAAATGAAATTTGACCTCCTTTATCATAAGGGGTTTCGTATATTTATAGGGTACAAAAATGGGCCTCTTCCAAGTGGGTAGTTCAACAGTGAACTCAACCTCCCTATGGGTTGGTATCCAAGAAATATATAAAATAAATACTTTAGGATTATCACTCACTACATTATGAAGAAAACGATCCCTACACCATTAAATGGTGTCAAGAATCATATGTGATAACTAAAATTGGATCATTCCAATATAAGGAATGATATTCCTCTCTATCCTTGATCTAGAACCTCACTCACCCTAAAATACATAAGAGAATAAATTGGAAGAAAGAAACTAAAATCAATTATGATAATAGTTAATCGAGACCTTTAAACTGATCATCCAATCCATCCCAATAAAGAGGGAAATGATATCAGGGTTAAGAACTATGAAATCCAACATGAATTTGATGTGAGTAATTATAGGATCCCAATTTATACCCAGTATATCAATCAACATAGATTATATAAAGGAGTGGGATATGATGGTATTAAGAATAAATTAACATATAACATTGAATAAATATCTCACCTCTCACAGTAGTTTCCCTTTATTTATCTTCCACTAGGGTGTACTCCATTGTATAAGCATGAAAAACCTTAACCCTTAATTGAAATTTCTTTAATGGTTGAGTATCCCATTTAACATGAGGGTGAAATCTATATCATTTCACTACATTAGACTAGATCTTTTTTAGTAATTATGGATCCTGCACCGCTTCCTGGAGTTACATTTCCACGTAATCATTAGAGAGGACCACACTAACCACAAATATGGAATGATTTGGGTGTTATCTTATAATTATGCCTAGAGTGTCCATATCTCCTACATTAAATGTAGACTATACTACTATATCATGAATTTTTATTTTCACCAATGCCACTACACTAGTATGGGTCACGTTTTTTATTCTTCCAACTAAATAACAGATCCTCACAATCCCTTTTGATTTCTAAAATTCTTTTGAGACTAGTATTTTTAGCTATATATTCCAGTAAAATAACTTCTTAATTATCCACAATTATAAAATTCATTAGGGTGAAGCGAATCAATATCAATTGAATATCATCCCTCAAATCCATCTTAATCCTCAGATATTTATGGTAGTAATTAAAAGTATTCTCTGTGATAAGTGGATATAACGTAGAAAAATGAGTAGCATACTCCATAAATGAATGCTTCCCTTTCTAAAAGGTTACAAAATCACAAGCCTTCACAACTAAAGACGTTTTAAGATAAAAATGATAGTTAAAAACTAATTTGAAATTATTCCAAGTAAGAACCTCATGCAACTTACCTTGCATAGTCAAATCACACCATTTATTTCCTTATCATTCAAGAATTTATGTTTTGAAAGACACCATTGAGTTATATGAAGTCTTAAAGAAGTAAAAAAAATTATTTTAATCTGATTAACCCACTCATAAGGTTTTATGGATCCTTTTTTTACCATGAATTAGATGTGGATTTATATTGTTAAACTCTAAAGCATGTTCTGCTCTCTCTTCTTAATTTACAACACCTAGATGTCCCAGAGTTTGGTTTATCTAGATAACTAATTACATTATGAATGGTATACTATAATAATATCTTATATAACATGTCTCATATATTCCTCTCCCATATTGTTAAGATATCTTCTAAGAGTATTTACCTATTAATCACATGTGATAATACTGGATTAGCATAGAAGAAAAAAACCCCAAATTATGATATGAAGTTTAAGAATCCATACATGGTCCCTTAATAAACAATAATTTTTGAAAAAAAGATCCATAAAATTAGGAAAATAATAATTAAAAATCAATATAATACAATAATAGGTTTATCTAAATAAACCCCACAAATAAAGTTCATTAAAATAACCCAAAAATAAAGTCTAATTGTGTTAAGAATACATACCCACCCATAGTAAATCAAGAGAATATACATAATTAAACTCGATAGGAACCCATATGCACTTAATAATTGAGTTATAATAATAAAACATTAGTGAACTGGAAACCCCAAACTAGACCCAGGTAGTTTCATGACACCTGCGACTAGGCATGTCTCTAATACTAATTTGTAGGGAACCAACCCGGGACAACCTGAGACATCACCCAAGACACCCCTCCACAAGTCCTAAAGTGCATTCACAATCAACATGGTATTTCCCAATAACACATTTATATTTTGTGATTTTTTTGAATTAATTTAAGACTTTTTATATTTTTCATTCCATGCAACAATAAATATATCTTATATTATATGAATGCTCTATGTTTGAAATGTGTTTCATGTAACACCAAGTTAATATTACACTACAAAAAACACTTAGATTATCTTGTAGTAAAAGGAACAATATTTTTGTCTTATTTTACACACAATATTGGGTTCCTTCTATATATCGCATAACACAAAAGGATGAGTGTTACCAGACTACAATGTATTATTATTGTTGTTATTAAAATATTATTATAGCTAGCACATATATGTGGAAAAGAAGATACTGATAAGATTAACTAAATTTTGAAAATTTAATTTACACAAGTATATAAATTTAATCCTTTTTCTTATCAATTAGTTTAATTTAAATAAATCATTATTTGAATATATGTAAATTACTCTTCTATGAATACATTTTTTGTATAAACACAATTTTATCTCATTAAATTAAAAAAATAACTTATGAATAATATTATATATAAAATTTATATTTTATAATTTTTATCAATATTTTTTATACTCATCCAACAAAATTTTAAGGTATAATATTATAATAAATATAATTTTATGAATAAAAAGTAGTAATTTTCTAAAAAAAAATTATATCATGTTTTAATGAAGAAACCATTCTAAAATTTATTTTTGACACTTATAAATATTATTTGAAAAAGTAAACATCATTTATTAAATGGTAATATCAAAATTTACTTTGTGTAATTTTCTACTATTTTTTGGAAAAGTTTTATTTTTTACTAAATAGTGAAAAATAATAAATTTTAGTCCAAAACTAATTTTCATGTAAATTATATAAATAGTTAAATTATATTTTAATTCTGTTCAAAATTTTAATTATCAAATATTATAATCAATTAAAATAATTTATTTCATTGAAACCAATTTCATATTGAAATTGGATATAAAAACTATTTCAATCTTTTGTACTTTTTTACATTAGAAACCTATCGTCTCGTCCCATATATGGGATTAGTTTTAAAATAATTTTCACCACATCTGTGTTTAGAATTTCAATAAATGGATCAAATATTTGGAATAATCATAATTTATAATTTTTAATAAGGTCAACTTATTTTTTGACCAAAAATATTTCTGAAGGTAATTAAAATTAATTACATTGATTATGGTAAAAACGAGTTTAATTAAACACTAAACCTAGAAAATATAGTGTAAAAATGACCCTAAATAGTATAAAAATTATTTTATGGAAATATTTTGACCATTAAAAATATAATAATATATAATGGTAAATTTTTAACACTTAGAGTACATTTAAAAAGTAGGTAGCACAAAATTCATTTCAAGAATACCCAATGTGTCCTTTCCTGACTTATAAATGGCCTCCTATCCTCCCCCTTCTCTTTACACCTATCAATAAAATTTGGATGTTGAAAGTACTGAAAAAATAATCTCCCAACATTCCTCCTATAAACCAAGAATTCTTACTTTGTGAATATATCCAACCAATGAATCCTTTTGATGCAAACATAAAAGAGTTACTAAAAGGTGAGGTACCATCCTTCCATAAGCTCTTTTGTTTTACTTTCATTCTCCACCCATCAAATTTTATTATTACATGATTAAATAATAAATAATAATCATAATTATAATTATATGTTTTTTATAAAGTTCATACCTACACTTATATGTACTTTCATCCAATGGGTAATGAACTAACCATTCTTATGTACAGTGAGTTGTCACCTCATGAAACGATGTTGTTCGTTTTTATTTTACCACATCTCATGGTTGAGAATAAAGATGTAAAATATATTTTTATATGATATATGATATTAATGATTTATTTATTCTTATATATGTATCATATAACACATACCTTCTTGCCTTCCATTTTGTGTAAATATGATAACATTTTTTATGGACTACCACTTCCTCAAAGCGATGTGATTCGTTCAATCTTTACATGGAAGGTATTAAGTTTGAGATTAGTAAAATTATATGATATATATTAAATAAAAAATATAATTTTATTATAATATATATATAAATATATTTAATATAATTTTTTTATTTTAATGCGATAATAAAATGGAAACAATGTTCATGTATAGCTATGACCTACCATCTCCGTGAATGGTGTATCCCATTTCACATTTATAAATTTTTTAGATTATTTTAAATATTTATATAATAAATATATATTATATATAAATAATTTTTAAAATTATTTATATAATTAAATTAATATATAAGTAATATGATGAAGAATAATAATTCAAAACATGTATGATAAACAAAATGATTATTACCCGAAATGTTACTTTAACGTTGAATTTTTAATAAACAGGTAATATAAGGTAAGGTATATGTTTCTATGGTATAATTTTAATAAACAGATATTTAATATATAAGATATTAGAACCTGTAAAAATAAATTCAAGACTTAAGGTAAGGGTTTTTATATTTCACATTTTTAATCTATGAGATACATGTCATGTTCCCCACTCCTTTATTTTTTTGTGGTGTATATATATCCCATGAATGTATTATATTATTATTATAATTAAATTTATGTGTATTTAAATATCAATTTTATGATCATTATTTAATGGGTTTTTTAGATGTTACCAAATCCTTAAAGTAAATTTTTTCTCAATTTTCCTTCTTTGAGATACATGCCCTATTCTGCATCTATATTTTTCTATGTAGTGCATATAATTTTCATTGATATTTTTTTATCATTAATATAATTATTTTAATAATATTTTAGGCTTCTTGTAATTTTATTTTTTCATGTGAATTATGATTCAATGATACCTAAGATGTAATAGTTTATCACTACAATCTCATCGATTATTAGGATTGTTTCTGATTATGCTTCAATTGATGAAATATTATGATCCATCTCTAAAGAAAACTCATGAATTTTTATTCACCCCAGGTTACTAATGATATATTCATGTATTGGTACCATTTTCCATTATTTTACACTTATGGTTATTAAGAATGTGTTTTAAGATAAGATAAAATTATCTCTCTATTCGGTCGGAATTGTATGTTCTCTCAAAACCATGTTTTCTTAAATGGGTTTAATAATTTTTTATTTTTACAAATTCAGTTAATTTTTTTATATTATTTTATATGATTTAAAGTAAAATGGATTTGAAAATTATTTCATGCTAATTTTATGTGTTTTTGTTGAATATGTTTTTCAAAATGTTTTAAATAATATTTTATAACTTTTCATGGTAAATGATTTCCAAAATGTTTTCAAAAATCATTTATAAGTCTTACCAAAAAAAATATATCAAAATTATATCAAGATTTGTTTATATTTTTTCAAAATTACATTAAATGAAAATGGGTTTGAAATGTTTTAATGCATTTAAAATATTTTTTCATATAAAAAAGAATATTTTCCATAAAAATTGATTTTGAGGTTTTAAAAGCTTTCATTTTACGTTTTTAAAACTGGTTTAAAAAGAAACCGATTTTAAAAAAATATAATGATTTAAAAATTGTTCTCAAAGAAATATTATTTTCATCAAGAAATATTCCAAGTGACCTTTACAAATACTTGTCCATCATAGATTACAAACCTTGTTATAGTTTATCATTTACCAGGGATATGTTATTAGAATACCATTAATATTATTTATTAAATGGTTTATCTTATGATGAAATGCTGTTTGTGACTCCCATTTATTTTATTTGGGTTATACTCTTTTGAAATCCAATTATTTTCACAGGATATTGTTTGAGGAATTGATTTTGAGACATATCAGTTTTTCATAGGTAAGGATATGTAGAAATTTTTATGATACCTATTTCATTTCATGGGTTATGATATATTGTTTTGAAAACCTATCTCTTTTTCTAGATCATTATATGATGAATGTTTTTTAATATTTTGGAACGTTCATGTGAGATTTAATTAAGTGATTTTTGGGACTTATATCTTCCTTTAATTAATTGTGTAATCTAAATTGTTTTTTGAGATCAAAGGGTACACAAGAGGGCATTCAAGACCCAAAACAAGAGGGTATCCCAATAATGAAACAATAGGGTGCACTAGAGGGAATACCATGCCCGAAAAAATAGTGTATACGGGAGGGAATATAAAGATATAACTAAGAGCATCAAAGGATGGAATACCAATAACTTAATAAGAGAGTATATAAGAGGTAATCCAAAGACTAAAACAACATGGGAGAGCCTCCCAATCATAAAAAAGAGGGTATATGGGGGGGAATACCATGCTCGGAACAAGAGGGTACCCCGAAGGGAATCCCAAGCTTGAAATAAGTATAATGATGATTAGTCCAAGCCTAACAAGTAATGAATGTCTTAGTAATTATCCTTGACATAGGATTTTATATGCATATGTTTATGCCATAATCTCATGTCTAATTCCTCAATTAGGATCTCATGGATAATTATCTTGATTCATTTATGATTCATGTATCTTTAACATCAAATAGTTATTCCATGACCATTTATTATGATCTTGGATATTCATGGTATGATATTAAAATGTTATGATCCTATTCACATACCCTTATGTTAATGTTATGATTACTTATCTCCCTTGTTTAAACTTACTGTGAATCTAAGCTCACCAATTTCTTATGTTTCCTTTCCCTGGGTAATAATGAAAATTTTTATGTAGGAGTGTCAAAAGGGGAATATATTCAAGATATATGATAAAGATATTTCACCGAGTTAGGTGATTATTGTCCACGTTTCCAAAGACAATAAAATAGTACAGTCCTCAAGAATATACTTTTGCAATGTTCCAAATTTTCATCTAAAATAATGTAATATACCTGTATGTTAACCCTAGATCATTATAAGAAACAAGTAACTAAGTATAAATATATGAAATAATGGGTATAAGTTAACCTTAATCATCACCACAACATGTCTCATGTACCAATAAAAATATATATCAATTGAAATCCAAAACAAATTATGAGATGGAAATTAAAAAACACATGAGACATAACATAAAAAAGAACAAATATTAATGTTACAAGGAAATAAATGAGCCAAGAGTCTATATCTACATGACCATCAGTCATAACCATCACCAAAAAACATGAAGAAAACATTAAACAACATGATCTAGGAAGATACCTGACTCCTTTTTATTTACCTGAGTCCTGAAAAACCTTGTCTATATATTTCCAAATATATATGTTTGGTGTGAGGTAATTCATAGTTTTATACCATGAAGAATCTATACAATCTCTTTAACCATGAAACCAATAGTTCTGGAATTTAAAAAAACATGTTCCATTAATCTATTTCATTTGATAACTTTTAAAAAAAAATCCCTTTGGGTTTACATTAAAAAAATCCATATCCCAATCCTTAAGGACTAGGAAGTAAAAAAATTCTTATTAATTAAATGTAAATAACCATGACATCCATGCATAAAAATGAAAAGGGAAATTAAATCAGGGAATCCATGCAATGTATAATAATAATGCATAAATGAGCTGAAAGAGTGAGACTATGATACCAGGAAATCCATGGAAATCTAGTCTTTGTAGTGAATCATATGTCCCTATGGAAACATGAATTCCATTTTCTTCACCATGTTCTAATTTTTACCAATTAAATATATTGAATAAAAACCCAAAATTTTGAAAATTTATATATGTTATTTTATGAAATGAAAATTTTTCAAAAACATTATTTTAAACAACTCATACTTAAAATAGTTCATATCACCAGAAAAGATAGAGTAAACGTAACAGATTTTAAATTGGAACATAACAACATCAAACAAATCATTTTCATATTCAAAAAATAAATGATATATCAATAAAAATCAATTATTCCATTGGATATAATCCTTTTAAGAGAGACAACTACCTTGCAAATAGAGGAAACTATGATGCCTACAAATTCGGTGACGAGTAACAAAGAGATATGGTCGTCACAAGACTATATCTATAAATAAAATAATCATTTCACCATTAAACAATATATGTATATAAATAATTTTTTTATTAGGTACTAATTAATCAAGGGAAAATAGACTAGGGATGGGTCTAGAGAAAATAGGTGAAATTGAGAAGAAATATGAACATTCCTCTAAGAGATCCTCCCAAATTGATCGAGAATCACCAAGTAATCAAGGTAATATTTATCTAGTGAATAAAAGAGGGGTTGGTAAAAGATAATGAGGGATAAAAATGAAATTATATTCAAAATAACTAACGGTTTTGAGTAAATTTTCTATTTTAATAATTTCAAATCATATCACACCGTTAGGCTGTATGATTTGAAAAATTCTATTTGGATCGTACGGTAGGTACTATCCTTTAAAAATCATGCTGCATTGTTTCCTATGAATATTTTAATAGTTTTAAAACCAAGTGAAATCCATATTAAAACATTTTAAAGGATTCCCAAACATCCACACGATTTTCTTGTAAACTCTCACTGTTAAAAGACCATGCTCAAATTATGAAAATTGGTACTAAAATTGAAAAAACCACATTGTATGGTTGGTCCATGTTTATCCCATTCTATGAGCCTTAACTATGTTCTTTTCAAGATTAACCCCATTTTATAAATTTCAAACCCGATCTCAAGAAAGCTACTCGAACCAAACAAGGTCATAGAAAAGGTACTAGAAGAAGACATATTTATGACCTGAGGGGTATCACATATCCTACTAGGAGTGAAAAGGGTGAAGAATGAGTGGGTAAAATCATGAGGGGAGAGAGTCTTGGGGTATCTGGTTGAGCATACAGAGGATGGAGGTGATCATACTTTAATATATATATATATATATGTATATTTAAGTATACATGCATTATAGTGTAACCAAGGTGGTCACAATAAAACACCCACTTTGGGGATGCATTATAGAATGAAAAAATGGTCCACACTAAAACACTCCTCTTTAGAAAAAAACTAGGAAAAAAGGATTTGGTGTTCTTGATGGAATCCCATTAATAAACGATATAAAACCTTCCCTTTATAACCATTAATATTGAAACCAACTATTTTTTTAATGAAACATCCCCACCAATAACCATCATGATGCAGAGTTATGGTCTTTAGCATGATGTTCAAATTGTAGTATAATTTCTAATTCTTCTTCAATGCGAACTCCTCCATCCTTTAACAATACTATTAAAAAAATATGGAAGTATTCATACATGCATGAAAACCCCATAACGATTTTCCCACTCTTATAACCCCAATCTGAGTGTCAAATATCAACGTTATCCTAGTTTTGAAACATAAAATTGAAATTTCTCCACAAAAAATGATTTGTAAATCAACTGACTTCTACAAACTCCGTCACATAATCCATATTATCATTAATAATTCATGTTGGTCCTCCCAATCAAAATTATTTACCAAACATGGACCCCAATTTATGACAAGATCTTTGTACTCTAACTTCAAAATCCAATCACCCTTTCACTATGAATTTATTAAAACACAATTCACTATTCACTGAATGCCTCACTACCCAATAATAGAAATATATATCAAGATTTAAAAGATTTAAATCACTCCACAAGAGTCTTTCTCCTCTAATTAATTCATCAATGATCTCCTTCCCAAACCAAGATGAGCATGAACTCACCTCTCAAGCCAAAAACACCAAAACACTTACAAGTAATTTATTTATAAAATTATAGTGATATTCCATTAATATCTCACTAATACAAGACAATTCTAACTAATGGTGCTCACCACCATTGGAATATCCAACCAAAACCACATTTTGAGTGTTATAATAACCAGAACAACCATTTAAAAAATTGATATACCTTAAGTTCATCCATTAAAAATTATTTTAATCAAACAACCCATTGTATTGATTTACTCCAAGAGTACTTTTTTATAATAAAATCGAGTCACAACCAATCAATTCATTAGTTCATGACTCACATTGACCCCAAACACACTATCTCATTCACAATTCATTCATATATTCATTTTATGGTATCCATAGATGGTATGAATTGATTTTTTCCATTTATATCCCTGTATCACGGTGGTACCCATGTTGCCCAACATGAATCATATTCCCCATTTTAAAACCAGCCAATTATTTAGTTACTGTGTCCCAATATGATGGATTTATAAGGATATAATTACAATCATTCATGGAATTAAAATAAATTATAAACCTCAAGTCCCAATATCTATCATTTATGAAACTATATCCACACAAAAGTATAACTAAACATCATATTATATACCATGCACTATAGAAACTATTGAAATTATCTCCAAGTAAAATTTTAAAGTAGATCACTATGAAGAATATATTAGATTTCATCCTTCTCGGTGTATCCACAACATGATCTAAATCATCCAATGCATAGGTGAGATGTTACTCATATCTATGGTTTTCTAGTACCTCATTGGGGAAAATGGGGATGGAATAAGAGATCTTGGATATAATGAGAGAATTAGAAGTGTCCTTGTGTAACTCGATCAAACACCATCTCATGTTGATTTTCCCTTTATATATTCATTAGGAAAGATCCTCACATAAGTATGCATTAACAGATTTATTATGAAATGTATGAGTTATGTATGTGGTTTTATACTTGGGGTTTTTATTAAAGTTAAGAACCCCGTAATCCTACATGATAAATGGGGGGATCAAAACCCATTAGGAGCAGGTACTGTTGTTGTACTATAGAAGCGGTGGAACTGTAGAAATAAGGACACTATAGTGGTGGGCACATTGTAGCGGTTGTATCGGTGGGCATTATTGCAGTGAAAAGAACATAGAGTACTATGGCATTCGGGGTACTGTAGTCATAATATTCATAGAATGGGACTTTGGCCAAAATTAAAAACATATGGAAAATATGATGGGCTACATGCCCATAGGGACTTTAAGAGAAAATATATACAATTTAATAAATTACGTAGTTGGGTGGGTTATGCCTTGAGGGGATATGACCTGACTTTTAGGCCTATGTGTGTGATTTATATGTGTGTTTGATGTATTTGTACCCCCAATAACATAATATATATATGTATATGGTAAACAACACTTTTTATCTCTTTGAATTACTAATTTACTTCATATATTTTATATTTAGTAATGTTTATTAATGATTTAAAATAAAGAAGACATTTGATCATTAACCATTAACATTCAAATGTCATGTAAATCATGAGATTAAATAATAAATATACACTACAATTTTAAGAATTATGATATAGACTATATGATTACCATGAGACCATTTTAGAATAATTTTTATTATTTTATCTTCTTATTTATCATTACATTTCATTCAAGGAATTTTCTCTAAAAAAATAATGTTTTTAAAAAAACGATGGTTGTTATATAGTTTAGGGACAATTAGTAGTAACTGTGAAGAAACCATGAAACACACAATAAAATATTTACAGAGGGGATTCCATAATTTTAACTTGTTTTTTTAAACCATGTAGAATCTTGAGGAAAACCGTTGAGACAATTTTGGGTCATTAGGGAGACTTGAAAAACTGACACATGATTTGAAAGACCGTGTGGAGTAAATAAGAGAAATTCCAAATATCATAAATTTTGTAAAATCACATTTCTCTACTTATTTGAATCAAATCCTCTTTCCAATACCCCCCAACTCTTAGATGTATCCTATGATTGAGGAACCCTTTTCTCTCCCTCTTGACTTGATTTTTTATGGAATTTTTTCTTGGTTTATCACGAATCCCTCTGGAAAGTTTCTCATATTCTCTCACTTTGTTGTTTCCTCCTAATTTTTTATTTTATTTCACACTTATATAAGGTTATAGTGACCTAGGGTTTTGGGTTTGATGAAACTAGTGGTTTAGGTTTTTTTTGGTTTTCCTTGCTTCTATTGCATCTATTTTGGCGTTCTATGTGGGTTTCATCTATAAGATATTAGTCTATTGTGGTTCAAAGTAGGTGGAATCAGGGAAAATTGTTTATTTACAAAATAAATTCGTTTTAAATTATTTGAAAACATAATTTTAAATTATAAATTATATACTACTGTTGTTTTGAGGTTCAATGATATCTTTTTTCACTATTTTTAATATTCTCATTTTATTTGACAATGAAAATAATTTTAAATGGATTGATTTATATAATAATTTTAAATGATTTTTTAATAATTTATGGGAAGCCATTTTTCAATTGAATATGTTATGGTTGAGATGAAATAAGCACATGGGAGGTAAGGTTACTAGGGGAGACTCATGTTAAGTATCCCATTTAAAAATTCAACACTAACAAAACATATTAGTTTAGGATTAATTTAATGGTTATATAGATGGGTTTAACCTCATAATTGATCCATAATATCCAATCCATTGAGGAAATATATATGTGGTGTAATATATTAGGGGACCCCACAATTCTAGGCCAGGTCTTGACTTCCTTAGTAGTTTGTGTACACAGTTTGTTTGGCCTTTAGATCACAAGTTGATATGAGGACCTCAGGTGTCCATGTCCTTATATGACATATGTTCTCTCCCATGGTTCCTATAATCGCAAATATTTTATTTTTTTAACATTGTTTTCATTAAATCAATCTCTTAATCATGTTACTTATTTTCCCTCCTAAAAAGATAAATTTTTAATGTTTAATTTTTTATTTTAAAATAGAATGTTTGTAATGGTTTAGAATGAATTTTGTCATAAATGAATTAGTAGGATCTTATTGGGAAAGTGTTATCCACACCCTAAATACAACCACTAAAAGTACTATACTTTTTTCGATAGATTCAGGTAATGGAAAGATTTCACATGATGTTGTTGGACCCTTTTACAAATGGACCTTCAATAGATGGTCGTGACATAGTGGGATATTGACCCCCAAGTTACATGGTGATTGTTGGAAAATTTATTTACCTTAGTGGTAAGAATTTAAAATTTTGTATCACCTTCCTGGAATACATTACATTCTATTTTTCCCTTTTGGATTATCCTCTTTTTTGACTATATTGTGAGAAAAAAATTATTGTTTATGTCATGGTTTAAAATCTTCTCCCATTATTTATTTTGAGTTATTATAGATATATGGGATGCTTATATAATTTTTTATGTATCTTTTATTTTTAGAAAATTATATCCCAATATATTTATAGTACATGTTAGTCTTTTGGTTTAGACTCAAGAGTTGTTCACTGGGTTAAAACATTCCTAAGGTACATTCTATAATACCATGTAACTTTTCATCATCTCCTAGGAATTAGTAAATCCATTCACTCCTTTACATGGAATTTCTTATGTTCATGACATAGTAGTAGACCATATTGTTTTGTTGTAAAATGTTATTAGATCCTTGGTTTTATTTTACGTTTCCTAGGGAGTTTTGATAAACTAGAGATATAACTACTGGGGATCAAGTAAGTGGTAAAAATGGATGTATAGATAACATTCCTGGTATCCTCCAAAGAAATACGAGGGGGTGTTGGAAAATATAGAATGGATTTGGTATGAATTTTACTCTACTTATTATTGTGATGTTCATGGGTCATGGACCTTGCACACATGCTTCTTCTTATGAAGGATAATGGTTTATTATCTCCATTTTACTTATATTTACAATTTTTTGGTGATTTATAAATTTTTATGTTATAGATTATGGTATTATAATTTATTTTTGTGACATTAATTATTTATTTGAGAATATTTATCATTATTTCCCCTTAATGGTGAGCCAAAAATACCCAATAAGATGCTACAAACAACATTATGTGAGAGAATCCACTAGTTTTTCTATATCTTGTTGAGGTAGTAGTTATGGGTGTTTTGACAATAAATGAAGGTATGGGCTCTATAATTTCTAAAAATAATGAATATAATCTACTTCCTAAGTTGAATTGATCTGTTTATTTTTTAAATATTAATCCTTTAACATTTCAATGAAACAATGATCCCGAGGGGGATGATAACTAGTTAGAAAAGACTAAGTGGAGTTACAATTTTCTTTGGACTCCTGGCCAAATCTAGGTGAAATGTGAAACCTTTATACTTGAGGGAACTATAAAAAAAATTATTGGTTTCTTTCATACAGAAAAAATCATGTGAACCTAGATTGGAATTCTTTTAGTTTGGTCATCACCAAGCAGTTTTATACATAAACAATGGACATTTCATGGAATCGTGAATTTATTACTGTTAGTAAGGTGATTGGAAAATTATGGAGTATGAAAGAATGTTTATTAATCCTATACACTTTTCACTATAGATGATATAAAATGATAGACTAATGTATTTATGGTTTTTAAATGGGCCTTGATCCTATAATCTGGTCTCATGTCTTTTTATTAATCTATTGGAATAAGTTGAGGATGTAGATCGATCACTAATGGTGAGATAGATTATGTTGGGATGCTAGGAATGTCTAATTCACACCCTATGTCTATATAGATAATAAGTTTACTTTCATAAAATAAAAATAATCACAAGTAATCAAAACTAGGTAGTGTTAGTGGCTCTAAGAACTAATCTTAGTCTTTATCCATTGTGGACATGGGCAGCAAGTTTCCAAGTTATTATCAGTATCATATGGTTAGGAATTTGAGGTCTAAATATATAACTATCACAATTTATTTCATCCATTGTGGGTTACTAATCCATATTTTTTTGGAAATGTCTCCCCTAATAGAGTGGTGTAGGCTCCTAATCATCTTGGGGAACATTAATATAGTACCTAGATTTTCAGGTATGTAACCCTTACATTGTGTTTCATGTTTATAATGCGTAGGGGAAAATTATGGGAGAGTTGGGTGATCTTTACAAATGTTTTTGTGGGAAAAAGGGGATGCAAAGGGGTTACACATTGTTTTTCTAAACCGTGTGGAAATCATATAACAAACTATACACAATAGTCATTTTTACATTGTATCATTGGCACAGAGTGCACATGATTAGGGAGACCATATTATAAGCCCATGATAGGGTTTCTATATGGAATTATCTAATAAATATTTAGTCCATAATTTGACTAACTGTGCGCAAAGTCAAAGTTACATACAAAAAAATAGGATCTCACTTGTTTTGCCTCTAACTCCTAATTTTTTTTAAACTTCTTAGCTCTAACACAATATAATTTTCCATTTTGGGTAAGATATCCTATCCCATGTGATTTTGAATCAATCTAGTGTCCTATCTTGGCGTTTTATGCCCAATTCTCGAGGTAAGTGACATTCTTCTCCATTATTGTCATGTTTTCTTAGATCAACTTTGATTTACATCTCTTCTCCTCCCAGCTTCTCAGATATAAACCAATTATGGGTAGATCTATGATTCTTGGATGCTAAATAAGATGATATTTAGTCTTTTTATTGGATTCATAAGAGATATAAGGTTTTTTGGGGAGAATCAACCTAGTTTTCTTGATCATTCAGAGTCTATTTTTTGTTTTCCTCAAAACAGTAGAGGCATGTGTCTTTATTTTGGATTCTACTTAATGGAACTAAATTTCATGCTTTCAAATTGATTTCCTTTTGTGGATTTTATTTTTTATTTTATTTTTTATTATTTCTATATAAGTTTCTCTAAAATTGAATTTCGATCTGGATATCACCAATTGCGAGTTTAGAAGGAGGATATTCTAAATACAATTTTTAAAAGATGATATGGCCACTATGAATACTTAGTCACTCCTTACTATCATATTAATACACTATTAGTATTTATAGAAATGATAAATAAAATATTTTAGAGATATCTGGATTCATTTGTTGTGGTGTTTGTGGATAACATATTGGTGTATTCAAGGACATGGTCTGATCATGAGAAACACTTGATTATAGTGATTCAAATATTGAGTGATCATTTTTTGTATGATAAATTGTAAAAATTCGATTTTTGGATAGAAGAGGCCTGCTTTCTCAGCCATGTAATTTCTGAACATGCATGTTTCTGCCGATCTAGAGAATATAGAAGCTAATATATCTTGACAACCAATGAATAATTTCATTAATATACAATTAATTTCTTAGTATAACTAGTTATTACTGATTATTATTGCATGAATTCTCACCACTATACTCTCAAATGATAGATTTGAAAATTAAGAACGATCCATTCCAATGGACTAAGAATTCCATATGTCATTCCAAGATATGAAAGTTTGTCTTACATCAACACATATCTTGATTTCACCAAAATTCATATCGGGGTACATGGTGTACTATGATTCCTCAGGATTGAGGATAGGATGTGTTATAATTCAATGAGACCATGTCATTGCTTATGGTTTAATGAAGTTGGTAATGCATGAGTACAATTACACAATATATGATTTGGATTTTGATGCGGTCATCCATTCTTTGACGACATTGCATCATTATATCATTGGTGAAAAATTTACTATGTCCACAGACCGAAAAATATTGAAAAATATTTTATCAAAGCATGATTTGAATATAAGGAAAATGATATTGATTGAGTATCTCCAAATAATTGGCTTTGACATATTGTATACACTGTGAAAATGTATTTAGGTGGTCAATGAATAAAGAAAAAAGTTATATGCACAGTCGGTGAAAAGAAGCTTTAGATGAATGGAAGTTGAGGTTGGTCCTATATGACATACATGTGGAATGTGAAGACCGAGGTGATGTTGTAGTATTATTTCTTGTTTATATGGTTCCTAATTTGGTATAGATGGTTAAAATAGGACAAAAATACTACGTAGAATTATTGGTTATGAGTTCAAAACACAATGGTGGGGAGGTTTTTGAGGGATGAATTCTTGATGGGAGTTTAGTGTTGTGGTTTAAAGATTAGATGGTTGTACCTATGGTTTATCATGAATAAATTCTTTATTCTTACCACCATTCTACATGGGATGTACATCCTGGTACACATAAGATGTATAAGGCATTGAAGGAATATTTTTGTTGGAGCGTCATGAAAAATAGAGTGGCTAAATTAATTTCAATGTTTGTAACATGTCAACAAGTTTATGGATAACATCACTGACCAGTGGGTATGTCCAATTCGTTACCAATACCAGTGTTGAAATGGGAGAATTTACTAATGGATTTTTTTACAGGTCTCCCATGAAATTTTCTGAGACACAATATCATGTGGGTGGTAGTGGATCAAATTAGCTTGTAGGTCCATTTCATCCCTATTAGTGAAACTCATATGGTAGAGTATCTACCCCAAATATATATCCAAGAAGTGGTAATGAGACACGACATGCTAATTTTGATAGTCCCGGATAGAGATATAAGGATCTTGTCTCATTTCTAGAAATCCTTATAGGAATCCCTTGGGACATAGTGGACTATGAGTATAGTGTATCATCCCTAGATGGATGGTCAATCCGAACGGAAGATATATAAATTATAAGACTTGATTCGGGCTTGTACAATATATTTTGGTGGCTCATGTGAGGATCAAATTCCCATAGTGGATTTCTCTTATAATAATAGCTATCAGGCCTCGATACAGTTTTCTCATTTGGAAGTATTATATGGGTGTCCTTGACGTTATCCAATGTGTTGGTTAGAAATAAGTTATAATTCACTATTTTTTTCGAGGCCTTTTCCTTAAATGACGGAGAATATTTAGTTTATTAGAAGGAGGATAGAGATGGCTTAGAGTTGTTAGAAATTTTATGTGAATCCCCATTGAATAATTGACACTAGTTTTTCGTGGTGAGTGATAATGTGTTCTTGATGATCTCCCCAAGGATTGGGCATCATCATTTATGGAAGTAGGTCAAGTAATACCCTTGATATTATGACCCTTTTTAAATATCAGAATAGGTTGGGGTGGTGGAATATTGGTTGGAATTGGAAAAATGGTTCAGTTCAGTGCACAATGTGTTTCGCGTATCTCAGTTAAAAAAATTATCATCCTACTTCTGACCATGTGATCAGATGAGATCTTGTTAACCTAGAGTCAGATGCTTCATTTGTACATATCCTGGTGCGGAATGTGGATAGGAAAAAGAATGAAATGTGTGAAAAAACAATCCGTTTAGTTTGAGTTTAATGGAGACTTGGTCAGATTCATGAAGATTCATGGGAATATGAGAAGGAAATAAAGGAACATTGGAAGGAACTCTTTTATGAAAGTGATGGTTTTCATCTTTTAGAGGACGGAATAAAAACTAGATGGAAGAATGTAATGCCCCGAATTCTTGGTATGTTACCCTTACCTAGTGTCTTTTATATTTATAATGTGTAAGGGTGATGTATGGGTGATTTATGTGATCATTCAAAATGTTTTTGGGGGAAAAGGGGATGTGCATAGGATGCGAACGGGTTGTCTAAACAATAAGGAAATCCTAGATGAAATAGTGTTGAGTAGTAGTTTTTTGATAGTATCTTTAAAGAAATGTTCACACAATTATGGTGAGAATGCGATGAGGCTATGTGAGGGTTCTAGTAATGGAGTATATAACACATGGTTAGCGTATTATTTGCCTTATTGTGAAAACTAACTATGCACAGAGTCAATGTTGGATCCTAAAAAAAAGCCTCACTCGGTTTGCCTCCAAGTCCCTCAAATTTTCTCCAGGGAAAACCTAACTCAATATTATTCTCCATTGAATGTAGTAGAACCTATACCAAGTGATTTTGAATAAATCTGGATCCCTCCCTTGGAGTTTTTAATCCCAATTCTTACGATAAGTTCCATTCTTCACCGTTCTTATCACGTTTTCTTAGAAATAATTGATCTAATTCCCCTCTCCAATTAGTAATCAGATATATTCCCATTATGGGTACATATAAGATTTTTAATGCTAAATATGATGATATTTGGTGTTTTTGTTTATAAAAGAAGAGATCTAAGGTAGTTTCCTAGAGAATCAACGTAGTTTTCTTGAGCATTATTCACCAATTTTCTGTTTTTGTCAAAATGGTTGAGGTAGGTAAATTTAATATCGATTCCTCTTAGTAAGAATGAATGAAATGGTTTTAAATTGATTTTTTTATGTATATTTGATTCTAAATTGGCTACTTTATGATTTCTAGAATCTTTCTTTGGTTATGGTTCTGGAAAATCTGGAAAATTTGTGATTTTGTTTATGATGTTTTGAATCGTGATTTTAAATTAATATTTTAAAATGGGAATTTTCTAGAATGATGGTAAATGTATTTTATCATATGGTTTTAAATAAAAAGTCTTATTTTATTGAAATTAATTGGGTGTTTTGAATTTTCGTGGTTGAATGGGTTTCAGTAAAACAACAGTTCTATTGAAATTTATTGAGATGACTATTTGAAATGGTTTTTTCATAATAGTAATGTTTGTGTATATCACATTTACAAGGATTGGTTGAAATATAACCATGTTCTTATTTATAAAGGAATAATAGAACATGTGGTATAAATATCACGTCATGACATGGTAGATCGACAAGAGACCGCTCATGAGTATGAAACTATCCTAATGAAGAATTCATAGTTGGATTTGTGAATAAGTAAAATGGAATGGTTATCCAAAAATGTTAGTGATTAATGGTTTCAAATCCTTCATTGGGTTTTTTTCTTGGTGTACAACTTGCTGGAAAATTGTTTGAATAGAAATTTTTTAGTTTTGGTTTTAAATTGTTTTGAAGCTTGTTTATATCTAGATATAAAATATTTTGGGGAATTATTTTACATCAATTATTTTTTATTAATGTTGCTAACTTTTCAATCATTGTGGCATGATTAGGGATATCATTTTGGATAGCCGATAGAGTTTTATACTTGCCCTAGATTTGTCACTATGGTGCTTTTGGATATTCTATCATCTTGGAGATGGGAAAAGGTAATGTATCACAGGTATTTAGTACTAGCTCGAAATAATGGGGCTATTTGGTGATGATGGACCATAGACCCTATAGAGCATAGAGTATTATGGTTTTCATGGAGTTATTATAGTTATCTTGCACTATTTACTTGGATAGTTTCTTTTTATTCCACTATAGCATGATTTTTTTTGTTATGAATTGGATGGTTGAGTTGTCATGTTTTTATCATGCATCATATATTAGTTTCTTGGTTATGGTTTTTTAGAAAATGGTTTAATTTTTACCTGGTAAATCATCCCCCAAATTTAGTTGAAACCCTTGGGCATTTATTTCAAGACTTTGGTGTCTTGTAAAAATCACATAAGTCTATATAATGATTAATTGTATTCTCAGTACAATGAGAATAAGTGTTTCATTATTGTCAATTTATTTGGATGCATCCAATGTGTTAAGTACTCACCCCAAGAGCTATGGTTGTAGGAATAAATCATATTTTGGATAGAGTTAGTTGAGGATAAATACCTATGAAATTATTTATCCTTAATTCAAATTATAGAAAAGATAGTTGTATGTTGTAGTTCAATCTCTAATATGTTTCTAAATTTGTCCAAAAGTAATGAAGAGGCACATTTCATGTTTCATTTTATAGGGTTGATTCAATATTTGAGACAAATTCTTCCCACTTTTTTATGTTTGGATGTATTGTGGTGTCGTTGAAATTGTTATTATATATCATCATAGGAGTGATAGATAACCCTATTCTACTTTGTAAAAAGAATGAACATGGTCTCCAATTCCCCATGTGTATCATATCTATAATGGATGTGGAGTTTCTATGGAATTTACACACTTTAGAGTTTCACCCCTTATATTAAATTATTAGGATTGATTGTATGGTTTCCTTAAAATACCCCATGTATTTCTATCATTTTATTGAAAATTTCAAAACTCCAAATGGGTTATCTCATACATTTTAAATAGATTAGGACCAAATTATCATTCAGGTAGGAAAGGACCCTATCGAGGTTGGTATTTTGACACATCTAATGGATTTTATCATAACTGACTCTAATAAAGGTAACTTACACCACAATGGTATGTTAATTCCCTATTGTTTTTCCCACCGACTTCTCATTTTTAACATAGAAGATTGTGGTCGATTTATATACTGACCTAGTCCATGGGATGAAAATGATCTGATTTCCCTATTACCATATAGATCCTATATGGTTTAGAGTTTAAAGGACTTAAATAAAGGATTATTAAGAAAATAGATTGATTTGAACAATTATATCGCCCAATATATCCCCAGTTCATTTTTCTAAAAAAATTAATGGGTATGTTTTCCTCTTTTTTGATTATATAAATATGAATTGAGTGAAGATAAATAATAATTACCACTCACCCAACAATGGAATTCTTTTGGATCAGTTGAAAGGGTTAAAGTGGCTTCCTATGATTGATCATAGTTTATGAATACATCACAATATAGTAATAGATTTAGATGTTCATAAAACAACTTTTGTAGAAAATTTGGACAGTTTGAGTATTTGGTGATGATGTTAAGCCTCTCCAATGATCCTTTATTTTCTATGGATCTTATAAAAATGTATTCATCTAGTAACATTACTACTTCATAGAGGTGTTTGAGGAAAACATTCTTTTATTCTCTAAGTCAAAAAAAGGGAATGAGAGTTATTTATAATTATTATTGGGAATATCCCGTGATCATCATCTCAATTCAAAGTTATCCAAGTGTGTATTTTATATCTCAGAAGATAAATTTTTGAGAAATTTATTCTTAAAATAAGGAATAATTTTGACCCTATGAATTTAAGGTTCTTCATGTATTGGGAAGATCTGAAAATGTTTTTGACATATAGATATTCAAGGGTTTGCTGGTATATTATCATTGTTTTGAGAAGGAATTTAAATTTTGGAATAACCACTGAAACCCCCATAATGTATTGGCGTGAAGTTTTCATGGATTTATTAGTGTCATAACTCTTTTTATGAGCTGAAAAAATGGCTAACATCATCCTATGTCTTCACCAATCTAGATAATAGTCACGAATATGTTGTCTATTATGATGCATTGAGACTATATATAGGTTGGGTACTCATATAGGGTAGACATGTGGTGGCTTATAAATCCTATCATCTTCTACCCAATGAGAAGAACTACCAAATGCGTAATCTTGAGCTAGGTTCTATGTTTGATTCCCTTAAATATTAATTGTACAACCAATAAAAAGATAAATTTATTGTTTATTTTAAACAGAATATTTTGAGTTACATTTTCTATTAGAATGAATTGAACCTTAGATAGATAAGGTGGGTTTAATATCTTAAAATTATTGATTTTCTCCATTACCACACACTCTAAATGGATAGTGTGGTTGACAATGAACTTAGGAGAAAGTTTAAATCACACATTTTGAAGGAAACATGTAATGAATGGGATTTTATGGGCCTTTTTTATCCAATTAATCTATAATAATGGGAAGATGAAGGAATTGTTCATATTTGTTGTTATAGTTTACACCTTAACTTTTAGATATAAATATTTTTGAGAAACTATGGGAAAAGGAGTGTTAGTGTGTCAAAAATAAATTATAATAGAGATACGTTTGGGGAATAGTATAAATATTTCAAGGGTATCATCTATTTGTTGAATTGTTATTTAGTTATTTTTTCCTAGAGGAAGGTGATTTTGGAGGATGGTCACAGTTCCCAATAGGCATTGTACCATAATAAGAACAAAATATACTATGACCAGAAGTGTAAATTCTGGTTATTAGGAATGAGATGTGATGTTGTATATGTTATGTCTCAATGTTTCACTTTCTAGATGATTAAAGTTGAGAATTAGAGACTTGATGTCGTACTTCAATCTCTTTCCATGCTGATTAGTTGTGGAATGATATCTCAATAGATTTAAGTGTGGTGTTGTTTTATACCCCTTGAGGTATGAATGTTATATTGGTTATGATTGATATTCTGATTAAATAAAACCTAATTTTTTCTAATCAAATACATAATAAATGTGGAATACCTTGGATTCCTAAATATTTGGAATTTCAAGAAACTACATAGGGATCCATCTTTAGTTGTATTAATTAGGGATCCCCAAATCAAATCATGTTTTATAGAAAGTCCTCTAAAATACAACATGATCCAACATCAAGCTTAGTCTAGATTAAAATACATAGCGAGTTTTTAAAACTAAGTGGGACATCCAAATTCATGGTGGCATTCTTTGGGAATGTTTCCATGATTTTGGTAGTTCATTGGACACCCATTTGGTTCTAGTTGAATTTCTATAGGAAAATATTTACCAGTTGTCAATTCAAATATCCCCATTTATGCATTATATGTTTGACCTTACTGGTCTCCCCTATACTTGAATGGGGTGGGTGATAATTATTTGGTAATAATATGTTTAGAACAATTGATGATTATAAAAATTTGTACCATCATGAAGAAAATGACGAAGACTCAAATCCACCACCTTTCTTAAGACTAATATTGATGTCATCCCTTTAAATTATAAGTTGGGGAGTAGTTTTTTTGATATTGTTTCCTCGGTTGGGACTCTAGTCGATTGAGAGATTGGGGAATATTCCCATGAGATATGTGGTACCATTAGTGATAACTGAAAGGATTGGAAAAGTGGAATACCAATTGTAATTATCTCCTCCTTTGATATATATCTATGATGGGTTCAAAATATCATGAAAGATAATATATAACCCATATCCCTATAATGTTTTAGAATGTAAATATATATATGTGGATCCTCATTATTCAATAACCATGTATCCATTTTGGATCATCTATTCGATTTTTTTTTAATTTTTTGGAAGTCTATATAGTTGGTTTGAGTTTTATGGAATCACGGGAAAAACTCTCACTAGATATGGGAACATGAATATGGGATGAAAGAGAAATTACTTCAATTTTGTTTGAATATATCACCTTTTAGCTAACATTATGGGGATATTAAAGAGTATGGTTGGGTTTTTTTATCACACCCATTGTAAAGACAATAATGTTTTAAAATGAAATTTTCCTTTCATTGATTAAATACCTCATCAAGTAATGATGTAATAGAAAATTCATGCACCACATTGGTAATTTTGGACTGTTATATGGTCATTAATTTTAAAATAATTTCAAATATCATAACCATTGAAAATATATCCATTTAAGAGTGATTATATAATTAGTATATGTAAAGGTTGTGATAAAGTTCAATGGAATCAAATGGAAAAAGTGATGGCCTCAGACAATAGGATTGTTCCCTATAAATACAATTTTAAAGAGAATTTTAGGGATCTATTTATGTTATTAATATTTTTATAACTTATTATATACTAAATTTAATTATTTTTAATTAAATTTTCATAATTTGTGTGAAATGTTAATGTTTAAATATTAAATATAATTTTAGAGGACTATTTGTATTCATCCTGAGTCAAGTATGTTTATTATTTTAAGAATAAATCTACCCCTACTCATCCATATTGAATTATTATTATTTTTGAGGGTTACTTACACAAATTAAAACATTTCATTAGAAGGGACCAGTGGCCAAATAGTCTATATAGAAGGTCATATAGTCCACACAAGAAGACCCAAAGAATCTGTGATGAAACTGGACCATCCATGATGATTGAGTTTCTACTCTAAATTACAAAGCCCAAATTTTATGAAACTCCACCATATGTTCGTTATTATATATAATAATCATGTATAAAAATTTTTAGTTCCATATACAAGAACAATGGCCCAACTGATGCATTGAAGTCCAACCCACCACACAGGACAAGAATTAAAATCCATACACTATTCATGACATTGATTATGATCTACTAATCAAAAAAAATATGATGTTTTTCAGTATGAAATTTTAGATATAGGAGGCCACTTTTATTGAATAATTAATTCGGATTTTTAGGCATCTTACTATTCAAAAATCCATTCACATTTCAGCCATCAAAAGATAATTGATAGATATGGAATGTTTAACATTGTTTCAATAACGCACCATATCTATGGTTCCATAAGTCCAAATTTCTCCATATTTTTAGATTAGTCGAAAAAAATTATTATATACTTCTTTAAATAATAGGATATCTTTAGTATCAGATTTCTGGATGGACAAAATGGAGATTTGTGTGTAAGGGAGATTTGGAATGAAACCACTCAACCTCTTTGGGATATAAATACAATCACTTATTCTCCTTGAATGTCGTTGTCATTTCAGCACTTAAGGATGAGTTATGGCATGACCAGATCCTTTCAATGGGTATGATAGGACTTGCCTTGATCTTTTTTCAATAATAGATACCTCACATAAACTTTTATTTTCATTCTCCTTTTAATTTGTTTACAATTTTATTTGTGTAAGACGTTTTCAATTCCATTTTAATTTTAATAAATGTATCTTCATAATTTTCTATTTTAATCATACAATCTCTATTAAAAAACCTTAATAATCTTAAAATAGTTAAAATTCATGTTCAATACTCTTCTCTTCTTTCACTTTCTCATTCAATCTGATATTTGTTTTTTATTCTCATCACCATTCGCGTGTGTGTGTTCAATGCACAATGCTTTTCTTATCCCGTTATTTTCCTTATTTTTATAATTCATAATTATAAATATAATAAAAAAGATTATTAATCATATTAATGGCTGATTAAATCTACCATTTTAGTGAGTTAAAATGATAGAGGCGTCTTTTGAACATCATAAGAATCACAATAGCCAAATAGCCTCTCATTACCCTTACATTAATCCAAATTTTCAAATCCCCTCTTATACTATGAAAACATTTTCTTTGATATCCACATTACAAGACCTATACCTTATCCCACCGTATATCTACATGGATATTTAGTGCACTATTTATTGGAATTTATTTGTGGGTGGAATGGATTTAATTTTGGGTGCCCTTTTATTGATTTTTAAAATATTATAATATGTTTGAGGGAAAGCATACATTTTATTGTGGTAGAGAGGTTATCATTTAGTGGGTTTTGTTAATGTGTATATTCTTATAAAATATAGTTTAAGTTGTATTGAAAAGTGTTCAAAAAACCTAAAAAATCAAAAAAAAGGCCAAAAATAGAATGGCTTGTGTCTTGAGTGGGTCAAAAATCTCTCTTCCTCAACCTTTGAACTAATTATAACTATTACAGTTAGTGTCATGAGGAGATCAATCATGGGTTGTGATATGACTGTGAGATCATTTTCAAGTACAACATTCAAAAAAAATTTAAAAAATGAACGAGAAAAAGAACACTTGCATTATATATTCTTATGTCATTGGGAGAAGTGTTGTGTTTTGTAAAATTTCCATCATGTCTTTCACTAAATATTTTATTTCACTTTTTTGTATTTATTCACACAATTTTTCCATTTTAAATATGTTTTTTTCATTTCTTTCCTTGTTTTATCTCAAAATTTTGTGCATTTCTTTTTCCATGTTGGTGTTTTACCCATATTTCTACTCTTTTGAATACTGAATTCTTAACGTCCCATAACCATAGGAAAACCCCTCCAAAAGACCTCTTTATTCTTGTGGACTTTAATATATGGAAATGAAGCTGGGAGATCTTTCAAACTCTATGATTTTCACTTTTATTTAGTGAAAGAGTGAACCTCCAATAATGAATTTTATCATCTTGGGAGGTGTGAGTTTTGAGTGTCTACATTTTCCATTTCTATGTTTGATCATGAAAAAAGAGTGGTTTTTGGAACATTGTTTTTGTAAAAATTTTACATGGAAATGAATATGGATGAGTGGAATATTCTAAACCTCCCTTGATTGGTGAAAAATTTTATTATTTGTTGGCGAGTGAGAATGATTTTATAATTTTTTTTATATTTTTTACACATGAGGACATGCACAAGAATATGTGTGTGGTATTTTACATTATTAATATTTTCATAACATATTATATACTCCTTTTACTGGTTTTATATGATAATTTTTGTGAAATATTAATGTTTACATATTATATATAATTTTAGAGCACTATTTGAATTCATCCAGACTCAGATTTTTTAATAACCCTCACCCTAATTTTTCAAATACCATGATTCTTATTTTTCAGGTTACTTATTCAAATTAAAACATTTCATTAGAAAGAAACTGTGTCCAAATAATCCATTTAGAGGGTCGTATGGTCCACCCAAGAAGACCCAAAGAATCTACAAGGAAACTGGACCAGCCATGATGATTGAGTAACTAGTCTAAATTCGGAAGCCCATATTTATGAACCAACACTATATGTTCATGATTATCCAAAATAATTGTGGATAAAAATTTGAATCTATGACTACACAAACAATTGGCCATACAGATTCATTGAAGTACAACCCCACATTCTAGATGGGAATTAAAATCTAGACTTTATTCATGACATTTCTCATGATCTAGTAATCAAATAAAACTGGAATTTTTTAGTGTGAAAGATGATTTATAGTTGGCCAACATTGTTGAATAAAGAATTTTTATTTGAAGTCATCTTCATATTCAAAAATCCATTCACTTTTCAGCCATCGAAAAAGAATGGATTGAAAGGGATAGTTTAACATTGTTTTTGAAAAACACCGTAACTTTAGCTCCATAAGTCCAAATTCCTACAAATTTTAGATCTATAGGACAATGTTATTGTCTATAACTTTTAAGAATAGGATATCACGAGATTTAGCTGTTTGGATAGACAAATTATTGATGCAAGTGGAGGGGAAGATTTGGAATGGAAACAGTACACCTTCTTGGGATATAAATACAACCCCCTCTTCTAGTTGAATGTGGTTAGAATTTCAGCACTTAAGGGGGATGCTTGGAATTACTATATCCTTTTCAAGGGCCTGATAGGAGTTTTCTTGATCTTTTTTCCACAAGATATACCTATCCTCCAATTTTATTTTCACTCTCCTTTTTTATTTTTAACTGTATTTTTGTAAGGTATTTTCAATTTCATTTAAATTATAATGATAGTTTCTTCTTTATATAATGTCTTAATAATCCACTCTATATTCATAAATATTAATACTCTTAAAACTGTTTTCCTCATGTTCAATCCCCTTCCCTTATTTTTCTTTCTAATTCAATATAATGTTCGTTTTAAATTCTCATCATCGTTCGTCTGTGTGTGTGTGTGTTTGATTCTCAACTCTTTTCTTATCCCTTTATTTTCATTATTTTTATTATTCATAATCATAAAATCAATATCCATATTAATAATCATATTAATGGTTGAGTAAATATTCCATTTTTGTGAGTTTAAATTTAGGGATGTTATGTGATTGAGAGTATTTTATCGATGAGTATTCTTTAATTTAACATTGTGTATGTTGGACTTAACATGTCATGGATTAATGAAATATTTTTTTAACATATGGATTCCATGGATTATTGGAACCATAAATACACTACCACAATAAATTACTGATTGATATTGTAATCCTACATAATTCAATGATTGGATTAAAGCATTATCCCTTTGGAATTCCAATCATAATAAACTTGTGACATGAGTGTTAATTTAATGCAATATAAAGAAAAGATCAAATATATTACAAGATTAACTACCTATTGATGAACTCAAACCAATATTTATCATATTATTAATGAATGCTAATCAATAAATAAATTAAATTATTCTATACAAACAACCCCCCCCCCCAATCAAAATATAATAAACAGAAAAACATCAACTATCAAAATGTATCATCACCGAGGATTCGAGCTGAGTGTTGCGATACACATTAGCAGAGCACCAGAACATTGAATGGTATATATGAAACAATTGAACATTAATTCAAATGGTGTTGTTTCTAGGTTTGGTGGATTAAATAGTCATACATTTTTGGTTATTGTTAAAAAAAAAATTAAAAAAATTAAAAAAAATCAATGAAAAAACCCACCTTCTCATAAAAATCCTAAACGAAAAAAACAAACAAAAACCCACATTACACTTTCTTCCAAAATCTCTATTAAGTCCACATATCTTCCCAAACAATCCGTTGAATTTTATTGACCGTGAAATTGAGATAACACTTCGCCAACTTAGGAGGAACATTAGGGATAATCAAATAATTCAAGAACCAATCCTCATCCAAACAGTTGAATTAGAAATTACCAATCCTAGGGATCAAACACTTAAAGAAAATTATAAACATGATATGAATTACTACCCCATGGTATTCAATATCCAAACTGAGATGTTGAATATGGAATCAAATCAGGTTTGATCATTCCTTTTCTCACTAGCTGACACTTCTAAGTCATGGATTTACTACCTATCTACAGGTTCCATAACCACATAGAAGGACATGAACACACTCTTCATTGAGAAATTATTTCCTCATTCTCGTACAGCTTCTATTTGAAATAAAATTATTAGTATCCATCAATATCAAAATTAATCACTCCATGAGTAATGGTTGAGGTTCTAAAATAATGTTTCAACCTACCCACAACACCAAATCCCTAACCAAATATTGATCAAAAACTTTTATGAGGGTTTATTGGCTATGGAGAGAACACTCATTGATGCCATAAGTAGCAGTTCTCTTATTGATAAGACTCCTGCAGCTGTAGGAGATCTAATAGGTAACATGGATGAAAACACACAACAATTACATACCTTAGAACATGCTCAAGTCAAATAACCCTAGGATCGTCAGTTAATAAAGACGAACAAAATGATAGAGTGGATGAGTGAACTCACAGGTCTTGTACGACAACAATCTATGGCATCCCAAGACCAAGCCTCATATTCTCCACAATCAGTATTACGCAGACCTATTAATAATTTTGGATTCTGTAGTTCCCCATCCCATCCAACTAACACAAGTCCACAACTTCATGATGATCAATTTGATTCATCCAGACCAATGGAGATCACTGTATTATATGCTCAGCAGAACCCCAATATTTATCAAATTGTTCAATAAATCTTAATAATCCAATCAATTCAATTAATCTCTCCACCCCCCCCCCCCAATTAAAAAACAATCAACATAAAACAATCGACTATTAGAATGTATCATTTCTAAGGATTCTACCTGAGTGCTTCTGTACACATTTGCAGAGCACCAGAACCTTGAACGGTTGATATGTGAAAATCAACTGTTCTTTCAGATATCATAACTGGGATTTTCCCTTGATCAAACCCAATATGATATTTAAAAGCTAACACAAATAAGAAAATATTTATGGGGGACGTTCATTCTCATTAAGATCACAAATGAAACCATGTATGCGGAACCACCCCAATAAAATATCACCATCACACACCTTTCCATTAGGGCAATCACAAGTGTAATAAAGGGATATGTATCTAGGTCATAATCATATGAATTTTTATATATTTTTTATTTTTAATAAAATAATTATTATTTTTATCATTTATTATTTTTAATCATTAAATTATTTGATAATTATTTTGATAAAAATTAGATTTTTATACAATGAAACATAAATTGAAATTTAATGAAATGTATAGATTCAATAACTACACTATATATTAATGAAATAAATAATTTTTTAAATAAATTATATTTTTAAAAAATATAATTGTTAAATAATTTTTAGAAATGTATAATATAATTTTTAGAAATCAAAAATATTTTTTATAAAAGCCAAAAAAATGTTATTGTAAAAAACAATAATTTTAAAGAAATATAGATTTTGTATTTAAAATTGTTTTTCCTTATATTTATAGTGTTATTTCTCTAATATAAATAATATTTTATTTAAGCAGGACACTATAATTATTCAAATGTGATTTGTTTCATAATTTTTCTTGATAGTCATATTTTTTGGTCAAAATTAAATACATTATAAATATATAGTTTTTATTATGAAATCCTAAAAAAGTGATTTAATATATTCAATACATGTATAAACTAATAAATATATATTTTACATTTAAAATTACGATTTTTAGGTTGTTCGATTAATTTCATTAATTCTTAATGAATCCCCCAAAACCTTTATTATATTTTAAGGATTTAAAATAAATTCTTTATAAACACAACCCACATTCAAATTAAGAAGGTTTTTATTTGAAATATCTCGGTTATTAAACTTATATAATAATTAAGACCACTTCACATTTTCAAAAACCATGGGTAGAAACCATGTTGTTTTTTGATAACATTATCATATTGAGTCCAAAACCAACATTTACAAATTAATTAATAATTTCCTCTCATTTGCGATACTATCCTTAAAAAATATCATTCATCTTCACTAAAAACCATTAGATCATGAATATGATATTACCTTCTCTATTTATATCCCTCCCATGGTTTCCTAAATCTACTAATAAACTCCTCCAAAGATTTTGTATATACCCTTTAAAGGTAAGAGATCCAATCATTTCCCCCTTTATTAATGCACCTCATTTAAATTGAGCCATTTTTTTCATTTTTTTCAAGTTGGTATATACTCTAACACACCCCACATACATACATTATTAATTACAAGTGATTATTTTCCCCTTTATCAATAATTTGCCTCTTCCATTAATCATTATTTACCACCTTTATGCTGTAGAAATTATCATAGGATTTTTACATGCCAAAATTATGTATTAGAAATACCCATCACTATTTACACTAATGTTTATTCACCTATAAATACCTATCCTTAATTTATTGGGGAATTAAATGTACTTATCCCATACTACTTGATCATGGGATTAAATATGAATAAATAGTTCCTTATGTTTAATGATCTAGGTGGAACACATGAGCATGTACATATTATCAAAGGCGTAACCAAATAGCACTCTGATGTGTTGGGTAATGTTTTAGTCTAATCATAAATAATGTGTATGAGTAGTGATTAAATCAATCCCATTATGGGAATTTTTATAAAATTTTATTATATATTGGTTATTATATATGACCTATAATTATGTTTTCATCTTTACTGTTGTCACAACATTCCCATGTTCTCTTTATGCAATTATGATTTATCATGCATTATTGGTCAAGATTATTATTCTCACCACTCATATATTACCTTGATATGAATCTTTTCTCACATTTACAACTTCATATTATGAGATTCATAATTAATTCCCCTAATAGACATAATACCTCACAGTTTCTTATGTATGATCCCAGATTATCCCATGTAGTTTTATAAAGAAATTGAATCTTATATCATGCCTTATTATTATAGATTATGATTCTCACCCCTCTCATATTACCATGATATTTACCTTATCTCACATTTACTCCTTTATCTTATGTTATTATTTATTTATTCCTTTAATATGTATTATAGCTCACCCCTTTTTTATGTATGTGACCAGATTATCTTGTGTATTTTTATAAAGAAATGGATTTTTAGGAGTATGTTAATGAAATTTACAATAATTTTGTTTTATCTACGTATCATGTTGATGTTCTATGTACCTAATTTCCCGAATTCACTAGGATTCATGATATTCTGGGATAGTATAATGTGTACCTTTATTTAATAAATCCTAAAGTAAATTGTATTAAAATAAAGGTAATCATAGTTAGAATCAGAGAAGTGTATTTTTTTCTATATTTCATTAGAAAAATCATGTAAAATTCTTAGGTATATGTTTAAACAAAGTTAAAAATGCCTAAATTTTTGTAAATTTTGGATTATTTGGTTTATGGGAAAATAAATCTTTATTTGAATACTACGAGTGGATGTGGATTTTTCGCAAATGTACATAGTGTTAATAACCCCCAAAAGAGTGCATTGACCTAGAAAAGATCATTACATGGTTTATTAAAATAGGACTTACTAAAAAATTGTTCTGACACTCCTAAGGTATATGATTTGGTAAATTCACAAAATTTATGTGAACCATTATTAATGGAATAAAAAACACCCATAATATATTAAGTTAGGAAATAATACATGGATAATATAAATTGAGTACATGAAATTCATAGCTGAATGGATATATATAATTTATGATTTATTCCATTAATGTTCACGGTTTCCAAATTATTTGATAAATAATTTAAAAATAATAATATATAATTGTCCCCATTTATCATAATGTTTCATTAAATTAGAGAAATTGGGTTGACAACCAATGTGATGAGAATTGTAAAAGATACCTAAATGAGATTTCCAACTCGGTGGTAGTAGGAATAGGTTACTTCATGATAATAGATTCTTAATTAAATCATGTTTTAAACAAAAACCTGAATTAGGAATAATTCCCAAACCCCCAAACAATGATCAAGTTGCACTCGATACCTTTAATTAAAAAATGCCTTTGAGTTTTAGTTGGTATTTTGATCCATTAATCATGGAACAATGTATATTTTCTATTGATATTATCTTATACATCCATCAATTATCTACGAAAGATATGGTCATTCAAGTTATTTATCATATAGAAGGATAAGCTGATAAATGGTGCAATTTGGCCCAAAATATAAATCTCGAGGAGGATATTGAAGTAGTAGAGTGGAAGGAATTCAATAATTTTTTTTTCAATAAAAATATTTTTGTTACACTCTTTGAATAAAAAGGTAGTGTTACTTTATTATCCTCATGGAAGAGGATGAAGAATTCGTCAGGTTATAGAAAATAAACGTCACAATACATTGATGATACACCTATTAAATTATCATTACCCCTAAAAAAATTGAACACTTCATTGGTGGGATGAATCCAACTATATGAAGAGCCTCATCCATTTTGGACTCGGATAACTATGAATAAATTGTCCAATGTTCCCTCGAAGTTTAAATGGAGATAAATGAATCTCAAGGTTATCATGGGGATACGAAGTATAAAAGGGAGATTCATTATGGAGGTAAAATGGAGAAATATAATGGTTTATACAAATCCCAACAAACCACATTTCAAAAGTGTGCGAATAAGCATACCTGAAATTTCATAAGGGGGAAGATGGAATTATTTATATGTGTGAAGGAAGACTACCAAGACATATAATGGTGATTTGAAAAACCAACAAATTTTATTGAAGAAATAAATACTCCAATAAAACCCCAGAATATAGTATAGTGTTTCAATTGCAAGGAACATCAGAATTATGAAATCCAATGCTCTAATAGAGGGTTTTTAGATGAAAATCAATGATAATAACCTATATGGATGGAAGGGAAAACTTATTCCATTACAATTTCTAAGGAGGATCCTACAAATATAGTGATGAAAAGTACACTAATTATTTATTCAAGGATAAAGAAATCCGTTTCTTATTTTGGTTCAATGAATTATTTTATATCTCTCTCGTTCAGTATAATTATTCAAGCACCACCAAAAATCATGGAAATAGAGAAATCAAAGAAAAAAAAGAAAATTGGTGCATCTGACATATATAAACCCCCCATTGTCAAAAATTATGGATTGAACTTCCCATAGAACCTTTTTATACTTCATTTAGCGTAATTTGATTAAATTCAATCCATGGAAGTGATTTCCTTATATAGATCCAACAAAAATTTATGAGATAAGGAAATCAACCATTGTATAAAAAGCCACCCTTTGATTTTATACAAGTGTAAGTAGAATGATGAACCTCATTTAGTATCATCATCTCAAGAATGTATATTATTTCTCTATGATTAATCATATCAAGCTCAATTGATTGATACTAAAGAAAAAAATCACACTCGATTACATTTCTAATATATGGGAATTCACTAATGTGCTTCTGGAAGAATTGTATAGTCATTATATTAGTTCGAGATGTTGAATTTTCAATAAATATTATACATATAGATTTACCAATATCTAAGACTCTATATAAAATGGGTCTTGTTGAACATAAGTATATGAATAAGATATTATTGGAGAATATATATAAAGGTTTCATATGTCCAACTACTTCACTATGGGGTGAACCAGTCTTCTTTATCAAGAAAATAGATGGGTTAATGCACCTATTAATTTATTATCATTAACTCATAAAGTTCATGATATATAAAAAGTATCCCCAACCAATGATCAATAACCTTTTTGATTAGGTACATGGATTATAATAATTCTCTATGGTGAATTATTAGTCAGTTCATTACCAAGTAAAGGTAAATTAAAAGGATATCTATAAGTCTATTTTTCAAACAGGGTATCTAAATTATGAGTTCATAATTATTCCAATTGGACACATTAATTCTAAAATGTTTTTTATGGACTTGATAATTAGGGTCTTCAGGTATTATCTCAAAATGTTTATTGTAGTCTTTGAAGATTATATTCTTGTCTACTCTAAATTAATAGTGGAAAATGAGAATAATTTAAATTAAATTATTTAGACATTGAGAAAGTAAAATAAATTTGTAATATATAGTAAATTTTAGTTTTGGATGGAGTGAGTAACTTTATTTGGACCTATTATCACCAGTAATGTAATATATGTAGAACCTTATGAAATTGTGGCAATTGAATTATTTACAAGGACACCATCTATGATAGAAATTCAATGTTTCCTTGAATTTACTGGGTACTAAAATCAATTTTTGAAAAAATTATCATGAATTTTAATCTCACTATCCAACAATTTTCAGAAGGGAAGCATGTTTCTCTAGACTAATGAATGTAAAGACATTATTAAAGAGATAAAGAAGATTATAATCCCTGCACCTATACACAAATTTCTCACTAGTTCGGAATAATTTGTGATCAAAACTAATGCATCCAAAAAGGTCTTAGGTTTTTTACTCAGGGAAGATAAAAAAGTGATTGACAATTACCCCAACTAACTACATGTCAATGAGAAAAACTACCCAACTCATGAATTACAATTTGTTGTAGAGATCATCATATTGAAGATATTGTGACATTACCTCTATGTAGAATGGTGTGAATTATATATAAGGATCATAAAATCCTCAGTTATATATTCATACTAAATGATCATAACAAATTCAAATGAATATGGTTAGGGATAATCAAGAATTATTATTCTTCAATGCATTACCATCCTGGGAAAGTAAAAATAGAGGAAGATGATCTAAGTAGAAAGGATCCCACAACTCTATCCATGATGAGGATTACAAGGGATCCATTTTTTGGACATTAAAATGATGGATATAAAAATAATAATAGGACATTCATCCTAACTTTATCAAATGATGGATTATCCATCAATTCTTGAAAGGATCAAGGTGGACCATAAATATAATGAGGTGATATACAAGAATGTAGTGAATTTTTCTGAGTTCAACATTTCTAAATATTTTGTTAAATGGGTTGGAACATAGAAATGTGGCCCATAAATAACTATATCTTAAGAGGGAACTTATGGATGATGATCACAGCTCATACATTTATATTCATCTAGGATGCACAAATAATTATAGATACTTGGTGAAAAAATTATTTTGGGATAACTTGAAGAGAGAGAGGGAGATTTTAGATTTTGTGTTTTCACACTTGGTATGACAACATGTCATTGCTAAGAAACATAAGTCTAAGGGTATGATACAACTATATCCTATACTATTATATAAATGGGAAATAATAACCATGAACTTTATAATAGGAATCCATTGGGAATCAAAAATAAATTAATCCATATGAGTGTTATTTGATCATCTTACCATGTAAGTGCATTTCACTACTATATAAGAATATTTACCTATAAACCAAATTAATAAGATAAAAATAAGGGATGTTGTAATACTATATGTTGTTCCATCACTATTGTATCTGATAAATATCAAAGGTTTACTTCAATGTTTTTTTAGAATCCTTCAGTTTGTATTGGATTCTGATATAATCCACAATACAACCTACCACCCTCAGATTGAAGGTTTTCTTGAAAGGATCCTTCAAAATTTGTAGGATATACTGAGATCATATTTAATTGATTTACAATTATGTTGGGATTAAAACCTTCCACTAGTGGAGTTTTCATATAAGAATAGTTACCATTATAGCATTAAAATGGAACCTTATGAAGTTTTTTTATTGGAAGAGATGTTACACTCTGACATTATAAGATGAAGTTAGAGAACATAAGCTGAATGGGACTAGATATTATTAAATAAATAATAGATAAGGTTCCAATCACTCATCTTAATATGATATCTGTACAAATTCAACATAAAATCTATGAATAAATTTGTTTATGTAGTCAATAATTTGATATCATATATAATGTCTTCCTTCCGATATTTCCCATTAAGAAAATAATAAGGTAAGGGAAGAAGGAAATTCTTAGTCCAAGATACATTGACCCTTTTGATATCCTTTATTACATCGAAGTAGATGACTATTGACTATAACTCCCACATAACTCATCCAATGAACAAGATGTTTTCCATATACCCCACTTGAGAAAGTTTATGATAGACCCCTCACATGTAATGAATCCAAATGCGACACCATTGTAGAATGATCTTTCATATGAGGAGAAAACAAAAAGGATATTAGATCATAGATACATGGTTATATGAATCAAGACATGTCACTTAATTTATGTGTTGTAGTGAAACCAATGTTTTGAGGAAGTGACTGCGAAAAATAAGATGTGATTAAATAGAAGTAATCACATCTATTTTAGTGTATGAAATAAAGATTTCGGGCGTGAATGTTTTGAAGGGGGAATAATGAAATGAACCAAACTTTTATAAATGAAATTCAATTTTTTAGTGATTAAATTCCTCATCAATTAATGAAGTTATAGAAAAAACAAGCACTATTTTGGTTATTTTGGACTATAATATAGTCTGTCTAATTTAAAGGCCATTAATAATCATAACTATAAATAATAAACTTTCTGAATAGTGATCATATGACTAGTATATACAAAGGGTTGGGATAAAGTCCAATTGGAATAAATGGATGAAGTGATGGATTTGGCCTATAAGACCCTAACATATGAATCCCATTTAGAAGATCATCTGATGGAGATATAATCATTTGGATTTGACCATGATCAAACCTAATATGAGATTCAATAACTAAGGCGAAAACAAAACAACTTTGGGAGAAGTTCAATGTCCTGAATATCACATCCCAAAGCATGTGCGTTGAACCACTACAATAAAATTCCACCATCGCAAACCATAGCCTTTGGGAATTCACTATTTTTATAAAGGTAAATGTATCGAGACCAAAAAGTATTAATTTTTGAATTATTTATTTTTAATAAAAAAATTCTGTATTTTTACTTAATTATTATTATCATTACATTCCAAATGGTTAATTAATGAGTTTGATAAAAATTAAATTTTGATATGATTACCAAAAATATTAATTTCCAGAAATATATAGTTTCAATGAAGACACCATATTTTAATGAATTCAAGAATTTGTTAAATAAATGATATTTTAATAAAATATTATCATTAAATAATACTTATTAAAGTATAACATTATTTTATAAAGTCAAAAATAATTTTTATAAGGGTCATAAAATTATTATTCTAATGAAAAGGTAATATTTTTCAATAAATGTGGATATTTTATTTAAGAATGTAAATTATAAAAATTAGGGAATAATTTGTGTAAAAAAATATTATTTTTGAAATCATCATATTTAAATTATCCAACAATGATTATTTCATAATTTATTTTTCTCACAATATAATTTTTGGATCTAAATTTAATACGGTATAAATATAACCTGTGTATTAATACATTAAAATGACTAAAAAGTGAAATAATATATTGCATAAATTGTATCTATGACCAAATATATATTTACCCTTTAAAATAATGTGTTTTATGGTTATTTGGTTAATTTTCTAAACCCTTAATGAATCCTCCAAAACCTATATTATATTTTAATCTTTTAAAATCATTTCTTTGTAAACATGACTCAATACCAAATCACCATGGGTATTATTTTAAATAGATTGATTCCAAAACATGTAAAATAAATAAAAAACCCTTAACATTATCATAAAAATGGTAAAACCCATGGGAATATTTTTGGGTTTTTTACTTTATCATAGAGAGTCTAAAACCTATGTTTGGAAATTAAAAAACAATTATCCTTTATTTTTCATTGTAATCCATCCCAAAATCCCATTAATCTTCACTCAAAAACATTAGATCATCGCTATAATCTACACATACCAATCTAGAGACCTACCAAGGTGTCCCCAATCTCTTCAAAAGCTCCAACAATGCTCTAGGAAATACCATTTTAAGGTATGTGATCCTATCATTATCTATATTAATCATGAAACTTTTTCACTTTATGCCTTTTTTCAATTTTTTCACATTGGTATATTTTCTCACACATCTCTATTACTTTCCTTATTCATTATAAGTGATTTTATACCCCTTTCTCTCTCATTAATCACTACTATGAATTATTATGTACCCCTGATATGGAATCAAAATTATCATATGATTTTTCCATACCCAAATTTTTTATTGTGAATACTCTTCATCCATTATACTCAATGTTATTCACTTAGATATAATTATAATTTTTTTATTTGGGAATTACATGTATTTAATACATACTCCCTAATCTTGCGATTAAATTTTATGAAATATTTTTTAATGTTTAATGATCTATGTGTCCTATATGACAATGTGAATATTATGATGGGTGTGCCCAAATAGAACTCCAATGTATTTGGTAATGTTTTAGTATCAAGAGACATCATTTATAGGATTACAGATTAAAAATAATCAATTATGGGACTTTTTCTACACTGTTATGATGTTTTGGTATCTAGAATTAACTTATGTTTATGAAGTCATGTTCAATGTTGTCTCCACATTCCCATGTTTCCTTTATTCTATCAAGTTATATAATTCCTTATTGTTCAATATTACTATTCTTACCCGTCTAATCTTACATTGGTGTGCCTACTGGCTCACATGTACTACTTTAACTTATGATATAATTTATTTATTACCTAATTGGATTTATAGATCACCCATTTTTATATATGTCCATAGGTTATCCCCTACAATTTTAATAGTGGATAGAAATTTGTGGACCATGTTAAAGAAATTTTAAATAATTGTGTTTTATTCATGTATCAAGTTCCAGTGTTCTATACCTATTTTAAAAAAATACACTAGGCTTCATGATATTTTGGGTTTGTAAAATGTGTTACATTATGTAATACATCATGAAATAAAGTGTATTAAAATATTTTTTTTCATAGAAATGATTATATTTTGGTGTTATTTTATGAATTTTATTTATTTATTTGTATTTCCTTTTCATTTTTGACTATTCAACCAGGAAAATATGTTTTAAAAAAAAAGTTTGTGCGGAAATTTTTTCTTATGATGAGTAGTAACTATGCATAAATTGTGAGACACCCAATGAAATCATAGTAAAGTTAGTTTTCAATGTTTGAAAATATTTACTCAAACCACGCAGTCTCTCTAGGAACCCATGAAACTAATATTGGGGATTTTAGGAAGCCACATGGCTGGTTCAAGGTATGTAAAACTGTATAGAAAAACCATGTTGACTATCCCAAAAATTAAAATTTGTAAAATTATGTATCTACATTTCTTAAAATTAAATCTCCATATCCTTTTTATTTACCGCCCTTGACTCCCAACACTACCCTATGCTAGAGACGCTTTCCACTCTCTCTCTTGGTTAGATTTTTGGTGGTATTTTGGATTGGCTATTCAAGAATTCCTCATGTAAGTCTCTGATGTCCCATCCCTTTGGCCTTCTTTATTCATTTCTCTCAGTATCCCTTATCTAAGGTCAACTAGACCAAGGTTTTGGGGATTCCTGAACCTGGTGTTGTAGGTTTTGATATTCATTATTTTTTCATGCTTCTCTAGTATTCATAATGATGTAATATCTAGATTTCATCCTTAATCTATTGATTTATCATGGATAAAGGTAGGTGTATTTGTAGAAAATTCGTGATTTAGGAAACAAATGTGTTTTCCATTCTATGAAAATACGGTTATAAATATTTAAAGCTATATTATTGTAGTTTCGACATTCAAGGATTTTTCTTATGATTTTTTTTATTTTACCCCCATATTTGATAATTAAATTTGTTTGAAAGGATTTAATTATATATTTTATTAATCATTTATGGAAATACCTTTTTAAGCAGAATTATTAATCTATGAAATTGAATAGGTACGTTGGATGATGAGTTGTTAAGCGGGGTAGACTAGTGTTAATTATCACTTTAAAAACATACCCAGAAACTAAAATAAAGACGTCAAAAATGTGTCTACCACTGGGGGAGGGGGTTAAAACAATGAGATATTTTTATAATTTCACTTATCATATAATAAAATTCAAAATAAATATTTTAGTAACAGTACTATCACCTTTATAACTCATCCTCACTTGTATTAGAAGCTTAGAAAATAAATTATTACACCCAAGATTTTGAAAGGTTCACCCAAAATGTAGGAGACCAAATCCATTATATGTTGACTAAAATAGACACATGGATATCAACTATATAATTAGGTGAATATAACGAGACAACAACTTTCAAGACCATAATTTCTCTTGAAAAATATTATACCAGCTACCACCAGTTTAAAAGTTTTTATTATAATCTTGATCCAATGTAATTTAATACATGGATGACGCTCACAAAAAATTATATAGAAAATATCTATCTGAAATGTTTATTTTGTTCCACTCTATATGTTACACCTATTATGAGTTCTTCTCTGTCTTACAAACATGGGTTAGATGCACTCTGTTCGATTGCTCTATCTAGTAGTTCTATCTGGTGGCCCTATTCATTATCATTACTTTAACCAAGTATTTCCTTATAAGGATACCCATGTTTAGAAAAAATAAAAAATTTCCCTACATTATAATTTCATCAACCAAAATTCAAAAATAATTTATCCCTTTTTATAGGTATAGTGCCCGTAAGAACTAAGTAGGAATGATATCCAGTTTGAATTTTCCTACTGAACTAATTTTTTTAGAAGTATTGAAATCTTCTAAATGTTTTTATTAAAATATATTCATATGAACTTATTTAAATATCATCATCAAAAATTTACTTCAAATACTCCTTAAATAATATTATATTTATGCATGTTAAATTAATATCATTGCATAACAATAGTAAATGTCTTTATTTATTCAAAATCCACTCAAAACTCCTTAAAGTGTATGTTTATCTGGTTCCTTTATAAGAACTTCTCTATCTAATAGTAGTTTTCTCAATTCCCCTCGATCCATTCATCGTTATTTAATTGGATCGGTTTGTTAAAATCTAGCTTCTTATGTCTGACGTCTTTCACAATTTTCTTATATCCTATTGACGTACACAATTTTTTATACATTAATATGTACGATATGTTGGAAATCTTTTTCTTGATCATCCAATATTATCATTAACTTCTATATATTGCTTGGTCCTCTAAACCCACTCTAGTAAAACGTCATATAAATATACATTCAATGAAATTACATTTATTTTTCTAATTAATGTTCATCTAATGATCCCATTAAAGTATTTCTAAACTAAATTTAACAAAACTACATTTGATGGAAATTATAAATGTCTATATATTAAAACCTTACTAGTGACTCACTCTCTCTATCTAGTAAATCATCATACATATCCATCTGGTATCATTCAAATGTTTCATCTTTTTATGGACTTGAAAATTTTTTGTTTAATGATTCATATATTTCATTATCCATTAATCATTTTACACCTTTATTATAACATTTATTTCTTCATATATTTAACTTAGTGAATTTTAAACTCCAATATTATAGATTTATAAATTTCTATATCCGATGTTATTCTTACATATATATCTTAAACGAATTTATACTTTTAAATTGTGTATTTTCTAACATCTATAATTTATAACATATCTTATTACAAAATTTATTTTTCTTTAAAATTCCTATTAGAACCATTATGAACTTTTAGTAATAATGATGTTAAAAACATTTAGGATAAGTATAGAATATCTTGTGTTTATATGAGTACATAATAAAAAATATTTAGAAAGTTATTTTCCAATAAAAAATATTTCTACAAACAATATATTGAAAATGAACACAATAATCAATAAAAAATAAACCAAATGTGTCACGACCTGTCCTCGGGACCCGTGCCGTGACTACCCCAAGCCTTCCTTCCATAGGCCAGGGGTTGGCGACTGGCACCAAAGGCGTATATCTCATTAAAAGGGAAGGAATTGCATTTATTTAAGAAAACAATCACCATAGAGTATGCAAGCAGAAGTAAACACTAAGTAAACTGAGTAAAATAGTAAGTGATGGAAAGTAAATGGTCCATAATACAAACCCAAATGAAGAAAAGTACAACTGAAAAGTATGTACAGCAGCAGAAAAGTAAAGCAGCAACTCCGAGCCGTCCTCTGGTAATCCCACCTGAAGGGTGGTACAGATAGTCCCCTCTACTCCTCAGCTCTAGTCGTCCGCTCCGAGTACGTCTTGTCCCGTGATCCAACTCCAAGTACCATACAGCTCCACGAGCTCCCACCTTGATCAGCGCTGTCCGTTGTCTTCATCCAACACAATGAAGTGCGGGCATACCCCATGCATGGTGGAGTATATGCTACTTAGTAGGGACCCTGAGACCTCCAATGGTCTCCCAGAATCCATGAAGGATAACCCACAAAGGAAAGTTACAATCCCAAAGTATAAACCAACTCTACTTATGTATATGCCCATACATATACCTAAGTCATCAATTCTAGGTTGGCTCCAGCACACGAGCCCAAGTACAACCAAGTCCACACAAGAAAACATAACCCATTCCACATAGGAAATCACAAGCCAATCCACACAGGAAAACACAAAAATCATATCAATGATAATGATTGAAAGACAAAATCCAGCTCACACAGGTATACTTATTCATAAAATGATAAAGATGATCAGATGTAGCCACTGATTCATGTAAGCTGTCGGAACCACATAGGATACAAGACCAGCTAAGCTGTCGGACCCACAAAGGATACAAGACCAACTACTCTCTCGGACCCACATTGGATAAAAGTATAGAGTCTAATACTGCCGGACCCACATAGGATACAAGAACAGTAGTCAAGTACTGCCGGACCAACAGAGGATACAAGAACAGTAGTCATCACTGTCGAACCCACGGAGGATTCCAGTACGGTCGTCGTCACTGCCGAACCCACGAAGGATCCCACTACAGTCGTCATCGTCGTCGCAGTCACAGCTAGCTCTAGGGTTCCCGCACACAGCATGCTCGATTCTGAGAGGGTCAACTACAACAGCCAAGGGGGTCAATACATCAACTGACATAAAGTCCGGTGTTGATGTATCCCAATGTTACTTGTCATCAATAGGAACACAACGTGACAGACAACGTGTCAATCAGATGCTCGGTCTGAGAGTTATTGGATTTTTCATCCCAGGGGCCCGGTTGGTTTTTAAGTCAAAACCAACTCAACCATACTCCAAATGCATCCATACCTTGAGCGGAGTAAGCCAAAAGACCAGTCTCACTATGTGTAATCAAACAAAGTCGGCAACACATCAATTGGAAGTCTGGAGCTCATGTTATAAGTGTTTCTGCTCCGGGGGACCGGTTGGTTTCATGTTCAAACCAACCCGTCCATACCCAAAGTTCACCAAAACCTTGAGTGTAATATAACTAAATGACCGTATTGATCCAAGGATCACATTGAAACTGACGTTGTGTCGATCAGAGGTCCATAGATGATGTTATAGGCCTTTGAACGTAGTTGTCCGATTTTGGGGCGTTTTGGGCCCGGACCGACCCAGCCCATGGCCACCTGGGTCGGCCCAAACCGGGTCCGGGTCCGGACCATTAGGGCGCGGCCCAGCCCAGCTGGCACAGGGGTCTGGCCCATCACTAACGGCCTGGCCCGGCCCGGGTGGTCCAACCCAGCGCGACCGGTCAGCCCGGTGCGGGGCGACGCGCTGACCGGATGCGGGGGGGGGGGGGGGCTCTTCCCCCCTTTGTTTTGAAACGGCGACCCCCCATGTGGAGGGGCCTGCCTTTTCATCCGCAGGGGGTTACAACCACCAGAATTCCCATATCCGGCCGGCCGTAAAGGTCGGCTGGTTGTGCCGTGCGGGACCAGCTGGTCCCGCCTCCTAAGCATTGGCATCCGATGGTTCCGGCTGTGCTCCTCTGCACCGCCATAGCCTTAGGGCACGACCCCTGTCCGACCGACGTGGCACGATGGCGCCTCACGCCCCACCCCGACCGTGGAATGATGGCGCCTCGCACCTCCCCCCAACCGCGACCCTCCATGGTTCTCCAGTGCGGCGCGACGACGCCGCGCCCCTCCACCATGACCCGTTCTTGGCCGTGGCTTCCATCATCCTCACCAGCGTGGCGCAACGGCACCGCGCACCTTCACCGCAATTTACCTCGTTCCTGCGCGGTGTCTTTGCACCGCGCCGCCTCCATTCCAAGCCACAAGTTATTCAACAACAAAAAGGAGAGGAGGTTCAGCCATGTTCGTGCGGTCTGACCTCCTCCGTTATTTTGATAACAGGTCGACAATGAAATAATGGAGTACATAAATTAAATCCGAACATAAAAACAACCCCTACCTCGAAGAATAATTCGCGGAAACTTGCATCTCAGAAGAAGACGTCACGGGGAAAGGCTCTGTATATGATGACGATGTTCGTCCAAGGATGAAACGACGTTCCCATTTCTTTTTCGTTGAGAGAAGGTGGTACGACATGCATCCAAAAAGGGGACGTCATCACACACTGGCTGCAGAGAGAAGAAGAGATGACTCATCGATCTATCCTTGTGGTGATGGCGTTCTTCATCGAAGCCTTGGCGTTCTTCGCGTTCTTCAAACATAGGTCTTTCTTCCCCAATCCTCTCATAACAAAACCAACCCCAAATAAAATAAGGTTCATCCTTATTTTATTAACCCATTCCATGAATTCCAGAAATTCAAAATTCAAACTCTGAATTAAATAAATTGAATAACTTAAATCAATTAATTAAATGTTAGAGTTGGCATGCAATTAATTAGGGAGAGAGGATGAGTTACAAATTAAATGGGGGGTTTCCAACATTAAGTGGGTTAGAGGGGTTAGAGGAAATTGAAGGAGTGGGGCTCGTGTGGGCCCCACCTCACTAATATCCTTACAATAGGTGTTAGGATATTCCCTCACTTGGAAGCTATAACACATAAATATAAATAAAGTTGTGACATAACTTTAATTACTTAACACTTAAACCACTTCATTTTTAACAACACCTCCTGAACATACACAACTCAAGGGAAAGTCTTCTTAAGCAATTACTGGTGCTGCAGTTTCATCGGTGCCATCGGATTTCGATTCCGAACACCGACTCAAAAGTTAGAAAAACCCACTCATTCGTTCACTGAACATACCCGAGCTAAACTTTGGAAATTTATTCTACGCACACCGGGCCTCGGAATCAGGTGCCGTCAAAAACTGTGTACTCGAAAAATCACAAGGAAATTAAGAAAAAAATTTCTTTGAAATTTACGGGTCTTTAAATTACTCCCACCTCAGAGCTTTACGTCCCCATAAAGATACATCACAAACTAGGGGAATAGATGAGGGTACTGAGCATGCATCTGAGCCTCCCGCTCCCAAGTGCTCTCCTGGAGGTTCCCGTGCTACCTCCGGAGGTGCACTAGAGGAATAGACCACCCAGGTAGGACCCGCTCCTATTGATCCTCGATCTCCACTGGGACCTCCGCAAAAGTCTCCTCGTCATCATTTTCCAGCTCCCCATGGTCGATGATATGTGTTGGGTCATGCACGTATCTCCTCAGCTGAGATATGTGGAAGACATCGTGCACCCGATGAAACTGAGGTGGTAGAGCCAGGCGATGAGCCACCTCGCCTGTCCTGCTGAGAACCTGTAATGGTCTGATGAAGCATGACGATAACTTGCCGCCCCAGCCAAATCTTCGTAATCCACACTAAGGTGAGGCCCATAAGAAAACATGGTCTCCATCCTCGAACTCTAGTGGTTTCCGCCTCCTATCATCATAATACTTCTGTTGGCTCTGAGCTGTCCCCATCCACTCCTGGATGACCTGTACCTTCCCTGTCGTGGCCTAGACCATCTATGGTCCCACAAGTGCTGACTCCCCAGGGTCTATCCAGTACAAAGATGATCTGCAAGGTCGGCCGTACAATGCCTTGTATGGTTCCATCCCGATGGTGGAGTGGGAGCTGTTGTTGTACAAAAAATCCACCATGGGAAGGTGATCCTTCCAGCTACGACCAAAGTCAAGGACACATGCACAAATCATGTCCTCAAGAGTCTGAATGTTCCTCTCTTTCTGACCATCCGTCTGTGGGTGAAAGGCAATGCTCAGACACAGCTGCGTCCCAATAGCCTCCTGCAACCCCTTCCAAAGACAGGAAATAAAATGAGCATCATGATATGAGACGATAGATTTTGGAACACCATGAATTTGTACACTCTCCTAAACGTAGAGGCATCGCAAGCTCTCCACTGAGCCCTGCTCTCTGATGGGTAAAAAGTGGGCCGACTTGGTGCGTCGGTCGAAAATAACCCAAATGTTGTCGTGGACTTTCGAAGTATGTGGAAGTCCAGGCACGAAATCCATATATATCCATTCCCACTTCCACTACATGACCTCCAAGGGCTGTACCAAGCCTACTGGTAACTGGTGCTCTACCTTCACATACTGGAAGGTGAGACATTGAGAAACGAACTCTGCCACAACCTTCTTCATACCCGGCAACCAGTGCTGTCATTTGAGATCTTGGTACATCTTCGGCACTCCTTGATGTACCGTTAAAGGGGAAGTGTGAAACTCTCTCAGCACCTCCTCCTGTAAAGCAACTAGTACCATGGTACATCCTCTGAAAATGATCATGTGCTCTCCTCCTATAGAGAAACCATCAGGTGCCTGTCCTGTGGAAATCTTTGTTCATCGAGTCTCACAGTCAACGTCCCCACGCTGTGCCTCTCTGACCCACTGATGATGTGGAGTTGTGATTGTGAGTGACTGATGGAAGGCCGCCCCATCTCTATCCATGAAAGATATCTTCAAAGAGGATAACTGCTCTATAGCCTCTCCAAGAAGCTGAATACATGCCCTCCCACTGAGAGCATCAGCTACTACATTCCCTTTTACAAGACTATAGACTATCTCAAAGTCATAGTCCTGGAGGAACTCGATCCATCACAACTGTCTCAGGTTCAGGTCCTTATGCGAGAAGATGTATCTGAGACTCTGGTGGTCCGAATAGACTGTAAATCGCTTGCCCATCAGATAGCGCCACCACATCTTCAGAGCGAAGGCCACTGCTACTAACTCCAGGTCATGGGTAGCATAGTTCTGCTCGTGCTTCCACAACTGTCGTGATCCATAGGCGAAAATTGCCCGCTCCTACATCAGTAAACACCCAAGTCCAGTCCCTGATGCATCTCAGTAGACTACGTACCCTACTCCCTCCTCGGGTATCCTCAATATTGGTGCGCTTATCAATCTCTATCTTAGCTCCTAGAAGCTCTGCTGACATCTGTCTGACCACACGAAGGGTTTCCCTTGATTCTTCAAAGCTGAAAGCGGTGCTTCAACTCTGGAGAAGTCTAGAACAAACCTCTGATAGTACCCAGCCAGACCTAGGAAGCTCCACACCACCATCACGCTCTTGGGTGGCTCCCAAGCTAGCACTACCTCGATATTCGAAGGATCCACCGCAACTCCCGCCTTAGAGATGACGTGTCCCAAGAAGGGGACCTCTCGAATCCAGAACTGACATTTTGAGAGATTACCATAAAGTTGGTGCTCTCGGAGTGTATCCAGTACAACCCACTAGTGGTAGGCGTGCTCCTCCTCAGTAGTTGAGTAAATCAAAATGTTGTCGATGAAGACTATGAAAAATCGATCGAGGTAAGGCTGGAAGATCTTGTTTATGAGGCTCATGAACACATATGGAGCGTTGGTTATGCCGAAAGGTATAACAAAGAACTCATAGTGGCCATACCGACATCCGAAGGCCGTCTTCTGCACATCCTCATCTCGAACTATGAGCTGATGATAGCCTGACCTGAGGTCTATCTTCAAGAACCACTGTGCTCTCTTGAGGTGATTGAAGAGGTCATCAATCCTTGGAACCAGATACTTGTTCTTCATGGTCACCTGGTTCAGGCATCGGTAATCGACACACAATCGCAAGCTCTCGTCTTCCTTCTTGGTGAAAAAAATCGGGGAAGCCCATGGTGAAACACTTGGTCGAATGAATCCCTTTCCCTGCAAGTCCTCCAACTATACCCGTAGCTCCCGATGCTCAGCGGGATCCTTCCGATATGCTGGAGTAGATATTGGGTTTGTCTCAGGGTACTGGTCAATATAGAAGTCTACCTCTCGGCGAGGAGGTAGTCTTGGAACGTCTTCATGAAAAACGTCCGCATACTGGTCCACCACAATAGGGAAACTCGGACTCCACACGTCAACTACTCCTAGGATGAGGCTACCCAACTAATGAGTTATTGGTTGTCCTCTCCTCTGTGTGAGTCCATCCTGTGTTGCAAAGGATCCCATCTCGCAGGTGAAGGTGAACCTGCTCCCATCGGTGTGAACACATCGCACCTTGTGCCTAATACAGTCTATCTGATCATGAAATGTAGATAACCAATCCATGCCCAAGATGACGTCATAAGGCCTCGACGCTGCTACAAGAAGATCCCAGCCGAAGCTCTCACCTCCTAGAGTAAGATCACACTTCCGGCACCAGTGTGTAATCATCAAGTGTTCTCCCGTAGGAGTCTCTAGCCATAAGGATCGAGCCAAAGGCTCTGTTGGAATCTCCGAGCTCGAAGAAGGGAAGCATCAATTAAAGAATGACTCACTCCTGTGTCTATAAAAACTTCAGCAAGGGTGGAGTAGACACAGATAGTACCTCAAATCATCTCTGGTGCGCCGTGGTCATAGGCCTCCACTGCCTGAAGCTGAGCCTGCCACTATCAGCCAGCTCCCTATGGTCAGGGTGGACCTCCTGGTGGTGGTGTTGGTATAGCCTCAAAGTGTCACCCAACACCTGCTAGTCGACCAACTCCTCTACCTCGTGAGCCTGCTCCCTGTAGACCACCACGGTCGAACCTCTACCTCTTCCTGGGTGGTCCCTCAACCGTCTGCTTCTCCTCTACATAGTGGGTCGGGCAGTCACGAGCCATGTGGCCCTGCCCCCGCATGCATAGCAATGTTTGCACCTCATAAGACTGGCTCTACGCCATGTGCCCTGCACCTATGAGCTAGTGTCCGGAGGTTGTCTGCCTCATGGTCTGGTCCGCTTGGACCCCTGTGACATCCGTTGTCTTCCAGCTGCAGAAGACTCCGTTATGTGATGCCCTACGATAGGTCTCGCTGCTGGTATAGGCTCATTAAGAAAGCTCTCTACAAGAAGGGCTCGCTCCAGTACTCTTGCATGCATCAGAATGCTGAGGGAGATCATCGAGGCCCTTATCTCATGCCTCAGTCCCGACTCAAAGTTCCGATCCTAGAAGAATGTGTCCCATACCATGTCCGTGGATAGTGCCAGATATCGGTAAATCTCGTCGAGTACTGGCATACCATCATGCTGCCCTGCCGCAGCAGTAGTAGCTCCTGAATGTGCACCACATGGAGGGTGGATGGTACGAACTCTGACTGGAAGAAGCTCTCGAAGTCCAACCAAAGAAGAGATGCCTCCTCGTGCACCTGGAGCATCAGGCTCCACCATCATCCTGCCGCCGCATGTAGGATACTCGCTGAAAGGATCACCATGAGGTTAGATAGTGTCCCCACTAACCTGAAAACTCATACAACAGCCTCCATCCAATCCTCTACTACCAGAGGCCCTGTCTCCCCGCAGAACCTGGGAAGTATCTGAAGCTGAAAATCATGCAGTGCACTAAGGTGACGTGCACTCTCAGCGGCTGGTGCTAGTGTTATCGGTGGCTCGACGGGTAGAGGTACCGCTGGTGCCTCTGCTGCAATAGGGCCCTACACCGAGGCCTCATCGCTCGGTGGGTTGTCGTCTCGTACAAAGCTCAAAACCCTAGATGGCTGCCGTCGTGGGGCCATTCCGAAAAGAGACAGGTGTACCACAATAAATATAGTAAACCTGGTGAGCTGACATAATTAATCACAAATAAAACTTTGAAACACACATGAAATTAATGTTTTCGTGCATTGAGTCAGAAATCAGAAGTCATGGTCCTGGTGTATGGATACGTCGACCACCGCACCAACACTGGACTCCCTGGACTGATAACCACACTCAATACCCTTAAAATTATTGTTTCACATAGAATAACATCAGAGTCCTATGTTTTGCGGTAGAACTGAACACCTCTGATTCCAAATTGCCACGACCCTTCCTCAGGACCTGTGCCGTGACAACCCCAATCCCGCCTTCCATAGGCCAGGGGTTGGCGACTAGCACCAAAGGCGTAAATCCTGATAAAAGGGAAGGTATTTCCTTTATTTAAGAAAACAATCACCACAGAGTATAAAAGAAGAAGTAAACACTAAGTAAACTGTGTACAATAGTAAGCACTGAAAAGTAAATGGGCCAGAATACAAACCCAACTGAAAAAAAAGTACAACTGAAAAGTAAGTACAGCAGTAGAAAAGTAAAGCAGCAACTCCGAGCCATCCTCTGGTAATCCCACCTGAAGGGTGGGTACAAATAGTCCCCTCTACTACTCGGCTCCAGCCGTCTGCTCTGAGTATGTCCCGTCCATTGATCCTCCTCCAGGTACCGTCCAGCTCCATGAGCTCCCACCTCGATCAACACTATCCATCGTCTGCATTCAAAACAACTAAGTGTGGGCACAACCCGTGCATGGGTGAGTATATAGAGACCCAAAGCTTGATGTAAAGGGACATTATATTACTTTAGTGGAATACTTAATACATAACAAAAATAGACATGCAAGGATAGTAATAGTTTAGTGTCTTTGGAAACTTGTAACGTAATCTTCTAATCGTGGTGAAAGATCTTCAACATCTCCCATAAAGATCTTCCAATTTTTGTTTCCTTACCTAAAACCTTTATTTTAACCTTGGGGGAAAATAAATCATAAAAAAGGTGAGCTTAAATGCTCAGTAAGGGTAATCATGGATAAAATAAAACATACCATATACATTTGAACTTAAAAACATGCACATAATGTTTAAACATCAAAATCTTGAGCAACGACTTAAAACATGGAAGTATATAAGGCATAGATCATAATGGAACATAAATCATGATAACATAGTATGGGAATAAAACATGTAATTTTGGCATCCATAAAGCACATTTAATGGTTTCCATAGTATCCAAGGGATTTCTTCCAAGACCATCATAGTGGACAAAGTCCCATTCTGAATCGAGTTCACTCCTCGTTTCAGTCCTGTAACACTGAACCGGATTAACATACTATTCCAGCCATGTCTATCTCATGAGATATAAAATCTTTACCCAATGCATTGGAGGGAGATATAGGTCCCACCCATATCATAGTGAAATCATTATTACTTGTGCCACAAAATAAACATAAAACATTCATCATAACCCAAAGAATAAAATGGGTTTCATAAACATCATCCCATCATTTAATTATCCATATAAAACCAATGGATATAATTTCATAATAAGAAAAGTGAAACCATGTAAATAAAAGAGAAATTATACTTAAAACATACACTTATGAAATAATTTCATTTTAGATGGAAAATGGTTTTGATAAAACACTTGAAATGAATTCTTGAGGAAAATATCCTTTCTTCTTTAAAATCATTTTCTTTTCACAAAATGTTATGAAATTTTAAAAGAAAAGGATTTTCATGAAAATAGTCATGAAATATTTTTGAGGAAACTTCATGAAAATATGGATTTATAAAACCCTAAAAACTGTTTCATTCCGTATAAGTTAAAAAAACATTCTTCTCGTACTTTTGTCAGAAAAGTCAAAAAGTACCTCGTACGAAAAACGACAAAAGATTCCTTTCATATATTTTACTAAAAACTAAACAAAGGGTAAAATTGGATTTAAAAAATTGTAGGTGGATGGAAATAATATTACATATTTAGGAAACATGGATGTGGATGATAAAATAAACCCCGGTAATTTCTGACGTATAAACAATCTCGGATAAAAATGAGATTGTGATATTTCCCTTACCTTAGGACTGATTTGTTTCGTAAGTGTCCGAACCTCCTGTATAATGATTTAAATAATATCATTGACTTATTACAGAATCATAATCATTGTTATTATGTCATATATGGTTCACTTATGGCTTTATATTACCCATTGTTTTCTAATTCCCTGTTAAAGAGCATTTTGGGTAAAATTGTTTCATTTGTTGTCCCTGTTTTGACTTGTAATTATTCATATGATTACTTAGATCATGATTGATTAATTCCAGAATATATAACATGATTTATATATAATATATATTCAGAATATATATATATATATATATATAATATCAGTAAATGGAAAGAAATACACCATTCATGGAGACGGTAGACCGTACGTACGCATGAACGCTGTTTTCTTTTCCTTATTGAGTTGAATGGAATTAAGTAGATGACATACATATATATACACATAAATCCAGTATCATTATTATGTCATATATTCCATGATTACTTATTATATATATTTTATAATCATTCATGAATGGTTAATGTGAAGAATGAATCTCATCGCATCGTGGAGACGGTAGTCCGTACGTACGCACGAGCGATGATATCGTTCTCATGATTGTGTAATTGTATTGGAGTGTATGTATACTATTTCAGAATCAATATCACTTTAAAATAATAATATATAGTCATTATTTACACCATTATACCCATCCAAGTAAGGTGGTGGTGGAAAATAGATTACACCACAGCGTGGAGACGGTATTCCGTACGTACGCACGCGCGGTGATTTCGTTTTCCGGAGGATGGATAGATGGTGAAATAAGGTTTTTTCATACTTATAATAAAATATCCGTATATGAGTGAGACTTATTTTATTACTTCATAAAGAAACAACCTATGATTAATAAGTGGAAAAAGAAATAATGTTGAAAGAATCGGTAACGGACATTACCTCTTCTTTGAAGCGCCTCTTTGAGATATCCTTTTATGGAACTAAAATTGGTCTTTGAAGAAGACAAGAACCTCTAGGATGTTGCTAGGGAAGTGGATAATATCATTCGGTAGGGTTTGGATAAGCATTAAGGATCAAAGTGGTGTGAGGAAGAGAGGGAGGAGGTGCCCTTTTATAAGGGAGGAGACGGGCTCCAATGGAAAAACCAAAAATATTATTTTATTATAAATCCAAATTCGGTTTTAAATAGCTCCAAATTGAGTTATTTCGATGCTAATCTGGGGATGGGTCGAAACCCTCTCATCCAATAGAATTTAGACAAGTTTAGGTTCCTATTTTAACCTTATCATATATATTTAACTTTAAGTTAGATAATTTTACTTTTACCGCGTCTTTATGTGTTCTTACACTATAAGGTTAATAAACTTACTATAAGAAGCCAAACGAACCCCAAGTTTTTTATTATTAATATATATAACCTTATCTAAGTCATTTATCCTAACATTAGATAAAATATCAATTAATAATATAATATTTGTTTTAAAAACTATTTTATGTCAATTTTGACACTATTTAGTAATTGATTTTTGTAAAAATCATAACAGAATGATTAGTTAGAAAAAAGTTAATTAAATCAATACTAACATGTCATAATAACCTAGAAAATTAGTGTAATTCATAAAAAGTGTCAAATTACATTTATTTTGGTATTTATAACATCAATTATGTCAATATTTCATCAATAGGATAATTACTGCATCATCTTGGTGTCATAAATAAATTAAATTATTTAATGTCAAAAAATTTCAAATAAAATACCATTATGTAGGAATGATTTTTAGATATCTAATTAATACTTGTAGTCGAATTTATCTTATGTATAACCCTATATTAAGATTGATATATTTATTAAACTTTTATTTTAACTATTTTAACCCTTCTTTAAATAAATTAATAATAAATGTACAAATCTAATCCAAGTGGGCCTAAATGGTTATATTTTATTCCTAAGGTTGTTTTTGGTCTAATTAAACTTATACAATAGAATTAAGAAATGTGTTAGGATAATAATAATATCATTTTTACCCTTAATTACCCTATTTACTTTTAACAGTGGTAAAAAAGTAAAAAGTTACTATTCAACAAAAAACAATTTCATCTCATTGAACCACATTTTACATACTGACATCAACCATGTCTCTCGGATTTTTGAAATTCCACTCACAGAAGCAGTAAAATTACGTTTTATGAAAAATTCATTTTTTTAACTACCACTTAGTGGTTTCACTATTCATCAAAAAAATGAATGTTTCCAGAAAAATCCAAAAATTAGGCCAAAGATATATTTGATATTATGAATTCAAAAATGACGTCTATTTTACCAAATTCAAAACATATCAGTTGCATTATTTAATTTAAAAATTAAATCCTGTCGTCAAAACAAATAGCGTGTTTTTAAGAGATAATAACTATCAAAAGATTGACACTTATTTATGTCTGGTTTAAATGTGAAATTACATCCAATGAACAACATTGTATTAAATTGTAAAAATATATTTAAAATATATTTTAAACCACTAAAATTAATAATTTATCACTATTAATTATTTTGATTGAAAAAGTTGTTTTCAACTACAATTTAGTAATTTTCGCTATTCCTCAAAATATGAAAGTTATCCGAAAAGTACCAAAATTTCTCCCTAAGCTAATTTCGATATTCCGAATCCAAAAATGAAGACCATTTTGGAAATGAAAATTTAAGAAGTTTCAAAAAGTGGTTATTACTATTCATAATGGCTAGTTTTAATAATATTTTAATAACATATCGTTGTTTAGTAAAAATCAGTATTGCGTACTACACACGCAATCGGGGAAGGTCGTGATTGCATGTAATGCAAGGCAAGTCAATGATGTGTGTTGTGCAAGCTCCTTTTGGTGTAGCGTATAACACAATACATTAATGAAATTAAAAAGAATAGTTTTTATAAATCCTCGGGGTGTTACATTCTACCCCCCTTAAAATGAATTTCGCCCTCGAAATTCATCGGGGTTGTAAATGGATTATTACTAGAACGTTTCCTTAATAGAAACCCACATCATAAAAAGGAATACCAAAACTTGGCTTTAAAAACTAAATTATGAGACGTAAAGGTTACCCAAATTAACTAATCACTGGGTTTCCACATAGGAGAACATATGTGAAAATATGGATATGGAAGAGATATCTAACCATCATGTTCTGATAGAGAGTGGTAGAGAACATGGATATGAAAAATCCAACAATCCCAAAGACATAGATTTGTGATGATCTAAGGTACCATCTAATTCATCAGATATAAGAGCAATATGACAATATTTTTAGTTTTCAAGATCATTTCCCTAATGACGATGAAATTGAAATTATAAGAAATACTTTCATGATTTTGTTATAGTCTCACCGTTGGTCATTCTTTGAAAAATTTCCAATTCATCTCTTAATGAAATGAAGTTTAATTTTTTATTCGTGATGTGTTAGCAGATCACGTGAAAGAATGATGGGTCATTCCATCTGTCTTAAACAAAAGGTTAGAAAAGTTATCAAAAAATAAATAAGTCCATATATAGTGAGATTAATCATATATGGTTCCTAAAATGGACTTATACTTCTTATATTTTACTGATTAATATAATAAAATTAGTTTTTTACTAAACAGGGACTTCCTGTAGGCCAGTGGTAGGTGAGAAAGGCTAGTCACACTTCGGTTGTGGGTTCGATTCCCACAGCCTTGTCCGACGTGATGGGCTGTCACCCATCCTCCAGGTTGTCATTTTTCTAAAACTACATTACTATAAAATCCCATCAGTAATATCGAAAAAAGTTATATCCTTAAACAATACTAGCATATGTCCAACATAATCCATTCCAATCTTTAAGGTTATCTAAAATACTTCGGTCCAAGCTCATAGTATAAAGAAAATGATTACTTGAAATGTCATCAACCAAGCATGTGAATACCATCATTTATCCCCCATATATATATTGTTGGTCATATTCCAATCATGTGAATACCTTAATCATGTATTCTCTTGAAAAATGAATACCCATTAATCCTTAGTTAAAACATGAATGCTATCAAAAGTTAACTCTTTCCATATACCAAAATCCAAAAATTCTATATACTCAAACCATGATATAACCTTCTCCTTAAATCAGTCATGAGATCATGAATACTATCAAACATTTAATTTTCTCCTTATCCCTTCATTATGTGCATATCATCTATATTCAAAAATATATGTATAACCTTTAATGTATACTAGTACCATTAATCATACTCTTTCAAAACTCAAGGAAAGACAATAGTGTAACAATCCTTAGTTTTCTCTTTATTCCATTGTACCATGAGATTACTTATACAACATTACACTTGATAAACATGTAATCATTCCAATACCTTCTTAATCCATTGACCGATCTTAAAAAATTATTTCATCTCACATATCATTTGTAGTCTCTTCATCATCATCATCATAAATAGTACCCATACGGTCGTACTGATTCTCTTCATGAGACTTTTCCTTAGGGAATTGGTATGCATAATGCCCGTACATTCCACATTTAAAACATTTAACCATTATTGATGTCGTAGAAATACCATTATCCTCATCAATGGTGTTAACTGAACATTTTCCTTTGCACTTACTAGCTTTGTGTCCTTCTTTTCCACACCCAAAGCATCTTCCAGTTCCCTTGAAACAATATCCTCGTTGCCTCTTCCCACATGATTTAGCTATGGGAAATTGAGCTTTCTTTCCTCTATGGTCATCATGAAACTCCATCTTTATCTTATTATCTGAGTCGGGAAACTTACCAAAGTTTAGATTAATGATCATATTATGAGATTTCTGATTATGCATAATAACGATGTTTGGACATCCAAATGCTGTTTCATTTGGTTTCTCATGAAGAATATCATTCCATTGTCTGTCATATCCTCCATTATCATGAATCTTCCTGTTTCCAGCCATTTTCTAAAACCCAAAAAGAATAGTGTGAGAGGAAAAAATCATGCTAGGGAAAGAAACATAGTAAAGGGGGAGTACCCTCAATATCTAAAATATTATGTTAAATTATAAGATAATTACCGTAGTTCTAGGACTATATCCTATACGTATACTTGTACTTAGGGACATCCCTAGACATACCTCAGAAATATCTCTAGGGATATCACTAACATTTTCGCATCATAGTTTCCAAAGGTTGACAAAACCTTTCCTCTGATACCAACTGTAGAGACCCAAAGCATGACGTACATGGACAATAAATTACTTTAGCGGAATACTTATTACATAACAAAAATATACACACAAGGACCGTAATAGTTTAGTGTCTTTGAAAACTTGGAACGTAATCTTCTAATCGTGGTGAAAGATCTTCAACATCTCCCATAATGATCTTCTACTTTTTGTTTCCTTACCTAAAACCTTTCTTTTAATCCTGGGGGAAAATAAAACATAAAAAGGGTGATCTGAAATGCTCAGTAAGGGTATGCATGGATAAAATAAAACATACCATATACATTTGAACTTAAAAACATGAACATAATGTTTAAACATCAAAATCTTGAGCAACGACTTAAAACAAGGAAGTACATAAGGCATAGATCATAATGTAACATAAATCATGATAACATAGAATGGGAATAGATCATGTTATTGTGGCATCCATTAATCACATTTAATGATTTCCATAGTTCCCAATTCATTGCTTCCGAGACCATCTTAGTGGACAAAGTCCCATTCTGAATCGAGTTCACTCCTCGTTTTAGTCCTGTAACACTGAACCGGATTAACATACCGTTCCAGCCATGTCTATCTCATGAGATATAAAATATTTACCCAATGAATTGGAGGGAGATATAGGTCCCACCCATCTCATAGTGAAATCATTCTTACTTGTGCCACAAAATAAACTTAAAACATTCATCATAACCCAAAGAATAAAATGGGTTTCATAAACATCATCCCATCATTTCATAGTCCATATAAATCAAATGGATATAATTTAAAAATAAGAAAAGTGAAACCATGTAAATAAAAGAGACATTATACTTAAAACATACACATATGAAATAATTTCATTTTAGATGGAAAATGGTTTTGATAAAACACTTGAAATGAATTCTTGAGGAAAATATCCTTTTTCTTTAAAATCATTTTCTTTTCACAAAATGTCATGAATTTTTAAAAGAAAATGATTTTCTTGAAAATATTCATGAAATATTTTTGAGGAAGCTTCATGAAAATATGGCTTTATAAAACCTTAAAAATCCTGTCATGCCGTATAAATTTAAAAAACATTCTTGTCATACTTTTGTCAGAAAAGTCACTAAGTACCTCGTACGAAAAACGACAAAAGATTCCTTTCATATATTTTAATAAAAACTCACCAAAGGGTAAAACTGGATTTAAACAATTGTAGGTGGATGGAAATAATATTACATATTTAGTAAACATGGATGTGTATGATAAAATACACCCCAGTAATTTCTAATGTATAAACAATCTCGGATAAAAATGAGATTGTGATATTTCCCTTACCTTAGGTCTGATTTGATTCATAAGTGTCCGAAACTCCTGTATAATGATTTAAATAATGTAATTGACTTATTCCAGAATCATACTCATTATAATGATATCATATATGGTTAACTTATGGCTTTATATTACCCGTTCTTTTGTAAATTCCATGTTAAAGAGCGTTTTGGGTAAAATCGTTTCATTTGTCGTCCGTGTTTTGACTCGTAATTATTCATATGATTACTTATATAATGATTACTTAATTATAGTATATAAAACATGTTTTATATATAATAGATATTCAGAATATATATATATATATATAATAGATTAGTAAATTGAAAGAAATACACCGTTTATGGAGACGGTAGACCGTACGTACGCATGAACGCTGTTTTCTTTTCCTAATTGAGTTGAATGGAATTAAGTAGTTGACATACATATATATACACATAAATCCAGTATCATTATTATGTCATATATTTCATGATTACTTATTATATATAATTTATAATCATTCATGAATGGTTAATGTGGAGAATGAATCTCATCGCATCGTGGAGACGGTAGTCCGCATGTATGCACGAACGATGATATCGTTCTCATGATAGTGGAATTGTATTGGAGTTTATGTATACTATTTAAGAATAAATATCACTTTACAATAATCATATATAGTTATTATTTACACCATTATACCAATCCAAGTAAGGTGGTGGTGGAAAATAGATTACACCACGGTGTGGAGACGATATTCCGTACGTACACACACGCGATGATTTCATTTTCCGTATGATGGATAGATGGTAAAATAAGGTTGTTTAATACTTATAATAACATATCAGTATATGAGTTATACTGATGTTATTACTTCATAATGAAACAATCTAATAAGAAGAAGTGGAAGAAGAAATAAAGTTGAAAGAATCGGTAACAGACATTACCTCTTCTTTGAAGCGCCTCTTTGAGATCTCCTTTTAGGGCACTCAAATTGGACTTTAAAGAAGACCATAACCTCTAGGATGTTTCTAGGGAAGTGGAGAAGAAAATTGGGAAGGGGTTGGCCGATCTTGAAGGATCAATGTGGTGTGAGGAAGAGAGGGAGGAGGTGCCCTTTTATAAGGGAGGAGAGGGGCTCCTTTGGAAAAACTAAAAATGTTATTTTATTATAATGAACAATTCGGTTTTAAATAGCTCCAAATTGAGTTATTTAGAAGCTAAGGTGGGGATGGGTCGAAATCATTTCATCCAATAGAATTTAGACAAGTTTAGGTTCCTATTTTAATCTTATCATTTATATTTAACTTTATAAGTTAGATAATTTTACTTTTACCGTGTCTTTATGTGTTCTTACACTATAAGGTTAATAAACAAACTATAAGAATCCAAATGAACCCCAAGTTGTTTATTATTAATATATATAACCTTATCTATGTCATTTCCTTGAAACTTTGATAAAATATCAATTAATAATATAATATTTGTTTTAAAAACTATTTTATGTCAATTTTGACACTATTTAGTAATTGATTTTTGTAAAACTCATAACAGAATTATTAGATCGAAAAAAGTTAATTAAATCAATAAAAACATGTCATATTAACCCATAAAATTAGTGGAATTCATAAAAAGTCTCAAATTAAATTTATTTTGGTATTTATAACATCAATTATGTCAATATTTCATTAATAAGATAATTACTGCATCATCTTTATGTCATAAATAAATTAAATTATTTAATGTCTAAAAATTACAAATAAAATACCATTATGTAGGAAATATTTTTATCTTTCTAATGAATATTTATATTAGAATTTATCTTATGTGTAACCCTATATTAAAAATTATATACTTATTAAACTTTGATTTTAACTATTTTAACCCTTCTTTAAATAAATTAATAATAAATGTCCTAATCTAATCCAAATGGGCATAAATGGTCATATTTTATTCCTAAGGTTGTTTTAGGTTGCATTAAACTTATCCAATAGAATTAGGAAATGTGTTAGGGTAATAATAATATCATTTTTACCCTTAATTACCCTATTTACTTTTAACCGTGGTAAAAAAAAGTAAAAAGTTACTATTCACCAAAAATTATTTTCATCTCATTAAACCACATTTTACTTACTGACATCATCCGTGTCTCTCAGATTTTTGAATTTCCACTCACAGAAGCGGTAAAATATTGTTTTATGAAAAATTTATTTTTTTTAACTACCACTTAGTGGTTTCACTATTCATCAAAAAATGAATGTTTTCAAAAAAATACCAAAAAATTTGCCTAAGCTATATTTGATATTATGAATTAAAAAATGATTAATATTTTACCAAATTCAAAACATATCAGTTGCATTAATTAATTTAAAAATTAAATCTCATCATCAAAACAAATATTGTGTTTTTAAGAGATAATAACTATCAAAAGACTGACACTTGTTTATGTCTGGTTTAAATGTGAAATTACATCCAATGACCAACATTGTATTAAATTGTAAAAATATATTCTAAATATATTTTAAAACCACTCAAATTAATAATTTATCACTATTAATTATTTCGATTGAAAAATCTGTTTTTAATTACAATTTAGTAATTAAAACTATTCATCAAAATATGAAAGTTATCTGAAAAGAACCAAAATTTCTCTCTAAGCTAATTTCGATATTCCAAATCAAAAAATGAAGTCCATTTTGAAAACTAAAATTTACAAAATTTCAAAAAGTGGTTATTACTATTCATAACGGCTAGTTTTATTAATATTTTTATAGCATATCGTTGTTTAGTGAAACTCGGTATTGCGTACTACACACACTATCGAGGAAGGTTGCGATTGCGTGTAATGCAAGGCAAGTCAATGATGCGTGTTGTGAAAGCCTCTTTTGGTGTAGTGTACAAGACAAGACATTAATGAAATTAAAAAGAATATTTTTCATAAAATCTCAGGGTGTTACAAAGTATACACTACTCAGTAGGGACCCTGAGACCCCCGAAGGTCTCCTAGAATCAATGAAGGATAAACCACAAAGGAAAGTTACAATCATGAAGTAACAACAAACTCTACATATGTATATGCCCATACATATACCTAAGTCATCAATTCCAGGTCAGCTCCAGCACACGATCCCAAGTACAACCAAGTTCACACAGGAAAACATAACCCATTCCACATAGGAAATCACAACCCAATCCACACAGGAAAGCACAACAATCATATCAATGATAATGATTGAAAGTCAAAACTCAGCTCACATAGGTTTAATTCTTCGTAAGATGATAGAGATGATCAGATGTAACCACTGATTCTTCTAAGCTGTCAGACCCACATAGGATACAAGACCAGCTAAGCTGTCAGACCCACAAATTATACAAGACTAGCTACTCTCTCGGACCCACATAGGATACAAGTATAGAGTCTAATACTGCCGGACCAACATAGGATACAAGAACAGTAGTCAAGTACTGTCAGACCCACATATGATACAAGAACAGTAGTTATCGTCGTTGATCCCACAGAAGATTCCTGTACGGTCTTCGTTGCTACCGAACCCATGGAGGAACCCAGTACAGTCGTCATCGTTGTCGTAGTCGCATCCAACTCTAGGGTTCCCGCACACAACATGCTCGATTCCGGCAAGGTTTTCTCTATGAGCCAAGGGGTTAGATACATCAACTGGCACGAAGTCCGAATTTGATGTATCCCAAAGTTCCATTTCATCAATAGGAACTCAACTTGATAGACGGCGCATCAATCGGACGCCCGGTCTGAGAGTTATTGGCCTTTTCATCCCTGGGGCCCGGTTGGTTTTTAAGTCAAAACCATCCCAACCATACTCCAACTACGTCCAAAGCTCCAGTGGAGTAAGAAAAAAGATCTGTCTCACTAAGAGGAATCTAACAAACTTGCCGGCACGTCAATCAGACGTTCAGAGCTCAAGTTATAAACATTTCCGCTCTGAGGGCCAGGTTGGTTTTGTGTTCGAACCAACTCGGCCATATCCGAAGTTCACCGAAACCTTGAGTGTAATATACCAAAACCACCGTCTTGATCCAAGGATTACATTACAACTGACGGTGCATCGATCCGAGGTCTGTATCACATTTTTTGGGCCTTTGAACGTAGTTGTCCGATTTTAGGGGGTTTTGGGCCCCGACCGACCCGGCCCAAGACCCACTGGGTCGGCCCGAACCGGATCGAACCGACCCGAGTCCTGGTCCGGCCCCTTAGGGCATGGTCCGGCCCAGCGCGGGCGGTCCAGACCGGCGCGGCCTGTCGGCCTGGTGCAACACAACGCGCTGAGCGGACGCGGGGGGGGGGGGGGGGTGCCTTTCTTGCTTTTGAAACAGTGGCCCCCCATGTGGAGGGGCCCGCCTCGTTCTTCGGCACAGCGCGATGGCACCGTGCCCCTCTGCTACTGCCCATTCTTGACCACAGCTTCCTTCAGCTTCACCAGCGTGGCGCGACGGCACCACACACCTTCACCGCGATTTACCTCGTTCCCACGATTTACCTCGTTCCCGCGATTTACCTCGTTCCCGCGCGATGTCATTATAGAGTGCCACCTCCTTTCGAAGCCACAATATAGTCAACAAAAAAAGGGGAGGAGGCTCGACCGTGTTCGTGCGGTCTGACCTCCTTTTTTATTTTAATAATAGGCTGCCAAAGAATTAACGGAGTATGTCAATTAATTCCGAACGTAAAAACAACCCCAACCTCGAAGAATAATTCACGGAATCTTGCATCACGAAAGATGGCGTCGTGGGGAAAGGCTCTGTATATGATGACGAAGTTCTTCCAAGGAAGAAACGGTGTTCCCCTTTATTTTTTGTGGAGAGAAGGTGGTACGACGTGTGTCCAAGAAGGGAATGTCATCACACACCGGCTGCAGAGAGAAGAAGAGACGACTTGTCGATCTCTCCTTGCGGTGATGGTGTTCTTTGTCGAAGCATGGGCATTCTTCGCATTCTTAAAACTTAGATGTTTCTTCCCCCAATCCTCTCACAACAAATCCATCCCCAAATAAAGTAAGTTTCATCCTTATTTTATTAACCCATGCCATGAATTCCAAAAATTCAAAATTCAAACTCTTAATTAAATAAATTGAATAACTTAAATCAATTAATTTAATTTGAGAGTTGTCATGAAATTAATGAGGGAGAGAAGATTAGTTACAAATTAAATTGGGAGGGGGGGTTTCCAACATTATGAGGGTTAGAGGGGATAGAGGAAATTGAAGGGGTGGGGCTAGTGTGGGCCCCACCTCACTAATATCCTAACAAGAGGTGTTAGGATATTCCCTCACATGTAAGTTATACCAGATAGAGATAAATAAAGTTGTGACACAACTTTATTTACTTCACTCTTAAACCACTTCATTTTTAACAACAGATCCCGAGCGAACGCAACTCCAGTGAAAGTCTTCTTAAGCAATTACCGGCGCTACGGTTTCATCGGTGCCCTCAGATTTCGATTCCGAGCACCAGCTCAAATGTTAGAAAAACCCACTCGTTCGTTCACTGAACGTACCTGAGCTAAACTTTTGAAATTGATTCCAGGCACACTAGGCCTCGGGATCTGGTGCCGTCAGAAACTTCATACTCGCAACATCCCAATGAAATTAAGAAAAAATTTTCCTTGAAATTTTCGGGTCTTTACACAATGGATCTTCAATCTCCCCATTTCTATTTGTTTTTAATATTCTCAACATTCTCATATCTCTTTTCTTAAATTTCTTAAAACCAATTCCTTTCTCTTAGAGTGTGTATTGAATCCATAGTGATGGATTATGTAACATTTAAATGAAATTACATTCCTTAGTGACAAATGTTTTTGTATATATGATATTTTAAAACATCCAAACAAACATTCCCCCCACTTTTCATGATAATACTAACTTCATATTCATAAATGATAAATTTATTATCCTCTCCACTACATAGTTGTACTTATACTCCTATGTTTTTAATATAATTTATCGGATTATGATGGGGTGGGGGACATAATAAATTTCTTAAGTTATTGGTGGAGGATGAAAATATAGTTTTATCTTTAATTCCATAAATATTTTCCTTAGCATAAATTTGGAGAAAACATCATCAATTTGACATTTTATTGAAATATAATCAATCATAACTTATTCACCAGCAACATTCTCCTTAATGAAATGATATTTAATATCAATGAGTTTCAATTGAGAATTTTGAACATGTTTTATAGAGAGATAAAAAATCATAGAATATCATAAATAATCTTCAACGGTTCTTCATCATTTACTATCAAATCATCTAGTTGAACTTTCATACTCATCAATTTTTTACATTCCAATGTGAAAAACCCATAATCTACATCTTTTATACAAAAATTAATAGAACTCCTTTCCTTATTATGATTGTTCACAAAATCTTTTATAAAAAATAAAGTTCCTCACAGTGTTGATTTTCTATCATTTAAATCACTAGCCTAATTAGCATAAGTGAAACCAAGAAAGTACATCACCTTACTTTGTATATAAATCAAGAGATATTTATATGTTCCTTTAACATACCTAATTATTTACTTTTCTTATAACATATTTAATTCCTTAGTTTCACTATAATATATTTCACCCAGATTTATAGCATTTGCAATGTCTGGTATAGAATTGGCGAGATAAAATAAAATTATTTCTGACTTCTAGAATCCCTTGTGATATACACTTTTTCTATAAACATCTATAATAATATTTATTCAAATATAGATAGGTGTATAATATTTATTTTAATTTTCAATGCGAAAATTTTATAATAAATACTTTTAATAGTTTTTGGAGAGGATTATGTAGCTTCCTCCCTATTGAACCTATAACTCTATAAATATATTCTATTCTATGAGTTTTGACACCTCAAAGTTCCTTCCCATTTTTTCAATATATTTTTCACATTATTTGTCCCTATCAACAAAAATAATTATATCATCAATGTAAAAAATTATAATATTGGAAAATATACTCATAAACGTCACATAGTTATTATAAACATATCCTTTATAATTGTTTAATTATTAAAATTAATTACTATATTTTGAATACCAAGAATGAGGGGACCATTTCAACCCATATAAATCATTATTCAGTTTACACACCATGGTTCCACACTTATTAAGTACGAAACCAATGGATTTGTCAATGTAAATGTTTTCTTTAATTTCACTACTCAACAATAATAATCTAACATCCATATGATAGAGTTTTTTCATTTTTATGACCAGTCAAAACCAAAACAAATTGAAGAGTTTTGAGTTCTGTAATTGGGTTAACATTTATTCAAAATCCACACCTTCCACCTTTTTGCAACTTTTAAAAATTATCAACTATCTAATTCTCAAAATTTCTCTGCCTTTTATTTGAACACTGATTTTTTGTAATAACATAATTTTATTTTAGTCATGTAAAAAAATATATAGTGTCATTTTCTTAATTTGATCCACCATTACATCATCACATTTTACCATTCTATATGCTAAAATACGTCCATCAATGATTATGTTTCAACTTGTGAGATAAGTGACACTTGATTTTTAAATATCCAATTTATTATGGTTTAAACTGGTGCTTTTTTATTTCCAAGGATATTATTATATGTTACATGTTTTTGTAACGTATTGAAATATTATGGTTTAATTTTTTCTTACTATTATCATAATTTAATTGATTGTAATAATCACATAAAAGACAATTATTTCATTACTCTTCCTTCTCATTTACTTCTTTAGATATCATCATTTTATCTTTTCTCACATCATCCTCATAATCTTCAATAAATTATATATTGATGTACTATGTTTCTATGAATTTTACATCAATGGATTCAACCAACTTATCTATAATTATGTTTCTTCACTTGTAAATTTTTTGTTGGATGAATATCCCATTAAAATACCATCTTCTACTTAAAAAAAAATCTTAAATCCATAATTTTTTTAACCTTATTATGAAAAGACTCCCAAAAATAAAAAATTATGTCATTGTAGTATTATTCTTATAACACCTGTCATGGGGATTAATTTTTTATTCTCATCCAAGGAAACATACATTTTGACCATATATGGTTTACCTACAACTTAGCTCTAGAAATGTTTTGAATATTTATGTTAATCAGTCATAATTCTTCCCATTTCTACTAAACATCTATTTTTCCTTTTCACTAATCCATTTTGTTCAAAAGTGAAGTTGTACTGTATTTATGTTCAAATCAATGTTTCTTCAAGTAGTACTAAAAATATTTACTTGTGTACTCTTTTATATTGTATATTTTTTCCATCAAAATATACACACCAAGATATTTCTCAACATTCCTTATGAAAGGTTTAGATATATCTGCACATTCTGATTATTGTTCCTTCATAATTAAGTAGGTCAAAAAAGTGAATTCATTAGTGAAATAAATAAAATAGAAATCACCCAATTTTGATTGATTTTTCTTTGGACCAATTATATATTAGTGTATGTGCTCATGAGTTTTGGTTGATTGAATTTCAACTTCCTCATGTCTTATATTAACTATATTTCCTTTTATAATTTTTTTTAAAAAAACATCATATTTCCATTTGATTTTTCATAAATATCCTACCCAATTTTCGTTAAAAAATAAGTTCATAATGTTTTATCCAAGATACCCAAGCCATCAGTTCCATATCTTTTCTTCACCCTCAGTTGTTATGTAACAATAATTACTATAATATCTAATTTAGAATATATTTCTACTGGTTCTTTCAACCATGATAAAAACATAACCATGTTTCAAAAATTGAATGATACATGAATAATTTTTGAAGAATAATTTCATAACATTGTCAATGATTTTTCTAACACTCATTATGCATTGATTATCGCAAAAACTAACAAAACGCATGTTCACTTTATCATCTCAGCATCAATATTAGACATATTGATTCCCATTATTTTTAGGGAACTATTATTTCCAAAAGTGACTAATCTTCCATCATGTTATTAAACATTTTTATATATTTTAATATATCCTACCATATGCAGTGAATAAAAACAATCAATAATCTGAAACTTATTCTTTCTACTAGACATTATATCAATCACAACAACAAATAATTTGTCTGAAATTTTATTTTTTTAAACTCTATTTCTTATCTGGTATAAGGAATTTGTCGAAAAAGTGTTTTCATACATTCTTCAGCCCAATGAACTGGTTGGTTAAACATTATAGAACCATCCTCTAAGATATCAAATCAATTTTTACTTTAGTTCATCTTAACATCTGAGGAATTCTATTTTTTTCATTCGTCAAACTTTATATATTTACCTCATATTATTCCAATGTTGGTCCACTAAATTATTTCCAACTCCCAGAGAGATACCTCTTTTATGACAATTATATGAGCTATTCCCCTATATACCATAGCACAAACAATAAAATTGAACCATTATATTCTATATACATATGGTTATTCTATTTGATATGTTTTTTAAGATTTAACACACATTTAAGTATTTTATTTCCCTTCATATGTGGAATCATTATTTTGTGGTTTAATTTTAACTTCCATGGATGTGATCTGTTTTTTAAATTAAATCTCAATAAAAAATTCCTATTACATATTCTTACACATACATGGTTACCATAATAAAACAAACTTGTATGTTTTTTGTGTGTAGATTTAAAATGATGTTTAGGATAATTTCATAGAGTGGGTTGAGCTGTATCAGCCTTTACCTCTAAATGTTTGTTTAAATTATCCCCCATATTCTTTGAGGAATTTTTATATTCAGGGCATGTTGATAATGTCTTATATATATCATCTTCTTTAGAAGTATGTTTTACATCAAGTTCAGTCACCAACATTCATTAATTTTCTACTTCAACATGATATTCTCATTTTATTTTATATATGAATATTCATTTTTAATAAATTATTCATTTACATAATTATTTTTTCCCTTTATATCTTCAATATTATGGTTTCATTCTTTAGTTTTGTGTTTCTCTAAGGACATTCCAAAAGTCCTGATCATAGATGATATTATCTATATGTTTATCTAACTTCTTCTTCATAAATATTTTAAGTTTAAGCCTTTCAATAAACATGATCCATTAAGGTTCAATTCATCTATGTATTTTTATCTTTTGATAAACTATGTTTAGTGGAGTGACGAAGAATGTTTTTGTGCATATTTCTGACTGAATAATAATGAATTGTTTATTTTTTTTAAATGGTAAAGGGAATGTATTTAAATATCATATTAAAATTTCAGGAAATTTTGATTATAAAATTAAAACTAGCTAAATTTTAAAAAGTGATAAATTTTGGATTTTGATAGTTTTTTACATCAAGGGTATTTTAGTCATTTTACGAAAAATATAATTCCAAATTGAGTAATTTTTTATAATCCTTATTTTATTTACTTTATCTTTGTCTTATATACCAGGGGCTTATACTATAGAGACCCAAATATTGATGTACATGGACATTACACTACTTTTGTGAATACATAATACATAACAAAAATAGACACACAAGGACCATAATCATTTAGTGTCTTTGGAAACTTGGAAAAATATTCTTCTAATCATGTTGAACGATATTCAACATAACCCATAAATATCTTCCCCTTTTTTCAGACCTAAAACCTTTATTTATATCCTGGGGAAAAGAAAACATAAAAAGGTTGAGCTCAAATTCTCAGTAAGGGTAAACATAGAGAACATAAAATAATCCATAAACATTTGAATGCAAAAACATGAACATAAAATCTAAACATAAAAATCATGATCAAAGACATAAATCATGGAAGTAAGTAACACATATTTCATAAAGGAACATAAATCATGATAAAATAGCATGGGATTAAAACATGAAATTGTGGAAAACCATTAAGCACATGATATGATTTCCATAGAAGCCACAACATTACTGGAAAGACCATCTTAGTGGACAAAGTCCCTTTCTGAATCAAGTTTACTCCTCGTTCCAGTCCTGTAACATTGAACCGTATTAACTTAATATTCTAGCTATGTCAATCTCATGAGATATAAATCATTACCCAATACATTGGAGGGAGATATGGGTCCCACCCATCTCATAATGAAACTATTCTTATGTGTGCCACAAAATCATAAATCATAGCAAAACCCATGTAATAAAAATGGGAATCTTAAACGTCATTACATCATAACATAATCCATATAAGATAAAAGGACATAATAAAATTAATTCCATCATATCATAATCAAATCAATGTAAAAATAGGGATATAAACAGAACCCTATATTATCATAGATGGAAAATAATTTTGATAAAACACTTGAAATGAATTCTTGAGGAAAATATCCTTTCTTCTTAAAAATCATTTTTTCCAAAAAATTCCACGAAATTTTAAATGAAAAGTATTTTATTGAAAATAACCATGAAATATTGTAGAGTAAACTTCATGAAAATGAGGCTATATGAAACTGTAAAAATCTGTTAATGCTGTATAAGTTAAAAAAACATTCTTCTCGTACTTTTGTCGGAAAAGTCAAAAAGTTCCTCATGTGATAAAAAAAGTAATATTACTTTCATAAAATGTGGTAAATTTTACAAATGGGTATAAGTAATTTAAAAATTCATGAATTTTTATAGAAAACATGGGCATGAATGATAACAATGACCCAAAATACTTATGAATAAACAATCTCAGATAAAAACAAAATTGGAAAAGTAATCCCTTAAAAAGATATTTTTGTAAATAAATTAGATCAATTGTGTGTATTCACTATAAAGTCACATAAAGGAATTATAAATACATGATAAGATATAAAAATTCATTTCTCACATAATCAAATAATGACATAAAACAAGAAACTGAAGATCAACACAAAGAACAGAAATTGGGTTAAGAAGTTCCCTTACCTCGTGTCCGACTTGACTCAATCATTCTTTAATCTCTTGAATAATAAACCAAAGTTAATTTATACTTTCTTAATAACATTTTTCCAGTTTATTATTCTGTTTATATCACTTATTACCATGATATAAAAATTATGTAACCATTTAAGTTAATAACTTCCGTTTTGTCGATATTTGGTACTTGAGCCAAAAATGGACATCTTATAATTAAATGTTGTTCATGTGGTCAAAGGTTCATTATAAACGGAATAATATTCATAATTTTTATATCATATATATCATATATATCCATCATATACATGTGTTTATAATATTACCTAACATATAGAGGTATGAAATGAAATGCACCGTTCATGAGACGGTAAGCCGTACGTACGCATGAACACTAATTTCATTTCTATTTCTTATTTTAATGGAATTAAAACATAATAATACATAGGTATATTATAATTCCAGTATAATATCATGTATAATATCATTAACTCCATACTTTATACATCCCACATAAGGCATTAACGAATCAAATCACTTTGAGGGGGCAGTAGTCTGCACATCCTCAAATGAGATTATCGTATTTACCCACTATGGAAACCATAAAGGATTGATATAATTGGGAATTAAAGAATCATAAGGAAATAATAAACATAATATATATCATATATAAATATAGTTCCATCATAATGACCTCCATGAGTGGTGGTAGGAGAAAATCGAACAATCATAGTTTCGTGAGGCCTTAGTTTTCCATCCACAGAAACATTATGTTCTTCATCCATTAGACGGAGGTGTGTGTAAGTTTAGTTTGAATCCATCTCATAACAACATACTTGTATGTTGAGGATACTATTTTTGCTACAAATAAATGATTAAAAAGAGTTTAGGGGATGGATAAGTAGAATAAAAGAAAACAATTTAAGAGAAACCATTCCCTTTAATTTGTGTAACTTCCTTTGGTTTGAACCAAAAGGAATTCTTGAAGTGCCTTCTGACTAAGGTAAGGCTTCTAGGGGGAGGAGAGGGATGTAGGGAGATTAATTGGGAAGAGGTTGTATGACCCAAATTACTTGAGAGGTGTGAGTGATGGGATATAAATGGTCTCCTTTTATAAGGGGGAGGAGGGGCTGTTTTGGAATGTGTGAAAATATTATTTTATTATAAACGTATCTTCGATTTCAAAAGGTCCCTAAATCATTAAATATATAGATATGATGAATCATGGTCTAAATAAAATCATAAAATCAGAATTGTACATGTTTTGGATAATAATTTAATCATTATAATCTTATTTATTTAAATCATTTATTAATGAGGTAAATATTGCATCATTATTGTGTCATGAATAATTAAATTTATTTGATGTCTAAAAATTATAAATAAAATAACATCATGTATGAAATAATTTTATCTTTCCAATTATTATTTATATTCGAAAAGATAATTTATAAAACCCCTTATAAAATTTAATTACTAAATGATTTTTGTTAATTTCAATTTTTTCTTTACATAAAATTAATTAATCCAAATTGTCATTATCACTACCAAGTGGCTCAATGGGGTCCCAAAATCGACCCTAGGATTCCCATGGTCGTAAAATACTCATAAAATAAGGTTAAGAGAAGTTTGAAGGTAATTTTGAAATATTATAATATTTTTTTAACCTTGAATTACCCTATTTACCTCTAACCGTAGTAAATAAAAGTAAAAAGTTACTATTCACCAAAAATTATTTTCATCTTATTGAACCACATTTTACTTCTTGATAACAACCATATATGTTGGATTTTTTTGAAATTAAATTCACATAAGTGGTAGTGTTTCATTTAAATGAAAGCGTCCTTTTTTTAACTACCACTAAGTGGTTTTACTATTCATCAAAAATTAATGTTTTTCTGAAAAATACAAAAAATTAAGCCTAAACTATATTTGATTTACTGAATTCAAAAATGATGTCTACTTTTCGAAATTCAATAAATAGATGTGGAATTAATTTATTTTAAAATTAATTCCTGTTACCAGAACAAATAGCGTGTTTTTAGGAAAAATAACTATCAAAAGATCGACACTTGTTTATATCCAAATTCAAAGTGAAATTAAGTTCAATGACCAACATTAGATTTAATAGTAAAAATATATTTTAATTAGACTTAAAACCAATTATAAAGATAACCAAACCATATAAATTATTATGATGAAAAAAGTTTTTTTAAATTAAAATATAACATGTTTTTACTATTCATTAAAATATGAAAGTTATCAGAATAATATGAAAATTTTATCCAAATTAAATTTTTATATCCTAATTCCAAGATAGAATTTTATTTTGTCAAATTGGGCTTATAAACATGTCATAAACTAGATTCAATGTGGGTGCACCATCAAAAAGTGGCAAAACTGCATATTTTGAAAAATACTTATTTTACCCGAAAAATTTATTTTGTTCTCATACCATGTTCTAGAAAATATGTAAGATGAATAATAATGTTATAAAATTCCAAATGTAATTAATAATATTCATAATGGCTAGTTCATAATAATATTATAACAATATATCATTTTTTAGTGAAACCCGGTATTGCGTACTACACACGCTCTCAAGGAAGGTCGTGATTGCGTGTAATGCAAGCCAAGTCAATGATGCGTGTAGTGAAAGATCCATTTGTTGTTGCATAATCAAAACATGTTTTATTTATACATTAGACAAATTCTATACTAAATTTTTCGTAGACTAATTTCTACAAAACGAACTTGAAAATGTGTGTAACACGAGCCAAGAATAGTGTTGCGTATACTAGAAGATAATACAGTGTTGCGTATAGAACAAACTAATTTTGGTGTAGCGTATAACAGAAGAAATCAATGAAATTTAAAAGAATAATTCTTATTAAATCTCGAGTTGTAACATTCTACCCCCCTTAAAATGAATTTTTCCCTCAAAATTCGTCGAGGTTATAAATGGTTTACTACATAAAAGTTTCTTTCATAGAAACCCACATTGTAAAAATGAATACAAAAACATAATTTTAAAAAGGGAAGTATTAAACATAACGGTTACCCAAATTAACTCATCACTGGGATTCCACATAAAAGAACATAGGTGAAAATATGGGCATGGAAGAGAAATCTAACCATCAAGTTCTTATGGAGAGGGGTAGAGAGAATGGATATGAAAAAGCCAACAATCACAAAGCCTTAAATTTGTGATGATCTAAGGTACCATCTGATTCATTGGATATGAGTATACAAGGACAACATATTTGGTTTTTTAGATCATTTCCCAAAATTTGAAGAATTTTAATTAGAAGAAATACTTATTTTATTTCAGTACAGTCTCACCGTTGTTCGTGCCTTGAAAAATTTACACTTCATCTCTTATAGAAATGAAGTTGAATTAGTCATTCATGAAGTGTTAGCAGATCATGTGATAGAATGACAGCTCATTCCATCTCTCTCAAATAAATGGTTAGAAAAAGTTATCAAATATACATAAGTCCATCTATGGTGATGTTAATCGAATATGGTTGCTAAAATGGACTTATACTTCATCTATCATAGCGCTTAATAAAATAAACCTAGTTTCTACTAACCAGGGACTTCCTGGAGGCTAGTGGTAAGAAATAATGGCATGTCACACATCGGTTGTGGGTTCAATTCCTGCAACCTTGTCTGACGCAACAGGTTGTTGCCCATCCTACAGGTTGTCCCTTGTTCTAAACTATTATAACATTCCAGAAATAATATCGAAAAAAAGTTCTCTCCTTAAATAATAATATTTGATGTTCAATATAATCCATTTTAATCTTTAGGCTTATCCAAAATACTCTTGTCCAAACTCATAGTATAAAGAGAATGATTACTAAAAAGGTCATATAACAAACGTGAATACAATCATTTATCCCTCATATATCATATGATATATATTGTTGGTAAAATTAAAAATATGTGAATACATTAATCATGTATTCTCTTTAAAAATGAATACCCATTGAACCTTAGTGAAAACATGAATTCTGTAAAAATATAACACTTTCTACATACCAAAATCCCAAAATTTCTAAATACTCAAACCATGATATAAATTTGTCCTTATATCAATCATGGCCTCATTTCATTTTTTTTATTATCCCTTCATTATGCACATATCGTCTTTTTTCCCAAAATATTTCAATCACTTTTCATGGATATTGGTACCATATAATTATTTAAAACCAATATATAGATATTCCAAAATTCCACGATATCATTAATGAGATTCCATAATACTATTTTTAAATCCCATTACAAAAACTCTTAATCATTACACAACATCATTGTCATACTCAAAATCACAAATAGTGATTGCATGTGAATTCCCATTATCCTTTTCCTTAAAAGGATTCTCACTTTGATCATAATTAGCCCTTAGATTAGGTCATTGATTAGCATAATGACCCATTTCTTTTCACTTGAAGCATTGAAGTGTTGGTGGTGCGTTCTCTGTAGTCTTTTATTTATTCACATAATTAGAAACCCTTTTTCTATTACTTCGACACCCAACTGCTCGATGACCTTCTTTTCCACACGTAAAACATTTTATATTCCTTTTAATATAATCTCCACCATGTTTCTTTCCAAACTTTGAGCATAAAGAAACATTCATCTTCTTTTCACCATTATTCTGAGATTTATCCTTGAACTCCATCTTTCATTTCTTGTTAAAACCATGAGATGGATTTGTAACTCCAACTTCCATTTCTACCCTGATAGCTAAACTCCCAATTTCTTCATAGCTACTGAGGTCTCTAATAGGCAATTCCCTTCGAAGACTTGGTTTTAATCTATTAAGAATCAATCAACTTGACTTTCAGGTTCGATGATAAATCCAGATGCATACCTTCAAAGCCTTGTAAAATTCACTTTGTATATACCAACAGATTCGTCATCATTTTTCATAATCTCAATTAAATACTTTTCCATATTTGTTTGATGAATACTATAGAAGTACTTATTGAAACATAAGTTCATGAACTCATCCCATTCCATGGATTCTACTTCATCTCAGGGCCTTGTATTCTTAATTAGAGTCCACCATTGATCTGCTTCACCTTTTAAACGGTAAACAGCCAAAATTAATTTTTCATGCTCTGAATAGCGAAGTATGGAAAATATATTTTCAATTCTACTAATCCATTGTTCAAAAACAAGTGGATCAGAAGACCCAATGAAAGAAGGTGGACGTTGCCTCATGAAGGACTCAATAGAATATTGTTCCCTTCTCTTCTCATTCGGATGTCCAGAATGATTCATAGCTTTTGTAAGTATAGTAATAAGATTTTGCACTCCATTTCCCATAACATTTGGTTGTTCAGGAGGAAAACCATTTAATTTTCCATTACATTGATCAACATTGTTCCTTCGGGTTCCAACCATCGTCTAAAACCCAAAAATAAAAGTGTGAAAGGAATAAATCATTATAGGAAAACAACTTAATAAAGGGGATGTACTTTCAATATCTATAATCTTAGGATTAATTCTATGATCATTACCGTAATCCTAGTACTATAACATATAGTTATACTTAACCTTAGGGACATCCTTAGACATACCTTAGAAATATCTCTAGGGATCTCACTAAAGTTTCTGCGTCCTAGTTTCCAATGTTTAAATAAACCCTTCCTCTGATAAAAAATGTATCGACCCAAAGCTTAACGTACATGGACATTACATTTCGTTTTTAGAATACATAATACATAACAAAAATAGACACAAATGGACCGTAATAGTTTAGTGTCTTTGGAAACGTGGAAAAATATTCTTCTAATCATGGTGAAAGATCTTCGACATCTCCCATAAAGATCATCCCATTTTTTTTTCTTACCTAAAACATTTATTTATATCATGGGGAAAAGAAAAAAAAGGGTTATCTCAAATGCTCAGTTAGGGTAAACATAGAGAACATAAAACAATCCATAATCATTTGAATGAAAAATCTTGAACAGAAAATCTAAACATCAAAATCTTGAGCAAAGACATAAATCATGGATGTACGTAAGGAATATATCCTAAAGGAAAATAAATCATGATAAAATAGCATGGGAAAAAATGTAATTGTGGAAACCATTAAGCACATGAGATGATTTCTATAGTAGCCAAGGAATTGCTTCCAAGACCATCTTAGTGGACAAATTCCCTTTTTGAATTGAGTTCACTCCTCGTTATAGTCCTGTAATGCTAAACCAGATTAACTTACCATTCCAGTCATGTCTATCTCATGAGATATAAATCTTTACCCAATTCATTGGAGGGAGATATAGGTCCCACCCATCTCATAATGAAATAATTCTTCTGTGTGCCACAAAATAATAAATCATAGCACAACCCATGTAATAAAAATGAATTCATAAACATCATTCCATCATAACATAATCCATATAAGATAAAAGGTCATCATAAAATTAATTCCATCATAACATAATCAAATCAATATAATAATAGGGATTGAAATAGAACCCTATATTATCTTAGATGGAAAATAATTTTGATAAAACACTTGAATAGAATTCTTGAGTAAAATATCATTTCTTCTTAAGAATAATTTTTTTTTCACAAAATGCCTCGAAATTTTAAAAAAATAGTATTTTACTAAAAATAGCCATGAAATCTTGTAGAGTAAACTACATGAAAATAAGGCATTATGAAACTGTAAAAATCCGTTCATGCCATATTAGTTAAAAAAACATTCTTCTCTTTCTTTTTTTGGAAAAGTATAAAAGTTCCTTGTGTGGTAAGAAAAAGTAAGGTTCTTTTCATAACATGTGGTAAATTTCATAAATGGGTAAAAAGGACATTAAAAATACATGATTTTTTTAGAAAACATGGGCATGGATGATATCACCAACCCCAAATACTTACGAATAAACAATCTCAGATAAAAATGAAATTGGAAAAGTTTTCCCATAAAATGATATTTTTGTAAATAAAATAGATCACTTATGTGTATTCACTATAAGGTCACATAAATAATGTATAAATACATGATAAGATATAAAAATTCATTTCTCACATAATCAAAGAACGACATAAAAAAGAAAGAGAAGATCAACCCAAAGAACAAATATTGGGTTAAGAAGTTCCCTTACATCGTGTTTGAATTGATTCAATCATTCTTTAGCCTCCTAAATAATATACCAAAGTTAATTTATAATTTCTTAAGAACCAATTTCAAGTTTATTACTCCTTTTATATCACTTATTTTCATGTTATAAACATTATAAAACCATTTATGTTAATAACGTTCATTTTGTCGATATTTGGTACTTGAGTCAAAAATGGACTTCTTATAATTACATGTTGTTCGTGTGGTAAAAGGTTCATTATATCTAGAATGATATTCAGGATTTATATATAATATATATCATATATATCCAGCATATAAAAGTATTTATAATAGTACAGAATATATGGAGGTAAGAAATGAAGTGCACCGTTCATGGAGACGGTAAGCCGTACGTACGCATGAACACTACTTTCATTTCTATTTCTTATTTTAATGGAATTAAAACATAATGATACATAGGTATATTATAATTCCAGTATAATATCATATATAATATCACTAACTCCATCCTTTATACATCTCTCACAAGGCATTAACGAATCACATCACTTCGAGGGGGTGGTAGTCCGCACTTCCTCAAATGAGATTATTTTATTTACCCACTATGGAAGACATAAAGGCTTGATATGTATGGGATGTAAAGAAGAATAAGAAAATAATAAACATAATATATATCATATATAAATACAGTTCCATTATAATGGACACCATGATATGCGGTAGGAGAAAATCGAACAATCATTGTTTCAAGAGGCGTTAGTTTGTCATCCACAGAAACATTATGTTCTTCATCCATTAGATGGAGGTGTGTGTAAGTGTAGTTTGAATAATTCTCATAACAAAATCCTAGTATATTGAGGATTCTGGTGTTGTTTCAAAATAAAGGATTAAAAAGAGTTTAGGGATTGGATAAGTAGAATAAATGAAAACAATTTAAGAGAAACTATTACCTTTAATTTGGGTAACTTCCTTTGGTTTGAACCAAAAGGACTTCTTGAAGTGACTTCTGCCCAAGGTAAGGCTTCTAGGGGGAGGAGAGGCATATAGGGAACTTAATTGGGAAGAGGTTGGAAGAGCCAAATTGATTGATTTGAGTGAGGAATTGCATATAAATGCTCTCCTTTTATAAGGGGGAGGAGGAGCTCTTTTGGAAAGTGTGAAAATATTATTTTATTATAAACTTATCATCTGTTTCAAAATGACCAAAAATCATTAACTATGAAGATAAGATTATTAATGGTCTAAATAAAATCATCCAATCAGAATTGGACATGTTTTGGATAATATTTTAATCATTATAATCTTATTTATTTAAATCATTTATTAATGATGTAAATACTGCATCATTATTGGGTCATGAATAATTTAATTTATATGATGTCTAAAAATTATAAAAAAATACCATCATGTAAGAAATATTTTTATCATTCCAATGAATATATAAAGTTTAAAATATAATTTATATAACCCGTTATAAAAATTAATTACTAAAATATTTTTTTAATGTCAATTTTGTCTTTACATTAAATTAATTAATCCAAATTGTCATTATCACTATCAAGTGGCTTAATTGGGTCCCAAAATCGACCCAAGGATGCCCATGGTCGGACACTACTCATCCAATAATTTTAGGACATGTGTTAAGGTAATTTGGAATTATTATAATATTTTTTTAACCTTGAATTACCCTATTTTCCTTTAACCGTAGTAAATAAAAGTCAAAAGTTACTATTCACCAAAAATTATTTTCATCATATTGAACCACATTTTACTTATTGATAACAACCATGTATGTCAGATTTTTAAAATTCAATTCACAGAAGTGATAAAATTTTATTTAAATGAAAGAGTCAGTTTTTTAACTACCACTAAGTGGTTTTACTGTTAATCAAAAATTATAGTTATTCAGAAAAATACCAAAAATTCAGCCTAAGCTATATTTGATACTACGAATTAAAAAATGATGTCTATTTTTCCTAATTAATAACATAAAAGTGTCATTATTTAATTTCAAAATTAATTCCCGTTATCAAAAAAAATAATGTGTTTTTTAGAAACAATAACTATCAAAAGATCGACACTTGTTTATGACCAAATTCAAAGTGAAATTAATTCCAATGACCAACATTGGATTAAATGGTAAAAATAAATTCTAATTAAAATTTAAAACCAATTAAAAATGTAATCTAACCATATAAATTATTTCGATGAAAAAAGATGTTTTTAATTAAAATATACAGTGTTTTTATTATTCATTAAAATATGGAAGTTATCATAATGATATGAAAAATTTATCCAAATTTAATTTTTATATCCTTATTCAAATGAAAATTTTTATTTTGTAAAATTGAACTTATAAACATGTCAAAACTAGATTTAGAGTGAGTGCTCCATCAAAAGGTGGTAAAACTTCATTTTAAAAAAAAATACTTATTTTACTCAAAAAATTTATTTTGTTCTCATTCCATGTTCCTGAAAATATTAAAGATGAATAATAATTTTATAAAATTCAAAATTTGGTTAATAATATTCATAAATTATAGTTTATAGTAATATTATAACAATATATCTTTGTTTTGTGAAACATGGTATTGCGTACTACCCACGCTATCAAGGAAGGCCATGATTACGTGTAATGAAAGCCAAGTCAAGGCTGGGTTTAGTATAAGCTCCCTTTTTTGTTGCATAATCAAAACTTATTTTATTTATACATTAGAAAAAATCTATACTTAATGTTGCGTAGACTAATTTCTAAAAAACAAACTTGAAATTGTGTGTAACATGAGCCAAGAATAGTGTTGTGTATACTGCAATCTAATACGGTGTTGCGTATTGAACAAGATAATTTGGGTGTAGCGTATAACACAAGACATCAATGAAATTAAATATAATTATTCTCATAAAATATCGGGTTGTTACATATACGATCATATAGAGGCCTTAAAATCAATGAAGTTGAGGACTTTTCTAGGCGGATAGTGTGGACACCACCATTTTAATGGAAGCACATCATGTCCAAAAGTCCTTAAATTGAGGTTATTTCACATGTAGTGTGAAAAGGATAACTATTCCCATCTATATATTAAATTACATGGAATTTTGAATCCATTAAGTTAGCCTTTCAATATGATATTGTTTGAGGATGCTTACTGGAACCTTCGACCATAAAATGTAAATGATAATTAAAAATCATAACTTATACATTGGGTGGCCAAATGACATGAAATTATGATGATGAAAAGGAATAAACATTTATTAACAACTTTTATGAAGCGGTCCTCATGTAAATCGTCCAATTAATTGGTAAAAAATGCAATAACTTGTGGTGGATATATTCTTCCTATAAAAGGAATTGAGCTCCTACCTCTCAAATCATTCCTTCCCTTCCCCACACTATCCGGGGCACCATAGATAAGAGGCTAAGATCCATTTTGGAATATTATTTCTTTATTTTATTTTAATTTTAGTTATCATTTAAAAGTAACACATTTATATATTTAATTAATGTGTTTACCATTTTTTTCTTCCACCCCTTTTCACTTACAATTTCAATCTCACTCTCTCTCCTCCAACTTTCCATCATGATCTCTATACAATTCCCTATGGAAAGTGACTAACTACATGCTTAGACCTAGGGGAGGTTTCCTAGTTTTCTTCATTATTGCACTTCAATTTGACTTTTTTTAATCTATATGTTATGGATGCGTGAATATAGTACAGGTGCGGTGGTCATCCACCATGACACAATTTATAGATCCACTTCATTTCCTTGATTAATATTTTTCCATATCTTTACATAGGAAACCACTTCATATGTTGGATTTGTGGTATCTATAAGGGATGAAATAACATATTGTGGAGCTGGGTCATGTAGGAATAACATTCTCAGTTGAGGTGTAACACTACATGACTACAAGATGAGGTGTGGTTTTGTGGGCCGGACACATGCTAATATCACATAATCAATAAATAAATGGAGAGTAATTCATTTATTAGTTTTTACTAAATTAGATATCCAATATAATATAAATAATAAATAAACAATGTATGAATTTATATTATCAATCCTTTGACAAAGACCTTTCTTTCTAATCTATATTTCGTTTACATCAACATTTAGATTTCAATTCTACATTGCATTATTTTAATTACATTTTTTCAAAAACCAAAACCATTGTTTTCAATAAATATTAGAAACCCCAGAAATAATTAAAAATATTGAAATAGAACTAGTGATTAAACCAACTGCGACGCTCCTCAAGTGAGAAGACCCTGGTCAACGTCTATGTTACACTAGAAAAACATAGAAATTTTCTTTTTCCACACACCGAGGTAGGCGTGTGTTAAAACCAGCACTATTTCCAGGGAGCTAAATAGTTATTTCGATCACTCGTTTAAAAATCAATTTTTTTAAATATTTTTTCCATTAAAAAAATATAAAATATCATTTCCCATGATTTCCTCAAACTAAAATTATTATTCGTCGAATAATAACTCAAATGTGCATGAGGAAGAAATATAATGCACTGAGAAGGATCTCCAATGAAGGGATGAAGCACAAATGATAAGGTTCAAACAAAAAAAAGATTATTAGAAATGTATATCTCAATTGACGATTTGATGGCCATGGATGATGATTTCTAAGATTACATAAAAATATTCAAAGATAAGAAAGAAGTTCCACAGGTATTCGAAGATTTCAATGAAGGAGTCCATGAAGTTGAATCCAAACATGAAGTAGAGGAGCCCGAAAACCTACCTCCATCCTGTGATAATAAACTCCAACTGGTACTCTTCAATGAAGGTACTATTCAATCCAAACCACCTCAGGGAGATGATACATTCCGGAACTCAAACTCATCTGATTTTATTGAATCTGATATTAGTATAACTCCAAACATTTTTGAATTTTCAGAATCAGATGACTCTTGTTATACCCTGTAGGATAATGAAAAAGAATAACATGCACCTGTTGAGGGATAAATATAGATATTAAAACACATTGAATATTTACTAAAGGATGTAAAATAAGAGAAAGAGAACATTGCACAAGTAGAAACAATAGAGTGGGATCTTGCATAGTTCATCCTACCCCCTCTTTGCAAGTTGTATCACATTGTAAATGGGATGATTTAGTGTACCCTATCCACAGAGTCCTCCTCAATAAGAGAAAATAAGTGCAATATGGGAAGAAAAAAATGTGGTCGTTCGTGTCAAAGAAGATCCCCCACCATTAAATTATAGTTAACAACTAGTACTTCCCACTAGAGGTAGAATAAATTCCAGGACCACTTGGGGGATCATACTAAGATTTATATTTACTTGTTTTTTATATCTTAAATTCCTTTCTAGATTAATCCAGCATATTTCCCACTCCTCCATATATTTTGGAGCTTTAATGAAATGATCCTTGTTCAAAAATTAGTAATTGTCTTTTATAGTTTCATAAATTTCAAAATGAATCCCCAATATTTGGTGGAAGAAGACTAAAGGCTTATTTAAAAAGGGAGTCCACCATTAATTATTAACTTTTAAACTCATTATGTATTGGTCCAAAACATGTTTTTCTGCTTTAATGAGAATAATTTCATGCCCACACTTGGATTATTTATTTTGTTGTCTTATATTGGAGACACAAGTTTCATAAGAATCCTATGATTCCATGTTTTATATTTTAATGTTAATGAGACGGAATGAGAAGAAATAGAAAATTGATTGTTTAAAGTGAATCATTGATATTGAAATAATGACACATTATTTACGTGAATTAGTTGAATTGTGTAAATGAAATATCCCTACAATTTTTCATTCATTTAATTTCAAAAATTCATTCAAATATTTTTGATATTATTAATCATTCCTTTAGTGATTGTAAAATATCATATGTATCATTCTTGAGAGGTTTTATAAACTATGTACTTACTTTTTATTCTTGAGAATGTTTCTTGAGTGATCATGGGACATATCACCAACCAGAACATGCATTTGAACTTGTCGAAGCTATGACTATGAAAAAACATATTCAATGTGATTGAGGCATCATTTTAAAAGCCCTTATCCTTAAATACCACCATTAAATCAATCCGTAATCTACACCATAGAGACCCTGAATTACCTTTATAGAGAAGATCCATGTTTTGACCCATTTTTTTTTCCATTTCAATCCTTCTCTTGCTATTTTCTTGATAATTTTAAAATTAGGGTTGGGGGTGAAGGGAATCATTGTGGAAGGGATGTTATAAATTGTACAAAAAATGTGCAAGCGTTATATTGTGGGAATTTTAAAAGGTTGTGTTATCATTTTTTGTACTTAGTAGTTTTATCATATTGAATTAAAAAAATGAAAAAAATTACAAAAATAACCAAAAAAGAAGAGGAGGAAAATGTGTTTTGATTTGGGAGAACAAAAAATAATCATTTTGTACAACACTGTTCTTCTAGTCATATTTGGCTCGGTGAGGGATGTGAGGTTTTATATTATAATAATTATTGAAAAAAACTAAAAATTACATTGTTTTTAAAAAAACTATGAGGGTGCATTAATCATTCACTATTCATTACTTTTTCCAAGACCATAATTTGATTTTTGGGGGAAGTAGGGGTTGAACCTTTGAAGGGGAGAATTTCAAATCAATTTTTGATATCATGAATTATACTTCAGAGGTAAAACTCACACTTTAGAATTTACTTTTTAAATATAAAATCATACCAATATTAATCCTCAATGTCATTTGAAGCTTTATTGAAAAGACCTCATGATTTTATGTGCCTCTTTTATTTACAAAGTTTAGATTTTATATCTTTTACAAGCTTATGGATAAGGTGCATGTTTTCACGATATGAACAAAACTGTATATAAATTGTACCATGATATCTGAAAGTAAAAATTAAAATGCAAGGTAAATCATGATGTATTATGTTATTCATATTTTCATGACTTATTATGCACTCTCTTTAATTATTTTATATTAAATGTGCATAATTTGTGTGAAATATTAATGTTTTAACACTAAGTATATTTTTTTAGCATTTTTAGAAGTACTCCAATTTAGTCAGTTTAATATTTTATTTATAACGATCACCATACTAATTAAAATTGTGTGGTGCTTATTTTTTAGGATTTCTAATTCAATATAAAACATTTCATTAGATGATATCCTGGGCTAATTCTTCAAGTTGGATGCTTATATGAACCAAAAAAGAAGTCCCACCGAATCAGTAAGGAAATTGAACCATCCATGAAGATTGAATTAACAGGCTCAATATATAAGTTAAAATTCCTTCAATATCCTAAAATATTTGGGGGATAATGTAAGGAGTCTTGGATAAAAATTTCAAGTCCCAAATCCAAATACAAGTGTCCCAACTAATTCATTTAAACGTATCCCACCATTGTGGATGGGAATTAAAATCCGTACAATATTCATGACATGTATCATGATATATTGCTTAAATCAAGGTGATATTTTTAGTGTGAAAGAGTCTATATAGGCATATTACATTTTTTAAGAACGAATTCGGATTTTAAGGCATATTCCTATTCAAAAATCCATTCACATTTTGGCCATCGAAAAAGCATGGATTGAAATTGATAGTTTAAATTTGTTTAATCAAACCACCATAAGATTGGCTCCAGAAGTCAAAATTCCACCAAATGTAGAGAGACGTAATAAAACCTTATTATCTACATCATTTAATAAGGAAATATCTCGATATTTGGATGTGTGAATGTCCAAATCATCAAGCCATGTTGAGGGACATATTGGGAATACCAACAGTTCACTTCCTTGGGCTATAAATACATTCCCCTCCTCTCCATAAAAGGGGATTGTATTTTAGAATAGGGGAGAACATATTGGAATGATCCAATATTTTCAAAAGTCTTGAGAGGAACTTCTATACTCTTGTTTTCACTTGCGAGACCTTTCCTCCCCTCATTGTTTTCATTTACTTCTGTATTCGTCTTTGTTGTAATCTTGTAAGTCTTTCTTCTGAAATTCTATTTTAATGAAAATTTCTTATTAAATTTCTCTTATTCGCATCCAAATTCTATAGTTTAATATTATTGATCTTAAAATAGTTTAAATATAGTTTAATCCCCTTCCCTTCCTTTTCCTTCTCATTCAATCTAAAGTCAGTATTTAATTCCCTTCATCATTTTTGTGTATGTTTGACGAACCATCTTTTCATATCCCTTTATTTTTATTATCTTATTAATTTATCATCATAATAATTATAACTAGATTAATAATCATTTAAATGGTTAAGTAAATCTTCCATTGGGGTGAGTTATAATTTGGGGATATTAATTGGTTGAGAGTCTTTGCTCGATGAGTATTATTTGAGTTAATATTGTGTATGTTGAACTTTATATGTCATGGATTAATTTCATGTTTTGTTTAATATGTGGATCCCATGGATTATTGGAACCAAAAATACACTAACACAAACAATTAATGGTAATGATTAGAACCCTAAGTTATGTTTTGGCTTTGAATAAAGCTTTAACACTTGGGAATTATGATCAAAATCATCTTGGGAAGTGGGTATTAATTTTATGCAATATAAAGCAAAGCTCAAGGATATCATAAGATTAAATCGCCAATAAAAAACACACCCCAATATTTATCAGTTTGTTATATAAAACATCATCCATAAATTATTTCATATGCTCTACAAACTAACCCAACAATCATAATATAATTAACAAAAAACATGTAACTATAAAAAAAGTAGCAACACCGAGGATTCGAACTGAGTATTGCTATAAACATTAGTAGAGCTCCAGAACCTTGAATGGTCGATGGGAGACAATTAGACATGCTTTCAAATGGCACCATTTCTGGGGATGGTTCAATTAAGAAGTCATTAGTTTCTAGTTATTGTTAAAAAACAAAAAAGAAAACAAAATTTAAAAAAAATTACAAAAAAAAACAAAAAGAAAAACTCACCTGAAAAATAAAAATCATAAATTCAAAACACAAAAAGAAAAAACCATCTTATTCTTTATTCAAACATCTCTTGGAATTCCCTGTAGCCTCCCAAACAATCCCTCATATTTTTTACCCTAAAATTGAGGGAACTATTTTCCAACTTAGGAGGAACTTAAGAGATAATCAACTCATTCAAGAACCAGTGCATGTCCAAAAGGTTGAATTAAATATGCATAATCCTAGGGAACAAACACTTAAAGAACTTACTGCCCCTGATATGAATTACAAACATTTATTTATTCAATATCCAAACATATAGGCTGACTTTGAACACAAATCAAGTTTGATTCATATTCTTTCTCATTTCCACGGGCTATCCCGTGAGGTTCCACATCTCCACCTAAAAGTGTTAAAAGTGGTGTTCTCAACCATGAAGCCTCAAGGGGTTTATGAGGAATAAATAAAACTTTAATCATTCCCTTTCTCCATAGATAACTTCTCCAATTCATGGCCCTACTACCTTCCTCCTGGTTCCATAACCACATATAATGACATGAAGGAACTATTTTTAGAGAAAGTTTTTCCTGCTTCTCATACTACTTCTATCCGAAAGGAAAAAAGTGGTATTCATCACTTCTAAAATGAATCACTCCCTGAGTACTAAGAGAGGTTCAAAAATCTTGTTGCAACGTACCCACAACACCAAATCCCTTACCAACTATTGATTTAATAATTCTATGAGGGGTTATTTTCTATTGAGAGAACCATCATTGATGACGCAAGTGGCAGTGCTCTTGTTGATAAAACTCATGCTGCTGCAAGAGATCTCATAAGTAACATGGATGCGAACAAACAACAATTCCATACATGAGAACATGCTCAATTCAAACACGCCCAAGATACTCAGTTGATAGAGCCGAACAAGATGACAGAGTGGATGAGTGAACTTACAGGTCTTTTCCAACATCCAATTGTGGCTACCAAAGCCCCAACTTTATCTTCTCCACAATCAATGTTTCCTAGACCAATCAAAAACTATGGAATATGCAACTATCCATATCATCAAACTAACACATGTACACAAATTTAAGAAGATCAATCTGATTCATCTGGATCAAGGGAGATCAATGGATCATATGAAAAGAGGAACACCAACCCTCAACAATCAGGTCAGTTCATTTTAAACTTCAACCAACCTCACATTGAGCCCTTATCCTCTTCCTATAACCAAGTCCTGAGGTATGGTAATTTTGTCCTTCATCCCCTAAACTCCCTCATCAAAACCCAAACCAGTTCCAATATATCAAGGTGTTGGAAACTTCCAACAACATTGCCCTTTTATTCATCAACCACAAATGAACAATCCTAATAATAGATTCCAATATCATAGTGAGCCTTCCCAATTCCAAAACCAATACAATCACTTTTCCAAGAACCAAAATCTAGGTAATCCCAATTCGGGACAGGCCTCTTCTTCCAAGAAACCATGGGAAAGTGCAGTGGAATATCATTCCTCTTTCACCCATTCCAGCCTCAAGAACATTGAAACCCATATAGGTCAATTTGAATCCCTCCTTAGTCTACAACAACCATCCAATTCTTCCAACATCCATCTCAACCATTACCCAACCCTAAGGGTAATGTAATTGCAATTGCACTTAGATTAGGGAAGCAAATTTCTATTCCTCAAGATATGTCCTCTAACTCCCTTTAAATTTTGACCTAGTATTTGAAAAGAAAAATAAACTTGAAAATGAATATGATACCATTCCCTCACCTCCTTCTATTACACTTAGGAACCCAATTCATTTTCAACACACCGTTTCTAATCCAAATAAGTCCTCTGAACCCGATCCTGAAATGCTCGACATGTTTAGAGGTGTTGAAGTCAACATTCCTCTCTTAGATTCCATAAAACAAGTTCCAATTTATGATATGTTTATTAAGGAATTGTGCACCCACAAGAGGCAACTTAGGACCATTGAAAATGTTTCCACCAAACAATATATTCCCATTAAGTGAAAAGATCTAGGGAACTTTACTGTTCCATGACAAATTGGAAGTTCCGCCATTGATGATGCACTCATAGACCTAGGAGCCTCAATCAATGTCACGACCAAATCCAACATCCCCAACCTTGGTCTAGGACCCTTACATCCAACGGGTGTTGTCATTTAGTTATCTAATCGAAGTACAGCCAGTCCTGAGGGAATAATCGAGGACGTCCTTGTTTGTGTTAATGATCTTATTTTCCTAGCTGATTTCTATGTCCTTATCATGGATGATGAGACAAACTCTTCTTGATATCCCTTAATTCTAGTAATATATTCCAGATGATAGTTATAACCATGATTGATGTCCATTGAGGCATCTTATCCATCGAATTTGGTGACCAAATTGTCAAATTCACCATTTTCCAATCCCGGCGATACCCATCCAAGGATCACTATGTATTCTCAATCTATGCTTCCAAAGACACTTCTAAGAGTCAATTGAACCTCATTCCATCATGTTCATTTTTTTATGAGGATAAAGGATCTTATGAAATCTGCACCATGATTAACAAAGTCATAAATGGTGAAGTTGATGTGGACCTCTCATTCATAGACTCCATTAATTTAGAGGAACTTGAAAACTCTCCTAAATCCCACATCAACTATGATCTCTACTTCTCTACCTTGGATAGTATTAAGGAATATGAATCTGGATCAATTGAAGTCCCTTTATACATTATTGACTTTTTTCACCCAGAAATAAAAGATGAAACTGATCTAAAACCTCTACTTGAACAACTAAAATATCCATTCCTTTTTCATGATAATTATTATCTTGTCATTATTTCTTATTCACTTACTAGAACTGAGGAGTCCAAACTTGTTCAAGTGTTAGAGTAAAACAAAAAGGCCTTAGGGTGGACCCTAGATGACATACCAAGAATCAAACCTGCCCTTTTCATGCATCACATCAATATTGAGGAATCATCCAAACCAATTAGACAACCAAAAATAAGACTCAATCCACTCATCCTTGAGGTAGTTAGGGAAGAGATCACCAAGATTATTCAAGTTTCTATTATCTAAACAATTTTTGATAGTTAATGGGTTATTAAAATTCAATTTATACCTATGAAGGGTGGGATAACTATTGTCACAAATGAACATGGGGAGGTAGTCACAACTCGAGTGAAAAACAAATGGGGTTCGTGCATCAACTATCGAAAATTGAATGTTGAAGCACGAAAAGATCACTACCCTCTTCCATTCCTTGATCAAATGCTGGAATAATTAGATTGAAGGTCACAATATTTATTTCATGATGGATACAATGGCTATTTCCAAATCTCGATCATAGCTCAGGACCAAGAAAATACCACATTCACATGTGCCTTTGGAACGTATTCATATAGAAGAATGTATTTTGGCCCTTTAAATGCACCTGCATAATTCTAGAGGTGTATGATGATTATATTTTCTGAATTCAATAAACACTACATGGAAGTATTCATGAATGAATTTACCATTTATTTTGAGTCATTTTAATTGTGCATGCATTCTCTCTCTATTCCTTCAAAAGTGTGTCAAGTGTAAGCTTGTGTTAAATTTTGAAAAATGTCACTTCATGGTTGCAAATGGTATTATTCTTGGGAACATAGATTCAAAATATGGTATTGGTGTCGATCCTGCCAAAATTGAAGTGATCCAATCCCTTCCTGAACCCACTTCTGTCCAGGACATCCGTTCATTCCTCGGTCATATCAGATTCTATCGGCGATTAATCCATAACATCAGTAGGATTTCCCTCCCACTCACACTATTGCTCTAAAATTATGTCACATTCCATTTTGATGAGGTTTTCAAGAGAGCCTTCATTGAACTCAATCGTACTCTTTCATCTACCCTGATAATCAAACCCCTAGAATAGTCCTTACCCTTTGAGTTGATGTGTGATGCTTCTGATAGAGACGTTGGGGCTGTTCTTGGTCAAAGAAGAGAACAAATTCCTCATGTCATCTATTATTCCTCAAAAACATTGGATGAAACACAATCTCACTACACTATCACCGAAAAAGAACTTTTAGCAGTTTTTTTCCATATATAAATTCCAGCCCTATCCTTTAGGTGAAAAAATCATTATCCTCACAGACTATTCTGCAATATTGTTCTTTCTCAAGAAAAGTGATTCCAAACCAAGGCTAGTAATGTGAATCCTAATGCTCCAAGAGTTTGACCTTGATATCAAATAAAGACTAGAAAAACAAAACCATGTGGATGATCACTTGATTAGAATTTATAATTCTTCTCATTCTGAAATCATCGATCCTGAATTCCCCACTTAGCACCCTTCATCTCTCACTCCAAAAACACCATGGTATGCCCCGATTCTAAATTTCTTTGTTTCTAGAGATTTTCTTGAAAATTTTTTAAAACAAAAAAAGTGAAGTTGAAAAGTGATTCAAAATACTATTTTTGGGAAGGAAATAAACTTTTGAAAACTAGGGCTCACATGGTAATAAGGATATGTGTCGATGAAAATTAATGTTCTTCCATCTTAGAATTTAGTCACTCAATTCGTGGTCATGGCCACTTTAGACCACAAATGTCCTCCCAAAAGGTCCTAGACCTTGGATTCTTCTGGCGATCACTCTTCAAGGACTCACAAGAGTTCTGCCAACCATGTCCCACATGACAATAGTTTGACATAATTTCAAATAGAAATTAAATGCCGCAAAAGACTTTAATATTCGATGAGATCTTCGATGTTTGGGGTTTAATTTTAATGGGGCCATTCCCCACTTCCAATGTATTATCATACATTCTTCTCGTGGTTGATTATGTTTATAGGTGGGTCGAGTCCAAACCCACTAGAAAGGATGATTCACATACTGTTGGTGAGTTCATAAAGACACACATCTTGCACCAATTTGGAACACCACATGCCTTGATAATTGACTTCGGAACCAATTTTTGTAATAAAACCATGGGATGCATTTTGAAAAAGAATGGTGTTGTACATAAAACTTCTACTGAATATCACCCTCAAACAAATAGCTTGGATGAACTTTAAAATAGAGAAGTGAAAAGAGTGCTTGAGAGAATTGTAAAACCCACTAGATAAGACTAGACAAAAATACTTGGTGAAGAACTTTGGGCTTATCAAACTACCTATAAAACACCCATTGGGATGTCTCCATTTAGGCTAGTTTTTGGTAAAGCATGTCATCTACAAGTTGCAATCCAACATAAGTCATTTTGGGTTATGGAAACCTATAATTGTGATTGTGAATAATCTTGTTAAAAAAGACTATTGAAATTGGATGAACTGTAGGAGCTTCACCATAATTCTTACAAGAATTATAATCTCTACAAAGAAAATTCCAAGGCATTACATGAAAAACACATCCTAAGAAAGGTATTCCATGAAGGTGAAAAGGTAATGCTCTTTAATTCTAAATTTTGGCTTCACCCAGGTAAACATAATTCCTATTTGGAAGGTCCTTTTATTATTACTATTTTTTACCCATTTGGTTCAGTGCAAGTCCAAGAACCCTCTTCCCAAAAGACATTCATGGTTAATGGACATCGGTTAAAGAATCACTATGAGAGGATGAAAAATCCTGGATCAATATTAACTTCCACTAAATCCCCAAATTCTTTAGTCGCCCCACCACTAGATGGAGATGGAAACCCACCAAATCCAAACTAGGGGGTACCTATTTCCCTTTAACTCTCTCTGTCTCTCTTCCTCCCTCTATCTCATTCTTCATCTTCCTTTGTCTTTCATTTTATACTTCTTTCTTTATCAACACTTTTCTTTTTCTCTTTCTATTTTGTGTGGGTGTGTCTTTATTACAATCTAAAAAATACCTAAACAGAAAAAATACAAAAAAATAATGAGTCATGCTTACTCACCATCGAGTTTTGAAATAATGCCCAACCATTTTAGGGAGTCAAAAAACATGTTTTCTTCTCAAATTTTTTTTATTTTCATCATATATTTGGATAAAAAATATTGTGTCAAAACCAATAATTTCTTAATGCCCACTTTTTTATTTGGAAAATTATTTTCCCCACCCATGAAGAAAACCATTTGCTTTTATGTGAAGGATACCTATGGGAATCTTTTCCGAATGTGTGTTTTTGACCCCCATTTGTGAGTCTTGAGTTTGTGGACCTTCGAGCTTAATTTACTACTTTAGTATGAATTAATATGATAGAGGAATTTTCTGAACTACATGATAATCACAATGGCCAAATATCCTCCCATTTCCCTTACAATAATCCTCCTATTGAAATCCCCTTCGATCCTATGAAATCCTTTTCTTTGTTAGCCATATTACAAGACCAATACCTTATCCAACCCAATATCAGCATGGATTTTGCATTGCATATTTTTTTTAAATTTAAGTGTGTAGGGGGTGGATTTAATTTTGGGAACCCTTTGTTGATTTCACTATGTTATCTTATGCTTGAGGGCCTCCATACATTTTAGTATGGTGGAGAGGATGTTATTTAGTGAGTTTTGGGGAATGTAATGTACATCCATTTATGTAATTTTGTAAATGTTAATGACAAGTGTTAAAATATAAAATATGATTAAAAAAATCAAAAACAAATGAAAAATGGGTTGTGTATTGGGTAGGTCAAAAATCAATCTTCCTCAACCTTTGATCTTGTTATAACTATTACAATTTCTGTCATGAGGAGATCATACATGGGTTGGGATATGAGTTTGAGATCTTTTTCAAGTTCAACATTTGAAAAAAATAAGAAATGAAAAAAAATATTTCTTATGTCATTGGGAGAAGTTCTGTGTTTTGTAAATATTCCATCTTCTCATTCCCTTTATATTTCCTTCCACTTATGTCTCTTATTTCACATTTTCATTCCCATGTAAATACGGGTTTCCATTTCCTTTCATGTCTCATTTCAAGAAAAAAGAGAATTTCTTTTTCCATGTTGTTGTTTTACCCCTCTTATTCCCTCTCTTGGACATTGTATTCCTACCTTCCCAAATACATAGAACAACCCCTTTAAGAAGAACTCTTGATTCTTGTGCACTTTGGATAGGTATTGGAAGATGAGAGATCTTAAAAACTCTAATATTTTCACTTTTTTCGGGAATTAGAGAAGCTCCATTAATTAATTTTATCATCATGAGAGGAGTATGTTTTTTGTGCCACCATTTTCAATTTCTATATTTGATCTTAGAAAAAAGAGTTTTTTTACATGGTTTCTGTAAAAATTTGAGGTTTAATTAAATATGGATGAGTGAAATAGTCTAAACCTCCCCTGATTAGAGAAAACATAATTTTAATATTTTCCTGTGAGTGAAAATGATTTTGTCATGTTTTTATATTTTTTTCACATGAAAACATGCACAAGACTAAGTGTGGTGGAGTTGATATTATTAATATTTTCACGACTTATTATATACCTCTTTACTTATTTTATATGAAATGTGCATAATTTTTGTGAAATATTAATGTTCTAATACTATGTATAATTTTTGAGCATTTATAGAAGTAGTCCAATTGAGTCAGTTTACTATTTTATTTATAACTATCAAACAAATAATCCAAATTTTGAGGTACTTGTATTTTATGATTTCTAATTGAATATAAACATTTAATTCAAAGGTATCTTGGGCCAATATTTCCATTTGAAGGATCATATAGACCATACAAGAAGGCCAACAGAATTAGTGAGGAAACTGAACCATCCATGAAGATTGAATTACTGGGCTCAATCTAAAAGTTAAAAATCTTTCATTTTCCTCCTTGTTTTTTTGGAAAATTTATGGAGTCTTTGATAAAACTTTCAAGGCCCAAATCAAAATACAAGGGGCCCAATGTATTAATTTAAACTCATCCCACCATTTTGGATGGGAATTGAAATCGGTATAGTATTCATGACAAGTCTCCTGATCTAGTCATCACATCATGCTGAGATTTTTCAATGCTAAAGAGGATATTTTGTCAGATGAATTTCAAGAATAAATTATTTAGATTCGAAGGCATTGTTCTATTCCCAAATTCATTAACATTTTGTCCATCAAAAAAGCAATGATTGAAATGGACAGTTTACCATTGTTTAATAAAACTGCCATAATGTTTGCTCCATATGCCCAGATGACACAATATTTAGGGATAAAAAGGTAAAAATTATTATCTACATCTTTGAAGAAGGCGATATCTTGGTATTTGGCTGTCTAAATGTCCAAATCATCACGCCAAGTGGAGGGACAAATTGAGAATGCCAATAGTCCACTTCCTTGGGATATAAATACATTCCCCTCACTCCTTCATAAGGGTTGGTATTTCAGAAGATAAGAGCACATATTGTCACAACCAATGAATTTCAAAAGGCTTTGGAGGACCTTCTGTATTCTTGTTTTTACTTAACAGACCTTCCCTCCTCTCATTGTTTTCATTTACGTTTGTGTTCTTCTTTGTTGTAATCTTGTAAGTCAATATTTTGTAATTCTATTTTAATGAAAGTTTTTTATTCAATATCTCTTATTATCATCCACATTCTATAGTTTAATATTATTCTTCTTAAAATATTTTAAATACAGTTTAATCCTTTTCCCTTCCTTTGTTTTATCATTCAATATAAAGTCAGTATTTAATTCTTTTCATCGTTTGTCTGTATGTTCGATGAACCACTCTTATACCTTTCATTTTCTTATCTTATTAATTTATCATAATAATAATTATAATTATATTACTAATAATTTAAATTGACGAGTAAATCTACCATTAGGGTGAGTTTTAATTTGTAGATATTAGGTGATTTAGCGTCTTTTCTCGATGGGTATTATTTGAGTTAATATTGAGTATGTTGAACTTTATTTGTCTTGGATTAATGACATGTTTTATTTAATATATGGATTCCATGGATTATTGGAACAAAAAATAAACTACCATAAACAAGTAGTGGTAATTATTAGAACCATAAGTTAAGTTACGGCTTGGATTAAAGCTTTAACACATGGGATTTCTGTTGAAAAACATATTGTGAAGTGGGTGTTAATTTAGTGCAATATAAAGCAAAGATCAAGGATATCATAAGCTTAAATAACAAATAATGAACTCACCTTAATATTTATCAATTTGTTAAATCAAACATCATCAATAAATTATTTCATAATCTCTACAAACAAATCCCCCAATTATAATACAATTAATTAAAAACAACCAACAATAAAAACTATAATCATTGAGGATTCGACCATAGTGTTGCTATACACATTAGAAGAGCACCAGAACCTTGACCCATAAATAGGAGACAATTGGATTCAATTTCAATTTTTCATTCTTAATAATAATAAATTAATAATCATTAATGAATGAGATAATATTCTCCATCATATTTCGAAAGGGAAAAGTAAAATATATGAATTAATTATTTCGTTACAAATTGGAAAATTAAATAGTTATTTTATGTGGATTTTTGAAAATTTTATTTGACATTGAAAATTGTTTGATTTTATTACTTTGGAATTTGAATATTGGTATCATTAGTGTCCTTTGATTTATAGGATGAGATTTTATGCTTGATGGAATGTATGGATTAAGTGTGGGGGTATTTGACAGGTAAATTTATATGCAAATTTTTGAAATAATAATAATAAATTTTTGATGTTTTTAAATGATAATAAGAATATATTGAATTGTTTTATTAAAATAATTGTCAATATGGATTATATAATTAAAATGAGATGAATTGTGAAATGTGATCAACTCTGGATGTTTGACTGATTTTTAGGTCAAGGGTATTTTAGTCTTCTCATGAAAAATATAATTCTAAATTGAGTGATTTTTATAGAAAAATTATTTTATTTCTTACAACATTGTCTTCAGGGAGAAGGGATTATAGGATCATCTAGAGGCATTAAAAAATCAACAATGTTAAAGACTTTTCTCGGTGGGCAGTATGGACCCCACAATATTAACAGAATCACATCTTATTCTATAGTTCCTCAATTGAGGTTCTTCGACCTGAAATGGAACAAGGATACAAAGGATCATTTCTTCATTACATTCCATGGATTTTTGAAACAATTAAGGCTACCAATAAATGACATATTGTTAAAGGAAGCTTCATGGAACCTTCATAAAAAATGTTAACTAAAAAATAATAACTTATACATCTTGTGGTCAAAAGAAATTAAATTTGGAGGGGGAAATAGAAAAAAAATGATGAAAAAATTTCCGGAAGGGTTTCATGTGTGAATCAGACAATTAATGAGTAGACAACATGAAAACTTATTGCAGATATATTCTTCCTATTAATGGATAAGATATCCTTCCTCTCAAATCATTCCTTCCCACCCCACACCATCAAAAGCACCAAATAGAGGAGTCCAAGAGTGATTTAGGAATTTAATTTCTTTATTTTCATTTTATTTTAGTTTTCTTTTACATGTAACACATTTATCATTTTTATTAAAGTGTTTTCCATTTTCTTCTTCCACCCATTTTATCTTCTAATCTAAGCCAAATTATCTCTCTTTCATCATTCCATCATGATTTCGATGCACCTCTCCATGTATGGTGACTAACTCTAGGATTGGACTCAGGGGATGTTTCATAGTTTTCTCCATTATTTCACATCAAATTGAATTTATTTTAAATCAATTTATGTTGAGGGCAAGAATATTGCACGGGTGCGGTGATCATCCACCACAAAACTATTTCCAAATTAATTTCTTTTCCTTGATTAATAATTTTTCCTCTCTTCACATTGGAAAACCCTTTATATGTTGTAGTTTTGGTTGATATAAGGGATGGACTGATATATGGTGGAGCTAGGTCTTGTAGGAATAAAACTCTCTATTGAGGTGTTACCATAGCTTACTATTAGATGAGGTGTGGTTTGGTGTGTCAGATGCATGCTAATATCACAAAATCAACAAAAAATGGAGAGTATCTAATTAATGACATTTCACTAAATTAGTTATTGAATTGAATTAAATAATAAATAAATAATTTATGATCCCATTTGATCTATCTGTGGAGCAAGACATTTCTTTCAAATATGTATTTCATATTCTTCAGCATTTATATTTCAATTCTACATTGCCTCATTTTAATTACTTGTTTTCAAAAACCAACACCATTGTTTTTAATAAATATTAAATACCAAAAAAAATTTAATAGGTGAATTATAATTAGCGACTGAACTAAATGTGACGCTCCTAAAGTGAGAAGACACATGTCAGCATCTATGTTGTACAAGGAAATATTAGAAATTTTATTTTTTTCTAGGCCCTGTGATAGTCAAGTCTCAAAACTGGCCCCATTTACGGGGTTCCATTTAGTTATTTTTATTACTTTTTCAATATTCACAATTTTTAAAATATATATTTTCATTTAAAAATATTAGAAATAGTTTCCATGATTCCTTCAAACTCAAATTACTATGGATGTAATAACTACTTATAGGTCCAAGTGAATTAAATATACTATATTGAGAAAAATATCCAATAAAGGGAATATGATCTAATGATAAGGCTAAAAAAAAGAGGAATAAAAATGTGGATCTAACTTGAGGATTAGATGTCCATGGCTTACGAACTATAGGCTGACATAGAATGGTTCATTGAAATGAAATCAGTTCCATGGGTCTTCCAAGACTTCAATAATGGAATCTATGAAGTTGAAGCCAAACTCGAGGTGGAGGAGCCCGACTACCTACCTCTATCTAGTGATAATCAACTCCCATAGGTACTCTCTACTGAAGAAATGAATCATTCCAAACATCATCTAAATGATGATATATTCATGAACTCTAACTCATTTGATTTTATTTAATTTGATTTGATTATAAATCCCAAATTTTTTGAATTTTCAGAACCATATCACTCATATTATGCCCTGCAGGATGATGATAAAGAAGAATATTCTCTTTTTGAGGGACACAAAGAGCTCCCAGAAGGAATTGAATATTCCCTAAAGGGATATTAAGATGAGAAACTGAACATTTCACAAGTATTTAAAATATAGATAAGGTTTCATACTTCATCCTACCACCACCATGCAAGATGTACCACATTGAAAAGGGGGAAGATCTGGTGTACTCTATCAATATAGTCCTCCTCGAAAAGAACAAAGAAATGAAAGAAGGGACAAAAAAACATGTGGTGGTTCATGTCAAAGAAGATCCACCCACCATCAGATTATGGATAAAATCTGGTACTACCCACTAAAGGTAGTAAAAATTCAGGGACCACTTGGGGGATCATACCAATATTTATGTTTACATTTTTTTATATTTCAAATTCATTTTATAGATTCGTCGAGAATGAGGCCCACTCCTCATTCTCTTTTTTATTTCTAATGTCATGATCCTTGTTCTTAAGTGAGAAATTCTCTTTTAATGGTTCATAAATAGGAAAAGTAAGAACCAAAAATTAGTGGAAGTGGATTGAATATTTATTTCAAATTGGAGTTCACTTTTAGTTTTTAACTTTTAAAAACATTAAATTTTTTCCAAAACATTATTTGAGCATTAATGATAAGAATTTCATGCCCACAATATAATTATTTCATTTTGTGACTTATCTAGCAGAGATAACTTTCATAAGAATCCTGAGATTCCTTGTTTTATATTTTAACATTAATGAGGTATAGTGAGAAAAAATGGAAAATTGAATGTTCAATGTGAAGCATGGATATTGAAATGACGACTCATTATTTAAGTGAATTAGGTAATTTATGTAAATAAAATTTACCTACAATTTTTCATGCTTTGAATTTATAAAATTCATGTGAATGAATTTTTTATTATTAATATTGCATTGAGTATTTTTCCAATTTCAAAATTCCTATTCCCGAAAGGATTTCAAGACCAAGTACTTCATATTTATTCTTTACCATATTTCATCAGTTATCATGGGACATGTCACTGACCATAACTTGAATTTGAACTTGTTGAAGATTTGACTGTGCAAAAATATATTGGAAATGATTGAGGAATATTTTGAAAATACCTAATAATTAAATACAACCTTTAAATCAATCATTGATTCATCCCATAGAGAGCATGAATTACCTTTATATGGATGAGAAATATTTCAAGCCATTTTTATCCATTCCTACCCAACTCTTGGTATTTTCCCGATATTTTGAAAATGAGTTGTGGGAATTAAGGGATTCATGGTAGAAGGGATGTTATAAATTTTAAGGAAAAGGTTTGTGGGTTTTATTTTTAAAATTTCAAAAGGTTGTGGAATCATTCATTGTACTTCATTGTTTTCCCCTTTGGAATTAAAAAAATAAAGAAATGACAAAAAAACAAAAAAAGAAGAAGACAAAAATTGGTTTTTTGTTTTGAGAACAAAAAAAATCACCATTTTATTTACCTATGATCTTATAATTGTATATGGTTAGGTGAAGTATTTGATGTTTTATCTGATCATATTTTTAAAAAAATATAATTTTTTTAAAAATCAAGTGGGTGCATTAATAATTAATTATTATCTACTTTGTTGATGACCTTACATTGAGTTTTAGGGGGAAGTGGGTGTTTCCATATTAAAGGGGAAAATTACATTACACTATTTTATATCATGCATTTTACTTAATAAATAAACCTCCTCCTTGAGCCTTAATTTTTAAAATATAAAATCCTATCATCCTCAAGCCTCAAAGTCATTTGAACCTTTATTGAAACGTCCTCATGATATTGGGTGCCTTTTGTATTTACAGAGTGGAGAAAGTATTTATTTTACAAGATTATGGATAAGGTGCATGTTCTAATGATATGAGCACAACTATAAATGAATTGTATCATGATAACCGTGATGAAAAATTCAACAGCTAGGTATATCAAGATGTGGAATGCTTAATAATAATTAAATGAGAATCTTGAATGAATGAATGAAGATGTTCCATAATATTTCAGGGGGAAAATAATAATATATGAATTAATTATTTCTTTATAAATTTGGAAATTAAATTTATATATTATGTGGATTTTTTAAAATTAGTTGTTTATATTGTATTTTTTTTTATTACTTTGGAATTTGAATATTTGTAACATTGGTGTCCTCTGAATTCCAAGTGGTGATTTTATACTTGAGGTCATGCATTGTTAATGTGTGGGATTATTTGATAGAGAAAATTTATGTGCACATTTTTTATTGAAAATTAATGAATTTTTTATGTTTTTAAAGGATAAAAAATGGTATTTAAATATATTATTAAAATAATATGATATTTGGAGTATATAATGAAAAGAATAAATTATTTAAAGTTCTTAATTCTGTTTTTTGATAGATTTTTACGTTATGGGTATTTTAGTCATTTAAGGAAAAATATAATTCCATATTTAGTGATTATTTATTTATAGAATCCTTATTTTATTTGCCTTAACTTTTTCTTCTTAACCGGGGTATTATTTGATCATCTAGAGGCCTTAAAAATGAAGTTTAATACTATTACGGGAAAATAGCGTGGAACCCACTATAGTAACAGAAGAATATATAATCCTATAGTCCTTAAATTTAGGTTCTTATATCTGGAATGGAACTAAAATACATAGGTACATTTCACTATTAAATTCTATAGAGTTTTGAATCCATTAAAGTGGAATTTGAATGAAATATTTTTGAAGGAATCTTCTTGGAACCTTCTTCTATAAAAATAAATCCTTAATTAAGAAATCATAACATATACATCCGTTGGCCAAATGATATAAAATTTTGGAGGTTGAAAAGGCTAACACACTTATTAACAACTTTCATGAAGGGGTCCATGCATGAATCTTCAAATTAATGGGCCAATAACATGACAACTTATAGAGGACTGATTCTGCCTATTAAAGGTGAGGGGATTATACGTTTCAAATCAATCCTTCCCATACCCACACCACCATAGGCACCTAAAAGAAGAGGTAAATATCCATTTAGGAATTTTATTTGTTATTTTTTCTTATTTTAGTTTTCATTTACATGTAACACATTCATATTTTTTTATATTGTTTCCCATTTTATTTTTATACCCCTTTTCTCATCAAATATCAATCTCAATCTCAATCTTCCATATTTCTATTATGATTTCTATTCACTTCACCATGGGAAGTGAATAACATGACTCATGTAACCGTGGAAGGTTTTATGATGTTATTCATTATTGTACTTCAAATTTAAAATGTTTTAAATATATTTGTGGTGGAGGAGGGAATATTTCATGGGTGTGGAGGTCATACACCACAATATTATTTTCAAATCCATTTATTTTCCTTGATTAATAATTTTCCCTCTCATCACATATGAAAATGATTCATACGGTAGATTTGGGGTTTATATAATTGATAAAATGGAATATGGTGGAGCTGAGTCTGGTAGGAATAACATTTTCGGTTGAGGTGTTACCCTGCTTGACTACTAAAGGAGGTGTGGTTTGGTGTTGGGATGCATGTGAAAATAACACATTCAAAAAATAGATGTAGAGTAATTCATTAATAATATTTTAGTAAATGAGTTATCAAATTTAATTTAAATAATAAATAAATAATGAACGCTAGACAAAGACATTTATTTTTAATCGGCATTTCGTTTCCATTAGCATTTAGATTTCAATTTTCCATTGTCTTATTTTAACTAAATGTTTTCTAAAACTAACTTAGATTCCTTCAATAAATATTAAAAACCAGAAATATATTTTTAATATGAGAATTATAAGTAGTTATTGAACCAACTACAATTCTCCTCAAGTGAGATGACCCTTTTTAGCCTCTATATTGCACTAGGAAATCATAGAAATTTGATTTTTCACCATCTCGCGACATGCATGCATCAAAACATGCACTGTTTCTAAAAAGCAAAGTATTTATTTCAATCAAAATTTCAAAATTAAAATTTTTGTCAATTTTTTTTTCATTATAAAAATTTAAAAATCATTTTCAATGATGTCTTCAAACTCAAGTTATTATGAATGGAATAATTAATCATAGGTATAGGAGGAATAAATAGACTACACTGAGAAGGAACTCCAATTAAGGGATGATTATCAAATGATAATGGTCAAAAAAAGGAAAAAGGGCAAGCAATGTGGATCTCACTTGATGATTTGATGGACCTGACTGATGAACCCCAAGCTGGAATAAGAAGATTCAAGGCCAGTAAATAAGTGCCACAGGTCGCCTAGGATTTCGATAAAGTCATCCATGAAGTTGAATCCAATATATAGGTGTAGGAGCCAATCTACATACCTCCATATAGTGATAATCATATCCAAGAGTCACTCTCCATAAAAGAAATGATTCAAGCAGAACCACCTCATGGATACGTTACATTCATGAACTCCATCCCATTTGATTATATTGAATCTGATTTGTGTATAACTCTTATCTTTTATGAATTTTCAGAATTGGATGACTCTTTCTATGCCCTAGAGGATTATGAGAAAGAAGAATATGCACCTTTTGAGAAAAACATAGAGCTCCTAAAAGACATTGAATATCCACCAAATGGAGTACATGAAGAGAAAGTGAACATTGCACAAGTAGAAAAAAGGAGGAGGAGGTTCCATACTTCATCCTACCCCTACCATGTAAGATGTACCAAATTGAAAATTGGGCAGATATGGTGTACTATATCCATGGATTCCTCCTCATCAAGAACAATTAAATTAATGCTTTGAAGAATAGCATTTGGTGGTTCATGTCAAAAGAATATCATCCCAGCATAAAATTATGGATAACAGCTGGTACTGCCCATTGTTGGAAGTAAAAAATTTCATCCCACTTAGGAATCATACCATGATTTATATTAACATGTTTTTTATATTTAAAATTCATTTTTTATATTAGTCTAGCAATCGGCCCATTGCTCTTTATTTTTCGATCTTTACTAACATGATCCTTGTTCTAAATTGAGTAATTATCTTTTATAGGATCATAAATGGGAAATGGAGGCCTGAAAAATTAGAGGAAGAGGAATGAATCTTTATTTCAATATGAATATCAATTCAAATTTTTAACTTTTAAACTCATTAATTATTTTTCGAAAACATGTTTCAATCTTTAATGATAAGAATATATTTCCCACAATTGAATTATTCCTTTACTTGACTTATCTAGGAGACATGAGTTTCTTAGGAATCCTACGATTCCATGTTTTATATTTAAAATTTAATGAGATTGAATGTGAAAAAATAGAAAATTGTATTATTAATGTGAATCATAGATATTGAAATGATGACTCGTGATTTATGGGAATTGATCGATTTATGTAAATGGTATTTTCCAATAATTTTTCATGATTTGGATTTCTAAAATTCTTGTAAATTTATTAGTTAGTATTAATCATGGATTGAGTGATTGTTTTATATCACATGTCTCATTCCAGAGAGTATTTATAGACAAATTACATCCAATTTATTATTGATAATGTTTCCTGATTGATCTTGGGACATGTTACTGACCAGAACATGCATTTGAACATACTGAAGATATGACTGTGAAAATACATATTTAAAATGATTGAGTCATCTTTTAAAAATACCTTATTGTTAATGGAATCCTTTAAACCAATCCTTGTATATTACCATAGATACCACGAATGACCTTTATAGGTATGATCCAAGCTTCAAGCCATTTTTATCCAATCCTACTCTAATATGGGTATTTTCATGATATTTTGAAAATGAAGTGTATATGTTATAGGAATCACGGTTGAATGGATATTATACATTATATGGAAAAAGTGGGGGGTGTTCTATTTTGGGAATTGTAAAAGGTTGTGGAATCATTCATTTTACTATATTTTTCCCCCTATTTAATTAAAAAAAATAAAAAAATGAAAAAAATAACACAAAAAAAGAAGAGAAAATGAGTTGTGATTTGGGAGAACAAAAAATCAACATTTTCCAGACCGACGATCTTCCAATCGTATGTTGTTAGGTTATGTATGTCAGGTTTTATCAAATAATAAATTTTCATAAAAATAAAAAAATAAAACAAGTAAAATTAATCAAGAGTGTGAATTAATCATTCTTTATGCTTTAATTTTTTCTTGACCTTACTTTGAGTTTTGGGGGAAGTGGGTGTCACTAATTTAAGGGGGAGAATTTCATTACACTTTATGATACCATGCATTGCACTTAAAAAATAAACCTCCTTCTTGAGCCTTTATTTTCACAACATCAAATCCTACCAACCATTAGATTCAATGTCATTTGATCATTTATTGAAAAATTCTCCTGATTTTATGTGCCTTTTGTCTTTACGATGTGGATAAATAAGTTCTTTTACAAGATTATGGATAAGGTGCATGTTCTAATGATATGAACATAACTCTACATGAGTTTTATCATTTGAGTTGAGGGGAATAATTCAAAGGTGAGGAAAATATTGATATAGAATGATTAATAATAATGAATTGAGATTATTGAATGATTAAAAGAACAAATTATATCATTTTTCAATGAGAAAAAGTGAAATATATGAATTAATTACGTCTTCACAAATTTGGAAATTAAATTGATATTTTATGGTGATTTTTAAATTTTTGATATTATATTGATTTTTTTGATTTTATTACTATGGAATTTGAATATTGGTAAAATTGGTGTCCATTGAATTCCATGTTGAGGGTTTATGTTTGAGGTAAATAATGGTTAAAGTGTGGGGGTATTTGACTAAAAAAATTATGTGCATATTTTTAATCAAACAATAAGGATTTTTTGTTTTTTTAATTTGTAAATCCAATGTATTTAACCATTTTGTTAAAATAAAGGGAAATTTTTTTTATAGGATGAAAATGAGATAAATTGTGAAAATTGATTAATTCTAGATTTTTGATAGATTTTTACAGTAGGAGATTTCGTCATTTAATAAAAACATTTCTTTTTAATTGACTGATTATTATTTTGTTAATACTTTCTTTATTTCATTTAAATTTATCTTCATAACCAGCATCATATTTGATCATCTAGAGGTCTTAAAAAACAATAAAGTTGAAGATTTTTCTAGGTAGACAGCATGGACACCACTATATTGAAAAAATAACATGTCATCCTACATTCCTTCAATTTAGGTTATTCTACTATTAATGGAACAAGGATACATATGAATGTTTCTCAATTAAATTCCATGGAGTCGTTTGAATCCATTTAGGTTTCCTTTGAACAACATATTGTTGAAGGAAGCTTCCTAGAATATTTGTACAGAAAAAGAAACCATTATTTAATACTCATAACTTATACATTAGGAGTCCAAATGTGATGAAAGTTGTAGGGTGAAATGGAAAACACATTTATGAACAAATTTCATGATGGGGGCCCTATGGGATGTTTCCAATTAATGGATTAAATTTTTGATAACTTGGGGAGGATAGATTTTTAATATAAAATTGGAGGAGCTCCTACCTATCAAATAATTCCTTCCAATACCCACACCATCCGTGGCACCAAGGAGAGGCAGAAAACATCTATTTTTTTAATTTTATTTCTTTATTTCCTTTCGGTTTTAGTTTTCTTTTTCATGTAGCTCATTGATCATTTTTATTACTGTTTTTCCCATTTTCTTCTTCCACCCCTTTTCTGTTCCAATCTTAATCTCATTGTCTCTCTTCCATCTTTCCATCGTGGTCTCTATGAACTTATACATTCAAAATGTCTAACTCGAGGCTTGGAACATGGGGATGATTCATGATGTTTTTCATTATATCACTTAAAATATAATTTTTTGAAATATATTTGTGGTGGAGGTGGGTATATTTCACGAGTGTAGTGGTCCTCCGCTATGACACTATTTCTAAATCCAATTCATTTATTTAATTAATCATTTCCCTCCATTCATTTAGAAAAAAACATTATAAAATGGTGTTGGGGTTGCTTTAAGGGATGTAATGGAATATATTAGAGCTGGGTCTTGAAGGAATAACAATCTCCATTGAGGTGTTACCCTAATTTACTAGGGAATGAGGTGTGGGTTAGAGTGCTAGAAGATTGCTAAAATCCCACACTCAATAAATCAATAGAGTGTAATTAATTAATGAAGTTTCACTAAATGATTTATCAAATTTAATTTTAATAATAAATATATAAATAAATAACTGGTATTACCAAACCCTAGACTAAGAAATTTATTTCTAATCCGCATTTCTTTTGCATTTTCATTTCGATTTCAATTCTTCATTGCGTTATTTTAATTACATGTTTTCCAAAACCAAAACCATTATTTTCAATAAATATTAAAAACTAAAAAAAGAATTATAATAGGTTAATTATAATTAATGATTGAACTAAATGTGATGCTCATCAAGTGAGATAAACCTGGTCAACATCATTGTTGCATTAGGAAAACATATAAATTAGCCTTTTCCACACCCCATTAAATGTGTGCATCCTGGAGTCACACTTTTTAATTTTACAAACAACTTATTTTATTTCCCCTTATAAAACTTTTTATTTCCCCTAATAGTTTTCTTAATTCCTTTATAAGTTTTACCCACATTTTTCTTATAAGGGTTTTCTTGAAATATTTCATAACAAAATTCTATATCCTTCCTATTTGGACAATTATTTATAATATTTCCAGTACCTCTATACTCAAAATTTTTAAGTGGTATTTTTTCCATTGTACTTTACTCTTCCACTCTAATAATTTTTCGAGATGGGTGACATGATTCTAAAATTAATTTTAACATCATATTTCATTTCTTATGATTCACTGAGACCCATTACCACATTTTTGGGTTCCCTGATTTTCAGAATTTTCATAGCTTAAAGAGCTATCTCTTACATGATATTCTTTTTGAATGAATGATATTTAATCATTTCCCAAGTAACAATAATGTTATGTAATTTATCATGATATATATATTCTGTATCTTAAAAAGCATATATTTTTGGATAAAACCATCTAAGGAAGTTCCTCATAATGTTTTTCAAAAAAATAATTTCCCAAGACAACCCCAAATTATCTGATGTCTCTAACAGTTCCATTAACTCTGGTGATCTAATCATTAAAAAATTTGTCTTCTTTCTTTCAAAAATTACATCTCCAGAATTTACGTATTTATTACAATAAATTTATATTTCACATAATGATACTTTTGAGTTTTTACCATGTTTATTTTATTTTCTTAAGACCCATCACCTTCATATAATAATTTTTGACCAAAATATATGAATAACATTCCAATATTTTCATCAGCTTCGAGATTAAGTTTTCCCAAAATTTAATAGAAACATCTTCCTTGATTGGTAGAAACCATATAGTAGCTATATTAATCACCTCTATGAAAAGATACAAAAAATAGGGTAACATTTTTTTTTCATACATGATAATTTTCGCAATCAAATGTGGTTATTATTATACCATTAAATGATATTACATTGTCCCTAATAATGATATTATGGAGGGAGAATTCCAACACTAATACCACTTTAAGATCTCAAAAATTTATAAACCACTAGGAGGGGGTGAATCAGAGGTGATATTTTCAAATTTCAATTCCCCTAAAACAAACTTCAAAAACTTGTTAGAGTAATGATACTCTCAACTATATAAATCAACTTCAGATATATGAAAAAATAAGATAATAAATATAAACACCTAATATTTAATAAGTTTATCCTCTAATATGGGTGATTATATCCTTATTATTTCAACTCCCATCAATCCACAAATATCCACTATATAATTAAGTGAATACTATAACATCTCATGTAAATAATGAACATTATATTTTTTATATTTATTAATATTTGTGAATTAAATATTAATCTTACTTTAATGGTGAATTTATGATTTTATGGCATACCCGATACACAATAATGATTTTCTTTGAAATCTTACGTTGCACACAATGTTTTGTCATACTGAAAAATAATAAAATAATAATATTATTTTAAATAGTAGTTAATGCCTAGCCGTTGTAATGGAGGGGATAAACAGAACTAACTTTAATATTATTATAAATGTTTTCTAATGTTTTTTACATTTATCCAATATATTCTAGAGCCTTAAAATAAAAAAGAATCTAATTATAAGCATAAATACTATAATATTCTTTAAAAGATCGATTTACCTCCTTTTAATGGAGAACCCTCCATAAATAATTTTTTGGTCACTTTTAAATGTTTTATTTTACAAAATAATGTCCATATTTAGAATCATGTAATCAAAATTTACTTTGGGTAAAATTTTGGTATTTTTCTGATAAAATTCATTTTTTGATGAATAGAGAAAAATACTATATTTTAATTCAAAACATCCTTTTAATCTAATTTTTTATATGGTTATATTATATTTTTAATTGGTTTTAAGGTTTAATTATATTATATTTTTACAATTTAATCTAATGGTGGTTATTAGAATAAATTTCACTTTGAAATATGACATAAACAAGTGTCAATCTTTTGACATATGTTTCTTAAAAATCCGCTATTTGTTTTCACAACAAGAATTAATTTTAAATTAACTAATGAAAATTCTATGTATTTAAAATATTAAAATAGAAATAATTTTTTTATTCATAATATCAAATATATATTAGGATGAATTTTGGGTATTTTTCTGAAAACTTCATTTTTTGATTAATTGTGAAACCACTTAGTTGTAGTTAAAAAACTGACTTTTCATTTAACTGAAATTACATATTCTGTGAATTTAATTTTAAAAATACAAAATAAATGGTTTTTATTAGTCAGTAAAATGTTGTTTAATAAGTTGAAAATAATTTTTTTAGTGTTTAGTAACTTTTTACTTTTATTTACAGTAGTTAAAGGTAAATAGTGAATTAATAGTAAAAAGAAATTTATAATAATTCAAAATTACATAAACACCTGTCCTAACCTTATAATATGATTCATGGCCGACCATTGGTATCCATGGATATATTTTGGGACACCATGGAGCCACTTTTGAGTGATAATGAAACATTAGATTAATTATAATTTAAAGTAAAGACAAAAATGAAAAAAACTAATAGCTTTTAGTAAATAAATTTTTACGTGTGGATATATATGTTATATTTTTCAACTATAAATATTCCTTGGAAAGACTAAAATATTTCCTACATCATGTTATTTTTGTTATAATTTTTATACATCAAATGAATAATATTATTCATGACACAAAAATGATGAAGTATTTACCTCATTAATAAATGATTAAAACAAATAAGATTATAAATATCAAAATAACATCCAAACTATGTCCAATTTTTATTGGATGAATTTATTTCGACCATTATCCATATTATCATCAACATTAAGGAGTTTTGAACATTTATAAATTGAAATTCATTATATAATAAAATAATATTTTCAAACATTCCTAAAGAACATATCCTCTCCCTTATAAAAATCCCCCACTTCTAACACATTCATCACACATATCAATCCGCTTGGATCGTCATAACCATACTCAAATAAGATCTCAATATCCTTATATTCTACCTAGAAGCTTTACTCTAGGAAAAAGTACCTTCAATAAGTCGTTTTGGTTCAAACCAAAGGGAGTTACCAAAATTAAAGGTAACAGTTTCTCTTAAATTATTTTATTTTATTTTACTTATCCAACCCCTAAACTCTATTAATAAATTTATTTTATAACAAAAACAGTATCCTATATATACAAGGAAGTTTTTATGAGAAGTATCAGAACTATAGTTACACACACCTTCATCTAATGGGTAAATAACATACTATTTCTGTGGGAGGAAAACCGACACCTCACAAAATGATGATTGTTCAATTATCTCCTACAGCCACATATGGTAGAAAATATGATGTAAATGTATTTATAAATGATATATATTATGTTTATGATTTCCTTATGCTTCTGTATTTTTAATTTATATCATAACTTTATGGTTTCCATTATGAGTTGACACGATAATTTAATTTGTGGATGTGCGGACTACCGCCCACTCAAAGTTATATGAATCATTCATAACATACATGGGATGTATAAAGGATAGAGTTATTGAAATTATATATGATATTATAATGGAATTATAATATTACTATGTATCTTTATGTTTTCATTCAATTAAAATATAAAATAGAAATGAATGAAATATTCATGCGTACGTACGACTTACCATCTCCATGAACAGTGCATTTCATTTCTTACTACCAAATGTTATGTACTGTTATAAATACACATATTTACTAGATATATATGATATATAAGTTATATAAATCATTAATATAATTATGGAAATAATGGAATCTTTACTACATGGACAAGTTGTCATTTTAACTTGTTAATTTTTTATTCAAGTACCAACTATTGACAAAATAACAATTATTAAATTAAATGATTACATAATGTTTATAACATGGAAAGAAGTTATATTAAAGGAATTATAAACAGGAAAAAGTGTTCTTAATAAATTATAAATTATCATAAATTTATTATTTAGGAAGAACAAGGAACAAACAAGTCAAGTCAGACACGAGGTAAGGGGATTCTTATCTCAATTTTAATTCCGTGAGATTTCCATTGTTCGCCACTAATTTATTACATGTCGTGTATTTTTTAACTCCATTTGATATATATTAAAATTATCATTTTTATATTAATTTTATTATATGGATCATTTTGTGTCTTTTAACTTTTGGTTATATGACTAGATTTATTACAACGACGTAAGGGATTTTCATCTCACTTTTTATTCTCGTTTTATTCGTGCTATATTTGCCACAATTTCCTTTTGTGTATTGTACGTACTTCCCATTAGTTTATTAATTGTGTAATATAATTCAATTTTGGGGTATTTACATATTCATTTTATGATCCTTATTTCATGGGTTTTATGTTTCGTAAGTTACCAAATCGGTAAGGGAACCTTTTAAATCAATTTCGATTCCTTGGGTTAATATTCTAATTCACAATTATATCATGCTATGATTATGTGTGGAATCACTATTTATTTATTTATGTTGTAATTTCCACTCCACATTGTGTGGATATATTGTTAATACACAAAATCACGCCATTTATAAATTCTCATGTCATCAATATGAACTTGATAAGAGCAAATTTCACTCAATTTCCATACATTGAGTTAAACATCCAAGTCATTGGTTTTGTATTAATAAGAAAATGTGTGAATTTACAATGATTTATTTACACTTAATATCCAATCATGTTGAGAGTATTTATATTTTTCAAACATTTTTATATAATTTATTTATCCTTAAGCTAAGGATACAATTTTTAGAAGAGATTTCGTCTCAATTTACATTTCATTGAGACATCATTGTCGTTATGCACCAAATAACTTTTATACGATGTATATACTTTCGTTTGGAATATTATACCATGAATCCATTTATTCTCATGATATTAATATGTTTTGATTAAATTTTATTCCTCAATTATTTTATTCTTGGAACTCTCATTTTGTTGAAAATTCGTTGACTAAAATATCGGTTTAAATTTTTAAAAGGTTTATTCATCTTAATATTTCTCATTATTATCCTAGTTTTAACAATTATTTTAGGATTTATTTATATTGACATTATTGTTTTCAAATTATAATTCATTTAAAAGTATCAAAGTGGTATGAGACATGTTGATTCAAAAATCTCTTTATTAAATGTTTTAAACTACTTTGAAAATGATTTGATAAAGAATTGTTTATTTTAATACCTTGATTTTATATAATGTGATTAGAATGTGGAAGTGTTATATTTCCATTATTATTGTGTTAGGTGTCCTGAATATGTTATGGTTATTGGGAATTATTTACATATATGGGTGGTTCCGTGATAAACCTTGGGTGGGTGAGCCCGAGATAACTCTCCAATGCATTGGGTAACGTAATGGAGGTAAACGTTAACATTTATCCTAATAGATTTTGAGAATATTCTGTGATTGGTATCCCAAATGTGACTCCCTGTGTATCTATGAAAACTACAATTTAATTATTTTTTGAATTCCATAAGTTACCTTTATGATTTATAATTTGGGTGTGTTATTCATAAATATTATGATTTTTTAAGGTATGTTATGATTAAGAAGTATGGTTTCATTTATTTTTATTCAATGATGGGATAATTTTTTCTTTATTTATTTTATAACCCTTACTGAGCGTTTTTCTATCATCCTACATTTTTTAAATGTTTTCCATAGGACTTAAAGATGAATAGGGCCATGGATGGGATCAATGAAAAGTCATGTTGTCTAAAACATGGAATTTGAAATGTTTCTTTTTGAGAGTTTTTATTTTATGAAAAAATGGATACTGAGTAGTAGTTTCTACATGTAATTTTCAAGTTGATATTTAATAGTTATGGCCTAATTCTCTAAATCTCTACACCTAAAATGATCCTTAATGTGAATTATTCATTTAATTCAGGATTATTTAATGTTTAAGGCCAGGTATTTATAGTTGGAATCAGAGGTGTATTTAGATAACTTTAGAGGTTAGGGTGTTAAACATAAATGACATTACAATAAGGGTTAGGATTTTAGAAAGATTCATAGTTATTTTAGATAATGTGAATATGTTTAAGATAACATGAGTAAGTATATCTTAGTATTTACCCTCCTCATAAGATATTATATGATGATTTTACTCATATAATCGCACTTACCATTTTGTTTTTAGAAAATAGATGGATCTAGCCGACACTAAAGTCAAAGTGGATGTGAAGAAAACTGTAACGGTTTTCTGAATGGGAAACTAAATGAAATGGGATTTGCAATGAGACCTCCTATGGTTATTCCCATCCAACTATATGGAGTCATGATTGACCACCTGAACCACAGTGATTTTTATTAGGCATTAAATAAGTTAGAAACAAATCCCTACGAAGTTCAGGTTATAATCATAAAGGTAAGTATGTTCAAAAATCTATGTGTCAAGGATGTGGAAAGGAGCACTTAGAAAAATTCTTCAATGTGATTGGATGATGATATAGATAAGGAAATGAAGGTTATAAAGAAAGAAACTTCCATAGATTAATGAAGCATCCAGTTGACTCTAGGAAAGGGAAAGGAGTTCTGTCTGAGGGATCAATTAGACATTTTAAATGTGGTGTGTGTGGTCATTATAAATATAGATGTCCAAAAAGAAGTTTTAGTAATGGGATCATCATGATCGTACAAATATATGTTTACCAATAACTAATGCCATTCCGATTGAGGATGAATAAACTGATAACAACTAATGAAAGGTATGAATTATTTGTTAACATATGTTTTTATATTATTTAATATTAGGATATATTCATGATTGTGTTTTTAGGAAATATGTATTTCAGAAGAAGTTTTAATGGAATGGTTAGTGGATCATGAAGAACTTTTAATGATTAAGAATTCAACATATAAGGGAATCAAGTGTTATGGTATATTTTACATGAGTGAAATGCTTTAAATTATAAAGGCTCTTTTTATGATGGGATTACATTAGAATTTTTTTATAGTATGTGTCCCCTTGAGTTTTGATATATGAAAATTTTATTGAAGCAATAATTATATTCTTATTTTGTGGATATAGTTATAATAACCATTTGGGTTTATATGATCCTTGAATATGAGGAAAGTATAGGTTAATACATTTTGGGATCTAAAATGAAAGTAAATATATAATCATTCTGGTTAAAATATGTTGTGGTTATTTTTGATGAATTTATCTCTTTTTTGGAATTTTATAAAATTATATAGTTTTTGAAAAAGGACAAAACGCAGACCGTGTGACCACCCGTCGCATCGAACTAAGCTGCAGGAATATAACCCACAACAAAAGTGTGATTGGGATTTATCGCCTACCACTGGACTACATGAAGTCCAGGGATAGTATGACTACTTTTTTTAGTTATATGACATTATGAATAAAAAATAAGTTGATATTGTGTTATATTTAGAAATTATTAACCTATCATAGATAATATGTGATTTGGTTAATTACACTTTAGTATGAGACTTTAAGAGTAGTCGATGTTTTTTGAGATAAATGTTATGAGTTTTGCAAAATACGTTTTGATTAAATCCTTTTTAAATTTTGTTTTTCAATCACAGTTTGGGTTACTTTGAATAATTTATGGACAACTATTTATTAAATGGTCTTTGTTGAAATTTGGGAATTGTTAGACAAAATTTATAGATTAAGAGTAGTTTTCCTTTTTGTAAAAGTTTATCTTTTTAAAGATTATCTGATCTTGTACTAAAGGTTTTTGTTTTGGTTGATGTCTAATGATAGGGGAAATATATCATTCATATTTTTTGGAATATGTGATACTCAAGATGTTTATTGTACCTCTTTTAATGTGACCAAGTTAGTTTAAATACTCCTCATTTGGAGAACAGATGCATTTGTGCTAGGAATTTAGTAATGGATGAAAGTCTACATGACAAGTAAGTATGTTATCTTATGTTTTTAGTTAATCTAAAAAATAAATTCCTCAATATTATGAAAATAAGGTTAAAAAAATCTTTGTCTATAAACTTTTCCAACAGGGGAATCAAAGGCCATTTAACCCATCAAATGTTTGTGATTTTCTGGTGGTTAACATTCTCCTAATCGTGTTTTCTAACACTCTCCATCATAACCTAACCATTTGTTCTTTCTTCCATATCCATGTTTTCCTATATGGAATCCTATAATGATTTATATAAGGTGAACTTTTTACTTATCTTTCTATATTTTAAAGTGATAGTTTTACAAACTCTTTTCCAATGTGGGACTTTTAATGAAGTTTCTTAGCCTAGTTTTAAAATTGCGAGGACACAATTCTCAAAAGGTGGAAGGATGTTACATCCCAGGAAAATAAAGAACATGAAATTTTTTATATTTATTAATATTTGTGAATTAAATATTAATTTTAGTTTAAAGGGGAAGCTATGATTCGATGGAACACCCGATACACAACAATGAGTTTCTTTGAAATCTTATGTTGTATACAATGGTGAGTCGTATTGAAAAATAATAATATAATATTATTATTTTAAATAGTAGATAACACCTAGATATTGTAATGGTAGGAATGAACAGAACTAAATAAAATAATATTATACATGTTTTTAAATGTTTTTACATTTATACAATAAATTATAGAGCCTTAAAATAAGAAAGAATCCAATTTTAAGCATAAATACTTTAATATTCTTTAAAAGATTGATTTACCGACTTTTAATGGAGAAAAAAAATAAATTTCGTTTTGGTCACTTTTATATGTTTAATTTGAAAAAATAAAATTCTTCTTTAGAATTGGGACATCCAATTTTACTTTGGGTAAATTTTGGGTGTTTTTCTGCTAAATTCATGTTTTAATGAATAGTGAAAAATACTGTATTTTAATTCAAAATTGACATTCAATATAATTTTTTGTATGATTAGATTATCTTTTTAATTGGTTTTAATGTTTAATTTGATTATTTTTTTACCATTTAATATGGTGGTTGTAATTTTAATTAATTTCACTTTGAAATTTGATATAAACAAGTGACAATCTATTGACAAATATTGTTTCTTAAAAACATGCTATTTGTTTTTACAAAAAAAATGAATTTTAGATTAATTAATTCAACATATATGGTTTTAATTCTGTAATGTAGTCATAATTTTTTAACTTTTAATATCAAATATATCTTAGGCTGAATTTTTGGTATTTTTATGAAAAAAATCAAATTTTGTTGAACTGTGAAACCACTAAGTAGTAGTTAAAAAACTGACTTTTTCATTTAAATGAAAATTTACTACTTATATTAATTGAATTATGAAAATCCTTCATACATGGTTGTTATTTGATAGTAAAATGTGGTTCAATAATAATAAAATAATTTCTTTGGTGAGTAGTAACTTTTGACATTTATTTACCGCTGTTAAAGGTTAATAGGGTAATTCAAGGTTAAAAGAATACTATAATAATACAAAATTACAATTTAACTTGTCTTAACTTTTTTTTATGAGTCATGGAAGACCATGATAATCCTAGGGTAGATTTGGGGACCCCATGGAGCCACTTGGGAGTGATAATTATTCTTTAGATTAATTAATTTACTGTAAAGACAAAAATAACCCAAACAAATATCTTTTAGTGCATTAATTATTACATGGGGTTATATGAGTTATAATTTCAACAATAAATATTCATTGGAAATATAAAGTTACTTCCTATATCATGGTATTTTTTTTATAATTTTTAGACATCATATAAATAATATTATTTATGAAAACAAAATTTGTAGTATTTACATCATTAAAAAATTATTTAAATAAATAAGATTATAAATATTAAAATAACATCTAAAACTAGTAAAATTCTTATTCTATGAATTTATTTAGACCCGGATTCATCTTAGCTTTTACCTTAATAATTTTTGGACTTTTTGAAACCAAATATCATTATAAAATATAATAACATTTTTAAACTTTCCTAAAGAGCCCCTCCTCTCCCTTATAAAAAGCCCTCACTTCTAACTCATTCCTCACACCTCTCAAGACGCATGTATCGTCCTAAACCTCACCAAATAATCTCTTAAGATCCCTATATTCCTTATATAAGCCTTAACTTAGTCATAAGTAAATTTAATAAGTCCTTATAGTTCAAACTAAAGAGAGTTACATGAATTGAAGGAAAAAACTTCTCTTAAATTCTTTTCATTTATTTTACTTCTCCGACCCGTAAACTATTTTAATTATTTTATTTTATAAAAAGAATAGTATACTCAATATAATATTATTTTTTATGAGATTTATTCTAAATACACTTACAGACACCTCCATCTAATGGATAAAGAACATATTATTTCTGTGGGTGGAAGACTAGCACTTCACGAAACGATTATTGTTCAATTATCTCCTACCGCCTCTTATGGTGGCCATTATGATGGAAATATATTTATATATTATATATATTATATTTGTTTATTCATTATTATTTTTTATATTTAATTTAAATAATAACTTTATGGTTTCCATTATGAGTAAATGTGATAATTTCATTTGAGGATGAGCGGACTACTTCCCCCTCCAAGTGATATGAATCGTTCATACCATACATGGGATGTATAAAAGATGGAGTTATTGAAATTATATATGATATTATATAGTAATTATAATATAACTATGTATAATTATGTTTTAATTCAATAAAAATATGAAATATAAATGAATGTTGCATTCATGCGTACGTACAACTTACTGTCTCCATGAACAATGCATTTCATTTCTTATCTGAAAATGTTATGTACTATTATAAATACATATATATACTGAATATATATTATATATATGATATATAAATCCTGAATATAAATCTGGAGATAATGGACTCTTGACCACATGGACAACTTTTAATTATAAGGTGTTCATTTTTTTAATCAAATAACAAAATTGACAAAACAACCATTATTAACATAAATGATTAAATAATGTTTATAACATGGAAATAACTTATATAAAAGGAACAATAAATTAAAAAAAGGTTCCTAATCATGTATAAATTTACTTAATTTTATTATTCAGGAATAACAAGGAACAAACAAGTCAAGTCGGACACAAGGTAAGGAATTTCTTATCTCACTTTTAATTCCATGATATTTCCATTGTTCGCCACTAATTTATTGCATGTGGTGTATTGTTTAATGCAATTTAATATATATTATCATGATCAAATTTATATTCTTGTTATTCTATGACTAATTTTTTGGATGTTAACTTGTGGTCATACGACTCGATTTATTACATCGTGGTAAGAAATTTTCACCTAACTTTTTATTCCTGTGATATTCATGCTATATTTTCCACTATTTCCTTTTGTGTGGTGTATGTAATACCCATGAGTGTATTAATTTTGTAATATACTTCAATTTATGGATATTTTCATCTTTATTTTACAATCCTTCTTTAATGGGTTGTATGATTCATGAGTTACCAAGTCGGTAAGGGAACCATTTAACACAATTTCTATTCCTTGGGTTAATGTTCCAAATCTTAATTATGTCATGAAATGATTATGTGTGGAATCAATATTTATTTATTTATGTTGTAATATCCACTAATATTTGTTTTTATATACTTTTTATAGACATAATAAATCCATTTATAAATTCTTGTGTCATTGACATGAACTTGATAAGAGTAATTTTAACTCAATTCCCATTCATTGAGTAAAACATCCAAGTCATTGGTTTTGTATTCAAAAGAACATGGATGAATTTTCTATGATTTATTTACACTAAATAACCAATAAAATTGAGTGTATTTATATTTTTCACACATTATTATGTAATTGATTTTTTCTTAATCTAAGGATACAGTTTTAATATGGCAATTCATCTCAATTTCCATTTCATTGAGACATCATTGTTGTTATGCACCAATTCACTTTTATACTGTGTATATAATATCCTTTGGCATATTATATCATGAATCCCTTTATTCTGATGATATTATTAAGATATGATTAGATGTTATTATTCAATTATTGTATTCAAGAATCTCTCATTTTTCTAAAAACAACTTAACTAAAATATCATTTTAAATGTTGTAAAGATTTATTCTTCTAAATATTTGTCATTAATGTCCATGTATTTAAAATGGTTTTTAGGATTTATTTGTATGGAATTTAATGTTTTCAAATGAAAATTCACTTAAAATATTCAATGTGGTATGGGAATATTTGATTCAAAAATATCATTATTAAATGTTTTAAATGGTTTTAAAAATCATTTAATAAAGAATTGTTTATTTCAATATATTGATTTGATATATTGTGATTGGAATGTGTAAATGTCATATATCCATTATGATTGTGTTATGTGTCAAGAATATGGTATGGTTATTGGGCATTATTTATGTATACGTGTGGTTCCGTGATAAACCATGGGCGGGTGAGACTGAGATAGATCTCTAATGCATTGTGTAACGTGACAGAGCTAAATGTTAATGATTATCCAAAGAGATTTAGGGAATAAAATGTGATGGTTATTCCAAATGTGACTCCCTATGAATCAGTGATAGCTATAATTTAATTATGTTATGAATTCCATAAGTTACCTTTATGATTTATGATTGTGTGTGTTATTCTTAAATCTTATGATTTTGTATGGAATGTTATGGTTGAAAGGTATAGTTTCATTGATTTGTAATTAATGATGGGTTAATGTTTTCCATCCTTATTTTGAAACCCTTAATGAGATTTGTATGATCATCACATGTTTTTGAAATGTTTTCCACATGACTTGAAGATGAATAGGGTAAAAGATGAGACAAAGGAAAAGTCATGCTGGAAAAGACAAGGAAGTAGACATGTTTTTAAGAGATTTTTTAATGAAAAAAATGGATACAGAGTATTAGTGTCTACATATAATTTTTGAGTTAATATGTAATAGTTATGGCCTAATTCTCTAATGCTCTAAAACTGAAAAGATCCTTAATGTGAATATTTCATTTAATTCCAGATTATGTAATGTTTAAGGTTGGGTCCTTATAAATACAGTGGGCCAAATACTGTTAAGATTATCAGGTCTCCTGATTTCAAATTATATAATATCCCATCAATTTTCAAATTTTTCTTATACTCTAAGGCCAGAAAATATAAACATAATAGAAGAAATTTTTTTTGCATATTTTTTCAATTCAATAAACTCTTTCTATTTCATTCTATATTGTAATGATTTTTTGGGTGATTTTATATTTTATACTACCATGTTTTATACATTATGTGTTGTATCTCTGTCGAGCATCTTTTGATAGTGTCATTAACATGTAACTCCCCATCAACTAAGTGATTCCGTGGGTATATTCTCATGAAAAAAATTTCAGTACTTATATTATATAATATCTTTAATAACAAAAAATTAAAAATCCAAATTTACTTTATATTGGAGCACATCCTCCATAAATTAACGAGGAGGTGGAATCTCTAATTTGAATTTTCCCACTCAAATCAACATTTTTTTTACTTCCTTCCACGATTTTGAATGTTTCGGATAAAAAATATTCATTAAACTTATTTAAACATAAATTCCAACAATCACCTCTAAATCATCACAAAATCTCACAATATTTATGAAGGTTGGCAGAACACCTCAACATCACCATTGTAAATGAATTTATAATGTGTTGTAAATCTACTAAAAACATCATCTATAAAATATCTATTTTATTCTTTAATAAGAAATTCTCTATATGGTATGATTATTTTTTATTTCTATCTATCCATTAATTTTCATCTAATTTTCTCGGTCTTCTAAACTCACGTTACCTACATGTGATTCCCTTCAAAAAAATATTTCTATCTATTTGAATTAAATAAGCTTATATGACTTGATATGTTTTATTATTTCACACCTCTCGATCAAATCATTCTAAATTCTATCATAATTCCATGAAGAGCCCATTATGATAAACTCATTCTGGTATAACTTCATAGATTCATCTATCTGATGACATCACATTTCTCTGTTTAATTATCATCTATATAGGGATCCTTTATAAGTATATCTAGTTAAACTTTTATAAAATATCATCCAATAGACATTAAATATTTATATCTATTCAAAATTTATTGATCTATCACTGTATATGTCAGGTAAAACATTATACATGTATTCTTATTTTCATTTAGATATTCGATCATCCATTATAGATACATATACTTTTTATAATCATTCTAATATTTGAACATCTATTCCAATCTTTACACCTATTTCCAATAATTTTTTTTGCTTCGTAGTTTAATATTCATATAGATGAAACTACAACTTTGTAACCTCAGAACAATCTACATCTATTTTACTTCACAAATATAAATCCAGAACATATTCATACATTGAAATATATATGTTTCTCAACCTTAACAATTCATAAATTTGAATACATACACAATTTTATCTGTCCATAAACACCATCTATGAACCTTGTGATCCTTTTATTAATCATAATGTTAGGATCTTTGATGATAAAACTTGAATTGTTTAGATTAATATGATTAGAAACTAAAAATTATTCAAAAAATAAATTTCCTGAAACAAAAACATTCACAAACATGATATTTAAAAAATATAAAATAATAATTAAAAATTCAACCCAAATGATCCTAAAATCTTATTAGATTTTGATTGAGTACAAGGTACCATTCATGGTAATCACCACATCTTAAATACATGACTTTCAATCCACAATAGTGTCATGAACATGGTGTTATGTTCAGGTAAACCCCATTTCTCTAAGTTAATATTTGAACCCATTTGAGTTTTTTTCACACATGAGGTTTTACCTTTAGATAAAAAGTTTATTTAGGGACCTAGGTATCCCTTGTCCTAATAATCCATTGGGTCATAGACATGGTGATTGAATTATAAAATAGTTAATTTTATATCATTAGTTTCTTTAAATTAATTAGTTAATATAGTTACATTTTTTATCTCCTAAAAGACAACACTTGAGTTTCTTATGTTTTATTTCAAACTAGAATGTTTATAATTATTTGACAAGAATTTTTTTAATGGAGAAGTTGATGGTTTCCTTTTTGAAAATTTATCCTTACACCCAAAATATATCCAATAAGCCTATATAGATATTTTTTAGATAGATTCAGATAATGGAAAGGATCATATTGGAGGTATTGGACCCTATTCCCAATGGACATTGGATTAATAGTGATGGCATGGTTTGAATTTAACACTCATGTTACATGGTGAGGATTGGGGATTTTTTAAGTTTTTTATTATATTTTGGACATGTTATATCACCTACTCAGAAACCTTTTCATTCTATTTAATACACTTTCATCTTGTTCTCTCTTTTGATTAATTTTTGAGAGAAATGTTTTTTAAATAAGGTTTTAATCCTTTCTACTTTGATATATTTTTAGATATTATGGATTTATGGAAGTATTTTTTATTGATGGGTGTCTATGTTATTATAAGATAATAACATTCCATGATATTCCTAGGTTATACTGAGTTCATGGTTTAGGCTCAAACGTTATTTATTTGAAATAAATATTTTCCAAGGTATGTCTTATGATGCCCAGATGCTTTTTTATATCTTATAGGGATAAGGAATTCTCCTCGGACCTTACAACATGCTGGCTGGGGTTCCTAGCTCAAGGGTGGACTAGGTTAGTTCATGATAACATATTTCATATAAAATGACTAGTTTAGGAAACAACATGATTATTAATATCATGAATTATGATACAACATTATCATACCATAGGATATATCCATATAAACATAAAATGTGTAAGGATTTTGGGCATATCTATTTCAATATTTGAGTTAGATGTATGATTTTTTGATTTAGTTTCACATAACAATATAATATTATTGAGAAATAAATATTAAAATTATATCAAAAATCCATTTGAAAATTTCTAAAACACTTTTATAAATATTTCATCAACTTCAAAATATATAAAATAATATAAAATAACATGTAAAAATCTTTCCAAAACTACTTTTAAATAACATATAAAATTCCTTATAGAAACTCCCTATGTTAATAAATAATACTCATTTAGTCAACCACCATGTGTGAATCTATGGGACTATATGGTTTTGAAAAAAATATTATTTTTTAAATTCATAAATGTATTAAAAGAATGGCCTTAGGTAAACCATCCAGGATACAAACTCTATAAAAGAATATGACATGATCTCAATCCAGAAATATATACCTCTATAATTTTTTCCAACATATGTATCATATTCAAATATGCATTCCATATCATCCCTTTATATAATAAATCAAGTATCAACATGTTACATAGTATTTAAATAATGTATATCTATTCATTCATTTTTAATTCTCCATGTACATACTGTAATGGTTGATGAATACATCACATGTAATTTAAAATTTTGGACCAGCACATCACATGCCTCTCACCCAAATAAATAATCACATCACATGTATCATATTAGTAAGGTTATAATATCTATCAATCTATCTATATCAAAGTAAAAAATGTTAGAGTCATTATATTAGAGAAAAAAATATCATATTAGTCAATCTCCAATAGATGACATGCTCTATAACATACATAACCACCACCAAATAGATTAGACTCAGGAATTTATTATGAAATATATTAATATATAAAGGTTAAAATTCTAGTTACCTTACAAACCTCGGGTACAGGTAAATCTAAATTTGGAATATTAAACCCTATTATACCAAATACATATCATATGATAGTCAATGTGTTATACCATATTGGGAATTTTGAGAATAAAACCATATTTATGCCTCTAGTGTTTAATTTATATACCTATAAAAATTATATGCTCACTAAACATAAATTTTCCTAAATTTATATAATACTCCATTATTAACATCAATAAAGGATAACTCAATGATATACTTTGATAGGCTAATTATTTTTTTCACTCCACATAATATAGGACACCAACATGAAAGAATAATGAAGGCTAATTAATTTTATATAAAATAATATTATCTATTCTCTTAATGACTTTGAATAATTTTAAAAAACATACATAGGTTCTTGTATCATTATGTCACATATGATAGAATACCAGATCATCCTTATATTTTCGAACTTTTAACATTTTCTTAAATATATTACATCTCTAAATAATTCCTTCCTCATATCTGTAATACCATATGATCAAAAAACACCCACTAACATATTTAGTGAGTAACATATATGAAGAAATAAAGATTCAATAATGGTGAGACTTTGGAATTGTATCCATAATGTTCAACTATTTTAACATAGTATTCTAGATCCTTAAATTCACAACATCACGTGTTTAAACGTTATCAAATTTTGTTATTTGATTATAAAATTTCTAATTTCAGCATAATTATCATCCTTGGAACATGTTTAAACAAAATTGTCCCAATTGTATCTATATTTTATATGATGTTATATTCTATTAGTATTTTCTTGAAATTGATATTATCTTTTAAAATATTCCACTTAAGGGTGGTGAAATCACATCCCTCATGTAATACCCTGATATTTTAAAGAAAGAAAATCCCATCTGATTGAGTATGTGACATAGGAAAACTAATATAATGAATTAATATAACTCCCCCAAGACTTTATGATATATTTCTTTTAATATAAATTCATTCTCTTTCATATCTTGTAGTGCACACAACACCAGGTTTGAACGAAACATTATACTCTATTAAAATATAATTATTTAAACATGAACATTATAACCATGTAAATATGTTTTATGGTATGAATAGTTTAAAATAAATTATTAAAATAATATTAAAGTATTTATTATAAATATAATAAGAACAATTTAAAAGAAAAAAATGTTTTCTGGATAACTGTGTGTTTTCTAAAAGATGGTTAAATCAACATTGATGAACATAATTTATAATTAATATTTACCAAAATAATAAAAATTTATTGATGAAATAAAATAATTTTTTTAAATAGTCACATTAAAATTATCCTAGTGTAAAATATTAGGGATTTTTTGAAATATTTTATTTTTTGATGAATAATAAAAAATATTTAAATTAAATTAAAACAATATTTTTCTTTATATTTATTTAAAAAGATAAAATATATTTAAAATAGTTATAAAATTAAAATTATATTAATTAAACTATAATTAATCTAATTTGGGTAATTGGATGAAATTTAATAATTAATGTTTACGTTAAAATGTTTTAAACTAATGATAATTTGGTCTTTAAAAACCTGTTGTTTCATCTCTTTTGTGGATTTAATTATAAATTAAATTCCACCAATTCAATGAATTTACTTTGATAAAAAGTAATAATATATTTATATTTATGATAATTAAAATTTTATAATAATTTCTACAAAATTATGGTTCATAATAATTAGTAAATACAATAAAATTCATTTATTGAAGTTAAGGTTAAAAGAGGTGTTTGTTCACTTTACATGGGCCTATATTAAAATTAAAATTAAACACACATACTATTTTTATTTACTAAATTATATTTTATATTTATAATAAGTATTTCCAAATTAAATAATAATTATCAATTTATTTAAGGCTTAAATATTTAATTTCCTAGGTTAAAAACTAATTACTATTGTGAAAAATAAAGTTATAAAATGGATTAAACATAAAGGCTAATGAATAAAATTTCTGAAACATGTTTTTTTGTATAGTGGTTGTGTTTATATACCATATAATCCTTCCAATACATTTTTAAATGTTTGATCCACTTAAGGTGAGATTGACGTCCTATTATTGAATACATTTGGGTGTCACTAATTCACACCTCCTAAGACTTTTGGATCAACCAAAACCTAACCATATCACCTAAAACATCCATAAAATAATAGTATATGGATTATTTTAAACATAAATCCTCCATTTAAAGGCATTTAGTGCTTACTTAAAGAAGTTACCTGAAGATGAGGTAACATTCTTTAGCGGGCATTATTTTTTTTTTCTTCCTCCACATCCATAAATTATTTTTAAAACATGATCATAAAATTAAATTGTATATTAAAAATACATATTGGTTTCTAAGATATGTTCATGACTTACAACCATTCCCACATACATAAAATGGGTTATGTAATTATAATTTGTGTGTATGGAGGACTACCACCTCACACACCGATGCCATTCTTTTTTATGTTACCTCCTCTCACAGTTGGGTACCATAAAGAATATAAAGTAAATATATTATATTTATAAAATAATTATAAAAATATAGTCACAATATCATATATAACTTTTTTTACATTACATTATATAGAGGATACAGTAATGTCGCTCGTGCATACTACATACAACATCATCTTGAAGTGATACAATTCATTTTTTAGTAATGATTTACATGAAAGGTGACAAGGATAAATTTAATGATTATATATGATATAAATGAAATTATTATGATATTAATTACAGATTTTTCATTCTAGAAAATTATAATATATAATTTTATTTCATATATTTTCAGTCATTGGAAGATGATAACATCGTTCGTGTTTGTGTGTACTATCGCCTTCACAAAGCGATGCAAATATCTTTTCATCACCACATCACATTAATGATATATATTAATGTATATTTAATAAAATAATATATTATTAATGATATTATGATTGTTATGTGAATATAATATATTACTTAACATCTTTTAATATTGATCATTAAAAAATGGGGACATTACATATTTGTACATACGACTAACCATGTCATTCCTTGCAACGTTGTTAATTTTTCATAGAACATTTTCATGGATTGTTTTAAGAATACAATTTATGTATAAATATGATACTTATTTCATTATTATTATTCTATATATGATTAAAAAATTTCTGAATTAACCACATTCAACCAACTAGGTTATTTTTGACATTTAAAGAAAATATCATCGAAACATCTAAAATAAACATAATTGATTAAGAAATCATACATATAATTGTAATAAGTGAAATATAATAAATAATAAAATAAAAAATTTTTTTTTTAATTTTTTTTTAATTTACACAATTTTATTATTTAGGAAGATAAAAAATGGAAGTGATGAATTCTACTTGAGGTAAGTGTTTCTCCCCTCACTTTTCTTCCATGAGGAATATGCCATATTCACAACTTATTTACATTGTCTGGTTTATATAATTACCCATTAATATGTTATATAAGGAACCTATTTATATTCATGGTATTTATGAATTAATTGTATATTATTTATTTTATGTGTCTTATGATTAAAATGTTTCCAATGTTGTAAGAATTTATTGTTTCAAGAGTGGTAAGGGTTTATTTAAGAATATCATTTTAATAATTATTTTTTATACTTGAATTCCCATTGAAGGATATTATTTGATATTTTATTAAAAACACCTTTCCTTTTCTTGTCTTATAGTTATTTATTTACTTTTTTAGGTAATAGTATCATTTTTCAACTCTTGGGTACTTAAAATAAATGATAAAATTTATTTATTATAATATTACTCCATTTCACTATTCTTTCGTAAATCCATTTTATTCCAAAACAATATTTTTAAAAAATATTTTCAAAAATGTTTTAATCCTTATCCAAATGATTTAATAAATAATTTTTTAATCATTTTTATGTTTTACAAAATATTTTGAAATGAATCTTTATGTCATTTTCAAAAAAATGTCGGTTTTTCTTTTATATAAGAAGTGAAAGGATTCATTGTTTTAACATATACCACATAAAAAAATTACACCATCATAACCACTAATTTTTTTAAAACTTCTTATATATTTTTTCCGATGTTATTTTCATAGAATAGTATTTTCAATTTTTTGTTATGTATTATGTTTTAAAGTATATTTTCAAAATTAAAAGGATACTTTCCTAATGTAAGTTTTAAAAGTTATTTTTATGGTATTTTTGTTTATCAATTACAAAAACCATTATTTTTACAGATGACACTAAATGGATATGTTATATTGATATTATACTTACTATTTCTTTTGATGTTTTATAAATAAAATTATTGGGTTGTACCAATTTGATACAATTCATATTAGTTTGTATGGTTTATGATTATGTTTACTGATTAGGGTAATTGATTAATTTCATAATATCTTTTTTCAATATGAATGTTTATGTTGATTATGTTTCACCCATTTCATTTGAGTATTGAATTGTACTTAGAAAGTGATGGGCATGGATGACTATTTCATCTCATTGTATCACATGGTCTCATGAAACAATATAGATTGGGTTTTGGTCATGGTCTGACCAATTTTTATAGATGTATTGGCAGTATAAATGAAGTTATTACATTTCTAGGATCAATACATCCTGATATTATATTTCTTGGAACAATACTCATTGGCATTTTTATATGTATAACATTATGCTAACCGTCCTTATCATTTCAGTTATTAATATTACATGAGATTATTTGATTATTTTGAATATCCATAGGCAATTTTAAAACTCATGTGATTATTATATGAAAATATTTAATCATTATTTACTAATTCTATATTATGATCATGTTATTTAATAAATGACATGAATTTTAGTTATTTATCTTTCCATATTGATTATGCCTTATCTATTGATATATTTTGATTGTACGCTCTCCCTTACTGAGCATCTAAGTTTATTCCATTATTATGTCTTATTTCCCCTAGGATATATGGATAATTTTTATTTACTTTACATGAAATAATATAATAAATAGAATAATTAAATTATAAAGGGAATAAATATTTTTTTAAATAAAATTTGAATTTTAATTAGGTATCTATTATACCAAGACTATTATACATTTTTTCCTTCATGATGTGATTCCTTGAATATTATTATAATGTAATAATGAATACATAGACTCTAGAATATTGGGATATGGATCTCTATAGTTGGAATCAAATGGATTTTAAGTAGGAACCTTGGAAAATAGATGTATTAAAACATAGATAAGTTAACATAAAGCTATGACAGATTTCAAGAATATGTATAGAATTACAACCTAATTTTTTTTATGGAAGATATTATGTGATTATTATATAAATAAATACATGTATAGATACTAAATGTAGATATGGTTATAGAATAGATGTACCTAGAGACAATAACTCCATAAAATGGGTCCATTAGGCTCGAACTGATTTTCACCTGTTCCATAACAATGAACATTTCCATGCACCTCGTTTGACACTCCCATGGGAAATGATTATGATAATTCACATTTAATTTACAAAACATTATTAAGGACTTCAAAATAAGGATATCCCCAAAGAATATTTTGTTATAATTATGAGATTAACTATGCATAATTTTTTTAATTTATATTATGTGATTCAATAGTTTTGATATTATACATTGTGATTCCAAATGTTATGATTATATTGAGTGTGTGAAATTATTTATAAAAGGATACTAACATAAGGAATGAGAATAGTATAAATAGGCATAAACCGTGATGGGATTCCCCCATATGAAGGATAATGAATATGGAGCTAGATCTGTTGTAGGAACTGATCAAATTATAACAAAATTATAGAATCTAAATAAAGTTATGGGTTAAAATGATTATAACGTGGATAAAAATATCAATCCACCATGTGGTCTTATTATATTATACCATGTAATTAGTCATCAACCTCTATCATTCAATGGGACTAAAAATCCATTTTTATCTGAGTAATGGACATGTTCTTTAAAAATGAATCTATGACAATATAATGTAGTGAAAGAGAGAAAGTTTTCATGAAATTTTATTGTCTCTTAGAAGATTTGGATCGATGGTGGCCATTTCATCAAAACACAAAGTATGGGGAGTAAATAAAGAAGCATAGAGTAAAATTATTCCACGGTAATATTTTAGGAAAAATATTTTCCTCCTGAGAAACAAGATGATATGGAATGATATTTCTTGAGTATATTACGTAAAGAAGAGGGAATTGATTCTATATATAAATCTAACATTATACGATTTGAAATGCATGTTTTATATTACATACATAATACCAAGAGAAATATTTACAGTATCTTTGATGGGATTATACTAATCATCGGATGGGAACTATCCTCCCAAATATTATTTTAATATTAGGATATTATATAAAATATTAAAAAGATATAGATATAATTATCTAAGTATTGTATATTTTAAGAGAGTATAGATAAGAATATTATGATTGAGTAAAATATGTATAAAGGGAATAAGGGAAATAAATTTTTTCACATGGGATAATTGTGTAAAGAAACACCCCGGTACATGCTTAATGGGAATGGTAGTTTTCTATAAGTGTTGAGAGAAATTAAAACAATTACATGAATTCAAGGGAAATTAAACGATTTCTAATGTTCAATAATTTATAATATGGGGCACTGTGCCAACAAATTTCTTAAGATAAAATGGAATTTTCATAAAACGTAGTTAATGGATCTTGGTTAAGATGATTATATTACCATAGACAATGTGTAATGAATAATGTGCTTGATTTTGGATTAAATAATCATTCCATTAAAGAATATTTAAATTATTTCTTAATTTTAATAATAAAGAAATGTATATGGATTTTATTTCATTTATTTTTCATTAAGGAATTTAAATCTTATGTGGAACGAGACCGATGACTAAGAAAAATGATTTAGTGGAATGTTGAAATTCTTTGACAACACATGATTGATTGAATGATAACCCTAAATATGTTCCTGATGTTGAGATGATGATTTCGGGATAAAGGTATAATTTATTTCGATAATATAAATTGGATAGTATAGAATACCTTTTAAATGATTAATGATTTGTTCAAAAAGTATTTTATGTTAATGTTGATGGAGTTAACAATAATTTTGGATTTTAAGAACATATCCATTATTTTTTTACTAAAGAAATAATGAAGAATGCATGTTTTCAATAAGGATTATATTTAAATTATATTATTACTATGTTTCAAAAGAATACATGATGATGGTATTCACATGTTTGTTTTTGGATGATTAAATTCTCTTTTTTGGGGATTAATGATATATTATTTTTTTAAATTTAGTAAAATTATTTCAAATGTTTGGGATCATAATATTTTGGAAGGGTTATAAGGTTAATTATTTATGAAATGGTTTATGTTGAAATTTGGAAATGTTATTATATATAAATTTATTTATTCACCAAATCAAGATTTTAGAATAATGCATAATCTATACTAAATTTTTTATGATAATAACTATATATATAAGGAATGAAATATCATTCTATTATTGATCTCACGATTCATTAAAAGGTAAATTTAGTTTTTCAGGCATAAAAAATTACTTTATGGATATTCCTATCTTAAAGAATGTGATGAATTAGAAATTGGTTTAAGAACAACCAAAGGATGAAATTGTTCTTTTTAAATAAAAACATATCATGTAAGTATATTTCACTATATTTTTAGACTGTAAAATAATTCATTCACATTTAGAAAAGGACCATGAATTGTTTTTATCCTATTAGGTTTATATTTGATAAATTCAATGGTCATTAAAATAATCCATGATTTATGGTTTTTAGGTCATCAACATTCTATTTATCATTTATATTATAGTGATAAATGACCTATTTAATTATCTATAATTATTTATTTTTATTTTTATTTCTACGCCTTCACTTTCCACCAATGTTATCCACATTATCATCATTATTATGTGTTTTCACCTTATGAATTTTATTACTTCTCTTTTTTCTCTTATTAAGGGGATGTTTTATTAACCCTTTTGAAGGAGTTGGTTTTCTAAAAATGGTATTTTCAAATGTACCCTCAACTATGGAAATCAAGATTAAATTCTGGGGATAAAATTTATTTAAGGGGGTAGAATTAATAAAATGTGATTTTAAAATAGAAAAATCATGTTCGATTGTGTATGTGACACACAATCTAATCCTATAATAGAATATAACACCCCAATACCTCATGATATATTTTTAAAATAAATTTATTCTCTTTGATAGCTTTTACTGTACATAACATTGGGTTTGAATGAAATATGATACTCTATGAAAATAATATTATTTCAACATTAAAATTATAAAATAAAATTGTGTTTTAAGGATATTAATTTTACTAAATACATTATGAAATTTAAATTTATCATATTATTATAAATAAAATAAATATTAATATAAAATAAAAAATATATTTTCTTAAAACAGTGTTTTTTCTAAAAGATGGATTCATATCTCTTTTTGTACATAATTTATAATTAATTTTTAACACTTTCATAAGATTAATTTCATAAGATAATATTTAATTTTTATATAATTACATAATTATTATCTTAAGGTTAGCTTTTGGAATTCTGAATAAATATTTGATTTTTTGATTAATAGTGAAGAACACTAGATTTTAATTCAAAACTATCCTTTTATTTAAATTATTTACAAATATAAATTATTTTTTAATTGGTTTTAAATTATTATTTTCTCAATTATATAATAATAAATACAATTTAGGTATCTTTAATCAATTTTGTTTAAAAAAATTTATATTAAAACTTTTTAAACTAATGGAATTGCCTCTTTGGAAGCCTGTTTTTTCGTTGCGTCTGGATGTTTCATTACAAATTAAATTCTACGACATAAGTGTACTTAATTTGAAAAAAAAATTACTAAATATTTTAAATAATAATAATTAATATTTTTTAATAAGAACAAAATAATTTTGGCCCTAATAAATAGTCAAAATAATAAAAATTAAATAGCATGATAGAGGTTAAAAGGAGTGTTTTTGCACGTTACATGAACTTGTGTTAAAATTAATTTTAAACCCATAAAATTTTTTATTTTAATAATTTAATTTAATATTTATAATAATTAGGAACAAACTATCCAATAATCATGATTTTATTTTCTGCATAAATATTAAATTACCTATTTAAAAAACTAATTACACAGGTGGAATGTGAAAAGGAAAAACGTTGTATACATAAAGGATAAAGAATATGATTTATAAAACTTGTGCTTTTTATGATAGAGGAGGTGTTAATAAACCAAATATTACATTCGATGAATTGATTATCATCTTTTGAGCCACATAAGGTGACAGTGACCTCTAATTATTGAATACTCTTTTCTATTTACAAACATACCACTCCTCTAAAATTATAAATGGGAACTCACTCCCCTCACTTATTCACATCTCTTATAAAATTTTTATCAAACGAAAACCTACATAAACCACCTCAAAAAATCCATACGATCATAATAATTAACATTATTTTTTTCTTCATAAATCCATCCTAGGAATGCTTTTAGTTCAATACTACAGCGCTTACTCGAGGAAGATGTGACATTCTTCAATGAATTTTTTTTATTTTATTTCTTCCATGAATTCCATAAATTATTATTAAAACAAACATATATAATAACATAAGTATCCTACATATAATTTTATGTTCTTATGGTAATTAAATTACCAATAACTATCCCCAATTCCATCAAATGGGTTACAAAATCATCAATCTTGTATACGGAAGACTATCACATCACAAATCGTTGTTGTTTGTTTTTCTATTGCCACATATCATGGTTGGGAATCATGAGGGATAAAAAGTATATATATTACACTATAATATATTTATACCCATATATTCATCTTATCATTTATATGTTTTTAATTTCAATTCCATAGGGGATATGATAATGTCAATTATATGTACAACAGACTGCCACCTCATGAAGCGATGTGATTTGTTTTCTTCAACACGTTTTATAGAAGCTTATAAGGAAATATTTAATGATTATATGTGATATAAATAACATAATTAGGACATTAATGGCATATTTATCATTATAAAAAAATAATATATCATTTTATTTAATACATTTTCACTCATAGAAGGATGATAACATCATTTATATACGTGTGGACTACCTTTTTCACGAAGAGATGTTACTATATAATCCTCAATTCACCATGTGGATTATATATATATGTATATTTAATTAAATAATATGGTATTCATGAAATTATTATCTTTCTATATATATAAAATATTACATACCTTCCTTCCATAATAATAATTGAGAAATGTAAATTTTACCCATGCGTACGTATGACCTACAATCTTCATCATTGTAACATAGTTCGTTTTTAGTTGCCATATTTCATGATTGGTATCAAAAGTATAATTCATTTATAAATATGAAAATTATTCATCATATTTTATGTAATGAATTCTTTTACCACAGTTAACCCACCAAAGTCATTTTTAACACATAAGAAATATATCATTAAAACATTGACGTAAACATAATTGATTATGTAATCATATATAACATGATAATAAGTGAAATTAAAAGAATAATAAACTTCAAAAATATTTTTAGTTAAGTAAATAAATAACATAATTTTATTTTTATGGATGATATAGAACATAAGTGATGATTCAAAATCAAGGTAAGAGTGTATCATCCCATAATTATGGATTCAGTTATTAATAATCCATGTGATTATTCAATTAGTTATAATATCCATGTTATGTTTAATGATAATTTGATTCTTTATATGAAATTATTTGATACTGATTTATTCTATCCATTTTATTCTCATGTCATTTACTAAATGTCACATGTTTTAGTTATTTTCATTATCATATTAACTATGCCTTATTGATTCATAGCTTCTATTATATGATTACCCTTAGAGAGAATCTCATCTCACCCATTTCATATGTTTTACTTTCCATAGGATACCATGAATTACATTGTGATTGATATTCAAGGATACACTATGGGGAATAATGACATTCTCAATTTTTTCTGTATTTTATGTTTTAAAATGTAATATGAATTTCATGTATATACCTTGTTTTCTAAGACTAATAAATTATTAATTCCTTTGGTATGTGAATCCTCGTATATTATTCCAATGTAACAATGTATAAAATAGCTCATGGAAACTACAGTTAGGGTCGATAAACATCATATTTTAATAAAAATATCAAATAAAATCTTTTATTCATGATAAAAATACCTTTATACTAATATTATTTTCAAAATGTTATATAATATGATGAATAATAAACAATGTGTATGAACATAATCTCATGTTGTTCATACTAAATCTTTGTTAACAAAAATTTTGTTGTCATTTAAGAGAAATAAGATGAAAACACATCCTTTATTGAGACTCATATTGTCTTTACTAGATATCCTTGGGTCATTAACATGATTATCTGACTCCATTTTTATCCTTTAATACATTGGTTTCAAAACCATCACACAGTTGGATATTACCCACCATGGTCACTTATCATACTAATGATTTTCCCGACAAGATGACACATTTTCTTTTTGTATTCTTTGTCCTCGCTCAAACACACCTAAGATATATCCTAGAAGGTTACACATCTGGACACTACACCAGGCCAAGCCTCAGTAAACTATATAGTTTAAAAAAATAGTATCACAAAAAATAATTTGTACCTTTTAAAAATGCGTAATAATATTTATTCATTTATGTATTACTTAACCATGGGTCTTATACTCTCCCCTTTAAAGTATAATTCCCTCATTTTGGACCCCACACCTCAAAAACAGGTCATTATAATTCCCTTATGTCTTGGTATGGAATCCAACACTATTTTGTGACACCCTAAATTGAACCTACATATCCACGCTGATGCGCCACATAAGCTCATACTTTCCTCTATATACAAAAAAGGATACCAACTAGAAGTGAGGTTCTATGTATCATGGGGATAATATACTCTTAGAAATCATATCCAAAACAAGTTAGTATATATAAACATATGGAAAAAATCACAAGAGAATAATAAAAATGAACGATATAATAGATTATATCCCAAGTCATAGATATGTAATCAATGGACCCCCAAAGTTTTAGGTTAATAATTATAAAAAATGAGATGAAAGAGATAAATAAATAAATATATTTTTATAGAAACTCTATAGAGTTTGTCTCAATATATTTTCTATTTCATATCTCTACACTCATTAGCAACATATCACTTGTAACATTCCCTTTTCTATATCCCTAGTCACGAATTTTTCACATACACTAATATTCTGGTGTACGATGTGATTATAAAGCTGATATGACAGGAAAAGTGTATCCTTAATATATGTTCACATGTATAAAAAAGTGTATGACATTCCAAAAAAGTACATATTACCAAGTATACAACCAATCACACACTGAGTAAACATTCATTGACCATGCCACAATGGACCCCAACCATAATTACTTTGGTTCCATTTTGGAAGATTATCATAGCAGTACAACATAACTTATATCATGTAATGTAACTCAATGCACCATTAAAAACTAACCCCATTCTCATATTTAAGGTAAAATATATTCACTTTTATGTAAAATTTCTTCCCCCATTAAAGAATAATTCCACATACACATTTAAGGATAATAATTGACCATGAATCCCGGTAACCTACTATCCTTTAATGGTACAAATGCCTAGTACACCCGTATAATGGATTATCTCTCATAAACAATGATTTTCCCAATTAGCATATCACAAATATAAATATATACACTTAGAAAGGTAATATGGAATTCCCCCATGTATACTAGGCTAACGTACTAACCATCCTACATAATCTATCAACAATGAGTCATGTCTTCCATGCTCCCCCTCCAAGGAAAAGGTTAAGTCTGTTAGGTTCACATATCATCCTGATCACTAAAATAGATATTCATATGACTATGTAAAAACCACATATATAAATTAATAATATTAAATAATAATAATTAGTTTTAGAATCTATATACACACAAATGTGATAATGGTTTAAACATGGTCTCTAGAGCTACACACGTACACACAAAACATCAAACATAGTCACATGAGAAACATACCATCATATCAAGAAATCGAATATCTATAATACCTATAAAAGGTAAGTAACTTACAAATCCATGTCTTTCACTATTAATTCCATGGTTTTCCAAAGGATTCATCACCCGAACAAAATTCGAAATCCAACAGGAACAATCATGAAATCTAACAACTCTTAAAATAAATTATAATAAAACATGATATGGTTGTAGAATGAGAATGAATATTGAACAATTTAAAGAGTATAATAATAACATAAACCAGATCATAAATAGAAAATGGAATAAATAAAGTCTACTTAAGGAAGGATAAAAATTATTCTCTCTTGGAAATCAACAAGAGAAGTTATCTAAGGATCCCATGAATCTGGTTGAACAAGAGTTGCCTCCACCTTTTAAGGTGTAATTTTTATTATGTTAAATCAAGTAGAGTAAAATAGAATAGATAACACAGGCTAATATCTCTATAAAGGCAGTTTATATAAATCCTTTACCTTAATGTATTGGAAGTCATCTATAAATCATCCAAATCAAAGGTATCAACAAGGTGGAGGGAAAATCGATCAATATGGTTAAAATTGATTAAAACATATTAAAAACACCTCAATAAATATCTATATGTTTCACATATTAAACATTAAAAATCCAATAAAAAATTAAACAATTTCGTCCATTTCAAAACCATCATGATCATCACCTTTTCCTACACCATGGTCTTGGTGTCTTTGAACTCACCAAGAAAAATGGCCAACCCTTGTGACATGTTCCCAAAACATAAGCCATTTTCTATCATAATGGAATCCAAAATTAGTGTTGTGAGGTCACTTTTAACATGTTCCACTAAAGAAGCCTCAAATATCAAGGCTCATATCTATACTCATATACCATTTATTTTTTATAGGGCCCCACCAGGGACAACTGTGGATTCCACCACAATCATAGTGTTACCCATTTTGGACAAAAAAGACTAAAAAATCCATTTTTAGCTTCCCAAAACATTCAATATATTATATATCCTTGTTTGAAACATAAAAAAGGCTTAAAAACACTTATTACATGTTATAAAATATCTTAATTGTCATAATGAAAACAATGGTGTCAAACTACTCATATAGAAACAAACTCATAAAAATCCATTTTACAACATGAAAACGTTTCAGTTTCAGGTTCAATGGGATAAAAATATATATTATTATGGTGGGATACTTAATCTATACCTAATAACAACAACAATACTTTAAATATTTATATTTATAATCTTACATTGAAAACACATCTCATTGATAATAAATAAAAATTCAACCAACATGGCACTTTAATATCCCCTTTGGATTTCTTTTCATTTATAAGTTCAATTCTAAAAACATATAAATTCAATATAATTCATCACCTCCTAATTGAGAATAAATTTTAAGTATGAATGATAACATATTATGGATACATAAGTCCTATATTTATGACGGCCAAAGTTAAAAATTAGAAGAAATATTCAGTACTAAATAATATATTATAAAAAATGAAAAATCTACCAAGAAAGAATAGATTTAATTATTTTTTATAATTTCAGTGATGTTTGGAATACATATGATCTCTATTATGAGGATTTATAGTACGTACACTACAAAAAAAACTCTTATGATGATATGTAGAAAAGGGAAAAATAGTACAAAATACATTGAAGCGAAAGCATTAATGGATTCATGAATAAAAATAGAAAAATAATTATGTTAAATTTAATACACCAAAGATATTGAGGAAGAAATATAATGAGGATATAATATTGAGTAGAAGAATATGTTTCTCTTTTGGAAAGGGATTTTATATAATATACCCTTATAAAATTTATAGAAACAACAAATCAAAGGGTTATAATATGAAACCAAAAAATTGAATCCATCCATAATAGGTATAAAAGAATTTAATTAGTGGTTTAAACTCATAATTAATAGATTGATAGGATTCCAAATAATGGAAACCCAAAAGTTGAAAATGAGGGTGGAAAGTAAAAATAAGATGATTAGAGTGTTATCAGATGTATGACATGGTTGTTTGGTCAAAAATAGGTGATAAAAGAAACAAGGAAAGAAACAATGAATCATAGTTACATGAAATAATATATGAAAATAGAGTTTATAAATAAGATACAGGTTGTGCTGAACCCAGAGAATACCTAACCATTTGGAAAGATTAAATGGAAGTGGAAAATATGATGGATAAAGATAAAATGAAACAATGTTTATTGATTTCAAAATTTGAGTATCATATTCCCACAAAGAATAATGTTGAAGAAAAAATAAACCCCATGTTAAACAAAGGGAACCTTGTCTTTAATGTCAATAATTGAGAAATCATGAATCACTCAAAACACATTAAAGCATTAAATAATGGTTCCCATGGGTTGAGAGTAAATTATATTCTATTTCTCTCTAACTATGGAGTCAACTAATATACACTTTATTATGATATTGTATTGGATATGTAATAGGGAAGATGTAATTGAAGGTAAAGCATAAAAAGAGTGAAATGATATATGTAGTAATCCATGTATTGATAAAGAAATATAAACATCATGAAAAACTTCTCAATTAGTATCATATATACAAACTGGTAACAAAATTATTAGAAAATATTTTGGATTAAATAATCATCCATGGTAATGTAAAGATATAATTCCATAAGGGAGATCTATCAAAAAGGTAATGTTGGAAAAGATGTATTTTTTTCTATTAAATTTGTAAATCTGGATAGGCCTTATAAGAAGTTAAATATAAGGTATGGTGTAATGCCCTGAACCCATAATCTTAGAGCATGTGCATTATTTTAATACATTGGCATGATTATAATGGATCAAGTCCCGAAGGACTAATTAGTTTAAAAATCTAGGAAAATATATTATATACATGAAAAATACATTACAATTTCAAAAATAAAATAAAACATATATAATCCTTTGAAAATTACATTATTACCCTATATTAAACCTACAAATAAATCATAATACACATCTTCGAATCTTGGGGAAACAAAACACAATAAATGGTTGAGCCCAGATGCTCAGTAAGGGTAAATAATTTAACGCATGATCTAAAATTCTAAGACAAGATGTATAAGAAAAAAACAAACATTTAAACATAAACTAGAAAATAATAGGGAAAAAATAAATCAAATATTATCAGATACAATATCACATAGATATTCTACTTGTTAAATAATAACATGTTATAACTAATTTAATAATCAGGGATGTATAATTCCAGACATCATAACCACATAGTTAATGTCTCGTGCCAAGACTAATTTTTTTTATAAAAAAAAATACTTGTTCCATGGCACTAATTTGTCTAATGAGACCCACTGATGCATCGAAGGGAAATATTTGGCCCTGATCATCACTTATTTAGTCTAATTCATTCCTCATATAAAAAAGGTTGAAACATTACATAAACATTTGTACTAAAACTAGCATACGAATTGTAAATACTTTAACCTTAAACCATGAATGGTATAAAAATAGGACATCTATAGTCAAACATATCATAACCCATTAAATACAATATGGAACATTGTATTATTTTAAATCAACCACAATCATGAATAATATCCAATAAATGTTGTTGACATAGTTGAAAATAATCTATAAAACTCTTTTAGAGAAGTAACCCTTCTCATGAAATCATTTAAAAGTTTCACAAGATATAAATTATGTTATTTAAAATATACTTTTGAATAAAAGTTTCCCATCCCACTTTGAAACTTTTGAAATAAATTAACACTTTAAAATAATCATGCCAACATAAATAAATCCTTAAAATAAATTTCAAAACATGTAAATTAATTAGAAAGATTTTTAAAAATAAATATTTAAAATAATTTAAAATGACGATCTAGTTAAAGATTACCTTACCTAAAACCATAAAATTTTAATTTTTAAAACATTTTAATGAAACTTGGACATATATTATAAATATGTTCCTATAGATAATTATAGATAAACAATCTTAGATAATAATGAGATTGAGGAAATAACCATTACCTTGTAATTTTATTTTGCCAAGGCTACTTTTAGCCTTCTATATAATGACTATATTATGTTATTAAATTATACTAGAGCCATATTATTATTTATGATTTTATTTATGATTCATTTATGACTTTAAACTACCCATTTCATAATAATTTCCATGTTAACGTAACATTTTTGGTAATAATCGTTTTCTTTATCCTTAATGTTTTAACTTTTTTTTCTTGATCGTATCACATAGATCCGGATTAAAATACTTTTAGAATATAAAACACAATATATTTATCATATATATTCCAAATAATTTTTTTTATGAAAGATATATTTAGTAAATGGAAACACCGTTCATGGAGATGGTTGTCCGTACATACGCATGAACGTTGTTTCTGTTTCTTTATTGTATATCATGGAACTAAGTAAACAATATATATTTATCTACATAAATATATATTATTCATGTATAATTATTATTTCATATATTTCACACTTAATCAATAAATATATTTTTATAAAAAATTATTGAGTGGTGACCATTGAAGATGAATCTCTTTGCGTCGTGGGGATGATATGTCGTACGTATGCACGAGTGACAATATCATTCTATTGATGGTCAAATGGTGTTTAATTGGAAGTAATATTATATATAAATAATAATTTAAATGTTATATTCATTATTTAAATTAATTATACTCATTATTATACCCATCTAATTAATGTTGTGTTAAATAACAAACTACACCATGACGTGAAGACGGTAAGCCGTACGTACACACGAATGGTGACTTTGTCATTCATACGATGTATAGAATAATGAATATGGTTTTGACATATTAATAATAAAATATAATTTTGTAGAAGATACTGGAGTTATTATTTTTGTATGGAAATAAAAAAGAAATAGGAACTGGATGAAGAAAAGAACATTGAATGAGGTGATGAAATAATTACATGTTCTTTCAGGTGTTTCCTTTTGATTTGAACAAATGGGATACATAAGATGGAATTCGTATCAATGTAAGATCCTTAGGATGATTTTAGGGTTGTTGGTAAGATATTTGAGCAGGTTTCGGGTGATCCAAATGACGTTGGACGTGTGATGTTAAGAAAATGGGAAGTACCCTATTATAATAGAGGTGAGAGGCACTATAGAGAAATCATGAAATATTATTTTATTATAAAATTATTTTCACTTAAAAATCACTCAAAATGGATTTATTTTGAGTATAAGGTGGGTATGGGTCTAAATCTTCTAAACCAATAGGTTTTAGAAAAGATTAGGCCACTATATTGACATTATCATTTAGATTTAATCCTTTGTTAAATAGTTTTACTTTTACCATGTCTACTTGTATTATTATAATACATGGGTAATAAACCGGCTATAAAATTCCAAGAAAACCCCAAGTGGTTAATTAATGACATATCTATTATTATATAAGTCCTTTGTCTGATACTTATATTTTTAGGACTATTATATAATTTATTAAAATAGTATTTGTTTTAAAAACTCATTTATGTCAATTTTGACACAATTTAGTATTTTATTTTTTTGAAAGTCATAAAAAATGATTACTTCAAAAAAATCATTAAAGAAACCCTAAAATGTCATATTAATCTATAAAATTTGTGGAATGCATCAAAAGTTTCAATTTATATTTATTTTAATATTTAAAACATCAATTATTTTTGTTTTCCATTTTATAATATAATTACTACATCAAAATTGTGTCATAAATAAATAAATTATTTAATGTATAAAAAATATGAATAAAATACCATGATGTATAAAACCTTTTTATATATCTAATTAATAATCATAGTCTAATATATATATTGTAGATCCATATATTTAAAATGGTTTTGTTATTAAAATTAGAATTTAACACTTTTAACTCTTCTTTAAAAAAATATAATAAATGTCCTAATTTAATCCAAGTAGATAAAAAAGGATCATATTTTTGTCCTATGGTTTATTTTGTTCAATATAATATTATCCAATATAATTAGGACATGTGTTAGGGTAATTTTAATTTTATTTTAACCATTAATTATCCTATTTACTTTTAACCAAGGTAAATAAAATTCAAAAGATACTATTCACAAAAAAACTTTCCTCCTGTTGAACCATATATTACATAATGATGTCAACCATGTCTCTTTGATTTTTGAAATTAAATTCATATAATCAGTAAAATTACATTTTATACAAATTTGTAAATGTGCCTAGAAGTTGGGTAAAAGACATTAAATAGTTCAATAAAATTATATATATATATATTATTATAAAATTACTCCAATTAATTATATTGGATTAATATAAGTAATATGTATCTATTTTGACATGAAAATAATTTTAAATAACAATATAAATTATTTAAATAAAAAGTCAGTTTGAAACAATATCAAAGTGTTTTTCACTATTGATAAAAAATTAGAAGTTTTCCAGAAAATACCAAAAATTCACCCTAAGATGATTTTGATATTCCAAATTCAAAAATTATTTATATTTTACCATATTTAAATCATATAAGTTGAATTAATTAATTAAAAATTAATTGATTTCATCAAAACCAGAAAGTGGGGTTTTAAGAACTAAAAACATACCAAAGATTGACATGTGTTTATGTCCAATTTAATTGTGAAATTACATAAAATGACATAAATTATATTAAATGATAAAAATATAATCTAATTATACTTTATATCCACTTTAATTCATATATTAAATGTATATATTATTTTGAATAAAAATGTTTTTTTCAATTAAAATTTATTATTTTTTTGTTATTCATCAAAATATGAAAGTTACCAGAAACGAACCAAAAATTAATCCAAAATAAATTTTTATGTAATACTTCAAAAGAATAATTTAATTTCATTAAATTGAATATATAAAAGTGTCAAATGTTGAATTTAAAAAGGGATTTCCATTAAAAAGTAGAAAAACTACATATTTGAACAATAATACTTTTATCTGAAAAAAGGAATTTGTCCTTATATTATGTCTAAGGAATAAAAAATATGAATTTTAAAATTATATGCGATATATATAAAATTCAAAATGTGGTTAATACTATTCATAAAAGCTTTTTAAATGGATAGTTTGATAGGTCGTGATGCACTTGAAATCGATGTTGCGTGTAGTGCATGCTATTGAATTACATTAAATAGATAATGTAGTATGGTATCTTGCAGTGTAATATTCTCCCCTAATTCAATAAATTTATTCCTCGCTATTTTAAATTGTTCTTCAAAAATAATGGTTGAAAATATAAAATATCATTGTGGAAAACCCACATCAAAAATAGGGTTAATAAAATTTAGTCTTAATAATATGGAAATGGAAAAGAAAAAGTCACAAAAAATTAGGGTTTCGAATAGGAGAACATTGGTGGAAATTATAGACACATAATTAGAGAAAAAATGAACATATTTATAGGGAGTGATTGAGGTCATCAATCACAAATAAGTGAACGATAAATGTTTAAAAGAGGGCCTCAAAGCCATAAATCAATGATGATTTAAAATATCATCTTTTCAAGTCTCACAGCCTTTCCAGATGTGACGTGTGGTTGGCCGACCATCGGGTTGTCCTTTTCATAACAATGAAAAAATAATATTATGATATTCTTTAACCTTAAACAGTAGTATCCAATGTGAAACTTAATCCATTCCAACCTTTAAACTTATCCAAAATACATCAGTCCAAACACACATTCCAAGATTTATAAGGAAGATCAAATAACATACATGTGAATACCTTCATCATGTATTCTCCTATTTTTTTTTAATAATCTAAATTACTAGAAAATTGTATTGAATACATTCATTCTTCCTCATTTCATATGTAAATCATTGAATACTGGATATACTCCTTGTAACACCAGGATGTTTTTATGAAATATTTTCTTTAAATAATTTCTATCCTTCAGTAGCTTTCTTTGCATGCAATCATGAGTTTAAATGAACCGTGATATGCCCTTAATATAAAACGGCCATTATAGCATAGTCGTTAGGTTACCTGGAATAATTATAACTAATGTATGAAAATGCATTATGAATTCTTTGGTTATCAATTATTTATAAAAAATATAAATTTATTATATATTTATATTTTTTGAGTTAATTATATTTTTTAATGAGATTAATGATATATATTTGTTATATGCTTAATAATTTTTTTTTATATTTTATTCATAGGTTTTGTTTAAATACCAATTTATATATAAGTAAACATTTTTAAAAGGTGAATTTTATAACATTGAATGGTGAAACCATTTTAAATAAATATTTTGACACATTAATAATTTATATATTACAACATAAAAATTTTATTTTGAAGCGGGAAATAAAAATTTACTTTGAGAAAATTTCTGATATTTTTCTGATAACTTTAATTTTTTGATGAAAAGTAAAAATTTGCTAAATTATAATTAAAAACACATTTTCTCATCGAGATAATTTATATGGTTAAATTATAATATTTATGGGCTTGAAAGTATAAATATAATAAATTTTTAACACTTAATATAAATTATGTCATTATCATTAATTTTACATTTAATTCATAGTTAAAATCATTTCAATCTTTTGCAATGTTTTAATTTTTAAAACTTGTTTTCTCATTTCAATAATGAGATTAATTATAAATCAATTCCTTCAAATTTTTTGTTTTGAATTTGGAAAAATGTATTCCTTGTTTTGAATAAAAAGTTAAACATTTTGTAAATAATTACATTTTATTTTTAGACATTATGAATAGTAACTTCAGTAATTATTTTATTTACGATGGTTAAAAGTTAAATTTGGTAAATAAGTGTAATAGAATAAAAATTTAATTATATAATACCACCCTAAAATTTGTGTTAATACTACTGGATTAAATATGTTCAACAATGGAAATACTTGGGTCTATTTTGGGACCCCATGGGTTCACATGTATGTGAAAAGGACATTTTATAAAAATTAATTTAAAGTAATGATATTTATAACCTAAACATATAAATTTTACAAAATATATTTTAATATAGGGTATATAAATGATCTATTTTCATATAAATATTAATTAAAAATATAAAAAGTTTTAATAAATCATGGTATTTTTTTAAAATTTTTAGAGATTATATAAATAGTATTATTTATGACACAAATATGATATAGTAATTACCTCATTAATGATTGATTAAAATAAATGAAATTATAAGTACTAAAACAAATATAACTTGGTTATTTTTATGTCATAAAAGAATTTTCAGGATGAAATTGACATATTGTCATTGATTAAATGCCTTATTTTTGAAAAAATAAAGTATTTATGAATTTTTAAAAAATCCATGTATGAATAATGTCCAAAAATGACACAATTTATAATTTAAAACAAAAAATAGTTTATTAAATGATATTAAATTCCAAAAAATATAAGATTCATCCAAATGGTTTATAGAAGTCCAAAAATATTGTAAATAACTTTTTAGGTCATTTGAAATGATATGGTAATTACATTAACCTACAATATTTAAATAACATGATATCACAGTAAGATTAAAAATGAAACAATAAGGGTTAAAGAAAAATGATAATGATAAAAAAATTATAAACAAGTATAAATATTATTGGAAGATGTGTATTCAATCAAAAATAATCTTATATTTTAATTAAATAATTTTTGTATCATTTTTACTCGACATTGAATTTATTATAAGTTAATATTTTTGAGAGTTTCCTAAAGTGGCCCTATACTCTCTTATAAAAGGGAACTTCCTCCCCCTCCGCTGTACTTGATTTTCAGTCTTCAACCTCATCCAAACCCTACCCATTTCTATTATAAACTTTCATAGTTGTATTTTAGATGTTTTGGTATTCTAAAAATTCCAACCTAAGTTCCTAAAGATGAAATTTAAAGGAGGCACGTTGAGAAGTGGTAATCTCTTCTACTGATTATTTCAAATTTATATCTTCTAATACTTACTATTATTTAGTTTTTCATTATAAATTAATAAAATATGTATCCTTAATATATATATATGTTGTTATAAATATGAAACCATCCATTTCACCCTTTATCCATCTTACAAGAAATGAAATCACCGCATGTGTGTACGTATGATTAACCATCTCCACGCCATGGTGTAATATGTTTTTCACCACCACCTTACATGGAGAGGTATAATATTGGAAATAATAACTATATATTATTATTATTAAATGATACAAATTATTTTATACTATACACAATCCCCTTCAATACCATTCAATAATTATGGGAACGATATCGTCGCTCGTACGTATATATGACATACAGTCTCTATGGTGTGATGTGATTAATTATATGTAATATTCATTAAAATATGATTATATAATTGATTTGAAGCAATATATATGATATATGTTATACTAATACCATGATTTAAATGGTAAAACTATAACCTAAAGAGTGGAATAAGGACTTATCAGATAAAGAATATATAATAACATAAAGCAGTTAATACCTGAGTAATGAGTAACAATGAAGAGTTACTAACAAAAAGATGAAACAATTATCATAAATATTATTAAAGAAATTATTGTCATTCAGAAATAAATTATTATCATTATTTAAATCATTATAAATGAGGTTTGGACAAATTTAGAGAATCTTATACTTAAGGTAACAGATATCTCTACCAATCTTGTTTTATACGAGATTGTTTATTTGCAAGTATTTATAGGGTATATATTAATCATCCATGTATATGTATTATAATAATGTAATCATAAAATGTTTCATATTATTCTATGTACATTTAAAGTGATTTTTACCAAATTTAGACTTTTACTACATGGTATGAAAGGAAACTTGTTTTATTACCACATGAGTTACTTTTTGAATTTTCTGGTAAAAGTATGAGGAGATTGTTTTTTTAACTTATACAGAGTGAATAGTTTTTTACACTTTCATAAAGAATTATTTCCATGATCCTTCCTTTAAATGTTTGCATGTTTATTTTAAATTAACTTCTTTTCTGTTAAAATTTCACGACATTTTAGGAAAATAAAATTTTTTAAAAAATAAATGTTATTTTCCTCATGAACTATGTTTAAGTTTTTATAAAAATTATTTTCTATATAGTATGACATAGGGTTATTTTTCTATTTCTATTATTTCATTTATTCCATTACGTTGTGGTGGAATTATTTTTATGAGGTCTGTTTTTCTTAAATGGATTATGTTCTGATGCCTTGACATTTAAGAATCCAATGTTATTATATGGGTAATGCAATGATGTATGATAAATGTTTTTATAGAACACATAATAATCGTTTCATTATGATATGGGTGGGACCTATATCTACCTCCAATGCATTGGGTAATGATTTATATCACACGATATAGATGTGGATGGAATGATATGTTCATCCTGTTCAGTGATACAAGGCTGGAATGAGGAGATAACTCAGTTTAGTAATGGTATTTGTCTGCTATGATGGTCTTGGAAAAGATACATGACTAATATAAAATGATTTTCTATGCTTATTCATGTTTGCTACAAAATTTCAGGCCTAATCTAATGATTATTGGGATTATATTTCACTTATATGATTTATCCCATGACATGATATTATGATCTCTTATATGCAGGATAATATTTTCAAATGTTATATTTGATTGATATCTTCTTTTCTTACCCTTATTGAGCATTTGAGCTCACAATTTCGTATGTTTCTTTTCCCCAGGTCCGGAAGAAGGGTGTTAAGTATGATATTTCAAAAATGATTCCAGTCACGATAAAATAAATTGGAGACAATATAGATGTTTTATGAACCATTTATTTATGTTTCCCAATTTCTAAAGATACAATACCTATATGGTTCTGTTATGGTTTTGTTACATATTGTAATAAATATAATTCAATTCTGAAGTAATATAACCCTATGCAAAGTATGGGTCGTTATAGTTGTTATCAGAGAAAATGTACAGCAAACCTTTGGAAACTAGGATAAGAAATCCCTATTAAGGACCATAATGATATTCCTAAGTATTGAATACAATCCTAGTGTTTTAGAGATAACAATGAATAACCTATTATAAAACCTAAAGTGAGAAAAATTGAAATTTTATTAATGATTATTTGGGTTTTTTATGATTAGTGTTCCTCACACTATGCTTCTTTGTTTTTTAGTCAATGGATTGAACCCAAAGGAACAACGTTAATACTGAATGCGACATACAATGCAATAATTTTCCCCCTGAACAACCAAATGTTATGGAAGATGGAATGAAAAAAATTGTATCATTGATCAAGAATATTTCTCAAGCTATGATCCATGTTTGACATTCAAACAAGCAAAGTAATGAGCAACATTCTATTAAATCCTTCATGAATCTGCATCCACCTACATTCAACGGGTCTTCTAATTTATTAGTGGATGATCAATGGATCAGTACTAGTGAAAAGATATTTTCAGTTTTACAATGTTCGTAACATGATATATTTATCTTAGTAGTATATTTCTGGGAAGGTGAAGCACATCAATGGTGGAATATTATAAAAAAATATGAGGAAAAGAGATGAAATTGAGTCCATGGAATGCAAATAGTTCAAGAGAACTTATTTTTAAATAAGTAATTTCCGTGTTTTCATCTAAAATTGATAGAGAATGAGTTCTTTTTACTTAAGAAAAAGGATGATGAGTTCGTTGGCACATATGGGGAAAATATTACAAGACATGAAAGGTACATGCATGGAATTATTATCCAACCTGAGAGTAAGATTGATCAATTCTTTAGAAGCTTAAAACCAAGAATCTGAAGGGAATTTTCCATAAGGGACTTAAATAGCTAGTAAGAAATTGTTCAATGTTCTCTCAAGGTTGATACCGAGATTGGAGTAACCCCTTAGTCAAATTTGTTTGATAAGAAGATAAAAATGGAATTGAATGGAAAATTTTAAAGACCACACTGAAAATTATATGAGTTTCCCTTATTCTCAAAGTGTAGAAAGAAACATGGAGGAAACTGTCTCAAAAGAACTAGTAAATGTTTTAAGTGTGGAAAAGAAGGTCATCGTGTAATTGAATTCCAATGTAATGGGAAAAATATTTCTAATGATGTGAAACATGAAAAAGCTACACAGAATGAACCTCCAACACTTCAATGTTACAAGTGAAAGGAAATGGGGATTTATGCAAATCAATGTCCCAATACAGGGTTTATTGATGATGATAGGCGTCAAAAAATTCTTAAGGCCAAAGACAAGGGAATGACACATGCAATTACAATCAGTGACATAAAGAAATATAATGAAGTGGTAAAAGGTACAGTTACCATCCAATATAATATATAAAATGTTTTATTGGATTCTGGATCCACCAACTCTTTTATTTCAAAATATTTTTCTATGGGTATCGCCAAAATTACCTCAACAATTAGATATTCAGTTAGTAGTTACAACTGTTAATGGAACAACGAGCACATCAAAAGCTTACATCGCTTCTCTAATTTATGTTTGTGGGAATGTTCATATTGAAAATTTTGTGATCCTTCCTATAGTGTAATTTTATGTGATTATTAGCATGGATTTTCTTTAATTATAAAGAGCACATATCAATTTTCAGAGAAGGGAAGTCACATTTCATATTCAAGATCAATTTATGATCATCTATTAGTGAAAGGATGAATATAACCTTCAAGTGGAAATTTCTTCCATCTTATGGGTCCTGATTCCAATAAATTAAATTTTTTTTTATCTCAAATGATTTTGGAGACACTCATGATTAATAATACACCCATTATACGGGAGATTTATGATGTTTTTCTAGAGGAATTTTTAGGCATTCCACCAAACCGTGAAGTTGAGTTTTCAATAGAACTCATACCGAGTGTTTTTCCAGTTTCAAAGACACCGTATAGAATGTCCCTAATTGAGTTTCAGGAATTGAGGAAGAAACTCCAAGATATTCTTGATAAGGGATCCATACACCCTATTGCATCGCATTGGGGAGCACATGTTCTTTTTGTTAAGAATAAAAATGGTTCAATGAGACTCTACATTGATTATCAAGAACTTAAAAAGATCACCAACAAGAAAAAATATCCTCTTCCCCGCATTGATGACTTATTTGACCAAATATGTGGAGTTCAATAATTTTCCATGATTGATCTTCATTCAGGTTATCATCAATCAAGGGTCAAAATGGAGGATATTCCAAAGACTAAAATCTGTACAAGGTATGAACACTACGATTATATCGTGATGCCTTTTGGTATCACTAATGGCCATAATATCTTCATGGATCTAATTAATAGAGTCTTTAGATACTATATTGACCAGTTTTGATAGTATTTATAGATGATATTCTTGTATATTCAAAGGGAAAAGAAGAACATGAATATCACTTCATAATTTTACTAAAGACCCAGAGAAAGGATAATCTTTATGAATAAATTACCAAGTGTGAATTTTGGCATCAAGGAGATTTATTTTTGGGTAACATAACGTCAAGAGTGGAGATATATGTCGATCCATAAAAAAGAGTGGTTATTTAATGATTTTCAAGGCGGAGAACAGTAATTTGGATCAATGTTTTCTTTGTTTGGATGGATATTATCAACTTTTTGTGAATGATTTTTCACGATTATGTAATCCACTCAGCAAGTTGACTTGGGAAAGATTTATGTTCGTTTGGATGAAGGAATGTTAAGAGAATTTTAAGGAGCTAAAAAGAAGGTTAGCCAGTGCACCTGTGCTCACACTTCCTTGTAGTGTAGAAAGGATTGTGAACTACAGTGATGCATACAAGAATGGGTTTGGTTTTTTTTCATGAAAAATGATATAGTGATGGCTTATGCCTCATGAAAGTTGAAAATACATGAGAAATATTACGCAACTCATGATTTGGATTTATCTATGGAATTATTTGCATTAATGATTTGGAGGCATTATCATTATGGTGAAAGGAGTGATATTCATACTGATCATATATGTTTCAAGTATATTTTCACAGAAAAGGACATGAATATGTTCCAAATAAGATGGTTGTATTTGATTATAGATTACAACTTCTCAATACATTACCACCTTTAGAAATCAGACAAGTTGGAAGATGCATTATTTCTACAAGACCATGCTTTCTTATACATTAGGAGGATCACGAAATATTCAATATTAATAGATTTTCAAAGGATAGATCTTGAAATTATATTGGAAGGGGAAAATTATTATCTTTCTCAAATGAATTTTCAACCATCTATATAAGTGAATATTAAAGAGGCACAGAAGGAAGATATAGAGTTACTGTAGAAGGTGATAATCATTCATGAATTCATCCATGATTGTGATGAAATAATATGGTTTAGGAATTGGGTTTGTGGTCCTCCTATACCAGAATTAATGAAGGAGCTATTGAATGAGGCTCTTAGTTATGCATTCTCTATTCACCCTGGAAGCATAAAGATGTACAAAGACCTGAAAGAATACTTCTTATGGGATTGAATGAAAATAGATGTCACTGAATATTTCACTCGGTTCTTGGTTTTCTAGCAAGTTAAGGCTGATAGATAGAAGTCTAACGAGATGTCAATACCATTACCCATACTAGAATAGAAATTGGAAAATATCACTACGGACTTTTCATCAGACTTCCCAAAACATCCAAAGGAAATAATGCTATCTGGGTTATAGTGGAGTGCCTTTCAATGTTGGAACACATGATTGCTATTAGAGAGGACTTCTCTCTTGATTAGTTTGTCCAAATATATGTAATGAAAGTTGTATGATTGCATAGAGTACCACTTTCCCTTATATCTGATCGGGATATATCTTTTACATCAATGATCTGGTTAATTCTTGAGCATTCCCTAGATAAATAGTTATGCTTTAGCACTGCTTATCATCCTCAGACAGTCAGTCTATCTGAGACGACAATTCAAACCTTAGAAGACATGTTGAGAGATTTCTCTATGGATATAAAAGGTGGTTGGGATTAACAGCTACCATTGTTGGAATTTTTCTACAATAATAGACTTCACATCAGTATTTATATCTCTCCTTATGAAGCCCTCTATAGAAATATGTGTAGAACTCCAGCTTGATAGGGTGAAGTTAAGAAAAGAAAGATACTATGACCTGATCTTGTTAATGAAATGGATAAAAAATTTTGATCTATTCAACAATAAATGAGAACAACTTAGAGTTGAAAATAAATATATGCTAACAACCTAAGAAAATACTTAGAGTTTGAAGAGGATTATAAGTTGTTCTTATAAATATATCCCTAGATTATAGTAAGGAGATTTGGAATGAAAGGAAACTAGAGCCGTAGGTATATCGGTCATTTTGAAATTACGGATCGTGTTTGAAGGTAGTATACAGATTGGTTCTTCCACCAAATATCTATCAAGTTATTTATATGTTCCATGGATCCCTCTATAGAATGTATATACATGATCCTTCACATGTACTATGCTTAGAATTCGTATCGATTGAGCAATATCATTCTTATGAAGAACCACCGATAGAGATTCTTGATCCTAGAGAAAAATTTCTATGAAATAAGACAACTCACATGGTTAATGTTTTATAGAGGATCAACAAATTAGAAAAAGCTACATAATAACTTGATGATATGATGATGGAGATTTCTCCCTATCTGTTTATTTCCGTGTGATGAATTTTGGGGGAGAAATTCAGTTTAAGGTGAGGTAGAATGTAACATCGGGATGTTTTAAAAAAAAATATTCTTTAAATAATTTTTATCATTTAGTATCTTTATTTTCACACAATAATAAGTTTAAATGAACTATGAGATTCACTTAATATAAAACTTTGAATATATTCTAGCTATTAGTTTAGAAGGAATAATTATAAGTAACTTATGAAAATTCATTATGAATTATTTGGATATTGATTATTTTTGAAAAATAAAAATCACTTATATATTTATATTGTTTTTTATTTAATAACATTTTGTAATGAGATTAACAAGATATATGTGTTACATGCTCAATGAAATATTTTTTTATATTCAACCAATTTATTTTTTAGTCACAGGGTGTCAATTAAACCCTATTTATGTATAAGAACCAATTTTTTTAAAAGGGTCAATTTTATAACATTGAATGGAAAACCAATTTTAAATTAATATTTTGGATCATTAATAATTTCTATATTACAAAATTTACATGTTATTTTGAAGAGTGATATAAAAATTGACTTTGGAATAATATTTAACATTTTTCTAATGACTTTCATGTTTTGATGAATAGTAAAAAATAGAAATTTTAATTAAAAACAACTTTTTTCATAGAGATAATTTATATGGTTGAATTATAATATTAAATTTTTTTAAAGTATAAATATAATATATTTTTACCATTTAATAAAATGTAAGTCATTATCATTAATTTTACATTGAATTCCTAGGTGAAAACATTTCAATCTTTTGCAATGCTTTAACTTTTAAGCCATGTTTCTTCATTTCAACAATGGGATTAATTTTAAATCAATTACAGTAAATTAAATATTTTGAATTTAGAAAAATAGATTCATATTTTTTATAATAATTTCCAAATTGTGTTATTAGGTACCATTTATTTTTGGACATTATGAATAATAACTTTAGTAATTGTTTTATTTACCATGGTTAAAGAGTAAATCTGTTAAATAAAGGTAAAAAAATAATATAATAATACAATACAAACCTAAAATGTGTTCTAATTCTATTGGATGAAATAAATCTGATCATGGGTATCCTCGAGCTGATTTTGAGACCCCATGGATTTACATGGATGTGATAATGAAAATTTATAAAAATTAATTTAAAGAAATGATTTTAAATACTAAACATATAACTTTTTCTAAATAGATTTTAATATAGGGTTATGTAAATAATATATTTACTTATAAATAGTCATTATAAAGCTATAAAAAATTTCTACATCATTGTATTTTATTTATATTTTTTAGAGATTATATAAATTGTATTATTTATGACACAAATATGATGTAGTATTACCTCTTTAATGAAATATTTAAATAAATGAATTTATAAATATTAAAACAAATGTAATTTGGTTATTTTTATATCATAAAATAATTTTATTGAATGAAATTGAAATATTATATTTTAGTTAATCTTTTATTTTAGAATTAAAAATGTTTTTATGAATTTTTAAAAATGTCACGTATGAATTGTGTCCAAAATTGACACAATTTATAACTGAAAAAAAAATAGTTTATTAAATGATATTAAATTCCTAAAAATATAATATTTGGAAAATGGATTATATAAGTATAAAAATGTCATACAAAACTTTTTTTGGGTCATTTGACATGATATGGTAATTACATTAACCAATAATATGTAAATAACAAGAGGTCATGGTAAGATTAAAAAGGGTAAAGTAAGGGTTAAACCAAAACAATAAGAATAAATAACAAATATTATAAAAGTGTCTAAATTTTATTGGATTATGCATATTCAAAAACATAATCTTTTATTTTAATTAAATAAGTTTTCAACACTTTTTAGTCAAAATTTAATTTATTATAAATTGATATTTTTGCGAGTTTCCTAAAGTGACCCTCTCCTCTCTTATAAAAGGGCTCCTCTTCCCTCTCCTCTTCACACCATTCTGAACATTCAATATTGGAAAAACCCAGACCATTTCACATATAAATTCCCCTAGTTAAATTATAATGTTTTTTGTTGTATCAAAAGACCAACTCTAGTTCATAAAGAGAAAATTTAAAGGAGGCAGGTTGAGGAAGAGGTAATCTCTTCTACCGATTCATTCAAATTTTTTTAATTCTACTTCAACATAATTATTTGTTTCATTTTAAATTAATAATATTAGTATCTATAATATACTGATATTTTATTATAAATATAAAACAAACCTATATCACCTTCTATTCATCCTATGAGAAGCGAAATCACCGCGCGTTCATACGTACGCCTTACCGTCTCCACGTCGTGGTGTAATACGTTTTTCACCAACACCTTACTTCGTTGGGTATAATGGTGGAAATAATAAAAATATATTATTATTATAGAATTATAATAATTCTGAGATACAATACACCATCCACTGAAATACCATTCAATAATTATTGGAATGATATCATCTCTCATGCGTACGCACGACTAACCATCCCAGTGGTGCGATGTGATTCATTCTATATAATCTTCATTAAATCATGATTATATAAATGAATTGAATGTTTATATATGATATATATATTATTAATATCATTATGTAAATGATAAAAATGTAATCTAAAAAAGTATTAAGGACTTATCTAAAAAAACATACATAAGAACATAAAGCAGGTAATATCTGAATAACAAGTAACAATGAAGTGTTACAAACAAACTGATGAAAATATGATCATTAATGTTATAATAAAATGATTATAATTCGAAAATAAATTAGTGACATTATTTAAACAATTATAGAAGAGTTTTGGAAACTTATGAATCATGTTATAATTAAGTTAATGGATAACTCTTCTAATATCATTCTATCTAATATTGTTTATTCGTAAGTATCTACTGGGTATATATCTATCATCCATGTCCATGTTTTATAAGAAGTTTTTCATAAATTTTTTTCTATTATTCTATGTATGTTTAATGATATTTTTACCCATTTTTTACTTTTACAACATGGTGTGGAAGAAATATTTTTTTAACCACATGAGGTACTTTTTGACTTTACGGTAAAGAGTACGAGGGGAATGTTTATTTTATCTTATACAACAAAAAAAAATTTTACGCATTCATAAATAATTTTTTTCCATGAATCCTACTTTACTTGTTTGAAATTTTATTTTCAATTAACTTCTTTTCTTTTAAAATTTCATGATATTTTGAGAAAACAATTTTTTTGAAGAAGAATGAATATTTTCCTCAAGAACCAAGTTCAAGTGTTGTATCAAAACTAATTTTCATCTAAGATGAAATAGGGTTTTGTTTATATAACTATTATTAATTTTCATTGATTAAATTATAATGGAATTATGTTTATTAAGACCATTTATCTTACATGGATTATGTTATGATGCCATGATGTTTAAGAATCCCATTTTATTGCATGGGTTATTCTTGGAAGTATGATTTGTGTTTTTATACAAGAAATAAGATTCTATGATTATGAGATGGGTGGAACATATATCACCATCCAATGCATTGGGTAAAGATTTATATCTCCTTATATAGAAATGTCGAGAACGTTATGTTAATCCGGTTTAGTGATACAGTGCTGGAATGAAAAGAGAACTCAGTTCAGTATTGAACTTTGTCCACTATGATGGTCTTGGGAAAGAGCCATGGCTAATATGAAATGATTTTCTACGCTTTTGTCTGTATGCCACAATATTTCATGTATTATGTTATGATTATTGGGATTACATTTAACTTCTATGATTTATCCCATGACATGATATTAGGATCACTTATATACAGGATAAGATTTTCAAATGTTATATATGATTGATATCTCATTTTCTTACCCTTATTGGGCATTTGAGCCCAAGATTTCATATGTTTATCTTCCCTAGGCCATGAATAAGGGTATTAAGAATGACCAACCAAAAAGGAGTCTAGGTATGATGAAATAAATAGGAGACAATATATATGTTTTATGAACCAGTTGTTTATGATTCTCAGTTTCTAAAGATAGTATACTTATACTATCCTATTATGGTTTTGTTATACATTGTAATAAATATAGTTCATTTTGGAATTAATATCAGTGTATTTAAATTATGGGTCATTATACTCCTTAAATAATCAAATTATGAAAACTCCCACAATGAGAGAATAAAAAAACGATTAATTAGTTTCAAAGTAGTAAAAAAATCCAATATAATTTTTCTAAATCAATCATATATTATTCTAAAATTAATATCTCAATTTACGAAACATATTAAAGTTTGTATTCCCCAAAACATACATTTTTCAGAATGATTAACTTGCTATTGAGTCACTTTTCATAGAACCATATAATCTCAATTTCTTAATGAAATAGTACGGAAATACAATCCTTATTAATTTCCCTAATTCATATAACTAGTTTATCAACGATACAACACTCAAATGACATAACATAAAAATCCTAGTCATTCATCTTCATCTATGGTAGTATCATAACTTTATTATTATCCAATAGAATTATTTAAGGCATACTATGATGATTTGTACATTGATTCGCATAGTGTCCCAACTCATTGCAGATAAAGAATTATACATTTGAAACACTTTTCTTACCCTTGAATTCACGAACATAGTGCCTTTTTTCTCCACACTTATAACAAACTCGCATTACCTTAAAGCATTTACCAAGGTGATTATTTCCATAGTTATCACATGTTTGAAAATACTTATTTCCTTCATCCCATTTTCTATCTTTATTTCCATCCTCAACTTTTCTTGCTTCCCTTCAAAGCCATTGGAGTCAAATAATTGTTTAATTAACTTATTAAAACATGATAATATTTATTAATATGATGATGATACATAAGATACTATTTCCCTTCTAAATGTTTTCTTAATACAATGAATGATTTGATCCTTATTTCTCTTTGGATCATGCGTGTTTCTAGTGTTCACATTCCAACTACTAGGCACCATTTCTAAATGATGAAATACACTAGGATGGATCGTATTATATTGTATAATAAAAAACTAGAAAAATTATCAACATTAATTTAATATTTTCACACATCTAGTATCAAAAAATGGGTTTTTAGCTGAAATATTTACTTATTAATCCTTTATAATTGTTTGTATGGAAAATTTGAATAGTCTTAAGAATATCCCCCAGGAGTGTCAAACAAGTGCCCAGTAAGGCCTAATTTCATGTACCAGGATACCAAGAGTCAATACCAAAACTCCTTGTTAGAGTTTTCAATTCTAGGTACATATATTATAGAACCATGTCCACTTGTAGAATCCCGACATGGATGTATTTTGTGGAAAAACCATATAATAAGTACATTACCAAAAAATTTGGATGTTCTTCTGTACTAGTCCTTAAATTCTATCTTAGGATAATGTTTATGAATCATAGTTTATCTAAATATAATTTCCAAGGTTATTTCTAAACTTCCTCTGATACCAACCGTAATTCCCTGACCCGAGAAGTTCGTAGCTGGTGCATTTTTTAATACATTCGTATGATTTCCAGGGATCATGTCCCTAAGGACCGATTAGTTTAGCAGTTTTGGAAAATATATTAAATACATGAACATTACATTCAAATTTCAAAAATACAATAAAAAATAGGCAATATGTTGAAAATTCCACTATATACTTATCTTAACCCTGCATATCAATAAAAATACACTTCTTGGAATCATGGGAAAATAAAACTTAATAACAGGTTGATCTCTGATGCTCATTAAATGTAAATAATTTAGAGAAAGCTATAAAATTTTAAGGCAAAATGTGTAATAAAAGAAATATCCTTTTAAACACAAATATGAACATAATATAGAAAAAATAAATCAAATAGTACCATTTACACATGAACATGGATATTATACTAGTCGAATAATAACATGTAATACCTAATTTCATTATGAGGGAATGCATTATTCCAGACATCATAACGACATAGTCAAGGCCTCGTGACAAGAATAAAAATAATTTCATTGTCAAAGCCTTGTTCCAAGACACTAATTTGTCACATGAGACAAACCGATGCATCTAGGGGCTATAGACGGCCCCGAACATCATGTATTAAGTCAAATTTATTCCTCATAGGAAAAAATGTGAAACATAACATAAACATTTGTACGAAAACTAACGTACGAAATTTAAATACTTTAACCATAATCAATGAATGGTTTAAAAATTTCACATCAATAGTCAAAAATATCATAACTCATTCAATAAAATATAAAATATTATACTATATTAAATCAATCTAAATCAAGAATAATATCTAATAACGGATTTTTACATAGTTGAAAATAATCAATAAATCTATTTGAGAGAAATACCCATTTTCACGAAATAATTTAAAAGTCGTACTTTTTTAAAGGAAGTAATTTAAAAAAGATTTTTTAATAGAAGTCTCTCATACCACGTTGGATCATTTTAAATAAATCAACTATTTAAAAAAATCATGTCAACAAAAATAAACCATTAAAATCATTCTGAAAACAGGGACATTAATTTAAATGATTTAGAGAAATAAATCATTAAAAACATTTAAAATGATGATATAGTTAAAGATTACATTCAATAAAACCATTAAATATTCCTTTTGAGATATTTTAATAAAAAACTAAAATAGTTGATAAATATGTCCCATAATATACTTACGTGTAAACAATCTGGGATAATAATGAGATTGAGGATATAACATGTCCCGTGTACATTCTTTTAGTCAAGGTTACGTTTAGCCTCCTATATTAGGAACATAATATGTTATTAAATTATACTATAACTACATTAATATTTATGATATCATATATGACATCATATATGATTCATTTATGACTTTATACTAACCATTTGAACATAATTTCCATGTTAAAGAAACATTACAGGTAATAATCTCTTTCTCTATCATGCGTGTTTTAACTTGTTATTATTAATTGTATCACATAGATAATGATTTAAATAATTCCAGAATATAAGACATGATTTATATAGAATATATATTAAGAATATAAATATTTATAATAGATAGATTTTTGAAATGGAAACACCGTTCATGGAGACGGTAGTCTGTACGTGCGAATGAAAGTTTTATTTGTTTTATTATCATATAGTATGAATGTAATTAAACAATATATATTTATCTACATAAATATATATTATTACAGTAGAAAAATTATTTCATATGTCTCATATTAATCAATATATATATTTATCATTTTTTAAATGTCAGTCGTTGAAGATGGATCTCATCACGTTGTGAAGACGGTAAGTCGTATGTATGTACGACCGACAATATCATTTTATAGATGGTAAAATGGTGTTTAATTGGATAGTATATTATATATACAGAATCATTAACATGTTATATTAATTATTTAAATTAATTATACTAATTATTATACCCATCCAAATAATGTAGCGTTGAATAACAATCTACACAACGATGTGGAGACGGTAAGCCATTCGTACGAATGTACGGTGACTTTGTCCTTCATAGGATGGATAGAATAATAAATATGGTTTTAACATATTTATAATAACATTTAATTATGTATAATTTACTTAAGTTATTATTTTATTGAGGAAATAACAAAGAAATTGGATGTGTGATAAGAAACGAACTTTAAATGAGTGGATCAAATAATTACCTCTTATTCGGGTGGTTCCTTTTGATTTGAACAAAAGGGCTCCATAGGTTGGATTTATAATCAAATTAAGTTCTCTAGGATTAATTTAGGGCATTTTTGAAGCTATTTGAGCTGGTTTTAGCCGAGCCAAATGGCATTGTAGGTGTTATGTTGAGACAAGGGAAAGTACCCTTTTATAATAGAGGTGAGGGGAACTTTAGGAAAAGATTGGAATATAATTTTATTATAAAATAATTTTTGGTTTATAGTAGATCCAAATGGATTTATTTATATTATAATTTGGTATGTGTTGAAATAATCTGAAAAAATAGGTTTTAGAAATGTTTACGTAACAATATTAACCTTATCTTTTACATTTAACCCTTAGTTAAATTGTTTATCTTTTACCATGTATTCTTGTATTATTATACTACATGGATAATAAACATAATATAAAATTCCAAGACAAACACAGGTTTTTAATGAATGAAATGTCAATAATTATACATGTAATGTGGCCAAACTATAGATTTTTAGGATTATATATTATTTAAAAAATAGTATTTGTCTAAAAAACTCATTTTTGTCAATTCTGACAATATTTAGTATTTAGTTTTTGTAAATGTCAAAAAACCATGTTTACTTCAAAAATATTCATTTAATCATCCATAAAATGTAATAATAATCTTGAAAATTCATGGAATACAAAAAAATTGTCAATTTACATTTATTGTAATATTTATAATATCAATTATTTTAGTCATTCATTAATAAGGTAATTACTGCATCATCACTGTGTCATGAATAAATTTAAGTATTAAATTTTAAAAATTATAAATAAAATACCAATTGTGTATGAGATATTTTAATATTTTAATGAATATTTATATTTGAATTTATCTAATGTATACACATATATTAAAAATGTCTTAGTTATTAAAATTTGAATTGAACGCTTTTAACTATTCTTTAAATAAAATATAATAAATGTCCTAATATAATCCAAGTGGATAAAAAATAATTATATTTTAGTCCTAATGTTTAATTTGGTTCATTTACACTTATCCAAAAGATTTAGGACATGTGGTATGATAATTTTAATATTATTTTAACCTTTAATTACCCTATTTAATTTTAACTATGAGAAATAAAATTCAAAAGTTACTATTCAACACAATTTTTTTTCTTCCTATTGAACCACATTTTACAGAATAATGTCAAACATGTCTCTCAAATTTTTTATATTAAATTCTTATAAGCATAAAATTGTGTTTTATGGAAATTTTCAAATGTTCCTAAAAGGTGAGTAAAAGAAATTAATAGTTTAATAAAATTTTATATATATAATATTATAATAAAATTAATATAATGAATGAAATTGGACTAATATAGGTATTATTAAACTATTTTTTCTTTAAAATAAATTTATATTAAAATATTAATTATTTAAATAAAAATTCATTTTTAAACAACAACATAGTTCTTTTCACTATACATGAAAAATTAAATATTTTCAGAAAAATAACAAATAATCATCATAAAATAAATTTGATATACCATTTTGAAAAATGATGTCTATTTTACCAAATTAAAAAAAATATATATGTTGAATTTATTAATTTAAAATTAATTCCCAATGTCAAAACCAAAAATAGGTTTTTAGGAAGTTAAAACTATCAAAATATTGACATATGTTTATGTCCAATTTAATTTTAAAATTACATAAAATGACTCAAATTATAATAATTTATAAAAATATTATCTAATTATAATATTAAAACATGAAAATTTATAATTTAACTCTATAAATTATTTCGGTTAAAAATGTTTTTTCAATTAAAACTTTGTATTTTATTTACTATTCATCAAAATATGAAAGTTATCAGAAAAGTGAAAAAAAAATTATCCAAACTAAATTTTAATGTTCCTATTATAAATAATTTTTTAACATTATTAAATTTAATTTATATATTTGTACAAATTGGATTTAAAAAGGGTTTTCCATAAAAAGGCGGAGAAACTACATTTTTAGAAAATACTTTTTTTTCCGGAAAAATTGAATCTTTCCTATATATGATGTCTAAAAAACAAAAAATATTAATGTTAAAATTGTATAGGGTATTTATAAAATTCAAAATGTGGTTGATAATATTCATAATATCTTTTCAAATAGCTTGTTCGATAGGTCATGATGCGCTTGAACTCGGTGTTACTTTTGACACAATCTATTGAATTACTCTAAAGAGATAACTTACTATGAAATCTTGGGGTGTTTCATATAGTTTTTTATTTAACACCATTTTTTAATTTATATCTAATATTGTTACCAATAAAGAGTGATTTTCATAAAAAATATAAGATGATTTTTTATTTCACTTGTATTTTTTTATGTGTATGTTCATGTGGATTGTTGGTTTATAAAACTTCTTAAATATATGATTATAAAAAACTTAAAGGAAGAAAGTTAAGTCGGAATCACATTGTGGTTTGTTAATGGATTGACTTATTATCTAAATTGAGCACCATTTTTTCGATGCCAAGTTAGCCTATATAAACATATAGATGGTTAATTAATGGATCATTTTTAAGAGAAAATGTTTTTCCACTTTTCTCTAATGGAATTGATGGATTCTCTCAAGAAATTGGGAGAAAAATGAATTGGTAATATCAAAAGGGGTGGATAATGGTTTTTTTGAAATAATGATTAAACCCTACAATGTAGTGTAAACAAGGGGGAGAAGAATGTTACACGCTTTATTTTTTCTCTATTAGGTAGTGAATAATTATTTTATAATTTATAATTTTTTATAAGTAAATTTTTAATTGAACAAATATCTCATTACAAACAAAAAAACATCATTCAACATGGTACTTCAGGTTTTCTACTATAGTCTATCATATATTATTCTTCAGTTTAATTTTTTATAGGGTAGGAATTATGGGCGATCTTTGTGATGTAAGTAAGTATGTTAATCACGGTTATTATTTAGTTATATAGTATTGATAATATATATTTTTTATGGTTTATTATTCGTTGTAAATCCCCTCACATATTTTGATATTAATTTTTTTATTGAGTTTTTTTGTTATGATACTTATAGTATAGTCTCCCCATGTTAAGTTATAGACTCTCCCAAATAGTCAGTAGCCTTTGGTATACATATAATGTTTCATAACGTCTTATGGAAATATGTATAAGTTATCATGTTTTTAATGATAGTTATGTGATATGTGCATTTCATGTTTGTATTATACAATATTTGAATACATTTATTTATTTAAGTAATTGATTAATATTTCCAATTTGTTAATGGTTTGACTTTTTTTATGTCTTAAGAAGTTATAAAACCCATATTTTGAAAACATTAAAAATGAGATAGATTTAGTGAAACATGAAAAATTTGAAGATACTATGGAGATGAGAACCTAGACAACGGAATTTATTATTCATGATTTTTATTACACGACATGAGTTCATCATGAAACTACTGATACTCAAGAAAATTCATGAAATAATGTACTCTATGAAAATATACTACATGTCATGTACACTATATATGATGTGAAAGTTGGGGAAATAAAAATATATGAATAATTCACCTTTGATGATCATTACACATCTTGTAAATTTACACCACATGAATGTTTTGGGGAATATAAATAAATAAAGGTTTTTGAGATATGATGGCTAAAGGTTTTATTGTAAAAATATTATAAAAAATTCCCTCCACCACATAACTGGGTGATTGGGGACCATATGGGATGATGTGAGATGACCTAGACCAACATGCATCCATGGATCCCTATTGTTAATGCTCTTTCTAGAGTTTATTGGTTTATTTTTTTCTACACCAGATCATGAAAAAAATTAGGGTGTGATATTTTATGTCATTGTGTGAAGTATGAATGTGTATTGAATGTATAAGGTATTTTTATTTTTATTTCAATTTATGTTTTGATTTCATGTTTTTTCTTCACTATTACGACTTTCTTTATTCTTCTTGCATGACCATTGTGAGAGGGGTTGGGAGGTGAATATAATTTCACTCTTTATTTCAGCATGACCCTTAAATGTGTTGAATGATTACTATATTTTAATGTGAGGATATGGTTTTAGACTTCTTCCATGACCAATGGGTTTGTCTCTAACTTAAGTTTACATTAGGTTTCTTGTTACCCTTCATTTTCAATCTATAGTACCTAACCATGAAAAAATGACAGATTTGGGATGTAGGGAATTTACCATGACCATTGGAATCTCAGGGAAATAATTTTTATGACTGCATGATTTTTTAATTAATTATTTCATACATGTTCATCCCATGAACAAATATTTATTGCTTCATGAAACCATTTTTATATTTAATTCCTTTATGTTCTTAACCAATCACATAATCCATATCATAGATTCATATTTTAAATATCATAATTATTTTATGTCATCACAATTTGATTAATATGTTCTCTAACCCTACCTATCTTAGTTCAACCCCAGACATTCATATCCTACACAACCCTGTAGTGTAGTGGATTATTTGATTCATGTTATAAATTTAAAAATTAAGAAACCCTGTGGGAAATAACAATTCCCCATGGGCTATTAATAATAAATTACAATGTGATATCAAAGAGTTGTTTTTTTATTTTATTATTTAGGAATTAATATTCTATGATAGGGGTGTGTTTTAGATTGTATGAGATATAGGATTGGTTTATTAAAAACACATTTCCTAATATTAAATATAACTGTTTAGGGGTTTGTTAATTTTTTATTTGGGATATTTTTATTTAGATGTATATTAATATATGATATTCTAACATATGGTTGATATTTATGTTTTACTGTTAGCCAAGGTATAAAAGGGTGTGGATGTCCATGCATCTTATTAGGAACATTGGTATTTCTAGACAAGTGCATGGATGTTTGTGAGTATACAAAATGGTTTTCATTAGAAAACTAATTTTGGGATTAATTGTTTTTTGAAATATTTTTGAGAAAATGTATATAAAAATTAGTTTAAAATGTTTTTTAGATAAATAATAGTACCACAATAACTTATTTAGTGACTTTATAAATAACTTATTTTTTATGTATTTTTTAGTTAAAATTGAGAATGTTTTTTCTCCATGATGTTCAGATGTTGCAATTATGATGGTATTGTTGATGGGTGGACTCCCTACACTATATGGAATATACACTTCTTGCCCATGTTTTAGAAAGTTAAAATTGTAATGGTTGATTAATAAGAGAGCATTGAGAGGTCTAGGTTCACATGTGACGTTCATTAGGGGTGCTTGATCTCTTATACCTAGATTGGGAAGTGGATTTTTATTAGATGAGAAAATGAAAGAGGGTGTTTGTCAATGTTTTAGGTGTTTGAATTGGTTCAGGATGGAAATATTTTCTAGGAATAGGATCACACAAAAGCGGGGTAGGATGTACTATGATTTATAGCATTGAAACTCAAGGGACCGATTCGTGTTGTTATGTGGATCTGTGATGTTTTAACCCTTAGAAAAAGCAGTTTCAGTGTTCCATGGAGTAGTGGGTCACTCTATAACCTGAAACTGGATGATGTAATTACATTTTGATAACCCTAGTCACAACACAATCTTCCCATGGGAATCCATCTGTGAGTCTAGTTAATGGGTTAGGTGGTTCCACATTATCATTATAGATTGTGTGAGGGTTTGGTTATTCTCTAGTTGTGTAAAAAGATGAAAAACTATTTAAGTAATGCATTAATTAATAAATTATATTTTTAATGATTCTTCAGCGATATCTGATGGAATTTTCAGTTATATTATATTTCACATGAGTTATTTTAGAATTAAATGAACATCGGTGGTTCATGATGAGTTTATTTGAATTATTTGAATGGATAAGGTAAAGGGGTAAGCCTATGGATTTGAAATAAAAAACCAATGTTGTGTATTATAATGGAGAAGGGGTATTCATTATTCCCTAGAGTGGTAAATACAACTCTAATAATGGAGGTCTAGAAGAGAAAGTTTTTGTGATGGTCAAGTGGGGCACATTTTGAATTCCCTTGGGATATTGGTTGTGAGGGAATATGAATCCTTGATTTTTGGAATGTTCCATTAGGGTGTGACCGTATATTGAGAAGTAGGGTGTCAATGAGAAATATAATTGGGGAAATTATAAAGAAATTTCACTGATATGGAGTGAGAATTTGATACTACTGTCGGAGTGGGAATTCTATGAATTTTTTAATTTCATGGAATCCATATAATAATGGTATGGTTGGTGTTTTGTTCCACTATGAAGTGGGGTGGTCATGTGAGAATCACATAGGCTTGTTTGAGATGACTGCGGGATATTAATGAGATAAAGTTTCCTATGTCATTGTGGTATAGAATGATTCAACTTGATTAGGTTGGGACTTTGATAGAGATTTCTAGGCTCTTCATGGGAGAAAGTTTTTTTTTCAATGAGCATACTTTGAAAGTATGAGATAAAATATGGGGGCCACTAGGGTGAGATTGGTTTATTCCCATGGACCAATTGTGTCATTTCTATCGGGACTGTATTATTTCGATTGTTGGTGGTAACCATTGTGGTCTAATCGGGTGATGAAAGGGCTATATGGGATACCCAGTCATTGTAGGAGTTAAGAACATTGCTTGTGGGTCATGTTTATTGGATTTTATTGAGTGGGTATATTATATGGTAATCCTCATGGAATTGATTTTTTTTGTGAGATTGTGTTATCAATATGATGATATTTTTAATATAATGGTGGTGGTGGTGGGGGGGGGCCAATCAGTCATTCCTAGCAAGATCTTAGTGAAATAAATATTCCCTAAAGACATAAAAATTAGAGGTGAATTTTCCTATATCATATTATACGATATCAGTGTTTTTTAATCCATGATATTTGATATCATATTACTATCGTGAAATATTGTATAACACAGCCTATATTGTAATGTTTCAAATAATAGAATAGGATAACTATACCATTGTATTATTAGCATGGATGTTTAATGTTAAGGGTTAACATTTAAATCTATCCTTTATTTAATTCATTAATAAATAGTTAATAAGATAAAATTAATGGTAAAAATGAATAATTTAGGGATTATAAAACTTTTATAACAACATGAATAACTTATATTTTTTATAACATAAGCATCAGTTAATGATCACTATTGGAGCATTCTCTAAGGCTATATAAAGTTGTAGTATCCATGAGATAGAGTCAGATTGAGCCTGCCTAATTTAATACCATTTACCTCATTCAATTGAAGATATATTAGTCATTTATCTTTCTACTCATGAGGTACTTGTATACTACATATGTGAGGAATATAATTCTTGATCATTGGTTGATTTAGATTTTCCCATGTATAGAATACAAATGATGAAATATGATGTCTAAATTTTATTGATTATATTCAAACAATTGATTAATGATAGTTGTAATTTTGACCTATAGCATGTGGTAGATAAATTTTTCTTCAATTATATATATACATGGTACTGGTTTCATTCACAGTATATCCGGGGAATTGGAGATTCTAATGGATTATACTTCCATGAACCAGTGTCATCTAATCCAAGAAAACCTATATGTGGCATTAATGATTCACTGTGATTTATGATTTATGAAATCATGTTAAAAAAATGGGAAAACACCAATATTATATTAATGTAATATTCCCTGTTATAAAAAATGAGTGAATTTGTTTTGGATGATCGAATGATATAAAATTTCATTGGTTTTTATATCATCATGCTATATGATTTGAGGTATCATATGTATTGACACAACATGTTTGTTCATTTTTTCAGAATATTATCTCATATAATCAGTCATAGGCTTTGATAGTTCCAACTCATTTAGCTTAAAATAGATTATCGTATTACCATATCAATATATATGTATATAGTTTTCTATGATTTCCAAGAACTAACCTAATATTATGTAGGTTTATTATGCACTGTGTTTTTTTATGCATTTCTTGTTATATGTAGTGATTGCCAACATGTTTTATGATTATCCTATATAGGAAACAATGCTTATTGCAGGTTATGATTTATCTATTAAGTCATATGATATATATTTCTCACATCACCTTTAACACATATTCAGCCACATTCAATAATATTGTTATGCAATTAACTATGATATTAATGAAAAATTAGATATTTCAAAATTTAAAATAGGATTTGATTAATATAATTTATAAATTATTTCTAAATAATAAGAAATATAATTTCGAAATATTTATTTAATCTTTAATTTTTTTATAAAAATTTATTATTACTTGTTTTTTAAACATTTGAAAATAAATATTCCACAATATTAACTATTAATATTAAAATACCTTTTTAAAATAATATGGAATAGTCTGTAATTTAGATATAAAATCTTTATTTGAAAATTTTAAATGTAATTTATAAAGAGTTTATAGATTTAAAAATAAAGAAAAAATATAAATTGTATTTAAATATTAAATTTTGAAATGTTCATAATAATTTAAATTTATTTGTTCAACAATGGTATTATTTGAGAAATAATTTAAACAATGTCCAGATTATTCTAATAGTTGATATGATCAAGGATTAAATTAATTTAATGGAATACTTATACAAATTAAATTGTTTATATTATATAATTTAAATATAAAATTTAAAAATTTTAAATAATATCATATATTTTATGCCACACAATGAATAATGTGAATGGGGTCATATTTGAATAAATATAATTTTTTTACATGTATTTTATTTTTTTAATATCTGTAATGCATAAGAAAATTTAAAATGTTTATAATTAGTTTTATTTAATAATTATTCATAAATTGTTTACCTAATGTTTTAACATATGACTTATTCATTTTTTATGTTTATTCATTCCTTTATTCATAGATTATATTATTATATTGTGAATAGATATATAATTTAGTATAAAGTGTTAAACTTTTTTTATAATTTATCATACACGAATCTATGGAGTTACATTATTGGAATGTTAATTAATTTAGTTTTATTCTACCCTGAAATTCGATTATAGTAGGTTATGAACTTAAATCAAGAAGTTAATTATTGTTTATACATATTAGGTGTTATAATTGTGATTGAATTAAATACTCAATATGTCATTGGATAGAGGTACTATGGGTCTATTTATCACCTTATGACTTAGTAGAATAGTAGTGGTTGGTTATTTTTCCCTATAACCATACTGTTAGGGGGGATTGATTTCATATGATTCGAAGTATTTACCGAGAAGGGTTGGTTGAAACTTATGAATATGAAGAATTTGGATAAGTATTAATATAATATTCTTTTAATTTAGGTTAGTAATACACATTATATGTTTTGTAAAGAGTTAAATATAAATATGGACTGAACATATTGATTTTGGGCAAGGAATATGATTCAAAACCATATCATTTAGAAGAATAAATAGATGTAAATAGGAATCATGATATAATATGGTGATATTAAAGTCCTTTTTAAAATATGAATAATTATATTCCTTATAAATAAAAACTTTTCAACATCACAATCATCTTACCGAGTATATCATGCCAAAGATAGGATCCCCTTGAATATCTTGTGTATTTAAAGAATATAATGGGTGACCATAATTAGATTTGTTTCATATTTCATAATTTTATTTATGTTACCATTATATATGAGTCCTAAACATGATTAGGTTACCGGGGAAATACATTTGAGTTTATCCATAAAATGGATTGGGAACAGAGTTTCCTACCTAATTATCAAAAAGTAATATGTGATTTGATTGGAATTATTACCTACCAAAATAGCTAAGTGATGAAATAAATATTAATTTGACCTAAATATTAGTGAAATATGTATCTGGGAACACTAATAGTTATAATGAATTTTTAAAAGGGGTCATCATTTTAGTAAGACCACTTTTAATAAATTTTAATATTAAAAAATGTAAAACATAATATTCTCTATATACAACATTTTTATTGATTAATATCATCATTATCATCCAAATTGACATTGATATTAGTATTTATAATAGTATAATTTTATTGTATTGGATTCATGGATTGGTAACAATAATTAATAAACAATCATAATGAAGTTAAATTTTAAATATTAAAGAAATACCTTCCTAAGAAACAAACTGTTGAAGTAACTCAACAAGAATATCATGATTCATATGATAAGTATACAATTATTCATTAGACATTTCAATTAATTTTTATTCCATTTATGGAATTCATTTTAGAACTATTTCTGGAAATTCTCCAACAATGTGAATGATTTAAGGAAATATTTAACCTATTTTCTCAAAATGTTATGAATAGATGAGCCTGTAATATAATGTATAGGCACTTATATTGTATTGATAGTATAAGTGGATAAAATTAAAAATTATAAGAATAATGGTCATTTTGGAAATATCACAAGTGTTTCTTGAAAAATACAGTCATGGTCAATGACATATAAATGTGGTGTTAAGAAGGGAAATTGTTTCCATATGATGGAATTGTATAGGATACTTAAAAGGGTTTATAAAACTCCCAGGAAAGTCCATGTCATTTATCGATGTTATAAAAATAAATTATTCATTTTTAAGGCTATATAATAACAAATGTATATTTTAAAAATGGCATAAGTATACATGAATTCAACATTCAAGTAAATAACTGATACATATTTTAGTTTTCATTAAAAGATAAATATAATGGTTATAGAATCATAGTTTTGAATATAAATGTATATATCAAGATCATCAGTGATACAATCCTATAAACTCTATACTTAAAAGACAAAATTTTACAACCGATGTCAAGAAGTTGAACCATTATTTTCATGAGCCTACCTAAATATAACACCATAGTTATTTGAAGCTTGTCCTAATGTATTGTCTGGATGAGTGACCTTCTGAGATTTTTCATAGGGTGTATATGAGTGTATGAAAAAGTACACTAAAAAACATATATTGGAATTTGGGAAAGGTTATTAGTGTGATAAGTTACCCTAGTGGGTAATAGGATGTGGTGTGCTATGATGTAAACAATGGTATTATAGGAGATCCATGGGGTTAGATGATCAGCTTCTGTGTCCTAGGATGTCAATTTGAAAAAATGGTATTAGATCCCAATGTTCCTATCATTAATTTATTTTGGTTGTTGTATAAAGGATATAAGTTTTATAGATCTTGGTTTGGGGAGATTCCATGTTCCTTGATAGCTCATGTGTAACAGACCACAGATTAATTAGTGATGGGATTACCGTAACATTTTTATAGGAATTGGAAGAATTCATCCATCATGAGTAGGAATATAAGATCACATTCCAAATATTTATTTGTTGTGTAATTTGTATTAGTTATTGAATTTTATTTCATGATTCTTCCATATATTGGGGACATATATGTATTTTCTATTGAGTGGTATATCTATGTTTTTATTATTGTAATATATATTTATTGTCATTAGTTAGTGGAACTTGACCATGCTACTATGTTGTGTATATATTGGATTGTGAACAATGTTCTTGTAGTAATGGATATATTGAGCCTTGGGTAAAATAATGGATTTTATACCACAACTATTCATATCACTTATGATAGGTCATCTAATAGGATTTACCCATTTTTACTTTATATCTACATTAGTTTTCCTTAAAAGCATGTTATTATTGACATAGATTTATTAGATTATATTTTTTCTATGTTATTCTATATTAACATGACTCTAATGAAAAAAATTACACCATCTATAGAGATTTACTAAGTATCCAATAGTTTTCATAATTTATGGATACCTTTGGGACATCATGATCCTAGAGATGATTAGTTTCGACCAGATATTTAGAATGGATTGATTGACCAGTTATCAAGATCATATCAACTACTATCAAAGACATGTGACATCCACCATTCCTAGTGGATAAATGTACATATTGAATAGTGATTGTGATCTTGTAGTAGGTAAGATGAGACCAGACCCAAGTTAGGATAGAGTTTTCATAGTGCAAGTTTTCATATTGACTCTTGCAATAGAGACATGACTAGATCCTTTTATATTTCTTCTAATGATCATTATCATGATTTTTTCAAATATTAATTCTCAATTATTCATCCAGACAGAGGAATTTAATTGAAAATTGATCTTTATAATGGGATGCACTAGATATTGATTTCTCTTTTTCATATGGTACCTACAAATTTAAGAGAGATGGAGGTGTATATAGAGGGGTTAATGGAAAAATTGTTTATCATACTGATAATATCACCTTGGGGTGATCCCATTTTTTTCATTAAGTTAGATTATTGTTATAATGACGTAGACTAAATTTACAAAGATATTTCATCACATTTTTTGAATACTTAAATCATTACAAAAACATATTCCCAAATTCCATATTAGTCTAGTGTTTTTCGAAATATGGAAACACGAAAAGTGGTAAAAAAAGTGATATACATTATCTCCCACTAGGTTCTTCTTGACTAGAACCATTCTAAGTCACATCATACTTAATAAATTTCTTCATAACCTAGGCAAGGAACACAAAATGAAGTAATCTCTGATTCTCAATAAGGCTGAAAATGAGAGACATACATGCATAACCATGGGAATATGAGTATGATAATGTGATCAAAACATTTGAATATCATAATATTCATATCAACGATAAAAGAAATGAATCATGGAATAATGTTTGATAGTTCAAAAGGTATGAATCATAAGTAACAAAAGAACATAATCCATGAAATTATAACATTGCAATAAAACATGAAATTTCGGAAAACACATAAGCATATAATAGGATTTATATAGTATCCAAGGAATTACTTCCAAGAAAATATTATTTGTATGGTTTCACTACCCATACCATATTTAAATTCATGGTTTACTCCCATGGCCTTATTATTAGCCTTATTTTACTTCTCATACCATCATGGTATTCATGGTTCACTCCCATTGCCATATCAGTAGTCAATGTTCACTTCCAAGACCATCGTAGTCTATATAATGAGATAAAAATCATTACCCAATACATTAGAGGGAAATATAGGTCCCACCCATATCATAATAGAATCATACATAAATACTCAAAAATATATAAAAATTCATATAATGACCTATGAATTGATATCAGTATCAAAAACATTTAGCTATATCATACAATATGGAAAAATATATAGGAATCATAATTGTTTCACCAAAATCATAACTTGGGGAAGAAGCAGGTTTTAGAAACTTATAACCTATGAATGTGAAACAAGTTTAGTAAACATAATTCCATAAAAACATAAAAAATTGAATGAAACAATATTAATGGAAAAATTTAATCATTTCCTAGAAAAAATTATTAACACCAACAGATTTTATCTTGGATGAGAAATAATTTTTAATGATCTTTTAAAAAAACAATTCTTGGGGGAAATATCCTTCTTCATTGAAACATTATTCTTAAAAAATGAATCTTTTTGAAAAATATTTTCTTTGAATATAACATGAAAACATTTGATGGTATTTTGAATGTAAATTTAAAACCTTTTCCATTTAAATGTACAAAGAATCATGAAAACAATTTCAAATCATTTTCCATGAAAAACGTATAAAAGACTCTTAAATTACTTTTGAATCATAATCCCCACTCAAGAAAGAAAATACAATGGATATGTAAATCCTAATAAGTTAAATAATAAGTATCATAAAATACGTTTATTTGAAATATATACACAAAAAAAATGAATATATTGGTGAACATGGCATGTATCTCACAAAAATAAATTGTGAGTTGAAATTATCTTACCTTGTTTCTTGACTCTCCTCATACTCATTCAAATCACCTATATAAAATATATAAATATATTATAAATAAATAAATGAACCATATTCTTACATCTAATTTTATATATGGTTTGATTATGAATTTATATTTTCCACTTGTTAACAATTGTATGTAAAGGTTACACATGAGGTAATATTCTCTTTTTTTAAACTTGTTTTTTAATTTGTTATATCTTTGGCCCTTATAATTATATCACAATTTCAATAATTTTAACCATGAAATAAATATAATTTACATCTTTTTAATTTTTATTATAATAATACAAAGAATATATAACTATGAAATAGAATATACCATTCATGGAGATGGTAGACGGTATGTATGCATGACTGTTATTTCTGTTAATTGTCGTGTTGATAAAATGAATGTAAAATACATATATCTATATATATATATATGTATATATATAATTTTTACATTAAATATATTATATCATATATATCATATATTTTTAATTAACCTAACCTTAATATATTCCATGTTATGTGTGAATTAATCACATCGTTTAGAAGGGGCTGTAGTCCACGCATCCTAGAATAAAATTCTTATATTAACACAAAATGGAATTTATAACGATATGTGTTGTAAAATAATTAATGAAGACTAAATACCCAATAAATATTATATATAACATATATAAAAAATTTTTCCAAAATAATGTCTATTATGATAGGTGGTAAAGGATAATTGAATAATCATCATTTTATGAGGTGGTAGTTCACCACACACATAAATAGTATGTTCTTTACTCATTAGATGGATGTGTATATAAGTATATATTGAAAAAATAACTTAAATAATCTATTATATATAGAATAATTCTTTTCTATAAATTTAAGTAATACAACTTTTTGATGGAGTGCATAAAAGAAATAATATAATGTAGTTTGAGGGAAGGTGTAACCACTTTATATGGTAACACCTTTTGGTTTGCACCAAAGGGATTTCTTGGAATGATTTATTACCATGGGAGGATTAAATTATTAAGTCAGGGATTTTTGTGATAAATTTTTAAATATTTTCTTAGATCCATAGTGGATTTATATGTGTGAGGAATTTTGAGGAGTGGAAGCCTTTTATATTGGGAGAGTAGTGGCTCTCTTGTAATATTTTGGAAAAGGGAAACCCCACCCATGTTTTATTTAATACAAGTTCACACAATAATGGTTAAAAGTATATAAAATTTAGGATTGGGTCAAAATATGGCCATACTATTGATTTTGAACAATTTTAATGGAATATTTGGGCTTTAATGTTATGGTTTTTTTATTTATTAACGTAAATTCAACTTAATAATTGTAAATAATTTTAATTGATTTCAATAATATTATTGGTAAAAAAAATTCTTATTAGAAATTATAAATACGGATGATTCCAAATATGGAATTTATTTTACTGAACTTTATGCATGTATGTGGTATAAATTAATTTAAATATAACCTCGTATATAGGATGAAAAAGCAGAGTTTTAACGTAAAAATGTTCAACAGATTGCTAAGTTTTTACAGTCAATTTCCAAATGAAATTGATTGTAATGAACTAAATTGTATTTATTGGTTAAAATTTATTCTCACTTTACTTTTAAACCAATATAAAATATAATTTATCTATAAAAATAATCTAAATAGAAATGAAGTATTGACCTAAATTTCAGTATTTTTTACTATTCATTAAAAAGTATAACTTCATAGAAAAATCCCAAATAATCACCACAAACTTATTTTTATGAATCTATTTCGAGAATAAAGGTTATTTTTACATATATAGTTTATTAAATTACCAAAATTTAAAATTAAAATATTTTTTCCGTAGAAGATGGTAAATGTAGCTTAAAAATTATATGTGGTTTTATGTATAAAATTTGTTTTGTTATAATCTTATGCCAATAGAATCTGTTGGAATAACAAAAAAAATAATATATTTAGTATATAACATATATATTAAATTAATATAAATCAATAATTTTAATTAATTCAATTTTTAATGTTAAAATATCTTTTTGATTATAAAAATAGTTTTCAATAAAAATATTTTATTTAAATTTAATTGGTTCATTGTAACTAATGAATTTATTTTATATTTGGGTAAACCGTATATTTTCATAAGTTAAATAGTTCTATTCTTATCCCCTAACTTAATTTATAGGTTAAATATTAATATATAATATTTTAATAATATTTGTTTTGATAAAACTTGGTGTTGGGTGAAATGTATGCCAATTCATTCCATATCAAAGGAATGTTTGACATAGTACATTGAAAATTTTTAATGAAAAATCATTCATTAAAAAAATATCCTTAATAAATCCTATTTTTATAATATATTCCCCTTAAAATTAATTTATCCATTGAAAATTTTCATTCAAGAAACAAATGAGGATACATCAGCTTTATCATATCATCAAGTTCCCACGTAGCTTCCTCTGAATGGTCATTTCTGCACAAGACATTGACATGGTGAGTGGTATTGTCTTGTATAACGTTCTCATTTTGATCAATAAATTAATAAAATTTCTACTCAAAAGAATGATCCTCCTCCAGTGGTATGACCTCTGAGTTCAGCACATGTGAAGGGCTGAGTATGTACATTCATAGGAGAAATAAATGCCATAGATCATGAACTTGAGAGAGATTTGGGGGTTGTTCCAAGAAATCGGCTACCATCCTGATGCGATCAAGAATATAAAAGGTATTGATATACCTAGATATTAGTTTCTATTTAATCCCAAATCTCATAACCTTCTTTTAGGAGGGGATTCATAGAAACAACTTTTCACCAACTTCAAATTATAAATCATGCTGATGGTTATCTGTATAACTTTTCTTCTAACTTTGAGAATCCTTGATATGATGTGGAATACATATAACCTTATATTATATTTTTTTAGTGATATTATGTCCCAATATACTTCTTTCTCTGACTTCATCCCAACAAATTGGAGCTCTACAATTCTTCCAATATAGGGATTCATAACGATTCATATGAATGAATGATTGAAAGACAATGTGGAATGAAAACTCAACTAGTGGAAGGTGTTGATCCCAAACACCTTTGTAATATAACTAAAGAAGATATAAACATATCCACAAGTGTTTTAATTTAGCATTCAGATTGACAATCTATATAAGGATGATAAGATGTGTTGAAACACAATTCCGTATCAAGTTCCTTCTGAAGACTTTGCAAGAATTTTGAGGTAAACCTCGAATCTCAATCTGATACAATGGAGTGTGGTACTCCATGTAGCACTACCACTTCATTAATGTTTATCCTTGAAAGAATATCTTGAGTGAAATATTCACTGATAGTAATGAAGTTTGGGGAATTAGTAAAGTGATGGACTGCTACCCGTATAGCATTAAACCCTTTAGAGTTTTTTGGTAGTCCGATTAGAAAATCAATAGTGATGTTCACCCATGTTCATTATGGTATGGATAATAGATTAAATATACCTTTATACTTTTCTATTTCATTCATAACTTTTGTTCAAACCAACCACTGATAAACAAACTCCGCACTATCCCTCTTCATGCAATCCCACCATAAGTATTCTTTCAAATCACTATACATCTTCGTACTTCTTAGATGAAAATCATAGGAAGAACTCTGATATTAATCTAATATCACTTTCTTCAAATATAGTATAGGAGGAACACATACAATATTTCGAATCCTTATCATTACATCCAAATCAATCATAAAACCAAGAACATTTGCAAATTTCTTTTGTAGCTCTATATCTTTATTCTGTGCCTCCTTAATATTCACATGGATAGAGGGTTCAACATTCATTTGAGAAAGATAAGATTTTCCACACCTGTGATGATTTCAAGATCGATCCTTTTAGTTTTAAAATTTTTTTGATAATTTTTATCATCATCATTGATTTTCTATAATGATCCTTTGTACATAAATCCTTCTCTTCCTTGTTCACATTCCCAAGGTGGTAGTGTATTGAGGAGTTATAATACTTTATCAACTCCAAACATCTTATCTGAATCGTGTTAAAATCCTTATATGTGAATATATTTTTTAGACTATTATAACCATTATATATATCTCACTATTCAAAATATATATAATTCCCTACTTATATTTTATTCATGAATTACCACTGCAAACTCTAAATCATGATTTTGGTAATTTTTCTCATGAATATTCATACTTCATGAGTCTTATGTTGTCCCGACCTATCCCCCAGGGCCCGTGCCGCGACAACCCCAAACCCGCCTTCCATATGCCAAGGATGGCGACTAGCACCAAAGGTGTAAATCCCTAAATTGGGTAGGCATTGCCTTTATAACTAAAAACACACATAGCAGAGTACACAACTGGATACAAGACATTAAGTAAAATAGTATAAAAAGAGATTGATGAAATGTAAAGGCGCCAGAAATACAAGCCCACCTGAAAGTACAAGTACATCTTAAAAGGGAAAAAAATTGATGAATGGTGAAAAGAAGATCATGGATCGTCCACCATAGATCCTACTTGATGGGTAGGTACAAATAGACACCTCAACACTCCATGTCCATCAGTATCTTCCAGGTACCGACTCGTCGTGTGTTCAACCTCTGGGTACCCTCCCGTCCTCGTCCACTCATCCTCAGTTAGTACTGTCTGTCATCTACATTAAACATAATGAGGTGCGGGCATAGCCCATGCAAGGGTGAGTATAACGATACTCAGTAGGGACCCCAAGAAAACAAAGGTCTCTTAAAATCAACCAAGTATAAACCACAGAGTATGAAATCAACAGATTGACATTACATATGTATGGGCCCATTCATATACCTTTGTTATCAAATAACCCTTCTCAGTAATGAAGAAAACACAGAAGTCACTGACTCGGCTCACAAAGGTATACCGCTTTTGTAGAGAGATATAGATGATCAGATGTAGCCACTAAATCATATAAGCTATCTGACCCACACAAGATCTAGGACCAATAGTTAGAACTGTCAGACCCACACAAGTTCCAAGAATAGTAGTCAGAGTAGTCAGAACCACACAGGATCCAGGACCAGCGGTTAGTACTGTCTGACCCACACTAGATCCAGGAACAGTAGTCGGAGCTGTCGGACACACATAAGATCCAGCACCAGTGGTTAGTACTGTCATACCCAAAAAGTATCTAGGACAAGCGGTTTGTACTGTCGTGCCCACACAGGATCCAAGAATAGTATTCATAGCAGTTGGACCTACACAGGATCCAGGACCAGTGGTTAGTACTATCAGACCCACACAGGATATAGGAACAGTAATCGGATCACAGCCAGCCTCAGGGCTTCCACTAGAGCACGTTTGATTCCAGGAGGGTCTTCTCCTCAAGAAAAGGGTCTATGCATCAACTGCCTCAATGTCCCAAGAAGAAGTAACTAAGAGGTTCGCGTCGTCATAGTGGTCTCAACACAATAGGCGGCGCGTCGATCGGACGCTCAGTCTGTGAGTTATTAGACTTTTAGTCCCGGGGCCCCGGTTGGATTCGTGTAGGATCCAACCTGACCGTATCTCAAATATACCCCGAACTCCAATGGGGTATTCTCAAAGGGACTGTCGCATTCCATGAAAACCAGCTCCGCTAATGGTTCCTCAAACAGATGTCTAGTGCCAAAGATATGTCCAAAGAAAGTAAAGGGTCGGCAGTGGGCCCATGTCATGTCTGACAAAGTCGGACCGACTCGGCCCAACCATGTCTAGGCCGACCTGGTCATGGTTGACACAGTCATCCTTATAGGTTCAGCCCGGTCCACTCGGCCCAACCGAGTGGACTGCTGGGGAGGTTTGGCCTGGTGGTCGCCGGGTAGGCGGCTCGGCCCAGAGGCTAGGGCCAGTTCGGAATACACCACGAGGGGAGGGGCTAAGGCGACTCGACCCGGAAGGGTGAGCTGGTTCAGCCAGTTAAGCCATTAGGGATGTCGTGGGACAGCATTGGAGGCCCATGCAGCTCGATCAGACATGTCGGGGGCTATCGGGTAGGGCACCCGGTAGGCTGGGAGTTTGGCCGGGTGGGCTCCTGGAAGGCCGGTAGGCCAAGGGGCAGTGGGGGCAGGCCGAAGGGGCATCGACCAGTCCGTGGATAGGGTGTGGGTAGGCTACCGCCTGGGCGGACGGGGCGCAGGCTGGCCGACTGGGCGCGGGGCAGGCCGGGGGAAGGATGCGTGAGGCATGGGGAGGCTGCGGGTCGGCCGTGCGGGGTGCGGGCAGGCCGACAAGGCATGAGGTTGGCCATGGTCACGGTGCGATGGAGGCCGTGGGAAGGGAGCCGGTGGCCGTGAAGGCCGGTTCGGCGCGTCTCGGGTCGGCGCAAGCTAGAGGTGTTCGACAGGGAGCATCGAAGTGCCATGGGGGCGACTCGATTCACAGAGGTTGTGGGTTGCGAAACATTTTTCGTTGCCGCCTTCATTGCCTCATTGTTGTTATGTCTCCATGCCGAAGAACTCCACAAGAAGGAAAATCGATGGAGGATGTTAGGCCATGTTAGATTGTTCTATATCCTCCACATTTATGGTGATAGCGAACGGTTCATAAGAACGAAGCTAAAAAACCTTCATTATCCAAAATGGAGGGAAGAACAAGGAACTCAAATGAATTTAATACCCCTACCTTTGATTCTTCGTTCATCGTTCATTGGCGGAGTCTCAAAAGTTTGTTATTGAAGACGTCTCATGAAATTTGAAGCTTCGAGGAAAATTTAAATGAAGGACCGACTTCCTTTTTTATTCGATCTTTGTTGGGAGGGGCGTTATTTATTGGAGTTCTCAATTTCTCCCTTGTTCTCCACTTTCCTAGCTCCACCAAAGTTAATATGCCACCAAAATAATAGATTGTAATCTTATATTAATTTTTTGGAAAATTATTCAAATTGAAAAATTAAATTGGTAGGCTCCCCTTAATTAATGTGAAAGGTTTTCACAAATTAATTAGGGGAGATTGGCACAAATTAAATAAAGGGAAGTTCAAGAGGATCCCAAATATTAATTGGAGCTTGAGTGTTTTCTCCACATAAATTGGGAGTTTCAAGGGGTTAAGAGCTCGGAAGGTCCCCACCTCATTTATCCTCACATGGGAGGTTGATTTCAGGTGGGCCCACCACTATAACCTCTCATGGGAGGTTAGGGTGTGGTGGACCTACATCTAACTTCCAAGAGGAGGTTTTAACCACAAAACACTAACATGGCGGCACAAATGAAATCTGTAAAGTAGCCAACTGCTCTATCGCCTCTCCTAGAAGCTGTATTCCAGATCTCCTACTGAGCGCATATGTAACAATGATCCCCTTCTCAAGAGATAGACTCTCTCAATGTTATAGTCCTAGATAAACTCAATCCAATGTCATTATCTTAGGTTCAGGTACCTCTGAGAGAAGATATACTTGAGGCTCTTGTGATTAGAGTATACGGTAAAAAGATCACCCATATGATAGTGCAGCCACATATTCAAGGTGAAGACAACAACTACTAACTACAGGTCATGGGTAGCATAGTTCTGTTCGTGCTTTCTCAGCTGTAGAGAACCATACGTGATTACTACTGCTCCTGCATCAGAACACACCATAGTCCGGTCCCTGATGTGTCGTAGTAAACTATGTAACCTACGCCCTCCTCTAGGAGCATCAATATGGGAACTATTCATCAACTACCTCATCTCTTGAATGTTCTGCTGGATTCTCTCCTCCCACACAAAGGGTTTCCATTTCTTCTACAAGGATGATAATGGTGCTTCAACTCTAGAAAAGTCGATAAAACCCCTCTAGTTGTAACTAACTGAAACCAGGAAACTTCGTACCTCTGTCACACAACTGGGTGGCTCCCAAGAAAGTACCACATCGATCTTCGCTGGATCCACTACAACTCCAGTCTCCAAGATGAAGTGTCCCAGTAATTGAACCCCTTAGATCCAAAAAATGGCACTTAGGGAGCTTACCATAAAGCTGGTGCTCTTGGGGTGTGTCCAGCACTACCGGAAAGTGGTAGGAATACTACTCCTCAGTAGTCGAGTAGATCAAAATTTCATCGATGAAGAATATGACAATGAGATCGAGGTATGCGTGGAAGATCCTATTAATGAGTCTCATGACCACTGCTAAAGTGTTGGTTACGACGAATGGAAAAACCTGGAACTCCTAGTGGCCATACCCACATCTTAAGGCTGTTTTCGGTACATCCTCGTCTCAAACATTGAGAAGGTGATAGCCTGATCCGAGTTCTATCTTCAAGATCCACTGTGATCCCTTTAGCTAATCAAAGTGGTCATCGATCCTCAGGACTGGGTACTTTTTCTTCACAGTCACCTCATTTAGGTGACAGTAGTTGACACGAAGCCTCAAGCTCCCATCCGCCTTCTTAGAGAACAATATTGAGGTTGCCTAGGGAGAAACACTGGGCCAGATTAATCTATTCCCCTATAAGTCCTGCAGCTGTACCCTCAACTCACGAAGCGTAGAGGGAGCTATCCGATATTCTAGTGTAGATATCAGTGTCGTCCTACGGAACAAGTAAATGTAGAGGTCCACCACTCTTTGAGGAGGTAGACATGGGACATTATCATGAAAAACATCCGCATACAAGTCCACCACTACAGGATAGCTCGAACTCTCCACATCAACTTCTCCTAAGGTAAGTTAGGCCAACTGATGAGTGATCAGATTCACCCTCCTCCAAGTAAGTCTTTCATGCACTACAAAGGTATATTTCTTGCTGGTGAAGGTGAACTGGGTCCCATCCATGCGAACAGACCACACTTTGTGCCTAATATAGTTGATCTAGTTATGGACTGTAGATAACTAGTCTATACCAAAGATGATGTCGTAAGGAATTGATGACGTTATGAGGATATCCCAGCTGAACCTCTCACCTCATAGAGTAAGATCACACTGCTGACACCGGGGCGTAATCATCGAATCATTTCCCGTAGGGGTCTCTCTCCATAAGGATCGAGCCAACGGCTCCATCAGAATTTTCGAGCTCTGAATGAGGGAGGGGGAAATTAAAGAGTGACTGGTACTTGTGTCTATAAAAACTACATCTAAGGTGGAGTAGAAACATGTCATACCTCAAATCATCTCCAGAGTTCCATGGTCGTTTGCTTCAGCTACCTGAAGTTGACCTCTCATCTGTCCACCTGCTCCTTGTGGTCTAGGTCGACCTCCTGGTGGTGGTGGCGGTAACTCCTCGAATTTTCATCCGCCACTAGCTGCATGGACTACTCCTCTACCACGTCTGCCTTCTCCCTGGGGACCTACACGATCGAATCTTAGCCTCATCCTGGGTGGTCGTTATACTGTCTTCTAATTTTGAGTATGGAGGTTCGAACAGTCATGAACCATGTGACTCTACCCACCACAAGAGTAACATTTCCCGCTCCTGGCATGGCTGGATCTATCTCGTGTTCCTCACACAACTGAACTTGTATCCTGATGTCATCCACTGGATGGTATGGTCAGCTTGGACCTCTACGACATCTTTCCGCTGCCAGCTAGAGAATACCCTGCTTATGATGCCCAGGGGTGGGTCTCGCTACTGGTGACTGCTCAGCAAGGAACCTCTGAACTGAGAGGTCTCACTCCAACACCACCGCCTACATCGGGATGTTGACGAAGATCATCAATGTAATGACCCAATGTTTCATTAATGGAAAATCCCTCTTGATCTAGTTAAAATCCTCTTTATGAAAAATATTTTTATAAGATGTCAACTTCATTAGTTTTATGTTAAGAATTTTGACCGTTGCTAATATTGCCGTTGAACAGTAATCACATTATTAGTATAAATATAGGACTTTATTTAATCCAATTTACTCAGAAAAAGGAAGTGATGGTCTCATAGAGTAGAATTTCCCCATACGAAGCCCTTTTGTCGGAGCTCGAAAAAGAGGTGGCATCCATGGGCTTCGCTCTTGACCAAGCCCAAGATGAGCATTACCATGTCAAGCTCAAACGGGACCGTCTACGGGAAAAATGGGAGTTGATAGAGATTACCACTCGAGCGATGTTATCCGAGCCACCCAAAGAGTCTATCACCATCGCACACCTTACCCTTAGGCCTTATGTGACTATTTTAAGGGGTTATGTAACAAATAAGTAGTACTATCTTCATGTACATTATTTTTGTATATAATAATGAATATAATTTCAAGTAATTTTTGATACATGGAAAATAGTTTTTATAGTAAAAATGGTGTTTTTAGTTATTATTTAATTAAGAAATCTATTTAATTTAATTAATGGATTTTTAAATTAAATAAAATTTTAATAAAATAATAATATTATTATTAAATTAATTTTTATTAAATCATCTTATAATTTTATGAATGCAATTAAATTTTTTTTATTAAGGTTTGAAAGCCATTTCTGTCAAAACCCTTGAATTTTCGATAAATATCAGTTTTTATTTTTAAAGTGAAAATTAACAAATTTATAAAAAAAATTTGATAAAATAAATTTCATTTCTGGAATCAGGACGTTTAAATTATCCAATGGTGAATTTTTCATAATTTTCAGAGACAGTCAATTTTTTGGGTAAAAATTAAATACCGTTTAAATATATAATGTGTTTTATGACATCATAATGACCCAATAGTGATGTAATAAAATACTATAATATTTATGTTTGGCCAATATATGTTTTAATATTAAAATAATTTGATTTTGGGTATTTTTTACTTACTTTTCAAAGCATTAATGGACCCCTCAATAGATATTCAACACCTTGCCTTTTTAAATTAATTTTCATTGGAGTGTGACCCACCTCCACATAACCAACCCCAATATTTTAAGATGGTCTAACTATGGAATTATAAAATATTGTTTTCCTCTTCCCTTGGCCAAAAACCATGGGAAAAAACCATGGTATGGTTTGTGGTTTGGATTAATTTAATGTAGGAGGACCCAAACATAAATAATAAAGAATTCCCTCTCCTTTCCTATATAAACCCACACAAGCTACCACTTACTCCTCACTCAAAGCCTATGGAGTTACTCAAAACTCTTTCATACTCTCTCTAGAATCCTCCCAAGGTTCCCTAAGATCCCAAGAAGCATCTCACAAGCCTCTCTCTATCCATTGTAATCACACTTCCATGTAAGTGTTTTTTCTTCCTTTCTCATTTTTGTCCAATTTTCTTTAATTTGATTTGCCTTTAAATTTAAATTATGAATGTTGGGGTATGGTTTCTCACCTCACCCATACTTCCCTTTTATTTTTTTAATGATGGGATACCCCTTTTCCTCTCATTAAATGCCTCCCATGTACACCCGTTACTATGTTGAAATTCCGATAGAAACTTCTCTCTCTTCTTTTACATTCAAGCAATAGTTTTGTATCATGAATCTAAATTCCATTAAAATTGTTGGGAAATATATCTATATGAACTCGTTACATTACATTACATGTAAATATGACGAGTAAACCCTTTCTCTCGCATTGAATTCCTCCTATGTACACCCGTTACTATGCCGAAATTCCGAAAGGAACATCTCTCTCTTCTTATACATTCAACAATAATTTTGTATCCTGGATCTAAATTCCATTACAATTGTTGGGACATATATCTATATGACCTCCTTACTTTCCATTACATGTAAATATGATTAGGAACCCCTTTCTCTATCATCAACCATTTTTATAAATTCTTATGTCACATCGTTACGCTGCCGAAATCGCACCGATTTTCTAAGCCAATGCCATTGTGTAGTGGATACCATCCCCATTTATCTGTCAACGGTATCCTCCTTTATGCACCTTTACTTATTGATTACAAAGTTCCATGTATCAATTCCACAGTCCTTTATCTTGTAATAAATGATTATGTTTTACAAATCCATGTTTTATGATCCATGTGGCACACTTATGCATCAAATGAAATGTTTAAGAAGGGTGTTCCCTTATAGCGCTCGAATGCATTGGGTAAAGTATAGTATCATGATATATCATGTGCATTGAGTGTTGAATCATGCTAATTCATGTGCAATGAGTGTTTACTCATGCTTCATGTGCAATGAGGATTTACTCATGCTCTACGTGCAATGAGCCTTGGCTCATGCTAATTCCATGTTAAGTGTTGTTGCCACATTTCCATGTTATGATTATCATGCTTTATCATGCCTTTATGTTAATGTTTCTTTTATGCCCTATTAATATGCCTATTGTCTAACAAGTATTGTACTTCTTATTTTATTCCATATGTACTCCCTTAATGGGCTTTATAGCTCACCATTTTCTTATGCATGACCTCAAGTTATCCCATGCAATGCTAAGTATGAGGGAATGTAGTGGTCATGTAAAATAATATTTCAATAAAGATGTTGTATTTAATGTTTTAAGTTTTTATGTAATGATCCTAATCCGCACAGACACTAAACCACTAGATCATTTTTGTTTTATCAAGTGATGTTTTATGAAATAAATCATGTTTAAGTTTGTAATAAAAGAAACATTTTCAAAGTTGGTATCAAAGGATAGGTTTAGTTATTTTTTGGATTAGGAAACCCTAGTAAAGCCTTAGATATAAGACTAAGTATAATAAATACATCCCTATGTTTTTTAAAGTACTGAGTAATTGGTTTATAAAACAAATACATCCCTGTCTGGATACGAGCAGGTAGAGGCGGCTCTGGCACAGATGTATCTTAGGGGTAAAACCCGAAAACACTGCTTTGATCTAGACACGAACGGGAACTGGTGCAAGACAACGGCCCTTGCTAAACTCTTGGTTATGACACTCCTGGGGGATATGTTTTGATAAATTCAAAATCCTAGTATGAACCCTTATTAACGAAATTTAAAAAAATTCCCCTACTAATATATGTTAGAAAATAGATCATAAAAAGCCTAGATTGAAGCCTATAGAATCATGAGTAAGGAAATAAATGTTTATTTATAAGTTATCAACTTTTGTCTTTGGATTACCCTTTATGTGTTACCCCTAAAATTCCTTTTATTCTAGCCAATGGTCAGTAATAGGAGGACTCGGGATAACAACCGTTGTGAAGATCAGTGTGATGACTATACTAATGAGATGCCAAATCCAATGGGAGCAGGAATCGCGAACTCTGTCAGGCTTCTCTCTCAGCTAACTCATGTTTTGAATAGAAACACGGGTCAAGCGGAAAATTCAACCCCCCTAAGAAAGAATAAGTCGCTATCGAGAGCTTCATGAGACAAAGGCCTTCTAATTTTAGTGGATCATCAGATCCCACGATCGCTTAACAATGGATCAACTCCATTGAAAAGATCTTCTCTATCCTTCAATGTTCTGAACAAGAGAAGGTTCTCCTGGCTGCTTATGGTATAGAGGGTGAAGCTGATCAATGGTGGGCGTTGATCAAAAATACGAAGCCTAAGGAGGAAATCGAGGCGTTGGAATGGAAGGATTTCCGGAAGATGTTTTTCGATAAATATTTTCCGTGCACCCTCCGGATTAAGATGGAAAGGGACTTCGTTTCCCTCAAGAAAAAAGATGAAGAATATGTTGGAGCGTACGAGGTAAACTTCACGAGGCAGGCACGATACACTTCCGTCTTTGTCGTTACCCCTGAATGCAAGGTTGACCGCTTCTTTGGTAGGCTGAATCCTAGCTTGCGGAAAGAATTAGCGATCCATGACTTCGACAGCTATAAGGAGATTGTCCGATGTTCCCTCAAGGCCGAAATAGAGATCGGGGAATCACAAGGGTATCATGGGGACATGAAGAGTATGGTGGAATTCAATGCTAGTGTTCTGATGGATAAATCCAACGGTGCTAAGAAGATCCAGCACCCCACTTTCCAAAAGTGCAGAAAGAAGAACCCTGGAAATTTCCTTAAGGGGATGAGAAAATGATTCAGGTGTGGAAGAGAACGGAACCTAGCTGTTAACTATCAGAAAGAAAGACCCACAACTGCGATAGAGGATAACAATGCTCCGTTCGAACCTCAACGCGTTGTTCAATGATACAAATGAAAATAACCGTGTCATTTTGAAAATCAGTGCCCTAGTCCAAGGGTTTTTGGAGACAACCAACAACCTCCATGGAAGCAAGAAAGAGCTTTTTCCATCACTTCTGCCGAATTGAACACTGACAACAAAGTGGTGACAGGTACGCTAGTTATTCATTCAAGAATAGCGAACATACTTTTTGATTCAGGTTATACGCATTCTTTTATATCTCAAAAGTTTAGTAGAAAAATCCCAACACCACCACAAATCAAGGAAGTAAAGATATCGGTGAGTACGGAAAATGTTACAATCATTGCATCCCATGAATATAAGTCCTCCCCTATTATAGTTTGTGGATTAAATTTCCCGGAGAACCTCATCATACTCCCTCTGGTGGAATTTGATGCAATTCTTGTCATGGATTGGATTTCTTTATATAGATCCAACATAAATTCTTGGGAGAGGGAAATCACACTCCATATGGAGAATCGACCCCCGATTCTTTACAAGATTCAGTAGGAAGATAAATCTCCTTTAGCTCCATATTCTCAAGAATTGATATTATTGCCTTATGAGCACACGTTTCTGGCGCACTTGATTGAGTCCAAGGAAGAAACCATCCTGGAAGAAATACATATTGTGAGGGAATTCGCTGAAGTGTTTCCCAAGGAACTGCCTGGTCTTCCTCCATGAAGAGATTTTGAGTTCTCAATTGAACATATACCTGGGGTGCTACCAATATCCAATACCCTATATAGAATGGCTGTTATTGATCTTTAAGAGAAGAAGAAACAACTACAGGAGAATCTGGATAAAGGGTTTATACGCCCAAGTGCTTCACCATGGGGTGCACCGGTTTTCTTCGTCAAGAAGAAGGATGGGTCAATGCGGCTTTGCATTGATTATCGTGAACTTAACAAAATCACGATAAAGAACAAGTATCCTCTCCCAAGAATAGATGACTCGTTTGATCAGCTGCGTGGAACAAAATACTTCTCCAAGGTGGATTTGCAGTCGGGATATTATCAAGTAAGTGTGAAGAAGAAAGATGTCCACAAGACTACTTTTCGTACAAGATACGGGCACTATGAATTCATAGTAATGCCTTTTGGACAGACCAATGCTCTAGAAATATTCACGGACATGATGAATAGAGTCTTTAGAGATTACCTTGACATATTTTTGGTAGTCATTATAGATGATATTCTAATATACTCCAAAACCAAGGAGGATCATGAGGAGCATTTACAAACCGTACTAGAGACTTTGCGCAAGGAGAAGATCTATGAAAAGTACATAAAGTGTGAGTTCTGGTTGAAGGAGGTCTCATTATTATGCTATATCATCACAAGAAAAGTAATATCTGTAGGCCCCTCCAAAATAGATGCAATTGAGGGATGGCCGAGGCCAACATCGGTAACGGATATTCGTAGCTTCTTGGCATTAGGTGGATATTATCAACGATTTATGAGAAATTTCTCACGATTTTCAAACCCTCTTACCAAGCTAACATAAAATGGAGTAATGTTTTCTTGGAGTGATGAATGCGAAGAAAGCTTCATGGAGTTGAAAATGAGGATTATCATTGTGCCCGTGCTCACTTTACCCACAAGTGGGGAACCTTTTGTGGTATTCAATGATGCTTCGATGAAGGGTTTAAGTTGTGTGCTGATTCAGAATGATAAAGTGATGCCCTATGCCTCAAGGCAGTTGAAAATCAATGAGAGAAACAATCCAAGGCAAGATCTGGAGTTGGCGGCTGTGATCTTTTCCTTGAAAATCTGGCGGCATTATCTCTATGGAGAGAAATGTGAGATATATACTGACCATAAGAGTCTTAAATATATATTCACGTAGAAAGAGATTAATATGCGCTAGAGAATATGGATAGAGATCATCAAATATTATGACTGTTCAATCAATTACCACCCTGGGAAAGCGAACAAGGTGGAAGATGACCTATGTAGAAAGGACCCATCAATTCTATCAATGATGAGAATTGGGAAGGATCTAATCTTCTTAGACTTGATAAAGATGGACATGGGAATCATAAGGAAGGGAAAATAATAAATCCTTTCACAAATGATTGCTCAACTGCCTCTTTTATAAAGGATAAATGATGCTCAAATGGAAGATGTGGGAATTCAAGAAAAAGTGGGAGCTATCGAAAAAGGGAATTCCTCGGAGTTTAATGTTAATGAAGAAGGAATTGTGCGATTTGGGAAAAGACTATGTGTTCCATCAAGTTCGGAGCTGAAGAAGATCCTTTTTGATGATGCACATAGTTAAAATTTCTATATTAAACTAGGGAGCACAAAGATGTATCGAGATCTCCGAGAAAACTTTTGGTGGGATAATATGAAGAAGGAGATCGCTGAATATACATCAAAATTATTGGTGCGTCAGCAAGGGAAGGTAGAGAGGCAGAAGTCTAAGGGGATGATGCAACCATTGCCCATACCAGAATGAAAATGGGAGAACATAAGCATGGACATTGTTACCGGACTTCCAAGGACATCCAAAGGAAACAATGCAATCTGGGTTGTTGTGGATTGTCTTACAAATACTACACACTTCATTTCTATTCGGGAGGATTTTTCATTGGATCAATTGGCACAGATATATATCAGGGAAGTGGTAATATTGAATGGAGTACCGCTAACTATTGTTTCTGACCGAGATCCAAGATTCACCTCTATGTTTTGGAAGAGTCTTCAACATGCTCTGAATACTGAACTGAACTTCAGTACAGCCTATCATCCTCAAACTGATGGCCAATCCGAGCGGACTATCTAAACCCATGAGGATATGTTGAGAGCATTCTCAATGGACTTTAAAGGAGGATGGGATCAACATATTCCTCTGGGTGAGTTCTATTATAATAACAGTTTCCATTCGAGCATCCAAATGGCACCATATGATGCCCTGTATGGGAAAAGGTGCAGAACACCGGCATGTTGGGATGAGGTCGGTGAACGTAATCTTCTTAGACCAGAAATGGTCGAGGAAATGGTGGAGATGGTAAAAAACATTCAGCAGCATATCAAGGCAGCTCAGAGTCGACAAATGAGTTATGCTGATAATCATCGACGAGTCCTTGAGTTTAAAGTTGGAGACATGGTTTAACTATGCATATCTCTGTGGAAGAAGGTCATGAGGTTTGGAAATAAAGGGAAGTTATGTCCAAGGTACATCGGCCCCTTCGAGATTCTTGATCCTGTCGGGGATGTGGCCTATAGAATAGCACTTCCACCTACTATGTCCAAAGTACATGATGTCTTTCATGTATCCCTCTTAAGGAAGTACATACCAGAACCTTCACATGTACTCTCTTCTGTGGTGGTTCAATTGGAAGACGATATTTCTTATGAGGAGCAACCGGTAAAGATCTTAGATCGTATAGAAAATGTTCTATAAAATAATACAATTCCCATCGTTAAGGTGTTGTAGAGAAACCACAAGTTCAATGAAGTGACTGGGGAATCAGAGAAAATGATGATTCTGAGTTACCCACATTTGTTTTAGTATGGGAAAAGTAAAATTTCGAGGGCGAAATTTTTTTAAGGGGGGAATATTGTAACGAACCAAAGATTCATTAATGGAAAATCCCTCTTGATCAATTTAAAAGTCTCTTTATGAAAAATATTTTTATAAGATGTCAACTTCTTTGGTTTTATGTTAAGAATTTTTACCGTTGATAATATAGTCATTGAACAGTAATCACATGATTAGTATAAATATAGGACTTTAACAAATCCAATTTACTCAGACATAGGAAGCAATGGCCTCATCCTGTAGAATTTCCCCATACGAAGCCCATTTGTCGGAGCACGGAAAATAGGTGGCTTCCTTGGGCTTCGCTCTTGACCAAGCCCAAGCTGAGCTTCACCATGTCAAGCTCGACCGAGACCGTCTACGGGAAAAGTGGAAGTTGATAGAGATTACCACTCGAGCGATGTTATCCCAGCCACCCCAAGAGTTTGTCACCATCGTACACCTTACCCTTAGGTCTTATGCGACTATTTTAAGGGGTTAGGGAACAAATAAGCAGTACAATGTTCATGTACATTATTTTTTTATATAATAATGAAAATAATTTCTAGTCATTTTTGATACATTGTAAATAGTTTTTAAAGTACAAATGGGGTTTTTAGTTATTATTTAATTAAGAAATCAATTTTTTTAAATTAAGGGATTTTTGAATTAAATAATATTTTAATATAATAATAATATTATTATTAAATTAATTTTTATTAAATGATCTTATAATTTTATGAATGCAATTATATTTTTTTATTAAGGTTTGAAAGCCATTTCTTTCAAAACCCGTGAATTCTCGATAAATGTCAGTTATTATTTTAAAATTGAAAATTAACATATTTATAAAAAAAAATTTAGATAAAATAAATTTCATTTCCGGGATCAGGATGTCGAAATTATCCAAAGGTGAATTTTTCATAATTTTTTGAGACAGTCAATTTTTTGGGTAAAAATTAAATACCGTTTAAATATATAATGTGTTTTATGACATAGTAATGTCCCAATAGTGATGTAATAAAGTAATATAATTTTTATGTTCGGCCAATATATGTTTTACCATTAAAATAATATTATTTTGGGTTTTTTTGACTTACTTTTCAAAGCATTAATGGACCCCTCAAGAGATATTCAACACCTTGCCTTTTTAAATTAATTTTCATGCGAGTGTGACTCACCTCCAAATAAGAAACCCTAATATTTTAAGAAGTTCGGACATTGCCCTTATAAAATATTTTTTCCTCTTCCCTTTTCCAAAAACCATGGGCAAAAACCATGTGATGGTTTGTGGTTTGGATTAATTTAATGTAAGGGGACACAAACCTAAATAATAAAGAATTCACTCACCTTTCATATATAAACCCACCCGAGCTCCCACTTCCTCCACACTCAAAGCCCTTGGAGATCGTCCAACCTCTTCCCAACTCTCCCCAAAATACTCCCAAGTTGCCCCAAGCTCCCAAGAAGCCTCTCACAAGCCTCTATCTAGCCTTTGGAAGCACACTTCCAAGTAAGGGGTTTTTCTTCCTTTCTCATTTTTTGTCCAATTTTCATTAAGTTGTTTTGCCTTTTAATTTCAATTATGAATATTGGGGTATGGTTTCTCACCTCCCCCATACTTCCCTCATATTTTTTGAATGATGGTAGACCCCGTTCTCTCTCAATAAATGCCTCCCATGTACACCAGTTACTATGCTGAAATTCTGAAAGGAAGTTCTCTCTCTTCTTTTACATTCAAGCAATAATTTTGTATCATGAATCTAAATTACATTACAATTATTTAGAAATATATATATATTACCTACTTACTGTCCATTAAATGTCAATATTATGAGGATCCCCTTTCTCTTTCATTGAATTCCTCCCATGTACACTCGTTACTATGCCGAAATTCCGAAAGGAACTTCTCTCTCTTCTTTTACATTCAACCAATAAATTTGTATCATGAATCTAAATTCCATTAAAATTTTTGGGACATATATCTATATGACCTCCTTACTTTCCATTACATGTAATTATGAAAAGGAACCCCTTTCTCTCTCATCAACCATTTTTATGAATTCTTATGTCACGCCGTTACGCTGCTGAAATCGCACCGATTTTCTAAGCCAATGCCATTGTGTAGTGGATACCATGCCCATTTCTCGATCAAGGGTATCCAACTTTATGAACCTTTACTTATTGATTACAAAGTTACATGTATGAATTCCATATTACTTTATCATGGAATAAATGATTATGTTAAATGAATCCATGTTTTATGATCCATGGGGCACACTTATGCATGAAATGAAATGTTTAAAAATGGTGCACCCTTATAGCGCTCCAATGCATTGGGTAATGATAGTATCGTGATACGTCATTTGCAATGAGTGTTGACTCATGCTAATTCAAGTGCAACGAGGGTTTACTCGTGCTTTATGTGCAATGAGTATTTACTCATGCTCCATGTGCAATGAGCCTTGGCTCATGCTAATTCCATGTAAAGTGTTGTTCCCACATTTACATGTTATGATTATATGCTTTATCATGCCTTTATGTTCATGTTTCTTTTATTCAATATTGATATTCATATTGTCTAACATGTATTTTACTCCTCATGTTATTCCATATGTACTCCCTTACTGGGATTTATAGCTCACCCTTTTCTTATGCATGTCCTCAGGTTATCCCATGCAATGCTAAGTATGATGGAATGTAGTGGTCATGTAAAGGACATTTTCAATAAAGATGTTGTATTTCATGTTTTAAGTTTTTATGTAATGATCCTAAGCCCCAAATACACTAAACCTCTCAATCATATTTGCTATATCATGTGATGTTTTATGTAATAAATCTATGTTTAAGTTTGTAATAAAAGGAAGGTTGTCATAATCAAAGCTCTGATCTATCGCCTGAGCCCCTGCTAAAAGGTTTGGTCCCTGAAGAATGGGTCCTGCACCATATCTGTGGTGTAGTGTGATAGGTTGGTGAACCTCGCCGAGTACTATTCCACCATCATGATACCCTGCTGTAGATGTAGTAGATATTGTATTTGTACAGCACGTAGGGTGGCTGGGACAAACTCCCCCTAAAACAGGCTCTCAAAGTCATCCTAGAGAAGTCTCACCTTGTCATGCACCTAGAGCATCAGGCTCCACCATATGCCTATTGCTGCCCAAAGAAAAATCATGGGAATGATCACCATATGGTCGGCTGGTGTCCCTACTAGTTTGAAGACGCTCAACACAGCCTCCAGCCAATCCTCAGCTACCGACAGGTCCGTCTCACCCATGAACCTGGGTGGCCTCTAGCGCTGGAACTCGTGCAAAACACTCAAGCCGCGTCCACTCTCTGCTTCTGGGGCCAGTGGTATTGGTGCCCCAATGGGTAGTGGTACCGCTGGTTCCTCTGCTGTGATAGGGCCCTGTAACGAGGCCTCGTCGCTCGGTTGGCTGTCATCTCGTACAACTCTCGGAACCCTAGCTGGTTGTCTGCATGGGGCCATCCAGAAAAGATACACGTGCACCATAGTCAATAAGTTATACCTAGTGAGATGACTTAATGAGATCACAAAGAAAACTCTTGAAACACCCACACAATTACTGTTTTCATGCACTGATTCAGAAATCATAACTCATGGTCTTGGTATATGGATACGTCGGCCGCCACACGAACACTGGACTCCCTAAACAGAAAACCCCACTCACTACACATAACACTATTTCTTCACAGAAAAGAAAGAGCAGAGTCCTATGTTCTATAGTAGATCCTACCCCACTGATACAGATTTGTCACAACCCGTCCCCTAGGGCCCGTTCCGAGACTACCCCCAGCCCGCCTTCTATAGGCTAGGGGCAAGACACTAGAACCAAAAGCATAAATCTATAAACTGGGAAGGCATATACTTTATAAATGAAAACACATACTACAAATTAAAAAGAAGGATACAAAACACTAACTAATACTGTATAACAAGAGAGCGCTAAAATTTAAAGGGGCCGGAAATACAAGCCCAACTGAAAGTACAAGTACAACTGAAAAGGACAAAAACAGCTAAAAGGTGAAAAGTAGCTCCGGGATCGTCCATCGTGGATCCTACCTAAAGGGTAGGTACAAATAGCCTTCTCAGCACTCCATGTCCGTCAGTCTCCTCCGTGTACCGACTGGTCATGAGGTCCACCTCTGGGTACCGTCCAGTCCTCGTACACTCTGATTTGGTCAGCGCTGTCTGTCATCTGCATCCAACACAACAGGGTGCGAGCATAGCCTATGCAGGGGTGAGTATAATGATACATAGTAGGGACCCAGAGACCACTGAGGACTCTCAAAATCCACCAAGGATAAATCAAAGAGTATGAAATCATTGGATATCCATTAGTTAGTTATATGCCCATACATACACCTACGTTATGAAGTAACACATCTCAATCATGGGGAAAACATAGAATTCACTGACTCAACACATACAGGTATACAACTTTTGTAGATAGATAAATATGATCAGATGTAGCCACTAAATCATCTAAGATGTTAGACCCACACATGATCCCAAACCATCGGTTAGAACTGTTGGACCCACACAGAATCTAGGAACAGTAGTCAGAACTATTGGACCTATACAGGATCTTGGACCAGCGGTTAGTACTGTCGGACCCACACATGATCCAGGAATAGTAGTTGGAGTTGTCATACCCACAAAGGATCCAGGAACAATGGTTAGTACTGTTGGATGCACACATTATCCAGGAATAGTATTTAGAGCCATCGGACCCACACATGATCTAGGACCATCGGTTAGTACTGTCGGACCCACATAGGATCCAGGAACAGTTGTCGGAGCACAGCCAGCCATAGGGATTCCACTAGAGCACACTTGATTCCGGGTGGGTCTGCTCCTCAAGCAAAGATTCGATACATCAACTTCCACAAAGTCCCATGATGAAGTAACTTAGAGGTCCACCTCGTCATAGGTTTCTCAACGCAACAGACGACGCATCAATCAGAAGCTCGGTCTGTGAGTTTTTAGCCTTTTAGTCCTTGGGGCCCGGTTGCATTCGTGCACAATCCAACCAGAATGTATCTCCAATATACCCTGAACTCCAGTGGGGTATTCTCAAAGGGACCGTCATGTTCCATGAATACTATCATCACTGACGGTTCGTCGAAGGGACATTTGATGCCAAAGATATGACCAAATAACGTAAACGGTCGGTAGTAGGCCCAGGTCCCGTGTGATCTGGTCGGACCGACTCAGCCCAACCTAGTCTGGGCCAACCTGGTCTGGGTCGACTTGTTCAGACCGACTAGGTATGACCCGACCCGTTACGCGGGTCAGCTGGCTAAGTTCACCCTGGTCCGCTGGGCCTGGCCCAGCGGTCTGTGGGGGCAGTTCGGCCCGGGGGTGGCTGAGTAGGCGGCCCGACCCAGAGGCTGGGGCCGGTTAGGCCAGCACCACGAAGGGTATGAATTGGGTGACTCGGCCCAGAAGGCCAAGCTGGTTCATCCATCGATGCCGTCAGGGACGCCGTGGGATGGCTCGGGAGGCCGGTGCAGCCCAACCAGTTGGGCCGGGAGCTGGGGTGCGGCCGTCAGGCTGGGTGGTGGCCGCGTAGGCTAGTATGTCAACTAGGAGGGTGCAGAGTAGGTTGAAAGGGAACCGGGAAGGATGAGGGCAGCTTGGGTAGGCCGGCGGGGCACTGGGCAGGCCTTGCGGGGTGCGGGCAGGCCTGTAGGGCACCAAGTAGGCTGCAGGCAGTGCGCGCGGGGCGCGGGGAAGCCACAGGCAGGCCGCGCGGGGCGCGGGCAGGTCGGCATGGCACCGGGCAAGAGGCGGACAGGATGCGTGGGGTGCGGGGATGCTGCAGGCAGTCAGTGTGGGGCTCGGGCAGGCCTATCGGGCGATGGGAACGCCGCGGGCAGTGTGCGTAGAAGGACGTAGGCCGGTGGGCCGGCGGTGGGGAGGCGTCCGGGCAGGCAGGTTCGGCATGGCGTGGGCCAGCGCGGGCCGATGATGTTCAGATGAGAGCACCGAAGTGCCACAGGGGCAGCGTGATTCACAAAGGTCGTGGTAGCGTAGCCTTTGTCATCGCCGCCTTCATCGCATCATCATTGTTACATTTTCATGCCAAAGAATGCCACAAGAAGAAAAATTGACGGAGGATGTCATGCCATGTTTGGTTGGCCGGTATCCTCCACGTTTATGGTGATAGTGAATAGTCAATAAGAATGAAGCTCAACAGCCATCATTATCCAAAAATGATGGAAGAACAGAGAACTCAAATTAATTTAGTCCCCATACCTTTGATTTGTCGTTCGTCATTCATTAACGGAGTCATGGAAATTTGTCAACGAAGACGTCTCACGACGGTTGAAGCTTCGAGGAAGAAGTTGAAGAAGGATGGGATTCCTTCATTCTTCATTCTTCGTTGGGAGGGGCGTTATTCATTAGAGTTCTCCTTTTCTCCCATGTTCTCCTCTTTCAAAACTCCACCAAAATGAATATGACAACAAAATAATAGATTGTAATCTCTTATTCATTTGTTGGAAAATTATTCAAATTGAATAATTAATTAGGTTGGCTCCCCTTAATTAATGTGAATGTTTGGCATGAATTAATTAGGGGTGATTGGAAAAAATTAAATAAAGGGGAGTTAAAGAGGCTCCAAAAAATTAATTGGAGCTTGAGAGTTTTCTCCAATTTAATGGGGATTTTCAAGGGGTTAAAAACCCAGGGGGTCCCCACCTCATTTATCCTCACATGGGAGGTTGAGTTCAGGTGGGCCCCACCACCATAACCTCTCATGGGACGTTAAGGTGTGGTGACCCCACCTCCAACTTCCAAGAGGAGGTTTTAACCACCCAACACAAACATGGTGGCTCAAATAAAATAAAGTGACACACACTTTATTTTATTATTTTCCATGAAAACCAAAAATATAACTTTTAAAATTAACCCAATCTTTTTGAAATTAATGTCTCCTTATGTGAGTACCAGCGCTGCGAGTTCACTGATGCCCTCATATTTCAATTCTGAGAACTTGTTCAAAAGTTATAAAATCCCGCTGGTACATTTATTGAACGTACCTAAAAAACATCAGAAATTTATTCCGGACACAACATCCCTTAGAATCGTGTGCCGTCAATTTTCACGGACACGTAAAATTACCATCTATTTAAGAAAAGAAAATATCCATGGAAATTACAGAGATTTAAAAAGTTTATAACCTTGTTATTATACATAAGAACACATCTCAATACCTTATTTGATGCATCACTATAGATTTCAAACCCTTATTTAGTATAGGGTACCAAAAGCATATGTGCACTGACTAACATTTTATTTAGTTCCATGAAATTTTACTCACATTCAACTATCATTAGGATATTGAAACTTTTCAATGTTAACTTAGTTAGAGGATTAAATAGTTTTGAGGAATTCTGGACAACTCATTGATAAAATATTGATTAACCATGAAATATATGGATCTTAGTCCCTATGGTAGTTTTAGGCTAAAATAAAATAGCCATTTGCTTCGATGAATCTACTATTATACCATCTCTCAAGATTATGTTACCCTAGAATGAAATCATTTGAATCTAAAATTCATAGTTTTTAAATTTTTCATATACATATTCCTTTTGTATGGTCTTTAGTACATTCTAAAGTTGTCTTAATGCTCTTCCTTTCTCTTTGAATAGATCAGAATATAATCTATAAATACTACCAAAAACTAATCAAGGTAATCTCTAAAGTCCCTATTCATTAAATTTGTGAAGATATTTGGGGAATTAGTAAGGATAAAAGGTATTACTATATATTCATTGTTTATATAACTTTTACAAAACTCCTTCATGTGTATATCCTTATTATTATCCCTCAATTGATGATATCTATAATGAATTTCAATTTTTGAAAATTATTAAACTCTGAAAATTTAGTTAGACAAGTCACTAATATGAGGAAGATGATACATGTTCTTAATTTCAATCTTGTTGAACTCCTAATAATTAATGTTGAGTCACATCAATCCATCATTATTTTTCATAAAAAAGACATGTTCTTCCCTAGGAGACAAAATTGGATGAATAAATCCATTATCAAAGTTTTCTTGGATTTTATACTTATATTCCAAAAAATCAATGATTTCTATTCTATAGGGAATATTTAAATCGGCGTGGATCCAAGTATGAGTTCTATTAAGAACTCAACATCATGTTATGGTGGGAAGATAAGAAACTATTCTAAAAAGACATCCATACATTATAGAACAATGATATTATCATTGATGTAGATTTTCTTCCCAACCATTGGAGATAAAAACCCTTATGAATGGGAATTAAGACCCAGACAATAGATTTAATCTCCATAGGAAGTTCATTTTTATCATCACATTGATGGATGATCATAGGATGTTCTAAGATATCCAATGTAACTTCAAATCCTCAACAATTGATGTGGGATTTATGTAGAGAAATTCATTCCCTAAATATGATGACATCAAATTCAACCAATGAAAAGATGACACATTTGTAGGAAGTGTATTCTCATAAACATCAACCAGAGAGGAATCATAGACTAGGGATGAAATCATCTTACCATTAGGGGTTTACACTTCTAATTACACATATAATCATTTTTTGGGAATCATAACACACTTAAAAAATTATTTAGATATAAACTAGATGGTAGATCTAGAATAAAATAAGATATTATAAATTCTAGTGTGGAAGGTAAGTGTACCTTTCACCATTTTTCTATCATACCCCTTGTTAAAAATAGTGATTGTATGAGATTTCTTATTTTCCCTCAGCTTAAAAGGTTTTTGACATCAATTTTTATAACCATCCATTGGGGTTGGTCACTGGTAATCATAATTCCCATTCCCCTTACACTTGCATCATTGAGTTTTAGTAGGTGCAATCAATAACTATTTTTGTTCATTTGCATTGTTATCCAACTTATTCCCATAAATTTTAAAAAAAAAAATTCTAATCGACTTAACTTACACACTTAAAAATTTTATTATACCATTTAATAAAATTTAATTCACATGTCTTCTAACACTTAAATATTAGAAAAACAACAATTATCTTCTCTTCATGAATTTTTTATTTTTATTTTATACTCTATAAAAATTTTCTTCTCAAACTGTGAGATTGATATATTACTCCAACCTCCATTTAATCATTGATTTCACAACACACAACATACTAACAGATATTTAAGTCTCTTATGTCCAATTAATTTTCATAGAATTGTATTTTATCCACTGATGAACTGTTAAAAATTTCATTCAGGATGGATAATAATTACTAGAGTGTACCATGTAAGTCTCATGAATGTATCCTCACCGGTACCAATAGATTCATCATCTCTTTTATTCAAAATAAGGAACTCATTCTATATCTTTGTATGATGAATCTAGGGATATTTATTTTTGAAAAATAATATATTAAAATCATCCAAATCCATGAATTTAAATTCATCAGGCTACCTCATATTCTTTATTAGAGTCCACCACTAGTCTACCTCACCTTCTAACTGATAAACTGATAGAATGACTTTACCATAACCCAAACATTAGAGACAAAAATAATATATTTTTAGTAGTACTGATCAATTTTTCTGAAAAAAAGTGAATCATAAGATTCTATGAAAGAAGGAGGGTGTTTCCCGATGAAGGACTTAATAGAATTTTATTCCCCAATTTTATCATTTGGAAGTACATTATGATTCATATCTTGAGAATTCTATGTTATAAGAGAAACACCATTTTTTATTCTAGCTCCCATAGAATTCAGTTTGCATAAGAGGAAAATTGTTGAAATATCGTTCCTAATCGCCATTAATGTGCTTCCTTTAGGTTCGATCCATTGAATGAACCAAAATCATAGAGTAAAAACAGTTATCATAATAAAGAACCATATAATCATGAAATGTTTCTTATATGATGTCTAAGTTATGGAACATTCATTAATATATGACACCTTAGGTTTATCCTAGGTTATTAATAAAGAACTTATTTTGAAATAATTCAAGATGGTTTGTGAATACTTTGTGAATTATTTAATAATATCACCTTGGAGTGTCCAACCAGGTGTGCAGTAAGGCCCATTTTCATATACCAGATTACTGAGAGTCAAGATCAGGACGACTTGTTGGGGTTGTTACCCCAAGGTACATCTATGCTAGAGACGTATTCATTTATAGTATCCAGATAGAGATTTATTTCTAGGAAACAACTCACTCTATCCTTTATCAATTTCCTATATATTTTTTATCCATAGACTTATCCTTAGACATGTCCTTAGAGTTATCACTACACTTTTCTCATCATAGATTCCAATGGATAACTAAGCCTTGACATTGATACCTACAATAACAAACTAGTATCAATGTACATATAAATTACATCACTTTTTTGTAATACATAACACATTACATAAAAATACTCCTAATGAGTGCATTATTATAGTGACTTTTGAAAGATGGAAACATGAACACATGTACATAAGTGATCTACATCATCTCAAAATTAGTTCTTCTTGACACAAAATATTCTAAAAACATCTCTATTAATACGTATCATCATAAAATGGGAAAGGATACATGAGAAGTGGTGATCTTAGATTCTTTGTAAGGGTAAATAATAGAGACATTTATGTTTAAACATGTGCATATGAGTATAAAAATGTGATTAAATCATTTTAAGATCAAACCCTACATATCAATGATCATAAACATGTAACATGGAATAAAAATTGATAGTTAATAAGAAATTAATATTAAATAAATAAATAACAAAATCCATTAAAGAAAAATATATGAATAAAACATTGAATTGTGTGAAATATATAAAAATCTAATATGATTTCAATAATAACCGAGGAATCATTTCCAAGACTATATTAGAAGTATGAGATCACCCCATACCATATTGGTTGTCACGGTTCACTCGCATGGCCTTCTTATTTTCATGATTTCACTCATTATCCTATCATGGTAGTAATGGTTCACTCTCATGGACATCTTATTAGTGAAGACTCACTCCTAAGATCATTTAGTCTATCTCATAAGATATAACTCATTACCCAATGTGTTAAAGAAAGATGAATGTCACACCCATATCATAATAAAATAATACATAAATGTGCCACAAAATCACAAACAATCATATAATAACATGTGAAATGAAATAATTATCATAAACATGTAATCATCTTACAACCTATTCTAAATGATATATGCTTCATAATCATTTCCCAAAAATAATAACCATTGAATGACACAGGTTTTAATAGAATATAACTCATGAATGAGAAACTTACATCATTCCATTAAAACATGAACCATTAAAATAAGGAATATGATGGGAAATATTTAATAATTTACTTACAGAGGCATGAGTAACAATAACATATTTTATCATAGATTGGAAATAATTTTCAACTTTTTTTGAAAAACATTTCTTGAGGAAAATACCCTTCCAATTTGAAAAATGATATTAAACCTAAAACCATTTAGAAATTTTTTTCATAGAATATAAAATGAAAAATTATATTGGAATTATGAAAAAAATTAAAACATTTTTTATACTTATGAAGAATATTAAAAATCACTCCAAACAGTTTTCCTCAAAAACATACAAAAGATTTATAAAAACCTTTTTATACATAAACCTAGATAAATAAATAACATATAATATATATGTAAATACCCATAAAATAAATAATAATTATCATATAATAAATTCATTAGCTATATATACCCCACACACAAGAGTAATTAACATGGAAATTATTTCAGGAATATAAAAAGATAGGTGAAATTACCTTACTTGGTGTCTTGATTCTCGGCATACTTGTTCAGATCTCCTATATAATAAATATAAATTTATTATATTTTGTATTAGAGAATCATATTTTTTCTTATAATATGATTTATGTTTTTACAATGACTCGATATTATCAACTTGTTAACAATTTCATGTTAGGTTTATGCTTCTTGTAATATTCTATTTGATTTTCTCTTCTGTCTTAAATATTTATAACATTGGTATTTATACTTATATTATTATTTACATTATATAAAACACTATATAAATATAATTTATATCCATTATATGTATATTATAATAATCCATATAATATTTAAGTATGAAAGATAATACACCATTAAAGGAGATGGTAGGTCGTACGTACACATGAATGCTATTTCCCTTTAATTATCATGTTGATAGAAATAAAGTGAAAGAAACATGTTTGTATATATATATAATTATTAATGTATATTTATCATATCATATATATCATATATATTCACTAACCACATCCTTAATACATTTTATTTAGTGTATTACAGAATCACATCACTTTGAGGGGGAGATAATCCACACTTCCTCAAAAGAAAATATTTTATTAATAAAAAATGTAATATATAAATATATGTGTTGTAAAATAATTAAATAAGATTAGATAAATAATAAATATAATTTCTAACATATATAGTCATAGTGTCCATCATAATTTCCACCAAGATAGGTAGTATAAAGGAAAAATGAACAATCATCTAATAGTGAGGCGATAGTTCACCGTACACATAAAAAACAAGTTTGTTACCCATTATTTGTATGTGTGTGTAACTATAAGTATAAATATTATAATTAAAAAATAATAGTAAATTTTTGATACTATTGTTTTAACCTAATCATGGAATAATAATATTTGAGGTAGTGGACATAGAAAATAAAATAATGGAGTTTGAGGGATGGTGTTACCTATTAATTGAGAAACTCCTTTTGGTTTGCACTTAAAGGATTCCTTGGAAGATATTATTCACAAATTTGGATTAAAAATGAAATGAAGGATGTTTTGGAGCTATTTTGGATGACTTTTTATGAGCCAATGTGGCTTGTGAGGCATGATTTTGTGGGAGGATAAGAGGGCTTTTATAATAGAGGAGTAGTACTCTTGTAATATTTTGGAAAAGTGAAACCCCACCCATGTATTATTTTTTTCAAGTGGATATAATAATGCTAAAAAGTATATAAAAAGGTGTATTGGGTCTAAATAGTGCCATTAAATTTATTTTATAAAGGTTTATAGGTCATTTTGGTCCATAAGGTTATGGTTTAGTCCCTTGTTGAGCTTAATTAAAACTTAATTGTTGTAACTAATTTTAATTACATTCACTAATTTTTTAGTTAAAAAATTATTTAACATAATTAGATAATATAAATTATGTGTATTAAATATATTCATTCCATTTTCCCAAATTCTAGTTAAATAAGTGGAAGAAATTAATTTAAACATAATCCCCCAAATGGGATGATAATGTCGATTTTAAAGTAAAAATGTTCAAAAGCTTGCTATGTTTTTATATTAAATTTCAAAGTGAAATTGATTCCAATAAATTAAATTGGATTTATTTTAAAAAAATTAATCTAATAAAACTTTAAAACTAATGTAATATATAATTTAACTATATAAATAAACTAGATGAAAAATTTGTTTTCAGTTAAATTTTATTTTTTCCATATTCAATAATTATGAAACTTCCCAAAAAAATTACGGAAATTAATTCTATCATAATTTTTATGTGTATCTTTTAAAAATTAAGTTAATTTTGAAATATAATATTTATTAATGATCCATAATTTATATTTAAAATAGGGATTCCATCAAATGGTGATAAAAGTACCTTGATAAAAATAGAGATTTTTATGTATAAAATTATGGTTGTTCTTATTATATTCCGATCAAATATATTAAATAAATATCATCAATATTTTATTGAATATATAATATATATAATAAATTAATACCACTAACTAAATTTTGTTAATTTAATTTATAAGGATAAATAATATTTTTGGGCATAAATACAGTTTTTCTTAACCGCTAACTTAACAGCTATGTTATGTCTTAATACATTTTATTTTTGTAATGTGTTCTTTTGGTAAATATATATATTTTTTATAATTTTTTTAAAGAAAGTTTCATGTGAACAAAATATTTGACTTAGTGCATTGGAAAATATTAATGATAATTAATTTAGTTGAGAAAAATATCCATAAAACCTTTAGGTGTTACCATAGTCTATGGATTTTTCTAGGTTACACGAAGATGTGTCTGGTGACGATGAAGAACAATTATCTATAAACTAGGATCGATGATGTGTTTGATCAGTTATTTAGTGACCGGTGGATCTCCAAGATTGATCTTTATTTATTTTACCATCAAATTTATTTTAGAGAATAGGATACACTCAAGATATAATTTAGAATTTGATATGGAATTTAAGAGCATATTTTCATTATTTTTAGGCTGAAAAATTATCCAGATGGGTTGAAGGATCTAATTAATATAAATTTCGATAAATATCTTTAAAATATCTTAATTTTATTCAAGGATTATATACTGATATATTCCAAGACTTCAGACATTAATTCTAGTCACCTTGAAATTTTATTGAGTAAACATTGAGCGCGTTAGTAAAATTATGAAATGTTGAAGTGACAATTAATGATTTAATAGGCATGATACCTTGGGCAAGTGATTTTGGATCCATTTATTTAAATGGTACTAGTGAAGGAAGAGGTTTTTTTGTCTTATACACATCCTATGAATGTGTTCGAGATCAAAAGCTTCCTTGGGAATGTAGGGTACTATCAATTATTTATCTAGAAGTTATATCAGTTAGAAAAATGATATTATATCCGACCATGAAGGGGAATAATTTTGAGTGGTCTAAACAATGTGGGGAGTTGTTCCTAGAGTTAAAGAGAATATTGAAGACAACTGCAATTTTTAACTTAATTGAGCTTGATATCAAGAACGCAATGTAAGATGAATCTTTAAAAGTTTTTTTGGGAGCTGTGTTAATGTAAGGTGGTCATGTAGTCACCAATTTATCATGTAAGTTGAGAGAATTATCTAATTCATGACTTAGACTTGTCAATTGTGGTATACACATAGATGTGTTTGGTGGTATTATCTCTTTGGTGAGAGGTTTCTCATCTACCTAGGTTGTAAAAATTATGTTGAATAATTTTTTGGAATATACATAGGAATTTGACATTGAGATTTCCAATTCTCTTAGAAAAGGTAATATCATGGAATATTCTATTACAAACAAGACTCCAATGACATGAGATCATAATCAGAGGCCTTCATTGGAGAAATATAACCAGATATGTTTGATATTGTAGTGTATAGTGGATGAAATATAGGACGTGGTTTATGTAATTATGAAATGTTTACATTTAATGATCACATCATTCTTTGTGAACCATGTAAAATTAGTTTAAGAGTCAGATTCTATGTGCCTAGTGATATGTGAATGCTATGTCTGGATTATTGTATTCTAGGGAGGTACTGAGAAGAATAAGACATGATCTACATCCACATTAGAGTGGTTAAGCTAGATTCCATGCAGGATTATTTATTTAGATTCTCTCATAATTCTGTTAGGATAGTGAATCCATTGTCAATGAAGATGTTCCATGTAATTTGGAATCAGTTTTGGTTGATATGTATGAAGATAAACATTGCTAGTTATTTAAATGATTTCTTGATTTCTATAGGATAAAGGTTGAGAAAAAATACTTTTTGGTTTCCACTATCCCATTTTAGTTCCTTATGTGGATGTAAGATGATATGATATTAAAATTCATGTTAGAAAAAACATAGGACCCCAATGATTCCTGATTTCATTTGAGTGATAATCAATTAATCGATAAAAATGGATCATTTATTTCCAATTAAAGAGTCTCACGTTATAGATGGGTTGGTCATGCTATACATCTTGGACATTATACAACTATATAGAGTTCATTATAGTTCCATACCAGATTTGGTTACATGTTTTACATTAAAGTTTTGGAAATGCTTTTTGACGGAATTGGGGACTCAATTGATGTTGAGTAAAATGTATCTTCCCCAAGGCGATGGATAGTCAGAGTAGAAGATTAAGATCCTTTAGTTTTTACTCGTTCATGTGTCTTGTACTTTTATGGAGAGTGGGAATATAACCTAGTCTTGGTAGATTACATGTACATAAATTGTTTGAAAATATATGTTTATCATAATCCTTTTTAGGAACTTTATGAACAGTCATTCTGATCACTAATGGGTTGTCACCCGGTGGGTAAAGTAGCTATTTTTGGATTGTTTAGAATGTATGATACCATTGAGAGAGGAGAACTTATTTAGAATTGGTTGGTTACCACTCAGATATTGTATAGATCATTTAATGGAGATTGGAGATGATATTTTTAGTTTTCAACTAGTGGTGATGTTTTTATGTGAGCATCACATTGATTTGGGCATAAATGTTTTCAGAAGAAGGGGATGTTGGTTCCATTGGTATTTTTATTTTTTGAGACTATCAAATGTATTAGAGGATTAGAATGTAAACTGACCCTTTCTCCATATTTTTAAGGAAATCATGATGTGTTATATATCCCTTAGCTTTAGCGGTACATTCCTGATCATATAAATATAACTGTCTATGAGGATGTTGAGTTAGAAGCATACACATTATTTATGTAGCGCTCTATGTGAATCATAGACTAGAGTGAGAATTTGTTTCATAGGAAGATGATGCTAGTTTTTTTGAGTCTTATGACTTCATGAATAGATCTAGGGTGATACTTAGGAGTGAGATTTTGATGTGCAATATCAGTGGACTATTTTTTTAGAAGGAATGATCAAGGTACTTCTCTGAGATGAAAATTCGTTAAAGGGAGATAATTAAAAAACTATATTTTTTGTGGGTTTCTAATGTAATTTATTGAATAACTTTAGTGGTTTTATTTACCTTATAATGGTTCAAACATGTGTCTAGAATGTTTTGGAGGTTTTTAGAAGCATCAAATTTCTTTGGTAGGCTTTTTGGTCTAAAATGAGAAACACAACAGTCATAGTGCAAGCTATGGTGGTCCCTTGTGAGGCCCTATGAAAAATGGGAAAGGGGAAAATGGGTGTGGCCATTTCCACAGAGCATTGTGGTTTCATACAAGAACCAAGACCATAGTGCCCTCAATACACCTAGGGTTGAGGCTTTGGTGAGGGAAAATATCATATGTTTCAAGAATATTCCCTATGGACTATATGTTTTTTTAGTGAGTTCAAAGATACAACGGTCACCATGTAGGTCATAGTGGTGGTTGCGAGGGTTTTTTGATGGATTAAACATCCACCTTCTTCCTCAAATATTGAACATCTCATATGTGAAACATGTTGATCTAAAATTATGGTTCATTAATGGATTATAATTTATTATTTTCCTATATTAATATATTCTTCAATATATATTTAATCCTTTGCTACCAATAATTTCCAGATGAAATTTTTGAATTTTAGGAAAAGTTTTCAGATATAATTACTTGTGAAGCTACATAATTGGGGGTTCCATTATATTTGACTCTCCATGCTTGCCGTTAATGAAAATAAAAACTTGGATTTGAGATTCTTTAAATGTTGAGCTATATTCATGAAATCCTTGCATCTTTTAATTTTTCATTTTCTAAGATTGATGAATTTTCCTCCTTCCCCAACCAGAATCAAATTCTAATATGATCAGTGTTTGAAGATGTGTATGTGTTTATTCTACCCAATGCTTTTTTTCTTGAGTCACATTATAGAACCATATCATATTGGATTGGAATACGTTATAGGATTTTTTTTGGTTTCAATTAAATTTGGTTGGATGGTGAATGTGGATTAGGTGATGAAACATTTGAAGAACCATGAAATTAACATTGACACACTTATGTTACTATTTACCATAACATGTAGATATTGTGTATACATTTTCTATATATTTATAATATATTTTGTATCGCATGATACTATGATTTTTGTTTTATAATATAAATTTGTTTGTTTAGCTAGGAGACTATATTTTGTGTTTGATCACCAGGGTCTTTTTTATTCCCGTGAGACCATGTTTTTTGTATGATGCATGGGTTTGTGTGTGGAAAGTGATTCTTATTCTTGTTATATTATATTGTTTCATTCAATATTGTGCCTTATTTTTTTTTTATAGCCAATGATATATTTATGTTAGTTCTTTTGTCAATATGTGTCATTGAAAGACTTATATGGATTTTTAGAGGGGGGATTTTTGATGAAATAACTCATTGGTGATGGCTTTCATATGATATATAGAACCTTATCTTAAATTTTATGTGGGAATTCCATATCACCTTTCAATGAACATTCATATATATCCTTATTATCCTTTAGTATGGAATTACCTGTTGTACGATAATTTCCATTATATATGTTTTCTAAACATGTGTATCATTATGAGAAAGTATGTAATGTTGAGTCACAATCAATTCTTATTTTAAAATGTGGATATGGAATTGTTCCTTATAATAAAAACCCAATTTTCTGTAAAGGTGTATAATTATCCCCTTAAAGGTGATAATGGGGTTTATCCTTAAACGAAGTCAATGTTACATGGAATGATCAATGTCATATGTTACTACTATGATACTCTTTCAGTAAGTCACTGAAGCAGATACAACTGGGCTCAACGAAGAATTGGTTAGAATATGTTTTCTTAATTTATATCTGGTTGTATTCTTATGTGATCATGTACTTTTGTATCATTTCATAGAATTATATATACATGTAAACTTATTCTAATGTTTCATTGGTAGTGTCCTTGTAATTTTATACTCAAAAAAAATGTGTATATATTTTTGTGCATGAAAACATCATGACTATGGATCTAGAAACGTTCAGAGGCCCAATGATAGGTTGATGAGGAGTGTAAATCTTGGAGATGGACATAGTACCAATAAATCTCTGGATATTTTTCATAATACATTTATATGTATATTTATTTTTTATATTTGTTTTTGTATTCTTTTTAACCTTCAATATTGGTTATCCATTTATTATTTATTTTAGAGTTATTAAGACATCAGTTATATAATTTAGATATGTTATTATTTGGTTTAGTATTTTAAGGATTTAGGATATGTTGTACTAATTAGTGATGGATATGGTTAATTAGGGTATAGTATCCCAAATTATTTTATACCCTCTCCAGTAGTTTTTAGAATCATTACTACTATGATCCATGCATGAGGTTATGTGGAAATTCAGCTCAGACAAAGAGTTTTGGGTTAGGGAATTATAAGAATCCCTTATATCAGATAATGTTAGAGCTGGTCTTCATGTCCAATACATGTAATGATGTTTTTATAAGAAATTCTAAAACATTACTCAATGGAGTTTGGAGAATATAGTTAATGGAGAGACTAAAGTGACAATTAATGGAATAAAAAACTCATTGAAAATATTTTAAAAACCATCATTGTGTTACATATCTTGAATTCTATCATTTATATTGACAAACATCACTTGGATGAAGGCTGAATGTGAATGAATTTAGTACTAAAGTTAAAAGTTATGTGAACTACTTAAAAACTATAACACGAGTATTTAGATTAAGTGAAGGAACATGGAATTAATCATAAGGGTGTTGGAATTATTTTAAAAATTCCAAAACATATATTAAACTAATATAGGTATATTTGAAGCTTTTAAGAATCCAATAAGTTTATTGAAAAAAATTATAAATTTATTTAATGAAATCAAGAATTATAGAGTTACGATTGTTATGAAAAGAATTTATAATTATTGAATACTTTTGAATATTCATTTCAATATTGTAGGTATTGGAATTTTATAAAGTTATAACTTCATAATAGTAAACTCGAGACATAAAAGGAGTAACCTTGGACATTGAATAAGTAAACCGTGACTTCAAAAGAGTCAACCATGACTTTAGATGATTCATCTGTCTCCCTAGTAAAGTAATCTAAAGTCCATAAGACAACAAATACACCTTAGAATTGTAATTTGGGTATTAGAAGTGTAAAATTAGAGTTTAGAAGAGTAATATAGACATTGGAAGAGTAAAATTCATGTTGAGAAGAGTATGACATTTAAAATTCATCGACTACTTCATAAAAGTAATGTGGAACTGCAGATGAGTCTGAATCCACTTTTTATGGTTAGGAGACTTTGAATGGTTGAACAAAAATAATCCATAATATTTTTATTGAGAAATATAAATCTCTTTTAGAGAAATGTAAATCTCTATTATCTTATTTTTTTACCTCCATCTGGGTATCCTTGATGTTCATGGAGACTATTTAAAATTTATCTGCTACATTATTAACTTCCTAGACAACATTTTCAAACACGACTTTATCATAATTATGTATTTTAAATTATTAGTTAGCTTTAAGATAAATTTCATTGAATATTGGGATAGATTCATCATTTTCTCTAGAAATGTTTTTAAGGGTGTGGTATATAAAAATCTTTTGAGAAGGTAAATCTTCATAGTATTAACTTATTTTTCCATTAGTGATTTTTCATCAGTTGAGCCGTCCATATAATCAAATATAAGTGAAGAAATTTTATTTGGAAATTTATTCATTAAACATTTAACATAAAAATATATACCAATTTATAATTGATTAAAATAATCTTTTTCAAAGCTTGATCAATCTTCAATAGAAAAACAAAATCTATTGATTTGTCTTGATAATTGTTATTATGAATAACATAAGGTAATGGTGATTACTAATTCAATTTAAATTTATTTCCCAGTTTCGTATCCACTATTTCTTCTTTTTTTCAATGAATTAGCTAATAATCCCAAGTTAGTATAAATTGAGATAGAAAATGAATTCTCTATCTATGGATCATCTTTAAACTTTTAAAATTATTACATAATCTATTCCTATGAGAAAAAAATTTTATAATTAGAAGATTTAGCATCATGATTTTAACATAAATTATTTGAAATCTAATGTTGATATACACACATGGGAACTGTTAACCTCATTTCCTCTAGAACTGATATTAAAACCACTATATATTTAATTTTAACATCAGTTCCTCTAGATATTGTGACCTTTCATAATGGATTCATATAAAATGTCATTAAAAGTAAATATGAACAACATTTAACATTATTTCAGGAAAAACTTATGCAAACATATTTTTAAAAAAACAATTCATGTTTCTCTAGTAACTTTTTTTTTTCATTTCAAAAATTTTTGAAAACCAATTTTGAAATCTCACAAATAAAATCAACCGATGTTCCAAAAAATTAATTCAAATGATTTTTTACTCTTTTGGAATATATTCTATTATTTCAATAATAATACAACTTGTGAGATTTTATCATTGTTTCATATTTATATTTTCTGAAACCCAAATCTAATCAACTTTCAACTGTTCTCTACCAACATTTCAAGAAATTTATTTGATCAATTTTGTACTTCTTCCAAAATGATTTATCCTCTTTCTACAACCTTGACATTTCTTCCACTGTTTTAAACCGAATTCATCCCATTGATGATGCATTCGATATGTCATATTTTATTTCTACCATTGTTGGTCTTAACATTTAAAATCTATATTTTGTAAGTTAATTTTTTTAATTTTTATTGATTAATTAATTATTTAGTAGTTATAAATTTCATTTATTCATTTTTTTGTTTTCATGTATTTTTATTCAATTATTTTTTTTATAATTATTTTTAGGTTATAATACTTTTGTGATCATAAAATGTATGTGATTATAAATTATGTGTATAATTTTAATATGGTCATAACTTTTTTAGATTTTAATAATTTTTTATTTAAATATTATTTATTGTCATTGGTTATTTGTGGTTAAAAAAATTTCATATAGTTTAAGTTATTATTTATTTTTTATCAATATAATTATTTTTAATTATAAATTATGTTATTGTAAAAAGCTGTTTTATAATTATAAATTAGTTTTAATTTATAAATTATATGTTCTAAATGTATGCATCTTTACATATTTTTATGCTTATATTTTTTTAATTTACCTATTTATATATTTATATTTAATTGATTATATGTATTAATATATTAATCAATTATATTTTAATTTAAGTTAAATAATGTATTGTAATTTACTAAATTCTTGAATATCAAGTCTTGAATAAGAGAAAGGGGTTGATTTTTTTTAAATTATCTAATTAAGATATTTAAAATAGAGAGATGATATTTTTTCCACTCGTGATGCAATTAAATATGAGAAAATTATGTTATATATTAACTAAATACCAATTATTTTGTTATGGTTTTAATCTTATATATACACAAATAATATTGAATGGTGATGTAAAGAAGAAGTCAAAATATAATGTTCTGGAATATGTTCTTCACGAGAAAATGCATAATGTTATATAATTAATTCATCATGTAGATATTAAAACCATTGAAATAAGAAAGTTCTAATTGATTTTTTGGGGATATTAAGAATCCATATTTATTGAATTGTACTAATTATATTTTTATTTCAATAGTTTTTTATTGATTAACTTAAAAGTTAAAAATTGTTGGTGTAACAAAATTTTCATTCTACTACTTGATCTTTTGAATGTGATAGTTCATGATGTAGGCATTAAAACCATTAAAAATTCTATGCATTGAAAATTTTTATAGGTATACTGAGAAACCACTATTCATAGGATGCACAAAATTTATATTTATATAATAAGTGATGAAATATATTAACTTAAAACAAATAATTGTTCGACTGAAAGAAGTCTGACTAAACTACTTGAAATTTTGAAACTCTTACTTCCAGAAGGAAACAAGCTTCCAGATTCCAATTATGATCTTATAAAATTTTATTTCCATTGGTATTATGCTAAAAGATAATATATTATTTCCTCAATGACTATGTATTGTATTGAAATGAATATGAAATCTTATCAAAATTTCTGAAAATTTGGATATCATGATATAAATAGGATGATAAATCTAGTTACGATTGATTACATAGAATAGTTACTAAACCTATCACAAATAAATCTGGCATCATTAAAAAATGGAGTTTATTTGCTAAAAAATTTCCCACCATTGGAAATTTAGATAGAAATCTCATAATTAATATATATATAGATGTAATTAATTCAAACTAGTGAATCAGTATCCAGTATACCTGCTAATGTATTTTTTTGTTCGTATAAAACATATTCCCACATATTTGTATGAGAGAAAAAATATTCTATGATGAACTTGATAATTTATATACCAAAATAGAATGAAAATGATATTGATTTTTATCTATCACAACTGATTGATTATTTTAAATTTATTTGGGAGGTAGGTGTTACATTTTTTGATTCATAAAAGAAAATTTAATTTCAATTATGCGTTATGGTAATGTTCAATATTAATGAATTTACTACATATATACATTTATCTAGATACAATATTAATGGTTGTAAATATTATCTAATTTGTAATGAAGGTGATTCTTATCATCATTTTCAAAATTTATGAAAGAATTTATAAATGATACATCGAAGATTTTATTAAATGGTTCATCCATATCAAACATTAAAAAATTAATTTAATATTTTATAAGTGAATGATTCCCCCCCACACTATTATCAGTCGAAAAATATTATGAAAAAGTGAAAACAGTGATATAAAATTTAAAAATGAATTAATTTTATGCCACAAAACAAATAATTATATGAAATGATATGTATTATTTGATCTATATTATTGAATATATTTACAGTTAAAATATAAAATTGGAATTATCCATGTTGAGAAAACTACATATGATAGTCTGATTAGAAATTTTTTAAAAATAAAAGGATGGACAAAATATTGATTTATTGCAATATTGGACTTAATATTCACAGGAATATGTTTGGAGTTATCTCATTTTTTGAAAGTAAATAAAACATATTTTCTAGTGCATTTTCATACATTATGGAAGTGTGAGAAGATAATTTTATTAATGTATACATGTTATTAAGGTACCCAGTGGGATTTCTTCACAAGTAATTTTTTTTGTTTCACTGATGTATTTAACGTTAATATGTATAAAATATCATTACTACAAGGTATTGATGCAATAACTCTTATTGGTTACTCTGTGTGGCATAAAATGATTACCTTTTATAATTTTTTTCATCTGGTTGTGTTACATTTTCAATTCAATTTTTTTAAAAGGCATGGAATATTTTTTTTCAAATTTGATGGAGTATAAAGCCATACCAAACATTTTTTTTAATTATAATTGTATTTTCCATTGTTGTTTTATTATATAATGGTCCATATATTGATTTATTTGGTGGGATTGATAATAATTTTCTCTCTATTTATTTATGTTGGATGTATCCTTTTTAAAATATATATTAAACCTTTGATAGAATATGTTAAAAATTTCAATCATCCAAAGGTCTCTATTGTTCAAAAATATTTATCAAAAGTGGTGATTTAGTTATTTAATGATTATTTGAATGATGTGGAACATATTGATTGCCCTATATCTCCGCGTTCAATATTTTATTTTGAAGGTAAAGGGAACAATGACTTAAATGTAATGTAAATTAACTGATATGAAAAGATACGTACAAATTTATATATTTTGAGAAACATTGGAAAGTTTTTAACATATATATCATCACATATTACTATATTAAAGGTATTATTTAAAAAAACGAAATGTGGTTGATTATTGAATAGATAAAATACATTTTTCTTGGTTTGTGTATAAATTTGACACAAATTTATCAACATCAGATGCATTGAAATTTTTAGAAGGTGGATCAACTATTAATGTCATCTAATGCTTTAGATATATATTTATAATTACACATTTTAGACAAATAATAAGTGAAAAAATAGTAACAAAAAAATTTTTGGACTAATTATAACCACCGAAGAACTTCATTTTTCAAATATTGATTATAAAAATCTTATTTTTGTATTAAAAGTATATTCTAAAGTTGTTGAGGATATATGTGAGATAGATTTAACTAAATTTCAAGTAATATTTTTAAAGTGTAACTAGGTTGATACTCGTAGTGGTCTAAAACATGATGAGTATAGATTTACACATATCAATTTGAATATATTTAGTTGCAAATATGAGTCATTAATCTTGGTGATTCATAAAAAAATGATATTTTATGTTGTTAACCATTCGAATTATCAATGGTCTATAATGTTAATAGGAAAAAAATTTATTTGGTTGAGGAGGATTTTTATTATGTTGAGGGATTTCATCATCTATTATATGAATACATAAATATAATTCTAATTGTTTTATTGATATAGTCCCTGAAATATGAAGTAATCACATAAAACAGATATAGGAAAACACTCTGTTACTCTTCTGATTATTATGGTGAATATCTATTTTCATTTTTTGGAAACTTATACATGTAAAAACATTATATTTTATATTTAAATATACAAATTTTGATGATTTTTTTCATTTTTTAGTGAATGTTATATTCATTAGATTTATTTAAATAGTTTTTAGGTAAAAAACATAACTTCATTAATTATTTATGAAAAAGACACATCCAAATTCACTTTTTAATCATTGATATTTTCATCTGTAGATTTTGATCTTCTCACCCATTTTTTAAATAAATTTTATGTTAATAAATTTCACTAACACATTATTTGGTTGAAGAAGCCTTGATATCATTAGTTTTTATTTAATCACACACATGTAATTAATGATTTTTTTAAATTTGATATTTAAAGTTATAAATATTTATCATTTATGTGATTTTTATATAAATATTTATATTCATAAATTTCATTTATTCACATTTTTGTTAAATAATTATAACATTATTATTTTTATGTGTCTATTTATACATATTTATCATTTTTAGATATTCTTTTTTCTTTAGCTGTATTAGTTAACATAATAGATACAATTTTATCTCTCTTATTAAAAATAATTTTTTTATTTTAAAAATAATTTATATCTTATAAAATAATGGCACAAAACATTAATATTCATTTATATATTTATGTGATTGATATAAAGGAAACGAAATATTTATAGATGTATGTGAATTTTTTTCATACTAATATTTTCTCAATTATTAAATTATTTATTAAAATAATTTTTTCTTTATCAAAATTATTTTCGAAACTACCAGTGAGCCTTCCATGGAAGTATTCTTGTTATATATAGAAGAAGATATTCTAATTTGTAATATTTTATATTGCATAGTAACAAAAACATTCTTTTTCTTGTTGGGAGATGGGGTTGAAAAATTAATTTATTGACAATAATAAACCAAATGTCCAAAAGTATTGGTGTTTCATGTTTATTTGTCAATCTAGATCCTATGTAAGACTAATATTTTATATCACTCATAGTGTAGTGTCATTAATTCCAAGAAATATCAAACTTGGTAATATATAATGGTAAAACTTCTCTTCAGATTTATATTTCTCAATTAATTAAATATTATGTACATCATGACAAATATTGAATTTATTCAGTTAATGATTTTTATTTAGCATTTTAAATTTGATATATATTAAAAATAGATGTTCATATTTCTCATCAGTAAAATGGTTTAATTTTATAACCAAATTTTCTTCAAATTATATTTTATGGAAACAACAAAATTAAAAATAATGCCTCAAACATGGGTTTGTAGATGCAAATTCCAATGAGAAGTTTTTTACCAGCCGATGAGAGGATTTGTTTTCAGTAATATAAATTTTATTACAATGTCGTTAAAATTATTTATCAATTTGTTTAAATATTATTCATTTATTCTAGTATAATATGCATCTAATAGATCTGACCATGAGATCTAGTAGTATAATGTGTACCATTATAATTTTAGCACATGGAGAGCATCTAACACCAGAGGAGAAAATGATCGTTGAAAAATTTGATGAATTAATGGATAAATATTGTATTATATCAGAAGACGTATGATTCGTACCACCAAATATTCCCACCCTCCATGAAAAATTGAAAAGGGAGATGACAGAAATGGGATGATTTTTATTATCTATTAATTTAAGTAGTTGATAAGATTATAAGAAGATAATTATTATATTTCATAAAAAGTAGTGTTTTATAAATTAATTGCACTAATATAAAATTTTTATAAATTATTTTTGGGTTATTTAGGTGAAATTGATTTTTCAAACCATTATCCCATAGGAGAGGATTAAAATTTTCTCTAATATATTAGTGAAGGAAGAACACTAGGGGAAACGATTTTTCGTCTAAGTAGGATTTAAAGGGATACATAATATAGGGGATAAATACCTTAATTTAATTATAATCTATGAGAGATGAATACATTTATAGAATATAATGTAAAATATTATGTATAGGTTATGTTTTATGAAATTAAAAAAAATAGATGCAACCACCCCAACATTCCCATCTCATTGATCTCAGTCCTCTACCTCTTCATTTATACAAGTTTGTGTATTTTGATTTTCATTCTATGGATCCCAATCCATATTTTATAACATACATAGTCATACACTATCTAGAAGATTATGTACATCCCCAGCTTATGTATTCTAGTCATGTAATAGTAGAGATGCAAGATATTATTGATCCACCTACTACAGTTTAATAACCAACAGGGTGGTGGCCATAATTGGACATTTGATTGAGTCATTTTTTAATCTATCTAATTAATCTTTTTCATTAGTTGAAATATGATATATGTGTTATTTATTTATTTTTTATTTACATTTAATTTTAAAATTTATATTTTTTTTTATATTTACCTTATATAAGATAATTTGAAATCTAATGATTCATTTTAATATAAACAATAATTTTAATGAACCCACACCTTCATATACTTCTCATACTTATCTATGTTTTGAAAAATTAGTATAATATTGTTTTATGTTGGATAGATATTACGAGTTTCCAAGGACTACTGAAATATTTTGAAGGGATTTTGTGTTAATATTATTTAATAAATCCCCCTTGAATGTTGTTATCATTGAATAACTCTTTATAAACAGAATATAGTTGTTTTTTATTTAAGGAAATTTAAATTTAAATTTTCTTTATTTAAATAAATATAACTTGTGGTGATTTAATTTATTAATTATCTAATTAGGTATGTGGACACTCTTTTCCTAAATTAAATGATCACAACCATTGATGGATTTATGTTTATTGAATTTATTTGAATGGATGTGCAATATATGATGAATAATGTTAGAGTAAAATATATATCCAATATATTGGAAAACACAAGGATTAAGTGTCAATTCCTTCCATTCCATAAAAATCACGAACACTAATATAATTACGAATTACTATTCATTTTAATTCAACTTATTCTAAAGAATTTATATTTTTTAGACAAGATATGTTATGAATATTCACCGATATGATTTCATTATATATTAATTATTCTCTTTTGGGGTGAATTTCATGATAGTTTTCCAAAATTATTGAATTTGTAATTTTTATTCCATTTAATTAGTCATTTAATCTATATTTTTCACAATACATATTTTTTTATCAAATAATATATTAAAATAAAACAATTATTTTAAATCCATTAATAAAAATCATTTATCAATAAATAATATAGATGAAATTTATTTTTTAAATTTGAGGGTAGATATATTTTATAGTATAGTTTATAATTTTTTTATCTAGCATGTTTTTGGGGTTTTATTTTTAAAGTGAGATTTTATAAATTCATTTCCATTATCAAGGAGGACATGTTGAATGTGTATATTATTTTTATGATCCATTAGTGTGACTATCCCAATTAGAATAATAATATTTTGACAAATATTATTCCACTAAATCTCATATGATTTTAATAAACATTTTGTATTGTAAATTCCATTAGACTTATTATTTTTTATTTGTTATAAAGTTAAATATTATTCAACTGAAGACATAAACCATAATTGATATTTTTAAACTATTATTTAGGAAAGAATATTTTATATATGTATATGAAAATTTTTAATTTATGTGTTTAATATCTTTAAACAATGTGGTAAAAAAATTACAAGATGTGCTGTTATTGGTGGGGTTTTTCTACTGATGTTGTGATTCTCATATATTAACAAGTATAAGGTATTTTATTTCTTGACTATTTTAAAAAATATTAATTTTTGATTTCAGTTATTATAGTAATATACATTTAATGACTCTTCCAATGTCGGTTCGTTTATCTAACCAATGTATAAAGGCTCTTATAAAGTAGTTTTTAGGATTTTAAGAATCTTTAAATTATAAATAACATCAAATGGGAATTTTATATCAATTATATTAATAATTACATCAACAACCCCTTTTGATATTGTTTTTTAAAATAAAAAACATTAAAAATATTTTTCTGGCCAATTATTTTCAATCTTTCTATATAGGTTATTAGTAAAATAGATGTTGAAATGACACTTCAACATAATTTTTTTATAAATAATGTGAAAACATTATATTCAATGTTAAATTAAATGAATTTTCATTTTAATAAATGTTAAAAATTAAAAGCAAATAATGTTAAAATGACTTTTCTAGTGGTGAATTCCATGTAAATAATAATTACATTCAATCAGAGGGAACCTTGTTCTTTTATACCAATAGAAATTTCCCTTAGGATTCGTGAAGGAACGTGATAGGTATGTGTGAATTTGATGTTGTGTATTTATTTTTCCAAATTATCATTTATATTTTATGTAATCACCACCAGGGAATTTGTAAAAAATTTATATATTATGATATTAGTCGATATGTTTAGTATTTATGAATCATGTACACCACATGTTATGTATGAAAGATATTGAATAATAGTAAATATTATTTTTAGAAGGTTTAACCATGATGTGGGAAACCCACTTCTTGTTGTCTTATATTTTTTACCTCGATCACAAATTATCCACTATAGTTAGTCTCAGATTACCATGTTTTGGGAGGATTTCATCATAACCAATAGTGCATCACACACCTACACATAGAGTCACACCGTCAATACAACTATTGGCATCTCGCTGGACTTTACAACATATCAATGTAATTAAATATTTACAAATGGTTTTGATATATTCTTTCCAACCACTTGAATTATATCCAAAATAAATAAATAGGTCACTACATAAATATATTTAATCTAATTCATCCTTCATATTCATTAAATGATTTCTAAATATCAGGGTCCTCTCATGTAACTCAATCTCTAAATACAAACTAGATTTCATGACCTCTCTTATAAACTATTGGCTTCATGTTTTCAACTCAAATAAGCTCATGTGATCTTTAAAAACCCACAACACATTAATATAAAAAAGGATCAACACCCAAATCATAAAATAAAATAGTAGTGTTAATAACTCATTTATTCTTATTATCAAATATATACAACAATAGATGTCATATCATCATATTATTTCATTTTACCTTATATGAAGATTGTGAATCTTTTATAGTACATGATTAATATTTCCTTATTATTCTTATAATTCTTATTTTAGAGCTTAGTTGTTGACATTATTAATATCTTTCAAACTCCATTCATTATTTTTTTGTGAAAATAACACTCTCTTCCTCATTTTATTATTTATTTAAGAAACACCAAAATATATTTTTGATATTCAAAATAGTGAAAATATCATTATAATTTGAATGAAAATCCTCCTCATTTATTAATGGTGTGTACATTGGTATCTCTAAAGATATCTTCTCTTTTTTACAAAACCACTTCCCACCTATAACATAATAGGAGTAACTTTCTTATATTTTACATTATATTTCTATCAACTAATAGATCTTACATCTAATTTCTATAGAATTTGAGACTCTTATTGTGTTATGATGTTCTGTAGAAATATAAAAACAAGCTATTTATTTTGGTGTACGAAAAACATATATCTTTTCATATTTGTCATTTGGATCATTTCATTTCATACATGAGAATAATCAATAAAAATAGTTCATCCTTGATCTTGAATATTTAAATCCCAGATTTAATCTCATCATTATTTTTTTCTCTATTTATCTTGAATTTCTGGTCATATTATTATATATAACACAAAGAAACAAAAATTAATTTTAAAATTTAATATCCATAAATTTTTGGAATGTATTCATTTAAACTATATTAAAATCTCCTAAAATTACTTGTCTTTGATCATACATTACAAAATTTCATGATCAATCACTATTAATTATGTTTATTTAATCACACACCCATTTTGGTTTTTATGATGTATAAATCAATGAATAATAATTGAATTATCATCTTATATCATTTTCAAATTATAATATTCAATTCTATAATTCTAAATATAATCAAACTTTTGGCCAGCCGATGTACCCTATGAAACTGTTGAACTTTTTGATGTCCATATACTTTATAAAGTGCTTTGGGAGTATGATTTTATCAAAATATCAATGTAAAAATAAACCACTACCTTAAAAAGTATCAATTTATGTTTTATTATGACTTAAAAATTTCTATTATATGGTTCATTGTACCTCACAAATTCTTTGTCTCACCCAGTATAGGGTTTATTCCCTGTACCCTATGAAGTTCACGAACCATAAGAGGAACTATCAAATATATTATAGTGAGAGTGTCCCAACCATACGCACTATAAAATAAAATCATATGACCTTTTATCAATGTTACGATGAGAATCACTTCATCCATAAAAAGTCCCCTACCATTATAAAATTTTTAAGGACTTTTCTAAAATTCGATTTTACTTTTTATATGTATCAAATAACCCATACAAAGTTAATGATTAATATTTTAAACTTTACATTTACTATTATTATGTTTTAATTTATCTTTCAAGGTGTATATTAACTCATACAAACTTTTTCTTACTTAACCTAAGTTGAATATATCTCTTCTAAATTCATGAGTATATCTTTTGAATTTATTGAATAGTTATATGATGTATTTTATTACTATTTAAAACTCTATATTTTATTGAAGAACATTCCTCTTTTTAATTTATTTTTAATTAGGGGGAGAAGAATTATAATAGGTTTAGAAGTTATTACATTTTATTTTTTACTGATAACAAAACTCATTGATAATAAATATAAATTTATGTGACAAATAACTTAATGTATTATAGTAGAGTCTCTCTTATATTTTTCTTGTAAACACTTACAAAGTCACAAAATGATCCTAGTGGTCTAATATCAATTGATCCTAATGTCTTGATACTAACTAAAAATATCAGTGAAAGAAACTATAGAACCATTTAAAGGGAACTTGGTGATATAATACCAACTAAAATCTTCCATGATATTTTATTACTTCAAAACACTAGTTTAAAATCCTCTGACTAGTCTTCTAAATCCTCATCCATCTAGTCCAACCAGATCATTTGTATGACTTATCACCTAAAATTAACACACACAAAATATACACAAGAACTATGGTACTCATGATGTGTTATAGAAACAATATTAACAGGTATCTACCAACATTGTTCTTATGATAAACCATAATATATAATGTGTGTATGTATAAAAAATATACAGACAACATTTAAGCATATGACATGGGTTATCATGTGCTCACCAATAACCATGATACCCGACCTCACCTATTTTGGCAATTGTCAGTGGAAAGAGTTATACTACATAAAAACTAATCCATGAACTAATTTTTAATGGAGAGGATCAATTATATATTTTCAATCACAACTCCATCACTTAGGGTAGAGTCTCATTCCAAACCTCGATCACATTTCCTATATCTTCTCATAACACAACCCTTAATCAGAGCACCAAAAGATGTCGAGCATGCCTATTTTAATGCTATAAGATAAAAAATAGAGGAGGGATTATATAACCAAAATATGGGGATAATATACTCATAATATTATATCATGCATTAACAAGAAAATAATTGAAGCAAAATAACAAATCATAGTAAGTGTAAATATTTACAACCAATAACCAACCATTAATAGTATAGAGTATCAACATTCTATAATAAAATGATTCAAATTATAAATATATATTTATAAAGCATTTTTTTTTCTTATTATGTTGACCCAAAAACAAATTAAATTAATGAAAAATTAAAAGTGGAATTAACTATAAAACCTTAGATCCCAGTTCAGATAATCTCTCATATTCTTATCAAGCTAACCCAACCCAATATCATGTATAACCTGTCACCGAAAAGTATAACATAAATATCTTTATGGGAACCAGGTTTCCTATGATGTGTGTATGAAAAAAATATAACTAGGGAAAAACCAATGGGGTTATTTTGATATACCATAGTATAATGTTTGTGTGTTAAATTAAAATAAACAGATAACATGAAAGTATAAGTGTAAGGTCTTCTTGTGCTAACCGGGACACCACAACACATAAAATCACATGTTATGGCCATTTCCTATAGATAAATCCATCTCATGTAACCAGAAATTCAATAAACCCAACTATTATGTGAAGGGCTAATAAAAAAGGCATGATCAACTCCCTATCACTCAGGGTAGGGTCTCATACGACATCCCAACCTCATGTGCCATATCAGCTCATACCACCATCCTCCTACTCAGAGTGAAGTCTCATAAAACATCTTGTGCCATGTCGCATGCCTCAATATTTTCAGTTCGGATGGGGATCCATACCTCACCACATTCCTCATCACACATCATATCCTCTAACTCGAAGTGAGGTCTCAGGATGACATGAAGTTCTTAGAAGGATCAGTTTCCTCAACTGAGAAGGGGGTTTGAATAAGTAGAGGTTATTTTTTATAACTTAATTTTAATGGAAATAAATATCTATGAATTGTTAGAGGTTTATACACTAAAAATACAAATTTTTCATCCTCACATGATCATAAAGGAATAAAAGAACAAGTAACAGTCACATTTTACCCTGTTTATATCCAATGTGGAATCCAACTTTCTTTTATGATATGTTTTCCCCTATATCTATGGATTATCTTCACTATAAATACAAGTGAGTTATAATTAAAATCATTCTTGTGGAATTACACCACTCACAGTAGTAGTCACACCCAACATCACATATTTATGCTACAATATAATTATATTAACAAAATATGAAGAATGACATTAAATAAATCAAGTTTCATTAGTAAATAATTATAAATAAATGTTTCCATAAGCCTTAAAAATACCTGGAAAATATTCTCCCTCATTGTATACATGAATTAAACTCTAAAATTAATCTTACAATCAAATAAAATCCACTAAAACCATGAGATTAATTGGCTGTTGATACATGAATATCCATCCATGGCTGAAGATTCTTCTTCTTGTTTTTTCATAATTATTTAAAATTTATCTCAAAAATAACAAGTGATACTGCTAAAAAATTTATTCTCAAAATTATTTACCCTAGAATCAATGGTTCATATTAAATCCAATGATGTTTTCATTCACCAAATCTTTCCATGTGTCATAATAGTTAACAAATTCATTAATAATCTAAATAAATCCTCCCAAAATAATCCCATAAAACATCATCCCAAAAATTGAATTACTATATTCATGATTAAAATTTAGGGTTCATGACATAAATATTATTTTCATAGAATCATGAATCACCATAATTAATTTATATAATATATTTTAATGGATCATATTCCTCTATCTCATGAAAATTTAAGACAAGGATTAATAAGTCATGATGTAAAATGATTTATTACAAAAAACCAAAATATTTCTCCAAAACATCTTACCAATGACTCACATTGTGAATTTATATTCACAATGAGAAACATTTTTTCATATTCTAGTGAAAAACACCGAATTAAACTCACAACATGAAGCCTTATTTCACATCCTAAAACATATTGCTACAACTTGTTTTTTTTTGGAAAATCAAAAAAGCACCTGATAGAATTATGAAGCTCTAGTTAATGATATATAAGAATTCAAATAAAATAAATCACTATTTTAATTAGAGATAAATAAAAAAATATGGTTGTTAATAAATAAAATAAACTGTAATCACCAATAGAAATGGGATATTCAAATGTCTTCCCAAAAATCCATAAGTCAATGGGTTTCGTCAATATCCCTCTTAGATTTTTTGACAACAACATGAATCATCTTGAATTAGAATGACTCGACATACCAATCATAAAATCATTTTTAATATCATTGATACGTATCCTACCGCCTCACTCTTGGATAAGGAATTATTTTTGAGATATTTCTATCTATTGGGGACAAGAATGTTTAGGATTAGTGATTCAAATGAATTTAATTATTAATCTCACCACCACTAACACCCCCACCTCATTATAGACAGTCTTAATGATAAATTTTTTAATCCAAGTGATTCAAATGAATATGTTTTCCATGACCCCCCTCTAACTTACACTCTCCCTATCTGCATAATTGTTTTTCCATTTAGACATATAACCAAATGGCCCATAGTGGGGTCTCAAAGAAATAAAATTGCATGTGTAATGATAAGGATGGACATGTAATTTCATCCTTAACTTTAAAAAACTATATGATGGCGTATATTTTGTAAATATATAAACAATATTATTTTTATTCAAATAATGACAAGTAAAATTTCACCGAAATCCAACTACTATTTAGTAATATGATATAGAATGTCAATATATTAAGATAAAGAATGTTGAATGATATTTTTAGAGAAATGAATTACACATTGATTATCATAAAGAATATTTAATAGTCTCTAAGCATAAACCCAAAAAACTAAAATTTGTAACAACATCCATAACACCTTATTAACTACATGGTTGGTTTATAAATTCTCTAATTCATCCAAAATAAGCATCACAAAATTTTTCTTATTACTATACCTGTTTTAACACCAAAAGAATTTACTAATAGATTTAATACAGAATGCATGAAAAAATGAGCCTCTATAAAGCACCAAATTGTAATAACCTATCCTATGAACATACATTTTCCACCTCAATGAGTTAAATTTTGGAAAATGACATACACAATTGCATTCAGCAATATATTTAGAGTTTGATAATAAAAACTTATTTTTTAGTGAATAGTAACATACCCTTGGGAATAGTAACATACCCTAATGAATTGTATTAATGAATTGTAATGAATAGTAATTTTCCGGAAAATATAGAATCTTTTTCCATGAAAGTATTAATACAATTTTTACATCTTATAAATGAATAAATGACCATAGTATAACGATTGGAATTTTTGTAAGTCATAAATATTTTAATTATAATTTTATGATTTCATTAATAATATAAAAAGAAAATATATTTTCAAAAAAATTTAATCATAAATTGATATTTTATAGTCTTGCAGTTTTAAGAGAATTTTATGAGACCTTGATTAATTTTTCATGGTGTTAAAAAATGAGTTATATTTTTAAAGTTATTTTTTGGAATAAATTAATATTGTATTTAAAAATTAAATTAAAAAATATTTCATAAAATATTTTCTAAAAATGGATTTAAAATTTTAATTCTAAACTTTGAAAAATGGTTGGGGTTAATTTTTCTGATTTTTATAAAATACTTGAATTTTTCGTGAATAGTAAAAATACAGTTTTGAGATTTCTATTTGTTTAATGACCTCATACTAGTGTAATATTTAATATAAAATTATGGAAGACTTTTTTTAACAAAAATATGGTATTAGGTGTCCCTTGTGTCCAATACCTTGAGAAAACACCATGGGCAGGTCCATGATTTTGAAAAAACCAATAATAAGGTGTCCTTGGAAATTAATAAAAAAATCCCTCTCTTTTACTATAAATACCAACTAATAAATTAATTTTCGATCATTAAAAACTAATAATCCTTAAATATATGGTAGTTTCACCTTCCTTATAGTTCTACAAACGTGTCCTCAATCCCCCAAGGTCCCAACCTTTACGTTTTAAGAGATATTATACAAGGTAAGGGAATTATCAACTTCCCTTTTCCATTCATGTTTTCTTTTCTATTGTATGTATTTCATGTTTATATAGCATGTTATTATTTCAATTTTATTATATCCCTATACTATATTCTCAGTCTTTTATTAATGGGTGACCCCCATCCCCTCTTTTTTTAATTTTTTCTAAACAATGTTGCATAGCTGTTATGTGGCATAATTTTTGACTCAAAATTTCTCTTTTTCGAGAGATCTTATAAAGTTATTAACATTTAATTTAAATTTTATCGTGTTGGGATATGTAAATTAATATTCCCAGTACATTCCATATTATGTAATAATGATAAAAACCTCTTTTTCTAACAATAAATTATTTATGAATTTTTAAGTGGTGCTTTTATGCTACTGAATTGTTTGTAAGGGATTTCTCAACTTTTCTTTTATTTTGAGTACCTTTCTCTTATTTTTCTTTCATCAAACCATTTTAATGAATTTTTTTGATAAATATAGTACCCTAAATGTACTATATTTTTTTTAGAATGTAATAATTCATCATTATCTCTCCTTTCCCCTTCTTCTATTCCATAAAAGAAAACACCATCTCAGATGTGTTAATTAATCACATTCAATGAGGAATAATTTTCAATTACTATTAACATCATTAATTATGGTAATGAAAACATTATTATGATTGAACCAGGAAAAAATATATGAATTATATCATTTTAATTTTCTGGAATCTTATTTTAGACATAATATTAATTTATAAATTACAATGAGTTCATTGGGATCAAGAACCACCAATTAACCCAAAAAAATATCGTTAAAGTTTTATATAATGATTCACCGTCACACCCAATAAAAAAATTAATTTTATAAACTTGTAATCATATATATGTTATAAAATAGAATACATCTTCTATTAGAGAAAACTATTCCCAAACACATGTTTATCCTTACATGTATAAAAGTAAATCTTTCATGAATACCAATGAAGAATACACTCCCAAAAAATAAAATTGAACCGCTGAAACCCATCGAGAAGGATATGAATGGACTTAATAATGATATAATAATTCAATTAAATAAATAATAGGTTATGGATATATTAATTAATTACTTTAATTTGGTTATCCATTAAACTATGATCAAGTGAAGAACACTATCGGACTTAAGGTAAATGTTTCCTCATCTCACATCTATTATTTTGAGATATTACTTATTCCCTACTATTACTTGTGTATGGAGTATTTATACATCCCATTGATGTATCATATAATGAATATATTTATTTTCATGGTATTAAATTTATAATTTTATGATAAATAATTTTGGGTCATACAATTCGATTGATTACAACGTGGTAAGGGATTTCTACCCGAACCTCCATTTTCATTCGGGTTACACTTATTCTCTACTTACCTAAATGAAATTATTATATATTTTTATTTAATACTCATATACTATATGATAATGTTCTCAATGTTTTTACCAACCAAAATCCTTCTTTATTTATGGATATTTTCATGTTTTAAAAAGATCTTTAAAATATTCTTCTCGAAATAGAAGCCCGATTCAAGGGAACTTATAAAATTATTACCTATTTTGAAGTGATCTATATAATATATTTTGAGAAATATTAATCTTTCTAAAATCATCCATTTTTATATTAAAAAGATATATTGGTTCATTTATGGTTTTATGGATGAAATCTCACCATTACACATTAAAATCGCTTTAATGAATTCTATAAACCACAAAAAAAATGTTTTAATTACAAATGTTATTTAAAAAAACTCTTTACATGATTTAACATCAGCAAGACATCATTTATGCATCAATTGTGTTATCAATTTTCTTACCTTTACTCTACGAGGATTTACATGTTTTAAACCATATTTATGACAAATTAAAATGATTTTCCAAAAGATATCATATATCCAAAGAAAAATGTATTTTTCTCTCCTCACATTAACTATTATGAGATATATATATTATTCACCATGTATTTCATTCGCATGGTGTATCTAATTCAGATTTTTATATCATATCAACAGTCCCCTTATTCTCATGACACACTAAGGGATTATGATTTGAATGTTTCACGGTGGTATGTGACACTTTGGATTTTTAAGGAATATTTCCTAAAAAATTGTCAATTGTATCATTTAAAAGTATCTTTATTTATATCAATATACTTTAATGAATATTTTATTTCATTGGGGTTTATCTCCTAAAATATAATCTACATAATATGTTCTTAGGGGTTTCTTATTATTTATAAGGGGGATGTTCTATCTTGATAACATCAAACATATTGCTTCTAATGGTTAGTGTTTATGTTTAATGAATGGGGAATGTTATTTACATTTCATATTTTAGTATTAAAAATAATGTATATTATGTTTATGTTTATCCTCATTCATAATTGGAATTCATTGGACATTGTAAGTGTCATTTATGGCCCGCTATAACCCTGGAGTGCATCAGTAGGTTTCATGAGACAAAATATGAGCTTCGCACGAGGCCTTGAGAAAATGCATATTTATGGTCTTGGCAGGAGGCCTTGAAAGTATGGTTATGATGTCCCGTATTTGGAATTCCTTCATTTTGAAACTATTAATTGAATGTTCATTTGTTTTTTCAACTAGTATAGTAATCATAATTATGTGTTATTATGTGAATATTTACTCAACTCATATTCCTGCCATATTATATTCAAGTTTATTTTTAAAGGCTTGTGTTTTATGTTATTAACTATCCCTAATGTTTATGTTTATGATATATTATGTTGTATTTATTAGCATAATTGAACATCTAAGATCACCTATTTATTATGTTTTATTTTTTTAATACATGAAAAGGTTTCTTATGAATTACTTGTTGGGATAAACATTGTGTTGTGTATGTCCCCAATAAAACTTATATTGTGTATTAATTTGGAGTTTGTAATATTGAACCTATATATGTATGTAGTTTTACAGAAATACTAAACTACTCGGTCACATGGGATTTTATTCCTTGTAATCATGCCAATATTTTAAAATAAATATCCGACATCGGGCATTAGTGGTCGGGGCATTATAGTTGGTATCAGAGAAAATTTCATAGAAAACATGGAAACTAAATTTAGAAAAAGTAGATTAGGGAACAAAAACCTATAATATACTTTGAGGATAAACATACAAGAACTTCCTATAATTTTTGTAAGTAATATATTTCGTGGATATTTCTATAAAATACATCCATATATGGATACTAAAAGTGGACCTTGTTCTGGAACAGATGTAACTTGGAGTGACAACACGGAAAAAGAGTTTCTGGCATGACTCGGGGTATCCTGGTACACAACAATTAGACTTAATTCCCACCTTGTTGGACACTCTTGGGGGATTTTCATTAAACAATTCACATTTTATTTACAAACCATTACGATGAAATTTAATTTAATTTTTTCCTCAAAGCAACCGTGTATATGATTATAGATTATTAATGGATAGGATTTCAATTTATTCTAAGTACTTTTCTATATTTAGAATATACATTATGATTCATAGTCTCATCTAGTGTATGGCATTATAGTGAAATTTCACCTAGCTGACTGAATGAAATCATCATCAATGCAGATAATGAAAATTGTAATAAAGATCCTATCTCTTATGGTCTTAACCGAATGTTTCAACGGAAGATTTTATCCTATATAACCTCATCATATAAAGAAATGGCATCATCTGTTATTGGGTATGTAAATAATTCTGTGATTCCTAGGTATTTTAAGGGAATAAAAACAAGAAGAGGACAATGATGAAAAATAAGGATAAAGGTAATAAGGGAAATAAGGGGTCCCCCATATTTGAAAACTGTGGAAAGAATCACTCTACAAAATGCATGGAGGGAATGAGTGTTTGTTATAATTTTAAAGTAAAAGGACATGAAGTTAATTATTTCATGTGTACAAAAAAGGATTCCAATGTAAGATGCTTCAACTGAAAGGATATGAGACACTATATGAATCAATGTCCCAAACATCAAAATAATATACCTCAAATGATGATTATGGATAATGCTCATGTTATGATGTTTCCACTGATGTAGTAGACTGATTAGTATTCCTTGTCAAGAGTCATGTCATTTAAATATTTTTGTCAGTAATGTATTAATTATAATAATTATGGAATATAAAAGGATTTTACTACAATACAATTTCATTAAGGATTTGAAACCATATGTTTAATGGTACAAAAAAAAGATATTTAGTGGAAGATGAATTTTTTGGAAAACGCATGATTGAGGGAAACATAACACTTAATATATATCTGATGTAAAGATAATGATGAATTAATGTTTATTTCGAATATGTACTGACTACCTTAAAACAGATTAATGACTTCTCAAGATGTGTTCTATGTTATAATCGATGGATTTTACAAAACATTTGTATTTAAGAAATATATCCTATAACATGTATCTTACATATGGAATTTTAAAGAATGAATGTTTCGAAGATGGTTTTTATATTAATTCATGTTATTACTATATTCAAAAAGGAGACATGATGATGTTATTCAAATTTTTTGAATGTGAAAATTTAGACCTTCATCATGTTGATTAAGGGTTAATGATAAGTTCATAATGGATATTCAAAGATCTTCAATCTAAAATATGTAATCATTACATTTTGTAATGTTTAAAAATTTCGGAAATGGTTTTAGTTGATCATTTTATGTGATTTTATAGGTTAATGTATTACTTCATTATATGTTTTATCCTATGCTATGTGACAATGTATATATAGTTAAATGTTCAATAAAAGGCTGAGTCTATAAAAAAAAATGTATATTAATAATCGTATAGAGTGAAATAAGTCCTCAACTCAAAGAAAAGAGTCCAATTTTTTTTATTATCACAATATTTAATAATAGATAATTTTTTACGGCTGTTTATAGTTTTTTTGTACCCATAATTCACGTGGACATGATCTCTATCACATTCCATCAGAACATGATAGTTAAATTTTTATTCCATGACCAGGTATTGAATTCCAAATAATGTCACCCAATTTGAAGGAATAATTTTTTTGACCTCCTCATTTCTAGTAAAACATTTTTAGGAGGATAGTTTATTAACCCCACTTCGGATATGTGTTTCCCACAAGGTAATTTTCAAGCATAAACCATTAACATTTGAAGTGAATTTTTGAATTTCAAGGACATAATTAAGTTGATGGATGAATATTGTTACTCACAACAAATTTACAGATAGATTTAATACAGATTTCATGAAACAATGAGTCTCTACAAAGAACCACCTTGTTATAAACTATCTAGTAATTCAACCATTATGATTTTTTTTTCAAAAAAATGACATGTACAGTTGCATTTAGTAAGACATTTAGAGTCTGATAATACAAAAATAAGTTTTGGTGAATAGTAACATACCCTTATGAATAGTAACATAACCTTTTGAATAGTACTATTACTCATGGGCATAATAATTAATAGTAAGTTGGCCAAAAAATAGAAACTTCATCCATGTGTGTATAAATACAATTAAGACATATTTTAAGGGATAAAATGATCGTAGTATAATTATTAGTATTTTAGTAAGTCATAAATATTTTAAATATTATTTTATGATTTATTTAATAATATAAAATGGAAATTTATTTACATAAAATGTAATCATAAATTTTTATTCTATTTTACTATGGTTATAAAGGAATTTGTCGAGACCTTGAATAATATTTCGAGGTGTTATAAAACAAGTTATCGTTTTAAAGTGTTTTTTTGAATAAAATATGATTTTATTTAAAATCAAAATTTAAAATATTTTGAATATTATTTTCAAAAAAATTGATTTTCATTTTTAATTCTAGACGTCGAAAAACAGTTGGGGTTAATTTTATTGATTTTTCATAAATACATGAATTTTTCATGAATAAAAAATATAAAATTATGAGTTTTTAGTATGTTTAATGTCCTCATAATTAGGTAATTGTTAATATAAACTTATGAAATAATTTTTGACATTAAAATTTAATATACGGCATCCCAAGTGGAAAATACCATGGGAAGGCCCATGGTTTTGAAAAACCCACTAATGAGGTACTCTGTGAAATTACAAAACAAACTCCCTCTCATTTACTGTAAATACCCAATAATACCTTCAATTTAATTCAATAAGAACTCAAAATCCAAGAATATATAGTTTATTTACCTCTCTAGGAGTCCTCATATAGTGTCCTCAGGACCCCAAGGTCCCAACATTCATTTTTTTGAAGTTACTCTACAAGGTAAGGGAACTCTTATATTTTCTTTTCCATTCAAGTTACCTTTAATTTGGCATGTATTTCAAATTTCCATACCAAGTTATTATTTCCAATTAATTTTGTAATTATACTATATTACCATCATTTATTAATTTATGGCTCATGTTCCCTCTCTATTTAATGTTTTCTATAACCATGTTGCATTGCTGTTGTGCTGCAGAATCTTCATCTCAAAATCTCTCTCTTTTTCAAGCACTCTTACTATGTTATTTTATATTAATTTATATTGGATTATGTTGGGATATTTCATTCCATATCCCATTTCAATATTTATTATGTAATAATGATTAAATAAACCTTTCTATCTTCAAAATATTTTTTTAATTTGTAAGTGATGTTGTTATGTTGTTGAATTTCTTTTAGGGATTTCTCCGCTTTCCTTTTATTTCGAGTTCCTTTAATTTATTTTTATTTTCTCAACTGATTTCCTAAAAATGTTATGATATCTGAAGTACCATACATGTACAATAATTTTTTTGATAATTTAATAATTCATCATCATCTCTTCTTTCCCTGTATTCTATACTTGAAATGAACACACCATCCAATATGTGTTAATTTATCACATTTAAGGACAATGAGTTTTCTAATTTAATTAACATATTTAATTATCATCATGAAACCATTTTTATGGTAGAATCAGAATAAAATATATGTATTAGAACTTATTTAATGTTCAATACTCTTCTTTCAGACATGATAGTAATTTATAAATTAAAATGAGTTTGTTATGACCAAGAACCCCCAATTAACCTAAACAATTATCGTTAATGTTTTATATATTGATTCCCCTTAACTCCCAATAACCTAATGAATTTTATAACCATTTAATTTTATGGTTGATTAAAAATAAAATAAAACTAATATTCTAGATAACAATTCTCATATTACATGTTTATCCCTACATGTATATAAGTAAACCGGTCATGAATACCAAGGAAGAAAACGCTCCCAAAAAATATTATTGGACCACTTAAACCCATAGAGAAGGCCATGTATGAACTTAATATGTTTATAATAAGTTAATTAAATAAATAATTGGTCATTTAAATATCAATTATTGAATTTAATTTGGTTATCTAGGAAACTATGTTAAGGTAAAGAACACCATCGAACTTAATGTAATGGTTTCCTCATCTCACTTCCATTTTTTGACATATTTATTATTCAAAACAATTACATGTGTATGGTTTATGTATACTAAACATTGATGTATAATATAATTAATATATTTATTTAAATGTAATTAAATGTAACATCTAATTATTATTTGTTATTGGGCATACAAAAATATTGATTACAAAGTGGTAAGGGATTTCTACCTTAACATCCATTTTCATTCGAGTTACTCGTATTCTATACAAACCTAAATGATATTATTCTTTATTCTAATTTAGTACTCATAATGTTATGATAATGTTATATTAATTTTTAATAAATAGAATACTTATTTAATTTATGGGTATTTTCATGTGTTAAAAGGATCTTTCAAAAATTCTTCACAAAATACTAGCCTGATTTGAGGGAACATATAAAATTCATGACTATTTTGATGTTCATTTCGTAATATGTTTTAAGAAATATTATATTTCTAATATAAAATTTTTAATAGGACAAATCAACTTTGGTTGATTTCTAGTTTAATTAATACAACCATGCCTTTTCATTTTAAAATCTCTTTAATGAATTCTATAAACTACACAAAAATGTTTTAATTATAATGCTACTTTAGAAACACTTTTAACATGATTTCACTTTAGAGGGAAATAATTTATGACAAAAATTTAATCTCAGTGTCCTTCCATTTTTCTACGATATAAATTTTTGAAAACCTAATTTATGAATAATTCATATGATTTTCCAAAATCAATCTTCTTTCCGAAGAAAAATGGATTTTCTCCCCTAACTTCAACTTTTATTAGATATATGAAATGATTACCACTTGTTACTTTCATGTGGTGCATATAATTCCCCTTAGTATACCATATCATTTGTATCATTATTATCAAGATTTTATAAGGGAGTATGATTTGAATGTTTCATGGTGGTATGGGACACTTTGGAATGATTAAGGAATATTTCCTCATGAATTTTTCAATGGTCACATTTAAAAAAATATTTATTTTTGTAAAAATACATTTATAGATATTTATTTCATATTGGGTTATCACATATGATATCATTTACCAAATATGTTAATGAAGGATATAAGATTATTTTGAATGTGGATGTTCTATTTCGATTCCATTCACCACATTGCTCGGAATGGTTAGTGTTTCTATTTAATTATCAGGGAATATTATTTACATTAAATATATTTTTTTTCAATAAGAATGTATATGTTGTTTATGATTATCCTTGCTGATAAGAGGAATTTATTGGGCATTGTATGTGTGTGGTGGGGCTCGCTAAAGCCTATCGGTGAATCATTAGGTCTCATAAGATAAACAATGGTCTTGGCATGAGACATTGACAAAATGAATATTTATGGCCTTGACATGAGGTCTTGACAATATGGTTATGAGGTCTATTATTACACATTACCTTATTAAGAGACTAGTACTTGAATTATCATGTGGTTTTTTGACTAGTATAATACACATGATTATGTTTTATTATGGAATTATTAACTCATCGTCTATTTATTCCATGTTATGTTCAGGATTATTTTTAAAGTCATGTGATTTTAGTTATTCACCTTGCCTAATGTTTATTTTTATGATATCAGCCACTGTATTTATTACCCTTACTGAGAATCAAAGATCACCCATTTCATGTGTTTCATATTTTTAGGATGTGAATAAGTTTATTATGAATGAACTATAGGGATAAACATATATTTTTGGATATTACCAATAATCCTTATAAGATTTATATATTTTCTAGTTGTAACATTGAACCAATGTATGTATCTAGTTTTCAAAACTACTAAACTACTATGTCCTTTTAAATTAGATTCCTTATAATCCTGACAATGTATTAAACTAATGAAACGACTACAGGTTTCAGGTGTCGGGGTGTTTGACTAGTTAACTCAACCATCACCAAAAAATAACACACCACATCTAGTGGATATATGATCTGTACATTTTCTTGTATAATATATATCATGTTATTAAGACTATATAGATTTCTATACATGTATCGAAAGAGTCATAAAACTTTATTCCCTTCTAATATATAAGAAATATTTTTTTTCACATCATGTTTGCCTCCGTTTGTTCAGTTTAATTATAATAACATAGGCTCACCTCATATGTAATGTCATCTCACAATGTAGTGAGATGCCATAGGCTTACAATTATAATTCTGAATTTCTATTGTTCATCCTTATTTCCCTATTCATATTTTATCAACATTATACCAAATTATATAAGTGTAGTGAAATATTTTGATTCATTCATTCCAAACATTACGAATATATCATTTTCATATGATTATATTTAAATAATGACATATTCAAAGTTATTTTCAAATTTTAATCCCAACGATATAGATTTGTTCCTACATGATAGATATTTCAAACTATTTCTTCAAATATATTGTGAATCCCACACACAAGAAACTATTTCTAATAGTAAAAATTATATCATACACATATATGATGACCATTATAGTTTTAGAGAAATATTTCTTCAAGTACAATTTTCTATCAAAAGTGCCTTTAGAAAACCCCATATTTAAAAAATAGTCATAAAATTTAGAATATCAAACCTGTTGAGCTTATTTTAATACATGAAATTATTTCTTCAATATGAAAACCCTTCCTCCATAATTTTTGAGGATGAAACCTTCTGGTTGTCTAATAATGAATTCTTCTTCCGGGTCACTATTCAGAAGCAATGAGTTTACATCTATTTGACATACCATGTAATGATTCTGAGATACTAATACTAAGTGAATTTTTATTATCTCATGTCTAATAATTAAAAAAAATATTCTCAATGTACATTAATTATATTTGAGAATATTATTTTCAATGAACTCTTGATGTTTTCCATGTTGCATCACCAGTCTCATTCTTTTTTTAATAAAAAATCTATTTTTGACAAATCAAATTTTTAGTTTTCATTATAGGTACAAGTTACCAAAATAAGTTATTCCCAATTTTATTTAGTTATTAATTCATATATTTTACACATTAAATATATCCAATAGCTTCAAAAACCATCTTATTATCATAATGTGATATAATAGTTTTTTTAGTCTTTACTCATAGTCTTTTTCTAGTCTAAACTATATAATTATTTTTCAAATGATGTTATCAATTTTAGTACGTTTAGTTAACAACTAAAAATGATTCTTATCATGACCAGAACATTTTTTACCATCATTTTATCATTTTTAATTAACATCACCAAATTTCGGATTGATTTTAGAAACTTTTTGTTTATCATTTTCTTCAAAAAGGTGATTGTTATTTTCATTATAAAACTAAAACATTGTTTGAATATGATAAATTAATTTTACTATATTTTCATAAATCATCAAATCCAAAAACACGTTATTATAATAAAATATCTTATTCCAACATCTATATACATTCCCATAAGATATAAAGCATATACAAACTAATTGTCAACATATTATTTTAACTTTATCATGATGTTTCCTTTGATTTTATTATAATAAGAATATACAATGACATTGGAATTTTTTTATTATAGTATTATTTTTTGTATGACATATCATAGGGTGAATCATGTGTCCCAGATCATAAAAGGATTCTATTTTGAATATGTACCATAGTTCACAATTCTTATCAACAAATTTATTCTAAAACATTATTCTCAGCAAATATGGATTTTCTCATTTCCATAATACTAATTTTTTTTTACAAAAAAACCATTCTGTTGTATTGTATATGTTGTTCTATAATGTTACATAATTTAATTTTTTGTAAGATAAATTTCAAATATGTCACTTTTTTATTACTTCCCTTTTTTAGATCAGTTTTTTGATACACAAACCAAACTTTTTTTATCTAAACTATGATAAATTTTAAACATCCTAATACACATGGACATGTTTGTAATGAAATGAACATTTTTCATCCAAGTAAATTAATATATAAAATTAATGAAATAATTATAACCTCATGTTTATTTCTCTCTCTTAGGACAAAAAATATCTATGTTTACTAAACCCAATAGTCTTGTAGAAGTAATATCTACCTTCTTATGAGTCTTCTAAGTCATATTACCCTTCTAACACGTTCCACATATTCTATATTGATATCCATTCAGTTTGGGAATATCACTCACTACTTCATGCTTTAAAATATTCATTAGGAATATCTGGTCAAGATTATCATGTATTCTATTGCATATCATGTTACCATCTTTTCTGATTATATAATATTTATTTAAAGAATTATAAATCAAGATAAAATTCCATTTTTTCTTCTTCCTCGAGTTTTTTTCCAAATGTATACATTTATTCATTCATAAATTTTTATTTAATGTTAACTCATGTCAATTGTCACAATGTAGTATAACAGTAATAATTTTGCGTTTTATCCTTTAAATTTAAATAACATCAAATCAATTGAAATTATCATTCAAAAATTGAGCTGATTTAATTCCTTTGATTTTCAAGGATGTGTCGTTTCCAAGTATTTCTACACCTCCTCTACATTTCTTAATGTTCTTAATAATTTTAGCATCACCAATCATGTGGGAGTAACACCCACTATCATGTATCAATGCATTTTTAATCACACATGATTTAAAAGAAATTTATACAAAGCCTGAATTTTCATCATTTAAAACTTAAATAGATTTACCTTTATATTTGAGAGTTTATTGACAAGGAAATATTATAATGAATTTATTTTTTCTATATCCATTTTGATTGAAACATCCACATAACTCTTAAATACAATCAAACATGTTTTTTTATTTGAACTTATAGCCACTTTCCATCTTCATATTCCTTTTTCCAGAATCTACATCCTTACCATTTGAACTATGCCATCAGGATTCAATCCTTCCCCTAGGTAATGTAATGTTATAAAAATGTTTATGATTTATGTCTAAACATACTATAATTGTAGAAATAAAACTAAAATCTGATATATGTTTTTAAAATGAAGTTGTATCTATAAATTATTTGTCCATAATTTTAAAACATCTCAATTGTTCAAGTCTGACATCATCTATGATTAGTAAAAGAAAATTCATTAAAGTTCCTCCTTCAATTAGGTACTTTTTCATGCAATGTTTCTCAATTTTTTACTCTATATTTAACCATATTTAATATTTAAACCTACATTGTTTGTGGTAAAAGTTTTGGAATCAAAATTTTCAAATTTGTATTTTACTTGAATTTTTCATCATCTATAGAGGATCAACTCTTGACATAAATCGACATTTTTTATGTAATTATTGATCTTTTTCTATTCTCTATAAGCTTTGAGACATTTTAATTATTCTATAGATAATTATTCATACTTTATAGTGGGTTTTTATCCTTGATCTGTTATCGTCTTCTATTATGTGGTTTCTTTCACCCATGGTTTTATAATTTCAGCTACAAGATCTATCTCTATTTTAACTTTCATTCCTTTTAAATCAATCTGAATAATTTTGCTATAGAAAAATTTCTTCTTTTCGTAATTGGTGACGGTGTGTTGGACTCACCTATTTTTGATAATCCCAAATCATGTTTAAATATTGATCATGATATATTACACCATTTTCTAACCTTTTTTAATCTGTATTTATATTGTTTATCCTGAACAAATTATTTTCTTAGTCTCTTGACTTTATTGCATCAGCTTACAATTTACATTTACCTAAATATATGTACACTATTAAATGCTACTAGTAAGAGCCTTCTATTCAAGGTCACCGTTATAGCTCACTATTACTATAGGTAACTGATCCTAGAAGGTTACTGTTGAATATCTACTGTCACTGATATAAGCTACTGGTACAAGGTTACAATCACAAGTCTACCATTGATCTGCTTATCAAATCTCACAGACAAAGAGTCACCATCACAATGTCACTGCTATGACAAGGTTTCTGTTAGAAGTTCTCTCTTAAAAGATCACTGTTTGAAGTTCACTACTGTGACAAGGCTTCTATTGAGATATTCACTATCAAAGTCTACAGTTGGACATTTCTACCATTAGTAGAAAAGCTACCACTAGACAACCCCAACTATCGAGATAGTCGACTGTTGTTGAAAGTCTTCTGATGGAAATATTCCACTGTTAATGAAATTACCTGTTGAGATAATTCTACCAGTGGAAAGGTCACTGTTGCATTATTCTGATGTTACAGACCTACCGTTGAAGTCCACTGATGAGGATCTACTGTTAAATAGAGTAACAACTACTGTTACAAGATATCCACTAACACAATGTCCACCGTTACAAGCCTACAGACAGAGAGCCTACCGATGAAGCTCACAGTTTAATAGCCTACCATTGACGTTCACATTTGAAGAGACTACCATTGAAGTCTACCGTGTGACATGCATCTACTACCAAGGTAAGGACATTATATTATTTATTTTACAACTTTTCTTTACACTATCATAATCGTAATTTCTGGATAGATTAATTCACTTAACATTATCTTATGATATTTTCACTCATATTAGGAAATAGTATGATGTACGTGGAAGACCACACATGGGTGAAACATTTCTCTTGTTGGCCCCTGCTGAACAAATTGAAAAAAGTTGTATATATATAAATGATTAGAGACAGACATCAACACAAGAGATATATAATATATTTAATATACATAATAGAGACACATACAACACCAAAAATACAAGAAAGAAGAAGAACACTCGAGCATGTATTCTAAAGAACAGAGAGCTTCATGAAGATCTATTGAGAGAACCTTTTTCATGCTGTAGTGGGGTGATAAAAAGAGCTTTAAACTGAAGAAGTTGAACATATCTACATCTGGAAGTCAGAACCTAAAAGTTGCGACACACTGTTTTAGAGGCAACTTGATGATAAGGACCAAAACTTCAATTTTTTCATTCCAACGAGTCCAGGGCTGATCTGCAAAACTAAAGAGAAATCTAAACCTATCCCCACTATCCTAACCTCTACTATGTATATGTATTTTACATTTGTGAGAAGTGTGTCTATGTTAGACACACTGAATCTTGTTCTTGAACTGAGGGATACTGAAAATCCCCATACCAAAATTTCTTTACATTTGTTTCTCACGCATAATTGTGGAAAAATCCTAGTGTGGATTAGTAGTTTATTTTTTTACCACGTATAACTATGGTAGAGGTTTCAAAACCTAGAATTTTTTTGGAAACTGTTGTAAAGCCCGATACAGGATACGTATCACTTTTTAATAAAATTTCATGGGTTCAGGTGATCACCAAGTGGAGAAGACTAGGTATTGACATAAGACTGAACCTCTTGTTTAAATTGTTGTGTTCATCTTTCCATTACTCATTTTTACATTTATCTATTGTGATTATATTATAAAAGACATAAATCTGTTTTTACATTCACTCTGATAGTTAGTTCTGGTTAGTGTGTATATATGATTCATTTAGTAAACTTGATTCAAAGGTGGAATTAGTTCTCATACCGATTCAACTGAGGATTAATCAACCTTTGAGAAACATGTTGAACAATAAGTCACTTATATCTCTACTGCCTTAATTGACTGGGCCTTTTTAATTTTGATGATTTTAATCCTAAAATTTTTTAATAGAAATTTTAATTGCAAATCAATTCACCCCCCTCTTGAGTATCCACTCCGACCAACATTTGGTATCAGAGGACACATTGTTATTTATAAAAAGTTTTCAAAAACTATGTTTTTTAAACTGTGATTTTAGTTTTATCTTCAAGATTTTAAATTTCTGTTAGTTATAAATTTTATCACATTAATATATTTTCTAAAATCTAGTTATGGACAATAGACTAGAATGTGCTGCTATTAACATTCCACCTTTCCATAATTGTGTGAATTATGCTCAATGGAAAATTAAAATGAAAATTCATTTGAAATGTATTTGTTTTGATATTTGGTCTTCTATATAATAAGAATATATGATCCCCAAGACTACTAGATCTACAGGGGATGATGCTACAAAGTTTGACTATAATAATAACAATAAAGCTATGAATGCCATTTACTGTTCTTTAGGAGATGATGAATTTAACCGAATTTCTGCATGTAAAATAGCTCATGAAATCATGGACACCTTGGTTGTTTCTCATGAAGGAAAAAACAACTTGAAGGAAATGAAATGAAATACTAATACTATTAAATATGATAATTTTAAGATGAGACCTGATGAACCAATTTCTGACATGTAGCTCAGGTTTAATGATATTGTCAAAAAAATGAGTTCACTAGGAAAAGCTAATCCAGAGAAGGAGGAGATCATGAGAATATTTAGATGTTTACCAGACAGATGGAGAGGCACATTTGTGTCTATCCGACAGTCATGTGACATCAACAAGCTACCTGTTAAGGAGTTGATTGGTAAACTAATGATGTGTGAAGAATAAATGAAGTTGAACAAAGAATAACATGATGAACCCAAGAGAAAATCTGTGGAATTCAAGTCTACTGCTTCAAAGAGGACAGACAAGGAGAAAATACATGTACCTACTGAAATTCAACCAGTAAAGATTCAGATTTAGGCAATGATGAGGAAATGGCTCAAATATCCATGAGAATTAAGAAGTTCTATATGAAGAAGAAGTTTTTCAGAAAACCAAACTAAAAGGGTAAGTATGATCAACAAGGTAAGTTGAAGAAGGATTGGAAGAAATCTGATAAAGAAGATGATATAGTCTGCTATGAATGGAAAAGGAAAGGACACATCAAGGCTGACTAATCAAGTTAAAATTCAAAAAGAAATATGATTATAATGACAAGAAGTACAAGAAATCCATGAAAGAAACCTGGAGTGCTTCGAAAAACAACACAAGTGAATCATAATCTACTGATTCTGAAAAGAATCATGCCAACAAGTGCTTCATGACTAACATATCTGAGGTACCTTTCTCCCCTATTCTAAATGATTATTATTCTGGAAATAATAGTGATTCAGATAATGATGAAAATATGTCTATAGATGAACTGTTTGAATATTGCAATATGATAGAAGATACTTTCCATGAACTAAAAGATAAATATAAATCATTGAAGAAACAACATGCCTTGACTAGTAATGTTAAAACAGATCTAAGTGTAGAAAAAGAAAATAATTCTCAACTGTTGAAAGAGAACACTCAACTTAAATTATCTAATGAAAATTTAAGAAAGGATACTGAGAAGTTCACTGCTGGTAGGGATACCTTGACACAATTTCTAGGAAAACATATTGCTCCTAAATATACAACTGGTCTAGGATATCACCCTGGACAGAAACAAATTATCAAAACCAAATTTTTTCAAAAATATGGAAAGTTCACAGCTAGTTATGGACCATAATTTGGGAAACAATTTTCTAAAGGACCTAACATAGTATTTATGTATAAAAATATGTTTTTTGATTTTAGAAAACCTATAAAGAAAATATGGGTTCCTAATGTTTTACAGGATAACCATTATGGACCCAGGAAGATATGGGTACCAAAATTACTGCATGTTTAATCTGTTTTGTAGGGAATTTGTTTAATGAGTTCCTATAATAATCTATGGTACATGGAAAGTTGATGTTCAAGACATATGACAAGATAATATTTTTTCATCAAGAGTCTAATTAATGTTTATGGTGGGAATGTCACCTTTGGTGACAATGCAAAAGGAAAAACCATCGGCTTAGGCCATATTGGTAACCCTGATACAATAATAATATCTAAATTACTTTTTGTTGATGGATTAAAGTATAATTTACTTATCATATCTCAATTATGTGATGATGGATTTAATGTTAAATTTGAAAATGATTCATGCAATGTTTTTAATTCAAAAAATGATTTAGTTTTCACAGCATGCAGAAATGAGAATGTATACATTTTTGATTTAAATTCCTTAGCCAAAAAAATGTTTCCTGCTTAAATGATTTTCATTAAGAGTCTTGGTTGTTGCAAAGAAGGTTAGGACACTATAATTTGCACTCACTTAGGATGCTATCTAATAAATGTTTAGTTAGAGACTTACATAAATTATAATTCCCAATTGATAAAGTGTGTAATCCATGTCAAATGGAAAAAAACACAAAGTTTATTTCAAACCAAAGAATGAAGTTTCAACTTCTCAACCACTTGAGTTGGTTCACATGGATTTGATTGGACCATCAAGAGATTAAAGTTTAAATGGGAAGCACTTTCTTTATGATCTTATAGATGAATTTTCTAGGTATACTTGGGTATACTTTCTAGATCACAAACATGAAGCTTGTTCCTATTATGTCAAATATTCCAAGTCTGTAGAAAACCTTAGTGGACATAAGATAAATACCCTGAGAAGTGATCACAGACATGAGTTTGAGAATCATGAGTTTAAATCATACTACTCACACAATAGATATAGTCACAAATTTTCTTCCCCTAGGACACCTCAACAAAATGGAGTTGTAGAAAGAAGAAATAGGACCCTTCAAAAAATTTCTAGGACAATGCTTAATGAGTATTACATTCCTGTGTATTTTTTGGGCTGAAGCTATAAATTCAGCTTGTTATTTGATCGACAGAGTTTTAGTTAGAACTGTTCTAAAAAGGAACCCTTATGAACTTTGGAATAATAGGAAGCCTAAGTTTAATTACTTTAGTGTTTTTGGTTTCAAAGGATTTATTCTTAATACTAATGATTACCTTGACAGATTTTCTCCAAAAAGTGATGAAGGAATTTTCCTAGGTTACTCTATCTCAAGTAAAGCCTATAGAGTGTTCAATAAGAAAACCAAATGTGTGGAAGAATCATTTCATGTCAAATTCGATGAGACTGATCCACATGAGACTAAAACAACTCTTGAAAAGAATAAGGAAGATATTTCAAATATGAACTTTAATGATAAGGATAGTGAATCCAATGTAAAATTATCCAGTTCTGTAAATTTTCTAGAATCTGCACCTACCGATTCTGAACCAATAGACAACAATGAGGAATCTAGTTCAAACATTCCTAGAGGTATTAGGACTCTCAAGAATCATCATCTAGATACTGTTGTAGGCTATTTAAATAGAGGAACACAAACTAGAGCTTCTTTAAGAATTCAGGTTGAACAACAAGATTTTCTTTCACATCTTTAACCCATAAATATTAATGATACTATCAATGATGAATTTTGGGTAATGGCTATGCAAGAAGAACTAAATCAGTTTGAAAGAAACAAATTTTGTGAGTTAGTGGAAAGACCTAAGGACACTTTGACCATAGGCACTAAATTGGTGTTTAGGAACAAAGTTGATGTGTCTAGGAATATAGTTAGAAATAAAGCTAGGCTAGTTGCACAAGGATATAGTCAAGAAGAAGGAATAGACTATGAGGAAAACTTTTCACGTGTAGCTAGACTAGAAGCTATTAGGATACTACTTGCATATACAGCTCATCTGAATTTCAAACTTTATCAAATGGCTGTTAAAAGTGAATCTCTAAATGGGTATATAGTTGAGGATGTATTTGTTGAAAAACCTCCTGGTTTTACAAATCCCCATTTTTCCAATCATGTTTTTAACTATCAAAAGAATTATATGGCTTAAAACAGGCTCCAAGAGCATGGTATGATAGGGAAAAACTGTTTTCTTGTTAAAAAAGGTTAAACCAAAGGGATAACTAATCCTACTCTTTTCGTTAAATGGATTTCTAAAGATGTTTTGATAGTATAAATTTATGTGGATGATATTATTTTTGAATCTTCTATAAATTCATTATGTATTGATTTTTAAAAAATGATGAAAAATTTGTTTGAAATGAGTTTAATGGGAGAACTCAAATTTTTCCTTGGATTTCAGTTCGTTCAAAATAAAAATGGAATTGTTTTGAATCAAAGTAAATATATTAAGGATCATTTAAAACGTTTTTCTTTGGATGGTAGTAAAAGTAGTGACACACCTATGAGTACCACTTGTATGTTGGATACTGATGAATCTAGAGAACCAGTGGTTCAAACCAACTACCGAGTTATGATAGGGAGTCTACGCTATATTACATCTAGTAGACCTGACATCATGTTTAGTGTATGAAAGTGTTCTCTCTTTCAAGGAAATCCAAAATAATCTCATTTAAGTATTGTAAAAAGGATTTTTAAATATCTCAAACATACTCTCAACTTATGATTATTTTATCCAAAAGGACAATCATTTGATTTGTTGAGTTATTCTGATGCTAATTTTGCTGGTTGAAAGTTATATAGAAAAAGAACATCTGGGACATGTCACATTTTAGGCAACTCAATAGTATCTTGGTATAGTAAGAAGCAGAAATCTGTTGCATTATCCACTATTGAAGTTGAGTACATAGCTGCTGGTAGTTATTGTGCTCAAATTCCTTGGATGAAACACACATTACTAGACTATGGATATCAATTCAAACATTTCTCTATAAAGTGTGTCAGTACAAGTGCTATTAAAATTTCCCAAAATCCAGTATCTCATGCTAGGACAAAGCATATTGATGTGAGACATCACTTTTTGAGGGATCATTATCAAAAGGGTGATATCACTCTTGAATTCATTGTCACTGAACATCTATTGGCTGATATATTCACAAATCCATTGAATTCTGAGAGGATAAATTACATCAAACATGAGATATGTATGATTAAATTTAGCATAGTAGACCACACTGTTAGACCTCATGGTTTGAACTCACTGTTAGACCTCACCATTGGACCACACATTCAGACCTCACCATTGAACCTCACGATTGAATGTCACCATTGGACCTCACCGTTGGACCTCACCGTTGAACATCACCATCAGACCTCACCGTTGGACCTCACTGTTGGACCTCACTATTGGACCTCACCGTTGGACCTCACAGTCAGACCTCACTATTAGACATAACAGTTTGACCTCACTGATAAACCTCACTATTGAATATCACTAGTGTACCTCACTGGTACATCTCACTGTTGGATACCTCGTTGTTTGTCATTATTTTTGTGGGAATCTGAACTTTTTTTATTCCTATTCATTATTTCTATTTTTTTATCCCTAAATGATAAAACTAATGGCTACGAAAAAATCTCAATCCACCTTCCTCCCTCAAACTTGAACCATGATCTCGAAATCTCTAAACCCTAAATCTTCATCTGAACCCTCAAACCTCCTTCAATCTCCATGACCAGAACCAAGTGACCCCCGACTGTCAATAAAGATGCGCCAAGGCCAAAGAGAAATAGATCCAAATCCAGTGGCACCAGTAATATCCCAATGAGACCTATCAACATGCATCTGACCAAGAGAGAAATCTTTGCTGAGAAGGAATTAAGTGAAGAATGGTTGTTGTCGAGAAAGTCATTAGTGCTGAAAGAACTAGATGCCCAAGGATGGACCGAATGTTTTGACAACAACAATGGACTATACTACCCGAAGGATGAAAAATAATTCTATGAATATATGAGTTTTGAGGAGGAATATTATATGCATATTCTAATATCCAGAGTCAATGGAAATGAAGTCTACTTCTCGTCTGCTGAGTGGGATGTATGTTTGAGAGTTCCTCATGAAGGAGTATATGGTTACTACATTGGAGTAACTCCTCCAGGAAATAATGTTTTTGAGTATGAAAAAGCTCTGTAAGAACTGAAAGGAAATGGAAAATCAAGTAAGATCATTGCATATGAGAGGAATTGAGAAGACATGATTTTGTTCAAATTCATTCAGCATGTAATTAGTCCCAGGAGAGGAGATTTTGTAGTGTTCAAGTGCCAGAACATATTCCTGATGTACTTGCTGAAGCATGGAAAGAAGATTAACCTATGTAGGATACTGATGGAACAATTGGAGGATATGACTAAGGAAATCTCAAAGTCCAATGCCCTATTCCATTCCAAGATAATTTCAATAATTCTAATGGTAAATGGTGTGGCTGGAAATCAAGAAGAGATGATAGTGAAAAAAAACATTGTTTGTATCTTCAAGGTTATTTGAAAATTTATGAAAATTAGCTAGAATCCCTAGAAGAAGGTATGGTTGAATGATGAAGGAATGGTATATGAAAAGTTTGACCCTACTACACACCCATCTTGGACAAAAGACAAGAGAGATCCAGCCCTAAAGCCTGATGATCCAGAACAAGCTTATTCAGATGAGGAGGAGGAAGCTGAAGGTGCTGTGGACCCTAAAAGAGAAAACACTCCCATTAATGATGGGAGTGATCCTGATTTTCCTAACAGTATTGTAAGGACTGTCGCTTTCGGAGCATCTATCCCTCCAAAAGAACTGCCAAGAAGAGAGACTATTCAGAAGGACATCGATACTGAGACCACTGAAGAAGAAGAAGCATCTCAGAATATTGTCAAGGACACCTCTGAAGAGGATGAGTCTATCGGGTAAGATCATTCTTCCCATGAGACAGAGGAGATTGTGATAATAATGAAGGTAAGGAGGCTGTTGATGAAGCTGATGATGAGGAAAGTGAAGAAAAAGAGCTCAGTTTGAGCCCCCTGATAGAAAATATAGACAAGACAGTGTCTGATCAGGAAGAAGGAGTGGCATCTACTGCCCATGATATGGATTCCATCAATGACTCAGTGAAGGATGAGACTCGCCCCACTGGTGAACCAATATAGAAAACTGTTGTTGAATCTATTGGAGTTTCAGAGGAGGCTGTGGAGTTACATAGAGAAGAAAAAGTAGAGGAGAATACTCAGTAGAGAGATCTAAGTGAGGGGGAGCATCTTGGTTTAGTTTCTGTGTTGTATGACATAGAGGGTTTGTCATCAGATCCAGGGTACATGGTACTTGGACTAAATTATAAAGATTCTAATGAGGAAGACCAACCTCAAAGGGATTCTGTTATCCTACCTGAAATTATTCCAGTAGTTTTGGAAGATAATTTGGCAACCAAGGAGGACCATGAGTCCTTAATGTTTGAACTGAAAGAGGCCCTGATAGAATCAATGGAATATTTGAAGAATAGCCTTGTTGAAGAGCTGAGGAAAGTGGAGCATTCCCTAGATTTATCTCTGGGATGTGCTGTGTCTCGTCCAGTGAATGAAACGCTGAATGAGATTAAACTGTGCCATACTCAAATTGAATGTTGGATAGGAGATATGGTTGCTCTGAGACAATCAGTTGCTTCATTGACTGCCATTAGCAGTTCTCAATACCAATTGAAAGGTTAGATTCAATATATCAAATAGGTAGTAAATTAGTTTGTGGAAGTTTTTAAGGATTTTAAGACATTAGTCAAAGAACACTTGAATAATCAGGATGCACTTGTTCAGAAGGTGATTTGTAATTTGACTCAGTATTTCAAAGAGACATTATCTTTCTCAGTCAAACCCCATCCATCAACTAGCACCTCCGTGAACATTGACAAGATCAGAAATGTGATCGAGGATGAGCTTGCTAAGGCCAGTACCGGTAGCACCTCTGATTCTCAGCTACTTTCTACCACTAGGGAAGTCAACAGTTTTGTTCGGGAACACTTGAGAGCAGCTACTATTACTCAGGAAGCCATTAAGAATAAGTTTATCTCTTACATTGATAAGATCTATACCAAGAAACAAATGACCAACCACTTCAAACTTTTGATAGAGAATATGATGTGGCCTCTACTGACTCAGGCATTCAACGAGAAGGCCATCAAACTGAGAGAATTGACCCCTACATTGGATAAATTTTTTGAGAATAAAGATGATATGTTATCTCCTATAGAAAGAGGAGGAATCATTATTATGGATTTTACAAACCTTATTCTACCCTTTCTCCATGTGGATTTTACCCCTATTATCATACCTCCTGCCTCACTTACATCTCAAGACAGTGGTTCATCCACGATGTATCCTGCTGATGCTATCAGAATCCTTACTCCATTAAACCAGACAAAAATATATCTATTATATCATTTTTAATTTTCTGGAATCTTATTTTAGACATAATATTAATTTATAAATTACAATGAGTTCATTGTGATCAAGAACCACCAATTAACCCAAAAAAATGTAGTTAATGTTTTATATAATGATTCACCATCACACCCAATAACAAAATTATTTTTATAAACTTGTAATCATATATATGATAAAAAATAGAATACATCTTCTATTACAGAAAACTATTCCCAAAACACATGTTTATCCTTACATGTATAAAAGTAAATCGGTCGTGAATTCCAATGAACAAAACACTCCCAAAAAATAAAATTGAACCGCTGAAACCCATCGAGAAGGATATGAATGGACTTAATAATGATATAATAATTCAATTAAATAAATAATAGGTTATGGATATATTAATTAATGACTTTAATTTGGTTATCCGGTAAACTATGATCAAGTGAAGAACACTATCGGACTTAAGGTAAGGGTTTCCTCATCTCGCATCTATTTTTGTGAGATATTACTTATTGCCTACTATTACTTGTGTATGGAGTATGTATACTTCCCATTGATGTATCATATAATGAATATAATTGTTTTCATGTTATTAAATTTATAATTTTATGATTAATAATTTTGGTTCATACAATTCGATTGATTACAACGTGGTAAGGGATTTCTACCCAAAACTCCATTTTCATTTGGGTTACACTTATTCTCTACTTACCTAAATGAAATTATTATATATTTTTATTTAATACTCATATACTATATGATAATGTTCAAAATGTTTTTACCAACCAAAATCCTTCTTTATTTATGGATATTGTCATGTTTTAAAAAGATCTTTAGAAAATTCTTCTCTAAATAGAAGCCTGATTCAAGGGAACTTATAAAATTACTACCTATTTTGAAGTGATCTATATAATATATTTTAAGAAATATTTATCTTTCTAAAATCATCCATTTTTATATTAAAAAGATATCTTGGTTCATTTATGGTTTTATGGATGAAATCTCACCTTTACACATTAAAATCTCTTTAATGAAATCTATAAACCACCCTAAAATGTTTTAATTACAAATGTTATTTAAAAAAAACTCTTTACATGATTTAACATCAGAAAGACATCATTTATGCATCAAATGTGTTATCAATTTTCTTCCCTTTACTCTACGAGGATTTACATGTTTTAGACCATATTTATGACAAATTAAAATGTTTTTCCAAAAGATATCATCTATCCAAAGAAAAATGTATTTTTCTCTCCTCACTTTAACTATTATGAGATATATGTATTATTCACCATGTATTTCTTTCACGTGGTGTACCTAATTCAGATTTTTATATCATATCAACAGTCCCCTTATTCTCATGACACACTAAGTGATTATGATTTGAATGTTTCACGGTGGTATGTGACACTTTGAATTTTTTAAGGAATTTTTCCTAAAAAATTGTCAATGGTATCATTTAAAAGAATATTTATTTATATCAACATAGTTTAATGAATATATAATTTCATAGAGGTTTATCTCCTACAATATAATCTACATAATATGTTTTTAGGGGTTTCTTGTTATTTAGAAGGGGGGTGTTCTGTCTTGATATCATTAAACATATTGCTCCTAATAGTTAGTGTTTATGTTTAATGAATGGGGAAAGTTATTTACATTTCACATATTAGTATTAAAAATAATGTATATTATGTTTATGTTTATCCTCATTCATAATTGGAATTCATTGGACATAGTAGGTGTCATTTATGGCCCGCTATAACCCTAGAGTCCATCAGTAGGGTTCATGAGACAAAATATGCGCTTGGCACGAGGCCTTGAGAAAACGCATATTTATGGTCTTAGCACGAGGCCTTGAAAGTATGGTTATGATGTCCCGTATTTGGAATTCCTTCATTGTGAAACTATTAATTGAATGTTCATGTGTTTTTTCAACTAGTAGAATAATCATAATTATGTTTTATTATTTGAATATTTACTCAACTCATATTCCTTCCATATTATGTTAAAGTTTATTTTTAAAGGCTTGTGTTTTATGTTATTCACTATCCCTAATGTTTATGTTTATGATATATTATGTTGTATTTATTACAATAATTGTACATCTAAGATCACCCATTTATTATGTTTTATTTTTTTAATACTTGAAGTGGTTTCTTATGAATTACCTGTTGGGAAAAACATAGTGTTGTGTATGTTCCCAATAAAACTTGTATTTTGTATTAATTTGGAGTTTGTAATATTGAACCTATATATGTATGTAGTTTTACAGAAATACTAAACTACTTGGTTACTTGGGATTTGATTCCTTGTAATCATGCTAATATTTTAAAATAAAGATCCGACATCGGGCATTAGTGGTCGGGGCATTATAGTTGGTATCAGAGAAAATTTCGTAGAAAACATGGAAAATAAATTTAGAAAATGTAGATTAGGGAACAAAAACCTATAATATACTTTGAGGATAAACATACAAGAACTTCCTATAATTTTTGTAAATAATATATTATGTGGATCTTTCTATAAAATACGTCCCTATATGGATACTAAAAGTGGACCTTGTTCTGGAACAGATGTAACTTGGAGTGACAACACGAAAAAAGAGTTTCGGGCATGACACGGGGTATCCAGGTACACAACAATGAGACTTAATGTGCACCTGGTTGAACACTCTTGGGGGATTTTCTTTGGTCAATTCACATTTTATTTATAAACCATTACGAAGAAATTTAATTTAATTTTTTCCTCAATGAAACTGTGTATTTGATTACAGATTAGTAATGGGTAGGATTTCAATTTATTCTATGTACTTTTCTATATTTAGAATATACATTATGATTCATAGTCTAATCTTGTGTATGACATTATAGAGAAATGTCACCTAGATGACTGAATGAAATCATCATCAATGTAGATAATAAAAATTGTAATAAGGATCATATATCTTATGGTCTTAACCTAATGTTTCAAAGGAAGATTTTATCCTACATAAACTCATCATATAAAGAAATGGAATCATCTTTTATTGGGTATGTAAATAATTCTCTCATTCCTAGGTATTTTAAGGGAATCAAAACAAGAAGAGGACAATGGTGAAAAATAAGGATAAATGTAATAAGGGAAATAAGGGTTCCTTCATATTTGAAAACTATGGAAAGAATCACTCTACCAAATGCATGGAGGGAATGAGTGTTTGTTATAATTGTAAAGTAAAAGGACATGAAGTTAATTATTTCATGTGTACGAAAAAGTATTCCAATGTAAGATGCTTCAACTGCAAGGATATGAGACACTATATGAATCAATGTCCCAAACATCAAAATAATATACCTCAAATGATGATTATGGATAATGATCATGTTATGATGTTTCCACTGATGTAGTATACTGATTAGTATTCCTTTTCAAGAGTCATGTCATTTCAATATTTTTGTCAGTAATGTATTAATTATAATAATTATGGAATATAAAAGGATTTTACTATAATACAATTTCATTAAGGATTTGAAACCATGTGTTTAATGGTACAAAAAAGATATTTAGTGGAAGATGAACGTTTTGGAAAACGCACGATCGAGGGAAAAATAACACTTAATATATATCTTATGTAAAGATAATGATGAATTAATTTTTATTTCGAATATGTATTGACTACCTTAAAATAGATTAATGACTTCTCGAGATGTGTTCTATGTTATAATCTATGGAGTTTACAATACATTTGTATTTAACAAATATATCCAATAACATGTATCTTACATTTGGAATTTTAAATAATGAATGTTTCCAAGATGGTTTTTATATTAATTTATGTTATTACCATATTCAAAAAGGAGACATGATGATGTTATTCAAATTTTTTGAATGTGGAAATTTAGACCTCCGTCATTTTGATTAAGGGATAATGATAAGTTCATCATGGATATTCAAAGATCTTCAATCTAAAATATGTAATCATTACATTTTGTAATGTTTAGAAATTTAGGAAATGGTTTTAGTTTATCATTTTATGTGATTTTATAGGTTAATGTATTACTTCATTATATGTTTTATCCTATGATGTGTGACGATGTATATATAGTTAAATGTTCAATAAAAGGCTGAGTTTGTAAAAAAAAATGTATATTAATAATCTTATAGAGTGAAATAAGTCCTCAACTCAAAGAAAAGAGTCCAATTTTTTTTATCACAATATTTAATAATAGTGAATTTTTTACGGCTGTTTATGGTTTTTTGTACCCATAATTCATGTGGACATGATCTATACCACATTCCATCAGAACATGATAGTTAAATTTTTATTCCATGACCAGGTTTTGAATTCCTAATAATTTCACCGAATTTGAAGGAATAATTTTTTTGTTGACCTCCTCATTTCTAGTAACACTTTTTTAGGAGGATATTTTTTTAACCCCACTTCGGATATGGGTTTCCAACAAGGAAATTTTCAAGCATAAAACATTAACATTCGATGTGCAGTTTTGAATTTCGAGGACATAATTAAGTTGATGGACGAATATTGTTACTCACAAAAAATTTACAAATAGATTTAATATAGAGTTCATGAAACAATGAGTCTCTACAAAGAACCACCATGTCATAACCTATCTAGTAATTCACCCTCTATGAATTTTATTTCAAAAAAATGACATGTACAGTTGCATTTAGTAAGACATTTAGAGTTTGATAATACAAAAATAAGTTTTGGTGAATAGTAACATACCCTTAAGAATAGTAACATACCCTTATGAATAGTACTATTACTCATGGGCATAATAATTAATATTAAGTTGGACAAAAAATAGAAACTTCATCCATGTGTGTATAAATACAATTATGACATATTTTAAGTGATAAAATGATCGAAGTATACTTATTAGTATTTTAGTAAGCCATAAATATTTTAAATATTATTTTATGATTTATTTAATAATATAAAATGGAAATTTATTTACATTAAATGTAATCATAAATTTTTATTTTATTTTACTATGGTTATAAGGGAATTTTTTGAGACCTTGAATAATATTTCAAGGTGTTATAAAACGAGTTATAGTTTTAAAGTTTTTTATTGAATAAAATATGATTTTATTTAAAAAATAACTTTAAAATATTTTTAAGATTATTTTCAAAAAAAATTATTTTAATTTTTATTTCTAGACGTCGAAAAACAGTTGGGGTTAACTTTTAGTATTTTTCATAAATACATGAATTTTTCATGAATAGAAATTATACAATTATGAGTTTTTAGTATGTTTAATGTCCTCATAATTAGGTAATTTTTAATATAAAATTATGAAATAATTTTTAACATTAAAATTTGATATACGGCATCCCAAGTGGAAAATACTATGGGAAAGCCCATGGTTTTGAAAAACCCACTAATGAGGTACTATTTGAAGTTACCAAAAAAAACTCCCTCTCATTTACTGTAAATACCCAATAATACCTTCGATTTAATTAAATAAAAACTTAACGTCCTAGAATATATAGTTTTTTTACCACTCTAGGAGTCCTCATATGGTGTCCTCATGACCCCAAGGTCCCAACATTCATTTTTTTGAAGTTACTCTACAAGGTAAGGGAACTCTCATCTTTTCTTTTCCATTCATGTTAACTTTTATTTGACTTGTATTTCAAATTTCCATACCAAGTTATTATTTACAATTTATTTTGTAATTATACTATATTAACATCATTTATTAATGTATAGCTCATGTTCCCTATCTATTTAATGTTTTCTATAACCATGTTGCATAGCTGTTTTGCTGCAGAATCTTCATCTCAAAATCTCTCTCTTTTTCAAGCACTCTTATTATGTTATTTTATATTAATTTATATTGGATTATGTTGGGATATTTCATTCCATATAACATTTCATTATTTATTAGATAATAATGATTAAATAACCCTTTATATCATCAAAATATTTTTTGAATTTTTATGTGATGTTGTTATGCTGTTGAATTTCATTTAGGGATTTCTCCGCTTTCCTTTTATTTTGAGTTCCTTTAATTTCTTTTTATTTTCTCACCAGATTTTATCAAAATGTTATGATAACTGAAGTACCATACATGTAGAATAATTTTTTTGATAATGTAATAATTCATCATCATCTCTTCTTTCCCTTTATTCTATACTTGAAATGAAAACACCATCGAATATGTGTTAATTTATCACATTTAAGGACAATTAGTTTTCTAATTCAATTAACAACTTTAATTATCATCATGAAACCATTTTTATGGTTGAAACAGAATAAAATATATTTATTAGAACTTATTTAATTTTCAATACTCTTCTTTCAGACATGATAGTAATTTATAAATTAAAATGAGTTTGTTGTGACCAAGAACCCCCAATTAACATAAACAAATATCATTATTTTTTTATATATTGATTCCCCTTAACTCCCAATAACCTAATTAATTTTATAACCATGTAATTTTATGGTTGATTAAAAATAAAATAAAACAAATATTCTAGATTACAATTCTCATATTACATGTTTATCCTTACATGTATATAAGTACACCGGTCATGAATACTAAGGAAGAAAATGCTCCCAAAATATATTATTGGACCACTTAAACCCATCGAGAAGGCCATGTATGAACATAATATGTTTATAATAAGATAATTAAATAAATAATTGGTCATTTAAATTTAAATTACTGAACTTAATTTGGTTATCCAGGACACTAAGTTAAAGTAAAGAACACCATCGAACTTAGTGTAATGGTTTCCTCATCTCACTTCCATTTTTTGACATATTTATTATTCAAAACTATTACTTGTGTATGGTTTATGTATACTATACATTGATGTATAATATAATTAATATATTTATTTACATGTAATTCAATGTAACATCTAATGTTTATTAGTTATTGGGCATACAAATCTATTGATTACAATGTGGTAAGGGATTTCTACCATAACATCCATTTTCCTTCGGGTTACTCGTATTCTATACAAACCTAAATGAAATTATTATTTATTCTACTTTAGTACTCATAATGTTATGATATTGTTATATTAATTTTTAATCAATAGAATTCTTCTTTAATTTATGGCTATTTTCATGTGTTAAAAGGATCTTTCAAAATTTCTTCACAAAATACTAGCCTGATTTGAGGGAACATATAAAATTCATGACTATTTTGAAGTTCATTTCGTAATATGTTTTAAGAAATATTATATTTCTTATATAAAAATTTTTAATAGGACAAATCAACTTTGGTTGATTTCTAGTTTTATTAATACAACCATGCCTTTGCGTTTTAAAATCTCTTTAATGAATTCTATAAACTACACTAAAATGTTTTAATTATAATGCTACATTAGAAACACTTTTAACACGATTTCACTTTAGTTGGAAATAATTTATGAAAAAAATTTAATCTTAGTGTCCTTCCATTTTTCTAGGAAATAAATTTTTTAAAACCAAATTTATGAAGAATTCATATGATTTTCCAAAATAAATCTTCTTTCCAGAGAAAAATGGATTTTCTCCCCTTACTTCAACTTTTATTAGATATATGACATGTTCACCACTTGTTCCTTTCATTTGGTGAATAAAATTCCCCTTAGTATACCATATCATGTGTATCCTTATCATCAATATTTTCTATGGGAGTATGATTTAAATGTTTCATGGTGGTATGGGACACTTTGGAATGAATAAGGAATATTTCTTCAAGAATTTTTCAATGGTCACATTTAAAAGAATATTTATTTTTGTAAAAATACTTTTATGGATATTTTATTTCATATTGGTTTATCACATATGATATCATTTACCAAATATGTTAATGAAGGATATCAGATTATTTTGAATGTGGATGTTCTATCTCGATTCCATTCACCACATTGCTCTGAATGGTTAGTGTTTCTATTTAATTATCATGGAATATTATTTACATTAAATATATTTTTTTCAATAAGAATGTATATGTTGTTTATGATTATCCTTGCTGATAATAGGAATTTATTAGACATTGTAAGTGTGTGTTGGGGCTCACTATAGCCTATCGGTGAATTAGTAGGTCTGATGAGATACACAATGGTCTTGGCATGATACATTGAGAAAATGGATATTTATGGCCTTGACATGAGGCCTTGACGATATGGTTTTGAGGTCCCTTATTACACATTCCCTTATTAGTACTTGAATTATCATGTGGTTTTTTGACTAGTATAATACACATGATTATGTTTTATTATGGAAATATTTACTCATCTTCTATTCCTTCCATGTTATGTTCACGATTATTTTTAAAGGCATGTGATTTTAGTTATTCACCTTGCCTAATGTTTATTTTTATGATATCATCCACTGTATTTCTTACCCTTACTAAGAATAGAAGTTCACCCATTTCTTGTGTTTCATATTTTCAGGATGTGAATAAGTTTATTATGAATGAACTGTAGGGATAAACTTATATTTGTGGATATTACCAATAAGACTTATAAGATTTATATATTTTCTAGTTGTAACATTGAACCAATGTATGTATCATGTTTTCAAAACTACTTAACTACTATGTCCTTTTGAATTTGATTCCTTATAATCCTGAACATGTATTAAACTAAGGAAACGACTACAGGTTTCAGGGGTCGGGCTGTTTGACCAGTTAACTCAACCACCCCCAAAAAATAACACACCACATCTAGTGGATATATGATCTTTACATTTTCTTGTCTAATATGTATCATGTTATTAAGACTATATAGATCTTTTATACATGTATCGAAAGAGTCATAAAACTTTATTCCCTTCCAATATATAAAAAATATTTTTTTTCACATCATGTTTGCCTCTGTTTGTTTAGTTTAATTATAATAACATAGGCTCACCTCATATTTAATGTCTTATCATGATGTAGTGAGATGCAATAGGCTTCCAATTATAATTTTGAATTTCTGTTGTTCATCATAATTTCCCTATTCATATTTTATCAACATTGTACAAAATTATATAATTGTAGTGAAATATTTTGAATCATTCATTCCAAACATTACCAATATATCATTTTGATATGTTTCTATTTTAATAATGATATATTCAAAGTTATTTTCAAATTTTAATCCCAACGATATAGATTTGTTCCCACATGATAGATATTTCAAACTATTTCTTCATATCTATTGCGAATCCCACACAAAAGAAACTATTTTTAATAGTAAAAATTATAACATACACATATATTATGACCATTATAGTTTTAGAGAAATATTTCGTTAATTACAATTTTCCATCAAAAGTGCCTTTTTAAAACCCAATATTTCAAAAATAGTCATAAAATTTAGAATATAAAACCCATTGAGCATATTTTAATCCATGAGATTATTTCTTCAATATGAAAACCCTTCCTCCATAATTTTCTAGGATGAAACCATCGGGTTGTCTAATAATGAATTATTCTTCTCGGGCACTATTCAGAAGCATTGAGTTTACATCTATTTGATATACCATGTAATGATTCTGAGATACTAATACTAAGTGCATTTTTATTATCTCAAGTCTAATAATTAAAAACAATATTCTCAATGTACATTAATTCTAGTTGAGAATATTATTTTCAAAGAAGTCTTGATTTTTTCCACGTTACTTCACCAGTCTCATTCTTTTTTGAATAAAAAAATCTATTTTTGACAAATCAAATTTTTAGTTTTCATTATAAGTACAAGTTACCAAAAAATGTTATTCCCAATTTTGTTTAGTTATTAATTCATATATTTTACACATTAAACATATCCAGTAGCTTAAACAACCATCTTATTATCATAATGTGATATAATAGTTGTTTAAGACTTTACTCATAGCCTCTTTCTAGTCTTAACTATATAATTATTTTTCAAATGATGTTATCAATTTTAGTATGTTTAGTTAACAACTAAAACTGATTCTTATCAAGACCAGAACATTTTTTATCATCATTATATCATTTTTAATAAACATCACCAAATTTCGGATTGATTTTAGAGGCTTTTTGTTTATTATTTTTTTCAAAAATAAGATTGTTATTTTCATTATAAAACTAAAACATTGTTTGAATATGATAAATTAATTTTACTATATTTTCATAAATCATAAAATCTAAAAACTCGTTATTTTATTAAAATATCTTCTTCCAACATCTATATACATTCCCATTAAATATAAAGCATCTACAAACTAATTGTCAACCTATTATTTTAACTTTATCATGATGTTTCCTTTGATTTAATTATAATAAGGACATAGAATGACATTGGAAATTTTTTATTATAGTATTATTTTTTTTATGACATATCATACGGTGAATCATGTGTCCCAGATCATAAAAGACTTCTATTTTGAATATGTACCACAGTTCACAATTCTTGTCAACAAATTTATTCGAAAACATTATTCTCAGCCAATATGAATTTTCTCATTTCCATAATACTAAAAAAATTTTACATAAAACTATTATGTTGTATTGTATATGTTGTTCTATAATGTTACATAATTTCATTTTTTATAAGATAAATTTAAAATATGTCTCTTTTTTATTACTTCCCATTTTTAGATCAGTTTTTTGATACACAAACCAAACTATTTTTTATCTAAACTATGATAAACTTTAAACATCCTAATACACATGGACATGTTTGTAATGAAATAAATTTTTTTCATCCAAGTAAATTAATATATAAAATTAATGAAATAAATATAACCTCATGTTTATTTCTCTCTCTTAGGACAAAAAATATCTATGTTGACTAAACCCAATAGTCTTGTAGAAGTAATATCTACCTTCTTATGAGTCTTCTAAGTCATATTACCCTTCTAACATGTTCCACATATTCTATATTGATCTCTATTCAGTTTGGGAATATTACTCACTACTTCATGCTTGAAAATATTCATTAGGAATATTTGGTCAAGATTATCATGTATTCTATTCCATATCATGTTACCATCTTTTCTGATTATATAATATTTATTTAAAGAATTATAAATCAAAAATAAATTTCCATTTTTTCTTCTACCTCGAGTTTTTTTCCAAACGTTTACATTTATTCATTCATAAAAATTTATTTAATGTTAACTCATGTCAATTGTCACAATGTAGTATAACACTAAAATTTTTGTCTTTTATCCTTTAAATTTAAATAACATCAAAACAATTGAAATTGTCATTCAAAAATTGTGCTGATTTAATTCCTTTTATTTTAAAGGATGTGTCTTTTCCAAGTATTTCAACACCTCCTCTACATTTCTCAATGTTCTTAATAATTTTAGCATCACCAATCATGTGGGAGTAACATCCACTATCATGTATCAGTACATTTTTCATCACACATGATTTAAAAGAAATATATACGAATCCTGACTTTTCATCATTTGAAACTTAAATAGATTTCCCTTTAAATTTGAGAGTGTATTGACAAGGAAATATTATAATGAATTTATTTTATCTATATCCATTTTGATCGCAAATTCCACATACCTCTTAAATACAATCAAACATGTTTTTTGATTTGAACTTATAGCCACTTTCCATCATCATCTTGCTTTTTCCAGAATCTACATCCTTAACATTTGAACTATGCTATCAGGATTCAAGCCTTCCCCTAGGTAAAGAAATGTTATACAAAAATATTTATGAATTATGTCTAAACATACAACAATTTTAGAAATAAAACTAAAATATGATATATGTTTTTTAAAATGAATTTGTATCTATAAATTATTTGTCCATAATTTTAAAACATCTCAACTGTTCAAGTCTGACATCATCTATGATTAGTAAAAAAAGATTCATTAAAGATCCTCCTTCAATTAGGTACTTTTGCATGTAATGTTTCTCAATTTTTTACTCTATATTTAACCATAATGAATATTTAAACCTACATTGTTTGTGGTAAAAGTTTTGGAATCAAAATTTTCAAATTAGTATTTTACTTGAATTTTTCATCATCTCTAGAGGATCAACTCTTGACATAAATAGACATTTTTATGTAATTATTGATCTTTTTCTATTCTCTATAATCTTTGAGACATTTTAATTATTATACAGATAATTATTCATACTTTATAGTGGGTTTTTATCCTAGATCTTTTATCATCTTTTATTATGTGGTTTCTTTCACCCACGGTTTTATAATTTCAGCTACAAGATCTGTCTCTATTTTAACTTTCATTCCTTTTAAATCAATCTGAATAATTTTGCTATACAAAAATTGATTCTTTTCGTAATTGGTGATGGTGTGTTGGACTCACCTGTTTTTGATAATCCCAAATCATGTTTAAATATTGATCATGATATATTATGCCATTTGCCATCCCTTTTTAATCTGTATTTATATTGTTTATCCTGAAAAAATTATATTCTTAGTCTCTTGACTTTGTTGCATCAGCTTACAGTTTACAATTACCTAAATATATGTTCATTGTTAAAGGCTACTAGTAAGAGCCTTCTATTCAAGGTCACCGTTATAGCTCACTGTTACTCTAGGTAGCTGATCCTAGAATGTTACTGTTGAATATCTACTGTCACTAATATAAGCTACCAGTACAAGGATACTGTCACAAGTCTACCGTTGATCTGCTTATCAAATCTCACGGACAAAGAGTCACCATCACAAGGTCACTGCTATGACAAGGTTTCTGATAGAAGTTCTCTGTTAGAAGCTCACTATTAGAAGTTCACTGCTATGACAAGACATCTATTGAGATATTCAATATCAAAGTCTACTGTTGGACATTTCTACCATTAGTAGAAAAGATACCACTAGACAACCCCTACTATTGAGATAGTCGACTGTTGTTGAAAGTATTCTGATGGACATATTCCAATGTTAATGAAATTACCTGTTGAGATAAGTCTACCGGTGGAAAGGTCACTGTTGCAATATTCTGATGTTACAGACCTACTGATGAAGTCCACTGATGAGGATATACTATTACATAGAGTAACAACTACTGTTATAAGACATCAACTAACACAATTTCCACTGTTACAAGCCTACAGACAGAGAGCCTACCAATGAAGCTCACAGTTGAATAGCCTTCCATTGACGTTCACATTTGAAGAGACTACCGTTGAAGTCTACCGTGTGACATGAATCTACTACCAAGGTAAGGATATTCTATTATTTATTTTACCAATATTCTTTATACTGTCATAATGGTCATTTCTGGATAGATTAATTCACCTAACATTATCTTATGATATTTTCACTCATATCAGGAAACAATATGATGTACGTGGAAGACCACACATGGGTGAAACATTTCTCTTGTCGGCCCCTGCTGAACAAAATGAAAAAATCTGTATATATATATGATTAGAGACGGACATTAACACAAGAGATATATAATATATTTAATATACATAAGATAGACACATAAAACACCAAAAATACAAGAAAGAAGAAGAACACTCGAGCATGTATTCTAAAGAACAAAGAGCATCAGGAAGATCTATTGAAAAAACCTTTTTCATGCTGTGGTGGTGTTCTACAAAGAGCTTTAAACCGAAGAATTTGAACATCTCTATGTCTGGAAGTCAGAACCTGGAAGTTGTGACACACTATTTTAGAGGCAACTTGAAGATAAGGACCAAAACTTCATTTTCTTTATTCCAACGAGTCCAGGGCTGATCTGCCAACACAACAGAGCATTATAAACCTATCCCCACTATCCTAACCTCTACTATGTATATGTATTTTACATTTTTGAGTAGTGTGTCTCTGTTACACACACTGACGCTTGTGCTTGAACTAAGGGATACTGAAAATCCCTATACCAAAATCTCTTTACATTTGTTTCTCACGCATAATTGTGGAAAAATCCTATTGTGTATTGGTAGATTATTTTTTTTCCACGTATAACTATGGTAGAGGTTGCAAAACCTAGACATTTTTTGAAAACTGTTGTAAAGCCCAATACATGATACGTATCACTTTTTAATAAAATTTCTTGGGGGCAGGTGATCACCAAGTGGAGAAGACTAGGTCTTGACAAAACACTGAAACTCCTGTTTAAATTGTTGTGTTCATCTTTCCATTACTTAGTTTTACATTTATCCATTGTGATTATATTAGAAAATAAATAAATCTGTTTTTACATTCACTGTGATAGTTAGTTATGGTTAGTGTGTATATATGATTCACTTAGTAAACTTGTTTCAAAGGTGGAATTAGTTATCATACTAATTCAACTGGGGATTAATCAACCTTTGAGAAACATGTTGAACAATAAGTCACTTATATCTCTACTGCCTTAATTGACTGGGCCTTTTTAATTTGGAGGGTTTTAATCCTAAAATTTTTTAACAGAAATTTTAATTGCAAAACAATTCACCCCCCTCTTGAGTATCCACTCCGACCAACATTTGGTATCAGAGGAAACATTCTTATTTATAAAATTTTTTCAAACACAATGTTTTTAAACTGTGATATTAGTTTTATCTTCAAGATTTTAAATTTCTGTTAGTTCTAAATTTTATCACATTAATATATTTTTTAAAATCTAGTTATGGAGAATAGACTAGAAGGTGATGCTATTAACATTCCACCTTTCTATAATTGTGTGAATTATGCTCAATGTAAAATTAAAATGAAAATTCATTTGAAAGGTATTTGTTTTGATATTTGATCTTCTATAGAATTATAATATTTTATCCCCAAGACTACTAGATCTACCTGGGATGCTGCAAGAAAGTTTGACTATAACAATAACTATAAATCTATGAATACCATTTTCTGTTCTTTAGGATAAGATGAATTTAACCGAATTTCTGCATGTAAAACAGCTCATGAAATCATGGAAACCTTGGCTGTTTCTCATGAAGGAAAAAACAACGTGAAGGAAATGAAATTAAATACGAATACTATTAAATATGATAATTTTATGATGAGACATGATGAACCCATTTCTAACATGTACCTCAGGTTTAATGAGATTGTCAAAAAAATGAGTTCAATGAGAAAAGCTATTCCAGAGAAGGAGCGGATCATGAGAATATTTAGATGTTTACCAGACAGATGGAGAGGCACTTTTGTGTCTATCCGAGAGTCATGTGACATCAACATGATACCTTTTAAGGAGTTGATTGGTAAACTAATGATGTATTAAGAAGAAGTGAAGGTGAAAAAAGAATGACATTATGAACCCAAGAGAAAATCTGTGGCATTCAATTCTACTGCTTCAAAGAGAAAAGACAAGGAGAAAATACATGTTCCTACTTAAAGTTCAACCAGTGAAGATTCAGATTCAGACAATGATGATGAAATGGCTCAAATATCTATGAGAATTAAGAAGTTCTATAGGAAGAAGAAGTTTTTCAGAAAACCAAACTACAAGGGTAAGTATGATCAACAAGGTAAGTTGAAGAAGGATTGGAAGAAATATGATAAAGAAGATGATATAGTCTAGTATGAATGGAAAAGGAAAGGGCACATCAAGGATGACTGTTCGAAGTTAAAATTCAAAAAGAAATATGATTATAATGACAAGAAGTACAAGAAATCCATGAAAGCAACCTGGAGTGCTTCGGAAGACAAAACAAGTGAATCATAATCTACTGATTCTGAAAAGAATCATGCCAACATGTGCTTCATGACTAACATATCTGAGTCACCTTTCTCCCCTATTCTAAATGATTATTATTCTGGAAATAACAGTGATTCAGATAATGATGGAAATATGTCTAAGGATGAACTGTTTGAATATTGCAATATGATGGAATATACATGCAATGAACTAAAAGATAAATATAAATATTTGAAGAAACAACATGCCTTGACTAGTAATGTTAAAACAGATCTAAGTGTAGAGAAAGAAAAGAATGCTCAACTGTTGAAAGAGAAAACTCAACTTAAATTATCTGTTGAACAATTAAGAAATGATATTGAGAAGTTCACTTCTGGTAGGGATACCTTGACACAATTTCTAGGAAAACATATTTCTCTTAAATATACAACTGATCTAGGATATCAGCCTGGACAGAAACAAATTATCAAAACCAAATTTTTTCCAAAATCTGAAAGTTCACCACTAGTTCTGGACCATCTTTTGGGAAACAATTTTCTAAAGGACCTAACATAGTATTTATGTATAAAAATATGTTTTTTGATTTTATAAAACCTATAAAGAAAATATGGGTTCCTATGTTTTACTGGATTACCATTATGGACCCAGGAAGATATGGGCACCAAAATTACTGCATGTTTAATCTGTTTTGTAGGGAATTAGTTTAAAGAGTTCCTGTAATACTCTATGGTACTTGGAATGTGGATGTTCAAGACATATGACAAGATAATATTTTTTCATCAAGAGTCTAATTAATGTTTATGGTGGGCATGTCACCTTTGGTGATAATGCAAAAGGAAAAACCATCGGCTTAAGCCAGATTGGTAACCCTGATACAATAATAATATCTAAAGTACTTTTTGTTGATGGATTAAAGTATAATTTTCTTATCGTATCTCAATTATGTGATGATGGATTTAATTTCAAATTTGAAAATGATTCATGCAATGTTTTTAATTCACAAAATGATTTAGTTTTCACAATATGTAGAAATGAGAATGTATACGCTGTTGATTTAAATTCCTTAGCCAAACAAAATGTTTGCTGCTTAAATGATTTTCATAAAGAGCCTTGGTTGTCGCATAGAATGTTAGGAAACTGTAATTTTCACTCACTTAGGAAGCTATCTAAGAAATGATTAGTTAGAGACTTACATATATTAGAATTTCCAATTGATAAAGTGCGTAAACCATGTCAAATGGGAAAAAACACAAAGTTTCTTTCAAACCAATGAAAGAAGTTTCAACTTCTCAACCACTTGAGTTGGTTCAAATGGATTTGTTTGGACCATCAAGAGATTCAAGTTTAAAAGGGAAGCACTTTTTTTATGTTCTTGTAGATTACTTTTCTAGGTATACTTGGGTATACTTTCAATCTCACAAAAGTGAAGCTTGTTCCTATTTTGTCAAATATTCCATGTCTGTAGAAAACCTTAGTGGACTTGAGATAAATACACTGAGCAGTGATCACAGACGTGGGTTTGAGAATAATGACTTTGAATCTTACTACTCACACAATGGCTATAGTCACAAATTTTATTCCCCTAGGACACCTCAAAAAAATGGAGTTGTAGAAAGAAGAAATATGACCCTTCAAAAAATTTCTAGGAAAATGCATAATGAGTATTACTTTCCTGTGTATTTTTGGGCTGAAGCTTTAAATTCAGCTTGTTATGTTTTTGACAGAGTTTTAATTAGAAATTTTCTAAAAAGGACCCCTTATGAACTATGGAATAATAGGAAGAAAAAGGTTAATTACTTTAGTGTTTTTGGTTTCAAAGGATTTATTCTTAATACTAATGATTATCTTGACAAATTTTCTCCCAAAAGTGATGATGGAATTTTCCTGGGTTACTCTATCTCAAGTAAAGACTATAGAGTGTTCAATAAGAAAACCAAATGTGTGGAAGAATCATTTCATGTCAAATTCGATGAGACTGATCCACATGAGACTAAAACCTCTCTTGAAAATCATGAGGAGGATTTTTCAAATATGAACTTTAATGATAAGGATAGTGAATCCCCTTTAAAAGTATCCAGTTCTGTAAATTTTCCAGAATCTGCACCTACCGATTCTGAACCAATAGAAAACAATGAGGAATATAGTTTAAACATTCCTAGAGGTATTAGGACTCTCAAGAATCATCATCTAGATACTGTTGTAGGCGATTTAAATAGAGGAACACAAACTAGATCTTCTCTAAGAAACCAGGTTGAACAACAATATTTTCATTCTCATATTGAACCCATAAATATTAATGATGCTATCAATGATGAATTTTGGGTAATGGCTATGCAAGAAGAACTAAATTAGTTCGAAAGAAACAAAGTTTGTAAATTAGTGGAATGACCTAAGGACACTTTGACCATAGGCACTAAATGGGTGTTTAGGAACAAAGTTGACGTGTCTAGGAATATAGTTAGAAATATATATATGCTAGTTGCACAAAGATATAGTCAAGTAGAAGGAATAGACTATGAGGAAAACTTTTCACCTATATCTAGACAAGAATCTATTAGGATACTACTTTCATATACAGCTCATTTGAATTTCAAACATTATCAAATGGCTATTAAAAGTGCTTCTCTAAATGGGTATATAGTTGAGGATGTATTTGTTGAACAACCTCCTGGGTGTACCAATCCCCATTTTTCCAATCATGTTTTTAAACTATCAAAAGCATTATAGGCTTAAAACAAGCTCCAAGAGCATGATATGATAGGCACAAACTGTTTTCTTGTTAAAAAAGGTTAAACCAAAGGGATAGCTAATCCTACTCTTTTCATTAAATGGATTTATAAAGACGGTTTGATAGTACAAATTTATGAGGATGATATTAGTTTTGGATCTTCTAAAAATTAATTATGTATTGATTTTTAAAAAATGATGCAAAAATTGTTTGAAATGAGTTTAATGGGAGAACTCAAATTTTTCCTTGGATTTCAGTTCTTTTAAAATAAAAATGGCATTGAATTGAATCAAAGTAAATATATTAAGGATCTTTTAAAACGTTTTTCTTTGGATGGTAGTAAAGGTAGTGACACACCTATGAGTACCACTTATATGTTGGATAATGATGAAGCTAGAGAACTAGTGGATCAAACCAACTACTGAGTTATGATAGGGAGTCTACTCTATATTACAACTAGCAGACATGACATCATGTTTAGTGTATGCATGTATTCTATCTTTCAAGGAAATCCAAAATAATCTCATTTAACTGCTGTAAAAATGATTTTTAAATATCTCAAACATACTCCCAACTTATGATAATTTTATCCAAAAGGACAATCATTTGATTTGTTGAGTTATTCTGATGCTGATTTTGCTGGTTGCAAGTTATATAGAAAAAGAACCTCTGGGACATGTCACATTTTAGGCAAGTCACTAGTATTTTGGTGTAGTAAGAAGCAGAATTCTGTTGCATTATCCACTACCGAAGTTGAGTACATAGCTGCTGGTAGTTGTTGTGCTCAAATTCTGTGGATGAAACACACATTACTAGACTATGGATATCAATTCAAACATTTCTCTATGAAGTGTGATAGTACAAGTGCGATTAAAATTTCCCAAAATCCAGTATCTAATTCTAGGAAAAAGCATATTGATTTGAGACATCACTTTTTGAGGGATCGTTATAAAAAGGGTGATATCACTCTTGAATTCAATGGAACTGAACATCTATTGGCTGATATATTAAAAAATCCATTGAATTATGAGAGGATAAATTACATAAAACATGAGATATGTATGATTAACATTAGCATAGTAGACCTCACTGTTATACCTCACGGTTAGAACTCACTGCTAGACCTCACCGTTGGACCACACAGTCAGACCTCACCATTAAACCTCACGATTGAACATCACCATTGGACCTCACCGTTGGACCTCACCGTTGAACCACACCATTGGACCTCACCGTTGGACCTCACCATTGGACATCACCATTGGACCTCACTGTTGGACCTCACAGTCAGACCTCACTGTTAGACGTCACATTTTGACCTCACTGATAAACCTCACCGTTGCGCATCACTAGTGTACCTCACTGGTACATCTCACTATTGGATACCTCGTTGTTTGTCATTATTTTTGCGGGAATCCGAACAGTTTTTATTCCTATTCATTATTTCTATTTTTTATCCAAAAATGATAAAACAAAAGGCTACGAACACATCTCAATCCACCTTCCTCCCTCAATCTTGAACCTTGATCTCGAAATCTCTAAACCCTAACTCTTCATCTGAACCCTCGAACCTCCTTCAATCTCCATGGCCAGAACCATGTGACCCCCGACTGTCAATGAAGATGTGCCAAGGCCAAAGAGAAATAGATCTGAATCCAGTGGCACCAGTAATACCCCGACAGGACCTATCAACCTGCATCTGACCAATAAAGAAATCTTTGCTGAGAAGGAATTAAGTGAAGAATGGCTGTTGTCGAGCAAGTCATTACTGCTGAAAGCACTAGAAGCCCAAGGATGGACCAAATGTTTTGACAACAACAATGGACTATACTACCCTAAGCTTGCAAAATAATTCTATGAATATCAGAAGTTTGAAGAGGAAGATTATATGCATAGGCTAATATCCAGAGTCAATGGCAATGATGTCCTCTTCTCGTCTGCTAAGTGGGCTGCCTGTTTGAGAGTTCCTCATGAAGGAGTATATGGTTACTACATTGGAGTAACTCCTCCAGGCAGCAATGTTTTTGAGTATGAAAAATCTCTGGAAGAACTGACAGGAAATGGAAAATCAAGGAAGATCATTGCAGATGAGATGAATTGAGAAGACATGCTTTTCTTCAAATTCATTCAGCAAGTAATTAGTCCCAGGAGAGGAGATTTTGCAGTGTTCAAGTACCAGAACACATTCCTGATGTACTTACTGAAGCATGGAAAGAAGATTAACCTATGTAGGATACTGATGGAACAATTGGAGGATATGACTAAGGGAAGCTCAAATTACAATGCCATATTCCATTCCAAGATAATTTCAGTAATTCTAATGGTAAAGGGTGTGGCTGGAAATCAAGAAGACATGATAGTGGAAAAAAACATTATTTGTATCTCCAAGGTTATTTGAAAATTAATGAAAATTAGTTGTAATCCCTAGAAGAACGCTTGGGTGAATGATGAAGGAAAGGTATATGAAAAGTTTTACCCTATTACACACCCATCTAGGCCAAAAGACAAGAGAGATCTAGTCCTAAATCCTGATGAGCCAGAACAAGCTTATACAGATGAGGAGGAGGAAGCTGAAGGTGTTGTGGACCCTAAAAGATAAAACTCCCCCATTGATGATGGGAGTGACCCTGATTTGCCTAACAGTCTGGTAAGGACTGTAGCTTTCAGAGCATCTAGCCCTCCTAAAGAACTGCCAAGAAGAGAGACTGTTCGGAAGGTCAGCGATACTGAGACCACTGAAGAAGAAGAAGCATCTCAGAATATTGTCAAGGACACCTCTAAAGAGGATGAGTGTACCGGGTCAGATCATTCTTCTCAGGAGACAGAGGAGGCTTGTGATAACAATGAAGGTAAGGAGGCTGTTGATGAAGCTGATGATGAGGAAAATGAAGAAGAAGAGATCAGTTTGAGCCCTCTGTTAGATAATATAGACAAGACAATGTCTGATCAGGAAGCAGGAGTGGCATCTACTTCCCTTGATATGGATTTCATCGATGACTCGGTGAAGGATGAGAATCACCACACTAGTGAACCAACATAGAAAACTGTTGTTGAATTTGTTGGAGTTGTAGAGGGGGCTGTGGAGTTACGTAGAGAATAACATGTAGAGGAGAATACTCAGTAGAGAGATATATGTGAGGGGAGCATCTTGGTTCAATTTCTATGTTGTATGACTTAGAGGGTTGGTCATCAGATCCAGGGTACACGGTACTTGGACTCAATTATGAAGATTCTGATGAGGAATACCAGCCTCAAAGGGATTCTGTTATCCTACCAGAATGTATTCTAGTAGTTCTGGATGATAATTTAGAAACCAAGGAGTACCATGAGTCCTTAAATTTTTAAATGAAAGAGGCCCTGATAGAATCAATGGAATATTTGAAGAATAGACTTATTGAAGAGCTGAGGAATGTGGAGCATTCCCTAGAGTTATCTCTGGGATGTGTTGTATCTAGTCCAGTGAATGAAACGCTGAATGAGATTAAAGTGTTCCATACTCAAATTGACAGTTGGACAGGAGATATGGTTGCTCTGAGACAATCAGTTGCTTCATTGACTGCCATGAGTAGTTCTCAACACCAAGTGAATGGTGAGATTCAATATATCAAATAGGTAGTAAAGCAGTTTGTGGAAGTTTTTAATGCTTTTAAGACATCAGTCAAAGAACACATGAAAAATCAGGATGCACTTGTTCAGAAGGTAATTTGTAATTTGACTCAGTCTTTCAAAGAGACATTAGCTTTCTCAGTCAAACCCCATCCATCATCTATCACCTCCGTGAACATTGACAGGATCAGAAATGTGATCCAGGATGAGCTTTCTAAGGCCAGTACCAGTAGCACCTCTAATTCTAAGCTACTTTCTATAACTAGGGAAGTCAACAGTTTTGTTCGTGAACACTTGAGAGCATCTACTGTTACTCAGGAAGCCATTAAGAATAAGGTCGACTCTTACGTTGAGAAGATCTATACCAAGAAACAAATGACCAACCACTTCAAACTTTTGATAGAGAATATGATGTTGCCTCTAGTGACTCAGGCATTCAAGGAGCAGGTCATAAAACTGAGAGAATTTACCCATGATTTGGATAAATTTATGTAGAATAAAGATGATATGTTATCTGCTATGGAAAGAGGAGGAAGCATTACTATGGATTTTAGAAACCTTCTTATACCATTTCTCCATGTGGATTGTACCCCTGGTATCATACCTCCTGCATCACCTAAATCTCAAGCTAGTGGTTCTTCCATGATGTATCATGTTGATGCTATCAGAAGCCTTACTCCATTGATCCCTCAGTGAGATACCCACTATAGATCCACATGAGCTTCTGTTGCTGCCCCTCCAGTCATTCCTTAAGAAATTCCCAAACCTGGTTATCCACCAGCTCATCCTCCATCTTCTTCTTCCAAAGGGAAAGACCAATTTCCTACGGATGATGTAAATTGAGTCTATTTATGTCTTTTGATAGAGACTATGTATTCTTTTTGGGTCATGTAATGTACTTTCTTTACTACATGTTTTCTCTATTTTCTCTATTTGTGTTTCTTTTTTCTAATCAAAAATGGGGAGAAATACTGTGCTAATTCTAGAATAATCCTGTGATTGGGGAGAAATGTGCTAATATGATCCTATGTTGAATATTTTATGACATTATCTCTGATACCATGTACCAATATTTTCTAGTTTTACACTCTTATTAATCTCTGATAATTGAGTCTTTTTTTTTCAATGTTTAGTAACTGTATTATATGTGATATCTATCTTTAATACATACTAGCATAATTTGTGATTATCAAAAAGGGGGAGATTGTTGGAATCACATTTTTTGATAATCCAAAATCATGTTTAAATATATATCGTGATATATTAAGCCATTTGAAAACCCTTTTAAATCTGTATTTATATTGTTAATCCTGAACAACTTATATTCTTAGTCTCATGACTTTGTTGCATCAGCTTATAGTTTACATTTACCTAAATATAGGTTCACTGTTAAAGGTTAGTGGTAAGAGCCTTCTCTTCAAGGTCACTGTTATAGATTACTGTTACTCTATGTCACTGATCCTAGAAGGTTACTGTTGGAGATCTACTGCCACTTATATATGCTACCAGTATATGGTTACTCTGACAAGTCATCCGTTGTTCTGCTTATCAAGGCTCACATACAAAGAGTCACTGTCACAAGGTCACTACTATGACAAGGTTTCTATTAGAAGTTCTCTGTTAGAAGCTCACTGTTTGAAGTTTTCTGGTGTGACAAGGCTTCTGTTTAGAGATTCACTATCAAAGTCTACAGTTGGAAATGTCTACTGTTTGTAGAAAAGATAATGCTAGACAACCCCTACTGCCGAGATAGTCGACTATTGTTCAAAGTCAACTGATGGAAATATTCCATTATTTATGAAATTACATGTTGAGATAAGTCTACCGGTGGAAAGGTCACTATTGCAATATTCGGATGTTACAAACCTACCGACGAAGTCCACTTATGAGGAGCTACTGTTACATAGAGTATCAACTACAATTATAAGAAATCCAATGACACAAAGTCCACCGTTAGAAGCCTACAGACAGAGAGCCTACTGATGAAGCTCACAGTTGAATATTCTACCAATGAAGTTCACAGTTGAAGAGACTACTGTTGAAGTCTACCATGTGACATGCATCTGCTACCAATCTAATGATATTCTATTATTTATTTTACCAATATTCTTTATACTATCATAACGGTACATGTATGGATAGATTAATGCACCTAACATTATCTAATGATATTTGCAGGCATATCAGAAAACAGTATGATGTACGAGGAAGACCACACGCGGGTGAAACATTTCCCTTGTCGGCCCCTGCTGAACCAAATGAAAAAGATATATATATATATATATATATATATGAGTTGAGATAGACATAAACACAAGATATATAGAATATATTGAATATAAATAAGAGAGACACATTCAGTACCAAAAATACAATAAAGAATAAGAACACTCGAACATGTATTCTGAAGATCCGAGAGCGTCACGAAGATCTATTGAAAGAACATTATTCAAGATGTAGTGGTGTGCTAAAAAGATCTTTAAACCCAATAAGAGGATTGTATCTACATCATGAAGTCAGAACCTTGACGTTCCGACACTCTGTTTTGGAGGCAACTTGCAGAGAAGGACCAAAACTTCATTTCCTTCATTCCAACGAGTCCAGAGCGGATCTTCCAACACAATAGATCATTCTAAACCTATCCCTATTGTCCTATTCTCAACTGTGTTTAGGTATTTTACATTTGTGTGAAGTGTGTATGTGTTATAGACACTGACTCTTGTTCTTGAACTGAGGGATACTGAAAATCCCAATACCAATCTCTCTTTACATTTGTTTCTCACGCATAACTGTGATAGAAGCCTAGTGTGGCTTGGTAGTTAATTTTTTCCCATGTATAACTGTGGTAGAGGTTAAAAAACCTGGAAAGCTTGTGAAAACTGTTGTAAAGCCCAATACAATTTGTGTATCAATTTTTAATAAAATTGCTTGGTGGCAGGTGATCACCAAGTGAAGAGGACTAGGTCTTGACTTAAGACTGAAGCTCTTATTTAAATTGTTGTGTTCATCTTTCCATTACACTGTTTTACATTTATCTGCTGTGCTTATATTATTAAAGACATAAATCTATTTTTACATTCACTCTGATAGTTATTTCTAGTTAGTGTGAATATATGATTCGTTTAGTAAACTTGTTTCAAAAGTGGAATTAGTTCTCATACTGATTCAACTGAGGAGTAATCAACCATTGAGAAACCTGTTGAACAATAAGTCACTTATATCTCTACTGCCATAATTGACTAGGCCATTTTAATTTAGGGGATTTTAATCATACATGTTTTTAAAAGATATTTTAATTGGAACTCAATTCACCCCCCCTATTGAGTATCCACTCCGACCAACATGATGTTTTTTTTCAATACAGGACTCTAGTTCAGCTTTTATCATGAATTTATATTCTTTTTATTATAAATTATATTTACATTTTCTTGATGAATCAATGGTATTATGAACATGAACATTAAAATATGCAAATTTATCATGTGTTTATTAATCATGATCATTCCAAGAGATAATATAAATTTATTATTCTTTGATCTGTAACTTTGTTATTGTTTGCTTTTAAATATCCTATTTCGTTGACCTTCTATTAAATATTCTTTAAAAAAATTATTCACCTATTTTCATGAGTTTTTTAATCATTTTTAGATCCATAATATTCTCCATTATTCTCAGTAAAATAAATTAATAGTGTCCATGGCAGATACATTTATAACATATACCAGAGAATATGAATTAATTATGGATTTCTACATTCAATAAAATTTTAGAAATAAATATAACAACTCTTTGATATTATTATTTATTTATGAAATAACATGAATATAAAACATATTTATTATTAAATGTTTTCATATTAATCATGGATTCAAAATCCATTTCATCAAAAACTTTTTTTTGAATGTTGGAAGATTCATAATTTCATATAAGATGAGAATATTAACTCTTCAAGGGAATGATCTTATCTATCTTCATGAGAATATATTTTTATATTAAATATAAGTAGAAAATTCCTCATCAACTGCTTAAAAATTGGGGAATCATCATGTTTCTAAAAAAATCCTTAAGTATTAGACATAGTTTTATTTACCTTGGTAATGAAACCATGAAAACACTCTTATTATTCGATTATTATGTGTTTAATTTTTCTTCTCCAAATTTCTAACTTCTCCTATTTAACATTCACATTTCTATGATAACTAATCTCTAGATTGTCCTAGATTTATTTGGTTTTTCTTAGTCCCATAACATTAGTGTTAAATTTATCAGATAACAACATGATAATATAAATGATCACTTTTCTAGCCACTTTCATATTCCTATTTTTAAAAATGTTGTCTGAATGTAAATTATAATGGATGGAAATAACACTATAGATACATCCTGAACATTCATCCCATATGATAAAAGATATGGAAATATTTTATGCCTTAAAATATGGTATGTTTTTCTATAGAATGTTTTATTTCCACTTATATTGATTAAATAAATATTTTTAATTTTGAAAAGTGAACTATGTGAATCGTACAGTGGTATCCTCTTCTTAGATTCCACTTGATGTACCTAAAAGGATTGGTTTCCACCAATAAGAAGGGGATTATATTAGATGAGGATAGTTTTTATAATTTCATTTAAACAGAACTAAACTATTACGTGTTCTTAGAGTAAGATCCACTTAAATAATAAATATCCTAGCCTCACACAATGATGTTGGTAAAAAATAACAATGAAAACACAATATTTTACATGGTTCAAAAAAATGTAGGATCCTTCTATATATACGGTTTACCACTATAACCACATAATCACTTCCCTATAAACACAAGTTAGTTCCAATTACAAGTATTCATAAGGCACTAAACTACACATGTCAAGAGACAGAAACAATATTAAATCATTGAAATTACGTATTATAAGATAAATACAATATGAAGAAGATCAAGAAATAAATTTGGATTCTTAGAAACTAGAAAATAAAGATCATCTTCCACAACCCCCAATAAAAAAAGAATGAATCACCCACATTTAATAATTTAATTACACTGAACAAGTAATCTCAAACTCAAATCAAATCCCATAAAACCATGAGATTAATCAGATATTGATAAATGAATATCCAACCTTAGCTTAAGACACTTCTTTTTATTCATTATTTTTCAATGACTAGAAAAATTATTTTCATTATCCTTAATTTATACACATAAGAAATAAGAATTCTCAAAAGAACTTACGTGAGAATCAATGACACATTTTAAATCCACCCATGCTTCACTTCACTAGATGTATCATTGTGTCCTGGTATATTACAAATTCATTAATTCACCAAATAAAATACACAAAAAATAATCATATAAATCATATTATAATAATTAGAATTACAACATACGCATCATGAATGATGGTTTCATGATGTGAATCACATTTTCATAACAGAAAGAAACATCATGATTACTTCATGTGAAAACATTTCATGGATCAAATTCCTCTATCTCACAAAATTTCACAACGTGAATTAATAATTCATGATAAAAATGAATTTATAATAGAAAACCAAATCCTTTGAAAAAACTACTATGAAAATACACATGTCATAAATTTTTGTTCACAATGTGAAATACCTATGATACTTGTAATAGAAGACTCTAAAAAATAACACATCATGAAATTCTATTTCACATCTTGAAACCTATATATGCAACCTTTTGATATTTGAAAACTCGTAGAAATAATTTTTAGTATCATTAATATATCATTCAGGATATGTATATATATATATATATAAAGATAAATCATCATCATAATTAGTGAGAAACTAAAAATATGGAAGTAAATAAGTAGATCAAACCAAACTCACCATGATACATGGGATCTTCAACCATCCTCAAACTAATCCACATATCCACAGGGTAAAATACAATGACATGTATCAATACCCTCTCACTTAGGGTAACCTTGGCCATCACGCACTATGATAGGATTAGGCATCATAAACCCAAATTTGACCAGTTCCCTCTCACTTAGGGTGGTCTATGCCAACACCCTCTCACTCATGACGATTCATTATATCAGGTCTCATTATTAAACAAATGTTCAAAATCAAGGAACATGAACATAATAAAAAACATTCAAATATATTATAGCTCAAGCCCCCATATATCAATTAATCAACACCTAACACACATATAGATAATCCATGAAATATAACTCACTATCAGTCACCCTATCGTTTCTCATAATAGTCATCTACCACACACATACCCATAAATACACAACTTCATAGGATTATTTATTGGTCATTTCATCTATTTTCTAGCTTCATATAATTTTTCTACCCATACTCATCCACACCCATGAATAAAACCCCTCTAGGGAACCAATTGACCCATAAGGCCTCAATAAACTCACACCATCATCACTATGTACCTTATAATGTCCATAATATTACCCAACAGAATACATAATCCCTCAGGAAAATTCCCATAATTCATATGAACAATTCTGATAAGGGATATAAAGGTTGGTTTCACTTTAACTATCTGGTTTTTTAACCTTTTATAGGATACACAAGATATGAAAAACACCGATTATGATATAGGTATAAGGAATCCCTAACATATCTCACTTATCAACGCACCCAAGTGTCCTACCATAACTTTCACACATAAGGCATACTACAGTCACACTATAAAATAGAACACCCTTAGACTCAATCCCTTCTAAATCCAATACCTCCATTGGAAGAGAGTATTTAAACCCAATATATCCACATCACTATAACTCATCCCACCTAAATGTAGATTCATGGTCCAAAGTCAAACATTACCTCGTTCTAATAAAATCCCATGGGATCTCTATTTTTTGTAGCTTCTATAAAAGGCCCCAGTCAAATAAATGATCTTAAACCCTCTTTCATGACCTCTTACAAGGCCATCAATCACAAGTAACATCATTATTAATCATTATAGGTTAATTAAAACTAAATTATAGTATAATACTATTTGTGTCATGGACACTAATCCACTCTAAAATAATTAAACCCTATATTAAATACTTAATTCACACAACGAAGAATCACCATGTATTACCACACTATTCAAGACTCACCTACCCACATTAAGAAATTCTTATACCTAGAACCCATAACATGCACATGAACTGATTTTGAAAAAACTCATTATGTAGCGAAATAAGAGATTAACAGCATAATTTTAACTCATTGGAATTAAATTGTTTGATTTCATGAATCAATTAAACCTATTTCCCATTTAATGGACATTGGTTCATTGAGAAACTAAATATATTGTGATTGAACAAGATTATCATGGAAGTTTAGGTGCACCATCCTCTATCAATAGGGGAGGAGATTCTTTTTTCTTCATTCCCTTATATTCATCTTTTTGTTCAAACATATTTGGGTTTTAATTTGTTTCCATTCTTAATGATTTTTTCAAATACAAATACTTTATTAATGTAGGTTAATTTGAAGGTTCCTGGTCACATTCAAGGATATCCTTCCATCTCTATCTCCGATTTAGAATTATTTTTACCCCCTCTAAGCTATAAAATGTCCTTTTGGTGAAATTTCTAAGGGTTGGGACATCATTTGATCCATTTTATCATTATTTGAATGATGAATAGGGGTTTAAATAAAGGTATCTGGTTAGAAACTTACATTCATACGAGATTCTTATAATATTCTCTAATAAACAATACATTGATTCTACTTATTCTAGGGATTCCAAATTAGTCACATCCTTTATAAGTATTCTTCTTCATTACTTTCTCGATCATCATATGACTCTAGACCCACCTCAAAGGTTTTTTCACACCATTTGTTATCCCTTTACCCTTTAAAAACTCTTCTATCAATTAGATTATTTGAAACTCAATTGGGTGGGTTTTTTGTGCAAATTGTAATACAAAATCATTGAATAATCATATGAAAGAAAAATATTTTATTGAATAATATTTCTAAAATGTGCCAATGAATTTTCTCTCTAAATTAATGTATGTATAAATACAAGTTTGTTTTTTCATGAATCTTGATTAGATAATTGCTCATGGTGTTTCAAACTCAGCAATATAGTTTTAAAATATCAATAGGGTTAGTTTAATATCTCATATGTGGATGAATTAGAGATTTATTTGACCATAGTGTTCTATGAAAAATTGTGTAGGGACATTGATGAATTGATTAATTTTTTGGTTTTATATTATTATTCTAATAAATGGTTTATGAAATATTCCTTGGCAGATCACAATGGTCTAATTTTTCATTTTTCATTTTCTGTCATTCACCCAAGGTTTTGAGTCACGATAAAACTATTTGGGGAGGTTCAAGACTCATAACCCTATGGTTCTTGTGATGGTAAATAATATTGAATACCCATCCAAAAAAATGTATTAAATTCTTGAAAAGAGATGACTAGAACATTTTAGTCTCATAATAGAAAATCACCAAAGAATAACCCAATTCCATTGATTTCAAAAGATTATTATTTTTATCATATATATTTAAGAATTTAATTTAATTAAATATATATTAGAACTAATATGGTGGTTATAGGAAGATTTATCACTCTTTACCTAGTTAGAGAAGTTGATAAAAATGATTACATTTTTCACCATCTATCAAATAGAGTTAGAAAATTAGACCATCAGTCTTGAAAAGGGAGAGTTACGAACTATAATTAAAATAAAAAAAACTCAATCAAGTAATGAGATCATGAACAACTTTTAGTAGTTATAGGTTATTAATAAGAACTATGTGGGGTAGAAAGTAGTGTAGTATAGGGAGAATAAGAATAAATATGAGTGGATAGGATGGAGGCATAATAATGATCATTGACTATTCTATAAAATGATGAAGTTTTCAAGGAACACAAGTACTTAAACTATGGTATGAATAAATTACAAAGTCCCATATCATAATGCAGGGAATGATTTTTATTCAAGTATGAATGAATGATATCAAAAGGTCAATTTTAATTTTTATAAACTTATAATGAATAGTTTAGTGAGTAAAACTTTAGATATAGTAATGAATAATCTCAATCTTAATTAGAAATATCATTATCATTTTGATAGTACAAATATTTTGGGTGTGGCCACAAAAGGTCTTGTTGGGTCTATGTACAACATAAAATCCGAACTTATTGATGAAAATTCTCAAAAATCATATGTGCCCAGAGATGTTTGGGAATTATATAATTATATGGAACTAGAATAATCTGACTCTGGAATCTTCTCTAACACTTATCAGTTTTCTAAAATGATAAAACAAGCCTATGCAAACTTTTTAAAGGATGCACTAGAATAAGGAATCGAAGCACAATGCATTAATTTAATTTTACCATTATAAGATATAAAAATGTGATGGATGAAAGTTCTCCCTGGTTCCTTAATATAGAACCTTATAGATGGTTTTTTAAATAAATTAATTTGATTTTAATAGAGTATTTAATTATACCTTTCACCAATGATGATTATGTACTTTTATGCAATTTAAAAATAAGTCATTTAGATGAAAATTTATATTAGAATATTAACCATAACTTCATGAATATAGCCAATATAATTTTTTAGGAACATAATTTATAATTATTGTAAAATAATTAAACGAGAAACACTTTTAGGGAAACATGTTTTCTATTTTGATAGACCATTTTATTTCTTTTTTATTTTTTTGTAGTATTTTTGTGTTTTTTGGGGGTTATGAACATTCTATATGCTTAAATAATTTATAATTTAAATTGGGTGTCAGTTGTCTTGGTCAATTTATTCATCTAACTATGTTAAAGACTTGATGGAGAATCTATTATGTCCTTCATTTTTAATGATCTAGATAGATGAATTATTATTTCTAGATTTATAATTTATATAGATTTTAATTACATTAAATTATGATTTTATGTTTTGTTGTATTGTTTTGGGGGAAATGATGCTATTTTAAGTTGGGTCAATTGCCTGTAATGGTGGTTTAAAACATTAGAATGGATTATGAAATTTGTTTAGGTATTATACATTATTTTTTGGGTGTATCGGTTCCATGTTAATATCAAAGATGTATTATTTGAATATGATATGGATTTGGTTGTGAGAAAATTTATATACAAAACAAAAAATGGGGTTATTCCAAAATAATGTAGAAACTAATAAAACATAAAGAGGGAATCTTGGAATTACCTTTTCCTTATTAAGGTTGGACACCTGATTTATATGGGTCATTGATGAGTTTATAAATACACTCCTACGTTATTATAATGTAAAGGGAAAAAATTATGGGGGAAGAGGGGCTTGGGGAGTTTCTTGACCAGTCATGTGAGGGAGGTAATCCTCCTTGGAAATATATTTCAAAATATATTTTTTCATTTAGGGGTGTATTACGGATTGGCCAAGGATGTCATAATGTTACACACCACTTGGGATACATTGTGATATGAAAAAATATTTCAGGTCATAGTACTCCACCCCAAAGAAGATCCTTGGAAACTGGATTAAGTGTTCGCAGAGAAATCCCCTTGGGAAATGTATAACACATCTTGTCGAGCACCCTCCCTGAGATAACCACTATGATATGAAATTAAACATACATGTCCATAACACCTTCTGTTTCAATGTCCTTGGATATAACATGATGTGACACCTGTAGTAAAATTCCCCATTCTGTACTGATACAAACTCCTTTGACATTCACTTGAAACCTATGAAAAAATAAAAAACACCCGAACGTGTATAAAAACACTTCATATAGATTTAAATACTCTAAAAAACATAATAAATGTTCTATTTGTAAAAGGTACCCCTAATTCAAAACTCAAAATTTTAATTTCCCCTAAAAATATTGACCTATAATTTTATTTGTAGTTACAATTGGATATCCAGTGTCCATCACACATTTTTAATGATAAACACATACCAAAAAATATGATAGAATTATATAAATATGTGTTAGATATATTGTTATCAGTTGGAAAAAATTTGATGCATTATTGGTTGATACGAATAATCTAATTCTACTTAGTGGAATAGTTCCATTATTATAAATTTGTTACTATGTTCATACTATAAATAAAACTTATATTTCTATAATTTTTTGGATAAGAAGGGATTTTCCTTTAGGATAATGAATAAGATTTTTTCTATATATCAATAAAAAAATTTCATTGGGAAAAAGATGAATGTTTAAAAATTTCCGGGCAAACATTTAAAATAATATGTTCATTGTTAATACTATCACAAGGTATATTTAGCATTATCAAAATTAGAATATATACTAGAAACACATCAAACACCAATATAAACTACTTTAACATCAGTTTATTTACCTTTAAATGTAAATTATATAGTTATGTTAATGTAGGTTATATTGAAAGTGGAACTTTCTATAATTGTATTCATTAATTAAAATTGAAATCCCTTAAAAATGTGATATAAAGAAGGATCTCAACATCAGTATTTAGTAAAACAAATGTTTATAACATATCTAAATGGTGGTATTTACATGGAATTCAATAATATTTTTTCCAAAAACATAAAGATAAAATCCATGTTACGAGGACTTCCACATAGATTTTAATGAAAAATGATGTAGAGAAGTTCTCATGGAAGGCTTTCCATGTCCATTTTTGGTAAAACCAACTTAGAAATATATCTAGGTTCCTTCCAACATCTGTTTTATAAAAACATTTTGTGGAATGTTATGATACATTAAAATCATATAATAGAATAACATGATACCACACCGTCAAACTAAAAATGTAGATCCAAATCTCACAAAATACAGGCGAAATAGTATTAAAGTCCACACTTTACAATTTTTTTACTAATATATTCCTAAATGAAACTAAAATGCCAAATTAGTCAAAATTATACAATATTACGAAAATAAGTTTTTATGTTTTTTTTCAATTCATTTGATGTATATAATGAAAAAACATAAAAAACCTAAAAAATATAGTGTTACAAATATAAAAAACAATAATTTTATTTGAATTATACATCTTATAATTATAAGTAAAAGATAATATTTGATTTAAAACCCCTTTTTGATGATGAAATCATGTTTATGAACCAATATTTTAAAAAGAAATACACTATATATGTATTAAAAAACAAGTATTCATTGATATAATATGTTGATTCTTAAACTTTTGGAGACATATGTTTTTTAGGTTCCACTATTTAATAGTGAACCATAATTAAATTAATCTTTGACCTATTGTAATTTCAAATATTATTTACAAAAACCAATGAATAATTAAATATTTTGGTTTAAAGTACTCCAATAATAGAATAAAACTTATTTAACAACTATCTAAATCATTTTTGAGCACCTTTTAATATATAAATTAACTAATATACATTAAATTATTTTTGAAAAAATATACATAACATATAATGTTCACTAAAATATAAAAAATTCATAATTAATTATTTATTAGTCAATTATGGTTCATATTTATAAATTTATTTTCACGAGTCGTAAAATGAAAAAAAATAATATATAATATTCCATATTTAATCATTCTGATACATACACAATTTTGGATTTATGGTTCAAGTAGTTCACATATGTTGAAATATATTTTGTTTCAATAGAACCTTAAAATTCGTAATTGCATTGGTTACAATGATTTTTTGGATACGTAATCAGAAAACTAATTAATTAATTCCATAAAAAATATGTTTCGTTAATAAATGGAAAGTAAAAATTGATGTTTACTTACATGTAAAACAACTGTAATATAGTACACTGAAATGATAAAAACATAAAAAATCCATGATATCATTTTTAAATATATTTAACGTCAAATTAATTCGGAATATATTATCTTTCACCAGAAATGTAGAAAATTATCTAATAAAGAAAAAATTTTGATAACTAAGTTACCCAATCATCTTCTAGAAGAAAAATCTAAAAGCACTATAACATTAAATTTTTGAATCCATCGTAGTTATTAATTCAATTTAAAACAATCTGGTATAAATCTAGTTTAAGAAAACATTATAAGAAATTTTGTATCAAATGAAAAATAAAAAAAAAATGAAAAATAATGCTTACCTCATATAACACCTAATGAAAAAGATTAGTTGAAAAAGTATAAAATAACCAATACATTATCCAATTATGGATTCCTACACAATAGTAATCTACAGAGTAGTAGTTCTATCAATAATATCATGTACCACTACTCTTACCTTGAATGAAGACATAATCTATTAATGTACATAATCCCCTAAATGATGTTCAATTATCTATTCTATAGTACATATATGGGGATCCCCAACATGAAACACATAGAACATAGTCAGGGCTATATGAGGAGGTGGTAGATCTGGTTTTGATGGATACACCAACTACATTTGTCTTATCTCTTATAAAGAATAACTGATATAGATGAATTTATTATATATTCAATCATTGATTTCATGTTTCACAGCTCAAACATTAAAGATCCAATTTTTTATATTTATATTCCACCTTGTCGATGATACAATAGGGGCTAACAAAAAACATTTTTAAAAACAATACCATCTTGATACCCTCTAATATGACTCAGGTGTTCTAATTTTTTTAAGGAAGTGCAATGAACATTATTCCAACCCTAATGGATAATGGTATCATGTGTCATATCCACTTTAATGATGTCTGGAAGTAATATTTTAAAATGTAATGTTAATGACATAAATTTAGTAAATTTTAATATTGATGAAAAGTGAAAATTAATTGAATAAAATATTAGTAAATACATCCATTTTTGGATTGGTAATATACTTACCCTTTTTTTCATTCTCACCCTTTTATATATTTCATGATTAGGGGAATGAGATGGATGATCTAGTGAAACATCTTTGAAGTCATTTCTTAATAGGTCTATTAATTAACTAATTTTTTTAGAAATCATTAGATGATCTGATAAAGGATACCCTCTATGTGACAAAGTATGAGGGTATAAATTGTGGTATTGAATCCCATTATGAGTTTTCCTGGAGTCATGTTACATAAGAAAAAATAAATATGTAATAATGTAATTAAAATTAATTAAAAAATTAGTTTATATATACATAACATTTTTAACCTTACGAAATTATAATAAATATATTTATATGTAAATAATTATAAATAAATTTATTAAAAAAACAAAAAAATGCATATAAAAATATAGTCAACAATAAAGACATAGAATAAAGGCTTTCTCCAACCAATATGAGGAAAACATTTCCCATGTATCCCTTTTTATAAAATCATACTAAAGACAAGGATCATGACTCCTTTTATAAAAAAAAATTGAAGCCCAATTCATCTTAAAAAATCTTCAAATTTTAGATGTAAAGTAAATATTCTTTTTAATATTTAATTTTTTTATTTGGAATGTTAAAGGTCATCTATAATTTAATAGAGAAAATATTAGAAAAATTATAATATACAATACATTGTGAAAATAAACAAATATATTTAGAAAATTTACATTTATGGACTCCCAGAATTGATATTTCACTAACTGGTTGATGGTCCTCCAATTATAGATTAAAATTTCGATCCTGTAACTAAAATGTATAGCTAGATATGTCCTAAACTACAAGACATGTGGGCCTATTGGGTGGTTGTTCTCATCAATGTTAATTATCAACCTCTTCTCTCTACGAGTTTGTGAATGTTTTTCTAATCATGTAATCCCATTGATATCATATTTTAGTACCATCTTCTCTAGTCAATAATAATATTTTCACATTATTTTAAGAAATATATGTTTAATGTCATTATATTAATTAATTACATTAGATATAAATATATATGAAAAGACATACATACCATGGTTCCCATAACATGATGTATGTGCTTTAAAAATATGTATGCTAATTTGAAAAAATTATGTGTTCTTATATATGATTAAAATTATATAAATTTGATTAATAAAAATTTATTGTTCAAAATATAAAAAAACATTGAATGTTATATTTTTCACTGAAAAAATTGGGCAACTAAAACTTCTGTATATTATAATTAATAATAAAAAAGGGAATAAATCATTATCTTATAAGAATGTGTAATTATGTGTACCGACATTTTTTTTCAAAATAAGTAAATGTTATAAATAAAAATGTAATTGTTCATTATAGTTAGAAAATTATAAATATTTAATCAACAAAATAATATACCTGAAAATGAATAATATAAAGAAAATACCTACGCTGAAATGTCGAAGAGAAAATAATCAACCAGAAATTGATATAAGAATATAGTGAGTATAAAAAGTATTAAAAAATATTAATAACATTAAACATTAATATATTTAAATATCAAAGTAAAAATATAATTTTTTTAATTTGATAGTTTCATAAAAAAGGGATTTCTTGATTAATTAGGTGAGTAATAGAATGTTTTCCCATATCCATTATACATGAACATTTTGTGTGTATCACCCCTAGTTTCATGTATGAAACCATTTATTTATGTATTTTATATACGTAATGTGTTGAGGTGATGTTTGGAAAATTTTTAAGGACTTTTGGAATGTTTTGGGGATTTTATAGAGATACATATTTTGAGCATAGTTAGTACCAACCATGAAAATCCTTCCAAATATCATGAAAAGTGAGAGAGTGGGATATGGATTGGAAAATAATTTGGCATATGATTCGTCCAAAAAATATTTCCACCTAGAATAAACTATTAATTTTGGGACATATGAATTATTATATATAGTGAATGGTTTGCCGAATTGTGTGCCCTAACCATGCACAATAGAGAGTGGGATATGGATTAGAGAATAGTTTGGCATATGTATTAGTTCACAGTGTTCTTTCATAGATCTATTCATCATTCCTCTATTGGATTCATAGATCCATCCATTTGGGGATTTATCCATGATATTTCGAAGTGCCCAAATCATTGTGAATCACTTTAAGGGGGGTTAATTAGTGATCCCTTTTAAACATTTTACAAATTGATTCCTTTCAATTAATCCTTTATTGCTTGTTAAAGCATCGATGGACTCTTTCGGTGTATATTATCCTTTCCTGAAATGATACTAAATTTATATTGGTAATAAACACAATTATTTACATGGATCTGTACAAATACATACTCCTTGTTGTGTTGATTATTATCCCGAACATAGATTCTCCACAAAAATCAACTGAACAATTACAATGGTTGATATAGAGTCAAAATATATAACTCATGAGTCCTCCATGAGGTTCATAATACTTCTTCTCGATGTGTTACCAGGGACTTATTGTCCTGCTCTAGAGTCTCACTAATGTCTTCTACTTATGAGTCCCATAGGATAATCCTTTCTTCCAAGTCACATAATAGTATACAACTTTGAAGCTCTTGATTCAGTATATATTGATCTTATGCTCTTCTCCCATGAGATGGCTGAATCAAACATTCCTATGTTCCTCTTCATGCATATTCTATAGCCTCTGGTATGGTCTTTTGGCCTTACTCAATAATTCTGATCACTTGTTATGATCAGTTTCCCCAGTTCAACAATGCTCAGGCAATTCGTTCTTCTTCTGATGAATACCCAACCTCACTAATTTGTGGGAAGATGGTTCCAAAAAAATCTTCAAGAATATAATATGAAATAATGATCTTTCATAATATCATCACTTTATATCTTCTTGAATTCTCGAACAGTATCAACTCGGATATATGATCTTCATTAATTCCTCTCGGCTTCTGTCTGAAGAAAATTCACTTTATGGATCAATTTTATGGCATCCCAAACATCATATCTTGGATATCTCTATTACTCTTAACACTTGAATATCATAATTCATGACTTTATGAAGGTATGATATGTTTTTTTAAATCAAAGACACACTATTCTTGTATCAACAGTTTAGATTCAATTAGTGTTTCTCATGCATTTACACATGAACTATCAAATTCATTTCTCCACTCAATATGATGTCCCACAATATATTATTCTTTTGTTATTTGAACACACACACATTTTTTTAGAATGGTATAAAGATACAAGTGTTATGCATGTGCATTCACTTCATTATTGACTATACTCACTATCCACTACATACTTATAAATTTCGATTCTTCAAATCATTCATATTCATGCATATGAAGATGACCATTTTTCTATTCTTGAAAAGCTTTAATGATTGAATATGCATGAAAGAGTACATTCCTTTACTTGTGTACACAAACATTTTCCACATTATATGTGATATTTTTCAACCCTGAATGGGTATAAGATTTTGTACAGATTCTCTTTCACAAGTGCTCATACACAATGCTTTTAGCTACTTCATATTCTTTACGCAACAGGTACATATGGATCTCCTTCACATAACTAGGGGTGGTTCATTGTTTTATCTTCGCAAAGTAAAAAAAGTGTGAATAAGTATAGATTGTGTTTCTTCTAGATCTTCTTCAAAAAACACAACTGAGTGTTTCAAAAACCTATCTTGTGTTTGTGATTCCCCTTCACATAGAGGTTGTGGTCTCTCTTCTTCATAATGATGGTTCAAGAGTGAATTAAATTTATTGAATTCTTGCAGAACTCATTCCTCCTTCACATAGAGAAAATATTATGACATTGTATATTTATGATAAGAATGAACTCCAAAATTAATATTTATTGAGGTAGAATTTGTGCTCTTAGATATTATCTTTTTATAGGAAGATTTGTGATACTTTGCACATTAACATCACTTGTGATATGAACTTTCAAAACCTTTCAATAGATGAGATATTCATATTCAAAGTTTTTAAATGTGGATAAGAGATACACATTTCTCAGTTTGTTTCTATTTAACATGCCCACCTCATTTCATGGTGCAATCCAAACATTCATGCACTGAGAGTTTCATGAAAATCTCAATCACGAACACTTGAGCTCAATGATGTGGCCTTCAAATACTTCATTTTCCTTTTCCAATCACATGTTCTACATTTTATTTGCATTCATGTATATGTAATTTCATGAATGAGCTAGTTACATTCATAAGATACTCATGTTTTAGATTCGAGTGACAATAGTGGTTGGAGTTAATCAAGGAGGACTACATCATCTCCAACACGCTGGTATGCATCGGGCGATCGGAGGTTGAAGAAAATTGTGTGGCCTCTCATCAATCACTGTATTTTCTGAAATAAAATAAAAACAAAATGGATTAGAATGTGTGATGTAGGACGTGACATATAGTCAATATTTCATGTGGGATGAGATAGATAACCATGATTGCATATGTGTTTTTATAAATTTGTCCCACATCAAAACTGCTTGTGGATTCTCAGAGCATTATAATACTAGGTGATCCATTAAGGGCTTAGAATTATCATTCTACCTCCATGGTACCGCCCTGTACTTTGTTCTATGTGGGAACACTCTGTCCCTACCCTCTGATTTTTATTTTCATGCCTCCCCGCATAGTGCTTCACTTTGAAGGTGCATTCCCCCTATGGGGGTGATCATGTATTCCCCATGCATGAATGACTGAATGTCTCAGGTCATGCTCAGCTGCCCATACTATGGTGCAAGATGATTACCTAGCTAGATGGAAGGTTGGATGGAAAATGCATATTTTTTTGATATGACCAATATTAAAAACCAAGTTATACATATAATAGAATTCTAAAGGAAATGAACCACACTTATAATTCCAATCATCTTCATCCTCAACCATCATCACTCTTCTTCTTCTATTAATTTTGGTACACCTCTTAAGGATATAATATCAGCTTAATCTTCTCATCCATGTCATCTAATCATAAATCATTTGATTGATCTTCCCAAATCATCATGAAATTAGGTATTTCATGGCCTTCTTCAAATGCTGTAACAAATTATCCTTTATTAACACATGTATTGGAAGTTTGGATTGGTTCAATCAATCTTTTAAATTGAAAATGGAGAATGTTCTACAATGTTATCCAATGTAATTTCATGAGTTCATAACAATTCTCCAAGTAGTAATATGAAACTCTTATCTCATTGATCCCCATTTCCAAATTCAATTCATAATCAAATAGGGTTCTTCATTGAGTCATTGACATTAAATTAAGAATCACCACATCAATAATCATCACAACATGAACCATTACCTTTCCATACACATATTGACACATTATTGACAACATATTCATCACTCTTCTCAACAATCATCCCCGTTGTATTTTTTGGTCAATATCTAATAAGCACACTTTATAAGAGTCAATTTGTAGGGCAATCTTTTCTCCCACATATTGGAAACTAAATTAAAAGGTTATATGGGGATTATTAAAAAACATGTTCTCCTATATTTAACGAGTATATTGTTGGACATTTATGATAGAGGGATAATGTCACATGGTTCACATAGAAAAATCTTTTAATTAATCAATTCTATGTCTAATTAGGGTAACTCGGTGTAGGAAACAAGATAGATATGACCATGGTGTTCAATACCATCCATAAACCACTGTGTATGTGAAATCATGCTGAGAATGTATCAACTATTATCCAAGTGGTTGGAAATAGTAAAATTTTTCAATGAATTACTAAAATTTTAACATACATAAGAAAATATATTAATGAGTTCAAATGAAAAGATAAATCTCCCCCAATCTCTAATATTGTCATCAATCAATCACTCCCCAATAAATTACATGATAAATATAATTAACAATAAGGGATGAAAGTGTAATTGGAATACCTAATGTTTCAACTTCTTGAGATGATATAAATTTCATGATTTGCGATTAAATAATTAATATTAACATATCATTAAAAAAATTTCTCTCTTAAGGGGTGAAATAACTTTAATTTAGCATGATATAAAATATCTTTAAAAAATCTTCAATATATTCTCGTTGATATACATCCAATGTGGAACATTTCATGTAATTATCAAATCATGAATAAAGAGTTGAACATGTTGTTCTCCAATCTGTTCATCCAATTATCATTATGATAATGAACTTCACCATCATGTCCCTGCAATTTAATCACAGATATATTAACAAAATATAAGGTAATAAGATAGAACACATGGGAGCTTCTTAATAGGAGAAATGTGGATGAGATTTTATCTCAAATCAATAACTACTTTCATTAGAGCTATAATGATTGTGTTACTCTTCATGTTGGTGTCTTCTATCTAATTGAAATTTTGATCTTCCATTGTATGAATGGAACCTTTATTTCTATTCACCTTAAACTTTTTTGGATTGTTTTTCCTTACTTCTACTTGTAGTGAAATTTCTTCCACTGGAGCATGTTTTTCAATTTTCAACATCCCCATTTGACTTCGTAAAATAGTTATACATTTGTTTTCATGATGTACAACCTACTTTCACCTTACACACAGTACTTGTGAGACACTGGTGTAGTCATTTATTGAAAAATTCTCATGAAATTTCAATTATTCTTTATGTTGAGTGATCGATTTCCAAACTGCCTTGGATTTAGCTTGTACCTCATATTCACCTCTTTTTAGTTTTCTAGATATTTTCAACTGATTTGACATGAAAACTAAAAACTATATCTCAACATATTCTGGTTTGGAGCTTCCTCATAACTTCTTCAATTTTATCATGTTACTTTTCTTATGAAACTTATCAAAGTCATCTTTAGGAATGTATTCAATCAATCCTGAATTCTCCTAGATGGACCCTTTTTTTAATTTCATCTTGTGTCCATTCATTTACATGGCTTGTTTGTAGTTATCCATGTAATGAAAATTATTTCCCTAGAAGAAGCATTTTATTGCATTTGAAAACACATTATTTGAATCCATCTTAAATTTCTTCTTGGGAATTGTTTTTTTCCAAATTTTATTGACTTCAATGTTTTGCATATTCTAAATGGATGAATTTGAAACTTTTTTTCTTTTCTTATTCATTTATCATGACCTTTTATTCTTATCAACATATTGATTCGACATTATCGGACTAAATAATAACTCATCATAACTATGAACAGTTATGTGGAAATTATTATAGAAGTATTTTAGATATTCAAATCTATTCTTGATAGATATTTTATTCGTCATTTGTGTATTTTGCTTTTTCACATCAGGTTGCTTCATTTTTATATATATTTATTACATGAATGTTGGCCTTCCAATTTTTTTTGTATTCTAGATCAATATACCAGCAATCATTTTCATGATTCCAAAACGTCCAAAAACAGCAAAAGTACCCAATATATCTTTTTTGTTTTCTTGTAGTATAAGTCTAGCCAGATTTAGAGCATTTTGGTTTCTAGAATTTTATTTCTTTCTTTGAATAATTCATTAAGTAGTTATTCTTCTTATTAATTATAGTATCCATCCCTGATGTTTTGATGGATTTATCATCATTTTTTTCAATCCACATTTTCCCAGCAATTATCTTTGAACCTATAATTTTATATTAAACTGAATTAGTAAAAACAAATATAACTGGGTTATAGGATACGTTCTTCTTGGAGGATGTTTCCCTTGGATTATAATATGATCTAATACTCATTTAATAATCATATTATTTAATTAAAACAATAGTGTAATAATCCATTCTTCAATTTGTTTGGGAATTTTCAGCTTGGGGAGATTTTTGATACTTCAATATCACCTAGATCTTTAAACACATCATGTTGGGAGAGTTATTCTCATTTTCAACTGATCATAGCTTATTTTTCCAATTTCACTTGTTGCATTTTCATTTTTTTCATCACCATTTATTAATTATTTCAATTAAATTTCAATATCCTTTACCTTTTTAAATTTTTCTAGCAGTTGAGAAGATTTTAAAACCATAGATACTTGGTGAAATTTATCATATTCTTGGAAATATTATAAAAATATTATTTGAAAGGATACACTCACCGAAATACGTCCCTAAAATTCATTAGTAACATCATCATATCATCCATTGCAAAGAGAAATTGTTTCTTCCTTTCCTTTCACAAGTTTTGTGAGAGAGTTGGTCATAAAAACCCCTTTTAGCCAATGCCTCTTCTATGGAATCAGATTCTTCTTCGAGATAAAATTTCTATCATGAAGAACATTGAAGCTTTTTGAAATGTTCCTTGCCACATCTCATGGGATATTCTTCAAATGTTCATTGAGGGTAGAATTAATATAACTAATTATTCTATCATCATCATAGCTTGTACAGAATTTATTAAAATAGTCATAATAATAAAAAGAATTATCACATGTTGTAAATTGTATATTACCTTTAGTATAAGGTGTATCTTCATTAGATGTAATATTCTTCTTCAGCTTCCATGCATGTTTATTTTTCCTATAATTAAATGTCTTTGAAGATATCTCTATTTGAGGATTCTCAATATTTTCCCAAAATCATTACTTCATAAAGTCTCCTTTGGATCTTTTCATTGTGACCTTCACAATGATTAAAGTTGAAGTTTCTATATCATATTGAATCACTAATAGGGGAGGGGTGAATGAGTGATCTTATTTATACATCTTAAAATTTTATTCTTTTCAAATAAACCAGTATGGATGGATAAATACTCGATCGAGAATTCATGAATCTATCTGCCTTAATTCAAATGATGTTGAAAATTTTAAGGCACTAAACCTAAGTTTTTACATTTTAGTACAATGACCTACTCCATTCTGTGTTGGTTATTCTCTAAAACCCATATTCTCCACTAAAATTGAATGGAATATTACAATGGTTGATACAGATTCAAATTGTATATCTCATAAGTCCCCCAAATGGTTTTTTATTCTGCATCTCACTATGCTACTAGAGTCTTATTGAACTACTCCAGACTCTCACTGAAGTCCTATACTCCTGAGTCTCACAGGATACTCCATGCTCTGAAGTCGCACAAGAGTCTTCCTCTTTGAGAATCTTGATTCACTATAGATTGATATTATGATCTTCCCCCATTAGCTTTTTGAATCAAAATTTTCTATTTACTTCATTAATAATATTTAACAATGATTGCTAAGGTATTTTGGTATTTCATAATAATTTTGATCACTTATTATGATCATTTTCCTCAGTGCAACAATTATTAAGAAATTCATTCTTCTTCTGATAAAGACCAGACCACACTAATGTATGTGCATATTGTGAACAAAAACTCCTTAATAGTATAATATATAAGAATGACCTTCCACAATATTATCATTTTCTATCTTCATTAATTATAAAAACTATCAACTCAGAAATAATATTTTCTCTAATTGTGATGAGCTTCAGTCTCAACGAAAATTCACTTCATGTTGGAATTTCATGGCACCCAAAACATCTTATTTTTGATATCTAAATTACTTTTCACATGTACATGTGATTATGCATGATTTCAGGAATGAATGATATGTTTCTTTTCAACTCCAACACACATTGTTCTTGTATCAATATATTAGGTTTAATGAATGTGTCTCATACATTTACACATGCACTATCATCTTAGTTTCTTCACTCAATATTCACACACAAAATTTCATCTTATTTGGATGTTTACAAACACACACACTTTTTTTTAGTGTGTATTCAATATTTTTTATCATGATTCAAATTGCACCTCCTTCTTGACCCTACTCACTATCCACATTTCCCTCACAATTTGGGCTTCTTTTAATCATGCATATTCATGCATATGCGTACGACCATTTTATCTTCTTTAAAAGCATTAAAACATGAATTATCATGAAACAGTGAAAGCCTTAACTTGTGTACACAAGTAATTTCCAATTTATATATGTTCTTTTTCAACCTCTAGTGGGTATAAAATTATGAATAGATTCTCTTTCACATGTGTGCATACACAATGCTTTGAGCTTCTTCTTATTCACACAATTGGTGCACATGGATATCCTTCACAGAAAAAATGGTGGTTCATGGTTATATATTCACAAATCACAAAAAGTAAGAGTAATAACTTATTGGGTGTCCACAAGATCTTCTTCATGAAACACAAGCGGGGGTTTGAGAAACCTATAGTGTGTTTGTGATTTACCTTCACACAGAGGGTGCTGTCTCTCTTCTCCAAAAGGATTGTTCAAGAGTGAATTTAATAGGTTTAATGCATGCAGTACTTGTTGATTCTTTGCATATAATTATTATTATTGAATGCTCTATTTCTAAGAAACATGAACATGTAATGAAATGTGAATAGAAGCAGTGTTCCTCACCTCGGGTCATCACTTTCTATTGGTAGAGTTGAGATATTTAGTGCATTAACATCCCTTGTGATATGCTTATTCAAATCCTTTGAACAACTGAGATATTCTACTGAAAATATTCATTAACATGGAGTAAAAATATTCATTTCTTATTTTGATTCCGGTCAATGCAGGATACCCATTTCACGGTGTTTTCCTCACATTCATGCAATGCGAGTAGCATGAAAATATCAATCAACAACCCCCGAAATCCATGATGTGTCCTTCAACAACTTCATTTTCCTTGACCAATCTTGAGTTCTTAATTTTATTCACATGTATGTAAATGTAATTTCATGCATGATTTCATGATGTTTATATGATACTCATGTTGTGGATTCGATCTAAAATGGTTTCTATAATTTGATCAAGGATGCTCGACTTCGTCTCTAATGTTTTGGTCAACATCGGGAGATTAGAGGTTCAAGATGATGGTGTGGCCTCTCATAGGACATTGGATCAACTCAAATATGATACATATGGCATAGATTAGATCGTGTGACATGGGGTGAGACATTCATTAAATATTTCATGCAGGATCAGATGGACGGTCATGATTGCACCCTTGTTTTTAAAAATCTATCCCACATCAAAACCACTATCGGATTATTCGTGATTTATAATACTCAATGGTCGGTACTCAACACAAGATTATAATTCATCCACCAAAGTATTTCCAAGTACTGTTTTCCCTCTGGGAATGCACTACACCCACCCTCTTCTTCCTGCTACCAAAATGCCTTGTACGGTGGCACACATCATGGGATAATTGTCCCTTATGGGAGTGATCTTGTGTGCCATGTGCCTTCATGACTGTGGGTAGTGTAATAGATGGCTAGCTGGGGTTAAACTCATTCGTCCACCCTATGGTTACAGCCACTTCCCTAGATGGTTGGACGGTTGGCTTGAGAAGTGTATATTTTTTTGTGTAAACCCCATTTTAAAAACCAAAGTATACATATAATGGAATTAAATAAGAAATAAACCACACATATAATTCCAATCATCTTTATCCACACCGATTATCCTCCGTCTACTTCTATTATTTTTTGGAACAACTCTTAATAATATAATACCAGCACAATATTCTCAAGCACTTCATCCAATCTGAAATCATTGGATGGATATTCCAAACTCATCACGTAATCAAGTATTTTATGGCCTTATTCAAATGTGTAACAATGTGTATATCAATGAAACATGTCTTGGATCTTAGGATCAGTTTAATCAATCATCTGAATTTCTTATGAAAATTTTTCAATCATGCTATCCAATGTCATTTCATGAGTCCATAATAATTATCCTAGTAGCAATGAGATACTCCTATCTCACTGATCACCATTAATAAATCCAATTAATAATAAATATGGGTTCTTCATTGAGTCATCGACATTTCTTTAAGCATCACCACTTCAATCATCACCACAACTTGAATCATTACCTTTCTGTACACACATTGACACTTATTGACAATAAATGAAATATTATCCTCAACACATTTGATGCCAATGATGATGATATTTTGTTATGATAATGTTATGGAATGATATCTAAGGTGATGTTTTAGTTATTCAAACTATTTTTGTTAAATAAAGAGTGTAATTATTTGTTTCCACCACTGTTTTTTTTTGTATGTGGATTCACTCTTAACTCCTATTATTTTATATTGAACTCTTTGTTTAATTTTTTTTATTTACAAGAAATTGATTTCACATTTGTTGTGAAAATATTTTTAGAAACATTATTTATTGAATGTTTGTAAAATTGTGGAATTTTTGTGAAAAGTGTTTTGGTGAATGATTTTAATATAATGATTTTGAAATTGGTTGTTTGGTTTAATTTATGAAAATTTGTTTAATGGAAAAGTTTTCAGTAATTTTTATTTTTGATATTGTTGGAATATTGTTTTATTGTTTTGGAATAATTGTTTTGTTTGTGTCCATCATTAGTAACATGACCCTGTGGAAGGGGTGTGTTTGAATTAGGCATTGGTATATTATTACCTTATGAAAACTCGATAGTTCAATAAGGGACCAATCATGAGTATGAATCTACCACCTTGAAAAACATGTGTGGAAGATCATAATGAAATGCATTATGCCAAAGGGATTTGTGAAATGTATCTAAAGACATGGTAAATTTTTCCCCATGGAAACTATCTTATTGTGAAAATGGATTGGCCTGATATATACTATTTTATGGTGTTTTATATAATTTAATTTATATAAATAGTTTTACATGAATGTACTAACATGTTATATCCTAGTGGCGTGAGTAGGGAATTCGTTTGGGAAAAACTTACTGAGTTTCATTACTCACTCTCTACTTGGGAACTCTATTGTGTTTGCATTTTTTGTTTATTGAGAAATTGAAAAAAAATTAACTCATTTATTTAGTTATTATTAATGATAAAATAGTTATTTGTTTTGTATTTAGATCTTGAATCATGTTGGGAGATGTGGAGTTATGTATTTGGAGTCTTTGAGTTTGTTGGTTTTTTTCATCATTGTACTCTGATATGGGTTATGGTATAGCCTAGTATTTTTTCCTTTTTTATTACATTGAGTTATATTACACTTTTTCAAGCATCATTTATAGTTTTTTTGGTTATGGTATGTTTTTTTGGATGTTTTATTTTCAAATGAAAAATTGTCCCCCATCTATTAATGAAACCCTTGATATTTATTACAAGCCATTGGCATCATGTGGATGTTTCCTAATGCCAGTAGAAATTACATATCATGTCAATACAATGTTGTGGGGTGTGGTGTTTCATGTGTTATCAGTATTGTTTAGTCTAATTATATTTTATAGATATGTTATATAAGTTTGTTCTATCCTTTGGTATCGGTTGTTTCAGTCATGGAGTTGAAAATTATACTCAATTAGTCCACAAGTTGGGTAGGTAGCAAGGAGTACGATCATCCAAACATGAAATTTAGAGCATATAGAGGTGTATCTAACCTATTTATGTTGAAGATAATGTATATAGGGAGTTGGGTAAATAAGTGTTTTGAAACACCTATTGGATTGTTACCTCATTATCATGGTTTTAGCCAATGAGAAGATCATGATAGGAATTAGAAGAAATGACATACCACTAAGATTTCATATTTCATTTTGAGTAATGATTTATGATTTTTTGAAAAAATGTTGATTTTTGGAAGGAATTTAAAAAATTGTTTTCAAATGTGATATTTTAATAATGGAATGATAGTGGTATTTTGAAATTGTATTGATTTTCAAAGTCATGGGGGAGTTAACAAAACTGGATTGAAAGTGGAAAATTGTGTATTTTGGAAAACCCTTTCTATGATAGTTATGATTTGATAAATTTAAATTTATAATCATTTTGTTTCTAGAGAGTTAGAGTTATACTGTTTTGTTTTTTTATAGTAAATATAAACCAATAAGCATCCAAGAAACAAACTAGAAGAAGCAGACGAGAATGTGGTTACACATGAGCCAATGTTGAACCAACAAGTTGTTAAATGTATTTTACAAGATCATAAAGACAAGGATTTAGGGAATTGATAGGATGATCCAAAGAAATTGGATCATTAAATTCAGTTCCAAATGCAGAACCCATTGATCTTTTGGGGAGATGCAGAACTAGAGAAGGAAGAGGTGTGGCTGAATAGGATGAATGAAATAGTCAGTTTCCTAGGAACACTATCATAGTTAAAATTCATGCTGAAAATGTATATTATGGAGGATCATTTATGATAATGGTGGGATTTACAAGTTCATGAAAAATTAGAAGAAGGCATTTCATGGGTGGATTTTAAATGATGGTTCAATAACTCATTATATCCTCACATTTTCTAGAATTGTAGAATGAGTGAATTTTTCAGCATGAAGAAGAAGAATCTCTTGGTGAAAGAGTATGCAGCAAAATTTATTAATTTAGTTATTTTTTCAGCAATATATTCTATTTTTCATCCTTGAAGGAACACATTTTTGAATTATGTAAAACCCAAGATATTCACTCAATCATTTCCAATCTTTTTATAGTGGATTAAATGGAGATGATCAATAGAGATACAATGACATAAAGGGACATATTAAAAGCTATGGGTGGATGGATATTATTGATACCTACAGGAAAGGGTGGTAACTCTAATGATGGAAACAAACAGAAGAGGGAAACCTATTTTTTGGAAGTGGGAAGACATAGAACTTGATGGATAGATTACTGAATATTTTTCCAAAACAAAATATTAATGTTGGATATTTTAAATGTTGTTCATTAGACCAAATTATGTGAGATTGTAAGATAACACATAGATCATTCCACAATTACAACAAAATGGGTAATCTTCAATACTATTTTCTTGGTGATCCATGTTCAGCTGCTCAGGAAACATATCATGTTTCATAGACATCATATGCTTTGATGAGACAAGTGTAGTAGAATAATACTCATCAACATAATCGAGATAGTCATTGTGATTATAGGAACATTATGACTCTATGGAATGGTAAAACTCAATAGGGAAATAATAAACATATTATAGTGAGTAAGAAATTATATGGAGTTGAGGAAGTTATTAAGGATGATAAATCTAGACCAATAATGGTTATAGGTATGATTATTTTGAATTCTACCATTATTCCAGATTTATTTGACACAGGTTCATCTCATTCATTTATTTCTTTTTTTTGTTCTTATATTCATCAATATAGGGATGATTCCTTCTATTTTGAAACATAAAACTCCTCTTGGTCTAAGATAATGTTGTGAAGTTATGTAAAAATAATGTTGTATAACAAATGATAGAGACAAATTATGTTGGTATTTTTCCATATATGAGATATATGTATATGATATAATCATGGCTATGGATTTGTAGACTATATTTAGATCTCACATCAATTGTTATACTTGAATGGTTAGTCTTTTGACTGTTAATGGCATCGATCATCTCTTTGGAGGAGACCAGAATGTAAAGGCCAGTGTAGCAGGATTATTTGAACCATATGATGGAACTATCACATACCATTTTATAGAAATTACCTTTGTATCAGAGGATGAAATTAGGTAGAGTTTTTTTCTTGATGTTTTGGATTAGTTTCTACTTTTTCCCAATAATTTATTAGGGTTTCCACTCACAAGAAATGTGGGGTTTTTTGATTGATCTCTTACTAGGGACCAATATTATTTCCATTCCATATTATAAAATAGAACCAAACAAAATAATGAATTTAAATGTACATTTTTAAGAGATCAAAAGTAATGGGTTCATTTGACCTAGAAAATATCTGTTGGAAGCACCTATCTTAGTTGTGAAGAAGGTAGATTGAACTCTTCATTTTGGACGTGATTATCATAAGCATAAAAAATTTATAATAAAGAATCAATGTTGACTTCAAAACATTTATGATATATTGGATCAATATAGATGATCACATTGGATATATAAAATTAAATTTCATTATGGATATCACCAATTGTGGTTTTGAAACAAGGATATTCAAAAAACAGCTAAAAAATACATAAATGTACATATGGCCATTATGAGTATGTGGTTATGCCATTTTGTCTTATTAATTCACTGGTATACTTTATAGAAATGATTAATTAGATATTTAAAAGGTATCAATATTATTTTTAGTTGTTTTTTATAATAAAATATTTGTATATTCGAGGACAATGTCTAATCAGGATCAATACATGGTGATGATGTTGGGAATTCTGTGGGTTCAGAATATTTATAAAAAATAATAAAAATGTAATTTTTTGACATGATTGGTAAATATCAATAGATATGTAATCTTTAAAAGAGGAATTTCTATGGATACAAAAAATTTATAGGTAATTATCTCTTGGAAACTGTCAAGGAATATCTTTTAGATGCATAGTTTCCTTTTTCCAGATGGTTATTACTGAAACATTTTTTTTGTTTTTTCATGACTATAATAACCAATGAAAAATTTCACAAGGAAAAATTTTCCTTTTCAATAGGATGATTAATTTAAGAATTCTTTTCATGTTCTTAATGTTTTACATACATCAAAACTAATGTTGATATTTTTAGAATTATGAAAAGTGTACATACTGTATTTTGATGCTTCAGGATCTGGGTTAGGATGCGTTCTTATGTAGGGATGTCATGTTTTTACTTATGAATCATGAACGTTATGGTCTCATGAGAAGAAGAACCCAAAAAAAGAATTGGAGTTAGCTTATATAGTCTATTATTTTAATACTAGGATTCATTACCTCTTTGGTGATAAATTTACAGTGTTTATGAATCATAAGTCATTCATACACAATTTATCATAATTGGATTTGAATATTAGAAAATGAATATGGATGTACTGTCTACATATGGTTTAATTTGAATTGATGTATACCTATGGTAACAGAGATTCAGTGGTGGATGAATTAAATAGCGATATTTATAATGATTTGGAAAAAGGGTCCTTACAATAGTGGAAATCGATGTCATTGATAATAGACATCCAGTTGGACTGTGAAGACTCAAGTAGTGTAGTGGTTTTATTCTCAGTTTTTTTGTTCTTGATTTAGTGGATATTGCTAAATAGGAATAGAATTCAAATTCCAAATGTGTTTTAATGAGTTCAAAACACAATGGAGTTGATAACATTGATGTATGGATATTGGATAGGATTTCATTATTGGGATCCATAGATTAGATTTTTGTACATTTGGATTGTCAGTAAAAACTTCGTCAAGCTTACCACCATTCGATATGGGATGCTCATATGAGAATATAAAATATGTATAAGGTTTATAAATAATGTTTTGGTGTGATGGAATGAAAATAATGGTGGTTGAGTTTTTTTAATATACATAACCTATTAGTAGGTTATGGTAAAAAACCAACAACCAATAGGTATCCTGTAGTCTTACATAGTCCTATTTAGAAATGGGAGCAGATAATGATGGATTTTTTTAGGTCTACCATGTAATGTTCGGAAACATGATTTTATTTGGGTGATAGTGTATCAGCTAAAAAATTCATCTTATTCCATCTCTATTCATTAACCTCATATGATGGAAGACATTTTTAAAATTTATATCCATGAACTAGTAATGAGGAATGGAATACCAGTTTCGATAGTTTCAAATAAATATTTTTAGGATTATGCCTCATTTATGGAAATACTTATTGGAATCCCTTGGGAATCAGGTGGCTATAACTGTGGCGTATCACCCTATGATGGATGGGAAATCCAAAATAATGATACAATCATTGAAGGATATGATTCAATCTTCTATAGTGGAGTTTTCTAGCTCGTGGTATGAGTGTACACACTAAGTGGAGTTACATATTACCATAGTTATCAGGTATCAATATATATGGATCATTTTAAATCATTTTATTTTCATTCTTTTTGTATTCCACATTGTGGGGTGTAAATAAGTGAGACTTCACTAATTGGGATGAAACTTATCTGAGTGACAATAAAGATGATTCAAACAATTCAGATGGAAATGGGGAAAACTCTGAGTTTTCAGAAATCATATGCATATCATCATTAACAATGTTTTATGTTCAATTTGGGTGATCATGTGTTCTTGAGAATCTCTCAAATTATAGGGAATCAACATTTTTGGACACCGAGAATGTTATCTCCTCGATACATATTCCCTTATGAGATACTGGAATAAGTTAGCGAGGTGGAATAATGGGTGGAATTTCCACCATAGTTTAGTTTGTCGCACATTGTGTTTCATGTATCTTTGTTTAAAAAGAATCAACATAATCCTAACCTTGTGATTTAATAGGATCACGTTGACCTAGATCCAGATTCCATATTAGTTCATGTTCTAGTGTAGATTTTGGATAGGATATAGACAGTATTACATGAAAAAAGAATTATTCTAGTGCATGCTTTTTGGCATCATTGTCAGATTTAGGAAGAAATAAGAAAATGGTAATAGTTAATTGTCAAGAAATGGCCCAAAATCATTCCAGACACCAGTGGTTTTCTATATTCTGTGTATGGAACAGAAAATGGTGGAGATTTTATAAAACCTTCAGTTTCATGTATGTAACCATTTGTTATGAATTTTATATATAAAAAGTGTTTAGTTGGGGGTAAAAATATTTTATAGGGGTTTGGGAATGTTTTTGGGTCTTCTTGGAGCCTCATAATTTGAAAACGGTTGTACAAATAGAGAATGTCCTATAGAAAACCATGAAAAGGAGGCAACATGTTCTAAGAAAGAACATGATTTGGCAAACGATTCTTGAAAACAGTGGATCCACCTAAGATAAATTGTAAATTTGGGGATAGATTCATTTGTAGTGTTGGCACACTATTTTCTTAACTATGTGCCCTAAAAATGCAAGACAAAAATATAGATTTGGATGTTTTTTTTTCTGATTTTTATTTTTCTATAAACCTCCTGGTTTTCCATTAAGTTAACCCTAACATGATTTTCTATCCTCTCAAAGGTTGTGGAGACCATTTCTCTTGATCTGGTTGCGATCTATTTGTGTTTCTTATTTCGTTGAACCATGAATTAAATGCCACTACAAGAAAACTGCCATATAGCGGCGGTTTTTTCACGGCGGTTTTAAAAACCGCCGCTAAACGTGTTCCGGGCCACTATTTCACGCCGGTTTAAAAACTGCCACGAAAAAACCGCCGCAAAATGCTATAAATTTATTATTATTTTTATTATTATTTTTAATTTCTTTTGAGGACTAGCAGCAGTTTTTTAAAAAACCGCCGTGAAATTGCAGCGGTTTCGGTAAAACCACCGCGAAATGAAAGGAAAAAAATAAAAGAAAACACAAGAAACCCCGAAACCACTAAAATGACAATAACATTTGATCTGGGCTTCCGTCAGAGCGCCATGACTAGTCAAATCGAAGCTCATGAAGAGATATAGAGGCACGTATAATCAAAACCGTGAGATGGTCTAAGGTGTGGAAGATATTAGAGTTATTAGAAAATTTAAAAAAGTTCTCTAACTTCAAACGGTCACAACTTTCGTTTCAGGTGTCCGTTTGGTCTCTACCACGTATCAAATCAAATCCAGCGAAGAGAGCTACACACCAGTTCAACAAAGAAAGCTTATATCATGTTTTTTGACTCCAAAAAATTCTCCGAAGGCCTCCAAACCTCCATTTTCTTCACCGGTGTCCCGTCGAACTTGTCTTCAAACGGACCTAACATTCGATCCGCATGTCAGTTCGGACTCCTCCACCTTACAGATCATAGATCGTTCTATGAGCTTCAGATTGACTGGTCGCGGCACCCACATGATCTCTTGGATCATATGTTATGGCCTTTTTAGTGGGTATCGGGTTTGTTATGTTTTTCGATGCCTCGTTTCTAGCACCCGTTCCCCGTCATCTTTTTTTTAAATAGTCGTAACTTCCGATCCGCCTGTCCATTCAGACTCTTTCACCTTTTAGGTCGAAGAACCTTTTAGGATCTTTGATTTTACAGGTCACGGATCTAAAACAGACTCTCGGATCATAATTTATCTCCGTTAATGTGAGTCTAATGTTTTAGTCTCTTTATGACCATTTGGACGGGTTTTAACAGTTGCTCCATTTATTACTGTTTATTTGGGTTTCTATGACTTGTTATCTTTATCAATGGTTTTTTGTGGGTTATTATGATGAATATGTTTAATTATTAAGGGGTTTTTTAGAGTTGTCATGATTTTTAATGCGTTCTTATTCTTTCTAATGCCTCATTCTTCATATGCTTCTCCATCCGTTTTCATGCGTTTTCATGATTTTTCATCCCTTATCACATCTTTTCATAGTTTTTCATGTGTTTCCTTTATTATTTATTATTTTTTATTTATTATTTTTTATTTATAATATACTTTAATTTATTTATTATCTATTATTTGTAACTGGTTATTTATTATTTATTATTTATTATTTATATTTATTTATTATTTACATTTACTTATTACTTATTACTTATTATTTATTATTTATTATTTATTATTACGAATAATAAAATATTAATATTAATAATAATATTTGTTACTGGTTATTTATTATTTATTATTCATTATTGATTATTAATTATTTATATTTATTATTTATTATTTATTATTTATTTATCATTTATTATTTAATATTTATATTTATTTATTATTTATTATTTATATTTATTTATTATTTATTATTTATTTATTATTTATATTAAATTATTATTTATTATTAATTATTTATTATTACTAATAATAAAATATTATTATTAATAATAATATATGTTACTGGTTATTTATTTTTTGTTATTTATTTTTTATATTTATTATTTATATTAATTAATTATTTATTATTTATTATTTATATTTATATTTATTTATTATTTTTATTTATTTATTTTTTATTTTTTTTATTTATTTATTATTTATTATTATTTATTATTTATTATTTATATTTATTATTTATATTGGTTATTTATTAATTATGAATTATTATTTATTATTTATTATTTATTATTTATTATTTATTGTTTATTGTTTATATTTACTTATTTGTTATTATATATATTTATTTATTATTTAATATTTATATTTATTTATTATTTATTATTTATATTTATTTATTTTTTATTATTTATATTTTCTAATTATTTATTATTTATTATTTATTATTTATTATTTATTATTTATTGTTTATATTTACTTATTAGTTATTATATATATTTATTTATTATTTATTATTTATATTTATTTATTGTTTATTATTTATATTTATTTTTTTTATTTATATTTATTTATTATTTATTATTTATTATTTATTATTTATATTTTTATTTATTTATTATTTATATTTATTTATTATTTATTATTTATTATTTATATTTTTTTATTACTTATTATTTATTATTTATTATTTATTGTATATTATTTATTATTTATTATTTATATTTATTTATTATTTATTACTTATTATTTATATTTATTTATTATTTAAATTTATTTATTATTTAATATTTAATACTTATTATTTATTATTTATTATTTATTATTTATTATTTATTGTTTATTAGTTATTATTTATTATTTATTATTTATTATTTATATCTATTATTTATTTATTATTTGTTATTTATTATTTATTATTTATTATTTATTATTAATTATTAATTATTTTTATTTATTAATTATTTATATTTATTAATTATTTATCATTTATTATTTATTATTTAAATTTATTTATTATTTATTATTTATTATTTATAATTACTTATTATTTATTATTTATATTTATTTATTATTTATTATTTATTATTCATTATTTATTATTTATTATTTATTATTTATTATTTATTATTTATTATTTAATATTTAATATTTAATATTTATTATTTATTATTTATTATTTATTATTTATTATTTATTATTATTGAGTTTATATCTATTATTTATGTATTATTTGTTTTTTCAATTAATATATATAAGTATATTAAATTTTTTTTATTAACCAAATGACGAGCGTGCTGGAGTGGTAAAGTCTTTGGAAAATATGTAAGAGGTTAGGTTATCAAATCTCACCAAATGTAGTATTTCATTACATTGCATGGGCATGTGCATGAGAATCTGCATACATGGATAAATAAAGTAAATAAATTAATACGAAATAAATAAAATAATATGAAATAAATAAAAAATTTAAAAAAATAAATAAATATGAAATAAATAAAATAAATACGAAATAAATAAAATAAATAAATAAAATAAAGAAAGAAAGAAATAAAGAAATAAATAAAATAAAAAAATTTAAATAAAATTTTAAAATTTTTATATAAAAAATTAAAAAACCGCCGCTAAATCGTGATTTTTCCGTAGTCTTCTATGTCCTAGTTCTTAGTGGTTTTTTTGTCATATATTCTTCTTCCGTCTTTTGGATTTATAGATCCAGTCTTTTGGGTTTAGATCTATGATAGTTGATTCTAACAATGATGATATTTGGCTATGTTGATGTTAGGGAATGAGATCTATGTTAAATGTTTCATGTTTTTCTAGATTTTGTTGAAGAAATTGTATTTTTCCCGATTTCATTCATAGTTTTAGAGGTATGAGTATTCACTCTCAACTACATTCATTGAAACATGAATGTTTTGTTTAAAATTAATTTAATTACATGTAATTAACTCTGAATTTATTTTGAAAATTATGGTATAATAATTCTATAGGGATGGTTTGTGAAATTGTGGATTTTTTTTAGAATATCAATATTGAATGATTTTAAAATGATGATTTAGAAGATGTTAATTTGATATAATTGATGGAGAAGTGATTTTTGTAAAGGTTTTTTAAAAAAATTGTTTTACTGAAATCCTTTTCAATGTCCTTTTGGCATGATTTTTGGATAATTGGTTAGTGTGTGTTCATTTTCATTAACATGACCCTATGGAATGGATGAGTTCCATTGGAGAAATTGTATATAATTTCCTTGTGATGACATATTATATCGTTGAGTGATCACACAAGAATACAAAACTGTCACCAAGGCATGCATTTGTGGATTTGTGAAATGAATTGATTTTTCCAAATGGGTTTTTGAAATATTTAGATAGACTTGGTTGAATTTTTTCTATGGAAATTTTCTCTTTGAGGAAATATAACGGCCTCATATAAACTATTTTAATGTGTTTTATATAATTTTTTTATAGAAATGGTTTTACATAAATGTTCTAAAATGTTATAAACTAGTGGTGTGAGTAAAGAATCCATTTATAGAAAACCTACTGATTTTCATTACTCAACCCTTGCTTCGGCACTATTTTGTGTTTGTTGGAATTTGTTATCCAGACATAAGTAAAAGAATGGTATCTAATTTATTTAGGGAAGTTGCATGATACCTTGGTAATTGTTTGTAGAGTTGGATCTTGGTGCATGTTGGGAGAAATGACGTTATGTATTTGGATTCATAGAGTTTTTTGGTTTTGTTTTCTTCATTTTACTCTGATATGGGTTTTTGATATTTTCTACTATTATTGATTTTATTACTCTGAGTGGTATATTAATAGTTTCAAGTGTTATTTAGAGGATTTTTTGTTACGGTTTGTTTGTTGTGATTGTTTTATATTTGAAGTGGAAAATTTACCCCATCTGTTAAGTAATCCTTATCATTTATTTTCATCATTTGTAATCTTGGGGATGTTTACTAAGGAGAAGTATAAATTCTTCCTTAGCTCAAGCCAATAAGGAGGGCTTTATGTTAAATTTTGTTTCATGTAAAATTTCCACATCAAATTCATTGTTATCGTAGGGTAATAACATAGTTAATGTAGAAATTTACTATAATTCTTCAACATCATCACTGTTATCATCACCCAAAATAATTTTACCCCCAAAAAAACAATGCACCACACATTATTTGATGGGTAAAGAACATAAACTATTTATTTATTTATGAATCACCCTAATATATGTCTAATCCTTGAAACTAATTATTTTTGAAATCAACAAGTTCAAATCCAATCTCATCATGATGCACACCACACTTGATATCATACTACATTTAATTAATAGTAGTAGCATAAAATTTGTATAATCAGTCTACCATATATCCTTAGTACCTCCAAAATATGAATTTTTTGTAAATAGTGGAGTTTTATCATTGGAACTTGAATAAACTATTTCTTCTGGGAAAACCATTACAATGCTATTTTTAATTGTACTCTATTCATAATATTAATATTGTGTAAAATGTACAACAATTGATATCAAAACTGGACTATGTGGTCAAAATAAATTGGTCATCCTGACCAGTATTTCATTGTTTCTAATATGGATAAATAAATGATTGTTTTCTAATCAAAAAACCAAATAGATTTATTTTTATATTCATCCATCGACCACTTTTCATTTTTTATCAAATACCACACCTTTAATACAACAATATGTGATTATATATATTGTTGAACATCACCTGTAACACCCCGAGATTTTATGAAGAATATTGTTTTAATTTCGTTGATGCCTTGTGTTGTACGATACACCAAAGGGATATTTCACTACACGTAACCCTTACTTGGCTTGCATTACACGCAATCACAACCTTCCTCGATAGTGTGTGTTATACGCAATACCGGGTTTCACTAAACAACGATATATGATTATAATATTATCACGAACTAGCCATTATGAATAGTATTAACTAAAATTTGAATTTTATAACATTATTATTCATCTTACACATTTTATAGAACATGGTATGAGAATAAAATATTTTTTTTTGTAAAATAAGTATTTTTAAAAAAATGCAGTTTTTCCACCTTTTGAATGTGCACCCACATTAAATCTTGTTTTTGAAATGTTTAAAAGTTCAATTTTACAAAATAAAATTATTATTTGGAATCAGGATATAAAACTTTACCTTGGATTAAGTTTTCATATTATTCTGAAAACTTTTATATTTTAATGAATAGTAAAAACATACTATATTTTAATTAAAAACAAAATCTTTCATCGTAATAATTTATGTGGTTAAATTATAATATTAAATGGTTTTAAAGTATAAATAGAATATATTTTTACCATTTAATATAATGTATTTCATTATCATTGTTTTACATGGAATTCGTAGGATAAATCAATTCAATCTTTTGCAATGTTTTAAACAAAAAACCATTTTCTTTCGACAACGAGATTAATTTTAAATTAATTTCTGCAAATTATGTGTATTGAGAATCTAAAAATTGATTCCATATTTGGAATCAGTGGGTCCAAATTAGATTAATAGACTACTTTTTGTTTTTGGGCATTATGAATAGTAACTACGGTAAATTTTATTTACCATAGTAAAAGGTAAATCGGGTAATTAAGGGTAAATATAATATTATAAAATTACCCTAACACATGTCTTAATACAATTGGATGATTATATTTCGTCCTAAGTCATATTTTGGTCGAAATGGAATCCATTAGAACCCACTTGGAGGTGATTGAAACCATTAGTTTATTTTATTTAAAGGAATGTGAAATATGTCTCATTCAAACATTAATAATTAAAGTATTTTTAATATAAGGTTTTATAGAATATAAATTCGTTTATAAATACTCATTTGAAAGATAAAATGTTTTTATTTATCATGGTAATTTATTTTTTATTTTTAAGAGTTATTTAATTACCTTATTATCTTATACATTAATGATGCAAAAATTATTTATTTAGTAAAAAAATCAATAGTATTGTTTTTACTGAAATAGTAATACAAATTTAAGGGCACAAAACCTAACCAGAACTTATTGGTAGTGTATATTTACAACATAATCATACAAGGACCGAATATATGACCGTTTGGAGTCTTATAAAAGTGATTATGACCCTTATATTATATTATTTTATATGATGTCAAAGTTGTCACCTTCATAATTGATTAAATATAACATTTTAAAATTTGGGTGTTTTAGAAGATAAATCTGACAAAATGTATTATTATGAAATATATAAGATTTATATTCATAATAGTATTTTATTTTAAATTTTTATGAAAAAAATATGTATATTAAATAATTATAGAAAAATGTTGTAGTAATTATTTTATTAAGAGAAATATCAAATAAATGGTTTTACAAATAGAAAAATAAATATTATATGAACTATTTAATGTGATCCACTAATTTTATTGAATACTATGACATTTTATGAACCTATTAAATATTTTACTTCGAATATATCCTTCAAGTGGAATTTATTTAATTTCAAATAAATGAATAGTGTCAAATTTGACTTTATTGTTATTATATAAAAATAACATATTATTATATTGTTTAAAAATCACAAAAAATATTTAAAAACTATTATTTGAAATTTATATAATCTATAATGTCCTAAATTAACTAATTATAGATAATTCACAGCACATAAGTAATTATTTATAACAATTTAAAATTTAGAATCTTATTACCACAAATACAATTTAATAGATTAAATAAGGATAAATCAAGTTGATAATGTTTAAAATAAATTCCCTACATGTATAAATTTAATTGGTTGACGTGATTAAAACTCTATATCATCGAATATTCGAATATGAGTCATTTTTGGAGGATTTTAAGTGGGTTTAGATTTATTATAAATTAATATTTTTAAGATTTCCAAAGGTGCCCATATCCTCCCTTATAAAAAGGGAACCCCTTCCCACTTATCTTCACACCCTTTTGAGCCTTAAATCTCGGGCAAAACCAGAAAATTCCTCTTATCAACCACTCTTGTTATATCATATAGGTTCTGGTCTTCTCAAAAGAACAACCCTAGTGCCCTAAGAAGAGGTTTAAAGGAGGTGCATCGAATAAGAGGTAATCTCTTCTTCCGATTCTCTCAAGTTTCATTCGTCTTCTACTTCTTATTTAGTTGTCTCATTATGAAGTAATAACATCAGTATTAATTATATACTGATATGTTATTATAAATATGAAACAATTTTATTTCACCTTCTATCCATCCTACTAAAAATGAAATCACTGCACGTGCGTACGTACGCAATACAATCTCCACTCCGTGGTGTAATCTGTTTTCGACCACCACCTTACATGGATGGGTATAATGGTGTAAATAAATAACTATATATGATTATTGTAATGTGATATTGATTCTGAAATATTATACATACACTTCAATACAATTCCATGATCATGGTAATGACATCAACGCTCATGCATACGTATGGACTACCGTCTCCATGACGCGATGAGATTCATTCTCCATGTTAACCATTCATGAATGATTATAAAGTATACATAATGAATAATAATGAAATATATGACATAAAATTGATACTGAATTTATGTATATATATAAGTATTTCATCTAATTAATTCCATTCAATTGCATAAGGAAACGAAAATAGCATTCATGTGTACGTACGACCAACCGTCTCCATGAACAGTGTATTTCATTCCATTTAACAATATATCATATATTTATGTATATGATGAATATATATTTTATATAAATCATTTTTTTAAATTCTGTAATTATTTAAATCTGTATATAAGTAATAATATCAAGAACAACAAGTCGAAACATGTACGACAAATGAAACGATTTTACCCAAAATGCTGTTTTAACATGGAATTTACTAAAGAACGGGTAATATAAAGTCATTAGTGACCCATATATGAAATAATAACAATGAATATGATTCTTTAATAAGTCAATGAAATTATTTAAATCATTATACATGAGGTTTGGATATATACAAATCATATCGGACGTAAGGTACGGGATAATGTTGCAATCTCAATTTGTTTTCTATCCGAGATTGCTTATACATAAGTATTTACTAGGGTTATATTTATAATCCATGTAAAAGTTTTATAAAAATGTTTTCATGTATGTTTAAATTATTTTTTACCCATTTTTGACTTTTACTACATGGTATGTAAGGATTATTTTTTTTTACCATACGAGGTACTTTTTGACTTTTCCGGCAAGAGTACGAGAAGAATGTTTTTTTAACTTATATGGAATGAAAAGATTTTTAAGGTTTTATAAAGACTTATTTTCATGAAGATTCCTCCAAAATATTTAATTAATATTTTTATCAAAATCATTTTCTTTTAAAATATCATGACATTTTGTGAAAAGAAAATGATTTTGAAGAAGAAAGGATATTTTCCTGAAGAATTTATTTCATGTGTTTTCTAAAAACTATTTTCCATTTAAACTGATATTATTTAATATGTATATACTTTATGTATAATGTATCGATTATTTACACAGTTTTATTTCTCTTATGATGAAATTATATCCATTTTTTATATGGATTATGTTATGATGGCATTATATTTAAGAATCTCATTCTATTACATGCGTTATTCTATGATGTATGATTTATAATTTTGTGGCACACTAAAGAATGATTTAATTATGAGATGGGTGGGAACTATATATCCCTCTTTTGCATTGGGTAAGGATTTATATCTCATGATATAGACATGGATGGAATGGAATGTTAATCCGGTTCAGTGTTACAAGACTAAAATGAGGAGTGGACTTGATTCAGAAAGAGACTTTGTCCACGAAGATGGTCTTGGCAGAAATGTCTTGGATACTATGGAAATCATAACATGTGCTGAATGGTTTCCAAAATTACATGTTTTATTCCTATTATATTTTATCATGATTGATGTTCCATTATGATATATACCTTACGTACTTCAATGATTTATGTCTTTGCTCAAGATTTTGATGTTTAAATTTGATGTTCATGTTTTTTCTTTTCAAATGTTTAGGGATTGTTTTATATTCTATATGTTTTCCCTTTACTGAGCATTTTAGCTGACCCTTTATTTGTTTTATTTTCCCCAGGATATAAAGAAAAGTTTTAGGTAACAAAAATGAAGATCATTATGGGAGGTGTTTAAGATCATTCACCAAGATTAGAAGATTATATTCCGAGTTTCCAAAGACACTAAACTATTACTGTCTGTTGGTGTTTATTTTTGTTATGTATTAGATATTCTGCCAAAGTAATGTAACGTCTATGTACATCAGGCGTCGGGCCTCTACAGTTGGTATCAGAGGAAAGGATTAGTTAACCATTGGAAACTATGATGCCAAAACTTTAGTGAAATCCCTAGAGATATTTCAAAGGTATGTCTAGGGATGTCCCTAAGGTTAATTATAAGAATAGGTTAACATCCTAGAATAATGGTAACGATCTTAAAATTTAACCTAAGATGTTAAATATTGAAGGTACTACCCCTTGATTATGATTTTTTCCTCTCACAATATTCATTTTGGGTTTTAGAAAATTGATAGAAACAAGAATATTCATGATAATGGAGGATATGATAGACAATGGAATGATATTCTTCATGAGCAACCAAATGAAATTGGACCTGGAAGTCCATATTTCATTATTATGTCTAATCATAAATCTCATAATATGATCAATAATCTCATCTTTGGTATGTTTCCCAAATCAGATAATAAGAGAAAGATGGAGTTTCATGATGATCGTAGAGGAATGAAAGTTCACCTTCCATCATGTAAATCATATGGGAAGAGGCATCAGGGAGATTGTTTCAAAGGAACTAGAAGATGATTTCGGTGTGGAAAAGAAGGACACAAAGCCAGTAAGTGCTAAGGAAAAGGTTCAGTTATCACCATGGAAAAGGATACTGGTATTCCTAAGACATCAACAATGATTAAATGTTTTAAATTTGGAATATACGGGCATTATGCAAACCAATACTCTAAGGGAAAATTTCATGAAGAGAATCAACATGGTCGTATGGGTAGTATTTATGTTGATGATGATGAAGAGACTAAAAATGATATATGAGATGAAAGAAATGATAAGGCTCAGTCAGTGTTTTAAGAAGGTAGTGGAATAATTGTATTTTTATCAAGAATATTGTATGATTCTATGGAATAAAGAAAAATATAAGGATTGTTACGCTGTTGTCTTTCCTTGAGTTTACGAAAGTATATGATTAATGGTACCAGAAACCACAAAAGGTTGTTCAAATATTTTTGGAAAGCACCTAATATGCGCATAAATAAGGGATAAGGAGATAATGAAATGATTGAGAGAATTAATGAGCTCATGACTAATATAAGGAAAAAGTGATATCATGGTTTGAGTATATAGAATTTTTGGGATTTTGGTATATGGAAAGAGTTACCTTGTGACAACATTCATGTTTTCACTATGGTTCAATAGAATACAAGATTAAGGTATTCACATGTTTGGAATGTGACCAACATGATATATTGTATGATATATGGGGGATAAATGATGGTATTCACATGTTTGTTTGATGAAATTTCTAGTAAGCATTATCTTTATTCTATAATATTGGATAAAATTATTTTAGATAATCCTAAATATTGGAATGGATTATATTGGACATAAATTAGTATTGTCTACGGCTAGAAATTTTTTTGATGGGATGTTATAATAATATAGTTTTAGAAAAAGCACAACCTACGGATGGGCGACAACCCATCACGTCGGACAAGGCTTTGGGAATTGAACCCACAACGGAAGTGCGACAGGCCTTTATTTCCTACCACTGGCCTACAAGAAGTCCCTGGTTAGTAGAAACTAGTTTTATTATGCAGTATAATAGTAGGAGTATAAGTCCATTTTTTGAATCATATACGATTAACCTCACCATAGTTGGACTTATGTATATTTCACAACTTTTTCTAACCTTTTGTTTGAGACATATGGAATGACCCATCATTCTATCGCATGATCTCCTAACACTTCACGAATGAAACATTCAACTTCATTTCTTTAAGATATGAAGTGGAAAACGTTCAAGGCATGAACAAAGATGAGATTATACTGAAATAAAGTAAGTATTTCTTCTAATTAAAATTCTTTCAACTTTAAGGAAATCATCTTGAAAAAAAAATGTTGTCCTAGTACCCTTATATCCGATGAATCAGATGGTACCTTAGATCATAAAAAATTTATGGCTTTGTGATTATTGGTTTTTTCATAGCCATGTTCTCTACCACTCTCCATCAGAACTTGATGGTTAGATTTTTCTTCCATATCCATATTTTCACCTATTTTCCCATATATGGAAACCCAGTGATTAGTTACTTTGGGTAATAATTATGTTTTATACTTTAGTATTTAAAATTATGTTTTAGTATTCCTTTTTATGATGTGGGTTTCTATAAATAGTAAATGATTTATAACCCCACCGAATTTCGAGGGAGAAATTCATTTTAAGTGTGGAAGAAAATAACAACCTAAGATTTTATGAAGAATATTCTTTTAATTTAGTTGATGTCTTGTGGTTTACGATACACCAAAGGTAGATTTCACTACACACAACCCTGACCTGGCTTGCATTACACACAATCACGACCTTCCTCGATAGCGTGTGTTATACGCAATACCGGGTTTCACTAAACAATGATATATGATTATAATATTATCATGAACTAGATGTTATGAATATTATTAACTACAATTTGAATTTTATAACATTATTATTAATCTTACTCATTTTCTAGAACATGGTATTAGAATAAAATAAATTGGTTGGGTAAAATATATATTTTTCAAAAATTGCAGTTTTGCCACATTTTAATGGCGCACCCACATTAAATCTAGTTTTTTACAAGTTTATAAGTTCAATTTTAAAAAATAAAATTATTATTTTGAATCATGATTTAAAATTTTACCTTGGATAAATTCTTCATATTATTCTGATAACTTTCATATTTTAATGAATAGTAAAAACACGCTATATTTTAATTAAAAACAACATTTTTTATCGTAATAATTTATGTGGTTAAATTATAATATTGAATTATTTTCAAGTATAAATAGAATATATTTTTACCATTTAATATAATTTATGTCATTAGGATTGATTTTACATTGAATTCATAGGTTAAATCAATTCAATCTTTTGCAATGTTATAAACAAAAACCCGTTTTCTTTCGACAACGAGATTAATTTAAACATAATTTCTGAAAATTATATGTATTGAATTTGGAAAAATGGATTCCATATTTGGAATTAGTGGGTCCAAATTATATTAATGGGCTACTTTTTGTTTTTGGGCATTATGAATAGTAACTACGGTAAATTTTATTTACTATAGTAAAAGATAAATCAGGTAATTAAGGGTAAATATAATATTATAAAATTACCCTAACACTTTTTTGAATACAATTGGATGATTATATTTCGTTCTAAGTCATATTTGGGTCGAAATGAAATCCATTAGAACCCACATGGAGGTGATTAAGACCTTTAGTTTATTTTATTTAATGGAAGTGAAATATGTCTCACTCAAACTTTAATAATTAATGTATATTTAATTTAAGGTTATACAGAATATAAATTCGGTTATAAATACTAATTTGAAAGATAAAATGTTTTTATTTATCATGGTAATTTATTTGTAATTTTTAAGAGTTATTTAAATACATTATTAGCTTATACATTAATGATGCATAAATTATGTATTTAGTAAAAAATCAATCTTATTGTTTTTATTGAAATAGTAATACATATTAAAGGGTTAAAAACCTGAACAAAACTTATTGGTAGTGTATATATACACTATAATAATACAAGGACCGAATATATGTCCATTTGGAGTCATATAAAAGTGGTTATGACACTTATATTTTTTTATTTTTTATGATGTCAATGTTGTCAACTTCATAATTTAATAAATATAACATTTTACAATTTGTGTGTTTTAGAAGATAAATCTGACTAAATTTATTATTATGAAATATATAAGATTTATAATTATCTTAGTATTTTATTTTTAATTTTTATGCAACAAATACGTATATTTAATAATTATACACAAATGTTGTAGTAATTATTTCATTAAAAGAAATATCAAATAAATGGTTTTACAAATAGTAAAATAAATATTATATGACCTATTTGTTGTACTCCACTAATTTTATAGAATACTGTGACATTTTAGGAACCTATTTAATATTTTAGTTCGAATATATCCTATGTGTGGATTTTATTTAAATTAAAATAAATGAATAGTGTCAAATTTGACACTATTGTTATTTTATAAACATAACATATTATTAAATTGTATAAAAATCACAAATATATTAAAAAATTATAAATTGAAATTTCTGTAGTCGAAAATTTCATAAGTTATCTAATTATAGATAATTCACAGCAGATAAGTAATTATTTATGACAATTTAAAATTTAGAATCTTATTACCACAAATAAAATTTAATAGATAAATAAGGATAAATCATGTTTATAAGGTTTAAAATAAATTCCCAAGATGTATAAATTTTATTGGATGATGAGATTACAACCCTATATCATCTAATATTAGAATAGGAGTCATTTTTTGGAGGTTTTTAAGTGGGGTTCGATTTATTATAAATTAATATTTTTAAGATTTCAAAAGGTGCCCCTCTCCTCCCTTATAAAAAGAGAACCCCTTCCCACTTCTCGTCACACCCATTTGATCCATGAAGCTCGGTCAAACCCTGAAAATTACTCTTATCAACCTCTATAGTTATATCATATAGGTTCTGGTCTTCTCAAAAGACCATCCCTAGTGCCCTAAGAAGAAGTTTAAGGGAGGTGCGTCGAAGAAGAGGCAATCTATTCTTCTGATTTTCTCAGGTTCCTTTCTTCTTCTACTTCTTATTTTGTTGTCTCATTATGAAGTAATAACATCAATATTACTTATATAATGATATGTTATTATAAATATTAATCAACCTTATTTCATCTTCTATCCATCCTATGGAAAACGAAATCACCGCGCATGCGTATGTACGGAATACAATCTCCACACCGTGGTGTAATCTGTTTTCGACCACCACCTTACTTGGATGGGTATAATGGTGTAAATAAATGACTATATATTATTATTGTAAAGTTATATTGATTCTGAAATATTATACATACACTTCAATACAATTCCACGATCATGGGAAAGATATCAACGCTTGTGCGTACGTACGGACTACAGTCTCCACGATGCAATGGGATTCATTTTCCATGTTAACCATTAATGAATGATTATAAAGTATACATAATGAATAATAATAAAATATATGAAAGAATAATTATACTAGATTTATGTATATATATATTTATTCCATCTACTTAATTCCATTCAATTCCATAAGGAAACGTAAACAACGTTCATGCGTACATACGGCCTACCGTCTCCATGAACGGTGTATTTCATTCCATTTATCGATCTATCATATATATATATGTATATGCTGAATATATATTATATATAAATCATGTTTTACATTCTGGAATTATTTAAATCAGTATATAAGTAATAATATCAAGAAAAAAAAGTCGAAACACGTACGACAAATGAAACGATTTTACCCAAAATGATGCTTTAACATGGAATTTACAAAAGAAGGGGTAATATAAAGTAATAAGTGAACCATATATGATATCATAACAATGAATATGATTCTGTAATAATTCAATGACATTATTTAAATCATTATATATGAGGTTCAGATACATACGAAGCATATTAGACGTAAGGTAAGGGATAATGTTGCAATCTCAATTTTTTTTTCTATCCGATATTGCTTATACGTAAGTATTTACTTGGGTTATATTTATCATCCATGTCCAAGTTTTATAAAAATGTTTTCATGTATGTTTAAAGTCATTTTTATCCATTTTTTACTTTTACTACATTGTATGTAAGGAATATTTTTTTTTGTTTACCATACGAGGTACTTTTTGAGATTTCTGGCAAGAGTATGAGAAGAATTTTTTTTTAACTTATACGGCATGAAAGGATTTTTACAGCTTTATAAAGTCTTATTTTCAAGAAGCTTCCTCCAAAATATTTCATGACTATTTTCAAAAAATAATTTTCTTTTAAAATTTCATGACATTTTTTGAAAAGAAAATGGTTTTGATGAAGAAAGGATATTTTCCTCCAGAATTCATTTCATGTGTTTTCTCAAAACTGTTTTCCATCTAAAATGACATTATTTAATTTGTTTATGCTTCATGTATAATGTCTCCATTATTTACATGGTTTTATATCTCTTATGATGAAACTATATCCATTTTTTATATGGATTATGTTATGATGGCATGATATTTATGAATCCCATTCTATTACATGGGTTATGCTATGATGTATGATTTATGATTTTATGGCACACGAAAGAATGATTTCATTATGAGATGGGTGTGACATATATATGCCTCAAATGCATTTGGTAATGATTTATATCTCATGAGATAGACATGGTTGGAATAGTAGGTTCATCTGGTTTAGTGTTACAGGACTAAAATGAGGATTGAACTCGATTCAAAAAGTGACTTTTTCCACAATGATGGTCTTAGAAGAAATGCCTTGGCTACTATGTAAATCATAACTTTTGTTTAACGGTTGACACAATTACATTTTTAATTCCCATTATATTTTATCATGATTGATGTTCCATTATGATATATTTTTTACGTACTTTAATGATTTATGTCTTTGTTCAAGATTTTGCTGATTAAATTTTATGTCCATGTTTTTTGTTTTCAAATGTTTAGGGATTGTTTTATGTTCTCTATGTTTTCCCTTACTGAGCATTTGAGATCACTTTTTATATGTTATCTCTTCCCCAGGATATAAATAAAATGTTTAGGTAAAAAAGGATGATCTTTATAGGAGATGTTGAATATATTTCACCAAGATTAGAAGATTATATTCTTAGTTTTCAAACACACTAAACTATTACGGTCCATTGGTGACTATTTTTGTTATGTAATAGATATTCCTAAAAAGTAATGTAATGTCTATGTACGTCATGATTTGGGCCTCTACATCACCTATGTTGTCAGAAATATATAAATTCTCATGCATCACATCATGATGTGGAATTAACATTAATTTTATGCGATTAATCCCTTTACATTCACTATCAACTACGAATTTTCATGATATAGGTAGAATAATATGATCTACAATATAAAAATAATAATTCAAGAACTCAATTAACTCCTTTGATTTATTTTTTAACAATAGAAGCTGATAGTCAATGGATATTAATAATGTATACCTTCAAAATATTTATATATCTATTCAAAGGATACATCAATAAAAAATAAACAAGCCCACAAATTAATTTCACTGATAATAAATAAATCAACACATGAACAATTATATCCAAAAGTGACTGTGGAAAATACAGTTCTAGTTGACAAAGTAAGAGGATAGAATCATTCTCTAACACAAAAATGAAATATAGATCTATGACATTCCAAAAAATTTAATTCCAAAAAACACAACTAGATTATATAATTTTGGGAGGGAATCAATAATATGTCATGCAATGAAACTAGAATTATTTATTTTTTCAATATATAATAGTCAAGATATTTCCCACCCTTTAACATTAAATCATTCAATGTTACAAAATTAATCAAATTTGAAGAAACACTACTATGAACTTTAAAAACAGTAAGGAATTGGAAGAAAATAATTTATCACATTTTCTTAATGTGTGGCAATCAGGGGAAAATATGCTTTGTTTCCTTTTATTGTGAGAGCTAACTGAATGTATATTTTTCTGGCCATTAAGTCATGTCTCTCTTATAATCCATTTTTTTATTTAATTTCATTTACATCAATATAACAATCAGGTTGTCAGAAATTTTTTTTCCAACACGCATAACGCAAGGATATGTTTTATTTATAAAAATATCAAATAAGGTAGCTCGAATAAAATGGATCATTTCTTTCTTGTATTTTGATAATGAATAGAAATTACAATTATTTAAAATGTTACCTTAATTATTTTCACCTTATTGTAATATTCATCATCTGAAAATGGTTTTGGAGTATAATCATACTCTTATAAACTATTATATGACTTCTTTGATTTATGATAAGGATTATCCATTTCGTAAAATATTTGGTGTCCCATATATACAATTTTTTCCATTATGAAATTGATGATATAATATCCCCTGATTGAAAATTGGAAAAGTTTATTTCCTCTAAAAATTTATCCAAATAAGTTCCCATATGAAGGAAAGTCATTTAAATTTAATATTATCACATCACACAAAATAATATACTCTTTCTTATATACATTAAATATTTTAACACTTTTTTCCCATTAAAATTTAAAATCATCAATCAATGGTGACAGATAACCATCAATATAATTTCCATGTTGTTTTAATCAAAAAATAATCAATCTCATCATCACATATTTCATTTTAATACATATATATGGGAATAAGTATTCACCCTCAAAAAACACAGTCCATGGGATATTTTAGAAACTGAGACTTTGGTATGGATTCGTTTTATCTATGAAAAACATAATTATAATATTAATAACATTAATTTTAGTACACCCTATCTCTAGTTTCCTAGTTATTGTGGTTATTTTACAACATTGACATTATAACATAAGATATAATCCCAAAGGATTGAATAATTTCATATTATTGGGAGACTACATACAAACATGATATTCACATTCAATATGAAAAAAATGAAATATTATATAATTATTTTTATGATAAATTTATTATTTTTTATATTAAATCACTTATTTCAATCAAATACCCCTACTTTATATCATTGTGAAAGGGAAAATAATAAATTGATATATCAGATGCTTAATAAGGGAAACCTTAATTCAAAAGCAACCAACATGTAAATAAAAAATGAATAATATGTCCTAGATAAATAATAATAATATATTACATATAACTAATTCAATAAAATGTGACTAAATCCATGTATAACATAAGAACATAAATAATCACATGGATAATAATAACTAGATCCATAATGATAAAATACCTAATGCCAGAAATCACAATTTTACCATCAAGGCCTTGTATCAAGACAACATAAATAAATTGGTAATGCGTATACAAAATACACAATCTAGTTTTTGTCAAGAGACAAACCAATACATTGAGGGGAAAAATGGGCACTTTTCATCACTTACTACATCATATGCATTCATCGTATAAAATGGCCAAAACAAAATCAATATAAAAGTTTATATTGAAAATCTAGAATACTAAATGTCAATATTTTCCCAAATAAATAGAAGAAATCATTTTTCATTGAGAGTATTATAGATTATGGTATAAAAACAATATATCCCTTGTAAATCATAATATTCAACCAAAAATATTTATACAGATACAAATATTTTTGAAATGTTACTAGAATATTTATTGTAGAGAACATACTTTTCAATTTAAAATCAACTATTGAATATACAAATGTTTAATAAATAATAAGGAAAACTTTTTCATTGAAATTAACCTTTAAAAAATTTATAGGAATCTTAAAATCCATAGTTTTTCATAATAGTGGGAAATTCTACACATAATGTATATGTCAAAAAAATATTTCTTTTTTACACTTTCATAAAAATTAAAAAATTTATTTATTTGGTATGTGACCTGAAAATTCATTTGAATAATTCTTATAAAAATTAATAAATGGTTAAAAATGAATTTATACAATCAATAAATATTATTATAAAATTCATGAATACATTTTAATGATAATATTAACATGGAAGTATATATTCCCATATTAATACATAATAAAGTTGTTTTTACATTAAAAATATTCTTTTAGAAATTAAAGTACTTGAAAAAATGAAATGTGAGTATAAAAGTATTCTTTTTAGAATTGAAAATGGGATAATAAATATATCAGGATTAATATTTAAGGATCATATAATATTCCGAATAGCGGTTAAGTCAAACACAATCTTTAATAATGATGCAATTGTGAACCAATCCCTAAATGCATGTTTAACATGCATTGTATGTTCTTTTAGACTTTAGTATATTGAATTTTAATTTTATTTACTTATAGAAAAATAATCCAAAATACTTATAATATCATATATGATCCTCTAATAACATCTTACCACATGATCCCTTATAATGTTTAATGATTTCCATTTTTTGGGTGTTAACTATTTCGTTTTCCCATTCATGTTTTTTATGTAAATTATAGTTCATGTTTATAGGATATAGTTCAATAAAATTTAGAATCATGTTACTATTATAATTATCATTTTTATTCACTAGATAAATTTTTATAATCATTTATGAAATTTTCACATGGAAAATGTGTTACAATTGTGTCTCAGTGATTGCACAGACACCCCACCTTTAACACGGTCGTCAGGTCCTGGCCCACTAGGTACCACCAGTTTCCTCACAGACATGTGGTCCCCCACTTGTGGCCCACCCACATGCCTGAATGGGTCATCTGACTAATTACAATCCCCATAGGCTAACACATATTCTTTCTTGGGTGATTTTTCCTCAATCACACACACTTTGAGAATATTTCCAAAAGTCCACCCATTCCGATCACTACTCCAGAATAATCATGCTTAGCTGTGGATTTCTAATGAGGTAGTATCTCAGAAAAGAAGTCACACCTTGTTAACATGGGTTGTATCATTTAGTCATTTAACCCTTTATCATTTAGGATTGTTATATTCACCTACCATTTACAGAACAACATCCTCGTTGTGGGCCCTACATCTCATCCTGGGTAGTGCACCACACTTAAGGATGGGTACCACCTCTAATAGAAAATATAACAACCGGGTCCCGATGATAGAGAAAACACCCGCCTTTAACATGGTATTAAAGTCATTTCCAGCTAGGTGCCACTAGTTTCCCCGTAGACTCATGGTTTGTACCCTAGGGCCCACTCACCTGCCCGAACGATTCATCTAACAAATGATTATCCCCACATGCTAACACAAGTCCTTTCCTGTGTGATTTGTCCTCACTCACACACAGCATGGGAAACTTTCCAGATGGTCACCCATCCTGATCTCCCCTCGAGGCCAAAGCACACATAACTACGGAGTTCTAATAAGGTAGGCTCTTCAAAATGAAGGAGAACCATGTTTATATGTGTCATATAATTTATTCATGCAACCCTTTATCATTCTAGGTTGTTGCGAAGTGAATCATGTCACTTCATAGAGATGGTAGGTTTTACACATACATGGGAAATGTAATCATTTTATTAATGGGTGAAATGGTATAAAAGTTAATGATATAATAATTTTATATTATATGCATTATTTCAAAAGTATCATACATTTTATTTAATTACATAATTATTAATATCCATGTGATTGAGTGATGGAAAAAAGTTCATTAGTTTGTGAGGTAGAAATATACCTCACACACAAATGATGGTTTTCTCTTTTATTTTAAGGGGAAGGGGATGTATAAATATTGTGAAATAAACATAATATTATTTAATTATATGGTATATATTTATGTCATAATATTTAAATTTCTAATACATAATTGAAAGTGGTAAATGAAGAATTAAAAAAGAAAGATCTAGGTGAAGATTATTACATTGGCTTAGAAAACCATTCTTTGGATCTCTTATTAAGAACCCTAGTGTTAGAATTTTTGGAAAAAAACTCGAAAATTTAGAAAATGATATTGGTGATATTTTTTTCATGCTTTGGTTGTGATATATGTACAAATAGGTTTAAATAAGCGAGGGGAGGATATACCCTTTTATAATTGATGTATTTGGCACACTTATAATTTTTTCAATGTTCAAAAAACAATCAGGTCATTTTGTTGGAAAAAATATCCATGAAATTGATCATATTATAATTTGATAAGATTTTGGTAGAAATAAAACAAGAAATTGGGGTTTTATGTATTTTTAGGTTATTTATCTACTATCCTTTTACGTTAACCCCTGGTAAACCTGTTTTAACATAAACCGTGGTGACTTTTATTAATATTTTTACTCTTTATTTTGACCAAAAAAGAAATTTGGGTCATTAAGAGACATTGAAATTATTATAAAAAATATGGAATCTATTTTATTATTATCAAGTCATATAAGTGTTATAATTTTATTTTAAAATAAACCTACCAAACGTGTCATAAAACGGGTTTAAAAAAAATATATTTTCAAGCATAAAATGTCCTTACATTGAATATATGACTAGTAATCATTATAATATGGATTTAAATTCATATATTTAGTTATAAAATATATAAATTTCATTCTAATCATTCCTCATTAAATATTATTTTAATTTATTAAAATGGAATACAATATGCATTCAAAAATAATTTTATGAAAAATATCCATCTTTACCTTCAAATGATATTATATTTATTTATATTAAATTGATAGATAATACATGGTTAACTCTATATATTATAAAAAATAGTTATAATTATAATTATGAATAGTTAAATTCTATATTTTCAATTATTTATAAAATCTTATTTTTAATTGAAAATTTTAAAAAATATTTATAGAATTTATTTACATAGAATGTTTAAAATTGATATTCATCCTATGAAATTATAATTTATTCCCACGAAATACTAAATAATAAATTTTATTATAGTTTTATTAAAATTAAATTTTAACATGAAATAATGGAATATCAGTTGTTACATTATTATATCCTTTAAAAATTTCATCCTTGATATTTTCATTGATGTTACATTTTAAATAAACAAGGGTGGTTCTTATTCTTAACATACATGGGTTACCACATTTCTTCCTCAAATTCATGATTTCTCCAATGTAAATTTTCTATTCAATTCATCTAATTACTCTATAGTTTCTATATAGTTTCAATAATTTAGATAGTCCATTCATTCTATGATTGATCTACTTATAATTCTACTTCATTATAGGTGATCACATGTGTTGGGTCTAGAATATTCTTCTGTAACAATGATATATAAAACACATCATTTAACCAATAGAAGATTAGTGGAATTTACAATTGGTAAGACAAAAATTTAATTATTTTCAAAATTTAAAAAGGTATTATATACTAGGGGATAAGTTTTTCCTTCTTAATAAACCTTATAACACCCTTCCACAAAAATAAATACAAGAATATGTGGTCTCTCACTTGAAATTAAAAATCTTACCTATGGTTATTAGTATATCTCATTTTATTATTTGAGATTATTTAATAGGAGTATGAATAGTTTTTCCCTTATCATGGTATCCGTATCATATTTTCGGCTAACAGTATTACTTTCAATGACTTTATCCAAACAAATTAGAGTATGAAGTATGTTTTCATATAATAATCCATATGGCATCATTTGAATACTATAATGGAAACTATTGTTAAAGTAAAACACCAAAAAATGTACATAATGATCCCAAGTACCTTTAATGTTTATTGATCACAACCTCAACATATCTTAAAATATCTGAATAGTCCTTTCAGATAGCCCATCTGTTGGAGAGTGATAAACATTGAAAAAATATATCTCAGTATCAAGAACCTTCTAATGAATTTCCAAAAAATATTGATGTAAATTGTAGATCATGAGATGAAATTAAAATGGATACACTATATAATATTAAAACTCATTAATAATTATTCATATAAGGATATTCATAGGAAAATCTATATCTGTATTTTATGTATACATTTTAATGTATTTTATTTTATTGAATTTTGTATTTAAATGATGTGTATTTAGAATTTGTGACAAATTTGAATTTTTTTTTGTTTTATGGAAATAAACAATATATATTTTTAAAATTAACAAATATAGATTATATTAGCTAGAATGTATACACATTATTCAATAATAAAAATGAAGAAACTCATTAAATAAATTTTGAACATGCGATAGAGCGGGAAAACTGAAGCATGAAATTTACATGTCATATATAATTACATGATGTGAGATTAGGGGGAATCTGATACCACATCAGAAAAAATTGTGGAGTCATTATACATTGTGAAATGAAATTACATGTTCTGTATACAACACAAAATGAGAAAGTTCCTGACAGAGATAGATATGAAAAAATATGTTGCTGACATAGATTACACATCCTGTAAATTTACATGTTGTAACAATATTGGGAAACAAAAAAATGATAAATGATATTTTTTATGGTTGGAGTTTCAATGAAAAACCTTTTAAATACCTGATTTAGATGAACATTAGAGAATGTATAGAATTATTATGAGACACACAAACATCTTCCATCAACGTGAACCACTATGGAGACCTTCTGGTGCCACATCTCTATATGTTTTTATTTATTATTTTCGGAACCCTCTCATGGATAGAATGAGGGATTTATTTCTTTATGTCATGTAGTACAAGAAAACCAATGATTTATTTTATGTGATATTTTATTTTTTATTACAATTTATGTTTGGATTTATTACTTTTTCTCCATTATTTTCCCATTCTTGATCCTTCTTGGATGATCATTGTGAGATGGGATACGAAAATGATTTAATTTATTTATTTCTTTAAGAATAACAATTGGATAGTTTGATTGAATTCCTTTTTTAATGTGTAATACATGGTTTATAATTACTCTATGAACATTGTGTTTTTATTCCCTATGTTTAAATTAGGTTTCAGGTTTACCATTATTAGCAATTTGAAGTACCTAACCATGAGAAAAGGAGAAATTATGATGGACATTCATTACCATTAATGTTCGGCTCACTAAAACCTAATTCCAACAAATAATGTTTTTAAATTAATTTTTTAATTCCTTATTATCCCATGAATCTATATTCATTGTTTCTCAACTCTATTTTTTATATTATTCTATCACATTCTTCTCCAATAAAATGTGTATTGTATTAGATTCAATTTCTATAATTCATGATTAGTTTATTTCATTGTTATTTTATTAATATTTTAACTAATATTGTATCTATGTGTTCGACCTGAGATTTTTATATCTGATACTAGCCTATTGTTTAGTGTTTTTTTATTTGTGTTTTAAAATTATAATTTTGGGATCCCTATGGGTTATTATGATTCCAACCATGCTATCATAGAAATTTAATTATAACATAGAAATGTGTAGACTTGGAAAGAAGATAAACAATAATCTATATTACATTATTCATTATAGTAATATTTGGTAATCTTGTGAATATACTAGAATAATATCATCACATTTACACATTAGAAGAGGTATATGTTTTATGTCTCCTCTAGGATGTTGTCTCTTAGGATTCACCTATTAGAAAACCAAGCATCATGATACATAATCTATTATTTACCACTTTATATTATCCAACCAAAAATATTCCTTAAAATATTTATACATATTAATGTTACTATCATGTATTATGAAATTATAGAAATAATAATCATAAATGATTTATTTTTATCACGATTATAGATGGAAAACTGTGCATCTTTCCAAATTTCATAATTCTGCCATTATATATGATGTTTCCAAATTTCCTATCATTTATACAGTGAATTTTTTTTTGAAAATTATCATCATCAAAATGGTAACATTTTATAGTTTTGAATAAATTTGGTTTTGTAATAGTTGGAAAAGGGAATGATGTTTCCCCTTCTTTAATAATGCTTATATCAATCATTACTAAATCTGTGAACATAATATCCCTATCAATACTCATTTTGGTGAAAACTCCACGATAATTCCAGCCCAATGCATCTTTTACCTTATTTTCATTTTCTAGATGGTAGTTTATTAAGAAAACTATAATCCTTAAATAGATCAAGTCATTTTATTTTCCTCATGTTGATCTCTTTATATAAAAATGTATACTTCAAACTCTGATGATCTGTGTATATAAAAAATCTTTAGCCATATAGATAATTAAATCCTATCTTCAGACTGAATATTATGGCTTATAACTCAATATCAAGAGATTGATAGTTTTGTTAATGATATTTTGACTACCTTGATTCACAGTAAATGAATTTATCATTTTTTATCAGTACAAAACCGATTCCCTTATTTGATGCATATTTATGTATAATAAATACATCATTTTTTGTTGGAAGAGGTAAAATTAGATCTTTGGCCGATATCTGCTAATTTTTTTTAAAACACTCTTCATATTCTATTTTCCATAAGAACATAAACCCTTTACATATATTCTTGGTTAATGGGTTATCCAATCTAGAAATTTTTTAAACAAAATACTGGTAGTAAACTATCAAATAATGGAAACATTGTACCTCAGTTATATAAATTTGTGTAGGATGTTCTTTAAATGCATTTATAATCATATATTAAACTTATATTTTATTCTTAGAGAAAATATCTTCCTAAAAATAAGCTTTCTAATGCTTAAATTCACACTTTCTAAATCTCCAATATAACTCTTTTATTCTAAGAAACTCAATAATGATCCTTAAGTTTTTCTCATGATCCTCATGGATTTTAGAATACACCAATATATCATCAACAAACACATAAAATTATTATGATATTTCTTGAATACTCTATTTTTTAGAACCATAATATAAAAATGCTGCATTAGTCAATCTACATAGAATTAATGCAAACATGAAATTTCTATACATCACTAAAAATAATGTCTTCATAATACATTCCCTAGTTACTCATAATTGATGATACCTTGAAAAAAGGATTCCATTTGAATAATATGGAGCTATATTAATTTGATCATATAAGTAATTAAGATGAGTAAAATGATACATTTTATTTATATTAATTGTTTATTTCCATATAAAAACTGAAAAATGTCATCAATACATAGTTATTATTAATTTAAATGACATGGGCTCTAAAAGGTGAAACACTAGAGTTCATAAAAACATATTAAACAACTCCTATAATTGTTTATTAAATTCATTTAATTACATAGTGGTCTTTATATAGGGATAACTTAATATATATCACTCAATATAGACTAAATTATTGAAAAACTCAACCTCTTTCTATGGTCGGTGTCTATGTAATTCCTTAGTAAATACATCAATGTATTCTTTTATAATATGTTTTTCCTCAGTTTGATAATGACCAATTCCATTAGCAGTTTAGGTTTTCTCTTTTTCCCCAATAATCTCATTGAGAATAGCTTCAGGGTTATATCTATAAATGACTCATATGATAACGTCTGCCCTCTAAAAGTATGGAACTCAACATCTTAAAACAAAATTGAAAATTTACCTCTATTTATTAAAAAATTTAATCATATTTTTAAATTTAATCAATACCATGTCTTAAATCAAAATAAACTAATAGTTATAATAATAAATTCAAAAAATAGGGGACATTTATGTGTCGTTATGGGAACTAACTGATATATCATTTGTGCGACAAAACATCAAGTATGAGTCTTGACAGATAACTCTATTATTAAGGTTCAAAAAAATTTCTTATATTCTTGGAAAACATTGAATATATAAAAGAGTATGAAGATAAAAAATAAAATAAAACTTTAACTAAATTTATGTATATGAATAAAGTATGTCCCACCACATATTTGGGAATTTCAACCATAGTTGTTGTAATCAAATAATCTTAGTCGTACACGTATGGCCTTTTCTGAGGAAAACACTATTGATTCCTTGTAAGATATTTTTCAATGTTCCCCCAATCCATAAAATTAAAGTATTAAAAATATTCAACTTATTTCTTGTACATGAAATCATAAGACATGGGGACTTTATCTCTACACTAGAAGTAATATCCCATTCAAAAGAGCATATTTTATGGCGTTTCTTTCCATATTTATTACAATTTGAAAATTAATCCTTCCACATATCCCCTTTTTCCATATTTCTATTTAAAAAATTACCTTCTACCATTTTATTAACTTATTTACCTTCAAAGTAATTAGATATGGAGAATTTATTCTCAATATTGATATCACATTTAACTATGTCCTTATATGAAGAGAAGGCTTTAAAGACTAATACCCTTTTAAGGGTAGGCTTTATCCTATCAAATAAATGATCACTATTACTCTTTAAATTTGGAACATAGTATGTGGAATGTCTTAAAACCTATTAAATTTATCTGCATGCTTAAAAAAAATTCATTTCACTTTTTTATTATACTCTAGAATTGTCTTTCCATATCTGTTTGTTTATCATAAGGAAAATCCTTCCCCAAAAAGTTCCTCAAAATCCTTCCAATCCATATTTTTTATTTAATTCTCAACTGTAGTGTTTTAAATCGATGAACACCCTTGATCTACATCCCCCATGAGATGATAAACTATCATGATAAAATTCTCCATTTCATTACTTCCAAAAGTAATAAATATTCTCTCTAAGAAATTTTTCCATTTCTCAACTACAAATGGATTGCAAGTACTATTCAATAAAGGAGTTTAATGATGAATGAAGTGATAAAAAAAAAATTTCACCACATTGTGGATCTATAGGATGAACCACAAGAGTATGATTATTGTTCATTACCTATGTTTGCTTCCCCAATAAGGTTATAATCTATTCATATCAATATCTAGCTCTAATTCTAGGTCAATCAATATTTCTATGACTATATGGGGTATCCCTTTATAGATTATGTACATTGATATGGTTTTTATTGGTTCTTTAATCCTCCATTTATAAAAAATGGATTACACTAAATTATATCGTAACATTATGAATCATTAGGTGTAATTTTGAAATAGTTCAAACACTTAACATAATATGGATATTTATTCATATGTAATCATAGAATTATATGATTAATATAATTATGAATATTTTCAATAATTTGATATCATTTATAATGGTTTTTAATGAAATTGTGAATTAACCCAAGGATATCCCACATGAGTGTGAAACTAGGTTTTTCGTATGGGTACACTCAATTTGAACCAGAATGACGGTCAAGTTATACTAGAACAACTCTTTTTCGGTAACTAACCTAGATTCATATATTCCAAAACCACGTCCACATATAGTATCCAAATAGAGATTTATTTCTATAAAAACCACATAATTTATAATTTACTAAAAAAATTATGATATTATTATATAATTAATAATTTTATCATTTTTTCATAAGTTTATGTTTCTCTAATCTATGTTTAACTTAATATATTTCACAATGTTTCTACTAAAATTTATTTGACACATACCGTTACACCCCAAATCTAGTAGCCTAGATATGGTCGTTATTTTAAAACATTTTCACAATCATAAGGTAACTAATCCATAAAGATCAAATAGTTATGTAATATTATGAGACTAGATACATACATGTTTCTCACATTACATATGAAAACCTGAAATATAATATATTATAATTTTCTTATGAAAATATTATTATTAATTCTATTAAATATATGATTTCATTCATATATCCCATCATCATATCTGGGGGAAAGGAAAACATAATAAAGGGTAAGCTCAGATTCACAGTATGGGAATGCATACCATAAAATATATCATCTTCAAAATAAAACATAAATAATATGTGTGAGATAAACCATAAAAAAATATTCCATGTAATTAATTAAATAAATGGAGATTAAATAAATTTATAACAGAACAACATTAATAATCACATTGACAATAATTACTCATTTCCTAATTATTTAATGCATAATTTCAGATAACATAATCCTACCGTCAAGGAATTTTTCCCAGAAAATGTAAATAAACAAGAAAGCCCAATGCCAAATACCCAAAAAAAATTGTCTCGTGAGATATACCGATGAATTAAGGTGAAATATCAGGCCCCACCCATCACTTACTATGTATAATTAATTCATCATATGAATAGGGAGAAACATAATTATTAAAATATGAAATATTAATGTTATCCAGAATAAATAATCATAATTATAATCCTTCTAGAGTAATACAATGAATGGAATCGAAAGTGTACATACCCTAAAATTTTTAACATTCACCATTTAATGTCTAAATAAGTTAAAATACATTAAAATTCACATAGAATAATTTATGTGAAAAAAACCATTTTAATTTTGAAGTCACTTATTCAAAATATAAAAAATTCTCAAATATTAAATAAAAAATTTTCTTTCAATGGAACTTTTAAAAGTTTTAAATGAGGCTTCAAATTATTTTGTTGCTAGGATGCTGAGATTTTTTTTTCATGTCATGTATGTAAAAACCATTATTCTTTGGAAACGTTAGGTAAAAACTCAAAAAAAAACTCATTCATAAAATTAAACTAATATTTAATTGATTTTTTAAAAAAAAATTAAATAATGATTACAAATTATTATAACCAATTGTATTATTATATTAAAAATATTCATGAAAACATTTTAATGAAAATATGGACATGTATGAAATCATGTTTACCATATATATATCAAAGTCAGTCTTACATAAATTTTTTTTAACATATTATGTAAATGGAAAGAGAAAAATGAAATTATATATTATGATATTTATAAATTACTATAGAATAATAAACTAATATTTTTAAGATATAATTATCATACAATTATCCTAATGAAGTCATGTAGATAAACAATCCCGAACAATGATGTGATTGTGAAATTAACCCTCACCTCAGGTATGACATGCATGGTAACTGATTTTAGACCTACATATAATTTTATTAAATTTAATATAATTATATTATACATCCATATAAATATTTTTTAAATCTTATATGTTCAACTTATATCATCTTATCACTCATTCAATGACAATATTTTATTATTACCATTGTTTCAGGTGTTAACTACTTCGTTTTATCAGGCTTGTTTGGTAATTGAAATTTTTATTATGGTGCATAGGATATAGTTCCATAATATCTATAATAATATTAATGTGATACATATCATATTTATTTATTGGATTAAATTTTTTAATCATTCAAGATATTTTTACCTTGAAAATGAATCGATTCACTTCATGGAAATGGTGGGCCATAGGTGTGCCTATGAAATGTTATCATTTCCTTAATGGGAGGAAGATAAAGGAATTGAATGATATAATAATTTTATAGAATATATATTATTTAATATGTGTCATATATATTAATTAGTTCCATCATCATGAATATCCTTGAGATTTGATGTTGGAAAACAAATTACATCGGTTTGCGAGGTGGTAGTCCACTGTACACACGAGCGATGGTTTTATTTTACATTTGATGGAGAAATATATGTATAAACATTACACCATAAACATAATAATATCTTATCATATTATATATATTGGTTTAATTATATTGGAATTATTAATATATAATTGAATTTTTTATATAATAAGAAAAAAAGAAAGATCTTGGTGAAGATGATTACATTTTCTTAGAAAACCCTCTTCTAGATGTCTTATTAAAAACCATAGATGTTGTATTTTGTAAATAATAAAATCTATAATACATGTATAATTATTTTTAAATAGTCTTTGGAAGGGTTTCTAAAGATTAATTTTTCATGATGTGTGAAAATGTTAGGGGAGTAAGTTTCCTTTTATAATTGGGTTGAGTCGCACACTTTTCATTTGTCAAAGTTTTAAAATAATGTTATGTCATATTCATGAAAAAATATATCAAAATGGATCTTATTAGAAGATTATATGGATATGGTGGAAGTTAAAAAAACCAATTGGGTATCAATTTTGTTTACATCATTTTAACCCTTTTCGTTTTAAATTAACCCCCGATAAACTCGTTTTAACCTTAACCATCGAGTTTATTTACTATTTAGACTATTAATTATAAAAAATAGAACTGGTATAAATAAAGTTTTTTGATACATTAATTAAAAATATCGAATAAATTTTATAAAATGAAATTATCATATGTTTCATAGTATAATTTAAAAATAAACCCACAAAATGTGTATTTTTTTATAAAAAAAATTAATTAATATATGGAAAATCGACATTGTTATCTATTTAAAACAATCGAAAAAAATATCACCTTTACCTCCCAATGATCTATTATTTATTTCTATAAAATATATTGTCAATAGGTGGTTAATTATACATATTAAAAAAAATTATTATAAATAATGTTATGAAAATGTAAATACTATATTTTTAATTATTCATAAGATATTATTTGTTAGAGAAAATTTCAAAAACACATTCTAGGATTATTTTGACCTAGAATTTTTAAAATCAATATAAAACCTATAAAAAAATTTATGTTCATTAAAATAATATATTATTCAAATTAATTTATTTTTTTCTAAAATATAATGTTAAATTAATGAAATTTAAGATTGGGTGTTATATTATCCAAAATCATAAAATTGGAGATCAATTTTTTCCACTGTGGTGAATTAGCAGGATGAAAAATGTTTTCATGCGTTATGTTATCATATATATTAAATATTATACTATTTTATAATTTTAATTTCAAAATATAAACATAAAATTAGGAAATATTAGAATATACTATATTTCTTTAATGAGAGGTTTGGTTTATGTTCATGAGAATGAATTAAAGTTGGATTTGTCATCTATTTTATATCGTTATGTGCCAAATTATGTAATTTATGATAAAATTTAAAATTAATTCCCATAAAAACATTGTATTTATGGAATTAATGTATCTTATTTTACCACAATACCAATTCCCTAATATTTTTTGGCATCATAATTGGAATCTAGAAGCTTATTTCCTTCTTGAATTATCACTTTTAAATGTTCAAGAAATTCGATGAAATTTTTATCAATCAAACCAGGTATTTATTTCAAATTAACAAATATAAGAACTCTCAATATCATTATAAATTTAGAGAGTCCAAAAAATAGTTCTTTATTAGAATCTTGATAATGTTTTCCAACACATGATTTTTCCATGGTTTCAACACCTACATAAGGAATTAATTCGTTAAGATGATCCTCTGCCTAATTTGAAACATCCTTTGTATGAACAACATGAATTAATATAACTAAAAACATATATAATAATACATACATTTATTTATATGTACTCTAATTAAATCATTTTAAAAAATTTCACAATGGGATGAAATCACATCATTGTTGTAAATATTTTGTTAGATAATTTCAAGAAACCATCAACACTTTTCTCATATTCATCAATAGTTAGTCATGTATTTATACAATTTATAATCCTTAAATACCTAAAAAATAAATATAATGAATCAATATTTAAATACATTAAAATTTTAAACATATATATAAAATAAAATTAAAACATATAACCATATATGAAAACAAATAATATAAACTTGTATAAATTATTTACATATAATTTATATCATTAATAAATTAAAAAATAAAATAAAGTTACAAAAATATTACAAAAACAAATAATAACCTCAAAAATATTATAAATGAAAAAATTGGAAAAAATAAATTTCAACCACAAAAAATTATAACGATAAAAGAAATTTATAAATAAAAAAAATTATAAATGAAAAAAAACAAATTACTATAAAAAAAATCATAAAAACATTATAACAAAAAAAAATTATAGGAAAAATTATAATTGATAATAAAATTATTAAAATTAAATAAATGTATGATTTCAATTTATAAGAAAAAGATAATTTATTTATCATAAAAAAATAAATAAAAAAATAATAAATTTCAAAAATATGAGGTCTATAATGAAAAAATAAATCCTATAATTCCGATAAACCCACTTGAGGGTGGTGTAAATAGGGGGAGGATACATGATTGAATAGAAACCTATATCAACATATAAAAAAATCAAGCATTAGTAAATTTTTAACAAATTATTTATATCCTAAAACTAGTAAAATTTTAAAAAAAGTAGTAATAGCAAAAATGTAATCCAAATTCATTATAAAGATAATAAAAGTTTATAAATGGAAAAATATTGTAGAAAAAAATTATTTCAACCACTACCAAATTATAATGATAAATATTTATGAATATATATAGGTACAAAAAGAACAAATTACTACGAAAAAAATTAGAATCATAAAAAAAGTATAACATTTAATATGTTTGAAAATGAAAAATTGATAATTGATAATAAAATGCATAAAAAAATTGAATTAATGAATCCAATTTATAATTAATAAATAATTTATTTATATTTAAAAAAAATAAAAAAATTGAGACCCACAATGAAAAATTGATACTAAAAACTCATGAAATCACCATAAGTTATTGGAAACAAGGAAAAATCTATAAGACTGAAGTGGAATAGTTGAATAAATGAAATAGAATAAAAAGTGAGCAAAAACCTTGAACCATGTCAGTGGTTCGAGCTGATTAAGGTTTTTTTATTAAAAAATGGTTAGGATCATGAAATAAGGATGAACTACAAAATATTTAAAATAAAATGTGAAACGATAAAAAAAGTAAAGTACACAATATAATCAGAAAAAAAATATTAATATTTTTTGATCATATCAAGGTTGAAAATACTTGATCTAGGATTTCACTGATCTTTTGCGAGATTTTGGAATTTCATTATAACCCACTTCTCATAGAACACCATAATGGAATAGTGTTTCATACAGTAGGAATCATGCCCTATAGGAAACGATTAGATTAATTACGATTCAATGTGAACTTCCTATATCATTTTATAGATATTCTCAAGAAACTAATGTATTCCTACATAGCTAAATTATTTCTAAATCAGCCACAATGACCCCATATGATAAATGGTTTTCGAGGCATCATAATTTTTCATAGATTATTATTTATGGTTTTGAATCATATCTGTAATGTTTGGTTGTTAACAAATTTAACCCTATATTAGAATATTTTTTTAATGGTTATCCTAATGAGACAATGGGATATTATTCCATTAATTTTACTATGCACAAATAGATTACGGACTAGACTGCTATAATCTTCTATAAGTATTATATTAATCAGTATTTCAATGGGAGGAAAATTTAACTTTGGGAAGTCCATGAAAAATATTAATAAATTTTCCAAATATGAAAAGTGTGTCATCTTCAGAAAGGGTTTTTGAAGAAGAATAAACTAATGTTACATAAGATTTTTAATGTTTTGGTAGTATACATGGAGAGAATGTGATATATGATTTTCTAATAGAAAATCATGAAAAATTAATATTTTTATATGTCAAAACTCATTATCTTTGATGGCCATTAGGGGTTTTGATTCTAAGGAATGTTTAGAAGCTATGAAATCAGAGAGATACTTCATGTACACTAACCGAATTTGTATCAATGAAGATTCAATTTATGGGCTAATAACCATAGGATAAAAGTGATTTTTCATAACATAATTGACATGGATGGTATGGTGTCTACTTATAAATCTATTCTTATCAAATTAGGTTATAAATAAATAATGTTATTGTCTATGAAGAATTATTTGCAACTATTGTGATGATAAAGTCCATTCAGATATTATTTTCCATTGAATCACATTATGATTATGAGATATATAGAATTCATGAAAAAATTAATTTCCTTAATGATAGTTTTGTTACGGATTGTTATATGATATAAACAGAATTTCAGGAAGTTCCAAATGAGAATTATAATGTTTCTATGTTATAACAATCCATTTATGGATTGTGGAATGATTCATGAAGTTGTAAAATCTTGTTTGACCTTGCAATTAAAGAGTTTGGTTTTATCATGAAAAAAATAAATATTTTGTATAAAAATCAATTAGCAATTGAATTGCGGCATTTTAGGTATTGTATGGGGATGCAATAACTATTATAAAAATTATATCCTGAATTTACATTCCATGAATGAATGGTTTTGAAAAGGATTCTTCATTAAATAAATGGGAGAAACAACTAACATATTGGGTATGAATATTTATAGAGATTGGTCAATGAGTTTTTTAGACTAAGTAAAACACAAATAATGGTAGTGTTATAATGATATTTTAAATGGATAATTCCATTAAATGGTATTTACCAATGTTTTATGAAATGAATCTTCAGAAGATGTAGGACTCTTATAAAGAGTTAGTGTGGATGGATAGGATATGTTATTCATATGCCATAGGATCAATCATATATTCCAATTTGTGTAATCGACATTATATCTAATATTATCTGATAATAACTTTTATATAAAAATCTAATATAGGTGATAATAAATGGATTACTATCAATAATATATTTAATTTCTTATGAAAAAGTAAAGACATGTTATTGTTCTCTAAAGGTGTGGATGAGCTCCTTAAAAGGGGGTCCATTGATTGTAATTTCTAAACTGACATTGATAACATGAGATTACAATATAGTTTTTCATTTTACCTTAACAGTGGTGCTATCTGTTGGAAGAGTTTAAAACAATCAATTTCACTGGACTTAATTAAAAATATAGTGTACATTTCCTCCTTAGATATTGTGGAGGAAAATATTTGGATTAAAAATTCAATTACCAAACATAAGATGGTTCTTAAATTTTTAGGATAAATTAATTTTTATTATGATCACAATGGATCTGCTTATTTTACTAAGAAACTTGATCTCACAAATGGAATAAACAAATACTTTAAAAATACCACCTTATTTGATGTATAGTTGAGAGGGATGATGTAAAAATATATTGGATGTATATATAGAATAATGTAGAAAATCCATTGACAAAGTATTTATTGGTGAAAAATGGTTTCATGTATATTATTTAGGTACTAGATATAAGAGATATTACATGTAATGATTATTGTCAATGATATTTTTTTAATAGTATATAAGAAATGATACCTCATTATGGTTCATGAAAAGAATAATATACAATATCATCTAGATGACTTTTCTATGTAGAGTATATTTTTTATTAAGTATTTTGAAAAATAATTTGATGATGAATAGATCAATAATTAATTTTTAACAGAGTTTAACAATTATAGAAATATGTGATGTGGAATGAAAATGGGTTTTCCAGTTCAAATCATTTGTTTCATTTTGATTTCCAAGTAGATCCTTCATTCAATGAACTGTTCCTATATAAAGAGATTCATAGACCTCATTTGATACATGAGTGACGATCCTCTATTGGATGAAACTCAATTTTATTCTCTTATATAAATTTTTGTTTGAGGATGATGAATTATAATACCACTAAAAATAAGATCATATACCAAAGAGTTCAGTGATTTTAGTGGCTAGTTGATGCCATCATAGGTAAGAACCCATTGGTTGGGTTGGGGCTAAAGATGCACCAAAAATCCACCAAACATTAAACCATGATATTGAAGTATTAGAATTTATGAATATTGAACTCCCTACTCACTACTATATGGAACAAAAAATATTCACACACCCCATGAAAATCAATATAAACATTCAGAAATAGAGGAAATAAATAAATCATTAAATCAAGATTGGGGTTTACTTGGTTAGACTGTCTGAATCCCCCCATACCATTAAATTTTATTTTCACATTTAGATCTTAATTTTTCCACTGAATGTGAACATAAAACCTTTTTTAATATATTGGATGACTCATGTCATAGTTTCATAGTATTACTTCTCGAAATTAGATATGAAATTATTTCTAACACCTTCTAATATTATAATATTCGGTTGAGTGAACACCATAGAATGCATCATAATTCCACCTACTAATGAAAATGAAACAATTTCCACGTGTTTCGCCTCATATTCCATCTTCAGTGCCTAACCTTTTGAGATATTCAAGTGTCTGGTATGTAAGGTTGATCTTTGATTTATTTCATACATACCAAACCACTTGATAATCTTATATAAAAAATCCCTTTGTAACAAAATAAAACAATTAACATTCTTGTCTTTCTCGATTCCATTCCTCATGATCTTATTAGCTTGTCTGATATCCTTCACCCCAAACCCCTTGGACAATTAATTGTTTAACTCATAAATCCCCTTAATTCCCAAACTATCTAGTAACAAACTATCGGCTTAAAAGAGAAAAAAGATGAACCTTATATCTTCAAAAACCTCTCCATAGCAACAATGGTCAACGTTTCACCACATGAAACTGTTTTTTTGAAATTAATACATAAAACATCATGTTCTATTGCCTTGGTTAATATTTCAATCTATGTATAATTTCATTCATATTTCACACAATGTACTAATTCAATTGATCCATAAAACTCAATGGTAGCTTTTTTAAAATTTCTTCCTCCAAATATAAATGGAGAAATGTTATCTTTATATTTATTTAAACTAAGTGAAAACATCATACACAACCATGCTCAGAACTATATGAATTTTTTTATCTTTAATGGACAATGAAAATATTTTATTAAATTTGGTACCTTCTTTTTATCAAACCCCAGTCAGTATCATCCTTTCCTTGTACTTCTTCCTCCCAAAAGCTTCATCCTTTAGATAAAAAGTCAATTTTTTCACAAGATTCTTCTTCTGTTTTAGTAAAACCATCAACTCTTACATTTTATTCATCTACAAAAATTGAATCTTATACTTCAAAGCTAACTCACACAATCTTGAATCCCTTGTCTTGGCTGCCTCTTCTAGGATTTCGGGTTCCCAACTATATATTAGTATTAGATAAATCAATTAATGACCATACATATGAGTCAATCATCTGAATTTGAAAGAAATGTAAAAATTATATTATTCCAATGATCTATATGGTTCAACTTCATCAGATGTACATACATCAAGAACTATATCATCTATTACTAATATATGATCTTTATAAGCCCTTGAACACTCTAGAATCTCATTCACTAGTTTACTATATGGTCTTTATGTGATTCCATCTAAATTATCTGTAATTTGTATCCATCTAAATTAGCCATTTAGATCAAATTTAATTTAATCAATTAATTTATTTTTATTTAAATCCTTTCTCAATAATGATTTTTTTATAAGTACTTATCCTTAAATATCACATTTTGGATTCTGGAAACTTGTTCCATGTCATATTCTCAATTTCAAAATACAAAATTTTCATCTCTATACTCAACAACGAATCATTACTTGTACTTTTTCTTGTGTTTTTATCTACTCATATAATCTTCAAAGGCATTAAATATATATGAAACCAAAAAAATTACTTGATTGAGCTCAGTTGATTTTCCTGGACAAAGTGCTTCTGGAATTTCATTCTCAATAGACATTATCAAACATTGATTAACCAAGTACACTACAATATTAACCTCTTTCCCCAAAATCTTTGTAGACCTTTCAGAGTGAAACATCGAGCTCCACAACCTCTAATTTAATGTTAATTTCATTCTTTTAGCCACAACATTCTGCTTAGGTTTTCCAGGTGTAATAATCTTGCATTTTATTCTTACGTTCTTGAAAATGATATGGAATCTCCTTCTTGTAAACTCACCACCATTATCTAACAAATAAAATTTCATCTTATATCTAATATCATTATCCACTATTTACATCCACTAAAAACATAAAATTCCTCAAATTTTTATTATGAATTTAAAGCATTACCTTTCTCATGGAATCATCAATGAATATCATAATGAATATTGACCCTCTATTAGATTGGATAGGGGCATACTCCCAAATTTCCATGTGAACATGTTCTACTATCTAGATCTTTGGTTTAATCCCACTTATATTGAATAACATATTTTATTTAATTTAATGTAAACTAATATCACAAATTCTGAATTCTTCACAATCCATTTTCATTTTTACTTTTTCTTCTAGATTTTCTATCTTATTAAAAGCTAGATGTCGTAATCGATAGGTCTATAACTCTAAATTATCATATGTTATAGTTATATTGGTTTTCAATAAATTTGATCATCCAATAAAATATTACGTGTCAACATTTTTTCCTCTATCCATAACCATGTAACATCATGTGATCGTCCACAGTTCATTATAGACAATTGTTTTAAACCTTGCTTCATCCAGTTGTCCCAAAAAATAAAATTATTCGGTAAACCTGGTATGTTCTGAACAACCTTGATATCATGGAAACTCATGTTCTTCATCTATAAATTCACATAACTATTCCCCTTAATTTTGAGAGCTTCATAATATTCCAATTTTACACTTTTAAACATTTCAGACATATAATTTATCATTAATCCCATTCTTGTTGAGGTGTGGAATTATTATTTAGAATGAATGATCCATGATTATAATGTCAAATTCATTCTATTTAGTAAATTATTACTTCAGTTAGTTACAAAAAAATTAAAAAAAAATTCCCTTTTGGACACCGCTCATCCAAAGCTTCCCCTTCTTTCCCTACATTTTTTCTAGGGATCACCTCCCTTATCACATATCCAACATATTAGTGTAGGGTCATTTAATTTACCACTATTCCATCAGTGAGATTGTTTATCTGACCTTCTTTGAGGTATCTTATGGTGATGTTATTTTCCACATTAATCTATACTGAGATATCTTTTGGATAGTTATTAAATATTTCTTTATCTGAGATCTTAATTCTTGATAACCCCCAAAATTTCCTCAATTGAAATGTCATAATTCCCATAAGAATTAATCATGATAATTACCATAACATCCTAACTCTCCAGAAGTGATGATAACAACAATTATCACAATAATTATTCCACAAAATTCACAGTAACATATTAAATTTTACATAAAATCATGTTAAAATCAATAATATGATCATATATTGATCCGTATTCTATATCCTCATGTCTAATAGTGTTTGCATTATGAACACCATGTTTATGTTATAGAGATCCTCATACGTGCCCACTACAATATCCATAAACTCCATCGATGTCTTCACCTCTTAGATGTTAAGGTATTAATTTCATGCCAATGACATCTGAATGAGTCTGATCATATTTTTTATAGCCTATCTCATTATGTCATATTCGTCTTCAAATGCTTGATTCTAGTCATTGGAAGTCCTATGAATTTTTGAATGAGAAAATAAATTATCTATATTATCCAAAATCTATTTAATTTCCCATAGAATTTATCATCCTGAACATTACCATCATTTTATTTCATCATTAGGATTTCCATAAAAACTCCCACGATATCAAAAAACACTAAATGCAAGGTAAATGTTACTTGATCTATTTCAAATTATGAACTTCTAGTCTCTAAAACAAGATATAAAACCACTTGTTGGGGATGATTATGAACCACTAATCCAAAAAACATTACCCTACAATCCTGATGTACTAGAACATAGGAATATCACACACCCTACTCACATCACCAAGTCACACATAGTATTCACACACTACATATAACAGAATGAAAACAATCAATATTAATCAAAATTAAGGATACAAGAAAGAGAAATTTGGTTTTATGGGGATAGAAAGTTTATTCACATGTTCATGGGAGAACACTACTGTCATCATAGATGTATTTATTGATACAAAGTTTATAATAAAAATCATCAAATGTTTATGATTACTAATAACTCTATTTCCCATAAAAATCCAGTACATACAATGTACTTTTTTTCCCACAAACATATATAGAGGGTCCCATTTAGTCAACACATTACACCACCATCTGAAATTCCTAGAATCCCCATCATTTAAGACTAATGAATTTAGATAACCTATAGTACATGAAAAATTTCCAATGATGCTAATGAACATAACATTATTCTTTTCTATACCATTAACGAGTAAAAATATCTCCTGATAAAAGTGTTTTTTGATCAACTATCCCAAGTCAGAGAAAAAAATATACCAATACCACTATAAAAATTTCATTTTTTCAATTGAATATTTATATATATCTGGTATATATAACGATACCTCTAGATAGATTCACAACACAATAATTTATTTCTAAGGTAACTTGAATGAACCCACTTCCAATGAAGATCTAATGTTTAGATAGAGTGGTACACCATTTTATGATTTTTCTTATTTCATCCAGTGGATGTCCTGCCTAGTAATCATGGCATTGATTTTCTGATACTTTCCTCTACAATTGAATATGTATATGTCCCATTAATCCCATAAAAATATAGGTAACATTTTCCCATGGGAGTGTAAATGTTCACATATCGCATGCTTTATATTTCCCTCATGACAAATCATAATCATCACATGATAATATTCTACATTTAAATCATTTAAATCAATTACATTATTCATTGAAAAATTCATTGTGGAGTGTATATTCTCATGGGTTTCATTTACTCCAATGAAATAGCATAATTTTACCTTGTCGAATAATTATTTTAATTAAATCCCCCAAAACCATTGGTATGTAATTTTATATTTCTCATATTCCTAATGAGTGTTAAAATTGAGTACAAATATGAGGGCCTTATCACATTAGTGGTGACATTGAAGCCTAAAAAAAATTAACGACGCCTTAAGGATCAATATTTTATTTAGAAATTCAATCAACCTCTAATAAAATTCATCACATGAAGGGACTACACAAAAACATTTATTTTGTATATGTGATGTTTCCATGTATTTCAACCTCCACATATCTCAATGATTTCACTATACACCACATGATTATATTTGTGTTTATAATATAGAATATCCAATTAATATAATTATATAATTGTATAAAATAGAATCAAAATAAAAAACAAATCAATAAATTGGGAAAAATGAAAGAAAAACAAACACAATAATTTTAATTAGAGGGAGAGGATTTCCCCCTATCTGTTAATAATACATTTACCATGAATGTGGGTTATAATTATGATGTCAAAAAAAATAAGAAAACCATATATCAAAATGATATTATAAATAATAAAATAACTTTTTTATAATACATTAATATTGTACCCAAGTATTCATTGTAAACAACAATATCACAATAACAATTGTTGTTGTAGACAGTCACCCTTACTACAATGGTCATATTTGATAGAGTTTCAAAAATTGGGAATGGTGTTTAATTTTTTGTGAACCTATACCCCCAAGGAACCTCTTCATTGAGGTTTATCCATGAAATATAAATCACCATACTGTTTTCCTATATCAGAAGCCTTATTACACTACATCATTGCAATGGATGACTTATTTCACGAGAAATAAAACATAAAAGAACAAATAATTCAATTTAGTTTTGAATGATAATAAAATATATATCCATTCAAGTAATTAGGCATATATACTAGAAAGGATGGGTGAATATAATTTTTTTATAACATTGATATTATATCCATAAAATTATTAATCATATACCGAAAACATATTTACCGGTTTGATAATTGAAATTTGATATCAGTGCCAATAAAAGGATAATTATAAACACAACCCACAGAATATCACTTATTAATAAATTTATAATCCTTCCAATCTTCCCCCCATGCTTGGATGGGTTTGTAGGGGTGGGGAGGGGTTTGGGTTGTGGTTTGAGAGTCAAGTCTAAGGCATGTAGGTTTAACTATATTTTCTTCTTTGTGTTTGTACCTAGTTCATTGTTATAACCAATTTTTTTATAATCCTTCAGTTTTAGGAAAATCCACTAATAGGATACCATGAACACCCTCCATTCCTATAAATCTAGTATTTACCCAATATGATGGACTTAATTTGATATTTTATCAATATTTCATGTAATTTTTTCAACAAAATCTTAACTCCAATGAGTATGAATATAAACAAATTCATTTAATTTGTTACAAAGTAAAATTGAAGGTGGAGTTATAATAGGAAATGATTGAATATTTTTCTTTTTTTTTCTACTCACTTTCATCAAAAGCTATAAATAATATCTCACTAGATTTCGTTGGAATTAGGAAGATGTTTGTGTTATTAGTTTCCCTAATGTTTTAGTTCTCCTTACCATTGGTACTCTGGTTCAGTTATAATTTTAAGATGATAAAGATATTAATTTTTGTTGGTGTGGATCTGTTAGTATAATTAATGGATGTTTAATGTTTCATTTAATGTTTACCCCTTTATGAATATCTAGTTTTTTCTATTTTCAATTCATTTTTGGGTCTCCCAATTCATCATTTTTGAGAGAAACTACTAAAAGACTTCACTACTGTAGTTGGAGTCACTTTTAAGATTGATGATTGCACCAAAAAAATCTCTCCATAAATCTATTCATGATGAGGTAGTTGATATAACATGTTCTTCTAATTTTGAAAAACTAATTTAGGCATTGACTCTTTCCCATGATCTCACTGATCCACTGCTTAGGAAGAATATTTATAAGGAAGAAGATGAGATTGATGCACTTATTTCAATTTGAATAATGGTTGGAAAAATTCAGCTTATTAAGGTCGATGACATTTCGAACATTCTAAATTCAACTTCCTCTTATTCATGCTACTTTACAAGATTCACTTAAATTTGGTTCAAGATCATACAAGAAATCTTATAGAAGTTCATTCTCATCAGGGTTTTTTTGTGTTTGTTTTGGTTTATGGACTGTAATAATGAATTTATAGTGCTTGTAAACCAAAAAACAGAAAATGTATAAGGGATGGAAAAAATTTTGTATGAGATTATCATAGACTATATCTCAATATACTAATAACAACTTTAGTTGTACTGAAAAATGTATGCAAACTATGAATCCTAAGGGAGTTCCACTGCTCCATGAGAACTCTATTACATTCACACCAAAACTCTTGTGCAAGATTCAAGAACATATGCCACTTCCCATCCCATATTAATATGAGTTAGATTACAGACCATAAAATCTCCCAACAATAGGACTTGATATGGGAAATGATTATCATCTCACAATCATGTAAAATTATAAAAATTTCCATTACACAAATTCTCATGAATCTTGATCTACTATCGAATATATATAATTTTATTATTTTCGAAATTGTCTTATAACATATAATTCTTGTTTTAAAGTGACCACATGCCTAGAACATGCTAAATCAATCTATGTCATGTGCCAATAATTATCATCATACTCTTTCCTCTACCAAAATTCCCAACATCCATGTTTATCATTAATTGAATAAAAAAATCTTCTATAGTCGTGGATTGAATTACCTGATCACACCTTAATTATATGTATCTTCTATAATTTATCTGAATTTGAACATTATTTAATTCTCAGATCGGATTCATTCCAATACAATACATACTCATACTACTAAAAAGAAATATTTTACCCCTTTATTAATTTTTCCTTACATGTTCCTTTAAAAGACTTCATATATCAAAAGAGTTTATTAACAAAAATAAATCTCGTGGTTCCCCAAACCAATATGGAATTTTTTTAATTATTCATGAAACATACCCACACCTCTCAAGGTTGAAAAAATACCCCTTTATTTTATAATACCTTCATTATATTCACAATACATGAACACACAAATCTACCACCACTCTGATCCATTCCTAGTAAAAACCACTATACCTCCCCAAAACCTACCCCAATGGAAAAGAGTATTCTTTTTTGTTGTGAGAGTGGGCACCCAGACCCATCTCAAACATGTACTTTTTTATTACCATATCTTTTATATATTCTTATATATGATTGAGTGAACTGAGGGTTGGTTAAGGGGTGCAGTGTCAGAAAACCAATCGCTGAAAATGGAGGTTTTATTTGTTCAAGTCCTGCTACATTCAAAATTAGTGTGGTTTGAGTGGCACGTAGGTAGTGGCTTGGTCCTTGGACTTATGTGGTGTGGAACCCACCAATATCTAGTTACCCAATAACAAATTATCGACCATGGATTAGTTGAGTGGTACTATGTTAGGAGGCCACTACTTTGAAATAGAACTGGCGTTGGTTTGAGTCCTTCCATATTCAAATTTAGATAGGGGAAAGCAACATGTGTGTGGTGGGATGATCCCATGAGATGCATTGTGTGGTGCCCAATTATACCTTATTACCCAATAACTCATCCCCCCCCCATAGTTGGTTGTGTTGTTAATGGGGGATGTGGTTTTGGGTGGTGTTTGTTAGGTCAAGTCCCCAGACTGGTTTCTTTATGGTGTGTTTGAGCTTCTATTGAATGGTGTACCAATTATGATAGGATATATACATGATTTTTAGTTATAGTGATTGTAATATATTTTTTGTATATATTGTATATGTTAATGTCCTTAGATAATATGTTATATTAAAAGGTTGTAGCAGTTCTTAGATATAGTGAGAACCACATGATACTATGAAAATAGTTATAAAAATATGTCCTATGGTTTATATAAATTAATATGATGAGACAAAATGATTTCTAACTATTACTATCAGGTGATAGTGCTCATAAGCATTGAGACTTGAAAATGTTTAAAAATACTGATATTAAGTATAAGAGATCACGGGGATTTAACCATTAATAGGAACACTTCTTGTTTTGGATTTTATTAGATAATTTCATATATAATCATGTTCATTGGTCTCCCAACATGAGGTTATTATCAATACGTACCATTAATTATTTATATTGGTGCATGATGAAAGTAATAAAATTTATGTTCGTGGTAAGGAAGCTTATGTCAAATGATTCATTAGTGGTTTGATAGATCTTGGTTCATCCATGATTTAAAAATCAATTATATTAGCATATATTATTCAATTATTCTTATCTCAGGACCATCAGAACAACCATCCTACCTCAGAAGCGAAAAACCCCATCGGGAGACTATGACCACTCACGCAAGGTTTCCCCTCAACGAAAAATTGTCTTAATGTTATGATACTCATAATCCTTACCCTTTACATGTTAAATATCATCATCTATAGATGATTAAACTCATAAAAATCAAGGAATACTTATCTCTAAAACCTCCCTTCATCCAAGAACATCTTAGTACGAAATCCCATCAAGTACCACTATTCCACTGATTCATTCATAGTATGAGTTGATAATTTTTTTCTCAAAGGGTCTATGACAACATTTCCTTTTCTGGGGGGGGTGTATGCAATATCCGAATCAATGTTCTGAAGGTAATCCTATCAACACCAATATCTCTTATTCAGATCACTATATGTGAAGATATACTCCACAATCTGATGGTCTTAATAAATTGTAAAATGATCTCACAAGAGATTGTGGAACAAAGTATTATCTGTGGGCATCACTGCCACCAACTGAAGATCATGAATGCAGTATTTCTTTTAATAAGTGCATAATTAACAAGAGTCATATGATACCACCCATCTTCCATACATTAGAACCAAACTGATACCCATACCAAATGCATCATAGTGGAAATATTATTCCAAAATCAACCCAGGATGGATCATGACTAGATATGAATTAAATTTCACATACAACTCCTCAAAAGATCCTTGGTACTAGTCTCTCAAAAAAACATCACACCATTATAGGTTAACTCTTCCAAAGGAGGTGGATCCTTGGAGAAGTATTGAATATAGTTTCTATAAAAGACATTTAATCCTGAGATACTATGACTTTCAAGAACATTTCAAGGTTATTTACAAGAAATCACCAACCTAATATATTTAGGATCCACTGAGGCACCCTTATTAGAAATCACATTGCTTAGAAATTGTACGTCAAGATTTCAAAATTTAAATTTGGATAGCTTCCCATAAAATTTATGCTCTTTAAAGATTCCAAGGTTGATATTAAAATGATTAACATGGCCCTATTCCAATATAGAATATAAAAGGATATCATCAAAAACAATTTTCATGGCCCGACCCATTGGGGATCAAGCCGCAACTACACCAAGCATGCCTCCATAGGAAAAGGGAAAGCGACAAGCAAAAAATGGAAAAACTAATATGGGAGGCCATTTTATATGTACATATATGAACACACACAACTATCTCCATGAAAAAGTATAGGGGAATAAAAAAATATTGAACATCCAAACAATATACCATGCATGTAACAATTCTATGGAATACTAGAGTGAGACGATGTAATCTAAAAAAGGGAAATGGGAATATACATGCAAAACTAGAAAGATGTCCCAACTTGACAATACCTAGAAATAAAATTCCAATAGTTCGTAGATATAAATCTCCATGTTCTGACCACCAAACACAGTCAAATGTAGTAGGGAATCCAAATGATCCTATATAATCACTGTCGACTTGTCTGCCAATTTCATAAGACATGACACGTACAAGAAAATCCCATGATGGGGTGAATATATACATACCTAGAAAGATGACATGAAATCTTGGGTGGATGAAATATGAGACATGATAAGATGTAGAAAAGTATACTCATAGTAAGAGAGAAAATAAATCCAATAACAATGACGCAGACACACAAACACACACGTATATATATATATATAAATTGACATAAAATAAACCCAATATGATAGAAAAAGGTAACTACATCTCATATCCTATCCTAGTATAAGTGTTTAATATGCGTTCCAGGATGCCCATCAATGATTCGCAACACCTCGTGCATCTTTCCGAAAAGATTTCCAAGCCATTCCCCAAATCTCCACTATTTTTCACTCTCAAGGGGACACAATATTTAGGTAGTTGACCTAGTACCTAGTATAACAATAACGTTGCACATAGTATATTGATAAAATACCCATGTCATGTCCCAATAGGAGGGTTTCACTGTGATGGTAGATGACACATGCCTTGACTCAAGAGGAGGGTTCCACTCTAATGGAAGAAGATCAATTCCATGATACCACAAGAGTTATCCACTATAAATATGGATAGATAGAGGACACATTCACTTATACATTATGTGGTTTACACTCTATAGGTAGAGTTCCCTTGTCATAAATCTGTTGGAGGGTTCCACACTAATGATATCAAATGGTCACTGCCGTCATCGAGAGCCGCCTAAAAAAATCAGACTAGTTAAACCTCACATCATATCTCCAAAGACACTGTGAAGGCCACCATTGTGTTTTAGGAATAAAAAAATAAGGATAGGCTACTTGTATTCAAATATATGTTTGCAAATGTATGGTTTTAAATAGGTATAATTTTCATTATAAGTATTTACACAACATGTAAAGGACTCACATGAATTGTGGTATAAGGACGTGGCCTTATTACATACACAATCTTGAATTTAGTTATGAAAAAACATCCTTTTACATTGAGGATATTTTCATGTTTTGAGATTTATAGAATTAGTACAATACATTCCAAACATTACAAATTATTACAAAGTGGATACCATATAAATAGTTTCCATTTTTTTCAAAATATAAAACATTAAAACTTAAAAAAACAGTCCTTTACAATTCTTCAACATTTAACATGGATTCGTTCCTTGTGTTGGACATACATTAACCAGTGAAAATAATTTAAAAAAACCTTGGTTTGAGCACAAAACCTCAGTAAGGTATGGAAAAGAAGGAAAGATAACAATAGTCCATGAATACTGCTAACGTATGAAAGCATTTTCAAAAGGCATTCTTGTCAACCTTAACATGAGATTTACCCAAGATCCACAAAAAAATGAGAACATAAATATAATAATAGAGGTATCTTGGGGAATTACATACAAAATATTGTAACCATTCTTGGCTACCTTATAATTTTTAACCCCCACGACTACCTTACTTTGTGTAACCATCGCAGTTACACTTGGAGTAACCATACGACAGACCTCCAACATACTCATACTCAATGCATTTGAGGGAGATATAAGTCCCACCATTCAAGATAAATAATTCCCAATAACAAAAACATAATCATACAACATGAATTATTCTATAAAAACATTGTTTGGAATTTTGTAAAACCGAATTTAAAAAAAGGATTTTTAAAGAAAGGCCCCTTATAAATATCATAAAATTGAAGTGAGACTCAATAGAGTGGATGGAGTATGTATATATACTGTAAATTCACATAATAAAAAATAATATAAACATAAATAATCACTCAAACAATTTAAATATCACATAAATAATGAAGTAGAAATTTTACCCAAAGAATGAAAATCGGGTATTAAATTCCTTTACCTCGAGTATGTATTACTTAAAAATTGGTTAAACTCCCTGTATAATGGTTAACAGAGTGTTATTAGTAGTTTAAAGAAACATGTTCATTTTTATAACATCTTATATTATCATTTAATAACATCATTTCACCCTTTAATTGTAGGTATTTTTCCCCTTGAATTGTTTTTGGGTGAGTTCTTAACATGATTTCCAAGATTGGTTCATGGTGGATGTTCTTATTGATTAGAAGTGAAATTACAGAATTAGAATGGAAAGGTATTTACATATTTCCAGTACCATAATTTATACCATTTATCATTTTGAAGTTTAATATGAGGATGATTCATATGTTAAAACATTAATGATGTTCGTTTAGATCATTTTAGTGGTTCTTTGATAATAACTACCTCATTTCAATTTAAAAATTAATTACATGTGTTAAAAATCATTCTAGAACAATGGATGAGATACTATACATATATTATACCCTGTTTCAAATATATAAATGGTTTCATGGCTAGACCTGAATGAATTAACGGAAAATGAAATCACATTATCCACGATGTCTGTAATTTGATACATCACGGAAAATGATTTTTATTCATTAAATAAGTAGGTGAGGAGTAGAAAAAAATGAGAAATTTTACATAAACATGATAAAATACAGAATATACATGATTTATGGATATTTAATGCCTCTTGGGAAAGGAGATATGAAGAAATAATCAAGATGGGACTCAAAATAAAATGAAAAGTGAGAAATCTATTACAAAAATTTGGCAGACTAACCGCTACGCAACATGGTCTTAGAAAATCTTAAAAAGTGAGGGGACAAAGTTAAACCATCCAAAAATGAATCATAATATAGTTTAGATCATTAATTATAGCTAAATAAGAACATTTTATGGAAACATGAAAGTTATAACTCATAAAATAGAAGTTGAATGGAAAAAGAACGAAATTGAGAATTTTCTTACGTTGTAGAGTAACCCTTAGAACATGAAGGTTGGGAACTTGGGAACGTGAAGAAACCTTGGTAGGACTACCATTATATTAAGGAGGCCATAGATTCTTTTAGGAGGAATTGGGAATGATGTTAATGCAAGAATGGGTTGGTATTTATAAGAAAATTAAGTGAATATTTTAATATTTTTCAAGGGTCACCTCATGAGTGGTATTTGCAAAACCATGTGCTTACCCATGGTATTTTCCCATGGTATAAGCCACTTGGGACCCCTCACATCTTATTTAACTATACACAACTCGACCATATTTATGACATCATTATTATATCATTAATGATGTTATTAATACACCGAAACTAAAAACTGTATTTTTTACCATTCAATGAAAAATCAACTGTTTGAGAAAAATTCCCAAAATTCACCCTAACCATTTAACGATATGTTGAATTAAAAAATGAAGTAAATTTTTTTAAAATTGTTTGGAAAATATTATTAATTTAATTTTTAAATAAAATAATACTTAATTCAAAAATTAACAATTCTAAATCTATAATAACTTCAATATCACAATGAAAAATTAACCAAGATGTTATTATCTTAAAGCCTTAAGAAAATAAAATAATAATAAAATTTACTATTTATTAGCATCATATTACTATTCATAAGGGTATGTTACTATTGACCAAAAAAAATTCGTTCCAATAGACTCCAAATAACATACTGAGCACAATTGTAGATGATAGTTTCTTGAAATTCAAAACATAGAAGTGGAAAAGTTATGTTTTAAAGGCTCGTTAAAAATATCTACATAAAACAATGTTCCATGCATTTATATTTATTTTTAGAAAAATGTGGGATGTTCCATTATCCCCACCTTTTGAAAATTGTGTCTTTGCAATTTTATTTACTTATTAAACAATTGGGGGTATTTTTCCCTCATTGAATTTTCAGACTCCAATATTTCTTCTTCAACCATGTGGTTTCTCCACAAAAACATTACCTAGTGGATTACATTATCCTCAATACTTGTTTCCTTCGATCAAAAATTTGAACTGGTTTCTCTTCATAAGAAATGTTCTCTTCCAGCTAAACTGCTTCTGGGATCAAGATATGTGATGAATCTGGCTCATAATTTCTCAAAATAGAAATTGGAAAAAACATGGTGTACCTGAATGAAACCCATAGGAAATGTTATGCAGTGTGCAACTATTCCAACATTCTACAATATTTCAAAAGGACTGATGATCTGTGGACTTAGATTCCCATTCTTATCAAAACGCATCACACTTTTCCAAAGAGAGATTTTAAGAAAAACATGGTCACCTTCCTCAAGAAAAAGGCTTTACATCTGTTATCTGCACAACTATTCTACCTTCTTTAAGCTGTCCTCGTGTGTTGTGGATCATCCTCACTTTCTATGCCAATTCTTTTATAAATTATGGCCCCATCAACTTTCTTTCACCAACATCATCACAAAATGATGGAGTCCGAAACCGCTTCCCATACAAGGCACCAAAAGGTTCCATATGAATAATGGAATGAAAACTGTTATTATAAGAAAAATCAACTATAGAAATATGTTGATCCCAACTTCCATGATATTACATTGAACAAGCTCAAAGCATATCCTCCAAATTTTGAATCATTCGTTGTGATTGCCCATCTGATTGAGGATGAAAAGTTGTACTAAAATTTAACTCTATGGCTAATGACTTTTGAATTCCCTTACAAAAGTTAGAAGTGAACCTGAGATCTCAGTCAGATACAATGGAAAGAGAAACTCTATGTAACCTAAAAAATATCCTTGAGGTACAATCGAGAAAGCTGATCTAATGTCATTGTATCTCGAATAGAAATAAAATGTGAAGACTTCGTTAGCTGATCAATAATAACCCAAATCACCTTGTTACCTTGATAAGTCTTTGGTAGTCCCACCACAAAGTCCATGGATACATTCTCCCATTTCCACTCTGGTACTGGAAAAGGCTAAATCACCCCCTTCGGTAACTGTCGCTCTGCTTTAACTTGTTGACACGTCAAAAATTTCATGGTAAAATCAGCAATAACTATTTTCATTCCATCCCACCAATAATACTATCGAAGGACTCTGTACATCTTAGTACTGCCATGATGAATAGAAAATGGAGAACTATGAGCTTCAAACAAAAAATATTTCTTAAACTGTGAATCACTAGGTGCACACATCCTTTTTCTAAATCTTAAAACACAATCTTTATCAAGGTTAAATTCTGGAAACTTACGCATTTTAACTAATTCTACCTTTTATGTAGCTCACAATCTATCTTTTGCACTCTCTTAATTCTATCTGAGAACAAATAATGCCCTGAAACCTGAAACAAAATAGATGTATTCCCTGGACCAACAATGTCTAAGACAAAATTCATCAAATAATCAATTAAGGGATCATGTTCCAAATGTAACATGGTTAGTGATGCATGATATTTCCTACATAAGGCATCCACCACTTTGATTTCTTTTCTAGGATTGTAATTGATCATGCAGTCATAATTTTTTAAAGTTTTCTCAAAGCATAGGAAATTACCTGATCATTCTGTATCAAAACACAACTGAGTCCCTTCAAAGAAGCATCACTATAGATGACAAACTCACCATTTAGGGAAGGTAAGGCCAAAACTAGAGAATTCACCAATATCTTCTTTTATTCCTAAAAACTAAAATCACATTCCACTATCCAAACAAATTTAACCCCTTTTCGTGTTAACATAGTTATCGGTCTAGATAACAGTGAAAAGTTCTTAACAAACCGTCGGTAATTACCTGCTAAGCCCAAAAAACTACGAATCTCTGTAAAATTTGTGGGTCTTGCCCATTCATTAACTACTTTTTTTTGGAAGGATCAACTATTATTCTATCTTTATTTATAATTTTCAAAAGAAAATAAATTTGTTGTAACCAAAAATCACACTTTCTGAATTTTCCATATAGTTTTTTTTCTTTTAATGCTTGCAAAAAAAGCCTTAGATGTTTTTCATGCTCTTATTTATTTTTAGAAAAACCCATAATTTCATCAATAAATACAACAAAAACATATCCAAGAACTCATGAAAATACTCTATTCATAAGATTCATGAATACAGTAGGTGCATTAGTTAATCCAAATGGAATAACCACAAATTCATAATGCCCATATCTAGTATGAAAGACTGTTTTTGGAATGTCATCCTCTTTCACCTTCTGCTGATGGTATTTGGATCTCATGTCAATCTTTGAAAATTATTGAGCATCCTGGAGCTGATCAAACAAGTTATAAATATGAGGAAAATGATACTTTTCTTAATAGTTATGTCATTCAAATTTATATAATCAATACAAAGTCTCATGGAACCATCTTTTTTTAACTAACAAAACAGGACTTCCCATTATGAAGTGCTAGGATGAATGAATCCTTTGTTAAGAAAATCCTGCAACTATTTTTTCAATTCAAGAAGTTCTATTGGAACAATAAAATATGGGGGTTTTGAAATTGTCTTAGCATTTGAAACTAAGTCAACTTTCAATTCGACTTCACGATCAGGTTTGACACCAGGTAACACATTAGTAAAAACATCAAGGTATTAATTTACCACTGGGACTTTATTATTTTGAATAGTTTCATTGTTTTCAACAGAATGAGCAAGATAACATTAATTTCCATATTTTAATAGTTTCTTAGCTTTATGATATGTTATCAATTGTATGGGGTCATTCTTGTATACAAACTAAAACGCTTTCTGAAAAAAAAAACTTATTTTTCTCTACAATCAATCTTAACATGATAATCCAAAAGCCAGTCCATTCCCAGAATAACATTAAACTCGACTAAGGTTAAAACAACAAGGTTTATAGGTAATGACTTTCCACATACCACAATTGATAGATTATTATAATTCATCATTGCTATAAAATTTCCCCCGGTGTTTTAACAACAAGTTTGGGTCTCATTTATTGAAGTGATATTTCCAATTTACAAGAAATTTTCTCAGAGATGAAGGAATGTGTAGACCATGTATCAAACATAAGTTTAGAAAAATCTGAGTGAACAAAAAAAGTACCTGATACAACTTTTTTGGATGGCCTGACATTTACTGATATAGTTGTAATGGATCTCACTACACCTTTCTGTTTGTGGTCTGGCTTCTTTGCATCATTTGAATCTCTCTTTGGATAGGAATTTTCATAATGACCCATTTCACGAAATTTAAAACAACTTACAGTCTACTTATCATGATTATTCATAGGATCATTTTCATTGCAATCTCAGGCTATATGTCCAAACTTTCCACATTTACAAAACTTCCCGGTTTTGGAAAGAAATTCCCTAGGGGGTTTCTTTCATCACATTTCACAAACTGGAAACTTGATTTTCTTACCATTAGATTTCTTTGTTTGATTATTAGCCATTGATTTCCAATTGGACCTCTTCTTCTATTTGTTTCCAAAATGAACATGATCATTAGAAAATTCCATCTCTACCGTCTCAACACATCAGACAAGTTTCTCATAACTTTTTAATTCACGGGAGGCCAACGCCCTTCGATACCTTGGCTTCAATCCTGAGTAAAAGTAGTTGATTTTTCTATCAAGATCCTGAATAAGATTTAGATCATACCTTGACATTTGGGTGAAGTTCGCTTTATACCCCTCCACTGAATCATCCTCCTTCTATTTCAATTCAAGGAATTTCTTCTCTACTCTAAGTCGCACAACGTTTGGAAAATATTTTTCAAGGAAAAGACATTTAAATTCATCCCAATCTATGGCATCAAAATCCTATCTACCCCTGATATTCCTTACCATAGACCACCACTAATCATCTTCCCCTTAAAAATGATAAATGGAAAGACATACCATTTTATTGTCTGTACATCCCATAACATCGAATATTTTTTCAAGGGCTTTGATCCATCCTTCAGCTGCTACTGGGTTAGAAGATCCATTGAATGCAAGAGGATATTGTCTCATAAAATGTTCCACTAATGTCATGTTCTGTTGTGGTACCTTTATTGGTTCTCTTTCATGGATTCCACCACCATTTATTGCCTACATTAGCTGATCCATTACTTTCACAAACTGTTCGGTTCCAATCCCTACCATTTCAAGCTATAGTTCCGGAAGGATTTCATTTTGTCGGTGACTCTCCTCTTCTGCATCCCTGTTCCTTTTGCAGAAAAACATTCTGAACAAACATGTCTTAGATGAAACAACATGGTAATCATTAAATTCTAAAACATTTCAAATTAAACATAGAGTGAAAAATCATTTATGGTATTCTATTAACATCACCCTAACCCCTAAGGTTATCTAAACCATCCTCTGATACCAACTATAAGGACCCGGCCTTATTACATCCATAATATTGAATTTATTCAAGAATAAAATTCCTTTTACATTTAGGATTTTTTCATGTGTATAGCCTAGGTGAATTATGACAATACATTCATAACATAAAACATTATTATAGAGTGGATACCATAAAAATAGTTTCCATTTTTAAAAAAAAATAAAACATTAAAACCTAAAACAAAGCTCCTTGAAAATTATTCAACATTTATCAAGGCTTCCAAACATGTCTTACACATCCATTAACCTATTAAAATAATTTAAAAAAAGCTTGGGATGAACACAAAAGCTCAGTAAGGGATGAAAAAGAATGAATGATTAGATTAGACCGTGAATACTCGTAACGTATGAAAGCATTTTCAAAAAAAATTCTTGTCACCCATAACATGAGATTTACACAAGATCCACAAAGAACATGAGAACATAAATATAATCCTAATGGTATATTGGGCATTACTTACATAATCTTGTAACCATTCTTGGCTACCTTATAATTTGTAACCCTCACGACTAACATACTTTGTGTAACCATCACAGTTACACTTGGAGTAACCATACGGATGAGCTCCAACATACTCATAACAAATGAATTTGAGAGAGATATAGGTCCCACCCTTAATCATAAGTAATTCCCAAGAACCAAAACATAATCATAAAACATGAATAATTTTATAAAAACATTGCTTGTAATTTCATAAAACCAAATTTAAAAACATGATTTTTAATGAAAGGCCCATTATAAATATGATACAATTGAAGTAAGACATAATAGAGTTGATGGAGTATGTATATATACTGTAAATACACATAATAAAACATAATATAAATACAACACGTCACTTAATCAATTTAAATAGAACATAAATAATGATGTAGAAGGTTAACCAAAAAAATTTAAATCGGTTTAAGAATTCCCTTACCTCAAGTATGTCTTATATAAAACTTTTTTAAAATAATTTTATAATGGTTAAAAGATTGTTATTAGTAGATTAAAGAAACATGTTCATGTTTATAACATCTTATATTATCATTTTATAACATCATTTCACCCTTTAATTGTTAGTATTTTTCTCCTTGAACTGTTTTTGGGAGACTTCTTAACATGATTCCCAGGATTGGTTCATGGAGGATGTTCTTGTTGATTGGAAGTGAAATTAAAGAATTGGAATGGAAAGGTATTTAAATATTTCTAGTACCATAATTTATACCATTTATAATTTTTATTTTTAATATGAGGATGATTCATAAGTTAAAACAATAATTATGTTCGTTTATATAATATTAGTGGTTCTTTGATAACAACGACCACATTTCATTTTATAAATTAAAACGATGTGTTAAGAAGAATTCCAGAACCATGGATGAGATATAATACATATATTATAAACTTTTTCAACCATGTAAATGGTTTCATGACCAGACTTGAAATAATTAAAGTAAATTGCAATCACATCGTCCACAATGTCGATAATTTGACACATCATAGACAATGCATTTAATTACTTAAATAAGTGGGGGAGGAGAAGAATTAAAATGTGGAATTTTCAATAAACATGATAAAATCCAGAATATAATTTTTTTTTGAGATTTCATGCCTATTGGGTAATGATATATGAATAAAAAATCAAAAAGGAACTCAAAAAAAAGTGAGAAATCTCTTACAAGAATTCGGCAGCCTGACGGCTACACAACATGGTTTTAAAAAATATTAAAAAGAGATGGGACTAGGGTAACCCATCCAGAAATGAATCATAATATAGAGTAGATCTAGATTTATAAAGAAATAATGACATGGTATGGAAACTTGAAAGTCATACCGCATAAAAGAGAACATGAATGGAAAAAGAAAGAAATTGAGAATTTTCTTACCTTGTAGAGTAATCCTTAGAACATGAAGGTTGGGACCTTGGGGGCTTGAGAAAACCATGGTAGGACTACTATGAAGGTAAGGAGTCCAGAGAATCATTGAGGAGGAATTGGGAATGAATTTAATGAAGGAATGAGTAGGTATTTATACGGAAAGTAAGGGAATATTTTAATAATTTTCGAGGGTCACCTCATGAGTGGTATTTGCAAAACCACGGGCTTCCCAAGGTATTTTTCCATGGTATAATCCACTTGGGACACCTCAAATCTTATTTGACTATAAAAAATTTGACCAGATATATGACATCATTATTATATCATTAATTATTTTATTAACACACCGAAACTAAAAACTGAATTTTTTACTATTCACTAAAAATCAACGGTTTCAGAAAAATTCCCAAAATTCACCCTAACCATTTATAGACGTGTAGAATTCGAAAATGAGGTCCATTTTTTGAATATAATATTATAAATATTATGAATTTAATTTTTAAATAAATGCAGACTTAATTCAAAATTTAATTATTCTAATTATATAACAACTTCAATATCACGAAAAAAATTTAACCAAGATGTTATTATCATAAAGCCTTAAGAAAATTAAATAATAATAAAATTTAATATTCATAAGGGTCATATTACTATTCATATTACTATTCATATGTGTATGTTACTATTCACCAAAAAAAGTTGGTTCCAAAAGACACCAAATAACATACTGAGCACAATTGTAGATGACAGTTTCTTGAAATTCAAAACATAGAAGTGGAAATTTATGTTTTAAATGCTAGTTAAAAATATCTACTTAAAAAAAAGTTTCATCCATTTATATTTATTTTTAGAAAAACTTGTGGTGTTACATGTGGTATCTCTTTACTGATTGTCTATGTCCTCTCTAACAGATGGCCCTATAGCCATGTATACATAAACAACATGTACAAGTATCTTATTTCATGTCTCAACCACATGGGGAACACCCATGTAATTTTGGCCGGGCTGTGTAATCTTTTTAATGCTCATGTACTCAGATTCATGGTGTGTCCTCCCGCATGGGATCCAGCTCGTGTGCTTCTATCACACGACACGTCTACCCAGGGAGGGTCACACGACATGTGTCCCAACCATATGTCATGTGATCTGTAACTTTTACAATACCCTAGTGCCACAACCATTGGGGTACTACATGGTGTGTGTTCCTCATCCTACACACCATGTTGTCTAGTTTTTCATAGAAAGTTATATCTTCTTTGTGCATTACAAATCCATTTATTCCACTATGAATCCCATCGTTTGACCTCCCAAAATTAGTTGCAATCACCCCCAACTATTGTTTAGTGCCATTTCTTGGCCAGAAATTAGAATCTGGATCCCCTTATGAATCGTCCATGTGTCGTCATATCTCTAGTTATAACCCGCTGGCTAACCATATTCTAGATTCCTGGTGGAATCACCCAAATCTGGAAACCTATCCAAACCCATCACTGATTCTCTAATACATTCATCCCACTTGAATTTGTTATGAATATGGGACCTAATCACCATCCAACACACCTGAAAATGTTGAACTATGGCCTTTTCAGACAAGAGTGAAGAATACGAAGAATGATTGGGGAAAAATAAAAATAAAAATGATATATCAATTATTGGACAAGATTTATTGGCCAATAAACTTTACTAGGGATTGGAAGGGAGAAAAAATATGGAATAATAGTTAATAATTTAATAATTAAGAGAAAACAGATAAACATGTGCATGAAAAGGATCAATTTAACATAGGTAAAATAAAAATAATTGTTAATTCTCATTCATTTAATCATAAGGGGAGGAATCCAAAAATGGAAAGTCGTACTCTCGTTAAGATTGATCATTGGTGAAAAATACTTCTACAAAAAAAAGAGGAAGATCTATTGTGTTCGCTGCACATCGATTTTCATATATTCGGAATCACAGCGTCACCTTATCTCAATCCACCAATGAAGCAAATTAAATTATCGTCTCAATGATCCAAGGGTTATCTGGATAACCATGGGGATTTTCTATAACAAAATATTTATTGAGGGAATTGTCTTTTGGATGTTTTATTGAATTAATTCAATAATTTATTAATTTATCCACTTAAGTCACCATCTGGAGACCATTTTTTAAAATGTGTCATGAAAACCAAATTTAGTTCATTTTTATCATATACCTTATTTTCTAGATTAAGCTATGGTGTTATATTTTATTCGATTCTCAATCTATAAGATATTACATCATTTTTGAAAAATTGTGCCTCTATAATATAAAATAAATGAAATATTTTTAAAAAATTTATTCAAGGAACAATGGGCATAATAATCGCATGTTTTCTCCACATATATCATTGAAAATAATTATATATATATTTAAATTTCTTATTAGGAAAAATAAAGGTCTCCAAATTATTCACTATTTTAATATTTTCATCATTGAAAGGAAAAAAACTAAGGAAAAATGTTTTTATTCTGAGTCCACATCTAACTCTACCACTCATAAGAGATACCTTACAAACCCTTGTGTTGCCATAACACATGAACAAATGAGACAGTCCATCAATGCAAGATCCTATCATGTTGCTCCCCGATTACCACTTGATTCTCTGCAAGTGGCTCCATCCTCAATGTATAGCACTTTTAAGTCAAAGACTTACAAGGTTTTATTCAAGAATCTCCTTAGTTATGACAAATGAATTATGATGTGCATCCAATCTATGATTGGAGGTATGATTATATGTTAATAAACCTCACCAACCTATATATGATATCTAATGAACTAACGAACCTTGAGGATATATTGTCCCCACATATGAATATCCACTATCCTCATCATGGGGAGACACTCAGGAAAACATGGTCTCCCTACTCAATCTCCATGATCCAATGATGGCGATTTGTATAATATTTCTACCAAATTTGAGAGGCACTCAACCACTCAAAAATGACCTAGATCTTCTCTTTCATCACCTACACCATCTCTGGAGCAACAGGATATGCCTCACCGATCTCTATTTATCATAAGGGTGATCTTTATGGTCTTCCATATAGGGTATAAAAATGTCTCATGTTGATTGTAGAGTGGTAAATATTATTGTACGAAAACTCCACCAAGGGAAAGTGGTATTCCTAGACATGGACATAGTCTAACACACAATCCCCCAGTATCTCCACCAAAAACTAGATAGTGTTCTCAGTTTTACCATCTATCTGGGGGGTGACAGGATGTACACATCCTTATTTGTTATCCAAAGGCCTCCTATAGGCCTCTCCAAAACCATGAGGCAAACTATAGGTCATTGTCAAAGACAATAGTTGATGGACCCCATGAAAGTGGACGTTCTCTTTCATGTAAATCTTCCCTAAACTCTCCACTTAACTCTGATCCCTAATTTCAATGATTTTTGATGACTTCATAAGTTAATCAACTATCACCTAGATGGTGTTGTGGTCATACACTATCATTGGAAGCCCTATAACAAATTCTAAGGACATTCCATGCCATTTTCACTATGGTATCTCAGGAGGCTGCAACTAAACTACTAGAACCTGCTGCTCATCCTTCACCTACTGACAAGTGAGGAACTAAGAGATGAACTCTACCACACTTTACCTCATTTTATCCCACCAAAACTATTGTTTAAGGTCTCTGTACATATTCCCCTTAGTAAGATATAAAACCAATGTTGATGCATGAAATTATCTCATCACCACATCCTATATCATGGTTGGGACCACATTTTATCTCTGGAAAATGATTACATGATCCAATACGTTAGAAAATCCATTTTTTGATTCTATAGAGGAAATATGGTCACATATGACCTCATAGTCTATTACTACCAATTGGGAATCTCTCTCACACTATATAATTAGAGGATATAACACCATTGACTATCAGAGAGAAACACCCTCCTCATCAAACTTGATCAACTGTAAGGAAGCTAACTACTTAGACACATCCTCCACCAATCGAGGCTAGGAATTCCTACTAATGGAATCTTCCATTATGTTTAACTTCCCATGATTATAGAATATCTCAAATTTATCGACATATAGGAACTCCAAATTGTACCTCTATCTATGGTTCAAGCCTCTCTTCTTGAATACATGCCTGATTCTGATGGTCTAAGTAAACAAGAACTCAAACAAAAGATAGTTCCTCCACTTCATCAATGTGAAGCCTACCACTGGAAAATCAATGTTGTGAGTCACAAAGTTCTATTTATTGGGACTCGACTACCTCAAAAAATATTTTAAAACTTTCTACCTCTACATCAACATATAGATCATCCCATCTCCTTATACATCACAATATACTATATACTCCCCTCCGTCCTTCGATAGTCTCAAAATATATGAATTAATTAGCCTTAGCCTCAAATAATCTGATGTTCTTTTTCACTGCTCAGTTAAGGAAAATGGGTTCCCATTCCATGCAAGGGAGGACCATGGGGATATAATCCCAGAGAATTCTATAAAAAAACCTCATGTTGTACCCTGCCAAACCAAGAAAGCACCTCACCTATGACACACTCTTAGGTGGATCCCAATAAATAACTACACCAATTTTCACTGGGTCCATATTTAATCCATGCTTTGAAATAGAATTCTATAAAAGATAAAGTCATGTATTCAGAATTGGTACTTTTGGAGATTAGCATAAAGATGACTCTCTCGAATAATTTCTAGTACCATCCTCATGTGATCGACTTTCTCCTTCTCTGATGTATGGTTTATGATTATGAATTCAATGAAGAAGACAAAAAATCTGTCCAATTATAGCTAGAATATATGGTTCATCAATTCCATAAACATATTAGGTGAATTATTCACACCAAAAGTCGTCATCAGGAACTCATAGTGTGTATTGCAGCGTCAAAATATCAGCTTTAGAAGATCTGCATTGGGAACTCCCAAATGGTGTTATCCAAACCTGAAATCAATCTTAGATAACCATCTCACACCTCAAAAATAATCACACAGGTCATAAATCCTCGACATATATATTTTTCCTTATTGTGGCCTAGTTCAGATGATGATAATACACTCAAAGATACAATCTTGTTGTCTGCCTTTTTCACAAAAAAACATTTGATCTTCCTAAGGGGAAACACTAGGTCTGATAAAACCATTCTCTTGAAGGTCCCACAACTATAACCATAACACCTAGTTCAAGATAGGGACCTTTAAATATTACATATATGATATCAGAGTAGTATTGATGTGAAATTATATGAAAAAATCCATCTCTCGCCTCAGAGGTAGTCCCAGAATACCCTCAAGAAAGTCATCAATAGAATCATCTACAACTAAAAAAATCTATATTCCAAAAGAACCTACTTCTATGAGGGATAAAATCTACAACTAATGGGAGATGAGTTTCAGCCTCCTTATTTTGAAACCAACTCATCCATCGATGCATTATCTCTCACCATCATAAATTAATCTCATCACAAAAGTGTGAAAACATTAAACTCATATTATATTATAGTGAATCCGGCATTAGAACATGGAAAACTAGTACATACCTTAGATGATGTTATAAGGACACATCATGATTAGTAAAAAGTCCCATGAGAAACCTTATCCACCAAGTGAAACATCAAAACACCATTAGATAAATGAAATTGAAGAAGTGTTCATCGTAAGAACCTCAAGGAATTATTGCTGGGCTAAATTATCAATTGAGAGCTTCATCGCTTCCACCCTATGTAAATAGATGATTAAATTACTCAAAAATAAGTCTAACAGTACTAAGGAAAGAGTATAATAAGTTGAAATCATATCTATCATTATCTCATGAGTTGTTGGGTCATATGAAACTATATTATGTAGCTTCCCATGACCCCAACTGCCAAATCCCTGAGATTAAAAAGGGGCTCCTAGTGGTGGTGGTGGAAGGATATCATATCATCATCCACCACCCAAAACTCCACCTCTTGGGGCCCACTTACTCCCCTTCCATCTCCACCTCCTTGGGGCCACCATACCCTTTCCTAATAGATCCATGATCATGGTGTTTCCTTTTCCCTGAAAGTCCATCCACAATCTTCCTCTATCCCCAATATGTTGGGTCGTAAAATAATTTGACATGAGACAATTTACATAACATATATATAAATATCCCTCTTTGATATTCCATGGTACACTACGCAGTACCCACACCACATGACCATGTGTTTGATTATGGTCATAAAACGATCTCCTACACTGAGATCCTTCAAACTGATGCTGGTTAGCTACTATAGATGGCTCAGCCCCATGATTCCCACTAGCAACTCCAGCTGCATGGTGTACCTATTATTGGAAGATCTCTATCATTATCTCCCACATCAACACTCTGACATTTGTTGGAATGCCAAGGGGTACCACAATAGCATGGATATCTCTATGGGGTCCTTTCACAAACATCAATTCCTAGAAGTATCCATCTCAAATCATGTTTAGGTAATATCATTTAAGGTTGGTGTACATCATTGAATACTCAATAACGATAATCCATCTCTACAATATTTATAGAATCTCGTGAATATAAAATTAGAATACACATGATTGTTCATACACATTAGAAAACAACCACTGAAAGTTGGTCCATTAGAGCATCAAATCCTTATGCATATATGTGACAGAGATCCACCGTCCCCTAACTACTCGATGAAAAATATTGGATGTCAGTGTGATCAATTGATCATTAAGTGTATGGATATGCCTAAATAACATATCATTGAATCTATAAAATCCTCCACAACATGTGGGTTAGTCTCACTATGGAATCATAGTGGCCACTAGAACTAGAACCCACAGAGTGCTTTAAGCCTCCATGCATCATTAGCCTACTCTTCTAGTAATATATGTTGCTCGATAAGTGGGGTTTTTGATACCTATTCACCTGGTGGAATGATCTTTCCTGATGTCCACTAAAATAAGGCCTCATCACTCATCATATCATCGTCACGATACAGAATTAGAATGTTATCTGACTATCCCTTTGGCGGAATCCTGAAAATTTAATGAAGATGTATCATAGTCAGATTATCATATATATTTGGAAAACTGACTCAAGATGGAAATTAAATATATCAATCCTATATTATTCATGCATCATTAATCCATGCAACAAAAATATCCTTATGCCATGTTGACAAGTAGATAGTGAGAGTCTTGGTGAATATATATGTTGGACACTACCCCAACATTGGGTCCACTGGCCTGAACACCGCACTTGAAACACTTAGACACTGATTCAACAAATCCCAATCAAATCCCTCAAAGGGGAAATATCAAAATAACGTCCCATTTACTGAACTTCCATGATGCCAATATTTATGAACCAACCCATCAGGGATCCAGATGTAACTACCCCAATCGGGCCTCCATAGGCTAGGGGCTGTTGACAAGCACAAATGAATAAATAATATGGGAGGCCTTTTCATATCTTCATGTATGCATATGCCCAACTATCTTCCCAAAAAGTGAAGAGGAATAATAATCAATGATCTAACATCTAGATAATAAACCAGGATTGTAAAAAGTCAAGGGAAAAAAATAGTATGACACCATAAACTATTATAGGATAAAGGGGAAAACACATAACCAAACCAAAAGATATTCCAACCTAACAATAACTATAAAGTAAATACTGAATGTACATAGATCTGAATATCTATGATTTTACCCCCATAAGTTATCAAATGCAATAGGGTATCCCTATACTCCTATGTGATCACCACCAACCAGTCCATAATTTTCTTAATACATGGAAGGTTTGAGAAAATCCTATACAAGAGTGAGTATATACACAACTTTTAGGACATCCCGAAAAAAGAGGGAGGGGGGATAAGATATATGATATAAGTAGAATACTCAAGCCATTGTAAGAGTGAAATTAAATCCATATATATATATATATATATTCTTATAAAAGAAACCTAATATATGGGATAAATCGGATCTACATCTTACAACCTAGACTAAGAAAAGAGTCTTCCATTAGTTCCAAGAGGTCTATCAATGATTCCTATCATCTTAAGCATATATCCGAAGAAACATCCATGTTAAGACACACCTCACCACTGTTCCAAATACTCAAGGGGTCATAATATATTGGTAGATGAATAATTCCATGATACAATAGGAGGGTTCCACTTAGTACATAGATAGATGACCCCTGACCTATCCTAATTAAAGGGTTCCACACTGATGGTAGAGGACCCATACCCTCACTCTAAATGGGGGTTCCACTCAGATGGTAAAGGAATCTGGCCCGAATTCTACTGGAGGGTTCCACTAAATATATAGATATATAGGGGACCCATTCCATGGTAAAATATGAGGGTTTTCTCTATATATTGAGGACCCATGACCTGAATCTATAGGATGGTTCCACTCTGATGATCTCACCCGATCATTGCCACCATCAAGTGCTTCCTAAGGAAGATTTGCATTTAGAAAACCTAACATCAAATCTAAATAGAAACTAGAATGGAAATTGTCATGCTCAATGACGAAAAAACACAAGATATACCACTAATGGGAAAACATCCATGTCCAATCTAAGGAGATATGATAGGAATAAGATTCTTCAATTGGAAGTAAAAAAATGTAGGGGACCTATATGAATGGTTGTCCCACTATTCTACATTGATGTGTACTCTCTAACACATGAACCATTGGACACGTAGGTGTAAAAAATGTGTACTAGTCTCACATGGTGTATCTCAGAATCATTGGTCCTTCCTATGTGCTCCTGGCCCTGCCATGTAATCTTGGTTGTGTTTGTGTACTCCGATACAAGGTATGCACTCCTACACAGGGTCCTTCCTGTGTGCTTGTGTCAAATGGAATGTATTTCCAATGATGGTCACATGGAATGTGGTCTAGCCACATGGTGTGTGATCCTTAACATTTCTATAACCCTAGAACCACATCCATAGGGGTAGTACATGATGTGTATTTATCAACCTACACATTTTGTAGTCTAGTTTTTTCATAGAATGCTAAATTTTATACTAGCATTGTAGATAAATCCGTACCAACCTAAATCCCACCATTTGACCACCATAAATCTATGGTAACATCATATTTCCAATTTTTTAGGCCTGTTTTGGATTGAAAATGGAATTCGGCTCACCTATACGAACTCACAGTGCACCGCCGCATATCTGATCATCACCGGTTGACTCACATGATTCATGATCCATCGTGTAATGAACTTCATTAAAAATCGATCTAAATCCATCCCAAATTATCAAATCCATTCATCACATGTGAATCTTCCACGAATTTGGGGATTTGATCACACTCACAACCACCTTACATTGTCGACTTGGGGTCTCCTAGGACAATGATGAGGAACACAAAGAACAATTGAGGGTGATTAAAAAAAGGCTGATAAAATAATTGTCCAAGAATTATTAGTCAATGAACTAAATCAACAACATCCAGGGTGAAAAACATGACAAAACAAGGATTAATTTTTAATCAATAGAAACCTGATAGACAGACACATGCACATGAAAAAGTTCAATTTAACACAGATAAAAGTTAATGAATTGATTAAGATAAATATTTGAATCATTGTGGTTAAAATACTTAAAGTTATGGGGACTACATAGATTCAGATTGATATTTGGTGAAGAACTCTATTGTTAATGAAGGATGTATATTCATTTCCCCCATTGTTCTTCGATTCTCCTAATCTAGAACCTTGTCCTCACCCAATCTCAATTCACCCATGAAAAAAGTGAAATTATCCTCTCAATGATCTAATGCTTTGGGGGATAACCATAAATATTTTATAAAATATCATATTTATAGAGGGAATTATTTTTGTGCCATTAAATGGATTAATTACATAATTTATTAATTAATCTACTAAATGTACCTTCCAAAAACCCTTTTATCTGAATATCCCACACTGGCCCATTTTTGGTCATTTTTTGGGTAACACCCATGTTTTGAATTCAACCGAGGTCCCAAATTTTCATTTAGGCACTCTATTTTTTATATATATTTTTTTAATTTCATAAAACCCATGTTCACATGATATTATATATATTTTCTATTTTTATAAAATTAATTATAGGCACAACGAGCCTTTATATCACGCAAAATCTAAGCGTATGGGTCTGAAAATATTTTTAGAAATATTTCAACATTTTATATGGTACTAACATTTTAAGTATGAAAACTAACATATAAGAATCCAAAAACTGAGGGAAAATTAAATTCATTAAATTCATAAATACTAAAGAAGTGATTATAAGTCCAAAAAGAAAGGCTAAATACTCATAATGACCATACCTACTCTAGAATGTTATCTTAATAATATGTTCACCTCATAACCTCAATAGATGGTACCCAGATCTCAAATCATTGTTTGAAAAACACTAGGATCCCCTAGGTTGATCCAAAAGGTCCTAAATCATCAGAAAAAGATATGTGTTCTTGACTATCACTTGGATGAGTTTTTGGTAGTTATCAAAATGTCTGAGACTCATGTACAACAACTTTTCCAAGAGCACTAGCAGTGCCCAATGTGAAACATTTGGATGAATAAATCCATTATACCAAGATCCTCAAGATCAAAATTCAATTCATTCAATTTAGTATGTTCCATTTAGGGTGAATGTAACGAAATGGGACTCTTCCCAAAGAGAAAGTCTATAAAAAAATCCACTTCCATCAGTGGCGAAAACATGGGGAAACAATATGGAAAAACATTGTGATACTCACTCACCCCCATAGGAAGAGAGAAAATAAGATAGAGATCAAAAACATAACAATATTAATTTAATTAATATAATATGATCATCAGATAACTATGGTCAACAAGGTGTGATCTCCCAGATATTGGATCCCACTTTCCATGGAAGACATGAGTGACTCCAATGGAAGAATAAAATTTTCCTGATGATGATAATAATTGATCAGATCCTTATAGATAATAATATTATACATGATAATGATGTGACAAAATATTTCAATAATAATAATTATAAAGTCCCATATGTTTTTTAGGTCAGTAACGATAACTTAAAACATGGGACATCAAAAACATTACAGTAAATTCCTTCCCAAATGCGTATAAAGAGTCAAAATGAATGACATAAGCTCTGATCACAATCCTAACACATCAATAATCATTAATGATATAAATGATTGAGTTGAACAATTATCAAATAATTCCATTACCACAAAAAATGTAATAAGCATCATACCTCTCATGGTAGTTGTTCTTACCTCTGACTCATCTAGTGTGCACTAATCTTCCTAAATGCACCCAACCTTATTATTCATATTCTTTTCAACATGATCATTGCCATTGGATAGAGATTGAGATCCCACTGCATTCTCTATATTTTATGTAAAATGAGATCCCTTAAGGTAGGTGGATCCAAAACTACTTATCTGGGATTTTCTCTCACAGAACCACTAAATATTTCAATATCTAACACATTCATGACACATATTTGGTGCTACCTTAAAATTAGGTTTGTTGTGTTATTTTCCCCCACACTGGTAATAGATCACCTACCCTTATAGTAATATTTTTTTATGAAACCGTACCACCAATTCGGTCGTGGTCACCCCATAACCTATTTCAAAGAGAAAATTAACTACATCTTATTGCTACTATCACCAATTATACAAATAATGTTTTCTACCCAGCTATATCCATCTCAACCATAAAGGTCCTTTTAACAACATTTGTGAAGGTGGATAGTAACATAAGAATCAATATAGACTGAATGTATGGCTTAAAACCCATTTCAAACCCCCATTACATGAGGAATTCTCTATAAAATTGATTTGGAGATAGGTTCACCAACTCCAAAAATATAGTTGCGTAATATATGATAGAATGGCCTCTATACCCAATAGTAACAAACTACCATTCATTTTGAACTCTGAGTATACTACGATAGAACTGATGATTAAATGATTTTTGAAATGTATTCTATGTGAGATCATCATGAATCTTGAATTACACAATATATTCCCACCGCTTCTATCCTAACACCTTATCAATTTTAATGGTGAATCCAACCTTGGAGTTTTCTAGAGTTTTTAGGCGTATGAAATCATCTCAATCCTATCGATCCATTATTTTGACCCCTATTGTGCCATTTTCACAATAACATATCAATGGATGGTTCGTAGTGAATTCCAAATCCAAGTACACCATTTATTTCGGTTCAACACTGGAAATTTAGACGATCAACCAAATCATTCATACTATAGTTTCCACAAAAACCAAGTCAACTAGATGTTTTTTATACAATTATTTCTTTATAGTTTTAGACCTAGAATTATGATGCTTTTGTATTGGAGTATCCATATTCTTCAAAAAGGAGAAGACAAAAACCATCAAGAAAAAAATTATATTCCTTATCATAAACTATATTTGAGAGGACTAAATCCAAATGAAAATTAATAAATAAGGATTCTAGAAAACCCTACACTTCTCGTGGTAACTTGAGGCCTTATATTAAAGTCGAATAGCTAGGAAAAATCACACACCATATCTCAAGTTTTAAGCATCCTATCACCAGATTATCTATTACACCAAGATACAAGAGGGGGATACAAAATATATAGTGTAGACATTTAATAAAAATTGGGCCATTTGATACCAATTTATAATAGAACAACCTAGGATAAGAAATAATGTTAGCCAAATTATCCCACCATATGGCCCAAGGTGAATCTACAATCACCATAGTCTTATGACTAGCACAATGGTATCATACAAAGAAATATAGGAACAATTTATCTCTCAACATACATATGAAAAGATAGAGACAACTTGGTATCATATCAGATATCCGAAATACATCATACATATAACCAAAAAAACCATAAACATGACATAAAATATTTGGATAATAAGGTATAGATGAAAAAATTGAAATACCATCAACAAGTAATACTATTAAATTCATAATTTCATCTCCATGTGACTATATTCACCACCATCCCAACCAACATGATGGAAACACAATCTTGTAAAGTAATCCGTTATATGATATTCTTCCCTTTAAAAGTATACAACAAAACCATGTCTAAAAAACCCAAGAAAATGTAGAGTGTGATCATTGAAGAACTATATGATACAATCATAAAATTGGTACAATTTCAATCCGCATGAAGTTGTTCGATATCATATAAAACTATTTCTAAAATAATTCAAAAGAAATTATTTTGTTACATGAAATATTCCTTTCTCTTTATTTTAAAAAATAGCCGAATTTTTAATAATCAAATAAGCATGACCTAAAATATATCTATTATGAATAAGAATATTAATAAACTATATTTTCATGCTTCAATATCTATATCAAGTGGAAAAATAAGTATATCAAATATACATGCATGTACTGCATCAAAAAACCACTAAAGTGAAATCCACATATGTGAGGGTGTACATGACTAATAACCACAAAGGAATACAAGCCATCAAAAGTGAATCACAAAGTATAGGAACATCATTTACCACAGATCGTTTTACCAATAGGAACCATGGCATCAGAAACCCCTACCCTAGTAAAATGTTACTCAACTAGTTAATTAATGTTTAGTTTTACAATATACCCTCAAGAAACCCAATTTTATTTTTATATCATCATTATGTTTTAGGAAAAAAAATAACCATTTAAAAAAAATTATATTAAAAATCCATTCCCTTTTCATGCTGAAAAAACATTTTCTAATCATATTTTCATTTGAAGAAATTCATTGGTCACATAATATGCATCCGAATAGTTTTCAACAAAAACACATTTTAGACAAATTCCCATAACCATTAATGATAAAACTCACCAATCACAGATTTCAAATAATTAATTTCTTAATTCATTGAAAAAGTAAATTATATGAACATAAATAATTCCAAGGGATAGACCATAGGATATATATGGCTAACTCATGATCGATGAAAATAATATTTCCATCTAAAATGATGTTGGGAAACAAATACATCAAGTCCTAGAAAGCATATATCCAAGAGAAACAACACAAATTCTGAATAAAACCATATAGATATGTTAATCAAAACCGAATAGTGTTTTAATTAGATTAGTAGAAGAGATTCAATGAAAATTAATAGAGAAAAGAGGAAAATGAGAGGAAAACTAGACAAACCTTGATGAAATCAACACAAATTAATTGAGGAACAATGACGAATCAAAGAGAGAGTCATGTAGAGCATTATGGAATAATATTTTTAAGGTAATGATCGACAAATAGGATATATAGTAAAAATGATCCGACGAATTCATGTAATTTTCAATTCTAGGAATGTAATATCGAGTTGTATGGTTAAGAAACATGTTTAAATAAACCATGCACCAATAATTTGTATCAAATTTAAAATGAATTCTAAGTCACATGGTTTACTATGAATAATCCCACAATTTGAAAAATCTATACTCCTGTTATGCGAAAACATCTATACCACACCCATCCTCTAAGACGGTTTTTTGGGAGACTCTCCCATTTTGAAAAATCATTCTCAAAACATGAAAATCTATATTGGAACTCATAGAATCATATAACATAGTTACCAAAATGTTATCATTAATTGTGAACCAACCATGAACTATTCCTATTGTCACTAAAAATTCTAAACTATCAACATTATCCCTAAAATCCTTTTGAACCACAAAAGAGATAAACCAATATAAAAAATAAACATACCTGTGACTCAATGTGTGTCATATGAATGTTTCGAATCCAATGATTCTACATAGATTAATATATAAATAGGATAATAGATTTTTATTTCGTGATTTATATACCATGAAAACACCTTGAATTGAACCAAAATAAGGATCATGTTTTCTTCAATACTGTAAAATAGATTCTTGAAAATAGTAACCCTTCTCAATTGGACAATCTTGGTGGAAAGTGCCTATGGACAACATCTATGTAATCACTATCTAACTTTTGTAGAAGGATCATTTATAGAACATAAACAAAATAAATTTTATGAAGTTATTTATTAATTTTATTAATTCCAAATCAATAGAGTTACCCAAAGGAATTATTATTTTTAATTATGGTTTTATGCTATATTTAGAAAAAATTTCCCCTATAAAATCCAATAGTTTCATGAGATCCACTTCAATCTTGTTTGTTTTATTTCGAATGGATTAAAAAACTAGAGATTAAGAATTTATCAAACAAAATATTATTTTGTATAAAATGATCATGTTTTATGGTGTTTTACATACCATAAAATATTTAGCGAGACAAAGAGTTATGTTTGTATAGACTAATAAAACAATGTTCTGTTTTGGTAAAATGAGATTGATTTTTTTTAAAACATAGCATCATTTTCAACATTTCTACATCATGGTATAATGGAACAATAAATTTTGTATTATGGGAATTATATTTCCACCATGAGGACTAACTATGTTGTGGTATATATTGACAAATAATGGTTTATAATGTGAACATAGACTTGAAATGATATTGTTCTTCAAAAAATAGTCATGTTTTCCCCTTTTTAAAGAGGATAACCATTGAAATGTTTTATTAGAAATATGGCCATGGTGTTTCCAAAAAAAGATTTTTAACTCTAAAAATAACCATATCATGATCTATATAAATATTTCCATAGATTTTTTAATTTGAATAAAATTTACTTCTCAATAAAAATTCTCAAAAAAAAATTCTAGAGTGGGACCTCTAGGACCAAAACAAATCAAAGGGGGGATGATTTAGACTATTTAAATAACATGTTGGTATATGTGATCTATGTTCAAATTATATTTATATGGTAAAAAATTTATAACATATTTCTAAATAATAAATTAAGGAAAAGTATAAATGTGTTTGTATTTATTTATGAATTGTTTATAAATGGGAATATAAAATTTTTATTTTGGAAATTAACATTTTAATATTATTAAAACATTTTCAAAAGGGGTTTTGGTTGATTATATCAAAGGATTATGTATAATCAAATATGATATATTTTAAATTATTAAAACTGTTTACATAATATATGAAATGTATATATGATTATAATTTTTCTAATAAATAACCCATATTTTGAATATGAAGATGTTAAAATTATATATAACATATATTAAGAATATTAATGAGTTCATATTGAAATAAATATAATATATTCATGTATTTAATAAAAATAAAAGTATTTTATATTTTATATTGAATTTACATGAAGAATATCTAAATTTTAATGTGTTTATAATTTTATTTATTTTTGAATTGTTCAAAATTATTGATGTCATTCTTAAATTTATGAATTATTAATTTATTTAGTATATTCCCTATTTTTAAATCATTAATAAAAAATATTTATGTTATAAATGGATAGATATTTCACTTTAATGTGTTATCGAATTTATTATACATGTCACACCAAGGCAATAAGGAGTGACATGATATGTGTGGGTTAGATACTTGTTACACCATTATTATTCTTATTAGGATTTTAGTTTCATATGGTAAAAACCAATTACATTAATGTTTTTCCCATACCTTATGTATGAGATACATTTGGATATGTGTTAATAAGGAGTGACATAGAATTTTAATATTTATTCTTTCATGAATTAGTGTACACCCTCATTAAGAGGATCTAGAAATTCATTTATCATCTAATAATTGAAAAAATTGAGGATAAAATTTTCCCCATTATATAGTGCTTAGAAAATGAAAAGTTTATTCTGGTTGTTTTCCATTTAAAAGGCTAAAATATAAAATTGCGGACTCCTATTATGAATACAATAAATAAATATGATGTAGACTCAATGGAATTTTAATAGTGTTAAAAATTGATGTTCACTATGTATTTTTTTTCAATATATTAACAATAAGTTTGAAAGTTAATTTGTTAAGTTGAAAGAAATGGAGGATGAATCAATTGGAAAATACTATGAAAATTCAAGATACTTGAAATATATTTCGACTAGTTTATTCATGATTCATAAAGTAAAATATATCATTTCTTATGTGGATTAAAACCATGTCTTCAAAATTCTATGTCAATAAGAGTCATGAGAAGATATGAAGATACTATTCTATGATTGCTAAATATGGAGATGGAATCTTAGGTTCCTTAGTACTGTAAAGATAGAAAAGGGGGGTTGAATACTACGGCAAACTAGATGGTATGTCACATGGGGGGAAGAATGTTCAACCCCCTATGTGCCAGAAGGGTATGAGGAAGCACCATGGTAATTGAAATAATGGACCAGGGAAGTGTTCTAAATGTATTAATATAAGATAATAAGACCACAACTTTTGAAGTAAGGTTAATATGATTATTGACCAGACAACGTAAAATAAGGCACTGACTGAGTATCAACCCATACTAAAATTCATCAAGTGAAATGAGTTAGTAAAATATTTGAATCAATACTCAAAATATGAATACAATAAATAAAATAATCTCCAAAATCATTCTAAATAGTGGGAATAAGTAAGGTAATTCATAATCACTACTGATGTGGTAGATCATGATAAATAAGTGATGATAGGTAGACTTACTCTTTGTTCTATATTTTCATGTACCTTATTTTATTCTGATTTATCACGTTATTTCATAAAATAAAGGTTTTCTAGGTATGTGGAATCACCACCTCACACTATGGATATAAAAATATATACAAAGACACCTGGTGTCACATTGATCACATATAAGATATATAAATCTTCTCTAATTGATATTTTTTTATAGGATACCTACTTTAGAACTAATTAATTTCCAATTCATTTAATTTTACATTATTTTGGGTATATATTGGATATCACAACATAGAGACCATATAAATTATTCAGATATGGATATTTTATTTCATATTCCAAATCAATCTATTCTCATGTTTCAATTAATGGTTGATCTCCCCTTGAAATATAATTCTATAATATGGGTTCTAATACCTATCAACAAGAGACTCTTGACTAAAATAATAAGGGGATTCAACATTGATGACATGCATATTTTATAAGAATATATTGATGCATTTTTGGATGAACTTCCTAGTCTTCCCTCAGATCACGAGGATTGGTTATTGACTAATATTATACGTTTATCTATTATTATATCAAGGAGTCCATATAAAAAGAATCCCATTAAACTAAAGTAATTAAATAATCACCAAAAAGATAATTCTTTTAAGTGTTTTACAAACAACAATACTTAAATATAGGGGGAATTAACACTCTTTATAATGAAAAAAATAGATATATGTGACTTTTCATTGACTTTAATGAGATTAATAAGATAAAAATTTGAAATAAAATTATGTTAACCCATTTCTATGACATGGTATATTAACTCATAAGATATCATTACTTCTCAAATATTTACTATTGATATGGATATCATTGGTTAATAGTCAAAATGATGTATTTTTTAGAAATAACATTCCAAACATGGTATGGACACCATGATGTTATAATGATTCTATTCAAATAGACTAATTCCAACACCACATTCATTGATATAACGAATATAGTCATTAAAGGCTAGACAGATTAATTTTTGGTTTCCTTATAGATGAAATTATTATATACACAAATTGAAAAAAAGTGCATGAATATCATTTTTGGATTGTGTTGATGACTTTAAGAAATGATAGTTTGTATGAAAAATTTATAAGATGTAAATTCTTGCTACAAAATGTTTCTTTATTAGGTTATGTAATCACCAATAAGGGAATATCAATATATCCTTACAAATAGATGTTATTAAACATTGTCCTAGACCAACTACAGTAACTAATATATGTAGTTTTATTAGGATACCAAGATAATATTAAAAGTTAGTGATGAATTTTTCATTATGATCGAATCCAATAACAAATTTGAAATGGATGTGAGAGAAGTTACTTTGGATAGAGTAATATAAATAAGTATTTAATGAACTAAATAAGATATTATTTAAAACACATATACATACAATTCCTTATAGTGGGAAAGAGATTGTAATATATTAGGATTTCTCTAATAAGGGATTTGGATATTTCCTCCTGAGAAATTAAATGGTAATTTATTTTTACTCATGAAAATAAAAATCTCTTAATCAAAACTAACCAGTGCTTGATTTTGTAATAGTAGAAGTGATATTTGCATTTAAACTTTGGTTGAATAATCTCTATAGTGAGAAGTGTGATATTTATACCAAAAAAGTGTTTAAAATATATATTCACATAGAATGAGTCAAATATACAATAAATGATATTGTTGTAACTGTTTGAAAACCATTACTAATTAATAAATTGCACCGATGGGAAGGAAAACAAATTTGTTAATGATTTATGCCTAAAATATCCTACTACTTTATCTATTATGAATGTTGAATGAGAAACAACATTCCTAGTTTTGAAAACGTTGAATCATTAATTTCTATGAGGAGGTGTGAAATATGATCTTGTTGAAGTGATTTCTCAACCATTCAATTAATGCTATGGTTAAATAATTCTATAATTATGTTGTAGAGATTTAGAATAATGTAGTGAATATTCATGATTTTAACATTGATATCTATAGATTTATAAGGTTTGGATGCCAAATATGTGTCCCATAAAAATAGTACTAAAGAATGAAATTTTAGATGATTCTAATAGATCATCATTCAATAGAAATGTAGGAATTATGAAGATTCATAAATATTTAGTGAAAAAAAATTTGTGGGATAATATTAATAGATAAATTGTAGAATAAATATCTCAATTACTGGTATGACAAAAATTTATAGATGAATTAATGAATTAAAAGGGTATGTTGAAATAATTATCGTTATCAGTATTGAAATGGGGAAAAATAAACATGGATTTCATCAATAGATTCCCCAAAACATCTGTAGTCAGTAATTCTATTTGGGTTATAGTGAATCAAATTATAAATTTAGTTCATTTTATTTCCATCATATATGATTTTCCCCTTATCATATTCTCCATGATATGTATAAGGGATGCAGTAAGAATTTATGGAGTACCAATATCTATTGCACCGGATCGGGATCAGATATTTTCCTTGATCTATTCTAGAATCCTTCAAAATCCATTAGCGAAAGAGCTATGTTTTGACATTGTTTATCATCATTATAAAAATTGTCAATCTGAGGAAATAGTTAAAACTCTATAGGATTTGTCGTGATCTTGATTAATGTATTTCAAAGGATATTGTGAAAAAATACCCCATGATAGAGTTCTCATGTAATGACAGTATCCATTATAGAATTCAGATAATACAATATGAGGCTCTTTTATGGAAGATATGTCAGACTCTAATATCATTGGATGTAGTTTGAGAGAGAAAGTTAATAGGACTTGACCTTTTCTAAGGAATGAAAAAGAATGTTTAAACCATTTAGTGACACATGAATGTTGGACAATATAAACAAAATAATTTTTTAGATAAACAAATAATAGATTTACTATTTGATGTTGAATATATGGACTTCCTTTAGATATCACCTTGGGAGTATTTCTGGATATTTTGGAAGAATAGTATGTTTAACCCTAGGTATATCTATCCCTTCAATAGTCATGATAATGTAAGTGTTGTAGATTATAACTTATTAATCCATCCTTTCATATACTAAGAATATAATGTGTTTCATGCATCTCTTTTGAGGAATTACTTACCATACTCATCAAATAAACTGAACATAGAATCTATGTAACTTGAACATTATCTCTCATATAAAGAATAATCAATGCGATTTTTGGAATGAAGTGATAAGGTGTAATAGAAAAAGGCTACTCATCCGGTCAATGTTTAATGAAGAAATCCTATGTTTTAAGTATCTATATGGTAACATGAGGATTTAATGAGTAAAGAATTTCCATACATATTTTCCTTTATGTAATAAAATATTACAGATGAAATTCTTTTTAGGGTGGGATTGAATGTAACGACATGAATATTTTCTCCTTAAATAAAAACTATTTTTGATAGATTTGTCTAAATGCAACATTGTAAATAAAAATATAGATCATTTTAATGTATCCATGGAATTAAAATGTATAAATAGTGATGAAAAAATTATGAAATATAAATTAATAAAGAAACAAAAATGAATAAAAAAATAAAGTTCACATTAAATATCAATTCAACTAGTTTAGTTTAAAATAAATAACATATTTTTCATAAAATTTACTTCTTTTAAATTGTAACATATTTTCATATGAATAAAGGATTACTAATAGATTAATTTTTAATTTATAAGAATATAAATTGTTAATATACCAATGTCTTTTCCTATTAAAGCATTCTTTTTTCTATATTTTATGTTTTTAATTAAAAATAATAGTTATAATTTTTATCATGTTAATTTGAAAAAATTAACATCATTTTTATATTTATGATTGTAATATTGTTATAATATAAATTTTTGGGATTTTTCTAAAAAGTTTGATTTTAGATGAATAGTGAAAAATATTGTTTTCACAAATAACATGACGTTTATGACATTATTTGAAAATAAGAATGAATTGAAAATTTGTGCAACATTTTTCAAATATCAAATAATTAATTTATGGGTGAATTTATTATTTTTAAATTTTGGTTTCTAATTTTCAAACAAATATTTGGCATTTTATAATTTAGGTTATATTTTTCCATAGGGTTGTTTTTAGTAAACTATTCTTTTATTGTTTTAAAATTATGTTTTAACAATATATAATCTGAATTAAAAACGTAATTTTAAATTTGGAATAATTTATTAGAAATTATATAATAATGAACATCTAATTTTTTGGATTAATTTTAAATTTCCTAAGAAAAAACCAGTAACCATGGTGAAAAATGTAAAAAATGAGTAACCTAATAGATAATGGGTAAAAAATTAAAGAGACATGTTTTAATCGAGTGGATATGGTTTGGATGTACCTTATCTCTAAAAAAATATCCTAAACACTCCTAGAAACTTTAAATAGTTCTTTCATTCTCAAAATGCCACCCTGTAATGGTTTGACCTCCTCACAATTGAGATAATCCATGTAGTGTGATATACATTTCTAGCCATTTTTTACTTCTTTTATTTTTAATTATATGCATTTTTACTTTTTCAAATTGATTTTAAACAAAAAAATTATGAAATAATTCTCCTTATGATATCATTATGTTATTTTAATTATGGTTCAAGTACAAACCCACTTTTCCTTTTCCTTTATGAAAAATTAAAACATGAACTGTGCACAAGTACAGATTACCTCCATCATGAATAAACATGTTTAATTTTTCCCTACCACTATAGTGTATATTTTTAGATTATATTTTTGGATTATATTATATATATATACGTAATATATATCATTAATATTTTTTTATATAGAAGACAACAAGTATCGATTGTTATAAGGTAATCTATCAATCTCAGCAAATCACTTAAAATGGGTTCAACACTAATTTTGTATTCTGAAAATGTGACTAAAAATACCAGGTAATTAAATTATATTATTACATATTTTAGTAAATCCTTAAATACAATAACTTTAATGGTTTTAAAATTATTATAATTCGGATAAAAATGAAAATCAACATGGTATTTATGAACCTAGTCTAAAATGGTTGAAATTATTAACAGCCAATGTTGAAAATAAATTAAATAAATATAATAAATAAATAGAATTGTTATTAATGATTTTTATAAAATTAAATAAATATTAATAAGGTTATTAAATAAGTAATTATTATTTTTATCTTTATGATACATGAGGTTAAATAACATTTTTTGAAATCAAGGGTAATGGTAAGGGACATGGTAACTCAAAATCCATTATTTGATCTATATAATTTATTACTGAACAATGGGTTTCAAGTATTTTCCATTATGAATAATTATTCCCTCTTTGTTTTTAGGGAAAAATAATTTATGAACCAATTCAATTTTCATGTCAGGATTTATTTTCACTTTTCCTAAAAACAAATAAGACATTTTTAAAATAGATATGTAACTATGAATTTTATAATGATGAATTCAAAAAGACCATTCCATGATTTGGTTTTCATTATATTAAAATTATCTATCTCCAATGGATTTATGTTTCATATTTCACCAAATATTTACTTTATTATATTATTATTTTCTGTGATTACGTTTTTGGAATAATATGACTTTATTCATGATGTTATTTTTATACTATTTGGATGTTTTTAAAAAAACCCATTCTATTTATTTGGGATCTTAATAAAAGGTAATTTTTTTCCATTAGGATGTTTTGTAAAACCCATTTTATTTCCATATTTTATATATAAAAAGATAATTATTTTCATTTTTAGTTTTTATTAAAACCATTCTATTTACATGTGTTATTTATTCATGAAAATTTAATTATTTTTAATTGGAATATGTATGTATAGATGAATAATTAGTGGTGTCCTATATATCCCTCTAATGTATAAGTTTAAAACTAATGATATATTTATTCATTAATACATTTTAGTTTCTTTCAAGCATGGGAATGGGTAGTGTGTTTCATGAAAGAAATTATTATGTATGTCAATGACGAGGCCACAGTTAAAGGATGTTATTAAATATGATATTATGAATTCATAATTTTAACCTATGTTATAGTAGTTATATTTCCATTATAAATTTTTTGGGATTCATGTTCTTTTGATTTTTAATTTTAGGCCCACCTATATTGTATAGTTATCAATTTTTTTGTTATAATACTTCTCTCATGCTCTTGTTTTTACCAATTGTAATGAAATAGTCCTTGATGAAGTGTTTATCCACCCATTACTAATCCTTTGGCCTCACCCCTTTTATTTTTTCATTCTCTTGGTTATAAGTAATATTAATACTAACTAAAGGCCTATAATATGATCTAGTATGTTGATTTAACGAATAAAGATATTATGTATTATAAAATAAAAATATTATGTTTTATAGTATCCAAATAAATTAAACTTATCAGTCCTTAGGATATTATTATTTATGAAATTTAATGACTACTTCTTGTATAATATTTCAAATAAAGTCATTATTAGATGTGGTTTCTATAATATAAGTGTAAAAGTATAAATTGGTAAAAAATATTTGAGGGTATAATAACGGGCCTTTTAATTGAAATCTCAAGTAGTTTTTAAGAAGGATATGAAGTGTTTCCACTAGAGATTACATTTTATATAATATCCAAAGTGTTTATACAACTCAAGAGAGAGTCCATGTTAGTTTTAACATTCATTAAAATAGTTTCATAAAATTTAAATGGTATATAACACATAATATATATTTTACAAATTTTGTAAAGAAAATGTAGTTTAAAATTATGGTAATGAATGATGAAACATGTAATTTTTATTCAAGTTATAAAACAAAGGGTTACTATATTAATGAGTTTGATGAAAAATAATGCATCAATGTCAACAAAATTAAAAGAAAGGATTTGTGTTCTCATATTTTTTACATATATTATAAGATATGTTAATTTCATCCAATGAGTTTTCATGAAAATAATAATATGATGGTTTCGATACATATGTCATTATTGATCATGTTCTATAATATTATTGAAATATATATATCAGAGTTTTTATTAAAAATCATTATATTTAAAAAAACATTTATGTTAAAATATTTGTGATATGAGCCCACCACCCATAAGTAATAAATTTTAAGGATTAAAGTCTTATTTATCAAAATAATTATATAAACACAATGAAAATCTATATAAGATATAGTTTTTAATTGATTATTTATTAAATATTATCACAATGGAAATATGTTTTATTTCCTTGCACAAATGTGTTTTTTCATTATTAATATGATTTAGAGAAAATATAGCTTCCGGATTGAAACACACCAAACCAGGAAGGGAAGATTCATGAACAAAACCGTGATTGGATCTGGATGGAAACTCAGCGAACCCGTAAGGGTTGTCTACGTGCCGCAGGATCTAGGAGAGGCGTCGTCGTCATCGCAGATAGCGCTGCTCGGGGAGGATGGGGAACATTGGTAGGATCCTTGATGCATTGGGAACTCTGAGTTCATCGGAGGGCCACTTGCTAGAAGGAGAGCTCAGTACCGGCAGAAACCAGAGCTGTTTCGTTGCGCGAGGAATAGCTGAGCACAACCAGAGTCAAGGCAAGGTTAGACCGGGAAGCAGTATCCAGGACACTGAGATGCGGAACGTTGAACATTGCATGAGGGGGAAGCCGAAGAAGCGAGGAGGACCAGATCTGTATCTTATTAAAGGAAGGAAGGATGAAAAGTCGAAGGTGGAACTAGGGTATGGGCGGTGCAAACCCTAGGCAAGTGGATCACTAGCAGGTGAATACAGAGCTGATGGAGGTTTAACCAGAGATCAGTTTGTGATGAAGATTGATGTTGCCGAGGATTATGGGTCTGGATTTTGATTTTTCTTCTTCCCCTTCTTGTGCGGCTAGCTGCTATCTTTGAGGCTGGGGGAATTATTTGTTTTCCAGAGTTTGTGTTCATATGCGGATATCAGATGCAGGCTGTTTCAACGTTATCTTCTGGGTCAATTCGAGGTCGCAGAGGGTGACTTCAGGAATGCTTAGTGCTTGAGTAATTTCCCCTTCTGTTCTCACATGTTTATCTATTTTACTATTTTGGTGTTCTGTTTCTATGTTCTAGTGTCTTGAAACTTCATTTGATGATTCTCCTCTTCCCTTTTGGCCTTTCCGTTCATGCATGCTCCCACTTTGAGCTGGTTCGAAGGTGGTTTCATTAGCAAATTGGGATGGTGTTGGAAAATCTGATGATAGATTTTCTGATCATGGAGGATTTGAGTTTGGTTCTCACTTAGCCACAAAGAGATGGTCTATAATGTCTTTATAGTTATTTTGGCGGGTTTGCAGGTTCTCACATAGCATTAACGTGATTTGTGTGGTTGGTTCTCACTTAACCAAAAAGTGTTTAAAAAATAAAAAATTGAATTTTGAGTCATATTTTAATCAAAAAAAATATGAAATATTGGTTTGAATACAAATGTTTCAACATGATGATTATGAGCATATAAAGAGTCATATGTTGACCAAAAATGTTTTTAAATTAATAAAATTTGATGTCATAATGTAAAGAATTTTTAATATTATTTTCAAAGAGTTGAAAATTAGGATTTGGAATCCAATCTCAACATTATTCTAACAGTATTTATTCATAGTTATCACCTATAAAACGTGTTATTGGGGGGTTTTATTAGATGATCATTGAGATACATGTAAATAATTACATATTGATTTTATAGTTAAAAAACAATAAAATTGAAATAAAAATAAAGACTATCTAGCTATTTAGCATTTGAGATATTATTAGATAGGTGATTATGTTTGGTTTTTAGTATTAATATATAAATTTATGAATTACAAATATATCATATTATTAAAAATGAATTATACACTTTATAATTATAATATGTTTTCCGCATGTATTCATGATTTGAAAAGTTAATTAACCTCTAAAAATAATAATTTGAGTTATCTGGTTATTATAAAGTATTATAGGATGTGTTTAAATGGTAAGATTACCATTGATGAGTTTCATATATAGATATAAGATTCTATCATGAGGCACAAAATGAGTTTTTTATATAATATGTCCCACTATGTATTCAACATGGAATGTCAAACCCTAGGTATTTGGTATATAAGGGGTACATGTTTTATATTAAATTCTTAGTCCTATGGTTTCAAAGAAACCTATCATTGTATTATATTATCTCATTTTTCTATAAGGTACAAATCCAATAATTTTATGTTTACATATTTTTTGACTCTAATAAATGTGACTAAGGGATTAATGAATTGTTTGAGAGAATTCTGGGCTTTCTCAGATCATGGAGCTCTAGTTTTTGGAGAACCTGAGTGAGGCACATGGTTGAAAATGGTTAGTTCTAACCATGTGAATCAATCATGTAACCTAATAGTAGTATCATGATTTGTTTAAATATGTGATGGAGTCCACATGACCATGAAAAATGACATAAAATTACTGTTGTGTGTCACATGTCGGCACACAATCTCTCCTAAAAATATTGCTAATTGTGTGAGGGGGTGGACACTTGGACAACATCTATGCATGGGTTATGAATGGTTTGTTAAACCTTGTATCTATCTATGAGAGGGTGTGTAACCTTAGAAAGTATTGTTGGATAGTGAGTCTAATCATATAACCAAACTATGAACCCCTATATAGAGGGTAATTTTACCATTTTTTCCTTAATAATTTAAACTTATTTCCTTTCACATTATACTTCATTTCCCATATTCAAAATATACTTCATATATCCTCTCATTTTCACCTTTATTGTTTTATAACTAATCCCATCTTACATTTCATTCAAGCACAAGTAATTATTTTGGAAGCCTCTTAATAATAATAATAATCCTCTTCCTTAATTTCTCGATTTATTTCAACATATTCAGTGCTATCTTTGTCCAAGATAATATGACCAATTTTATGATAAATATTATATTCCTTTGATATCTAATATTCTAGCCTATAGTAGGGGTAGATACACAATGGGGAGTCAACTAGAAGTATAAGTTGGGTGATCAAGTTTAATTCATAAATGTATTTATGTCTTTATCATGTTTCGTCATGCCACATGCCCCACATTCAATGAGACATGCATTTATATTTCCAAAGAATATAATAAATTGTTATCCCTTTGTATTTGTTGTCCTTAATACATAATTTTTTTCATTGGAGTTTTTGTACATTGATGTAAACCACTCTTAGTGTGTGTTTTATAAAATGTATAAAAATAAAAAATAATATTTTGTTACTAAACCACATTTGACATGTGCATGATTTAATTTTATAAATTAAATGGATTAATTAATATGAACGGAATTGTGTGAGATCTTTCTAAGATCCTTAAATTTTGATATGTAATCGAACCACCCTATATGGTGTTTTGACTCACATTTACAACTGAGATGGGCTAAATAGTTTAAAGGGAATGTGAATGGTATAACCATGTCATCTGTCCCATATATAATTATTAAGTGTGATTAGGAAAATAATTATGATCATGGACACTTGATTAATTATTAAATCATGTTTGAATATGGTTACAGAACACAATTACATTATAGGTCTAACATGACTTAAGCGATACTTAGACTCCCATTTTCCTTTCCCTTTGTTAGCCTCATAGAAAACCGACAAATTCATTGATTCTTCTTCCAAGTGAAAGAAATATCTTTTAATCAATATTTGGATTATATTGTGAATTCCCTAGCATGGAACTGATGGCTCTCATATATTTCAAAAAATTAAAATGAATGCCTTGGACAATTCTTATAACATTCATTTTGATGTTATAGACCACTGTGGATTATTCCATGGGATCCTTTCTACTATCACATTAACGATACATAGGAAATGTTCATAGGGATAAGGTAGAACATCCCCTTAGGGTGAATTTTCATTAGTATACAACTTTGAATTTCTCCCAACTTATTGTGCTGAAATTCCTTTGAAATTTGGGTTTATCATATGATTATCACCATATATATATGTCTTAGATATATTCCTTTGGTCTCTACCTTATAAATATAAAATAAAAATACAATGTGGTCAGACTCATTTCAAATTTGCATGAAGTCAGTAGTATTGTATGGGTATCACATTGGGAAACCCGGTCGTTAAGGTTGAATTTTTTACAACCCTTATTTATTATACCAACATACTAATAATTTTATATTCACTTATTGGATAATTCTAGAAACCATTGTTTGTGGCTTACTATGTATTACACACACCCTATTCTGTCTTCTAATTTGTACCAATAAAGGATTCATGGATATATATAGGGATAACAGAAAATGATTATCTATGGACACATGATTTATTTCTATAGGATGGTGTATGGGAGAAGGGGAAGGAGATTGGGCTCGTGATGCTGTTGGATATGACTTTTGGTTGTTATGTTTGTTTTTTTATTGTGTATTTGTTTTATTCCTAATATTTGGTTTTCCCTTGTATCACATATTGTTTTGAATAAGGACATCATTATTGTTTATATGTAACTGGTTATAGATTCATATATTTATATTAACATGTATGAATTATCTTTTTTTCTTCATTTTCTACTTACACGTTTTATCTATTATTTCATCACATCATCCAACTATGATTTTCTGGGTATAGTCTCCCCACCATACCACCACAGACCCTCCCTACTAGTTGGTAACCTCTAAAAATGGGGAGGTGGTCTTGAGGCCATGATTAGGAAAAATTTCTCTTACATATGGGTGAGTGGGACTCCAGATGACACAAAGTATTATCAATGTCTTTATTTTTCATTGTCTATTTATTTTGAGGCTGGTAGGTAGGATAATAAGGCGTATATGATTTTGTTCATGAGAATTTCCCTTAGAGTATCTAACCCACATATAGGGAAAATCTAATGTTCTACTTATTTTATATAATGGTGATGAAAATGAATTATAATTCTTGTTATGATTTTGGATTTTTACCCTTGGTCCAATTAGGAATGGAAAAATTGTTGATGCATCATTATAGGAACCCAAGGATTTATATGTCATGAATTTTCTATGCCATATTTAATTTATTGTTTGAATTGATTTTGTGTATGTTATTTTCAATGATTGGTATTTCATAAAATTGAACTAATGTTTCTTACTAGGAATAAATATTGGTTACTTATACTATCTATATAAATATAATTAGAGTTTTCCTATATATCTTGATGGTGTAACTCTACTTGGCCCATCGTAACAGTATTAATGCTATGTAACCAAAATTAAATGAGTTTAAAATTTTGTTGTGATTACATGGATTCCAATTTTTATTAATAATGTTATTCAACTATAATGTGGGAATGTGGGTCCATTTAATAAAACCATCATATATTGACTGGTTAAATTCTATGACTAGATGTAAAAGTACTGTTATAGTCACGTTATGTGGAAATTTTAGCATATAAATATTAGTTATTTATGACTTTGGAATATAATCTCATCTAGCTAGATGATGATATATATATATATATATCCATATAAAATTATTTATTATTGAGAAGAGGAAAGAAAGTTTTTACATTAAATAGGGATTATAATTAAAAAATAACAAGAATAATCCTTTATAACATGTAATTGACACTCCAAATACCAGAACCTATATTATAAGAATTGAGAACATGACCTAGATATGGCCCTAGTAGTGGGTGGTTGGAGTGTCTCTTGTATTCCTTATGATCGAATAAGTTATCAAGACCAAGATTTAGGAGTATAAAGATAGGTTTTGAATTTGTATAGGAAAGATTTATACCTACATAATTACATTATTACTGATCTAACCTAATATAATTTTTTATAAGGTGTTCATTTGGCATTGTAGATACAAAACCTCAAGAAAGTCTCTAAAAAAATTCTTGGAGGGTGGTAGATAACATACTCTGAAAGTGGTGGGACATAAGTCACTAATAGTTCCACACATGATACGTCATATTATTCCTTGTTTAGGAATTAACACCGAGCTTCTAGAGGGCTACCTTCTGTTGGTACAATCCATACAGGTACTTCGGAAACCTAAATCATTAATTTCATAGCTGATGTGCGATCTCTAATAGAAACACCCTCCTACAATTTTAGGGTAAGGTGGGCTCCATGATGCTGAGATAGAGATAGAGGCCATGTTATCTATTTTTGTGAACATGGAGAAAACTAAATATAATAAAGTGAATATTTTAAACATATATGCATATAGAGTCTTCTGATATATGGTGGGATGTTTTAAACTATGTTTATTAGAATCAGGATATGGTTTGTAGGGATTTCTAGAATAACTTCTATAATTAATTGTTTCAAAATATATTTAGGGTTGAACATGATAAAAACATTATCCACTTAGATAAGTACATGTTACCAGTTATACACTACTCCACTCATTTTAAGAAGCTTTAGTACATAATTCATTCTCTCCTTGTCTAAAAATTATCAAAGGATATGCAATTTGAGGATGGACTCATGTATAATAGTCATACACAGATGAATGTGGTTTTTAACTACTTTCACTAAGATAACAAACAAGGCCATCTCCTCATAGCCTAACCTACTAGGTGTGTGGAATTGTGGTTTAGTATTATGAAATGGAAGGTATTTTTATAGTAGTAGGAAGTTCCATTTTAAACCTTATTATATAAGAAACCATATTCAATGTTTTTGTATTGGTATAAATTTGATATTTCACCAATACGGTAGGTTGGAACACACACAATCCTACTATAGTAAGGATCCAGTTTAGTGTCAGGCTTCTAGCAAGATGTGTCATCTTTAGTGGTTTTCAGAACCATTCTTACAATGAATAGTGAGAGTGGATATTCACCTATACTATGTTCTACAGAAGATTCAATAGATCCACATTAGGTAGGGAGGTGGAGTACTACCGACTAGTTAGGATGAGGGTGTATTCATGGTTGAGTCAACTAGACACCAGTTGTAAAATGTTGGTATAGAAAACCAACTCATGGTTGTCAGGTTTTATCTCAAGGCTATAAATCAGGCCTTATATATGTTGTACAACTGACACCCATGGTGTAGAGTGACTATCAATCTATGGTTTAAGGTGTGATTCTAGAATCCCATACATTAGTTTTGATTTTATTTGATATGGGATCTTTGAAATCATTTATATAACAGAACATTATTGAATGTATTGGCGTTGAAATTATGTATTTTTATAGAGAGATAACTATTTACACTCCTTTGGGAATAATAGAATGATGTTTACTCTAATGAAAGTATACCCCTTGATATTTATGGCTATCATTTTGTATAGAAAAATATCATCCTAGATATGACATGATTTTTTATCTTTCTTAGGAGGGGTTGATTAGTAAATTATCATACTCATGTCAATTGATATTTTTGGATTGTTTCCTTCACATAAACCAAGGGTGGTATATATATTCATATGGTAGAATGTGACATCAAGGAAAGTAGAGATAGTCTTGATCGTTGTGTGTTGGGTGGTGTGACAATCAAAATTTCTATTCTTTTTATGAGTGATTTGGGAATGCATCAGAGCTATTTCCCTCAAATAGTAGATCATTTTAGGGATGTTTTAAATAATCAATTTTATGTGTTACCTCATATGAGATAGGTAGAGTTTAATAATGATATTGTTCTTAGAGTAACATTTCTATCTATTTTTATTTATATGATGAATCCAACCGACCTTGAAGAACTCGAGAGATAGCTAGAGGTTTTGGATGCTAAGGGGTTTATATGACATAGTACATCACCTTGTGATTCATCCATTATCTACAACAAGAACGGATATGGAACATTATGGTTATACATGGATTAACAAAAATTTAATCGTCTTACGGTGAAGAACCATTTCCATTTATATTGTATAGACAAATTCTTATACTAGATCTGAGCAATGAGGGACTTCTTGAAATTTTATTTGAGCTTGGGATATCATTAGGTATGAGTCACGCTTTCAAATATACCTCATATAGTTTTATTTTAACACCCCGAGATTTTATGAGAAGTATTATTTTTAATTTGTTTGATGTATTGGGTTGTATGATACACCAAGATTATATTGCGCTATACGCAACACCGTATTAGCATGCAGTATACACAACACTATTCATGGATCATGTTACATAAAATTTCAAGATTGTTTGATAGAATTTATTCTATGAAAAATTGAGTGTATATATATATATTCAATGTATAAATGAAATATGGTTGGATTCTATTATACAAAACAACAAAGGAATCAAGCACTACACGCAACCCTGACTTGGCGTTCTTTACATGCAATCACGACCTTCCACGATAGCGTGTGTTGTACGCAATACCGAGTTTCACTAAACAACGATATGTTATTAAAATATTATATAAAATAGTTGTTATTAATAGTAATACCCAACTTTTCAAATTTTATAAATTTTATCTTTCAAAATGGACTTTATTTTTGTATTTGGAATATCAAAATTAGCCAAGGGTGATTTTTTGGTATTTTCCTAAAAACATTCAATTTTTGATAAATAGTGAAAACACAGGGTTACTATTTAAAAACCATATTTTTATTTAAATAATAATTTATATTATTTGAATTTATTTTAAGTCAAAATAGATACATAATACTTATATAAGTTCAATGTAATTCCTTGGATTCATTTTATAATAATTTTAGATATATAAAAATTTTATTGAACTTTTCACCATCTTTTATCCACCTCCTAGGAGAATTTTCAATTGTATATAAAACATAATTTTACTGCTTCTGTGAGTTGTATTTTGAAAATCCAAGAGACACGGATAATATCAAGGAGTAAAATGTGGATCAATAAGAAAAAAATAATTTTCGGTGAATCATAACTTTTTACATTTATTTACACGGTTAAAAGTAATTGGGTAATTAATGGTAAAAATGATATTATTATTACCCTAACACATATCCTAATTGTATTGTATAAGTGTAATTAGACCAAAAACAACCTTAGGAATAAAATATTACCCTTTAGGACCACTTGGATTAGATTAGGACACTTATTATTATTTTATTTAAAGAAGAGTTGAAATAGTTAAAATCAATGTTTAATAACTAAAACATTTTTAATATAGGGTTATTCATAAGATAAATTCGACTATAAATATTCCTTAGAAAGATAAAAATGATTTATTACATAATGGTATTATATTTATAATATTTAGACATAAAATAAATTAATTTATTTATGACACAATAATGATGCAGTAATTACCTAATTAATGAAATTTTAACATAAATGATGTTATAAATACCCAAATAAATGTAATTTGAGACTTCATATGAATTAAAGTAATTTTATAGGTTAATATGACATGTTATTATAGATTTAATTAACTTTTTTCAAACTAATCATGCTGTTATGATATTCACAAAAATCTATTACCAAATAGAGTCAAAATTGACATAAAATAGTTTTTAAAACAAATATTATATTATTAATTGGTATTAAATTCCTAAATATCTATGGTTTGGAAAAATTACTTAGAAATATTTATATTTATTAGTGTTCTTTTGGCTTGTTATGGTAATTTTATTAATCATATAGTGTAAGAAAACAAGTCGACACGGTAAAAGTTAAATGATTTATCTTATAGTTAAATCTAAATGATAAGGTTAAAATCGTAACCTAAATGTGTCTAAAACCTATTGGTTGAAATTATTTCGTCACATACCAACTTTATCTTTGAAATAAATCAATTTGGAGCTATTATATAAAGAATATGACTTTATTATAAAATAATATTTTAATTTTTTACTAAGGTGCCCTCTCCTCCTTTATAAAAGGTCACCTCCTCCATCTTCTATTTACACAATTTTGAGCCTTCAAGATCGGCCAAACCCTATAAATTTCCCTTCTCAACTTCCATAAAAATATTATATAGGTTCTGGTCTCCTCAAAAGACCAACTCTAGTGCCTTAAGAGGAATCCTAAAAGAGGTGCGTCGAAGAAGAGATAATCTCATCTACTGATTCTTACAAGTTTTCTTTCTTATTAAACTTCTTATTCTTTAGTTGTTTCATTAAAAATTAATAACATCAGTATAACTAATATACTAATATGTTATTATAAATATTAAACAACCCCATTTTAACTTCTATCCATCCTACATAAATCGAAATCACTGCACGTGCGTACGTACGGAATACCGTCTCCACGTTGTGGTGTACTCTATTTGTCCACCACCACCTTACATTGATGGGTATAATGGTGTAAAGAAAAACTATATATAGTTATTATAACATCATTCTGATTCTGTGAAATTTTATCATCCACTCCAATTCAATTCAATAATTATGGGAACAATATCATAGCTCGTGTGTACATACGGATTACCGTCTCTACGACGTGATGAGTTTTATTCTCCATGTTAACCATTGAAAAATGATTATAAAGTATATATAATGAATTATAATGAAATATATGACATGATAAAGATACTGGATTTATGTATATATATATTTCATCTAATTACTTACACTCAAGTCAATAAGGAAATGAAAATAGTGTTCATGCATACGTATGGCCTACCGTCTCCATGAACGGTGTATTTAATTTCATTTATATATGTATTATATATATATACTGAATATATATGATATATAAATCATGATTTACTTTTTAGAAGTATGTAAATCATGATATAAGTAATCATAATATCAAGAACAACAAGTCCAAAAACGTAAGATAAATAAAATGATTTTACCCAAAACGCTGCTTTAACTTGGAATTTACAAAAGAACAGGTAATATAAAGTCATAAGTGAACCATATATGATATCATAACAATGAATATGATTTTTTAATAAGTCAATGACATTATTTAAATCATTATATAGGAGGTTCGGATACATAGGAAGCATTTCAGACCTATGTTAAGGGATAACTTTTCTAATCTCGTTTTTCTCCAAGATTGTTTATTCGTAAGTATTTACTGGGGTTATTGTTATCATACATGCCCTTGTTTTCTGAAAATGTTTCCATGTATGTTTAAATACTGTTTTACTCATTTTTTAAATTTACCACATGTTATTAAATGAATCTTACTTTTGTTTTTCCACACAAGGAACTTTTTGACTTTTCCGACCGAAGTATTAGAAGAATGTTTTTTACTTATACAGCATGAATAGATTTTTACGGTTTCATAACACATTATTTTAATGAAGATTACTCTAAAATATTTAATGAATATTTTCAACAAAATCCATTTATTTTAAAATTGAATGGAATTTTGTGAAAAGAAAACTATTTTGAAGAAGAAAGGATATTTTCCTCAAGAATTCATTTCAAGTGTTTTATCAAAACCATTTTCCATATAAGATGGAATTATTTCATATGTATATGTTTCAAGTATAATGTCTCTATTTATTATGATTAAATGAGACCCATATGTGTTATATGGATTATGTTTTGACGTAATGATATTTATGAAACCCATTTTATTCTTTGGGTTATGATGAATGATTTATGTTTATGTTATGGCACACATAAGAATGGTTTCCTTATGATATGGGTGGGACCTATATCTCCCTCCAATGCATTGGGTAAATAATTATATCTCATGATATAATCATGGTTGGAATGGTAAGTTAATATGGTTTAGTGATACATGTTTGCAATGAGGAGTGAAATCGATTCAGAAAGGGACTTTGTCCACTAAGATGGTCTTGGAAGAAATTCCTTGGAAACTATGGAAATCATAACATGTGCTTAATGGTTTCCAAAATTACATGTTTTTCAGCAGCTATTTTATCATGATTATTGTTTATTTATGATCTATTCCTTACGTACTGCCATGTTTTATGTCATTGCTTATGATTTTGATGATTAAACATTATGTTCATTTTTTTATGTTCAAATTTATATAATTTGTTTTATTTTCACCATGCTTACCCTTACTGAGCATTTGAGCTCACCCATTATATGTTTTCTTTTCCCCAGGATTTAAAGAAAGTTTTTAGGTAAGAAAACAAAAAGGGGAAGATATTTATGGGAGATGATGAAGATCTTTCACCATGATTAGAAGATTATATTCCGAGTTTCCAAAGACTCTAAACTATTACAGTCCTTGTGTGTCTATTTTTTTATGTATTAAGTATTCCTAAAAGAGTAATGTTACGTCCATGTATGTAAATCTTTGGGTCTCTACAGTTGGTATCAGAGGAATGGTTTATTCAACCATTGGAAACTAGGATGCAAGAACTTCAGTGAGATCCCTAGATATATTTCTATGGTATGTTTAGGGATGTCCCTAAGGCTAAGTATAAGTATAGTTTATAGTCCTAGAATTTTGGTAACGATGGTAGAATTAAATCTAAGATGCTAGATATTAAAGGTACTTCCCCTTTATTATGTGGTTTTCACAGCATATTTTTTGCATCTCACACTATTCTTTTTGGGTATTTGACGATGGATGGAACCCGAAGGAACCGTGTTGATCAATGTAATAGATAATGCAATGATTGTCCTCCTGAAAAAACCAATGTTATGGGAGATGGAGTGCAGAATCTTAATGCTATACTTACACAAGTGATGAATCATTCTGGACCTCCAAATGAACTGAGAAGGGAACAATATTCTTTTGAGTCCTTCATGAGGCAACATCCACCTTTTTTAATGGGTCTTCTGATCCACTTGTTGCTGAAAAATGGATCAGTTTCATTGAAATGATATTTTCCATACTTCACTATTCAAAACATGAAAAAGTAATTCTGGATATTTACCATTTATAAGGTGAACAAGATCAATGGTAGACTCTATTTAAGAATACGAGGCCCTGAGATGAAATTGAATCTATAGAATGGAATGAGATCAAGAACTTATTTTTCAATAAGTAATTCCCTCTTATTCTTTTAACAAATATGGAAAAGGATTTCCTTAAGCTTAAGAAAAAGGTTGATGAATCTGTTGGTATATACAAAGTAAATTTTACAAGGCATGCAAGGTATGCATCTAGCTTTATCATCCAACTTGAAAGTAAATTTGATCGATTCTTCAGTGGTTTAAAACCAAGTCTGTGAAGGAAATTAGCTATAAGAGACTTCAGTAGCTATGAATAAATTGTGCATTGTGCTATCAAGGTAGAAATGGATGTTGGTGTTATATATACATCTCATGGTTTTGACAAGAAACAAAATATGGAGTTCAAGGAGAAATCTCAGAATAATGGTGAAAAGAAGATTAATGTTTCTTTATGCTCAAAGTGTGGAAAGAATCATGGTGGAGATTGTCTTAAAGGGACTGGATAATGTTTTAAGTATTGAAAAAAATGCCATCGATAAGGTGAGTGTCGAAGTAATGGAAAAATGGTTGCTATGGATGTGAATAAAGAAAATACCGCTGAGAACGCACAACCAACACTTCAACACTTCAAGTGCAGTGAAATGGGGCATTATGCTAATCAATGCCCTAATCCAAGGATTAATGATGATCAACGTGAGTGACCACTTACAGCAAAGGACAAAGGTATGTCACATGCGATTACTATTTGTGATTTTGAGTAAGACAATGATGTTTTGGGATGATTAAGTGTTTATGCAATGTGATTTAAAAATTGTATCATGGAACCTCATTTATAGTATCGTGTAATTTTGGAATATATATGTATTGGATTTCAATAATTTTATGGTACTGGTAACCATGAAAAGTGATTGAAATATTTTTGGAAATCGAATGATATGCACATAATGAAGGGATAAGGAGAAAATAAAATGTTTGATAGTATTCATGAGCTCAAGACTGATATAAGGACAACGTGATATCATGGTTTGAGTATATATAAATTTTGCGATTTTGGTATGCAGAAAGTGTTAACTTTTTACAGCATTCATGTTTTCACTAAGGTTCTATGGTAATTCATGTTTCAAAAGAATACATGATTTAGGTATTCACATGTTTTGAATGTGACCAAAAAGATATATCTTACGATATATGGGTGATAAATGATGTTATACACATGCTTGTTATGTTACCTTTCATGTAATAATTTTCTTTATACTATGAGATTGGACAGATGTATTTTGGATTAGCCTAAATATTGGAACGGATTATGTAGGACATCAGATAGTATTATTTAAGGATAGAACTTGTTTTTTCGATATTATTTCTCAAATGTTATAGTAGTATTGTTTTAGAATAAGGACAACCCCTAGGATGAGTGACAACCCGTCGCATTGGACAAGGCTATTGGAATCGAAATCACAACTAAAGTGTGACATGCCTTTATCGCATACCACTGGCCTAGAGGAAGTCCCTGGTTTGTAAAAACTAGTTTTATTTTATTAATAGCTATGATAGATGAAGTATAAGTCCATTTTAGCAACCTTATATGATTAATCTCAGCATATATGGACTTATGTATTTTTATAAATTTTGCTAATCTTTTTGCGATTGAAACAGATGGAATGACCTGTCATTATATTGCATGATCTGCTAAAACATAATGAATGACAAATTTAACTTCATTTCTTTAAGAGGTGAAGTGGAAATTATTCAAGGCACGAACAACAGTGAGATTGTACCAAAATCAAATAAGTATTTCTTTAAATTCAACAATTCTTCAACATTAGGGAAATGATCTTGAGAACTAAAAATGTTGTCCTAGTACCCTCATACCCAATGAATTAGATGGTACCATGAATCATCAAAAATTTATTGCTTTGAGATTGTTGGCTATTTCATAGCCATGTCCTCTACCACTCTCCATCTGAACATGATGGTTAGATTTCTCTTCCATATCCATATTTTCACTTATGTTATCCTATGTGGATTCCCTGTAATGAGTAAATTTGGGTAGCTGATATGTTTCATACTTCACTTTTTTAAATTAAGTTTTAGTATTCCTTTTTATGATGTGGGTTTTTATGAAAGAAACTTTCAAGTAGTAAACCACTTATAACCCCGACTAATTTCGAGGGTGAAATTCATTTAAATGGGGGTATAATGTAACACCCCGAGATTTTATGAGAAGTATTCCTTTTAATTTATTTGATTTATTGTGTTGTTTGCTACACAAATATTATCTTGCGCTATACGCAACACCGTATTAGCTTGTAGTATATGCAACACTATTCTTGGATCATGTTACCCAAAATTTCAAGATCATTTGATAGAAGTTATTCTATGAAAAATTGAGTGTATATATATATATATTCAATGTATAAATGAAATATGGTTGGATTATATTATACAAAACAAAAAAGGAATCATGCGCTACACACAACCATGACTTGGCTTTCTTTACACGCAATCATGACCTTCCACGATTGCGTGTGTTGTACGCAATACCGAGTTTCACTAATCAACGATATGTTATTAAAATATTATATAAACTAGTCCTTATGAATAGTAATACTCACTTTTTCAAATTTTATAAATTTTAGCTATCAAAATGGACTGTATTTTTGAATTTTTAATATCATAATTAGCCAATGGTGAATTTTTGGTAATTTTCTGAAAACATTCAATTTTTGATGAATAGTGAAAACACTAGGTTACAATTTAAAAACCAACATTTTATATAAATAACAATTTATTTTATTTAAATTTATTTTCGGTCAAAATAGATGCATAATACTTATATAAATTCAATGTAATTAATTGGAGTCTTCTTATAATAATTTTAGATATAAAAAACTTTTATTGAACTTTTCACCGTCTTTTACCCACCTCCTAGGAGCATTTGCAATTGTATATAAAACATAATTTTACCGCTTATGTGAGTTTAATTTAGAAAATAAAAGAGACACAGTTAATATCAATGAGTAAAATTTGGTTCAATAAGATAAAAATAATTTTTGGTGAATAGTAACTTTTACTTTTATTTACCACGGTTAAAATAAAATAGGGAAATTAAGGGTAAAAATGATATTATTATTAACCTAACACATGTAATAATTCTATTGTATAAGTGTAATTAAACCAAAAACAAAATTTTGAATAAAATATTACCCTTTAGGTCCACTTGGATTAGATTAGGACACTTATTATTATTTTATTTAAAAATATTTAAAATAGTTAAAATCAATGGTTAATAACTAAAACATTTTTAATATAGGGATATACATAAGATAAATTTGACTATAAATATTCATTAGAAAGATAAACGTATTTCCTACATAATGGTATTATATTTATAATTTTTAGACATTAAATAATTTAATTTATTTGTGACACAATGATGATGTAGTAATTACTTAATTAATGAAATATTAACGTAATTGATGTTATAAATACCCAAATAAATGTAATTTGAGAATTTTTATGAATTAAACTAATATTATAGGTTAATATGACATGTAATTATATATTTAATTAATTTATTTTTAACTAATAATTATTTTATGATTTTGAAAAAAATAAATTAGCAAATAGTGTCAAAATTGACATAAAATAGGTTTTTAAAAAAATATTATATTATTAATTGTTATTCTATTCCTAAAAATCTAAGGATTATCCAAATGACTTAGATAGGGTTATATATATTAATAATTAACAACGTGATGTTTTTTTTGGATTGTTATAGTAAATTTATGAACCATATAGTGTAAGAAAACAAGAAGACATGGTAAAAGATAAATTATATTACTTAGGGTTAAATATAAATGATAAGGTTAAAGTAGTAACCTAAACTTCTATAAAACCAATTAGTTGAGTGTATTGAGTCACATCCCCTCTTTAGCTTCAAAATAAATCAATTTGGAGCTATTATAAATAGAATATTACTTTATTATAAAATAATATATTAAGTTTTTCCTAAGGTGCCCCTATCCTCCCTTATAAAAGGGCACCTCCACCCTCTTCTCTTTACAGAATTTTGAGCTTTCATGCTTGGAAAAACCCTGCCCATTTACCTTATCAAATTCCCTAGAAACATTATAGAGGTTCTGGTCTCCTCAAAAGACCAACTCTAGTGCCCTAAGAGGAATCCTAAAAGAGGTGCGTCGAAGAAGAGGTAACCTCTTCAACCGATTCTTTCAAGTTTTCTTTCTTCTTCAAATTATCCTTCTTATGTTGTTTCATTATAAAGTAATAACATAAGTATCAATAATATACTAATATGTTATTATCAATATTAAACAACCCCATTTCACCTTTTATCCATCCCATGTAAAACAAATTCACTGCGGGTGCGTACGTACAGAATACTGTCTCCACACCGAGGTGTAATATGTTTTTCCACCACCACCATACTTGGATGGGTATAATGGTGTAAATAATAACTATATATAGTAATTTTAACATCATTATTATTATGAGATATTATATCATCCACTCCAATTCAATTCAATAATTATGGGAACATTATCATCGCTCGTGTGTACGTACGGATTATCATCTCAACGACATGATGAGATTTATGATCCATGTTAACCATTCACAAATGATTATAAAGAATATATAATGAATAATAATTAAATATATGACATGATAAATCAAATTTATTTATGTATATATATTTCATCTACTTACTTCTATTCAAGTCAATAAGGAATGGAAAACAACATTCATGCATACGTACGGCCTACCGTCTCCATGAACGGTGTAATTCATTTAATTTATCTATTTATTATATATATATATAATGAATATATATGATATATAAATCATTATTTAATTTCTGTATGTAATTAAATCATTTTATAAGAAAATATAATAACAAGAACAACATGTCCAAACATGTACAAGAAATAAAACGTCTTCACCCAAAACACTACTTTAACATAGAATTTACAAAAGAACGGGTAATATAAAGTCATAAGTGAACCACATATGATATCATAACAATGAATATGATTCTTAAACAAGTCAATGAAATTATTTAAATCATTATACATGAGGTTCGGATACGTACTAAGCATATCAGACTTAAGGTAAGGGATAACATTTCCAATCACGTTTTTATCCAAGATTTTTTATTCGTTAGTTTTTAATGGGGTTATTATTGTCATCCATGCCTATTCCTTCTAAAAATGTTTTCATGTATGTTTAAATTAATTTTTACCCATTTTTTAAATTTACCACAAGTTATTAACGGAATCTTACTTTTGTTTACCACACAAGGAACTTTCTGACTTTTTCGACAAAAGTACGAGAATAATGTTTTTTAATTATATGGCATGAACGGATTTTTATGGTTTCATAACACCATATTTTAATGAATATTACTCTACAATATTTAATGATTATTTTCAAAAAAATCCTTTTCTTTTAAAATTTCATGGTATTTTGTGGAAAGAAAATGATTTTGAAGAATAAAAGAGATTTTCCTCAATAATTCATTTCAAGAGTTTTATCAAAACCATTTTCCATATAAGATGACATTATTTTGTGTGTATGTTTGAAGTATAATGTCTCTATGATTTACATGTTTTCACTATTCTTATGATGAAATGATATTTATTTGTTTTATATGGATTGTTTTATGATGGAATGATGTTTATGAAACCCATTTTATTCTTGGGGTTATAATAAATGATTTATGTTTATGTTGTGGAACACATAAGAATGGTTTCTTAATGAGATGGGTGGGACCTATATCTCCCTTCAATTCATTGGGTAAAGATTTATATCTCATTAGATAGAAATTTCTGGAATGATAAGTTAATCTGGTTCAGTGATACAGGACTGGAACAAGGAGTGATCTAGTTTCAGAAAGGGACTTTGTCCACTAAGATGGTCTTGGTAGAAATGCCTTGGATACTATAGAAATCAAAACATGTGATTAATGGTTTCCCTAGTAACATGTTTTATTCCCATTCTATTATATCATAATTAATGTTTCCTTATGATCTATGCCTTACGTACTGCCAAATTTTATGTCATTGCTCAAGATTTTGATGATTAAACATTATGATCATGTTTTTTAAGTTCAAATGTATATGATTTGTTTTATTTTCTCCATTCATACCCTTAATGAGCATTTGATATCACCCTTTATATTTTTTCCCCAGGATTTAAAGAAAGTTTTTAGGTAAGATACCAAAAGTGGAAGATCATTATGGGAGATGTTGAAGATCATTCACCACGATTAGAAGATTATATTCCGAGTTTCCAAAGACATTAAAATATTACGGTCCTTCTCTGTCTGTTTTTGTTATGTATTAAGTATTCCTCAAAAAGTAATGTAATGTCTATGCATGTCAAGCTTTGGATCTCTACATTTATGAATAAAAAATTTCCCTTACAAGTATTTTTTAATGATTTTTAGTTTTTAAAATTTGTTGAGAATTTTTACCGACCAAATGAATCTGTTTTTCAAGCCATACCTAGATTCTTTTGTTGTTGTTTTTGTAGAAGACATCTTCGTGTATTCACATGCATGAAATGAACATGAAAAACACATTGAAATTGTATTGAGTAATTTTAGACAGCATATTTTGTATGAAAATATCACAAAATTACACTTCTAGATTTATAAAGTGTACTTCATGGGTCACAATATCTCAGAGGAAATAGTATCTATGGTCTTAGAGATGGTGAGAGTTCTGGTTTCCCGAAAAAATCCTAATTTTATTAACATGCTGTTTTCTGTGGATAGAAATATACCATAGGTGTTTTATTTTTAATTTCTGATGCAATAAACAACTCATACAATATTGAAAAAAAGGCTTTGAAATTTTTATTTTCTAAAGGTTTTGAGAAATCATATTAAATGATAAAAGGTAGGTTAACCTCAATTAGGATCACGATTCTTCTAGATTCGAAAAGAAGTTATTCGGTTTATTTGGATTCATAAAAAATTATTTTGGGAGATTTTTTAATGTAAGGTAATGGTATATTGTGCGTGGATTTTACAATTTGAGACCTCATGATTCAAATTACATGACGTGGGACCGTGAACAACCTGTAGTTGTTCATTCCTTGTGTTTTTTGTAGTATTATCTATTAAGAGAATGAATCATTATTACATGGATAAAAAACAAAAACAAAAATATTAACTCATCATGATATTGAACTCATATAGAAATCATGGGATTAAAACCATATGTATTTCGATATTGATCTTGCTTATATTCTTGGGAAAGGAAATATAGTGGGTGATTCTTTGAGTTAGATGAAGTTGACACAACCTATTCAAGAATTTAGTAGTGAGTGGTAGTGGATATATATATTTTCTTAGATGCATCTTGAGGTTTAATTATATCATGGGATTTCTATTATGACTATTTTAGTATGGAATAATTGATTTTTTATTGAGTGAAGATGATATAACTTTAAAATCTGAGAGGCATAGTATTGAGGGAGAGTATTTTATGTGAGCACCTTCCTTCAAGTTGGGACATTAATGAGGATGAGGGTTATAATTTTTTTTGGGACATGTATCGGTACATAAAAAAATGTGTGAATAACTAATGTTATAATATCATACCTTCAATTGGACAGGTCATCTTAGAAATTCAAATATATACCGTGAGTTAGGCTTCCATTATTTTTGGTCATGGATGAAAAGTAATATTTCATGTTTTATTACTAGGTGTTCCACTTTTCAGCATGTGAAGGAGAAACACCAATGGTCTATTGGGATTTTAAAACCATTACCTATTCTTTAGTGGATGTTGGATGATATCACTATGGATTGTTTGATGATATTACTAAAATCCCCTCATGGTTGGGACGCTATATGGGTAATTGCAGATAGGCTGAAAATGGTCACTCGCTTCATTCCTATCAGGGAGTCCTTTCAATTATATTAACTTGAGAGATAATATTTCCATGGGATTGTATTTCTCTACATGAGTCCCCTTTCCACTATATTTCATAGGGACATTCATTTAACATTATTGTTCTAATGGGGGATTAATATTGATATTGGTTCATAGTGTAGGATCGAAATAAATATGTAGATGCTCAATATACAAGAGGGGGGGTGAGTTGTACAATTTAAAATATTTCTTTAACAAAGGAAAGAGCTATGTTTAATAAAGATAAACTAAGAAAATTCACAACACCTCTAACACCAATTGAAAAAGGAATAAGGAATGAAGTTATGAACTTCAAGTTTTATGTACTTGCTTAAACCTGGAAAGAGATTCTGAATGTAGGTTTCGGAAATATGGATCCGGAAATTGAAACTTAACTAAAGATTACAATATGGGAGTCTACCTTAAAGTGTATAGAATCTAAATGAAACAGAGTACAAGTAGGGAAGTATAATAATGTTATACTTTTCTTACAATATAATGTGCAACAGAAACAAACAAGTAGTTAAACTACAAGTAACAAGATATAAGTCTTTTAACCCAAAGAGAAGGGTATACAACAAACTTGGATAAAGGTCCCTCGATTTATACTTTCAAGAAAGTATGTCTTACCCACACCAGTGTAAGCCCTCGATACGAAGATCAGAGTCTCTGTATTGATATCCCCGCAAGACCTCAACTTCCAGGTAGTTGGAAACCTCTGTCTTCCTCAGCAAGGAAGCCCTCGAACTTTAAGGTAGTCGAAACCTCTATCTTCCTATCTCTGGAATTCCTCGAATGTATTCACCAACATTCGGAGTCGCACGAAGCAAAAACTGAACAAGCGGTTCAGTACGCAGAAGGCATGAAAATCTTTCTCTCTCTAGAAAACACCTTAGCAGTGTGTGGTATCTAGATCGATCCAACTTCATTATCATTGTGAGATCTTTCAAATGAGCTCCTTTTTATAGGCAAGGTCGGCCTCCTTTCCAACGGTCATATTTTCCTTAAAAATCGGAGGGACCTGTACACATGTAACTTAACCAACGGTTAGTTTATAATAAAATAGATGACATAATTTTAAAACAAGTGTAACAGAATTTACGACATCATTTTAAGTCTAACAAAAAAATTCAGAGTGAAGGTTCGGAGTTTGAACAAAATGTAAAAGAGTAGACAAATTATAAAAGTGTAAGAAAAATGAAATTTCAGAGTCTAACAAAAAATAATATTTGGAGTCTAAATAAATTCGGAGTGTATAAAGCAAAGATGATCAGATTATGTTTAATAGGTGATTTCGGAATGATAATTCAGAATGAGAATTCATCATCAGAATCCATAATGAGATTTCTTCATCAGAATTCGTAATGAGAACTCGTAATCAGTATTCGTCATTAGATTTTGATGTCAATCTCAATGAGAGTTCGTATCCAGAATTCGGAGTGGAACTTCATTACAGTTCTCATCCAGAATTCAGAGCCTAAAACAGAATGCTTCATATCAAAGTTTTAAACAATCCCGAGAATAGAGAAATGAATCTTATAATTATACTTAAGAAAAATATGGATATAGATAATGAAAATATGATAAGGATAATTTTTCTTACAAAAACGATCTTCCTTATAAAAGCGACTTTCCTTATAAAAGCAATTTTCTATATAAAAGTGAGTTTACTTATAAAAGTGATTTTCCATATTAAATAAATTTCCCTTAAAGATAAGGTGTTTGTGATTTTCAAAACAAGAAGGAATGGAAATGTAATAAGGAAAACCTTACTGACTCAACAATATCCCCATTTTTGGAAAGCACAAACATCCTTACGAAAAAGAAAGTCTAAGAAGAAAGAAAAACATTAAGGCTTATCTCCCTTTTCTTATGGATGTTGATGAATACGACTAACTCCCCCTCAGGCATTGAAACTCTAAGGACCATATTCTAGATTTCCGGAATGATATTTTATTAAGAATAAGAATGACTTCTTTAATGAAAAACTGCCCCCATAGATAATCTCTACTAGAGCTCTTTTTTTCTCACCCTTTGTTAAGATTATTTTTCTTTCCCCCATTTATTAGGGTTCTTTTCCTTCTCCCCCTTTTTGATTTTCAAAAAGAATTCGAGGGAATGGAAAATATAACAAAGTACCTAAAAAATTAGTAGCAACAACAAAAGAGACGAGCAAGAAAAATTTTCATTAAGTTTTAATGTTCAAAAACAAGGAAGTTAAGATACAAAAAAAGATCGGATTTGTCTTTTTTGGATATTTTTCCTTCACCATGAGACCCCTAAGAATATTCTTTATCTTCTTCAATTCTTTAGGGTCTTCCTCAACTTGCTTCTCTAACACAACTATTATTTCACTTTGAGCTTCAATATTTTCTTCCTGGGCTTTAATATTTTCTTCCCGAGCCTTCAAGATTTGTTCTTGCTTTAACAACTTCTCTTCAAACTAAATCCTATGATCGCTATCATACCTCCAGTTTTGAGCAATAGAATTCAGCATCCCATTCATATCTCTGTCTTCTTGAATCCGGGAATTCTTCTCAGCTGTCAACATTTCTTTAAAGGACGAAGTAAGTTCATTTATCTTCCTATATTCTGTCTCAAAAGCATTCTTAACATTATCTTGGAATTCATCAAAGAGCCTCATCTCTTCTACAGTTTTCCTCAACCATCTAGTAATTTTTTTACAATACCTTTTGTGGGCCTCATAGCTGAAAAAAAAAGTTTTGAACTGAACCTCCATCTCAACACATTTGTCCATAACCATGGATACAGAGTCTGTTTTCTGATTTAAAGAATGTTGAAGCATCTGGCATCTTGAATCGATACTTGAGAAGGTCGGGATGGAACCCACCAAATTCTTTAATGACTGAACAACAAAGTCATGCTCCAATGAAGATGACTCTGAATCTAAGACTTTTCTTGGAGAATTTTCGTCTTCAATTTTCTCAAGCTTTCTCTTTGAAGAACTACCAAATTCCCTTCTGTTTACAGCCACTGATCTCGGGGTTTCAACAACGAGTTGCTTTCCCTAGTCCTTTTTTAGAATGGAGTCTTGTTCCGGAGTTCTCCTTTCATTTTAAGACACTTGAACAACATTGTCTTCATCATCAATAACTTTTTGAGCACCATCCTCTACATTCTCTATTTTAGAAATATCATGTAGAAGTTGTTCTTCTTCTGCATGATAAGCTACTTCTTGTTCTCCTTTCTCCTCATCCTTTCCTGGAGTGAATTACTTAGAGGAGACAGATTCTGATGTTTGTAATGACAAATGTTCCAATGGTGTCCCCTTATAATCCTCTACATGCTTCACAACATCTCTAGTCTCACAACTAACTTCAGCAACTGCTTCTTCCTATTCCACTTGCTCAATATGCTCAACTTCCTCAACATGCTTAGCTTTTTTCCTTCTCCAGAGTGACATAGTTTCTTCCTGGAGTCTCAGGTAGATATTCCAAAGAAAAATATATCAGAAGGGTAATGTTTCTGGAGGCCATCTCATTAAACTTTAATAAAGTCTGAACCACCTCAGCTTCAGACATCTTCTTCTTAAGCTTCTTTTCTTTCACTTGTTTTTCTAGCTCATCTACTGTTTTTTCCTTCAAGGACTTAGCCTCTGCAGGATCCAAGCCAAACTAAGGATTCCCTTGCACTCTCTTCTCTTTGATTTCCCTCCACTTAGCAACTACCTCATCAGGATAAGATTTATTCTTCTTCAGTTTTGGAGGTACGGAATGAACTTCCTTAGATTTGGGATTCCCTGCTTCAACTTCAACTTCTTTCTGCTTTCTCTTCTTCAATTTCTTAGATGATTCAGGTTCAGTAACTTTCGGAACCGCTTCTTCTTGAACTGGTAAATCAAATAACTCACTAGTCTTCTTGTGGAAGGCAACATCCATCCTTTTGAGGGTACCATCACTCACCAACATAATTTTGCAAACTCTTGGCTTAGACTTGCAAGCCTCTTGAATGACTCAAGGCACCGAACTATTAACTTCTAGATGATTTCTGGATACATTATGATCTGAGCTCTCAGATTCCCTTTCTTAACATTCTCAATGGTAATAAGAATGTGTTTCATCAGATTAAACTTCCTTAGAATTATCAGAAAATTTAGAAAATAGATCTCGCTCTTCTTCAAAATGTCTTTGTCACCCTTTCTCGGTATGATAAATCCTTGTACCCATAATTCTAGAATCCATAAATTCATAGACAATGTAACAATCATCGGAGCCTTGTCATCTGACAGTCCAAGAGTCTCCAAATATTTTTCCTTGACAAAGATTCCCTCTGAATCCGGAAAAACATGAGAGATGAAATCGGCTTCTCCTTCATTGTTCAGCCCTACCAAGCTGGCTGCCTTGGCATAAGAAAGATTATAAGTCTTTCTATAAGACTTAAATGACAATTTCTCCCTACCATCTTCCTTAAAGAAGGAAACTGTCTCATAGAACTCTATAAGCAAATCTGAATATACATCATCTTGATTTCCGGTCTTAGACACAGAAACATCAACACATCTGTTATGCTTAATGTTCTTGGATATAAGAGAATCATACTTTTCAATGAAATTAGGATGAAACAACCTTTCACTATATACTAACCACTTGGAAATCGTCTTAGTGGAAGACATTTCTTGAGAAGCTTCTTCCACAGACATTCGGATCTGAAGATTTTTGAGAAGTTCGAAACGGAGATTGCTGAATATCGGAACGGCCTTAAAACAGAGAGGCAGAGCTTCGGGACACTGGAGCTTGAAAAACCGATGTGGGACAACCATTTGGGGTCCCCTTTGTATAGGAAACAATATAACAGTTCATCTTCCTCAGTTGATCGAACAGTTGTAAGAACTGAGATTAGATCTGACGGATGAAAACCAATTCTCAAGAAAACATGAACCTGGTCTTTTGAGTTTTTTATTAAAAGAAGGATTTAAGAAAAAATATAAACCAAAAACAAAATATAAGAAAATATCATCAAGTAAAGTATGATTACGAAAACATGAGTAAGGGAATCATACCTTTTGGATTGGCTTAGGAGGATTATTCGTAATGCGTAATATTCTTCTTATTGAAGAACAATTAACTATGAAAAATCTTTACTATGAAAAGACAAAGTTTGAAAAACACAGTACAAAAAACTCAAAAAAGAAAACGAAAGAAAAAAACATTACAAGATTTTTAGCATGAGAATTTCATTACAAAAGTTTGAACATGAAAAGCTCATTATGAAAGTCTCAGTACGAAAATCTCTTTACGGAAACACCAGTACGAAATTGTCCATTCCAGAAGTTTTCAATACAAAAATTTCTATTCTCGAAGTATTCTATATGAAAATATCCATTTTGGAAAATTTTCGTTCTGGAAATTCCCATTCCGGAAATGTAAGTTCTGAAAAGTTTGAAAAATTAACTTTGGAAAAAAAATTTAGTTACTCTAGCAATCAAATGTACTCCCCCTATGAAAAGGAGTTTATTACTGTTAGGAGAATTCTTCAACAAGAAGTTAATGAAGAATGATTACCTGACGGTTATCATTCTTAAATTTTGTTTAATATATTCAAATCTATAATAAGGAAAATATTTTTTGAAAATATTAGCAAGTTAATCTCGCGTTCCGATAAACTGAAGAATGATATCTCTTTTTAGTGTGTGATCCCTAAGAAATTGATGCCTAATATCTATGTGATTTTCACGAGAGTGATGTGCATGGTTCTTACTTAGGGAAATGGCACTTTTGTTATCACACAAAATTTGAGTTTTAGTAAAACTCAAGCCATAGTCTGTGAGTGTGTGTTGCATCCACAACACTTGAGCACAACAACTTCCAGCTGCTACATATTCGGCTTCAGCAGTGGAAAGTTCTACAGAATGTTGCTTCTTGCAGGACCAAGAACATAATGAATCTCCTAAGAAATGACAAGTTCCGGATGTACTCTTTCGATCCATTCTACATCCACCAAAGTCAACATCAGAAAAGCTTTTTAGAAAAAAATCATTTCCAGAAGTATAAAATAATCCTAGATCCACGGTTCCCTTAAGGTAGCGAAAATTCTTTTTACTGCCTTTAAGTGAGATTCCTTAGGATTGGATTGATATCTTGCAAATAATAATACTAAGAACATTAAGTCTTGTCAACTAGCTATTAAGTAAATTAAACTTCTTATCATACCTATAAAAGACGTTTGATCTACTGGTTTCCCAGCTTCATCAAGATCTAAAGAGTTTGAGGTACCAATGGGAGTACTTATACTCATAGTGTTGTCATAACCATACTTTTTGAGAAGATCTTTAATATACTTATATTGAGATATATAGATTCCTTTCAGTTTTTGAGAAATTTGAAAACCAAGGAAAAAAGATAACTCACCCATCATACTCATTTCAAACTCATAATTCATTAGACTTGAAAAAGATTCGATTAAAGATTGCTGAGTTGAACCAAATATGATGTCATCAACAGAAATTTGAACATTCAAAACATTTTTCTTATCTTTCTTTATAAAAAGGGTTGGATATTATTTTCCCTTAACATAGTTATTTTGAATCAAAAATCCATTGATTCTATCATACCATGCTCGTGGGGCTTGTTTAAGACCATACAAATCTTTGGTAAGTCTAAAAACATGATCAAGATGTTTTGTATCTTCAAATCCAGGAGGTTGTTCAACAAAAACATCCTCTTGGACATAACCGTTAAGAAAAGAACATTCCACATCCATTTAAAAAAGTTTAAAATTAAAGAATGATGCAAAGGCAAGTAGAATACGGATAGATTCAAGTCGAGCTACTAGAGCATAGGTTTCTTCATAGTTTATTCCCTCTTGCTGATTATAGCCTTTAGCAACAAGTCAAGCTTTATTTCTTACTATGACTCCATTTTCATCAAATTTGTTTCTGAAGACCCATTTTACTCCAATAACAGAATTTTCCTTAGGTCTTTCTACCAAAAGTCCAGACTTTATTCCTTTAAAATTCATTTAATTTATGTTGCATGGATTTAATCTAATCATCATCACCTAAATCTTCATCAGTGCTTTTTGGATCTAATTGGGAAAGAAATGCTAGATTTTCTACATCATTTCTTAAGGAACTTCTAGTCCTTACTGGTTGATTTACATTAACAATGATACTATCACTGGGATGATTCTTAAGAAACAGCTGATTTGGGTTTTGAAAACCCTATTCATCAAAATAGAGTAGAAAGTATTCTGGGGTAAATGTTTCAGAAGTATCTTCTTGAACATTTTCCTTATTAGAACGATCTTCTATCAAAAGTTGACAATCAGTTTTTGAAATGAAATCTGAGGATGTAGGATGGGATGGTTTAAAAACAATAGGATCTGACTCATCAAATTTTACATGTATTGTTTCTTCAACAGTACAAGTATTTTTATTGAAAACTATATGTGCCATAGAAGTTGTGGAATAACCTATGAAAATTCCTTCATCAGATTTTGGTGCGAATTTATGTAGGTTATATTTAGTATTAAAAATGAATACTTTACAAACAAAAACCTTGAAGTAGGATAGTCTTTGTTTTCTACCATTCCATAACTCATAAGAAGTTTTATTAAGAAAAGGTCTAATCAAAACTCGATTTATAGTATAACAAGAAGTACTTACAGCTTTAGCCCAGAAATGTATAGCTATAGAATATTCACTCAACATGGTTCTAGTTATCTTTTGAATAATTATAATACTTCTCTCAACTACACCATTCTACCGAGGAGTTCTAGGTGCTGAATATTTTGGAGTAATACCTTTTCTAGTACAAAAAGTTTCAAAATCAGAATTCTGAAACTCTCCTCCATGATCACTACGAATAGTTTTCAATGGAAGGTATTTCACATTTTTAACTTGAGCTCTAAAACTTTTGAAATAAGAAAAATCTTCAGACTTCTTTCCTAGGAAATAAACCCAAGTAAATCTAGTGTAATCATCAACTAGAACGAACACATAGTATTTTCCTCCAATACATCCAGTTTGTGATGGACCAAAAAGATCCATGTGCACTAACTGTAATGCATCAGTTGTTGAGAATTCACCGATTGATTTAAAACTAGATTTATGTTTCTTTCCATATTGACAAGGATCAAAAACTTTAGAATAATCAAATCTAAGCTCCGGTAGATCCTTAACTAGTTTCTTCTTAGAGAGTTTACATAAGTTTCTATGGTTACAGTGAACTAGTCTTCTATTCCATAACCAAGAATGATCTTCCATTGCACTTAGGCAAGGTAAATCTTGACTCCTAAGTTCTTCTAAATTTAAGATGTAAACATTCTCCTGCCCATTGGATGAGAGAATAAATTCTTCCTTGGAATTGTGAACTAAGCACTTATCATTCCTAAAATTCACAAGGTAACCTTCATCACATAACTGACTTATGCTAATGAGGTTGTGCATAATACCCTTAACAAAAAGAACATTTGAAATCAATGTTTTACCTAGAAGAACAATATTACCAATACCAACAATATCTCTCTTAGCATTACCTCCAAATGTTACCTTTCCTCCTTTCGTTTTGATATTCTTTTCAAAATAGCTTTTGTTACCAGTCATGTGTCGGGAACATCCACTATCCATGTACCATGTGTTGCTGCTGGTAATCACTTTATTTTCTAAAAATCAAGAAGAGAATTAGACTTTCGGAATCCAAAATTGTTTGGATCTGATATTTTCAGATAAAAAAATTTTAGGTACCCACATCTTCATAGAAAAATAGGCTTTATGAAATCCTAGAGATTGGGTTTTGTTTAAGGAAAAATTCTTTTCCCAGTGACCACCACATTGACAGTTAGTACCAAATGGGGCACTTTGAGGAACAAAATAATTGTTACTAAAAATTGTTTTTGCATGGGTATATCCAAATCCGGATTTATTTCTTAAATGTAGTATTTGGGAATAAATTTTAACAAAATTTTCATTACCATGGGTAAGGTTTGATAAAAACTTCTTCAGGGAAAAAATTTCGGACTTGAGTTTTATAACCATGTTTTTATCTTCAAAATCATTAGATTTGGAACTAGATCTAGGCTCGAAAACAGTTTTCTTAGAAATTACTTTTTCTAACTCTTTAGAAAGTTTGTTCTTCTCAGAATTTACTTCCTCAAGATTTTTTGAAATACATTCAAAATAATCATTTTTCTATCAAGATATTTAGAAAGATCTGATATCTCTTTCGTAAGAATAGAATTCCTAGAGTTTTCCTTATCAAGTTTCTTATTGAGTTTAGAATTATCAATCTCATGAAGTTCAGTAAACCTAGAGACTTCTTCATAGGTAGGTGAAGTATTTTCTTTATCTGAAGAGGATTATTCATCATAAGAGTTATAATACTTACTATCATTGGAATTTAAAGATACATTAGTCAATAATTCATCATTTCTTACCTTAGCCATAAAGAAATGATTTGAAATATGTATTCCGGCTACAAGACCAAGATTCTTCTATCCTGAAGATTCATAATCAGAAGATTCATCTAGAGAGTCACCACCACTGGCACTCCAGGTGTCATTTTCTTTCAAGACTTTCTTAGCTTTGGTTTTATAATATTTCTTTTTGTTCTTGTCTGAATGCCTTTCTTTCCTTTCATTCTTTTTAAGCAAAGGGCAATCTGGTCTATTATGTCTAACTTTATTGCATTCATAACACGTGACTTCTCCATCTTTCCTATCTTTCCTTTCCTTTTTCTTATACTTAGATTGGAAACTTCTTTGGCCAGCTATCTTTTTCATCCTTCGAAAAAAATTTGCTAACTCATTTTCAGAGACATCACTCTCACTAGATTCAGATTTGAAAATAACTTTCTTAGACTTGGATCTAGTTACTCTCTCAGGAGTCTTAGCTTTAATCTGATTTGATGTTGTTATAAAAGCAACAGTACCATTTCCATTCTTCTTTTTGATGTTTTCAGCATCTCTATTCATTCTGGTCTCATGTTGTAGAAGAGTTCCAAATAGCTCATCAAGAGAAATTTGAGTGACCTTCCTGTTCTCATCTATAGCAGTTCTTTTGGATTCCCACTCATTGTGCATGATATAAATTATCTTATCCACAAGTGATTCATCATCTAACCCTTTTTCTCCTATAGACTGTAAACTGTTGACAATAGTCATAAACCTCTATTGAATTTTAGAAATGGGTTCACCATAAGGAAAATTGAAGCCACGGTATTCAGCTCTAATCATAGATCTACTAGTCTCAGTCACTTTAGAAGTTCCAAAATGTGTAACTTCTAACTTCTTCCAGATATAATTAGCTGCTTCACAAGAAGAAATTTGGCTATATATATTTCTAGTCATTGAACAATGTAAGGTATTTCGTACCTTATAATTGAGTTGATACTCTTGCTTTTCCTGGTTAGTGAAATTTCTAACTTCCTTATAAGGAATTTTATAATCTCCATTAATATTAACAAAGTTATCCACTCCAGTATTGATAACAAAAGTCTTCATTCTATCTCTCCAATATTCATAGTCATTACCATCAATGATTGGTGGTCTTGTTGGATTTAGATTATCAATGGAACTAACATTTACTCCTTCCATACTAAAAATAACCTTCGGCACACAAACTTGTTAGTAGAAAAAGTTTGTAAACACATAGTTTGGAATGACAATGTTCAGAATGACAAAGTTCATAATGACAATGTTCGGAATGAAAATGTTCGGAATGAAAAAGTTATTTCTAAGAAAGTATGAAGAATAAAGAAAAATGAGCAAGAAAATCATAAACGTGAGTATAATTATTTCAGAGACCTCCTCTGATACCAATTTTAGGATCGAAATAATGATGTAGATACTCAATATACAAGAGGGGGGTCAATTGTACACTTAAAAAATTTCCTTTAACAAAGGAAAGAGATAAGTTTAACAAAGTTTAACTAAGAAAATTCACAACACCTCTAACACCAATTGAAAAAGGAATAAGGAATGATGTTATAAACTTCAAGTTCTATGTACTTGCTTAAACCTGGAAATAGATTCCGAAAGTAGGTTCCAGAAATATTTATCCGGAAATTGAAACGTAACTAAAGTTTAAAATATGAGATTCTACCTTAAAGCATATAGAATCTAAATGAAATAGAGTACAAGTAGGAAAGTATAAGAAAGTTATACTTTCCTTAAAATACAATGTGCAACGGAAACAAACAAGCAGTAAAACTACAAGTAACAAGATATAAGTCTTTTAACCCAAAGAGAAGGGTATCCAACAACATTGGATAAAGGTCCCTTGATTTATACTTTCCAGCAAGTTTGTCTTACCCACACCAGGGTAATCCCTCGATACGAATATCGGAGTCTCTGTCTTGCTATCCTCGCAAGCCCTCAACTTCTAGGTAGTTGGCAACCTCTGTCTTCCTCAGCAAGGAAGACCTCGAACTTTAATGTAGTCGACACCTCTGTCTTCCTATCCCCAGAAGTCCTCGAATGTATTCACCAACATTCGGAGTCGCACGAAGCACAAACTGAACAAGAGGTTCTGTACACAAAAATCATGAAAAGCTTTCTCTCTCTAGAAATCACCTTAGCAACGTGTGGTCTCTAGATCGATCGAACTTCATTATCATTGTGAGCTCTTTCAAAAGAGCTCCTATTTATAGGCAAGGTCTCCCTCCTTTCTAACGTTCATATTTTCCTTAAAAATCGGAGGGACCTGTACACGTGTAACATAACCAACAGTTATCTTATAACAAAATAGACGACATCGTTTCAAAACAAATGTAACAGAATGTACGACTTCGTTTTAAGTCTAACAAAAAAATCAGAGTGAAGGCTCGGAGTGTAAACAAATTGTCAAAGAGTAGAAAAATTATAAAAGTGTAACCAGAATGAACGTTCGGAGTCTAACAAAAAATAATATTTAGAGTCTAAATAAATTCGGAGTGTATAAAGAAAAGATGACCACATTCTATTTAATAGGTGAATTCGGAATGATAATTCGGAATGAGAATTCGTCATCAGAATCCATAATGAGAATTCGTCATCAGAATTCATAATGAGAATTTGTAATAAGGATTCTTCATTAGATTTCAATGTCAATCTTCATGAGAGTTCGTATCCAGAATTTGGAGTGGAACTTCATTACAGTTCTCATCCAGGATTCGGAGCCTAAAACAGAATGCTTCAAATCAATTTTTAAACGATTATGAGAATATAGAAATGAATACGATTCTTATACTTAAGAAATATATGGATATAGGTAATGAAAATATGATAAGGATAATTTTTCTTACAGAAGAGATCTTCCTTATAAAAGATACTTTCCTTATAAAAGCAATTTTCCTTATAGAAGTGATTTTTCTTTATAAAAGCGATTTTCCTTATAAAAGTGATTTTCCTTAAAGATAAGGTGTTTGTGAATTTCAAAACAAGAAGGAAAGGAAAAGTCATAAGGAAAACCATATTTACTCAACACGTATGTACTTATAAGTAAAACATATCACCCTTATACCGACAGTCAATACAAATATAATATAGATGTGTTAGAGTAAATCCTTCTAGAACATGTTCTTGATTTTGTAGGTTATCTGGATAAATATTTACTTCTAGATGATTCATCTTATATCAAAATCTTTTGAAACACTATAAAAAAGATCCTTATTAGTCCTTAAAAGGTTGTTTGTACTGATCACATATGTGATGGGTTGAGGTACGGGAGTCATTGGTGTTGGGACCATGTCTGATCTAGGAGACATCAGAGATGCTACAATGTTTGAGGAATAATATGTATTCTGTTCATTCTAGGAATAAGTCTTATGCCTATCATCATCATTATCCTTTTTATTTTGAGTTTAGGGATATGTAATTACTAGGTATTTCACCTAGGAAAGGTAATAGACTAATTAGGCGGTTGGGAAATCTAGTTCATAGATTTTCTAGAACTTTGGAGATATTTGAGGGGGTCAAAACAATGTTTAATCATATAAAACTATATAATTGATATTATTTCATGTTTAATAGATACATCATTATTATTCATACCTATCTTATATCCTTCAGCCCAGTGAGGTTGAGTTGGATGTTGATGCTTCTTTGGAGGAGTAACCAGTTCATATTGTTGGATGTGGCATGGTGTCTCTTAGAGGTAGGTTAGTTCCTATTTTTAAGGTGATATGTAAGCACAGTTGTGTACAATATGAGACAAATGAAAGAGATACTAATGCAAATGTAACAAACCAGCTTTAAAGATTACATTATATTGATTTATGTTAATATTTTACATTAAGGATATTTTTATGTTAAGATATTTGGAGAATTAGGTCATAACTTATACATAAAAACTTTAATATTAAAGTAGCCACTTATACTATCTATCTAATTTTTTCATAAAACAAAAACACATAAAAAATAATTATGTTTATTTCTATGTTTATGGTAGAATGACTTTTCTATGATCCAATCCTTGACCCTATTCATCTTTATGCCATGTGAAAAAAAATCCAAACAAGGGATGAGCATAAAAACATAGTAAGGGATACATAATGAACGAAAACTCTTAGTTTTTTAAAACAATAGGTAAACCATGAATAAGTTACCATAAATTAATATTTTTCACCTTAATAATGTATCAAAAATCATTACTGAAAATAATCTCATAGCTTACCCTTTTTGTAACCAAAAGATTAACAAACTTCCCATAGAAAGCAATATATAACATATGAGGTAACTTGGGACATAAAAATACTAAAATGGAATAACCATACGGTCGACCTCCACATATATCACTAAATAGAATAACTATATGACCGAATTCCATACCGAATGCACGGGTTGTTATAATGTAACCTCCCATCATTGGTTCATCACGTTATCAACCATCATTGGTTTATCATGTAACCACCCGTCAAATGACCAATTACCATTATATAATGATAACACATAATATATTTCCAATATCATCATTTCACTAATAACATATTATTTTCAATCATAAGAAATAATTTCAAGATACTGAAATAAAAAAATTATTTCAAAAACCATTTTAAATATATAAAGACCTAAAATTGATTAAGGTATTTCTTTTACTTTAAAAACATTAAGTCTTATATAGGAATCCAAATAACGATTATGGCGGCTGAGAGGTCATTGTAGCCGCAAACATTAAATAAATTATTTTTGCCATTTAGTAAAACACCTCACAAAAAAAATATTCCCTTATAATGAAAGTATAAGTCCAAGGGTTTTATTATACACTGTGTAAAATAAGGACATGTATATTATCAAAACAAGCCTCAAGGAAAGCAAATTGAAATTAAGTCAGTTACCTTGAGTTTGAAGTCCTTGTTCTTCAAGAATAATAAACATAAGTTAATTTATACTTTATTAAGAACCTTTTTCAATATTATTATTCCTTTCATATCACTTATTAACATTCTATAATAATCATATAATTATTCAAGTTAATATTTGACATTGTGTCGATGCTCGGTACTAGAATAAAATATGAACTACTAAAAATTTAATATTTTCCATGTGGTCAAAATTTAATTATCTGCATAATTATATTAATGATTTATATATCATAAAAATCATATATATCTTGTATATATATATTTAGAATACTCAATATCATTTGGATACATTAAAATAAATGAACCGTTCATGGATATAGTAAGACGTAAGTATGCATGACCACTTATTTCATTTATTTTTCATATTTAAAGGTATAAAAAATAAATGATACAAAGGTATATTATAATTAATTATAATATATATGTTATATATGTTACATAAGTTCATTAATTAAAAGAATTATAAATACCCCATATAGCATGAATGAGTCATATCACTTTGAGCGGGTGGTAATCCGCACTTCTTGGAAAGAAATTATCGTATTTATACAAATTTAAAACCATAAAGTAATGTTCGAAATGAAAATTACAAAATAATATAGATAAAATTAATATCATATTTATCATATATAATTTAATTTCAATAATAATTTCCACCATGATATGTGGTTGGAGAAAATTGAACAATACTATTGTTGTGAGGTAGTAGTTTGTCATCCATAGAAACAGTATGTTCTACACCCATTAAAAGGAGGTGTGAGTAAGTGTAGTTAGAATCATTATCATAAAAATGACATTGTATATTGAATATAGTGTTGTTTTTTTTTAAATAATAATAAGATCATATGGAGTGGATAAAGAAAAATTTTGGAAAGAAACTTGGGAGAAGACATTACCTCGAATTGGATAACTTCATATGATTTGAGCCAAATGGATTTCTTGATTTGATTTCTTCCTAGAAGAATGATTTTAGATGGTATAGATTAATGTTGGGAGATTATCTTAGGAGAGTAATGACCATCCAAGGTTCTTGAGTGGTGTGATTAATGGGTTTGAGGTGGTGTCCTTTTATAAGAGGGAGGGGTCATTGTAGGAATGTTTTGAAATATTATTTTATTATTAATTGATTTTTGAATTCTAAAAACCCACTGTGATATATTTAGAAGAAAAGATGAGGGTGGGTGGAAAATCTCTCATCAAATGGGTATTTGACATGTTTATGTCATAAAATTAACCTTATCTTTTAGATTTAACCCTTAGTTAAATAAAGAAACTCTTACCATGTATTCCTGTATTTTCAAAATATATGGTTACTATATTTAATATAAAATTTAATGAGACTAAAAAAGGACCATTAGTTAAAATTTATACAACTTATATGTAATTTTGATGAATCATAGATTTTTAGGACTATTATATCATTTAATAAAATATTAATTTAACTTAATACTCATTTATGTCAATTTTTAAATAATTAATATCATGTTTTTTAAATATTCATAGAAAATTAATTTATAAAAAAATAATTAATTAAAATATAAAAAGTATAACTCATCCCTAAAATTCGTGTATGGAATAAAAATTTTCTAAAAAATTATTTTTATATTTAAAATCTCATTTATTTATATCATTCATTAATATGGTAATCACTACATCACCATGGTGTCATAAAAAAAGTTATTTATGTGATGTCTAAAAATTATAAATAAAATACCATGATATAGTAAATATTTTAATATTTATAATGACTATTTATAGACGAATATATCTCTTATATAACTCCATAAAAATTTCTTTTTTAAGAGATACATGTTTATGTTATATTTTCCTAAATATTAAAATAAAAGTAATTCAATGTCATTTTCATACACATGTCACTCTGTGGGGTCCTAAAATCTACCCAAGGATTCAAATGGTAAGACATATCTAACAAATTAGGGTTAGTACACGTGTTAGGGAAAATAAATATTATAATAATATTATATTTTACCCTTATTTAGTAGATTTAACATTTACCGATGGTAAATAAAATATTTACTAATGTTACTATTCATAATTTCCTAAAATAAAAGGTACCTATTTACAAAATTTGGACTTATTGATTACAAATATGGAATCCATTTTTCCAAATTGAAAACACAAAAGTTTTAGAAATTAATTTAAAATTAATTCTTATTGTCAAAACCACAAAGCACATTTTTATGAAGTAAGAATTATAAAAATATTGACATGTTTTTATGTCCAATTTCAATTTGAAATTACATCCAATGACCCAAATTGTATAAATGATTAAACTATAATATAATTACACTTTAAAACCAATTAAATGGACAATATAATCATATAAATAAATTATATGAAAAGACATTTTTGACTTAAAATACTGGATAGTTCACTATTCATTTAAAAACTAAACATTAAAAAAATACCAAAAATTACCCAAATTAAATTTTGATGTCCCATTTAAAAGAATGTGTGTTTTTTTCAAATATAACATATAAATGTGATTAAAACTAGATTTAAAAAGGATTCTCCAATAAAAATAGGTAAATCAACTCTTTAAAAAATAGTAGAGTATTTCATACTTAAAATTTAATTCATTCTTATTTTAAGCCTCTAAAATTTATTTGTTAAATGTAAAAAACATTTAAAAACATGTGTAATAATAATGTAGTTATTTATGATCATTCCAAGAAATACAATGGATATTTGTTATCTACCATTTAAAATAATAATTATACTATATTATTTGGGTACAACTCAAATTTTTTTGCAACATAAGATTTAAATGAAACCCATTTTTGCGTGTTGAGTATGCTATCAAAAATACTGTCCGATTTAACATAAAATTAGTATCATATTCATAAATATTTATAGATATAAAAAATTATTATTCTATAAATATATAGGTCTTTACATTCTTCCCCGTTTTAAAAATTGTTTCCTTGAAATTTTAAAATTGGGAATGGAATATTAATTTAAAGTACCACATCAGAAAAAGAGTCAACATAACTATCACATTAAAATAAATAATGGGAAGTAAAAAGGTCACACAAGATAACACACACAGGTATTACATGCTAAAAAAAACATGGATATGGAAGAGAAACTAACCATCATGTTCTGATGGGGAGTGGTAGAAAACATGATTAATTGAAAGATAACCACTTGAAAATCACAGAATTTTGATGGGTTAAATGGTCTTTGATTAACCACCAAGAAAAGTAAAAGGAAAACATTTTTTTTTAATTTTCGTTTCATAAATTTGAGGAATTTATTTATGATATTGACTAAAAACAAAATGAAACATACTTACTTATCATGTATACTTTCATCCTTTACTAAAATTATGCCATAATCTCATATTTTCTCCATATGAGGAGTATTCAAGATGACTTGGTCACATCAAATAAACTAGAATAAACATATAGAGAATAAAATTATCCAAAAATGATTAACTATATATTTCCCCTACCTTTAGAAATTAATCAAAAACAGTATGGTTAGTACGAGATCATATAATCCACAAAAGGATAATCTATTATATAAATAAATCTTAATCTTAATCTCCAAAATTCAACAAAATGTACCCAAAGTTCAACAAAGATCAATAAATAGAAAATTGTCCTTAAAATTATTCAATATGATCCAAACTATGATTCTATCCTAAGACTCAGAAGTGTTTAATCACATAGTGTTCCATAGTTCATATTAAAATTTATCTCCAAATAACATTGACTATTATTGAAGTCTAATACAGGTGTCTAATTAACCTAATCTCATATTCTCTATAATAGTGTAATCGTTTCCCTAAATAACCCAAATCACCATATATGCACAACAAAAACATAGATTCTTAAAAAAAATCATCCATTACTCTACAAATTAAATATAAAAGTACTCTATTTTCCATATTCATATAATGTTCTCTAAATGAGAGAACATTTTCCAAAATAAAGTTTATCACATAATCACCGTATCATTTTCCTATACTAAGGATATAAATTTGATAAAGCATTTGCTCCAAAAATTGACATACTCTTGTTCCATAATATCATTTAACTGAAAATAATTTGTCATACTAAACAAGGTTTTCACATAGTCCATTTTTAGGTGATAAATCATAGATTCACTTTGGTTGTGAGTTCGATTCCCACAACATTGTCTGACGCGACCAGTTTTCAAACTGTTCGTATGTTGTCCTTTTTAAAAAACTGTATAAATCATAAAACATTATGAAAATAAGATAAAATCCTTAAAAATATCAAAAACAAGTTCTAACCTCAAATATTATTTCATAACTCATATTTTGCATCCCAAAAACTAATAACCCATAATTTCTTCAAAAACAAAAGATCACATGAACCCCTAAGGATAACAATTATGACCACACGAGAAAATATGATTATTACTTTTATTAAATTATCATATATCAGACTTCATGGTTACATATACATGAAAAATTATTCTAATGAACTATTTTCATTAATGAATCTAAACATATGCTAATCCATATATCCAAATTAACTATTCAATTACAAGACATCTTAATCATCAGATATTCTTCCTATTCATTATCTATGTTTTTTCATAATATTATTTTATACTTATTTCCTAAAAAAATTATTCATAATGTCCTACGATTTCAGTAATGTTAAAACATGAGTTAAGAATTAATCCATACCTTTCATAGGTCATTTTAACCATCCCCATCATCAATTTTAATGGAATTATGAATAGGTTAACATATATTTGTATGATCTGGTTGATCCCATTCCCGAACCTTCTTTGTATGAAATATATTTGTATAATGACCAATTAAAACACATTTAAAACATTCAATTGATCCTCCAGAATAAACTTCATTCGCATTCCTAGAGTCAAATTGATGCTTCCTTTTTCCTTGGTAGGTTATTGTTTTATAGCCTTTATTACCACATCTGAAACATCTTCCCGTCCCTTGAAGAATTTTCATAGGTTTTTCATTATAGATACTTGAAACAGAAGTTATTAAATATACATATCTTTATAATTATTACTGAAAATTCGGCTGGGATCCATTTCCTGCATATCTGCTCCCTTAGAAAAATCACCAAGTTTCAAGTGGTCAATCATGACTCCAGACAGTTGGTTAAAGAATACCACATGAGTTCTAAATGAAGACCCAATTTAATTCAGTTTCTCATTCAAAGAACCACCATAGTTTCCTTCACATCCATTTTTCCTTTTGTGCAGCTAGATCCAGCCATTTACTAAAACCAAAAAGGTCAATGATAGTATATTAGAAAAATCATCACATACTATCTTATGAGGAGGGTAAAAACTAAGGTATATTCATTCATGTTATCTTAAATTCATTAAATTTATACAAAATAAATATGACTATTTATAATATTCTATGCATTACGGTTAGGTAACGTATGCATAAATAACACCCTAACCTCTAAAGGTATCTAAACAGACATATGTCACTAACTATAAAGACCCGACCATAAACAACACATAATCTTGAGTTAAGTTAATAATTCACATTGAGTTTCTTTTCAGGTTTATAGATATAGGGAGTAATGTCATAAATTATACATAACAACTTGAATATCAAAATTAGACACCTCTACTCTCTATCCATTTTTTCATAAAAACACTTAAAAAATAAACCTTTTTTGTTCCATGTTTTCAATAGAATGAATTTTCCTTGATCCCATTTTTAACCTTATTCATATTTAAGTCCTGTGAAAAAAATTTCAAAACATGGGATGAGCATAAAAAGCTAAATTAAGGATATGTAAAGAAGTAAAACTATTAGTTTTTCAAAACAATAGGTAAACCATGGATACTCTATCATGAAATAATACTTTTCACATTAATGAAGTTGGAAACAATTCACTGATAATAAGATCAGTGCTTACCATTTTACTAACCGAAAGATTACCATATAGCCCATATAAAAAAATATCATATAATTTATCTTGGGACATTAACATGTTGAATTAGAATAACCATACATTTGACTTCTACAAATATTACTAAATGGAATAGCCATACGACCAATTTCCATACCCAATGAATTGGAGGTTATAACGTAACAACCTATACTTGGTTTATCACGAAACCACCCTTCATCTAGTTTATCATGTAACCACCCATCATTGTTTTATCACATAACCACCCGTTATATTTCCAAGTACTATTATATAACAACAACACATAAAATATTTCGAATATCTACATTTCACTAATAACATTTCCTTCACAACCACAAGAAATCATTTCAATATATTGAAATAAAAAATTCATTTCAAAAATAATTTTCAATATAAAAACACCCAAAATGGAATAAGGTATTTAATTTCCATTTAAAACATTAATTCTTATAGAGGAATCCAAATAACAATTACTGCGGCGGAGAGGTCATTGTTGTTGGATACGCTAAAAATAATATTTTCATCGGTTAGTAAACCGCTTCATAGAAAAAAGATTCCCTTAAAATAAGGGAAAAAGTAAAAGGGGTTTATTATAAATCGTGTAAAAGAAATAGATGTATATTATCAAAACATGCCTCCATAAAAATACAATTAAGACGAAGTCCCTTATCTTGAGTTTGAATCGCAATTTATGTTCCTTATTCTTCCTGAATAATAAACCATCGAAAATTTCATATTTATTAAAAACCCTTTTAATATTCATTATTACTTTTATATCACTTATTAAATTTCATTAACCATCATATAATTATTTATGTTCATATCAGTCTTTTTTTTAGATGCTTGGTACTTGAGTCAAAAATGAACTTGTTATAATTACAAATTGTCCACGTGGACAAACATACATTATATATGGAATGATATTCATGATTGAGATATCATATATATCATATATATCCTGTATATATGTATTTATAATATTCCATAAAATTTGGATATAACAAATGAGAAGCATTGTTCATGGAGACGGTAAACCGTACGTATTCATAAATGGTACATTAGTTTCCCTTTCATATTTAAAGTAATGAAATATAAATTATACATAGGTATATTATAATTAAATTATAATATATATGTTATATATGTTACATAAGTTCATTAATTCCATCCATTATATGTTCTATGTACAACATTAACAAGTCAAATCACATTGAGGGGGCGGTAGTCCGCACTTTCTCAAATGAAATTATCATATTTATATAACATGAAAAGCTTATAGTTATGTTATAAATGATAATTAAAAAGGAATATAGATAAATTAAATATCATAAATATCATATTTAATTATATTTTCACCATAATTTCCACCATGAGATACGATAGAGGAAGATTGAACAATCATTATTTTTGTGGCATTTGATTGTCATCCACAGAAACAATATGTTCTATACCCATTAAATAGAGGTGTGTGTAATTTTAGTTCGAATAATTGTAATAAAAACAACCTAGATATCATATATATCATATATATCCAGTATATATGTATTTATATTAGTCCCTATAATTTGGATATAATAAATGAATGACATCGTTCATTGATACGGTATGCCGAATGTACGCATAATAATACTGTAATTTTTTTCCATTTTTAATGTAATGAAATATAAATGATAGAAATATATATTATAATTAAAATATAATATATTTTTTATATTTTTTTCATAATTTCATTAATTACATCCTTTATTATTTCCTTTTATAGGATTATAATGTAAAATCACTTTTAGGGGGTAGTTTGGGCTGCCTCAAATTAAATTATCATATTTATACAACAAGAAAAGCATAAATTTATGTTATAAATGAATATTAAAGAGGAATAGAGATAAAATTAATATCTTAAATATCATATATAAATATAGCGTCATAATAATGGCCTCCATGAGTGGCAGTAGAAGAATATTGAACAATCATCATTTCGTGATGCAGTAGTTCACCATCCACAGAAACAGTAAGTTCTATACCCATTAAACATAGGTGTGTGTAATTTTAGTTCAAAAAATTCACATAAAAACAACCTAGTATATTGAATTTTATTTTTTGTTTTGTTAAAACAAATTATAAGAGTATAGTGAGTGGATAAGGATAAATAATGGAATGAAACATTAGATATGACATTACCTCAAGTCAAGTAACTTATTTTGAATTGGGCCAAGGGTATATCATAATTTTCCTTCTGTATAGGGGAAGTATTATAGGTGGATTATAGGAATTTTTGGAGACTATTGGTGAAAATTTTGGATTATACAAGGGCCTAGAGAGGTTTGAGTAATGGGTTATTGGTCATGTCATTTTATAAGAGGGAGGAGAGGCACTTTAGGAATGTTTTGGTATAATATATTATTATTAATTGAGTATCGAATTATAATAAAACTTATGTGATATATTTATAATTTAAGGATAATATGGGTCTAAAGCCTCTCAGAAAATTTGGTTTAGAAAAGTTTATGGCTTAAAATTAAATTTATATCTTATCTTTAACCCTTACTTAAATTAATTAACTCTTACCATGGTTTCTGGTATTTTCATAATATATTGTTATTGTAGTAACTATAAAATGGAATGCGAACCAGAATGGATGAATAATGGAATTTTTATCATCATATATATCAATAAGTTGATTATTATATTTTTATGAGTTTTATATCATTTAATAAAATATTAATTTATCTAAAAACATATTTATGTCTACTTTTCAACTATTCAAATCATAACATTACAAAAATCCATAACAACATCATTAATTCAAAAAAAAATTCAATAATTCAAATATAAAAAGTCATAATCATCTATAAAATTCGTTAACGACATAAAAATATTCAAGATAAATTTATTTTAATATTTATAATGACAATTATTTATATCTTTCTTTAATAAGGTAATCACTACATCACAATTACGTCATAATTAAATTTATTTATTTGATGTCTATAAATTATAAATAAACTACCATGATGTAGAAAATTTATTTTTATTTATAACTACTATTTATAATAAAATATATATCTTATATAAACCTATAGAAAATTATTTTAGTAAAACATACAAGTTTTGGTTTTATTTTCCTAAACATTAAATTACAAGTAATTAAATGTCATTTTCAAACACAAATGGCTCCATGGGGTCCCAAAATCGACCCCAAGATACCCAGGTTCAGAAATATCTCATTCAATAGGGTTAGTACATGTGTTAGGGTAATTTAATATTATTATAATATTATTTTTTACCTTTATTTACTAGATTTACACTTTAACCATGGTAAATAAAATATCTATTGATGTTACTATTCATAATGCCAAAAAATAAAATGTAACTATTTAAAAAAATTGGTCCTCATGATTCTTAATATGGAATAAATTTTTCCAAATTCAAAACACAAAAGTTGCAAAACATAATATTAAATTAATTCTTGTTGTCAAAACCAAAACGCGTGTTTTTACAAAATAAGAACTACCAAAAGATTGACATGTGGTAATGTTCAATTTCAAAGTAAAATTACTTCCAATGTAAAAAATTGGAATACCTAATATAAATATAATCTAATTACACATTAAAACTTATTAAATGGAAATTATTATCATATAAAAAAATTTGATGAAAATACAATTTTGACATAAAATGTATTATTTTTCACCATTCTTTAAAATTTTAACATTAACAAAAAATATCCATAATTTAACCAATGTAAATTTTCATATCCCAATTATAGAGAATAAGTTTATTTTTTCAAATATAATATAATAAATTTAAAAAAAACTATATTTTAAAAGGGTTCTCCATCAAAAGCCGATAAATCGAACTGTTAATATATTTTAGAGTTATTCATGCTTAAAATGAGATTCTTTATTATTTCAAACCTCCAAAATTTATTGGAAAATATAAAGATATTTAAAAATAATTATTAATAATAATTTATTTAGTTATGTTCATTCCCAGCAATACAATGGCTATATGCAAATAGCCTCTTAAAAAAATTACATTATTATATTATTTTTTAGTATAACTCAATTTTGTGTGCAATATAAGATTTCATCGAAACCTGTTGTTGTGTGTTGAGTATGATATCGAATACAGTGTAATCATTAACATAAAATTAATATCTTATTCATAAATATTAATAGATATTAAAATGTATTATTCTATAAATACATTGGGCGTTACAGTAGATGCATAATGGATGGCATTGTTCTCACATGATGATTCACCACTCTTAAGGAAACTCAAGAATGGGTTGTTTTTAAGAGGGGAGGTTGTACGATAATAGTTTTTCTACAATGTATGGATCCATTAATATTTAGTTTAAATTTTTTTTATTCTAATAAATGTTCATAAGGGGTTAATTATGTTTCCATGAGTGTATTTAGTCTTTTTAGAGAATGTACCTCATGTTTTTGGAGAACCGTAGTGAGGGACACAGTTGGAACATAGTTAGTACTAACCTTGCGAATCAACAATGTTTCACTAGTCATAGAATTATGGTATATTTATTCCTGAGTGGGATTACACACCACCATGAAAAATGATTAAAAACTATAGGTGTGTGTCACAATGTTGGAACGTAGTCTCTCTTAATTGTGAGCTTAACCATTCAAGGGGTGGAGTCTTGGACAGTGGATACACATGAGTTTTTAAATCTTTCTCAAACCCTATTACTAGTCATGTGAGGGGGTATCACTTGTCCTATAAATTTGTTTGTTATGCTCATGGTCATAATTACCACACGACCTAACTATAAGCTCATTTAAATATGCATATTTTTTAAATTTCACCTTAAGAATTTTACATTATTTACTCTCTCTTTCTCCCTCATTTTCCATGCACCACAACCTCATGAGATATAATATCCTATTCTCATGGGATCTATGATAACTCATCTATCTGATTTATGATTAACGAATTATTCATTTAATTGGATGATATTTTTGTAAGATTATCAATCTGCATCCCTTTTTTTGGGTTATCTATCCATATTAGGTATTATACACCAATGAGATAATATTTCCTATAATCATATATTTCCATATTTCTTTAATTTCTAAAGTTATATCATATATTCAAGATAGATACTAGATGAGGAGTTGACGACTAGTATAAGGTAGGCGGTTTATCTCTTTTCCCTCAAAGTTTTAATCTATATATAATGCACTATAATTCCACAAGATATACCATCTATGTGATTCAAATTTAAATATCAAAAATAAAATTATGAATTTCCTGAACAATGAATTATTTTCCATTACAAACTAATTTTCTTAATTGGTGATTTTCTCCCTCAATTTAACAACCCATAAAGTTTATATGACAAACCATATTGTACTTCACCATAATTCATGAATTAATAGATAAATAAAAACATAAAAATCAAAGAATCTTTTAGATCCTATTTTCATAAGTAAATTTGGTACATAGAACATTAATATGAAACATGGATTCAAAAACATTATTGAAAAAATTCTTAACATACTCATAAAATTCCATCATTATACGAAAACTACACAGGGTAACCTGTGGGCATAATTATGAAAAGGGAGATCTATAAATAATAGTAAGGGAACAAATAAAGAACAATATAACATAAAATATGACATTTTATACAAGAGTAATATAAAGGTAACATAAGACAGGTGAGAATCATATTCATTAACAATGAATCCGAATTTGATAGAATAGAATAAAGGGAACATGAAGTTTTATATTAACTTAAATCATACCATAAACATAATTCAAGGATATTTGAGAAGGAAAAATCACATGGTGGAAAATATCCAATAATTAATTTGTTTTACACCCTAATCTTATACGTGATATTTCATAAGGCTAAAATGTTACACAATGCATTAGAGGGTTATCTGAATGCATTGATCATAATATATATATTCCCATGTGATACACATAAATATTTAACCATATGGACACATTTCATCATATTTAATCATAAGATCAAGGAGTTTGGGTTACATAAATTAAATTACTTGACAAATAATGGAGAGGATCATCATGGTGAATACCCTTAAGTGTAAATGGTGATGGGTATTCATAATAAAAATGTTTGGCATGGAAAATTTTCAAGATAATTTCATCATCATAAAGGGGTTACATGATGATTCATAAGAGGGATTGACATGAGAGAAAGGAAGCTCTCGTCACATTAACAAAATAAGGATAGTAATATAGACGTAAGAGAATATTTCCCATAATAAAAAAATTAAAAAATTCATAACATAATTGAGGTTCTAGAATAATGGAGAGAAAGAGGGGATCACATACTTAGACATAGTGATTACATAGGTAATGATAATAACCCTTGATGATTTATGATATATCATTACTAGAACATAAAATTGGAAGTAAAGAGGTATTTATAAATCCTGTAAAACATAATAATTTGACATTAAAATAGATAAATACAAAAGAGGTGTTTGAATAAAAAATGGAGAGAGATCCCTTACCTTGAGAGGGTTCTTCTAAAATATCGGGAGGAGGTTTTGTGATATTATAGGAACCTTGAAGGGATATATAAGTATAATAAAATCAATTTCATGATATAATAGTTTTTACTTTAAAATAATTGGAGTCTATGTGGGTTTATATAGAAAAATATATGCGAGTTATTTATTAATTTCCGAACATATATTTTGGACTCTATTAGATAATGTATTCAAAACCCCAAACCACAAAATATTTTTTCCCATGGTTTCATTCAATGTTGAGTGTTTTTAATTATGTTACATGATTAATTACCCATAATATTAAAATAGAACCCTTTTTATTTTTAAATGATTCGTGTTTATAAATAATTCCTTTTTAATCCATAAAAAATAATGTTGGTTTTGGAGGTTTCATTAAGGCTATAGAATAATATTATAATAACATCAAAAAATTATTTTAAATGGAAAATATATAATCAGTTTTGAATAATTTTTTTGGAATATACTACATCACTTATTGGTCATTATCAGGTCATAATACTCACTATATATTAATATCATACTTAATTTTTATCCAAAACATTAACTGTCTTGGAAAATTTTTAAAAATCAATAATGGATATTTTTTAAATGATGATTTAAAAAAAATTATTTTCTTCAAATAATTATCTATGTAAAGAAAATTATACTTTTAAAAAAAATATCCACATTAATTAAAAAATAATTTTTTTGACAAAACAGTTTTTTGACCATTATAATTGTTTTTGACTTTGTAAAATTATATTATCATTTAAATTCATTATATATTTTTTATTAATAATATTTTTTTGAAATATAAATTATTTAAAGAATATTATTTTTAAAAAAAGTGTGTCTTAGTTGAATATATATATTTACCATAAATATAATTTGTGTGTTATCACACTGAAATCCAATTTTTTCAAATTTATTATTTAGAAATTTCAAAGTAATAATAATTAGATAAATATAATAATTATATAAATAATAAAAATATAATACTAATAAGGTCTAGATACATAAGCCTTTATTACACCAGTGAACACCCTAAGGGTAAGGTGTGCAATGGTGATATTTTTTCTGGTTGGTTCAACACACATGGTTTGGGATGTGATCAGGAAATTCTTGAAATTCTCCCCTAAAAATAATAATTCTTATTTTTGTTATAGAATCATGTCCTGGGATAGGTCACTAGAAAACACTGGTGATGCTATATTCCTTGGAATCTCCAATAAATTGACTTCATATGTAAGAATACTACTGGTCAAGGCCATCATTTCTACTATATGTGTCAATTGGAATTTATCTTAACCCTTTAAATATAATTATCATATGATCACTTATAAATGCCTATATTATCAATGAATATAATTGGAAAAGGTATTTTAAAATTTATAACCCATATAAATATTCAATATAGATTATGTTGGTCAGAGTGGATACTCAAGAGGGGGGGGGGGGTGAATTGAGTTCCAATTAAAATTTCTGTTAAATATTGTTTATTTAAAATCCCCCAATTTATAAAACAAGTTAAACTGTAGTGAATTTATACAGATTGTAAATGTTCACTTATCTTCTCAAAGCTTGATTACATCTTAGTTAAATTAACCACAAGATTAAACTAACTTTTCAAACTAACCTACTGATATACAATAAGTGTAAACACTTTATAATTTAACTATCAAAGTATCTTTAAAATAGTTTTGTATTTAAAAGTAATAGTATCAGTGTATAAAATATATAGGTAGTGTACTTTAAACTTAAACTAATGATGCACAGAAGATATAACAAGAGGTTCAGTCTCAAGCCGAGACTTAGACCTCTCAAATTTATATAAATTTTATCCAAACCCTGGATCGGGGTTAACAATAGTTTAAAAAACTTTCCAGGCCACGCAGGGACCTCTACCGTAGTTCTTTGTGGGAAACAAAACAAATACCATGACACACAAGTTCCTCTTCTACAGTTGACGAGGGTAAACAAGAGTTATGAGTTTTTGAGTGAGAATTTTGATATCCTCCAGTTCAGTGCAGGAGACAGTGTGTATGTGTATGATATATAGAGTACACCAAACTACTCGAAAGTAAATAGAAAATCACTTAGATAGAAAATATAAGAGTTTAGGAGACTCTAGTGATTGGAAATGCTGCTCGGGACTCGTTGGATTCAACAGAATTGCTTCTGAGTCATTCTCTGGTTTTTCTGTTGAAAAACAAAGTGTCGTAGTTCAACTTGTGTTCTATAAGAGTGAAATATGATCTCTTGATTCGTCGTGTGTTCTTTATTGGTGTTGGATTTCACTCATGAGAGTTCTTTTAAAGTCTTTCAATCTCTTTCTTGAACAGAATTGTTCTTTCAATTCAGCACAGTTCTCTCGGGCATAGGTAAGTTCTAATTGTTGTGTCGTCCCACTTCTTAGCTTTTTAGTGTACTGCATCTCAATATTCCTTATATTCCATGATTTCTGGAAGTAGGAATGATTCCCTTTTCATAGGTACGAGATACGGTTTCATGAAATTCCAAAAACTATCATTAAATAACATTAATTTCATTAAAACCATCAAATATGACCGTTACCATTATTTAAATAATATTGATAAATGTTAAGAAATTGTGTCACATTTATTTTGTAAACATTGTCTTCTTCACGGTATATGCTCCACGGTTTGTGATTCACGGTGTCTCCATGTCACGATGTGTCCTTCACGGTGTCTGAGTCACGGTTTGTCCTTCATGGTGTCTGGGTCAAAGTTTTTCATTCACGGTTTGTCCTTCATGGTGTCTGGGTCACGGTTTGTCCTTCACGGTGTCTGGGTAACGGTTTGTCCTTCACGGTTTGTCCTTCATGGTTTGTCCTTCATGGTGTCTGGGTCACTATGATAGTGTCTTGCGCACAGTCTGTCTTACTATGTCAAACATCACGGTGTCTCTATACTGAGACAAATATCTGAATTTAGACATAGATAGTAATATGCAGAATATGAATTAAGTTTAAACATTAGAGAGTAAGATAACTTGAATCATAAATATATATGCTTGATAATGTAAGTAAGATTTGTGATCATGCATAAGACTTGTAAATAATAAAGCGAGTAATTAACATCAATAAGATTTGTCATCATTAAAACATGATTTGTAGTTATTATTGAGACTGAAGAGCATTAGAAATATTTGAAATTAAGATAGAGATTAAGTAACAGTAATAGGATTTGTGATCATGAAAACTTGATTAATATATGAGGAGCCCAACAATCTCCACCATTTTGATGATCACAAATCATGTGTAGTCAAAATAAAAAAGAAATTTATCATTAAAGAAACTATCATATTAGAATTGCAAAAAATTAGAGAATAATAGATTCGATAATAACATATCTCATTATAGTACTCATTATAGTTCTGATACTTGTACTTGTAGTTCTTCTCCCCCTTTTGGGATTATCAAAAAGTAGAATGAATGAAGTGAAACAATGAATTTTTCATTGAAAAGGTTCAGAATAAAACATACAGGAACAATAAAAACATTAAACAAAAAATGGAATCCCATCAAAAAAGAAAACAGTCCCTAGACTCTTCAGGGAGCCACCTTATCTTTGCCTTTATCAGCAGTAGGAGCTAGTGCTGCTATAGAGGAAGGGACATATGTGGTAGACAAGGAGGGTAAGGGTAGACCTTCAAGAATGGATGGATCCAAATTAGGAGCAGTAGTCGATCTAGGCTGCAGTTGGTCAGGAATGACTGGCTGGATCTGAGAAAGAGCTTGGCTGACTGACATGGAAGTGGAGGCAAGGGTAGGCAAACCAGGTCTAAGGGGTGTAGCAGTTGGAGCATCAATAACAGTACTCTGCACATGAAGATATGTCTTCAAAATATTGATGAAATCAATAATGATTTCTCCACCATATTACATAGCCTTTTAAAAATCTTCCTTATTCTCCATGAATTTGTCCAACAGTCTCGTGAACTCTGTAAGCTTCTGAACTTGAGCTTTAAAGGCTTGAGTTGCAGGAGGGGTTTTTAGGTTTTCTACAAGATAACTAAAGTGATCTGTCATATCATTTTTAGAGAAAATCAGGGTGAGATAAAAATTTATTTTCTTAGTGATCTCCTGTTGAGCATCATTGGCTATCTTAGAATGAATTATAACCAATTCCAATGCTCGATCACTATTCTTAACCACTTCTGAAAAAGAAGAAAAATCCAAGCCACTCAAGGCATTATGAAGTTCTTCCATGATTATGGATCTCTGCAGAGAATCATCCAAAGGAGGAACAGAAGTATGACCTGAAGCAGGAGAAGCTTTTACGGCTATGGATAGAACATTGAGCTGTTTCAAAACATTCTGCAGAAATCCAGTGTACTCATCTTTGAGCTTATTCAGATTTTCTACATGCTCCCTCATGCATTCCAGCATGTTGGTGTGTCTTGTTCCAATGTTTTCATCAAAATATTATAGATATGGATGAACTTGAGACACAATCTCTCTAGAAAGGGTAGAATCAGTTGGCTCAGGAGAAGCAGCAACAGGTGTAGGGGAAGAAATATGAGTATGCTCTGATCTTAAGGACAACTCGTTCTGCATGTTAGCTATCATACTTTTCAAGTTTTCAACATCAGCACTCACTGGCTTAATTTCTACTCTGACTTCTTGAATTTCTCGGTTCATCCTTGGTTGAATATGCAATATAATATTTTCCAAGAGAATTGATGCATCTTCATGACATAGTCCAGTTACTGGAAGTGGTTGAGTGGATAAGATTTTCTAAGATTTTGATTCAGATTGAGGCTCTAGTTTTGGTTCTAGATGAGCTACAGACTTCAGTTGAAACACAGAACAGAGATCCGTTCCAGTTGTACTCACTTGTTCTGACTCATTCACATCATAAAATATTTGGAAAACATAATGGGTGTACATAGAGTATGAGATAGTAGGTTGAGAAGCTTCTGCAAATCCAGCTTCTATAATCTCAAGGTTTTGAGGTTCCTCCCCCTCAAATTTAGCCTCCATTTTAGGGACTATATGCTCAGCAACATGGTCAATATCCACAAGATCGTCTCTAATTTCTTTAGAGAACTCTTTCCTTGCTAGCTGAAAGGCAATTTCCATCCTCAATTTAGCAGAGGAAATTATCTCAGGAACTGATTGCTCCACTAGTTGAGCTTCCAGACTGACTTCTTTCTCAATAGGGAGATCCTCTTCAATAGGATCTGTCTCTATGGTTTCTTGCTGCTCTAAATCAAGAAAAACCAATTTTCTTACAGTAGTAGGATGAGCTTCTAGATTGACTTCCTCACTAGAAGTAGGAGCTTCCTCTTCTCTCAAACCAACAACAACATCCTCTCCTTGAGGTATTTCAGCAGGGACAACAGTTCTTTCTTTTTAAATAAGAGCTCTTTCCATTGGAGGAATTCCAGCTCCTTCATTAGGTGATACTTCATCTGTCACTTCCTCTTCATCTTATTTTGAACACTCAACCACTTCATCTAGTTCCAAAATAGGATCGGCTAGTTTCTTAGGCTTTCTTGGGTTTTCAACAGGATTAAACTTTTTATAAAGTTGATCATTATCCTCAGCACACAACTTTTTCCAGGGGTTCCAGCTAATCTTCATCCTTCAGATGATATGCTTGGATAAGAATATATTAAATTCCTCTAGCATTTGTTCAATTCGTCCAACCATCCATTTAGAAACTAGCATGGATGAAATCATCCTTGAGTAAAACAAAGAGTTGGATTTTAAGTGACTTCAATCAGCTCAAAGATATGGTTAATAACATACTTGCATAGGTTGATCTTATGGACATTATTCAACAGGTTAATCAGGAACACATCCTGATACTTCATTACAGAAAAATCCCCTTTTCTTGGACTGATCAAATTTTGATCAAATTTGAAAAGAAGTATAGTTTCTCCATCTAATTATGCAGCTATATCCCTTTGCTTGGTGCCATTACCAATTAAAATTTCCAAGACATTTTCTAAATCGATGATATCAGATGATGGAGGAGGGTCTCTTTGGTAGTCTTCACAAACTCCTTCATGAGGAATCCGTAGGCATGCAGCCCACAACCTCGAGGTGAAAGAACCCTTCTGACCATTGATCCAGCTGGTCACCATAATGTTTTCTCCAAAATCAAAATAAAACATCACATTTTGATAAAATTGAGATACCAGCCTCAGGTAAATCAGTCTATTTTTCCCAAAGAACCATTCAATCCATCCTTTTTGTCTTAAAACATTCAAAACTAACGACTTTCTAGTCAGCAGCCACTCAGGGAAAATCTTTTTTTCAGGTACAACAGTATGGCATACCAAGTTTGGGTTTAGAGTCCCTTCGGGAGCTATCCTCGGTATTCTCTTCTATTTCTTAGAGCGATGATTCTCAGACGAGGGTTAAGATGAATGCTTCATCCTTGGAATCCACTAATGGTTCGGGCGAGAGAGGAGAAGGTTTTAATGAGTGAGAAGATTCAGAAGGGAGTTCGGGTAAGGAATCAAATGAAACCCTTACGTTTTATCATTTGGGAATGTCAAACTTCATAAAAACAAAAACGCGGGAAATCAAATATCGGTGAAATAAAAATTACCGCGATATGGGTTAGAATAAGAAAATAAGTAATCTTCACAGTTAGACCGTGGGTAGGCATTATAGTGTGATGAAAACTAGTCATCACGGTGAGACAGTTGGTTTTCGTCACGGTGAGATAGTGACCAATCTGTGCAGTCACAGTGAGACAGCGAGTTGACAGACTGTGAGCACATGGTCCTAACGGTGAGACCGTATGCATGAAACAATAATTGTGAAATAGTAAGCATGAAACCGTAATGTAAAATATAGTGAAGTATTAAACATTAAGATTATTAAGATATTTATTTATGATTAATCATACTAAGATCATGTATGACGTAGTCTAATCTTTCAGAATTTAATGGTTTAGTGAATATATCAGCAAGTTGATATTCAGTACCAATGAATTCCAAAGTGATATCACCTTTTTGATAATGATCCCTCAAAAAGTGATTTCTTACATCAATATGTTTTTTCCTAGAATGAGAAAAATGATTCTTAGAAATATTAATAGCACTTGTGTTGTCACAATTTATTGGGACTTGTCTGAATTGATATCCATAGTCTAGTAATTTGTGTTTCATCCACAAAATTTGCCGACAAAAACTGCCAGCAGCTATGTATTCAGCTTCTGCAGTAGATAATGCAAGAAAAAAAATTTCTTACTACACCATGATACTAGTGAATTGACTAAAAGGTGACATGTTCCATAGGTGCTTTTTCTATCTAACTAACATCCTTCAAAATCAATATCAGAATAACTAACTAAAAAAATGATTGTCCTTTGGGATAGAATAGTACTAAATTGAGAGTATGCTTGAGGTATTTGAAAATCCTTTTTACAACATCTAAATTTGACACTTTTGGGTTTTCTTGAAAACGAGCACACATACATACACTAAACATAATATCACGATGACTAGAAGTCAGGTATAGTAGACTTCCAATCATTCCTCTATAAGTGGTTTGATCAACAGATTTACAATCTTCATCAAGATCCAACATACAGTTGGTACTCATGGGAGTGTCACTACTTTTTTTTCTATCCAATCCAAAACATTTTAAAAGATCTCTTGTATATTTACTTTGAGTTAAAATAATTCCATCATCATTTTGAAAGATTTTAAATCCAAGAAATAATTTTATTTCACCCATTAAACTCATTTCAAATTCATTTTTCATCATTTTAGAAAATTCAGCACATAGGGAATTCCTTGAAGATCCAAAAATAAGATCATCTATATAAATTTTAACAACTAAAACATCTTTAGAAATTCATTTTATATAAAGAGTATGATCAGCTATACCTTCTGTAAAACCTTTAGAAATTAGAAACGTATTCAATCAGTCATACCAAGCACTTGTAGCTTGCTAAAAATCATATAAAGCTTCTGTTAATTTGAAAATATTATTTGGAAATTGAGGGTATAAAAATCTTGGTGGTTGTTCAAAAAAAACATCCTCAGCAATATATCCATTTAAGATTTCACTCTTGAAATCCATTTGATATAGTTTGAAATTTATATGTGCAGCATAAGAAAGTAAGATCCTAATAGCTTCTAATCTCGCTACTAGACCAAAAGTCTCCTTAGAGTCAATTCCTTCATCTTGACTATAGCCTTGTTCAACTAGCCTAGCTTTGTTTCTAACTATGTTTCCAAATTCATCTACTTTATTTCTAAACACCCATTTAGTTCCTATTGTGAAAGTGTCCTTAGATCTTTCAACATGATTCCACACTTTATTTCATTCAAACTGATTATGTTCTTCTTGCCTAGAAATTACCCAAAATTCATCATTAATAGCATCAACAATGTTTTTAGGTTCAAGATGTGACCAGAAGTCTTGATGTTTAACCCGATTTCTAAGAGAAGCTCTAGTCTCTTTTCCTCTATCAAGATTTCCTACAACAGCATCTAAATGATAATTCTTTAGAACTCTATTTGATTTAGTAAAGGTAGGGCTAGAAATTACAGGCTCTTCTCTAGGTTTGGGTTCATTAGGAGCAGATTCTGGAATAAGTCCAGCACTGGTTGTCTTTATAGCAGGTTCTTTAGATTTGTCATTAAGGTCCAGAACACTCAAATCTTCTTCATGATTTTCAAGAGAGGTTTTAGACTCATGAGGATCAGTTTCATCAAATTTGATGTGAATAGATTCTTCCACACACTTGGTTCACTTATTGAAAACTCTATAGGCTTTTCTAGTTAAAGAATATCCTAAAAAGATTCCTTCCTCACTCTTAGAAGCAAACTTATCCACATTATCCTTTGTATTAAGAATAAAGACTTCGCAACCAAAGACTCTAAAGTAATTGACTTTAGTTTTTCTATTGTTCCAATGTTCATAAGGAGTCTTCTTAAGAACATGTCTAATCAAGACTCTACTGATGATATAACAAGTTGTATTTACAACTTCAGCCCAAAAATAAATAGGCAGATCATACTCATTAAGAATAGTTCTAGCTATTTCTTGAAGGGTTCTATTTCTTCTTTCTACTACACCATTTTTCTAAGGTGTTCTAGGAGAGGAAAAGTTGTGACTATAGCCATTGTGTGAGCAATAAGATTCAAAGTCTTGATTTTCAAACTCACGACCATGATCACTTCTTAGAGTTTTAATCTTAAGTCCACTAAGATTTTCTTCAGACTCAGAGTATTTAATAAATTAAGAACAAGCTTCACTTTTGTTAGCTAAGAAGTATACCCAAGTATATCTAGAAAATTTATCTACTATGACATAGACCTAGTGCTTACCATTTAAGCTAGAAACTCTAGATGGCCAAACAAATCCATGTGAACCAACTCGATAGGTTGAGAAGTTGAGACTTCTTTCTTTGTTTTAAAATAAATTTTGTGTTGCGTTCCCTTTTGATAGGGATTACACACTTTTTCATTTGGAAACTCAAGTTTAGGTAGGTCTCTAACCAAGTTCTTCCTAATAATTTTTATATGTGAATGTATGTTGCAGTGTCCTAATCTTCTATGCCATAACCAAGACTCGTTATGAAATGATTTTAAACAAGTAACATTTTTCTTAGCTAAATAATTTAAATCAAAAGCATACACATTTTCATTTCTTAAAGCATGAAAATACTAAAAACATTATTATATTTATAAAAATTACAAGAATCATTTTCAAATTTGACATTAAAAGCATCATCATACAATTGTGAAATATTTAACAGATTATATCTCAGTCCATCAAAAAATAAAACTTTGGAAATTAAAACTGAATTAGTGTTACTAATTTGGCCTAGGCCGATGATCTTTCCTTTAGAATGATCACCAAAGGTGACATAGCCTCCATCAACCTTTATTAATATCTTGAAGCATGAGTAATCCCCAGATATATGTCTTGAACATCCACTGTCCAAATACCATGTGTTCTTGTGGGAACTCTTCAAGTTGGATTCCTCAGATGTGTTGGTCATGAAACACATGTTGGAATGATTCTTCTCAGAATCAGACATTTCAGATTCACTTGTACTGTCTTCAGAATCACTCCAGGTAAACTTCATAGTTTTCTTGTACATATTTTTCTTGTAATCATATTTCTTCTTGAATTTTAGCTTTGGACAGTCTTTTTATTGTGCCAGTTTCTTTTGTACTCGTAGAAAACCACTTCAACACTTTTATCTGGCTTTATCCAGTCCTTCTTTCAATGTCCCTTATTGTCATACATTCCCTTGTAATTTGATTTTCTGAAATATTTCTTTTTCCTATAAAAATTATTAAACCTTCTGGCTATCTGAGCTACTTCAGTATCACTGTCAGAGTCTGAGCTTTCACTTGTTGAACTGTTAGTTTATATTTGAGCTTTTTCGTTGTCCTTGTTCTTTGAAGCAGTAGTCTTGAAAGCCACTGATTTCCTTTTTGGTTCATCCTCTTCCTCTTTATTCACCTTGAGTTCTTCCTCATATATCATAAGCTTGCCAATGAGTTCTTTGAAAAGTAGAGCAACAATGTTACATGACTCTCTGATTGAAATAGATGTGCCTCTGCATCGGTCCGGTAGACACCTCAATATTCTCAAAATTTGTTCCGTTGCAGGAACAACCTTTCTGAGTGAATTCATTATATTGACTACCTCATTGAACCTAAGATACATATAAGATATAGGTTAATCAGTTTTCATTTTAAAATTATCATATTTAATAGTATAAGTATTCAATCTCATTTCTTTAACATTAGTTGATCCTTCATGAGAAACAAACAAAGTATCCCAAATTTCAAATGCAGTTTTACAGGTAGAAATTCTGTTAAATTCATCATCTCCTAGTGCACAGTACATGGCATTCATGGATTTTAAATTATTATTATAAGCAGTCTTTGTAGGTTCATCCTAAGTTGTTTTTTCGGATTCTGGAATTTTATATTGATATTCTATAGCAATCCAAATATCAAAACCCATGATTTCTAAATGAATTTTCAATTTCAATTTCCACCGAGCATAGTTTGTGCCATTAAAGAAAGGTGTACTGTTATTAGCACCACCCTCTAGTATATTATCTATTAATAGATTTTAGAAAATAAATTTAAAGAGGTAAAAATTTAGAACTAACGAAAATTTAAGATCATTAAAGATGCAACTAAAATCACAGTTGAAAAAACAAGTATTTCAAAAATCCTTTACAGAAACAAATCCTTTGATACAAAATGTTGGTCAGAGTGGATACTCAAGAGGGGAGGGTGGTGAATTGAGTTCCAATTAAAATTTCTGTTAAAATATTGTCTATTTAAAATCCCCCAATTTATAAAACAAGTTAAACTATTGTGAATTTATACAGATTGTAAATGTTCACTTAGCTTCTCAAGGATTTATTAGGTCTCAGTTAATTTAACCACAAGATTAAACTAACTTTTGAAACAAACATACTGATCTACAATAAGTTTAAACACATGCAAATTTAACGATAAAAGTATCTTTAAAATAGTTTTGTATTTCAATGTAATAGTAGCGGAGTATAAAATATATAGTTATTATACTTTAAAATTAAACTAAATATGCACATAAGATATAACAAGAGGTTGAGTCTCAAGCCGAGACTTAGTCCTCTCAATTTTATATAAAATTGATCCTCACCCTGGACCAGGGTTAACAATAGTTTACAAAACTGTCCAGGCCACGCAGGGACCTCTACCACAGTTCTTCGTGGGGAAAAAAACAAAGACCAGGCCACAAAAGGACCTCTTACACAGTTGACTTGGGTAAACAAGAGTTATGAGTTTTGGGGTGAGTATTTTGATATCCTCCAGTTCAGTGTAAGAGATAATATGTATGTGTAAGTTATACAGAGTACACCACACTGCTCAAAAGTAAATAAACAAATCACTTAGATGGAACAGATAAGAGTTTAGAAGACTCCAGTGATTGGAAATGCAGCTCTGGACTCTGTGGATTCAGTAGAATTGCTTCTGAGTTCTTATCTGGTTTTTCTGTTGAAAAACAGAGTGTCTTAGTTCATCTTGTGTTCTACCGGAGTGAAAGATGATCTCTTGATTTGTCGTGTGTTCCTCAGTGGTGTTGTATTTCACTCATAAAAGTTCATTGAATGTCTTACAATATCTTTCTTGAGTATAATTGTTCATTCTATTCAACACAGTGCTCTCAGGCGTTTGTAAGTTCTTCTTGTTGTGTTGTCACACTTCTTCGTTTTTTAGTGTATTGCATCTCAATCTTCCTTATATTCCACATGTTTTGGCAGTAGGAATGATTCCATTTTTATAGGTTCGAGATACGGTTTCCTGACATTCCAAAAACTATCTTTAAATAACATTAATTTCATTAAAACCATCAAATATGACCCTTAGAATTATTTAAATAATATTGAAAAAAATTTAATATATGGCGTCACTGTGATTATGTAAATTGTGTCTTCTTCACGGTATATGATCCACGGTATGTGATTCACAGTGTCTCCATGTCACGGTGTGTCCTTCACGGTGTATGAGTCACGGTTTGTCCTTCACGGTTTCTAGGTCACGGTTTTTCCTTCATGGTTTGTCCTTTACAGTTTGTCCTTCATGGTTTCTGGGTCACGATTTTTCCTTCACGGTGTCTAGATCATGGTTTTTCCTTCACTGTTTGTACTTTACAGTTTTTCCTTCACAGTTTGTCCTTCATAGTGTATGGGTCACTCTGATTGTGTCTTGTACACAGTCTGTCTTACTGGGTCAAACATCACGGTGTCTCTATACTGAGACAAATATCTGTATTTAGACATAGACAGTAATATGCAGAATATGAATTATGTTTAACCAATAGAGAGTAAGAGAAATTGAATCATAAATATAATGGCTTGATAATATAAGTGATATTTCTGATCATGCATAAGACTTGTAAATAATAAAGAGAGTAATTAACATCAAAATGATTTGTTATCATTAAAACATGATGTGTAGTTATTATTGAGATTGAAGAGAATTAGCAAGATGTGAAATTAAGATATATATTAAGTAACAGTAATAGGATTTGTGATCATTAAAACATGATTAATAAATGATGAGTCTAATAGATTAAATTTTTCATGTTTTTTTATAAGTGAATTTCATAATAAGTAATTTACACATTTATAAGGGTAAATTCATTAATAAAAATTTGGATTGATATAGTGTGTTGTCTAAAAGGTATGTATCTGACATATCATATTACATAACAAATCCACCTTGGTGGTGTCTTGGATTTTATTTTAAAAATTAAATGAATTAATTGGATTTAATAGAATGGTGCAATATCTTGCTAGGCCCCTAAGCCTAGGATATGTAATTGAACCACCTTATAATTTGAGTTGAGAGAGTTTTACAATGGAGATAGCCAAAACGGTTCGAATTTAAGGTGGATTGTTTTAAGTTGTAACTTTGACCTTATTTAGTAATAAATTGTGATTATTATTGTCATTATGGTCACATGAACTTGATTAATTATTATATAATGTTTGACTATGGTGATAGAGAAAAAACACATTATATGTATGGAATGTCATGGGTGATACTTGGAATCCCATTGCGGGTTAACTTAGATGGGCTCATGGGAATCCAACTAATTCATCAATTCATCTACCAACTGAAGGACTATACATTGATTCTATCATCATCTTATATTTAGAATTCCCCAACATTTCAGTGAGGGTTGAACTATATTTCAATAAATTAAATTCATTTTCTTGGTTGATTGTTCTTTTATTCAAGTTTATGTTATAGACCACATTGGATTATTCTTTGGGATACTTACGTGTATCACAACGATGATACCTAATACATTTTCCTAGTTCTTGGGCATAATTTCCCATTATGGTTAATATCGATGGGTACACCCCTATAGACATTACTAGATTATTATGCTTAAATTCCTTGGAAATTATAGAACATCGTATAATTATCTTTATATATTTATGGCTTGGTAAAATGCATTGGTTCCAGACCCTATAAATATAAATATAGAATGTAGAGTGCTCAGAGACATCATGACTTTGGCCAATGTAGGTATTATCATACTGGTATACCATGGGGAACCAAAACCAACATGGTTTATTTATTTATTTTCATTATTTATTATACCTGCACACTGCTCATTTTACATTAACAAACTATATTTTCATAGATATCATTGGTGGTGTCCAATTTAGATTTACTCGAAACTAGATTGGGCTATTGATAGTAACTCAAAAAGACTTCATGGATGCATGAATGGATAAGGGAAATCACACAGTATTGGATTCATTATTTTCTATTATATGATAGATTATGGGAGTATATGACTGAGACTATGATTTTGATTCTATTGAAGATATATTTTTGTCCTTTTCATTTTTTTTATAGAATATACATGTTTTATTCCTGCTATATTAATTTCCATTTTATCCTATATTTTTGTGTACCATCGCAATAACATTATATTGTATATGACATCGGTTATGGGATTGTTTTTTATGTTGATATAGATGATTTATCTTATTTTTAATAATTATATATTTCAATTGTTTATGTATTATTTATCAATTGTGTTCCACATTGAATATGTGGGTATATGCATCCCACCACACCACTGGGGACCCTCACTACTGGTCATAAAACTCTAGTTTATAAGGAGGTCTGTTTGAGTCTTTGTGGCCAATTGAGTTTGGTTACATATGAGTGAGCTATTCTTAAGATGTCACAAGAAACATTATAATTTGATACCTTTCTTATTAAATGCTTGTGGCTGAGCTAATTAGGGGGTGGTTGTGTATATTTCATATCATACCATCAGTTTTGGTTTAACCAAGATAATTTTTTTTCACTTTTATGATAAGTATGACACCAAATCCATTGATTGAGATAAACTAATTAAATATATTTGGAGTTTTTTTAAATTATCATTTTTGTATTTTTCATGCATTAAACAACCTAGAAGACGTGACCCCAGAATATTGATGTTGACCTGGAGAAAGACATTCCAGCATCCTATTCCAGAATGAAACCAATTGAAAAATTTGGAGAACTTCGATGGTGCAAGAATCTCTATGTTGGACCATGATAAGAAGTTGGACGATGTGATTCCAAACATTAGAACATGATGCAAGTAAAGTGGAGGATGAGTTATGGAGTATTAACTATTCACCACATGGATAGTATTGGTATTGGTTATCAGGTTATATCCATGGTAGTGTGGAGTAATGTTCATAGTGATTGAGTGGTAGTGAAAACATAAATTAGTTGTGGTACTCATCTATAAGAAGACATAGTGAGGTTACTATATAAATAATTATATTATTAAGACTTAATCGTATATTATATTATTATTTACGGTGTCTTATTGTAATCTATTCATCACTTATTTATTAAATTTTATTCCCATGAAATATGGTTAAGTTATGAACTATATATGTCCCCATGTCCCTTTATCATGTGTTCTAATTGATATTTTTACTTGTTCCATTTGGGGTTTATGCTACGAGTGCCTGTGTGTTTGGAAGGTTCGTGGTTGGGGTTCATGGAAATATCTGTTTTATATAATACTATTTGTGGCATAGAGAATTTGTACATTGTTGTGTGATTAGTTGAAAAAGTATATTTCAAATTATTAATTTAACATTTGTTATTAATCGATATAAGATCCTCGATTATTAGAGGGTTAACATCAGTTATAATAATAAAGGACATGAAAACCTCCTCATATGAGGTTTATAAAACATTTATTAATTAAAATTAAATGAAAAGATCAATCATTGGTGTAGTCACATCAGTTATACTCATAACAGATGTGAGAACCTGTTAGTTTTAACTTTAGTTTTATAATAACTGAATTTAAAGGACACATTTAAGGATAATTTTATAATAAATGGTGCTAAATACTTTAAAAAAATGAAAACATTTGAGACACTATATTCTCTTCATTTTTTATGCTTGATATATTGAAAACCAATGTTCCATGAGTCATAAATTCCATCTCTTTATATTATTGATTTGGATTCCTCTTTTTTGATATGTTTCATCCCGATGCAAATTTACACTTGTTTCATCCTCACTCTACCACCCTTTTATAAATTTAATTATCCTTAGTCTTGTTCCACATCTCTCTTTTGTGTTCCACCATCTTCATCGATGATCTTATTTCTCAACCAAACTCCCAGTTAAGTATATTAAATCTGAATTTCATGTTCAAATATTTTCTTATATTCATCAAAAATATACTACATGAATATTCATTTTTTTGTGAGTTAATTTTATTATTTTCATTCTTTAAAAAAATTACAATTCTATTATGTTTTTTATATTGAATTCGGTTATTTTTTTTTTGATCATGATACAACTTAATTACATGAATTTTGAAGTTTTGTTACTACTATTTTCCCTCTCTTCATTGCAGATATACTAACAACATTTAAATTTTATATGATTTAATTTTCTTATTTTCATATTTTAAAATAAATAATAATTGTTTTTTATTTTTAAATTGTATTCATTTATTAATTTTATTAATTTTTCTATTATATGAATTTTTTTAATAATTTTTTGAAAATAAAAGTTTTCATGATTGTTCTTTTGAATAAATATTTATCAAATGATGGTTTATTCATTTAAAATATTATATTTATTTTATATAGATATTTTTATTAATTTTGTATGAATAAATGGTTAATTGATTGATTTTTTGAATTTATGTTTATATAATTTATTTTTAAATGTGTGTGTTTTATTTTTATTTATATATTTTAAATTTATATAATTTTATATATTTATAAATTTATATTTATATTTATATCAATATATTTAAATATTTATATTTATTTATTGATTAAAAAATTTTATTGTGATTTTTCGTAATTGATAGATAATAATTGGATAAATTCAAAATGCACTAGTGATGGATATACAAAAGGGGTTAATGATTTCTTATAATATATTAAATGGAATCTTGAAAAGGGAGACATGATTTTTTTATCAATTCAGGATCTGTTTGAATATGAGGAATTTTAGGTGTTGAGAAATTAATGATCATCTGATTTGTTATGGTTCTAATAATAGTTACACATGTAAGATATGGAATAGTGTAAAAAGAGATAATTCATGATCTAGGATTGATGATGATATTCAGTATGAGTTAAAGTATTTCCATGATTAATTAGTCAATGATATAAATATATAAACCCTTGAAGAAATAATAAAAATGTTGAATGATTTTATAGGGATGTTGAAAATCCAAATTTCTTGGTTTTACAAAATTAATTGTGTTATCATAATTATGTATTTTTGTTGTCTTTAAAGAAAATAATTGTTGTACTAACACATTTTTTCATAAATTTCATGGCATCTGGAAATAGTTACTTCAAGAAGACAATGAGATTCTAGTATCTAATTATAATGTAAATAATAATATGTATAGTGGGATCGCGATATAAGAAAATAAATTCATTTCCAAATGAATGTGTGTTATATAGGAATGAAAATAAAGGTTTAGAAAAATTTCATAAATGTTGGAAATTATGATATTAAATGTATAGGATATCCCACTGTGATTCATTCTTATATAAAAGCACAAAAACCTATTATTAAGGAAATTTTGTATCTTCCAAAAAATCCTCATTTGATGTGTTTATTCAAAAATCAAAATAAATCCAATAGACTAATATATAATTTATATGAGTGAATACTTTATTGAAACATACATCAAAATTTTGATTCATCACAGTAGAAAAAATATGATCAATAATATCCAAATTTTGGAATGAAAGTCATAAATATTAAAATGGGAGTATGTATAGTTGGAATGAATCTTTATAAGTGCCTCAGTGGACAACCTTATTCATGAATTATTAAGTTTTATGTTTAATTGTATCCCCATTGATATGTGTGAATAAAAAATATATTATGATGAGTTTTTTGATTTTCAAAAAAAATGAATTTAGAAATGACATGATATTAATTCATAAACATTGAATAATGATATGAAATTTTTATGGGAGGAAGGTTTTAATGATTTTAATTCATACTAGAAGAATTATTTTATTTTATTAGATAAGGTAATGTTCATTATAGATGAATTTATTTTATATCAAACCATATTTGGATACCATGTTAAGGGAAATAAATATTGAAAAATATAAAAATAAGTGAATTTATATCACAAATTACAGAATGGGAGAATTGTAATGTACGTGGGCCATAAAATATTTTTTTTATAGATCACCATTTTTTAAGATTAAAGAAGGAATTTGATGGATTAAAATAGAATTATTTTCCTCAAAAAAAAATTTGAACTGAAGAATATTAAAATAAGGTGAAAAAAATGATGTCACATTTGGGGGGGAATAATGTCTGGGTCATCAAACAATACATAGATAAAATGGTCCATCTTATTCTATATGTAATATTAGATATTTTCAGTGGTAAAACATATCTTTGATGTTATTCATGTTGATAAAAAATATGTGATTGTTTAATAATAACCTTTTAACCATAAGAAGTAAATTAAAATATGGATTTTGTGAAATTTTTGAATTAAAATCTATGTGAATACATCTGGAGTTAGCTTCCATTGTGAAATGATAGAGAAATATTTTAAATCAACCTATTCACTTATTATACCAAAGTAAAAATATATACTTCTATTAATTAATATGTTGTATAAATAATCCTATTGGGTAATTTTCAAATGTGAAAAAATATGTTTCATTAAAGGATTTAGATTTAATCGGTCTAAAATCTCTTGAATGTCTTGTATTGATTAAACATTTACTACCAATTTATCTACAAGAAATATTTTCAATGCATGTCAAAAATGAAATCATCAATATGTGTTACATTTTCAATAAAATTTACAGAAAAGTTATAGATCCATATTTTTTTAATTAGTTTGAGAATGATGCTATCCTCAAACATTATTTACTAGAAATATATTTTCCACTATAAATTTTTGATATAATTATTCATCTGAATATTCATTTTATGTGAGAGATAAGGAAATGTGGTCATACATATTTACATTCGATGTATAATTTTGAATGATATATAAAACTTATAAAGGGTTATATTAAAATTTTACGTTGACCTGAGGCCTCAATTTTTTATAATTATATATTTATGGAGGTGGTTTAGTTCTATATTGACTACTTACATGATGTGGAGCATATGATCTCCCTATATATCAACATCTAGAAGTCAATAATGAAGGTAATGAAATATATGGATTAAAAATAAATCTTATTTTATGTGAAATATTGATGAAGGCACATTTAACCATTTTTAAAAATACTACTGATGTTCATCCATATATAACTTTTCATATTGATGGTTCGAATGTTATATATCTAAAAAGAATAAAAAAGTAATTGATGAATAAACATAAAAATATATTTGTTTCATTGATCAAGTAGAAATTAAAAATTTATTTATATGCATTAGAAACCATGAAATGGACAGTTTTATGACCATGTGATAATATAATCACATGGCCTAGTGTTTACATTAATGGTTATAAATTTTACATAAAAAATCAACATTAAAATAGTACTATTAGAAAATGTTTAGAAATGGCTGTCATTGAAGAAATAATTTTCTTGACTGTAAATGTAGAAAACCCAATTTCTAAATCAAAAATATATATTGGTATTGTTGAGGACATATGTGATTTATTATAAATATATTTGAGTACCATTGTTTTAGTGTAAATGGATTCATAGTGATAGTGGTTTGTAACATTAAGATCAAGGACCTAAAATTTGTAATTTCAAAGTATTTCAAAGAAAAGAGGAACCATTTACCATGAATATTCATAAAAGATAGATATTTTATGTTTTTGACCAATTGAATGATCAATGTTATATCTTTTTCATGGGAAAAATCATTTGGTTACTGAGGATGTTGATGATATTGGGGGATTGTGTGAGGTTTCATCATCTATTAGAAGATTACATAATGATGAAAATGACTCTCATGTAGACATATTCCGTGCTATATGAAATGAACTTGTTTAAGGGATATGGAATAAAAGCTGATACTCACCTAATAATTTAATTAAATATATATTATTATTATTATTATTTTCATTAAATTATACATGAAAAAATAATATTTTTCTTACATGGATATTGAAATCTATATATTTTGATCATTTCTCTCATTTTTTTATTAAAATTTATATTCCATTATTTTAGTTAAACATTATTTAGTTAAAGAATGCAGACCACATTAATTTTTTTTTAAACTCACACATATAGAGAAACTATATCTTTATCATGGATTTTAAATATATAGATTTTTTTCATTTTTTATTCTATCTTATCTTTTATATTAAACTAAGTTAGTTTAACATTTTTTGGTTAGATATTCTTAAAATATTGTTTTTGGATATTTACATATTTCAAAACATTATTTTTTTAACTTGAAAATTTAAATATATATATATATATATATATATATTGATCATTTCTTCTTTTTTGAGTTAATTTATATATTCATCATTTTTAGTTAGACATTTTTGGTTGAATATGCCCAAAATCAATAATGTTTTGTGAAATTTACAGTTGTAATGACTTTATTTTCTGAACAAGGATATTTAACTTTATAAATTTTGATCATTTCTATTTTTTATATAAATTTCTATATTCACAAAATTAAAAGAATCACTTTTTACTTTAAAGAAGCTTGAATTCATTATTTTCATTAACTAATTCTTTATACTTATAATTTTCAGATATTATCTTTTCATATGCTATATGTGATAACATCATAGATATAATTTTCAATTTTTTATTTAAAATCTTTTTTTATCATAATATTGATTTAATTATAATAATTTAAAAGTACACAAAATTTCATTACATTTATCTATTTAAATGACATAGATAGAGAAAAATTAATATTTAAAGAGGTATGTTTATTTTTTTCATATTAATATATCTATAATTATTTAATGAAATTAAAAATTATTTTGAAAATTTTATTTATAGAACTATTTGTGACCCTAATATTTCATATTCTTCTAATTCCCCAAATAATACAATACTTCGAGCAGGTAGATATGAGATTACACATTTTTAAAAAAATTCACAAGCACATGGGGTTAAAAGGATGTAAATTGAACTAGATGGTAACAACAACCTAGTTACCCAAATACAATGATGTTTATGAGTTATATAAAAGTATTAAGGCATTGTAAAATTATTATTTTATATTTTGGCTGGAGGAGCATCAGCCCAATTTTGAAAGACTAGTATTAGGAGTTTATTATAGAAAAATATATGAACTGAATTTTTTTTGGTAGTTCAAATATTATATATTCCGCATTATTAACATGTATGCTATTAAAAATAATAAATTCAATATTCATGATATGAAATAAATTAATAAAGTGGATATATTTTTATTCAAATAGATTGAAATATTTTATAAAATTGAATTTGGTTTATATATTTGTGGAAGAATAGAATGAAAACACATACTATAAATATTCCTTTTTAGATGCAGATACATGTGAGAAGACAATCCCAAGAAATTTGGATGAAACATTTCATTTATAATAATTTTTTTATGAATTATTTTTTAAATTACTTATTTATTACATGATAAAATGATCATTTATTATTATGTAACATGCCTCAAAATGATCTCACTAAAGGATCCAGTTGAAGAATATATACCCTCATAATTTATCACATAGACTGTGTCAATTATTGGGAGATCAAATGATTTCCCAAAAGCTTGAAGACTATAGAGTGAGATCTAGTTGATGAACTAAATAGGTTCAATTTGACCATCTACCCCTCAATCTCTAGGAAAAATGGAAAAATGTGGGTATGAAAAAAGGGTATTCTTCTTATGGATCCATCAAAATAAGAAACTAAAAAGATTTCATGAAATTAATTTTTACATCTCATAAATATTATTATTTTTAAAATTCATCATACAAATATAATATTTACAAGTATTATTTTAGGTTTCAACTTAAGAGAAAGTTACATAAGATACTATTATCCCTGAGTGTATGAAATACATTCTGGATATTAATTTAGAAATTAATGAACACCGAGTACATATATGTAATGCCCTTAGCCCGGTTCTCCATCACATATCTGATATGGGTAGCCACGAGACATTATGCATTATACCATTTATAATAGTGGATGTCGACATGTAGTGAGGGTATAATAAATATAGTGGGCATACTATACCCTTTGGTACTTTATAACAATCATAACAGAGATATGAAAATCAATTCAATACACATTTACACCTATAGATAAAAAATAAAATGACAAAGAAAAAAACATTATCAAACAATGAAATTTCATATTTAATTTCATACTAAATTTCATATTAGTAATTAAAATAACAAAATCATGTGTTGGACCCCTTTCCCTTGTCCATAATTTTATCCATGAACATTTCTTAGGTACAAAATTGAGGCCCAAATATTGTATGTGTAAAACATCATTGGTTACTACTACGGGTGTATAAAAAATAACGTCTGAGTAATATATCATGCAATAAAATGATATTCAATGAAATCAATTAAAATTTAAATTAGTAATGCCTAAATAGACCCTCTAACCCCCAATCAATGGGTTGACAACTATGGTCATCTATAATTGCTTCGAAATGATGATGGATGTCTCTGTCTATTATCATAACCAAGCCTAGGTGGATTCCTATTCCAATGAACAATCATAAATTTGGATGACATCTAACCCAATTATATTCACATGAAAATGGTGTATTATATATTTCACATATCAAAGGAACCATTTTGAATTCCATTGAAATGGCCACTAATATGCTCCTTGGACATTGAAACCAATGTGAATTCCCATTCTTATGATGATTTATCTATCCAAATTTTAAAATAAATCAAGATCCAACATATACAAAATTACTAATCAATCCAAAAAAAATTCATTTTCTATAATGGTTAAATCATTTAAATTTCTAATTATTTCACCAATATTAATTACATGCCATTATTCTACTATGTTAATTATGATTTTCATGATCAATTACCAATTCACATGACAATTATGAAAATTTCAATTCACATAATAATTATTCCCAATTACCATTTCACATGTCCATCCATGTCTATATTTCTAATTTTAATCCCATGTGGTGAAAATATTCATAAGGCCCGGTCAAAAGATCAAACCATTCTTCTAAAATTCAATTATAAGGGCATTAAGATCGCAAATACGAGTTCCAACCTAGGGTTGTGGATATGAACACATCACATGTGGTTTAGAGTCCCAAGTATCATTTTTCAATGGACCTAACAAGATATATAGAAGGTCTAATCATAAGGACTCAATCCATATAAGTGGATTCCAATATAAATAGTTCACACACACGATGTACTGACAGTATCACACTTGTCTCACATACTAAAAAACCAAATTAGTCCTTGGAGAGATGTTTTCGACCACCTACCACAAAAGTAAAGAATGATAAAAAATAGATAAATATTATTCATATCATTTTGAAATACCATTATTCCATATGGAAGGTGATAGAATCACCTCATTGTGGATGGATGTATATGATCTAGGACGAAAACAAGGGGAAATAATATGATTCCAAGAATGTCATACCAATTCATGATGTTTGTATTGAACCTGATATCAAGGAACCTATAGATGGAATAATATATATCTTGCAGGAATTTGGAAACCCTTATATATGGATAAAAATGAATTAGGATTTAACTAGGGGAATAAATTATTTATAATGGGGTTTGATGTAAAAAGAATTCATCTTCAGCCCTCATATTCTTAGCCTATATCAACGTCACTATTTAGCTAGTGGTGTTTTCTCGAATGACTGCACCTCTTGAAACCCCACTAACTGGTTGGTGTGATTCATATAGGAGGACCATTCATCTATGATTCCACCAGATTGTGGGCTTTCTGTTTCCCTACGAGGTTAATTCCCTATCCTTCAGCTATCTAGTAGACTACACTAGATATACCATGTAACTATCCTAGTTCCCTTGCTATATACCATTAGAATATCTTGATAAATCACCACCATCAATCCACTTATAACTTCTATAAAAATAAATTAAATGTGTACAAGTACCACTATGAAAATTTTAAAAGGACTAAATTCAAATCATAATGGGAAATATACCTTCAAAAATCAATATGAAATACAATATGCACATCGTATAATATCCCATATTCAAGCGGTGATACCATGCATTATTAGGAGGTATTAGTGAAAAACTTGATCCCTGGTGCCCTATTTTATGGATCATATTCCGAATTCTCCTCCACCATAGGCATATGTTGCGACTGTGCTTTTACTAGGTAAATGGTCATTCCTAAAACATTATTTAGACTATTGTCTATGATAAATATCAGATTTTCCTTAAGGGTTCATCAACATAAAATTAAAAATAATAAACCTCTATCACATTGGATTGATTCAGGTGATATCCTTGAATATGAAACGCATGAAACATATCATGTTTTTAACACTGTCATTATGTAAGATCCATTCGATATTCCAATAGGCCAATCCCTCCCACTATATCAAATGGATTAGAAAAATAGGGTGATAATTCGCATACTTCCAGATATGGTGTTTACCAAACCTATAAAAACCAAAAAAATTACTTAGTGACCAAACACTAATTCATGAGGTCATATTTGATGGTCAACATAATATTTTTCTTACTCTATGTGGTTTCATCCACTTTCAAATCAAATTATCCTAATCAAAAGTGTCATACACAAGACTTTGTTGGATCGTAATATAGAGGTAAATGTATATGAGATTTCACCATAAAAGAGGGGGGGGGTTAATTGTTAGTTTAAAAACATTTTATTTAAACTCATAATAATGAACATAGTTTAAGAGGTATTAAACTAATATAATTCACATCCAACAAAAATGACCACATGGGTCTTGGATTTGATTGATATGATAAGTTTTAAAACCACATGTAATGAAAAATAATTTTATTTGAATAGAATACAATGATCAAAGTAATAAAAATGTATATGATTATACCATAAAATGTTTAGAATCTCATAATAAAATTTGTAATGTATGAAACATAATTAAAAAAATTACAATAGTAAAACAATATGAATTGAAAGAAAAAAAATGATTCCCTTTCTATTACAAATAGAAGCAGAAATGTAAAGTTATTACCATAATTTTTTCCCAATGAGTAAGTTAACCTTTCACCTCGAATAAATATTCTGTATTACAACTACCATTGTAATCCTACAAGACGATGATTGGTATGACCTTATTTCTCTCCCTGAGAGATCGTGATTAAGAAGGTAATCAGAGCCTATGTCATTCAAACACTTGAAATCCCTCGATACAGTGATCGTCAGCACATCGTCCTACCCCTAGAACCTCATGATCATTATCACAATGATTGGAAACACAAAAAAAATTGTGTCATTATTGAAAAAGAAGAACTTTGAATGAGATGTTCACATCATATAGCTTCATGTGTTTCATACGAAGCAAGAGTGAATTATCACTGTCACTCTCTAGAACAAGATATAATAAAAGGTTGTGTATTCTAGTATGAATTAGCTTCTATTTATAGGCCCCTAGTTCCAATGGTCATATTTTCTCAATTGGGAATAATTCTCTAAAAAATCACAGGGACTTGGAAGTGTGGCATAAAAACAGTAAAAAAATAAAATACATGACAACATTTTTTAGTGTATTACTAACTCAACGACATAATTTTAGTTAGAAAATAGTATGTACAAAATTATGAAACAATGAGTATGAGAAACAAGTAATCGGTATTGAAGTAAGACATGAATTCAAAGAATTACATGAGTATGATGCATAACATTTTTATGATGTTGAAAATTGATAATATTCATTTTATGGTTATGATTCATGTCATGGTTATGATTCATATGATGTTTATGATTCATATCACAATTACAATAAAAAATATTGTTATAATGTACAATTTGATTACTATGTATACCCTTGTTACGATACATGGTTAAGATACAAAATATTATTATGATACATATCCTGGTTATGATACATGACCTTGTTATAATACATGAAAAGTTACAGTACATGACCGGGTTGCGATACATGTCCTGGTTATGATATAGGACCTGGTTACGATACATGAACTGGTTATGATGCATGTGGTTACAATACATGATTATGATACAATACTTAACCTAGTTATGATGCATGATTACGATATATAATATGAATGTGATACATAACCTGGTTACAATGCACATGGTTATGAAAATAGAATATGTGATTATGATTGTAAAACTATTTATGTGGTAATTATTGAAAATAAAAAGCATATGATAACATTATTGAACAATAGCAGGTTTTGTTACGATAGAAAAAAGTCAATTATTACAACTGTGTGTGATTACAATGAGAATAAAACATATAAAACATGAAGTAATTTTTAATTTCCAAAACTAAATGATCAATGGAAAGTAAAAAACACATTTTTACTCAACAATCTACCCTTTTGGGAATGCACAAAACAAAATAAAAATTAAATAATTATCTTTCACTTAGTTTAATAACTATTCTGAATGTATTTCTTAATATGAGGAATTCCACCATAGGTTTAAAAAAATCACTTGGGATTTTATTCTCATTACTTTTACTTTTTAGTTCACCCCCTTAATATGGTATTAATCAGTTCAACTTTTCCAAACTATTCTCCCTCGTTGTGATTTTCAAAAACAATAAGGTAATTTATTAATTACCTCTAAAAGGATAGCTACACAAAGTATGAAACAATATTTATTTCTTCAAATGTAATAATATTTTATTACCATAACAGTTATAGAAAGCATTATTTCCCCTCTTTTTTTCTTATGCTTTAACTTCAAGACCTTTATCTTTTTGAACTTTTTTCCCCATGAGATTTTTCATAGCTTCATGATGATCTTTCAACATCTCATATTGGTCAGCAATTATCCATTATTTCTTTAGGATCATATCTACATAGAGTCTATTGATCATTTCATGATCTTTAAAACTACCTTCATGGTTATTGAAATCATCTCATGGGTAAAATATTCATTCTCTAGGATTACAACTCTTTTTGAGTGAAAAACAACCTCATTACTCTCATTCTCCAATTTTTCCTTCAAACGATCAAGCACATAAAATTTTATTATATTTGAGGTACTGGGACTTTGAAAAACATCACATTTTTCATTCAAATCATCAATAATCTTGTGAAAGAGGTTATTGAGATCATTTACCAAGTTAAAAAATTCATCTTGCTTCTCTAGATGACTTTTTAGACTACCATCAACATTGTATGACCATTTTGAAAACCTTATTACAAGCCTTATAGAGAAAAACAACACATTCATTGAATATCTTGAAATCAAATTCATGATTTAGAAAACTATACATCAATGTCTTGAGAAAGTCTATTTTGTAATTATGAGCATTTGAACGGATTTTTAAATAGGCTTCAGTCTTTGGAATTAATGGTATCAACTTTTGCAATCAATTCAAGGCTTGTTTGCTCTACTTAATTCCTTTCAACGTTATTGTCCTTTTAGAATTTGTATCATCTGTGTATTCTTGGAGATCACTGATAGGTGTTTTAGTAACAATCTATTGAGCTGGTGGATTCCTATTCTTATCAGATTATTCCTCTTCTTATTATTGATCTGAAATATGAATTAATTGGTTTAAAGAAACCATTTTGTGAAATTTTCATGGAAGGCATGAGATAAAGAGATGGAAAATTAAATGATGGAACCACTGAAGATTCTGCATCATGACTTTTCCTATCTACTTGTTCTTTTTTTACTACATCTATTTCTTCTTGTCCTAGTTATTCTCCACCATGTTCTTATTCCGCTTGTTATTATTTTTAATCTTCTTCATCATCTTCATCATCTTATTCTAATTCTTATTCATATTTTTTGAATAAAAGATTGTGTAATAGACTGTTCATAATCTTGTATTTCCTTTCCTTTTTTCTGCTAGATCTGATTGAGTCTGACCTACTGGCTCCATTTTTACAACCCTAGTTTGTTTTCCCATCTAATTTGAGAAGATTATCCCTGTAAATTGCTTGGACATTTCTATTATTCACTGTTTTTTCTTTTCTTATTCATTTTATATCTCTTATGATCTAATTTTCAGATATAATGCTTTAGCTGGATCTAAACCAAACTCATGATCCCCTTCATTTCTTTCATCCTTTTTCTTTACCCACATAGTAGAAAACTCATCAGCTTCAAAAAAAAATTCTTTGAAATTCTATTGATTGTAGTCTAAACTACCTTTCATTTTCATAATGATTTCTTGGATGGATAAGAAGGTTCATCACTACCTTCAATTCTTTCTTTTTCATTCTCATCATCTAGATTTTCCCCAAACATTTTCGATTTAGGATTAAATCGTATCTTGAGCCTCTTTATCATATCCTTTATGATTAACAGATCTTTTAAGGAATTCAGATATAAATTAATCAAAACATTTTATAAGATCAAGAATTCTCTCAGAAAAAAACTGATAATAGTGGGAAACATGATCAATAGTGATTTTATAGAACAAGGTTTGAGCATCTTAATTGTCAATAAAATGAATCCCATAAGGTTTAATTTCCTCATCTTCACCAAATAATTAGTCACATACATGTATAAAACATTCAAAGATTCCTTGTCACCCTTTCTCACTACTAAAAACTCTTTCATAAATAGGGAAATGACCTGATTATCCCCTAATAAATGACTCACTTTTCTCTTGTCCTCATGAATCTCAAAAAGTTATTCTTCAACTCTACTCTTATGAAATGTCCCATCAGATTCCATTAGTTTGTGAGAAGGACCTTGGGCATCACCATTAGATGGTACATGTGGAAACTTATATTCTTCTTTCATGGAGGTTTTATGCTTCTTATCAAACATTATAAAATAAATATTAATATTGTTGTCTATATCCATTGATTTATATAACTATAACACCTCGTCATGATACATAAAATCCTGATCTGAATCCAATCATTCAACAAATTTTTTTTCCATTCTTTGGAAACTTTTTATCATTTTCAATAATGAATCAAAAGTCTCATAAAATTATCATAGGACTAATCTTTCACATCAAAAGGTCCTAAAATAGAATTATTTTGGAGACATTTTCTTTGGAGATGAAGAAGTTGACTCAAACATGAAAGACTATCCCATCCCTTGAATATTTCTTGATTACAAACACTATGTAGATCTATAATTATAAAAGCTATGGTAGAACTAATTACGAACTCCTCTGGGTACATATATAGAATTAGGACTTAGGAGAAAAAAAATGGATTTTCATGTGGTTTAGGTAAGCATGGGATCTTTAAAAAAGAAATTGACATCCCTGATTAGATCCAAAAGATCTAATGGTCAAGAATGATTTTGAACTCTTTAGGTGATCATTAAAATAAAATCATATTCAGACTGAAACTTATTTGAAGTTAAAATATATAATTGAGAAACAACTATTTGATAAACCAAAATAAGGTTTTAGTAATTGTGCCTATTAGAGTAATATGATTGGTGTATTGATTTCAGTATATTTTTATTATACAAGAAATATTGAAAAACATCTGAGACTGATTATAAATCCAAAAATTATCAAATAAAATTAATCTGGTTCAAATAATTTAGTACCAATAATTTAATCGAATACCAATAGTTAATACCGATAATGTAATTAAATGCTGATAGTCTAATATAGTACTGATAATTATGAAGCTGGAACATGAATATGATAAACACATAAAACCGATAAAATATAAAATCAATAAAAGTGAAACATACTAGAAAATGAAACGCATATATGTTAAACTAATAAAATTAGAAATGATAATAGTAAAATAGATCAAAAATAATCTTATTAAATTGAAACTAATAAACATGTAAAACCAATAAACATGTAAAATTGATAAAATAAAAATCGATAAATGTAAAACAAATAAGTGAAACAGATTATAGAAAAACTAATAAATGTAAAACAAATAACTGAAATTGATAAAGCGTAAAACTAAAGATAAATGTATCATCCTCATTTAAAAATGAGAAAATCAATATAAGGAGATGGTTTAAATAATAAAGATATATGAATAATTGAATTATACTGATCATTCCAAGATTCTGTTTAATGTAATCAAATATATCGAAAGATAATGTTTTTGTGATATTGCCAGAACGTTTTTCTAGTGTTCTATTGAATTGAAATATAATATCTCATTTTTGTGTTTGATAACTATGAATTTTATGCCTAATATCTATGTTTTTAAATGTGAGTGATGTGAAAGGTTTTTACTAAGATAAATGGACGTATTATTATCACAGAGTATTTGAGTTTTGGAAAAATTCATGTCATAGTCAGTTAGTGTGTATTGGATCCAAAACACCTGAGCACAACATGTAACACCCTAGGTAAATAAGGAATATGAAATTTTTATATTTATCCATATTTGTAAATAAAATATTAATATTACTTTAAAGGGTACACTATGCTCGATGACATACCCAATACGCAACAACGAGTTTCTTGGGAATCTTACGTTGCACTCTAATAATAAAATAATATTATTTTAAATGGTAGTTAACACCTAGCCGTTGTAATGGTGGGAATGAACAGAACAGACTAAAAAATGATTATATATGTTTGTCAAATATTTTTACTCTTTACAATAAATGTTAGAGGATTAAAAATGCGAATGAATCCAATTTTAAGCGTAAACATTCTAATATTCTTTAAAAGGTCGATTAACCGCCTTTTGATGGCGAACCTCTTTTAAATCAACTTTTTGACAATTTGATGTGTTATATTTGACAAAATAAAATTCTTATTTATAATCGGGACATCAAAATATACTTTGTGTAAATTTTTGGTATTTTTCCGATAAAGTTCATTTTTTAATGAATACTGAAAAATGTTGTATTTTAATTCAATACCTATTTTTAATCTAATTTATCTATTTGATTATATTATATTTTCAGTTGGTTTTAAAGTTAAATTAGAATATATTTTTACCATTTAATCCAATAGTGGTCATTGGAATTAATTTCACATTGAAAATTGGACTTAAACTAGTGTCAATCTTTTAATAGATATTGTTTCTTAAAAACACGCTATTTGCTTTGACAGCGGGAATTAATTATTAAACTAATTAATGCATCTTATATGTTTTAAATATTGTAAAATAGACATCATTTTTGAGTTCGGGATATCAAATATTGCTTAGGATGATTTTTTGGTATTTTTCTGAAAAACATCAATTTTTGATGAATAGTGAAACCACTAAGTGGTAGTTAAAGAAAATGATTTTTCATTTAAATGAAACTTTTCCACCTCTTTGTTTTGAATTTCAAAAATCTGACATTCATGGTTTTCATGAGGAAGTAAAATGTGGTTCAATGGGATTAAAATAATTTTTTGGTGAATAGTAATTTTTATGTTCTTAATCGCGATTAGAGGTAATTAATGTAGTTTATGGTAAAAATAATGTTTTAATAATATGAAATGACCTAGACACATGTTCTAAAATTATTGGATGTGTCATTGACGACCAATAAAATCCATGGGTCAACTTGGGGACCTCATGGAGTCACTTTGGTTGGAAAATGACATTAATACCTTTTTATTTAAAGTTAAAATTATAATGTCACAAACATGTGTTGTTTTACTAAAACAATTTTTACATGGGGTTATATAAGTCATATTTTTTACTATAAATATTCATTAAAAATATAAAAAGATTTCCAACATCATGATATTTTTTTTATAATTTTTAGACATTAAATAAACTAATTTATTTCTTACACCGTGATGATGTAGTGATTACCTCATAAATGACCGATTTAAATAAAATGAAAAGATAATGTAAAATATAAGATCTACACTTGTCAAAAACCTATTGGATGTGTGTATTTAGAACTATTATAACCATATACTAGAAATATATAATTGTGGTACCTTTAATATCCGAAAATCATTTTATAATAAAGTAATATTTTATAACTTTCCAAGAGTGCCCCTCTTCTACTCTTATAAAAGGCCACCACCTCTACCACCTTACACACATCTCTCAAGCCTTTTTCTCAGCCAAACCCTGACCATTTCATCTCTCCACATCCCTCTCTTCATCATTGAATCCTCACTTTGGGGAGAATCCTTTCCATGAATGGCTTTGAGCTTAAATAAAAGAGCGTTACCCGTTTTAAAGGTATTGTTTTCTCTTGTGTTCTTATGTTTTATTTTGCTTCTCCAACCCCCTAAACACTTTTTATTATTTTCTGTTGTAGCAACACCAGTATCCTCAATATACTAGTATGTTTTTATGTGAAGGATTAGAGCTACACTTACACACACCTTCGTCTAATGGTTAAAGAACATATTGTTTCTACGGTTTGTGATTTTATGCCTCACGAAACGATGATTGTTCAATATTCTTTTAACACCTTTAAAGGTGGCCATTTTCATGTCGCAGTATTTTATATATGATATATATGGTATTTATTTTTACTATATTCTTCTGTATTTTATATTTAAAACATTCCATTATTCTTTTCATGTTGTGCAAATGCTATAATTTCATATGAGGAAGTATGGACTACCACCCCCTCAAGTGATGTGAGGTGTTAATGCAATACATGGAATGAATAAAGAATGAAATTAATGAACATATGTGACCTATATAACATATATATTATAATGGAATTATAATATATATATCTCTCTCATTTATTTTTAATTCCATTAATATGACAAAAAAAACGAAAGTAGCATTCATGCGTACGTACGGCCTACCGTCTCCATGAACGGTGCTTGTCATTTTTTATCTCAAAATGTTATGGAATAGTATAAAATGAATATGTACTGGATATATATGATATTTTAATCATTAATAATATTCTGTAAATTATTTATTTATAACTACATGGGAAATCATTTTCAAACAAGTTCATTTTTTTACTCATGTACCAAACATCGGCAAAAACATCTGATATGAACTCAAATTATTAAACAATTATTATAACATTATAATATGTGATATGAACTGAATAATAATAATTAAAGGAGTTACTTAAGAAATTATAAATTTTCGAATGTTTATTATTCAGGAATATAAATAAATGAACAAGAGAAGTCAGACTTGAGGTAAGGGATCCTACCCCTCTCTTTCTTTTTAAGTACACTCTTTTATGTCATTCCTTTTAAGCTCATATTTCTTATGATTGGGATTTTCTTTTATACTACACTTAATGTAATTTTTTTTTCATATGATGAGAGACCCTATTTTCTCTCATCAATACATTTTAGATGTTTTGAGTGGTGTCGTTAGGTTGCTGAATTTTCGTAAGAGATCCAACCTCTCTCTTTCTTTTTATGTACTCTCCTTTATGTCACTTCTCTTAAGATCCTCTTCATTATGATGGGGGATGTTCTTTTATATTACTCTTGCTGTAAATTTTATTTTAAGATGATGAGAGACCCTATTTGATCTCATCAATCCAATTTTGGATGTTTTAAGTGGCGCCGTTAGGCTGTAGAGTTTTCGTAAGGGATTTTTCATCTCACTTTTATTCCCGTGGGATTTATGCTACATTTTCCAACATTTCCTTTGAGTGGTATATTTACTTCCCATTATTCTACTCTTTGTGTAATATACTTTAGTTTATTATTATTTACATCAATTTTGTATTGTCCGTCTTTCTTGGGGTGTATGTTTCGAAAGATACCGAAGTCGGTAAGGGAACCATTCACCCTCTTCTTTTTAAAATACTACTTTTGTTGGGTCTTTTAATTTACATATTTTAATGTTGGGATACTTTATTATATATCCTTAATGATGTAAATTTTATCTCCAAGTGGTGAGATACCCTTTTTATCTCTCATTAACTCATTTTCTGAATTTTGAATTGACACCGTCAGGCTGTCAAATTTTTGTAAGGGAACTTCTTAACCCAATTTTGATTCTTTGGGATAGACTTGTAATCCTTGAATATGTCATTATATGAATATGTTTGAATGAACTCTGATTGTTTTACACTTAATATCCACTTATATTTTGTGTATTCGTTTGTCACACATAATTATGTAATTGATTTATCCTTAATCTAGGGATATCGTCTTTGTAAGGGACTTCATCTCAATCTCCTTTAATTGTGGCATATTTCATTTTGTACACAATTTTTTTTATAAGGTTTATAAACCACTTTGACTTTTAGTTTTATACAAAACGAATCTTTTTCTACGAAGTGTTTTACTAAACGACAAAAAGGAATGTTTCTTTTAACGTACACGGTGACAACGACCTTTTCCGCCGCCCTGAGTATTATTTGGTCGTTGGATTCCTCAACAAGTCGTAATGTTTTTAAAATAAAATAAATACCATATACTCTTTTATGTATTTTGGTATTGAAAATGGTTTTTATAATGGGTTTTTTATGTCAATATATTTAAGTGATATATTGTGATCAAAGTGTGGAAAGGTTTCCTTTCCATTATATTTGTTTTATGTCTTATGATTTTATAATGGTACTTGGACATTTGACGGGTGGTTCCATGATAAACCATATGACGGGTGGTGCGGTGAATAACAGGATGGGTGGTTATGTTATAACCTCTAATGCATTGGGTATGGAAGTCTGACATATGGATATTCCATTAATTATGCGTGGAAGTCGGCCGTATGGCTATTCCATTAAGTGATATGTGTAGAAGTCGACTGTATGGTTATTCCACTTAAGTATGTTTATGTCCCAAGTTAACATTATATGTTATGTGTTCTTTATATGGGTTTTATGGTAATCTTATGGTTACGAAAGGGTAAGTAATGATCTTTTATTCAGTGAAGAGTTTTTTACTACTTCATAAAGGTCAAGGTATTACTTTGATAAATTATAGATGGTTTACTTGTTGTTTTGAAAAACTAACAGTTTTCATTCTTTGTGTATCCCTTGCTGAGCTTTTTATGCTCACAACTAGTTTTTTTGAAATGTTTTTCACAGGACTTAATGTGGAATAGGGTCAAGGATGGGATCAAGGGATAGTCATGCTATCTAAAACATGGAACTAGACATGTTTCTTTTTAAGAGTTTTTATTTTATGGAAATTTAGTAGAAGTGACTACTTTGTAATCTTTTGAGATGTAATAGTTATGTCCTAATTCTCTAAAACTCTAATCCTAAAAATATCCTCAATGTGAAATATTCATTTAATTCAATATTAAGTAAGGTTTAAGGTTGGGGCCTTATAGTTGGTTTCAGAGGTCGGTTTAGACAACTTTACGGATTATGGGTTTTTGTTAGACACATGATTAGTCCCTATATCTATTATTCCAGTTAAATCCTTGTTTTATAACTTTTTCAGATCAGGTAAAGTCGGTTACGAATGGAAGGAGAAAGATCTCAAAGGACATTCCTATCTCTTCCTGATCATACTTGCAATAATTATTGCAAAGTCATGTTCGTATGATTGTGAAACTTTTTCTAGCATACAACTCACATGCAAGCAGTTGTTTGAGATATCAAACACCTCCACTATACCCTGTTATCATCGTGGGTCATGGGTTGTATTTAGACAAATAATATTTTCACAATATTATCATATTTTCAAGAATGGTAAATATTATCGAGGTATTTTCATATATTTTACCTTATCACAAGAATTTGAAGCATATTATGATTTTAAAAATGGTGCTGAGGAAGGAGACCCTTGCCCAACCAATTTATATTTGCTTTTAAAATATAGTCTCTCAGTACATACTTATGGTATTTTAAAATAACCAATAATAGAAAGTTTCAACTCAAATTCCGTCTGACTATTTTATAGAAATCATGTTTCATCAGATGTTTTGGAATTATATGTCATACATGATTATTTACCTAAACTGTTTTTCTGTGAACACCCATATGACCCATGTTTTACAAGGTGTATTTGGATGGAGGAAGAAAATTATTTTGAAGGATCTCTAAATCATTATTGTAATGCATGGGACTTCTACCTACGTGAGCAATATGGCGATGAAACCGAGTGGACGCCATGATCAAGGTATGATGTTATTCATTTTGGAAATCGTTTTATTTTATCATATGGTGGTGAAATAAGACTTCAAGAATTAAGATGTTCAGATCGTAACGAATTTGGATTAAAATGAGAGGAATAAGGAAACTATTGAGGTTAAAACATGTTAGGGTTATTTTTGGAGTTTTATATAAAGGAAAACACGCAGACAGTGTGGCAACCCGTCACATCAGACAAAGCTGTGGGAATCAAACCCACAACCAAAGTGCAATTGGTATTTATCGCCTACCACTGGACTACGTGAAGTCCCTGGTTAGTTTGACTAATTCTTTTTAGTTATATGATTTTATGAATTAAGAGTAAGTTTATTTTGGGTTATCTATGTAAATTTATTAACCTATCATTGAGGATATGTGATTAGGTTAGTTACTTTTAAATAAGAGACTTTAAGAGAAAATGATGATGTTTGGAGATAAATGTTATGATTTAACTTGGAAGACTATGTGACTAAATCCTTCAAATATTTGGGTTTCAATCTTAGTTTGGATTACATTCAAGAATTTTATGTACAAATGTTTTATCGAATGGTCCTCATTGAACTTTGGATTTTTTTGGAAAAATTTTGGAGATTAATAATAGATTTTCATTTTATAAAGGGTTATCCTTTTCTGGATTATATGATCTTATACTAACCTTTTTGGTTTTGGTTTTGGTTAAAGTCTAAAGACATGGGAAGTATATAGGTCACGTTTGTGGATTAGGTGATTCACTAGAAGTTGTTTATAGTACTATTAATGTGAACAATTCTTCCTAAATACTCGTCTTTTGGAGAAAATATGAGTTTGTCTAAGAAATCTAATAAACGTTGAAAGTCAACATGATAATTAATTATGTTTCCTTATGAATAAATTCCTAAATAAAAAGTAACATAAAACAAAAATGTTGTCTATTCACTTTTCCTACTGGGGAATGGAATATCGTTTAACCCATCAGAAGTTTGTGATTTTCTTGTGGTTAACTTTATCCTAAAAATTTTTTCTATCACTCTCCATCAGAACATGAACCTATGTTTTCTCCTCCATGCCCATGTTTTCCTATATGTAATCCTAGTATGGGTTAACTCGGGTGACCTCTGTACTTCTCTTTCTTTATTTTAATGTTATTGTTTTACCGATTCTTGTTCCGATGTTGGACTTTCAAGGATGTTTCCGAGCCCAATTTTAAAATTGTGAGGATGCAATTCCCAAAAGGGGGGAAGGATGTAACACCCCAGGTAAATAAAGAATATGGCATTTTTATATTTATCCATATTTGTGAATAAATTATTAATATTACTTTAAAGGGACGCAATGCTCGATGGCATACCCAATACGCGACAACGTGTTTCTTGGGAATCTTATGTTGCACTCTAATAATAAAATAATATTATTTTAAATGGTAGTTAACCCCTAACCGTTGTAATGGAGGGAATGAACATAACTAACTATAAAATGATTATATATGTTTTTAAAATATTTTTACTCTTTAAAATAAATGTTAGGGGATTAAAAATGCGAATGAATACAATTTTAAGAGTAAACATTCTAATATTTTTTAAAAGGTCGAGTAACCACCTTTTGATGGCAAACCACTTTTAAATCCACTTTATGACAATTTTATGTGTTATATTTGACAAAATAAAATTCTTATTTTGAATCTAGACATCAAAATTTACTTTGTGTAAATTTTTGGTATATTTCCGATAAAGCTCTTTTTTTAATTAATAGTGAAAAATGCTGTATTTTAATTCAAAACCACTTTTTAATTTAATTTATTTATATAATTATATTATCTTTTGAATTGGTTTTAAAGTTAAATTAGAATATATTTTTACCATTGAATCCAATAATGGTTGTTGAAATTAATTTCACTTTGAAATTGGACTTAAACTAGTGTCAATCTTTTAATAGATATTGTTTCTTAAAAACACTCTATTTGCTTTGACAGCGGGAATTAATTATTAAATTAATTAATAAAACATATATGATTTTAATTTTGTAAAATAGACATCATTTTTGAGTTCGGAATATCTAATATTACTTAGGGTTAATTTTTGGTATTTTTCTGAAAAACATCAATTTTTTATGAATAGTGAAACCACTAAGTGGTAGTTAAAGAAACTGATTTTTCGTTTAAATGAAACTTTGACACCTCTGTGTTTTGAATTTCAAAAATCCTACATACATGGTTGTCATTAGGAAGTAAAATTTGGTTCAATGGGATTAAAATAATTTTTTGGTGAATAGTAACTTTTATGTTCTTAATCGCGATTAGAGGTAATTAATGTAGTTTGAGGTAAAAATAATTTTTTAATAATATGAAATGACCTAGACACATGTCCTAACCTTATTTTATGTGTAATGGACGAGAAAGAAAATCCATGGGTCAACATGAGGACCCCATGGAGCCACTTTGGTTGGAAAATGACATTAATACCTTTTTATTTAAAGTTAAAATTATAATGTCACAAACATGTGTTGTTTTACTAAAATAATTTTTACATGGGGTTATATAAGTCATATTTTTACTATAAAAAATCATTAGAAATCTAAAATGATTTCCTACATCATGATATTTTTTTAATAATTTTTAGACATTAAATAAATTAATTTATTTCTGACTTCGTGATGATGCAGTGATTACCACATAAATGAACGATTTAAATAAAATGAAAAGATAATGTAAAATATAAGACCTACACTTGTCAAAAACCTATTGGATGGGTGGATTTAGAAGAATTGTCACCTTATCCTCGAAATATATAATTGTGGGACCTTTAAAATCCAAAAATAATTTTATAATAAAATAATATTTTATACCTTTCCAAGAGTGCCCCTCTTCTCCTCTTATAAAAGGCCCCCACCTCTACCACCTTACACACACCTATCAAGCCTTTGGCTTAGCCAAACCCTGCCAATTTCAACTCTCTACATCCCTCTATTCGTCATTGAAGCTTCACTTTGGGAAGATTTATTTCCAAATAATCCTTTGAGCTTAAATAAAAGAGAGTTACCCGTTTTAAGGGTAGTGTTTTCCCTTGTGTTCTTATGTTTTATTTTGCTTCTCCAACACCCTAAAATCTTATTATTCTTTTCTTTTGTAACAAAAACAGTATATTCAATATAATAGGATGTTGTTCTGTTAATGATTCTAGTTACACTTACACACACATTTGTTTAATGGTTAAAGAACATACTGTCACGACCCGTCCTCGGGGCCCGTGCCGTGTATACCCCAAGCCCGCCTTCCATAGGCCAGGGGCTGGCGACTAGCACCAAAGGCGTAAAATCCCGATAACTGGGAAGGCATTGCCTTTATAAAAGAAAACAAGCACCACAGAGTACAGGCGGAAGAAGTTAACACTAAGTAAAAACTGAGTACAACAGTAAGTGCGGAAAGTAAAAAGGGGCCGGAAATACAAGCCCAACTGTAAAGTACAACTCGAAAGGGAAAACAACAACTGAAAAGTAAAGCTGGTACGCCGAGCTGTCCACTGGAAATTCCACATGAAGGGTGGGTACAGATAGCTCCTCTGCTCCTCAAGTCCCGCCGTCCGCTCCGACTATGTCTCGCCCAGTGGTTCACCTCCGGGTACCGCCTCGTCGTCACGTCCACCTCTGGGAACCATCTCGTCGTGAGGTCCTCCTCCGGCTACCATCTCTTCATATAGTCCACCTCCAGGTACCGTCCAGTCCTCGAACACTCGGCCTCTATCAGCACTGCCCGTCGTCTACAACCAACACAACGAGGTACCGACATAGCCCGTGCAGGGGTGAGTATAACGATACTCAGTAGGGACCCCGAGACCCTCAAGGTCTCACTAAACCAACAAGGATAACCACAAAGAAGATCTCAACAGATAACCTCTACCTAGGTATATGCCCATACACATACCTAAGTTATCAGGTAACCCATCTCAATCATGAGGAAACACAAGGATTGTGAAATCAACGGATAACCACCACCCGGGTATATGCCCATACATATAACTAAGTTAGAAAGTGACCCATCTCAATCATGAGGTAAACACAAGGTCAAATGTCTCATCTCAAACCAGGATTTTCATTATCGAAACCGTAACTGCTGAAGAGCTCTGTCTCTGGAGTGTACAGTGGTCCTGTCACGACTCTGAGGTACTGCTCACTAACCTAAGACTGCTGAAGAACTCCACCCATCGAGTACTGCGGGCCAGCTGCTACAACCAAGCGCTCCCATGTGCCGCTACAACCAAGCGCACCTCTGTCGTGGGTCTGCCGCTACAACCAAGCGCTCTAGTGTGCCGCTACAACCAAGCGCACCTCTGTCGTGGGTCTGCCGCTACAACCAAGCGCTCCCATGTGCCGCTACAACCAAGTGCACCTCTGTCGTGGGTCTGCCGCTATAACCAAGCGCTCCCATGTGCCGCTACAACCAATCGCACCTCTGTAACACATCGAGTCGTTCGATCAGCAGTCGTCGGGTCTCAGCCAGCTACACGGTCTCCGTACTCCGCACGCTCGTCACTGGAAGGGTCTGCTCCACGAGCTACATGTCGATACTCCAAGTATCTCCAAGTCCCACGAAGAAGAATCTCAAAGGACCGCCACATCATATGGGTCTCAACGCAGCAGACGGCGCGTCAATCAGACGACCGGTCTGTGAGTTATTAGCCTTTTCGTCCCAGGGGCCCGGTTGGTTTTGTGAGCGAACAAAACCTGGCCGCATCTCAAATGTACCCCGAACTCTCATATGGTAAAATCATAGGGACCTTTTCTCAATGCGATCACCAACGCCGCTGACGGTTCGTCAAACAGACCTTTTGTCAGAAAGATATCAGCTTTTCTGTTCCAGGGGCCCGGTTGGATTTCGGTGCGATCCAACCCGACCACTATCCATCTGCATCCAAAACTCGGGCGGAGGATGCCAAAAGTTCTGTATCGTCAACAGGAACTCAACGCAACAGACGGCGCGTCAATCGGACGCCCGGTCTGAGAGTTATTGGCTTTTTCGTTCCAGGGGCCCGGTTGGATTTCGGTGCGATCCAACCCGACCACTATCCATCTGCATCCAAACCTCGAGCGGAGTAAGCCAAAAGATCCATCTCACTTAGAGGAATTCAACGAAATAGACGGCGCGTCAATCAGACTCCTGGTCTGTTATTTATTGGTCTTTCCATCTCACACCCACCCTAGGAAACTTCCCAGGAGGTCACCCATCCTGATCACTACACTAGGCCAAGCATTCTTAACTATGGAGTTTTAACCACGTAGGCTCCCGAAAAGGAAGGTTCACCTTGAGTATAGTATACCGAAACGACAGTCTCGATCCAAGGATCGTGTTGCCGCTGACGGGGAGTCGTTTGTGGGCTCGTAGCCCAAGATACGGGCATTTGGCCAAACCGCTCGGTAATGGGGGTTTCGGGCCCAGGCCGTCTCGGCCCGAGACCCCCCGGATGGCCCGAAACGGGTCGACCCGCCCCAGACGGGGTCGACCCGGCCCGGCGCTGGGCGAGATGCCAGCTCGGCCGAAGGCCGAGCTTACTGGAAACGGGGGCCGCCTGCCCCCCCTTTGTGAAACCGGCCCCCCTTATAATGGGGGGCCAAATAACTGCCCGGGGGAATTAAATTCCCCCGGTTTCCACCAACCCGGCCGGCCCGACCTGGCCGGCCGGCTTCTTGTCAGCAGGACCGGCAACGGCCGGTCCTCTTCCGTCCTCCGGCACCGGCGGCCCGGCTGGCCGCCGGTCATCGCGATCCGCCGCGGCCTTCGTCATCCGGCGCGGTGCGACGGCACCGCGCCCCTCCGCCGCGGCCCCGCTCCGGCCGCGGCGTCTTCGGTTTCCTTCGACGCGGCGCGACGGCGTCGCGTTCATGATAATTCTTTCCACGGCGCCGCGCAATATTTTCCGTGTGATTCCCGCGTGGTGCGACGACACCACGCTATCTCGTTTCATCCGCAAGAAACATTCAAGAACAAAGGAGGGGGGGGGGGGTTCGGTCGTGTTTGTGCGGTCCGATCCCCCTCTCATTAGACGATAACACTTAATCGTTCATCCTCAAGTTTGTCATGCTAGAACCAAGAATGGAAAAATAATGAAATAAAGCAACAACAAACCCCTACATGGATATTTGACGTCGCACGTCGGGCGTCGCAGAGAACGGCGTCGCGGAGAATGATGTCGCAGAGATCGGACGTCGATTCCATGGATGTTGGGGTACGTCCGAGGAGGAAACGACGTCTCCTCACCCCGCCTACCCAGCCGGGGACCTAAGAAGGTCCGCTGAACCCCGGAGATAACTTGCCGCCTTGGCCACATCTCTGTAAACCTCGTCGAGGTGAGACCCGTATAAGGACATGATCGTCATCCTCGAACTCCAGAGGTGTCCATTTTCTATTAGAACTGGAACTCGAAAGGCTGCTGTCACGAAGGTAAGGTTGACCGACTCAAGAGTGATCGGTCGCACCCTCCTGTGCAAGAGTTACCCTGTGATGTCTGGGGTTTCTTTTCCGCCGACCAAGGAAAACCCATCCCGATGTTTGCCTAAAACTGTCAATTTGAGTATGAACAGTTATTGCCCATTCCATACTCAAAATAACGTCGTAAGGCTTCGACGCTGCCACCAAGAGATTCCAACCGAAACTCTCACCTCGAGGGTCTGACCACACCATCGGCGTAAGTGTGATTATCGAGTCTCCTCCCAAGGTATCTCCAGACGTGTGGGTCAAGTCCACAGATTACTGGAAACTCTAGGTCTGGAACAAGAATTGTGAAAGCAAGGAATGATTCACATCGACGTCCATTACTACAGCAACTAGTAGTGGACACAGACTGTCCCTTGAATCATTTCTAGAGCCATTGGGTCACACTCCTTGACCGCAAGCAGCCGCATTCTTCCTCTGCCCTCCAGCTCCCTGAGCCTGGCGGGAATAACTAATGCGGGAGGTTGTACAATGTTAGGATGTACACCACCTCATGCTGCTCTCCTAGCTCTGCCTCCATTTCTACTGCTTCGTAGACTCATCTCTCCTTTAAGCTTCCTCTTCTTTAACACGCCCGAGTCTCTAAGACTGGCACCGGTTTCCTGTTTCTTACTGCACTGTGCAGTCTTCATCCTCTCTTGGATGTCCTGGACCTCCTTTAGTCTCACAAGAGCTGTTATGATTTCTTCTTTGCCGATAACAGAAACCCGGTCTCATCCCCTGGATGAACCACATTCGTTGCCTAATACAGTCAATCCTGACATGAATGATGCATTCATGCCATGGATGACGTTGTAAGACCTCGACGTAACTACTAAGAGATTCAACTGTCACTCTTGCCTCCAAGGGTCGAGTCACACTGTCGGCATCAGTGTGAGGTCACTGGGTCCCCTGAAGTAGAAATCTCGAAAGTGAGGGTCAAGTCAACAGTTTTAACCGGGACCACTCAACATCAACCAAACAAAAGGACAGGAAAGCAAACAAATATAAGTGTATTTTTATTATTGCAGCTCATAGTACAAAGACACGAATACAAAAGTAACATGGAACTAGAAGTACAAAGGACGTATCCACTAGTTCCTCTCATGCCCACCTGCTCTCAGAGCTCTACTTCCTTGTCCACTGCTCGGCTGTTTCTCAAGCACTCGCCGCTACTTCTGTCTCGGTGGCTCCTCCAACACCCGCTGATCAATCGTACGAGGAGTCGGACAGTCACGTGCCAGGTGACACTTCCCGCCGCAGGAGTAACATTGTCCGTTTCTGGCACGCCTGGCTCTGACCCCACCTCGGGTGCCCCGCACCACCGGTCCTAAAACCCGAGATCGTCCAACTGCTCGTCCGGTCCTCCTGGATCTCTACATCATCTGTCTACTGCCCACAGATGACTCGGCTACTGATCGAAAAACACGCGCCAAAGGCAGAAGCTCTTGTACATGCTTGGGGTGTAGAGCTACTAGCACAAAATTCACCTTGAAGAAGGACTTGAAGTCTTCCCATGCGAAGGTCATCCCGTCGCAAAACTGAAACAAGTGGCTCCACCACCTGCCTGCTACTACCTGAAGGAGGCTGGCAGAAATGATCACCATGAAGCCTGCCAGCGTCCCCACTAGCCTAAAGACTCCCACCACAGCCTCCATCCAATCCTCAGCCGCCTGCGGGTCCATCTCTCCCCAGAACATGGGTGGCCTCTGGCGCTGGAACTCGTGCAGCGCGCTCAAGCGTCGTGCATCGCCTACTGCTGGGCTGGTGGAATCGGTGGCCCAACGGGTAGTAGTACCGCCGGTGCCTCCGTTGCTGCCTCAACTGCAAGAGGGCCTTGTACCGAAGCCTCGTCGCTCGACAGGCTGTCAGCACGCACATCCCTCTGGGCTCTTGCTGGTCGTCCGAGAAAAGGCATCCTGAAGGAAACATCGAGACACGATCAAACGTTTATACCTGGTGAGCTGACCTGGTTTGAGATGACATTTAAAAACTTCTGGAAACAGACACGTAATCACTATTTTCGTGCACAAAGTCGGAAATCAGTTGTCAGGGTCCTGGTGTATGGATACGTCGGCCTCCCGCACCAACACTGGACTCCCTAAACTTAAAACCACACTCGGTACCCTTAACACTATTGCTTCACAGAATGAAATATCAGAGTTATAATTTCTGCGGTAGAACCGAACTCCTCTGATACCAATTTGTCACGACCCGTCCTCGGGGCCCGTGCTGTGACTACCCCAAGCCCGCCTTCCATAGGCCAGGGGCTGGCGACTAGCACCAAAGGCGTAAAATCCCAATAACTGGGAAGGCATTGCCCTTATAAAAGAAAACAAGCACCACAGAGTACAAGCGGAAGAAGTAAACACTAAGTAAAAACTGAGTACAACAGTAAGTGCGGAAAGTAAAAAGGGGCCGGAAATACAAGCCCAACTGTAAAGTACAACTCGACAGGGAAAACAGCAACTGATAAGTAAAGCTACTACACCGAGCTGTCCACTGGAAATTCCACATGAAGGGTGGGTACAGATAGCTCCTCTGCTCCTCAGGTCCCGCCGTCCGCTCCGAGTATGTCTCGCCCAGTGGTTCACCTCCGGGTACCGCCTCGTCGTCACGTCCACCTCTGGGTACCATCTCGTCGTGAGGTCCTCCTCCGAGTACAATCTCTTCATATAGTCCACCTCCAGGTACCGTCCAGTCCTCGAACACTCGGCATCTATCAGCACTGCCCGTCATCTGCAACCAACACAACGAGGTGCGGTCATAGCCCGTGTAGGGGTGAGTATAATGATACACTGTAGGGACCCCGAGACCCTCATGGTCTCACTAAACCAACAAGGATAACCACAAAGAAGATCTCAACAGATAACCTCTAGTTAGGTATATGCCCATACATATACCTAAGATATCAAGTAACCCATCTCAATCATGAGGAAACACAAGGATTGTGAAATCAACGGATAACCACCACCCGGGTATATGCCCATACATATACCTAAGTTAGCAAGTGACCCATCTCAATCATGAGGTAAACACAAGGTCAAAAGTCTCAGCTCAAACCAGGATTTTCATTATCGAAACCATAACTACTGAAGAGCTCCGTCTCTGGAGTGTACAGTGGTCCTGTCACGACTCCGAGGTACTGCTCACTAACCTAAGACTGCTGAAAAACTCCACCCATCGATTACTGTGGGCCAGCTGCTACAACCAAGCGCTCCCATGTGCCGCTACAACCAAGCGCACCTCTGTCGTGGGTCTGCCGCTACAACCAAGCGCTCTCTTGTGCCGCTACAACCAAGCGCACCTCAGTCGTGGGTCTGTCGCTACAACCAAGAGCTACCATGTGCCGCTACAACCAAGCTCACCTCTGTCCTGGGTCTGCCGCTACAACCAAGCGCTCCCATGTGCCGCTACAAAGCGCACCTCTGTAACACATCGAGTCGTTCGATCAGCAGTCGTCGGGTCTCAGCCAGCTACACGGTCTCCGTACTCCGCACGCTCGTCACTGGAAGGGTCCGCTCCACGAGCTACAGGTCGATACTCCAAGTATCTCAAAGTCCCACGAAGAAGTATCTCAAAGGACCTCCACGTCATAGGGGTCTCAACGCAACAGACGGTGCTTCAATCGGACGCCCTGTCTGTGAGTTATTAGCTTTTTCGTCCCAGGGGCCCGGTTGGTTTCGTGAGCGAACCAAACCCGGCCGCATCTCAACTGTACCCCGAACTCTCATAGGGTAAACTCATAGGGATTGTTTCTCAACGCGATCACCAACGCCGCTGACGGTTCGTCAAACAGACCTTTTGTCATACAGATATCAGCTTTTCCGTTCCAGGGGCCCGGTTGGATTTCAGTGCGATCCAACCCGGCCACTATCCATCTGCATCCAAAACTCAAGAGGAGGATGCCAAAAGTTCCGTATCGTCAACAGGAACTCAACGCAACAGAAGGCGCGTCAATCGGACGCCCGGTCTGAGAGTTATTGGCTTTTTCGTTCCAGGGGCCCGGTTGGATTTCGGTGCGATCCAACCCGACCACTATCCATCTGCATCCAAACCTCGAGCGGAGTAAGCCAAAAGATCCATCTCACTTAGAGGAATTCAACAAAACAGACGGCGCGTCAATCGGACGCCTGGTCTGTTATTTATTGGCCTTTCCGTCTCACACCCACCCTGGGAAACTTCCCAGGAGGTCACCCATCCTGATCACTACTCTAGGCCAAGCACGCTTAACTATGGAGTTTTAACCACGTAGGCTCCCGAAAATGAATGTGCACCTTGAGTATAGTATACTGAAACGACCGTCTCGATCCAAGGATCACGTTGCCGCTGACGACGAGTCGTTTGGAGGCTCGTAGCCCAAGATACGGGCATTTGACCAAACCGCTCAGTAACGGGGGTTTCGGGCACGGGCCGTCCCAGCCCGAGACCCCCCGGATTGCCCGAAACGGGTCGACCCGACCCGGACGGGGTCGACCCAGCCCGGCGCCGCCCAACGCGGCCCGGCCCGGCGAACCGGCTAAGCGCGCAGGTTCGGCGCAAGACAGCGCGCCGGGCGCGCTGCCAGGTCGGCCGAAGGCCGAGCTTGCTGGAAACGGGGGGCCGCCTGCCCCCCCCCCCCCCTTTGTGAAACCGGCCCCCGTCATAATGGGGGGCCAAATAACTGCCCGGGGGAATTAAATTCCCCCGATTTCCACCAACCCGGTCGGCCCGACCTGGCCGGCCGGCTTCTTGTCTGCAGGACCGGCAAGGGCCGGTCTTCTTTCGTCTTCCGGCACCGGCGGCCCGGCTGGCCGCCGGTCATCACGATCCGCCGCGGCCCGGAACCGGCCGCGGCCTTCGTCATCCGGCGCGGTGCGAAGGCACCGCGCCCCTCCGCCGCGACCCCGCTCCGGCCGCGACGTCTTCGGTTTCCTTCGACGCGGCGTGACGACGTCACGTTCATGACAATTCTTTCCACGGCGTGGCGCGACGGCGCCGCGCAATAATTTCCGTGTGATTCCCGCGTGGTACGACGACACCACGCTATCCCGTTTCATCCGCAAGAAACATTCAAGAACAAAGGAGGGGGGGTTCGGCCGTGTTTGTGCGGTCCGGTCCCCCTCTTGTTAGACGATAACACTTAATCGTTCATCCTCAAGTTTGTCATGCTAGAACCAAGAACAGAAAAATAATGAAATAAAGCAACAACAAACCCCTACATGGATATTTGACATCGCACGTCGGGCGTCGCGGAGAACGGATTCACGGCGAATGATGTCGCGGAGATCGGACGTCGATTCCATGGATGTTGGGGTACGTCCGAGGAGGAAACGACGTCTCCTCACTTGTTGCGGAGATGAAGAAGGAAGGCGCGTTGTCGTTGGAGAGTTCCCTACGTCGGTGTCTTCTCCCTTGTCGTGGAGGAAAAAGAGGATGAAGAACCGTGATCACCGAGTCGTTCTAAGTTGAGGGATCGATGTTCTTCATCAGAGGAGAACCGTTCTTCACGGAGAGGAGGACGTTCTTCAACGAAGAAGGAGCTTCCTTCTTCTATCACACAAAGGCTCTTTCTCAAAAATCCTCCCACCACAATTCAACCTCCAAATAAAACAAGGTTTCCCCTTATTTTATTTTAATCATGCCATGCCTTGTATGTTCGAAATTCAAACACATAATTGATTAAGAGTTTCAATAACTTAATTTAAGTGCTAGTTGGCATGAGTTATGAGGGAGAGAGGGAGAGAAGGAGTTTCAAAATAAAGAGGGAGTTGAGGAGTTTCAAAATAAAGAGGGAGGTGAGGAGTTTCAAAATAAAGAGGGAGTTAGGGGGTTATGGGAAAAGTGAAGGGGTGGGGTTCGTGTGGGCACCACCTCACCTTAAATCCTTCCATGGGTGGTTAACTCCAAGTGGGTCCCACCCCTAACTCCCTTATATAGGTTAAAACCACTTAAGAGAGGGTCAAGTGTTGTAACATAACACTTAATCTACTTAACAAGAAAATAAAAATTGTAGATAAGTTATAAATTAAAATTCCACAATTTTTATCATCTTCTCTCGGATAAACGCAACTCCGGAAATGGCGTTCTTAAGAAATTACCGGAGCTGCGGTTCCATCGGTGCCCTCGGAATTCGATTCCGGGCACCGGTTCAAAAGATAGAAATTCCCGCTCGCTCGTTCACTAAACGTACCCGAGCCAAACTTCGGAACTTAATTCCGAGCACACCGGGCCTCGGATTCAGGCGCCGTCAGAAACTGCGTTCTTCTAAAATTCCAATGATAATTAAAAAAAAAATTTCTTTGAAATTTACAGATCTTTACACATATTGTTTCTGTGGTTAGCGATTTTCTGCCTCACGAAACGATGATTGTTCAATATTCTTTTAACACTGTTAAAGGTGGCCATTATGATGTCACTGTATTTTAAATATGATATATATTGTATTTATGTTTACTATATGCTTCTTTATTTTATATGTAAAACATACCTTTATTCTTTTCATGTTGTGCAAATGCGATAATTTCATATGAGGATGTGTGGACTACCGCCCCCTCAAGTGATGTGACTCGTTAATTCAATACATGGAATGTGTAAAGAATGAAATTAATGAACATATGTGAACTATATAACATAGATATTATAATGGAATTATAATATATATATATATATCTCATTTATTTTTAATTCCATTAATATGAAAAAAATGAAAGTATCGTTCATGCATACGTACGGCCTACCGTCTCAATGAACGATTCTTTTCATTTTTTATCTCCAAATGTTATGGAATAGTATAAAATGAATATGTAATGTATATATATGATATTTTAATCATTAAGACTATTCTGTAAATTATTTAATTATAACTAAATGGGAAATCATTTTCAAACAAGTTCATTTTTTTTACTCATGTACCAAACATCGACAAAAACATCTGATATGAACTAACATTATTAAAAAGTTATTATAAAATTATAATATGTGATATGACCTGAATAATAATCATTAAAGGAGGTACTTAAGAAATTATAAACTGACCAAAGTTTATTATTCATGAATTTAAAGAAACGAACAAGACAAGTCAGACTTGAGGTAAGGGATCCTACCCATCTCTTTCTTTTTTAAGTACACTCTTTTATGTCATTCCTTTTAAGATCATCATTCTTATGATTGGGATGTTCTTTTATATTAATCCTACTGTAATTTTTATGTTTATATGATGAGAGATCCTATTTTCTCTCATAAATACATTTTGGATGTTTTGAGTGGCGCCGTTAGGCTGCTGAATTTTCGTAAGAGATCCAACCTCTCTCTTTATTTTTGAGTACTCTCCTTTATGTCACTTATATTAAGCTCATCTTAGTTATGTTGGGAGATGTTATTTTATATTCCACTTTCTGTAAATTTTATGTTAAGATGATGAGAGACCCTATTTGATCTCATCAATCCATTTTTGTATGTTTTATGTGGCGTCGTTAGGCTGCCAAGTTTTCGTAAGGGATTTTTCATCTCACTTTTATTCCAGTGGGATTTATGCTACATTTGCCACAATTTCCTTTGAGTGGTATATTTACAGCCCATTATTATACTCTTTGTGTAATATACTTTCGTTTATGAGTATTTACATCAATTTTGTATTGTCCTTCTTTCATGGGGTGTATGTTTCGAAAGATACCCTCGTCAGTAAGGGAACCTTTCACCCTCCACATTATAAAATACTACTTTTTTTGGGTCTTTTAATTTACATATTTTAATGTTGGGATAATTTATTCTATATCCTTATTGGTGTAAATTTTATGTCCAAGTGATGAGATACCCTTTTTATCTCTCATCAACTCATTTTCTGAATTTTTAAGTGACGCTGTTAGGCTGTCGAATATTTTCAAGGGAACTTCTTAACCCAATTTTGATTCTTTAGGATAAACTTGTAATCCTAGAATATGTCATTATATGAACATGTGTGAATGACCTCTGATTGTTTTACACTTAATATTCACTTATATTTTGTGTATTCTTTTGTCACTCATAATTATGTAATTGATTTATCCTTAATCCAGGGATACCATCTTTTTAAGGGACTTCGTCTCAATCTCCTTTCATTGAGGCATATTTCGTTTTATACAAAACTTTCTTTTATACGGTGTATAAACCCCCTTGACTTTTAATTTTATAAAAAAGGAATCTTTTTCTACGAATCATTTTTCAAAATGACAAAAAGGAATGTTTCTTTTAAAGTACGCGGTGACAACAACCTTTTATGCCGCCGTGAGATTTATTTGGTCTTTGGCTTCCTCAACAAGCCGTAATGTTTTTATAATGAAATAAATACCATATACTCTTTTATGTATTTTGTTATTGAAAATGGTTTTTATAATGTATTTTTTATGTCATTATATATTTATGTGATATATTGTGATCAAAGTGTGGAAATGTTTCCTTTCCATTATATTTGTTTTATGTATTATGATTTTATAATGGTACTTGGACATTTGACGGGTGGTTATGTGATAAACCATATGATGGGTGGTGCCGTGAATACTAGGATAGGTGGTTACGTTATAACCTCCAATGCATTGGGTATGGAAGTCGGCCATATGTCTATTCCATTAAGTATGTGTGGAAGTCGGCCGTATGGCTATTCCATTAAGTGATATGTGTGGAAGTAGACCGTATGGTTATTCCACTTAAGTAAGTTTATGTCCCATGTTACCTTTATATGTTATGTGTTCTTTATATGGGTTTTATGGTAATCTTTTGGTTTCAAAAGGGTAAGTAATGATATTTTATTTAGTGAAGAGTTTTTTACTAATTCATAATGTTGAAGGTATTACTTTGATAAAGTATACATGGTTTACTTGTTGTTTTGAAAAACTAACAGTTTTCATTCTTTGTGTAACCCTTACTGAGATTTTTATGCTCACCCTATGTTTATTTGAGATGTTTTTCACAGGACTTAATGTGGAATAGGGTCAAGGATGGGATCAAGGGAAAGACATGATATCTAAAACATGGAACTAGACATGTTTCTTTTTAAGAGTTTTATTTTAGGGAAATTTAGTAGAAGTGACTACATTGTAATCTTTTGAGATGTAATAGTTATGTCCTAATTCTCTAAAACTCTAAACTTGAAAAGATCCTCAATATGAATTATTCATTTAATTCAATATTAAGTAAGGTTTAAGGCAGGGGCATTATACAACAACTTATAACTGCTACATATTTAGGTTCAGTAGCAGAAAGTGCAACTGAGTGTTGTTTATTAAATGACCAGGAAACTAATGAATCTCTTAATAAATGACATGTTACAGGTGTAATTTTTTTATCCATTCTATAACCACCAATTTCTGCATCTGAAAATAATTTCAAAACAAAATAATTTCTTGAAGAGTAGAATAGACATAAATCTATAGTTCCATTTAAGCTGTGAAAAATAAGTTTCACTACTTTTAAATGCGATTATTTTGGATTAGATTTGAATATTTCAGATAAGAATAATGAAATAATTATGTCTGGATGACTAGATATAATGTATAACAACCTTCCTAACATATCTCTAAATGATATTTGATCTACTGGTTTCCCTGCTTCATCATGATCAATAGTATTTGAGGTACCGATTGGAGTTCTTATTGTTGTAATATTGTCATATACACACTTTTTATGTAAATATTTCATATACATATGTTGATATATATTGCCTCATTATGGTTTTTGAGACATTTGAAAACCTAAAAAGAATTTTAACTCAGCAAACAGACACAATTAAAACTCATATTTCATGGGATTCTCAAAATAATCAGTTAGAGATTGGTGAGATGATCCAAATATAAGGTCATCAACATAGATTTGATGAATCATATATTTTTATTTTCCATTTAAAAAAATATTTGGATCTATAGTAGTTTTTCCATAATTTTTTTGTAAATAAAATCATGCAAGTTTATTAATCAAAGCATTAGGGTCTTTTTTAATGCTATAAAAAGCTTTGGTATGTTTATAAACATGATCTGGATATATCAAATCTAAAAAACCTATAGGTTTTTTTTACAAAAACATATTATTGTACAAAACCATTCATAAAAGAACATTTTAAATATATTTTTAAAAGTTTTAAATTGATATATACTGAAAAGGATAATATAATAGGAATAGATTTTGGTCTAGCTATGAGAGCATATGGTTCTGTCATATTTTATTCCCTCTTGTTGATTATATCCCTTAGAAAAAGTCTTCACTTATTTATTATAATGCCACCATTTTCATCACATTTGTTTCTAAAAACCCATTTGGAAAAAAATGCAGTTGTTTCTTTTGATCTGTTAACCAAGGTTCAAGCTTGATTCCTTTCAAACTAATTTATTTCATCTTGCATTTATTTAATCCAATCATCATCACCTAAGGCTTCATTCAATGTTTTGGGTTCTAATTGATATAGAAAATTTTTTGTTCTATTTCATTTATTGAGGATTTTCTAGTCCCCATGAGATTATTTACATCACTAACGATATTATGACTAGGATGATTCCTACAAAACAATTGATTTGTGGTTTTCAAAGAAATTTCAACAATATAAGAAACAAATTCCTCCGGGGTAAATGTCTCAAAAATATGTTCTTGAGTGTTACCCATTATATAAGAGTTTTCAATCAAATGATGATATTTAGTTTGTGAAAACATATCTCTTGATATAGGCATGAGTTTTTCAAAAACAAAGGGTTTAGTATCATTAAACTTAAAAGGGAACTTTTTCCTCAATAGTATCAATGTTTTTGTTAAATACTCTATAATCCATAAAATTTGTGTAATAAATTAGAAATATTCCTTCTTCAGATTTGGGAGTGAATTTATATAGATTATCTTAGTGTTCCATATGAATAAATTGAATCAAAATACTCCGAAGTAAAAAACATTAGGTTTTAGGCCAATATAAAATTCATAAGGTGTTTTATTACGAAAGGGTTTAGTTAAAAGTCGATTAATAGTATAACATGAAGTATTAATAGCTTCGCCTCAAAAATTATTATCAATTGTGTATTAAATCATCATGGTCCTTCTAATTTCCTAAAGAATATGATTTCATCTTTCAACAACCCCATTTTTTTAAGGGGATCACAGTGATGAAAAGATCTGATTAATACCTTTCTTACTATAAAACGTTTCCAAATCCTAATTTTTATATTATCAACCATGTCCAGTATGAATTTTTATCATTAGTAGGTATTTCTCATGTTTAAAATGGGATCTAAAGGATTTGAAATAGAAAAGGTCTTAATATTTAATTCCTAAATATAGACCCATGCAAATATATTGTAGTCATTAACTAAAACAAATACATTGGACTTACCTCCAATACTTCTAGTTTTTGTAAGACAAAAAAGATCCAAATTCACTAAAATATAATTCATTAGAAGTTGAAACTCCATTACTTAATTTAAATCTAGTATTATGTTTCATTCCATATTTAAAAGAGCCAAAAAAGTTTAAAGAATCATACATAATATCTGGTAGATCCTTAACATGTCTTTTCCCTGTGAGTTTACAAAGGTTATTAAGGTTTTAGTGTCCTAAACTTCTATAAAATAATCTGTATTGGTCATCCATTGAAATTAAGCATGGTATGTCTTGGATCCAAAGGTCTTATATGTTAATTGTGTATACATTATCATGCTTATGTGTTGTAAGAATGAATTCATACATGGAATAATAAAGTAAACAATATTTAATTACTAAAATTAAAAAGTAAAAATTCCTCAAATAATTGACTTATGCTTATACGGTTGTTATTAAGGCCTTTAACTAAAAGAACATTTTAAATTAAAACTCTTCATTAAAGAAGAATATTACCTATTCTAATGAGATTTTCCTGAGAATTATTTCTAATGGTCAATATTCCACATTTCATTTCAATGAGATTTTAAAAAAAGAATTTTTTTTCTAATTATATGTCGAGAACAACCACTATCTATGTACCAAATATTCTAATTGTCAGTACAATTTCTGTTTTCCTAAAAAATAAATAATTAGTTTTTATGGATCGAAAATTATTTGGTATTAATAAATTTTAGATAAAATAATTTTAGGAATCAACATTGGTTTTGAATTATGTAATTTATGAAAACCTAATATTTAGTCTTATTAATAGAAAAATTTTATTCCCAATGTCAACCACAATGAAATTTAATACATAATGTTGAATTTTGGAGAAAAGAATTGGTGTAACTAAAAATCATTTTTGAATGGGTATAACCAATTACGAAACAATTCGTTAGAGGATGAATTTGAGAATACATTTTTTCAAATTATTTTCATTCAGTAGTGAAATTTGATAAATGTTTCTTGAGAGAAAATATTTCAGATTTTATTCTAATGACTAAATTATCATTCTAACAAAAATTATTTTTGAAATTTTTTCTATTTCAAAAACATGTTTCTTTAAAAAAAATTGTTTAAAGTCTTTATAATGTTTATCCCTTTCAATAGTTACATACATAAAGTTTATTAAAATATCTTCAATACAAAAAAGTTTACATTTAATTATCTTTTGAATAATCTAATAGTTTTTTTAACATTAGATATTCAACAATTTCCCTTATAAATCTTCTTATAGGGTCTATAGTTTTCATTCACAAGTTATTTATAAAACTTTGAAACAACTACAAAAGATGGTAAATTATCCTCTACTGAGAGGATTATTAATCAGAACATTATGAATATTTTTCATCAAGGTAATTGAAATTTAAGGATACATTTGTAAGAGATTCTTCATTTTGTACCTTATCCGTGAGACAATGATATTCAATAAGTAGTTTGGTTTTGTATCCTATATTCTTCTGATTAAAATATTAATATTCAGATGATTCATATAATGAATCACCACATCATGTACTCCATCTGCCATTTTATATCATGAATTTATTATTCTTTCACTTGTAATACTATTTCTTGTATCTCTCATAATGTTTTTCCTTTTTGTATTTCCTTTTATGCAATGGACAATAAAGTCTAATATGAACATCTCTTTTACATTAATAAAAACATAATTCTAAGTCATTCATGTAATTTCTATAATTATTTTTTAATATGCATTAAAAATATTTCTTTCCAAAAATCTTGTTCATTATTCGAGAAATATTGGACTATTCATTCTCTGAATGATCACTTTTACTAGATTCTGATATAAAAACTGCTTTTTTCGAATTGGATCTTTTTTCTATTATGTTTTCTTGGCTTTAGATGTAGAAGTAAAATATACACTTCCATTACTATTATTATTCTAATTTAAATCAGTATCTCTTTTCATTCTTGTTTGGTGTTGTAATAGTGTACCAAATAATATATCCGGACCGACTTGAGTAACTTTTATATTCACATAAATAGCTTTCCTTTTTTTTATTCACGCTCATTGGGAATTATATAAATTATATTTTCTGCAAGTAAGTCTTCATCAAGACCTTTTTCACCAATGGATTTAACACTATTGATAGTTGGCATATATCTTTGTTGAATCTTACATACCGGTTCTCTATATGGATAAACAAAACCATAATATTCTTCTAGAAGCATGGATGTTCTTGTTTTTATTACATTAGATGTACCAAAAAGTTTTACTTCCAATTTATCATAGATATATATGTATGCTTCACATGATGATATCTAACTATATATATTCCTAGTCATAGTACACTACAAAGTACTGAGTAACTTGTAATTCAGTTGATATTCTAATTTCTCTTTATAGGTGAAGGTTTGAGTTACTTGTCCGTTATTTTTAATCTGTAGTATGCATGAAAATGTTGTCAACTACATTATTAATAACAGTATAATTAATTCTATCTCTCCAATATTCATAATCATTCCCATAAAAGGTGGTCTAGTTGGGTTTAGAGTGTCAATTGATCAAATATTCATTCCTACCATCTTATAAAACAATATTTTTTTCACTCCACGCGTTAGTGAAGTATGTAAATATAAAAAATGGATTTAAAATACAAATACCATTTAATTATATAAATAAAACTAATAAAGTAATATAGATCAATAAAATCTTATTTAGATAGGAATTTTTGGATCATAATATAGATGTATATGTATATGAGATGGAACAATACTAGATGGGGGGATAATTGTAGATTTAAAAACATTTTATTTAAACTCATAAGAAAGAACTTAGTTAAAGAGGTATTAAACCAAGACTATCCACAACCAATACAAATGACCAGAGGGTCCTAGCCCTGATGGCTATGATATGTTATAATACAAGTAATGAAAAACAATTTCATTTGAATAGAATACAATGACCTGAGTAATAAAAATGTAAATGATTCTACCATACAGTGTATAGAATGTCTTAATATAACATGTAATGTATGAATTGTAAATGAAACAATTACATTTGTAAATGAATATAAACAGAAAGAATAAAAAATGATTCCATTTATTTTACAAATAGAACAGAGATATAATGGTATTATAATTATTTTATCTCAAAGTGTAGGGTATCCATACACCATGGATATAATGTATGTCTTTCCACCACCTTAGTAAGTCCCCAATTTGATGATTGGAATGACTATCTTTCTATCCCCAGACGACCTTTATTAAGATTGTAATCGGCACCTCTATCATTCAAACACTTGAAATCCCGTGATACGATAATTGGTAGCACGTCTTCATATCCCTTGAATCCCTCAATCGGTATCAAAATGATCTTACAGACATACTTAAACATAGAACTTACATAAATACAATAACATGGAACAAGTCATTCACATCTTTCACCTTAAAGACTTTCACCCAAATCAAGAGAGAAGTCAAACTATATCTATCTAAAACATTATAGAAGCAAATGTTTTTTGTTTTGGTTAGACTGACCTCCTATTTATAGTCCTCTAGTTCCAACTATCTTATTTTCACCAACAGTCATAAATCTATGAAAAATTCAGAGGGACTTGGACTCATATAATTACAAGAGTCAAAATAAATAAAATACTTGACAATGTTTTGTTTAGTGTATTACTAACTCAATGACATCATTTTTGTTAGAAAATAGTAAGCACAATAGTATGAAACAATGAGTATGTGAAACATGTAATCAGTATTGAAGTAAGACATGAATTCATATTATTTCATGAGTTAGATTCATAACATTGTTAGGATTCTCAACATGTATAAGATGCATATCATGGTTATGATTCATGTCGTTGTTATGATTCATATTGTGGTTATGGTTTATATTGCAATTATAATACATAACAATGTTATAATGAATAGTGTGATTATGATCTATATCCTTGTTATGATACATGGTTATGATGGATAATATGATTATGATACATATCCTGGTTATGATACATGACCAGGTTACAATACATGAATGAGTTATGATACATGACCTGTTTATAATACATGACAGGGTTACGATACATGACCTAGTTATGATACATGACCTGGTTATTATACATGACCTGGTTACAATTAATGTGGTTGTGATGCATGATTATGATACAATACATAACCTATATATGATGAATGATTATGATATATAATAAAAATATAATTCATAACCTAGTTACGATGAATATGGTTACAAAAACATCATATGTGATTATGATTGTAGAAAAAATTATTTAGTTATGATTGAAAACAAACATAATATGATTATGGTGTAGAACTCCTGCATGTTTGGTAACAATAGAAACCAAAGTGTATGGTTATGATTAGATGTGATTACAAAGAGAATTCAACATATAAAACAAGATGTAATTTTTTATTTCCAAAAAAATGATCAATGGGACGTAAAAACATGTTTGGCCACAAAAGACTTGGTTCAATGAGTGCTTACTCACCCACCTCTAAGCAATATATGGATGAATGATATGGTTATAAATATAAATACATAAAGGACCCTTTATATTTATGTATAGAATATATAATTATAGGGAAACTCTCTTATTGTAATATGTTTCATCTATATACAACCGTATTCCAAAACATTGGCCCACAACATGTCCTCTAGAATCTGAATCATCCATTCATATTGTCCATCAGTGTGAGGATGATAGGGTATACACATAAAAATCTAGGATCATATACCCTTTAGAAAGACATTACAGATTCATGATGTAAAATAATAATCTAAATAAAATATATAATCCATGCAATACCATGTACATAGAGGTTTCATAATTCATCATTTCTGAAGGACTCCTTGATAGTTAAAAAATGGGATTCCTTCATTAGTCAAAACATAAAAACCCACTCTACATAATTTTGCCAAGTTATCTTGGGGAATCCTATCATGAAATCTATATTTTTCTCATCCCACGTCTATTCTATTGTCTAAAAAGGATGTAAAAACCTATATGTTATTGATACTTGGGATTAACCTAATTATAAATGAGGCAACACACCATGAATCCCATTATCCCATTGTTTATTCTTGGCCACCATAATTTCTAATAGATATCAGGATACATTTTTTCAACCCAACATGTACTTCCCATTTTGAGTCATGAAATTCCCCCATCATCACCTCAATCATTCTTATCAGAAATTGGATACAACTATAGAAATGAAGAACCTCATCAATATCAAGGAACTAATGCATTGGTGTCTCCCCACAACAAATGTTTTCTCTCAAGGAAAACACACTATAGATTAAATAAATTACTGTTTTTTATTCATTTTCTATGTGATAGGACAATTTAGGTTTATGTTAGAGCTTCTCACCACTAAGACTCTTGAATATTCATATGAATAACCAAAAAATTTCCATTAATCGATACTCATCACTTGATTCCCAATCAACCTATGTGAGAACATTCATAACAAATGATTTGGAAATAACATTTCCCTTTCCAAAAGTAAATTCTAACTCAATGTCTAAATATTGGATGAACTTGTCCCACCTCTTAAATTAATAGTTTAGGACCCATTATGAAAATATGTACATTAAGATCATGTAATTTGTGTGGAAGAAAAATCTCATACCCAAAATATAGTTCTGATAAAATATCATGGTATGTAACACTATAGATAACTCGAGTTCATGGGTACGATAATTCTTCTCCGGTTCCCTAAACTGTGTGGATCCATGAAAAATAACCTGATCCTTCTACATCATAACTCCTTCGAGTGTGAATCCTAAAGTGTTTCATTTCATAATATACTCCTTACCCTGCTTAGGTAAGGTGAGGATTAGTGTTGAGGTTATCATTACCTTCAATTCCTAGAAGTACTTCTCACAATCATATGTCCTGAAAAACCACACACCATTCTCAGATAGACCATACATTAGAACATACAATTAGGATAAATCTTAGATAATAGACTACCAATACAATAAAGCTTTAAATATATCTTATTTTCATCATTAAATCCCTTGATACCATGGGTGTCTTCTTATATTTGTTCAATGAAACTCTATCCTCTGATATAACATATACCAAGGAGTGAGATTTTTTTATCTGGAAATTATATTTAGATATATTGAAATATTACTGATACTCTCTAAAGGTACTCAAGAGGATTTCATGATGTTGGAAATGATCATCTCTAGACTAGGAGTGAATTAATATTTCATTTATGAAAACCCTATCAAATTTATCAAAACATGGTTGGAAGATATGATTCATCAAGGAAATAAATATTATTGTTGTTTTAATCTGGCCAAACATGATTACCATGAACTCATAACCCTTACCTAATCATAAAGGAAGTATGGGTTATATTAGATAGTTCTACCCACTGTTAATGGTACCATAAACTCATGTAAACCATGGATAATATTCGACCACCTCATAGATGATCAGTCATATCATCTATACATTATAGGGGATACCGATTCTTGACTATAATGTTGTGTATCCTCCCATAATCCTCACATAAACACACGGTTCCATCTACCTTATTGGTTAATTCCATTATGGAACCCCATGGTGATGTTCTAGGAAGTATGAATCCCATATCTTCATGATAATACAATTTCCATTTCTTCTCTATAATCTCCATTGGTTCCATATAATATAGAAGGATAGAAATGGGTTTAGATCTTATAACAAACTCATGTGAAAACATGATACCCTGATATGGTGGTAATCCATTTAACTCTTGAGGAAGGACATAGTAAATGAATTCTACCATTAGAGGAAATATTTTCTACAACAACTCACCATCATCATGAATTAGACTTGTTACCTTTGCCTTGATCCAATCCAATTTGAACTAAATTGGTCTCACACAACATTTATGAAGATCCCATTCACCACACTAGATATGGATACCATATTATGGACAAATAATCATTTCCCTCATCTGATAAAAATTAATATTATCATGGTACAAAACTATCCAATATATTCCCCACATAAATTTGAATCCAACAGTTTTAGCACAAAAATCTCCCGTGGAAACTGAAAACCTCCAATTTTAAGAGTATAGTCATTAAAGTATCTAGTATCCCAATAATATTCATTGTATCTACTGGAATTAATTGTTCCAATAATTTAGGTTTGTGATCATTAATACTCTCCTAAAATTCAAACATATTATGATGAAGATGTGTTTCTATCAATGGTCAACAAACTCCCCAGAACACAAGGTTCACCAAACGATTATCATGGATGTACCAAGAGAAAAATGATAAACAATGTTAAAATGTCACTTTATTTTACGGATTAAACCAAAAATTAATCATATATTAACATATTAATTTTATTCATTCTTATCATTTATGACAAAAATTTTAAGAACAATTTAGGTAGGTGGGTATTCCTTATACAATAATACACCCTTAGAATGACCAATACATGATAACATATTACCCTATGTTCCTCTTATAATGCATGCATACATAGCTCGTGCCATATTGGACCATTCATAAAATCTAGTAAATCAATAAGATAACTGAAAAATTATATCACCTAATGTGAAATAAAATTAAAACCACAATAATCAAATCCCCAAGTATAATAATCACATCCCTATAAACTTGTGGTTCTTCCTACACACAGATTATCTATTCACTTGAATGAGTTAATTACTAATTCGTCACCCCTACTATTCTATTATATACCTTTATCAAACAGTAAATCAAAATAAAATACCTCCATTGATACCACTTCTCAATATCCCCAATCAGATTCTCCATCACCTGACTGAGATTGGTCTCCATGAGACCTTAAGTATCCTACCCCATATTCCAAAAATGGAAAAATAGAAGTGAGGGTCTAACAAATATTAGGGAGTAAATATACCCTCTGAAATGATATAAAAGTAAAAATGAATACAATAAATAATATAAATAAACATCAACTCTAAAAATTAGAATTAAAATTCCAAAACAAAGAAATACAATCAAACCATGAAATATCATGATAAATGTCATACAAAATGATATATAAGAAACCAATTGAAAGAAATATTCCATAAATAAAGACTTCATAAATTGGTCGTGAATCCCATACTTATCCCCAACTCAAATATCTATTCCTAACAAGTACAATATACCAATTAGGCACAGGGAACTATTCCCTTTCCCAAAAATGAATCCATAAATCCTACTCAGGTATTGAACGATGGCTCAAATAGGGTGTGAGTAAAACATAGTAGCCGACTAGCAACAACATGTAATGAATTATATTTTGGGTAATAATGTATGAAATATTACTTTATAAAACCATTAAGAACAATTTAAATATATAACATCAAAATAAACATGCCATACACTGAGCTTTATCTTAAGGCTTAGGGTCATTTATACCCACTTTAGCACAATGCCAAATGTCTCTATCCATATGCACCACCATGTTCAGGTGGACTCCCATGTCAAGGACCAATACTATATTCAGTTCATACCCTAATCATGGAATATTCACATGCCATGTGTGGATTACATATTTGAAGTATCAATGGACCCATTGGGAATTCCACGATAGGGCCACTTACATGCTCAGTTCAAATCAGAACCACTGAAAATTACCTTGCTAGTGATGATTTAAAATTCTAAATGTCAAAAAGGAAAAATACAATGCATACCAAAATAGAAAACATGAAAAACATGGAAACATATTTAATATTCGTTAATTTACTTCAATTACCATTTATCTCACTAATTTCTATTCCATGGAAATATTACTTTAATAAAATTACAAGTTTCATGCTGATTTACACATTCACATAATTATTATGACAACAAAATTTCATATACTAATTATTCCCAATAACCACTTGATATGTCAACCTAAGTCCATATTTCACCTTTTAGAACCATAGGGTTGAAAGGTTCACATTTTGTAATCCAATTATCTCCCCTTAATTATACAATTGAATTTCAAGGACACCTAGTTTAAAAATTCAAGTTGCAACCAAGGGGAAAGGATTGTATCACCTCTAGGGTGGGTTGGAGACTAGGTTCTTATTATCTAATGGAGTGTATGGGATCTATGGAAGGTCCATTCATGGGGATTCAATTCAAACAAGTGAATTATAATTAGAACAATTTATGCAAATGGTGTGATAGTGCATTCTCACGTATTCCACAAACTGAAAATGTTGACATTGGGGAGGTATTTTATACCACCTAACTCATTATATGATATAATGGTAACCATAAAATAATCATTTAGGTAAACACATAAAACCAAAATTCATGAGTAAAAGTGATGTACTATTGTTGTTAGGTGAGGAAGAAGAATATCTAGAAAAAAAATGAGATGAAAAACAACAATTATAAGAAATACTTACTAATTTAAGAGTTATTGATTGAACCATGTATTAAGGAACCAAGATAAGTTGTTATAGGAAAATTTAAATGATTGGGGAACCCTTATATATTGATAAATATGAACTAGGGTCAATGGATTTTAATTAAAGAGTAAAACAAGGGTTTCGTGAGGCAAATATACAAATTTTCCCCTAAATTTATTGACCCAGCTCATCTCTACCAACTATCTGATGGTGCCAGCCAGGAAGGATGCACCCGTGGAAACCCCACCAGCTGGCTAGTGAGATTCCTATAGGAATCCTATTTCATCAAGATGACATCTTCTAGCCGATGTTATTCCTATAGATTTACCAGGTTAGAACCATATCCATCAGCTAGCCAGTGGCACTGCAAAAATTACCTTGTAATATACTACCACAATCACTTTCTATGTCACCTACTTCGAGCCCCCAAACACCACAAAATCACCAAATGTTTTTGGAGTGTACGACCCGCAACCATAATTTAAAATAATTCAATAGAAAAATTAAAGGGAAAATTACTTGGAATAATGTTAGGGTCTTATTGTGTTAGATTATGATTGGTGGGTGTTGGTATTAAATGTTTTTGTCCATGCTATTATTAAATTAAAGGAGGTAGAATACACGAGTTAGATAGAATACTTGAAGTCTGATCTTTGGGAAAAAAAAATTTTCAACATAAAATCATGTTAAATCATTTTTATACGATATTTTTGTTTAAATAGAGGAAATTATAGATTTCCAAACTATATCTACAAATTCTAATTTAGAATCATCTTTTTACTAAGAGATACATGTTTCGAATCCCTGCGTATATATTATAACATTCATAGTCATAAATAATTTCGTGAATTATATAGATCATCATGTTATGCAGCGAAGATATATATTAGTAGGGGAACAAGATATTTTTTATTCAACTAATATTATGCCATGTCATACAGAGAAGGTGTCCAAATTTTGATATATAATGACTCTTTGTTTACTTCATATATCTAGCCTTCTTATTCAATTGAAATATGTGGTATATGTAATTTTGTTAATTTTATTTACTTTTTATTTCATATTACTTGTAATTTTTTCCTAAATTTATCTTATAGACGAGTATCTAAAATCGAAATTTTTATTTAAAGATAGTCCAATGTTTTAGGAAATTTGACATTTAAATTCATTTTTTCTATTACGCTAAAATATTTACACAAAATTAAATTTTGTTGGCATTGTAATTTTATTTTTCCATCATCTATGACATATGTGGGAGGTACAACGATTAAAGTTATTAAAAAAATACATAAATAATATTGTTTTTGGTTATGATATTTCTATAACCGTGTTGCTGTTATTTTCCATGTAGAAAAATTTGAGTTTCAATTTGAGTTTCTCTAAATTAATATAACATAAATTTAATTAATTTATGACATAACTTATTAAGAATCTATGAACTATTTACATTTAAAATAAGAGAACATACATTTATTATTTTATGGATTTAAAATACATTTCCAATATAGTTTTACATATGAATAAGAATTTTAGAGATAACTATATATCTAAAAGGCTGACAAATACAAAGATTAATTGTTGATTTTCTCCATTAAATAATAGAGAAGAAGACTTATATATGTATGAACTATTATTCATTATAACCTCATTAATTATGTGCTCTATATATTTTATGGTACATTGGATGTTATGGATATTCTTCCTAATATAATTCATGAAATATTTGTTATTCATTTTAATAGGATATATCCATAAAATTTGATAATAATTTTTGACAACATAAATATTATTAAATTTTATTATTTTTTTAATATAATTTTTTTATATGTTTTGTTAATTAATATTTGAAAATACAATAAATCAAGCCAAAATCTTAATATGGATCACTTTTTTTTGAAATATTTTACTAGGTTAACTTTTCAATAAAGAATCCATGTAAAATAAAATCCGTAAAAGTGAAAGAATATAACTTCGATACTAGTTACAACTTTTTTTATAATATAGAAATTGTGTTTATTATTTTCAATGTTTTTTTTAATAACTGAAATTTAATTTTAAAACATGAAGTGTTAAATGTGGGTATTATGCTTTAGGATTTATTTATGAGATTATAACAACCAAAATGATACCATATTTTCAAAAGTTTATAGTTCCATTATAACTATAATGTTTTAAACCAACATATTATATTGTAAAATTTAGAAAAATATTGTTTTCATTGATATTTAATTATGCTTTAATATATGTGGAAAATATCATACAGGGACATTGAGGTTTATTTTCATAATATTTTGTGATTTTTATATGCACATATAAAATTTTCATGTGTGTATATTTTTCATTTGTTATATGATGATATATTATTGTTTTTATTGAGTTTTATTATATTGTTTACTGTTGGAATTCAAGTTATAGGTGTTGGGTTTTATTATTTATTTATATTATTTAAAAAAATAATTAAGATTCAACATTAGTTTTCAATAAAAAATGAAAATTAAATTCCCATTATATTGATATTTTATTGGGATTTTCAGTATTGGTTTTAAAAAACAACATTAAATGATTCCATAACCTTGGTTTTTATAAAAACTAGCATTGACATTCCTTAAAAAAGTACATTTATTAGGGAATTTAATGTTAGTTTTTATAGTAATCGATGATGATGATTTTTTTAAGATAATCGTTTAATATCCATCGTTAAAAATATTATTCTAATGTCATAAATATTCATATTTTTTAAACTAATGTAAAATTTTATATACTATTCATGTGTCATTATTTCGTAGTTATTGTTTTGATGGATTTTGTAACACCTCAAAGTTGTGAAATATTAATTTTTCAAATGAATTTAATCTTCTCTTTATTTTGTGTTACATGAAATATAGTGTTTATCGAGCATTACATGAAACACTACGTTTATATTTCATTATATGAAACACTATTTTTCGCTTGTGTTACACATAACACTAAGTTAAAATGAAATGTGTCATATTATTGAAATATTATTATTTAATATGATATTTATCACCTAGATTTTAGAATTATGGTTATGAATATGATCATGTAAATTATGAAAATATATTATTTACACATGTATATATAATTAATTCATCAGTGGATAATTAATTAGAATAGAAAATAAAAACCTTTTGAAAATTAAATAAATTATATTCTGAAAAACTATTTTTATTCATATAAACATGTTTTACCTAAATAAATTAAACGAATAAATTTTGGTGAATGATTTTATTTAAATTTAATTATTTTATATTATGTAAAAAATATATTTATAATATAATTTTATATATGAGGGATAAGTATAAATCCAATTTTACCCATGAAAATGTATTTGAAAAAATTGTTTCTTTGCCTTTGCTAGACATTTTTAAAAATTTATTTTTATCACTTTTAAAAAATTAATTTAAAGAAATAAAATTCATTTTTGAAATTGGAATATAATAATAATATTAAAGTTATTTTTTGTGAATTTTCTAGAAACTTTAATTTTTTGATTAATAAGGAAAAATAAAATATTTTAATTGAAAATTGCATTTTTGATTAATTTATTTATAAAGTGAAATTATATTTTATATTATTTTCAATGTTAAATTATTTTAATTATACATTAAATAATTCATTTTATTTAATTGTAAAAAATTTCATATTTAATTATGATATAAATACATTGCAATATTTTGATCTTTTTAAAAACTTGTTTCCTCCTCGTGTCTATGGGATTAATTTTATATTAAAATTTTTACTTATATGAATGGAATTTTGAATAACTCATTCTATATTTGTAATGATAATATTTTTTATCTAATAAGGTAAAATTAACATTTTACCAAAATTTATTATAAATGCAGTAAAAATGAAATATTAGAGCTTCGGTAAAAATGGCTTTACTCTATGGTTAAAATAATAATAAAAGGGTAAATATTACATATAAATATTCAAAAAAACTATTTAATGAACATATTTTTATCAATAATCTTATAAGGTTCTATAATAAATCATGTTAGACCACTGTGACATATATGAAGTGTGGGATCACACAATTATTTTTAAAAATAAGAAGTGTGGCTTCTCCCCCACATATAAAAGGCCACCCCCTCTAATCCTCCATCACAATATAAATCCTTTTTGGTTAGGAAAATTACTGAAAAAATCAATTCATAAATTTAATACTCTTATCTTATAAGCCTTATTTTGAATATAAATTCAACCAAGTAATACCTTTAGAAAAAAAACTAACGAGGATATATTGAAAAGAGTTAATGTTCATCAATGAACATTATTGTTTTATTTATTTCTCCACCTCTATAAATGATAATTATAAAATTTTTATATAATTAAATCTTCCATTTCTATGTTATTAGATATTTTTATGTTAATTTCATTATGTAAAACCATATGAACACCCATCAAAAGGGCTACGAAATCATAATTCATGTGTACAGAGGACTACTATATCCAAAACTGATGTCATTTGTGTTTCCATTACAAAATCTCATGGTTAGGTTTGATGATGCATTTAAAGTATATATATTATATTCATAACATAGATATTAATATTGGAAAATATATTATATATATATTTTACTTATATTCCATAAAGGATAAGATAATGTCGCTTTTGTGTGTGACAGGTAATACGGATATTTGTTTTTAATATACAAGAAATATGTATGATATTAACGACATATTTATAATTATGACATATTAATATAGGTTTTCAATAAATACATTTTTACTCCCTAAAAGATGATAACATTGTTTTTGAATGTATGGATTATTGCCTTCACGAAGTGATACAACACTATCTACTATTAATCACACTAAATGGATGATATGTATAAGAAATAAATTTTTTTTATGTTAATATTATAATTATTTAATGATAATTTATTATATACCTTCTTTCTACAATGATCGTTGATGAAATGGAAACGTTAAACATGCATACATACAACTGACCATCTCTATGATTGTAACGTAGTTCATTTATCAAAACCATATTTCAGGATTAGTATTAAAAGAACAAATGATACATAAATATGATAATTATATTTTGATTATTATTTTAGAGGATATAGAACCAAGATCCAAGTATGGGGACAAGAAATAAAAAATCAAAATATATATAAAAAACAAAGCGATTATTAACCAAAATGTAAATTTAACCAGGACATTCTATTTAATGGGTAGTGAGATTTCATAATAAAATCATATATTCTATGATATATATAAATATTTTCCTATAATATATATATAATAAATTTATATTTTTTATATTGAAGGTTTAAATGTGTACAATGGAGGTCAATACTTAAGGTAATAGATTTCTATCTCTCTTTTATTTTCCTGCGAGACACATGCCATATTGGAGATATAATTCTTTTATTTGGTGTATATACTTACCATGAATATATTATATGAATACTTGCCTTAATTTGTTTTGATTTAAATATCCATTTGGGTATCTATATTTTATGTCGCTTATTTTTAAAAATTTAGAAAATTGGTATGCTATTTTTGGATCAATGTTTATTCTTTCATTAGTATATATATTACGAACTTATATTCATAATGAGGTGTACATATAACACCATTACCATGTAATATCATTACCTGTTTATCCTCATGATATTTATAGTTTTATTTAATTTTAATCGTTCATGTCCTTTAGGTTTCAATGTTTCCAAAGTGTGAATATTTTTTGACATAATCTCATTGTTTATCAGGTTTTTTTATGGTTATGATTATAATGATAACATGTTGTGATCCATATCTTAATGAACTCATGAATTTTATTGTATTTTTTTATTAAATATATTATCAGGAAATATAACGATTTTCCCACATTTTGGTACATATGAAAACTGACAAAATATATTTAAGAAAATATGACTTTATTCATCTCTTTGGTCGAAAACCTTTTTTCCTCTAAGACCATTTTTTCTAAATTTTTTTGAGAAATGTTCATAAATATGTTTAAATGATTTATTTATGAAATTTTTACTAATTTTGTATTTATTAAAATTTTTATATGAATATTTTTGTTTTCTTTCAAACAATGCCCATTTTTATTTTACCAAATATGTGAAATGAATCGTTTTTTACATGCACGACATGAATAAAATTTCACCATATCATGATCTCAAAAATGAATCAAGATTACCATAAACGTTTTAAATGTTATTTTAGAAGAATATTTTTCCTTACTGTTTTGGAATTTTTTTGACTTTAAATAAATTATTTTAAAGTAAAAAAGGGATTTCAATTTTTTTTTAAAAAACAATTTTCAAAATTGAAAGGATATTTTCATCAATAAATAGTTTAAATGATAAATAAAAATCTTTTTTGATATATAGTTACATATTTTTATATATTTTACCATATTATAAGAATATGAACCAAGTATACCACTCCTATTCTTTCCATAAATGGTTTTGGTTTGTGATTAAAATATATTCATGAAACTCATTTCTCTTCCACAAATATACTATTATAAATATATTATGACAGTTTCTTATTTTCACATGTTATTCAATAATGTAATGATAAAATTATTATGAATAATGCCTCTTTTATATAGTATATGATATAATTAAAAGTTAAGGAGACCCTTTTCATTTTATGGGTTATGAGATGATGAATATTTTGTGATCTTATAGAAAATAAATACATGATTTGATTTGAACATTGGGTATTAGTTTTGAATTTAGAAGATTTGTGTATCATATGAAGGTTTAGTCATTTGGCTAATTATATTACCACATGATAACCCTTTTTTGGTTAATTTCTACATAAAGTAGAAATAAATCACTATCTCCTTTATGGTTATGCGGTTTTTAATATTTTATTTTTGTGCTTCAAGCATAAGAATGTTCATTTTGAGTACTCATGATCTGGAAAAAAGATGATATTAGGGTGGAAATTGGTTAATGGATCAACTTTTATTTTTCAACTAAGTATATCTCATCATGTTTTCTATCAATATAGTCTAATATTCCTTCATTTTGATGAAAATTATCTTCAAATAAAATGTATTTGTATTAACATAATTTCTGATGATATCAAAGAACATTTCCACACCAACTCAGTTTTTGGTTTTGTTTTTACTGACTTACTCTTGAACACATCCTCTATAAATCCTTATTAGTCCATGGTATTTGGTTTTCCCTTCTAAATCCATATTATATTTTACCAGCAATGTTATCCTTATATTGAATCCTAGTTATGCATTACTTTATGTGACTGCTATGTTTTTCACTTTACAGTTTTAAGGGTTATATTATTTAGTAATTATCGAAAAGTTTTTTTCAATAAAAGAATCTTAAAAATGATAATATTTTTATAACCAAGAAGAATTTCGAGATAGAAATTAATTTCAATGGGTTTGGATGTAACATCTTGAGATTTTATGAAATATCTTCATTCAAATTAATTAAAATCATTTGTATCTTGAATTGAACGCAATGCACAATTTAATCTAAATTTTATAAAACATTGTGTTTATCTGAAATTTCACATAACATATAGTTTCATTAATAACTATCGATACACATAAGGTCAGGTCATTCCAAAAAACAATATATTATGAAGATTATTATTTAACATTATAGTTATCATATATCCATTGGAATGGTGGGAATTAATAAGATTAACTAAATTACTAAAATATGGTTTAATAAAGTTTATAAAATTAGTTTATTTGTTACCAATTAATTAGAAATTAAAATAAAAACCATTTTAATATAAAGGAAATGTTTTCATAAAAAATATTTTTATTCTCATAAAGGCATTTTACCATAATAAAATAAATTAATTACTATTATAAAATAGTATTTTTGAAATCAATATATTATATATTCAATAAAATATTTTTATATTTTTCTAATATATTTTATATACATAAGATAATAACAAATCAAATTTTGACACATAAAATGATGTATTTTTCTTAAGGTAGATTTTTCACCTTATAAAGGTGAATCTATTTTAAAACTAAATTTTAACAAATTTATAATTTTTTTGTATAAATAAAATTCATTTTTTCAATAAAAATATCAAAATTTCCATAGGGTGAATTTTTTGTATATTTAGAAAATATTTAATCAGTGAATAGTGAAAAATGCCATTTTTTGTAAAAATAGTAATTCATTTTATTAAATTAATCAATTTAAGAGATCTAATATGTTTTTAATATGTTATAATTAAACATATGTATTATTTATTTATATTTAATGTAATTAATTCATTTTTCATCAACTTTATATTAGTTTTTAATAAAAGTGTGTTTAACTGTTTAAATACATGTTTTTCTAAAAACTGTCATGAAATGCATAATGTTCACCCATATAATTAATTAATATAATCCCTAATAGTGATTTTTTTAATGAAATATATATAATAGATATCCTTATATTTTTTTCATTCAATAATTATTATTTTTCATAGACTTAAAATAGAATCATATTTCTTTAAAACAATACTCGTTTTAAAAACTAATGGTGTCGTCACAATTGTGGGATAAACATAAAATTAAATTTTACCACTTCGGTGAATGGAATTTGAAAAATTTATTCAATATTTATAATAATAATAATAATAATTTATAATATATAATAAGGTGAACATAATTTTATTGAAAATAATTACTTTTCAAACAAGTTAAATTAAATTAACACAATTAAGGTAAAAACAGAGTTTTGCGCATTACATTCATTTGTATTAAAATTTATTTTTAAAACAATTATTTTATTTAATTAATAGGAATTTAAATTTATATTTTTTTTAAATTGTCAAATAAATCTATATTTATTTATAATAATAAAGTATAAATTAACTTTGTAAGTAAAAAGACTATGGGGAAAACTTATTATTGAGAGAGGTTATTTGCGATGAGGAAATCAACTCGTCGTAAATAATTAGTAATTTGTGGCGGAATGTGTGGTCCTGTTGCAAAAGGTTATGCTTGGTTTGGCATGGTTTGCACGTCAAACCGCAGAAAAGGGTATTTGCAACAGGGAGGCATCTCCCGTCGCAAATACTGGGAGTTAGTACATACTATTTGTGAAGAGGGAATTCCCCCATAGCTAATAGTGTGTCCGCCGGAGGGTATTTGGGATGTGACTCGTGGAAAATACCGAGCGGCAGAAAATACTATTAGCGATGGGATGTTGTCCTGTCGCCAAAAAGTGTGACCAACGGTCCCTTTTTGCGATGGGTCCGGTCGTAAATACCATTTTAACAGCCGACAATAATTAATGCATCCATAAGTATTTGCGACTGGATACCCAACACAAATATTCCTATCATGAATAATCTAACCTATATATAACCCCATCAATTTTTTCATCATTACCCTCAATTCCTAATTTTTCCTCTCTTTAAACTCTAATTTCATAGTGAATTTTTTTTTGAGTTAGTTTTTTTTAAAAGAAGTTTTCAAGCCGTCTACAGTTATAAGAAATCATGTTTAAAGGTATTTTTTGTTTTTTATTTAATTTAGTATTTATTTTATTTTTTCATATTAATTTTAATTGTTGTTGATTAAATGTAATAAAATTAGATTTAATTTTTTTTTCATCAGTATTGATTTGTTATAAAAAATAGAAATTATTAGAACTAATTATTAGTAATTAGTAATAATTAATAATTATTAATGATAATTAGTAATTCTTATAAATAATTAGACGTAATTAGTAAATAATAGCTGTAATTTGCAGTAATTAATAGTAATTAATGCTAATAAGTAATAATTAGGAAAAAATAGTAATAATTCGGGAAAAAAGGTAATAATTAGATAAAATTGTAATATATATTTACAATTAGTAATAAATATTTGCAATTTGTAATAAATACTAATAATTAGTAATAATTATTAATAATTAGTAATATATACTAATAATTTGTAAAAGGTAATAAATAGTAATAAATAGTAATAATTTTTAATAATTAGTTTTAATTAGTAATAATTAGTAGTTAATATTAATAATTAGTAATAATTAGTAATTAATAGTAATAACTAGTAATAAATAGTAATAAATAGTAATAAATTGTAATAAATAGCAATAATTAGCAATAATTAGCAATAATTATCAATAATTAGTAATAATTAGAAATAAATAGTAATAAATAGTAATAATTAGTAATAAATAGTTATAATTAGTAATAAATATAACTAAACTGTACGAAATAGTAATAAATAAGATTTAATTGAAATAAATTGTAATAATTAGTAATAATTACTAATATTTAGTATTAACAAGTAATAAATAGTAATAAATAGTAATAATTAGTAATAATTAGTAATAATTAGTAATAATTAGTAATAATTAGTAATAATTAGTAATAATTAGTAATAATTAGTAATAATTAGTAATAATTAGTGATAACTAGTAAAAATAGTAATAATTATTAATACTACGTAATAATTAGTAATAATTCGAAACAATTAGCATCAATTAGTAATAATTATTAATTATGAGTAAAAACTAGTAATAATTGATAATAATTAGTAATAATTATTAATATTGTCTAACCCACCATCCAAAATGGTTAAATATTATAATGCATATGTGTTTGAATGGTTTTTTAATTCATACACATGAATATGGGGAATCAAAAAGAAAAATGAATAGTAGATTTTTCTTGACAGGATCGCATCATAGAGAAACTAAAGTTTAATTTTAAGTCATGATGGATGAAATTATTGAAATATTGTATATAGGGAAAAATCACATAACGATGTTTAAATTTTAATGGTTTGATATTGAGGGAGGCTTGTGTGTTCATTTAATTCAAGGAATCATTGATATTAAATATAAATATATTATTATATTAAATGAAACAATTTTACTAGATCAATGGGAACATAAAATATATTACGCTAATTAATGTTCTACTTCAAGAGACTTGAGTGATTGGTGGAGCCTAATAAAAATGAAATCTCAAGAAAATCAGTTTAGTCAATCTGAATTTGGTTCCGCTGAAGTATAACGAATTGGATTTTTTTAAGAGACTACTCAAAATCCATATTTTTCTTATAGAAACATGAATATCGATGAAGACACACCACAATTAAGGTTCAATGGTGACAATGATGCTAATGATGTTGCAAATGAATTAGAAATGGAAAGAGATGATTAAACTGAAACTCATATGGAAATTAATGATGTCGAGGATGAATATGAAGACATTGACAGTGTCAGATATGAAGATGATGATGAAGGTGAACATTGACATAGTGAAATGATGGTTATAATCATATTTAATATATATATATATATATGTAATAGTTATTTTCAACTATCAGCTAACAATAATTATTTTGTGTTCCAGGAGCACCATCATCTACTTTGTTTGTTGTAGGAGGATGAGCTACATTTGGATGAGGAGGATTTGGGATAATATAACCCTCATTATACTAGTAGTTCAGGGGGTACACAGAGGGGGCATGATCTTGCACAACTGATGATTCAGGACCTTATCCCCATATGACATCCACATCTTGGCTTCGATCCATGCACATAGAGGTATGGAAACCTGTGTATTTTAGTATTCTATCATATATTTATTTATATACTGATTGCTTGATATTTTTTTTTCACAGTTTTCCACATGTTATTGTTGGAAATGGGAGTTTTATCTTACACAATTATTTTTCTCATCCATGGATGACATGAAAATAGATTCCAATCGATTTGTAGATCGGAATGTTCAATCATTGGCTGGTATGTAAATAAATAATATTTATTTTGAAATTTTTTTCCATAATAACATTATATTATAAATTATTTTTAGGGTTTATGCTATCCCATCGATGATAGCATGCATGTCACTATCCACGTGGCATGGTAGGAGCCTATGTGTGACTGTTTCTGTCAGTTATTGCACAATTTGAGAAGGAAGACCATTAAGAAAGCAAGAGTGATAGTACATGATGATTCATGTAGAGACCACGTACCAGAGTAAATTTTATCTCATGTTTGGGATGGATTATGTCCACACTAGTTGAGTCATGTATTTCAGAGAAGATCTTCATTGGGTTGGTAGAACTGGGGGGGGAAGGATGCGACACATCGAGATAGTAGTCATACATTCAATACACATAGAGAAAATCTCGTAAGTATCATTTCTAAATATTTTATATAACATTACATATAAAAACATTATTTTATATTCCTAAAGGATTTCTAACAACCCAATATTATGAAGTATGAAGTTTATTATTGGATGTATAGTGATCCAGCCACTGGATTGACTAGTGGTGATCACCAGCATTATATTGTGGTCAGCATTATTTCGTTTTCTATTTGTAAATTAATAGCATATAATATTTTCACTATTTTAATTTAAAATTGGAACTGAAGGAGTCATATGAGGTTGCGACCTTTTAGGCACAGGTTGAGAGTCAGGCTGAGATGGCTGAGCAGACTAGTGCCCACCATTTTGCTGAGGCGTCATGGATGCACGCGACCCAGTATTCCTTTGAGAAGGGATATTTAGTTAGTAATGACTCTCGTTTATCTCATGGAATTGTTATGGAACTACTATGATGTTGGTTTCCTTCTCGAGATGAGCTCGTGGAGAGGCATCATCTTCTAGCACACAATATCAAAAGAAGTTGTGAGCTGAGAATGAGATTATAGAGATTTTGTAGAAGCATAAGGAAGAGATTCATCAGTAGTAGTAGCATTAGCAGCAGTACGAGGAGAATATGCATTGATGGAAGTAGTAGTAACAGTATGATGAGAATATTTTTCGAGGGCGGCAGCAGTGACATGAGCAGATGGAGTACATGTGTTGTCTGACTCATATTTTAGGGATGGAGTTTCTTCCACCATCTCCTCTAGATCCTCCCCCTCCTCTAGAAGTCAATCCCACAAGTTTTATTTTTGGTTATGTTAAAAACATTTGAATTCAAAATTTATAGTAACCTGAACTACTTACAATTTTTTTCTTTTATATTATTGAAAATATTTCATAATTTAATTTTTTTTAATATTTTAATATTTTTTTATTTATTATTAGTATTAATATTTTTAATATATTTTAAAAATAATTATAATAATATTTTATGATTATGTTTATATATTTTTTGAATATTGATAATTTTAATATATATATATTTATTAATAATATTAAAATTATTTTTTCAATAATCTCAATTTTATTAAATATATATTATTTATTTTATTCTGTATTTGCAATGGGACATTTTGCGACAGGGCCACGTCACAAATAGTTTATATTTATATATATATATATATTTATTTATTTTAAAAGTATTTGTGATTGTAAAAGGGCCCGTCACAAATACTTTTTTGGGATGAGCCCATCGCAAAAGGTTTCGGTATATATAATATATATAAATGAATATCTATTTACGATGAAAATTATATATATATATATATATATATTATTTATATAATCGAAGATGTATTTATGACGATCCCATCGCAAAAAATACTATTTGTGACACAATTTTCTACAATGATCTATTTACAATGGGACCCCATCATAAAAGCTCATTTGTTATGGGATCCCTTCACAAATATCCCGTTGTAAATGCCTCAAATTCCACTACTTAATGATTCAAATTAACATGGTAAAAACTATAAATATAAAATTGACTAAACATAAATAGTAAGGAATAATAAGGAAAAATGTATTCATTTTTCGTGATATAGGTATTTATTGTCCAAATAATAAAAAAAATTGATTATTTATAAATTTTTGAGGTATATGAGGTAAATTATACAATCCAATATTGTTTCATTTTTTTCATTTATAAGAATACCCATCCTCCTCCATTATAAAAGGGTATTTACTCTCTCCACGTCTTTAAAACATTCCATACTTTTTGATCATCCAAAACCTAAAAAACTATATTATCCTCTACCATAAAATAGTCTTATAATCATTACATTGGTAATAAGGCTAACTAAGAATGTCCTTTTTTCGAAACCAAAAGTAGTAACAAGAAGAAGAGGTAACATTCATAAACATGGGGTTTTTTTATTTCTTTATCAAAACAATTTATTTTATTAAATGAAATAATAATATAATAAATTAAGTATAATAAATCTAATTAGATGTTGTTCTTATGAGGTTTGAACCTACACCCCCACACACTTCCATCATATGGTCTGAAAAATCATTATTCATGTGTATAGTTGACTATCGACTCTTGAAATAGTGTCATTCGTTTTTCTAATAACACATCTCAAGGATGGGTACAATGATGGAAAAACAATTTATATATTATTTTCATGATTTTAATTATGTTATTATACTTATTAAATTATTATATAACACCTATCTTTTTTATTTCCATTTATTGGGAATATAATAATGTCATTCGTGTGTTTGAGAGACTACCACCTGGCGAAATGATGTGATTTGTTCACGCCTTACGTGGAATGTAGATAGAAATGGTTTAATAAACATGTGTAATGTCTATGACATAAAATAAATATGTAATTATAATATATATATATATATATATATATTAATTTTCATTCTTTTAATATGACAAGAAAATATAAACAACTTTCATGCGTACCTACAACCTACTATCTCTATGAACGGTGTTTTTCATTTCATATCACTAAACATTATGGATTACAATAAATAAATACAAAAAAAATTTATATGATATATATATCTTGGTTTAAATTTTGGATATTATGAAACAGTCATTGAATTAAGAGCACCAAAAATACAACGTCAAAACACAAACTAAAAACAAAGCATATGTTACCTGAAATATAACTTTAACATGGAAATTTTGATAAACAGGTAATAAATGGTCATAATAAAATAATATATGAAATTAAAAAAATTAATTTGGTTCATTAATAAGATAATAACAGACATAAATAATCTATAGTGTACTTTAAATCATGTTTGACCAAAATAAAGAATGAGGTAAGGGTTTTTCTCACATCACTTTTATTTCTGTGAGATATATGCCATATTCACAACTTATTTTGGTTGTGTGGTGTATAAAATGTCAATGAATTTATTTTATGGTTATTATAATTGAATTTATGGTGATTTACATATTAATTTGGGATATCTATTTCATTGGGATTATGGTTTCAAAAGTTTCTGAAGTGGTAATGGATTTTATTTATAATTTTCTTTCATGACGACTTATGTTGTGTTTTATTGTGATCTTATTTCATGAGGAGTTTACAAAACCCCATTGATGTGTAATATCTTTAATTTATTCATTATAGTGGTATTTTAGGTTTAATTTAATTTAATCCTTTTATTGGTATTACAATTCAATGTGACCAAAGTATTAAGAGTTTCATGTTTTAATCTCATTATTTATCAGGATTGTCTATGATTAAGTATCTAACATTGAAATTTTATAATCTAACTTCAAATAAATATAATTAAATTTTTTCCTCTGTTTAGTAAATTATAATAGTTTTTTTTCAATTAATTTTACTCTCTTTTTATAATAAAAAATCCAAAATAATTTATTTAAAATAAAATTTGTGCTCGAAAAGTCTTTTATTCCAGAAGAATTTTTTTCACATTTTTCAAATTTTTTTAAAATATAAAATGATATTTATCTCAACAAATGATTTAAATTATTTATAAAACTTATTTTATATGTTTTTTATGTTATTTAAAAAATATATTTTCAAAATGTTTTATGTTTAAAAATGTGAATTTCAAAATTAAAAGGGTTTTTCTTCAAAAATGTTTCTAATGGTATTTTAATAATATACCATTCATCAAAATCAAAAACCCTTGTTTTTATTTATTTTCAAATGGGTATATTTTTTAATGATTGAAATATAAATATTTCTTAATATGGATTAATATTGTTTTAAATATATTGTTTTAGAACTAGTTTCTTTTCTACGAGTAAACCATGTTTCGATGATGTTTTTATGGTACCCATTTATTTTCAATGGGATATCAGGTTTCAAAGAGATTATTATTTAACTCATTTATTTTCCACAGGTTTATTAGATTACAATGTGATTAATATGGCACCCATTTTTTCAATGGGTTTATCATGTTATAAATGGAATTAGGATTTTTTCTTCGAATTTTATTCATATTTTGGTTCATGGAAATCTTCTATAATGCGGTGACACAGAGAGCCTTGGGTGAGGCCATTAAAACTTAGATTATGGAGTGGACTAAATAAATATAGGTTCTCTTATTACAACAAAGATTATTGGGTGCCCCATATTGCACTGGGTGAGCCCATTACAAATTTGATGATGGGGTGGACTACATAGCACTGGATGATCACATTATAGCTTAAATGATGGGCATGCCTAGAGTGTTCTTAAATGAATTGGGTAATGAATATAATGAATTTTAGAAATATAGTTATTTCAATTAAAATTATTTTAAATGGTTTGTATGAATGAAATTCTCTAAGATACAGAAAATAATTTTAATTTATTTTTCTAGGTTTATCATGTTTCTATTAATTAAGATTGATATCACATGGATAATGACTATTGACTCTAATAACTATTGACTCTACCATGTTTTCATTGTTAATGATATAGTTATATATGGGAAAGAGTATATTTATGACTGTAATATGAAATCTGATTATTTATTAACACATTTATTCACTCTTATTCGCATTCATAAAATTCAATCGTCAACGCTTTTGTTTACCCTTATGCAGAATTTGAGATCACCCTTCCTATATTTTATTGTACATAGTTTATAAATAATGAGGCTGAATGATTTATGTATAAAAAATATTTTAAAATTATTATGCTGATGACCGAATGTGAAATAAGAAAAGATGGGTATTATGGTAGATGATGTTATTTTCTATGGATGAGTTTGTTATGAGTCCCAGATGATATGAGTTGGCATAATTCTCAAAAACATTAAACCAAAAAGGTTATAAGGTTTTATGTGATCAATGTTTTCCTTTTAATGTTGTAATTGGTACCAATGTATAAAATTTAATGTTTATGATTTGTTCCCAAGATCCAAGAGTGCGGGTTATGGGATGTTATACACACCATACATAGGATGTCTGATTGGTACTCGAATAGAGTTTATGTTTATAGGGAAAGATATGGGAAAGAGTATTATGTTATATTTATGGGTTGTGACTCATGATGTGACATAGCTGATGGAACATGTCAGGATGTTGGGACCTGCATAATATTTGTTATACTATCTTTATTTTTGGTTTTCTTTTGACATATGAAACATTTATTGATTTACATATTTACTGTTTGTTTTATGTTCATTTTTCTTATTTTGGGATTCATTAGGTGAGGCCTGGTTTTTATATTGATTATTGATGATTATTGGTTATTATATTATATCGGTTATATTTCATATTGATTTATATTTTGATTATTGAAATAAATGGAATATTCTATTTACATTACATATTATAACCTCAATTCTAGTAAGTAGACTTTGGTGTATGGGGAGGCACACTTGGGGACATGTGGTGAACCACTTCGGGGCACCAGTATATAGAACCTAAGTTTGGGTGTCAGAGATAATGTGGATTCCCAGAAATTACATCCCTATTGGGATAATACAAGTGGGTTTATCTCTAGAATAGAGGTAAATAAGGGTAATAACTCTTAAAAGAGAGCATTAAGATAGGCTCAAACGTCACTTTGTGCACGATAATGAGAATCACTACACACTTGGATTGAAACACCCAAAGGATATACTTTCTAAATTCACAAACACTTTATATAAAATCATTAATGATTTAAATAGATTATGACTATGGATAATCTAGGAGAAATATAATGTCTCATAGATTATAAAGAATGTTTAATTATTTAAAAATCCTATAAGTTATATTTTTTCAAGATTATTTTTTAGTTTTCACTATTATTAGTGTTTCTCAAACTACAGTTTTTGGTTTTTTTCAATGGAGGGAACATGAAAGAACTGAGTTAACATTGGATGTGACAATAAATTTTTTTATGAGTATAAAAATGGGATGCCGATTACAGTGATGGAAATTATGATTATGACTAATAATTTTCCACAAATCATGATTATTAATATATTCCTTATCCAACACCTATACACACAAAATAAGAGAATGAAATAATTTTATAATAGTTTGGGTAGTGGTTAACATAGAGGATAGAATATTTAGTTTTCTATGTGTTGATAATGTGGGAGTAAAACCCAATAGGATACCATAGAGTAATAGAAAAAAGTCTTTACTATGGAAAACAATGACACAAAACAAGTTACTACTCTAGGAAGATGAAATGTTTGGATAATGAAATGGATGAGAATAATTGTATCCTAATGATATCATCAACCATTAAATTTTATAAAAGTGTAATTAATAGGTATTAGGTAAATCAATGACCTAATGTCTTATCACATTAATAAATTACGAAAGTTGAAAGTGTAATGGTAATATTTTTGATGATAAAGTGACTATAAATGTCATATGAAATGAAAGAGGTATTATGGAATAAAATGATAAATAATAGTTAATAATTTGATTAAGAAGTGTGGCGAATGATGTATTTATATATTTTAAATCAATTATTATGTTATATAAGTCATAAAATATAAGTATTATTTAGTATAATTTTTCCATAATTATATTAGTGAATATCTTGAATGTTGTTGATAGTCAGGGAAATTGATCTAATATAAAGGTATGCTTTTGAAGATAACTCTTAATATGTTTAGATTAGTGAGAAAATTATATCAGAATAAATAGATGATTTATTTAGATAAATTAAATTTTATTATTTTGATTTCCATAAAATTGCATAATGATTTGTTGACAAAGTGTTTTAGGTTATCATTAAGGGAGTTTGCAATATTTTTGGATTTACGTAATATATCCAATAATCTATGTATGATTTAAGAAATAATAAAGAATGTATTTTTTAAATATAGTTATTTTGTAATTAAGAGAATACTTTATAGAAGTGTGTGCATGTTTGATTTTTTATAATTAAGATATTTTTTGTAACATCCTGATTCTGTAGGACACTCAAAATAGATATGTACCAGATTGACCCCATGGACTCAAGCACATATCCCCAAATAGAAAAAGATGTTGACTATTAGTGAGGGACTAGGTGTGATAATAGGGATACTAGACCATCATTATGCGATTTCAATCTAGTGGAAATACAATGATAGTTCAATAGTGGAAGCAGTTAACTATACAACAGAAACCCACAAGGGAAGACTGATAGTAATAAAATCCATATGTCATATCACATATAAAATGATGATATATGTCACATTTTTTATATAAAAAATCCAATTAAAGGTAAACAAATATTCATATACAATACATGTCCCAAAATTATAAAATGTAAAAACAATCCCAATTACATTGAAACCCTCAATATGGTCCAATGCTCTTCATCCCCTAAGAAGCATATCAAGTACCTATAGGAGAGAATTTTACATTATCATTACATACAATCATATAATCTATTTGGGTCCAAATAACATAGATAGGGTGTGAGATATAATCCTAGTAAGCAACCACCCAATGACTTTTCCCAATAATAAGTGAATATATATAGCTATTAGTGTGCATTAAAAAAATCAATAATCAAGGAAGTACTAAAAAGTAAATATAGTTCATATAGTGGTTTTCATTTACCATAATTTATTTCAATTCACGTTATTTTAACAATACAATTTAATTGAATTTACAGGTATCAAGATCTGGATCATGCCCAACATCCCTTGAATAACTAGAAGCACAAAATATTCATTAGAAGGCCATCAAAATGATACAAGTCAAGACTGAATCTAAGAATGTGATTTGGATTGATGGATGAATCATAAGTCAATTCATTTATAATAAAATTTTAAATTTATCCCAACCATGACATTACAATGTTTTAATTCTTGTCACAATTTAGTTGAATTATCAACCATCACCTACAATACCATCTCTAGAAAACTTCATAGAAACCCTATATCACTCTAGGTGAGCTATAAAGTCCCAACTAGTCGAGTCTATCCTCAGTGCTTCACATGAATTCTAGGTATCACCCTTGTAAAAATATTTTAATTCCCTCAGATTCCATACATGTAATTCTAATAAGAGGAAATGTATCACTCCACATATATGTTTAGACTTAGTGATTCCATCCATGGTATCCTTCAATGGATCCATATATAACCCATGTCCAAAATATTTTATGCATTGAGTCCATCCATGTAATCCTAAGGCAGATCCATGTATCACCCAAGTAATAAAGGTAAATAGACAGATGAGTCCTTCCATTGATTTCTAATTTGAAACCATGTATCAGCCAAGGATATTTTTCCTTTATTCGATTAAATTTACTTTAACATATCATTTTACATGTTGTGGTAAAAACCAAGAGCATCTATTAAAATAACCTCAAAAGGTGTATCAATCCTATGTAAACATCAAAGGGGTTGGCATTTCAATTACTCATGTGGGAATATTTTATATAATAGGTTTCAATGGCATGAAAATATACAACATGCATTTTTTATCCAATAACTTACATGGGAAAAATAATTAAAGGTGGAATTACTTCCTATAAAGGAAAATTAAAAAATGTCCATGCTCAAGGGATTTCCTTCAATTACTCACATTGTAACTTTTAACAATTAAATCTTTTAAAGACTAGTAATCTATCACATGGAATATTTTCATTACATCTCACATGGGAATATTATTATAAGGATAAATTAAATCAAATTCAATCAATTTCATACTGTAGTAATCAATAAATCACGTGGATAGTTAAATTAAATAAGATGCTCAAGATTAATGGGCCAGGTGTATGACATGGGTTAAGGGGAATGTAATCCATCTATTACATTTCAAAAATGAAATTAAAATTCATAAATTTCAAATTCCACCTTTAACAACCTAAAAAAGTTATAAAGGAACACCTCAAGGGTTTGTTGAAGGCATAAATCCATAAAGGGGCCATTCAAGGAAACTCACTAATGTGTTGATTTACATTCAAGATGTACAACCTATAAACATCCATAAAAATGATTTTTATTTATTTAGGGAATACCTATATGTTTTATGATTTAAATTCAATTTAAGAGACAAATAGAAAATGGGTGTATGATACATCAGATTATATAAATGACCAGAAATTTAACGAAAATAACAAGGAAATATACCTTAGTTCTGTGTTAGATAGATCGTCTATTATCGAGTTTGGATTCTTCATAGTTTGTAAAATATCTTAATAATGCATGAATAAAGGTATATAAAGTCATACGAGCATAAATAAAAATATAATATTCTATATATAGAAGAATAATAAACATATAAAAATGAATTTAGGTCTCACCATTACATATCTATGGCGATGAACCATGCTGGAAATCTAGTCTGGATGGAGAGAATATTTGAATTTCAAGAATAACAAAGAGGGAATATTTTCCAGGGCCCACCATGATTTCGAGGTGAAGAAATAATTCAAAATAGGTTTTAAAAGGATTTAATTTTAATTAAAAAAATATTAAATTTCCAATATAGAGGGGCATGCACAATTTAGGGACCTGTTTTAGAAAACCATCGTTTATCTTGCATGATTCCTATATGACAGGGGGCATAATGGAAGGTTACCTTGCATGATTTACTAACCATGTGGAAACCATGAGAATTCAACTATTAAATTTGACTCAAAATTTATACATGGAAACATGAACATGTTTTCCAACCTGAACGGTTTACACTAATAGTGTGACCTACTATATTCACCCAAAACATGGGTTTTGCGCTCCAAAACTGCCCCAAACATCCCCGATCTCTCTACGAAACCAGTGGGAATACATTTTTGGCTATATTTAATTTCTTAAACAGAGAAATTAATGATATATGGTGATCCTTACCTCAAATAAAAACTTATTTCTAAAAGACTACCCCACATAAAGTAATTTGTCCCGAAATTGCTCTTCCAAGGGAGGAGAATGAGGATATGTGAAAAAATATACCTACTACGATCTAATATTGGATTCATACTCCCATTTATCATCCTACTCTTGACCATGCTACCTTATAACACATACTAAAATAATGTACTGGCCTTGGAATACATTTGTGAACCGATCCAAAACGTGTATAGGATGCATCTCAGGGGACACATCAACCTATAATTATACCTTCTTTGGATGAAAGGCATGAGATAGGTTTGAATAGTAATGTCACAGTTGATAAATATGGAAGAAATAATTCATAGCATTTTACCTCTAATATAACTGAAATAGAAAGGCTAACGAGCCAACTATCTATATAATCTATAATGATCCAATGTACTTTAGTGAAATATTACATTATCTATTGATCCTCTTCAATCCTAACCTCATTGAAATTAGAAAGAATAATTAATATATAACCATTAAATCTAGAGGATGTATATGGTGATTGGATTATGATTTTTGTTGAGACCACATTGTATCCATCTGCTTTCGAATCAAATGCACTTACTCAGTGGTGTCCTAGTCAATATGTGGTCCCATTATAGCTACCTCTACAGCCTCCAACCAATATAGGTGGGATCGATAGGGAATTCCGTATAAAGAATCATATTTTTTAATCAGAATTATATATTAGAATATATTATTTTTGTTTAACTAAAATGATGTATATTTATATTCCAAGAACCTCTGAAATCTAGAACGCAATCCCACAACATGTCCTCAGGAACCTTAATCGTGTGCTATGATTGGAATTCTTTTGGGAGTGGTATTTCATTCTAAAAAGTACAAGTTTACCCAAATCCTTTTTTATCCCATTCCATAATCAATAATTAAAAAATGAATCCCTATCTGAAATGATAGTAATAAGAACCATGTGGGGTCATACAATCTCATAGATGTATAACCTACCTTTTCATCAACATTGAAGGTTTCCTTGATAGGCATAAAATTAGAGACCTTCATGAGCCTGTCAACAACAACCCATAAAATATCTTTAACTCAAGGTGACCATGGTAAAATTTTCATGAAATCTATCATCATTTCATTCCATTTTCAATTGGGAATGGTTATCTACTATAAAAGTATGGCTGGTCACTGTTGTTCCACCTTCACCTACTGACAGGTGGAACACCTCATGAAAAAACCATCTACATATCACTTCATACATATCCATTAATACTAATGATGTAAATACCAATACATATTGGAAACCCTAGGATGCACTTCAACATAAGACGCATGAAAATCTATTATTATCTCCTCACAAATGTCTAAAGTGATGCATACACTACCACATACATGCGGTTTATCATCACCGCATATGGTCCAACTAGGAGGAGGTTCCTCACCTACGACACCCTCCCATAGAACTAGACCTTTAGAATTAGATAGAATTATCATTCATAATCTATATTTTAATATATATTTCATAGCTAAAAATTAAAGGAATCTCTTCTTTGGAAAATCAGACACCTCTAATTGGATTTTAGAGAAAAAATCCATAAGAATTTTTTCACTACTGGCATGCTGCACTACCTATATATGAGTCCTCCTTCTTAGTGAATTGGACACTGTATTTTCTTTAATAGGTGTGAAGGAAGGAATGAAGTGAAAAGATTGAAGGTACTCATCCACCTTTTCTATCTCAGTTTTAGATCATGCTACGTAATTATATACATGGGGCTTTTAAGGACTGTGTTCACAAAAAAATTATCTCCTAGTATGTAATGACTCCAATAGTGCAATGTGTGACCAAATAAAACCAACTCAAGATCACGTGTCAGGTAGTTACTCTCCTGTAGCCTCACATACAAAGACCCATATTTAATGACTCTAACCTGATTTATAAGAACATATCCTAGCCTAATACCAGATGTGTCATAGTACATAGTATATATCCTATCAGGCTCTGGAAAAATTGGTATTGATGATGAAGTCAATCTCCTTTTCATCTCCTGAAAATCCATCTTGTTGGAGTCGTACTATACATAATACACACCCTTCATAGTCAATCCCATGAATGATGATGATGAGTGTTAGAAGTCCTTTATTAGACACCTATACTAACAGACCATACCTATGAAATTACACACCTCAAAGAGGTCATTGGGATTCCATTTGGTTACAACAATTGTCACCTTTTCTAGGTCCACCCATACTCTTATCTCTAAGATGACGTGACCCAGGATGTGAATCTGATCCATCCTAAATGGCCACTTCATGTGCTTAACATATAACTAAGGTTCTATTAGTATATATAAAAATATTACAAGATGTGTAGGCAGGTAATGCTGATTTTGAGAATACACAAAGATATCATCCACAAAAATCACATAAAATTAATTGATGTTTTGAAGGAACTCTAATATATTCAATTCCATAAAGATTGTTGGGGAGTTAATGAGATGCAACAATATAACCAAATACTCATATAGATCATACCTACTAAAAAAGGTTGTGTGATGTATGTTTGATGGTCTATCATACAATGAATAGTAACAAGATCTCAAATAATTATTTTAGATGACTCAATCCCCTTAGATATGGTAGAAGGGATCATCTATCTGCCGAAGAAGACACCAGCTCATAACCGTTAGTTGATTTAATATATGGAAATCCAAACATAGCCTAAGGGAACTTTTTCCTTTTTTCCAAAAGGATTGGTAAACCCCATGGATATGTTCTATGTCGGATGAAACCCTTTTCCTCTAAATCCTCTAGTTGCCTCATTAGCTTGTGTATCTCTATAATAGCCATTCTCAAAGGAGGAATGGATAACAATTCACTTCCTAACACTAGAACATTAGACAAATCTACCTCTCTCACAAGAGGTATTCGTGAGAAGTTGTTCTGGATTAAATCAACAAAATGATAAAACATATGATGAAAATTACTCTGACGCGTCCCCTGATCATTCATATATAAACTCGCAGTATGGGTTGTCATCCCGCGAATCCCACAATTCTCAGGTCTAGCTCATCTTTCCTAGACATCCCACTCTACATTTCGAATAAACTACCCACCCTATAATTATGTAAATATCACCATATGGAAATATAAATAATAGAAATAATGAAATGAAATGTAACACTCTATATCGAGAATGAAATCAGAGTATGTCATCTCAATGTTGTAAGGGTCCCATATGAAGTGACACCCACAAAAGTGAAGGGGTCACTCTTTACACATACAAAAACCATCCACCCTGATCCCTGATAGAGTGTATAGAATCATAATTCTATTAGAAGTAAAGACACAAAGGCCTAGGTGCTCTACAATAGTTAAAAATATAAATCTTTATGAAGCACCTATATCAAAGAGTGCTAAAGATAAAATAAAAGAAACTAATTTAATACATATTATAGTTTATGGTCTAGGATCCTACTCCTGAAAGGCCTATTTCATGACATATAAATGTCCTTTATCTTGGCCTTGTGACACTTTCGGGATAACCTGAGCTGATCCACCCTACAATCTCTAGGAACCTGAGGTCTAGATACCATGGCCATGACCACCACCACAGCATGATCGACCTGATGTACTCTATCTCCCTATCAGATGAGAAGCTGCTGACCTTACTCCCAAATTTAGAGTCTGTGAAGACCCGACCTCAATAGATTCTAGTGGAAATTCTCTACAAAATTAATGTAGATGTCCCATGTTTCCTCAAGATCAGAACTTAAGTGGGTTATTTTTACATTGAGGCCTCATATATCCCATCATACCACACGAGTATCACCTCACCTGGATACCTGAAGTGATTTTCTAATTGTTATTATAACCACATGGAAGCTCTAGATGAAACTTTCTATTACTTGTTGATGCAGTTATAGATCTCGGTGTTGAGTTGTCCTGGCTCGTACAACTAGATTCCCTCAGATTATGCTCTATTATCTGCTCCAGATTCACAATCCAAAACACAGAAGTCATCTTGATGAAATTTTCCTAATATCAGATGTCATATATTAGACCTTCCTCGATTTAGCATAATTTATGTAACATGTAACCCATTCGGCTTGGAGTGAACTATAGGAACTCAGTAAAAAGGGCCAAATAGTCCATAACTGATAGCGCACTCTACTCCAGATGTTAGAACTCTCGGGATTTATCAACCATCAGTGCCTCTGGATAGATGTAGTCATATAAGGACATATTAAACTCTCTCTAGTATATCTATCGATGATGATCGATCTAGGGGATAAAGTCCCACCACATCATCTAGAAATCACACAGTATATACATAGAGAGGATTAAAATATTCTTAGGAGGCATCTCTAAGTGATTAATGTTCGAAAACATGGCCTCAAGCTCTAAATCTGCAGCATGTTTTATCCATCCCCTAAAAAAATGGGTGAATGTTGCTGTTGAAACTCACACATCAACTTTCCATAGTTCGGGTGGGTCCTTGTTCTCCATAAACAATCTTAATGATCCACATAAGACATTTACGTAACGTTTCAACAACACTAATGTCATTTATATTAGCTCGTTCAATATCTGGCATGACTAGAGGGTTCAATGGTATCCCATGTCCTACCACCTCATGAGTATGATCATCTCCACCCTCCTAAACAATAGTTTCCATCATGGTTGAAGGGCTCAACAATGGAAAAAAGCACCTCAATTCATGATCATTATTTATTTTTTCCTCTAAAAATCCTAGATACCCAAAATTTATGGATAAAATCTTCCATTTTATAAGAACTCGCCCCTATGACTAACCCTTTGGTCAGTTATAAGCTTCAAACGAATGAGAGAGACAACTGATATCCCACCACTAAGGTCCGGTCTAGTCATGTTCTCAATCACATGCCATTTTTGTTTCACTTGTATTCATAAATGTTTCATTACAATCATATTAAAATTCAAATTTACTAAATTTATACACATTTTATGTTTATCAATTTTAATCAAGATATGATGTTTCAAAAACATCCCTCATGGAATCCTCTCTGTGTTTTTTGGTGTGATCTATTTTGATGACAGAGCCAGATGGCAGCGAATGAGTATGGTTGGTGTTTTCCGAAAAGGATGTTAAAGGTGGAACATTTTATTAGTGTCTTCTATATTTTTGGGCCTTAAAATTGGGGTAATTGTTTTTGTAAAAATGAAGGATTTCCCCATAGGATCTAAAAGTACATAGACCATTATTTATAGTCCTTGGAATACAAAAGATCAACACGGAACTACAATTAACATTGACAAAGTGCATATTTTTACATACCAGCTCTGTGTGGACCACAAACCCTCGTACATGGACCACATTAGGAAAATGGTTCACTGGAAGGCTTATGGTTCTTAGGAGGAAAGAAGTTTGTGGAGGTATTTTGGTACGCAAGATAGATTATAATTCATGAAAAGGAGGCCATGTTTCATTCATAGAAGACATTGGCTGCCCCATATAAGTAAATGTGCTACAATGACTACATAGGGAAAAAATGTTACATAGAGGAGAACCATATAGGGTGAATTCTATAACACAATAAATATTTAAGTAAAAAAGATTTTCAGATTTTTGCAGATCTATTTTATTATATATGTACTATTAATCCCATCATTATTTAAAGAGTGTTTTTTGTTAGAATATATTTTCACTTGGAGAAGATATTTGGCTAGTTACAAATGAGTTCATGGGGTGTCTGTGAAAAAGAAGAGGTTCATAAAGTGAATTATGTAAAGGTTTTCCATGAAGATAGTTCATGGAATACATTTTTATTGGTGGTTTATCCCATAAAGGAAGAAGAATTTACAGAGAATAGTTGTTCTGAAAGAATGAAAATGGTCTATAAAGGAGAGGTAACATGCGGAAGATGAACTCATCTAGGATGTAGTGATTGTTCGAGGAAGAATGGTTGGTCCATGAAGAAAGAATCAATATTCAAAGGAGATATGTTACACAAATGCAGAGGAAGTCAGTGGAAGAGAGGTGGTCTGTGAGTCATATGTGTTATGTAGAGAAGTAAAGTTCACAGTGGAATTAAGTGATTTGTGAAGGGACATAAATAGTTAATCAATGTCATTTTTTCTTACTAACATTATTCAGTAAAGTGGATTTCATCTAATAGTGAAAAATGAACTTCAATAGATCACCTATCTACAATTGAGGACGTGTTATTTCATGAAAATAAAGGGACCTACAAGTCAATAAACTATGAGTGGATCCCTTCTAAGAGTAGTGATAAAAGTAAGAGGATGATGTGGGTCCTTTCCACCGATAGTGATTCAGAGAAAGAGACATAGGGAGTGACAGTTGAGAAAACAGTGAGAATAACATAAATCATGTAAAGTTAGTGAGCTTGAGAATATAAGTGATATAGCCCAAACCTTGTAATATGGTAGTGAGCCTTTGATGATTTGGTACAACTATAATATCACCATCTTATGCTCTGTGGACGTATCCTAGTGAGGATGAACCATGTAACAAACAATGTGTCTCATGCATGACATAGTTTTTGTTTATATATTACTATAAGATGAATAGAGAAGTCATTTTTGTTCAATTACGAAACAAGATCCATTGTGGAATTTGTTTCAATCTATCATACCCTGATTCACCCCCTATTAGTCAGTTCAACCAAATTGGGATAATAATTTGTTTTAGAGAATAGGTTGAAAGTCAATGGTTCACTCTGAGTAGATTAAATTGATGCGGTGAATTATAAAATGATTACGATTTACAATGGAAACAAATTTCAACTGTGGATGAATCTAAATAATTACAACTTACAATATTTAATAATGGATGTATTTTCAGTATCTATTCATATAATATCAGCCAATATCAATAGTGATGCTTTATTTAAATATGAGAGAAGGGAAAAGGATGATGATGCTGGAGGGTTCAATGCTTAGGGGGAGCCTTATCCAATACAATTTATACAAATGTGATGTGATGTAAAACATTACATGGTATGTGGTAAACGTTGTTGAACATTTATGAGGGTGAATAAAATGTTAGAGAAGAAACTTTTTGGTTCTTTGTGAAAAATATGAGAATCTCGTAATGAATCCTTATGATTATATTGATACATTTCTTGATCGGGTGAATATTATTGTGGAATACATGATTTATTTCAGAGAAATTTTTTATGATTAAATTATTTTCTAGTGAATCCTAAGAAAAAATTCACCAAAGTTTAATCCTATTGTTGTTTTATTTGAGGACAAATAATTGAAGGACCTGACAATGGATAACTATCTCAATACCCTTGTTTCATATGAAATGAGAAATAATGATAATGACGATGTGTAAAAGGAAATGTCCAAAGAAGTCTAAATGAATGCCATGAAATATATCTCTATTGAAGATAGTTAGTAGGAAGAAAACATCAATGATATGATGCCTTTTTTCTCATAAAATATGAAATGATAAATTTGAAATTTCAACGGTAAACACCCAATTTCATGGTTCTGATGTGTAATTATTGAACATTTTTTATTAAAGTTTCATAACATGTTTATAGATGATTTTCAAGATAGTGATGAAATTACAGGAATGAATTATTCAACCAATGTGAAATATAAGGGAATAACAAAGAGAAATATCTTCAAAAATAAGATTCTTCTTTAAAAAAATTAATGTGCAGAAGAATTTGAGGTGAAAGAGTTGTAGGACTCCAAGGATCAGAAAAAAATTCTATTGTGGTAGTTGTGAGAAATTTCCAAACTATGGAAGAAAGTGAATGAAATTTCCAAACTATGGAACAAAGTGAATGTGATGAGAGGTGTATAAGGAAGATTTGACCCTAATGGTGAATTAGATGCTATTATTGAATAGATTGAGGTTTAGATATCCCAAAAAAATAAATCCAATAATTTTTTCATGATGCCAATATTTAAATGTAGAAATTGGAAGAAGGGAAGTCAAAGATGAATAATGAAATTGAATAACTAAAGTCTTTAATGCCAGAAAGGTTATAAAAGGTAGTTGTGTACAAAATAAACATTGATGAAAAAAGGGATATCGATAGGTTTAATCAAACTATAAAAAATCAAATCAATCATAAATAAGATCTTGAAAAGGATTTATTCATTCTAGGAATAAATTTTAAATATCATGAGAATATATTGATTCCAGCAAAGTTGGTCAAACATGCGACTGAAAAAGGAAAAGATGAATTTAGAGTCCAAGTGAAGATTAAAAAGGAGTGTTAGGAAAGTAATATGATTTATAACAAAGATATAGTGGATACGGGGCTTGACCACAAAAATAAATTAGTAATGATTGACAATAGTCCACAAGCTCCCACACCAATGTTGATGATCGATTTGGGTATGGATCAGAATTAGAAGACTCAAAGATCCCAAGGGAGAACAAGTATTAATGTATTCCCACATATAAATTCACATCACATTAGATGAAATTGTTAGGGATATATGAGAAACTCACAAATGTTTGTTCCATAGAAAAGATGTATCAAAGAGAACACGACTAGGAAGAAATATAGCACCCAATATTTCAGGACATTATTCAATGGTCACTATTCTATGAGTCGATGATTTAGGAACATGGAAAGATACTATGCATCAATAATGAAAATAAATATACTAATGATTAAGGAATTTTTTAATATGCAGCAGCTAAAGGTATCATCAAATGAGATAAAAAATTAAAAATAAGTTTTCATCTCTATATGATGAATTTGGTCCATCATACTTCAGGTAAAACCATGAATATCTATATATACCAGTTATGATGTAAAAACACTACTGAAAAAGAAATAAAATTTTGTAGATGTAGTGGTTGTAGAGATTTATATTAAATCTTCAGATCATATTAGAACATATATTATTGATAGTGGATTCACCTCTAATATGATCAGAAACAATGATCTAGTGAAAATTATATGGTATGACAAGGAAGGTAATGTAAGATTTTGAAATGGTGATTTCGTAATGAATGATGTCTCGGGAAAATCAAATTTTTTGAGGATATGATATGATACATGATAATGTATTATTTTTTGATAAAATCAATCAATACCTGTATCGTGTTAGTCATCACTGTGACGTAGGAGATTCCATAAGCTTTTCAAATAAATTATTTTTCATTAAGGTAAAATACAATGATGTTTTCTTATAAGGAAAGAATATGAAAGGAAATATCTATCTTGTGAGTGGAGAAGAAGATATGCGATATATGTCTAGGGAAGAGAATTTTTTTTATGAAATGACCATCTTGGTCACATTATCCCACCATCCTTGGATGATCTTGTGAAATACAATGCGACTCATGAAATCCCTAGGTTGTTTCCTGATCCTAAACATATGTGTGATTCTTGTAAACAACGGATGACCATTAAAAATACATATAAGTAAAAATGGTAAAGGTAAAGAATAGTACATGAGCTTGTGTATATTGATGTTTGTGGATGAATTTCACTATGAGTTATTGATGGGGGGAGATACTATGTTCTCTTCATTAATGTTTTTAGAAAAATAGTGTTGGTATCAATCATCACCCACAAGTCTATGGTGTCCTATTTTAGTACATGATATTAACGACAAGGGAAAATATTCTAGGTCATAAAACATAAAAGATCAGAAAGGATAATGAAACCTTTTTCATGAATATCCAATTTTATTATTATCTCGAGGAGTGTGAAATAAGGTACCATGTTATTGTAGTGAGAAATCCATAACAGAATAGAGTTGTTGAAAGGAGAATCGGAATTTTGAACAACATGTATAGAAAAATTCTCATTGAGAAAAACCTACTAGAAAAGTTTTCGATGATGTAGTGATGTCAAAAAATACACAGAAAACTATGATTTATTATTTCTAAGAGAAGAGATTACTCTATATGAGCTATCGTATGGAAATAATCCAATACTAAAGTAATTTTAATTGTTTAGAAGTTAGGATTTCATTCTCTATAAGGAGAATCACATGAAGTTTGAATCTTTTGGAGATGAAGGGATATTTCATGGATTACTACAAGAAAATAAAATCATACAAACTACTTAATAAGCGGATGAGAAATATTCTTAAAATCCATGTTGTAACTATAATGGTGAATGATAAATATATTTAGCAAATAAGTGATTAGTCTTGGGAGTATAGTGATGAAGTAATAATCATATAAGGGGATATCTAGTTATAAAGGATGATTTAAAAGAAGATTCATATAATGAAAAGTACGAGAATAATTAATTCTCTACAAAAATATATAATAGAAGAGTAGAAAATGATAGAAAGAACATAATTGGATATCTGACAACACTAGTGTAGATGAGGGGGATGAAGACTCTTCATCAAGCATTATAATTATCAAAGGTAAAGCATATATGTTTTGATCAAGTAGAAAGAAATTAGAATTGGTTTCTGGCTATGATTGATAATATTGAAAAAATTTAGAAGAATTAGATATGGGAGAATGTTTTGAGGCCAAAAACTACAAATTTCATTGGGACTAAGTGGGTATTTTACACCAAAATGAATAATGATGGTGTGGTTATTTGAAACAAATCATGACTAGTTTGAAAAGGGTACTCCCAAATGGAGGGTATCAATGTTGAGGAAAATTTTTCACCTATTTTTAGGCTATAGAAAATATGATTATTCTTGTCCATTGTTGTGCAAATAAATTTCAGTGTTTTTTAGTTGGATGTCATATCAGTATTTCTAAATGGAGTTCTAGAAGAAGATGTATAAAATGAACAACCAGATATTTTTCTCATTCATGGAGATGTGAAATGTTTTTTTAGCTATAGAAGGATTTATATGCTTTAAATCAAGCACCAAATGAATGGTATTAAAGGACAGTTCAGTTTCAAAAAAAAGAGAGCAGTTATTAGCATGGTGGATTGTTTACAGTTTATATGTTAGTCATGATATTAATCAAATGATGATGATGCTGGTATATTTTGATGAAATAATATTTGTTGGATCAGATTAAGATCAATGAAATCAATTTTCATAATATATGAAAATTAAATTCTAAATGTCAATGATTATTGAATTTACATTTTTCCTTAGTTTACTTGTGACTGAAAGGGTTAATAAGACATTTATTTCTCAATAAAAATTTTCCAATTATGTTTTTATAATATTTGGAATGTATAATTATAGGGAGATGACATATCTAGAGGCTACCTGGATGAAACTATCACGTTTTTATGAAGGTAAATATGTTAATGTCATCAAATACAGGAAAATCATTAGAATCTGGCTGTATATAACCATGAGATGACTAGATATTGTTTTTTACACATGTCCAGAAGTGAAGTATCTAATAAATCCCTATGAAACCCACTTTATTGATGTAAAATAATTCTTTAATATATCAAGGGAATAAAAATATTTTTTTGATATATGATGAAAAATATCAACAAGATTTATTAGGATATATATATAGAAGTTGGGTTGGTTCAAAATATGATAGAAAACCTATATCAGGTAGTGAAATATATCATGGTGTATTTTGTATCTCTTGTAGAATAATGGAACAAGATTTCATTTCATTGATCACTTTATAATTTGATTATATTACAACTACTCAAGCATGCATGAAATTATTGTGGATGAAGCATCATCTGGATTATATGGGAGTTGAAGTGATGTCTCTGGTCATAATCCATTGTGATAATTAAAATTCAATAAATATTCAAATAAATATTGTCATTCACAACATGAAAATGGAAATTGATATAATGTTTCATGTCATCTTGGATAAGTTGGAGCAGGGTCCTGCGATGATGGAGTATTGACCTACAAAACTATAGTTAATAGAAATTCTGAGAAAGTCCTCACCCAATGAAGCTTTTGAAAGGAATCCAATTGCTCTTTCAGTTCCTTTGACTCTCCAAACATAAAAAAGAATATATATGGGACCCTCTCTCCTTGAGTATGTGTTTTTTTCTATAATGTTCTAATATTAGTTCTTTCCCCTATTATAGAACTAAAATGATTGGTCATCATGATCATTGACAATGGGGGTAAATTGTAGAAGTAAAAGTGGAGAAAATGTATTAAGCCAGACGTGGGAAGAAGCTATTATGTAGTGCATTAAAATTATGGGAGTCAAAGATATTTGGTGGCGTAGTGATGTAAGGGTAGCATTAAATCTGGAGATGCTAGTCATGATCGATAAAAGGTTACATATCATGAAAATTGAGGTTCGTGATGAAATACGACGCGTGGTTTTAAAATGAAATCAAGTGATTCATCGATGAAATTTTAATATTACTCTTATTTCAAACCATGAGCATGGATAATGTTTTCTTAATTTTTGTTTTAATTAAATACTTTATCATTACCTTATTCTCATAAAGCTAATGATATTTAATGATGGAAAAAGCATTAACAAGATAACAAATTGATAATAATTGTCCACAAATCAAAGGGTGTTATTCTTGTGAGAAAATATTTCAAGGTTTTCTCTCAATGTTATTGGGTTTGACAATGTTTTTTGATAAATAAATATGGCTAAGAATGAGTATAGTTGGGGTTTTTCAAAGTATGTGTTTATGGTGGTGTAGTTTCCTAGTGATTTCCTAATTTTTGTGCCTCAAAATAAGGATTTTTTTCCGAAAAAATAATGACATAGGAATAGGAGTGAACAATAAATAGGCGTCGAAGCACAGTTCACATACCACATAAGAAGTATGTAAAACTCTGATGAAAATCATCAAAGGAAATATATTCTCTTAACAACACTATGTAGAATGAAAACAGAGGATTATGGATCATGTATGGAAAATGGTTTTCGGGAAGGGTTGTGGTTCTCGGGAGATAAGAAGTTCATTGAAGGATTGGTGTACTTGAGATGGATAATCATTCATTTATAGGTTGTGGTGTTTTTTAATGGAATAAATCAACCACTATGGAGAATAAAATGTACTACATGGATTCTATTATGAAAACGGTTCATGTAAGAGCGTATTACTCAGTAAAATATGTACCACATAGAATATTTATGTAAAATGGATTATTAGATTTAGAGGAACTATTTTCTTATATATGGAATTTTAATACCATCATTAAAGAAATAGTGTTTTTCATTAGAAAACATCTTCAAATCATGAATAAATTCGGATAAGTTCGGAAGGGTTTGTGGGGAGTAAGAGAATGAGAATATGTTCACAAGGTGAATTATGAGAAGGGTTTTCATGAATACAGTTCTTTCAAGTGATTTTTCTAGGTGTTATATCCCACAATTTAAGAAGCCACCCTGGAGAATAGGTGGTCCATGGCACGTCATTCAATCACAGGAGGAGAGGCAGTCAGTGGAAATAGAACTCATACCCAATGATGGAATGATTCATAGATGAAGTGTTTCTCCCCTGAGGAAGAATCTATCCATGAAGGAGACACAGAATTCGGATGTTGATGTAGTCCATGATATAGAGGTGGTCCAAAAAACATATGCACTATGTAGTGTATCAGAGTTCTTAGAGAAAGTAGGTGGTTCACAAAGGGACCTAAAGAGTTCAAGAAAACAATTTCTTCTAACTAATAGTACGTGGAAAAGTGGATTTCATCTATATGTTAAAAAATGATCATCAAACGAGCATCTATCTACACATAAGGATGTGTGATTTTATGAGAATAAAGGGACATATATGTCCATAAAACTATTATTGGATCCCTTTATAGAGTAGTTACTAAAGTAATAGGAAGATGATGAACCTTTCCACGGGAAGTAATCTAGTTAAAGTGACATGGGGAGTTACCCCTGTGAATGAATTTTGAAGACCCAAAATATTATAATGGTAGTGACCCTAGGTATAAAAGTGATCTATTATGAACCTTGTAATTTAGAAGTGATCCTTAGATGATTTGGTACAATCAGAATATTTTTTTTATTTATTCTATATGGATTTTGCCCAATGAGGATGAACTAATTAAAAATAGTTATGTCTCATTCATAATATCATTTCTATTCCAATATTGATATGTGAAAAATAGGGAAGTGTGTTTTATCTAACAATGAAATAATATCTGAAGGGGAACTTGTTTTAATATTTCATACCCTGATTCACCCCCTCTAGAAGTATTTAACCTAATTTGGATAACAAAACCAATTTTCGTGCTTGCTGAATTCTAATTCGTGGGGTACATACTCCCCAAGAATCAAATCTTCAAATCCACCTATGTAATATCACAACACAATTAAAATTAAGGACGATGCATGATCCAGCAAATTTCAATCCAATAGGTTCCATACACCTCATTTACTAAAGAATGGAATCTATTTACCAACATAATATATAGAAATATAACGAACACAATAACAGAAATATGTACCACATCACCTATCACAACAGAATGCAATCAATCATTCCTCCTAAATGACTTGTAATAATGCATGGCATGTGAAATATAGTAGGTTCCTATATGATACACCAAGAAATAACTCATTACCAAATAAATATTCATTCATTTCCCTTTATATTATCACAAAATATTAATTCAAAAATAAATTAACCTCCTATTATACCACTTTGTAACATCCCGGTTCTAGATTCCACTCAATATTGATCCATGCCTAGTTGGCCACGTGGCATAATTCACATATCTATTAATTCAAGAGGATGAAAACTTCAGGTGATGAACAATGTATGTCATTGGGGAGACTATATCCTCTTTAGTATAGTTTATCATTCTGTAAATACAATTATAGTTTAATGGAGGAATAAGTACAACCATACAATAAAATTAAATAGTATAAGATTGATAATTATAAAAATTCCATAATTCATATCATATTAAAGATGATCATGCAATTCACATATTTCTAATAAAACAAGAAAATACATGTACCCAGTTTTGATATGAAATACATGTCTTAAAAGTAAAAATGGCCTAATGAATCCTCGTAGCATCACAATCCTCATTTTGGTTCCATGTTCTATTATTCCTAGGCATCATATCAAGTACCTATAGAAGGGAACTATCTCTTATAATTAATTTCAATTGTATAATCTATTTGGGTCCAAAAGGTGACCCAAAAACGTTGTGAGAAATAATCATAGTAGAAAACCATCCAAGGATTGTGACCAACAACCAGTGAATATATATAGTTATGAGTGTGTAGTAACAAAAGTAGTAAGCAATGAATTAGTAAAAGTAAACATCATACAAGAATTGGTTTTCATTTAAATTCATTTAACTATCCAATTACATTTAATTTACACAATTGAAGATCTAGTTTAAGTCTGATATCCCCTATATAAATATAATCACAACATATGCCTTAGAAGGAAATCTAAATAATACAAGTCCTGATCAACACCAAGTTGGAGATTTAGATTGGAAGACATGTCATAAGTCATTTCATTTATAATAAAATCAGTACCTCATCTGATCCATGAGATTTATATGATTGAATAAAATTATCACTCAAGGTGAAATATCATCCAACAACCTACAAGACCCTCCCTGGTGAACCTCTCAAAAACCCGACATCACACTGGTTGAGTTATAATGTCCCAACAATTCGATTCTATCCTCAGTGCTTCACATGAAGCCATAGTATCAAACATGGAAGAATATTAAAATTCCCCTAGATTCAATCCATGTAATTCTACTAATAATCCATGTATCATTTAAAATATATGTCTACCATCTATGATTAAATCCATTAAATCCCTCAATGGATCTGTCTATCACCTATGGCTTAATCACATTTAACCATAAATTCCATCCATCATATCTTAAGGTGGATCCTTGTATCACTGAAGGACTAAATTTCAATCGTCACATGATTCTATCAGTGGAATTATAATTTGAACCCATGTATCACCCAATTATATTTATCATTTAACCAATTCAGTTACATTTAACTTTTCCTTTTACATGAATCCACAAGCGTCTTACAAGATCAACTCAAAAGGTGTATTAGGCAATGTCTTAAATCAAAGGGCTTGAAATTTCAATTAATCATGTGGGAATATTCTGTATAACAGGTTTCAGTTTCATAACAAGCTACTACATTTATTTGTTATCATATTAATAACATGGGAAAAAAATAAAAGTTTCAATTCATTCCTATTATGGAAATTTGAAAACCAGGGTATGCTCGAGGTATTTCATTCAATTACTCACCCTGTAACTTTTAACAATTCCAAATTTACAATCCTATAAAAATATGACAAGAAATATTTCCATTACTTATGTCCTGGGCATATCATTATAATAACCAGTTCAATAAATTTCAATCAATTTCATATCCTAGGAATTAATAACTCATGAGTGTAGTTAATTTAAACAAGCATCTCAAGAATAATGGTCCAAGTTACCAACACGAGTCATTGGTAAAATCATCTATACCTCACAATTAAACACTTACTCTACAATTAATAACATTTAAATTCCATTTATTTCATATTCCACTTTTAATAACCCAAAAAAGGTTAAAGGCATACATCGTGGGGGTGTCCATGGAAAATATATATAGAAGGTCCATGCAAGAAAACTCACCCATGGTGTGATTTACATTCAAGGTGTACAACCTATAGACACTGATAAACAATAATATTTAATTTATTTATACAAACCTATCAATTCTAGGATTTAAATTCAATTTATGAAATACCTAAAAAATGGGTGCACGGCTTGCTGGTTAATATATGTTATTTATCTTTTAATGAATGGAACATGACCAACTACCTACGAATTATGCTAGATAACTTGTTTAGTATCAAGAACTAATTTGGCCTCTTTTGTATGAAATATATACAATAGATGAAGAATGAAAAATTAAGTAATATGAGCTTAAATAAGACTAGCATAGTAGATTTCGAGAAGATTCGAGAATGTCTAAAAAAGAATTAAGGCCTTACATTTTTATATGCAAGGAGACGAACCATGATTGAATTAGAGTCTGTAGGGAGAGTACTTATAAATTTGAAGAATAGAAAAAGGATAGATTTTCCATGTTCTCCCTTTAATTCAAGGTGAAGAAAAACCACAAAATAGATTTTAAAAGGATTTTAATTTAATTTAAAAAATAGTAAATTTCCAACAATGTTGGGCCCACACAGTTTAGAAGCATGATTTGAAAAGTGTGTGCAGATCATGCCCTTTTTCTATAGGACAAAGAGCATAGAACATGGTTTAATAATTGTGTGGTAAATGTGTGAAAAGACTCTATCAATGTATTATTAAGGTGAAGACATGGCCTCATGGCCATTCGACACAACATTCATGGTTTTCACCAACCGTGCAGCTTCCTCTTTTCACCAAAAATATAGGTCTCAGGATCCAAAATAGTCCCAAACAACCCCAAGCCACATATGTCCCTAATATACATCCACAATAGGCAATATATAATCAATTAAATTGAGATTTTACTAAAAACTAGAGATTTATACCTCAAAAAAGAACAAGGCTCTTACATTTCTCATGTTGTTTAGGTGATTAACAAGAGTTAATTTGAAACCTTCTTTTAAATGTTTTAGATTTCAGTATCTTGGATGTTTCCTAAGGAAGACCACTTAAGGAATGGTTTATGTTTAAATATCACTATTTTTTAGTGATAAATGTATTATTTTTCCATATTAAAACTTATATATATTATGTATCCTATTCTTTTCAGTTTTTGATGATAACAAATGATAAGATACATGAATTATCAGTATATATATTGATCTTATGGACTCTTAGTTCTTTAGAAATAAAAAATTCATATTCCATTCTTATAGTATGATATAAAGTGGAAATTGATCAAATAAAAACCAAATAGTGAGATTGTTCTTATAAAATGGAATTAAATCATATAAATTTATCTTCTTATAAAAATTATTTAAAATTTTGAAAAATATCTTGAAATTAAATAAAATATTGTTTTTAATTTGTTTTTTATGTCAATGAACATTTAAATGTCTCTTTGTTTTAAGATTTAATGGTAACTAAACATCCCTAGATCCCCCACTTTATTATTATTATTGATATTTTTCTGTATTAATAATAATGTAGAATTTTCTTCCATGTCCAAATATTCACTTCATACATGTGTTCTCTTATTTAGAAACCCAGTTATGAGTTACTTTGGGTAACCGTTATGCTACCAAATTTACCTTTCTAATGATATTTAATTAATCAGTTGTATGATATTGATTTATTTGAATATTTTTTTTCGAATACTAATCCTTTGATGAATGTGATGAATTATGGGGGAAAATTTAATTTTAAATGCTGAAAAATGTGACCCCACTAGATTTTTTGAAATATATATTTTTATAATGAATTTAATCTTTCAAAAAAATTATTATGTGAAATATGATACTTATATTTTATTAAAAAATACTAATTTCTACTTGAATTACACACAACACTGAGATTAACTTTCATTACACACAACAACGTGCTTATCTTGCATTACATACAATATAGAGTATAGAAAAAAAATATCATATTACTAAAATATTATTATTTAATATAAATGTTTTCACCAATCCATTTAAATAGAGGGTGTGAATAGGATTATGTAAAATATGAAAATATATTATTTTTATATTTGTATAAAATTAACTCGTTTGTAAACAATAAATTATAACCAAAAATAAAAACATTTTTAATATAAAGGAAATATTTTTTTTGAAAACCCATATTTGTGAACATAAACTTGTTTAACATAAATAAATTAAAAGAATAAATTTTTGTGGATAATTTTAATTAAATTTATATATTATATATTTAATCAAATGATTAAAATTCATATTCTGTGTTTTTTATACAAGACGTAAGAATAAATATAATTTTATTCTTAAAATGTAGTGTATAAAAAGTAGTTTTTTATTTTTCACACACTTATATAAAATATAATTTTTATCACTTTTTAGATTTTTTTTAAAAAAAATCATTTTTGAAACAATCATATCAAAATTTTCTTAGGTATAATTTTTCTATTTTTTTTAAAAACATTTTATTTTTTAATGAATTGTTAAAAGATATTATTTAAATTGATAAATGCCTTTTAATTTAATTTATTTATAAAGTTAAGTTATACTTTAAATTATTTTTTTTGTGAAATTACATGTATTATAAATTAAATAATCCATTTTAGGTCATTTTAATCAATTTCATATTTAATTTTAATATAAAAACATTGTATGTTTTTAAACATTTACTCTTTAAAAACTCACTTTCTCATTGCGTATATAAGAATATTTTTAAAATGATTTTTATCATACTACGAATGTAATTTTGTAAAATTCGTTATATATTTTAAATAATAATAATTTATATTATCTAATATGGGAAAATAAATTTTTGACCAAAATGAATAGTGAATTTAATTAAAATTAATTAATACGGGTAAGGTAAAAATGGGTTTACCGGGGGGTTGAACTAAACATATAAAGGAAAAATTGAAATATAATCTTTTCAATGAAATATTTTTTGGAAACATCTGGACCGATAAACCAATATGGTTCTATACTGGACCATATTTTACGCTTGTGGCATATGAAAAATGTTGGAGTAGTTAATTATTTTCAAAAATACCATGTGTGTCCTCTCTCTCACATATAAATGGCCACCCCCTATCCCATATTATTCACACATTCAAACCCTTTTGTTTTAGAAAATAACTAAACATATAACATCAAAACATACATCCTATAGTCATATAATCCATAAATTTTATAGAATGAAAATAATATAAGGATCTTGGTTAAAATCTATGAAGGATACCCGAAGAAGAGGTAATGTTCATCAATGAGAATTTTTATATTATTTATTCCTAATCCTCCATAAATTATAATTATACAATAATGATATAATAATCAAGGTATCTTCCATATACTAATTTATTTATTTTAAGGTCAAGATGTACAACCTTATCCACTTCCATCAAATGGGTTATGAAATCAGTGTTCGTGTGTGTAGGGGACAACCCCATCCAGAACTGATGTCATTTTTTTCTATTACTAACTATAATTGTTTGGTATGATGATTAATATAAATTATTTAACTTATATTTATAATTTTATTGAGTAATAATATCATATATTAACTTTTTTTATTTCCATTCCATATGGGATATGATAATATCACTCGTGTGTGCGGTAGACTACCACCTCGTCAAGTAATGTGATTCATTTTTTCACTAACATTTAAATGGAAGATAATAATGGTAAATATATGTTCTATAAATTAAATAATAATTATTTTAAAGAACAATTTATCATTATTAAAAGATAATATATCATTTTCTTTATTACCTTTTCACTTATTGAAATACTATAATGTCGTTCGTGTAAATGTGGACTACCACCTTCACGAGGTGATGTGAATCTCTCCATTCATCACCAAAATACAAGGATGAAATGTATAAATATATTTAATGTAATAATGGGGTATTTATGATACTATTATTGTTATTTTAATATAATATATTTTTTACAATCTTTCCATAATTATCGTTGAAGAAAATGGAAACATTACTCATGCATACGTACGCCCTGTCATCTCATTCATCGTAACATACATCATTTGTCAAAACCATATTTTCTGATTTTTATTAAAATTATAATTTATGTATAAATATTATAATTATGTCATTATTATTACTATTTATATTATATAATTATTATCAATGTAAGAGGACAAAAAAAACAATAAATTAAGACATCTACAAAAAACTAAGTGTTTATTACCCAAAACTTATCTTTAGTATGGAATTGTAAATAAAAAGATAATCAATGAGCATAAGAAAACAAAATTTGGATATATATATATATATATTGGAAATTTTTTTATAGTAAACATATATCTATTATATTGTAGATTTGAACATGTACAATGAAATTAAATACTTATGGTAAGGGATTTTTGTATCACTTTTATTTATCTGTGATACACATGCCATATTCTCTTGATGTTTCTTTTATGTGGACTATATAAGGATAACTTATTTTGTTTATGATTCATTTCCATATATTTTTTCATTTACATAACCATTTTATGATCAATATTTCATGGCGTTTATAGTTCAAAAGTTAACAATCTGTAAGGGATATTTGTTTCAATTTTACTTATTTGAGACGTATTTATATTATAAACCTATATTATTTTATGATGGGTATATAAAACCACTTTGACATGGAATATCATGAATTTTATATCCTGATGATATTATAAGATCCATTTTTTGTAATTCTATTATGGGGCATATATTTCAAATTTACTAAAGTAGTAATGATTATATGTTATAATCTCATAATTTATTGGGATTGTTTATGATTATGTTTCCAATGATAAAATAAGATAATAAATATCTAAAAAAACTCAAAACAATTATTCTATTATGTTTATTCATGATATATTCAATATATACTACCAGCTTTAACTATTTTGTAATTAAAGTAACTATGTTTTTTCAAGAATATATGATTTTATTTTTCTCTTTAGTCAGAATCCATTTTTCTTCCAAATAAATTTTTTGTAAAAAAGTTCTCAAAAACGTTATTATGTTTTTCAAATGACTTATTAAAAAATTTACCAATATTTTACTTTTTAAATTTTTTTGAAAGGAATCTTCATTCCTTTTCTAAACAATACAAATTTTGATTTTACGAAAAATTTAAAAATATGATTTTTTTAACATGCATGATTACAACTTTATTTTCACTATAATTTCCACTCAATGATTTTTAGATTCCCTTACATGTTTTAAATGTTTTTTTAAAATAAACATTTATCCCTAAAATTTGGCTAATTTTCTAATTCTAAATTATTGGTTTCAATCTAAATGGGATTTTTATGTGTTTTTTCCAAATGGAATAGATATTTTCGTTATTAAATATTATAAATGATATATGAAAACCTTTTTTCATTTAAGATTTATCTCTTGATATAATTTTCTTTCTAATGGGAATATAAAAAATGGATACCATTCTTATTATTTATCAGAATGATTTATGTTTATGATTATAAGATGATTATGAATCCCATTAATCATCCATGGGATAAACCCTAATAGAATAATTATAAAAACAAATTATATTCATGGATTATGATATAATTAAATAATAAAATAAGGATTAAACCTGTATATTTTCTGAAGGTCATAATATAATGAAAGTTTTTTGAAACCATATTCATTTCATGTGTTATGATATTATGAATATTTTATTATATTTTAGGAACATATATATAAGATTTTAATTAACTTATAGTGTTTATGTTATAACCAATGATGTTGGTTATGTTATAACCCAAGATGTAAGGGATATATTTCTCCCTCAAGTGTATTGGGTACAGGTTTAGATCTAATGAGATATACCAGATGGGAGATGGAGTGAACTTGATTAAGTAAAAGACTTTGACCTTTATGATGGTCTTAGGAGTGATCCTTGACTACTATGATTTATTGTGGAGTAAAAACATTAATCTATAAGGAACGTGATACCCCAGGGGATAATAGTGGGTCATTCCTATGTGGTGTACCCTCCCATTTATTTACCTTATTTTTTAATGACTGTTGACTACTATAGAGATGATTTTCTATATTATGTGTATGTCACAATTACCTGTATTATGCCATTTTTATTTTCTCATAGATCATGTTATTTGATTATATTATTATTTATGTCTTATAAAAATCCAATATTTTTACATGACTATGTATTATGAATTTTGATATATAGGATATTCTTTTCAAAAGTCATTCTTAGGTTCTCACACAAAAAACTTCATGTTATAGTTGTATGTATCGTATTTTACCCTTATTGAAAATTTGATATCAACTTTGGGCATGTATACATTCCTATGTTTATGAATATAGGTTTTAATTTGGTGTACTAAAGGGTAATATATTCATGGTTGACATTGAATATCATTCATGAATTAAGAATATTTTTCTCCATGCTTCGAAATGCACTAAACTGTTATGTTACTCAGGCATGTGTTTGTATAATGTAATGAATACTAATAAAAAAAGATCTAATATCCATGTATGAAAATTCTAGTTAATTATAAAATGAATTGGTTACATATTTTGGTGTTACCATATTATTAATTTTGATTTAACAAGTGGTATGAATTCTTGGTGAAGAGTTCTAAATGGAACCTCCAACAATAACATCCAAAATCATGATTTACCTATCCATTATCTTTTGTTTACTCAACTAAATAATTATATTCTATAACATAAAATTATTTGAGCGAGAAGTTCTTGGGGATAAGTTTTATAGGTCCATCTTTTGTTTCTATAATATACCAATGGAGGACTAATTTTAATACACCATATGTGGATGGGTTATAAAATCTTGATACATATCGATGGTTGGTGCACCCCACCAAAATCATCCCATTACACACATCTCATACAGGCTACCCATCATCTGAAACCTGTATCACACATATGAGGTTGACCTATCTAGTTAAAAAACAATCATCATTTCCCTGCATGATAGGCTCACACAACCGGTTCATGTTATAAATATTAAACATCAATCATCTATACTCATCTCTAAAATCTCCCTATTGGGGTCTACACCTCATCGAGGCAACTACTCAAGTGCCTTATGTCACATCTCTACTAAAACAACCTTCATGTATTCCTTTATCAAATTATTATTCTCATATCTCATGTTAACAACTATAACATTGAGGACATAACATACATCAGTGCCATCATAATTGCATCATGGACTCGTTGTTATCATAGGCATAGTCATACATGCACCACTCTGAAGAGATGGAATAATACCCATCTTGCATCTCAAGTCATAGGTTGGTTTACTCCACATACCTATCATTAATTTACACAGAGGATACCCACCGAGGTAATATAATTTTATTGGGTGATGAACACTCAACCCAAACTCATCTCACAAGAGAAATATCTATGAGTCAAATCGTAGTTCCCACACATCCTACTCAGACCAATCATCCCAAACCAATATTCTCCACTACAAGAAATTATCTAAGGGTCTTACTCATTAGAAATTATGTTAAATTAACTTCATTAAATTAATTACCCTTAGGGTCTATGTGTCATAAAGAATGAATTTATATTCATATACTATGAAATTGGTGTCCAAGGTAATGAATCCGTTGAATAAGGTGCCATTGTAGTCCTTTTCAAATGGTTTGGTCCATTCACTTCCATTAAATAAATAAATTTATATAAATAAAATTTCATTCTACCATATTAAAGAGACGAAATATCATATGATATATATCAAAATAACAATTTAATGGTAAATCCATAAGCTCCATCTTCCTTAATACAATGTTATTCCATTGTTTGATTGATAATCTAGAAGATATTTCCCATGCTCATCCACACCTAACTAACCATATCCCATAATCACAAGGACCATTATCATGCCAAAACATCCAGGTTAATTAATTATTATCATGTTATAATAAATTAAACAATTACAATTAGTCTTAAAATCCAAATGGATTAGTCATAATCACCAAATAAATCTCTGATCGATCTCATTATAGATAATATAGGATCTAACACCAACAAAAGGTATAAGGTGTCCTCACAACACTTTTTTGGAAAAATTCCTTAACAAAAAACCCATTAAATATATTTTAGAATATAATTTATGAAGAAAAATTGAATAAATATTCTTAGTAAAATACGTTATACAAAATTCCAAATAGTGGCTTGAAATCAACCAATTAGGGTGTAATCTATCTGTAACATGATATAATCCCATCATTTTTGAAAAATTTCACCATTATCCATTGTAATCATCCCATACCCAAAACTAGAGCATCAAAAAATTAGAATACTCTAAAGGTAAAATGAAAAAAGGAGGGAACAGAATAAATGTTCATCTAATACAGTGAAATAATACTATGATTCATCATGTGACGTCTCGGACCAGGCTGACCCTCAACCCGAGCCCCGATCCTGGTTGGCCACATGACCGCTGGCTCATCTCCCCATAGGCCTGGGGCTTCCGACTAGCAGCATGGGTGTAATGGTATGTCAGTTGGGAGAATGTACCCCCATGTCAGAGTACACAGTGGTATTGTAGAAAAGTAATAAAAATAGAGGAATCATAACCAATGGACAAACAGGAGAAAAGGGAAAACATACAACCAAACAACAGAAGTAAGGAAAACCCTGATAAATATACAAAATACACACAGGCAGTATCTAATAAAAAATGGATGCATGTCATGCAAGTAAAATGGAAATAGAAGACAAGCATGCAATACAATAATACAAAAATAACAGAAGTAGTCCATGAGCATCTCTATCTAAGCTCGATCCTCCACTCTAGATATCCCGCTAGATCATACATGTGTCAACAACCTGAAGCTGGGCCTTTTCCCCAACTAGTACTTGTAGCAGTGAAGTCTACACAGGTTCCCAAGAGGCCGCTTGGGTAGTGTGTGAAACAAGTCTCATTAGGCCACCACCAACGATGTCTACGTTAAATCCAAATATGTTTTCGCAAGAAATGTGAGTAATAGACTACAAGTAAGCAATGAAATGTAAATAAACAACCCTCTTGATTAGGTTCCGGAAGGACACCTAGTGGGTCTACCTGCTTCTTCTCATGGCTAGTAACTGAATGATCACTAGAGGTATAAGTACATAAATATAGGTTATCACTGGCATGAGGTAAACATTCCTATCATCCATGCTTCTCACATACGTACATTCATCACTGGCCCGAGGTATAAATTCCTCTCATCCACAGGCACTGTAACTGGCATGTGGTAGAAATGGATCCCACCCGTAAAGGTTATATGCGCACGAGGTATACAAACCTCTCGTCCTCAATCCCTATAGCTGGTGTGGGGTAGAAATAACTCCCACCCGTAAAGGTTACATGATAATGAGGTAAACATGCATCTCGTCCTTATGAATAGAGATTTATCAGGCCCGGGGTAAGAATGCCTCCCTCACAACACACAGAGATTCATCTGGCATGGGTAAGAATGCCTCCTCCCACACATGGGTTATCAGAAGCATGTCAACACAGCAATGGATAACCATTAACAACACATTATATAAGGAAAACCGTATTATATATTATCACATCATCAATTCAAGTCATATCCATATTATAATATCACATAAGCAAAGAAATGGCATATATACATTTCAATTCGTTATAGGGGGTCAGGCTCTCTCATCCTAGCCAACCTCTAACCATTTCATCTCATTTCCCTAACATGGAAAATGACCTTCCAAGACATATCATTAAGGTTCAAAGTTTAAAAAGGGATAATTCTCAAGGCCTAACACATATGGTTGACCACTCACAGTACATACCAAATCAAACACCCTAACAAGATTAGATTCATCAATATCATACCACACAGATCATTTAGATATGATGCAGTCATTATAAATTCAAGTTCTAGTGAAAGACAACCTACAACACGACAACAATAACTCAATATGGAGAAAACCAAAAATGGAAACCACGTGACCACCTACATTAGAGATGTTGGTGTAGGCTCGCATGATATCGACCTCAGATTCATAGTAGATTGGAAGAGATTTGAGTTCTAGTCCAAAACCCTTGAACTAGGGCATATGAGAATAAGGGAAAATGACAAGACAGAAGGAAATATTTACTGATGAAAGAGGGGTACGTGAGGTTAGCCTTACCTAGGGTGATCCAACGCTTCCGACAGATCAAGAATCAGGTTTCGGATGAAGGCTCCACCAAGAAAAGAGTGAGAGAGGGGTTTTGGAACTCAATGAGGGATCCTACTGGTTCTTTCTGTGGGAAGAGGAATGAAATAGGATTAATCCTTATTAAATTAATTAAGGGAAAAATTGTAATTTGACCCAGAACATGGTCCCATGGTTTTGGCACACAGTTTACCAAACCGTGCCTAAACTGTGCGCATATCACTGCCTTCAAATAAAGGGTCTCAATGGTCAGGTGCATGGTTTACCAAAATCGTGCACTAATCATGCGCACCTCCCTGCTTCCAGACCAAAGGCCGCACGATTTTTCAAACCATGCGCAAGCTGTGCACATGTCGTGCGCCCCTATCTGCATGTCCATATCTCAAATTCCTGGGCTCCAAACAAACCCCAGACACTCCCTGGACCTTCCTTATAACATCACACACATTATAAAGGATTATAAGAAAGGTTATGATGAAAAACTAATGATCTGTACATTTTCCAAAGAGTCGGGTCATTACAACCAACCCTCATTAAAGAAACTCATCCCTGAGTTGGCCTTCCGAGGGTACTGATGTGTCATCGACGAAAAGCAACATCCATTGAGAATGTATATCAGCCTCCCACTCCTAGTGCTCATCTCGTACCCGGATATACTGCCATAGTACCCGTACAAGGGGAACGTACCTGCCACTAAGTGTCTTCATTCCCCAGTCAACTATTCACATCGGATATTCCTTTAAGGAATCATCCATATCCAGTTCAACCTCATCAGGCTGAAAAATGTGAGTCAAATCTGAAAATTACTGGCGTAGCTGAGGTACATGAAAAACATCATGCATGGCCTAATATCTCTAAAGAAGTGCAAGATGGTAAGCTACTGGAATGATCTGCTTCATTACCTCAATGGTTCCAACAAACCTCTTTGAGAGCTTCACCTACTTCCATATACGTCTCTGCCCCAACCTGGGTGAGACCATCAAAAAAACCTTGTCCCAAACCTCGAAATCAATAGGTTGCCAGTGCTTGTTAGCATAGGATTGTTTTTTAGACTAAGTTGTATTCATATGCTTCCTAATAATTTGTATATGCTCCATAGTCTCCTACACAAGATGTGGTCCTAGAATAGCTTCCTCCCCTGCTTCAAGCAAACACAAAGGCAAGCGACAAGGCCTACTATATAAAGCTTTATAGGGGGAAATCTCAATGGTAGACTGGAAGCTATTGTTATAACTGAAATAAATAAGAGGAATGTGTTTCTCCAATGAACATCCAAAATATAGAACACATGAACGTAACATATCCACTAGTACCTGTATAGTCTGCTCGGTCTGTCTGTCAGTATGCCGGTGATAGGCCATTTTCAGAAGTACCTGCGTAACAAGGTCTTCTGTAAACCCTTCCAGATTCGAGATGTAAAAAAGGATCTCTATCCGAGACAACAGATCGAGGTTCTTTCTGAATGGCCACTATTTCCTTGACATACATTCTACCCATGTCATCAGCCGTGACGGTCTCTTACACTAGTAAGAAATGTGAGACCTTCGTCACATGGTCGATGATAACCCATACTACATCATTTCCATGAGGTGACCTGGGTAAACTGGTTACAAATTCAATAGAAACATCATCACATTTCCACCCTGTAATGGGAAGCAGTTGCAAAAACCCTGCCGGATGCTGATGCTCTGCTTTCACCTGATGACAGGGGGAACAACGCCTGATAAAATCGACTCTCTCTTGCTTCATTCCATGCCACCAGTATTGTCGTTGCCAATCACAATACATTTTGGTGGTGGATGGGCGAACTGCCCATGCTAAGGCGTGGAAATCCCTCATCAGCTCCTCACTGATGTCCACTGGGACCCATACATTCCCACGAAACAATAAATTATCACCTTTATCCACATTTAAATCTGTAGAGGCATCATTAGAAACACTTTCACGTAGAACAAGGCCTTTCGGATCTGATAACTGTCATGCCCTGACCCATTCAAAAAGAGTAGATGTCACCACTATGTCTGAGAGAACAGTATGGCATTGACCCTCTTGAACCTCATTGTGTATCTCTAAAAAAAGGGCCATCAGTTTCCACTCCTCATTATATTCTCAAACCACATGTGACTAAGTTTTCCAACTTAGCGCATCAGCTACTAAATTTTCGTTCCCAAGAGTGTAGGCCAGTTCAAAATCAAAGGATTGCAGGTACTCGACCCGCCTGCATTGCATGAGATTTAAATCCTACTGAGTGAAGATATATTTGAGGCTTTTGTGGTCAGTAAATACCAAAAAATGATCTCCCAACATGTAGTGTCTCCAACAGCGTAAGGCATGTATAACCGCTGTGAGCTCGAGGTCGTGCATCAGATAATTCTGTTCAAGAATATTTAACTAATGAGAACTATACAAAACGACTCGCTCGTCCTGCATAAATACATCTCCAAGCCCAATACCTGACACATTACAAACGACCATATATGCTTTTCCTGGCTCCAGCATGACCAGTATCGATGCTGATGTTAGTCTTCCCTTCAGTTCCCGAAAAGTTACTTCACAAGGTTCTGACCAATCGAATCTCACCCCATTTTTTGTCAAAGCTGTAAGCGGTGCTGCTTGGCATGAAAAGTCCAAAATGAACTGCATATAACATCCAGAAAGCCCCAAGAAACTCTGAATATCAAAGACATTCTTGGGATCATCCCATGAAATTACATCACTCACCTTCTCAGGGTCAACTTAAACTCCAGACTCAGAAATAATGTGACCCAGGAAGTGAACCTTATCTATCCAAAAGTGGCATTTACTGAGCTTAGCATAAAGCTGATGCTCTCTTATTGTATTCAGAACAATATCACGATGGGTTTCATGGTTTTTTCTTGAGAGTGAATAGACCAAGATATCATCCACAAATACAACCACAAAAGAACCAATTTAAGGGTGAAGAATCCGATTCATAAGAGCCATAAACATTTCTGGTGCATTTGTAAGACCAAACGGCATGACTAGGTACTCATAGAGACCATACCTGCTCTTGAACATCGTGCGAGGTATGTTTGAAGTCCTAACATGCACCTGGTGATATCCCAACCTCAAATATATCTTTGAGAACACCATCACTCCTCAGAGCTGATCGAAGAGGTCATCAATTATAGGAAAAGGATACCGATTCTGGATAGTCAGCTGATTTAATTTACGATAATCCACGCAAAGACGAACGGTACCATCTTCCTTCATGGAAAAGAGAACATGTGATCCCCATGGAGATGTATTGGGATGTATAAAACCTTTTTCTCCCATGTCCTCCAACTAACGCTTGAGCTCTAGAAGTTCCTTAGGTGCCATCCAATAAGGATGAATAGTTGTTGGTGCTACATCTAGTATAAGCACTATAGTAAACTCCACCTCTTGAACAGGAGGTAGACTAGAGAAATCATCAGGAAATGCATCTCTGAAATCATCCACCACAGGAGGATAAACAAATGGTTGTAACCCATGGTCATCAAGATAAAGACAGGAAACCTGTTCCATGACACCACCTAAACTTAGCTGTTTTGGACCTTCTCATGTCGCACTAAGATCTCATTCTCCCTTATGCATATGAATGATGCCCTATGGTGAAGTAAAACCAACCTCCAATGATATTAGTCATTATAGGATCTATAGGGAACTAACCAGTCCATCCTGATTATTACATCAAAACCAATCATATCCAGAACATAAAGGTTCCATGTGAAAAGGTAATCGCCCACCTCGAGGGGACAATTCTGACTACGACGAATGTCCCTTGAATGGATACTAGAAGGGGTATCTAAAGTGATCATACCATGATATGACTCAATGTAGAGGCCTAAAATTCTAATAATTTCCTCTATTATAAAAGATTGAGAAGCGCATGTGTCAAACAAAGAAGATACTAATGTAGAGGCAACTAGAATCATACCTCGTGTAGTAGATGGTCTGGTGTACTGCTCCTGCGGTGTAGGCTCGACTGCATACAACTGGCCGACACCTCGGACCTGAGTCACAGCCTGGCTAACTTGTACAAACACGCCCTGCTGGTGCTGAGAGTCATACGCCTGATTACCTCTGCCTCGACTGCCTATAAGGTCCCACCCTTAAAACTTACTTAATCTTGAGTTATTACAAGATTACATATTGATAATCTTTTCAGGTTTAGAGTTTTAGAGAATTAGGACATAACTATTACATCTCAAAATATTACAAAGTATTTTCTTCTACTAAATTTCCATAAAATAAAAACTCTTAAAAATAAACATGTATAGTTCCTTGTTTTAGGTAGCATGACTTTCCCTTGATCCCATCCTTGACCCTATTCCACGCTAAGTCCTGTGAAAAACATTTCAAAAACTTGGGATGAGCATAAAAATCTCAGTAAGGGATACACAAAGAATAAAAACTGTTAGTTTATCAAAACAAAAAGTAAACCATGTATACTTTATCAAAGTAATACTTTTCACCATTATGAAGTAGTAAAAACTCTTCACTGAATAAAATATCCTAACTTACCTTTTTGTAACCAAAGGATTACCATAAAACCCATATAAAGAACACATAACATATATAAAGGTGACTTGGGACATAAAAATACTTAAGTGGAATAACCATACGGTCGACTCCCACACATATCACTTAATGGAATAGCCATATGGCCAATTTCAATACATACTAAATGGAATAGCCATACGGCCGACTTCCATACCCAATGCATTGGAGGTTATAACGTAACCACCCATCCTGGTATTCACGGCACCACCCGTCATATGGTTTATAATGTAACCACCCGTTAAAATGTCCAAGTACCAATATAAAATCATAAAACTTAAAACCAATATAAAGGAAAGATAACATTTCCACATTTCAATAACAATATATCATAAATATATTGACATAATAGAATCCTTTATCAAAACCATATTCAATACCAAAATACATAAAAGAGTATATGGTATTTATTTTATTTTAAAAACATTACGGCTTGCTGAGGATGCCAAAGACCAAATAATACTCGGGGCGGCGGAAAAGGTCGTTGTCACCGCCTATGTTAAAAAAAACATTCCTTTTTGTCTTTTAGTAAAACGCTTCGTAGAAAAATATTCCTTTTGTATAAAAGTAAAAGTCAAAGGGGTTTATACACCGTATAAAAGAAAGTTGTGTATAAAACGAAATATGCCTCATTGAAAGGAGATTGAGACAAAGTCCCCTACAAAGACAGTATCCTTGGTTTAAGGATAAATCAATTGCATAATTTTGTGTGAAAAATGAATACACCAAATATAAGTGGATATTAAGTTTAAAACAATAAGATGTTATTCACACATATTCATAGAACAACATATTCAAGGATTACATGTTTATCCCAAAGAATCAAATTTGGGCTAAGAAGTTCCCTTGCAAAAATTTGACAGCCTAACGGCGTCACTTCAAAAATTCATAAAATGAGTTTATGAGAGACAAAAAGGGAATCTCATCACTTAGACATAAAATTTACATCAATCAGGATATAGAAGAACATATCCCAACATAATAGTATGTGAATTAAAAGACATAAAAAACGAAGTCTTTTTTGAAAAAGAGGAGGGTGAAAGGTTCCCTTACTGACTTGGGTATCTTTCAAAACATACGACCCATGAAAGAAGGACAATAAAAAAAATTGATGTAAATACTCATAAAAGAAAGTATATTACACAATGAGTAAAATAATGGGCAGTACATACACCACTCAAAGGAAATTGTGGCAAATGTAGCATAAATCTCACGGGAATAAAAGTGAGATGAAAAATCACTTACGAAAACTCGGAAGCCTAACAACGCCACTTAAAACTTCCAAAAATGGATTGATGAGATCAAATAGGGTATCTCATCACATTACAACAAAATTTACAGAAAGAGGAATATGAAATAACATCCCCCATCGTAACAAATAGGAGCTTAAAAGAAGTGACATAAAGGAGAGTACTTTAAAAGAAAGAGAGAGGTTAGATCTCTTACGAAAATTCGGCAGCCTATCGGCGCAACTTAAAACATCCAAAATGGATTGATGAGAGAGAATAGGGTCTCTAATCACATGAACATAAGAATTAAAGTAAATGTAATATTAAAGGACATCACAATAACAATATATATGATCTCTAAAAGGAATGACATAAAAGAGTGTACTTAAAAAGAAAGAGAGGAGTAGGATTCCTTACCTTGGGTCTGACTTGACTCGATCGTTCTTTAATCTCCTGAATAATAAACTTGAGTTAATTTCTACTTCCTTAAGAACATTTTTCAAGTTCATTATTCCTTTTATATCACTTATTACCATGTCATTAACATTATGTAATCATTTAAGTTAATAATATTTGTTTTGCCGATATTTGGTTCTTAAGTCGAAAGTGGACTTCTTACAATTACATGTTGTTCGTGTGGCCAAATGTTTATTATATCCAGAATTGTATTCATGATTTAGATATAATATATGTCATATATATCTAGTACATTCATGCATTTATAACATTACATAATCATTTAGAGGTAAGAAATGAAATGCACCGTTCATTGAGACGGTAAGCCGTACGTACGCATGAACGCTACTTTCATTTCTATTTCGTATTTTATAGAATGGCTTAATAATGATATAAAGTTATATTATAATTACAGTATAATATCATATATAATATCATAGTTCCATCCTTTATATGTCCCACATATGGTATTTAACGAATCAAATCACTTTGAGGGGGCGGAAGTCCGCACTTCCTTAAATGAAGATATCGCGTTTACCCATAATGGAAACCATAAAGGTATGCCCAAAATGAAAAAAAACAGAACCATAAGGAAAACATAAACATATTATATATCATATATAAAAATAGTGACATCATAATGGCCACCTTTGAAGGTGTTAAATGAGTATTGAACAATCATCGTTTCGGGAGGCAGAATTTCACCATCCACGGAAACCGTATGTTCATTAATCATTTGATTTATTTGTGTGAGAGTGTAGCTCGAATAAATATTCTAACAACATCCTAGTATATTGAAGATACTGGTTCTGTTACAAAATAAGTAAATAAAAAGAGTTTAGTGGGTTGGAGAAGCAAAATAAAACAAATGAACATGAGAGAATGAATTACCTTTAAAAGTGTAACTCCTTTTGATTTGAGACTAAAGGCTTCCTTTGAAAGGATTCTGCCCAAAGGGAATCATCTAGGATGAGGAGAGGGATGTGGAGAGAGTAAATGGGCAGGGTTTGGCCGAGACAAAGGCTTGAGGATTGTGTTAAATGAGGTAGAGGTGGGGGCCTTTTATAAGAGGAGAGGAGGGGAACTTTTGGAAAGTAAAGAAATATTACTTTATTTGAAAATGTGTTTCGGTTTTAAAAGGTCCCACATTGATATAATTCGTGGATAAGGTGATAAGGGTTCGAAATCCACCCATACAATAAGTTTTGGACACGTGTAGTTCATAGATTTTACATTATTTTTCCATTTTATTTAAATCGTTAAATAATGAGGTCATCGCTGCATCATCATGATGTCATACATAATTTAATTTATTTAGTGTATAAAAATTATAAACAAAATACTATGATGTAGGAAATCCTTTTATATTTCCAATGACTATTTATAATAAAAAAACTGACTTGTATAACTCCATAAAAATTTTTTTTTGTAAAACATATCATGTTTGTGCCATTTTAATTTTAACATTAAATAAATATATATTAATGTCATTTTCCAATCAAAGTGGCTCCATGGGGTCCCCAAGTTGACCCATGTGATGTCTTTGTCGGCCATGACTCATCCAATAGGGGTAGGACAAGTTTCATGGTGTTTTCATATTTTTATAATATCCTTTTTACCTTAAATTACACTAATTACCTCTAATCCCGATTAAAAACATAATAAGTTACTATTCACCAAAAAAAATATTTTTATCCCATTGAACCAAATTTTACTTCTTAATGAAAACCATGTATGTAGGATTTTTGAAATTCAAAACACAAAGATGAAAAAATTTCATTTAAACGGAAAAATCAATTTTTATAAGTACCACTTAGTGGTTTCACTATTCATCAAAAATTGAAGTTTTTCAGAAAAATCCCAAAAATTCACCATAAGCTATATTTGATATTTAGAATTCAAAAATGAAGTCTATTTTACAAAATTCAACACATATAAGTCAGATTAATTAATTTAATAATTAATTCCCGCTGTCAAAGCAAATATCGTGTTTTTATGAAACAATAAGTATCAAAAGATTCACACTAGTTTATGTCTGATTTCAAAGTGAAATTAATTCCAATGACCACTATTATATTTAATGGTAAAAATATATTCTAATTTCACTTAAAAAACAATTCAAAAGATAATCTAATCATATAAATAAATTAGATTAAAAAGAGGTTTTGAATAAAATTACAACATTTTACACTTTTCATTGAATAAAAGAGAACTTTATCGGAAAGATACCAAAAATTTACACAAAGTAAATTTTGATGTCCCGATTCTTAATAAGAGTTTTATTTGGTCCAATAGAATGTATAAGAGTGAACAAAACTATATTTAATGAAGGTTCTCCATTAAAAGGTGATAAGTGAACCATTAGTTAAAATTAGGGTATAAAAGCCTAAAATTTAATTCTTTCCGTATTTTAAGCATTTGGATAAATGTAAAAACATTTAAAAAACATATATAATTATATTTTAGTTATTTCTATCCATTCTCGCCAATACAACGGCTACATGTTAACTTCCATTTAAAATAATAATATTTTATTATTAGAGTGCAACGTAAGATTCCCAAGAAACTCGTTGTTGCGTGTTGGGTACGCCATCGAGCATTACATCCCCTTTAAAGTAATATTAATATTTGATCCACAAATATGGATAAATATAAAGATGTCATATTCTATATTTACCTGGGCTGTTACATCCTTCCCCCCTTTTGGGAATTGCGTCCTCATAATTTTAAAATTGGGCTTGGAAACATCCTTGAAAGTCCCACATCGGAACAAGAGTCGGTAAAACAATCACTTTAAAATAAAGAAAGATAATTACAATGGTCACCCGAGTTAACCCATAATAGGATTCCAAGTATGAAAATATGGACATGGAGGAGAAAACATAGGGTCATGTTCTGATGAAGAGTGATAGAAAACATGTTTAGGAGAAAGTTAACAATAATAAAATCACAAACTTGTGATGGGTTAAACGGTGTTGGGTTCCCCAGTAGGAAAGGTTAATAGACAACATTTTTGTTTTAAGTTACATTTTATTGAGGAATTTATTCTTGAGCTTAACTAAAACATAAGGAAACATACTTACTTATCATGTTGACTTTCAACTTTTACTAGATTTCATACACAAACTCATATTTTCTCCAAAAGACGAGTATTTAAGAAGACTTGTTCGCATCAAGAGTACTATAAACAACTTCTAGAGAATCACCTAATCCACCAAAGAGAACTATATACATCCCATGTCATTAGGCTTTAACCAAAACCAAAACCAGAAAGGTCAGTACAAGGTCAGATAATCCAGAAAAGGATAACCCTTTATAAAAAGAAAATCTATTCTTAATCTCCAAAATTTGTCCAACCAAACCCAAAGATCAACAAGAACCATTCTATAATCAATTTGTCCATAACATTCTTCAAAGTAAACCAATCTAAGATTGAAACCCCAATAGTTGAAGGATTTAGTCACATAGTCATCCAAGTTAAATCGTAACATTTATCTCCAAACAACATCAGTTGCTCCTAAAGTCTCGTATTGAAAAGTAATTAACCTAATCACATATCCTCTATGATAGGTTAATCATTTTCATAAATAACCCAAAATCAACTTACTCTTAATTAATAAAATCATATAATTAAAAATAATCAGTCAAACTAACCAGGGGCTTCACGTAGTCCGGTGGTAGGCGATAAATACCATTCGCACATTGGGTGTGGGTTCGATTCCCACAGCTTTGTCCGACGCGACGGGTTGTCACACGGTCTCCGTGTTTTCCTTTTTCCAAAACTATATAATTCTTAAAACATTCCCCAAAATGAGATAAATTCTTCAAGAATAATCATAACATATTTTATCATCATGTTTATCTCATTCCTTTCATTTTCCATCATATCATAGAGTAACCCATAATTACCTAAAAATTAAGGATCATATAAACCCTAATGGTTACCTTAATAATTATTGCCTGAATTTCCACATCGAGTTGGCCATCTCGTACATGATTCATTAGAGAACTCACCAAGGTTGAAGTGGTTGATCATGACTTCTTGATAGTTGGCTTAGAACAACCACGAGTTTCCTCATTGAATCCCCCATTTTATCTAGTATCATAATCATAGAACCACCACAGTTTCCTTCAAACATGTTGTCTCTTTGGTGCCTGCTAGATCCATCCATTCACTAAAAACAGAAATGTCAGTGTGAGTATATCAACAAAACCATCATGTACTAATGAGGAAGGTAAACACTAAGATGCACTTACTCATTCACTTTATCTAAAACTAGGACTCTTTCTGAAATCCTAACCATTATGGTAATGTCACTTATGCTTAAAGAATAACATAACCTCTAAAGTTATCTAAACCGACCTTTGATACCAACTATAAGTCCCCACCCTTAAAACTTACTTAATCTTGAGTTATTACAAGATTACACATTGAGGATCTTTCCAGTTTTAGAGTTTTAGAGAATTAGGACATAACTATTACATCTCAAAAGATTACAAAGTATTCGCTTCTACTAAATTTCCATAAAATAAAAACTCTTAAAAAGAAACATGTATAGTTATTTGTTTTAGGTAGCATGACTTTCCCTTGATCCCATCCTTGACCCTATTCCACGCTAAGTCCTGTGAAAAACATTTCAAAAACATGGGATGAGCATAAAAAACTCAGTAAGGGATACACAAAGAATAAAAACCGTTAGTTTATAAAAACAAAAAGTAAACCATGTATACTTTATCAAAGTAATACTTTTCACCTTTATGAAGTAGTAAAAACTCATCACTGAATAAAATATCCTTACTTACCTTTTTGTAACCAAAGGATTACCATAAAACCCATATAATGAACACATAACATATATAAAGGTGACTTGGGACATAAACATACTTAAGTGGAATAACCATACGGTCGACTCCCACACATATCACTTAATGGAATATCCATACGGCCAATTTCCATACATACTAAATGGAATAGCCATACGACCGACTTCCATACCCAATGAATTGGAGGTTATAATGTAACCACCCGTCCTGGTATTCACGGAACCACCCATCATATGGTTTATAATGTAACCACCTGTTAAAATGTCCAAGTACCAATATAAAACCATAAAACATAAAACCAATATAAAGGAAAGATAACATTTCCACATTTCAATCACAATATATCATAAATATATTGACATAATAGAATCCTTTATCAAAACCATTTTCAATACCAAAATACATAAAAGAGTATATGGTATTTATTTTATTTTAAAAACATTACGGCTTGTTGAGGAAGCCAAAGACCAAATAATACTCGCGGAAGCGGAAAAGGTCGTTGTCACCGCGTACGTTAAAAAAACATTCCTTTTTGTCATTTAGTAAAACGCTTCGTAGAAAAAGATTCCTTTTGTCTAAAAGTAAAAGACAAAGGGGTTTATACACCGTATAAAAGAAAGTTGTGTATAAAACAAAATATGCCTCAATGGAAGGAGATTGAGACGAAGTCCCCTACAAAGATAATATCCTTGGTTTAAGGATAAATCAATTGCATAATTATGTGTGAAAAAAGAATACACCAAATATAAGTGGGTATTAAGTGTAAAACAATCAAAGGTTATTCACACATATTCATAGAACGACATATTCAAGGTGTACAAGTTTATCCCAAAGAATCAAATTTGGGCTAAGAAGTTCCCTTGCAAAAATTTGACAGCCTAACGGCGTCGCTTCAAAAATTCAGAAAATGAGTTGATGAGAGACAAAAAGGGAATCTCATCACTTGGACATAAAATTTACATAAATTAGGATATAGAAGAAAATATCCCAACATAATATTATGTGAATTAAAAGACATAACAAAAGAAGACTTTTTTTAAAAAGAGGAGGGTGAAAGGTTCCCTTACCGACTTGGGTATCTTTCAAAACATATGACCCATGAAAGAAGGACAACAAAAAAAATTGATGTAAATACTCATAAAAAAAATTATATTACACAATTAGTAAAATAATGTGCAGTACATACACCACTCAAAGGAAATTGTGGAAAATGTAGCATAAATCTCACGGGAATAAAAGTGAGATGAAAAATCACTTACGAAAACTCGGTAGCCTAACGGCGCCACTTAAAACTTCCAAAAATAGATTGATGAGATCAAATAGGGTATCTAATCACATTACAACAAAATTTACAGCAAGAGGAATAAGAAATAACATCCCCCATCGTAAAAAATAGGAGCTTAAAAGAAGTGACATAAAGGAGAGTACTTTAAAAGAAAGAGAGAAGTTTGATCTCTTACGAAAATTCGGCAGCCTATCGGTGCCACTTAAAACATCCAAAATGGATTGATGAGAGAGAATATGGTCTCTCATCACATGAACATAAGAATTACAGTAAATGTAATATTAATGGACATCCCAATAACAATAAAGATTAGCTTTAAAAGGAATGACATAAAAGAGGGTACTTAAAAAGAAAGAGAGGAGTAGGATCCCTTACCTCGGGTCCGACTTGACTCGATCGTTCTTTAATCTCCTGAATAATAAACTTGAGTTAATTTATAATTCCTTAAGAACCTTTTTCAAGTTAATTATTCCTTTTATATCACTTATTGCCATGTCATAAACATTATGTAATCATTTATGTTAATAATATTTGTTTTGCCGATATTTGGTTCTTAAGTCGAAAGTGGACTTCTTAAAATTACATGTTGTTCGTGTGGCCAAATGTTTATTATATCCATAATTGTATTCATGATGTAGATATCATATATTTCATATATATCCAGTACATGCATGCATTTATAACATTACATAATCATTTAGAGGTAAGAAATGATACGCACCGTTCATGGAGACGGTAAGCCGTACGTACGCATGAACACTACTTTCATTTCTATTTCATATTTTATAAAATGGAATAATAATGATATAAAGGTATATTATAATTAAAGTATAATATCATGTATAATATCATAGTTCCATCCTTTATACGTCCCACATATGGTATTTAACGAATCAAATCACTTTGAGGGGGCGGTAGTCCGCACTTCCTTAAATGATGATATCGCGTTTACCCATAATGGAAACCATAATGGTATGCCCAAAGTAAAAAAAAACAGAAGCTTAAGGAAAACATAAACATATTATATATCATTTATAAAAATAGTTACATCATAATGGCCACCTTTGAAGGTGTTAAATGATTATTGAACAATCATCGTTTCGGGAGGCAGAATTTCACCGTCCATGGAAACCGTATGTTCTTTAACCATTTGATGTAGTTGTGTGAGTGTGTAGCTCGAATAAATCTTCTAACAACATCCTAGTATATTTAAGATACAGGTGTTGTTACAAAATACGTAAATAAAAAGAGTTTAGGGGGTTGGAGAAGCAAAATAAAACAAATGAACATGAGAGAATGAATTACCATTAAAAGTGTAACTCCTTTTGATTTGAGCCTAAAGGCTTCCTTTGAAAGGATTATTCCCAAAGGGAATACTCTAGGATGAGGAGAGGGATGTGGAGAGAGTAAATGGGCAGGATATGGCTGAGCCAAATGCTTGAGGAGTGTGTGAAATGAGGTAGAGGTGGGGGCCTTTTATATGAGGAGAGGAGGGGCAGTTTTGGAAAGTAAAGAAATATTACTTTATTGGAAAATGTGTATCGGTTTTAAAAGGTCCCACATTGATATAATTCGTGGATAAGGTGATAAGGGTTCGAAATCCACCCATCCAATAAGTTTTGGACATGTGTAGTTCATAGATTTTACATTATCATTCCATTTTATTTAAATCGTTAAATAATGAGGTCATTGCTGCATCATCATGATGTCATAAATAATTTAATTTATTTAGTATCTAAAAATTATAAAAAAAATACTATGATGTAGGAAATAATTTTATCTTTCCAATTACTATTTATAATAAAAAATCTGACTTGTATAACCCCATAAAAAAAATTGTTTTAGTAAAATATATCATGTTTGTGCCATTTTAATTTTAACATTAAATAAATATATATTAATGTCATTTTCCAACCAAAGTGGCTCCATGGGGTCCCCAAGTTGACCCATGTGTTTCCTTGGTCGGACATGACTCATCCAATAGGGGTAGGACAAGTGTCATGGTGTTTTCATATTTTTATAATATCATTTTAACCTTAAATTACACTAATTACCTCTAATCGTGATTAAAAACTTAATAAGTTACTATTCACCAAAAAATTATTTTTATCCCATTGAACCACATTTTACTTCTTAATGAAAACCATGTATGTCGGATTTTTGAAATTCAAAACACAAAGATGGAAAAATTTCATTTAAATGGAAAAATCATTTTTTATAAGTACCACTTTGTGGTTTCACTATTCATCAAAAATTGATGTTTTTCAGAAAAATCCCAAAAATTCACCATAAGCTATATTTTATATTTCGAATTCAAAAATGAAGTCTATTTTAAAAAATTCAAAACATATATGTCAGATTAATTAATTTAATAATTAATTACTGCTGTCAAAGCAAATAGCGTGTTTTTATGAAACAATAAGTATCAAAAGATTGACAGTAGTTTAAGTCTGATTTCAAAGTGAAATTAATTCCAATGACCACTATTGGATTTAATGGTAAAAATATATTCTAATTTCACTTTAAAACCAATTCAAAAGATAATATAATCATATAAATAAATTTGATTAAAAAGAGGTTTTGAATTAAATTACAACATTTTATACAATTCATTGAAAAAAAGAACTTTATCAGAAAGATTCCAAAAATTTACACATAGTATATTTTGATGTCCCGATTCTTAAGAAAAGTTTTATTTGGTCCAATAGAATGTATAAGAGTGAAAAAAACTATATTTAATGACGGTTCACCATCAAAAGGCGATAAGTGAACCTTTAGTGAAAATTAGGGTATAAAAGCCTAAAATATAATTCTTTCCATATTTTAAGCCTTTGGATAAATGTAAAAACATTTAAAAAACATATATAATCATATTTTAGTTATTTATATCCATTCCTGCCAATACAATGGATACATGTTAACTGCCATTTAAAATAATAATATTTTATTATTAGAGTCCAACGTAATATTCCTAAGAAACTCGTTGTTGCGTGTTGGGTACGCCATCGAGCATTACATCCCCTTTAAAGTAATATTAATATTTGATTCAAAAATATGGATAAATATAAAGATGTCATATTCTTTATTTACCTGGGGTGTTACACTGCCGCCACGGCCTGATCGACCTGCAGTATTCCAGCCGCCTGACTAACGTGATCCTGCCAATCTAGCGCCAGATCGTGGAGTAGGTAAAGATCCCTACTCACTGGACCCTGGGGGAAAGCCCTGTAGAAGCGGTGGAGATGACCAAACCTACCACAAACTCTGCCCTCCACTTGGTTTCATGTACACAGGCTCTTCATATGTCCTGGCACCCCACATTGGTGACAGATAGGAGTAACACCTGTGAAAAGGTTCTGACCACCACTAACACCACGAGAGTCCTCAAAACACTGCTTCTTCCCCGATGTAGATACACTATAACCCTTCGGTGCCGAACTTCTCTTGTTCACACTGTCCACTTCTCTCATGTTCCTCTCTATGATCAACGTCTTATTGACAATCTTTGAAATGGTCATCAACTTGAACACGTTAACCTATGACCGGATGGCGAAACACAACCCATCCTCAGAACCCATCATGGTTGTGAGATCATCATCATCTAGTGTAGGAGAAAAACTCTATAACTCAGTGAAACAGGACAAATACTCCATGACCATCATGTTCCCTTGCTGTAGGTTCATAAACTCCCTAGCTTTGTCAGCCCTCAATGTATGGGGAAAAAAGTAATCATAGATGACGGTCTGGAAATCAGTCTGGATCATATCTCTCTGTTGTCCCGAGTGGGTGATGACATCCCACCACCACCTCACTAAACCACATAGCATATAAGTTGTGAGCTTCGCCCTCTGCTCTGGTGGTGTCTCAAGGTGCTCTAAGATAGTCAGAATAGCTTCCAACCATGATTCCGCAACAAGTGGTCTATTATCTCCAGTTAATGTTGGTGGATACTGCGACTAAAACATGCAGGTCAACATTGCCATACTCAGGGAAGTTCTCACTCCAACATGTATATTCTACATCAGACACAAGAAGCTCTCACGAGATTGGGAATCGATTCCCATATCAGTAATAGAAATAGGAGCCAAAGGTGGATCAAGAGGAGGATCAACCGGTGGCATAGGGCTCGCGACCTCAGGAACGTGATCATCACCACCTTCAGCACGTGCGACTCAAGTATGTCTCAGAGGCACAGTGATACATAGCCAAACAAACGTATCAAAATAAGAGGCCAACAAATCAAAGGTTGAACTATAGAATCTCAGACAGGTACTAAGCATTCCTACCCCTAAGATCTCATATCCACACCCATAGGAAAAACTTAGTAAAACCCACAACAGCTCAAAATTAACTTATTCCAGTGATATGGAATTTCCCAGCCCATAAGGGTCCATACTCCTCATTAACTGAAAGATGACACACACTTCGATGTCATTCCCCATTTACTTGTGCTAATCAAGTATTTGAATTTCCTTTAAAAGAAATGATTGGTTTAGTTGGAATGTCATTTTCCGATCCATAAGGGCTCATACACCTTATGAACCAAATAGAGACACACACTAAAATCACATCGTTCCCTAATTCACAACACGAATGAAAGGTTAGCACAGTTTCACACATATTATCATGTCATGGAAATAAACAACAGACAATGCTCACTGAAAATTTTAAACATAGCATGGCATGAAACATGACCTAATCATATTGTTCCAGTCGTTATGCATGTTCTATTCCATAACCCCCATTTCATCATGTCGAACCATGAAATCAAGATTCCAACTTTTCAAATATCAATATCATCACAAGACATGTGAATCATCTAACGGTGAAAAGATATCAACAGAAAATAGAATAATAATTAACAACATAAAATAGGAAACTTGGTCTTTCCCCCGTAGATGGGTTCGCGATGCCCAAGCACGTCTTATAACTAAGTCCCTACAAATTCCTTGTCTCCAATTCTATCATCATAAAATAGTAAAGCAAGAAATAATGAAAATCCTCTGATATCACTTTGTGACGTCCCGGAACCGACTGCCCCTCAACACGAGCCCCAAGCCCGATTGGACACATGGACCTTGGCTCGTCTCCCCATAGGCCAAGGGCTGCCGACTAGCATCAGGGGTGTAATGGTAAGTCAGTGGGGAGACTGTACCCCCATGTATGAGAACACAGCAGTATATCAGCAAAGTAATAAAAATATCAGAAGCACAACCAATGGACAATCATGAGAAAAGGGAAAACATACAACCAAACAAAAAAATTAAGTAAAATCCTGATAAATATAAAAATGCCACACAGGCAGTGTTTGATACAAAATGGATGAAGGGGATGCTAGTACAATGGAAATAGAAGACAAGAATGCTACACAATAATACAAAATGAACAGAAATAGTCCACGAGCTTCTCTATCCAAGCTTTATACTCCACTCTAGATCTCCATCTATAACATACGTGTATCAACAACCTGAAGATGGGCCTTTTCCCCTACTAGTACCTGTAGCAGTAAAGTCTACATGGGTGCCTAAGAGGCCTCCCGGGTAGGTTGTGAGACAAGTCTCAGTAGGCCGCCACCAAAGATGTCAATTTGTAGTCCAAATATGTTTTCGCATGCAAAGTGAGTAATATACTACATGTAAGTAAATCAATGTAAATCAACAACCCTGCTGCTCAGGTTCCGAAAGGACACCTAGTGGGTCTACCTGCTTCATCTCATGGCTGGTAAACTGAATGATCAATAGTGGGATATGTACATATATATAGGTTATAACTGGAATGATGTAAAAAATCCTCTCGTACATGCTTATGATATATGTAAAATCATCACTGGCCCAAGGTATAAATACCTCTCGTCCACAAGAACTATAATAGGCATGGGGTAGAAATGCCTCCCACCCGTAAAGGTTATATGAGCACGAGGTATAAATGCATCTCGTCCTCAATCACTGTAGCTGGAGTGGGGTATAAATTCCTCCCAACCGTAAAGGTTACATGGGCACGAGGTAAACATGCCTCCCGTCCTCATACCCTGAGATTTATCTGGCACGAGGTAAGAATGCCTCCCGCCCAAAACACGGAGATTCATCTGGCACGGGTACAAATTCCCCTTCCCACACACGGGTTATCACAAACATGTCAACACTACAAAGGATAACCATTCACATCACAATATATAAGGCAAACAATCTTATATCATATCACATTAGAAATTCAAGGCATATCCATCTTATAATATCACATAAGCAAAGCAATGGCATACATACATTTCAATTCGTTAAAGGGGTTCAGGCTCTCTCATCCTAGCCAACCACTAACCAAGTCATCTCATTTTTTAACATGGAAAATTCCCTTTCAAGACATATCGTTAAGGTTCAAAGCTAAAAAAGGTCCAATTCTCAATGAATAACACCTATGGTTGACCACTCCCGGTCCATACAAAATCTAAACACCCTATCAAGTTTAGATTCATAAATATCATACCACACAGGTCATTTTGATATTATGTAGTCAATATAAATATGGGGTTTGGCGAAAGAAAAACCCATGACACAAAAACAATAACTCAATAAGGAGAAAAGCCAAAATGGAAACCACGCGACCACCTACCTTAGAGATGTAGGCATAGTATCCCTTGATATCGACCTCAGATTCACAGTTGATTGGAAGTGATCTGAGTTCTAGTACAAAGACCTGGAAATAGGGCATATGTGCCCGTGGAAAAATAACAAGACAGAAGACATGATTTATAGAGGAAAGTGGGGTGCATGTGGTTAGCCTTACTGGGGGTAATCCAATGCTTCCGACAGATCAAGAATCAGATTATTGATGAAGGCTCCACCAAGAAAAGATTGAGGGAGGGGTCTGGAAGATCAAGTAGGGCTCCTCCTGGTTCTGCCCGCGAGAAGAAGAAAGAAAGAGGCTTATGCCTTATAAAAATAATTAAGGGAAAAAGGTAATTTTACCCAGAACAGGGTCGAAAGGTTTTGGTGCACGGTTTACCAAGGTTTTGGTGCATGGTTTACCAAACAATGTGCATCTCACTACCTTCAGATAGAGGGTTCACAAGGTTTAGGGGCACGGTTTACCCAAACTGTGTGCTAACTGTGCACACCTCCCTGCATCGAGGCCATAGACCGCAAGGTTTTTTAAACCATGCGCAAGCCAGGTGCAGGCCATGCGCCCCTTTCTGAAAGTCCCTATCTCAAACTCCCGGGTTCCGAACAAACCCCGGACACTCCCCGGACCTTCCTTAGAACATCAAAAACATTAAAAAATCATAATGGAAAGGTTCAAAAGAAAAACTAACGATCCGTACCTTTGCCAAAGAGTCGAGTTGTTTCAACCTCCACTCATTAAAGAAACTCGTCCCTGAGTTGGCCATCCTAGGGTACTGAGGTGTCATTGACGAAAAGATCCAGACATTGAGAACATATATCAGGCTACTACTCCCAAGTCGCGTACCGTACTCGGCCGTGCTGCCATAGTACCCGTACAAGAGGAACAGACCTACCAAGGAGTGTCTTCATGCCCCGGTCAACTATTTGCATCGGATATTCCTCGAAGGAAGCATCCATATCCAGTTCAACATCATCAGGTTGAAAAACGTGAGTCGGATCTGAAAAGTACCGGCATATCTGAGATACATGAAGAACATCATGCTTGGCCTGATATATCTGTAGAAGTGAAAGCTCGTAAGCTACTAGCCTGATCCTCTCCATCACCTCAAAGGGTCCTACGAACCTTGGTGAGAGCTTACCCTACTTTCGTATACGTATTTGACCCAACCTGGGTGAGACCTTCAAGAAAACCCAGTCCCCAACCTCGAACTCAAGAGGTCGCCAGTGCTTGTTAGCATATGATTGATGTCTAGATTGATTTGTTTGCATATGCTTCCTAGTAAGCTGTATCTGATCTGTAGTCTCCTGCACAATATATTGTCCTAGAACAGCTACCTCCCCTACTTCAAGCCAACTCAAAGATGAGAAACAATTCTTACCATATAAGGCTTCATAGGGAGCCATCTCAATGGTAGACTGGAAGATATTATTATAACTGAACTCGACAAGAGGAATGTTTTTCTCCCATGAACCTCCAAAATAGAGAACACATGAATGTAACATATCCACTAGTACATTTATAGTCTACTCGGTCTGTCTGTAAGTCTGTGGGTGATAGGCCGTTCTCAGAAGTAGTTGCGTACCCAAGGCCTTCTGTAAACCCTGCCAGAACTGAGATTTGAAATGAAGATCTCTATCCGAGACAACAGATCGAGGTGCTCCATGAAGGCGCACTATTTCCATGACATAAATTCTTCACATGTCATCAATCGTGAATGTCTCCAAAACTGGTACAAAATGTGAGACCTTCGTCAGATGGTCGATGATAACGCATACAACATCATTTCCATGAGGTGACCTGGGTAAACCAGTTACAAATTCAATAGAAACATCATCCCATTTCCACTCCAGAATAGAAAAAATCTGCAAAAACCCAATCGGATGCAGATGTTCCACCTTCACCTGCTGACAGGTGGAACAACGCGTGTTAAAATCAACTATCTCCTGCTTCATGCCTGGCCACCAATACTATCGTCTCAAATCACGATACATTTTGGTGATTCCTGGTTGATCTACCCATGATGAGGCGTGGAAATCCCTCTTCTGCACCACAATGATGTCTCCTAGGACCCATACATTCCCACAAAACAGTAAAGTATCACCATCATCCACTGTAAAATCTGTAGAGGCATCATCAGCAATAATTTCACGTAGAACAAGGCATTCAGGATTTGATAAATGTCTAGCCCTGACCCATTCCAAAATAGTAGATGTCACTACTAAGGCTGAGAGAATAGTCTAGCCCTAACCCTCCTGAACCTCAATGTGCATCTCTGAAAAAGGGCCATCAGTTTCTACTCCACATTAGATTTGAAAACCACTTGCGACTGAGTTTTCTGACTTAGCGCATCGGCTACTGAATTATTTTTCTCAGGAGTGTAGGCCAGTTCAAAATCAAAGGATTGCAGGTACTCTACCCACCTTCATTGCCTAAGATTTAAATCCCACTGAGTCATTTTCCGATCAAATGATTGGTTAAGTTGGAATGTCATTTATTGATCCATAAGGTCCCATACACCTTATGAACCAAAGAGTGACACCCACTAAAATCGCATCATTCCCAAATTCACAACACGAATGAAAGGTTAGCACAGTTGCACACATAATATCAAGGCATGTAAATAAAAAATAGACAATTCTCACTTAAAATTTTAAACGTGGCATGGAAAGATCCATGGCCTAATCATATTGTGCCTATCGTGATGCATGTTCTATTTCATAACCCTCATTTTATCAGGTTGAACCGGGAAATCTAGATTCCAACTTTTCGAATACTAATAACATCAAAAGACATGTGAAGCAAAAAACGGTGAAATGTTATCAACAGTAAATCGCATAATCATTAGCAACATAAAATAGGAATGTTGGTCTTTCCCTCGTAGATGGGTTCGCGACTCCCAAGCACGACTTATAACAAATTCCCTACGCATTCCCAGTCTCCAATTCTGTTGTCTCTAAATAGTAAATCAAGAATGAAAGAAAAGTCTCTGAGACCACTTTGTGACGTCCGAAACCAGGCTTCCCCTCTACATGAGCCTCGAGCCCGGTTGTCCACTTGACCCCGGGATCGTCTCCCCATAGGCGAGGGGCTGCCGACTAGCATCGGGGGTGTAATGGTAATTCAGTGGGGAGACTGTACCCTCATGTCAGATTACACAATGGTATAGCAGAAAATAAACAAAAATAGAAAAACCACAACCAATGGACAAATAGGAGAAAAGGGAAAACATAAAACCAAAAAACCGAATTAAGGAAAACCCTGATAAATTTAAAAAAGCCACCCAGGCAGTGTCTGATACAAAATAGATGCATGGCATGCTAGTAAAATAAAAATAGAAGACAAGAATGCTATATAATAATACAAAAATAACAAAAGTAGTCCACAAGAATCTCTATCCAAGCTCGATCATCCACTCATGATTTCCAGCTAGAACATACATGTATCAAAAACCTGAAGATGTGCCTTTTCCCCTACTAGTACCTGCAGTAGTGAAGTCTACACGGGTGCCTAAGAGGCCGCCCGGGTAGGGTGTGAGACAAGTCTCAGTAGGCCACCACCAATGATGTCTATGTGTAATCCAAATAGGTTTTCTCAAGCAAAGTTAGTAATAAATTGCAAGTAAATAAGGCAAAGTAAATAAACAACCCTCCTGCTCAGGTTTCAGAAAGACACCTTGCGGGTCTACCTGCTTCAGCTCCTTGATGGTAAACTGAACGATCACCAGAGGTATAAGTACATAGATATAAGTTATCACTAGAAAGAGGTAAACATGCCTCTCATACATGCTTATCACATATGTACATTCATCATTAGCCCAAGGTATAAATTCCTCTCGTCACAAAAATTGTAACTGGTGTGGGGTAGAAGTGCCTCCCACCCATAAAGGATATATGGGCACGAGGTATAAATGCCTCTCGTCCTCAATCCCTATAGCCGACGTGGGGTAGAAATGCCTCCCACCTTTAAATGTTAAATGAGAACGAGTTAAACATGCCTCTTTTCCTCAAGCACTGAGATTTATCTGGCATGAGGTAAGAATGCCTCCCGCCCAAAACATGGAGATTCATCTGGCACATGTATGAATGCCTCCGCCCACACACGGGTTATCACAAGCATTTCAACACAGCAAAGGATAACCATTCACATCACATTTTATAAGGAAAACCATCTTATATCATATCACATTAGCAATGCAAGGCATATCCATCTTATAATATCACGTAACCAAAGCAATGGCATACATACATTTCATTTCGTTAAAGGGGTTTAAGATCTCTCATCCTAGACAACCTCTAACAAAGTCATCTCATTTTCCTAACATGGAAAATGACGTTCCAAGGCATATCGTTAAGGTTAAAAGGTTAAAAAGGTCCAATTATCAATGAATAACACATATGGTTGACCACTCCCAGTCCATACCAAATCTAAACACCCTAACAAGGTTAGATTCATCAATCTCATACCACACTGGTCATTTAGATATGAAGAAGTCATTATAAATATGGTGTCTGGTGAATGACAACCCACTCCATGACAACAATAACTCAATAAGGCGGTAACCCAAAATGGAATCCCCGTGACCACATAATTTAGAGATGTGGGAATAGGCTCCCTTGATATCAACCTCAGATTCAAAGTTGATTGGAAGAGATCTGAGTTCTAGTCCAAAGCCATGGAAATAGGGCATATGATCCGATGACAAAATACCAATACGGAAGGCAAGATTTGCCAAGGAAAGAGGGGTGTGAGTGGTTAGCCTTACGAAGGGTGATCCACCGCTTTCGACGGATCAATAATTGGGTTTCGGATGAAGGATCCACCTAGAAAAGAGTGAGAGAGGTGGTTGGGAGCTCAAGGAGGGCTCCTCCAGGTTCTTTCTATGGGAAGAAGAAAGAAAGAGGCTTATGCATTATAAAATTAATTAAGGGAAAAGGTAATTTTACCCAGAACATGGTCGCATAGTTTAGGCGCACAGTTTACCAAACTGTGCGCAAACCGTGTGCATATCACTGCCTTTAGATAAAGGGTCGCACGGTTTCGCCACACGGTTTACCCAAAACATTCGCAAACTGTGCGCACCTCCATGCTTCCGGACCAATGGCTGCATGGTTTGTCCAACCATGTGCAAACCATGCATAGGACGTGCGCCCCTGTCTGCATGCCCATATCTCAAACTCCCGGGCTCCGAACAAAACCCTAACACTCCCCGGACCTTCCATAGAACATCACACACATTAAACAAGCTTAGTGTAGAGGTTCGAAAGAAAAACTAATGATCCATAGCTTTTCCAAAGAGTTGGGTCGTTACACATCAATCCTATAGGGGATAAAAGAGGAACAAAGGGAGGGGGAGAGATTATAGAATATCATCTCCCTATGCACCCAAACCCCTAAATCCTAAAGCACTAATAACATAGAAAATATATATTTTACCGCATCAAAAAACACACTAATTACTCATTCATGATGTGAAAAATGATTTTTATGGTGTGGTCACCTCATGGAAGTGGTCCCCGAAGCTTAGTCTGACAATTTAATGGTGTATATCATGGATTCAGGGTGTGAATAGCTTGATGTAAAGGGTATTCATGTAAATATAACTCATTCATGTTGTGGTCCATAATTCATGAAGATAATGGATCATGTAATTACCTTTCCCAGAGAAAAAAATTATTCCATGCCTGAAATCATCATTTGTAAACTATAATTCAATGCTATATAAACGTCCATATCCTAAAATAGAGTTTAAAACATGAACCGTAAGAAAATACTAAATTTCAACACCCAAGTCACCTTGATGCTTCTCCAACTTCCACCCGAGCACTTAAACCACTATTTATCCGTGTTTTAGATCTAAAACCATATACCAAATATGTTTTAACACATATAACTCTAATATGAATCCAATTTCTTTAAACAAGACCCTCACTAAAATCAATAGATAAAATTCCCATTGATATTACATGTGTATGTTCCTTAGATCAATCCTAGTTTTTCTGAAATATGATATCAACTGGAGGGATAAACTGCCTCCCAATGTGGTATATGAGATTAACCATAAGGACACACTACCCTTGATGTGAAATATGAGATGGATGAGTAGGATGCGCTGACCCTTAGGATATATATATGTGAGATAATCCAGGAGGGACACAATACCCTTAAAATGATCAATATATTGTGATATTTTAAGGGAAGTATAACTATTCCTAAATTAGTGGCATATATGAGAAGATCCAGGAGGGTTGTATTTGTAATACCCTGAGATTTTATGAGATATATTCTTTATAATTTCTTTCATATATTTTGTTGTATGCTACACCAAGATTATCTTGCGCTATACGCAACACCATATTAGCTTGCAGTATACCCAACACTATTCTTGGATTGTGTTACACACAATTTAATGTTCCTTTGATAGTAGTTATACTACACAACATTGAGTGTATATATATATATATTCAATGAATAAAAAAAATATGGTTGGATTCTGTTATACGAAACAACAAATGAGTCTAACACTACACGCAACCCTGACTTGGCTTGCTTTACACGTAATCAAGACCTTCCTCGAAAGCGTGTGTAGTACGCAAAACCAGATTTCACTGAATAATGATATATTGTTATAATATGATTATGGTCTAGCCATTATGAATATTATTAACTAAATTTTGAATTTTATAACATTAATATTCATCTTACATATTTTCTAGAACATGGTATGAGAACAAAATAATTTTTTCTGGTAAAATAAGTATTTTTAAAAAAATACAGTTTTTCCCACTTTTGATGGCGCACCCACTTTAAATATATTTTTTTGACATGTTTATAAGTTAAATTTGAGGAAATGAAATTATTACTTAGAATAAGGATATAAAAATTTAATTTGGATAAATTTTTCATACTATTCTAATAACTTTCATATTTTAATGAATAGTAAAAACACGCTATATTTTAATTAAAAACAACTTTTTTCATCACAATAATTTATATGGTTAGATTATTTTTTTAGTTGGTTTTAATGTTTAATTAGAATATATTTTTACCATTTAATCGAATGTTGGTCATTGGAATTAATTTCACTTTGAAATTGGACATAAACAAGTGTCGATCTTTTGATAGTTATTGTTTCTTAAAAACACGCTATTTGTTTTGATAAAGGGAATTAATTTTAAATTAATAAATTCCACTTCATTGTTTTGAATTTGAAAAAATATATATAATTTTTTAATTCAGAATATCAAATATATATTAGGCTGAATTTTTGGTATTTTTCTGAAAAACATCAATTTTTTGATGAATAGTGAAACCACTTAGTGGTAGTCAAAAAAACAGACTCTTTTATTTAAATGAAAATTTACCACATCTGTGAATTGAATATAAAATATCCAACATATGTGTTTGTTATCAAGATGTAAATGTTATTCAATAAGATGAAAATAATTTTTGGTGAATAGTAACTTTTGCCTTTTATTTGCTGCAATTAAAGGTAAATAGGGTAATTCCAGGTTAAAATCATATAATAAAAAATCAAAATTACCTTAACACTTGCCCTAAAATTATTGGATGAGTAGTGGCCGACCATGAGCATTATTGGGACGGTTGTTTGGACCCCATTGAGCCACTTGGTAGTGATAATGACAATTTGGATTATTTTATTTATTGTAAAGACTAAATTAACATTAAAAACAATATTTTAGTAAATAATTTTTATAAGGGGTTATATAAATTACCTTTTCGACTATAAATATTAATTGGAAATCTAAAACTATTTCCTACATGGTTCTATTTGTTTTATAATTTTTAGACATCATAAAATAAAAATTATTTGTGACACAATAATGATGCAGTATTTACCTCATTCATAAATGATTTAAATAAATAAGATTATAATGATTAAAATATTATCCAAAACATGTCAACTTATGATTGGATGATATTATTTCAACCATAAGTCATCTTATATTCACCTTTATTGATTTTTTTACCTTTCGAAATTGAAGATAAGTTTATAATAAAATAATATTTTCACACTTTCCAAAGGTGCCCCTCTCCCCCCTTATAAAAGGGAACCTCCTGCCTCTCCTCTTTACACAACTTTCAGCCTTCATGCTCGTCCAACCCCTGATCATTACTCTTCGAAACTCCCCTGTTAATATTCTATAGGTCTTGGTATTCTTCAAAGACCAATATTAGTTCCCTAAAGGAGGTTTCAAAGAGGCGTGTCAAAGAAGAGGTAATATCTGTTACCGATTCTTTCAAGTCTATTTCTTCTTTTAATTTATATTCTTTAGTTTTTTCATTATAAAGTAATACCATAAGTATAACTCATATACTGATATGTCATTATAAATCTCAAACAACCCTATTTCACCTTCTATCCATCCTACAGAAAATGAAATCACCACGCGTGCGTACCTACGGAATATTGTCGCCACGCCGTGGTGTAATCTGTTTTTCCACCACCACCTTACATGGATTAGTATAATGGAGTAAAGAATAATTATATATAGTTATTATAACACCATCCTGATTCTGAGATATTATATCATACACTCCAATTCAATTCAATAATTATGGGAACAATATCATATCTCGTGCGTACATATGGATTACTGTCTCCACGATGCAAAGAGATTCATTCTCAATGTTAACCACTCACGAAGGATTATAAAGTATATATATTGAATAATATTGAAATATATGACATGATAAAGCTAATGGATTGATGTATATATATATAAATTATCTAATTACTTCTATTCAAGTTAGTAAGGAAAATAAAAAAACATTCATGCAAACGTACGGCCAACTGTCTCAATTAACGGTGTATTTATTTCCATTTATCGATCTATTATATATATGTATATTCTAAATATATATTATATATAAATCATGTTTTAAATTATGGATGTAAGAAATCATGACCTATGTAATCATATGAATAATTACAAGTCAAAACACGTACGATAAATAAAACGATTTTACCCAAAACACTGCTTTAACAGGGAATTTACAAAAGAACGGGTAATATGAATTCATAAGTGAACCATATGTGATATCATAACAGAGAATATGATTCTGTAATTAGTAAATGACATTATTTAACTAATTATACAGGAGGTTTGGATACGTATGAAGCATATCGGACCTAAGGTAAGGGATAATTTTTCCAATATTGTTCTTATCTAAGATTGTTTATTCGTAAGTATTTACTGGGGTTATCATTATAATCCAAGTCCATGTTTTATAAAAGTGTTTTTATGTATTTTTAAAGTCTGTTCTACACATTTTTTACTTTTAACACATTTTAAGAATGAAATATTACTTTTTTTAACCTACGAGGAACTTTTTGACTTTTCGGACAAAAGTACGAGGGGAATTTTTTTAACTTATATGGAATGAATGAATATTTTTACGGTTTCATAACACCTTATTTTCATGAAGCATAATCTACAAGATTTCTTGACTATTTTTATCAAAATACACTTCTTTAAAAATTTCATGGCATTTTGTGAAAAGAAAATGATTTTGAATAGGAATGGATATTTTCCTCAAGAATTTATTTCAAGTGTTTTATCAAAACCATTTTCCATATAAGATTATATTATTTCATATGTGTATGTTTCAAGTATAATGTATATATGATTTACATGGTTTCACATTTATTATGATGAAATGAAATTCATTTGTTTTATATGGATTACGTTATGATGGGATGATGTTTATGAAACCCATGATATTATTTGGGTTATGATGAATGATGTATAATTGTTTTGTGGAATAAGTAATAATGATTTCATTATGAGATGGGTGGGACCTTTATATCCCCCATTTCATTGGGTAAAGATTTATATCTCATTAGATAGACATGGCTGGAACAGTAAGTTAATCTGGTTCAGTGTTAAAGGACTGGAACGAGGAGTGAACTCGATTCAGAAAGGGACTCTGTCCACTAAGATGGTCTTGGCAGCAATGCCTTGGCTACTATGGAAATCATATCATGTGATTAATGGTTTTCCATAATTACATATTTTATTACCATGATATTTTATCATGATTGATGATCCATTATGATCTATTCCTTACGTACTGCCTTGTTTTATGTCATTCCTCAACATTTTGATGTTTAAATATTATGTTCATGTTTTGAAGTTGAAATGAATATGGTTTGTTTTATTTTCTCCATGCTTACCCTTACTGAGCATCTGAGCTCACCCTTTATATGTTTTATTTTCCCCAGGATATAAAGAATGATTTTTGGTAAGAAAAAAAGGATGATCTTTAAGGGAGATGTTGAAGATATTTCACCAAGATTAGAGGATTATATTCTGAGTTTCCAAAGACACTAAACAGTTACATTCCTTGTGTGTCTATTTTTTTTTATGTATTAAGTATTCCTCAAAAGTAATGTAATGTCCGTGTTTGACATGTTTTGGGTCTCTACAGTTGGTATTAGAGGAAAGGTTTAGTCCACCTTAGGAAACTAGGATGCGAAAACTTTAGTGAGATCCCTAGAGATATTTCTACGGTATGTCTAGGGATGTCCCTAATGTTAAGTACAACTATAGGTTATAGTCCTAGAATTACAGTAACAATGTTATAATTAAACCTAAGATGTCAGATATTGAATGTACTCCCCATTGATTATGATTTTTTCCGCTCACACTATTTTTTTGGGTTTTAGAAAATGGCTGTAAACATGAAGATTCACGATAATGGAGGATATGATGTACTATGGAATGATATTCTTCAAGAGAAACCAAATGAAATTGGATATGGAGGTCCACATATCATTATTATTCCTAATCAGAAATCTTATAATATGATCAATAATCTAAACATTGGTAAGTTTCCTGACTCAGCTAATAAGAGGAAGATGGAGTTTCATGATGATCATAGTGGAAAGAAAGTTCAATTTCCCTCATGTAAATCATGTGGGAAGAGAAATCAGGGATAATATTTCAAAGGCACTTGAAAATGATTTGGGTGTGGAAAAGAAGGGCACAAAGTCAGTAATTTTAAAGGAAACGGTTTAGTTAACACCATGGACAAGGATAATGGTATTTCTAAGACATCAACAATGGTTGTATGTTTTAAATGTGGAATGTACGGGCATTATGAAAACCAATTCCCTAAGGCAATGTCTCATGAAGAGAATCAGTATGGTCAAACAGGTAGTATTTATGTTGATGATGATATAATGAATCAGATTATTAATGTAATATGATGATAATCAAATTAATTCAATGCAAATATTTATTTGAAAATGGTCTTCCATATTATTAAAGGAATTTCACAAGTATATTTTCAAATAATATCAGTGATTTTATATTAGTTCTTGATATGATATTGAATTTTTATGACTACTAATGATATGTGAGATGAATGAATTGTTCAGGAGTAGTCAATGGTTTAAGAAGGTAGTGTAATGATTACATTTTTATCAAGAGTAATGTTATATATGTAATCTCATGGTACTATGGAATAAAGAGACATCTAAGGATTGTGACACTAATTTTTTTCCATATGTTTTTGAATGTATATGTAGAATGGTATCAGTAACCATGAAAGGTTATTCTGATACTTTTGGAAAGAACCTAATATACACATAAAGAATGGACAAGGATATAATTAAATGTTTGATAGTATTAAGGAGCTCATGACTATTATAATAAATAAATCATATCACGGTTTGAGTATATATAATTTTTGGGATTTTGATATGTGGAAAGAGTTAAGTTGCGACAACATTCATGTTTTCACTATGGTTCAAGAGAATACATGATTAAGGTATTCACTGGTTTGGAATCTGACCCACATGATATATTTTATGATATATGGGGGATAAATGTTGGTATTTATGTGATTGTTTTGTGACCTTTCAAGTAATCATTTACTTTATACTATGAGATTGGAAAGATATATTTTGGAAAACCCTAAAGTTTGGAATGTATTATGTTGGACATCAGATAGTATTATTTAAATATAGAACTTGTTTATTGATATTATTTCTGGAATGTTATAATAGTATAATTTAAAAAAAAGGACAACCTGCAGAACGGGCTACAACCTGTCGTGTCGGATAAGGCTGTGGGAATCGAACCCACAACCGAAGTGAGACATGCCTTTATTAGCTACCACTGGTCTATAGGAAGTCCTTGGTTAGTATAAATTAGTATTACTTTATTGATTGGTATGGTATATGAAGTATAAGTCCATTTTAGGCACCATATACGATTAATCTCACTATAGATGGAATTATGTATATTTAATAACTTTTTCTAGCCTTTTGTTTGAGAAAAATGGAATGACCTAACATTCTATCGCATGATCCATTTACACTTCACGGAAGAAAAATTCAACTTCATTTCTTTAAGATATGAAGTGGAAATTGTTCAAGGCATGAACAATGGTGAGATTTTACCAAAATCAAGTTAGTAGCTCTTTTAATTCAAAAAATTATTCAACATTAGGGAAATCATCTTAAAAACCAAAAATGCTGTCCTAGTGCTCTCATATTTGATGATTCAGATGGTACATTAAATCATCACAAATTTATGGCTTTGTGACTGTTGGCATTATCATAGCCATGTGCTCTACCACTCTACATCAGAACTCGATGGTTAGATTTCTCTTCCATATCCATATTTTCACCTATGTTATCCTATGTGGAAACCCAATGATTAGCTAATTTGGGTAACCATTACGTTTCATACTTTAGTTTTTAAAGATAAGTTTTGGTATTCCATTTTACGATGTGGGTTTCTATGAATGAAACTCTCATGCAATAAACCATTCATAACCCCGAAAAATTTTGAGGGCGAAATTCATTTAAAGGGGGGTATAATGTAACACCTTGAGATTTAATGAGATATATTCTTTTTAATTTCATTAATATCTTCTATTTTACGTTGCACCAAGTTTATCTTGCACTATAAGTAACACCGTATCAGCTGCAGTATACGCAACAATATTCATGGATTGTGTTACACACAATTTCAAGTTCATTTGATAGTTGTTATACTACGCAACATTGAGTGTATATATATATATAAATTCAATGAATAAATGAAATATGGTTGGATTCTATTATACGCAACAAAAAATGAGTCTTTCACTACACGCAACCCTGACTTGGCTTGCTTTACATGCAATCGCGACCTTCCTCAATAGCGTGTGTAGTACGCAATACCGGATTTCACTAAACAACGATATATTGTTATAATATTTGAATGGACTAGCCGTTATGAATATTATTAACTACATTTTGAATTTTATAACATTATTATTCATATTACATATTTTCTAGAACATGGTATGAGAACAAAATAAATGTTTTGTGTAAATAAGTATTTTTCAAAAAATGCAGTTTTACCGCCTTTTGAGGGTGCACCCACTTTAAATCTCGTTTTATACATGTTTATAAGTTCAATTTGAAAAAATTAAATTCTTCCATGGAATCATGATATAAAATTTTAATTTGGATAAATTTTTCATATTATTCCGATGACATTCATATTTTAATGAATAGTAAAAACACGCTATATTTTAATTAAAAAGAAATTTTTTTCATCACAATAATTTATATGGTTAGATTATCTTTTTAGTTGTTTATAAAGTGTAATTATAATATATTTTTACCATTTAATCCAATGTTGGTCATTTTAATTAATTTCACTTTGAAATTGGGCATAAAAAGTGTCGATCTTTTGATAGTTATTGTTTCTTAAAAACACATTATTTGTTTTGATAGTGGGAATTAATTTTAAAATTAATTAATTGCACATATATGTTTTGAATTTGGAAAAATAGACATCATTTTTGAATTCGAAATATCAAATATAGGTTATGATGAATTTATGGTGTTTTTTTGAAAAACATCAATTGTTGATTAATAGTGAAACAACTTAGTGGTAGTTAAAAAAACCGACCCTTTCATTAAAATGAAATTTTACAACTTCTGTGAATTGAATTTCAAAAATCCAACATACATGGTTGTTATCAAGAAGTAAAATTTTATTCAATAAGATGTAAATAATTTTTGGTGAATAGTAACTTTTGACTTTTATTTACTGCGATTGAAGGTAAATAGGGTAATTCAAGGTTAAAAGAATATTATAATAATTCTAAATTACCTTAACAGTTGTCCTAACCTTATCTTATGAGTAGTGGATGACAATGGTAATCCATGGGTCTATTTTGGGACCCCATTGAGCCGCTTGGTAGTGATAATGACAATTTTGATTCATTAATTTAATGTAAAGACAAAATTGACATTAAGAAAAATCTTTTAGTAATTAATTTTTATAAGGGGTTATATAAATTATATTTTCGAATATAAATATTCATTGGAAATATAAAAAAATTTCCTACATGGTGGTGTTTTTTATATAATTTTAATAAATCCAATAAATTAAATTATATATGAAACAATAATGATTTAGTATTTACCTCAATAATAAATGATTTAAATAAATAGGATTATAATGATTAAAATATTATCCAAAACATGTCCATTTCTGACTGGATGATTTTATTTATACCATGAGTCATCCTATATTAATTTTAATTATTTTTTGACCTTTTTAATACGATGATAAGTTTAGAATAAAATAATATTTTCACACTTTCCAAAGGTGCCACTCTCATCCCTTATAAAAGGGAACCTTCTCCTTCTCCTCTTTACACAACATTGAGCCTTCAAGCTCGGCCAACCCCTACCCAATACTCTTCTTAACTCCCCTAGTAATATTCTAGAGATCCTGTTATTCTAAATATACCAACACTAGTGCCTTAAGAGGAGGTTTCAAAGATGTTTTTCAAAGAAGAGGTAATATCCATTACCAATTCTTTCAAATTTATTTCTTCTTCTACTTCCTCTCATTTAGTTTTTTCATTATTAATTAATAACATTAGTATAACTCATATACTGATATGTTATTATAAATATTAAACAACCCTATTTCACACTCTATCCATCCTATGGAAAACGAAATCATCGCACGTGCGTACGTACGGAATACCGTCTCCACGCCATGGTGTAATTTGTTTTTCCACCACCACCTTACTTGGATTGATATAATGGTGTAAAGAATAACTATATCTAGTTATTATAAAATCATAATGATTTTGAGATATTATATTATCCACTCCAATTCAATTCAATAATTATGGGAACGATATCATTGCTCGTGCGTACGTAAGGCTTACCGTCTCCACAACGCGATTAGATTCATTCTCCATGTTAACCACTCAAAAATGATTATAAAGTATATATAATAAATAAAAATGAAATATATGACATGATAAAGCTACTGGATATATATATATATATATATATATATATATATATTTCATATACTTACTTCCATTCAAGTCAATAAGGAAAAGAAAACAGCGTTCATGCGTATGTATGACCTACTGTCTCCATGAACGGTGTATTTCGTTCCATATATCGATATATTATATATATTTATATTCTGAATATATATTATATATAAATAACGTTTTAGATTATTGATATATGTAATGAAGATCTATGTAATCATATGAATTATTATAAGTCAAAACACGTACGATAAATAAAACGATTTTACCCAAAACGCAGCTTTAACATGGAATTTACAAAAGAATGAGTAATATAAAGTCATAAGTGAACCATATATGATATCATAACAATGAATATGATTCTGCAATAAGTCAATGAAATTATTTAAATCATTATTCATGAGGTTCGTATATGTGTGAATCATATCAGTCCTAAGATAAGGGATAATTATTCCAATCTCGTTCTTATCTGAGATTGTTTATTCATAAGTATTTACTGGGGTTATTGTTATCATCCATGTCCATGTTTCCTAAAAGTGTTTTTATGTATGTTTAACGTCCTTTTTACCCATTTTTTGACTTTTACCACATGTTATGAATGGAATATTTCTTTTGTTTACCATACAAGAAACTTTTTGACTTTTCTGATAAAAGTAAGAGGGGAATGTTTTTTTAACTTATACGGCATGAATGGATTTTTTTACTGTTTCATAACACCTTATTTTCATTAAGTTTACTCTACAAGATTTCATGACTATTTTCAACAAAATTCTCTTCTTCTAAAATTGCATGGTTTTTTTTGAAAAGAAAATGATTTTTTAAAAAAATGGATATTTTATTCATGAATTTATTTAGAGTGGTTTATCAAAACCATTTTCCATCTATGATGATATTATTTCATATGTGTATGTTTCAAGTATACTATCTCTATGATTTACATGGTTTAACTTTTCTTACGATTAAATGAAATCCATTTGTTTTATGTGGATTACGTTATGATGGAATGATGTTTATGAACCCCATGTTATTCTTTGGGTTATGATGAATGATGTATGACTGTTTTGTGTCCCAAGTAATAATGATTTCATTATGAGATGGGTGGGACATATATCTCCCTCCAATGCATTGGGTATGAATTTATATCTAATGTGATAGACATGGCCGGAAAGTTAAGTTAATCTGGTTCAGTGTTACAGGACTGATACAAGGAGTGAAATCGATTCAAAAAGGGACTTTGTCCTCTAATATGGTCTTGGAAGAAATGCCTTGGCTACTATGGAAATCATATCATGTTCTTAATGGTTTTCCACAATTACATGTTTTATTACCATTCTATTTTATCAGGATTGATGATCCATTATTATCTATGCCTTACATACTGCCATGTTTTATTTAATTACGCATGATTTTTATATTTAAATATAATGTTCATGTTTTGAAGTTCCAATGTATATGGTTTGTTTTATTTCCTCCATGATTACCCTTACTGATCATTTGAGCTCACCCTTTATATGCTTTCTTTTACCCAATATATAAAGAATGGATTTAGGTAAGAATAAAAGGAAGATATTTATGGGTGATGTTGAAGATATTTCACCATGATTTGAAGATTATAATACAAGTTTCCAACGACAATAAACTATTACTATCCTTGTTTGTATATTTTTGTTATGTATTAAGTATTACACAAAAGTAATGTAATTTCCATGTACGTCAAGATTTGGGTCTCTAAAGTATTACACTTGAAGTGATTAGTATAATAGGGGATGCCAAAAAATTGGTCCTTCAATTTCACTATTGAGCTTGAGGATAATATATTTTCTAGGAATTTCTCTTAAGAATTGATGATGATCGTAGTAATCGTTGGAATTATTACATGAAGTGTTCAGAGATAATCTGAAACTAGTCAAACAAGGGTTGGTCAATCTCGGGGGGGGGGGGGGGGGGTGTTTAAACCCTACGATCCATAGTACTTATTATTTACTCCCACACCTAATTTTATTTATATATATGATCATATCACAAGTACATGTATTCCATTATTGGATTTATACATGACCACGTTGGTGGTTCTTTACTGAGTTATACTCACACCCTTCTCAGGTAGCCATTAAATTTTCATGTAATGGCCAAATATTTTATATTTAATTTTATTTTAAATATCTTGTATCACATGTGAAATAGAACCCAAATGAGCCCTGGAATATTTTATTAAGATAATTATATCATATTTAATGTATCTATTTAAATTTTTGGTATAAATGTATGTAACTTCATTCTAAAAAATATCAACTAACAACATGATTAATAATAATTCATTGACACTATTCAATAATTATATCTAAAAGACTAATAAAATAAATTTATTATTAAAGATTTATTTTTATTAAAGTATATTTTTATGTGAAATACATTTCTATGTCTAGAAATTAAGAATATCATGGTTAAAAGGTGATGAAATATTTTTTCTACATGAATAATAGATTAAAAATAATTTAATTAGACAATTATGGGAATAAGAATAAAATAGTGAACATGTAAAATTAAATTTTCCTATAAATTTCGTTTTTTATTTATTTTAGGATTATTTTTAATCGTAATTTTTATAATTTTTATTTTTAAAAATTAACTTAATTATTTGACTCATAATAAAAATATTAGTTTTCAGTGATTTTTTTGGATTTTTATGAAAAATGATTATATGAATAGTATAAAATACAATAATTTTTATTACATTATTAGGATATAAAAATTACATAAAAATTCATAAAAATATTTCCTAATGATCTTCATATTTCATAATTAAAGTTTCACAGGTAAAATATAATTTCTAATTTAGAACCCTATAATTCACAATTTGAAACCTAACTATTATTTTGTTTCAAAAACTATTATTTGTGTGTTTTACCTATATTATTTTAAAATTAATTATTATCACATTTATAAATTTAAAATTATAAAATGGATTTAATAAATATAATTATAGTTTTAAATTAAATTAGTAAGGATAATTTCATTTTTTTCATAAAATTATGTTTCTTGGGTAAAAAATAGTAACCATGATAAAAGAATTTTTTGGTTAAAAGTTAAATGAAGGAAAAAATGCCTAAATATCTCAAAAAATTATCCCTCAGCTTTATGAGAGTAAAATAAACCAATACCCATCCTATCTCTATTATTTTTAAATTTAGGAGCCACTTTCCTTTGAAAATGGCATGATTTTAATAAATAAAATGAATATTCAAAAAAGTACCACTCCCATCAATTTTTAATAGGGCCTCACACCAAACCTTAAATTATAGAACACATATTAGAAATATCTCCCATAATATTCCTACATTACTTCCCTAATAAACCTCTCCCATGTAATTTGAGATTATAGTTCTTATTTTTTTCCCAAATACTATCTAAATAAACAAGGTTTCCATAAAGAAATGAAATTCCTAAATGTAATCATTTTCTCCTATAATAATTATTGCATTAATTATTCTTCTAAATATTATTAAATATATTTTATACATTCCAAATTAATAAAATCACTATTATTAATATACTAAAATTTTATTTATATATATGGAAAAACAATTAACTACCTTTTTCACTTTCCTTAGAAAATTAAATATGTCATTTGTGTTATGTGAAGACTATTAATTATTTTAATGTATAATAAATGAATATAATTCAATATTATATAAGGTAATATAAACTATCAGTTTTTTTAAAATTATTATTATGTTTTTTATTTTTATTATATAGAAGGATAATGATCTTTCACAAAATTTAGTTGTAAAATTTAAGGAAGTTTAATTAACTAAACATACATTCTTATGACATTATTATTATTTAGTGACTATGTTTTTAAAATATTTTTTATTATATTATATTATTATATTATTTTTAATTTACTCTTTATTTTACGGGTAATTTAAATTTCTAATAAAATATTATTTTATGGAATTATTTCTTCTTAACATTTAAGGATATTACGAATAATTCAAATTCTCTCCAAATTTTCTCATTCTATTACATGTCCATATTTACTATTCCCAGCAATGTTATCCTTATAATTTTGAAATGAAAAAATTATTATTTCTAATTATCTTAAAATTTATCTTTACTTACGTTGATATTGAGTATTTTTCACACTTTTTATGATGTGGGATTCAATAAATGGATTTTTTTAAAAATGTTGAATATGTTTTTCCCTTTAAAAATATTATATTTTATCATCCTCTATATATTTCAACAAAAAACCATTAATTAATTTTCAAGGTTCCATTATTCAGATTAAATTTAAAATAAAATTTTTCAAAATTCTTTCATGTTATTATTCAAAATGAATATTTTGAAAGTAACTCGCAATTCATTCCTTTTACCATAAGGTTCAAAATGATTTATAAAATCAAATATCAGGATTTTGATTCCATTTTCCATATTACCTGCATTACATACATATAATTTATAGTATTTTTATATTAATAATTATTTAAATGACAATATGAAATACTATTCTTAGGTGACTGAATTTTTTATATAAAATGATCGACACATGATTTTACATTATGCGGTACTATTTAGAATTGATATGAAACCCGTTTTCATTCTATGATATTTAATGAAATGATAAATGATTTATATCTTATAGAACACACACACACACACACACACATATATATATATATATAAATTAACATGTGTGTTCCTATATTTTTCCTTGAATTCATTGATTAAGGTTTTGCATCTTATTATATAATTATGATGAGAATGAACATGGTAAAGATATATATGTTCACAATATTGATTATTGAAATGATAAAGCTAGATATGTTCACAATATTGAACATAAAAACGATTTAGGTATCCATTTTCATAATATTTATAGTCGAAATGATGCATCATTCTATGATCACAATGTTATAACTTCTTAGGCTTATACATATACCAAATTTATATATTAAATTCCTATGTATGATCCATGATCATGATTATTTATCTTGATACCATAAATACATTCCATGATATATTTTTAACAATTTGATGTCACGTATCCTTTTATTATACATTATGGAAAAATATTATTTATTCTTGTTTTTTTATTATATAAGTCTCTGATGCATATGTTTTCTAATATTCTTATGATTTATCCCTTTATGAAATTTTAATGAAATTTTCCCTTAATGATAATTCGAGCTCACCCCTTTCTTATATTTCTATTATATAGTTTATGAATATTAGTCTAAGTTACAAGATATCTATACGGGGGTGTTGTGTGGTTTGATTGTGGATAAATATTCATAAGTGTTCTAAAATAATTTTTTGTATCATTAATATTAAAATATAATAAATCTTGTGTTCTCAAGGTTATAAAATTATAATTAAGGTAAAATATTTTTTCATGTTAAATAATAGAATATGTGTATTTTTTTAGGTCACCCTCATTTTTTATCAAATATAGTAATTAAATTAATTTTATAACATGATCATGGAGTCCCTGTTTAGGGTTACTCATTTGGTAACAAAACCTATGTGAGAAGAAATTTTTATTATTACAGAAACCATGGTTATGGGTCCAAACCACACCATTTGGTATTTGAGGTGGGTTTACTTATTTTTGGGAATTAGTTTCTTTATTTTTGGGGACATGGATGGCATAAATTTAGTTAAAACCTAAGGATAAGTATATATAAATAATAACCTCCTGAAATTTTGGTAAAGTGGAGATTTTTTTGTTTCATAGAAATGAAATATTTTTCTAGATACAAACATGTGGATACATGCTCTAACATAGATGCATTTAGGGGTAATAACCCCAAAAATGACGAATGAGTATCAACATAGTCATCAACTCATAAAAAAATAAGCCTAAATATACAACTAGTTTGAAACTCCCATGAGATAATCTATTTGGATTCACATACCATTTTCAAACCATCATAAATGATTTAAATATAATTTCATGAAGGAAATATTTTGGTTGAAAAAACTAATAGGAAAAATTCCATGGATAATTTGGGTTAAAATGATGGTGTTATTGTTTGATATATTTATATTAAGTTTAATTGAAAGTAATACAGGTTTAAAGTAAAGATTCATAAGAAAAAAACATATAAATATTGATTTTACATATTCATATGATGATTTACATTGATTTTAATATATATTATCATAACCATTTTGGTTTTAGTATATGGTTTAAAGCAGGTTAAGAAAATAAAGTAGAGATATGTTTGTCTAAAGAACGATAGAAGGAGTATTTATAGAAAATGAGAAATATTTGTAAAAAATAGTTAATAACACCTATATATTACTATTATAATGGAAAATACGAGTTTCAATGACAAAACTACAAACTTATGGTCCACATAGTAATTGAAATTAAATATTGTGTCTTTAATATCATATGAATATCATTATCTATATTCATTAGAGCATGATAATTAAAATTGTGTCTAACCAATTTAGTTATTGGGTGTATGTTACTACCTATGACTTTAGTATTAGTTTTTTTAGATAAATACTATTTTTAATATAGTGAGTCGCACACAACACTAAACCAAAAAAAACTATTTCACATTTTATGACGACAAATATAATCATTGTAAATTATCTGTTGAATTAATGAATATAAACAGAGGTATATAAATTATGATATATATATATATAAATAGAAATAGATTAGTTTTAGTAATAATTTGTAGGTGACATTCAATTTTTACAACTAAACACCTTATATAGTCATTTTATGCATTAAAATTTATTTTTTTCAAAAATATTTTTTTTTAATATAAATTATTATTTAAAGAATATATGTATATTGTGGTTAAGTTATGAAAAAATATACTTTTATGTGAATAAAATTTTAATACTTATTAAATTATAAATATAAGATAAATAAAAATAAAATAGTTAACATTTGAAAAAGCCATATTTCTATAAAAAAAATTATCATTATATTTTATGTATCCATTTTATAATAAAATTAATAAATTTTAGAAATTTAATCTAGAAAACTGAACTTAATTTTTCAATTCAAAAAAAAATTATCTTATGTTTTTTGTTATGTTTTTTTAAAAAGTGATGTTTAAGTGAATAATAAAAAATACTGAATCTTTTATTACATCATTTAGATGTAATCATGAATTAAAAATTTACAAAACCCCTATCATATTAATATTATAATTTAATAAGTAAAATTATACATCTAAAATATAAATTTTTCTTTTTAAAATCTATAAATTAAATATTATAAACTAAGTAATACATTTTTTTGCAAAAAGTGTTTTATAAGTTATACATGTATTATTTAAAATTAATTTTTATCACTTTTAGAAATTTAATATTGTTAAATATATATTTTTTATTTAGAATAATAATATTCAAATAATTTAATATGATTTACTTCATTTTATTTAAAAAAATAACTCACCCTGATTAAAGAAATTGTTACCATAGTAAACATAAATTATGGTAAAAAGTAGAATTAAAAAAATCCCTAAAAATCTCAAAACATTATAACATATTTGTGTAGATGAGTGGAGAACATAAGAAGTCTCATACCCTCTCCATTATGTCCGCTATAAGAGGAACCCCTCTTGGAATATGACAATCTAATAATATAATGTTATGAATATTATCAAAAATACAATTCCCTTCACTTCTATAAAGTAACTCGCTCTACACCTTCAAAGATACAACAAAAATTTGTACTATACCCTATAAAATTTCTTATTTATTTCTAAAATAATACTATATTATGTTCATGAGCATCTATAACCTAGATATTTCAAAAATCCATTGTTAATAAAAACGGTTTCCAAGTGGAAATAAAATTCTTTTATGTATGTATTTTCTCTCTAACATAGACCTATCCAAGACCACTTATCCATGTATCAACCTATGTCACCACATCACCTCATGAATGACTCACCATAAAAAAATAGGATTCTAACTAGTGATATAAAAGTAAGGATGTAATGTTGGGAGATTATACACTCTGGTTAGAGTAGCTACAATAATATAAATAATTGACAAGAATATAAAACAAATTAAAATAACATTGTAGACTAGAGAAGAAAATATCCAAAATAACTACAATATCTAAATTCTATATTAATGGTGTATGATATATATTTCACAATTGATTGCATGGGTTGAATCATACACATAGGATGATAAAAAATTAATGTTTAAACTACAACACATCCCAAAATGGTTTGGAGTCCTGCCTAGTACAGTCTTTCATATTCGATCATAGAATTCCATGAAAATCATCATTAAATAAGCCCCATGTCCTTTACCTGAAACCAATAACCAAAAATAGTATCTTCTTGAATATTATAGTTCCATGTTTCTTTTGTGGGGTGTGAGTTAAACTCTGTAAGGCACCAATAATGGGGTCCATGTTATTACAAGTCTTTAATAAAATTGTGGACATAAGTGATAAACTTAGTATTTAATATTTAAAATAAATATAATGAAAATAAGTAAATAAACACTGATACCTAGGATCCATGATTACATATTAGATCAAATTATACCCCCACTTATCCCTAGGTCCATGACCCTAACAAAATTTAGCTACTTTGACTCGTGCAGAGGTGTCTCTAAGAATACTATGTTGGGAATGTTGACTGATGTCTCACAACCACCCATATGTGTGTTTTATTTAGAAACTAAAGACCAAATTTTAGGGTTTTTTCATCTTGTAACTCAACAACAGTTATGATGAATTTTTCATGCAGTATCTCAAAACCTCTTAAAAGGGTATTTTAATTTATCTACTCAAGATTCCCCATGAGGCGTTTTACATTTTGAAACTCAACACAACCTAATGTGAATTTACATTTATATAATAATTACCACCTCATTGGAATGTTCCACATCAACACATATAACAATACCGTTTCAGATTAAGGTATTCCAGTCTACCACTTTATAGTACTATTTCAATATTGGTCCCATTTTACATTTCTAATATTTACTAAATGAATTTATAATTTCATTTAAATTCAAAAACCATAATTTCACATCATAAAATTAATTTAATACTTCATAAACTATGGTTTTCAAATTATCTATGTCAACATAAAATAATAATCCCTACATTACATTTAAAAAATGTCCTTTTCAAAAAAGATTAATGATTTTACAGTTCATCACATAATGATTCATTAGGACAAACATAAGGGTTTCATCCAAATATAGGTATTCCCCTTATTATCCTTATACATTTCATAAAGATATTATCAAGATTTTATTTCCATTTTCAATGTCAAAGATTTTGATATTCCATTTCACAATAATCAATCTAAAAAAATTCATATTTTAACTGTTTCAATATATATATTTTATTAGTGATATAAAGTTAATTCATGTTAACACATTCAACAAGAGTCACCCATTTATTATTATCCATTTACATTTTTAGAAAGCATTTATTACTATTTTTAAGAAATCCCATGTTTATTTTTATTACAATGATATTCCTTTAGGAATATCCTTTTTCTAAAGTTCGAGGAATGCAAAAAGTATTTTAATCTAAGTAAATATCAATTAAAATACTTAATTAAATTTTTTGATGATTCCTAGTGAGAATTTTATGGCCACATAATGAATCACATAAAGAAAATATGTACAGATTATTGGTTAAATTTAAGGATCACCAACCTCATTCATAGAGAAGTCTAATCACCCAAAATTTTCTTCCTCTTCTGCCTAAAACATCAAAATCAAGAAATCAGAAAAAATCCCTAGAAATCGGTCATATTAGACAAATGGGATAAATATTTACTTATGTAAATAAATTAGGGGACAATTAGTAATTGAAGTCACACTGTAAGATATTGATCAGACTAGATGAAATATGAAATATACCTTAGGTATGGATAATCCAAAATGTTCATTAAAGGAAAAATAAGGGGAATGTGATACATATAGTGGATTAAATGGAGGAAAGAAACCAAACTAGAAGTAAAAAGTGGTGGCCTTGGGTAAAATTATTTGGGTACCCATAATAAAAAATGACACAAGAGGCTATAGGCTGGCCTGTGGTGCACTGACTGGCCAGTGAAGTTACATTCCATTATAGGATACTAGATTTCCACGTTCCAACTAATTTCCCCATAGTAGCCCCTCCTTATATATAATCAATTTTATACCTTCAATGATTTGGCCATAGAACCTCAAACACCTACAAAACATTCTGAATGTAAAAAATTACCCTTGAAGATGGAGTTATATGAGGATAAAAAAATTTAAATGGACTTGTACATTGGGAATGGGTGGATTTTTAATACCCCACACCATCAAATAGATCCTCTTCATGTTTCATTACTAATAAATACTACGAATCCTTATAAATCTATTATGAAACATTAAGGTCTCCAAATCATGATTAATGCACCAAAATAAGACCACCTGATTGTTATGGGCGTGGAAACATCCCCCAATCTAGTCACACTAATTAAAATGAAAACCCATAAAACTATACATAATAACACCTGTCATTTAATTGATTTAATTATAATTACCATCTCTTGGTTACATCCTTGAATTCTATCTTTTCCAACATAATACATCATAGGTTAATTCAACTATTCTAAACCAACTCATACTCAATAAAAAACACACCCTAAATCACAGTCTCATCCTCGAGACTACTCATAAAAATAGTCCACGACACAAAATCTCCATCCACATGCCACTATAGATTTTTATAGCCCCAATGAATCTATCACCATACAAACCACTTCACGGTAGACACTTATAGTCATATCACATGACCATCATCAATATATTGTTGTCATAAAACACCAATCATATATATTACACCCAACCCCCGTAACTGAAACCCACAATTGGGTACCTTCTATTACTACATTGTCCAATTTCATATATTCAGGTGGTTCTACAATCCTTATGTTACCTTTGAGTTTGGATAATCATCACTTCACATATGTTAATTTTTTTGGAACTACTTGAGGTGATCCCCATGCCCTTAGTCTATCCATGATGTTCTCCCTACCAAAGGACATTCTCATCCACAAAATATATGTGGGGATACTATTTGGATATTGAAATAGTCTATAAACAAGTCTTGAACTCATAGACATTCCCAAAAAATTCATGTAAACAATCGAAACTTATTCACTACATCCAAAACTACATCCAATATGTGGTTCTAATACACCATATTAAAATTTATCAAAGAAAATAGGTTGGAACTCCATCAAACAACATATATCAAATGCCTATAATTCACCACTAATATGAAATTAAAATAAACGATCACGAAACCCCAATTCCATTGGTTTATATATAGATAATCCAAACTCCCACACCAATTTCTATACCAAAAAACTTGTGTAATTTAAACGACTAGAAATCCAATTGATCAAAACATCAATTATTCTCAACATGATTAATAACTCACCATTGATATAACGTTTTATTGGATCACCAATTTTATTCCAATCCTATGGATATTTCACAAACACATCCGTTATTATATAGAAATTTATCTCTAGAATACCAGTGGATGTATAGTAAAAGTATATCCATCCACATGGAAACATACTATTCCACTGATCTCTAATGAATGGTCTTAATATACCCATTAACCTTAATATGAGGGTGAAAACACCTTGAATTATATGAAACTTCTAACTGTAGATGTTTCCCCTTTGTCACACATTTGAAATGATAACCCATGTCTTTACGAATCATGCCATATCCATCACCTGACACAATTTCTTGACATGGACATCCTTCTCATATTCCTGTGATAAAATAAACATCAACTATTGACCATTCTTGGCTCACATGGATGTAATCATTTTCATATCAAATAATTCCCTTCCGTAATTAGAGTTATACCCTTTGGGGATAATGTTTTACTCTTCATCATAAGACATCACTAAAACCTGTTAATGAATATTACCTAAATAGGATCCTTCATCTAAAGTAATGTGTCACTCCCTCTAATCCATGATCACCTTCGATAACACTAAAACATGTAAAAACAGAAACATGATTTTACCATTTCATCACCCACCAGTCCACCCGTCAAAATAATGAATTGAAAAAGAGAGTTTTTAATTTCTAATAAAGTGCCCCTATCGTATTTTAAGTAATAATATCAGCACTTTTCTCAGACACCACACTCTGAGAGGGGCATATCGATCAAATCCTTCACTATACCCACAACATACTAATGATAAATCATGAATTTTGGAACACTATGGGTCTTTTTATACTATATTTCATGATTCAATAACTTATAAAGCAGATCACCATGTGTAGGATATGAATATCCCCACATTATTCTAAAAAAACTTATGTATAAAACTCCCTTATTAGAAATCATATATCCCAACTATTGAATTCATCAGATATATCTCATTTAGGGTAAGATCATGTGCCTAAAACACATACCATTATCATACGATGTTCCTATTAGATCAAACATGATCACTCTCGGTGGATCATTTTCATCATCAGATATCAAACCCATTAAAATAGAAGATAAATGTTTTCCCTCTAACCAAGATCATTTAAGAATAAGAATTGTACAAACACACTCTCAATATATACTAAATATAATCCGATATCAATAGTTTTAGGAACTCAACCATCCTTATTCTTTAAAACCCAACATCGAAACAATAAAAATGAAAAACTATCACTCAAGGTTATCTACATTACCAAGAACTATGAAAAACATAGACACAAATTTCCTCACCCTTTCAAATGGTTTCCACTTAAACAAGGAACTTCATACCCAATCTGATCGCAACCATTAAACAATCCTTACATATACTTACATAATAAAATAATTTAGTCATGCATGATCCATAGACCCCATGGACCTTCCCAAGATTAAACATTAACCAAAAGAATTTATCCATGATTTCAACTTATAAATAACTCATTGAATAAGGCTAACCCAAATCATGGGTTACCATTATATGTTACAAGGCATGAGATCACTAATATCAAATCGAATACAACGGTTACTAGTAACTCATACTAAAACTACACATCATATTTCACATAGGTCATAACCCATAAGTAAACTTATTGTTCCCCTTTCATACACACAATAAATTTTAAATTGATAAACACCCCTTTATATGGTTTTTAGATCCTTAAATAATAACATAAACTTATAGAACATAACCATACAAGGGTTTGAAAATCATGGAATACTATGGTTATCATGGTAACAGGTTAATTGGAGGTCATGTGAGACACAATAATTCATTACAAAATACACCCCAGATCAAGAGGTTTTCATTAAAAAAATATCTCTTCCTATCCCACCTACTCTTAATAGGTTTATTCATTACATCTAAATGAAATGTCTATTCCAGAACACACTTTAATTACAGAATTTTCCAACATCACTTTTCAAATGAAAGGAATATAGGCCCAATCATTTTCTATTCACCTATCACATATTGTAGGAATATCATAAATCGAATTTTTTTAACATCCCAACTACCATACATATGATCAAATGAAGAAAACATGGTCTATAGGTCATGTTAGTCATTTATGTTTCAATCATTACTTATTTTAGTTTAATTAAAAAAATCATAATTAAGTGAACATTAAAAATGAGCTTTTTTGAGTTTTATTTACTCCTTTGTTAAATATATCATTATTACCATAGGATTTACGTTTTTAAACATTCATAAATTTAAATTTCATAACCCTTTAAAGATTATAAAATATTTCAACATCTATAGATTGATTTAATATGGTTCCATTCACAAGATATAAAGGAAAACACCATGTAGCTTACTTATTGGAACTCTTTTTATTCAATACCATCTTTTTATAGTTTTAATTTTATTAATATATTTAAAAAAATCACTCAATATTGGATCATATAATATTCCACCATAGACTTATATAGGGTAAACCAATATTAATTGTTGGTGAAAATTTATATTTCTAGACCATACCAATTATTTCAATCCATCTGCACCTATAAATTATTGGAAAACACAAATAATATGTGTATATAAATAAATAGAATATATAAATTTTGTAGGTATGAATAATAGGAATCACATAGATGATATAAAAATCCTATATTCCTAGAATAATGCATGAATAAATGAATAATCGCTTTCTATACATTCGTAGGAGTAAAACCGCATAAATAATAACAGCATGTATCAATTTCACCAATCAAGGTGAAATCCCATAAACTTAATATGAAAAATCCTTGAACAATAATTCCCATCCCTAAAAAATTGGGATTTCTCCAATACATTGGTTGATCATTTCCAAGAACAAGGTTATTACCAAGAACTGAAACATATTATCATCCTATTTATGATAACCAAGTAGTAAGGTAAAAAACACCCCATATTGCCACTTTGTAACTTCGCTTGATTGTATACCACTAACCTGTGTCTCAGAAGATGTCTCCATACCACCTCATGAATATATCTCCATATTCTCATGGATTCCAAATAACAAAAAATGTGTAAGGTGATATGGTGGGGAGACTAAATAATATATAAATAGTATAGAAAATATGATAAATAATAGACAAGCATATAAAATTTATCAAAATAACATCTTAGAAAAGATAGGTCAATTTTCATAGTAAATAGAGTATTGAAATTCTATAAATATGGAGTATATGATACATTTCACAACATATCCACAAAGGTAAGATCATTTGTAATGTACAAAAAAATTACCGAAGAAAAAATAAAACTAAGAATCATCCAAAAAAGGTCCCATTATTTGACAAGTGTCATCATTCACAATACATATTAGCATGGTAACAACAATATTTTATAATAGGACCTATCTATATACCTATAAGTGATGACCAAATACTGATATACAATAAGGTACCCATGTTCAATAGTTTCCTGATTAGGGTGTTTGTACAACTCAGTATGCCGCCACCAATAATGTACCAAATATAATCAGTTTCAAATAAATGTGCTTATAGAAGTTATTAAATTAATTTTATAATTGTTTCAGTAATTTATATAAAACTATTAAATAACCACAGATCCATGATATATATAGAGATGCACAAGATCATACTATACTAATTTTGATCATTAGGTTTGTGAAACTGATCGACTATACTTACATTGACTTTTGTTGGGTTGTATCTAATAATATAGCATTGAACATACCAATTATATAATCATAATGACCCTCACATGCTACCATGAAGGTTTTTTAATGTTATAACTCAAAACCTCCAATGAGGGACTTTTGATGTAGTAACTCGACACTTCCAATATGGGTTTTTTTCATTTAGTAATATAAAACTACCATTGAGGGTGTTTTTTTAGTAAATCTGCACCACCTAAAGGGTTTTTTCATTTATAGAACCAATACCACCGATGGGAATTTTTCATATCAATACATATAATAATATAATTTCAAAATTATCCATTCCAATATAAATCATCAAAATAATTTTTCTACATTGATCAAATTTGATATATTTAATATTTATGAAATCCACTTAAAATTTCATTAAAATTTAAAATCCATCAATTCATATTATAACATCATTTCACATTTTATAAACTAAGGTTTTATAATTTTATATGTCATAATAAAATCATTTTCACACTCTTTCATTTCATAAAATGAAATTTCAACCATAATACTTCATTATAAAACTGAACATTTACAAATACAGTAGTCTGAAACCATGGTCTATATCCCAATATAGTGCTTCCCCTTATAATACCCCATCATTTCTTAGAGATAATATCAAGATCTTAATTCCATTTTCAATTTCAATGATTTTTAAATTACATTTCAAAATATATAATCTAAATAAAAAATCCCATTACTAATAATTGCAATGTAGATAGTTATTTAATTATATTAGGTAAATTCATGACCAATGTGTCAATTATAGACATCGCTTTAGTATTGTCCATTATATTTTTTATAAAACAATTATTATCATTTTTTCAATCATAATGTCACTAACCAACTTGGATACCTTAGTACACTAGTACCCAAGACAATACTAACATGGCCCAATGGGTGTTCCTAATTCACATGGCTTGTCCACTATCACGTAACATCATTTGAATAATCAAAGAGGATTAGTTTTTTCACAATAACAATTCTTCTATATAAAACATTAAAAGCTAAAGTAATAGACATTCATTGTTCAAAACACAAAGTAAAGATAGAAGTACCAATTTCCTAAAAATAAACATCCCAAGTAAAACATCACTGAAAATTGGACATTACATCCATCATAACAATGTCTTATAATACCTATGTAACAAGTGGATAATTGATCCACTAGTCACCACTATTACTGGGCACCCCACAGTCAAAATCACCTACCGCCTCCATGTAGAACTTTTCATTTTATTGGATATATCATAACATAATCTACAAACACCAAACAAATAATGTAAGGTTTGAAAAAAACCCTGTAGGATTCCCCCCGATGTCTCATAAGTAAGTAAAATATAATGATTTCATATTCTCTTTAATTTAAAAAAGGATATCTTTTGAAAAATCATTTTCACATTTATCAGTGAAACATGATTTCAAGTCAAGTAGATAGAGGATTTATCATGAACATGAATATATGAAAATTTTCATAAATATAAAGAATGAATAAAAATAGTTCTATTATCATTGGTATGTAATAATTAAATAAAAACTAAGAACAATGTTTTTAAGCCCTGATGTGAGTTAGTTCATGGGTATATGATCCTCCAAATATTTGTCAGTCATCACATATCTATGTGTGTGCATATATCCTTAAGGATCATGAAATCGTGATTTTATTAATCTATACCAAATCTTGGAAAATGACGCAAAACTAGGTATAATTACTATTTTCATCATAAATTCATTTCTAGGGTGTTTGAGTCATAGAATTCCTGTCGCAGTCACCCACTAACCACCCATGATAAAATGTTACTTCCATCAATCTATCTATAAATAATAGAAAATTCATCCAATTCAATTCAATTCATCAATCACAGTTAAAATTAAAAAAACTTAGTTTCTATATGAGATTCAATTTAAAAATTAAATCATATGTTTTCATCAAATTCATGCATTTAAAATCATAACTAATTTCAAGAAAATTTCACAAGAATTAATATCAAATCATTTCATTAAATCAATAATAATCTCATTCCATCTTTCAAAAAAATTACCTAATTTATAAATCCATTAAAAATGTATTTTTATTTTAAAAATATCATTCATTTGAAATAAAACATCAAAATGTTGTCAATTTCGTGTTTGTAAATTGAAATTTCATTTCAAATAAATTAATAAGATCAAGGTTTCAATTGTTGGTAAAAACCATACAGAACAACATATATATTATCATTTTATCAGAAAATTAATCACCCATAATTGGAATATTAAATGGGGATTTGAGGGTGATGAAGATAAAGGAGGAATCCATTGAATCCCAAGCCGTCTATAAAAGGATAAATTCTATATATAACAAGAGTATTCCTCACTCTAAATGGAGGAGAAAAAGGAGAGAGAAAAAAGGAATTCCAAATCAAGGAGAAAGGAATTACTGAAGAGAAATTGATCACATCCACTAGTGCTTTGATCCAATAATAAGATATATTAGAGTGGAAAATTCACCTATTAAGATCATTTAAAATAAAATAATTAAATTACAGTCAATTAGAAGTGATTTTGTATTTATAACCATTTTTTTGGATTTTAATTATAAATTTTGAGAAGAAAAAACTCATTCACATATTTTCTAGGTTAGGATTCAAAATTAGTACCAATCATTTGCCTATGTGTGTTCTATCACTATGTATTTTAAATGGAATCATGGTTTTTTCAAACAGTTAGAATAATTGTGAACCAATCATTAAAACCCCCACCGTCCAAGGATGAATGGTTTGGAGGAGAGGCCACACACTTTAGACACAACAGATAACAATCACGTGACTCTCTCTAGGACTTCTGAACAAGGACCATAGTTTTAGGGGATAAACCATGTGGTTGAACCTCACAATTATCCATATTTTTAAAACCAAAAAACTTCCTATTTTTTTTGAAAAATTCCCATAAATAACCTATACCAAAATGAAAACAATGGATGGTCAAAAGAAGGGTCAAGAAGTAACTAAAATATGGTAAAAATATGTTAAAACTTTTCACCATAAAATACCTATACCCCTATAATGCTTATCAAGAAGACTCCATATCAAATTTATAAGGGCACTATTCTGTCAACAGTGGTTCAAACTCTTATTTATCAATACAGTCAAAATTTGGATTCCAGATCACATTCTGAAAAGGTATAAACTTCCCATAAAGAACCATTATCAAAGAATCAATAATCCAAATTGGTAATTCAGTCATGGATAAATTATGTTCAATATCTAGGTCATCCCATCTCAAATAATTATATCATTTATAGAGATACATTATATTCTAAGACACATGAAATAAATTATAAATCGATGTCAATTAAGGTGGAAAAGAACAACAACATTCGACCTTTATAAACATCTCAACTATCTAAAATTTTCCCAAGTAGCTTGTTGAACTATTTCTATATATTCAAATGTTTTATCAACCCACCCAATGTGAAATCTGAAAAATTACTTGTCACCATGATTTTCAATGGATTATAGGCCCAAAGACTGATTTTGGGTGGTTTATTAAGGTCGAAAAATCATCTGTGTTTGGTTTACCAATTTTTTTCAAGATGAATCTTTATCCTGAATAGTGAATGTGGGTTTTGAGTATGGTTTCAAAATTATTCATTATGGGTTCATTATTTTTTAGGTCCCATTTTTTATATATTTATAATGTGTTTTATTCATGGAAAGAAAACCACTAAACAGTTCCTATATCCAGGATATGGACCTGCATTCCAAAGGCAAGAGACTACTATGAATATTCCAATGATTCATAGGAAATCATACTTGTTATGAAGACTGGAGGATAGTCTCATAAGACCCTTTTATAGGGAATTAATACCTCCACTATGAATAACATATATATTTTAGTAATATTCATTAATCCTTTCTAAATCCTAATTTAGAGTTGGTCACACTTTACATCTTTAATCATTTATGTATACATGCAGGAATAACCATTTGTATTCATCATATATTTTATATTAATGGAACCATATATATGTATCTATGGAACTCCTTTGATATATTCATCAATAGGTATCCTAGGTTCTCTATCTATTATTTTAATTTACTTGAAACTCCTCTATTTTTTATGAAATATGAATAAAATCCAAAAATGGGAACTATATAATTTATTACCCTCCATAGTGGTGGTTAGAGATTTGATGTTCTAGATTAGGCCCCCACTAAGGGATTCTTAGATATCCATTATGAATGAAATCAGAAACCATGTAGTTTTTCTCTACATAAAAGGACATGTAATATCATTTAACATCATGTTATAAGATCGGGCCATGAAATTTAATGTCATGCGATGAGGACGTCCAAAATAAAGGTGGCTAGAAATTTTTTATAGGGGAAAAAGAATGATAAAACCTAGATGATTGGCCTAATGAGAAATATGGGCTGATGAGGATCGATTCATTATGAATGGAATTTCACATTGTAAAGATATATCTCACTAAGAATATTGAATAATGTGGAAAAAGAGAAGTTAAATTAGAAAGAATATTTCCTCTAGGAGGGTGCATGATCTAATTTGGAATATAAAACAATATAGATAACGGTGGATTAAAGGTGTTGTGTTTAAACCTAATGCATGATTTCTAAATATCCCATTATTACATAAACCAGATAACACATAGTTAAATATTATTCATTAGGAACATGTCAGTCAAAAAGTTTTTCTCGTACATAATTCATCCCTTTGATATCATGGTAATATGGTTTTGGGATTACACAATGTAAGAGGACTATTTAATATTTTTTTATTATGATAGTTTCATGATCACTACTAATCACAAATAACAACGGATTCATTCTCAGCGTGATAATAAATAGACAATATATGATCAACATATCACATAATTGTGTTTAAAAAATGAAGAATTCCCAAATTGGAAAAGCGCATGATATTTTATCCCTCATCCATTGGTGGGAGACGATGGGGATATGAAATGATGGGTATATATGACATCAATATATAATGAATTGATAGTTTCTTACTATAAAATGGATGACCATTTATATCCTTGTAAACTCATAGATTATAGAGTGGCCATAGTGTGGTAGTTGATAAAAATTACATGATTTAACAATGATTTTTAACTTGTATTTCTCTAAGTTCCATCCCAGGGCTTACAAATCAGTTTAATGCACATATAATTCTCGACATTCATCACAATTCTGGAAGAATGTAGGGATGAATTCCACTACATAAAATACTTCCACTATCTTAAATATTGGGATATTTTTTACCAAGAGAAATAATTATTGTGAGATTTTTTGGGATTCAATGTAATATGGACGATAAATTACGAACTTCCTTTACTATGAGAATCCAATATTGGAAGGACATACTGATGTGTCCAATTATCTAATAATGCATGTTTGGAGGCCTATGAGGAAGTATTTATTTGGTATCTTTCTGATAGAAGACTTGGGTAAAGTGGTGCTCTATCAATTTATAATAATGATTAATTGCATCGTGGACGGTGCTTTACCCATGTGTTACATGGGAGATCTAGTTTGTATCTCACCCAGGTCATACCTTTGCAAGGTTAGTTGGACCTAACCTATGTGATACATTATTGAGATGAATTGGATATCCCCTAGGGTATATTAGGGTGAGATGGATTTGATCATTACTAGTAATTACTTGTGAGGATCAAAAAAAATTAATGGGTGTCGAATAAGCCAATAGAAAAAACATGGGAGTAGAGTTTTCTTAAACACCATGTGTCACCTTAGGGAATTTTGGAATGATATCATGAAAATTATGAGTTCGGTCCGGGTCATTCACCCTAGTATTTTATGAAAAATGTTGTAGTGTATCTTTTCATTTTTCGCTTTTTTAAACCATTAAGTAACTATATAACCTAAAACTTTTTCAATTACATATTTTTTTGTATGTTATTAATGATACCTAAGGGTTTTGGCGACTTTGGAAAGAGCCATGGGTGAGCTGAGCATTGAACTATCTTCAGGTCTTCCATGAGTACTAAATGAGAATCCCTAAGGTCCTGTTTGAAGTGAAACTCAATACCCTTATTGAAGGAGGCTGATCACACATGTTAGTCACATTGGTCTTTAACATAAATGGTTAGTGAATATTGTACATAAATCAGATGTGACACACAAAATAAAACTTTACGATATATATTTCCATACCAGTGAGTCACCCATCCTAGACATGAATGAGTGAGTGGAACCACAAGTGATAAACATTGGGATGACTTTTTAATTTCCCAATGAATTATAGTTGTTTTACCAATACCTTTCATTCTCTAGGTATATTAAGCATTTTACTTTTTATGGTAATATAATATTTCAAAAAGGGTGTTACCAAAAATTTTCCCCACATGATTATATTGTATTGGAATAATAAGATTTAATCCTGAGGTAGAGATGAAATCAGGCATGGATAGACCGTTGATTCATCTATAACCATGTGTTCACACACGTCAATAATTTTTTTGTATTGGAGAACATTACTACTTGATTCTCATGCAAAAAGGAATGTACTAGTATATAATATAGATTGGATGTGAAAGTAGATAATTTAGGGAGGTTCATGTAGGTTTTTTGTGCATATTGATCAATGGATGTTTATAAAAAATGTGTCTAAGAGTAAATAAATTTCCCCACACATCCAATTGAATCCCTCTTTTTTTATGCTATTCTGATCACATTGACAAGGAAATTTTCTCTTCACACAAATCAAGCTTTCAAATCCACTAAAATTAAACTCAGTATGTGACCACTTTAACGAGTATCATCTATTATGTGTGTGCAGTGAGGCTTCTTGGGTGAGTGTCATGCAAGAGGAAACTAGGATAAGGGACCTACATGTGGCCTTTTGGGTAACCTACTTCTACAATGTCACCTATGTGTGTGGTCTACATGGGGCTATGTAGGAGAGTGGAATGTGTAATACATTTACATCCAAAATATTCCAAATCAATACTTTTACTCTAATGAAAACCTATTCATTTATTTCTATACGTCCAATAGATATGAAAATAGTTCATGTCTATAATGAAAAATTTGTTGTAGGAATCATATAGATACTACATATTTTTGGGACATATTATTTTAGAGTATACGTCTCTATAATTCAAGAAATTTTTAATCATTTATGGAGGTAAAATATTTAGTATCCTAAGAGTGAATAATTACTACTCTTCAATCATGGTCTATTCAAGGATGTACTTATCATAGGGATAAAGAATTAGGTGTCATACTCATGTTTCATGGAATATATCAATTGTAATACTATCAACATATCCTCCAATGGTTCATTTATTAATTAAGGAATTAATCCATATGAGTTTCTTATGTACCACAGTACTTGTGCAATATATTTGAATGAAACAACTCTTAAGATAAAATAGAATTGTTAGGATTCTGTCTTTTGTGATTCTATTACTGATCTATCAAAGGGGTTAAATGAATATTGCAACATTTAATATGGTAACATAGTAAAAACTGAGTGGATGTGGGCCTATTGGGTGTATATAACTAGTTAAAAGTTTAAAGGTAACAAGAAAGTAGTTGGTATTTATGAATCTTGTTGGGTTGTGGAAACATGCATGTATAAAAATCCTAATTGAATTCTTGATCTACTCAGCCAATGTATCACATGGAATAAAAACATCCACATGGTGAATGAAGAAGTTAGTATTAGTTTATTTTTGATTAAAATATCTCAGGAGCACCCATTCTTGGAATGATTTATGATGAGTTCATCACACAAAAGGAAGAATGGTGTATATTTAATGAATACATACCATGACACACAAGTTGTTAAAAATAAAAGGAGATTTAAAAGGCAAATACAATCCCTAATGGTTTGATATTCTTCATAAATCATGGATGGATTTTTTTATGGATCCTAAAATATAGGTACCCGAGATTCATGATCGAACAAGGTGTCCTTCATTTGAAAATATGGGCCTAAATGGGAAATATTACCATGTAATAGAGAATGGATGAAATGAAAAGAGGTGGAATGTTTTCAAGTCCATGATTTCTACCAAAAACCAGGATGAAAACATTCTAGAAATGTGGTTGAGAACCTAAATGAAACTAGTTCATCAATCAAAGAGCATTGTGTGGCCATGAATATTAGGTTTGGTAGATAATATTGAATAACAGGAACACATTGGGTTGGAATAACCTATTTTACTCATGATTAATTGATTCTTGATAAACATTATGATAGGGATGGATGCCCTCTAAATTTTAGGGACATTATGTATTCTATAGGGATGGATTGTAGGACTCTTTATCTCTTATTCCATGTTTATTGAGTTTATAATTCATGGATATTGATTTAAAACATTTATTAATGCTTCATATGTAATTTTTACTTTGTCTATGTAACATTGGAAAACTTTGATGAATTATAAATTTCTTATAGAATTTAAATTATTCCCATATGAGGATTGAAACCCTAGGAAAATCACTAATAATGGCTACGGAGATGGTGAGATATGGCCACAAATGATTGAATTAATGAATTATAGATTAAAAACATGGATAGATGAAGATATTATTTGAAAGGCCTACACTCTATATAAATTTTCAAACCAATTAAATTTCCGACAACAACAAAACATATCCCTCCAACACTTGTTCGATCAGAGAAGAACCCACTAGTGGGTCCTTAGTTTTGGTTACCCATTGATCCAAAGGTATCTATGGTGGTAGTCAATATTCCTTCACATGGTTCATCAATTGAGAAAACTCCAAAGTGTGCTAATCTGTGGACCAATTCATATCTTCAAAGGGTGTTGGTGATGTGTGTCCCCTGATTTTAAGATGTTATGAATGTTATATGTGGAAAACATAGCATAAAGTCCCAATATAATAGTGATAGTTATAATGATTTGAGATCACCAAAAATATTTTCAACATATAAAATGTGGAGAGATATGACTGAAAAGGCTACAATTATTGTGATTTAACTAAGGAGATCAAATCACCATCATTGGGAACAGACTTGGGATCTAGTTTTCCAATCTCATACTGAAATATAGGGGATCATAAATCTTTTAATTTCAAGGGATGTCATGTTTTATATGAAATCATCCAAGGAAACATTGATTATGTGAGGCCTGATGATGTTATGTTCTAGATAGGTAATCCCTCCGACATTAGGGAACTGTGGACAATTCTTCACAATATTTTTCAAATTTCACAAATTAAAGATATTTAAGAACTGTTGATATTTTATTGTGTTAATGATCCCATAAATGTGGGAAAATAAAATTTTGATATGGAGATCCTCATTTATAATACTAATTACTTGATCCTTTCTACTAATCAGGAAATTGATGTGGTGGATTAGGGCATCATAGAAGGGGTGGGTGATCAATCCACCAAAAAATGGAATGAGTTTGTAGATCCCAATGATTTAATAATTTTTCTTCGTACCGTTATTTTATAAAAAGGGTTTGATACTAAGGAAAATTGTTTCATTGATATTTAGAGGGAAGAATAAGATTCTCTAGAATAGTAATCACCAATATATTCTACAATAAGAACCCTTATCGGGGGTGGGGGCATAATCTTGAATAGAGAGAATAAACCCCCAACCAAAGACTTATATAAGAGAATATAGTGAAAAAAACATCATACAATGCCACCACGAGTGCCTATATTTAAGAAGGAATGTTCCAGTCTCCAACCACCCAAATTAAAACACCATCATATGAAAAAAAATTAATCATAAGTTTCATTATTCATGGTAGGTTTTCGTAACATCATTTTCATGATATTCCCAAAATATGAATTCTTATCATGCTTGTGGATTAGATAATCCACTCCCCACTATTATATAAAAGGATATGGAAGTGATCCTCTGATTAAAGTGTAGAATATTTCATAAAATTATCCTCCATCCATGATAGGGATGGCAGGGGCCATAACACCACCTTATCTGGTTGTTTCAAAGGGATAAAAACCACTAGTAATTTCAATTTTTCATAACAAGATGTCTTGTCGAAATCATTGAATGTCATCCCTATGAAAATTAAGACCCTTATATATAATTGGGGATCTTGCAACAATCATTACAACCCCCACCACTATCCTAGAAGGTGAATAATGTGATATTATATGGTCCAATGAAGGTTTAAATGGTGATTTCAATTTAGTGGGAACTAAATAGATTTTTTTTATATTAAAACAACTATGAGTGGATTGGATTGGATATATTTGGGTTTTGACTAGAAATTTAACATGTCCCTATTAGAGATATTTCCATAAATATTATGAATTTAATAAATTAAATAATTTAAATAGAAGATATTATCAAACACATTTATATCCTTAGTTATTTATAGGAGTTTAGAGACTTCAATTGGGAGTTGGATGGATGTGAGTTTCAGTTTTTTGTATTTTCACATATAGATGACATTGTGATGGATTATTAATTAAGAAAAAATCTTTAATTTAACATATTTATCTATATATCTTTCTTCCATGGAAATCCAATAATAGATCACTAAGTCCCCCCTTCTCTGGTAATAGAGGAAATATCTATTTTGGATCCTAAAATGGGATATTACCATGATCCTTTTGCGCTGAGAACTATATAGAATCAAGGAGGTCATCCTCCTAAAAAATAAATATGATGAGTTTGTGAATTATGTGGGAGGATCAATCTAAGCAGTTTATTCAAAAAAAGAGTGTATTTTTATCTTCTCTTATTTTTCCTCTACCACTCACATGATTTTGTTAACATTTTATGGATGAATCTCATTATTTGTTTCAGTGACAGCAGCTCCAAAAACTAATATTGAAGTATAACCCTAACACCAATTCAACTCATAACATAAGACTATGATGGAATAACCCCATAAAATAGATAAAGGTGATTCTTTGTAGAATTTAATTACATGTTTTGTATATCATCCCAAGAGCAGTTTGGTGGAAAACTCAAATGCTCTTAATTATTTCATGGTATCTCACTGATTTATTTTGAATGTTATATTGATGCTAATATCAGATACTACTCTTAATGATATTTATTAACAAATAAACTATATATCGATCATATTCACCATGTTTGTGTTTGGAGGGCATGAATACCACGTGGTTTATTTTCCATTCATGGAGATTATTTAGTGATGAGATAAAGAGTTTTATCTATAAGATAAATTATATACAGAATGATTAATCAGAAAATATGTTGATCGATGATTCATATTATCCTTAGAGGATCTAAATCATAAATATGGGTTGGTAAAATTCCCATGTTGAATTAAAGAGATGATTCCTGAAATAGTATGTATGTATAATAAGTTAAATGAAACCATGTGGTATCTTTAGATCTTCATCAATCACAAGAGGACAATGAAACTCATGGAGAAGTTTTGTTCAGTTTATATAGGATAGATAATTATATTTATGATGAGGTTAAAGCTGATATTGTATGCGGAATTAAGAAAAACATTATTTTAGGTTGAACATCAATACAACATCTTACAACTTATGTTTAATACCTCTTGTATATCACAAAAAAGTGACTCAAAATTGTGCATGCTGCTCTAAATTTTTGATCTTATAAATCAGTGGATGTTTATTCTAGATAAATTATTTTTTTCCTACTTTTTACATATGAGACTAAAAATTATAGAATAGTAAATTAACTTTTTGCTAGTCCATGGGACCTAGAGAGTGTTCTTTGACTGCTTCTAAAGCAACACGATTGAACCTAAAAACATTGCGAGTTTTATGTTAGTTCCATAATTTTTTCTTAACATAGATGTAATGAAGAATCAGTGTGTGAGAATTGAATTTCAATTTATCACCGCTTAATTTGTTTGAAAACTAACATATTTTACACATTCCTAATTTCAATTTCCTTATTTATCATAGGCCACCCAACAAACATGTATAGAGAGTTGAGAGTCGACCTTCAAATTTCTATATTTTATTCTTGTGAGTATTACTTGTTTGTCATTTCATGTTTATGTTATTACAAGATATAAATATGAAACTAATTTTTTAGATCCATTATATTTTACCTTCTGTTAGTGGAATAACAGACCTAATTGGGATTGCAGGTCAAGAATAGTCCATCATATTTCAGATATGATTAGGCATAAGAAGATAAATTTTTAGGTTATAATCATAAGGATTTTGTGTCGATGGTAATTGGATGATAAATTTTTCTAAAGGTTCTCAATCTCTTAAAAATTATGTCTAAGGTATAATGAATGTCAAAATTAGAATGGTAACAACTCGACATAAAGGAAATGAGCATTGTTTTCATGATTATTTCATAAAATATACAAATAAGCATTTGTGATGTGAATAAAACTATATAATTAGTGAAACTTTGTTTAAGGATGAGTGAGTATACTTCTGCAATGAAAAAATTATTAATGTTGTGATTAATTTTATCATGAATATTTGACAATTAATGTTTTTATTTTACTATTAAATGAGTTCAATGAGATTTGGAGTCAACTGGAGTCAATTGGTGTTTCACGGAAGGCATGTAAGCCTTAATTATTATCTCATAATTTCTAGAATCATAGGATATGATGGTGATTACGGTGAGTTATTCCATTAGTAAGGATATATTAGTCTTTAGTTATATCCATGATCCTATACCAAATGATGATATAAAGAATAAATATGTTTTAGGTTGTATCAAAACAACATTTAAAATATTAGTTATACGATATTTCATATGACAATGTTATAAAAATATAGGGGATACTAGAAGTCAAATAACCCAAAATAGGATATATGAACTAGATAACTATAAATTATGGAACTATTGATATAACAAAAATTGGGAGAGGAATGTTAAATATAGAAATAATTCTCCCATTTGTTCTACAAACTACTCATCTGAATCTGATAATGACTATATGATCCTATGTGCCATGAGTTCGATTGAATCTTGGATCCTTAACTATAAATCCTTATTTCAGTCATCTAATGAAACTTTATTCATGAAAAAATATGTCTTAATAATCCTTTGTAAAATCAACCTTTCAAATGGATAGGTTCTTGATGTTATTAAAAAATGTGATGTGATCATTTGAATAAAGAATAATGGTCTTAAAAACATGAAAGGAATTTGAAATATCCTTATTTTATTGAATATATTAATTTATCTTTGACATCATGATGATATAGGATTTTGTTTTGTCTTTAAATTTGGTATATGGAAAATCAAACATGGTTCCATAGTTCTTTTCTTGATGTGTGAAAGAACTCTATATTTGATTGGTATTATTTTAGGTAAACTATAATTGAAATTAGTAACATTTAAAAAAAATTAGTCAGGGAATTATCATCTTGAACATTTTAGTGATAAATGATTATAGACCTTGGTTTCTATAGAATTGATCAATCTTGATCATGAGGTGTATGAAACATGCAAGGGTTGTATCTAAGTGAATAAGTGGAATGTGTTTTTAAATATGAATGGAATTTAATAAATGAATCATAATATATTATAGATCATAAAGATGTATTGGAAAAAACAGTAGTTTGATATCACAATGCCGTGTTTCATTATGCTCTTTTAATTGATGATTTCACAAATACAGTTGGGTTTTTTCATCAAATTCATATTTGATGTTTTATATAATTTCATCAGATCAAGAACCACGAAGGAATTCAAGACCTAAATAAAGTAAAAATGAATTTGGTTGTATAATTGTGGTGTGTATAATGGAATATAACTTCATATGATCTATTGGTTGAATAAAATCCAAAATGGAGAATATTGTGCCTAAAACACCTAAGAAAAATTCTATTGTAAAATATACTAATGAAAAGATGTATTGGAAAGATAGAATCGTAAGGTTATGTTCTGAATTCTTGAAGAGTTTTAGGGAAAATATTAATTTATGTTATTATCTATAGATTTCATGTCCATCGAAACTAATAGGTAAAAAACTTTTTAAAGAAAAAAAGACATAAATGATGTTTTACATTACTGACCTATACATTTTTTGACGTATCCCTTATGTCTATGTTTATTTCGATTACAGAGATACGTTGGAATATATGTTCTTGAAATGTTTCATCAATGAATTTGGTAATGAAAATTTTGATTTTTTATTCCAAGATAACAGTCATTTAATAGTTAGAAGTCTCTAATATTAAATATTCAATGAGGAGATCATATGAAAATATCAAAACAAGGTTAAAGACTCTCTTGGGAGACAAACAAAATTGGGTGAATTGAGGTTGATCAGGGCATAGGCTGTGTGGTCTTGGGGTATTTGGGAAGCACATTAGAAGATGTTTTAGATGTATAACTATGTTATATAATAGATGTTGTTGATAATGGTTTAAATGTACCATTAAAAAATGTACTGGAATGCATAAGGATAATATAAGCATGGCAATTTTTTTTGAATGTGTTGGATAAAAAAAGAGAGGATTCTCATGAGTTGAGATAGACTACTCATGTCATAAGGCTAATATAGAGGTTTGATTTAAAAATAAAATTTTTTAATTATCATTTATGGTGAGGATCCCACAATATTTTGTGAGTTAATAATTCTTACCCACTAATTGCATTGGATGATAGTAAAGATTAATGAGTTATATTACATAAATGTTATCCATTCATGGGATCTAAATGAATCCCCAAAAGGAGGGATGAGACTTTAGATCAAGTAAATTTTATCATTTAAAGGAGGATTTATATGGCCAAATCTAAAACATTAAATGGTATTTTTAAGGGTTTTAAATATTTAGAAGGTGTGAACTTTGGATTATTTTTCTCACCTATTAGTAAGAACATGATGATTCAAAAAGTGATCAACATGGTTTCTGAGGAATATTTTTATGTTGAAGAACATGATAGCAAGAAATTTTATCTCCATGGATACATGGGGGAAGAAATACACATGAATAAATAAGAAGATTTCATAGCTAAATTGATTGTGATGTACACCCAGATATTTTTAAAATATGAACATTATGTTTGATAGCGTATACAACACACAACACTGAGCACAGACGAACCAAAAAATGAAATTATTTAAATATTATTTTTGTAATAAAGACATTAATTTTTTTGTAGTAATAGTAATAACCCAATATTAAATATATATAATGTTTATAATTTATAAAAATGTGCAGATTAATACTTGTGTATTGTGTTGTTAGTAATGTCATTTTATCAATCAAAGTTACATTTCTTTCAAACATGTTTTTTTTAAAAAAAATTCGAGAAATATTTTATTTAATTTATGAATATTCTATAAAATTTAATTTATAAAAGGTAGATCATTTTTTATATTAAAATGTAAAAATTATCATAGAGTGAATTTCTATGAACATTCTAAAAAGGTAGATTTTCTGATATATTGTAAAAAATAATGTTTTTTACTAAAAACAATATTGCTTCAATAATATAAAAATTACCATTTTTTAAAATGATTTAAAAGTAATTTTTTTTAATTAATTTATTAAATAATAAAATTACGTTCATTGAAAACAATTTTATGTTTCAATTTTGTATGAAAATATTTTTGTTGTTAAAAAGGAGTTTTTTTTTGAAAACTACTTTTGTGGCAATTATGGTTTCTATGTTAAATTAATTTCTACCACTTATTGAAATCAAATATTGTAAAATTTATTCCATATTTAAAATAATTATATTTTAATAGTTCAGATATACCTCTTTTATATTTGGTCAATTTGAAAAGTAACTGTAATAAATATTTTATCACCTCAGTAAGGGTAAAACAAGTAAAATATGGTTAAAAAATTGGGGTAAGGCTATAAAATTTCCCTAACTCTTTCCTTTAACTATTTATGGGTGAAATTATACCATTTACATCCATGTTTGGAATACATGACACTTGTTTCCATATTTCAATGAATATGAAATTCATATTAATTTAAGTCATAGATAAAGTAAAATTTGTCACACTATTTGATATAATAGCACTAATATATTACTATTACAGTAAAAACAGGTTATGTTAGGTTAATAATATTTAATTTAATGATAAATTAATTGTATATATCATATTTTTTAGTGATTGAATAATTACCCTAAATACATACACAACGTCAACACATTATTTATTCAATTAATAGAAAAAAATTAAATGGTTTTTAAAATATTGAAAGTAATTAAATTTCAAGAATTATTGGTATGGATGGGCTCTAAAATATATATCCCTCCAATTAATTTGGTATGTATGGATATCTCAAGAGAAAAAAATGATTAGAATAGAGAGTGAACCCAGTTCGGTAAGGGACTCTACATACTATTATAATCATGGGAGTAAAATAAGACTACTATGATGTAATGGGGTGAGAACCCAATCAACTATGATAGTATTTGATGTGATCCTTGATATGTAAAGAAATGAGTTTCCATACATATGTGTATTCAAGAAACATATGTCTAAGGAGAATATTACAGTCTGATTGACCATGTACATTGATTCATTTTTGAATCATGTCTTATGAACTACAATGATTTATTCCATAACTCAAGAATATAATCTATGCTATCAAATGAATGTTTTTAAATGTAATTCTTATGTTCTCATACATTTATTCACATGATATAATTAAGTGATCATTGATATCTCACTTTTTTACCCTTAATGTGCACACAAGCTCACCCCATATTATGTTTCCTTTCCCAATGTTAAAGAGAAAGGATTTATATATGATATGTATATATATATAAGGTACTAGATATAAAGAATTGTTTGGGAGATGATGTAGATATCTTATAATCAATATTCTTAGGTATAACAATTTTTATTGATATTATAACTATATCATTATTAAATTGAATATAATGTCATTTTATTAATATTTATCTAATAATATATAATATTTATTCATGAATAATATGTGTCGCTATAGGGGGATTGGTGTCAAATCTAAATGAAAGTCGCATGAGATTTTTTAGTCACCATGGTATTATAATTGGAAGTTTGATAACACCATAATGTAAGATAAGTTCATATAGATCCAAGTGGAGTAGTGATGATATAAAATGTTGTATGATGATTGATGTTTTATCATATTTCTTTTCTATAGGAATGATTTACTATTAGTTGGAACTGTGATCGAAAGGATGTAAGAGTTTAAGTGTGAGTTGTTTGGGTATTTCCAAATGAAATATCATGGTTATATAAATGGAATTTGAGGGATATAGATCAATTTATGAAATAGTTACAAAATATAGTTCCTACCACAATCATAGTACACCTGAATGGTGTTGGCGATATTCATAATGAGTAATTAATAATATATTAGAACTCCCTTCGATGAACAAATAAAACAATTTATAAGAAAATAAAAAATAAAAAATGATTCCATGTACATGGTTAAGGTTCCATTTATATCAATTGGGGAAATTATAATGTACATCATGGTATGTAAAAGGCTAGATATCAGTCACATGGTTGTTATGTTTAATAGATTTATGGTAAATCTTGGATAGTAACATTGGGAGGCTTTTAAGTGGGTTGTCTTTTATCTTAAAGTCATAGCAGATCTTTCAATAATTTTTCAAATGAAATACCATTTATAAGGATTCTATGATATATCCTTTAGTGTATGTACAAACTCACAAAATCGAACCACTATCTTGGTGTTTACATTTATAGTCACTTACATGAGGTGAATATCTATGTTATAGCCAATAGTTTCACTATCAAACTTTTTAAATAAGTATGTTATAATAAAAAATTAAGTGAAAGAGTTGGATTGGTTGGTGTGTATACTTTAAGAGATCTAAAATAGTTATGAAACTAACTTGATTGACTATGAAAATTAATGTGTAATTTGCGTGGGTAAAAAGATTAAAAATTGCTCCTATATGAAGCACATTCAACTAAAGTAAAACATAATTAAGAATATCATATAGGATAGATTTATAGTAATATGTATTGTTGAATAGATTCAGAATTAATCCTATATACTAGCTAATGTTTTAGAATGGGATATTCAATGGAATAACTGAACTTCAGTAGATCTTAGATAACATAAATATCATATGATCTTAGAATATATTCTAGAATTGAATATATTAACTTGAGAAGGGATGATATGGAATATAGTTCATGTGACAAATTTTAGTTGGTTGAAAAAAATTGAAAATTGTATTCAGGTGATTTAATTGTAGTATTTAAAAATAACATTTTTGGATTTTTTCTACCCTATAAAATATGGAAGGAGTGCATCCAAAATATTGATGTAGATACTAATAAATATTGGTGGGTTACCTAGGATAGGGGGGTGTGGTAAGGCCGGTCGGGAAGAAGGCAGGTGCGAACAAAAAAAAAAGAAACCCTAACAAACAAAGAGGGAGGAGTGTAAAAAACCATAAAATAAAAAGAAAAGAAAAAGATAATAAATATAATAATAAGACAAAATATAAACTAGAATAAAACTAATAATAATAAATAAAATAACATAATTTTCATCAATAATAGATATAATAAAAAAATACCCATTAATAATTAATAATAACCTCAAAATTATAATAATAATAATATAATTATCATTAAAACGAACTTCATTAATTTTCTTTTATCACTTTTATTATTAAATTTAACTTTACTTTTCCACTCATATAATTTTATTTCTTTATTACCTTATTAACTTATTTAATTTTTATATCTTACTTAATAATTCATTTAATTTTATTACTTGACCATCGGCAGGTCACCAGGTGTACCAGGAGAGGCCGCACGGTTTCAAAATCGTGCCTCCCCTGAGGTCGCGCGGTCTCAATTATCGTTTTATCCCTCTTAAACATTATTTAATTATTAATAACTTATTTATTTAATTTGTTTCACTTCAATCAGGAGTGCGGAGAGCTGAGCGTGGTCGTGTAGCGACCCAAGCGAGGTCGCGCGACTTCGACAGCGGTGCACTGAATGCCGAAAAGGCCACCCGAACTATCTGATGCCCAATAAAAATAATAATATAAATAATATAAAAATTACGGGTGTGACAATTATCCCCACCATAAATCTTTCGGTCCCTGCAAATCCACAACTATAAACAAACCCCAAAGCATAAAACCACACTCCCTTAAGGTTAAAAAGGGAATCCCCACAAACACCAAGAAAAAAGACGGGAAAAGCATCGTGATTAGAGAAAGTGACTCAAAAGACAACCACAAGGAATGCAGAAAAAGACTTTATGGTATGTGTCGCCCGCCCAAAAGGGCTAGAACGCCTCTAGTTGACTGATTAAGGAAAACGAATCTCACACCCGCGGGAACCAACCTCACCAGACGAAAAAACTCAATCATTATTAACGAAAACCGCACCATTTGGTTAGAATGAACAAACAAGGTCAACCCACGTCCAAGGAACACTCTTATCACTCATCACCAATAAATATTTAAAAAAACATATGCAATAGATCAACATGGGGAGGCCCGAGGGGCTCCCCACCATTTGGATCTCACTGTCGCTTGAGACAAGATTAGAAAACTGACACGGGGAGGTTCCAGTAGATTCCCTGCCATTAATGAAAAGTCCAGCACTAATTCATTCTAGAGACATTCGTGTGAGACCCAATGTGGTTCTCCCAACCATTAAGAACCTACCAAACCCCAAGGCGAGACTAGAAAACCAACATGGGGAGGTCCGGGTGGACTCCCCACAATTAAGGAAAGGCCAACACCGATTTATTTTAGAGACCTCTGTGTGAGACCCGTCGTGGGTCTCGCCGCAATTAGAACAAACAGAGGATACAAAACTTTGAAAAGTTCTCGATGGTGACCAAACACCCCACCATAAGGGGTAGAGGGAGGGGCCCGACCTCCAGGTGTCAAAACCACAGCTGGCAACAAACCAACATCTCAAAATTTCATGGATGAACACCATTAAAATTTGAGGCTGAGTTACCCAACAGAATCTCATAATGACCACTAAACCGATTGCATCTAGTGGAACGCAACCCCTAAGACTTTAAGGCACGAGACGAACACACCTCCACATGGACTCAAAAACCTTACGCAACCAGACGGCTCATTCAGAGCATAATAACCACAGAAACAATTTAAACCTCCTCTACTTTTTACACTGATGATAGAAATAATGTTGGGGTACCATACACTATTGGGGTTCCTGACCATGCGCCATATTCACTACGAGGCTATGGTTGGAGCCTTGATATTTGATGCATCTCCTACCTCACAGTCAGGTGTTGAGGACTCCCGTGAAAAGCTTCTTTTTTTGGTGTCACACGCAACCACACTACAACTGAGGAAACACCAGAAAACAAAAAACATTAAAACATCCAACTGATCACACACGAAACATTCAACAACACAAGAGTTGAGATGGTTCATGTGCCTCACCCTTTGTCACACTGAATGAGAACATGACGCCACAAATCCTCGCCAAGCACGATCATTACTGTAGAGAGAAACATTACGCTGATAAAGGGTTTAAACCGTGTCTTAAAAAACAGGTGATTCCTGCAATCGATCATAGCATCCTCATACGACTGGGTCTGCCAAACTAGTAGCCTAACACGGACCTTTTCTTAAATGAAACAAACCAAAGACCCGAGGTCATTTAGAACAATAGACCACACCAACAACTTAGGGTTTCTTCCACCTTTTCCCCACTAGAGTCTCCTTTACCGCTTCCAAACAGTCGTTGACTATCAAAGGGACCTCAAATGGAAAGACGTCCCCAAACATGACCCTTGGAGCTGATGAAATTACTTCAAATCCCTTCAAGAAGCTGGTCAATACTGAAAATTTTGAACTGCCTTCATCCTTCCTTGCTGGAATTCCTTTCGCCATTTCTAGGGGGAACCTTCAAACATGACAGTGTTGAACTTCATACCTGACGAGTCATCCAATCAAAAGAAAAAAACACCCTTCATCTTCCCCCGTATCTGTCATCCCACTGTGAGAGTATCTGCTTAGTTTTAAAAAGGAGAGGTGGGTTCATTTCTAGAATTCATGAAGAGATTCCTCTGATCAACGTGAGGGTCGGCCAACGAAGATTTGTCTGTGGACGCACTTCAATCACATGTCAACGTGTTAAAGGGGGCATAAACTAGTCAAAAAGGAAAACCATGGACCCATCCGAACTAGTCTGATGGTCATGTAATACCACAAGCGAACACGAAACGTGCAGGGGCGACCACTGCAAGGGATTCCCGAAACGCTTTTCGAAAGAAACTATTAACTACATGTTTGCACACCAAATCACGAATAAGAATTCAAACTCACTACAAAAATCATCTAAAAAGGATTCTCGACTCGAAACGCCTCACATACATCATTTCAAAACAATAAGACACACCACAAAATCATCGGTTATATAAAAACACCAATTTTTTCCTATAACAAAACATATTGAAAATAAGCAAACCCAGTGGGTCGTACAAAAACCAAATGTGTCTCATGGGCCTCGCACATGCATGTTCTCGTGTCTCACCAGCACCCACCTCATATCCATCTAGGCACTCATCCGCTCGTTCCATTAACCCTTTCTCTTTCCATATACCCTCATGCATGTGGTTGCCCACGAGAACAACAATGATCAAAACCAAACCTTTCAATTATTCAAAACCAAAACATTCAACCCACACATTTTCAAACCTCAAACCTCATTTTATTTTTAAAGTTATTTATTTCAAAACATTTTTTTTCCAAAACATTTTCCAAGACCAAAACATTCTTTTTCTTAAAAACCAAATGTACACAATTCTAAAACAAAGAAACAAGGAACGGTGAAAGAGAAAACTAGTGTCAGTGGGTGACTGGAACATATAGTTGGAGGTTATTCACCAATCATACCACTACCACATAGGGTATTCTAAGATAGTTTCCCCGGCTCCACATGGCTTTCCAGACCCTGTGAGCTCACTAGGACCACTGACCATAACCCTTTTCATTTTCATTAGATAAGTTTATCTGCAAGGACCAAAAACTCAGACAAACCTCGACATACATTGGTAACTTGAGTCCTGCCACGAGGTGTGCTGGCCAGGAACCATACTCATAGCAAGGACGTCGAGTCCCGAAAACCCTAACTCAAGTCTACTGTGAATCTATCCCAAAAAAATGACCCAAGAGTGTAAACCTTACCCTCTGATAGCATTTTTTCAAGAACCAGATCGGGTCTCCATCCGTCCCGGTTCCCGACCCGGTCTGTGACATGGCCCAAAGGGCATTCCCGATCCCCACGGGCTGGCACAAGTGCTCGGGTATCATATGTAACAAGTGGGAGCGATTTTACCCAAAGTAGTAAACACAAAACAACTGATAAGATAAAGAAACTGAAACTTAATGTAGACAACCAGACAAGGCCTTAAACTGAAAACAAAATCAGGGGTTTATAACTTGAACCCACAACCAAAATCAGCGACAACAAAAGAAACTCAAACTCAAACCTCTAAAAAACCAAAGAGGCATAGAATCCACATGCCATAATTCCAACTTACATGTGAGGACCACCAATGACCATAACCACCATCGTTGAGAACGAAGTCACAACCTGGAAAGCAGAAGAAACAGAATATACATACACCCAAGGGTGTATGTTGGGTGTGAGATAAAACCCCATTAGGGTGCCATAGAGAAAATGTTCAACGAATAATTATTAAAATACAAATAAATTTTCAATTTAATAGAATGAAAATAAATAAGTGCTGAAATAATTTTAATGAAAACGGTTTTAAGGGGAAACTTCTCTAAAAGGGAAAAACAAATTATATCAACTTACACACACACATGCCCACACACACACACACACATAGATGCACGCACACACATACACATGCACACACACTTTTCATAGAAACCCCAACGTCACACCATGTGCCGAAAGTGAGCCGAAAGTAGAAGAAGAGCACAATACATGGGAGATACCCTAAAGATACTAGCGAGAAGTGGGACCCTAGAACCTCACGTCTCGGTGAACCATATCATACATTCCCGTACACGAGCCACTGGTAGGGAAACACCTCCTATCGTAGTGGTATCCAGTAATCATTCAATGTTTAGTTAGTGTTGTCAGCGTCAATCCCGCTAAGTGAAACTGGGCCGAGGCCACTCCCGTATCACTAGCACACTAGTCTATTCCACCCACCTAGTACCCAGGATTCCCGTTTGTGCTTAAGTAATTCAAAGATCATGCCACATGTCATAATCATACACTCAGACCAAGAATGACATCATTCACAACAAAAACCATCATTCGCGCACACAAAATCCATTTTGAATAATACACACACTAAAATTTTCCAAAACTCAATATGCATTTCTTACACAACCAATTAAAAAAACTTGAATCCTTAATAACTATTTAATAAAACATTTATGATTTTAAATAAACACATTTTGAAGAGCGGAGCATGAATTTACACACAAAACCAACAAAACCTTATTTCATAACCGACCACACACAACGCCACATCAAAAGTTCAATCCACACCACTTACACCAATTAAAAAGAGACCATTTGAGTAGTTTAACACATGTTCTAACAAACGATGCAATAAAATTTTCACTAATGAAAAATTTGGTTTTATTTAAAATGCCACTTTAGAACCAGACACATGATATAATATTATCGAAACATGATTTTCACCGCAAATGTCATTTACTTAAAAATTTATCAATTTATAAAATTGTAAACCTGCTTGACATGGGTATCCAAAAAATCACAATAATATAAAAAAACAAATTAATAATAAATAGAATCATATGAGATCTCAAGAGAATAAAATAAGACCACTTCACACCGTGAAAACTAACTAAATAATATTCTTAATTAATTAAACACGCAAATAAATTCATCAAACATTAATTATGAGTAGAACCACCAAACTCGACGTGTACAAACATCCGACAATGTAGAGAAACCCATTCACGCTTCAAACACATCACCAAGAGACCAAATTGATCTCTAAAACAAGAATATCAAACCAATAGACCTAAAATTAAACCCTAAAATCCGAACAAATACCCGCTGAAAAGAAAAACAACGAAACTAAAAAGAAGAGAAAAAATTAAAGGAGAATACTTAACCGAGGGGGGGTTCGCTGAATGGAGGATTGGCGGGCTGTTCAGCGATTCGTAGAACGATGCAGGGTGGCAGTGGTTCCGAGCAGTGATGGTTGGGGGTCCAGCGGGGTTTCGAGCCGGATGGAGGGAAGTTTCATCTATGTAGGGCAGGCTGGCAATGGGGCGTCGGTTCGATGGCGGGTGTCCGAGAGAGGCATTTGGGGTGGTGCACAAGGTCTTCCAGCCGACTGAGATGGAGGATGGAGATGTCGGACATGAGCCAAAGGGGAGGGAGGGAACGCGATCTAGGTGAAGCACCAGACATGGTTCCTGGGGGGGGTTGCGCCTCTGGCTGGACAAGGGGAGCAGGTGGCGTCGGGCTTTGCCGGTCAGAGCGGGAGCAGGGGGCATCGGCACAATAGGGATGGTCGGACAAGGAGGTGTGGTGCGACAGAGAACCAGGGAGAGGAGGGTTCAGTACGGTGGGGTACCGAGGAGGGGGGGGGGGGTGCGGCAAGTCCGATTGGGAGGAAGGGGGTGCGACCAAAAAAAAAGAAACCCTAACACACAAAGAGGGAGGAAAGAAAAAATCATAAAATAAAAAAAAGAAAAATATAATAAATATAATAATAATACAAACGATAAACTAGAATAAAAATAATAATAAAAAATAAAATAACATAATTTTCATCAATAATATAAATACTAAAAAAATACCCATTAATAATTAATAGTATCCTCAAAATTATAATTATAATAATATAATTTTCATTAAAACAAACTTCATTAATTTTCTTTTATCACTTTTGTTATTAAATTTGTCTTTACTTTTCCACTCATCTAATTTTATTTCTTTATTATCTTTTCATCTTATTTAATTTTTCTATATTCCTTATTAATTCATTTTATTTTATTACTTGACCATCGGTAGGTCACCAGGTGTACTAGGAGAGGCCGGGTGGTCTCAATTATTGTTTTATCCTTCTTAAACTTAATTTCTTTATTAATAACTTCTTTATTTAATTGGTTGTATGTCAAGAAGGTGTGCGGAGAGCCGAGCAAAGTCGCGTGACGACCCAAGAGAGGTCGCATGTCTTCGACAACGGCGCGCTGAATGCCGAAAAGGCCACTCGAACTATCTGATGCCCAATAAAATTAATAAAATAAATAATATAAAAAGTAATGGTGTGACATGACTGGTTAATCCCGCTATATCTCCTCGATGCATCAGTAGGTCTCTTGAGTCAAACTAGCGTCGTGGAACAAGGCCTTGACAAAATATTATTTGTAGTCTTGGAACGAGGCCTTGGCTACGTGGTTATGCTAGTCTGGAATTATACATTCCATCATTATGAATGTGGTTTTTGATACTGCATGCGATTATTCGACTAGTAGAATATCCATTTGAATTAGTAAATGGTATAGTTTTATTTTATTTTTTTCATATTATGCTGATGTTCACGTTTAATAGGCTTTTGTTTTAGTTATACATAGCCTTAAATGATTATACTTATTTATGAAAGTCTCTGCTATATTATTATCCATACTGGGCATCTGTGCTCACCCCGTTCTTTGATTTATTTTTCCCATGATGTGAAGAAGTATTTTATGAATGACATGTAGGGATAATATGAGGGTTATGAGTGTGTAATATGGATACTATGTTGTTGTAGTTTTCATTTTTGATGTAATGTAAACATTATGAATGTATCTAGTGATTCCAAGTCTACTAATCTAATTGTTCTTTTGAGACTTGATCTTTTGTGATCATGCCAATGTTATGTAATAATGCACCAACTCTGCGTAACTGGGTTCAGGGCATTACATTGTTCGTGAAACTATTCTTAGTGCCATATAATCCTGGACGCCATTTAATTACACTACTTCTATCAGGATATTCCAAGGGGTCCGGTCAGGGAATTATCCTTCAGTCAGGGGAGTAGTCACATTGGATATCATCGTCGTTTCTGGATGTCGGGACACTAGAACATCAAGGTTTCTTCTCCTTATTTGGGGCTTCTCGAGGGTGTGGAATCTTGAGGAATTCCTTGTTGAATACAGTGAATTAAATTCCATATGAATGTATCTGAGATTTTCCTCAACTTCCCATTTTTAACAGTGGGTTCGCCACGAGTTTAACGTCTAGTGGAGACGGATCATACTGATTGTAACACATATTAGAGTGGACTAGATGGGTGTGACCCCTATGGGAAGCACTGATGCTATGTGGAGAATTGGCATGATCTCACTAGGATGTGGTATCCCGGATAAGAATCAGGATAGATGATGGATGGTTAAATGAAGTGGCTAGAGAATGATATTGATTTGACTTGAGGGTAACTGTGATGTTGGGCTCAAGCCATGAAGAGACCTCTTACATATCCCTGTGTTAGGGAATCAAGCATCGCATAGTTTCTATAGCGATGGGACACCAAATGAGGTGACTCGAATGAAGGGTACCTAGAGGAAGTGGAACCTCTAGGTTGGGGGGTGAATTGTGGTACGGGCGAAGGACAATGACCCGATGATATGTTGGGGATTATGCATGATTAGTGACCTAAGATTCGGTCTAACATAAGAGGTGCATACCAGAAATGTGGGTCTCAATTGAGGGGACTACAAAGGCTTACCACTGAATGGGGTCACAATGGATTACCAATGGATGGGGGATCATAACTGCTTAGAGAAGGATATGGTCACAATGGCTTACCACTAGATGGGGTCACAACGGATTACCATTGGATGGGGTCACAACGGCTTACCGCTGGATGGGGGATCTCAACGGCTTACCTCTGGATGGGGTCACAATGTCTTACCCTAGGATAGGGTCACAATGTCTTACCGCAAGATGGGGTATCACAAGGTATTACTACTGGATGGGGTCAAAATTGCTTATTGTTGGATGGGGTCACAATGGATTTGCACTTCATGGGGACACAACAACTTACCACTAGATGGGGTCACAATGACTTACCACTGGATGAGGTTGGACCTCATAGAGGCTTCTTACGTACCCTGTCTATGAGACAAGGATCATATCCCACTAAGTTTAGGATGGTGGATGCAGTTTAATGTCATGCATGATAAAAGGGGGTTTCATTTTAACATCATGCGAGACAATGATGGTTCAATGGGATGGGGGTTGGAACCAGTGGTATTTGGGATTGAACCTCAGGGAGGCTTCCTACGTACCTTACCTTGGCAAGGATCATAGTCTCTGTAGTTTAGGAGGAGTGGGAACTAACGTAAAGGGGGTTCAAAACCAATGGATGGTGGGCTTGAACCTTAGGGAGGCTTCCTATATACCATTCGTTAGCAAGGATTAAAGTCCATGTAGTTTAGGTGTGAGTTGGGGAAATGACATGAAAGGGGGGAAAACCAATGGATGATGGGATTGAACCTCAAGGTGGCTTCCCACATACCTTCCCTTAGCAAGGATCAAAATTCACATAGTTCAGGGTGGTGTTTGGGGATTACACTCTAGGCTACCCAGAGAGGATTTCGGGGTCAATGCTTACCATAAGCCCACGTGAATCGTGCTCGGTGTGAGAAACAAGAGGCAGTAAAGGCCAGATGGTCACGTCACGAAAGTTTCATCCTTGGTAAGTGGATTGTGGGGCTCACATGTGGTTAACAGCCTAGGGTGATGGAGATTGGGTTTTACTCCATGGTGGAGGCCTGTGTGGTGAGAACTCCCAATGGGAGAGACATTTGGCATTAAGGAATAGAGGAGGTGAAGGGTTTCTACATCCTGCAAGAAACGTTATGGGCATACAGCAAGGTGGTTTCCATTTCCACATAGAGAACATTCATTCTAATATAAAGGATCTCATTCCATGTGAGGAATTATCTCACTCCAATGGAGATAAGTGGGTGTAGTGAATGTCTGATATGGGGAACCCCACATATAATGCATGGGGCAAGGCCACAGTTTAACGTCATGTGTTGAGTACGATGGTGATTGGAAGTTTAACATCCTAATGATCGGATGATGTGGGTGTACCCCTCACCCATTTGATATACATAACTGATACCTCCTACCCCATGGGGAAGGGAAGGAATAATTAATTCCATGATGTGAGGGTGTTATGGAGCAATACACTGAGGGTTCCACATTATTGTGACTATTCGATGAAGCAATATCCCCTAGTATGCCTACGAGAAAAAGTGTGAGGTGAAGAAACACAACAGGAATTATCACCCAAGGGACATTGAAATTTCTATGTGCAATCATGAAGGGTCCCATGGGAAAAGGAGTTGCAGAGAAAAGGGTATCATTGGTAGAAGCCTTAGGAATATATAATGCTCAATGAAGTGATGAGTCTTTGCAATGTGGTGTGCTTTGTGAAGTGAAGTGGTCTAGTCATGGAATATGGCATAGGTGTATATGGAAGGTGATTCAAAAAGTGGAACGACACTCGTAGAGCAATGCCTCGCATAGAAAGGGTGCCTTGCGAAGCATAACATTGTGAAGCAAAGTGCTTCACGAAGCATAGTGACCACACCATAGCATGCAGTCACATGTGCATGGAGGGTAAGTCACAAAGCAAAAATGCTCCATGATTAGACGAGTCCCCTTGGGGATCTCCTTCCTTCATAGAGGCATGGGGGCTCCGTGAAGGGCATCCCTCTTTGAAGAGGGGCAGAATTCACACAAAGGGGAAGGCAGTACAGGATGAAAAAGTACCTTGAAAAGCTCATGGTTCATAGAGGAGAAATTGCTTCACGATATGGGAGATCAAAAGGTGAAAAGTCACATGATCCATCCTTTGGGATCAAGGGATCTATATTTTTGTAGGCAAGAGGTGTCGTGAAGTGGATCTCGCTCGACACAATGACAGAGCTTGCTCGCAAAAGGTTCGCGAATGTCAAATCGGTTCGCGGAGCATCCCACCCTCTTGCTCCCTGGCGGGTTCACGAATGTAAAATTTGTTCGAAGAGCATCCAAAATATTTTCTCTACGGTGGGTTCGAAAATGTCAAATTGGTTTTTGGATCATCCTTCCTATTTCCTCTGTGGTGGGTTCGTGAAGGGGGAGCTTTGTGCTAGCTTTGGGGCCACGAGGGCTCTACGAGCGGTCTTCATGAGGAATCCCCTAAGGACTTCCCTTTGTTCCTACTTTTCCTTGATTATGGCATCAAAAAATGCTTCCCCTTGGACTTTGTTCTAAGGAGAAAATGAGGGTCCATGTCGGATGGTCAACCGCCAAAATTCCTTGATCAATTGATAAGGTGACTCGTGATGGGGGCTTGCGAGGCAAAGCGACATGTGCGGGTTAGCATGCCATAGTGCTCAACGAGGATCAAATGCAACAAGAATCACCTGTTGTCCTTGCCTGTAAATAAGGGAGCTGACTTCTCGTTTGCCCTTTGTTTTCCCCAAATTTTTGGCTTATAGTGCTCTAGATTTGCGATGCTCCGCATACTCTGTAAATTCTCTCTGCGAATCGAGCCTTTTCCATCTCGGTGCACAACGGGTCTTTGACTTCAGGTTAGTATGCTCCATGAATTGTGTCTGAAGTCCAGGGAAGGGCTCTGTGAACTGCCTTCGTGAATGGACTATGTGAATATACTCTGTGAAAGAGATTTGTGAACAAAACACAAAGAACTCATAAAGGTAAAAACTGAATGGATCACTAGGAGGTTGCGAGGGGGTCCATGCGGATGCTTCCCAAAGGGATGAGATGGAAAACAGATTTGTTCTCGGGCCGTTGATTGGGAGCCACTCTGATCATAATTACCTAGTGGAGATACTATAGTAATGTTGGAGGAACTATCCACTATGTAAGTGGCTTCGTATGTATGGATTTGGGTTGAGGGATGATGTCTTCATATTTGAAGAAATTTGGGATGGAGTAGCTTACTGGTTTAGGAGCATGTCGTTCTATCACTAGTGGTTCAGGGCAGCTGACGACCATGCCTGAGAGAACTTCACACCTGTTATTGCTAATTTCCTATAAAACCATATGAAAAATGTTGATGGGAATGAATTGAATCCAGAGACACTCCCCCTATTGTACTAGATGTTCTTGAAGGCATCCATGAGGAACCTATGGAAGGGATGGTATGATGATTGGGATATACCCTAGGGAAGAAACATTATAGATTATTTCGCTAGGGCCTACTGGGTAGGTGCCTTATGTGAAGTGTTAGGGGAAGAGCTGAGGAGATTTGGAGTGAACGAGGTTGCTTGGGACTCCAAATTTCTTATCTACCAACCGAAGCAGCTGATTATAGAGTTGTGGAGAAGGTGTTCATCAAGGACCAACACCTTCCACTTACACCACGGGGAGGTTGGCATCAGTTTATTGGACGTGCATCGAATCTCATGGATCCTGATACTGGGGGCGATGTATGATGAATTCCTCCCTGTAATGGGTTTGTGAGGGTATCCATACAAATGGAATCCTTGGAGATGGCACTGATGAAGAAGGTGTCGGGACAGGACAAGGATGTTGTGATAGACGTCCACTTCAGAAGGTGGCTCGAATAGTCTATGAACATCCCAGAAAAGAGACAGTTTCTTATGAGGGATCAGACATTCTTGAAGAGGGCTCAATAGGGCATGGAACACTCATACAGGTGGCCTATGCAAGATAGCTAGTGGAAAAACTAGGGATTCAGTGTAAGCAGTGGGCAGCAATCGGTAGTCAGATTGGAGACATTGATCATGTCTGTCTTCTGCAGGTGGATCCTTTCGGTGAGGGATTTGAACATGGGTGTATGAAAAAAAAAACTTATCATGGTGTCTATGTTGGCGATAGGAGGGTGGGTGAACCTCTGAATCCTGATGCTCGCCAAGCTATACATAATGTTATGGCATATCAATGAGGGGAAGAGGTCACAAAGGATATTCGGGCCATTCAACCTCTTATATGGGTTGATAGCGGCGCACGTCCGGGGGTCTATGAATATCCAAAACCAATCACCACTCCATGATCAAAATTTCACATGTCCATTCTGAATGTTGCGTGGAGAGTTCCAACCAAACTAACTATGAAAGTGGTACTGAACCATGTATGGAAGGTAGATAAATTCAACTTTCATCAATTCCCACTACCAACAGGTGGTTTTAATGACGATAACAAAGGAATGGAAGTTCACTGGTCTTATCTCCTGGACTTTCGAGGTGGGTTCCTAGTGGTAAGAGTAGACTGTGAGCCTCTCTGTGATCCGTACACCCCACCCTGATTCACTAGGTAAAATTGATGTATGTAGTGGATAACCACATAGGTCTATTTAGGAGTACACCATGTGGAACTTCTGTGTGTGATGAGGTAGATGTGGATCAAGTTCACATGAGAGGATGAAAAGATGCGGAAGGAGATGCATCCACCCATGAATGTATTCATGTAGGTGAAAGTGTATTCCGAAAGCTATGAGGCGGTCTACCCAAGGGAGATGCTGAACCAGTCAACTGTTCGGGCAGGTGATGGTGTGCCTCCCCAACCTCAAGGCTGGGGTCGGATGGCCAATAATATATCCCACAGTGGCAGCCCTTCCATGGCGGTGTGGCCTATATCAGTTGAGGGGGAGGCAGTGGCAGTGGATCCAGAAATGATGGCAAACCCGATGGTCCCAAAAGAACAGAGTTATCCAGAGGGGAGGCTACAGATAAGATTCTGTAGAATATCCAACAAGGATTCGGGGAAGCGACTGTGCCATATAGACATGAAGGATAATGCTGCCTTCTCAGAGGCCTAGGACATCTCAGATGTCAACAAGAAATTCCTCGACCCATCTGAGATGTGGAAACACATGAATGGTCTTGGGGTGGACTTGCTGGGAATTGGACCTATCAGGGATGACTTTGCAGTATCCTAGTAGGATGTGTAGCGATACATGACTGATTTGGAGGATTTTGTCCACTCTCGTGGTGTCTCAGGTCCAATGATAGATCGGGTGAAGGTGTTGTTGAGTCAAATGACCCAACTAAAGTTATCAGCTGCCAAACTGACAGAGCACATTCCTTTGTCGGAGGAATCATATAAATCCTCATGTGGAAGGGGGCCAGTAGATGGAGCCCATTGGATGTGGGTGAAGTTGATGATCAATAATCTGATCTTGAAGAATTTTTAAAGGCCGTTGAGGTAACATCCTAAGCCCCTTATTTAGGGTCTGTTTGTAGGTCATTTTGAATTCCTCACTAATTTTTGAACTGTGTAGAATCCCTCATACACCAAACTCGCTTCTTCTCTACAACGGATGCAGATTCATGGCCTTTGGGATCTGTACCTACTGCCATGGTGATCATCGCACCTGGTGGGGCGAGGGAACCTAATATAGCTCCACCACAGTCTTCATACATCCCTATTATATACGGAGGGCCACGTCTCGAGGTCCACATAGTAATAGACCAGGAACAAGACTGAGACTTCAACCTCTGTAAGTCTCCTTCACACAATTCAGGGCTGCCACTCATTGACCAGGATAAAGAAATTGGTGCTCCTCTTGTTATGTGTAGTTCTTCAAATTTCATGGGACACCATGGAATGGTTTTTCGAGACTTCTGGTAGCACCTTTCCCAAGGGAATACCGGTGATCGTGGAAACTGAGATACAAATCGACCAATCGGTGGCTCTCCTGATCACTGGTGGGACCGTTAGCTGGGCTGAGCCTAAGATCATTCTGGTGGGATCTGATGATGAGGATCGATCGGACAACCCATAACCCACCATACCCAATCAAACACCAGATGTGGACCTTGCTGACGAGTTCCAAGGGGTATTCCCTGTATATGAGCCTTCCAACCATGCCGATTGGGAAGAGACAACCTCTGATGAAGAGGATAATAAAATAGTCATTCACCAATCTTGGAAGCTGATCATGTACTTCATTGATGACACCCCCAAATTTCAATGGCGGGATAAGATGGAAAAATATCACTCACTACTACGTGAACTGTATGTTGGGGGAGTGGATTCGCAGTGTCCAAAAAAACTCATTTGAGATCTCATGGAAAATAAGATTTGGGAGTACGACCATGTCCACGGTGTGAGTTGGTAGCAGAGGAAGGAGGTGAAAATAAAGAGGCTCCAGGAGGCTGAAAACGTGGTTCAACCACTGATCGCATTGTCTAGTGCATCAAATTAGTTGTTTGATTTTGACTTGAATTTTTGCAGTATAGCAGCAACCCTAGGTCGTCTCTCGACAGAGCCTTAGATCATTAATTCAAATATGTGGTTCTGATTATGAAGGTAAAAAGGGAAATGGTTTTTTATAATACTTGGGTGTGATGATTAATGATGACAATAGAAAATGAAAGCGATAAAACAAAGTAGAAATGAACAAGATTAAATAAGTGTGATCGACCCGAGGTATTCACATGATGTTTATCCTTCATCGCTTCATGATATAGGGTTATGATCATTTAATTCCTAGTTTGTAACACCTAGAACTAGAATGTTACTAAGTTTATAGTAGGATACCTCCTAGGGTTTAGTCAAAAACACACAATGATTAACTAGACACCACCTTTGATTGGGTGAATTGTGTTTGACTTCATAACCGAAACTCACCAAGGAAACATATGAAGAACTCAATGCGATATCCAAGTTTGTATGTTATTTCTTTGAGATACCATGACATAAATGTACATGGCCTTAACAGTGCTTATGTGAGTTCAATTGACCAATATGAACCACACAAACACTGCAATTGAAAGGGGGAAGAGAAAGTGGTGAACGGAGTGTGAAACATCCCATGAATGGGAACCCCCAAACATGATCATATGAGTTGAGCATTACATACCAGTACATAACTAAATAAAATAAGAATATAGGATGATTAAAAACAATACAAAAACCTGGAATTCAAAATATCATTCATATATTACAAACATGAAGCTTGAGATTTACATCACGTTCCTCCCCGGGTGATCACAGGGGGTTTAGAAACCCATGGGAGAGGAAGAAGAATATGATGTTGAAGTTGAACTTACCATAGCCTCCAGAATTTCTAGGGATGTTTAGAAGTCTCCTTGGAGACTCCAAAATGTCAGCACCTTGCCTCCTGGCCGAACTTGCAAATGGGGTGCCCAATGTGTCTTTTTATACCCAAAATGAGAAGTGGTTTTGGGCACCCAGATTTAGATAAACCACTTGGAGAAAGGTTTTAAGATCATAGATAGTCTAATCTACCTTTTGAAAAAACTGGAAAGTTGTATCCCCACGTTTTATCTATCATCAAAGAATGATTCGTACCATTTCAAAAAATAAATCTCGAGATATTGATAAAATATAGAACGCCACTTTTGACTTTGTGCATATTCTGTCACTTGTAAAGATCAGTTCAGATGGGCCCCATTGAAGCTGAATCCGCATTGGGTTCCTTGATATGAAATGTATAATATTAAATTTCAGATAGTCCCACAAAATATATTCCCATTTGGAAGCACGGATGTCACGTACTATTAAAAAAAGTGGACAAATGTCCATGGATCCATGCAATTTTGGCCCATTTTTCTTCCACTTCATCAAGGGACCTCCAAATCTTCTCCACCTACATTTAAATAATAAAAACAAGTAACATTTCCCATATAAATATTTATTAACATTAATTAATTGATTCATACATAAATTGAAATTTATTATTATATTTGAATATTCATTACAAAACTAGATTAAAACAGCGGTGTAAGGGTGGAATAAAACAGTGAATCATGGTACGATCACACCCCCACACCTAAACATTTGAACTCCTAGGAAAAGTCACATATCCAAATAAAATGATTCATATATATATATATTTCCAACATCATTAAGATTTATCATTTTAGGAAATTTTAATTCACTTATGTAATGTGATCAAGAAACGAACCGCACAAAGGAGTTCTTCCCAGTGAAAATGAAAAAAGATGTCTCATGAATCATATCACAATAAAATTCAATAATATTTATGACACCAAAATGAGGAACGAATTCAAAAGTCATCCATTACAATAACTCTACAAGTGTGTGTGTGAAAACCAGTTCATGTTATTCTTTCCACTTTCTATCAAATAAATATAAGTTATTTTAAAATTATTCACCTTTAAATGATTTTTCACCGAACCTGTCCTACATCCTTTGTAATAATACATCAAGACCCACTCAGTTAAGCATTCCCAGAAGTCAAACCATAATCTTCCAACCTAGATATCCCTATATTTTGTACATTTCATCACTCCCTTCATTTATTTATTTTTTTAGAAGTGCATTTGGAACAAAACTCACACTCATCTCTCAACCCTTGTTTGTTCTCCTCACGACACTAATTGAAATATTTATAACAAGATAAAAGGTTGAGGAGGAGTGGTTATTGACCTACCCAAAACACAAAAATATTTTTTGAGGGCATACAACAGTCGGACATTAGGTACACATGCATAGATCAATCTAGTACAGTAATGAAATAGATCGAGTAAGGAACAAACGTATGAAAATTTCATTTAAAACTAAAAAACATTAACCCAACATATATGTACCTTATATTAAGTAATAAATAATCACACTTTGTGGTATGGTTCAAATATTTATGGACATATTATTGACACAGTTTTCCCAAAAACAACTCACACAAGGGGCATCATCTATCTCAAAGTTTTTACATAGATACGACCATTTATATCATTGATAGAAAACGAATTCACCAAAAAAAAGAAAATAACTCCTTGATGTTAAATTCATACAAATACTCTTTTTATCCTTCGTTATGGTTTTTTTATGTTTCCCCCTTTATGGTCACAAAATTATCGAACTTCGAAATAGATGATGGAGAAAAATAAAAATACCATAAAGAAGGATAAAAGGAGAAGGAAGGAGAAAATGATGAAAAATCCTAACTAACCCAGGAATGTATCCACCACCCACACCTAGAATGTGTAGTGTCCTCACTGAAATAATTGAGAATTTGAGAAGGATAAAACATGGTGTGTTTTATTGATATGATGTGTTGAGAAGGTGGATTTCCTCCACCAGATTATTAATAAAATCCTTATAGAAGTGTTTAAGTCGCTGACCATTGATGGTAAGACATTGTCCACTCTACTCAGTTAAAACCTGTTTTGCACCAAAAGGGTAAACATTAGTAACAGTATAAGGACCAAGCCATCAGGAACGAAGCTTACCTGGGTGGATCTTAAGCCTTGAATTGTACATGAGTACCATCACACCAATATAGAAATTACTCTACTGAATCATGATATCATTAATAGCCTTTGTATTTTATTTATATATCTGAGTGTTTTCATATGCATCGCGTCGAATTTCTTCCAACTCTTGAATCTGTAACTTTCTTTGCTCACCTGAATCTGAAAGTTTCATATTACATTGTTTAACAGCCCAATATGCATGGTGTTCTACCTCAACTAGGAGGTGAAAATCATTTCCAAACACAATTCTGTTTGGTGACATTTCGATTGGGGTTTTAAAAGCTATACGGTACGCCCAAAGTGCATAATCCAAGAGCAAACTCCAATCCTTATTATTGGGTGGTATTTTTTTTCCAAGATTCATTTAACATCCCAATTCGATATTTTTGCTTGTCCATTAGTTTGGGGGTGATATGCAGATGAGACCTTATGATTAAACCCATACTTAAAAAGAAAATTTTTCATTTTGCGATTGCAAAAATGTGAACCCTGATCACTAACGATGAATCTTGGTAAACCAAAACTACTAAAAATTTGAGACATCACAGAATCAACCACCACTCGAGAGTCATCTCTCCTAGTGTCCATTTCTTCCACCCATTTAGAAACATAGTCAACAAAAAATAAAATGTACAAAAAGCCAAATTAATTTGGAAAAGGCCCCATGATGTCAATGCCCCATGCATCAAAAATTTCACAGAATAACATGGGTTGTTGGGGAATTTCATTCCTCTTGGAGATATTCCCTATGAATTGACAATGAATACATGACATAAAAACTATATGGACATACCTATACAATGTTGGCCAATAATGTCCTAAGTCAAGGACATTTCGAGCTGTACGTTGAGAGCCAATGTGGCCCCAACTTGCCAATGTGTGGAAGAAGGTCAAAACAGAGGTGATCTTATGGTCAGGGACACATCGAAAGACTACTTGGTCACTACAAATTCTCCACCAGTATGGGTCATCCCAAATGTACCAATGAGACTCATGCATAAGTCTTTGGGATTGTGCAATGCTAAAATCAGTGGGGACCCTAGATATTGCCAGAAAATTCACAATGTCTGCATACCCGGGGGTAAGGTCCACTACATCACAAAGGTTCTCATGAGGGAATAATTCTCTAATGGGTAGGGGTGAGTCAACAGGATGGCCCAATGGGGGTGAAATCATACTAATGTGGTCAGCTACCACATTCTCCACCCCCCCTATTATCTCTAATTTCATGGTCAAACTCCTGGAGGAGGAGCATCCACTGTATGAGACGAGGTTTAGATTCAGGTTTCTTTACAAGAAATCAAAGGGAAGCATGGTTAGAAAAGGCGATGATTTTTTAACCCAAGAATATATGAATGGATTTTTTCCAAGGCAAACAAAATAGAAAGGAGTTCTTTTTCTATGGTTGGGTAGATTACATTGGTAGGGTCAAGAGTAAGTGAGGCATATGCAATGACATTAGGAGCCTTCTCAACCCTTTGTGATAAAACTTCCCCAAATGAGAAGTTCGAGGCATCACACATAAGCACTAATGGGAGATCCCAACTTGCTGGTTGGATGATGGGAGGTGATGTGAGACACTTTATTAGCGAATTGAATGCATCCTCACAATTTTTATCAAACACAAACTAATAATATTTTTGAAATAACCTGGACAATGGAAGTGCAATCTTACGGATGTCTTTAATGAATCATTGGTAAAAACTAGCATGAACCAAGAAAGATCGCACCTCACGAACACATTTTGGATATGGAAGGGTTGAAATTGATTCAATTATAGATTTATCATCTTCAATTACCTTATTTGAAATTACATTCCCAAGAACTATCCCCCGCTCAACCATAAAAATGCATTTCTCATAATTTAAAACAAGATCTTTTTCAAAGCAGCAGCGGAGGAAAGAACCTAGGTGTTCCAAACAATCATCAAAATAATATCCATATAATTTGAAATCATCTATAAAGACTTCCATATAACTCTCAAGGTACTAAGAAAAAATACACAACATACATCGCTGAAATGTACCAGGAGCATTACATAGACCGAATGGCATCCTTATTTATGAAAATGTGCCGAATGGACAGGTAAATGTTGTCTTTTCATGGTCCTCAGGGGCTATATGGATTTGGAAATAACCCTAATAGACTTAAAGGAAACAATAATGGGACATACCAGCCAATCATTCTAACATTTGGTCAATGAAATGTAATGGAATGTGGTCCTTCCGCGTGGCTTGATTCTGTTGACGGTAGTCAATACTAAATCACCAACTATTTTTCACACGTGTTGTAACCAATTCATTCCTTTTATTTGACAGAACTATTATTCATGTTTTTAGGCACAATTTGCATTGGGCTAATACATTTACTATCGGATATAGGATAAATGATCCCCGCAATAAGTAATTTACTGACTTCCAATTTAACCACTTCAGGGAGAGCTGGATTCAACTGGTGTTGACATTGTCTTACGGGCTTAGACTTATCATCCAAAAGTATATGTTTCATACAAATAGATGGGATAATCTTGAGAATATCATCCAATGTCCATCATATTGCCTTTTTACACTATCTCAAATGATTGAGCAGTTTCGATTCCTATTGTGGAGAGATGTTATTGGCAATAATGACGGGAAGTTGGTTAATACCCTCAAGATATGCATATTTTAAATTAGAAGGAAGTGGTTTAAGTTCCAACATCGGTGGTTTATGGATTGAGGGAGCATATTTAAGGGGAGTGAGGTCAATTATACTGTCTATCTACTCATTTTTATTCTCTAAAAATAGAGAATCTATATAAATGAGATTTATAGAATCATTGATGGTCATGGGTACCTCAGAATAAACACACTCATCAATTAAAGAACAGAATTTACACTTTTCAGAAACCACACAACCCACGAAACATGAATCAAAACTCAAATCATCTAAGGGTGAAGAAGAAGAAAATGAATCAGAGTATGGGTCGAGAAGAGAATTATGTGTGTGTGGATCGTTTGAGAGCACTTCCATCGAATAGATAGGAAGAGTGGAGTGCTCATCAACGTGGTGTTTCATAGCCTCAAGGATGTTAAAACTAACATTTTCTCCTCCGAATTCCATGGACAACGTACCATTGTGAACATTGATGGTCATCTTTGATATTTTTAGGAATGGCCTCCCAAGTATGAGAGGAGCATGTCCTTGGGTTCATGTATCTTCCATCTCAATAATGTAGAAATCAGCAGGAAAGATGAGATTTGTCATTCGTACAAGGATATCCTCAATCACTCCTTTTCGATGTGTTGTACTCCGATTGGCAAGTTGCATGACAATGCCTGTTGGTTGACGCTCTCCAACCTATAGAGAAGTATACATAGAGTGAGGCATTACACTAATAGAAGCACCTAAATCTATCATAACATCTTGAAAGAAGGTCTCCCCTATGGTACACGATATCATGAATGTTCCCAGATCCTTTCATTTTGCTGGCATTGCGGGATGAATCAAGGATGAGACATTCATACCCACGTTGACTCTCTCATTCCCATTTATCCTTCGTCTATGGGTGAAAAGTTCTTTAAGAAATTGGGCATAATGGAGAATTTTCTTAACTGCTTCCAATAAAGGAATATTAACATGAACTTTTTTAAATGTATCAATTATCTCATTATCAATATCATTATCGAAATTTTTCTTAGATTTAGAGAGTTTTTATGGGAATGTAAGATGAAAGGATTGTTCATTTTAATCATCAACGATAATTTGATTTCACTTTTAAATTTTTTTCATTACATGTAATTTTTGAGGGTTTGGAAGGAGTGTTTTCAAGAGGGGGACATACCTGTTTCATAAAATCATTTGAAGTAGATGTTTCTTTACCACTAAGAAGTTTAATTAAACATAAATTTGCATTTTTCTTTCGTATTGGAAATGGTTTGGGATTGTAGTTGTCCAGACCCTTGCATATTAATCTCACCGTTGGTGTTCACTAATTGTCCATCTTGAGTTCGTAGGTCTCGAATTTCTGATTGTGTGGTCTGTTGGAACTGAAGGTACTAGGTTGCCATTTTTTTCAACATATCCTCGAGTCTTGGTTCAGATTTGGGAGGAGGAGGATGATTGTTTTGAGAAGATGAAGGATAAAAAGGTTTCATACCTTGGCCTTGTTGATACCAATTCTGCTTGGGGTAGCTTGAGTTTCCTCCTTGTCGGTACTAGGGATGTGCTTGCCACCCTGGATTTGGATTTGGATTGAATTGTTCTTTCTTGAAGGGAGCTTCTTGTTGGAATGGAAGTCCTGTGAACATAGCTGCACAAGACATAGAATAATCTTGATGTTGTGGGCACTGGTCAGAAAAATGAGTGCTATCCGAAAAAATACCACAATGAAATGGAATAGAAGTAGAGTTTGAGTTACCTTGTGCTTGAGCTAATTGCCTTACAAGGGTATTGATTTCATAAAGTTGAGTATCTAACTTTTGTTCTAGGTCTGAATGAATTACCTCATGAACTCCTTGGGTTGGTGAAATTGCTCGTGCACCAAATTGTAGTGCATTTTGAGCCATGATGGCTATTAAATCCTGAGTGGCGGAAGGAGTTTTATTAACTAGTGAACCAACAGCTGTAGCATCAATAATTCCATGATCCATGGGAATAAGTCCCTCATAAAAGTATTGGATTAGTAGTTTTTCACTAATATAGATGTGGGGGAAGCTTGAGCGAAGTCTTTTGAATCACTCCGAGTATTCATGAAGGGTCTCTCCTGGTGATTTCTTAATTTCACATATTTCTTTCCTAATTGATGCAGTTCGGGAGGCAAGGAACAACTTCTATAGAAAGGGTCTTTTTAGGTCATTCCATCCCCCAATTGTGGAAGGAAAAGAGTATATCCAATCTTTGGCTACACCATCAAGGGAGAAAGGGAAGGACCAAAAACTAATTAAGTCCTCAGACACATTTTGGGGTTTCATGGTGGAGCACACTATGTGAAATTCTTTAAGGTGTTTATGAGGGTCCTCACCGGGATGACCATGGAATTTATGAAGAAGGTGGATGAGACCTGATCTAAGCTCAATTTTGGATGCTTCCTTAGGATATTGGATGTACGCAGGTTGGTACTCCACATCAGGGGTGGTTAGTTCTTTTAATGTTCAGTTATTTTCAGCCATGTTTTCATGGATTTCACAGGGTTAAATTTTGGATTTGTTTTGGAACACCTGAGGTTCCACAAGGTTTTCCTCAATGTTACTCGATTGACCTTCCCTAGATGCCTTTATTTGTGAGCAAAGTGACTTTTCAATTTCAGGATCAAATTCAAGTCATGTTTCTTTACCGGATCTTGTTATACAACAATGATGTCCAGTTTGATTGATTGATTTTTTTGTTGTGTTTTTTTATTTGAGATGTATAAAAAAATTAATAAGGGTGAAAGAAGAATATAATTTTGTACTATATAATTAGATAGGGAGATGGAGAAGAAGAGAGAGAGAGAAAGATAGATAAAGAACACACAAAAAACAACCAAAAATAAAGGAAACCCCAAAAGAAAAACAATCAAATGGTCGTGGGGTATTTAAAGGAGTACTAATTAAGAATTAAAACAAATAAATAAAAATAAAAAAAGAAAAAAAATGATCTTGGATCCCCAGCAATGATGCCTAAATTTGGTCCCGTTGTTGAGCGTGTCAAATTAGATTGATTTTGACTAGAATGTCTGCAGTAAACCAGCGACCCTAGGTCGTCTCTCGACAGAGACTTAGATCATTAATTCCAAAATGTGGTTCTGATTACAAAGGTAAAAAGGGAAATTTGGTTTTATAATACTTGGTATTGATGATTAAATAAGAAAATACAAAATGAAAGTGATAAAACAAATTAGAAATGAATAAGTTTAAATAAGTGTGATCAACCCGGGGTATTCACATGATGTTTATCCTTCATCGATTCATGATATAGGGTTATGATATTTTAATACCTAGTTTGTAACACCTAGAACCAGAATGTTACTGAGTTTATACTAGGATACCTACTAGGGTTCAGTCAAAAACACACAATGATTCACCAGACACCGCCAATGATTGGGTGTATTGTGTTTGACTTCATAACCGAAACTCACCAAGGAAACATGTGAAGAACTCGATGCACTGTCCAGGTTTGTATTTTATTTCATTGTTATACCATGATATAAATGTACATGGCCTTGACAGTGCTTATGTGAGTTCAATTGACCAATATGAACCACACAAACACAACAATTGGAAGGGGGGAAAGAATGTGGTGAGCGACGTGGGAGACATCACATGAATGGGTACCCCCAAACTTGTTTATATGAGGTGAGAATGACATACCAATACATAAATCAATAAAATAAGAATAGAAGATGTTGAAAAACAACACAACGACAAGTTATTAAAAAGATAATTCAAATATTACAAACATAAAGCTTGAGATTTACATCACGTTCCTCCCTGGGTGATCACAAGGGGATTAAAAACCCATGGGAGAGGAAGAGGAAGAATATGTTGATATAGAACTTCCCATAGCCTCCAGAAATTCTAGGGATGTTGATAAGACTCCTTTGGGAATCCAAAATGGCAGCACTATGTCTCCTAGACGAACTTGGAAATGGGGTTCCCAATGTGTCTTTTTATAGCCAAAATGAGAAGTGATTTTGGGAACCCAGATTTTGAAAAACCACTTGTAAAAAGGTTTTCGGCTCTTCGACATTCAAATATCTCGTTTGAAAAAACTGGAAAGTTGTATCCCCACGTCATACATATCACTATCGAATGTTTGGCACCATTTGGAAACATAAAGCTCGAGATATTGATAAAATACAAAATGCCACTTTTTACTTTTTTCATATTCGGTAGCTTGGAACGATCAGTTAGTATGGGCCCCTTATAAGCCGAATCATGATTGGGTTCCTTGATATGAAATGTAGAATATTATATTTTTGATATGAAAACAAAACATTAGCACATTTGGATGCACGGATTTTGCGTAGTACTCAAAACAGTGTACAGATGTCCATGGATAAATAAAATTTTTGCCCATTTTTCTTCCACATACTCAAGGGCCCTCCAAATCATCCCCACCTACATTGAAATAATAAAAACAAGTAACATTTCCCATCCTAATATTTATTAACATTAATTAATTTATTCAAACATAAAGTTCAATTTATTATTATATTTGGAAGATTTATTACAAAATGGGATTAAAACAGCGGTGTAAGGGTGGAATAAAACAATGAATCATGGTACGATCAACCACTACAGGTCCAGTTGGATGAGCACTCAGCCTCCCTCAACATGAAATCAGAGCTAATATTGTTATTGAAGGCCTAGCTGGTAGAGGCCGAAGAGTGCATGATGAAAGCATCTACAGAAATGACTATCATCCTGACCGACATAGAGTAGGCCTAGATTGTTGCTGAAAAATTGCTCCCCATCACTGACGAGGAGAAAGGAGAGCATAAAAGGTCAAACAAATCTATGACACCACAATCTAGAGGGTGACAGAGCTGCAACACTCTTTTTACTAGGTCATCCTATCCATGTGGGGGATCGACCCTTGGGTACTGTAATGATTACAACCGTCAAACATACTTTCATGCTTTGATTGTTTTATACTAGATTCATGCATGAGTTTTGTTATTTATATTGGTTTATGCAATTCCCATCATATTCTTGGAGTGTCCAATGATCAATCCCTAAGTTCACATGGTTCAGGACTGGTGTGAGTAACAAGGGATGACCTGATTTTTATTCCACCCAAATGTAAGAGTGAAAACAATGCTTCGGGCATCTGGGGGTTTTGAACAACCAATATAGATTTCTGGGAAAAAAGGGAGAGTCCTAGCTAGAGTATGAGGACCTCAAAACAATCAAATCAACACTTTCACGGTGTTCTCTAGTGCACGAGCGTGGTAACACTAGGGGTATTAGAATTAATCCAAACATAGGTGAGTGGAATGTGTGAATCACGATACCCAAAATTTGGAAAATTGTAGGACAACTTGACAATGAAGAGTAATTGTTGACTGTGTTTGAAACACATTATACTTATTGTGTTAGCTTGAAATGGTGATGCCAAATGAAGGAAGACCACTGAACATGTTAAAAACACGAGGCCTGAATCAAAATTTCATCCATTTGTCATTCATAACATTATCCCAGGACAGTAGGTGAGCCATAGGCTGGGCATCCATTCTATTAGGGGATTCCCATAGACGTGAAAGGGGATGGGGGTCTGAATGAAGGGAACACAAAGCATGGATTTGGAGGGATGGGTTTTTTAAATGGAGTCCAACACTCTTTAAATCATGCCACCATGATGAAAGAACATTAGGTGGGTATATCCGTCTGATCATGGATCAAAAATAATTCTGAGCATGTACTCTTTGGAAAAGGATATGGTGCATCCCATGATTAACATGGTCATATTGAACATGTTCATGGTAGAATCGTAGTTTATTGTCATGCGTTGAGGACACATGGACTCGTTCAGTTTAACATAATATGATAGGACAGTGGAAATTGTTTAAATGTCATAATTCTAGGACCATGATCGGGGCTGAGGAGGCAAAAGGGTTAATGAATATAGGGATGGTCCCAAGGTGAAATTCTTGGGCGTATCTACATATCCCATAAATATGAGAATCAAGCCAAATGTAGTTACTGAAGCCTGACATGTTCATAGACAAATGTTGGTTGCGAGATACTCCTTGGAGAAAAATATGACACATCCCATGATTGACATAAGACATTCTGATCATGTTCAGGATAGAACTATAGTTTAGTGTCATGTGTTGAGGATATATGGATTCATTCAGTTTAATTTCAAATGATAGGATGATGAATGAAAAGGGAAGATACCAGAAAGGGAGTATATGGTGTAGTAGTTAGAAAACCATTTTGAATGAGGACCTAAAGAATCGACACCACACCACGTATCCCTAGAAAAAGTCCTTTTGGCCATGGGACCCAAAGTGAAAGTTAGGCTGGGCCTGAGGAAAAGTTGTTGGGAGTTCCTACACACTATGTGAGTATGAGAATCAAGACATACATAGTTTTAAGAGCACGGTTTAATGTCATTCATGATGATGAAAGGGATGTGTGGAATGACTGTTCCAGTACACGTCTAACCAGAACTACAATGTCCATGTGAGTTGTGCTCGATGTGGGAAACAAGGAGTAGTGATAAGGATTTCCTATCATAGGAAGGCACATGATAGGGGCGATGGGATGCTTTGTGAATAATGTCCCAATGATGTTGACATGCCTATATAACACAACTAGATGCGTGGAGAAGTAAAGCAGAGTACATTGGAATTCCACTTGAACATAAGGAAGTGAAAATATGTGAATCACGATGCTCGAGATCTGGGCCACAATGACGGTGGTGTGACGATAGGGGATAACTACTGACCGTGTTTGGAACATGGTATCTATTTCACGTATTCCAAAAATGGGGACTGGAAAAGGAGGGCCGACAGTTGACCATATTCAGAACAAAGGACCCGTCGTAAAATGTCATTTGAGGTCCTCAGGGATGTTGGCCCAATATTGTAGGTAAGCTAGTGTGGCATGAGACCCGGCGATAAAGGGGGTCCCTTCAGACATGGAAGATGATGGGGATCCAAATGAAAGGCTAACAAAGCTTGGACAGGGAATGAGGAAATGTCCCTGTGAATATTATACACATCATGAACTGCCATAATGTATCAAAGTATGAAAAAAAGACGTATCAGATATAGGGAGTCAAGTCCCCTTTCCAAGGACATGGGTTTGGAGATTTCATGCTTCAAAAATTATTGGTCGTATAATGGGACATTTAGGGGAGATTGATTTAATGGACTAGGCACATGGTGGTTAATCAGCCAAACCCAACGCATAGCTCATATAGGGAGATCTTAATTTAGGGTCATAGAACTCAGACCAGATTTGGAAGAGACATGGACGGGCATGGTGAGACTATTGAAAAACCTGATGTGAAGGGTAACCCATGAGGTACTCTCCACACCACATGTTTGCAAAAGGGGTTCAGGCCTAGGGGAAGAAAGAGAGGGGACATGATTTTAGATTCTTGGTGCTGGACCTAGAGACAATGTGTCTGGGTCTTCCTACGTATCCCATGAATATGTGAATCAAGACATACATTGTTCTGGAAGATATAATGCACTTTAATATATTGTGGAAGGGACATAGAGTGGTCTTAGTTAAAGGTCATAGTTCTTGGACCATAGATGATAGGGAACACAGGAGACACATGGTTATATAATTATGTAACCCCTCGTGAATGAGGAATTGGATTCTAGATCACTATGTTTTCATTTGGGAGGTTTTAGGTTGAGAGACCGAAACTGAAAGTTAGGCTAGGCCTGAGGTAGAATGCACGGGCGTTCATACTTCTCCCATGAGGATGATAATCAAGTCACACATTTTTCAATGGATGGAACAGTTGGATACCGGTGCCAGAGATAATAAGGATGTGTGGGTCTCTCCCTTTCACCCAAAGAAGCATTATTAGATATATCTTGTTTTTCCTTTAGGATGAATGAGTGTTTTTGAAGCAATGGACCTAGGATAGATTGTCCAGGCATCGCCACAAGAATCAATCCACGTGCAAAAATTGAAAAATGCTATGGGTTGTGACTGATACAAAACATGATAATCCCTCTAGTGAGGACACCATGAAATAGTGTTTTTTTAATCATGCGTCCTGGATGATAATTTCACAGTCTAGGGTCATGGGATGGGACTAGCCATGAATTTTAATGTCATGCGGTATAGAGGAATCAATTTAATGTCATGCAGTACTAGGAAACATACTCTAGAGTCATTTAGATCGTACATATACAAGATAGGTGAGGTTTAAGAGGGATTGTGTAGGGCATGTTAAAGAGCACCTGAAGTGAATGAGGTCCTAATCCCACATAAAACCTTGAAAAATTCCACGAATGAAACCTCAGGATGAGGGGGCCATAAAAGGTTAGATAATACAGGAAAGAAGATATGAGGGACTAGCTCCTTGAAAGGGGAGTATGTGATGCGGTAATTGTAAACCTGGCGTGAACGAAGACATAAGCCCACAAACATCACATTGCGTGGCCTTATATGTATTGGGACCTAGAAGGTAGAACAGAAGAGATAAATTAGTGGAACTCGAGTTGGACCCAAAGTCGAGATGTCTAGGCATTCCTACGTATCCCATGGGAAAGTGAATCAAGTCGGACATCATCCTAAAAGAGATCATAGTTTATGTTCTCAGTGCATGTAGCATGGAGAGGTAGAATCCTTCCATGTAGGCATAGACCACAATCCAATTCCTAAGACCACATGAGTCAAACTCAGTGTGGGAAACAAGTTCAGAAGATGTTTTTTCCATACCTAGAACACACACCAAAAGGAAGTTGGTGTGGATCCCCGAATAATGCCTTACTATGGAATTATACCCCTATCATGATAATGTGCACTGATGGATAGTGCTAGGAGTGAAAAAGTTCTATTTGAACAAGATGGGGTGAATAAATAATTTGAATCATGTAACCAACATTCAAGGTTTGAATGGTTCGGCATGACAATGGATGATAACTGTTGACCGTGTTCAAAACACAACATCCATATCTTGATGACTGAAATGTGAAGAAAAAATGAGTGTTGGCCACTGACCATATTTTCAACATGGGACTTGTATCGATTTGTTGTCTAAAAACCTCGAGGATGTTGTCTTGTAATGGTAGAAGAGCACTTAGGCTTATAATCCATGCCATTTGGGGGTCCCTTTGGATTTGAATGATAATGGAATCAAAAATGAAGGGGAACACAAATCTTGAAAAATGGGTGAAATCATGTCCTGGTAGAATCTGACACTCTAGGTTCTAGACCAGAGTACTCATGGGCCAATTGGTGAATCACTGATGAGGGCCAAGGGAACTGACATAAGGTCAGCAAACTCAAAGAGATGTGACCAGGGTAAGGGAGAACATGCCTCTCATGAAAGAGTGGTATGTGGCGTGTTTTTTATAAACCTAATGTGAATGAGGACATAATCCCATCCCACACCATATACCCCTTTACTAGAAAGAACAAGGGCCAAGGGGCCAAAATTATAGGGAGGATTCTATGTTATGGGGATGGACACAACGACTAGACATTCGGGCGTTCCTACATTTCCCATGACGATGAGAATCAAGCCATACATAGTTTTGGGGGTGCCTTTCTGTTTAATGTCATGATGGTATGGATGAAGATTTGTGTGAGGTATATCATCCATCTATGTGTACAACACAATGAGAACCTCGACGTGAATGAGGGGAAAATCATGCACCACACTGTAAAACCCTAAGTGAGAACATGGTCCAGAGGCTGGAGGCTAGGCCATAGAAAATAATGTCACAGCCAGCTTTAAGTTTAACGTCATGCAGTGAGGATGTGGATGAACTATATTTGGGGTAATAGAGATCAGACCGTACATGCCTAGTTTATTGTCATATGTGTGGGGTGGAGAGGGCGAATCATCGTGCCTATGGATGACCACAAAGTGACAACGATGATAGATGACAACTGTTGACTAGATTCAAAACATAGTATCCACCCTTGTGTAACCAGAATTCGAGGAAAACAATTGAGCATTGACTATTGACCATATTCACAACACAATACTTGTTTCAATTTTCTTCCCATAATCCTTGAGGGCTTTAGACCGTAATGGTAGGGGGGCCCTTTGGCTGAGCTTTCATACCATTTTTGGGTCTTTTAGATATAGATGGTGATTGAAACCCATAGGATGGGGCTCGCGAAGCATGACAGGGCCAATGCTCAAGAGACTGATGATAAATGAGGGAAGAGATGTCTCAAAGGGATATGTGGGGCATGAGGAAATATACCGACATGAATGAAGATGTGATTTCATACCATACCACACAATCATAAATGATAACATAAACCAGGAGGCCGAAGGGGTCGAAGGACCTAATGTTCAGTGTCTTGTCCAATTGTAGCCATACGATCTCTCAAGCGGGCATTGCCTTCATAAATTCTAAGCACATGTGAGCAATTCTCAATGTGGGAATCAATGAGTAGGACTAGTCTCTCCCCATCACATCAGGGTTCGATAGCTTAGAATTTCATACCTTCTCGAGGAAGAATGATATTTGGATACGCGACATGGCAGAATGAACCACTACACTCCATTTTTTGAACATATGGAGGTAGTGACAATGAAAATGGATTGTTTTTTAGCAGATTAGAAACACGATATCTATATAGTGTGACCTAAAATGGGAACAACAAATGAGAGTTGACCGCAGACCATATTCGCAACACGAGGCTTCTATCAATTTTGTGTCTAACACCCTTGGGGATATTGGCATGAAATGATATGAGAGCCCTTAGGCTATGTATCCTTATAGTTCAGGGGAACCATAAGATGTGAAGGATAATGAGAACCCAAATGATGGGGTGGGTGGAGCATAAATGCGCCCGTGAAATTTCAAATAAAGCTAGACCACAGAAGAGATAGAGATTTTTAGGGGAGAGGGATACATGGTACGGTCAAGTTGAACTTGATTTGAATGAGGGAAAAAGCCTGCACCAAACCCTTTGTTTTTTGTCCCAATGTTTGGGGTTGGGCCTACTGATGAAATGTCTAGGTAGTCTAATTTATTCTATTAGGATGGGAATCAAAGTTACACGTAATTGTAGAAGGTTCACGTAGCTTAACATCATGCAGAAACGATGATGGATGATTAGAATAATGGATGAGGGCACATGGTGCAATCATTGTAACCCTGACAAGGGTCGGGCCAAAGAATCCTATACGATGTCATGTGGGATCCTCCAAAGAACTATGCCTAGGAGGGGATAGTTAAAAAGGAAACTGTGGTTGGACTCAAGACAGGGTGTTTGATCATTCCTGTGTATCCCATTAGGATGGAAATCTAGCCATATGTAGTTCATGCGATGGAGTTTAACATCTTGCAAATGAAACACAATTTAATGTCTTGCAGGATATTTTACAGTTTAAAGTCATGTAGGTCCGTATAGTTTAAGGTCATGCTGGACTATAATGCAGTTTAGCGTCATGCGGGACCATCACATAGTTTTGGTGTTTTGCAGGACCGTACAGTTTATGTTCATGTAGGACCCTAATAAAAAGTGAGCAGGAAAAGTATTGCCCGAGGAACATGGAATTGGTGGGAGGAGTTAAACACTCAATATCCATTGTAACTAGTGAGTAATCTCCATTAGAGTAAACCTTGTGATCACTATAAGGACCTTCCCATTTGGGATCCATCATGGGTTGTTTCCTACCAGGTATCATTGGTTCCCTTAGGGCCAATACTGAGTCGCCTTGCAAGAAGGAGCAGATGAAAACATTTTTTTTAAAAGCTCTAGCAATCTTGTTCTGGTGCCTTTATAGATTATGCTGAGCACAAAGCCTGTTCTCATTAAGTTCTTCAAACTCATCCGGATGGATTTTGACTACATTATTAGGTGTTTTATAATCATATAAAGCTGTGTGCAATGGGGGAAATTGAATCTCGATGGACAAGACCACCTCTGTCCCATACACCATGAAATATGGGGTCACCTGGGTTGAATTACGAGTCATCGTCTTTTCTTCACAGAGGGTATTGGGGATCATGTCTATCCGACTCTTCTTATTATGACCAACCATTTTCAGCATAATGATAGGGAGGGTTTGGTTGAATTCCTCGATTTATCCATTTTCTTACGCATGATAGAGGGAGGAATGGTTATAATGGATGTTGTACTTAGCGTACAATTTCTCGAGCTTAGATACTAGAATGATTGTACTATTATCCGTGAGGATAGTATGAGGTACTCCAAATTGATAGATGAAGTTGGAGCTCCCAAAGTCAACGATGGAGTGGTCCTTGACCACCTTGAGTGGTATTGTCTCTTCCCACTAGTAGAAGAAATTTTTAGCAGTTAGGATGAATCTGAACTCACAAGATATCACTGGTGGATATGGTCCCACGTCATCGTGTCCTCATACCCCAAATGGCCAAGAGTACTTAGTGTAGGGGAGAGGCTCTAGTGGTCGATGCATAATGTTAGCAAGAATTTTCCACACATGTTATCACATGGAGAACTCGATGATGTCAGGGATCATGGAGGGCCAAGAGTACACCAGTCTCAAGATCTCGAGGGATATTGTCATCTCGGTCTGATGAGCCTCATAGGATCTGGCATGAACCTCTTTCAGGACCAGAGAAATCTCGACTCCTAGAATGCAATAGAAGAGAACTCCATCAAAACCACACTTGTAGAGGATCTAATCATTGCTAGGGCCATCCTCGATGGTGAAGTACCACGCACAGGTTCAGATTCTCTCACGCTCGGCCTAATTAGTCGAGAGGTAACCATTTTAGAGATACTCAAAAAAGGATGTTCTCTATTCAAGAGTCACTTCAATCATTGCATCCAGGGGATTTAGGGGTACTTAAGTGGTGGCTTAGACAGTAAATAGACTCACCTGTATGCCATCGTAATCATTTGTGGTGCCGGGAGAAATGAATCTCGGGTGTGCCACGAGGATAATTTGATCATCCTTGTCAGGATCTGCAAGTGATGCTGCTATGCTGGCCAGGGATTCAGCTCAACCATTCTGCGATTGATGGACATGATTAACTTCAGGCTGAGATGGGAATTGGCCAATTAGCTGGGGAGTGCATTCCAACAATGGTAAGAGCTCTGTATTTCAAACGACATAGTCAACGTTGATCTACTTGATGACTAGTTTGGATTCCCCTTCCACATGAAAATAGGGCACATCAATATCGAGGACCAACTTGAGGCCGGTGATGAGAGCCTAATACTCTTCCTCATTTTTGGTTCAAACTTCTGACAACAGAAATTTATATGGCAGAATGGATTGTGCTGGGGTAATAAAGGTTATACCCAGGCCTACTCTATTGTGTGTGGGATCGTTGAGTCTTCTGCTGGTGGGGCTCTATGATGTGCCATCAATGTGCATCTGCTAGCACCATGTGGCATGGTATACCAAGAGGATTACCTCATCAGGGAAATAGATATCTGAGGATTGGTTAGCAGGAGATGGATGGGAAGCTAGGAATTCATCTAGTGCTTTCCCCTTAATAGCCTTCAAAGGTACAAACCTGATTCGACTGCTGGGGAACCACTGCCCACCGAGATAGACAACTAGTCAACATGGGGTGGTTCAGTATGTACTTCAATGGGTATACTCATGACTCCGGCTATACTTCATGGTGTTGTATGTAATGTCATAATTTATGTAATGCGAATACCAGCACAAGGAAGGTCTTTTCGATAGGGTAGTATCTGGTCTCGGTATCAAGGAGCACACAACTGAGGTACTAGAGGCTGTTCTCTTTTCACTCATTGTTCTTCTGGGTGAGAAGGGTGCTGAGAGATCATTCTAGGGTGGTCACATAAAGGATCAGTGGATTTTCAAACACATGTGCCATGAAGAATAGAGGATGGAGCAGATACTACTTGATTTCCTCAAATGTAGTTAGACATTGTCTATCCCACTCATAGAGTGTGCCTTTTTTCATGTGCTAAGAAAATTTCATACACTTTCCGGAAAAATTCATAATGAATCAAAATATGTAGGCTATTTGTTCTTGGAATCCTCAAACCTCCTAAATGTTGCTCGGAGGAGACATCTGGATAATGGCCTTGATCTTCTCCGGGTCGATCTCAATGACCCTATATCTGACAATGAAGCCTAGAAACATTCCATAGGTGACACCAAAGGAAAAAATAAATGGGTTCATCATCAGGTGGCAGGAATAGATGAAGCCTAACAATTTATCAAGGTCTCTGAGATGGTCTTGATGCTGGTAGGATTTGACCCCCAGGTCATCCACATAGCATTCCACCAACGTTCTGAGAATCAGATTAAATAAGGGATGCATAGACCACTTATAGGAGGCACCTATATTCTATAAACCAAATGGAATGACGAGGTAATATAAATTACCTTATAGTGCCTTAAAGGCTGTAGAATCCTCATCCTCGAGGGACATTAAGTTCTAGTTATACCCAGTGTACCAATCCATGATGGAGAGGGCTTGGAACCCGTTTTTAGCGTCAATCAACAATTATGTCACAAGAAGGGGAAAATCATCTTTTGGATAGTGACGGTTGGGATCCTAGAAGTCAATGCATACACTGATCTGTCTATTCTTCTTTCAGACTGAATCAATTTTGGATATCCATTTGGGGTACTATACATCCTTACCAAAATTGTCTCTGATGACCTTTTCAAATTCTGCCTCAACCAGCGCACCATGATAAGGGTGAATCTTTCTGGGAGCCTTCTTGAACCCGTAATGATTTTATAGGAGACTAAGGTAGTGGAAAACTACCTTATCATATAGTCCTAGCATCTCATCATAACTCTAGGAAAACAAAGCATGATCTTGTTTCAGGATGTCTATGTACTGTTTTTTCTTCTCGAGGAGCAAGACATCACTGATCAATGTGGGTCTTGGGTCTACCTCGCTACCAAGGTTCACCTGTTACAAATCGTCGACTATGGCAGAGACAGCCTCCTCAAAGGTGGGGGGAGAATCCTTTGAATCATGTTCTTCAATTAGGTAGGGGTAATCCTTGGTGGGAGGAGACACTTCAGAGTTTGTGGATCTTATTTGGAGGTTTGTACCAGCCTGAGTGGAAGTGGACACTGCATCAGAAGAATCTTGTGCTTCCCTAACAGCAGCGATGCTGGCTGTTAACCTGATCCCATTTTTTATTTGGCCCAAGGGGATACACATGATGATATTGAAGAAATAGTGGTTCATAAGCTTGATCCAGTTAATTATGGCCCAATGAAATTGGTAAGTATGACATATTTCCATCGCATGGGGTGGAAATCCCTATATCTTATAGGAGTAGGAGGCCCTGGGGTCATCTTTGCCTGATTTTTATAGGAGTACGAGGTGATCTTTTAGTGCCACTTAGGCTTTGGAATGTGTTCCCCCTAGTTCTAGAAACAATGAATCATTGGACCATGTTTGGGGTTATGGCCTCTAATAGGCGGATTGGAAATATATATGCATCATCTAGATCATTCCACGGGGCAGTCGTAGCCATATCATGATCAACCTCATTACCATGAATTGGCTTGTCTTTGCTCTGGTAGTAGTTGACATCCAGATAGCGGGCTACACAAGAGGAAAAGGGAGATGCATCACCTTGAAGCATTCCCACCCGACCATTAAGGGAGTAACTGAGGAACTGGTGGTACGATGAGGGAACCACCACATTTATGTGGAGCCATGAACTTCCCATCAACGCATTATAGGCGGTGTCTTGGGAGACAACCATAAATTCAGTGTTGGCATGTAGGCCACTGAACTCGGACATCAAGAAGATCTTGTCGACCGGTGTCTCTTATTTTCTATCATAAACTCAGATTCTTAGGTCTAACAGAGTCAGATCATATTTGGACAATATTAGTTTTCCCAGTTTCCGAGTCGGGACTAGGTTGATTCAAGAGCCCATGTCTATGAGACAACAATGAAACTCCGTGCCATTTAACTGACCGTTGATGTACAGTGGAAAAATTTTCCCCTATATTGGAGAGACATCATATTCTCCAAAGAACGATATGATTTCCTAACATTCAGAATTATCAACCACCTATGCATGAAAGGTTTCTACTGCTTCTACCTCCATCTCAATCTAGAGGGGGCTTCCTAAACCCTCAGCGAGGGACTCACGGATATATGACAACAGGCGTAGGGCCTCAAGGATGGAGAACCTTGTTGGAATGATGGAAAGGTGCCAAATAAAATCCTACATTCATTCCAGGTGTGAAATTATACTTACAAGAGGTCGCCCTATGACAAGAGGTATGGTGGGCCCTTCCGGCTGGACCAGCGGCTGACTGGAGTTGGGAATATCCATCTTCTCACTAGTCGAAGCATGTGGAGTGACTAACACATAAGGGATAGACAACTGAGACCGAAAAATGAATAAACATGGTTTTTCATAATGAGGTCGAGATGGCTCTACCTGATAGGACAACACAAATGTCATTGAAGGCATGCCTGATGTCACCAGATGATAAGGTTGCGTACACTCAGCTCTGTGCTGAGCCTACTGCCTAGTTTCAGTAGCATGAACAGCCTGTATGGAAGTGGTGACTAAGGCATTATGATAGCCCATATAGCCATGGAACTGTTGATACTGATGACGACTGGGGACGTTTGGAGAATTATCCTAGCTATCCTCCTCGTCATAAAATTTGTAGGGGTTTACAAGCTCTATGGTATTAATTAAGGCATACCCTTGACCGTTACTCTAAGAGTCCTCCAATACTGGATGAGTTCTTGGAGGAACCACCATATCAATGGGCATGAATTCTCTAAGAGTATGGGATGATGATTTCATTGGATGAGGGATTTGCATTCCCTTTCATCGCCGGTGTTTGATCTTCTGGGAAGAAGACGGCTGTGATGACGATGCAAAAGTGGTGGCTACAGCTTATGAAGGATCTGGCTGATTCAGGCATTTCTTGGATGAAACCATGGGCACGAGAGACTATTTTACAAGCCGTCGAGTCATCATACTTCTAGGACCCATGACTGGAAACCTGAAGCCGCTCGCCCTCACTGGAACTACTATTGTCTGGCCTCACGAATATACATTCCACTTGTGCTGGAGCTGGGCCTAACAAGACTATGTTGTTATCCACATAGTCTTGGATCGAATATTTGAACACAGAGAACTACTTCTGAGTGTGCCCCAGGATATAGTGATAGGAGTAGTAATTGGGGAAATTAGTGAGGTTCGCCTGTTCTGGCCTCCTACACTCAGGTAAACATAGATTCCCTTTCTCTATGGCGCTATAGATTTAATCGAGGAACGGGGACTTGTTGAAAGAGTAGTTTTAGTTCCTACTTTCTAAAAGGGGGCCCTTGGGGATTATCCCGGATGAGGAGATGGAGGAGGATGTCACGACAATGGAACTTGGTTATCTCGCATAGGCGGTGGTGGCGCACTGCATAGGGGCACCGACCGATTCTGAGGTGGGTGATGTTGGGATGGTGGCTCCACCAGAGGTGGAGGGCCTCTGTGAGACTGTGGAGGTAGTTCCACTGGTAACAACTCTAGTCGCTTGGAGGCCTCTATTTGGGCCACTTCGGTTCGATCAGCTGAAGCATCCCATCTCGCGGGAACTACAGGAGGCAACATATGGGCCTGCTTAGCATGTTATAAGGATTCCTCTAGGTTTTGGGCCTTATCAGAGAAGTCTTGAATTCCCCCGAGATAATTCTGGGTGATCAAAGAGGGGACCAGTCCCTTCTTGGCATTCCCAATGTACATCCTCAAGAATTTTTCCAAAGAGAGCTACATGTCAATGTAATAGGTCAGTCTTTTCCACCGGGAAACAAAGTCGGGGACACACTCATCCAACCTCTTCTTGCACTTGAAGATTTCCTCGATACTCGTCATCCATGTGCTGGAACAAAAATGGTAGAGAAATTTCCTACTGAGGTCTTCCCATCCAGCTAAAAATCTGATGGGGAGCTGGTTTTACCAGACAAACTTAGGCCCATCCAATGTACATATGAAACATTAGAGTTTATCATCCTCCTAATTCGCTGGAGATCCCCTTATGGGGACACATATTGAGATAAATTGGGCTAAGTGTTGTGGTGGCCCCCCGACATGTAGAAGGGGGGGATGTGGGATTTCCAAAACCTGGGGGTGCTGAATTATCATCCAACCATGCTGAATTTGGCTTTCCATTAGGTGGGTTTTCTACCTGTCAAGTTTCTAAGGCCTTGAGATGGGTGATGTGTGCCACCATTGGATCATCTAGGTGGGGGTTCCTATCATGATAGGGATCCCAGACTACTAGTGCATTGGCGTGATCTTCAACATGATAAGGTGTCCAAGCGGCTTGTGGAGCGGCTTGTTGATCGACCTGTGGGGCAGCTGGGGGAATCCATGTTGGGTCTCGAGGAATGTCACACCGTTCAGGAGGATTGGGAGAGACATACTACACCCTCATTCTATAATTTCCAGCCTCAACCTTGTCTGTGTGGGAAGGATGGTTAGGGTCAACTAGCGGAAATTTTCTGAGGGGAAGAGGTGTCTTCCACTGCTTCCTGACCAAGGATAATCTTAGTCTGGTCATCTCTCCATTGCACGTTTAGCACACATGTCTTCAACCACCTTCTTCTATTTTGCATATTTCTGATGCAACACGAATTTTTCAGGGTCATCTTCTACTTTTTATACTGAGCGAGATGGGTTGTAGGGTTTGGAAGCTCTGAGTTGTTCCTTGCTCTTGTTGTAATTTTAGCTGAGGAATAGTGGATCGGTTAGCACGAGAATACCCAGTAGATTCATTTGTTGATGAATAATCCTTCGTGATGTATTCAAAATGTTTGAAACTCTCTCAGGGGGTAGATCCTCTCCAAGAACATCTAGCTCGTTCTCTGCCTCTGGAGGGTTGATCATGTTAACCTCGACCCTGCGTGGAAGCATAACCTTTATGTCTCCTCAAAATTCAGGTTGTCGTGAGATGGGACTGAATAGGAGGGAATAATATTGTCCCCATACACTAATATATACATGGGGATAAGCCTATTTGATAATCATGATGAGTACCCTGAAGCTATGAATGCACCTTTGCTGGAGGGCCCAACAGCGGCCCAGTGACTTAGGGTGGTGGGCCACAGAGATTGCGGCCAAATCAACCAGACAACACTATTCACCAATGTCCTCAAAATGCACATGGATCTTAGGGTATGGAACTTGTTGATTATGAAGATAGATATGAGTCACCCATAGGGTTTGATGGAAACACTCAGCTTATTCTGGGGTGAGGGATTCCGGTGCACAAATATTTCATGCTGCAACTGGCCAAAACATCTCAGAGAAGTGGTCTGCTGTGAGGATATCAAATAAGCTCATGGGATTGGATTTAAGGTATGGACCTTCATTTCCCAACTTATTAACCATAGATGGGTGGGGAATGGGTAGTGGTATCGAAGAAGACTACAGAGATGATAGGCTGGCTGGTGGATAATAAAACGAGCAATCTGAAAAACCACCACATCACAAGATATACTCCTAATATTGTAGTGACTTAGGCACCACATCGCGATAAGACATGCTGACGGCCACAGTTTTTGGTGTAGGGACTATGTATGCGGGCGATGGACCACGATACTATTCATCGACCATTGGTCCCCAGAGTAGCTCTCTGTGATCTCTGGTTGAGGTAGAGAGTGATTCAGGTGATGGTGATAGTGATTACAAGGTCTTAACCTGTAAAGCCACCAAAATTTCATCTTTTTGGATATACCTGTGGGGGTGGTGGGAATCCGATGGACCTCACATTCTATATGTATGAGGCTAATGTGCCTTGTACCGGCCCTGACCCTCGACATGGAGCATCCCGACAAGGGTTCCATCGCTGAGTCATACTCCTCCTTAGAGTCTGATAAAAAAACCAGTTCGATCTCAGTTTGAATCTTCTCAGGGTTCTTTTTTATTATGGCGACGACCCACCCTCCTACCCTAGGATGGTTCATCAGAAATGGGTAGATTTATGTCACGAGGAGGACCATCAGTCGTAATGGTGATGGGGCAGAGTGGACTTCTACCTGAGTAATGTTGGGTTTGTGGAGCACTGGGAAAAATATCAATGGGGACACGGGGAGGAACTCTGTGGGAAGTGGTAGAGTGGGAAAGACATCTTCTCACACTGATTGGAGCATGAGTAGGACCTCCATGCTTGTTTACCTAGGAAACATAATGGCGAGGAAAGACCTCATACAGGTTGAGCAGAACACGGGTATGACCTCTGTGTTGGGTGCTACTGAAGTGAAGATGGCCTTTACCCCTTTGATTTCTGAGGTTAGGAGGACCTTAGGCTTCACCTGTCAGAACATGGGAAAGCACCCCATACTAGAAATTGACTGGATACACAATGTTCCCATAATATCAGTCTGTGGAAAGAGGGATGACTCCATAACCGATGTTATGAGCACGTAAGAGGCTTTCATACTGAGTTTCACCATATTGGGTAGGTGACTCATTATGGACGAAGGTAGCTTGAGGAAGACCTCCATACCAAGATTGGAAGCAGTGAAGACAAGTGTTTTCCATAGTGATGGTACAGGAAGGGCCTATGTACTAGTGATAGACAATAATTACACTAGAAGCTGAGAGTGTCATCCCAGCCTACCTGTGGGGAGGTTGGGGCCTCAATCCGGACCGAGTTTACAAGTTTCCCTGCTCATCATACACAAGGGGTTGGGGATGTATGTCAGTAGTGTCCCAAGCCACAATAGTTGCAGATGTTGATGCCCCTTGTTAGGATTCCACCTCGACCTATTCCTGAAACTTGTGTTAGGTCAACCGGACTAGGGCCAATAGTGCAGGCGTATGGATTGCCTGATCATTGACTCATTTAACCATATGGTGGCACTGGCGTGGCCTAGTGGGAGCACTCCACGGGGTCACCTAAAATGGGATCCTGACTGAGCTGGTCAATATATCCCATACCTCAATGGTGTAGGGGAGAGAGTCATTGAGGTGTCCTGGGGAGAGGCTCCTTAAATGATTATACATTGGAGTGGAGAGTAGTGGCTCAATGTGTATCCCATGGGTGCGGTAGTGGTAACAAGGCGCAGATGCCTCTAGATTCTGGTGGGACATATTTTGAGTCGAGATAATCCCCTCCTCCTCATACCAGCATAGTTGGTCATTGATCACCCTATGTTGAATGAATTCAGATGGGGAGACAGTGTGTGGGAACCCGTTGTTTATAGATTTAGAGGTTGTCACAAAAGTGATAGAGCCTCGTGAGACTACCACATTGGCATTTCCCTTTCTTCTGCATTGGTGGAAAGGCGATGATCGAATTCATGCAATAGCTTGGTTCCATGAAAAGCAGAGAGGTTAACCCTTTAGTTCTGAAAGGAAAGTAATTTATGACTATTGCACCAACCCCATTCCTTCTTCTATGGCTGGAAAGATGGATCCACACTAACAACATCACAGAACGGGATGTCCAATGTCTTGACTTACCCAACATTCCATTAGTTTCACACCAGGCCCACTATTTTCGTGGTGGGACCCAGCTCCGGATAGCTGGACTTGGTGACACGACAATCTACTGATGTATCGAACGCTACTAATCTCTATATTGATGAGAAGATTTAATGTTGGGTTCACCATTTCTGTTTCTGATGATTTCACTGTGGCACATGCATCTAACTATGGAGGACGTACAACTGTTTGTTTCCCCAAATTCCCATTTTCGAAGGACGGGAGTAATCCATCACTTATTTAGGGACATTGTCTCCTTGATCAAAATTTGATGATGGGATTTCAGTTATTCCTTCTGTGGTTTCATCCTCAAAAATAGTCACCTTGTCAGGGTCTCCCTTATAGATATAGGACGTTGTTCGTGAAACTCTTTCCAATTCCATATCTTCCTGGACACTAGTTAATTACAATACTTATATTGGGACATTCCAAGGGGTCCGGTCAGGGCATTAACCTTTGGTCAGGGGAGTAGTCATGTTGGACATCATTGGTGTGCCTAAACACTGGGACACTAACGTGTCTATGTTTCTTCCCCTTATTATAGGTTTTCTAGAGGGCATGGAAGCCCAAGAAATCCCACGACAAATGTGGGGAATTACAGTCCATAGGCATGAATCTATGGTTTTCCTCAGCTTCCCATGTTTAACATAGGGTATTTGGTGAGTTTAACGTCTAGCAGAGATGAATCAGACTGATCGAAACACTGAGTAGAGTGGATCAGATGGGTGAGACCCCTAGGGGAAAAATGATTCAAGGAGGTTAATTAGCATGATCTCACCAAAATGTGGTGTCCCAGATAAGAATCAGGATGGAGTATGGATGGTTAAATGATGTGGATGGAGAATGAGATAGAGTCGACTTGAGGGTGATGGTGATGTTGGGATTGATCCTAGAAGAGACCTCCTATGTATCCCCATGGTAGGGAATTAAACTCTGTATAGTTCATGATGTGATGGGACACAATAGGAGGTGACCCTTATGATGGTGACCCAGAAGAAGTCGAACCTCCATGTTGGCGGTTGAAATTTGGGTTCCTGTGAAGGACAACGACACGATGACATGCATGGGATTACACATGATTAGCGGCCCGATAGTTGGTCTGATGCTAGTGGGGAAGACTAGAAATGTCTGTCTCAACTGAGGGGAATACAACAGCTTACCGCTGGATGTGGTCACAACATCTTACCACTAGATGGGTGACCACAACGGGTTACTGCCGGATGGGTTCACATTGTCTTACCACTGGATGGGGTCACAATGACGTACCGCTGGAGGGGGGGCGGGGTTACAACGGCTTACCTCTAGATGAGGTCACAATAGCTTACCGCTGGATGGGGAATCACAACGGCTTACCGCTGGATGGGGTCACAACATCTTATCGTTGGATGGTGTCAGAACGACATACCACAGGATGTGGGATCACAACGGCTTAACACTAGATGGTGTCAAAACATCATACCACTAGATGGGGTCACAACGTCATACCACTAAATGGGGTCACAATGGCTTAACACTGTATGGGGTCATAACGGCTTACTGATGGATGTGGTAACAACGACATACCTCTGGATGGGGTCACAATGGCTTCCCCAAGGATGGGGCCACAAAGGCATACTGCTAGAAGGGGTCACAATGGCTTACCACTGGATGGTATTGAACCTCATGGAGAATTCCTACATATCCTGTCTAGGAGACAAGGATCAAAGCCCATGTAGTTCAGGATGGTGGATGCAGTTTAACGTTGTGTAGGAAAAAAATGCGGCATGCAGTTTATCGTCATGTGGGATAATGATGGTCCGATGTGAAGGGGGTCAAAACTAGTGGTCGTTGGGCTTGATCCTTAGGGGATCATCTGACACACTTTACCTTTTAAAGGATCAAAGTCTGTGTAGTACATTAAGAGTGAAATCCGACATTAAGGGTGGTTTCAACCAATGGATGGTGTGGTTGAACCTAAGGGAGGATTCCTATGTACCCTTCATTAATATGGATTAAAGTCCATGTAGTTCAAGAGTCAGTTGGAAAACCGACGTGGGGTGGGGGGGTCGGAACCAATTGATGGTGGGCTTTAACCATAGGGAGGATTCCTACATATCATGACTTAGTAAGGATCAATGTCCACATAGTTCAGGTTGGTGTTTGGGGATTACACCCTAGGCTACACCGAGAGGATTTCATGGTCGATGCTTACTCTAAGCCCACGTGAGTGGTGATCTATGTGGAAAATAAGAGGCAGAAAAGTACTGATGTTCATGTCATTAATGGTGCATCCGTGGGAAGTGGAATAGTGGGATACACATAGTTAGCAGCACAAAACGGAAACAGGGGCTTACAGGTGGGTTGTAGCCCAGGGTGATAGAGATTGGGACATACACCAGGGTGGAGGCCCGGATGGTGACAAATCCAAACACGAGATAGATTTGGCACTAAGGAAGAGAAGAGGAGCAGAGATGCTACCTCATGCATGAAAAGATTGGTGCTTACACCAAGGTGGTTTCCCTTTCCCACAGACGAACATCATTCCAATAAATAGGTTATCATTCCATTTGAGGAATAATCTCACTCACATGGAGTCCAATGGGGGTAAATAATGTATGAGATGGTGAACCCCATATATAATGCATGGGGATAGGCCATAGTTTAACATCATGTGATGAAAAAGTTGGTCTGTGGCAGTTTAATGTCCTACAACTTGGACGATGTTAGTGCACTCCACGCCCCTAGAACATTACTAAACGATTCCTCCTAACCCTTGGGGAAGGGAAGGCATTAGTAATTCCATGATGTGGGCGTGTAATGGATAAGTCCATTGAGGGGTCCACGTTAGCGTGGATATGCGAAGAATCAATAGCCATTAGAATGCAAATGTGAAGAAGCATGAGCTAAAGCAACCCAACAGGAAGTATCTCCCAAGGGACCTTGAAATTGCTTCATGTTAACATGATGGTACATAGAGGAAAAGGAGTTGCAGAGTGAAGGGGCTCATAAGTAGAATCCTTTTGATGCTTTGGTGCTCCATGAAGTGAAGAGGCTTCACGAAAGAGTGTCATTTATGATGTGATGTGGTCTAGTAATTTCATATTTCATAGGTACATATGGAAGGTTCTTCATGAAGTGGAAAGGAATTCGTAGAGAAATTCATCGAGAAGCAAGGTTGCCTTGCAAAGCATAACATTGTGAAGGAATGTGCTTTGCAATGCACAGTGACCATGCCTTAGTTTGCAGGTCACATTTGCATGAAGGGTAATTCACGAAGCATAAATGCTCTGTGATGACCCGAGTCCCCTTGGGGATCTACTTCCTTTATGGAGGCCCATGGGCTCCACGAAGGGCATTCCTCTTTGATGAGGGGCAGAATTTATGAAAATGGGAAGGCACTTCATGTTGAAAAAGTACATTGAAAATATCATGGTGCGCAGAGCAAATATTTATTCATGATGTGGGAGCTCAGAAGGCGAAAGGTCAGAGGATAAATCCATTGGTCTCAAGGGGAGCCTTGTATTTATAGTCAAGAGGCTCCACGAAGAAGATCTATCATGGTACAGAGATGGATCTTTCTCTACATAGGGTTTGCGAACATTAAATTGGTTCACAAAGCATCCCCCCTTATTGCTCCGTGGTGGGTTCATGAATGTCAAATTGGTTCGTGGAACATCCAGTCTCTATTCTCTATGGCGGGTTCGCAAATGTCAAATTGGTTCGGGGAGAATCCCACCTCTTCACTACGTAGCGGTTTCGCAAAGTGGGAGCTCTGCACTAGCCGCATGGCCATGGGGCTCCATGAGTGGTCATCGCGAGGCATCCCTAAATGCTTTCCCTTTTCTCTTGCTTTTCCTTGATTTTGGGGTCAATAGAATCACTTCCACATCAACAAGGTTATTATTATATTAAATTAACTCTATATAATAATTAAAAAATTTAATACACTCTTATTTTTCATAAACCATAGTAAAAACCCATAGGAATGTTTAAGTTTTTGGTATTTTATTATATAGAGGTCAAAATGTATCTTTGAGAAATGATAAAGAATTATCCACTCATTATATATATATAAATTCCCAATATCCAATTTTTCTTTACTAAATATTCTTATATAATATCCTTACTCTTAATTATTCTCTTTAGAGTCCTTACATGTTTCCCAAAACTCTTAAGTAGATCCTCACAAGAATATGGTGTCAAACTCTCAATGTAAGGAATCCTTTCCCTCTCTCAATTACTCAACTTTCTTCATTATGCTTTTTCTTATATTTCCAATTAATAATGTTTGGACTTTTTTACAAGTCCCTATTACATTATATTTAATTTCTAAATAATTATATACCTTTTTCTCTCTCAAAACCCCATGTTATGAATATTTATGTCATGACATTAGGCTTTAGAAATTTCACCGTGATTTCCCATGCCAAAAAAAATTGTGCAGCGAATACCATACTTATTTACGATCAATATTGATCACATGTATACCCTTATAATTATATTATTGGGTACTTACATGTATAAAATAACCACCCAAGGATGTTGGAATAAAATTTTATGATAAATGATTCAATGTTTTAAGATATGTGTAGCATGACAATAAAATGAATGTGAAATGTGAGACTAGAATTACATAGTGATTCAATGCATTGTGTAATGGTTAGTCGCATGAGGAGTCATGTAGGGTTAGGTATTAAACCTAATTAATTTATGAGACTATTTCCATCATGATTTATTGGAAGTTATACTTGAAATATTTTTATGATTCTGTTTATTATGGTGTTTCAACATTTCCTATGTTCACATTATGTTTTCATGTTATATAATGCCTCATTGTTCTTGTTTATGATTCAAATTATTTTTATATACCATTGATATTTTTACTTTCTAACATGTATTATATTTTTCATATTATACAATGATTATTCCCTTAATTGGAATTATATGTCACATATTTCTTAGGTACATCTCCATGTTATCCCATGCAGTTCTAAGTATGAAGGAATAATATGATCATGTTAAGGTAGTTATAAATAATGATGATGTGTTCCTTATTTTATGTTGTTCTGTAATGTAACCAATTCCCAAATATAAACTAATTATCAATATTGTAGTTTTTATTAATTCAATTATTATTTAATAATTCATTAATTATTGTGATATAAAGAGAAAAGTTGTTATAGTTGGTACTTGAGAAAATTTTTAGTTAATTTTTGTATTAGGATTATAAAACTATAATGAAGTAAATATGGATAACGATAACTATAAGAGTGTATCCTTAATTTTTTAAGTATCATCTAAGTGGTTTATCTAGAAAATATGGACTTTTCTGGATAAAATTAGTGGATGTAGCCCTAGAATATACACATATAGGGGTAAAACCCAAAAATACCTCACTGGAAAAGATTCAACTAGGAACTGGTGCATGACAAAATGGATTTTTTTCACACATTGTTGGACACTCCAATAAGATATCATTTGGTAATTTATAAGCTCGTTACGAACCATTATTAAGGAAAAACAATTCCCATAATATCCCATTCTAGGATAGAGAAAATGGATAAAATATATTTAAGACAATAAATTCATCACTTAAGGAACACCTTTAATTTATAAGTTAATAATTTACAATCATTTTTGTTTAATTTATGGACATTTCACCTATCAATTTTTTATGGTATTATAAACCTTAACAATCTCATGGACATGTTTTATATTACACACTATTAGTTTTTTGGTGTTATTTTTTTACTTCCATGTATAGTTTCTCATTCCCCACTAATTCTCTAATATATGGAATCCTAGTTATGTGATGTCCTTCAAACTACCCTTTCTCTCTTTTGAAGTAGATATCTTATTAACCCAGTTTAAGATTTGGGTTTTCAAATCATGATATTTTAAGGCATCATAAAATGTCTTATAGAGTTCAATTTTAAATTGTGAGGATGCAATTTGTTTAAGGGGGATGAATGTAACTCCATGTGTTATAAAAAATGAAGAATATTTTAGAAAATGTATTTGATACACAACACTGAACCCAAACAAACAATGATTATTTATTTATGACAATTTTATCAATTATTTTAAATTTTAAGTGATGATAAATATTAATTAATTTATTATATTTATATATATATGCGAGTGTGGGTCCTAAATATATTGAAAAATTATTAGTAAACAAGTAATAAATATTGGTAATGTCAATTTACACTTCAAATACACAATTTCATCAAAAATTATTTATTCTATTTTTTGTGAATATTTATTATAATTAATTTCTAGAATATTTGAAAATTTTAGTTGCTAAAATTAAATCCATTTTATATATCATCATATCAAAATTAACATAGGGTTAAATTTTGGGATTTTTCAAAAAATATAGATTTTTAATGAATAGATAAAAGATATGTTTTTATTCAAAATTTTATTTTATTTCGATATATTAAGGAAAATAAAAGTACATATATTTTTATAATTTTATTTCTAGATAATATATCTTTTATTTAGTTATATTTAATTCAATTAATTAAATTTAAATAATCTTGTAACAGATTTCAGTATAATTTCTATTTTATGATTATAAACACATTTTTCTAAAAAACTGATTTAAAAAGAATAATTTTTCCCATTATAACTAATTCAAATAATACATAATGAAAAATGATATAGATAATTATTTTTTTATTATATCTCTATTCTTATTAATGTAAAATCATAAACAAAATGTTATTAGATATAGTGTTAAAATAAATCCTCATTTCATTGAAAAATATATTTTTCCTTTAAAGTGATTTTAATTGTGTTTGTGGATTTTATATTAAATTAAATTATTCTTAATATGCGATTTTATTTGGATGAATAAGATACAATATTTGTAATCATAATAATTAATATTAGCTAATAAGTACATCTTAATTTCTAAACAAAATCAATAGTAATTATTGTAAATATTTATTACCCCGATAAATAGAAAATATGTTAATTAAGTGTAAAACTAATTTAATAATGTCTAGAAAATTGTAACCCAAATATTATGATTGTATATATTAAATTTTTTTAAATTGTTTTTATATATATTTACTATTATTTTCATTATAAATGATTAAGTAATCAGTTTGCAAAAAATCTAATTTTTATATGATAAAACACTAATTTAATTTTTAATTAATTTTTTATTTAAAATAAGATATTAATTTTGATGAATGAATGCATTTAAAAAATAAATTATAGTCAAATAATATATTATTATTAAATAATTATTAATAAATAATGTTTATAATACAATTTTACTAATGTCAATTGAAATTTTAATATGTGTTAAAAAATGTTATTCTAAAGAAACTCTAGATTTATAAATAAATATTGATTCATTTTAAAATTAAAAGTATACATATTTTAGAAATTATTTTGCTAAAATAAATATTATATTTGGAATTATATTATCGAAATTATTCAATGTTGAATATTTCATAATTTTCTAAGATAGTTCAATTTTTTGGTAAAAAATTTAATAAGGTATAAATATAAGGCTGGTAATATGACATATTATTGACCAAAGAATTCTATAATAAATACTATAATCTGTAAAAAAGACCAAATATATGTTTTAAATTTTAAATAATGTGTTTTTTAGTTTATTTGAAAAATTTATTAGAGCAATTATGAATCCTCCAAAACATATAATATATTTGAAGGATTTAAAATAATTTATTTAATAAGACGACTCACTTCCACATTATCTAGGTTATTATTTTATTAATTTAGTCCCTTTTTATAAAAAAATAATTAAAACCACTCCCCATTTTTATAGGACTTGATTAAAACCCATGGGAAGGTTTTTGTTTTTATTTACTTTAATATATAGAGTTCAAAACCTATGATTTGGAAATTATAAATAATTCCCCTAACATTTCCTATATATACCCATAAAATATCTCATTTAGCTTCCCTTAAAATAATTTTATCACTTCCTAAATCTTCCATACTCTCTTTAGACTCCTCCCAAGGACCCCCCATTCTCACAAGAGGCTCCACCCATGCATTCAGAGTCACACTCAAAAGGTTTGAGGTCTTTTCCTTCTCATCCTAATTAATGTTTCATTATTATCTAATACCATATATCTCAAATTAATATTTATTATATTTTTTTCCATGTCCCTATTACAATACATATTGTTTAAAAATTATTATATAACCCTTTATCTTTTATTATCCCATTTTATGAATATTTTAGTGACACCATTATGTTGCCAAAATTTCACTGTGATTTCCAAGACAAAACAATTGTGTAGTGAATAGCATACCCATTTCCTATCATGGTTTACACCTTTATAATGCTAAAATTATTTTATTAGAAACTTATATGTGTTTATATCTCCCTCCCTGATCATATAATAAAATGTGATGATAAATGATTCAACTTTTTAATGATATGTGTGGCACAATTAATAATGATAATGAAAAGAATATGATAGGTGAAGCACAAATTATATATCACATTGATAAATTGGGAAATTTTTTGTCTCATGAGACTTAATTTTGGGATAAAAAGTAAACATAATTTCATTATGGTATATTTTCAATCCGGATTTATTTGTAGTTAGCCATAATCTATGTTTTTAGGAAATTTTTTATGATGTTTCCACATTTACCATGTTCCCTTTATGTTATCATGCTATTTCATGGCTAATTTTTTCTTTTTATGATTATCACCCTTTTTATGTCCCATTTATATTCCTATAGTATAATTTGTATTACTTTCTTCCAATAATTCCATATTTATCCCCTTATTAGGCTTCATAGCTCACCTCTTTCTTATGTATGTTCCCATGTTATCCCATGTAGGTATATGTATGAATGCATATTTTGATGATATTTGGAACGTTTTCAATAAATGTGATATATTCTCTATTTTTTGTTGTTATTTTATGCACCAAATTACCACAACCACTATACTTCTTGGTCTCCTGGGTTGTATTAGGAGAGGTATTTTTTAAAAGACCATGAATTAATGTGTGATGAAGAGAAGGGTTGTTATAGAATACAAGCTCACAAAACCCGGTTTTTTCCTTATGAGGATAATGTGTATCCCTATTCAAGAATCATACAGTCACTAACAATAATATTCTATCAAAACAAATAATTCTAACGCTTAAATATTTGTTATGGGAAACTGAAATTCATACATTTAGTGGTTAATTTATATAATATATAATACCAATATGAAAAATAGAGATGTTATTTTGTATCAACATGATGCATTTTATATCTTTATAATCATTTGGAAAAAATAAAAAAACCATATATAAATGAATATATAATCAAATAGAACATGATACACCACTATATAGACCATAGGTTATCAACATTTTTAGGGTTGTTTTGAATTCCATACATCTTAATATAATTTATTCTATATCTTGACATTACTTTCTGCTAAATTCTTCCCATTATATCATTCTAGTTATTCACATATATAAAGTAAAATAGTTTGGATAATCCTGATAAATATAAACCATATTATAAATTTTAATTTATTTGAATATATATTCAAACTCCTTTACATTAAAACATCAAAATTTTCTTTTTTTAATAGTATCAATTATCTACAATGAACTATTACTATGTCCATCATCATCATCATCAACAGATAATTTCCATTACACTTTTCCTAGATATAATTTGGGTATGTAATATAACTATTCACATTGTTTCTTTACTAACACAATGAAAATTATTTAGAATATAATATAATATTCTCTTCTTTATGGTAAAAAAAATATAACTTTATTTCATTTTCCATAACCATTATACACTAAAATATTTTAAGATATTGATTAATATGAACATTTGATTTCAAATTAGACAATCTGATCTTTTTTATCATTGAACTTATATATGTTCAAAATATAATCCCACTATCCTCTTCCAAACTATATTTCTTTTGTAATATCATGATAAGAAAAAAAAATAATTCTGGTTTAAAAAACACATATTTTTTCATTGTAGAAATATTTGATAAATAAATTAATAGTGTCTATATCTAATAATGTATTTTATGTTATTGGATTTTTTTTATTTAATAAATTTTTTTACGTTAACGAATATCTATGATGGCAGTGGAATCATATTCCACTTATATTAACAATAAACAAAGACAAAAAATTTATCCAAGATAAAACCTATTTTATTGTTATAATTGTTTCAAAATATGATACAAAATCTAATGATTCATAACACAGGAATATAAAATAGAATCCCATTTATTCATTAAATAAAATTTTTAAAAAATATATTATAATAGAAGAGAAATAAATGGGATCCAAAATAAATAGCTTTTAGTAGAATTCATCCAAACTATGAAGTGATTCATATATCCATCTGATTAATTTGAAAATTGTGAATCTATTATTTGGAAAGAAATATTCTATCTTATACCATTAACTATTTTAAAATCATGAACTATTATAAATATACAACAAATTTAAAACATATAATTGGTATCATATTTTATTTTTGAAAATCAATTAATTGATTTCCATGTCATTATACATATCATTGACTCTATACTGATGTTTTCATGTCCCATCATGCTCTATTTATATTTACTTCTCTAGTTTACTAGACTGAAACAATGTAACCATTCAGTTTTATTTTATAATCCACCATTTGGTTTGAATGACATTATATTTCTAGGATATGATTCACACTTGGAATTTTTGAATATATATTTTATTCTTCTGGTTTGACCTTTTTCCACCTTGAACTATCAGTACAACAATTGAGCTTATACCACCCATTACATGCTTATATATACCCTCAAAATATTAGCTATCATGAGTAAAACATTCCCTATTTGGATCAAATAAAAATTCCAAATTAAATTATAGATCCTTTTAAATAAATATTTCATAATGAAATCAACATCCAGTGTAGTGACCTGGAATTTTATATATAAAAGAATCATCAGTGTCATGTGTTATAATATTTTATAGTATAGAAAACATGGACCATATAATAAAAAATACTTTATTTCATCAATTGGTCATCTTATAAAATAATCATTTTCAAAGAATTGACAATAATTCATTGAGATAATAAAAAATCAAATTATTATAATAGGTAAAAAAGGATAGGTTTGATCTTCTAGAATTATCACTGCCACAGACAATAATATAAAAAAGAAACAAAAAATTAGTTAAAAATTAGATATTTTGAAAATAAATATTATAGAATAATGAGAGTAATTAATGATAATGAAAAATATAATAAATATGATGTATTTATAGGAAGTTTAAAGTGAATATGACTATTTGAATAGTAACCCAACTATCAAGAATAAAAACATGACCATAAGAAATAAAATCCTAACCATAGGAATATTAATGTAACTAATAAAATATTATAATTAAATGTCAATAATATTTATAATAAATATGTTATGTAAATATAAATAATATAATGCTCCTAAAAGAATAGAAAATTAAGGAATATATAAGTTTATTTTTTGACAATTGTTTTTATAATATTGTTTATTGAAAACCATAATAAGTATGTCAATAATTAAAATTAACTTAGTTATAAAACTATATTTATAATATATATGTCATTTTTTGAATTAGAAAATCAAAATTGTCTCAAAGTGATTTTTTGGTAATTTTCTAAATAGAATCATTTTTTATGTGAAAAATAGAAATATAGTTCTTTAAAAAATAATATTTTTTAATTACATCATTTATGATATTCTAATGTTTTTTTATAATTTTAAGAATGACCATAAAATATTTATTATGTTAAATAATAATTTTAAAATAATAAATAAAAAAATTATACCTAAAAATTAATTTCATATATTGAAAAAAATAATGTAGTTATTTTTTTTAAAAAAATTGTATATTTTCGGATTTCCATTATTTAAATAAATAAATTCTATTTCAAATTGTGTTTTAAAGTCCTAAAAATAAAAATTTTTAATCAAATATAATTCATAATTTTTAAAATATCAACATTAAAAGGATTAACATTAAAATAATAATTTATTCAATGTTTTAACGTAAAATGCCCATCCGTTCATGTATAAAAACCCTCTCTCCTTTCCCGTGGAAAATTACATCACATACACTTCTAAAAACCCAATATATTTAAAATTACCTCCACATAAGTCACTATATATCATTATGGATATTTTTGTTCATATAAGTTAAATCTTCCAAAGAGTAATGGGTCATTTCAAAGGAACAAAATCAAGGATGATGTAAGGTTATTTCATCCTTTCAATTAATTTACCTATTATATTCTTATATTAATCTATTAAATTACAATAAGAACCCTATAAATTAAATTAAATATTATTTTAACATGATATTAACTGTATTAATTGTAAATATAAAATTTATATACAATATACATATATATTATATATCCCTCTCTCCCTATCATTTGAAAAGCCCTGTTAATAGTTGGATTTCATCCACATGTGAGGGAATTGATAGTAATTTACATATCACTACATTCATGTATTGTTAGTGTATATTATATATTATATTTTAAAATTTATTTTAATATATCCTCTTATTCTAGATGTAATTTTAAAAAAGGATAAATTTAAAATAATTTAATCAACAAAACTGAAATGAAAATAACAATATTTAAAGAATATTTTCCATCACTATGTTATATATTTAACAAAAAACATATAAATAAATATATTTAGTTGTTAATAACTGATGAATAATAACATAAATTAAAAGCGTACACTCATATATTAATGTTTTAATAAACATAATTTTATTTTACAAGAGGTTCAAATGTTACGAAATATAATAGTACCTACGGTAAGGGGAATATATCAAAATATTTATCATGGGATTATATCCCTTTGTAAAATATTATTTCAAGAGGTTTTTTTATATTTTCTACCAATATTTTTAAAATCAAATTCTTATTGAAATTTTATAGGGACTGATATAATACTTTAATTTAGGTGATAAATATATATGATATAGTCATAACATACAATGTTCATAAGTGGATTCTGTTTTGACATTTCACTTTTGGATATTTTATTTTTATCTAATATTATTTATATTTTTATATTTGTATGATATACCATAATTATCATAACCATTATCTTATTGATTTTTTTGTATATTTATATGTTAACTCATTGAAATATAAAAAAACTAAAATCAATTCAATACTTATAATGTTGGAAAAGAGAATCTTAAACCCAAATATTTCTTATTAGATTTATCACACCGTTTTGTTTTTATTTTTTTATAAATACCTTATAAATTTATTTATTTATTTTTTCTTATTGGTATATAATTTTTCTTAAACTAATAAATTGAATTCAATAAAAATTCATTTTTTATCAAATAAAATACTTTAAAAACCATCTTAAAATATTTCTATGTTTATTCTTCTTTTATCTATGGATTATTGTCTATTATTTTATAATTCTACTAAAGCTTGATAAAAAAATTTATCTATTAGTATTCAAGTAATATAAATGTGTAATATTTTATTCATTTATGGAATCCCTATAGAATATGTTATTCTGTCATGGGTTCATAGTTTTCTTATGATTGATGAGTCTCTTACAATCCCAACGACATGTTATATTATGAGAGAAATTTGATTTGGTGTATGGTACTAGAATAATATATCATTTCAATTCCTTGCATAATGTGATATATCTCTATAGAATATGTTTATTATGCAGGAAATGATTCTATAGTTGATAATGTTTCATGAATACACATATTTTTTTTTTGAGAAAACATGATTTTATATTTTTTTCACAACATATACATTGGTTTTGACCATAATGTTATGATGCTTAATTATTATTAAAATGCCACATTTCATTCCATTTTAAAATGATTACCTCAGGCTTATTATTATGAAACTTTTCTTATTATATGATGATGACTATTATTATCACCCATGTACTTTATAATCTCATGTGTCATGTTACTTGCCTATTATTCATCATTTTATTGGGATTTTAGCTCACAATTTCATTAATCCATAACCTCAGGTAATTATATTTACAATGGAAAATATAAAATCTAATAGAAGGATTTTATTGATATAATTACATATATATTTTTGATTATGTTGTACAAACCTAATTTCTAATGATATTATACATTTTGAAGATGAATTCTATTATAATTATTTCTTTTATCATTATAATGATGTAATAATCATATATGTAAGTCATGGGATAAAATAATTTTCATCAGAGAAATTTTTTCTGAGTCAAAAGGATACAATCAACACTTTCATGATTTACTTTTTAAAAATTAGAATCCACTTCATTAATGTTTTAAATTTCTATCCTTTATAATTCAAATGATTCGTATTATGTTCCTGTAGGAAATATATCTTTTATACCTAACCAAATATGTTAATTCTATTCAACGGATCATTCTAAATGTACACTACATGAACATATAAATTTTATATTTGATAAACCAATAAAAACATTACTGATGAAGTTTTATAATGTCCATATGATTTATTATAATGAATTCCACAGGAAGACGTTGAAACATATATATTAGATAGACTCTATCAAATAGAGGAAAAGAGGTCCTTAATATTTTTTTGATAAATACTACTAAATAAAGAAATATATAAATTATTTTTGAAATAAAAATATTATTATACCTGAGGTAATTTACATGTACTATAATGGATAAGATTATAACAACTATCAGACGAAGTTACTATGATAATATTTCCACATAAAGAATAATTGTGTATGATTCCATCGAAAACACTTATGGGAAATTCAAAATATAACCATTGGGAGTCAGACTAAAATTAGAATTTAAATTCAAAGAGGCTGAATATTTTTTCATTCAAGTGAACTAATGTTACTATGAGCATTTTGTAACATCTTATTTTGAGATAGTTTTCATTGTAATATTTAGAGAGTTTTTTTCTCACAGAATCCAAATTTGAATAAACTATATTAAATCCCTTAAAATATTTTTATTTTGTAACAGTTATTTCTCATAGTTTTTTATCAAGGCATCTTAGGTTAGAGAGATAGAGTTTTATTCTGATTGGTTAGATAAAGAGAACCCAATTTTAGGGAATCATATGTTGTGATTGATCTCCATATCAAGGATGCTCTTACATTAATAATTATACACTGTTTGATAAGGTGAATTTCATGGACACCATATTTATATTTAAATAATTCTCCAATACTTATGGTTAATGTGTGGATCTTTTATATAATTTTTTCTATGTTATTATTCTTAACCTTGTATAATTTTTTTAACTTGTTTTTAAAAGTTTCTAATTTCATTGGGCATATAACAATAAATGTTTATAATATTTATCATAAACTGTTTTTTACTATGTGTATAAATTTAATCATTATGAAAATTCATCATATAATTTTGGTAAAGATGTTGTTAAAAAGATAATTTCTTATTTTTATGAACCAAAATTTTCCCCAACCTATTGATAATTTTATATTCATTTAATACAAAACATATTATTAGAGTTTAGATTATAATTAATATAAAATTTTACAGTAACATGTTTTCCAGTAAAGAGTATATTTATTTTTTTAACAATATATTTTGTCCATTGGGACACGTGAAAATTTAAATCCATGATGACCAACAGTCTTCGATGTTGTATATAATATGTTTTGAAGTGATCATATGAATACATTATATATCAGTAATAGTGAAGAAAATAATTTTATGATGACTGTAAGATTTCAATATCCAGATAAATATGTTAATATTTTAAGTAGAGAAGTAAATATTTAATACAAAGTAAACAACCTTGTCAAAAATACATTTTTATGCTCATGGTATAGAATTACATAATGTAAAATTTAAACATGTTAAATTTATATAATGATTTGGATGAAAATTGAAATAAATCATTTTGGAAATTCTATTGTTTTGAAAAATAGAAGATCTATGATTCATGCAGATTATAGAAATTTGGAATTTTTTACCTGGGGAATTAGTTTGTAAGATGCATCAATGCTTTTTTACCATTATAATAATTATTTAATCTATTAGAGATAACTATTTGACATATACAAATTTAGTTTTTATGATTATTGATATTATATAAAATGAGTGGGAATCTGCAAGAGTTTCTCCTAATGATACAAAGAATCATAAAATGATTGTATTGTATGATTTAATTTTAACTCCCATTCATTATAATGAAATATTATAAATAGAATCTAAAAAAGTTAAAAATAATATTTTGTTAGATGTTACCTCGATATGTATAGTTGATATAAAAGATAGTTCTTCTGAAAATTTTCATAAATCTTATAAGAATAAAATTTATATTGTTGAGATAGAAAATATTTGGTTATAATGGAGAAAGAATGAACTTTATGAGCTAACTTAAATAATTAACAAAATTATCAGAATGAAATATTTTCAATAAAAATATAATAAAAAAAGGGAACTGATAAAAAAGAATATTCTAAGATGATTTAGAATGAATATAAACAACGATGTCATATTAGCATAGATAGTCCCATATTAAAAAACAAGGATAAGGAATGATGTTTTAGAATGTTATATAAGAACAAAAGTAAGAAAATATTGATAGATTTAGATCTTGGTGTTCAATTTAATGAGACTATTCTTCATGAAGTATCATTTATTATAATTATGGATATACAAAAATGTAATGGTTTCCATTTATATATTTCAATGATCAATCAATCTATTATATAAAAGGTATCCACCGAACCCACACTGAAATTAACATTATATGAAAATTATTATTATTCATATGATGAATATTATACGTATTCAAAATTAGAAAAATCTATTATATATAATGATAAAAACAATATACCTAGTTCTGAATATATCAATAGGTATGAAACTTTTATTTAGAAACAAATTAATAAAGATAAGAAAAAAAAATATGAATTTGATAAGTCATAAATTGTCAAGGAAAATTATAGGATTTTAAAAATATCCCTAGGTATATCAATTCTATTTTTATAATTAGATAAGAAATAAAATTCTATTTCTTCAAAAAAAGATAAGAATTTAGTAATAAATGTTTAATATAAAATATGTGATGTGAGAAACATTCTAAAAAATATTAATTTATACATAATATTTTCTAATAATATATTCACATATTTGAAATCTAATATATATTCTTTTGATATAGCTTCTACTATAGAAAAATCACATTTCAAAAAAAAAATACGTTTTTTTGAAAATTATACCTTTATGTATTAAATTACAAAGAGTTATAGTATAAAAGAAAAAATATTCATTAATAAATGTTCAATATTTTGGTTATCATAGAGAACATATTTCAAAATAATTGTAATCCTCTCAACCGAATAATTTTGGTATAATTTTGACTCCTTGGGTTTTATTATTTTAATAAATTTGGACCGAATAAAATATGGGTACCAAAAGGAAAATTTTTCTACTTCCTGGTGAAATGATTAGTACAAATAGTTTTAATATATAGTCCATGCATATTGGTTGTTATAAGAGAATTATTGGATAAAATAAGTTTTTATAAGACTATCAAAATTAAATGTGGAATAGTTAATTTTATTGATAATTAAAAGGTTAATGATAAAATATTAGAGAATTGTATTCATTGGTATGTATTTAATTTTAAATGTTTTATATATTTTAGGAATTAATCAAAATATCATCAACAAAAGTCACTTATGTGATGAATGATATATTTTGATATTCATGAATGAGAAATGTAATGTTCGATGTTTAAAAGGTAAATTTATTCTTTCATTTGTTAAGTATGATAATGTATACACTCTAAATATACGAGAATATAAAAGAGAAGATTTACATTTACTATGTTCACTGGAATAATAGTCATTTTGGTTTCATAAAATGTTAATGAACTGTAGTGTTATATATATATCTAAACATTCGAATAAAAGACTAGTTATAGATTGAACAGAGCCAAGGTTTAATTATTCTAAAGTTTGAGATTCCCATAACTTTTGAATGAAACATAAGTAAAACATTAAATATATCAATAATGTTTTATCTTATGAATCATTATAGTTTGTTCACATAGATTTATCTGGTCAATTAAAAAAATATTTTTAGTGGAAAATACTATGTATATCCTTTAATTAATGACTACAGTAGATATATGTGGGGCTATTTTCTAACAGAAAAGTCCGAATTTTTTTCTATTTTAGAGAATTTGAATCTTATTTTCAAAATGAGAAATCTATACCTTTAGTAACTATTTATAATGGTCATGGTGGAGAATTTGAAAAAAAAATTCTTGAATTTTCTATAGAAAGAAAGTCATTTTGGATAACATTTCATCCATTAGAACTCTTCAGAAAAATGATGTAACTGAATGAATAAATAAAGGATTATAGAGAATTACTAGAACCATTTTGAGAGAATTATAAATTGGTAAAAATTCTAGGAATAAATATATTAGTATTTCATAATATACGATAATTCATTTTTTTTACCTTTTATTAATAAAAATATTAATGATTTATATACAGGATGAAGTCCAAAACATTATTAATTTTATGTTTTTGGATGGCTGGTATTCATCTTGAATATTAAATATAATTTCCATAAATATTATCTAAAATTTGATGATGTAATTTTTAATTTTTTTTATAATTAACAATGATAATTGTGTTTAAAAAAATGTATTTCTCAAGGAATAGTTCATGTTAAATTAAAAAAACATGTTATATTATTATAAAATTACATAAAACCACATTTTCAGATGATCTTTCTAAATCTATTTTTCATCCCATTATAGAAAATTCATCAAATGAGGGAATAATAGGAGAATTATTTTTGATGTTTTCCACTTGAAAAAATACAAAATGTTTTTTAATAGTTACATTTTATAAACCAATGAAATTAGAAAATCATAAGTAATCGTGCAAATAAAATTATCACTAGTGATGCAGAACAAAAAATCAAAACTAAAATTTCCATAATAAATGAATGTGAACATTGTGGAATCTTATTAAAATATAAACCTAATACTAATTATGGGACTTTATGTGATGAATATTTGAAAATGCTATAGAAGATAAACTTATTGAATTTGAATGGTAAAAACCCGGGACATTGGAAGAATGCCCAAAATATTTTAATCTGATTAGAGTAAAATGGATTTTCCATTACAAATTTGATAGAAATTTAATAATATTGATATATATAAAAATAGTAGGCACTAAAGATTATAATCAACAAGATGAAATAAAATATGAAGAAACTTTTACTCCAGTATCTAGATTTGAATATATTCATATACGTTTACCATATGCATCATACATAAATTTTACTCTTTATCACATGGATATGAAGTGTGACTATTTAAATAGTCATAAAAAATTAATTATATATTGAGAAACCACTTATTTAAGATAAAAAGTATTTGATAATGTTTTTAATATTACTACGGCATTATTTGGAATTAATGAAACCCAAGAGCCTAGTTTTTTAAACATACCATCTTTTATAACAAATTTTTTCGATGAGGAATCTATTGGTCCTACAATTTTTATATAGAAGGTTTTTAAGGAAATCAAAATTGTTCAAATTTATTGAAACGTAATTATTTTTTTTTCAACTAAAAAATATATTTCTAATTATTTTTGGATATTTTGAATTATAAATTGGAAATGAACATGATTAGTGAACATATATTTTTTCATGGTTATAAAAAATATCAAAATACAAAAGGAAATTTTTTATCATAATAAAAGTATATAAAAGATTTACTATATTGGTTTGGTTATGAAAATAATAAACGTATTAGTACACATAAAAGATACTCAATGTGTTCAGATCTTTTTGAATCAAGGGAATCAAATGATATAATTCTAAAGAGGATTTATTTGTACTTTACTATATGTTACATCTTGTTGATTAAATTTTTTGTGTGTTATTATGCACAAAATTTCCCTAAAATCCAAAATTTTATACTTATTAAATCAATTAAATGAATTTTTCATTACCTTAAGTTAAATATGGATCTTGGATTATTTTATTCTTAAAGAAATGATTTTAAATAGCATGTTTCTTTCAATGATAATTTTGGTTGATGTAAAATGGATGGAAGTAGTAAATATAGAACACATTATTTATTAGGATGAAATTTAGTTTATTTCCCAGGTAAAAAAATTAATAGGAAATTTCACTATTGAAGTTCAATATTTAGTAATTTTATGCTACTGTTCTCATGTGTTTATGAAAAACTAACTCATTGATTTTGGAATAATTTTTAGAAAATAAATATGAAATTGTGTGATAACAAAAGTCCCATAGATCATAGTGAAAACCCATCAAATCAATAATTATATTAGAACAAAGATAAAATAAACCATTTCCTTCAAAATTAGACAGAAAAAGAATATATAAAATTACCAGTAATTGGAATGAAGAAAAACATTATAATATTTATTCTAAAGTGACCCTCAATTATGATATATTTGAACATATTAAACAAAATCATGGAATAACCAATAGACTATATGAATTAGTTCATTTATAATAGAGATACATAAATTTAATAGTATAAAAAACTCACAAAATCATACTAAAAGGTTTATAATAATAAAACCCATGATTTTAAATGTCCATTATAAAATAAATGCAATAAATTAATTATAGGAATTGAATTTGAAATTGATTCCATTCATCATTATGTGTTAGGGGATAAATTTACCATGGGTTCATTCATGTTTGGTTTTCGAATTGGGTCTTTATGGATCCTCGAACTCGATACCCTAAACTAATCCTATAATAACATCATTGGAATGGTCATCTACTAGGTTAAATCATATTACTAAGATGCCGAAAAAATTATTTAAATATAATCACCCAAGATTAGGTAATGATCAGGAGAAACCCAAGTAATTTAGTTGATGTTATAAATGAAACTCTTTAGAACACAAAAAATGGTCAATCCATAAGATAATAAGATGAATTGGAATTATGAAATAAAGTTTCATCAATCCAAAACATGAAAGGAAAATAGAAATAATCCCATGAAAAAAATCTCCCTACATTCACATAACCCGAAATAGAATAAAATACAATCTTATGAAAACGGGATGAGAACAAGTAGCATGGATACTAAGAGAATAATATTGAAAATGGAACATCATTTTTGAGGAGGAACTTGCATATGTGGAATTCATCTTTGACTCTATAGGTCTCTCTTTTCCTTCAAAATTATAGATTTTGTTCTGAATAAATAGGCTTCCACAGGAAGTCATTGGCACTACCACAATGAAAATGAAACATTCTAATGGGTTAATGATGTGTATTTTTTACATGACGTGTATAATGTAGTGGTGGATTCTCCAAATCTATATACTTTGATGAACTCAAATAATTTATTTTCTATATGGAATGTAATTGATTAGACATTTATATCCTCAAAATGTTCCATTAAATTATTTGTATCACTAACTTTTCCCCAAGAATGAAAATCATGATATGAACTGAGTTCATGGCATGAAAAAGTCTTCCTCGTGGTTCTATAGTCTCAGATAACTCCATGTGAATTTGTATTTTTTCTTTAATATTATAGTTTTGTGCGGTGGTGAATCATGTAAAAGACTGAATTTTATTTTATCTCTTTCATTATTTCTCTTTTTGTTAATTTTTCCAATTATTGGTTGTTTCCTTCTATAAATTACAAAAATGTAAAAGATTCCAAAAAAGGGTAAAAATATTAATAAATTTATAGGAACTACTATAAAAATACACCTTAAAAAATATGCATGAAACACACTCAGAAATGGTTCACACAAAATAATCATTTATCTTTCTTTAACTATCTCATTATAGTAAATGAATCCTGAAAAAGGTGTACCATTTTTTCCATATTTGAAGAATGTTTTTCTATGGTTCAAAAAAAAATTCATAGAAATTTTTTTCTTATTTCACTAATGTTTGGTATAAAATTATTGTAGAATAAGTTTTTATTTAAATTCCCATGTTTCATCAGATTGAGATCCTTAAGAGAAGTCATCAGAAAAACCCTTTCCTTATTCTATCATTCCTTTGAACCAATAAAATCATATTAATAATGAAAATTTTATAATACGTTTTATATGTTTTATTATTTTTTATTAACATTTGATTTTTCATTTGAAGATCATTATATACTATAAAAATAAATTCTTTTTAACAAAATAAATATCTCTCTGATAAATCTTTATATTATCTATAAAAGTTTACAAAACATTTTTGAGTTAAAAATAAATAACATTTTTTAAACATTTATATCATCATCTTTCATAAATCATATCATATTATAGGTTTTTTGGAGAAATTATTCTCTATTATCATATCTATTTGGATGCCTTTTCATATTTATATATTAATTTCAATATATTGATGATGTTGGTCTCCCCTCATTAATTAGTTAAATTCTGTTGAGAGGTATCATCATCTTTATTTTAGTATTTTCGATAGTTTTTTAACATATTCAATTATTTCCACAATATTAGTTTAAGATATTTTTATATCTTATAATGATTTTCAAAAAAGATATGCTATAAAAGAAAATTTTATAGAAAGGAAGTGGTATAAGGAATATGATTCTATATTGAATTAAATAATAAGTTTATGTGGTTCAGAATATTTTTTCAAATCAAGTGAATATTCTTTATATATATTATATAATAATAATTAGATAATTCTACATAACTATTTTATTTAATGAATTTCATAACCTAAATATCGTCTTTTCCCTTTTTCAGGAAATATTATAGTCTCAATATTAGAAAGGAAACTATAATAGTTGAAATACTATAAGTAGGAGTGGAAAATACCATCTCCCAAAAGTTACCTAAGAAGCTTGCAACTTTTAATAAATCATATACCAAAAATAATTTTTTTTATTTCTATAAGAATGTGAGGAAGGTATATCATCTCTCATTGGATGTAAGGATATACACTATATGGATTTAAAAATTATAATACTAACAAAATGTGTTAAAGACACTCTAAATTTTATTTATATTAATAAATTTAATTACCTCTACAATAATAGAATGTTTAACATAGAAATGATCATGTTGAGTTATATCAAGGAAGTAAAGAGTGGGTCATTGAAGTTAAATATTCTCTTGTACATTATATTTAGTAACAAACTATTAGTAAAATTACTAAATGAAAAAAAACCACTGAATGAATAAATTCTAGTTAGAGTAAATGTATAATACATTAGAGGAAAATCTATTAATAAAGTGAAGAACATTTTTTAAAGTCCTTGCTTATTTTTTTAAAAAAAATCAGTTACAGTTGTATTAATTAATGATGTTCAGAAAAATGTGATTTTTTTGGGAAATAAAAATATGGTGAATATTATCCTCCAAATATGATAATGAATGAAAAAACTATGCCTCAAGTAGTTTTTTAGTAAATTAACATTAAATGAGAAAAGAAAGCTTATAAACCTTCATTTAATTTAGACGTGGTAAGGGATTTGTCCTTCAAAAAATATATTTGTCCGAATATGAGATTATAATATTGAAAAAATCTTCCAGATAAGAATGAATGGAAATAATAGATGCATGAGATTTCATAAAATACACAGAAAGTCATAATTCACGAATTCAATTAGTGGATCAAGATATTATTTTAAATGAAAATTTTCATCCTTTTTCCATTAATAATTTATCCATTATTTCTATAAGATTTCAATTAGATGATGTTTGTTCTATTCAAAAAGATAATGTTATTGATGTTTTTGTTGATTAAAACCATGCTGATGATAATCAATTCAATAAGTAATTTTTTAGTGAACAATCTCATTCTATAGAACCCCATCGAGAACTTGGGAAAAATAAGTCAAGAAAAAATATATGATATAGTTAATGTGTTGAAGAAATTATTGGTAAAATAAGTGATGTTGATTGATACCTCAACTTATTTATCATATAAGTCACAAAACAGTATCTATCTCAATGAATCAGATAAAAAATAATACATATATGATAAATAAAAAAATATCAAATAAAACCATCGGAAAAAGCTATGTCCAATGTGGAGGTTGGTGTTATGAATATTTCTCAATCTCACATTACTTAAAGTGATGAGGATGAACCATCAAGTGTTCTAGGTCCATCTCGGGAAAATGTTTTGACAAAATCAAACAAATATGTTCCATGTTCTCATAAAAAAATGGAAAATAATATGAACTACTAAAATACAATTATAAAAAAGGCTGATGGAATTATATGTATTTTTTAGACATACAAGCTCACTATAATTATATCAAATGTGAATTTGGGTTTTTGGAAAAATAAATTTACTTAAAAAAATTAAATAATTAGTTACCCCAAATGAGGTTGAATTCAAAGATATTAAGTGAAAATATAAAGTATAATATTGTATGTTCAAAATTATTATTATTTAGATTAATCACATAAAGGGTTATTTACATTTTTTTGAGAATCAAATATGTGGAATTATTATTGAATCTGAACATATGTTAATGTTTTCTTATAGAATCAATATAAAAGTGGATAAAATATAAATAGAAATAGATTAACTAATGTATCTTGTAATATAGTAGGATTACTAGATTCTAGGGAAATGAAATATGATGTAATCTATCGAAGTGCTAATTTACAAGCCTAAGAATGTTTTGTTGACTAAAAAATGAATGAATATGATATTAAAAATATGAAGCTGAACATAAATAAACATTAAAGGAAGGTCTGGTTTTTTGTAATATTGTATGACATATTAATAATAAAAATTAATAAATTGGGATTTATTTTTTTTTACAAATGGATATATGTTTTAATTATATTTTATGGATACCATAATTATATTTTTGGTTGACTGTTATAATTACTTATTAACATATCAAAGTAGTGTGTGTTGTTACACCGATACAATTTATTTAACACTTTATACTTCCAATTTTTCTTCAATATAAATAAGGGATAGAAAGGGTCAAAACATTCAGTAAAAGGTCAAGATAAATATATGGTTTAACTATACATGAATAAGAGAAAAGATAAAAATTATAAAAAATTATATAAAAGGTGAAAATTTTATTTGATGATTTATCTATAAATTATCTCATTAACATTTCATTTTTTGATTTAAAAATAGGGGGATATTTTTGAGTCAAGAATGATATATTCAACACTTTCTAACCTTATATTTTAAAATAACAATCCAATCCATTAAAAGTGTAAACATTTATTACTTTTATACATCAATTTTTTATTAAAATGTATTAATAAGAAATATATATATTCTACTGGATGAGGTATATTAATTATATCAGATGGTGATCTGTAATGTACAGTTGAGAGACATGTAATTTTTACATTGGATGGAAAAATAAAAATTTCAACAGATGGTGGTCTATAACATTGAGTAGATATAGTAAAAATAATTCCATTAAAAAATGTTTTATTATATATATTGAATTTAATTTATCATACATATGTAGATATTTATTCTAAACAATCACTTACAAAACTTTATAGATAATGAACTACAGTAAATCTATTGGATAAAGATACCCTATTCCACTAGGGGGAATGAACAAGAACTATATTAGTTAAAATAACTATCATCCTAAAAGAAATATGTTATGAAAATCATTACAGGTAATGAATAATTTCATCGGATATAGTTTTAACCACCTATGAGATATGTGTAATTTTACCTCTAGGGTACTTACTATATATTGAATATGTATTTATCGAGGATGATTATTTTTTGGAAATCATGTGATCTAAATTATTGTGAAGAGTTTTTAACATATTTTTATGAGAGAGCACATAATTTTATTCTTTAGAGAGTTTTTTATTATGTAATCCAATTTGAGGAAACTATTATAAAATACAAAAGGTTTTTCTTATTATAATATTTGTTTAGAGTTTTTTTATTAAATAATATTGGGTTACATAGATAGAGGTTTTATATAATCAGTTTGATTAAGGGTATTCAAGGATAAGGAAACAAAATCAATGTCCAATATTTTGATCTCGGGATTCCTTTTTTTTAATATTGTAATAATTTAGGATAATGTGAATTTGTGGGATACTTTTAGTACATTTAAACACATTATTAAAACTGAATGTTAATATATGTATTTTACTTATTAATGTTTTCCATGTTTCCTTTAATATTTTTTATATGTTTATTTTAATTTTTTGGCAGAATTCTAATTCCACTATTAATATTATAAGAAAAATTTATATTCATTATTATTATATATTTAGTTATATGTGTATAAATTTAATATTTATGGATCATTATTCGATAAAATTATTATATAGGTGTTTGAAAATTGTTTTTTTTATTTTTAAAAACTACAATTCACCCCCCCCCCCTATTTGATAATTGTATGCTATTTCAATCCACTAATGTTTTTTAAATTTTAGATTTAGGTTAGCTAATTATAACATTTAGAAACAAAATTTTGTTAGAGGTGGTGATTTTATAATTTAATTAGTCATATGTAAATTTTATTTACCTATGATATATTTAGTTATATTTTTTATGAGATTTTAGTCTTAAGATAATGGTGGGAACATTAATTAAAAAAACAAAATACTGAATGGAACCCATAATATTAAGATTTATACATATTTCATTATATCCAATGAGTTTTAATAACGTTTGAATCATTTCCCTAGTACCTTAAAATAGTGATAAATGTGAAAAAATATGGTTATGAAATAATTTTAACCCATGTGTTAGACTATCCTCTAGTTAGTGCCTATGTGAATCTTTATCATGTGAATTTCATAATATTTTCATTGGTATAATTCAATACTAAATTGATAATAAATTTAATATCATTAGAAATATATCTCACCAAAACTATTAGGAAAAGGAAATATCATTCCATATCCTGAATCATCCTTTGATCCTATATAAATTTTTGAAACATTATGAATCCCATTATAAAAATGTATAATGGTGTGGGGGTTGAAACCCTACAAAGAATAATTTCTAAATCAAATTTATAATTCAAAGGATAACATTAAACTTTATAATATTCCCATATAATGGAAATTTAATCATGTATTTCTTGAATAATTACCATCTATTCCACTAGTTCATGATGTAGAGTTTTCAAAATAACTCATAGTCAGATCCTTACATATATGGAATAGACCCTATTGGATGATCCAGGAAAAACTACAAGAGGTAAAGAGTAAATAGAAATAAAATTTATAAAATGGGTTCCTACAATAATGCACATCACCATAGGGTGAACTAGTTCTCTTAGTTAATAAGAAGGATGGAACAATTTGTAATTTCATCAAATAATAAAAACATAAATTATCATCAAGAACAGGTATCCACTACCAAGGATTTATGGACTATTAAAATAGATTCATAGATCCCAAAAAATATGAAATGTTTATCTTCATTATGGATATCTTTTTTTAAATTTGAAGAAAGAAGATATTAAAAATTAAACATTCCATATACTTTATGGACACTATGAGTTTATAGTGATTCTATTTAGACAGAAAATGGACCAAAAACCATTATTTACAAGATGAATAAATCATTAGAACCTACCTTGATAAATTTATGGTGGTATTTACATAATATATTTTCATCTATTAGAAGAGGAAGGAAGAACATGAAGAGTATAAAAAATGTGTTCATTTAAAAATTATGGATGGAGAAGTCTTATACTAATTTCTGTATGTGTGAATTTTTTAGATTACATCTTAAATCATTTAGAAAATATTTCATTTGTCAGGGAATCTATATGAACCCTTTAATGAATAATGAAATTTGTAAATGAACCATACCCCCAATTGTTAGGAAAATCCATAGTTCACTTAGACAATCTTGGAAATATTATTTCATTTAATATCTGATGAAACAATCTATATTAAAAGAATTGTGACATATATACTAATAATAATATTTTAAAGTATATAAAAAAGGATTTGGTCATGCGTCAATGAAGATGGATGTAGTTAATTAGTAACAATAATTTCTCAATTAAATATTATCCTAGATATGAGAAAAAATAGTAGATATTCTTAGTAGAATTAGACCAACTAATCTATCCATTAAAAGGATTTATAAATACCCTATCTCTATGGATATGAAAAGGATATATTTCAAAATCATGAAGGTGTGGAATTAAAACTGTTGGATAGGATAATACAGAATATATACAAGAGGGGGTTGCATTGTGTCTTTTCAGAAATTGTTGCGAGATTGTGTTATTCCCTTTAACATTAATCAGATGAATTAATGCAGTCGAAACTTAAATTGTAGAGACAAAAGATATATAGTTGATCGAGAAACAGAAACCCTCTAGTCCAATCCACCAACGCTCTACTCCAAGAGCTTGGTGATTTTCACTAACTGGTCCTCATTTCAATAGACTGTTTTAGCAACTGAGTATAGGAAGTTGAAACCATTATAATATAAGGAAAAAAAGCCTTCTGGTTCACTCACAGAACCTACAAAGAATAGTACGAGAAGCCGGTCACTCAAGAATAGAAAATAAATATTTCTGTATTCTGAAAATATTGTCCACATGTTTTTCACAATTGCAATAGCATGAAATTGACAATAGATGGATCATCGCCTTCAAAATAATTATCTTCATAGAAAGATTCATTCTGAGATGATCCTGTTGCACTAGGTATATAAATATAACTCACAACTTCAGCAGTAGTATATTCAAAAATTATCTTCGATGTATAACAAATGGATCTTCTATTGTGATTTTTCTTCTTCAGAAAATAGAGCTTTGTCGTTCTCTTGAATTAGAAGATCTGAATTTTTGATAGTATCTATTTTTCATTACTTTTCTCAGAATGATCGAGAGATCACATAAGACAATTAGTTTCTATTATAAATAACTCATATATATATAAAAATGATAGGTACTTCTACTGCAAATTTAGATCCACCAAAGTTGCATTTTGACTCACGACATTCAAACATTTGAATTTACAGAGTAGTCATAACATCCCTGAAAATTTGGCATAAAAAGATCCTTTTAATTCGATCATTAAACTGTAAGAATGGTATAGAGTAAGAGGTTTCCAACCTCTGATACCAATTGTAGGATCGAAATATAATAATAGATGCTCAATATACAAGAGGGGGGGGGGGTGAATTGTATACTTTAAAAATTCCTTTGGAACCTTTAAAGTTGAAACTTAACAAAAGTTACAATATGAGATTCTACCTTAAAGCGTATAGAATCTAAACTAATCAGAGTAAGTAAGGAAGTATAAGAAAGTTATACTTTCCTTAAGATACAAATTGCAGCGGAATAAAGACAAGTAGTAAAACTACTCGTAACAAGATAATAGTCTTTTAACCCAAAGAGAAGGGTATCCAACAACCTTGGATAAAGGTCCCTTGATTTATACTTTCAAGAAAGTCTATCTTACCCACACCAGGGTAAGCCCTCGATACGAAGATCGGTGTCTCTGTCTTGCTATCCCCGCAAGCCCTCAACTTCAAGGTAGTTGGCAACCTCTGTCTTTCTCAGCAAGAAAGCCATCGATCTTTAAGGTAGTCGGCACATCTGTCTTTCTCATCAAGAAAGCCCTCGATCTTTAAGGTAGTCGGCACCTCTGTCTTCTTATCCCCAGAAGCCCTCGAATGAAATCACCAACATTCGGAGTCGCACGAAGCTTTGAGAGTTAATAAGAGACTCTCTCTCTAGAAATCACTTCAACAGCATGTAAGCACATTATCAACAATCGGCATATGCATCAGCATCCATCAGCATCGAGCTCTTTCAAATGAGCTCCTATTTATAGGTAAGGCCGGCTCCTCTCCAACGGTCATATTTTCCTTAAAGTTCGGAGGGACCTGTACACGTGTCACTTAGACAACGGTTAGTTTATAACAAAATGGACGACATCGTTTTATAACAAAACAAGTGTAACAGAATGTACGACATCGTTTTAAACTCTAACATAAAGGTTCGAAATGGAAACTTCGGGGTGAAGGTTCGGAGTGAATAAATTCAGAGTGTATAAAACAATGATAATCAGATTCTGTTTAATAGGAGAATTCGGAATGAGAATTCGGAGTAGGAATTCGGAATAGGAATTCGTCATCAGAAATCGTAATGATAATTCGTCATCAGAATTCGTAATGGGAATTCGGAATGAGATTTCTTCATTAGAATTCGTAATGAGAATTCTTCATTGGAATTCGTAATGAGAATTCTTCATTGGAATTCATAATGAGAATTCTTCTTCAGAATTCGTAATGAGAATTCAGAATGGGATTTCTTCATTAGAATTCGTAATGAGAATTCTTCTTCAGAATTCGTATCCTGAATCTGGAATAGAACTTAGTCAGAGTTTATATCCGGAATTCGGAATGAAACTTCCTTATAGTTCTTGTCCAGAACCGAATCCTAAAACAGAATACTTTTATATCAAAGTTTCAATGATTCCGAGAAAATGAATCTGAAACTCATACTTATGAAAAATATGAATGAAAATATGATAAGGATAATTTTTTTTATAAAAGCGATTTTCCTTAAGAAAGCAATTTTCCTTATAAAAGCAATTTTCCTTAAGAAAGCATTTTTCCTTAAAGATAAGGTGTTTGTGATTTTCAAAACAAGAAGGAATGGAAAAGTCATAAGGAAAACCTTATTGACTCAACAATCTCCCCCTTTTTGGAAAGCACAAACATCCTTACGAAAAAGCTATTCCAAGAAGAAAGAAACACATTAAAGCTTATCTCCCTTGGTTTAAAAATATAGATGAATACGACTAACTCCCCCTTAGTCTTTGAAACTCTAAGGATCGTATTCATATTTCCGGAGTGATGTTTCTTTAAGAAAAACTCCCCCTTAAACAAACTCTTATTAGAGTTCTTTTTCCTTGGGTATTTTCATTTCTCCCCCTTTGATAAGCACTTATTAGATTACCTCTTTTTCTTAAGGATCTTTCCCTTCTCCCCCTTTGTGATTTTCAAAAAGAATTGGAGGGAATGGAAAAACATAAGAAAGTACCTGAAAAATTAGTAATGACAACAATAGAAACAACAAGAACGATTCTCATTATATTTGAAATGTCAGCAACAAAATAATTACAACAAAAAGATCGGATTGGTCATTTCGGATCTTTCTCTTTCGACATTAGCCCCTTAAGAATCGTCTTGATCTTCTTTAAGTCTTTGTGATCTTCCTCTGCTTGCTTCTCTAAGACGACTATTCTTGCTGACTGAGCTTCAATTATTTCTTCCTGAGCTTTCAACTTTTCTTCCTGAGATTTCATCTTCTCTTCCTGAGCCTTCATCCTTTCTTCAAACTCGATCCGATAATCCCTTTCATATTTCCAACTTTGATTAACGGAGTTGAGCTTTCCATTCAGATCTCTCACTTCCTGAATCCAAAAGTTCTTTTCCTTTGTCAATTTTTCTTCGAATGATGCAGTCAGCTCTTTAATCTTCTTGTCCTCGGTTTCAAATGCATCCTTAACATTATCCTGAAACTCATCCAGCAACCTCATCTCTTCCATAGTTTTCTTAGACCAGCTTGTCATCCTCTTGCAAGATCTTTTATGTGCTTCGTAACCAATGAAGAAATTTTTGAACTGGGCTTCAATATCAACACATTTATCCATAACCATTGATACGGAGTCGGTTTTCTGATTCAGCGCATGTTGAAGCATCTGGCATCTAGAGTCAATGCTTGAGAAGGTTGGAATGGTTCCCACCAACTTCTTCAAAGACTGGAAAACAAAATCATGCCCCAACGAAGATGACTCCGAATCTGAAATCTTGCTAGGAGAATTTTCTTCCTCAATAAGCTTCAACTTCCTCTTCGAAGAACTACCAGCTTCCTTCCTCATCTTCTTTTCTGAACTCGGGGTATCAGCAAGAATTTGTTTCCCCTTATCTTTTTCCGGAATAGAAACCTGTTCCGGAGATTTCTTCTCGCTATCAGAGACTTGAACAATATAATCTTCCTCATCAGCAACTTCTATATTTTCCTTCTGAGAAGCATCAAGTGAAAGATGTTCTTCTTCTCTCAGACAAGAAACTTCTTCTTCACCTTTCTCTTCTTCCATAGTCGGAGTAACAAGATTTGAATATTGAGCTTCAGATGTTCGGAGCGACAAGTGTTCCGAAGGAGTTCCCTTATATTCATCTACTTGTTTGAGCACATCTCCTGTCTCACCACTTCCTTCAGCAGCTTCTTCAACTTCTTCCACTTTCTCTACTTCCTCAGTAGCAACAGCCTCTTCCGGAGTAACAAGATTTCTTCCTGGAGTCTCAGGTAGAGATTCCAGAGAAAAAGTTCTCAGAACGGGAATGGTTGCTGAAACCATTTCGTTGAACTTTAACAATGCTTGCACAGCCTCGGCTTCTGACATTTTCTTCTTCAGTTTCTTCTCCTTTGCTTGTTTCTCGAGCTCATCAGCAGCCTTTTCTTTCAGAGCTTTAGCCTCTGCAGGATCTAATCCGAACTGCGGATCTCCTTCCTTCCTCTTCTCTTTGTCAGCTCTCCATTTAGCTGCAACCTCATCAGTATAGGTTTTCTTCTTCTTAGACTTAGGAGGTGCGGAGTGGACTTCCTTAGACTTGGGTTCCTCAGCTTCGACTACCACTTCTTTCAGCTTCCTCTTCCTTACCGGCTTAGATGATTCCGTATCAGCAGATTTCGGAGTCACTTCTACTTGTGAAGGTAGATCAATAAACTTCCCTGACTCCTTGTCAAAAGCTATATTCATTCTCTTAAGAGTGGCATCACTAAGCATCATGATCTTGAACACCCTTGGTTTGGAACTACAAGCTACCTTGAAGGACTCTAGGCACCGATCTATGAGCTTTGACAATATTGCTGGGTACATCACAATATGAGCTCTCAGATTCCCCTTCTTCAAATTTTCAATGTTAAGAAGAATATGCTTCATCAAGTTAAACTTCCTTAGATTTATCAGAAAATCTAAGATATATATCTCACTTTTCTTCAGGCTATCCTTATCTCCTTTTCTCGGTACAATAAGCCCTTGCACCCATAACTCCAGAATCCGGAAGTTTGTAGATAGGCTTGCAATTTTCGGAGCCTTGTCATCATCCAATCCGAGAATTTCTAAGGCCTTTTCCTTGTTGAAACTACCCAAAGAGTATGGCAATACGTGAGAAATAAACTCAGCTTCACCTTCATAACTTAACCCTACCAAGCTTGCAGCCTTGGTGTAAGAAAACTTATATGTCTTGCCATACGATTTGAAAGAAAATTTTTCTCTATTATCTTCCTCGAAGAAAGCAACCGACTCATAAAACTCAACAAGCAAATCAGAGTAGATTTCATCTTGGTTGCCGGTTTTTGATACCGCAACATCTTCCCAGCCATTCAGCTTGATATTCTTTGAAATAATAGAATCATAATTGCTGAAGAAATTCGGATGAACTAACCTCTCTCTGTAGACTAACCACTGAGAAATAGGCTTGGTTGAAGACATTTCTTGAGAAGCTAACTCTGCAGACATTCGGATCTGAAGTCTCTGAGAAGTTCGGAATCGAGAAGACTGATGTTCGGAATGGCCTTAAATCATAGAGTCAGAGCTTCAGCATGCAAAAGCTTGAAATCGATGTGGGATGAGAAAATAGTGTCCCCTTTATATAGGCAATGGGATGACGGTTCAACTTCCTCGGTTGATCTAACGGTTTAGAATGATCTGAGATCAAATCTGACGGTTGAGAGCTTGAATCCGATCTTTTTGAGGTTTTTATTAAAGTAAAGAATTAAGAAATCCAAAAACCGAAAACAAACTATAAGAAATTGCCAGCAAGTAAAATATGATTACGAAAACTTCTGTAAGAAAATCATACCTTTCGGATTATCTTAGGAAAGTTGTTTGTAATGGGTAATATAAAGATGACTACAAAAAACTCAATACGAAAAACTAAATACGAAAAACCCAATACGAAAAAGTAAATACGAAAATTCAATACGAAAAACTCAATACGAAAAAGTAAATAAAAACTTGTTATGGAAGATTCATTACGAAAGTTCCGTTATGAAAATACCAGTACGAGAGTTTTCCATTCCGGAAATTTTCAATACGAATACTTCCATTCCAGAAGTATTCTGTGCGAAAATATCCTTTCTGGAAAATTGTAGTTCCGGAAGTTCCATTCCGGAAATTTTCGTTCCGAAAAGTTTGAAAACAGATTTTGAAAAAACTTTGTTTAACAAACAATCAAATGTACTCCCCCTATGAAAAGGAGTTTATTACTGTAAGGAGATTTTTTCAACATAAAGTTAATTGAGGAAGATTACCTTACGGTTATCATTCCTAACTTCTGTTTAATATATTCAAATCTATCAGAAGGCAAGGATTTTGTGAAAATGTCAGCAAGTTGGTCTTGCGTTCCGATAAACTAAAGAATAATATATCCTTTGAGTGTGTGATCCCTAAGAAAGTGATGCCTAATATCTATGTGTTTTGCACGAGAGTGATGTGCATGGTTTTTACATAGGGCAATGGCACTTGAGTTATCACACAAAATTTGAGTTTTAGTAAAACTCAAGCCATAGTCTGTGAGTGTGTGTTGCATCCACAACACTTGTGCACAACAACTTCCAGCTGCTACATATTCAGCTTCAGCAGTGGAGAGTGCAACAGAATGTTGGTTCTTGCATGACCAAGAAACTAATGAATCTCCTAAGAAATGACAAGTTCCGGATGTACTTTTCCTATCCATTCTACATCCACCAAAGTCAGCAGCAGAAAAGCTTTTTAGAACAAAATCATTTCCAGAAGTATAAAATAATCCTAGATCCATGGTTCCCTTAAGGTAGCGAAAAATTCTTTTTTACTTCCTTTAAGTGAGATTCCTTAGGATTGGATTGATATCTTGCACATAAGCATACAGAAAACATTATGTCTGGTCGACTAGCTGTTAAGTAAAGTAGACTTCTAATCATACCTCTAAAAGATGTTTGATCTACTGGTTTCCCAGCTTCATCAAGATCTAAAGAGTTTGAGGTACCAATGGGAGTACTTATACTCTTAGTGTTGTCATAACCATACTTTTTAAGAAGATATTTAATATACTTATGTTGAGATATGTAGGTTCCTTCTGGTTTTTGAGAAATTTGAAAACCAAGGAAAAATGTTAACTCACCCATCATACTCATTTCAAACTCAGATTTCATTAGACTAGCAAAAGAGTCAGTCAAAGATTGCTGAGTTGAACCAAATATAATGTCATCAACATAAATTTGAACAATCAAAACATTTTTCTTATCTTTCTTTATAAAAAGGGTTGGATCTGCATTTCCCTTAACAAAGTTATTTTGATGAAAAAATCCAGTGAGTCTATCATACCATGCTCGTGGGGCTTGTTTAGGACCATAAAAAGCTTTGGTAAGTCTATAAACATGATCTGGATGTTTTGTATCTTCAAAGCCAGGAGATTGTTCAACAAAAACTTCCTCTTGAACATAACCGTTAAGAAAAGCACATTTCACATCCATTTGGAAAAGTTTGAAATTAAAGAATGCTGCAAAAGCGAGTAGAATACGGATAGATTCAAGTCTAGCTACTGGAGCATAGGTTTCTTCATAGTCTATTCCTTCTTGCTGATTATATCCTTTAGCAACAAGTCTAGCTTTATTTCTAACAATGACTCCATTTTCATCACATTTATTTCTGAAAACCCATTTTACTCCAATAACAGAAGTTTCCTTAGGTCTTTCAACCAAGGTCCAGACTTTATTCCTTTCGAATTCATTTAGTTCATCTTGCATTGCTTTGATCCAATCATCATCACCTAAAGCTTCATCAGTGCTTTTAGGCTCTAATTGGGAAAGAAATGCTAGATGTTCTACTTCATTTCTTAAGGAACTTCTAGTCCTTACAGGTTGATTTACATCACCAATGATACTATCACTGGGATGATTCTTATGAAACACCTGATTTGGGTTTTGTAAAACCGGTTCATCAACATAAGGTAGAAAGTCTTCTAGGGTAAATGTTTCAGAAGTATCTTCTAGAAAAATTTCCTTATCAGAAGGTTCTTCTATCAAAGGATGACAATCAGTTTTTGAAAACACATCCGAAGATGTAGGTTGGGAGGTTTTAAAAACAAAAGGGTCTGATTCATCAAATTTTACATGTACTGTTTCCTCAACAGTGCAAGTATTTTTATTAAAAACTCTATAAGCCTTAGAGGTTGTGGAATAACCTAAGAAAATTCCTTCATCAGACTTTGGTGCGAATTTATGTAAGTTATCTTTAGTATTCAAAATTAATACTTTGAAACCAAAAACCTTGAAGTAGGAAAGTCTTGGTTTTCTACCATTCCATAACTCATAAGGAGTTTTATTAAAAAAAAGTTCTAATCAAAACTCGATTTATAGTATAACAAGCAGTACTTACAGCTTCAGCCCAGAAATGTCTAGCAATAGAATATTCACTCAACATGGTTCTAGTTATTTCTTGAAGAATTCTATTTCTTCTTTCAACTACACCATTCTGTTGAGGAGTTCTAGGTGCTGAAAAATTGTGAGTAATACCTTTCTTACTACAAAAAGTTTCAAAATCAGAATTTTGAAATTCTCCTCCATGATCACTATGAATAGTTTTCAATGGAAGGTTTTTCTCATTTTTAACTTGGGCTCTAAAACTTTTGAAATAAGAAAAAGCTTCAGATTTCCTTGCTAGAAAATAGACCGAAGTAAATCTAGTGTAATCATCAACTAGAACAAACACATAGTATTTGCCTCCAATGATTCCAGTTTGTGTTGGACCAAAAAGATCCATATGCACCAACTGTAATGCATCGGTTGTTGAGACTTCACCGATTGACTTAAAACTAGATTTATGTTGCTTGCCATATTGACAAGGATCAAAAACTTTAGAAGAATCAAATCTAAGCTCCGGTAGATCCTTAACAAGTTTCTTCTTAGAGAGTTTACATAGGTTCCTAAGATTACAGTGTCCTAATCTTCTATGCCATAACCAAGAATGATCTTCCATTGCACTTAGGCAAGGTAAATCTTGGCTTCTTAGGTCTTCTAAGTTTAAGGTGTAAACATTCTCTTTCCTGTTGGCTGAGAGAATAAATTCTTCCTTGGAATTGTGAACTAAGCATTTATCATTCCTAAAATTCACAAGGTAACCTTCATCACATAACTGACTTATGCTAATGAGGTTGTGCTTAAGACCTTTAACAAAAAGAACATTTGAAATCAAGGTTTTACCCAAAAGAACTATATTACCAATACCAACAATCTCTCCCTTAGCATTGTCTCCGAAAGTTACCTTTCCTCCTTTCGTTTTGATAATCTTTTCAAAAAAGCTTTTGTTACCAGTCATGTGCCGGGAACATCCACTATCCATGTACCAAATATTGTTGCTGGAACTTTCTTTATTTTCCTGAAATTAAGAACAAAGTTAGACTTTCGGAATCCAAACTTGTTTGGATCCGATATTTCCAGACAATAAAATTTTTGGATCCCACATTTTCTTAGAAAAGTAAGCTTTATGAAAACCTAAATATTGGGTTTTGTTTAAGGAACAACTTCTTGCCCAGTGACCACCACATTGACATTTGGTGCAAAATGGGGCACTTTGAGGAACAAAATAATTGTTACTGAAAACTGGTTTTGCATGGGTATAACCAAATCCGGATTTATTTCTTAATGGTCGTATTTGAGAATACATCTTATCAAAATTTTCCTTACCATGGGTAAAGTTTGATAAACACTTATTTAAGGAAAAAATTTCGGACTTGAGTTTTACAACCAAGTTTTTATCCTCAAAATCATTACTTTTGGAACTAGAGTTAGGCTCGAAAACATTTTTGTTAGAAATTACTTTTTCTAATTCTTCAGAAAGTTTATTCTTCTCAGAACTTACTTCCTCAAGATTTTTTGAAATATTTTCAAAATCAGCATTTTTCTTATCAAGATCTTTAGAAAGATTTGATATCTCTTTAGTAAGAATAGAATTCCTAGAGTTTGCCTTATCAAGTTTCTTGTTGAGTTTGGAATTCTTAATCTCAAGAAGTTCAGAAAATCTAGAGACTTCTTCAAAAGTAGGTAAAGTATTTTCCTCATCAGAAGATGATTCTTCATCAGAAGAGTTATAATACTTACTATCATTAGAATTTAAAGAAACATTGGTCAATGATTCAGCATTTCGTACCTTAGCCATAAGACAATGATTATCAATAGGTAATCTGGCTATAAGACCAAGATTCATCTGTCCTGAAGATTCATAATTAGAAGATTCATCTGAAGAGTCACCACCACTGGCACTCCAGGTGTCATTAGCTTTCAGAACTTTCTTAGCTTTGGCTTTGTAATACTTCTTCCTGTTCCTGTCTGAATGTTTTTCCTTCCTTTCTTTCTTTTTGAGCATAGGGCAATCTGGTCTAATATGTCCAGATCTTTTACATTCGTAACAAGTAACTTCTCCATCTTTCTTATCTTTCCTGTCCTTCTTCTTATACTTGGATTGAAAGTTTGTCTGTCCGGCATTCTTGTTCATCCTTCGAGCAAGATTGGCTAATTCATTTTCTGAAACTTCACTCTCACTAGATTCAGATTGGAAAATAACTTTCTTAGACTTGGATCTGGTTACTCTCTCCGGAGTCTTAGCTTTCATCTGATTAGAAGTTGTAGTAAAAGCAACAGTACCATTTCCATTCTTCTTCTTGATGTTGTCAGCATCTCTCTTCATTCTGGTCTCATGTTGTAGAAGAGTTCCAAATAATTCATCAAGAGTAATTTGAGTAACCTTTCTGTTCTCATCTATAGCTGTTCTCTTGGATTCCCACTCATTGGGCATAATATCAATTATCTTGTCCACAAGAGCTTCATCATCTAAACCTTTTTCTCCCATAGATTGTAAACTGTTGACAATAGTCATAAATCTTTGTTGAACTTTACAGATAGGTTCTCCATATGGAAAATTGAAGCCATGATATTCAGCTCTAAGCATAGCTCTTCTAGTCTCAATCACTTTAGAAGTCCCAAAGTGTGTAACCTCTAACTTCTTCCATATACAGTTAGCTGCTTCACAAGAAGAAATTTGGCTATATATATTTCTAGTCATTGAACATAGTAAAGTATTGCGTACCTTATAGTTGAGTTGATATTCTTGCTTTTCCTGGTTAGTAAAGGTTCTGACTTCCTTGTCAGGAATCTTATAGTCACCAGTAAGCATCACAAAGTTGTCTACTCCAGTATTGATAAAAAAAGTCTTCATACGATCTCTCCAGTATTCATAATCATTACCATCGAATATTGGTGGCCTTGTAGGATTCAGATTGTCAATAGAACCAACAATAATTCCTGCCATACTAAAAGAAAATTTTCACACAAACTTGTTAGTAGCTTTGAATCGTAATAACAAGGTTCGGAATGGGAAAAGTTCGGAATGGATAATCCGGAATGACAATGTTCGGAATAGAAAATGAGCAAGAAAAACTTGTATGTGAGTACAAGTATTTCAGTAACCTTGGCTCTGATACCAAATGTAAGAATGGTATAGAGTAAGAGGTTTCCAACCTCTGATACCAATTGTAGGATCGAAATATAATAAGAGATGCTCAATATACAAGAGGGGGGTGAATTGTATACTTTAAAAATTTCTTTGGAACCTTTAAAGTTGAAACTTAACAAAAGTTAAAATATGAGATTCTACCTTAAAGCGTATAGAATCTAAACTAATCAGAGTAATTAAGGAAGTATAAGAATGTTATACTTTCCTTAAGATACAAATTGCAGTGGAATAAAGACAAGTAGTAAAACTACTCGTAACAAGATAATAGTCTTTTAACCCAAAGAGAAGGGTATCCAACAACCTTGGATAAAGGTCCCTTGATTTATACTTTCAAGCAAGTCTGTCTTACCCACACCAGGGTAATCCCTCGATACGAAGATCGGTGTCTCTGTCTTGCTATCCCCGCAAGCCCTCAACTTCAAGGTAGTTGGCAACCTCTGTCTTTCTCAGCAAGAAAGCCCTCGATCTTTAAGGTAGTCGGCACCTCTGTCTTTCTCAGCAAGAAAGACCTCGATCTTTAAGGTAGTCGGAACCTCTGTCTTCCTATCCCCGGAAGCCCTCGAATGTAATCACCAACATTCGGAGTGGCACGAAGCTTTGAGAGTTAATAAGAGACTCTCTCTCTAGAAATCACTTCAACAGCATATAAGCACTTTATCAACAATCGGCATATGCATCAGCATCCATCAGCATAGAGCACTTTCAAATGAGATCCTATTTATAGGTATGGTCGGCTCCTCTCCAACGGTCATATGTTCCTTAAAGTTCGGAGGGACCTGTACACGTGTCACTTAGACAAAGGTTAGTTTATAACAAAATGGACGACATCGTTTTATAACAAAACAAGTGTAACAGAATGTACAACATCGTTTTAAACTCTAACATAAAGTTTCGTAATGGAAACTTCGGAGTGAAGGTTCTGAGTGAATAAATTCAGAGTGTATAAAACAATGATAATCAGATTCTGTTTAATAGGAGAATTCAGAATGAGAATTCGGAGTAGGAATTCGGAATAGGAATTCGTCATCAGAAATCGTAATGAGAATTCGTCATCAGAATTCGTAATGGGAATTCGGAATGAGATTTCTTCATTAGAATTCGTAATGAGAATTCTTCATTGGAATTCCTAATGAGAATTCTTCATTGGAATTCGTAATGAGAATTCTTCTTCAGAATTCGTAATAAGAATTCGGAATGGGATTTCTTCATTAGAATTCGTAATGAGAATTCTTCTTCAGAATTCGTATCCTGAATCTGGAATAGAACTTAGTCAGAGTTCATATCCGGAATTCGGAATGAAACTTCCTTATAGTTCTTGTCCAGAACCGAATCCTAAAACAGAATACTTTTATATCAAAGTTTCAATGATTCCGAGAAAATGAATCCGAAACTCATACTTAAGAAAAATATGAATGAAAATATGATAAGGATAATTTTTCTTATAAAAGCGATTTTCCTTAAGAAAGAAATTTTCCTTATAAAAGCAATTTTCCTTAAGAAAGCATTTTTCCTTAAAGATAAGGTGTTTGTGATTTTCAAAACAAGAAGGAATGGAAAAGTCATAAGGAAAACCTTATTGACTCAACATAAACCATTGATGAAATGGCTTTGAATCAGTCAAATTCACACTTTAAAATCATATTTAAATCCGGCTAGAAATCTGCATAATAATTAGCCTGCTGACTGTTGTATAAAAATATCGACTTTAAATTATCTAACACCAAACGTATGGTTGAGTTGTAATATATGCATCCCTTGAATGTATTGTTGATTAAATAGTCTTCAAACGTAGGGTAGATAACTTATGGTTGATTAAAAATGTAAGGTTTATGTCACTCTCATCAAATGTAAGGCTGATCATAAATATAGGGTTGGTTATCCACAATTTTCTCTTCAAATTTAAAAGTTATGGTAAAAGATCCATACTTTAACTAGATCCAAACTTTTTCCAAGAACGCATGGTTATTTATAGAAGTAAGGTTGATGAACCATACTTTTGAGAAACAAATTTAACCTTTAATACATATGAACGGTTCTCCTTCTTTACTTTCCTAATATCCCAAACGTAGTGTTCCTTCATAATGTAGGGTTCTTTCTCATTCTTTCCCGATATCATATGTTTTTTAATGATAATTTTTACATATCTTATAAATAATATGTTTTATTTTATCCTTACACTATGTTTATCCATGTAGGGTATGGACCGTGATTCCAGAACATGCTAAATGCGAATACTTTAGAAATAAAACCTCATTATTCAAGAACTTAAATATTTCATCCAGAAATAAAAATATAACAAACAATAATTTCTTTAATAATACTTAACACATAAATAACATTAAAAAATAATTAATGTTATTTGTGAGGAATCAAAATTGTCATAAAGAGATAGAGTATTGTTCTCAACATACTCCCCCTTTAAACAAAACATTATGTATTGTTGAAAACAACATTTGCTCAATAATCTCCCCCTTTCAGATGATCATAAAACCCATAAAATAATTAATCAAGTTAACTTACAAAAAAAATAATTAATTACATATAGTTTTGATTTTTTTAAGAAAAATGATAAATACAATATTATATTTAACTTAATTTCTCCCTTTAAATTATTATTTTTATTTCTCCCCCAATAAAATGAAACAAAAAAAATGATGTGTTTATACAAATTTCTCCCCCTTTCTGTGATATCAAAAAGAATGATAAAAGATAGAATATAACACATTTAACGTTGCACTGAACATAAGTAAATGCTATAACTATGTGTTTGTAAATAAATATATCTGTATTATCGGTATATCAAAACAAACACAGTAAAACATAATAAATATAAAGAAACATAATTTCATTAAAACTAAAAAAATTGATAAATACAGGAATGAAAAATATTCATTGAGTTGTTGAAATAGATACAATTATGATGAACACTAGAATCAAGGATTGGTCAGGGTATAAATAAGTTCTATCTCTTTTGATCTACTGACTTGATTTCTGTCAACTGCTCCCTGAGTCTTCACATCATTCCATATACAATCTTAATAATAAGCCCTCTATATTCTTGAGTAATATGAATGTATTCAATGAGATTGATTCTTAAAAACTCGTGAAGTATTTCTTCCTTCTCCATAAAAAAGACAACATCTCCGGGATATTATTTAAGACAGCTCTGATTCCTGGTTCACTAGATGTCAACTGATCTACCAAAAATTTCGGATTGTCTAATAGAACTGATAAATTATCACTGTTGCATTAAAGATCATGAAATCTGTCACTCATATTTCTCATTGCAGTAGTGATACAATGAAACTTTCTTATAAAATCAGTTAAAGTACCTGACCCACTAGCAGTAGTAGTTCCGATAGATGCAAATTGTTTTTCCATTAATAATTTGAGATCTGATAAATCTGACTTCATAACCATTTATGACTTTAATTTTCAAAAAACATTCAACATTTCCTTTTTAAAAATTTCAACTTCTTTCCTTGAAACTGTACTATCCTTAAGTATCTGAAATTTGAACTGTTCTGATTTTAAGGCTCTCTTGAGAGTATCATTTTTAGATTCTAATTGAGACACCTGTCTGTATCAATGTCCTTATTCCATGAATCAGAGGCACCCTATGATTTATTCTCATTCTTAGGTTCAGTGTGATGCAGAAATACTGAAGTTAGAAAATCTGCATCAGACTTGTCTTTTTACTTTTCTTGACTAGGTTGGTCCACATATTTTTCCATAGATCCTTTTCCAGACTCTTCCATAGAAAAATCCTCTTGAAGTACTTCTATTTGAGCATTAGAAACATGCTCATCATGAACATCAACAACTTGTTCTTCTAATGTATTTTCTTAGATAATATCTTCTAGAGTGTCCTAAGGTCTGGCCACTTCCTCACTAGGCTCTGCCTCTTTTTCCTATTTTTGTGTAACTTCAACATCAGCTACAACTTGTGGTTATATTCTTTCAGGTTCATGTTTTGTAACAACCACATCCTTTTCTTCAGACCATTCAATAACTTTTTCTCTGAAAAGGCTATAAGAGAGAAAATATATTATTGTTAGTATAGGGGAAAATGTTCCTCATTAACAGTTATTTTTTCTTAGTGTGAAGTACCTCCTTACTTCTTTCATCTTCAGTGTCTTCCATTTCAAATCTTATTCTCCATGCAGAAGTGCTTACTCTCAATTTAGCCTATCCCTCTTTGGACTTAGTAGACTGTGCTTGAACACTCTCTATTTCTTCCTCATATCCTACTGGCAAGAGTTTTCCTTTTATAGTACTCTAGAAATATCCAATCATTCTTAAATTTCCAGCATTAAAAACAATATTGTGATGACATCGTACTCTATAATCCACTAGTCTCACCATATCCTTTTTGAACAATAGTTTGTAAATGAATCAACCAAAATGGTAGAAGTTCATTCTGGCTTCATTGTGACAGTAGTAATATAGATACCTCACCACGTACTAAGGAAAATTGAGTTTGATATCACAGAGAAAAAGACACATTATATACATGTCAAGATATAATATCTTCTCCTTCTCAAACATCCTCGGTGCAATCCCTGTTTCCACATATTTTACTTAAATTTTCTAATCGGGCTCCACGTCCTTTATGAACATCATATTTATAGAAGTAGAACCCAATATAAAAGACATAATGTCCACAGATTTATGCACAGAATCTCCTATATTTTTTAAATCAAAATGAAAGACTCCCTCACGAGGGAAGTTCAAAATATGACAAATTTCAACTGAAGAGATTGAAAAATACATATCCTCTATCATAGCCAGCATTGTGTCCTCATTGTTTCCAAGAAATAACTGTGCATACTTGAAGAAATTTCGAAGTTATACCTCATAAAAAATTCTATATTATCACTTTTGAATGTCTGGTCAAGATTCTAAAACAATAGTGCTTGTTTTACAAGGATATTTGTTTGAAATAGCCATTCAAGATCAATCACCTTTCCCTGTAAGATTTTCATTCCTTCTGAGCATTGTTTCTTGGAATTCTTGGTATCATCCTCATCAGCTCTATTATTCTTATCCATCTCTAAGATAATCTCTGATGGTTTGAAGGTTAGGGCTTCAGAGTTTCAAAAATTAGTGTTGATTAGAGGTGGTGCCATTCGTGGGTGCAAAAAGGTTTTGGTAGAAATAAAATGGTTTAGAAGTCGAAAGGGTTTCTAACAGTCTTGTTTCTCATGTTTTCATTAATCATTACTTATATTTTCAATATAAATAAAATTTATTATTCATGGAAAAGAAATTAATTATGTTTAAAAATAAAATATCCAAATTATTTTAAACAGAATTAAAATAAAGAAACAACATAGTAAAATAAAACTTTATATAAAATTAAATAAACGTAGCTCCCCTTAATAAAATCAAACCTTGTAGTGGGAAGTGGTTTAGTAAACATATCAGCTAATTCAATTTCAATACATTCAAATTCCAAATATATATCCTTTTTAAGAACACGATCTCTTAGAAAATGATTTCTGATATCAATATTCATAGTTATAGAATGAATAATTGGATTTTTTGAAATATTTATAGCACTAGTATAGTCACATAAAATTGGATTATTATTAAAATTTAGTCCAGAGTCCAAAAGTGTATTTTTCATCCACAACACTTATGCACATCAACTGCCAGAAAAAGCATATTCTGCTTCAGCTGTTGACAGGGCAACTGAATGTTGTTTTCTACATGACCATGGCATTAAGGATTTCCCTAAAAAGTGAAAAATTATTGAAGTTCTTTTCCTCTTTAATAAAAATCTTCGAAAGTCTGCATCTGAATATGAAATTAAATTTAAATCATAAGTTTTAGGTAAAAAGAAGAGATTGGAAAACTGTTCCTTTAAAATATTTAAAAATTCTTTTAAAAACAGTTAAATGAGATTCTTCAGGATTTGATTGAAATCGTCCACAAAGACATATTGAATACATTATATCTATCTTGATAGTAGTAAGATATATTAAACTACCAATGATACCTCTATATAACTTTTTGTCAACTAATTTTCCAGTTTTATCCAAATAATGTTTTATATTAGTAAACATAAGAGTTTTATATGTCTTGTTGTTTTCATGTCCAAAATTATTTAATAAATCAGTAATGTATTTTCTTTGATTTGAACCATTTCCGAAATATTTTTGAAAAATTTGATATCCTAGGAAGAAATTTAATTCTCCCATCATACTCTTCTCTGATTCTTTTCTCATTAACTTTGAAAACTCATGAAAAATGTTTTTATTAGTCGATCCAAAAATTACATCATCAACAGAAATTTGAAATAATAAAATATTAGAATTTATAGTTTTATTAAAAAGGGTTGGATCTTCTATTCCAATAGTAAAATCAATTTCCAATAGAAAAGAGCTTAATCTTCCAAACCAAGCTCTAGGTGCCTGTTTAAGGCTATAAAGAGCATTAATATGTTTAAAAAAAGAATCAGGTTTTTGAGAAATTTTCAAACCAGGAGGTTGCTCAACATAAACTTCCTCCTTTAAATAGCCATTTAAAAAGGAATACTTAACATCCATCTGAAATAATTTAAAGTTCATATGAGATGCATATGCTAAAAGTGTACTAATGTCTTCTAATCTAGCTATAGGTGCAAATTTCTCATCATAATATATACCTTCTTTTTGATTGTATCCTTTAGCTACAAGTCTACCTTTATTTCTAGTTATTATTCCTTGATCATATTGCTTATTTCTAAAGACCCATTTTGTTTCTATCACTGGATAGTTTTGTGGTCTTTCAACTAATTCCTAGACATCATTTCTTTTGAAATGGTTTAATTCTTCTTGCATTGCTATCATTCACCGTTCATCATCTAAGGATTCTTCTATAGACTTGGGTTCTAATTGGAATATGAAGGCATATAATTCTAAAAAATTCCCTATATTTATTTTAGTTGTTATTCTTGTGTGTAAGTCACCTATTATAGTCTCTAAAGGGTGATTCTTTAGAGTTATAGTCTGTCTAGGTAGCACACTCATAGTTTTTTTAGTATCATGTTCTTCTGAACTGGATTGAATTTCATTTATATCTTTTTAAAAATCATTTTTCATGTTCTGAAGTCTCATGTTAACATTAGAGTCAGATTCATCCATTTGATCTTTCCTTTTCATAAAGGGATCAGATTCATCAAATTTCTCATGAACTAATTCTTCAACAATCCCCAACTTCTTTTTATAGACTCTATAATCTTTGGAGGTAGCTGAATATCCTCTGAAAATTCCTTCCTCAGATTTTGGAACGAACTTACCATGATTTTCCTTGGTGTTCAAGATGTAAACCATACATCCAAAAAATTTAATGTAATTTACTTTAGGTTTTTTGTTCTTCCAATGTTCATTGGGTGTCTTTTACAAAATCGGTCTAATTAAAAAATTATTCATTATATAGAAGGGTGTGCTTACAGCTTCTGCCAAAAAATAAGTAGGAATATTTTATTCATTTAGTATAGTCCTCGCCATTTATTGAATAGTCATATTTCTTATTTCAACAATTCCATTTTTTCGAGGTGTTCTTCGTGTAGAGAAGGTGTGTTTGATACAAATATTTGAGAAGAACGAATTAAATTCTTGATTCTAAAATTCTCCACTATGATCAGTTCTTAATAAAATTATTTGAAATACTTTTTCATTTTGAACATTTTTACTAAAACATTCACATAAATTAAAAGCTTCATTTTTAAATTTTAAAAATAAAATCCAGGAAAATCAAGAATAGTCATCAACTAAAACATATACATATGATTTTCCAACCAAAAATTCTACACTTGAAGGTTGAAAAATTCCATATGGATATGTTCTAGAGGTTTAGATGTAGAAATTCCGTTAACAGATTTGAAGGATGATTTGGGTTGCTTGCCAAGTTGACATGCATCACAGAATCTGTCACTTTCAAATTTGAGACTATGAAAAATCATAAAATAAATGTTTCTTAGATAATTTATGTAAATTATATGTATTAAAATGTCCAAGTCTTCTATTCCAAATCCAAGATTCAATAAATTTAGAAGTTAATCAATTTACCTTTTGTTTACACAAGGAATTTATGTCTAGGGTATACACATTTTCAGTTCTAGGTGCACTAAAATTAAGAAATATATTTTTGAAAACAGAACATAAATTGTTAGAATAATAAATAGCATAACCATAATCACATAGTTGAGATATTCTTATCAGATTGTGTTTCAATCCTTGTACATAAATTAATTGTTTGATTGAGATAGCTTCTGGATCTCCAACTGTTCTAATACCAATAATTTTCCATTTGGCATTGTCACCAAAAGTGACATGTCCACCATCTTTTTGAGTGATTGTAGAAAAATTTGATGAATTTACACTCATATTCTTTTATAAATCAATGTCCATATACTATATGTCCTTTTTTTGTGATCGGCTCCCAACAAATGCATTTACACAATTTTCTTTGGTACCCATATTTTGTTGGGTCCAGGGGTGTTAGCCAACAAGGATCTGGGAATCCATATTTTCTTTGTTTCTCTAATTTCACAAGATTAAAATGAATCATTTGTCACAAAAGATTTATTAATACCACTTATTTGGGGTTGTCTTAAGAAACTATTTTTAGAAATATGCCCCCTTATTCCACAGTAATTACAATTTAGTCTTTTTTCATTTGGAATAAAATAATATTTGTATAACATGGGTTTTTCACTTTTACTGCCTATTCCAAATCTATCCTTATTAAAGAAATTTTTCAGAAAACATCATTTAAAGTATTTTCTCCTTTATTAAAAACAAGTGATGCATTTTTATATGTTTCCACATCAGTTTGTAGGGATTTTATGTTTCATTCATAATCTCTATTGTTAGTGTTGTTGAGTTAAAAATTTCAGTTTACTCCATATATTGTTTCAGAATTGTATCTCTTTCATAAGAAAACAACCTTATGAATGTTCATTAAAGTCTTATGCTTCTTAAATAGAGAATTATATTTTTCTTCATGCTTATTGTAGTTGGATGCAAGTTATTCATTAGGGTAACTAGATTCAGAACTAGAGTCATAAGAGAAGTAAGATTGTACCTCATTTGCTTCTACTATAAAACGTATGTTAGCTTTCAGATTTACTTCTTCCTTCTCTGAGTTTGATTCATAAGTGATAGTGGATTCTTTAGATACACTACATGTATCTTTCATAACTTTGATGTCTTTATGCTAATTATCATTTCTTTTGAAAAATTTATTTCTCTTGTCTTCTTTTAGCTGAGGACAATCAGGTCTGATATTCCCCATTTTCATTCATTCATAACATCTGAATTCCTTGCATCCATTTTGAAGGATATACTGAATCCCTTCTTCTTTCTGTAGAATTTAGTGAATATTATGGCTAGCTGAGCCAGTTCCACATCAGAATTAGTTAAATAAGAAATTTCTTATTTCTCTTTTACACTTTTCTTCATCTATCTATTTTTTCTATGTGATGATACTTTCAAGGAAGTGTTATCTCTTTTGATAAACACTTTATGTTCATTTTCTTCATATTCCATCTCATCTTCATACATCATTAATCTTCCCATCAGTTCACTCATGGTTAAATCTTTGACATGTGTCAACTGTCTGATTACTGCAAAGATTCTATTCCATTTTTTAGGCAGTACTCTCAGTACTTTTAATTCTTGATCAGCTTGTATAGTGGGATCTCCCATGGAGGTTATATTATAGACAATCTCTGTCAATATTCCATTTATTATATTAATACTATCACCTTCATCCATTCAAAAAGTATCTAATTTAAGCTAAGCAGTTGCATATCTAATTTCCCTAATATTGTTAGTTCCTTCATACGCAACATCAATAGTTCTCCACATTTCATATGCTGTAGTGCATTGAGATACTCTGTTAAATTCATCAAGTCCTAAACCACATATAATTTGATTCATTTCATTTGAGTTCATGTAATAATTTTCTTCAGTAGCTGCACTCCATGTTTCAGGTTTTTATGGTATTTCATATGGAGTCAGAATCATAGAATATACTCTGTATCCAAGGTTTTTTAGATAGATAATCATTTGTGACTTCCATCATCCATAGTTTTCTCCACTGAAGCACGTTGCTCTGACTGTAGAAATTCCCTCTCTTGTATCAATCATCTTACTATATGTATATTCACTTTCATATTGTTAAGGATTTATCAGAAAGCTAAACCTATGATACCAATTTTTGGATCGGAATATACAAAATATACACAAGAGGGGAGGGGGGTGGGGCGAATTGTTTCTTTTCAAAAATCTCTGCGAGATTGTGTTCTGCCCTTTAACTATAATCAGATGAATTAATGCAGCAGAAATTTAAATAGCAGAGACACAAGATATATAGTGGTTTGGGGAACAGAAATCCCTTAGTCCACTCCACCAACACTCTACTACATCATCTTAGTGATTTTCCCTAACTGGTCCTCATTTTAAAAGAACATTTCAGAAACTGAGTATAGGTAGTTGAAACCATTGCGATATAAGGGAAAAAAATCATTCTGTTTCACTCACAGAACCTACAAACCTTATTATGCGAAGCCTTTCACTCATGAGTATAAAATAAGGATTTCTGTATTCCGAAAATACTTTCTAGGTGTTTTTCACAATTTCAACAGCATGCAATTGAGAATAGATGGATCTTCTCCTTCAGAAATAATAATCTTCACATATATATTCGTTCTGAGTCAATCCTGTTGCATTAGATATAGAAATATAACTCACAACTTCAGAATTATTAGATTCACAAATGATCTTCGATGTAAAACAAATGAATCTTTTATTGTGATTTTTCTACTTCAGAAAACAGAGCTTTGTCGTTCACTTGAATCAGCATATCTGAATTTTTGATAGTCTCTATTTTACTTTCCTTTTCTCAGAATTATTGAGAGATCACATAGGGACATTGGTTGTAAAAAAACAAATATATATATATATAAAAACTATAAGTACTTCTCTTGAAAATTTAGATCCACAATAGTCACCTTTTGACTCACGACACTCAAACATTTGAAGTTATAGAATAGTCATAACATCCCTTAATATTTAGCAAAAAAGGCCCCTTTTAATTCTATCTTTAAACCATTGATAAAATGGATTTGAATGAGTCAAAGGCACACTTTAAAATCAGCTTTAAATCTGGCTTGAAATCCACATAATAATCATCTTGCTGACCTTTGGATAAAAACATCGACTTTAAATTCTCCAACGCCAAACATAAGGTTGAGTTATATTGTATTCATCCCCTGGACGTAATTTTGATGATTCAGTCTTCAAACGTAGGGTTGATAACATATGGTTGATTAAAAATGTAAGGTTTTTATCACTTTTTTCAAACATAAGGTTTATCATAAATGTAGGGTTGGTCATCCATATTTTTCTCTTCAACATTCAAATGAATGATAAAAGATTCATACATTAACTGGAACCATACATTTCCAAGAACATATGGTTGTTTACAAATGTAAGTTGGATGAACAATACTTTTGAAAAAGAAATGTAACTTTTAATACTTACGTAGGGTTCTCCTTCCATACTTTCCTAATATCCCAAATGTAGGGTTCCTTCCTAAAGTAGGGTTCTTTTTCATACTTTTCTGATAATGTATTGTTGATTAACCATACTATTCACTTATCTCATAAAGAATACACTAAATTTTATCCTTACGCTACATTTCTCCACAGAGTGTATGAACAGTGTTTCCAGAACATGCTAAATGCGAATACTTTAGATATAAAACCACGTTATTCAAGAACATAACCATTTCATCCAGAAAGAAAAATATAATGAATAATAAATTCTTGAAAAATACTTAACACATAAAATCATTAGAAAATATTTAATGGTCTTTGTGAGGCATCAAAGTTGTCATAAATAGATAGAGTATGTTTCTCAACATACCCCGCCCCCCCTTAAATTAAACATTATGTATTGTTGACAACAACACATTCTCAACAAAAACCACCTTTCTTTAATGATTTCTCAACTATATATCTAATAAAAAATAAAATAGTATCATAATGATGTTATAGATATTCATTAAAATTAGAAATGTATAGTAATGTGAGCTTCCTGAATTAAAAATTTAAAAATGATATCATTTGGGAGACAAAAAGTCTCAATGTTATATTATCACCAGAGATAAAGAAATCATAAGTAGATGATGAAAATGCTCATAATACCCCATAAATACTATAATTACCATGATTTACTGTGTTATTTGAGTGAAATTTTAGTGGCACAACTAAAATATGGAGGTTTTTTAGTACGCCTCAAAATTCTTGGTATGTTATCAAGTCAAGTATGGGCATCAAAATTCTAATGGTACAGTTCAAAAATTACCCATACCATTATAAACATTAGTGAACATCCCCATGGAATTATTCATGGGTATTCAAAAGGAATTTAATAGTAATAAAACTATAAAGGTTATTTTTGGACTCCTCATGTATTAATCTTGTTTTAATGATCACAAATCTCATTAATTATCACAAGTCTCATTAATGATCCCTGATCTCTTCAATAATCAAAAATCTCATTCAACCTAGTTAAATTCTATAAATTATATCCAATCATGTGTATGTATGTTTCAAGATCACTAATCTTTATAATGGATATGCTTAATCCATTTCATGTATATTACTGTTTAAGTATAAATACTGTTATTTTCTAAAGTACAAGACACTGTGATCTAGGCACCGTGAGCAAGATATCGAGAATCCTGACACTGTGAAGACAAACACGGTTATCCAGACATAGTTAGCCCAACATGGTTATCCAGACACCGTAAAGATCAGACACCATAAGCCAAGACACCGAGAAGACAAGACACCATGACCAAGACACAGTGAAGACAAGACACCGTAACCAAGACACTGTGAAGACAAGACACCATGAAACTCAGACTGTGACTCTTAGACACCATGACACTCAAACTGTGACACTCAGACACTATGAAGGTGACACCATTTTCTCAACTTACAGTGACACTGTTTCTTAAACTATTTTGTCATCTTTCAATTTAAATCATAACGGTCATAATTGATGCCTTTAATGCACTGACATAATTAATGTTTCTTTGTAGACATAGTATGAGGTACGAGGAATGAAACACATGGAACCTATCAGCTAAATATCATGAATTTTTTAGATAAAGAGTAGAGAGTTCCCAACAACAATAGTGCGTGATACTAAATAGAAAACACGTGTGCGAGCACGACCATGAAGAACACGTTTTCAATATTTTCAAAGAAATCATTTTCACATGCATGAAATCCGACTCTTCTAAATAACTTACGAAGTACACTGGCACCTAGAGAACATCTTCACATTGTCAGAGGTCATAGAGAACACAAGCTGAATCGTGACACTCTGTTTTTCAAGACAAAAACCAGTGAAGGACTCAGAAGAATTTCTACTAATTCAAAGGAGTCCAGAATTGAAATTCAAATCACTAGATCATTATAAACTCATTTATACTCTATCTTAGTGATTATTTTACTTAAATTTTGAGAAGTGTGTGTACTCTGTATATTCTACACACACACACTGAATCTTTTACTGAACTGAAGGATTTCTATATCCTTACACCAAACTCTCTATTTATATTTACCCACAACAACTATGGTGGAGGTCCCTGTGTGGCCTGGTTATTTTTTTTACCCATGAAAACTGTGGAATAGGTCCTTGTGTCACCTGGACATTCTTTGTAATGTTTTCAACCCTGATCTAGTTTTTGGATCAATTTTTATTTATATAAATTGCTTGGTGGAAGGTGATCACCAAGTGGAGTGGATTAGGTCTCTGCTTGAGACTAAACCACTTGTTTTATATCCGCTGTGCTATTTAAATTTAGTCTTCTCTATTTTTTTGCATTATTGCATAATCTAGAAAACTCTAATTTCACTTTGATAGTTAATCTTGGAAAGAAGTTATAACAGATTTGTATAAGTATGATTACTTAAAAATTAATATTAATAATACATATTAAGATTAATGAGAACTAATAAATCTTCTATGCAGTAGTTTAAATAGTCAAACTCTTATAACATTAGAACCTTGATTAACTGGGATGTATCTAAATTCATGGAAAACCAATTCTTTTAAATAATAGTTTTGTAACAAATAAAATTTTAGTCACTCAATTCACCCCTCCCCTCTTGAGTGAACTACTACGACCAACATTTGAAATCATAGGTTTATTTATTAGGACTTTGTGTAATCTTAATCAACTGTGATTGTAATTGTACTTTAAAGATTTTTAAATTTCTGTCAATTCTAAAATTCTATCTCTATTAAAGTAATTTGTTAGTATGGATAATACATTGGAAGTTGCGGCAACCAATAGACCACCATTCATTAATGGAACCAACTATTCTCAATGGAAAATTAAAATGAATATTCATTTAGAGAGTATGAGATTTGAAATCTAGTCATCCATTATAGATGAATACAAACTTCCTGTGACTGGTAGAATTACACGGGATAACCTAAAAAGCATGCTTACAATAAAAATTGAAAATACATGAAATTTTTATATTGTTCCATAGGAGATGAATAATTAAATAGGATTTCATCTTGTTAAACTTCCCATGAAATTTGGGATACCTTGTTTGACTAACATGATGGCACATCTAGTGTAAATGAAATGAGACTTAATTATTATACTATAATATATGATAATTTAATGATGAAACATGATGATGGTATTTCTAACATGTATCTTAGGTTCAATGAGATTGTAAACGCAATGATTTCTCTTGGAAGGGAAGTCACTACCAAAGAACAGATCATGAGAATCCTTAGGTGTTTACCTAACATATGTAGGGGAACCACTATCTCTATTTGAGAATCAAGAAACATCAGTAAGCTACCGGTAAAAGAACTCATTGGGAAACTGATGATGTATGAGGAAGAGATGAAAGTCAAAAAAGAAGAGGAGGATGAACCAAAGAGAAAATCTGTAGCTTTGAAGACTGCCTTCTCAAAGCACAAAGACAAAGGGAAACTAGAAGCACCTGTAGAAAGCTCTACCACTGAAAAATCATCACCTGACAGTGATGAAGAGATAAATCAACTAGCCAGATGATTAAAACGATTTTACAATAATAAAAACTCTTTCAAAAAACCTAACTTCAAGGGAAAGTATGATCAAAAAAGAAATTGGAAAAAGGACTGGAAAAGAATTGAAAAACTGATGAAATTGTATGCTATGAATGTAAGTGAAAAGGATATATATAGGCTGACTATCCAAAACATAAGTATAAGAATAAGTATGAGGATAAGGACAAGAAGTAAAAAAAGGCAATGAAGGCAACTTGGTGTGCCTAAGAGAATATTTCAAGCGACTCAGAGACATCACATGATGAACAGGCTAAGAAAGCCAACATGTGTTCTATGAAAATCACATCTGAGGTAACACTGAACTATTATACGCATAATTCATAATATTATTAAGTGGAAAGTGACTCTGAAAATATGACTAATGAAGAATTGTTTTAATATTGAAACATGCTTGAAGAGACATTCAATTAAATAAAAGATAAATATAAATCATTGAAGAAACAACATGCTCTCACTGTAAATTTTAAATCTGGACATACTACTGAAAAGGATAAAAATGCCCAACTGTTCAAAGGAAAAAATGAATTAAAAATGTCTAATGAGAAATTAAAAAGTGTCTTTGAATAGTTTACTAATGGGAAAATACCCTTACCCAAATTCTAAGAAAACAAATTTCCCCCAAATACAATACTAGAATTGGTTGTCAACCTGGTAAAAGAACCCTTAGTAGAACAACTTTTTTTTTCAAACTCTAGGACATATAATTTTGTTCCCTGTTCTGGACACAACTCATCTAGCTCGAGTCATTATACATAATCTACTGTGTCATGTATTTTTGGACCAAATACATTTTATTTTTCAAGTACTTTACATAATTCTTATTAGAAACCTATGAGACAAATATGGGTTCCTAAAGCACTTATTACTAATGTTACTGGACCCAAAGAAGTATGGGTACCAAAATCTGTCTCTACTTGATCATGTTATAGGAATGCTCCATGAAGAGATCCTAAAAAAATATATGGTATTTGGAAAGTGGGTGTTCAATGAACATGACATGAGACTATTCATGCATCAAGAATACGATAAAAGTAGATGGAGGACATGTCACATTTGGTGACAATGCCAAAGGGAAGATCATTCCCTTAGGCCAGATTGGTAACTCTAATTCAATATTAATTTCTAATGTACTATTTGTTAATGGATTAAAATATAATTTTCTTATTATCTCACAATTATGTTATGATCGATATCATGTTAAATTGTAGAATGATTCATTTAATGTCTTTAATTCTAAAGATGAATTAGTATTTTATATATTAAGTAATGAGAACATTTATTCTATTAATTTAGATTTCTTTGCCTCTCAAAATGTTTAATGCTTAAGTGTATTTTATAAAGAATATTGGCTCTGGCATAGGAGACTAGGAAACTGTAATGTTCACTCCCTTGGAAAGCTAACTAGAAAAGGGAAAGTTAATGAGTTACCCAAACATGAGTTTCCAAATGACAAAGTGTGTATTTCTTGTCAAAAGGGAAACCAACACAATTTTTTTTTCAAACCCTATAAAGAAGTTTATACTTCTCAACCTCCTGGGTAGGTTCACATGGATTTGTTTGGACCATCTAGATTTTCATGTTTAAATGTGAAGCACAATGTTTATGGTCTAGTAGATGATTTCTCTAGAAATACCTAGACCTTTTTCATCACTCACAAAAGTGAAGCCTTCTCTTATTTTACTAAGTATTCCAAGCCTATAGAAAACCATAGTGGCCTTAGAATTAAATATTTATGAAGTGATCATGGACGGGATTTTGAAAATCAAGAGATTGAATCCTTTTTCTCACAAAATGGCTACACTCACAATTTCTCTTCTCCTAGAACAACTCAGTAGAATGGAATTGTATAAAGAAGAAATAGAACCTTGGATGAAATTGATAGAACAATGCTTAGTGAATATGACTTACCTATTTACTTTTGGGATGAAGCAATTAATAAAACATGCCATATAATCAATAGAGTCTTGATTAGACCAATTCTCAAAAAGACCCCGTAAGAACTCTGGAACAATAGGAAGCCGAAGGTTAATTAATTTAGAGTTTTTGGTTGCAAAGTCTTTATTCTCAACACTAAGGATAATCAAGAAAAAATTTCATCCAAAGGTGATGAATGAATTTTCCTAGTTTACTCAATATTAAGTAAAGCTTATACAGTATTCAATAAATGAAATAAATGCGTGAAAGAATCTGTTCATATCATGTTTGATGAAACAGATCCACATGAGCCTAGAACCAACCCAGAAAATATGGAGGATGATGTATCAAATCTGAACTTCAACTCAAATTCCTCAAATTCCACTATGAACGAATCTGTTAAAACATCCAATTTTGGATGTTCTCTTCAATCGATTCATAATGAACTAGAATATGTTCATAAATAAGAAATATCTAGTCCCACTTTTTCTAGAAAAGTTAGATCCCTTAGAAACCATATCGTAAATGATGTTGCAGGATAGATAGAGAAAGGAACACAAACTAGATCTTCTCTTCTAAATCAAGTTGAACATCAATCCTTGTTATCAAAACTTTAACCTAAAAACATTGATGATGGCATCAACGATGAATTTTAGGTAATGGCTATGCACAAAGAACTTAATCAGTTTGAAAGAAACAATGTTTGGAATCTTGTTAAAAGTCCGAAGGATACTTTCATCATAGGCACTAAATGGGTGTTTAGAAATAAAGTAGATGAACATGGAAACATAGTTATGAAAAAGGCTTGATTAGTTTCTCAAGGCTACAGTCAAGAAGAAGGAATTGACTATGATGAGACCTTTGCTCCAGTAGCCAGACTTGAAGCCATCATAATCCTACTTGCCTATGCTACACATCTGAAATTCAAACTATATCAAATGGAGGTTAAAAGTTCATTTTTAAATTGGTATATAACTGATGATGTCTTTGTTGAACAACCCCCGGAATTTAAAAATCCTCATTTTCCATATCATATTTCCAAACAGTCAAAAGCTTTATATGGTTTAAAACAAGCTCCAAGAGCTTGGTATGGCAGATTGAGTACTTTTCTTATCTCCAATGGTTTTGCAAAAAGAATAGCTGATCCTACCCTCTTTATAAAACAAATTTCGAATGACGTTTTAGTATTTCAAATCTATGTAGATGATATTATTTTTGGATCTTCAAAAAATTCATTAAGTATTGATTTTTCTAAAATGATGCAAAAAAAATTTGAAATGAGTTTAATGGGTGAACTAAAATTCTTTCTTGGATTTAAAATCATTCAAAATATTGATGGATTTTTTTTAAATAAAAGTAAATTCACTAGAGATCTTATAAAATGTTTTGGATTGGATAGAACTAAAAGTAGTGACACTCCAATGAGTACCACCTATAAGTTTGATCTTGATGAAGATGAAAAATATGTTGATCAAACCACTTATAGAGGAATGATTGGAAGATTAATTTACATAACTACTATCCATCCCGATATTATATTTAGTGTATGTATGTGATCTCGTTTAGATGAAAATCCTAAAGAATCTCATTTAAATGCTGTAAACAGAATTTTCAAATACCCCATGCATACACCCAATCTAGGACTATTCAATCCTAAAGAAAAATCATTTGATCTCGTTAGTTATTCTAATGCATACTTCGGTGGATGTAAGTTAGATAGAAAGAGCACCTTTGGGAAATTTTACATTTTAGGAAAGTCACTGGTATCATGGTGTAGTAAGAAACAAAACTCTGTTGCATTATCTAATGTGGAAGCTGAATACATATCAGCTGGCACTTGTTGTGCATAAATTTTATGGATGAAACACGCATTACTAGATTATGGATATCAATTCCGAAATGTACCAATAAATTGAGACAATACAAGTGCTATTAACAGCTCAAAAAATCTTATTTCACATTCTAGGACTAAACATATTAATCTTAGACATCACTTTGAGAGATCATTATCAAAAAGGTGATATTACCTTGTAATTCATTGGTACAGAATATCAACCTTCTGATATATTCAGTAAACCATTATATTTTGAGAGAATGGACTACATCATACATGATCTTGGCATGATAAATATTAAATATAAATCTTACTTGGCTTACAATTCAATATTTTACTCTATTTTGCTTTACATTTTGATGATTACGGAATCTAAGTTATTGTCTCTCATGTTTACGGTCTCACCATTAGGACTTTAAACTTATTGTCAAACATTTTCTGTCTCACCATAATGCACACTGAGACATTCAATCATTGTCTCACCATGACTACAGATCACTCTCTCACTATAATAATCATTTATTGTTGCACCATGATGACCGATCACTTTCTCACCATAAAAACCCTTCACTTTCTCACTTTGAAATTTATTTATGATTTTCTTTAAACCTATATTGCGATAATTTTTATTTCACCTCTTTTACTTTCCTGCATTTTTGTTTTTGTGACGTTTGACATTCCCAAATGATAAAACAAAGAGTTTCACTCGGTTGTTCACCCAGACAATCTTCTATTCACTCGTTTTGAACCCTCTCAAACTTGAAACCCTCTTTCCCTCTAGTGAACTTTAGTGGATGCCAAGAATGAATCAATCATCTTCATCCACACTAGAGAAGTGCAGCTCAAAGAAAAAAAAAGATGGCACCCACACTGACACCCAAAGGGCCTCTGAATCTAAACCTGTTAAATCATAGTGTCGTACTTGAAAAAGGAATTTTCCCCAAATGGGTTTTATTTAACATATCGCATGTCATGAAAGTATTAAGAGAACAATGATTGTTAGAATGGTTCTCAAAGGATAATAGACCCATTTATTCGATGTTAGTTGCTCAGTTCTACTAGTACGCACAGTTTTCTTTTAAATCTGGTGAATGATTTGTTGTGAGGAGCTGGATTAATGGCCAATTATGCTCCTTCTTGTCGAGGTTATGGGAGTCAAGCCTTAGGATACCTCATGATGGAATTTGTGATGATTATCAATGAGAACCCCCAACTACAATTGATTTCATTGACCTTGAAGATGCTTTGAAAACCGTAACTGAGAATGTCACCATGAGAAGGTCCATAGCTGCAGAACTTGATGGGGAAGCAAGGCTGTTATTTATGTTTGTTCAAAATCTGGTTAGCCCAAGGAAATGTGACATTGATGTATTAAAGTACGAAGATGTGTTCTTGATTCATCTTTTGAACAATGGATACAAAACAAACCGGTGAAAATACATCATTCACCATATGTGTGAGCTGATTAAGGTCACATCCAAATCCACCTCTATATTATACTCTTGGAGGATTTCAGCCATGCTTGTAGCTAATGGAGTAGTTGGACCCAATGAAGAAGTGCTTGTGGATTATGAGTACTATCTCTCTAAGCCCATCATCATGAGAATGAAGATTAACTGGAACCCATGGAAAAGTGAGTGGGTGGAAGTTAACAATAATATTTATGTGAAGTTTAATCTTCTGGATTATCCATCAAGGCCGAAGGAAATTTCTGATCATAGTTTGGAAACAAATTAAGTGGCTGAGTATTCAGAAGAAGTGGAAGAAGAAGATGAAGTACCCCAAAGGGAAGATGTTTTTGTTGAATAATAAAGTCCTATTATTCCTTTTGTTGTTATACAAGAAGAACCTCATGTAACTAGAATTTATATCAATATAGAAATCCATCCCGAGGCTGAAAAAGAATCAGGGGTCACATAATATGAGCAGCAAGTCATGGAAGAACCTGTTCCGGAAGAACACCCTATTATGAATGGAGCTGTAGTAGAAGAAATCCATGTTACTGAAGAAGAAAATATAGAAGAACTCCCAGAGGAACAACATGTTCCATAGATAATACCCTCTGCTGAAGAGAGGATGGAGATAATAATTCAGTTTTCTAGACAGGAGATGAATTTGGAATTAAGAGATGAAACTGTGAATTTTGAACTAGTTCCCGAACCTCTAGATCCTAAAAAGGAAGCATCTGTTGAGGGGGAGGAAACCCTAAATCTTGAGACTGATGAAGCATCACATCCAGCTGAGTTTAGTACTATGGACACTCAGTACAAATTCCATAGCTTTTATAATGTGAGTGAATCTAATAAAGTTACTGCCACTGGGCTTATTCTTTCCTCACTATTTTAGTTAAAGACAGTATCTATCCTTGTCCCTGAGAAAGAACCAGAACCTGAACCTACCCCTGTACCAATTCCTTCAGCTAAACATGCACCTGAACCTCTACCTGCACAGATGTCTTTTGTCAGGAAAGATGATTTGAAGGATTTTGGAGACACTATTTTGTCTGGAGTTGAGATGATTTTGAAATCCCAACCTCATGGTGTGACAAATCTGAGTGAGAGAGGTGGCTCACTGCTTTTAGAGATGGTTATTTGGTAGATCAAACCCAAAATGCTCCATGAAATTCATGAAGTTCGAGTTGAAAAGAAATTTCTCAACAGTGAAGTATAAACCCTGAGAAGCATGGTTGACGATATTCAGAAAGAACCACATTCTAGATCAGAACATGTTGCTACCTCTCTAGAACCTTATGTGTCTCAAATCTCTAGAGATGTTGTGTCTCAGATTCACCGTTACATGTTATCCTTTGATGAAAATTGTACAGAAATTCACAAATAGTTGTTGAAATAAATGAGAGAGCTTGTGGTGAACTTAAAAAAAACTCACGGATGAATACACTGGTTGTCTTCAAAAGGTACTAAACTAGCTTAAGTCTCTAACCACAACCATCGAAGCTTCTCATACCTCTGGTGAATCCTCTACACATTCCTTGGAATGTTCTTTTCTCAGATCGATAGTCCAAGAAGAGATTCAGAATGCTTTAAGTGGATTCAATGTGACCTCTTTCTTTGAATTTTTCAGAAATATTGATATAGTTCTTGATCTTGTGAAAATCCATTCCAATATTTCAAATGATTCCCAACAGGAGATTTCTAAGAAAGTGGATTTCTATTTCACCCAGATTTTCTCCAAGACTCGTATGACTAATCACTTCAAATACCTTGTAGAGAATCTGAGAATTCCTCCTGTAACCCAAGCCTTCAAAAATAAAGTCCAGAAGCTAACCAAGTTTACCTGATTGTTGGAACAGTTCAAGGAAAACAATGATGACTTTGAAAAGGCCATGAAATATGTTGGAGAAATAATTGCAGACTTCATCAAACTTTTGAGATTGTATATCCATGTCTAGAGTACAACAATTGTTACTTCAGTGGATGCTTCTCTCAGACCTGTACTACATACTTTTACCTCTGCCATACCCTCAACTTCCATGTCTGTTGGCCAAGCTCCTAGTCAGATCACGCATGCCATTCCTGACCAACAATGGCCCAGATCTTCCACTACACCTACATTGTCTCCCGCGGTCTTCGAAGGTCTCCCTTTACGTTCCATATCTACCACATCTCTTCCTTCTTCCATATCATCCAATGCAATTATGGCTTATTCTTCTGCTGATGATAATGGAAAAGAGAAGGGAAATCCTTGAAGAAGACTAGTGCTTACATCTGTTTGAGGGGTATGTCATTCATTTTTGTATTTCTACTTTATGATGTACTACACTCTTCTTATTTCAACTTTTTTATAATCCCAAAAGGGGAATATATACGTTATATGTTCTTTTGTGGTTATTTTCTCTATAGTTGCATCAAATTTACTCTTTACCTATGCATTATTTATGATCATATGATATGGGGAGATTGTTGGAATTCTCATGTATTAATCAGGATTTAATGATCACAAATATCATTAATTATCACAAGTCTCATTAATGATCCCCAATCTCTCTTATAATTACAAATCTCATTCAACCTAGTTTACTCCTATATATTATATCCAATCATGTATATGTATGTTTCATGTTCACTTATGCCTAATAATGAAAAATCTCAACACATTTCATGAATATTACTGTTTATGTCTGAATACTGTTAATTTCCTAAGAAGAAGACACCGTGAATCCTGATACAGTGAAGCTAGACACAGTTATGCAGACACAGTTAGCCAAACACAGTTAGCAAGACACCATAAAGATCAGACACTGTAAGCCAAGACACCATGAAGACAAGACACCGAGACCAAGTCATTGTGAAGAAAATACATTGTGACCAAGACACCATGAAGACAAAACTCTATGACACTCAGACCGTGACTCCTAAACACAGTGACACTCAGGCGGTGACACTTAGACACCGTTAAGGAGAAACCATTTTCTCAACTTACTGTGTCACCATTTCTTAAACCATTTTTTCATTTTTCAATTTAAATATTAGAGGTCATATTTGATGCCTTTAATTCACTGAAATAATTAATGTTTCTTTGTAGACATAGTATGAGGAATGAGGCATGAAACACATGGAACTTTTCCGGTAAATATCATGCATTCAAAGATAAATTGTAGAGAGTGCCCAACGACCATAGTGCGTGATACTGAACAGAAAAAACGTGTGTGAGAATGACAACTAAGAAAACTTTTGAATGCTTTTCAAAGAAATCATTTTCACATGCATGCAATCTGAATCTGTTAAAGAAAAAATGAAGTACACTGGAATTTAGAGAACATATTCACATTGTAAAAGATCATGGAGAACACAAGATGAATTGCGACACTCTATTTTTCAAGACAAAAACCAGAGAAGGACTTAGAAGCATTTTTGCTAAATCGAAGGAGTCCAGAACTGTAATTAAAATCATTTGATCTTTCTAAACTCATTTCTACTCTCTCTTAGTGATTCTTTTACTTACCTTTTGAGCAGTTTGGGTACTCTATATATTCTACACACACACTAACACTTGTGCTAAATTGAAGTATTTCTAAATCCTTACACCAATATCTCTATTTCTATTTACCCAAGAAAACTGCAGAAGAGGTACTTGTGTGGCATGGTTATTATTTTTGTTTACCCACGAAAACTGCGGAAGAGGTCCCTGTGTGAGCAGGATAGTTTGTGTATTTTTGTTAACCCCGATCCAAGGTGTGGATCCAAGTTTATTCATATAAACTACATAGTGGCAGGTGATCACCATGTGGAGTAGATTAGGTCTCAACATGAGACTCAACCACTTGTTTTATATCCACTGTGCTATTTAAATTTAGTCTTCTCTATTTTACTGTATTATTACATAATCCAGAAAACTTTAATTTCACTTTGATAGTTTTTCTTGGAAAGAATTTATAACTGATTTATCTTTGTAGGATAACTTCAAAAGTAATATTAATAATACATATTAAGATTTCTGAGAACTAATCAATCTTCTAAGCATTTGTTTATACAGTCAAACACTTATAATAGTATAACCTTGATTAACTGGGTTGTATCGAAAATTTGGGAAAACCCATTCTTTTAAATAATAGTTTTGTAACAGAAATTTTTATAGTGATGTACTCCGACCAACAATTATGGTGGATCAAATCACCAAGACTACATACATCATCATAATCTAAGAATATTTTTCACTCCTTCAAATTTTAATGATTTATATAATATATGTGGTGATCCTTTATGAGAACCACCTTCGATCATATCTAATTTGGATTTAAGGTTCACCTATATATATTTAGAAGGGTATTGGATTTTAATTAATTACAAAATTGATATTTAGTAAAGCCTATAACCTTTATACTAATGTAAAAACTAAATGTACTTTTCATACAATCAATTTAATGTTGAGATCTTTATCGATAAACTGTAAATGATGATGGGATAAATGTATTCTATTTTTTGAGTTATCATATAATAATATTTTCCAATAAATATTCAAATTCTCATGTATGAAGTTGTATGATGGAAGATATGTATAACTCTTACGTGTTGTGATGTGGTCGGTGAACAAATGATACTTGGACATATGATTTTATATGAAATAATAAAGAGGGGTTAAGACATTTAAAAATATATTAATGATGATTAATATAAAAATGAAAGTTATGTTGAAAATCATTATTGAGTCCTATAATATAATTTTTTTGATAAAGTGTTCCTTTTAGAATCTCCATAAAAATATTCATGAGGATTTTATACAAGGTAAATCTTACCCGTATATATATTTTCAATTTTGATATCCTTGATCTCATAGGAGTTGTGGACTATCTAATAGTACATCCCCAAAAACTAGCCAAAGTTAATGATATGTTCTACATATCTCTCTGTTGTAAGTACAAACCTGACCCCTCACATCCATATGTTGAACAACATAAGCATTAACTCTCTTATAATGTGAAACCAGGGAATATCACTTATAGCATATATAAATTTCTATCAATATGATTATTGACCTTTTAAAATTAATTTAGAGAAAAATATATGTATAAAGTGGAAAGATGGGGACCTATGGATGAAATGAAATGTAAGATCCCTCACATATTATTAATTGAGAATATGAGTTTAAATTTCATTATTGAAAATTATAAATTTGAAAAGAATATACAAATCCAAACTTATATATATGGAATAGTGATCAATATCATATCTTAGAATGTAGTAAAGTAAAAAAATCATGGAGAACATAATAAATACCATTCAAAAAATTATTACATCAATTTAGTACATTACGGAATGAAATTACCCAATAAAATTGACTATGTTATGATGATAAAATCAAATAAATAAAACAACTTGATTAGTAAAATGTAGATCATTTCGATCTCCAAAAATTATCACACTCATAAAGATTATTATAAAAAAGAAAAAAATCATTATTAATGTGATCATAATGGTATAAAAAATAATATATCATATTTATTTGTATTGAATTTAATGATTAATTTATAAAATAGATAGTATTTATGGGATTTATAAAACTAAAATTATTATTTAAATAGTAACTTGATTATTAACAATATTAACATGATCATTATGAATAAAAACATGATTTCTGGAATAATTAATTAACCAATAGAAAACTATAATGAAATTTAAATAATATTTACAATAAGTAAATAAAAAAAATATTATAAATGAAAAAAATAATTAGAAAAACATGGAATGTGTAAGTGCATTTTATTGTAAAATTATATTTAAACATATTTGGGGTAAACCATAATTTCTTAAAAAATAATTAAAATTCAATAATTTAGATAATTATTTTTATTCATTTTTGTATTTTTACATCTAAATTTTCTATGTTTAGATTTTTTAAAATTTTATAAAAATCATCCATTTTTAATTTTAATGTAAAAATAAAATGTTTTTTTGTTAATGTTATGTTTTAATTACATCATTCACGATGTAATAATGATTTAATCAATTACATAATGAGTGTATCAACCATAAAAACATTTAATAAGGAAAATAATTTATTTATAAATATGAAATTCAAAAATGCAATCTCAAATGTAATTTTAATAGTCTATAAATTTAATTTATTCAATAATTTATTATTTATTTTTATTATTTATCTTTATATAAAATAATAAATTCGGTGTATAAAATATTTAAATAACCTAAAAACAAATATTTTTAATCATGTATAATTTATAAAATAAAAAATAAAACTACTAAATAGTTTACATTGGAAATAATAATTTATTCAGTATTTTAACCAAAAAATATTCATCCTGTCGTGTATAAATACCCCATACACCATACATTTCAAAACCACTTTTTATACACTTTTCAAGGACCAATATCTTTGTAATTCTCTATTTTTTTTCCCTGTAACCTTGGGGATGTTATGGATCTATTAAAATCTACTCCTACATGGCATAAAGGTTTGTATCCATGGAATTACATTAAGAATGATGTAATAATCTTTCATATTTTCCATTAATTTTCCTCTCCTATATTTCAATATTTCTATAAATTTATAATCTAGACCATCTAAAATTAATTAAATTTTATATTATAATTATAATAATGATATTATTATCCCAAAAAATGTTACTTATAATATATATATATATATATTAAATGTATATATCCCACTTTTGACATGTCTAGTTAATGGATGATTTTATATACCTGTGAATAAATTAATAAAGATTTACTGTTCACCACATTTAAGATATTAATTTTACATTATGTAATTTATTTTTAGATTTATCTAATTTATTATATGATTTTCGATATTATTTAACAAAATTATAAATTATAAAGAGTCAAAAAATAATACCGAAGTAGAAAAGATATTATTTAAATAATCTTATCAGTAAATCCATTTCATATTAATAAAAGTTAAATAAATTAGATCTAATGTTATAATTGATCAAGAATAAAATAAAGTAATATAATACACCTCTGGATTAATGTTTTTATAAACATAATTTTATTATGTAGGAGGCTCAAAAATGATAAAATATAATTAGACATTAGGTAATGGGTATTTATACAAACCTTTATCATTTGATATCATACCATCATATAATTTTAATTCAAGAGGATTTTGTTTCTTTTCTAAATTGTTCCAAAAATATATTTCTTATTTTTGGTATTTCGGACATACATAATTAGTTATCTGTCAACTATATATATTTATGATTAATTCATTCATTATAATGTTTATTAGGGATTCTCTCTCAATGTTTTATTTTGGCATTATCCTATTTTAACTAATGTTATTTTAAATGGTTTCTATGTATAACCATATGTAATTCTCATAGTCATTATCTTATTGAACTTTTATGGGGATTTAATTTCCAATTAATTTATATCACAACCTATTAGGATGAAATAAAACATTATAATGATTGTAAGGTGTATCTCAAACAAACTCTTTCTTTCTGGGATTATCACTACTTTCTAATTATTTTTCAAAATGAAACTTCAAGATCACATATAATTTAATTTTTCATTTAATTCCTTTTTTTATTTTGGGGATATAAATTTTATTATTCAGTGAGATTAATTCTCTAAAAAATTCATTATTTTTTTCAATGTTTTTTCTTATAAAACCTCATCAATTGTTTTTTGATTATTCGCCTTCTCTCCAAGGTTGATTATATATTTTTTTCTAATAATTCCTTTTCATTTACAATTTTTTTTTTCTTTTTATATTTTTAGAACATCAATTTGTACTCATGTCTATATGATTTATGAAATTACTATAGAACCCATTATTGTCTTATTATTTCATTTCATGATTATGATTGATGTTCATTTTTCATTCCAGGTGTCATGCATGATTACAAACATATTAGATATAATGATATTTATAATAAATATATATCCCCCTAATAAATATGTTAATGAGATATATCCTATGACATTTTGTGTAATATTAATAAAAATGATGTGATCAATATTAAAATTTTAAAAATTGATGATTTTTTCATTGATTTTATGTTAGAACATGATTCTATATTTATTCAAAACATATGTTTGGTATTTTACAACAATTATTTTATGTTTCATTGTTATTATTATACCACATTTCATAGAACATAAAAAGTATTACCTCAAGATTATAATGATTATCCTTTGATTATAACATTAAAATGAATAATATTATCACCCATATAATTTATTGATTCATGTCTCATGTTCCTTCCCTATTATACCGCCCTTTACATGGCTTCTAGATAACCCTTTTGTTAATGTATGTTATTATGTTATTATATGTACTAATAATATTATGTAATATAATAAGTTTATTTCCTAAAAGAATTTTATAATGATTAATGTTTAATGAATTATTTTTTGGTATGAACCTTTTTATATTTAATAATAAACCTTTCAACTCTGGATATTATATTTATTATTATTTTCATGAAAATCAAGTAATAATCATGTATGACAGTTACAAGTCACTATATCTAATTCATTATAATGTGGTTGATCCAATATCACCATGTCATTATCATATATAATCTTATTGAGTACATTAGAAAAAATTAAATTACCTTATATCATTTTAAACTATAAATGTTCTATTGAAACATCTTATCTTTCAGGTATTTATTGCTCATGATATAATCGTTTTTGTTTATGAATCATACAATATGTATCCATGGATTCATGTTGCCTCTATAGTTTATGATCTATAGAGATAAGCATCAATGCAGGCACATCAGTGTAATTCATCTTGTGTTTATAATAAAAATTATTCAGCTCTTGACATACATCAATATAATGTATTTCCATTATAATTCCATTGTCTAACAAATATAATTTGTCTTCCTATTTGAGAACAATTATTTTTTTACTATTCAAAACATTTTATTCCATTTAACATGTGTTTTTCAAATTTTGATCACAAATTTATATTGGAAGATTATTATTGAAATTATATCTACCACATAATATTTAATTAGATGAGTAATTTATATTTTTTTAAAATTAATTTAATAAGAAATTTTATTAAATACGGTCCCATTAAAATGATTACCCTTTTTATTTCATCAAACATATATATGATAAATGATCCATATTTCACTATATAATGAACGAAATTTAATACCCATCATAATAATTATCTATTATTTAGGCCATCATGATAATCATACCAAATATGAATATTGGATGGTTGAGTTGACAACTCATTATCTCATTTATAATATTGGAAAATAAACACAATTATTTTAGTATCCTTCCTAATGGTTTCCCTATTATGTGTAATCCAAATTAAATGCCAAAACAAGACACCAAAGTCTTATAGTCACCTCATTACTTACATTCCATACACAAGATAATCTACGGGTACACATATTTATCTAGAAAGTATCCAATTAGATGATTCTGGTAATGAAATTTATTTAATTTGGAAGATATATAACAATTAGTATTTTATAGGTGATTTAATATCACCATATTATATCATGGTATTCCCATTATATTTTTGAATGCATTCAATGATTTAGTTTTGAATCCTATTCCTTAAACTAAATTATTATATTTAATCCATATCTATAAATTTCTCTTTATACTATTCATAAATTGTGCTACTATCCCATATTAGGAGTCTAATTTATTCATACATATCCAAACTCATCTTATAAAAAAATAACATGAAAATATTTTATATAAATATTTAGAATCATATAAAATCAATAATCACTAAAATAATAATCCTAGAAAGATGGTTAGATAATTCCATATTTTCTAGAAATGGTATAAGTCTCCAAGTTAGTGAGTAACCTTACCCAACTACCCTCTACCTATGGATACATTACTAAAGAGATATTTCAATACCATAATAATTTTAACACCTAATATTTATAAATAATAATTAAATTATTAATTCAAGATCATAACTCAAAACATACTAAATTCAAGTTGCATGTATACTAAATCAGTTATAATACATAATATGAAAGTCCATAGATACATGTATGATATTTTATAAATTTTTTAACTCTTTATACTAAATAATACAAGAAAATAATAATATTACTCTTTATATCAATGGATAAATGCAGTGAATTTGTGTTTTACCTGTAATACTTTGGAATACTTCTCAAGCTAGGAACTGAGTCAACATGGAAATCCGAGGACCAGATAGCCTCAGTGCGATGATATTAAAAATATAAAATATATTTTTTTATTTGTGAGGTATATTTTAAATGTGATATAAATCTAGTACAATGTCCCATATTTGAAATTCTATTCCGCAATTTATTCAAAACACTTGTTTTAAACTCGACACAATATAATGCTTTTCAGCATTAGGTTCTCGATTGAGGGTATGATAGTGGTTGAGATGATGTTATTTGTTTATAAAAATTAACTAATATTGTAACACCCCGGGTAAATAAAGAATATAACATCTTTATATTTATCCATATTTGTGAATCAAATATTAATATTACTTTAAAGGGGATGCTATGCTCGATGGCATACCCAATACGCAACAACGAGTTTCTTGGGAATCTTACGTTGCACTCTAATAATAAAATAATATTATTTTAAATGGTATTTAACATGTAGCCGTTGTATTGGAGGGAATGGATATAAATAACAAAAATATGATTATATATGTTTTTAAATGTTTTTACATTTATCCAATAAAATATAATGGCTTAAAATACGGAAAGAATTCAATTTTAGGCTTTTATACCCTAATTTTCACTAAAGGTTCACTTATCGCCTTTTGATGGAGAATTGTCATTAAATATAGTTTTGATCACTCTTGTAAATTCTTTTGGACCAAATAAAACTCTTCTTTAGAATCGGGACATCAAATTTTACTTTGTGTAAATTTTTGGTATTTTTCCGATAAAGTTCATTTTTTTAATGAATAGTGTAAAATGTTGTTTTTTAATTCAAAACCTCTTTATAATCTAATTTATTTATATTATTATCCTATTAATTGGTTTTCAAGTGAAATTATAAAATATTTTTACCATTAAATCGAGTAGTGGTCGTTGGAAGTAATTTCACTTTGAAATCGGACTTAAACTAGTGTCAATCTTTTGATACTTAATGTTTCATAAAAACACGCTATTTGCTTTGACAGCGGGAATTAATTATTAAATAAATTAATGTGACTTATATTTTTTGAATTTTTTAAAATAGACTTCATTTTTGAATTCGGAATATCAAATATAGCTTAGGGTGAATTTTTGGTATTTTTCTCAAAAACTTCAATTTTTGATGAATAGTGAAACCACTATGTGGTACTTATATTAAACTGATTATTCGTTTAAATGATATTTTACCACTTCTGTGTTTTTAATTTTAAAAATCTGACATACATGGTTGTCATTAAGAAGTAAAATGTGGTTCAATGAGATAAAAATATATTTTTTTGGTGAATAGTTACTTATTAAGTTTTTAATCGCGATTAGAGGTAATTAGTGCAATTTAAGGAAAAAATGATATTATAATAAAATGAAAATACCTTGAAACATGTCCTACCCTTATTGGATGTGTCATGGGCGACCAAGACAAGCCATGGGTCAACTCGGGGACCCCATGGAGCCACTTTGGTTGGAAAATGACATAAATACCTTTTATTTAATGTTAATGTAAGAAAATGGGACAAACATGATATGTTTTACTAAAACAATTTTTAATGGGGTTATACAAGTCAGAGTTTTTATTGTAAATATTCATTGGAAATATAAAACGATTTCTTACATCATAGTATTTTTTTTATAATTTTTAGACACTAAATAAATTAAATTATTTATGACATCATGATGATGCAGCGATGACCTCATTATTTAACGATTTAAATAAAATGGAAAGATAATGTAAAATCTATGAACTACACATGTCCAAAACTTATTGGATGGGTGGATTTCGAACCCTTATCACCTTATCCACGAATTATATGTATGTGGGACATTTTAAAACCGAAACACATTTTCAAATAAAGTAATATTTCTTACTTTCCAAAAGTGCCCCTCCTCTCCTCTTATAAAAGGCCCCCACCTCTACCTCATTTCACACACTCCTCAAGCCTTTTGCTCGGCCAACCCCTGACCATTTACTCTATCCAAATCCCTCTCCTCATCCTAGAAGATTCCCTTTGGGTAGAAGCCTTTCAAAGGTAGCCTTTAGGCTCAAATCAAAAGGAGTTACACTTTTAAAGGTAATTCATTCTCTCATGTTCATTTGTTTTATTTTGTTTCTCCAACCCCCTAAACTCTTTTTATTTACTTATTTTGTAACAAAACCAGTATCATAAATATACTAGGATGTTGTTATAATATTTATCCGAGCTACACTCTCACACAACTACATCAAATGGTTAAAGAACATACGGTTTCCGTGGATGGCGAAATTCTGCCTCCTGAAACGATGATTGTTCAATACTCATTTTACACCTTCAAAGGTGGCCATTATGATGTCACTGTTTTTATATATGATATATAATATGTTTATGTTTTCCTTAAGCTTCTGTTTTTTTTTCATTTTGGGCATACCTTTATGGTTTCCATTATGGGTGAACGCGATATCTTCATTTAAGGAAGTGCGGACTATCGCCCCCTCAAAGTGATTTGATTCGTTAAATACCATATGTGGGATGTTTAAAGGATGGAACTATGATATGATATGTGATATTATACTGTAATTATAATATACCTTTATATCATTATTATTCCATTCTATAAAATATGAAATAAAAATGAAAGTAGCGTTCATGCGTACGTACGGCTTACCGTCTCCATGAACGGTGCATTTCATTTCTTACATCTAAATGATTATGTACTGTCATAAATGCTTGCATGTACTGGATATATTTGACATATATGATATCTACATCATGAATACAATTCTGGATATAATAAACATTTGGCCACACGAACAACATGTAATTGTAAGAGGTCCACTTTCGACTTAAGAACCAAATATCGGCAAAACAAATATTATTAACTTAAATGATTACATATTGTTTATGACATTGTAATAAGTGATATAAAAGGAATAATGAACTTAAAAAGGTTCTTAAGGAAGTAGAAATTAACTCAAGTTTATTATTCAGGAGATTAAAGAACGATCGAGTCAAGTCGGACCCGAGGTAAGGGATCTTACTCCTCTCTTTCTTTTTAAGTAAACTCTTTTATGTAATTCCCTCTAAAGATCACCTTTATTGTTATTGGGATGTTATTATATATTACACATACTGTAATTTTTATGTTCATGTGATGAGAGACCCTGTTCTCTCTCATCAATCCATTTTGGAAGTTTTTAGTGGCGCCATTAGGCTGCCAAATTTTCGTAAGAGATCTAACCTCTCTCTTTCTTTTTAAGTACTCCCCTTTATGTCACTTCTTTTATGCTCCTATTTGTTATGATGGGGGATGTTATTTCATATTCCTCTTGCTGTAAATTTTCTTGTAATGTTATGAGATACCCTATTTGATCTCATCAATCCATTTTTTGGATGTTTTAAGTGGCGCCGTTAGGCTGCCGAGTTTTCGTAAGTGATTTTTCATCTCACTTTTATTCCCGTGAGATTTATGATTCATTTGCCACAATTTCCTTTGAGTGGTGTATGTACTGACCATTATTTTACTCATTGTGTAATATTCCTTCATTTATGAGTATTTACATCAATGATGTATTGTCCTTCTTTCACGGGTCGTATGTTTCGAAAGATACCCAAGTCAGTAAGGGAACCTTTCACCCTCCTCTTTTCAAAAGACTTCTTTTGTTGGGTATTTTAATTTACATATTGTTATGTTGGTATATGTTCTAATATATCCTTATTGATGTAACTTTTATGTCTAAGTGATTAGATACACTTTTTATCTCTCTCATCAACCCTTTATGTAAAATTTTATGTGACGCCGTTAGGCTGTCGAATTTTACCAAGGGAACTTCTTAACCCAATTTCGATTTCTTTGGGTTCAACTTGTAGTTATTGAATATGTCATCCTTTGAATATGTGTGAATAACCTTTGATTGTTTTACACATAATATCCACTTATATTGGGTGTATTTATATTTGTCACACATAATTATGAGATTGATTTATCCTTAATTTAAGGATACATTCCTTATAATGGATTTCATCTCAATTTACATTTCTTTTGAGACTTCATTGTTGTTATGCAGCAATTCACCCTTTTATGGTGTGTATACTATCCTTTGACATATTATATCATGAATCCTTTTATTCTCATGATATTATAATGTTCGGATTAAATGTTATTCCGCTATTATTTGTATTCAACAGTCTCTCATTTTGATAAAAACTCTTTCACAAAAATATAATTTTAAATGTTTTAAAGATTTATTATTCTAAATCTCTATCTTTAATGTCCATGTTTTCAAAATGGTTTTCAGTATTTATTTATATGGACATTAATGTTTTAAAATTATAATTCCATTAAAAGCTTCAAAGTGGTATGGGACACTTTGATTCAAAAATCTCTTTTAAATGGTTTTTGAAAATGGATTGATTAATTCAATATCTGGGAATTATTTATTGTGATTGAAAATGAAATATTGTTATTGAAATGTTTAGATTTTCCATATTTTATGTGTAATAATGGTACTTGGACATTATGACGGGTGGTGCCGTGAATACAAGGATGGGTGGTTACGTTATAACCTCCAATGCATTGGGTATGGAAGTCGGCCGTATGGATATTCCTTTTAGTATGTATGGAAACTGGCTGTATGGCTATTCCATTAAGTGATATGTGTGGGAGTCGACCGTATGGTTATTCCACTTAAGTATGTTTATGTCCCAAGTTACCTTTATATATGTTATGTGTTCTTTATATGGGTTTTATGGTAATCCTTTGGTTACAAAAAGGTAAGTAATGATATTTTATTCAGTGAAGAGTTTTTATTACTTCATAAAGGTGAAAAGTATTACTTTGATAATGTATACATGGTTTACGTTTTGTTTTGATAAACTAACATTTTTTTGTGTGCCCCTTACTGAGTTTTTATACTCATCCCAAGTTTATGAAATGTTTTTCATAGGACTTAGCATGGAATAGGGTAAAGGATGGGATCAAGGGAATGTCATGCTACCTAAAACATGAAACTAGACATGTTTCTTTTTAAGAGTTTTTATTTTATGGAAATTTAGTAGAAGAGACTACTTTGTAATCTTTTGAGATGTAATAGTTATGTCCTAATTCTCTAAAACTCTAAACATGAAAAGATCCTCAATGTGAATTATTCATTTAATTCAATTTTAAGTAAGGTTTAAGGGCAGGGCCTTATAGTTGGTATCAAAGGTCGGTTTAGATAACTTTAGAGGTTAGGGTATTCTTTAAGAATAAGTGACATTACCATAATGGTTAGGATTTCAGAAAGATTCCTAGTTTTAGATAAAGTGATTGAGTATGTATATCTTAGTGTTTACCTTCCTCATTAGTACATGATGGTTTTGTTGATATAATTACACAGAAGTTTTTGTTTTTAGTGAATGTATGGATCTAGCAGGCCCCAAAGAGACAACAAGTTTGAAGGAAACTTTGGTGGTTCTCTGATCAAGATACTAGATAAAATGGGGGATTCAATGAGGAAACTCGTGGTTGTTCTAAACTAACTATCAATGAGTCATGATAAACCACTTGAACCTTGGTATGATCTTTTAATACATCATGTACGAGATGACCAATCGATGTGGAAGTTCAGGTAATAATTATAAAGGTAACCATTAGAGTTTATATGATCCTTACTTTTGAGGTAATTATGGGTTATTATATGATATGATGGAAAATGAAAGGCATGAGATAAATTTGAGGTTAAAATATGTTATGATTATTTTTGAAGATTTTATCTCATTTTGGGGAATTTTTTATGAATTTTATAGTTTTGGAAAAATGACAACACGCAGACCGTGTGACAACCCATCGCGTCGGACACAGCTGCGGGAATCGAACCCACAACCAAAGTGCCACTGGTATTTATCACCTACCACTGGACTACGTGAACTCCCTGGTTAGTTTGACTGATTCTTTTTAGTTATATGATTTTATGAATTAAGATTAAGTTGATTTTGGGTTATTTATGAAAATGATTAACCTATCATAGAGGATATGTGATTAGGTTAATTACTTTTCAATACGAGACTTTAGGAGCAATTGATGTTGTTTGGAGATAAATGTTACAATTTAACTTGGAAGACTATGGGACTAAATCATTCAATTATTTGGGTTTCAATCTTAGATAGGTTTACTTTGAATAATTTTATGGACAAATTGATTATAGAATGGTTCTCGTTGATCTTTGGGTTTGGTTGGACAAATTTAGGAAATTAAGAATAGATTTTCTTTTTATAAAGGGTTATCCTTTTCTAGATTATCTGACCTTTTACTAACCTTTCTGGTTTTGGTTTTGGTTAAAGCCTAAATACATGGGATGTATATAGTTCTCTTTGGTGGATTAGGTGATTCTCTAGAAGTTGATTATAGTACTCTTAATGTGAATAAGTCTCCCTAAATACTCGTCTTTTGGAAAAAAAATATGAGTTTGATTAAGGAATCTAGTAAAAGCTGAAAGTCAACATGATAAGTGATTATGTTTCCTTATGAATAAATTCCTCAATAAAAAGTAGCTTAAAAAAATGTTGTCTATTATCTTTTCCTACTGGGGAATCGAATACCGTTTAACCCATCACAAGTTTGTGATTTTCTCATGGTTAACTTTCTCCTAAACATGTTTTCTATCACTCTCCATCAGAACATGACCCTTTTCTTTTTCTTCCATGTCCATGTTTTCCTACATGGAATCCTATTATGGGTTAACTCGGGTGACCTTTGTACTTATCTTTCTTTATTTTAAAGTGATTGTTTTACCGACTCTTGTTCCGATGTGGGACTTTCAAGGATGTTTCCAAGCCCAATTTTAAAATTGCGAGGACGCAATTCCCAAAAGGGGGGAAGGATGTAACACCCCGGGTAAATAAAGAATTTAACATCTTTATATTTATCCATATTTTTGAATCAAATATTAATATTACTTTAAAGGGGATGCTATGCTCGATGGCGTACCCAATACGCAACAATAAGTTTCTTGGGAATCTTACGTTGCACTCTAATAATAAAATAATATTATTTTAAATGGTAGTTAACATGTAGCCGTTGTATTGGCAGGAATGGATAGAAATAACTAAAATATGATTATATATGTTTTTAAATGTTTTTACATTTATCCAATAAATGATAATGTCTTAAAATACGGAAAGAATTCAATTTTAGGCTTCTATACCCTAATTTTCACTATAGGTTCACTTATCGCCTTATGATAGAGAACTGTCATTAAAAATAGTTTTGATCACTCTTATACATTCTTTTGGACCAAATGAAACTCTTCTTTAGAATCGGGATATCAAATTTTACTTTGTGTAAATTTTTGGTATTTTTCCGATAAAGTTCATTTTTTTAATGAATAGTGTAAAATGTTGTTTTTTAATTCAAAACCTCTTTTTAATCTAATTTATTTATATTATTAGATTATCTTTTTAATTGGTTTTAAAGTGAAATTAGAAAATATTTTTACCATTAAATCCAATAGTGGTCGTTGGAATTAATTTCACTTTGAAATCGGACTTAAACTAGTGTCAATCTTTTGATACTTATTGTTTCATAAAAACATGCTTTTTGCTTTGACAATGGGAATTAATTATTAAATTAATTAATGTGACTTATATGTTTTGAATTTTGTAAAATAGACTTCATTTTTGATTACAGAATATCAAATATAGCTTAGGGTGAATTTTTGGTATTTCTCTGAAAAACTTGAGTTTTTTATGAATAGTGAAACCACTAAGTGGTACTTATATTAAACTGATTTTCGTTTAAATGAAATTTTACCACATCTTTGTTTTGAATTTTAAAAAATCTGACATACATGGTTGTCATTAAGATGTAAAATGTGGTTCAACGAGATAAAAATATTTTCTTTGGTGAATAGTAACTTATTAAGTTTTAAATCGCGATTAGAGGTAATTAATGCAATTTAAGGAAAAAATGATATTATAATAAAATGAAAATACCTTGGAACATGTCCTACCCTTATTGGATGTGTCATGGCCTACCATTAAAATCCATGGGTCATCTTGGGGACCCCATGGAGCCACTTTGGTTGGAAAATGACATAAATACCTTTTATTTAATGTTAATGTAAAAAAATGGCACAAACATGATATGTTTTACTAAAACAATTTTTAATGGGGTTATACAAGTCAGATTTTTATTATAAATATTCATTGGAAAGATAAAAATATTTCCTACATCATTTTATTTTTTTTTATAATTTTTAGACACTAAATAAATTAAATTATTTATGACATCATGATGATGCAGCGATGACCTCATTATTTAACGATTTAAATAAAATGGAAGGATAATGTAAAATCTATGAACTACACATGTCCAAAAATTATTGGATGGGTGGATTTCGAACCCTTATCACCTTATCCACGAATTATATCAATGTGGGACCTTTTAAAACCGAAACACATTTTCAAATAAAGTAATATTTCTTACTTTCCAAAAGTGCCCCTCCTCTCCTCTTATAAAAGGCTCCCACCTCTACCTCATTTCACACACTCCTCAAGCCTTTTTCTCGGCCAAACCCATCCCATTTATTCTCTCCACAACCCTCTCCTCATCCTAGAAGATTTTCTTTACGCATAACCCTTTCAAAGGAAGCCTTTAGGCTCAAATTAAAAGGAGTTACACTTTTAAAGGTAATTCATTCTCTCGTGTTCATTTGTTTTATTTTGCTTCTCCAACCCCATAAAATCTTTTTATTTACTTCTTTTTTAAAAACACCAGTATCTTCGATATAGTAGGATGTTTTTATAAGATTTATTCGAGCTACACTCTCACACAACTACATCAAATGGTTAAAGAACATACAGTTTCCGTGGATGGTGGAATTCTGCCTCCCGAAACGATGATTGTTCAATACTCATTTAAAACCTTCAAAGGTGGACATTATGATGTCACTAATTTTATATATGATATATAATATGTCTATGTTTTCCTTAAGCTTCTGTTTTTTTTCATTTTGGGCATACCTTTATGGTTTCCATTATGGGTAAACGCGATATCTTCATTTAAGGAAGTGCGGACTACCGCCCCCTCAAAGTGATTTGATTCGTTAAATACCATATGTGGGACGTATAAAGGATGGAAATATGATATTATATATGATATTATACTGTAATTATAATATAACTTTATATCATTATTATTCCATTCTATAAAATATGAAATAGAAATGAAAGTAGCGTTCATGCGTACGTACGGCTTACCGTCTCCATGAATGGTGCATTTCATTTCTTACATCTAAATGATTATGTAATGTTATAAATGCATGCATGCACTGGATATATATGACATATATGATATCTACATCATGAATACAATTCTGGATATAATAAACATTTGGACACACGAACAACTTGTAATTGTAAGCGGTCCACTTTCGACTTAAGAACCAAATATCGGCAAAACAAATATTATTAACTTAAATGATTAAATAATGTTTATGAAATGGTAATAAGTGATATAAAAGGAATAATGGACTTGAAACAGGTTCTTAAGGAAGTAGAAATTAACTCAAGTTTATTATTCAGGAGATTAAAGAACGACCGAGTCAAGTCGGACCCGAGGTAAGAGATCTTACTCCTCTCTTTCTTTTTAAGTACATTCTTTTATGTCATTCCCTCTAAAGATCACCTTTATTGTTATTGGGATGTTATTATATATTACACATACTGTAATTTTTATGTTCATGTGATGAGAGACCCTGTTCTCTCTCATCAATCCATTTTGGAAGTTTTGAGTGGCGCCGTTAGGCTGCCGAATTTTCGTAAGAGATCTAACCTCTCTCTTTCTTTTTAAGTACTCCCCTTTATGTCACTTCTTTTATGCTCCTATTTGTTATGATGGGGGATGTTATTTCATATTCCTCTTTCTTTAAATTTTGTTGTAATGTTATGAGATACCCCATTTGATCTCATCAATCCATTTTTTGGATGTTTTAAGTGGCGTCGTTAGGCTGCCGAGTTTTCGTAAGTGATTTTTCATCTAACTTTTATTCCCGTGATAATTATGCTAAATTTGCAACAATTGCCTTTGAGTTGTGTATGTACTGACCATTATTTTACTCATTGTGTAATATTCCTTCATTTATGAGTATTTACATCGATGATGTATTGTCCTTCTTTCACGGGTTGTATGTTTCGAAAGATACCCAAGTCGGTAAGGGAACCTTTCACCCTCCACTTTTTAAAAGACTTCTTTTGTTGGGTCTTTTAATTTACATATTGTTATGTTGGGATATTTTCCCATATAAACTTATTGATGTAACTTTTATGTCTAAGTGATTAGATACACTTTTTATCTCTCTCATCCACCCTTTATGTAAAATTTTATGTGACGCCGTTAGGCTGTCGAATTTTACCAAGGGAACTTTTTAACCCAATTTCGATTTCTTTGGGTTCAACATGTAGTTATTGAATATGTCATCCTTTGAATATGTGTGAATAACCTTTGATTGTTTTACACTTAATATCCACTTATATTGGGTGTATTTATATTTGTCACACATAATTATGAGATTGATTTATCCTTAATTTAAGGATACCTTCCTTATAATGGATTTCATCTCATTTTACATTTCTTTTTAGACTTCATTGTTGTTATGCAGCAATTCACTCTTTTATGGTGTGTATACTGTCCTTTGACATATTATATCATGAATCCTTTTATTCTCATGATATTATAATGTTCGGATTAAATGTTATTCCGCTATTATTTGTATTCAAGAGTCTCTCATTTTGTTAAAAACTCTTTCACAAAAATATCATTTTAAATGTTTTAAAGATTAATTATTCTAAATCTCTATCTTTAATGTCCATGTTTTCAAAATGTTTTCAGTATTTATTTATATGGACATTAATGTTTTAAAATTATAAGTCCATTAAAATCTTCAAAGTGGTATGGGACACTTTGATTCAAAAATCTCTTTTAAATGGTTTTTGAAAATGGATTGATTAATTCAATATCTGGGAATTATTTATTGTGATTGAAAATGAAATATTGTTATTGAAATGTTTATATTTTCAATATTTTATGTGTAATAATGGTACTTGGACATTGTGACGGGTGGTGTCGTGAATACCAGGATGGTTGGTTACGTTATAACCTCCAATGCATTGGGTATGGAATTCGGCCGTATGGCTATTCCATTTAGTATGTATGGAAATTGGCCATATGGCTATTCCATTAAGTGATATGTGTGGGAGTCGACCGTATGGTTATTCCACTTATGTATGTTTATGTCCCAAGTTACCTTTATATATGTTATGTGTTCTTTATATGGGTTTTATGGTAATCTTTTGGTTACAAAAAGGTAAGTAATGATATTTTATTCAGTGAAGAGTTTTTATTACTTTATAAAGGTGAAAAGTATTACTTTGATAAAGTATACATGGTTTACTTTTTGTTTTGATAAACTAACATTTTTTTGTGTATCCCTTACTGAGTTTTTATACTCATCCCAAGTTTTTGAAATGTTTTTCATAGGACTTAGCATGGAATAGGGTCAAGGATGGGATCAAGGGAAAGTCATGCTACCTAAAACATGAAACTAGACATGTTTCTTTTTAAGATTTTTTATTTTATAGGAATTTAGTAGAAGAGACTACTTTGTAATCTTTTGAGATGTAATACTTATGTCCTAATTCTCTAAAACTCTAAACCTGAAAAGATCCTCAATGTGAATTATTCATTTAATTCAATTTTAAGTAAGGTTTAAGGGCGGGGCCTTATAGATGGTATCAAAGGTCAGTTTAGATAACTTTAGAGGTTAGGGTATTCTTTAAGCATAAGTGACATTACCATAATGGTTAGGATTTCAGAAAGAGTCCTAGTTTTAGATAAAGTGATTGAGTAAGTATATCTTAGTGTTTACCTTCCTCATTAGTACATGATGGTTTTGTTGATATAATTACACAGAAGTTTTTGTTTTTAGTTAATGTATGGATCTAGCAGGCACCAAAGAGACTACAAGTTTGAAAGAAACTGTGGTGGTTCTCTGATTAAGATACTATATGAAATGGGGGATTCAATGAGGAAACTCGTGGTTGTTCTAAACTAACTATCAAGGAGTCATGATAAACCACTTGAACCTTGGTATGATATTTTAATGCATCATGTACGAGATGACCAATCGATGTGGAAGTTCAGGTAATAATTATAAAGGTAACCATTAGAGTTTATATGATCCTTACTTTTGAGGTAATTATGGGTTATTATATGATATGATGGAAAATGAAAGGCATGAGATAAACTTGAGGTTAAAATATGTTATGATTATTTTTGAAGATTTTATCTCATTTTAGGGAATGTTTTAAGAATTTTATAGTTTTTTAAAAATGACAACACGCAGACCGTGTGACAACCCATCGCGTCGGACAAAGCTGCGGGAATCGAACCCACTACCAAAGTGCCACTGGTATTTATCACCTACCACTGGACTACGTGAAGTCCCTGGTTAGTTTGACTGATTCTTTTTAGTTATATGATTTTATGAATTAAGAGTAAGTTGATTTTGGGTTATTTATGAAAATGATTATCCTATCATGGAGGATATGTGATTATGTTAATTACTTTTCAATACGAGACTTTAAGAGCAACTGATGTTGTTTGGAGATAAATGTTACAATTTAACTTGGAAGACTATGTGACTAAATCCTTCAATTATTTGGGTTTCAATCTTAGATAGGTTTACTTTGATGAATTTTATGGACAAATTGATTATAGAATGGTTCTCGTTGATCTTTGGGTTTGGTTGGACAAATTTAGGAGATTAAGAATAGATTTTCTTTTTATAAAGGGTTATCCTTTTCTAGATTATCTGACCTTTAATAACCTTTCTGGTTTTGGTTTTGGTTAAAGCCTAAAGACATGGGATGTATATAGTTCTCTTTGGTGGATTAGGTGATTCTCTAGAAGTTGATTATAGTACTCTTAATGTGAACAAGTCTCCCTAAATACTCGTCTTTTGGACAAAAATATGAGTTTGATTAAGGAATCTAGTAAAAGATGAAAGTCAACATGATAAGTGATTATGTTTACTTATGAATAAATTCCTCAATAAAAATTAGCTAAAAAAAATGTTGTCTATTATCTTTTCCTACTGGGGAATCGAATATCGTTTAACCCATCACAAGTTTGTGATTTTCTCATGGTTAACTTTCTCCTAAACATGTTTTCTATCACTCTCCATCAGAACATGACCCTTTGCTTTTTCATCCATGTCCATGTTTTCCTACATGGAATCCTATTATGGGTTAACTCGGGTGACCTTTGTACTTATATTTCTTTATTTTAAAGTGATTGTTTTACCGACTCTTGTTCCGATGTGGGACTTTCAAGGATGTTTCCAAGCCCAATTTTAAAATTGTGAGGACGCAATTCCCAAAAGGGGGGAAGGATGTAACACCCCGGGTAAATAAAGAATTTAACATCTTTATATTTATCCATATTTGTGAATCAAATATTAATATTACTTTAAAGGGGATTCTATGCTCGATGGCGTACCCAATACGCAACAACAAGTTTCTTGGGAATCTTACGTTGCACTCTAATAATAAAATAATATTATTTTAAATGGTAGTTAACATGTAGCCGTTGTATTGGCGGCAATGGATAGAAATAACTAAAATATGATTATATATGTTTTTAAATGTTTTTACATTTATCCAATAAAAGACAATGGCTTAAAATACAGAAAGAATTCAATTTTAGGCTTTTATACCCTAATTTTCACTAAAGGTTCACTTATCGCCTTTTGATGGCGAACTGTCATTAAAAATAGTTTTGATCACTCTTATACATTCTTTTGGACCAAATAAAACTCTTCTTTATAATCGGGACATCAAATTTTACTTTGTGTAAATTTTTGGTATTTTTCCGATAAAGTTCATTTTTTTAATGAATAGTGTAAAATGTTGTATTTTAATTCAAAACCTCTTTTTAATCTAATTTATTTATATTATTAGATTATCTTTTTAATTTGTTTTAAAGTTAAATTATAAAATATTTTTACCATTAAATCCAATAGTGGTCGTTGGAATTAATTTCACTTTGAAATCGGACTTAAACTAGTGTCAATCTTTTGATACTTATTGTTTCATAAAAACATGCTATTTGAATTGACAACGGGAATTAATTATTAAATTAATTAATGTGACTTATATGTTTTGAATTTTGTAAAATAGACTTCATTTTTGAATTCAGAATATCAAATATAGCTTAGGGTGAATTTTTGTTATTTTTCTGAAAAACTTCAATTTTTTATGAATAGTGAAACCACTAAGTGGTACTTATATTAAACTGATTTTTCATTTAAATGAAATTTTACCACATCTGTGTTTTGAATTTTAAAAAATCAGACATACATGTTTGTCATTAAGATGTAAAATGTGGTGCAACGAGATAAAAATATTTTTTTGGTGAATAGTAACTTATTAAGTTTTTAATCGCGATTAGAGGTAATTAGTGTAATTTAAGGAAAAAATGATATTATAATAAAATGAAAATACCTTGGAACATGTCCTACCCATATTGGATGTGTCATGGCCGACCAGGAAAATCCATGGGTCATCTTGGGGACCCCATGGAGCCACTTTGGTTGGAAAATGACATAAATACCTTTTATTTAATGTTAATGTAAAAAAATGGCACAAACATGATATGTTTTACTAAAACAATTTTTAATGGGGTTATACAAGTCATGTTTTTATTATAAATATTCATTGGAAAGATAAAAATATTTCCTACATCATATTATTTTCTTTTTATAATTTTTAGACACTAAATAAATTAAATTATTTACGACATCATGATGATGCAGCGATGAACTCATTATTTAACGATTTAAATAAAATGGAAGGATAATGTAAACTCTATGAACTACACATGTCCAAAACTTATTGTATGGGTGGATTTCGAACCCTTATCACCTTATCCACGAATTATATCAATGTGGGTCCTTTTAAAACCGAAACACATTTTCAAATAAAGTAATATTTCTTACTTTCCAAAAGTGCCCTTCCTCTCCTCTTATAAAAGGCCCCCACCTCTACCTCATTTCACACACTCCTCAAGCCTTTTTCTCGGCCAAACCCTGCCCATTTAATCTCTCCACATACCTCTCCTCATCCTAGAAGATTTCCTTTGGGCATAATCCTTTCAAAGGAAGCCTTTAGGCTCAAATCAAAAGGAGTTACACTTTTAAAGGTAATTCATTCTCTCATGTTCATTTGTTTTATTTTGCTTCTCCAACCCCCTAAAATATTTTTATTTACTTCTTTTGTAAAAACACCAGTTTCTTCAATATATTAGGATGTTGTTATAAGATTTATTCGAGCTACACTCTCACACAACTACATCAAATGGTTAAAGAACATACGGTTTCCGTGGATGGTGAAATTTTGCCTCCCGAAACGATGATTGTTCAATACTCATTTAAAACCTTCAAAGGTGGACATTATGATGTCACTATTTTTATATATGATATATAATATGTCTATGTTTTCCTTAAGCTTCTGTTTTTTTTCATTCTGGGCATACCTTTACGGTTTCAATTATGGGTAAACGAGATATCTTCATTTAAGGAAGTGCGGACTACCGCCCCCTCAAAGTGATCTGATTCGTTAAATACCATATGTGGGACGTATAAAGGATGGAACTATGATATTATATATGATATTATACTGTAATTATAATATACCTTTATATCATTGTTATTCCATTCTATAAAATACGAAATAGAAATGAAAGTAGCGTCCATGCGTACGTACGGCTTACCGTCTCCATGAACGGTGCATTTCATTTAATACCTCTAAATGATTATGTAATTTTATAAATGCATGAATGTACTGGATATATATGAAATATATGATATCTACATCATGAATATAATTCTGGATATAATAAACATTTGGCCACACGAACAACATGTAATTGTAAGAAGTCCACTTTCGACTTAAGAACCAAATATCGGAAAAACAAATATTATTAACTTAAATGATTACATAATGTTTATGACATGGTAATAAGTGATATAAAAGGAATAATGAACTTGAAAAAGGTTCTTAATTAAGTATAAATAAACTCAAGTTTATTATTCAGGATATTAAAGAACGATCGAGTCAAGTCGGACCCGAGGTAAGGGATCATACTCCTCTCTTTCTTTTTAAGTACACTCTTTTATGTCATTCCCTTTAAAGATCATCTTTCTTGTTATTGGGATGTTATTATATATTAAACATACTGTAATTTTTATTTTCATGTGATGAGAGAACTTATTCTCTCTCATCAATACATTTTGGATGTTTTGAGTGGCGCCGTTAGGCTGCCGAATTTTCGTAAGAGATCTAACCTCTCTCTTTCTTTTTAAGTACTCCCCTTTATGTCACTTCTTTTATGCTCCTATTTGTTATGATGGGGGATGTTATTTAATATTCCTCTTTATTTAAATTTTGTGGTAATGTGATGAGACACCCTATTTGATCTCATCAATCTATTTTTTGGAAGTTTTAAGTGGCGTCGTTAGGCTGCCGAGTTTTCGTAAGTGATTTTTCATCTCACTTTTATTCCCGTGAGATTTATGCTACATTTTCCACAATTTCCTTTGAGTGGTGTATTTACTGACCATTATTTTACTCATTGTGTAATATTCCTTCATTTATGATTATTTACATCAATGATGTATTGTCCTTCTTTCACGGGTCGTATGTTTCGAAAGATACCCAAGTCGGTAAGGGAACCTTTCACCCTCCTCTTTTTAAAAGACATCTTTTGTTGGGTCTTTTAATTGACATATTGTTATGTTGGGATATGTTCTCATATATCCTTATTTATGTAACTTTTATTTCCAAGTGATGAGATACACTTTTTATCTCTCTCATAAACCCTTTATGTAAAATTTTATGTGACACCGTTAGGCTGTCGAATTTTACCAAGGGAACTTCTTAACCCAATTTCGATTTCTTTGGGTTCAACATGTAGTTATTGAATATGTCATCCTTTGAATATGTGTGAATAACCTTTGATTGTTTTACACTTAATATCCACTTATATTGGGTGTATTTATATTTGTCACACATAATTATGAGAATGATTTATCCTTAATTTAAGGATACCTTCTTTATAATGGATTTCATCTCACTTTACATTTCTTTTGAGACATCATTATTGTTATGCACCAATTCACTCTTATATAGTGTGTATACTGTCCTTTGACATATTATATCATGAATAATTTTATTCTCATGATATTATAAAGTTTGGATTAAATGTTATTCCGCTATTATTTGTATTCAAGAGTCTCTCATTTTGTTAAAAACTCTTTAACAAAAATATCATTTTAAATGTTTTAAAGATTTATTATTATAAATCTCTATATTTAATGTCGATGTTTTCAAAATGGTTTCCAGTATTTATTTATATGTACATTAATGTTTTAAAATTATAATTCCATTAAAAGCTTCAAAGTGGTATGGCACACTTTGATTCAAAAATCTCTTTTAAATGGTTTTTGAAAATGGATTGATTAATTCAATATCTGGGAATTATTTATTGTGATTGCAAATGAAATATTGTTATTTAAATGTTTATATTTTCCATATTTTATGTGTAATAATGGTACTTGGACATTGTGACGGGTGGTGCCGTGAATACCAGGACGGGTGGTTACGTTATAACCTCCAATGCATTGGGTATGGAAGTCGGCCGTATGGCTATTCTATTTAGTATGTATGGAAATTGCCCGTATGGATATTCCATTAAGTGATATGTGTGCGAGTAGACCGTATGGTTATTCCACTTAAGTATGTTTGTGTCCCAAGTTACCTTTATATATGTTATGTGTTCTTTATATGGGTTTTATGGTAATCCTTTGGTTACAAAAAGGTAAGTAATGCTATTTTATTCAGTGAAGAGTTTTTACTACTTCATAAAGGTGAAAAGTATTACTTTGATAAAGTATACATGGTTTACTTTTTGTTTTGATAAACTAACAGTTTTTTGTGTATCCTTTACTGAGTTTTTATACTCATCCCAAGTTTTTGAAATGTTTTTCACAGGACCTAGTGTGGAATAGGGTCAAGGATGGGATCAAGGGAAAGTCATGCTACCTAAAACATGAAACTAGACATGTTTCTTTTTAAGAATTTGTATTTTATGGAAATTTAGTAGAAGAGACTACTTTGTAATCTTTTGAGATGTAATAGTTATGTCCTAATTCTCTAAAACTCTAAACCTAAAAAGATCCACAATGTGAATTATTCATTTAATTCAATTTTAAGTAAGGTTTAAGGCTGGGGCCTTATAAATATCCTTACCCATCCCTTACCATGTTCAAAAATGGAGGGGAGAACCTCTCCCCTTGAGTGACAAATGACCTGAGGCCGAACCAAATAAAGGACCTATCTTTGATCCCCATTTTTGATGCCGATCAACATCGGAATGTGCTACAATGGCTCGAAAGTGTCACTTTTAACTTGATGCTTCAGGGTTTAAACATGAGGTATGATGTTTTTAGTTTTATGTAATGATTCAAATTTTATGGATTTTAAGTGTTTTGATCAGTAATACGGCTACTAGAGACCCCTTGGGGTTGATTTGTAGATTTTATTGGAAACTATTGGGTTTATATACTTTTGAAGGTAACTCCCAATCCAAATTCTTGATCATATGACATGCGGTATATGATGAAAAACCATACATTTTTCCTTTTCATGGAATATTAAATTGGGGGAATACACACTATATACTATGGGTACCCAAAGTGTAGTGATCCCAAGTTGTGTGGTATATGGACATGACCAGGCATGTCGTGTCAAGGGACATGGAAATTTATCAATATAAGACCAGATAAACAGAAATGAGGTTCTATACAAGGAAAAGGATGAGAAAATTTATTGGATTATTGTTATCTAGGACACATTTTTTAACAAGGGTACACACCATGTGGATGGTAAAATTGTTAATCCATGTGGGGAAGGACGTGAATATGGGTATGGGTGAGGTAAGACACATTATGTCTATTATTTAAAAAATGTTTATGCACAAATAACCAAAAAAATCCAGGCAGAGTATGACTCTATTATGTGTTTTAGCAGGGTCACACACTTCTTGGACCCAAGAGAATGCTATGTACTAACCATGGAACATTACAAATAGTATATCACTTTCTTCAGGTATTAAATTAAGGCATGTGAGTCTCCTATCTTTAGTAGTTTTATACATATAATTCCATGATTTCCTTTATCGCATCTCTTAGATATGATATGGAGTGAATCTAGAATGATGTTTAATTTGAATAGCGAAATCATGGGTATTGATTAGGGTGGGCCACTAGAGAGAGTGGTCAGGGTCAGTACCTTTTTTTACTGTCTCTTGATTCTATTCCTCGTTGTCTCCATAGGACGATAGAGCGGTGTTACCCTATATTCATGTTGTGGGTACCAACATATGAATGTTTTGTGACATGAGACATGTTAAGCGTTATTCTCCTTCCAATAATGCACACTCAATGCTGGATTTCATATTGGATTATTAGAAAAAACAGGGACTAGTACTCCCCTATCATATTAAGGGATGGGTTTTCCATACCTCTCAAATCATTATAGGTTGAACTCAAATGTAGTTGGTACACACACTCTACCCATGGATTAGTTTTATCAGCATTTTTACAACATGTTTGACTAGGTTTTATTTCCCCCATATCGTTCAGGTTGATGTTGGCAGAGGTCCCTATTCGTAACAGGCCAGGGTCCCTCATCACTCATTGTACATACAGATTCAATACTCCCCAATTGTACCAGAGTGTGTGTCTTCAATCAATATAGTTAGTTCTCCCCTATTGTACATGGGTGTGGGTCCTCTATCATGGGAGTTGGTACTCCCATGTCGCACTTTTCCATGGGTCCTCCTTATGAAATGTTCTAAAAGAGTCAATACTCCCATATCATACCAGGGTATATGTTCTCTCTTCTAGGGTTGGTTTTACCCTATCATGTCAGGGTGTGGGTCTCCTATTTTGATTGGATAGGTAGATTTCTAACTCCCCTATCCATAGAGTGTAGGTCCTCTATCTACATAGTGTTACTCCCCCATCATCGTGTAGAGTAGAGGAGCATGTTCTCCATGGGAGTTAGTGCTCCCTCGCATCTATGTATAGTGGTAAGGAGTGAACCCCTCCACTTTTTATGCACGAAACATATATAAGATGTTTTTCTCCCTCAATATGGTGAGGTGAGGTCCACTCCAGACATGTTCTATAGAGGTTTCACAAAATGGTTAAGATATTGCACTCTATAAATAGTTCGGTATTGGTGTGGTTATAGTCATTTAGATATCTCTTTAGAGAGGATTCATGTGGTTCAGGGTATGGAGTAGTGATCACTAATTTGTGTGTAGTGGAGAGGGGTGGGCCTCTCGACTAGAGTTATTATGAGCATGAGTAGGATGAAAGAAAATAATGTTATATCTAATTGTTCTAGGAACTAGAGTCGGACTTTTAGAAGTTCTTGATGGATCTTGTTCAATCTGATGTGTTCCATGTGGGATTTCCATTCTCATGGAGTTCATTCTCTATAATGATTGTTTTTTTATTCCCATGTAGAATAATATGGCTGGATATGAGGTCAGGAGCTCATGATACTTGGATCCAATGATGATAATATCAGAGAGATTTTAGAATTCCATATGGTGATGTAACAAATCATGGTCAACAAACAATGTAGATTAATTTGACTACTTGTATATCACTGGGAAGTGTTTGGGATGGAGTATTTCTCCCATATGTGTTCCCACTATCTTAGGTTGCGAAGATTGTTTAATTTAGTTTCTTCCTTTAATTTTTCATTTTTTTGAATCCCATTAGGTATTATTATAATCACCCTTCCCAAGATTTTCCCACTCATTTTAAATGTTGTGATGACAATAGACCCTTAAACAAAGTCCTAGGAGGATCCATAGTAGGAAATGATTAGCAGATATTTAGAATAAGGTTTTCATTGGTGCCTGATTGAGGTGTATTACAGGGGATTCAATTTTCATAAATCCCCACTAACTAAGTTTTATGGACTCCATTTTAGTTCCTATGGCAATATATTTTCCCATTTTTATGATTTCAGTTCTTTTTATACACTTATTGTGGGGTATTTTTATGTATGAATTTTTTGTTTTTATTATTTTTTCTCTTAGAAAATTTATAGGGATGTATATGTGTGATTGTGTATCTGCAAAATTAGATAATGTCTCCCATGTGTGTGATATCAATACATAGTACTAGACGATATCCCCTAGCCCATTTGAGGCAGGATTAAGGATTTGGAACTCGGGTCCTGGTGGGATGGGTAATGAAAAAGTGGTTTTAGAGAATTGTCGTTCTTAGGCTGGTTGTCCTTGATATTGGATTGGGATTAATGGTGACATTGTTAGAGTGTTTCATGTTTTGATTTCAGTCTTGGTGATCGATTTTTCATGTGACATTTGAAAAATCTATTCACCAAGACTATGATAGAATTTATATTTACTCAAGACAAGTGTGAACTTTTACTTCATGGAAATGGTGGTACATGAATCATAACGGACTGGGTTTTGGGTTCCAAGTCCTTTATGATTTTTCTCCCTAGATACACTATTTTATTACAGTGTGTATTGATTCTGTTTTAGGATTTCATTATGACGGTAACTATATAGGGTTTCAAGGAGAGATTTATATGATGTTCCTCCTAGTGAAGGACCTTCTGTATAGGGTGTTTTTCCTAAGGCAGTACATCATGGTGGTCCCCTATTTGAGTTACAAACCATTAATAAGTTAGTTGTGCTAATAGTTTAGGGAGGATATGCGCATGGGATGAGTGCACTGCATGTGTTATATAGAATGATACATCCATGGTATTTGGGTGAGCTAGACACATAGTAAGTTGATGAATGGATTGATGAAGCCTAACACATTTTTTTCAATGTGTAGACACCTCCCGATTAGATGTTTTTACTAGATGTGATTATTATGTAGGTCTATGCCAGGTGATAGTGGAGTCCTTTGATACAGACCTACGATGAGGCAACACACACCAAGATGAAACTTTTTAACCTCTTCAAGGAGGAGTTTCATCCACCCATGTTGATATGAGTCTATATCTAGGAGTTTTTGCATCTTATTTAGGTTAGAATTTCTATTGGTTTTTACTCATTACATTTAAAACGACTTTCCCAATACTTCATATACATGGATAGATAATCATTTTAGAGTACAACCAATTGATTAGGGCCTTTAAAGATATATATCGAGTTGGTGTGGTTGTTTTGTGCCATTAAAATTATTTTGGGTCCTGGGGTGAGTTTTGTGATAGAGAGAATTCTAGAGGAGGTTTGTGTGGATGTGGCCAACAGTGGTTATCAACCGGATGAGTCAACTATTGTATCCCAAAGAAGTCAGTTGATAGTATCATAGAACAAGATGTATACCCATTCTTAGAATCATATATGTGAGTGTGTAATGATGGATTTCCTCTAGCGATGTAGTTTTCTCAAGGAGAGGTAGTGTTTCTATTTTGATAGATAAGAACATTTTGAGAATAATTATTTAACAATCCATGTTGTAGAGATGGAGACAGTCGATTGTCCTATCTAATAAAGGAATCATCATAAGCATGGATTTCTACATGACAGAGTATGTGGTGGATGAGTGTGGAGAGTAGTAGGAGGTGGAATATGGTTTTATATTTTTCCAACACCACCCCATGTGGTCCTCTCCACGATCAAGTAGATAGAGGACAAGGTTGAGGATATCAGCAGACCATAGAAGCTGACGAGTTGGAATATTCAAGGGTGATTAGTTGACCAATTATTATCCTTTATAATTCTTTAATAGTATTGTTATAAATTATAATGAGGAACTATATTCCTAAAAAATCTTTCGAAATACTTATCTGGGATGATTTGGGGAATCGATTGAACCCTCTAATGGTGTGTTTTGATGTATCATTAAATACATGGGGAAGTGGGATGATTCCCCCTACCGAGATGTGTTCTTGGGGCATGATTAAAACTTCCTGGGTGATTCATTTACAACCAAAATTACATACCATCATGGTGTGGTGTATGAGTTCCACTAACAAGTTTGTTCTAGTTGGGATGAAATATTAGAGTGTTAGAGAAGACCCCCAGGAAACTAGAGAAGCCTTTTACCCTAACATGTATACTCGGTAGACATTGTTAAGAGAGTGACTCTCATAGAACCTTTATATGATGGAAATGAAGGGATCTAGGATTTTTTCCTCAGTGATTATTGCTTTACGTACATCCAAGATCTTATCGGTTGACACTAGTAGGTGTGGTAGTGTTTTTTTACATTTAGATGGAGTTCCTCCATTGTATTGGTGTGTCCCCAGGACGAGCGTATTGAGATCAGGTGCTATAAACATTCTGTTTCCTACAATTGTGGTGGAGCTTAGGATGTCTACTTAAAGACGTTCAGGGTTTTCATCCCTTTTAAGAGTTTTTTTATACGATAACCTAGGGACTACATGGTATTTGTGTTAAAATATTATTTTCTTCTTCTAGAGTAGCGTGATCTATGGTGTAGTTTGTGGTTGGTTAACGAAGGGCCTGGTAAGACCAAATGTGTACAATTAAAAAGACATTTTTTCAATAGTACCCAGATGTTCATGGTGTAAAATTGAACAAGATACTATTGATTTTGGAATGGTGGATTTTATTCGGGTGTGGATAATGACTTCCAAGTTACGTTGGTATCTAAAAAGGGTTATCAATGTGGTCTAGTTCATGGCCCTAAGTTCATTGATGTAATGGGTTCTCAGTGATCACCACCATTTCCAATAGAGGGGACATGTGTATGATTCATTTCATGATGTCATAATGGTCTGACCAATATTTTTTTGTGGTTTTCTTTTAGGTAATATTGACTGCATGTTTGTAGATGGAATGAGAAATTTTTTTATGAGCTCACCAGTGTGGTAGTCCATATCATTAACATAATGTTTTCCACTTGTTCCTAATTTTTCACTTTTCAATACAAATGGAAATAATATTGGGAAATCATATTGAATTTTGATTTGACTTATGAGATTTTGGAATATTTCTATGATTAGTTTTGAAGCCATGAATTGAGTCTTTACTAGATTCTGGGGTCCCGAGAGTCTCACTGTGGTGATATTAAAAATTTTGAAAATATTTTATAATACACAAACTGTATCTTTGTAAACATGAAATAACTCTCCAGAAGGGTATCAGATTGGAAATCTATGACCAATGTTTTGATCATAATGTAATATTTACACATACTGTAGAATAAATTTGGTAAGTAATGGGTGATTGGTTTAGGGAGAATTAGAAGGTTAGTAGATGATATTTGTATATTAAAGTAAAAAAATATCTTTCCCACACCCATTTCATGAATACGAAAGGGATATGAGAAGGCCCTCTAGAGATATGGATGACTCAAGGATGAACCAAAGTAAACAGGTTCCATTGATCCCCATTTTTGACAATTATTGACATTAGATTGCGCTACGGTGGCTCCAGATCATCATTTTGGACCCGAAGCTTCAACATTTCACAATGAGGCAGGATGATTTTCATTTAATGTACCATTTCCCATTTTGATGCATTGTTTTATGGTTTTAGTGCCCAATATTGACTACTAAAGTGGTCTTGGGGGTGTTTTTTGGGTTTTTGTTGAAAATCATTGTGTTTTTGGTTGTTCGTAGGTTATTCCAATTCAAAAATCATGATCACAAACGGTATTGTGCCAGGGAACATGTTGTGTGTTCTTCCTATTTAGTGAAGATAAACTTTGGGGATTACAAACCATGTATTAGGGGGTACACATCATGTTGTGAGACTACATTGTTTGGTAGATGGACATGACTAGGGATATCATGTTAAGAAAATAGTAATATAGCCGAACACAACCATAAGAATGGACATGAGGTTCTATACATGGTAATTGGATTAATACATGCTAATAAAGTTTGTTATATAGGACAGACCATGTACCAAGGGAACATGTTTTGTGGAAGGAACGGTTTGATGAGATATGTGGGGAAGGAAATTACCAAGTGCTCTAGTGAGGTGATACACACTATGTATATCATGTACACCCATGTTTGTGTGCATGCATTTTCAAGAATTGTGATAGAGGATGCATATAGGTCTTAAGGAATGGTCACCTGCGACATGGACCAAAGTACACGTTGTGTAACATTCTTGGAAACAAATTCCATCATATCTATTTGTCGAGGGAATTTATTCAGGTATGCGAGTAGACTATCCATTACATTGTTTCCAAATAGAATGCTATGATATCTTTAATGGATGGATTGAGATACAATGTGGCTTAAATCGGGCACAATATTGCATTAACAGTTTTTAATTGTAGGTATGAATCAGGGATGATCACTTGAGATTGGTTAGGGCCAATAACCTTCCTTCCTATGTCAGGATGTGGGTCCCCCTATACACATTAGTCCACTAGAATGGTGCTACCCTACTTATAGGATTAGGGTCCCATACCTGTTGGAGTGTTGCGATGTGAGGCATGAGAAGCCTAATGATCCTTCTATTGATTCATTACTAATTTTAGAGGTCATATTGGATTACCATAAATTTTTTGGGACTTGTAATCTTTTTATCTATAAAGGCTTAGGTTTTCCCTACTTCTGGTTTCAATAGATATAGAACACCCCCATAGTGGGAGTGGGTCCTCTACCCATGGAGTAGTTGTACTCTGGTTGGTACTCCCCTATTTGACCAGGGTGTGGCTCCCATGTATTTATTATGTATATGTTGTCAAATCTCCCCAATCATATTAGGGTGGGGCCCTTCCTCACTCATTGATCAGATTCAGTTAGCACACCCTATCCTATGAGATGTCTATTATTTATCTATGGAGTCAGTAATACTCTATCATACCAGAGTGTGGGTCCTCAATGCATTTAGTTGTTACTCCACTGGGTGCAGTAACTCTATCTATTGAGTGTTACTCCACATTCTTCGAGTGGTTGTAGGGTGTGGGTTCTCCATGGGAGTTTTATATCCCTCATATATGAGTATTGTGGCAGTGAGTGCCCCCCTCCAATTTTTATATTGTAAATCTTGTCAGAATGTAGTTCTCCCTCGACATGATGATGTGTTGTCTTCTGCCTATGCCTGCTATAGTGTCTTTTTTGGATGTTAATGAGTTAGTACTCCATTAGTAGAAGGGTGGAGTTTAGGTACGAGTCCCTCCACAATCACATTAGAGAGAATTCAAATGGTACATGTTTTGCAGTAGTTTTCCCTTGTTTTTTGTAATGGAGTGGGGTGGGCCCCTCCATTTGGGTTCCTAGGATCTTGTGTCGGATGCAAGGTTGTGATGATGGGATATTTGGTTCATGTAACTATATTTAGACCAAAAGTAGTTTCCAATGGGATGTGTTCTCTTGGATGAGTTCCTAATTGTATGGAAGGTAGTTTGGTGTGTGTTCTTGGGGTTTGTAGTAAAATTTGAGCATTGAGTAAAATCCTTTAGATGACTATATGGTTGAGAAAACATGATATTTGGAGTGTTAGATGAGTATATCTACATTATTATAGGATTACATGTGGTGATGTCACTTATCATGGTTGAACCACAAGGTTGAATTATATTAATCATTATGTATAAATGATAAGTGATGAATATAGAGTTTCTATATCGCTTAGGTTCTCTTTGTCTTAGGTTGAGATGCCTATTACTCTATGGTTCTCCCGTTTCTTTTATAGTTTGGGGAATCTAATTTGTGTAACTATAATCGCCCATGTATTGTATTTTATTGAATAGTTTGTGTGATGTGTAGTTGAAAGGAATTTTAATAGAGTTATAAGAGGTATCAAAGAGGACATAACATAAATATCTAGACTATCGAAGGTGTTTAGAGGTACTTGATAGATGTGTGTTTTGGTGGTTACATTTTTGAATGTTCCCTTCTACTATACAGGGGGACTCTTTTACAGTACTTGTTGGGTTTGTATATTAACGTTTTTAAACATTCAGTACACTTTTCCTGTACTCTAATTTTGGGATATAGGTATACATATTGTTTTCAATTAATATTATCTATATATTATTGCATGGTGATGTATGTGGGTGCATGATTATCAGTATCACAGTTTAAGGCCTCTCATGTGTGTTATATTACTACCCAGTGTAGACACTATCCTTTTTATTTTTGGTATAGGGCTTGGGGAGTCGCGATTCTCTCCCTAGTGGGTCGGGTCTGGAAAAATAAATCGAGTAATAGATAGATAAATAAAATTTTCATATAATTTACCATGAGAAAAAACATTATAAAAAAATCATAGACAAATAATAAACACTTCAAAACTAGAATAGAAAAACTTGAACAAATAAAATTTATCCAATATGAAAATTTCATATTATCATTTATGAAAAATTCATAAATTAATATAAAAAATATTATATTTTTATCTTATTTAGTTTTTACCTATATAAAAAAGTAAGATAATTTTTAAATTCACTTTAAAAATTTATCATATCGAAGAAAATGTTCTTTATATTGTATTCAGATTCATCATAAGCCCTTCAAGGTTTTCATCAGTTAAGGGTTTTGATAATTTTATTTAATTTTCAATTATATCTGAAACACATTTGTTGACAGAAAATGTCATCTATATTGTGAAAACTCCTTCGATGAGTAGTCTATGACCATTTTGGATAATATTTTTATTGAGGTACACTAGTTTATGAGTCATATGGGCGAACATGTCCATAAACATTCATAGGCTATGATAAGGCACATGTAAGATTAAACCAATATCTAAGGACCTTAATAATATTAAATAGGAACAAATGGAATCTACATTAGATAAAAATCAGGTTCCATGTGGTCAGAAGTTATCATAAGTAGACAATGTAATATTTAATCTAGAGTGTGGACACCTAGAAAGGATTAACTATGCCATAGACCATGTGAGATTAACTTTTTAGTAGAGGATCACATAACATTAATATGACACCTCTATAATAACAAGTTATAAGAAATAATGCATGTCTAGGGTAATGGAAAATTAATACCACACTAGAATGTTTCTCAATAAAAAATATATAATATAAACATCCCAATTCTAAATTTTAAAGACATTATAAAAATACCAAAAGCAGAGATTTTTAATAACTATTCCCTAGTATATCAACCTAATGAACTTTCTTTTCCATTTTTATAAGAAGCTTTCCTTGATAATGAATTACGAAGAACAACAACAAAACATTTGGTCTCAACTATGCCATGGAATCATGAAAACATTCTTTTCTAGTTTCTTCATCCATTATAATTACAAAAAAACACAGATATATTTTCATTGATTCCAATAAAATGTTTTATAGGGATGTTTAAAATAATAAACCTAGTGTAATATCAACTCCAAAAAATAAAAAATCACAAAATATATTAAAACATTTATAAAGAATACAAATGATGAATGATAAGTATGAAATAACATACACTGGATGATCTAGCCAATGAAATATTTTACCAAGTGTTTGATCAAGATCCCAAAATAGTATACAAAAAAATTATTTATTTTTATATATCCATGGTTTATAATAATCACACATTACTTGATAAATACCTATCTAAATACCTAATATTCATTAAACATATGTTTAAAAGTGGGATTGAATTGAGAAAAAATAATTTTCTCATCTTCAAGGAGTTTTACATGGTATTTTGATACTATAAAAATGGTCCTCGCTTTTGATAATTGAACCCATTTATTAGAAGTAAATAATCATAAAATTTTCATTTTATAATGAATTAGTGACTCAAAAAATGATGGACCATTTTATTTTTTTCAATATTCATACTGAATCCTCATAACATATAATTAATGATTAAAAATTCATGTTTTTGGATCAAAAACCTCATCACCATAATCACAATATGTTTGAAATAAAAAATGATAGATAGGGAAAATATGGACATAGAACTAAGGATTATTGTGAAATATGAAAATCAATTTTCATAGCCACCATATAAATGCAATTCACACATTGTTATGGAAAAATTAAAGTTAGAACACAGAGTAGTTTAAATGACTACACTGTGTTTAGACTGTTAGTGCACATATCAAAGACATTATTGAGATCTATTAGATCCTAATATAGTACATTGTATTCAAATTTTATTATATAAAAAAACATCTCTTCATAATTTGAATACAAAATTCAATATCTGTGAATTGTTACCTTGATTTTGAACACTTATTTATTTATAACAGTTTTAAAACAATTAGTATCATATACCAATACAAATAAAACAATATATTTATATTACTATAATAACTGTCATGGAAACTCCAGAGAGTTTCTATAAACCCTCTAGGTCTTATAGAAAATTCCAATATATATATATATATATATCATTCCTTTACCTTATTTATATTCCTCTTAGTGTTCAATGAACAAATATAACTATTCAAAAAATTAAATCCTCTTTATTTGGTTCAAAACTTTACCCTCGTTTACTATCTACAAATTACCAAATACTAGAAAAAACATGTCCTTATTATATATCATTAATAATTTTTGAAAATTGAAAAATCTTTTTTAATTTCATTCACAATTTTACAAAATTTCCAAGGATGATTATAAAATTAATACAATAACTAAAACAAATCATAAATTATATCTCCAATCACCCAAATTCCTAAACATTGGAAATTATATTAGGTAAATGTGTATAAAATATATCTCCTATTTTAATATTAAAAATATGGTATTTAAAAAAAATAGTCAATAATTTTATGCTTATCTTAATAATTTATATTCATGTTTTTAACAACTTAAATAGTTGATTTGTCATGAAGTTGGAACCCTGACCAAAATAATTTAATTGTTCTTTCTAAAGAAAAGTTTTTATTATTTTCACTATTCTAATAATTTTCTATCATATGATCCCCCTATATGAAGGATTTATAGCAAATTTATGTTCAATGATGATGATTCCATTTATATACAATAAAATATTTTATTATAAGAGTTTAATTTTTATCTTAATTTAATATTCACTTTTATTAAATATTCTCCCATGAAAAATGATATTCCCTTTTAAACTGATCATATATATTGGTTCTCTAATACCCATATTTTATAAAGTACTGGGTCAATTTTTTTAATCTCATTACTTATCTATTTATCTGTTCTATCAAGGTAATCATATTATATAATATTCATAGATGGTTGATCTGAAAACTCTTTACATTATCAATTTGATGACAAAAATTCAACACTATTCATTTAGTTTCATTTCTATGGCTTTCCCAGCTATGTGTAACAAAAATAATAACAAAAAACAAGTAACCTAAATCTAATTTTCACCTCATCACTAGGTTTTATACATAATACAATATTGGGGAACCATGATTTGGAAGAAACTACACATTTGGATTATTTAGGTCTTGATAAGTGTTTCTTTCGATGGAATATGAAACTTAGTATTTATAATGGGGATTTATCTCACTATCTCATTTCATATGTTCTCATTTACGTATATGATTGATTCTAAAATTTTAGTTTAAAATCCTTAATCATATCTCTAAATCAATATGTTAAAAAAATTAATGTGAAACTATTTACAAAAATCAGAAACAACCCATAGTTAAGATATTAGAAAAAAAAATCAATTATCGTGCATAGCATGCAACTCCATATATTCCAATATGGAAATTTGTAGAAGCATTTTAACTATATAAACAATCATATACATAACATTATATAAGTGTAATTTTCTTGAATAAATTTGGGAATAAACTAAATAAAATTACAATTAAAAAATATAGACATGAGATATATTGATATATATGTTAGTAAATAATTCCTAAATATATTATTTTAAAAACCATCATAACTATTTCTAATATGAACTCCCATATTTGTTATTTTATATGGAATTTACTTTAAAAATAGAATATTAAATGAATTTTTTTTATATTCCATATCTCTTATGTCATCAATTTCTATAATCTGAATATCAAATATTAAATATTATTTAAACATTGATAACATCAAATACAAAATTCCTTTTCATACATTTTAGAGAGTATAAAATGGATGTCATTTTAATTTGAACAATTCAGAATATTAAATACGAAAAATTTATAATTTTAATATATAATATCTTAGTTTTTAATTTTATGGATTTATAATTACATTATATATTTTCCCTATAATTTCACTTAACTAGTTTTTAAAAAAAATCATAATTCACATCAAATAATTCCAATGGTATTTTAATATTATCATTTAATTTTTTGGATATTTATTTAATATTTTTTTTCATAAACATTAAATAAATTAATTATTTATAAACATTATAAAATTAATTAATTTATAAACCCTATTATTAATTAAAAACTTAATCCAAAATACCACTTTCTGAAAATTAAAAATAATTTATAATTTATAAATTAAACTTGTAAGTGAATATATAGAGAAGAATTTGTATTCAGGAATGTCATATTCTATGTTATACTTTATATCGTACATTGGGAATTGGCCATATTAGCTATAATATTTTATAGTAGATAATATCATTCTCCAATATCACCTTTTATAACTTGGTAATTGTATATTATAATATATTTTATATTATAATAATTATGTGAGACTCTAATTGACATATGTGGTTCCACGCGATCTTCCCATACATCCTCCCATATCGTACACTATGGTATATCAAGATCCAAAGGATTATGCTATGTCACTACATACGATATCCCATATCATATGACATGACTATATTGTAGCTTCAAACATATGATGTTGTAATTCAATCCCAAAATAAAATTTCTATTGTTTATTATTAATAATAAAAGTATATCAATATGATAAAAAAATTCATCACTTTTATCCATGAATTTTTAAATTTAGAAGCATGGTAAGGATATTATACTATTTATATGTTTATGACGTTCATATATAATATATTAAATGCATTTAAATAAATTTTAAAAATCAATTTATAGGATCACTATGCTATAAAAAACCAAAATCATGCAAAAAAAATATAACAACTGGCATTCACCATGGATGGCCAAGACTCCATCTTCAATTGTTATTATTGATAAATATCACAAAATATTAACCATAATACTCTTATCTATCTTTTTATCCATAATTATATTTTATATTTCAATTCTTGGGTGGGATCATCGTCACATCCATGATATTCTATTATCACTCACGATCTAAGGAAGGAGGAAAAAGTGTGATTACAGGAGTTTCACTAGGAGAATGAGGTAACGTGGATAATTATATCTGTGGCCATTATCCTGTATATATACCTTATGTATTGTACAGACATATCCCTTAAATTAATCATATTTGATGAAATATTAGAGTAATTCGTGTAGTTATTACTCTTTATAGCCCTTGACCAATTCAACTCTACCCAAAATTTGATCGTATGAAGCATTATTATTGATTAAAACTATTATATAATATATTTGGACATTATTTCATAACATTTCAAATCTATTATAAATTATATTGTGATTACCATGTAATTATATATGATCCAATACACTAGATTGTGAACATGTATTAAAATATTACTAGACAAGGTAGTAATATTAAAATATATTTATAGTATAAGAAATGATATAATCAAAAGGTGGAAAAATAGAGTTTCTGTCCTGATGATTAAAATTTTTTATGTCAATTTAACTTTATATGAATGTAGTTTTCAGGACTTATCTCCCCCATGTTTTCATTTATGTAGTTTGTGTGATGAGTTTCATTAGTGGTAGGCCATTAATTAAATGATCAAGAATGAATTTTAAACATTTAGGCCCCTTTCACTTAGAGTGTCATAACTTTAATAAATCCATTTCCATGTTATTTTTATAAAATTACATAATATGTGATTAAATAAATATAAATAAGCATTAAAGTATAATGACACAAAGTATTTAACATTCTTTGAGTTTTATCACTGGATAATGAGTTTATATTACAAAATAATTGTTCGTAGGGTGCTATTGTTTATATTATTTATTCATTTATATTAAGGGTCTATGAAATGTTTTTCGATATGAATCTTCGTATGTGAGATAGACTCATTACTATGAATATAATTTCATAGATGGTAACAAAAAATGTGTATTTATAAATTCCATTAATTGGAATAAGATACCGTTTGAGATGAAGTGGGCTAACTTGCAATGGTATACCACACATTATTCCAATTTGTTTGGTTTTTAATTCATGGAGTTCAATATTACCAGAAAAAAATTCTATACAATGAAATGGTATTCCATTAGCTTCCAAATATTTTTTTTTCAACTATAAATATGTGGAGGATGAAATTAACATCTTATTTATTGGGTAGTGTACTTGAAATATCTAGTCACTTATGGGTGGCTATAGTGATATTTACCCCCAACATGAGGTCTTTGATCAGTTCATAGAAATATTATTTAATGGAACTGACTTAACCTATATTGTATTGTTCATTCACAATTTCCTTTTTATATATGGATACTCTACCCTTGGGGTGGCCAGGAATTAATTCAAACACCATGACATTGAATATAGAAATATCATTCTCAAATTGCTTAATTTATGTACAATCAATGATATTATCCACCTAATAAAGTATTTTAAGTTACTTATATATTCCCCAATAAACCATTCCTCATCCAAACTCATCAATTATCCACAATAATTAGTAGAAAATGTAGCAGGGTTGTATGGAGCTCCCCCATTCAATTATCTTTAAACATATCACTAAAAGTGTGTTCATACATAACATTAATAAGGGAGGGGGAAACATGATGAATTTATTTCTCAATTCATCATTGTCTTTAGTTATTCTTAATAGAATGAGTATTATTTATCATAAGTGGTAATAGCCATATATAATGGCCTCTCTCTTTGAAAAGGGAATGAAATCCCACTTCTAAAAGTTGAAATCGATTCGATTATACATGTTTCAATTATGATTGTTCTGGTCCCTCCATATTAAAATATAGTCAATACCTTATGTTAATTCAAAAAAATACAGGTATAGGTGGTGAGGATTCATCACATTAATCATGATGGAAATATGGTGGCATATTTACTAGATGAGAAAGAAAATACTACTATGCATTACATATTGCACCTTGATTCATCTTCCCTTACCCTAGCTAGTGAAACCTTTTGTGATTAAGGATACACTTGACCCATACCCTTAAATTCTTACATATTATTTTCCCCTAGAAATTTAACATTAACGATAAATTATAATTGTAGTGTGTGTGATTATTTGAGTATGAATTATTATAAGTAAACTAATAAAAATATACAGTTATATGTTAATCATGTTTGAAAAAATTGTAATTGAGTTTATATATCAATGTATTAATAAGGTATTTAGGTATAATTAAGTGATTATGATAAAAAATGTATTCAAATATTTATTTATTAGTAGTTATTTGACAAATATATTTGGGGAGAAATTATCCATGCTAATGGTTCATAAGCCATTGAATGTCTTGTAAGTGTGTTAAATGTGAGTGGTAGAAAACGTGGAATTTATGAAAATTTAATTAGTTCATAAACGACACTTTGTGTTAGTTTAACACTTTAAATTTCTTGTAATAATAAGATACAATTAAAAAGAATTAAACATGAATAAAAATTAACATTTTAAATATTAATGAAATGAATACTAGAATTACTTGAATTATATCTCCTTACATCATTATCTGAATTTATATAGAGAGAAATTGATATAAAAAACATGAATTATTTGATTAATTTTAATTGAATCATTTTATTCATATTATATTTATAATCAAACGAGAATCAAATAGAACTCATTTATTTCATTTTAGTACCTATAAATAAAATATTGATGAACTGGAGAAGTTTGGAGTATTCATTTATTGTCATGAGGGTTATTTATTTATTTCCTTTATGCTTTTATTTTCTAGTATCAAACATAGAATTCCAAGCTAAAATTAATGAAAATAGTATTATTTCATTTATTTTTATATGATTAAATTCTATTTCAAATGAATTTTCATGGAATGAGAGAATAACTATGCCTTATATTTTGGGATATCATAGATCTTGTTAATTTTTTTTTAAAATGATTACAATTAACCATTTTAGTATGACCAAATTACATAATTATTCCTTAAAACTATACACTTATTATTGAGATATATCTCCAAAATAAGATTAACATGAATATTAAAAAAATAGTAACATAACCATTATTATTGAAATTCAATGTTTAAAACATCACTACATGTATAACGTTTATTAGAATATTTATCACCCATAAATTTCATGATGTTTTTCGAAACCTGCCTTTCCATAGTGAGTTAAATGGACGAGAAACAATTACTCAAGACCACCACATCAGGGAATGAGTTTACCCTACATAAATACTATCATTCATATTTTATATATTTTTTTAATAATTTTCATTCATTATAATGAAGAATCATAAATAAAATATATAAAAAATATATATTTCTAGATGTATAGAGTAACTTTATGAATGATTTCATTATATTTTACTAATATTATGACACTTATATTATAATTGATATGTCCATTCCTATAAGGATATCATATCACATTATATAAATAATCTGACTCATAGAACTATCAATAATATATTGTGACTCCACTTAACATAACCTTTTATCACTCAATATGAACATCTTGAAGTATTATATGATGAAAAGATATTGACTTTAAGACTCCATTGAATCTCAAACTTATTAAAACAAATAATCCTTCTTTGAAACATTATCGATCATAAACAACACTCATCATGTAAAATCCCTAAAATGTTCTTCATATATATCTTTACTAGGAAATCCCCTATATTGATTCATTATGTCCCTAAATTTTTTCATTGGATACAAATTCTAGATAAAACTAATGATACAATAGTATCTACAACTAATTTCATTGAGGACTTAACATCACATTATCTAGAAAAGTATATACCCATAATAAATATTCAATGTTTATACTCTAAATATATATAAATTATCCCATGTATCATTATGCATCTATAATTATTTAAAAAACCTATACATTATTTAAATCCAATTATAACAAAAACATTCTAGAGTCACTCTTATATTTGGTAGGATTTTGTTTTTAAAAGACTCTATGTTTAATTAGTCACTAATTAAATTTTTTAATATATTAAAATAACCATAGCACAATACAATTTAGATGTTCCTATCAACATATTAAATTGGATTAACATTTCCATAGATAGAGAATAATCTCTCACCTCCTCACAATATGAGTTAGGTTCTAATCATAATTTCAAAATTTTATATCCCAAAATTGAAATAATTTTTAAATTAATTATTATTTACCCATTATAGACTAATAACAATGAAGCTAATATGAATCACCCCTTATGTTAATCACATAAAATTCATACATGCACTACAATATCATCCCATGGAATTATATTTAAATATAAATTTAATTTCTTACACAAATTTACATATCAATAAATTACAGATTTATATTACTATATCACATTTAGTGCTTAATGAAATTTAATAAGATCCATCCCATTAATATATATTCATAGTTAATATATATTACTAATATCAAAGCATTTTTATTAGTTTAAAAATATGATATACCATCAAATGGTCCTGCAATGTCTCAAAATATTTTCTCAACAAATATTTGTCTTTTAATTTATTATTAAATTCTAAGAGGTAAATTTTAATTTATTTTGAGTGATTCTTACTATATATTCACATTCACATAATTATAAAATGATTGTGATTATTAATTTATTCCATATTAAAATAAATTATATAGTAAAATTAGTGATTACACAAACATTCATCTGAATTGAATAATAGTAATGAAAATTTACTACCAAAAATGACTTCAAAATAGTTTATGAGTCTCATGATATTGTGAAAACAACTCCATAGATTTCATTTTTTAGAAAAAAAATTTATTAAATAAATAAGGCTTCTAATTTATAAATTTTAATTAACAATATGATATAAAACTAATTAAATTCCATTTATAAATTTGTAGAATAAAATTTTAAACATAATTTTAATTTCTTATAAAGATATATTTAACAATATATATTTATTTACCAGAGTTATCACAACATAATAATTTAATCTTTGCATAATAATAAAAAAATTTCACATTCATCACAAGTATATTTATCCCAATTTTATGTTACCTTCACATTATCATTTTATCATAAACATGTTTTTACCTATATTTTATACCACTATAATTTCAATAAAATCATTAAACACAAATAATAAATATACATTAACAAGTGATATGAATATTTATTGTAGCTATGATTTTAACACTAAACAAAACATTCTAGAATCATGTTGAGTAATTTAGGACATATCACATTCAATTGAAGTATATTTATATACCACAATATTTTCATGTGAAATAATAATTCTAAGGAATACTATAATATTAACACGCTATGCACATCCAATAAACAATAATCTTGTTCACAAGTAATTTACTCATGTCTATCCCATTTTATTTATTTCATAGGGGAAATAAAACTGATGAAACTATATTTTACCAAAAATATTATTTCAAATATACTATAAATAATCATAACATATAATTGTTTCAAAAATCATGATAATAGCTATACTCAAAATATAGTCTCTATAGTAATGGAGAAAAAAATAATTGGAACAAATAATGTGTTTAGTAATTAATTCAATGAATGTTTTTATGTTATAAAAAACAAATAAAAGTTAGTTCCTAAAGGATTGTCAAAGTCTGAAGGAATTGTTATTGAATAATTTTTTTCTCTTATTTCAAAGTAAAGGGAAATAAAAATAATATGACCAATATTTCTTTTGAGAAATTACATGATATATTATATGGATGTAAGATATAATTTGTTATGTGATGAGATATAACAATTACTATAAATTGGGAAAACTATATGATTTTGAAAATAAAATAATTCTGTATAGTTGTGAAGGTACTGAAATTAAAATATGGGTTGAAATATGTACTGATATATTTTTACTATAAAACATATAATTTCAAAAATAAGATTAATATGATTGAAGGAAGTGTTTAAGTCAATCTATATGTAATATATTTTCATGGTATGTATATTGTTTCTTAATTAAAATATTTTATTGTGTTTTCATAGAATTATATATAGTTCTAATAGATAAAAAATATAGGGAATATACTGAGACTATAAAATTAATGATTTGGAACTATATATAAATAAATGTTGGTTTAATCAATTATTTTATATATTTGGGTTGTAAATTTCTGTTTTCCATAATTTCGATAAGTTAGTTTGTGAAAATAATATATCCAGAAACTAATGATTAATCAATATTTTGATAATATATGATCCAGGTGATGATCAATGGTTATGTAAGGGTGATAAGGTTTTCCTATAAATAGGTTCTATCCATGGGGATAATTTATTATCTACCGAATATTATATTTTATACAAGTAAATATTAGTGAGAACACTTATAACTCAAGAATTTCTCTTTCATTTCATTTTTAGTGGTTTTTAGAATTTCATTATAGATGTGGAGAATTTTTTAAACACTGATAAATTTTTTTATGGAATTATGATGGAGAAACTATTCCATTATTCTCCAAACATTAATCCATTTATTTCTATAGTCTTGTTTGGAAATTATGGATCCTGTTAGGAAAATTATCATTTGAAAAATGCATTATAGAGTACCTTTATATATATAGTTTTTTGTCCATATTTGAATTATAGAGGATGTATTTTTTTAAGTGAAATAATTATCATCAACTCTTATGTTTTTGGAATTTGTTTCCTGTTCATAGAGTATTTAAATTTTTTTGAATTTTATTTTGTGTTTTCTCTTACAACAAAAGTTTTGTTTAACGTTAATTTTTGAGGTTTTGGTGTTGGAAGAAGGTAAGGAATGAATTGATAGGATTGACATAATAAATTTTAGTTTCTAGAAGGTACAAATATATGATAATTATTATTAAATATATTTGAATATGGTATAAGTTCATTTCAATATATAGGGGATAAAGGAATGTGAATGAGAGATTCCTAATTGAAATCACTTTGAGTTGTACGGTTGAAATTAACTAAAAATATTACTTTAAATATATATAAGATAATTTCCACTAAATGTTAATATCTAAACATGTAAAAAGTTTATGAGAATCTATTTACAATGAACAATGAGTCTTTGATATAAATTCTCATTAATCCGAAAATTATTTATGGAAAATTAGTGGTCGATCATGAGAATGAATTTATCATAAATATAATTTTCTTTCATTAAATTACTATGATGTTTGGGAGTGGTGTTTTGTAATAGATATTATTATTATCATTTACCAAGTAATTTTATGTTATGGTTACCTATTTGAACAATTCAAGGGGTAATTCTAAATTAGTGTTTGAAAACATAGTGAATATGATTTTGAATTAGGTAATCATATGGAATGATGTCAAAAAGTCTACAAGAACAACAAATAGGGCATATGGTAGTGTATGATCAACCTAGTAATGAATTTATAAATAAATAAGTAGATAAAGAGAATATAGATGAGGTAAATCAAGATGTATGTTTTTATTAGGATGTCATCATTGGATTCATGTATATTTGATGAATTATTGTAATGATTTTAGGGAAAAATATTTCTGTTCATTAATAAATTCTATTAAAATGATGGATGAAAAAAGTTTCTTTTAATATTCAACAATCCACTGAAGTCCTCAACCACATAATCCAAATAATTATTTAACTATATACTAGAGATATTATTTTTTTAGAATTATGTGTATGGATGGACTGATAAATTACTTGTTACAAAAGTAATATGTATCAATATAGTATGAAGGAGTAATATTCATGTATGGTTAAAACATTAATTATTCATATAGTAACAGGGGTCTATACACATATTAAGATTAAAGAAGAAACTAATTTTTTAAGGTTAGATAAACGATGTAATGTTTTGAACAACATTTTTGTATAGGGTGTGGAAGTTACCTAAGGGTGACATGGTGGTTACCAAATAAAATAAATACAACAACTTTTATTTGAAGTGAATACTAGAAAGTGAATTTGATTATGGGTTATCAATTAGGGATGAAAAATTATGGAATTACTAACTTGGTAACCTGACTAAAAAATTAATAAGAGTCCTGTTGGATAACATTTTTCTAAAACAAAATAATATTGAGTGTGGAAAATTTAACTAACCTACATAGGCTACCATCCGCCCCGACGACCGACCCGATTCACCATAAGGACTGAAGGGCATTCTAGATAATCATAGACAATAAAATATATCATAGGCATCACTAAAATCCATATTGGTATGATTTCACCAAAAAAAGATAAATGAAGTTGGAAATAAATAAATTCAATATCCAAAATAATCTAACTAGGTGAAAAAGTAATAACCATCTACAATGATCCAACCTATTGTAATATTCACGATTAATATATCAAACATAAAGATACATCTAGATTGGGTAGATATAAAACTAAAAAAACTAAAACAATATGTATCCAACTCCTGCCATGCCCAAACCATATCCTTGAAACCTCCATTTCCTCTACACCACCTAAATAACCCCATTTTGGCCCCATGAAACCAGAATGAACTAAAAAAAACATGGAACCCTAAATAAAAGGCATGAGATCAAAATCCCATCATGTTACCACAACCTTATATAACTATTCAATATGTTTCATAAGTTAATTAATTAATTCTACTTTGAAAATAAAATAAAAATATATTATTTTAAAATACAATATATAAGAAAAACAATTCATCTCCATGATCATTACATGAAACGTTTCTCAATGTTTTCCATAAAAGAACACACGTGTTTGAAAAATATTATATAGGAAAAAACCATCCCACAAACATGAACACACATTTCCTTTAGTTTTAATAGATAAACTTGTTTTATTCAAAATAATCATATAATATTTTAAATATTTATCTGGTTAGATCCCATTATTAGGATGCACAACAAATTATAATTCCTTTTTATATAAATAACACACTGAAGCCTATGTGATTCAAAATAGGTTTTCAAGAACATATTTGAAAACTGATTTTCACGGGAAATAACCCAACAAATATTAGTCATGTACAAAAGATGGTTCCATGCATCAAAAGTATATGACAATGCGAATGTAAACAAGAAATGTACCACAATAATGATGGCTGGGGATATGGTACAATAATGAACTTGATCAAATGACAACCAATCCTACAAAACCAAATAATTGAATATTTCATGGGATATACCTATGGAGTCCTAATATTCTATGCATGCTTCTATATAAGGGTATATCCCTTAAAATTTTATACATATATAAGCTATGTCTACTTTGTAATCCAACTATACCACACAAGAATAAAAACAATGAAGAAGCTGCACATAGCCCTTGTACGCATCATAACTAGTGGTAAACTAGTTTTGTGTGAACCAACTAAAGGAACGATATATATCTTCCACTTAGAACCCAAAATCAAATAACCAATATATAAGTGAGGAATAAAATCATAAATACATGCTTACCAACTAGGAATAATAGTAAATACCTTCACCCATAATACCCGATGATTTGAAGTCTTATATCAACACAAAAGATAAACTTAAGGCATAATAAAAACATTCCCACATAGAGGCAGAAAAAAGAATCACGTAGTGATAAAAAGAACATGTAAGGTGTAAATAATCAAGGTTATATTATATAGTGTCATCCAAAAATAATATTTAAAACAAAAGTGCCTAATGATCCATTAAAACTGAAGTATAAAAAAATATGAAGACTATTTTCTTTCTATAAAAGACATTCAAATCCCCATTTTGAAAATTATGAAAAAAATTAAATTATTTAAAAACATTGGAGGTCAACCTTACATAATGGATCTATTCTTTAAACATCTAATGAATGGAATAGATCCTTCATTTAAATAATTACCTTCATAAAATACCTCTTGAAACATTTTAATGTATTCAATGGAACTGACCATTTCTTTTAAAAAATTTCTATGATATCGATGAACAAGTGTCCTCTTATTTGAAAATGAAACCAAGGAAGATGCCAATCCATTTCCCAAAAAACCTTTAAAATATTCCACCATGACATTTATCATTGGTTAAACCACACACACATTTCAAATCACAATTTTAAATTAGACTAAGAACTACATTTAGAAATAAATTTGAAGAAAAACCTATATAAGAAACAAAAATCCCATTAAAACCTTATTTTCACACATTAAAAACCCAAACTGGGTCAAATACCCTATACAAAAAATAGAATCCATTTTAAAAATACATTCATTCATTTATTCACAGCATAAAATCATAAAATATTCCATTTAGAAAAATAAAACATGGAACTCACTTGAAAAAACAATTATGATTTGATAAAAAATAATGAAATTGTATCTCAATAACATAAAGCTACTTCATATAATCATACATTTATTATAAGTCAATTTATAAATCTCATGCGTTATTAGAATTCCAAAATGATGTTTTATAGTAATAAATTCATCAAAAGAATGAGAATAAACCAAAACCACTAAAAAATTGTGACCATCAATAGGGACCACACACATGTTATTAACAACAATGTATACATCACCAGGGAACCAAATTCCCTATCATTAGATCCATCCAGAACCCTAAATTAGAGACACTTGAAAAATAGGGTTCATGGGGGAATCCCAATCCAATAAATAAGTAATAAAACATAATGAATGGGGGAATGTGAGGAATAAAACACCTCAAACCTTTTGTATATAAATATGTGAAGGGAAAGAATCCAAGGTATAGGATTTTGGAACAACAACAAGAGCACCTAAGGGGTTTTCCAATTGGAGTGGTATGAATCAGTGTAAAACCTATTAAAATATAAATGGTAACTTTGGGAAAACCACAAAATATAAATACCTACTCATGTTGCAATGTTTTCCCACATTAGTTTCCAAGTCTTGTTCCAATGGTGGCGTTGGAAAAATTTAGTACAAAAACATATTCAAATAATCATCCCTAGTATTTTAATGGTTGAGAAAACAATGATTTTGAATATTACAGCTAGAACTATCAAAAATTTCATATCTAACATCAAAATTTCTATATAGTTTAACATCCAATGTGTGAGTTATGCACCACATCAATAACAAACTAAGGACCCCGAATGGTTTCTATTAGTGGATGCACAATTTGGTCTTATTTGTGACATGCCCATGCTATGGAACACATAATTTTAAATAATGGACAAAAATTGATCATTATGATGATAAACCACATAGTTTCCCTCTAATAGTGAAACATAATCATGCAAATAAGTAAAACCCTTTAATTTTCCATTTTCTGAGCTATAATTACAAAAAGTCACAAACCAAACCTCTATTTCACCAATGAACACCAAAAGAAGAATACTGTGACACAAGGGGTGTTACAAAATGTCCTCTATGACACTTTCTTCCCCTAGAAAGACCACATTTGATCTTAAAGTAATGGAAAATGTATATCCCAACTAAATATAACCAAATGAACAACTAATCATGCAGATACCTTAATAATAAAAATATTTATCTTCAAAATGATAAATCTAATCAACCATAATATATTAAATGTATCCACATACACAACTTTAAGAACCTCAAAAAGAATACTTATGAAGATTTGGAGACCTGACATGGTATCCTCACAATTTCGAGTACCTATATAATGGTGGAACAAATGAAATAATACAAATAACACATCCTCCAATAACTGGGAATTTTTTAGAGGAACACACTCTCAACTGAAAGAGATTAAAACCCCAATGAAAGGAAGAAAAATAAAAAAAACCCTCAAAATAAGGACAAGAGATTTCACCTTGGGTCATGACCTGCCCAAATAACATAGGTGAAAACATCATATCCCCATCACATGGTGCACCCCACAAAAGGTTCACAACTAAACACCGTTTAGCATTCCAGACACAATTAGAGTATCACACACCCTAGTTACCTATTCATGAATAAAAAAGAATCCATCAATCTAAACAAAATGCACCACTATGATAAAAAAACTAATGATTACAAACCACTATCACCCAGAAAGGGTTTCTTAATAACCGAGGCCCCAAAAAATGACACTCACAGCCCTCCTGCAAAACATCTAAAAGGAAAGAGTGGGGGTATCCTAATTAGAACAATGAATTATATATATAATTATTAAATATATCTATAAGAGACAACCAAAAATGGGTAAATTATACACATAAAATGTATATAACAACTAATGATACAAGGTTAAGTTCACTACAAACAATGAAGGGTCTCTAGAATAAGAAACACATCCCATAATAAAAAGTGTCAAATAAAAGAACTATTCTAAAAAACTTTAAAAAAAATTATGAATATAACTGAAAGACAATAAATAATAAAAACCCAAGGTGCCTCATATAATTTCAACCCTTTCGTAACATCTTGCATGAACCATTGAATGCATACATCCCTAAAAACATCCAAAAAAACTCTTCAAATAATGTATGGACCAAGGACTCCCATCAACTCAGCTAAAATAGACTTACAAGCCCTCAATAGATCTCACCCAAGAATAATCATGTTTCCCAAGAGAAAAATGGGCCACTATGATATTTTCCAACCCCAACACTTCTTTTGCTAATGCTTATCCCCCATGAACCAATAAGGTTCTACATCCAGCACTCTAATACGGTTTTGGGTAGGAACTAGTACTAGAGAAACCCTTTTGAACATTTTGTTGTAGAATACCTAAAAATATATGAAATTACTCCAATAATGTATCAAAATAAATAACCAATTATTCCACCATATAGTAGGAATAGATTCCACATTAACAAGCCCTCACATGAGGTACACCAAAATCACATCAAAAGAATATTTTATTTTTAATATTATGATGTCAACAAGAAAATTTTCAATTAACCTACTCCAAGGTGTTTCTCAAAAACCAAGACAACATGATATTTAAAACAAACACAACATCAGTGAAACACAGAAATTGTAAAAAAATAAATCTAAAAAATTATTTATAAAATCTAATTTCACATTGACAACCATGCATCCCAAATTCTTTTCAAAAATTGTTTACCTTTTCCAAAGTACAATACAATAATGTTTAAAAAATAACCCTTTTTGATACATCTCATATTCTAAATAACCTAAGGGATACAAATATTTCACCAACATCTCTCAAAACCATGTTTGATAATACGTGATTTCACAAAAACCCTTAATTTTTAAAAAAAGGTTTAAAAATTCCATGATATCACTAGAACTAAAAAAGTATCCACAAAAGAATACCAATTACCACATCCCAAAATGGTAAAAACACTCCTTATTCCACCTAAAACATTTGAAATCCAATTTGGGGGAAATAAAAAATCAAGAGGAGTCCAAATGTATAAAAGGGGAGAAATAATTTTTGAATTTATTGAACTCCATGGTTTGGATAATTTGGTGTCAACCAACCAACAAAACCTAAAAATAAGGATCACATGACCACATAATAACAATATTATTTCTTGAGATGTTCTATACAAATTTGGGATCATGTTCCCTTACACTTCACAAAAAACCATGGAGAGGTCCCTAATATCATATAAATAATCAATGCAGATCCAAGTTACATAAATAAAATGAAATAAATTCATTGGAAATAACTTAAAGTAACTAATAATTTATTATTTTAATCCCAACATTACCTAGAATCTTGAGGATTGAGAAAATATAGATACACTTTCCCTAACCTAACATTGCAACCATAAACAAACATAATCTTATTTTTTCTAGGAAATACCCAAATAATAATGGAATCTCAAGAAGAATAGTTACAAATTCACAAAGAACCTAAATCTCTGATACAATGTTGTAATGAACTACTCGAGGATACCATCAGACCCATCAACCAACCCGATACACCATAAGTACCGAAGGGAGTTCTGAGTAGATATCTGATAGAAATTAGTTCCTAGGAATCCCATAAATCATATTCTGATATAATTCAACTAAAACAAAGATAAATGAAGAGGATGATAATAAATCCAAGAGCCAAAATAAAATAACTGGTTGAACATTTCATAACCAACTACAAAGATCTAACCAATTGAGATATAAATGATCAATATATTATATAGAAAGATAATAATGAGAAAGATAGATGAAAACAAACCAAAAATAAAACCACAAGAAACCAACTCAAGTGAAGACCAAACCATCTTGATGGAACCTCTGAATGCTCACCACAACCCAACTCACTCCATGATAGACATAATGAACAAGAAGGATCCAACAAAGATACTTTAACATTAAATATGTAGGAGTGAATTAAAAAACCCAATAGGCAACCAAAAATCACTGAAACTGGGACATATGTTTTATAAGTAAATTCATAAATTCTATTTGGAAAAAAATAAATAAAATTTGTTTTCCAAATATAATATATAATAAATACATTACGTTTTCATGATACCAGCATAAAATGTTTTTTGTTTGTTTCCAAAAATGAAAACACGCATTTTGAAAATAAAGCTACAGTGGAAACCCTTCACAAAACAAAACATAACCATTTCCATTCATATAAAAAAACCTCATGTTTTATTCAAAATAAAATGGTACAAATATTAAACATGAATATGGATGAATCCCTTTATTAATATGAAAACCAATTTGTAAATCCATTTAAAATCACTCACACACAAGATCTATTAAAATCCAAAATGAGTTTTTTCACAAAAATAATTGAATACACATCATTAATGAAATATACCATCATAAATGAGTCAAATAAAATAAAAAGGAACCATTCATCACAAGAATACAACAATGGGTTATTAAACAATAAGGGTTCTAAAATATTTAAAGAAATAAATATGATACAATCAATCACTATATTAAAATCCCTTTAATCACTAACTAACCAAAATATATATTTCATCATATAATCTACCTTAGGAATCAAAAAATTCCAAACACCGTACAATATAAGGGTATAACAACATAGAATAGCTTCTTGTATATGTTATGTCTAAAATTTCAACCCACCATATGACACAATCTTCAAAATGAAGATTAATCCACACCTTAACCATATTCCTAGAACAACTAGTGGTAATATAGTAGTGTGTAAAAAAACAATAGGAACAAGATTGATCATGCACATGGTGCTCCACATCCCATGACCAATATGTATGTGAGGTTAGAACCAACAAGACAATTCTACCCAAAAGGTATATCCATAACTAACATCACCTTGAACGACCACTGATTTGAATCCCTATATCCACACATAACATTCAATAAGAGAATTTCGAATCTATTCCCACACACGGGGTGAAATAAATTTTTATATAGTGATCACAATTCCAATAATGTGGTAAACACAAAAGGGGAAATAAAGGGTTCTGATCTAAATACACCATTTAAAAACAAAGTTGCAAATTTTTCTTTGAAAAAAATCATTGATTAAAATTTCTAACACAATTATATTCCATAAAATACGTTCCAAAGACTATTTTTAAAGTGATTGAAAACAAACATTTATTTAAAAAATTTCAAAGTCATCGTTAGAAAAGTTATATATTTTTTTGAAATCCGAAAAATCCTATGGTCCTTCATTTTTATCACAATTTTCATAATAATATACTTTAAAAATTGTTAGTGGTTCAATGGAATCATAAATTTGTTTTCAAATGTTTCAAATATACCCTTCAATAAGGGACCTCATATTTGAATACTATACTAAGGCCAAAAGGCCATCCATTTCTCTTTATACCATTTCAAAAAAACCTCAATGGTATTTTTATTTCATAAAACACACACTCAATTTATATAACCATTTGAAATTATCCCATGGAACCATTTCATATAATATTTGATGTGAAAAGGTCCATCTAAAACCAATATACCTTTAAAACCAGTTTCACTCATTAAAAACTAAAACAGGGTGAAAACACCCTTACACAACATTCAACGAATTTTGAAAATCCATTAATGTATTTTATCTAAGAATAAAATTATAAAAAGTTAATTTTAAATTGGAAGACATGGAATTCAAATGAATATAAATTCATGACAAACTCAAAAAATAATTAAATTTTTTCATAATACCACAAAGCTATTACATGAAATCATATCTTCATAATAAGGAAATTTATAAAGCAGAAGATTAATTTGAAATCCAAAATGAGATAATTTCATATTAATACCCACCTCAAAAGGATGAGAAACAATCCAAAATCTCTCAAAACACACAACCATCAAAAATGACTGCACCCATATGTTTAGAACCAACATCTATATTCATTAGACACCAGAACTACAATCATTATATCCACCCAAAACCATAAAATCATTTCACATGATATGTATGGTTCACAGGGGAATCCAAATCGAATAAAGATAGATTGTAAAAGGAATATGGAGGGAAAGAGTGAAATAAATAACCTCAAACCTCATTGAAATCATGAATATAAGGAAAAGGGTCGAAGTGGGATGAAGTTTCTTCACCTCCATGATCTCCCAAGGGGTATATCATTGTGAAGGTGGAGAACATGGGGTGAAATTTCATAAAACATGAAAGGTATATTTTTTACAAAACCAAAATTTAAATACTTGGACTGGTCACATGGTTTTTCAAACAATTCCCTAGACACTATCTAGGACAATAATCCCTTTACACAAATATCCATATGTTCTATACGGTTGAGAGAACCATGCTCCGTGCATTCCATATAGAACTGTAAAATTTTCATTGACAACAACCCACTTTCCAGATTGTTTTCCAAACGATGCATGAGTTGTACACCACACGACATACACATAAAAAACCCACATGATTTTTCCATGCATCGACATGTTGTTGGATTTACCTAGTGCAACACATGATGGAAATTCTTGTGTATTTAAAATTTAAATGAAATGTATCCTCATGAATAAAGGACACACAATTTCTCTCTAACCATGAACCTTAACCATTTAACGAAGTTATACCCTCATAATTTTCAATGTTTGAAGCCATTATTACTTATAAACTCAAACACGAACTCACATTCACCATATAAATCCAAAAGAACAACACCGTGACATGAGGGTTGTTATAGAACAAGTGAATATTAAATTCATGAAAAAATATAAGATTAATTTTTTTATGTAAGGATGGACATACAAGTCATAGAAGCTTTATCCTTTATATATTGATGTATAGAGTCCAACTCTGGTGTGTTCTTATTTTGATTTATCTATAATATGTTACCCTCATTGATGATGATACATTGAAATTATGTGAATAATTTCTAAAGAATAAAATTTAATTTTATATTAAATTCATCATATAGATATCCATGATATAAAATAAGATTATTTTAAAGATAAATTTTTTTTTTCAAAATATTAATGAGTATTATAGTAAACAATTCGATAAATTCTACTGAAATAAGGGAATTATATTTCTACACATAACACAAAAGAAACCATAAATAAATATATTGGTAGAAATTATGATGAAGAAACTAAATGAGAGTGCATGGTTTATTTAAATACATTATATTTTTATAAAGGATTATAAGTAGAAATATTGAATATAGAACATTATTAAATATATTATAATCTACTCATACAGACAGAGAAAGAGTTCCCTTGGGATCATTGTATTGTTATGACACTGGATATCTTATACATTGAAATATTGGGAGTAATAACTTATATCCATGTTAATTCCTTTGTATTGGGTAAGTTATAAGTTAATCCCAGGACCTATTTCTTAGTGTTTTATGTTAAAAAAGACTTTATATCAGGAATTATGATTTAATTTTGAATGAAAATCCACTATAACAAGGGTGAATTTGTGACCACAAAACAATTTCATGGTAAAATTTTTTTTTCACCCATTATAGTCAGATCATATGATAAAAATGATGAAATAATTAATGATGAGAGATTGTATGAAATAAATTACTCCAAAAAAATAGAATAATTATTTATATGTTTTTACAACATTTTTTTATCAATTAGATATATCCTTGGTGATTAATATTTGTTACCCCACACATCATGATATTTATTTATCTTCAAATAACCATAGATAATGATGAAATGCGATATTGGAATCTATTAATGTTTGAAAATTGAAATACAAGTTACAGAAGATTAATTATGAGCAAGAAACACTGTAAATGATATTTTTTAATCATCCTCAATTGCCTACAATTATTAGTCGATGTGTTCATATTAATTTTCCCCTCAAATCCAACCCTTTACTTCCTAGAATACACAATATCTTATATGGAAAGCTATCAATTCTCTTTTCCATCATGTGTAACTCAAATTATTTTTGTAGTTTTATAAAACATGGTGTAATTATTTATATTATGGAAAAATAGTAGGCCATCATTAGATATAAACATATGGGATAAAACATCTCAATTAAATATATAAAATACCCAATAAAATCATTAATATATATATATCAATAATGAATATATTATTGAATTACATAATAATCATTTTTGAATCCATTTAATATTTAGGAAAAAAATATTTATATATATTCTAATTCATTCTCAATAATTAAGATAACCAACTCATGATAACTCATCACAATTAAATATCAGACATTATTATGTGATTAAATAACCTCCTACCCCAAGGTATAATTTATCATGTTGTTACAATTATGATAAATGATTATTGTATAGTGATATATATTACAACATAACCAAATAAAACATGTCATGATTTCTATTCTTATTTACACCAATATCTATAATCAAGTATATGAGATGTGAATTATACCATAGTTAAAATAAACCACAACATAACTTATGAAATAATGTTTATATTTTTTCTCCGAAAAAAATATCCATTCAAAAATAGAATTTTCATTAACCTCTATAATTTGGAAAACCACTCAAACTCATTCCCATTAACTAGTAATTAGATCCAATATAATATTAAATCTATTATTAATATATATAATATTTTTAATCCTCATGGAAAAAATAATGACATGAATATTATATTATTAGGTATTGATTTCCAAATTCAAGGGAACATATTTTCTTTAAATATGATTTTGAATAGTAATATAGTATTTATCATAGAATGATTTCCCAATATATATTATAACCTTATTGTTTGACCAAATCCTAAACTACAGTAAATCTTAATAACATTCATGAACATGTTTATAATAAATAAGACATGAATGAAAATTATGTCATATGAATAAAAAAGATGAGAAAATATTCATAGTATACTCCCAATTCCAGAGTTAATTAAACACCCCGTTACTGTATAAAGGAATGGTTTTGTGTAATGAATTTTACTATCTTGAAAATGTGTCATTGAGTTCATCGAGAGACCCTAAATCTCTTACCATTCCACCTCACTACCTACGGGATATTTATCTCCCATTTTTATTTTTTGTTAATAAGATTTATAATTTTATAAAACTATAGAAAAAATTTAATATCAAATGAACATGTCTCATAATTTATTCTAATCACCATTAATCTCTTCTCCATCTATGACTTAAATCTAAATTTCTAAATATATCCTCCCAATTTATATGGAAAAAATCAAATACATTCTCCCAGTTTTTCATTAAATTCAATTGAATGAGATAGATAAAATCTAAAACATGTACAAAAAAGGATATTACAGGAAAATTAACTCCCAATAACACAAACAATTTATTTAATGAATTTTTATCAATGGATTTGTTATAATATATGTAAATCTATACAATTTTAGACATATTCCATGTTCATCTCACCACGAACAACCATTCCATTGATGATGTAGTATTTTATGTCTATATATTTTTATATTAAATTTTTAATTATATAATTGTACAAGTATAATTCACCATAGTTTTCACACCTAATCAACAATTGATATTTTAATTCCATTATCATGTCCTCAGGATGTGACTTCCTCTAAATAATTTGACTTTTGGATTGTAATCATGAGACATTTCCAACTATTTTTATATGTGTAATAAAATATTTCTTCTTAGAGTGACATGAAATACCTCTCCATATAATAATCAATGTCCCTAAAGAAGAATAATTTCAATCTCCATTAACACCTTCCTAATCAATTTCTAGAAAACCATTAATCTAAATAGATTTATCATTCTCATAAATTACTCAATATTCAAGATTTACTCATACATTTTTCTCGATTTGATTCATTACCATAATATGCAATGCCTAAAGGTCCCATTATAATTTAGGAAAAAGTGTAGCAGTATATAAAATATCCAATATTGATTCTTTCAGGAAAACTATCAATAATTAGTTTATACTCATTCAGATTTATAGTTATTATATATTTATCCTTCAAATGTTATTCCTAATAATGAAATGGATTGATAATTATTTTAAATCATCCATTAAAAATCAATTCATTAACTCATGTAAACATTTTTTTTAAACAGTTATAATTTGATATATTTACGAGTTAGAAACAAAATAAAAATATCACCTCACCAATAATATACTAATAAAATTATTTTATTATTGGAAAAGAAATAACCTGATTCGACATCATTTTTTGTAAGAATGTTTTCATTAACATTTGATGGAATGGTCCAAGGACATTTATTTTTATATTAAATTCTATATAATCCCCATTTTAATAATGTTTACAGAGGCCCTTACATGACTCAAATTCCCAAAAGAATATAATACAATAATATATAGCCTAGTGACCTAGGGTCAAAACACCCACTACAAGAAAAATATATCTCCACATTAGTATTTTTATATATGTTTTAAATAAATTGACCTATTTTTTTTATCATTTTTTAGAAAAATACATTGAGTTATAGATTGAAACAAGAGTTATAAAAAATAAAACATAAAAATATTATTTTCACATCATGTTTTTCATAAATTGTTGTTAAAAGAACCCTTTAAGATCAGTTTTTTGAAAACGTTTCATAAATGTATTTTTAACTACTTTAAATGTGTGTTTTCATAATAAATGTCATTAAGGTAAAACATCTAATAAATTTTAACATTGGTTTCTATTAAAAATGTTAAATGTGAGGGTAATTTTTTTAAAATTCATTGTTACTACTTTTTAAATTGTTCAAATCGTGTGTTTGTGACTTATATATTTCTACTTATGAAGTAATTATGTGATTGTAAAATTATTATTCTATCTTAAATATGAATCATCCCAGGATTGTTTGGTAAATTTTCACAAACTATTTAATTATATTAGTTAATAATTATTAATCTACTCCTAATTAAAATTTTGAATTATTTTTAGTGTTAATATATATGTTTTTTATTTGTTTTATCATTTTGTATTCATGATAAACATATTTTTGATAAGTATCATTTGTTTTTATGAAAATTAATCTTTTAAAAACCATTAAGATTCAATATGAGATCTTCAATATAGTGATAAAGATTCCACAAGGTATTTTTATCATTAATTAAATGAATATGTAGAAAATATATCTCATTTCAGTGGAAATGTGTGAAATTATTAAGAAGAAGAAAAAAATATTAATTCTTATTATTTCATTTTTAATGCACTACTCTGATTTTATTTTTTATTTTTAATCCTTATAATGTTATACATATTAATATTTTATAGTAATTTTTATAAAAAATTTCATATTTTTTATCTTTATAATAAATTATAAAAGTTTTTTTCTATATAGGTTATCTATATTACTAATGTGTATGTTTAAGTTCTATTTTAGTTTTGTTGAAAACCGATAATGAAAGTGTTATTACATGTTGGTTTAGTGTTTCCTTGATATTTCCACTTCATTTTTTATAGCCATTTCTGATATGTATATTAAAGAGTAAATAAAATGTCATTTTACAAGTGAAATTAAAATAAAAAAATATAAAAATTACTTTCTCAACTAATTCCATTTACTATATATTGAACCTTTACTACACTTGAACAACATCTCCCTTGCTTATTTGCAAGCCAGTATCATCTTATCCCCCACCTGTTGTTACCATATTATAATTATCTTGATTTAATTAACATAAATATAGTTGTAAACATTACTTATTTTAATCTTCATATTTTAAAAAAATTTGTATAATTTTTAATACCATGACTCAGGATATTTCTAATCACATATTGGTTTTTCTGAAGAATTCACACTTGAAAATCATCACCATTAAGAATAAACCCTCTCAGTTGTTCAACATATACCACAATATCAAGATCCAGATTTAATAATAACAAATTAACATCAATTTAGACAACATTTTAGTAACATAGATAAAGAATAATAAGAAAAATTAATATTCTTTCAATCTTTATGGTCTAAGAAAATGTTTAATAATGTTTAGCTTCATTAAATTGAGATTATCATTTGAAAAATATAATTGATGTTTTGTATTCCAACAACCATCTCTCATTTTGTTTCTTCATGTGAATGTATGACTTTTTGATTGGAAAACTTCAATGTTGGTCTTATTTAAACACCTTTACTAATAAATAAGAAAACCTTTCATATATATACAATCCTTATAATACTTGAGAACTTTTTTTCATTCAAATATATGACTTACTTATAGCTTATGAATTTTGAATCAATTTTTACATCTTGTGAAAGTAGTATATCAACACCTTTTTTACCGTATAAGTAATATCATATATTTTAATTTTAATTAACATTATTATGAGATAAATTAAAATGAATCTTCCTGATAACGACACAAGAAATATGCAGCATTCTTTTTACATTATTGTAGTAAAACCCATAACTCCTTCTATCAGGTTTATAACCATGATAAATACTTTTGTTTTCAATGTAATTAAATATACACAAGTGTATTCCATTGATTTTTTGATAAAACATTGGATTCCAAACATTATAAACTCTTCAAATTTAATTTCCATTCAATCCACTACTTATAACGTGTATTAAAAAATTCGGATAATGAAAACAATGAAACATAATGTTGACAACAAGCATTATTGATTTTCTATAAAAATTTATTATATTTCCTTATATATATTGAATGATTCTTCCAATATTAACCATAATTTAGTTCTTACGCTCTAATACTTTATTTTTTTTGAGATTTTTATGGATAACTATATTAATTATATATTATATTCTTTATAATATATGTTTTTAATATATATTAATTTACATATAACAATTTCATATGGAAATAATTTGATATCAAACATTATTTTATTATTTCCCTCTCAATGATAATATTTAAATGTCATAATTGCATTTGATATAATATATATGAAAAAATAACTCATATTAGTGAAATAATTAAAAAAATTAATTAAATATCTATCTAATAGATATATTTTATGCATAATTTTTTGAAACATTTAAAAATTTCATGTAAAAAATTTTTTACAATTTTTTCCCACTTGTTAATTTTATATCTGATTATTAGAGGATACATTTTAGTATGATATGGAGAAAATTTATCAAAATATATGAATTAAAGAGGTGGTGCCATAGTGTGACTTATGATTATTTAATATAAAAAATAAATAATCTAAAAAAAGTGTTACTCACTATATGAATATCAAAAAAATCAAGATTAAGATAAATTATACATAAAACTAAAATCATGTCAATCATTCACTCTATGAAATGAGGAATTCACATGATATACGAGTTGTATCTAATTAATTCATGTTGTGCATTATATTCACACCATCATTTGATTATGATAGAAAAATTGGTCTTGGTGATTAATTATATTAAACGTCATTCACCACCAGAATGGTTGAGGGAATATTTTTACGAAGTTGGATCCACATGTTCACAATGTGAAATAATTATTCATTTCATGATTTTTTCAACTCTATGAAAAAAGATTCAAATTTGATTAATTATGGAGTATCTTGAAATTTTCAAATATATAATTTTGGGTGTAGAATGACATGAATATAAATTATGTTTTTTATATAAAGTATAATCTAAGAATCTATGTATTCTTATAAATTGTAGACTATTATTATTCCTTCAAGGATTATTCATTCAAGGACTAAAGCATGACGAAAGGTTTTCCGCAATCATAGATTGCATGACTAGCTCCAATGAAACATCTATTTTATTTATAAATTTTATTTTCTTCTCCACTCTCACTCTATCATATATAGTGTGAGGGGGTACCTCCAAATTTTTTCGGTCAGATGTAGAAAATGGGGGAGGGTGCTTTGGAATTTTAATTTTCGTTTTTTTGTTTTGGGTTTGGGAAATAAAATTTCTTTTCTTTTTCTTTCCTATATAATGACTATTTATATAAGAATATTTAATGAATCAATAAAATGTACCACTAATTATCCTTTACTACAAATGAAAAATTAGTAGTTTAGGGTAATTACTTTTAATGATGTTATTAAATCACATATTTTATCAAAAACCTAAACACCTGACAATGAGAAACATGGGTCTTTTAAAGAGGGGATACCAAGACCAAGGATCTACCTAATCTTGACTCTAACAACAAACATGAAAACTCAATTTAATATCTAAATTCCCATGGAATCAATAATGTAATCTATAAAAACTACAATTATTTCTCTAATTGATTTCAAAAAACAATTTAGATTTCTTTTTGTTATTTCTTTAAAACAATTCAATCAATCATTTATTGATTCCTAAAAATATGCTTTCACAATCTCATGTGTTTGACCTAAAACTAAACTTTTTCTAAATTTATTTATTTATTAAATAATTATTATCATATTTTTATATGTTATTAAATTTTATTTTCCTTATATGATTGAAATATTCCCCCAAATGATAAAAAATATCTAGTATCACTACCGGGTAATGTGACCAAGTAGAATTAAGATTTATATATATTTATAATTTGTTATTGTTTGTTGGAATGTACATTTTTTAATCTAAGTGTTTTTATTAATGGGAAAAAAGAGAATACATATTTCAAATCTATCATGATATAGAAAAAATTAATAATATGGACAAGGTTATTGTGATGAGGGATAGGGAAAACCAAACCATGATTTTGAAGGTGTGTGACCATGCGATTCTGGAATACAAGAACTAATAGACTACAGAAGGCCATGTAATATTGGAGTTAATATATGAATAATCATTCCAATGGTGGCACCCATATACATCAGCATCAATCCAAAAATCATTTACATGATCTTTAACATTTTTTAATTATAAATACTACCACATAAAGATCCAAACACACATCTATTTAGTTTCTAAGAGATTTGAAATATGATCCAATTTTTTATCATTTTAGGTGACATCATAAGATTTCACCTTTTTCGATTATTTTTAAGGGAGTCTTAACATAAAGTGATTGAAATATTTCAAATACATTTTATCATATTATGGGATTAGTTGGGAAGAATTTTTTTTAGATAATTCATTCCTCCCACTAAATAAATGGTAGTCCATGTCAACATTGTGAATTTCAACCTATATTATGATGGGTCATCATGTAGTCATGTTATCATTTTATGAACATATTTAGAAAATAAAATCATTACGAAAATGAGATCAGGTAATTAATTAAATCATTCTATAAAATTATTTCATAAGGGAACTTTCCAATAATGTATGCTATAGCCGGTGGATCATTAAGTAATAAATATGTAGAGGAGAGAAATAATTTATTTCATTAAGTGGTGAGAAATAGCTTCTAAATATAGACTGATGGAACCCGAATAATTTTAATACATATGGTAGACAATAATAATTAGATTAAAACTTAGATGGAATATTTTACAACAATTATGGAAAAAATAATGGGGTAGAAATAACCCCAATATATGTGTTTCAGAGATGTAAATTATGATGATTATAACCATAAAAATAAATCTTAGGGTTGTTGTGTGCAAGAATATCATGAATTTGGGTTTCATTAGAGGGCCCCCAAAATTCAATAATATCAAAATCAATCAATAGAGTTCTAATTACACACACTGTAGGAAACCCTAACCACATTCATGACTACCACTAGAGATGCCATCATGGAACTAACCTCATCTTCAAAAAACAAAATGTGGGATAAAAAGTGATTAAATATTACTATGGGGTTCATAAGACTACACGATGGATCCTTAAATTCCAACTAGAGATAATTTTATAGAATTAATGACCATAAAAGAAGACTCATAAGAACAGAAACATCAACCTATATTGATAACTGAAATACAGAACACTTACAAGTTGTGAAAACCTAGAAAAAAAACTAGAAAAAAGTTGATATAAACCATAATAAAAAGATAAAATAATAATAAGAAAAGATAGTGAAGTGTTAGGAGAATGATAATTTAGTAGTGAAAGGAGAAAAAGAGGAGCCACCACTATATAATACAATGGTTCCTTTTATAGAGTTGGTATTGTTTGATATAATCAATGTAAAAAAATTAATATATTTTAAAAAAATTTAAAAAATAAAATTAATATCCATTTCACATAATCACATTTAAAAATTATGACATACGATAAATACTTGAAGGATATGTTAACTAATAAGAAGATACTGAATGGTATTATCACCATACAACTGAAATGATTTTGTTTGTCTATTATATCAAAGGAATTATATTGAAGTGGAATGACCCATGTAGTTTGTCAATTTAATTTAATATTGGGTATAAAAAAATTGGTAAATCAGTATGTGATATATGTTCTACTATGAAAATCAGGTCATATAATTCATTCTTGAGCCTAAGGATGAAGATGTTGAACAACAATAGGGATTCATTCTAGCTAGTATATTCAAAATTGAAATACATGGGGTAATGATTGAAGACATGATATTCAATATGGAAAAATTTGACATCATAGTGGAAATTTTAGTTCTATACATATTAGAGGAGATGACTCACCATATCTTGGTAAATCTTCCTTGGCTACTGAATAAGACTCCATAAATGTGAAATGCAGAGAAACTATGCTTTGTATTTTGTAGTGAATTTTTTTTTGTTTCAACAATAACCAATCGACTAAGAATTATGATGGGAGATATGATGATGGTCTATAATATGATAACATAACTAACATTTAAAATATTGATGTACATGGAGAAATGGATGATTTTGATACTATCACAGTAGATTAAATCTAAAATGAGGGCTTTGAAAAGAAGAAAGAACAAATTGATTAAAATAGAGGATCATCCAATTCTAACAAATTTAATGAGGGCTAGATGGTATGGATGCAACATGATATTCCATTTATGTTTTCAAGATTAATTAAGAAATGCTATATTAGACTGATGGAGGATGAAAAAGTTCTACTCACAGTAATATGTAATCATTATTCTGAATAATGAATCGATCCAAACTGACAGGATTATTGACAACTATTTTTTTTCCAAACCAGGTGACGTATTTCTAATCTCCTATCACTTCATTAGAGAAGAGGTATGGTTGACCCAATGATTTTAATGAAAATAACTTCAATCATAAAACTAGAGTTTTTTATGATGTAATTTTCTATTTTTATGTTTACAAACTCACCAAACATATGTAAAATTTAATTGAAAAATTCCTACACATTCACCTATTTCTATTTATTGTATTGTATATAGTTAAGGCACAAAGATATAGAATAAAGGGAACCTATGAAGCAACCTATAGATGATTTAACTCATGAGATTTTGATTCAACCCATGAACTTGTATATCCAGAACATACACCACCCATTTTGAATCATCAATGGATGTGTAGGTTGATTTTAAATTTTTTATTTCATTTTAACTTCACAATATTAACTTTTAGAGATTTAAACTGTGAATTTAATTCCCTATATTTTATTTCACATTTATCAATAATCAAGGAGAAAAAATATTCTTAAGATAATTATATCTCAATTTTTAAATTTTGATGTCAATAAAATCTAATGAGAAAAATAAAGAAACAAATAAATAGAGACAAACAAGGTGATTTAGATTTTATAAATATCAATTTTGGGAATGTTTTGTTCTTTGTAAATAAATCTTTTAGGAGGTTTGGAAAACCATTAAAATAAATATTCTTGTCATGTAATGGTCTTATCTTGACTTTAATGCAATGTGTACTTGTCGAAATATTTTTTTCACTTTACTAAGACATTTTATAAATTAATATTTACAACATTTTATTAAAAAAAATTCAATAGTGAATATGAAATTAATTTTTCATCTAAAACATACTTTATATATTGCTGAATAATTAATTATATAAATATAAATCTAATATGGTTGAGGAATAGTTTTATTGGCCCTTATCATGAGACCTAGAAAAAAATTTATTCTTTTTAGACCCGTATGATCCATGTATTGACTTATTAGGGATTGTTAATTTTACAAGCCTATATTTTATATTCCTACCCCACTCTAAATATTTTTTCATGATTTTAGAAAACTTGTGAGGGAAATATGGATCCATGGTGTAAGGGATGTATATAATGAAAGAGATAAATGTGGGATTTCATTCATGGGATTTTGTAAAAGGATCCTCATTGTTAAACATTATAAACTTTTCTCACCCTCTTGAAAAATAAATTAAATAGAATAAAAAATGAAATAAAATTAAAAAATGGTTTGTGTATAGGAAAATTTGAAATCACCATTTCTTAATAGGCGATATTGTTATAAATATTAAAGTAGTATCAATTAGAAATAATTCATGGATGGGTAGTGGATTTGATAATGAACCAATGATAATAATTCAATAAAATAAAATCAAAAGAAATAAAACCAAGAGGGTGTTTTATTCAATATACATCACTACATTATGAACCTACATTGATTTTGTTTGGAAAAGGGTGATAAATTCTATAAAGAAAGCTTTCATTGAGTGTTTTTATTTTAATTCTGTGTAATTTTGAGATTAATGTCTTCTTTGATCATTAAATGTTTTACATAATATACATAGCTACCTTGATTCCTTAAATTCATTTTAACATAATGGTTAAGGACTCATGAAGAACTATTATTTTTTCTATATACATGAGAAATTTTATTCATTGGAAGCCCATGGTATGGGGAAAGATTCAAGGCATGGGAAAAGTCTTATTTACATTAATACTTTGATGCTAAGTGGAAAATTAAAAGGGAATTAAATTGAATATCGGATGCTAATTTATAAATAATTATAAAATAAAAATGTAAGAATGAATAGGAATGACCAATTTATATGAAAATTTTAAAATTCATTATTGACATGTTTCTATTAAATGTGAGGGTTTTTAAGAAATTTTACTATCTTATCATTCATAATTAACATCCATTATTTAATCAATTATTTTTTGGACATTTTAATTAATATATGGTATGGAGAATTCCATTTTTAGTATGTAATTATTTCATTCATGAGGACAACATTAAATTCATGGGGGGTGTTCCATAACTCTATTTCATGAATATATTTTTGAGTAATTAATAAATTAATTCCAATATTTAATTGTTAATTATTTCCCACATATATATTGTTTTGAAAAAATTATGGAAATAAATATTTGAATATGATTTTGAGAAAAATGTATAAAAGATATGAACTGTAGAGGATGGAGACACATCACATCACAATACTTCATGTTGTCGCAAGGTACAAGAAGATTCAATCAAAAAGAATAACGAACCTAGGAAAATTATAATGAAAGTCATGAATATGGTACACGTCATTACTGGTTTGAGGTAAAATTGAACTAAAAAATAAGTCTAACATTCACACTATGATAATAATGACTCACATGATATACGAGATAAACATAATTGCTTTAAAATGTGAATTACATTCACATTAGGAGTCAACCCAGATAGAAAATGCAGCCATGGAGATTCTTAATGTTAAAAATCAATCCTCATATAAAATTTAAAGAGATAATACTTTATAATCTAGAGCGGAATATTCCAAACATGATGTAATAATTCATAATGTAATCTGATCCTCAACATGAAAAAACAAATGATTCAATGTTGAGAGATTTTAGAGGTTCATTATATTTTTTAACATAGACGTCCGGGTATGGAACATGATAAATTCAAAGGACACAGTTTGACCTGACTTATTATATAGGGATCTATGTATGACTATAAATTAAAGCCTATGATTTTAATATGGATGATCATTATCTTAGAGGAAAAATCCTAGGGAATGGTGGTGTACCACTATACAGTTAATCACTAGTTCTACTGTATTTATTTTTTTCATTATTTTCATTTCCCATTCCCTCTCACACCTCATGACCAAAATGTAGTGGTAACTATCAAATGATTCTTTATGATGTAGAAATAGGGTAGGGTGTTTTTTTTATTTTTCTTTCTTATGTTTTTCATGTTTATAGTTGTTAGAAATATATTTCAATTTCTTTTAGTTTTTTTCCTATATCGTAAAAATTGAAATAATATTTTTCAAAGGATTATTAAATTTCATGACTAATTACCATCAAATAAGATTGAAAACTAAATAGTTTATGGTAATTATGATTAAAAATGTTATGAATATAATTAAGTTATCGAAATCCCTAATTACCTAACCATGGAAATGGGTGATTTTATCATTAAAAGGGGGATACTAAGACTAATTCTCTTCCTTTACTCATCTTTGAAAACAAACTTATAATATAAATTTTAGTTACTAATTAAATGGAACCCAATCCTAATATCGTTGAAACAAATAATGGTGTATAAAATTTATTCCAAACAAAAATATTTCTATCTTTATTATCTTTTATAAATTAAATCGATTAATTATTTATAAATTCCTTAAAATATATATTCACAATATCATTGGTATGAAATTAAACATCATGAATTCAAACATTAGTTATTTATTATCAATTGATTGAGACATTATATATTATTATATTTTCATAGCCCCATAATATTAAAAAATTCCCCATGGGAAATCACTTCCTCTACAGGTTTACTAAATACTCATAAATCCACATGCATCCAAAGGTTTGAGTTTAAGTTCCCTCTTTAGTTCCATGTCCATTAGTTTGTGAATTTTTTTCATGATATTTATTTTACAGAAAAAACCATTGTGTTTCATTCTTCATTCACGAGTTATACAATATTTCCAATATAATCATGTTAGAATATTCTTGTTACATTATTTTAACCCTTATTATAAATTTTTTGATGCCATATCCCATTCCCATATTTCATAGTCAAGAAAAAATTACAACATTATTGGATTGAAATAGTTTTACAATTTTGAATTATCATCTTATAATTAGTATAAAATCATTAAAATTTAAATTAAATATCATCTATTTTAGAAAAAAGTCACTTCATTATGATTTTAAAATAATTTATACTCACAAAAATGATTGTGTCTCTATACATTTATATAGATAAAATAATTTGAATTGATCTTATACTAAACTATTTAATTGATTCCAAATCCCTAAGACTTTTAAAAATAATCATTAAAAAGTTAATAATAGAAATATCATATTTCACGATATTATTTATTTTTTATGGTCTTCTGTGATAAGTAACCACTATCCAAAATCCCAAACAAATTCTCTTATTGAAAATTATCATTAAAAATCATCAGCTATTGGATATTTTTAACACTCACAATCTTGTGAGATTTTGAGTTACCTATTTTTTTTAGTTTCATAAAAAATAATTTTAAAACACGTATTTCTATCATTTCCTTTTTTATAACCCTTATCAAAAGTTTCCTTAAGTTCATCAAAACGATTTTAAACATTGATTTCTTCATTGACATGATTTTTTGGTCTCATTCCTAAATTTTATTGTTGAGTACCCGTAAAATCACCACCACGGGTTGATTTAGGATAGGATATGTTCTTCTCAAAAAGATATACCACTTGGAAATAGACAAAATGATGAAAAACTCACCCATTGAGACCATAGAGTAGCCCAATTCACATAGAGAAGGCCCCTGAAGAGTGTCAAAGCAACAAGAATAGAAGTCACATGAAATAGAGCAAACCAGATTAGAAGAATGAGAGGGTATGGAAACAACATTTGGACTAGGCACCATACAACATTATACGAGGCAATGCTAGATGATCTGCAATGCCAAGGTGGGGAGTTAGTTGATAAATGATGTAGAAGCTGGGGAGGGGTGGTTATAGGGGGTTGGGCCTACGTGTCATGTATAGGGAATTTTATGCCTATGGGACTTTAGGTTATGTTTTCCAATTCATGTCTGGCCATGTTCCTTGGTCCTATGGGTCATGTACGAGTTCCCCTTCAACACTTAAAAGGAGGACAATCCATAATAAAATTAAAAGAATACCTTCAGGACATTTGATCCGTTCGATTTCCCAATGTATATATCACCTTTTGTAGGGAATATTATAACTTTAATTTTCATGTTTTTATCATAAATATTAATTTATATAAAACCATTTATTTTTAAAGTGGATGAAAATTTATTCTTAAGAAAACCATAATGTTTTTTAGGGGAATTTACAACTTTATTTGATGGTTTCTCATATTAAAAACCTTTATAAATATATATTTTGATGTCAAACTAAATTTTATTCGAATATCTATCACCTTTAAACCAATTCATCTCAATATAATTAATCACACTTTAATTTAAAATAAAATTAACATTATTGACATCGTGAATCATGTTACATTCAATAATAATGAAATTTATATCACAAATTGTTCTCAAATATCCACCATATTTTTATATGACCATTATGATATTAGTTTTGCAAATAAAATTATTTATTTTCCCAATATCTTTAATTTATTTTATTTTCATTATGATAAAACATAATTTTTTTTATTTAAAAAACATATATTATTTTCCAAATTTATATAATTAAAATTATCACATCCTTTTTCTCAAAATGGATCATTAGGTTTATTTGATAATTTTTTGAAATCTAGAAGTTGTTCATGCAGTTAGTTATTTTATTATTTTCTAATTTATAAATCAAAATATAACACTTTATTCACTGAATGAGTAATTTCCATTTTTTATGAATATGAGTTTCCGATGAATTCAATCATTTTCCTTTTACTTCAAACATATACCACCTTTTACACTTCATTGTTGATCTTTTGAGTTGATCATAATCTTTTTCACCATTATTGTTCTCTAAGTGATTTTCAGTATAATTTCAAATGAGTTGGAATTTAAAAAATTTAAAAGTAATAAAAACTTTATAGTGAGCTTTATCTATTTTTTATAAAATAGATAAAAATGAAATAAATTATTTGAAATTCTTTTAATCAACATCAACCTGAAAATATTATTATCTAGGAGTCTTGGATTCATTTATGTTCAATCTTTTAGAGGATTTAAATTCAATTTACTTTAAAATTTTACTTTTCATTATCATGGGGGGAAATACTATCATCTCTTATACTAAAAATATATCATATAGATTTTCAATTGTAAAATCATCCACATACTAATCCTCAAGGGTATAAATTTTGGTATAAAATTTATTTAAGGTAATATTCTATAGGATTGAATTAAGGTAACAATTTTTTTACACATAAGATATTCAATCCACTTATTCATCATCAACCATTTAAATATATATATATATATATATAAATTGAGTATTAATTTTTTTGAAGTTGTGACACTCAATCCTTCTCATCTCCTTTATGAATTTCATAAATTTTATTCTATATAGAATTCACGATTTGGAAACCAATTACTCTTATTAATTATTTCTTAGAGATAGATAAGTGTAAAATATATAGAGCACTCATATTATCATACATATTTAAATAATATATTAAAACATTTCTTTCTCTATATAGGATACAAAATTCTCAATTGTTTCTAGAAAATCCATTCTATGTTTCAGTCCATTGATTAAAGAAACCATTTTAGGGATCCTTCATATATAATTTTTGTCCCGTGGATTAACACAGTAGTTAGCATGGATTTTCTTAGTAGGATCCTTATAAAAACTCATTATGACTTGGGTTTTATCAGATATTTATATTATATGGGTTTTTAAAATAATTTAATAAATATAATATGAAAATAAATTCTAACATAAAAAACTAAGAAATTAATATAAAATAAGATGAAGAAAGGATAAAACAAAGGATAGTAATAATGATTCTCCCCTTAAGAATATACGAATGAATGATATCAGTTCTTATTAGATTCTTACTTCAATCGCACACAATGTGTACTTCCCAATATATAATCACACCAGCATAAAATGACGCATTCATTCATAATTTTTATAATAATTTTCAATTCACATGAATAATGTCACAAAAAAACAAAGAAATCATATATTCTATCAGTAAGAAAAGGAAAGACTCCTTAACAGAGATTATCCCCCACTCAACTTTCTAGTTTGTGACCAGACACATTCATAACCATCATTATTACCATAAATATGATAGACGGATGAAATGAATGATAAACAATTAAGTATGAGTGAAGTATTTCCAAGGTTGATTAGATATTATCACCTACCCAACTACCATAAAAAATCTACATTTATAGTGTGAAAATTTAAAATTAAAATTAAAAAATTTAATAAAAAATCCATGAAATCCTCCTTTTGGTGAGCTTAATTATCCCCCATAAAAAATAGAGGAATGAGATTTAAAAATATACAATAAAATACTAATAGAAAAAATGAATTTTATAAATATAATTGATTTATATTATAGTCCAGTGTCAAATGTTTTTATATAGAAATTTGTATAATATTATATGATCACACCTGTAATCCTTCTCAATAGTACTCCCTCTATTGTTTCGTAAACACAACCACTCCATGAGCCTAGGTTAATTATTTGGGTTAGAGGAGATACACTTGAGTAACATTATAATCAATTACATAATTTAACCATACATAATTAATAAAGATATTATTTACGGTACATGTGGTATGCATGAATTCAATACGTTTACCAGATTTCTCCCACAACCATTTTTGTTAATGTTAGTCGTTATATAAGGCTTACAAGTGATTATTGATTATTATATTAACGTTTTTATTAATATATATTAGTTCATGGGTTCATATAACTATTACATAAGATATATTATATTATGTATTACTTTAATTGTTTGAATCGTAGAAGTAACTCATTTAGTTATAGCCAGTGAAATGGATCATACATGATAACATCCCACACTATAAGAGATGTTTTACTATATAGAAATTTTACCTAGACCCTTAATATAGAACATAATGATTTTAGGTTATATGATGACTTCATATTGATAGGTTTAATTTATCGGAATCATGTAGCTGATGTCATAGAAGATGAATAATTTTATCTTTGGAAAATCAATGTAATTATAAAAAAATACAAACTTCCTTGAGGATGTCATTGGAAGCGTGTCTAACACCTCAAGATTTGATTGAGTTTTTTTTAATTTCATTTATGTACTATGTTGTATGATATAGAATAATGGTTTTATAATATATTAGACAATTGATTAACTTGCAGTATACACATCACTATTCTTGGCTTTTGTTACAAACAAGTACGAGTTATTTTGATTGATTTAATTTCACGAAGACCAAGTTTATGTGAAAAAATATATATTATTATACCTTATAATCTAAAAATTATAATTAAATGTATGTATTTTATTAATTAATTATTAAAATATTCTTTAATAATGTATATATCATAAATTCTATGATGAACAATTATTTATAAATTATTATAAACCCCATTCTAAATGAAAGGAAATGTTTTTTATGGAAAACTATTTAAAATGAAAATAGGTGGGTCCATAAAATAAGAAAAACACTCAGTATTTATTTTATTAATGATATTATCAATATATATAATTCTATATAACAATCAAATTATTCTTATATTTTTTGAGACATGACATAAGAATAAATTCATTTTTCTTGATAAAAGATGTATTTTTTTAAAAAAAAATTCATTTTTGACACCTTTTGATGGAACAATCATTAAAAATATTGTTTTGAAACTTTTTTATTATATTTATAAAAATAAAATTATTCTTTAAATTTGGAGTATCAAAATTTACATTGCATGAATATTTGGTAATTTTTTATACGTTTCATGTTTTGATGAAAAAAATTGAATTTTAATTGGGAACTACATCCTTTTTAAATTGATTTATATTAATAAATTATATATTTGAATAGTTATAAATTAAAAATAGATTTTATATTTATTATAAACTATTATTTGGCTCATTTAAATTAATTTCACATTGAATTTATTTAGGAAAACAATTCAATATTTTGAAAGTTTTAACTTCTAAAGATTATGTTCTCATCCCAAAGACATGAATAGTTTCAAATTAATAAATCAAAAATCTGTATTTAAAATTTTGAAAAATTTATTCCGTATTTGGAAATAGTTATCCCAAATTCCTTAAATAAATTTAATTTATTTTTTGGATATATGAATAGTAACATCAATAATTTATATTAATATAGTAAAAATGCTAACCAGATAATTATTTGTAAAAAGAATAGGATAACATTTTTCTAACACATTTTATAAAAACATTTGATGAGTTTTTTAAAACTAAATAATCCAAGTGTTGAAATTTTATTCATTTGAATCCATTTTGATGGAATTAGGACATTTAATATATTTTACTTAATGAAATGTTAAATATGTCTTTCTCAAATTTTAAAAAAATTATAATTTTTAATATATAGTTATATAAAAGATAAAGTATAGAATAAATACTCCCCAAAACCTCTAATTTTTATCTTTTTCTTTTTAATTTATTTTTATTTTTTAGAAAATAAATAATTACCTTAGAAGATTATGCAACGATGAATATGAAATTATTTAATTGATGAAAAATAAATAAAATTATATTACCTAAAATGATAGTTGCAATTAAAATACCAAAAAACATGGAAAGTATTATTTTATAACTATATATTAAACACAATCATCCATGTGACAAATTATTGACCATTTGGTTCCACATGGAAAATATTATGACACTAATAATTATTTAACTAATGTAATGTTAGAGTTATCACATTCATGTTTTCATAAATATAATATCGTAATGTAGGATTTTAAAAACTTTATATTCAAATATGAGCATTCATATTAAATATGGGGGACTTATATTTATCATATTATTTTATTATATATTTTTTTCATCAAAAAATTATATTAAATAATTACACAATATTGATGTAGTAATTTTTAATGGATATTTCAAATAAATGTTACTAACAATATTTAAATAAAAACAATTTGGGATAATAAACATATACAATTTATATTCTAGATTACCATGAACGTACGCCTACGGGCCATGTAGGGGTTCCACCTCACCCTTTGAAAAGTGGATTATCAAAAATCAATAAAAAATGAATGCCTTCAGGCCATTGGAGAAATGAATTGAATTGTGTCAAAATTGACACTATTGATTGTTTATCGAAATTGTGTTTTATTAAATTATTCAAAAAATTATAAAACATTTATTAAAAATCAAAATATTTATTATATTGTCTAAAATATTATAATTTTTTTTATATTTTTTAATTGACATAATATAATTAACAATTACACTCTTTCAGTATTGGACAATTTGTTAGCATAGATAAAATTAATGTAGAATGAAAAAGTGTTAATTAATATGATAATATTTAAATAGATTGGAAAAAATATATATATATTATTGTTTGTGTTGTGTACAAACTTATATCGCATAATATTAAAAAATATGATTTTTTTTATTTTTGGATGTATTTCGATTTTATTATAAATTAATATTTTAAGAGATTATAAAAGTCCCCCTCAACTAAATTATAAAAGGGAACTTCCTCCCCCAATAATTCTCTTCACTTTTATCCTTCAATCTTGATGATCTCATGCCCATTATCCTTCCCCAAATTCCAATACACATTCTATAGGTTTTTTTCTTATCAATATACTAAATCTAGTGTCTTTAATAAGAGATTTAGTGGGAGGTCACCGAAAAAGATATAATCTATTTTACCAACTCTCTCAAGAAAAGTTATTCTAATACTCGACTTTCCTATGATTCTTCCATTACATTGTAATAATTTTGAGAAAAAAAATTTTATGTTATTTTATTGTAATTATGAAACACCCAAATTCTATATTTTTACTCTCATATGAAAATGAAAATGCCACATGTGTGTGTGTATGGCCTACAGTCTCTATGTCGTGGTGTGACATGTTTTACACCACCACTTTTCTTGGATAGTTTTAATGATGTAAATAACAACTATATAAAATTATTATGATGTGATATTATTTTTTTTTAAAATATATACCATCCACTCCCATAATATTTCACAATTATGGGAAGGATATCATCACTCGTGCATACGTACGACCTACCGTCTCCACAATGCGATATGATTCATTCAACATGATCTTAATTAAATAAGGATCATATAAATGTATAGAATGAATAAATATGATATATATTATATTAATATAATTCATTAAATTATATAACTAGAACCAGAACATAGATGAAAAAACATGCATATGAAAATGATGTAGTTAATATCCGAATGACGATTAATAATAAAATGTTACAAAATAAGTGATTAGATGAATATATTAAATATTAGGGTTTTATAATAAGCTAATGAAATTATTTAATCCATTATATAGGAGTTTTATATATATACCAAGGTAACTAAACTTATTTTAAAGGATTTCTTCGTCTCACATTTATTTTTGTGAGATAAATGGAATATACACTACTTGTTTATTCTATGTACCGAATATACTTACCACAGTTGTCTTTTATGAGTCATTACAATATGAGTATGTAATTTTCATATTTTTTATTCCTTCATACAACATAAAAATATATTTATTATAATTTGAATTCTATTTATTTAACTATCTCTTCAAATATTTATATATTTTTTGTTTTGAGTCTCTATTGGGGATTATTTTTCATCCATGTCAATATTTTCAAATAACGTTTTTGTAAAATGATATAATATTGTTCTATGGATATATAATGTTATTTTTACCAATTTTTTTACATTTTACCACACATATTAAATGGAATATTTATTTAATTTTCCAAATGGTTTACTTTTTACATTTCTTGAAATTGTATTGGAAGAATGCTTTAATTTAAGATATATAACACTAACATAAATGTAGACATTCATAATGCTATATTTTATTGAAGCTTTCCATACAATATTACAAATTAATTTTCAATTAAATTATTTTCTTTTAAAATTATATGATCTTCTAAGATATAAAAAAAATTTCAAACAAGAATCAAAATTTTCTTCATGTATTAATTTTAATTGTTCTGTCTAAATTACCTTCCATCTAATATTAAATTTTTTTGATGTCATATATGATCTTATGGGGAAATCTTTTAATGCATTTTATCCCAATTATTCCAATAAAAAGATTATTATTATGACTGAATTATGTTCATGAAGTATGCTTTTTTTCATCAATTATGTTATGTTGGAATAATGTTCAATAAACCTATTCATTTCAATAGGCTAAGATGAATGCATTTTTTTCTTGTGCAAAAAATATTTATGGCTTTCATTATGAGATGGGTGGGACCTAAATCTCCCACTATTTCATTGGGTAAGGATTTATTTCTCATGGGATAGATATAAGTAAAATGACTAATGATATGTATTTAGTAATAAATGTATAGAATGAGAAATGATCTAGGTTCAACAATACATGTCTAAAATGGAATGTATGCCTCTTATAGTAATACATGTCTTAGAATGTGGAGTAAAAACGGTTCAGTAAATGAATCATTTCACTATGAAGGTATGGAAAATGAGATAGGGAAAATATCGAGATGTTTTTCTATTATTATGTGTTTCCATAATTCAATGTTTAATACATTTGCTATTTTATCATGACTAACGTTCCTTTTTGTTTTATGCCTCATAAACATAGAATATTTATTCCATGAGTCATGGTTTTGATATATCATATAAATGAATGGATTTTAAAATGTTAGGTTTAGGTTTTTACATTATAATGTTTGTTTTTTTGTTTGATATTTTCCTTGATTAGCTTTACTGAGCATCCATGGTCACACATTTCATATGATTTATTTTCCCCGTGATTTAAAGAATAGTATAAGGTAAGAATATTAAAGGGGAAGATTATTATGTGAGATGTTAAATAACTCTCACTAAATAAAAATAATATGTTCCAATTTTTTAAAAGAACTAAACAAATACGGTCTTTGAGTATGTGTTTGTGTAATGCGTGAAGGATTAGATAAAAATAATTTAATTCTTATATAGGTAAAAAATGATTTATTATAGTGTATATCATAGTGATGGTTTAGTAAACCATTGGATACAAGTCGAAGAAAACATTAGTGAAACACCTAGATATATTTCTAATGATATGTCTAGGTATTTCCTAAGTATAATTCTAATTATAGGTTACAATAATATAATTTTTCGTATGGATCATGAATAAAATATGAATAAAAAAATATATTATAGATTGAAATATTATAATAAATTTCCCTTATTTATGTGTTTTTCATCGATGATAAATATTTTTTACACTTTTTATTATGATCTCGGTCATTAAGATAAAATTTATATTACATAGTTTATATGAAATGTTTCTAATGTGGAAACCATGGGCATTATACGTCCAAGGTGGAAATCTCAAGAAGATCAATTGGAAGGTTGTATGAGTATTTTTTAAACAATTGAGGATAAAGAGACTAAAAAATAAATGTGAAAGTTATTGGATGATCTAACAATATTGGTTTCCTTAAAAATTACAAGAATGATTATATTTAGGTTGAAGATGAGAAATGATAAATCAAAATTTTATTTTATTGGAATGAATAAAATAATGAATCTTGAGTAATGGGTTAAAAATAAAGTTGGATGTTTTAAGTGTATATGTTTTGGAATTAAATGATAATGTATAATTATTTTTAATATAAGCTAATTAACGATTTAAAAACTAATTTTAATGGTGATGAATAAATATAAAAGTTATTTAATGGAATGGTAATATTTTAATCATGGGAGGGTAACCCTTAATGTGTTTAGGATGTGAAAAAGTTGGGTTTATCCTGGATAAAGATATGTTGGATATGATTAATGGATGATACCAATTATGGATTTTCTAACATGTTTGTTACGGTATCATGGATGATGTTCATTAATTTTTTGACATAAGGAATATATCAAATAAAATTAAGAATAAGGAAAAATGGATGTTTTCAATAAAATTTTATGGTAATTCATGTCATTATAATGTTTCTAGAGAATACATGATGAAGGCATTCATGTGTTTGGAATATGACCAATAAGTGTTACTTTATGACATATGGGGTATAAATGATAATAATATTTATTGTAACTCTTTATTAATATTTAGACTTTTAGATTTTCTAAGGATTGTATGGTTATTCATTTAAATAATATTTATGTCTTCATTAAAATTATGTTTGTGAGATTTAATTATTATCTCACGGTAGGTGCATTTTTTCATATTTGATAACTTATGCTAAATATTTTGTTGTAAATCCTGATAGTCTAAATTATCAATCTATGTATGGTAGTCATGACCTGTTAGTATCTCAGGAATTACAAGTTCATATTAATTTCATTGAATAAGAGATGATGTAGAAATTGATCAAGGAATAAAAATGGTGATATTATGCTGAAATAAATTATGTATTCCTTCACATAATTTTTTTAAAATTTTAAAAAAATACTTTGATATAAAAAGTTTTCCCCGTTATCATCATTTTGATGCAATCAATGAAACCATTCCTTCTTATTTAGTATTTGGGTTTTTTATTGTTATCTTTCATTGGATCTCCCAATTTCTTTTGATTAGTGATCTTTATCAATCTCTTTTATTATATACTGTTTTCCAATGTCCCCAAATCTTGACCTATGTTCCCCAATATAGAAACCAATTTGTGAGTTACATTGCATAAAAATTTTGTTTTAAACATTAATTTATAAAATTAATTTTTATTATGTCTTTTAATGATGTGGGTTTATATAAAATTAAATTTCATGTATTAATCCTCTTATAACCTAGAGGAAGATTGACAGAGAAATTCATTTTAAGGGTGGTAGAATATAACACCATGAGATCATAATGATATATATATATATATATATATAATTTCTTTGACATTTTCTAATGTATACTACACTAATATAATATTATGTGTATATGTAACACCATCTTATCTTATTGTATATGAAGAACTATGTTTTGCAAGTGTTATAAACAAGTTTGTGTTATTTGGATAGATATTATTACATTTAAGACGGAGTTTAACTGATAAAAATTTATTATAAATTATAAACTACAAATTATTGTTCTAGGTATTAAAAGTTTTAATTTAATTATGAAAATATTTTATACACATGTATATAAAATTAATGTGTTTGTGAAAAAATTAATTATAAATAAAAAAACACTTTTTAAATAAACAAAAATGTTTTTTGAAAACTATTTAAAAGAAAATTAGTGAGATTATATAATAAACAAATCACTCTAAATTGATTATATTAGTGAAATATAAATGAAAAATATTCAATCTAATGTTCAAAATCAATATTATAAGTTTTCTAGACATGGTATAAGAACATATTCAAATTTTTAGAATAAAGATATATTTTTAAAAAATGAATGTTTATTGATTTACAATAAAGAACACATTTTAAATATTGTATTAAAACAATTTTATATTATATTTGACAATTTATACATCTTAATCTAAAGCATAGTGTCAAAATTCACATTGGTTGAATTTTTTGTATTTTTCTGATATGTTTCATGTTTTGATGAATAGTAAAAAAATTATTCATTTCAATTGAAAATTACATCTTCATAAAATTTTTTGTAGTGTTAAATGATATATTCTATTTGATTTAAATAATAAATAGATAATATTTTTATCGGTTATTAAAATTTTCTCTTTAGCATTAATCTTACATTGAATTTAGATATAAAAACATTTCATTCCATTGCTTCTTTTAACATTTAAAACTCGTTTCTTCATTCCAAAAAGTAGTTTTTAGTTAATTACTGAATCATCTATATTGAAATTTTTAAAACATTTTTTCTATATTTTGAATCTTTGGGACCAAATTTTGTAAATATATCTGCTTTATTTCTGGGAAATATGAATATTAACATCAGATATATTTCTTAATATAGTAAAAAGGCAAATCAAGTAATTGAGAGTAGAAATAATATTATAAAATTTCCATAACACTTGTCTAAATATAATTGGATGAATTTTAATCAACCTAAATCATCCTTGGGTTGAAATGGAATTCTTTCTAATCTAATTGGATTAGATTAATACATTTAATATATTGTATTTAATGAAATGTTAAATATATCTTACTCAAATTTTAATAAATATTTTATTTTTAATATAAGGTTATACTGAATATAAACTCAACTATAAATTATCGTATGAAATAAAAAATATTTTCCATTATCAGTTTAATATATTTTTAATTTTTAGAAAATAAATAACTACTATAAAGGCATATGCAATGATGAGGTAAAAATTATTTATATAATGAAAAATTAATAAAATAGTTTTTGTTAAAATTAAAATAATTGTTAAAAGTGGATAATGTGGAAAATATTATATTTCAACTATATATCGATCATTATCATCCTTGTGTATAAATATTTACCATTTTGAGCCACATGGATGTGATTGTGATACTTATAATATTTTATCAAATGTAATGTTAATGTTTTCACATTCATGTTATAATAAATATTTTTTTAATATAAATTTTTACTAAAATTAAATTTTACTATAAGTATTATTACGAAATATAGTGTATTTATCTTTATTATAGTATTTTATTTTTAATTTTTAGTTTACAATTATGTATATTAAATAATTATATAAAACAGATGTAGTAATTGTTGTATTAAAGGAAATATCAGTAAAATTTTATTAATAATATTTAAAAACATAATTTAGGATATAAAATATATTAAATTAATTTTATTGATGACCTAGAACTCTTAGTAATATAAAATAATATTTTTCAAATTTAACTTGTTATATAATTTTTATAAAAAATAATTTGTTTTTGTGGTGTCAAAATTGACACTATTGATTGATTATCAAAATAATGTTTTATGAAATAATATAAAAATAATGATTTATTTAAAATCATAAAATAATTATTATAAGGACTATAATAGTATTTATTATTCATTTATGGATTAATTTAAATCAAATAAATAAAAATTACACTCTTTTTTAATTGAAATGTTTGTTACTCTAGTGAAAATTAAAATAGAATAACTAAGGGTTAATTAAAATGATAATGTATAAATTGATATAAAAACATGACTAAAATTTATTAGTGGATTATTTTATGACCATATCAAATATCATACTCTAAAATATAACATTTTTAATGTTTTTTAATGTTTTTTGATTTTATGATAAAATAATATTTCTTGAGATTCCAAAAGTGACCCTCATCTCAATTATAAAAGTGAACCTCCTCACAAATTTATTCACATAACATTGAGCCAAAAATATCTTCCATAACATACCTAATTATCTTATTAACATTCGAATCCATGTTCTATAGTTTCTTGGATTCTCAAAAAACAAACTCTAGTGTCTCTTAGAAGATATCTAGATGGAGCTCACCAAAGAAGAGGTAATCACCTTTACCAACACTTTCAAGATCATTTATTATTATACATCCTCTTAAAATGATTCTCCCATTATAAATTAGTGACTACATTATCAATTCTATGATGAGATGAAATTATAATTATGGAAGAAACATACTCTACCTTTTATCTATTATTTGAAAAATTAAATCACCATGTGTGCGTATGTATAACCTATGGTCTCTACGTTTAGGTGTAAACAATTTTTGGCCACTACTTTACATGTATTGGTATAATTATGGGAATGGAAACATTAAATTATTGTCTTGATATGATATTAGTTTTTAAAAAAATATATATCATCCACTTCCATATCATTCCACAATTAAGGGAATGATATCATCACTCATGTGTATGTACGACCTACCGTCTTTACGATGTGATGTGATTTATTCTACATGATCTAATTTAAAGCATGATTATATTAGTGTATAGAATGAATAAATATGATATATATTCTATTAATATAATTCTGGAAAATATTTAACTAAAAATATGTAGAATAACCAGAACATATATGATAAAACATGCATATTAAAATGAAATATTTAATACCTAAAAGATGAGTAATAAAGATATTTTACTGAAAAAAGTGATAAGATGATAATATTTAATATCATGGTTTGGGATAAAGTTAATGAAAATTTTTAAACCATTATACATGAGTTTATCATACATACCAAGGAAACCGAACCTATAGTAATGGATTATTTTTTTCACACCTTTATTTCTATGAGACACACATCGTATACACTACCAGTTTCTTCCATGTGGTGAATATATTGAACATGAATGTATTCTATGAGTTTTATCTAGAAGAGTACGTTATTATCAAAATATTATTTATTTTATAGGGCGTAAGATTATATTGATTATAATGTGAAGGGAATTTATTTTAAATTCTCTATAATATTAAGAAATGATTCATTTTGAGTCTCTATTGTGGAATATCTATCATCAATGTCCATGTTTTCCATTTTTTCATAAAATATGTTAATATTGTCCTTGGGATATTTAAAGTCATTTTTCCCATTTCTGGTTTACTTTTTACTACATGTATTGAATATAATATTTCATTCTTCTTCAACAGAGTTACTTTTTGAATTTTATAGAAAAATTATATGTATAATGTATTCTTTTATATTATATGACATTAAAAAAAATTATTTTTTATATTTATTTTTTTCCTTCGAGAATATGTTACAATATTTCAAGGTCATATCCAATGAAATTATTTTATTTTAAAATTTAGTGACTACGTAATAAAAAAGACTATTTTAAAGAAGAAATGATTTTTTAACTATCCAATCAAAAATATCTTCTATATAATGTTAAATAATTTTAGGTTATATAATAATTACTAGGGAAATTAATTTTATAGAATATAATCCCTATTATTCCAATGATTTGATAATGTTTGTGATGGAAAGATATTTATGATGTCCATTATTTTCATTTATTTTGTAATGATAGAATAATGTTTATGTAATCCATTTGATTCCATGGGAAACGATGAATGATTTATGTTATTTTGGAACATATATATATGATTTTAATTATGTGATTTGTGAGACACATATCTCACTTTAATGCACTGGGTAAATATTTATATGTCATTATATAGACAATATTGGAATGGGAAATGTTCTCGATTCAGTAATACTTGGCCGCAACATGAAATGATCCCAGTTTTGAAACATATGGATGAAATGGCAAATAAACCAAGTTCAGTAACAAATGGATTTAACTAGAAGTTAACATAGTTCTATAAAGTATTTTTTCCACTATGATGGTATTGGAATTGAGACTTGGATAATATGTAAGTTATTTTCTATGCTTATGTGTTTTCCACATTTCCATGATTTTTGCAAATGTTATTTTCTCAAGGATCATGTTCCTTTTTGGTTTATTCTTTTTAAAGATCCATGAATTTTTCAATGAATGTAGTTTTTGATATATGTTACACATGGTGTGATTTATAAAAGTTATCCTCAAGTTTTTTCATTATTATATTCATGTTTTATTTAATAATTTTAATTTTTAACCTTATTAAGAATATGTGGTCACCTTTTTCATATGATTTATTTTCCCTAGGATGTAAACAATGATTTTATGTAAGGAAAATATAGGGGATTATATTTATGGGTTATTTTGAAGAACTCTTACTATATTTTAAGAATGTGTTACGTGTTTCCAAAGGAAACTAACAAATATAGTCATTGGGAATGCGTTTGTGTAATTTATAAAAGATTCTGGAAAAATAATGGAATTCTTATTTTCGTCAAGATTGAGTCTTTAGAGTGTGTATTACCCTTGATATTATTTGTAGACATCTATTTTATAATGTTAATTATTTTAGTTCTGTTTCATTATGTCCATGTAATTATAACATAGCATAGTGAATTTTTATTTCCTAAAAAATATATAATTCTTTTTCTTTTATATCCCATTTTATATGCTATCGTAGTTTATTACACATTTATTTATTCATAATATGTAATTTATTCACATTCAATTATATGAATATCATTTTTTTAATTTGACATAATTTTTTTGGCATGTTCAGAGTATGATTCTTAGACGATGAAATTTTATTTATTCTTTTACTCATATATAGCGGTTATCTGTGAAATGTTTTTAGTATAGTAGATATTCTTTAGATTATTTCTCTTATGTAGTTAATATATTTAATGGTGAATTAAATTTAAATTCTATATCCATTAGGATTAAACCTAAAAAATATCTTCTCCGTGTTAGTTACACATATGTGTATCCCCTATGTCATAATATATGACATGCAATTATTCTATTCATTATCTAATTTGTTTTAATATTTAAAAGATTTTATTCACCCTTAGCGACCCGCATAACATCAAATACAAAACCATCGATGTATATTTTTATCAATTGAATAAAAAAGTCATTAAAACATTAAAAAACTTATTTTAATAGTTTTCTTAATTTAATTCCAAATTTACTAAATCAAGAAAAGATTATGAATTTATGGAAGGATAATTGATAATATGGGAGAATAATATACATGAAAATAAAATCCTCCTTTTTATTTATTATTTTATCACATCCCCATAGTAATTTCATTTCAAACATATAAAATATAAAATATCCAAAAAATCATATTATTTCTACGTTTTGAAAAACTCAAGTTAAGAAAGAAAAAAAATCATCCATAATTGAACATTACAAGGACATATATATAAGTTATGCCATCATACCCACTTCATATAACTCATTAATTTAACCTATAAATATTACCCATTCCGTGTATAACATACATCTAATGTAATATTACTTCATCACTGAGGTAACACTTGATCTGGAGTTATACTCATTCCGTCAGTTGATGTGTTCTATTATTGGTTTTCCCGGATCCAATGTTCTATACTAGCATAAGTTGGTTCACTACAATGTATTAATTAATATAAGTTGTCATAAGTTTTAATCCATCTTTTATTTTTGATTTTGAATTCTCAAAAGTAGAAAAAAAGATTCATAATCATTAAATATGAATATATATTAATTTTTTTTCAAGATTACCATAATAGATGTAACCCACTCATATCCACAAAAAAACACAACCCTTAATTAACACCCCCCTATTTCATGGTGAGTTACCATTGTTCCATTTAAAAAATTGAATTTTTTATTAATGGGTCAATATATTTTTTGAGGATTTGGTGATGACACGTGATGGATTATTTTGGATTCATGTGAAGGAATTTGATTTAATCAATGTTAAAAAATATTATTGAGTTTCTTCTATATTATATAAAAAAGTAATTATTTGGATATATCTTGCCAAACACGAGTGGTGTATCTAAAGAAAATGTGGAAAAGTCTTTTGTGAAAACTGAATAGGTGATATATAAGGGAAATAATTTCAATTTTAGGTGGATAAGATAGAACTATAAACAAAATATTTTATAACTGTTGAAGTATTTGAGAATTCTTTGATGTGTAAAAAAGTGTAGTTATGAATGTTTTAGTGTAATATAGAATTATATAGATTCATGTATGTATTTTGAGCACATAGTTGAATCCATGTAGCCAGATCTATAATATAAAAAATTACATAAGTAAATATGATACAAAATATAATTATTTTTCCAAATGTCCCACATAGTTGGACCTATGACATATCAAATTTGAGCCATGTACCTAATATCTGTATATCCAAATTACCACATTTTTTCGTTATGATGTATCTTATGTGATCTATATAGATTATCTCTACGATGTATCTTCTTTCATGATGACATGTAAATATTTTTTATTATCAATTAAGTGATATTTGAGGAAATTATTAATATTATAGAAATTACTATATCATCTAGAATAATAATTCTTGAGTCTTCTGGGGATTTAAATGAATGTATGTATAATAAATCTAATTTGAATAAATAAGAGATAAACTACTAATATTTTTTAGAATTTAAATGATATGATAATTATATAGAAGAACATATGATTTCCATAATTAAAATATGTAAATATTTAATGTGATATTTTTGATAAAAATATTAATGATGAATTTGTAAATATAAATATGAGGTGTATGTAATGAATAAAGTTTGTTAAAAATTGAGATCTCTTTTACACATATAATTATCATATTTGAGACCGATAAATCTAATATCAATGAGAAGAAAATGTGATATGAAACCAAGAAGTATATATATGTTTTCATGGATGTTTATGAGAATATTGACGAAAATATATCTGGAGGATATTTTATGACTAGGAAAACACTTCTAGGCAACTATTACAGTTCTTGAATTTGAACAGGGGTATACCTTGTGATCTAGTTTTTTCATAGAGGATGATTTTTATAAAGGATTTTCCCAAGATATAATAAGAAAAAAATTGTATATACAGTTAGTGTATAATAATTTAATGAGAAGAGGAAGACACCACTGTGACTATGTAATTGAATAAGACATTATGGGACTCCTTGTTGATCTCTTATGCAGGTGGGAAATTCAAATCTATAGGGGGGATCTAGAGTGGTAGTAATGGGGTTGTGAATATTGATTGGAATGGGACATTAATTATATATAACCCCATTCATATAGTAATTAATATGTAATTAATGGAAATAATTTATTATAGGGTAGAGTAAGATTTTATGTTAAAAATTATGAATATTGTGTATTGATTTCATTAATTTTTTTTACTGAACATTAGGTTTGGATTTAAGAAATATTCATGAGTGGATGAATAACATTAACCAATTCAAGAGGTTGAATTTAAAAGGATAATAATTCCTTAAATAAGACCACTAATTACAACCTCATCTTTGTGGTACATCATTATTAGAGAGCATTATATTGTATCAATGGGAAGACCCCCAATAAAGAACCATGAAGAATTATGAGCCATTAAGAATATTAAAACAGTCAATTGTGGAGGTGTTTCCCTATTTTAGGGGAATTATTATTACTATTTCATGAATAAGATTCTACCCTACCACCTATATCTTTGACTAGAAGTTAAATTTGTTTCAATATTTTGGTTTACATCTATTCACAATGAGGCTATTGTGAAAAAATTATGATAATAGATATATGGAGTGAGATTTAAAGGATAAAAATTAAGTAATAATGTGATTATCCTAAATGGTATAAAAATGGTCAGGGGTCTCTAGGATACTATGTAAATCTAGTAAAAACTGATAAGTAGCTATTGATGTAATTCTAAATTAATTGATTCAAAACTGTAAGTTTAGATATTCCATTTTAATGGAACATGAATGCATGATCATAAAAATATCGATGACTATTTCACTATATTGAATATGGTAGTTGAATAAATTGGGGATCTGGTTAGAATCTATATGACTATATGATTTGTTAAAATTTGATGAGAAATTTTATAATTTTTTTTGATTAATTAATATAATATCTGAAAGAAATAACACACTTGTCAACTGATTGACTATGAATCACAATCGTATCTTATAAAAGGATAAAGGGACCAGCTGATAAAAATAAGGGAAAAGAGGAAATGTATTTTGAAGCAATGATATAAAGAGTATATAAAAGAAGTGTCTGAATAAACTAATGAGTCCAATAATGATGATGATGTGGAATTCAATCAAAATTTTCTCATATATTAAAATATTTTTAAAATGGAAATTGATAGGGAAATAGTAAGTAACCATGAAAGTGTTATAACTATGGAAACTCATGTCATTATTCAATAAATTATCTATGTAAGAGAATTGAAGAATCATAATTAGTATCATATGATGAAATCCCTAGAAAAAATTGACAGTGTAAGAATATAAATAATATGTACTGAAACTAAAAAAACAATAATTTAATGAGAATGAAAATAAAATTTATCATCGTGTAGTTCTTTGGATGATGATGTGGGTTTATTTGATCATACAAAGAAAGTATATGATTCATCAAGTAGTTGTAACGATGGAGAAGATATGAGAGATCTTAGGTCGGACATAAAATTAAAATTAGAATTATTATTTGGTAAGAAAAAATACCTCAAATAGGAAAATAAGAATCTTGAGGAAGAAAATAATGTGGGATATACTGAGAAGGAAAATCTAAACAAAAACAAAGAACCCTATGATGAAGAGATCAAGTAGTAAAGTCTTAAAGAAGCTGAATAGGAAAATATTATAATACATCACATGATGAAAATGGACTCAAAAAAAGAAAAAATTAACGAGACACAATACATTTTTATCATTGTACAATATGAGTTAAAAAAAATATAATGAATACTTAACTAAGGATTCTTATGTAAATAGATTATCATCTCAATCTAATGGGACAAATAGTTTATGTGAACAAGGATAATCTAAACTAATTCAATTTTAATATAGAAATGTTTTATTTAATAGTTCAGATTTGGAGAACAAAACTAAGTATATTCAGGTTATGAAAACTAAGAGGACATATTTTATATCAGTAGTATGGAATAATATTACAATTATTCCACAAACCCCTATGAAAATTAAATCTTCGTTTAAAATAAGACAATAAAAAATTATAGAAAAATATTGACCAAATATGCAAGAAAATTTATTAATGGATTTTTATTGTTTTGGTATTAAAGGTCCCAATGCCTATTCCCATTGGTTAAATATTTATTTATTACGATGCATGGAGGATCCAAGGGAGAGTTTTATTGAAAATCATAGGAAAAACTCTGAGAGAAAACAACTAATGAAAAATTCTACACCAAAAATATCTATATAAAAAATTCATATTCTAGAAATTTTTTATGGAAGATGTAGTTTAGAATGTCATAAAAATATTGTATGCAATACAATGAAGGAAGGAGGGGTTCTATATGATATGATAATATGGTTTTTTTATAAAACAGGATGTATGTCATGCTCTGTTTTTTAAATACTGTTAATTTTAATAAATTGTTCCTCATTGTTTAAAAAATTCTATTTATATTTAATGAACAATTGGATAAATATAAAGAAATTATTAAAGAAAGAAATAAAGAATGTTTCTTTGAAAGGTTAGGTTAATGTTTATGAGATGTTTTATACAACTATATATTTGAAGATTATGAAGTATGAAATAAAAAACATATTCTACACAATTAATATATTCTTCAATCGATGAATATAATAAAATATATGACTCTTAAAATGGAAATACATGTCTAAAAAATCATCCCATAATAATATTAGAAGATAAAAATATCCCAGGTTGATAATAAAAATATCATCCTAAATATTATTTAATAGAAAATCACAAGTCCCTCATTATTTTCTATTTTATATGTATTTTAAACTACTATACTAGTTATTAAATGAGAAACATCGAGTCATTAAAAAATGAGAATAATGAGGACATTATATTTACAAGAGTCTATTGACATACATTTAATATAGGAAGAAAATTTCATCTCTTAAAGTGAATCAACATTGATAAAAATATATTATATATTGAATTTTATAGACTTTGAGAATTATGGGCATATTTCAAACATGATGCTTGAGGTATGAGAATCATGATTAAACCAATTTTTATTATATAATAAAATAAACTTCTTATGTTGTAGTGTTGGTCATATAAATATTACAAAAATGAGGATTTAAATGAGATAAACATGAATATTGTTGATTTTTTTGAGATGTGTTCATATTTCATGTTTCTTTTATAATATTCTTTTTATTAAACCCCTATTTGAGAAATAATAAAATTTCACCATGATATCACATTGATGGTAGTGTGCAAACAATATAAATAACCTTTATTATATCTATCTAGTGTTATATATTGATTTTTACCACATATACTTAGATAAGAAAAATGATATTCTATAAGAGAACCACATGGTATTATCCTTCTCTTAAAAATGATGGAAGAGAATGTGAGTTCATTCCATATAATAAGATAATAAGAGAAGACCCTTACATTTAAATTTGCTAATATGGTGTGGAAATTTATAATCTATTTAAGAATATATGTTTTTTTATGGGGATTGTTATTACCAACAAATTCAAGGGTTGATGTTGTGGTGCCTATGAAAGTATTTAATTTGTTATCTATAGTTAAATATATGTTTTATGAAGTTATTAATTATGTTTTGAGGATTGTTATTGATTCCAGATAATGAATTTAATGTCATCTATTTAAGACTATAAGATGGAAGAGATTCATCCATGTTATATGAAAAAGTAACTATGAGGCTAGAACTTTTAAAACTCGTGTTGAGAAGATGAAGACTATATAGGAAGGTTATTTTTTATGATTAGTTAAATTATATTAAATAGAAATAGATACAATAATTGTTAATAAGATTAATTTTGTATTGATTGAATTTCATTTTATATCAGTATGTTTTATGGATAATATGTTAATATGTGTTCAGGTTTTAATAATGAAGATACTAATATTTGTGGATTTTTTAATTGTGATGATTGAAGATCTAGATTTATGTTATAAGAAATGTGTCAAATGTTATTAAGGATTACACAATGATATCCAAAAAATATAAATCACATCATGATATTGAGTTTGAAGTGGAATTTCTGTTTATATTACATATGGAAAAGGGTTTTTATGTAGTTTTTTTAACAAAAAATTGTTTTAGTATACCATCCAACTCTGGAGACCACATCCACTTGTTAGGTGGATATTCCAACACCTTACCAACCAGCATGGGTGGTCGAGTGTTTTAATGTTCATAGGAACACAATGGGAAGGAACATGGGAGTAGAGGAGAGAAACATTTTCGAGAGGCATAGAGGAAGAGACGTATGCCAGAATGAGGTGGTGCTAGGGTTTAATGTGAGAGGACCAGTTATTCAAATTTAATGACTAAGTGGAAAAAATTATTATAAAAGGAAACATGAAATTGAATAGAAAACTACTGTGGGACTCACAGTATGCATCACTTTTCATTATCTAAAAAAGATACACAATAACATTGGAAGTTTGACATGTTAAACTAGGGGATTTTATCTTATTCCACCATTGTTTTCTTCACTGAGGCTCATTGTAGGAATACTGCTCCCTGGGATCTTAAGGTAGTGTCATTTGAATATCAAAATAATGATTTTGAACACCATTTGAAGGTCCAAATGTTTTGAATGTGATAGAAACCACATGAAACATAATTTTAATATTCAAAGGATGATAAAACCGTAGATATATGGTGTGTAGAAAATATAGTTTTATGATTATGGTTATTCATGGTTTCATGATGTTGAGGAGGTGTGCTTGAAGTAAGTAAGTGCACACAAGATAGGACAATGTAGTGTTATATATAAACACCATGATGTGAGTTAATTTAAATTTATGAGCTTAATGTGAATGTCACAAGATCCATAATAAAAAAAGACTCAAAATTACTCTATTTTTACAAGGAGAAGAGTGTTTCTGAAACCTTTTTATGTGGTAAGAACATTCAATCTTTTCATATCACACTCTTTAAGTTTCAAAAATAATATTTTTTCTGAAAATACTATTAGGATATCGTGACACACGTGATCTCCATGGATTGAAAAAAGATAAACAAAAACTTATTCATGATCATACATGCATAATGGCATTGAAAATGACTATATACTCTTGACGAAAGAAAGATGAGATACCCTTTTGTAAGAGAAATTTATTTTAGTTTCCTGAAGATATATTAGATACATTATGGTTGAGAAAACAGTATCATGGATACTAAATGTCTTCACAAGAATAAATAGAATTCATGTGAAATAATTATAATAATCATTTGGGTTCTCAAAAATCACGTTACATGATCACATACATGACACATGTACAATTAATAATAAATAATGAAATGGAAACATTGTGGGAATAAAAGGCGTTCCTAAAGATGTAAAATTGTATGGTGTGTGTTTTGTTTCATGAAACAAGAACCATATAAATTAATTTTTGCATTCTTATTCACATATAAATAATTATGTGAGTATTCCATGAATATTTAAGTATATTTATGAATTTCTAAGAGTATTGAAGATGGAAAATAATTTGTCAGGAATTGGTGGTGTTTTTTTAGACTGAATAATATATTTAATTTTAATAAGTCATTAAAAATGAATTCATATTCGAGTTTTCTATATTTATTGAGCCTAAATATTCAATTGATGTAAGAATATTAATCTAATTATTATTTTACTGAGATTTCTAACCATCTATAAGTGATATGAATTTATTAAGAAAGATCTGAATCAGTTAATAAGTTCTTAAATTATATATAACATCGTGTGATACAGCAATATCATGAAGTAGGATCCTCAAATGATACATCTATAGTGGATTAAGCCTTCTGAATCAATTGGCTGCAGCTATGGGGTCAAACTAGTTACTGAAGATTGTGATTGGGGGTTCTAACCAATAACCATGAATAAGGTGCAGTTGAAGGTTCTAACAAACTAAGGATGGTTGGTTTTGAGTTGGTGGTATAAGGGATTTTTAATTGGGTGGGGGGTCTAACAAGTCACTTTTGTAATAACCAAATGTTATAGTGGAGAATGTGTCATGGGGGGTAAAACCAACATGACAAGGAGTGAGGCTCTATACCAAACCTTGGACGTCCATACGTTCTATGCTTCCATTGTTATTATTTGTTTTATTGTGAGGATAAGGATTAAATTTGAGGGATTGAAAAATTAATCCATCATATAGGATGAATCAAAAGTAAATGAATTTGTAAAAATTAAGTACCACTAATTCAGCCCCCTCTCAGTGGTACATAACTAATACGTGTAAACTGCAATTAATATCAAATAAAGATACCCTTTGTAGATCCAGATAAAATTTTGAGAAATAAGTAAGTTGAATTTAGAGAATAGTAAAGGAATTCATATTTTTTATATCATGAACTACTTCAACTGGAGGAATATGATGCTTCCTTATAGTTAATCACTTAGCCTAAAAGTGAAAGATGAATCAATTAAAGTATTCTAACTAATTGATTAAGATGTTTCTCTAAATAAATATAAATAGAGAAATTTGGAAGTTGGTGGAAATGTTTATAATTAAATATTGACATAATTACTAGAAAAGACATAAAAAAATGTAATATCACTTTATGCTTTTACAATGTTTCTCTTCTTAAATAAATTTAATTAAATTGATATCTTATATTGCGCACAACAACATATTTAACCAAATAATAAAATATTATTATAACATATAAAATAAATAATTTGGAATGAATGGTATTAACCTCAATATGAAATTTAGATATATTTAATTCTTTTACATTTATAAGATATATTTGATAAGAATAGGCAAACAATAAATCTAACGTGTGATATAAAATGATAATTTTTTTCTGAAGAATGGTTTTCTAATTTTTGAGAGTGAACTTGTTTTAAATATATATTTTTGACACATTAATAAATTTTATTTTGAAAAAAAAAATTTATGTTAAATTGGAATACCAATATATATTTCGGAAGATTTTTTGATTTTTCATCAATTTTTATGTTTTGACTAATAGTTAAAAATTATGATTTATGTTGAAATAATATTTTTAATCTAAATAATTTAGAGATTTAAATTAAATTTAGATTTGTTTTTAACTATAATTAGATAGATTATATATCTTATAATATTATATTGGTCATTATAATCAATTTTACATTTAATTTGTATATAAAAAAATTCAATCATTTAAAAATCATAACTTTAATAACTAGTCCTCTCACCCTATTAATAGGATTAATTTTATATTAATTTTAAAATTTATTTTTTGAATTTTTAAAAATGGATTATATATTTGGAAATATAAGATAAACATTATGTGAATATGTCACTATTATTTTGAGAAAATATGAATACAAACTATTATATTTTACTACAATTGTTAATATTAAATCATATAATTAAATGATAAAATAATATTATAATTATTATAAAATTACACTAACACTTTAACTAATATCATTTTATGATTGAATTCTAGAAAAGAAAATCATTTTACTGATTTTACAACCTCTTGGATCCACTGGTTTGAATTTTAGTCTTTAATAGTATTTAATTTTATGAAACGACAAATATGTCATACTCATGTTTTTAATAACAACAAAATTTTTAATATGATGTTATTCCAAATATATATTTGACTACAAATATTAATAAGAAAGGTAATATTTTAATATTTACCATGATAAATTATTTTTAGTTTTTAGGGTAAAACTAATTATCTCAATGTCTTGAACAACGACGATGCATTAATTGTTTATTTAATTGACATATCAAATAAATGTTATTGAAAATTTGAAAATAAATATAATTCCGTATAATTATTATCGAAAAATAATTATATAAATTTCTTTTCCATGTAAGAACTATGTTTAAATATTTCGTTCAATGATATCATTTTTTAATGATATTTTTAAAAAGTCACGTATTGAAAAATATCAAAATTGACATTAATGATATTTTAAAATAATTAATCTTTTATTAACGGATATAAAATTCCAAAGAATATTAAAATAGGGAATGCTATTGGGATAATATTAAATATTTCATGAATTATATATTTATTACTATTTTGAAACATTAATGTAATTATATTAACCCTTAAGGAGTGAAAAACTTGTTCTTAATATATGAGGTAAAAGAATTAAATAAGGGTTAAAGAAGAATGATATGGTTATTAATGTGACCTAAACATGTCTAAAATTATTTTTAGGGAATTTAGACCAATAAAATTTTTAAATTAGAAATATCTCACTTTAGATCCATTTATAATTTAAAATTAGTTTATCTTACAGTAATATATTTTTAATTTCCAAAAATACCAATCTCCTTGATTATAAAAGGGAACATCCACCATCACTTATTCACACCACTTTGATCCTTATATAATGATTAATAACTAGAAATTTATATTCCTAAAATCATTATCCATGTTTTGTAGGTCATGATATTTTAATATGTATTATACCTCGTCCCTTAAGAGAAATTATAAAGGAGTCGCTTCATAGAAGAGGTAATTGCCTTTACCGACTTTTCAATAAATCAATATTATTTAACTCTTCATCCTATGTTTTTATATGATATATTAATAAATAAAGTGTAATATATATTATTATATGTTATTATGATTATTTTAATACCATATTCCATGATTTATCCATGCTATGAAAATCATAAGCATCACACCTGTGTACGTATGACTTTTTATCTCCACATCATGATGTAATTTGTTTTTTCATAACTACATTACATGGATTAGTATAATGAAAGAAATAACTAATATATATGGTTCTTATGATATGAAATATATTATTTATAATTAATTTAATTTCAAATTCCTTACTCTACTACCATTAATGGAATGATACCATCACTCGTACGTACGTACACCTTACCATCTCCATGATGCAATGTGGTTCATTTTCCCTTCTCAACATTAAATAATGATTATAAAATAGTTTTTAATGATTAAATATGATATTAATAAAAGTAATATAATTTTATAGTTGTAGGAAATATATACTATTCATAGGAACAGGGACACACACAACAAAATATGAATAGGAAAATGAAGAAATTTTCACTAGAAATAATGGTAACAATGAAATATTATCAACAATAGGATCATAAAATGATATATGTAGATAATATATTATATAATAAATATGAAAATTGTTTTGGTATAAATTTAATAAAAGTATTAAATTATTTTACAAGAGGTTATGTCATGTGAAACAAACATAATTTTTAATGTAAGGGTTTCTAATCTAAATTTTTCTTTCGTGACATACATGCCTTATTGACCACTTTTTCCTTATAAGTGGAGTATATACAGACCATTGTTAAATCATTTCATGGATCTCATTATTTTAATGGTATTTAATGTTTTATTTTATATTTATTAATTTTTATGGGGAATATTATTTTACAGATTACATCTGGTAAGGGATTTTATATCCCAATTTCCATTCTTTATGTTAAACATCTACTCCACCGATGATGTGATTCCATGATTATTGGGGAAATGAGATTTCAATAGCTTGTTTTCATTTTCAAATTTTATGTTGACTTATATTAGATAAGAATAATTTATTAATTTTGATTATTTATTAATCCATAAAATATTTTTACAAAGTGTTTATACATTGAGTGTTAATTGGATTGCGAGGGAAATAATTTTAAATTATTATACTTTACTCAATACAGATACATGTTGATAATTATTACCTATTAATGTATTAAATCAATCATATGTATGTCTGAGGAATTTATTAGATCTGAAATTATTGATGGAAACTATATATAAAAAAATCCCTCAATGCATCGGTAGTTTCATGATATGTATAAATTTTCCAAAATAAATAGGGTCTTACATATAATGATTAAAATTTAGTTTGAAAGGTATTGATGGAAAAGGTATAATGTTCATGGGAAACATGAAATCTAATATTTGAGAATTCACATCCTTTAGAATTCTTTTTTTTATCAGTGATACATTCACTATGATATTATTCATGGATTTGAATTTTCAAATTTTTTTTATATGATATGTGTGTTAAATTTTGTTACCTTTACATATTGATTATTCATTTTTGATTTAAATATAATTTCCAATGTATGTAACACATACTGATGATCTTATTTCACCAATTTATTTTTTCTCCTTTACCATAAAAATGAAGATGAAATGATTGAATAAACTAAATGATGAATATTAGCTTCTATTATATGTTTTTTATATAAATTCTAATGTAATAGGGGTTGAATTTATGTATTTATTTAAGCTGGACTACAAAACTAATTGGTCTTTTGATATGTGATTATATGTATTTATTACCAATGTAATGATGTAACCATGAACTCTGGATTACTATATTTTGGATTTTTAATACTAGAATCAAAGAAAATATAATAGAAACCATGGGAGATATATTTTGAAATAAAAATTTCCAATATGAAAACTATGATAATTCATTATATTATTTTAAAATATTTACTATTAGAAGAATTTTAATTTTGTGGTTAAATACTCATGAAGAATATGGGTCAACGTAGTGTGGTCCATTATTTAGTGATGGAGCCTAATGGATAGTTGGGACTCAATGCTAGAAGACGATATAGGGATTTACAAACTAAGAAAGACAAATATAGTTGGAATTAGAGTTGAGTAGATCATGAAAATATTAGTACACCATACCCAGGCTATAAAAAATAATGGTTCTACAGATATGTTGGATCATTTCATATGAAAAAACCCTCTATAATTTTATAGGACTACTAATCCCATTGTAGTTAAGAAATATACTACATACCTTGAAAGAGGATTTATAACATTAGGAATCAATGAAAATGAAAAGGTATTACTATAAGTATATTGTTAAAAGCGTGATGGTGATCAATGGTGGTCACTGATCCAAAAAACTAGGACGGAATAAAAAATAGAACATATAGGATTGATGAATTTTCATGAAAAAATCCTTGACAAATATTTATCTCATGAACAATGAAAAGAGATGAACCTAAAATTACCCAGATTAAGAAAAATGGAAGATGAATGTGTTGTAGATTATGAGCCTACTCTTAATAGACTATCCATATTGGTTACATATTATATATGTAATACAGAGACAATGATTGATAATTTTGTTGAATGGATTAAGACATGTCACTAGAGGGGATTTTATTCTATAAAACATTGATATTATGAATAAATAGTGTTATATGTCATCAAAATAGAGAATTAATTAATGATATCCTACATCTTCATGGGATATCAAGAGAAGACTATGTCATACGAGAACCATGAGAACGATCAAAAACCAAATAAGATTAAAGGGAAAATATAATTTCAATCCCATGAAAATTATGGGATGAAACATATAGAGAAATGCCTAAAGGGAACTAGAGTGTGTTATAACTTTAGAGAAAATGATCATTAGTCTCATGAAATTAAGGTATGAAACAAACTAATGATATTTGATGATTCAACTACAATAAATTGTTTAATTATTCAAATAAATGAACTAATTTAAAATTGAATCGTCCACATAAGAGGCCATGGGGAGATGATAAACCTTATGAGATCACCCTAAATATGTTAGATATAATCTGTGATATGGTTTTATGTAAATTAGTCCTATATTAAATAGTTTTCAATGATTTATCCAATTCCAGGTCATCAAACTCTTTTATATCTACCATGTGTTCCCACAAAATCAGACATTTTCATTTTGATTTAATAATGGATTTTTTAGTTAAAACTAATAATAGGAGTCTCATTGAAACAAATATGTTTCAAAATATCTATATTATGGCACATAATCATTCTTTATTTGATAACCTTATCATCAAAACTATGGTTGAACTTTAAATAATCCTAGTTATGTACTTTATTTCAAAATATTATGTGAATTATGTTTTCAAGAAGAATGAAATTACAATTTTTGAGGAAGATAGAAAATTTCAAATCTATATAGAAGAAACATAACATATGATTCATATTTTGAACCACCCCCAATATCTTAACAAAATATGATTCTTAGGGAGGATAAGTAAACAGAATCTAGGTATGAAGAAGGTAAGAATCAAATTGAGGGAATACAAGTTTTATATGAATAAATTGATGTATTTATTAAATAATATCATGGAGACAACCCAGATCTTGAAGTTGAGTCTTCAGGTAATTTAATTTATGATGCATGGTCAGTGTCAATGAATCCCTTTAGACTGGACACTCTATAATTTGTGTAATTTATGAAACCACTAGTGGAACTGGGTAATAAGGGATTTATTATCCCTAGTGTTTCTCCGTAGTGATCCCCTGTTCTATTTGTTTATTCGAAAGATATATCCCTAAGTATATGCATTTATTATAGAAAAATGAATACTATTACAAACAAAACATGTATCCTCTTCCCCACATTGATTATTTATTTGATCAACTTCATGAAGTTCAATATTTTTTAATGATTGACCATATCATTAATTATGTTTTAAAAAAAGGATATTTTGAATTAAAATTGTTTAATGAGGTATGAACAATACAAGTTTATAGTAGTTCCATTTGGATAGACTAATTCACCCTCTATTTTCTATGTTCTAATGAACATTTTATTCATGGAATATATTGATAATTTTGTTGTGGTATTTTTTTTTGATAACATGGTATACAATAAAAGCTATGAGGACCAAAATAATCACATACAGATTATTATTGTGGATCTTAAAAGAAATGTGTTATATGGTAAATTTGGAATGTGTGAATTATGGCCTAAAAAAAATATTTTTTTGAAAATAGTATCCCAAAGGATGAATTATTAGTTTACCCTACAAAGAAAAGGTAGTCAATGAATGGATTACATGAATGAATATAACTGGGTTATGTATTTTCATTATTTTGGTAGGTTACTATGGGAGATTCGTTAATAATTATTCTTGATTGGATAATCCATTAACCATGTTTCAATTTAAAGGGGTTTTGTTTTTATTGAAAAATTAATTAGAATAATATTATGAAGAATTTAAGGGGATATTGTTCAATGATTATATTTTCACTATACCATCATTAAATGATATATTTTTTATATACAATGATGCATCAATGAAATTATTGGGATGTCTAATTATATAAAATGACAATTTTTTTGCGTATACATCAAGGATGTTGAAGAGTCATGAACAATATTATCCAACTCATGAAATTGAGTTAGCATCTATAATAATTTCATTAAAGATACAGAGACATGATTTTTATAGTAAAATATGTGAGATATATATGGATAAAAATATTTTTCAATACATCATTCCATACCAAGAGATAAACATGTGAAAAAGACAATGTTTTTAGTTACTAAATTTCTATGATTCCTACATACATTACCACTCAAGAAAAGAAAACATTGTATCATATCCATTAAACATGAAATATCATGGAGTTATTACCCAAAAGATAATTTTGAGAGATAATACATTTTTGGATTTATTAAATATAGATATTGGAATTACTAAGGAAGGGGAGACACCACACATTTTAAAAATTAGTGTGAAACCATATTTGTTATGAATGAAAAAATTAGTTCATATGATGATGAGAATTATCATAATAAAACTACATATATGTATAAATTAAGATTGGAAGGATTGATTCTGATAGAGATGGTTCTGATATTTAGAAATGGGTTTTGTGTTCTCTCAATATCTGGTACAAAAATAGAACTATTGTATGATTCTAGTAGCTCAAATTTGTCGATACACCATAGCAGTACAAAATGTATTAGAATATGGTGGAAATTTTTTTGTTGCCTAATATAAAGTATGAAATTGCTGACTACGGGTCAAGATGATTGGGTATTCAAAAATTCAAAGCTGAGAGAAAAAATCCTGGAGGATTCATGAAACCTATTCTTATTGTTGTGTATAAATGGGATGACATTATGATGATCATTTTCAAATGAATACTAAGGACTCCTATATGGAATGATTCAATATGGGTTATTATTATTGGTGGCTCGATTCAAGCAAAAGAGGCCCTCTGTTGATGCCTTCGACAATTTTGTCTTCAGTTCTTGGGATCTACAAGAACGAACGATGGTCGAATTTTTCAGTAGGAAAAAAATCATGATCTAGTTCGAAACGAAAGCTAATATTATTCAAGTGTGGTTAAGGGATCCGTGCATCTTCAATGGATCTCATTTCCCGCTTCTCCGGTGGTCCTTTGACATTCATATGAATTGTGACTCGCCTTTTATGGTGGTTTGGGTAAGTTTTCCTATGCTTCCATTGTCGTTTCAAAATCCTTAAATTATCCGAATGTAGGGGAATTTGGTGGGTGGATTTCTGTGTTCTGATAGCTACACAATGTCAGTTTTTCACCCAGTGAATCCTTGAGTATGTGTTAATGTTGATGCATCTCACATCCCATTTGATTTAGTTTGGATCACGATTGGATAATAATACCATTGTAAGAAGAGGGTTATCTACATGAATTGGACCAAGTTATGTGGTCCGTGCAAGAGACTGGGTCACTCGGTTGAGCTATGCAGAAGTGGGCATCTAGCATGGTTGAGGGGGATCCCATGAAGGGTAAAGTTATTCCTGTGATCACTGGTGATGAGATTAGAAGCAAGGCCTTGGGGACATGCGTAGAGATGGGTAGGGACTCAAATTTGGCAGGACATGTTGATAGAGGGAGGGTCTCATGTGTGTATGGTTTGGCTATGGAGAGTAAAACAATAGGGTCTAGTAAGGATTCCTTGTAGGATTTTGGAATTTATTCTAGTCCAATGGTTGGGATGAGTTCTGAACATGATGGGACTGACAGGGTATTGAACATAGAAGATGTGGTTGTCAAGAATGGTGATAGTAATTCTAATGGTCTGGATCTGTTGTATTTACCTTTTATTGCTTTGAGTAACAGGTTTAACGGAATATCGGAGGACATGTTGGCTGATGAAATGGAGGTGGAGGATGCAGAGAGGGGGTGAGGTGGTGGTCCTGGAAAATCAGCAGGCTGAAGACAAAGGGATTGAACATCCTAATAATGGAAGAGAGATTGTGGTGGCTCAATTAGTTGAATTCATGGGGCAGGATTCAGTTGTTACTAATATGAAAGGCAACCCCAATATAGTTAGGATCTATGCTTTGGTGGAAGATTGGGATCAAGTTTCCTTGAATATTGAAGGCATCGGGCAGGATCCAGTAGTCCAAGAAGGTGTTTTAGGGATGGAGGCACATACCACAGTTGTGGAGAGTTTATCTATAGAGGTTGAGCGTCTTCCTTTGAGGGAGAATTGAAAGCGTAGATAAAAGGTGGGGAAGCAATGTTGAATAGCTTGGGGAGGGGAATGAGAACTATAGGGGAGGAAATAAGATATTGAGTACCTTGTTTGGCCATTCTTTCAGTGATATTGATCAAAATGGGACTCCAAAAGAGGCTGTAGGTGAAGGATCATTGGCTGCCACTTCAAGAAGAAGACCAAGGAAGGACTATTCATATCTCCCATGACCAATTCGGACTAGGTCCGCTTCAAAAATGAATAATGAGGTTTTTATTGCTGTCAAGAAGGGAATCAGGATTAAGAATACTTCACTAGATATGGAAGCTCAGGACCAGCTTAGGAACCGCGTACAATGTGTGGGCTTTTGGAGAAACCCGGAGTGGGAATCAGCTACCAGAGAAGAGGGATCCAGTTTGGGGTATGGTGATGATTATTGTTATTATGATGTTTAACTCTGTGTTGATCGGTGTTCAGTCTGGTTTTGTTTTTCTTTGGCGTTATATGTTGGGCTCCAGACACCCCTAAGCCAGCTATTATAAAATGAAAAAATGATTTTCAGTCAGTATGATCGAGTTCCCCATTTAACATACAAATTATACAATAGTCTTCATAAGGATCATGAAACTGAGAATCATTTGAGCACCACCTATTATCCTCAAACTGGTGGAAAACCTAAAAGGACTATTTATATATTAGAATAAAAGTTGGGATCACACTCAGTTGACTTTAATGGTATGTGAGATCATTATTTACCCTTAGTATATTTTTCCTACAATAGGTTTTTCCAGTAAAGTATTCAAATGGGAATTGTATAATGCATTATATTACAATAGAATTCATAGTCAATAGTATTGGGAAGAAGTCTGAGAATGTAAAATTATAGGCCCATAAGTTATTCAATAGACAATGATAAAGGTAAAGGGAATTTAGGATTATAATAGAGTAGATCAATGTAAAAAAAATAATTCTTCGAACAATCGAAGATATGATCTAGAATTTCAAGTGGGATTTCATGTCTTTATGAATGAGTCTCTATTAAATAGTTTCAACAGGTTCAGTAAGAATGGGAAACTGAGCCCCTTTTATATTGGAATGTTCAAAATTATGGAAATAGTTGGATTTGTAGCTTTCAGATAAGCAGTGACACATAGTGTCACCAATGTTCTTGATGTGTCCCACATATCATTATTAATGGAGAATATGCTAGACTCAATAGATGTACTGATCTATGATGAAATCAAACAATAAATTGAGCTTCCATAGTATAAAGATCATGTTGAGAGTATTGAAAATTTATAGAAAATGTTGAGGAAATAGATAAATTTCTAGAAAATGATATTTGAAGAAACCATAAAATAGAATATGTAATTTAGGAACCTCGGGATGGTATGATGAAGAACTATCCTCGCCTATATAAAATGTAATATTCCTTTTAATTTTGAGGATGAAATTTTTTTATTTAGGGAAGAATATACCACCCCAATATTTTATGGTATTTATCATGGTAAATTATTTCAATGTCATTGATATAATACATTTCATGCATCAAACATTTTAATCGCATAGTGAAATAATATTATAACTAAGAAATAAAATTTTTGGGAAAGGATAGTATTAATAAAGTTATAAAATTTATATACAATTAAATATTTTAATATTCATCCAATATATTTTATAGACATAACATAAGAATAAATCCAATGTAACATATTACAATTAATACTTTTTGTAAAGTCAGTTTTACCACCTTTAGATGGAGAACATGTTTCAAAAATAGTTTTTGAAATATTTATAAATTATATTTGAAAAAAGTATCCTTTGAAATTTTAATATTAAAATTTAATTTGGAATAATTCTTTTCCTTTTCTCCTAAGTTTCATTATTTGATTAATAGTGAAATTAATGAAATTTAATTAAAAAAAGAATATTCTTCTAAATAATTAATAGTGTTAAATTATAATTTTTATTGGTTTTACAAAATTGTTATTATAATTTTATATCAATTAATACTATTTATGTAATTTTAATCAATTTCAAATTTAATTTGGATATAAAAACATTTTAATCTTTTGAATGTCTCCACATTAAATATTAATTTGAAATATAAAATGTATAAATTAATAATGATAATTCGATTTTAATATATAGAGAATACATAATTATATTATTGGATTGCGCAATAATGATTTCAGAATTGTTTTATTAATAGACTTTTCAAAAAAAAAATTAAAATATAAAATTAAATAAAATTTTATACATTTAATATTTTAAATAAAAATTATAGAATCATTTTACAGCTTAGTGATGTTTTATAAGAGTTAATTAAAAATTATCCCGTTCGTATGATATTTTTATAAATTCAGTTAATGAATTGTATCATAATTGAAATTAATGTTATTTTAAAATTAATAATATTTTGTTAGATGACATAAAATTAATAAAAATATAAAATTCAGAAAACTGATTTGGATCGTGTTTGAAATGTCATAAAATATAAATTTATTTTTCTTTCGAATTTTTATGTAAATTATATTAACCATTAAGGAGTAAGAACACATGTTGTCATAGTAAGAGTTTTAGAGATTAAATAAGGGTTAAAGCTAAAAGATAAGGGTAATAATGTGGTCTAAATATGTGTAATTTATTTTATGAGATTATTTAGACCCATAATAATAATATATTCTAAATAAATTACTTTTAATACATTTTTAATTTATTTTTTATATAAATTTAATAATTTGATAGTTTTGAAAAGTGCGGATCACCTTAATTATAATAAAGATCCTGCTACCTCAATTATTCACACCAATTAAATCCTGAAATATCTATTAAATCCTTCATTTTTTATTCCCATCATACTTATAAATTTAATTTAGGTCCGGATATTTTAAATATACATGCATTGGCTCTCTTAATTGAAATTACAGAGGAGTTCCTTTGTAGAAGTGGTAATTGTCCTTATCGACATTCCCAGAAATATTTCTTCTTCAACATCATATTAATGAGTTTTTTATTTAATAATGTAATAAATCTATTATAATATATATTAATAGATTTTAATATGATCATGTTACAACTAAATTTTATGATTTAGCCATCCTTTGAAAACTAATAACACTGAGTGTGTGAGCATATTGAATACTATATCCATATCATGGTGTAATATTATTTTTCAACACCACATTACATGGATGGGTATAATGATATAAATAATGGATAAATATTGTAATTATTACATTATATTGATTATTTCAAATTATTATAGAGCATAATTTCTTAAAATTTCACTATTATAGTAATAGTACCATCACTCGTTTGTACATATGGGCTTCCATCTCCACGATACGATGTGATTCATTTTCCATGTTCAAATATAAAAATTGATTATTGGAAATAAAATTATTTATTAAATATGTTATTTATAAAATTAATATCATTCTGGATATGACAAGACTAAATCCTATGTACAAGAATTGGGACATACACAACAAAATATTCATATAAAATGGAAGCAGTTAAAACACGAAACAAATTTAATAATGAAATATAATTTACTAAGAGGTGATAAAATGATATAATATGATCATACAAAATATAAAAAAATTAAAAATGTTCTATTATATATTAGTAACATATTTTAAGCCACTTTAAATAATTATAATTTAATTAAATTCAAAATTAAATGTTTGGTAAGGGTTGATCATTTATTTTTTTCTATTGTGAGATACAACCCATTTTCACATCTTTCTTCTTATGTTTGGTGTATATTCACCCCATTTATATATAATATAATAAATATTACTATTTTGTAGGTATTTATTATTTCATTTGATAATTATTAATTTTAATGAGAATACAATTGTAATTATTAAATATGGTATGGAATTTATGAATAAAATTTCCATTCATTGGGTAAATCTTCTACTCCACTGATTATGTAATGTTGTGATTATGTATGAAATGAAATTATATTATATTTTTTGTATGTTGAATTATGTTATGTTTTTTAATGTTTATAAACACAATTTCTTCATTTGATTGATTCCTAAATAGTATACCATTTTTATATACGGTGTCTGTATTGAAATTTACCTGAATTGATAGGGAAATAATTTTAAAGCTATATATTTTATTCAATATAGAGACTTATTAATAAGGATGGTAGGTAAATGAATTAAATATATAGTCTTAAAATATTAGTAATATATTCTATATAAAATAATGGGTGTGGGCCGTATGTATAAAACACCCTCAAAGCGTCAATAGTCTCATGACGTAACACATTTAGTCTTTATGGACTTTTTTCAAGAAAATTATTTTTCATTGATGTATAATATTTCATTAATACAAAATATACTTCCACATAGAACCAAATTTTTTTTCTCAACACACAACAATGACTTGGGGTACGTAACATGAAACTATGAGTTTTTAAGAAACATCATATTATTGATATATTTATTTAAATGAGATAGTTATAACCTAATTTATAAAAATAGTAACATGAATAGTAATAAATAATTATAAAATAATTTTCATAATAACTTTATATAAATATAACATATTTATATTGGAAACGTTAATTTTTTAAACTCATTATATGTTTTGAAATACTATTTTCTAAAATGATCTGATTTTCATATTATGTTTTTTTAAAAAAACCAATGAAATTAATTTAATCACTTTTATAAATTTAATCTAAATTAATAAAATTCATTATTTTAATTAGGATGTATTAATTACATTATGGTGCTTGTTTGGGATTTTTATGATAGACTTTATTTTTAGATGAACAGTGAAATATAATTAATTTAAAATTAAAATAGCTTTTTAATCAGATTTATTTATATAGTTAAATTATATTTTAGTTCTTTTAGAATATTTAATAAGATATTTTTTAATAATTCAATCCAATTCTGATCACTTTAATCAATTTCACATTGAAATTGGAAATAAAAATCATATCAAACCATCGATCATTTATACTTTAAAAACCCAATGTTTCATCCTGTCACCTTGATAAATTTTAAATTTATTTATAATTATTTTATATTTAATGTTTGTAAAAATTGATTTCATATTTATAATCCTCATAATTTAGATTATTTAATAACTTAAACATAGTTTTTTGACAAAAATATTAGTCAATGAAGTTAATATTAATTAAGGTTATTAAGGTAAAACCATTCATAAAAAGGAAACAATTACAAAACTTATGTGGCCAAATAACCTATAAACTTGCCTAAAACCCATTTTGTCAATATACATAGGCCATAAAACAATTATTATTTATTTTTTGGGTTTGGAATGAATTTTTATGCAAAAACGTGGCTGAAACTATTTTTTTAAGAAATGCCTAATATTCCCCTCCCTTCCCTATAAAGCCACCACCACAACCCATTATTCACACCACTCAAACCTCATAGGTTCAGACAGAATATAACAAATAAAATTCCTAAAATCCCACACATATTCCTTGAATCCTCCCTTAGGGAATAAAATATGAAAATAAATCCCTTAAGTGAAAACCATAAGGAGTTACCCGATTAAGATGTAACACCATCCATGAAACTCTTTTATTTTATTTTCATTCTCCAATATTTAAATATTCATTATTAAATTATTATTTAAAAAATAGTATCATCAATATAATGATATGTTTGTATACTAAGGGTTCAACCTAAACCTACAAACACCTTCATCTAATGGGTATGGAACATATTCTTTATATATACTGTGAACTACCGCCTCAGAAAACTATTATTGTTCTCTTTACATTATCACCTCCAAGGGTGGTAATTTTTATGGAAAATATGATTATATAAATTATATATATATATTACATCTTTAATATTACGTAATTATTATAAAACACATATCTTTATACATTACCATTTAGTGTAAATACATTAACTTAGTTTGAGGAAGTGTGGATTACTACCCCCTTAAAGATATGTGATTCATTGACACACTACACAAAATTTATTAAGGATGAGTTTAGGGGAATTATATGATATAATCATGCTACTGTATTAATTATATACTTAAATATATATACATATATATATATATATATTAAATTCTTCTTTTCAATATGACAATTAAACGGAAACAACGTTCATACGTACGTATGGCCTACCAACTCATTGAACAGTGTATTTTATTTTTTTATTATATATTTTATAGATTTTTATTATAAAAATATAATTAATATAAATGATATTTATTTCATGTTATACATTCTTGAAATCATAACATAAGTATAAGGACCAAAGTTTAACTAATTGAGACATATGGGAAGAAGAAACCATATATTTCTTAAAGTGAAACCTTAACATATAATTGGCAACAAGATAGTAGTATTAAGTCATGATAAAACCATTAAAGGTATAATATATAGGAATATTATTCTAGAATATAAAATTATATTTACTATAATGGGGTTTTGAACATCTGTGATGAGTTTCATGATACATGGTAAGGTGATTTCTAGCCTCAACATTTTTTTGAGGTTAACACATTATTAACCATTTATATCTTTTAGAGGTTATTATACTTCCCATGAATATATTTTAATATTTCTATACTTAATTTTATGTTCATTTAAATATCTAATTTATGGTATATCTTTTAGGTGATTTGGGTTTCCAGAGTTACCAAATTAGAAAAGAAGATTGCTATCAATTTTACTACTTTGAGACACATGCCAAGAACACCAAAATCTATGTTTTAATAAATGTTTTCAAAGATGATATTTTACTATAATTTTCAAGAAGAAATAATTTAATTTTTTTTATTGTTTTAAATCATTGTCTAAATGTTTAAAAAATATTTTCTATGAAATGGTTTTCAAAACGTTTTAAATATTCTATTATTTGTTATCAAGGAAAATGTTTTGAAAACATTTTCACAATATCATTATATTTTTTTATTGAAAAAGGTTTCCAAATTTATTAAAAATTTCTATTTAATAGTTTTAAATCTAAATTTTAATAAAATGGTTTTCAAAACGATTTAGGTTTAAATTAGGTTTTTTCAAAGAAGAGAGTATATTTTTCACATGAAATGTTTTCTAAATATATTTACAAGTTATTTTCCATATTATATGAAAATATATGTTGATACTTATTAAATTATGGGTAATGATACAATCTTTCCATCCATATTCTTTCAGTAATAGTTTATGTTTTGAATTAATGATTCTTATGACCGACTTTTCTCTTCCACGGGTTATATGGTTTTGAAACCAACTTCTTTTCAGGAGTTATGGATTAATGAAATAATTAAGATAACTAACCCTTTTCCATAGGTTATGATGTGATGTAAATTTATAATTACCCATTTCATTTGTGGGGTTATTATAGGATGTTTATAAAACCCATATATTTTTACGGGTCATGATATGATGAATGTTTTATTATCATGTGGAAAAAGGATGTGTTATCATTTTATGAGATGGGTGTAACCAATATCTTCCTCCAATACATTGGGAAAGGATTTAAATCTCATGAGATAATGATTTTTATCAATTTGATGAGCCAGATAAACTATGGGCAGTTGGCTTAACCGGATCCCTTATATGTAAAAGACTGTGACTAGGGATGGGGGCGTGTCTTGCCCCATTAGTGTACTCCCCAAGACATTGGGACATGTGAAGAAACTGATACACAATGGGAATATGGGGAAAATTAATCCATTAAGAGGAAAGTACTATCATTGGGTATGTTGGTGTGTCCCCCTAGTAGGTGAGGTTTCCATTAAGTTCCTTGATAAGTTCTATAAATGTGCCTTGACTTATAGGAATGATATCACATGTTTGTGAATTCCATAATTCCATATCTTATTCCTTTGCTTTGAGTACATGGACTATGTTTTTTATTTAATTATTATTCATGTATTTTAATATACCATGATATATTCCATTATTTAGGTTTTGATCTGATGATATACAAGGTATAATATTTTTATGTTGTGATCACGTTTTCATTCCCATATTCTCATGTTTATGCTAACACGTTTCAATTTTTTAATATTACTGAGCATCTGATATTACACATTATTATGTTTTTTTCCACAGTTTATTAATTTATATATATTAGTTTTGAGGTGTCTAATATGGTTTTTAGTCAAGAAAAAACTAGTGGGAGATAATATAGATCATTTATGTACTAGGGTTTATGTTTCAAAGTTTCCAAATCCACTAAACTAGTAGGATAATTGGGCATCTATTTGTATTATTTTCTATGTATTCTAAAAATGTTCGGTATTTTTAATTTATAAAAATGTAGGGTTACTATATCTCGGATCATAGAAATTTTTTTACCCTTTGGAATCTTGAATTCTAAAGATTAATGTGAACCCTAAGGACAAATATATGAATTAGTATAAGGATAAAGAAAAGGGTTGGAAAATGTCCAAGAATTTTAGTGAAGGACAATGTGTGTGTTTTTCTAGAAATAAATCCTTGTCTTGATTATAAAATAGGATGTGGATATGAAACATATATACCTTGGAGTAACAAATCTAACATGGTGTGTCGGGCTTAACTCGAAAAAACCTAGTACACGATAATGGGACTTAATGTACACATGGTTTGACACTCCTGGGGATATGATTTTTTAATTAACAAACCAATTCCCAAACTACCATGAAGGATTTAAATGTAAGTTGGATATGAATAATGTAAGATAATAATAATGTTTTTTATAATAAATGAGGTGTTATAATTTAGATATCCTATAATTGGGTTTTCATTATTATGATGTTCCCAAATTTGATAATTGTTTCCTACTGTTTTATTTTGGTATGAGTCAACAGATGAAACCTGAAGGAACCATGTTAATGGTGATTCTGATCGACAATGAAAATATTTTTATCATGAGAATCCAAATTCTAATGGAGATATAATGAAGACATCATTTATATTATCATAAATATTTCTCAACCATTGTATCATGTAGATCTCTCAAATGAGGAAAGGAGGGAACAACGTTCTATTGTTTCCATCATGGGGAAACATTCAAATTCATTTATAAGGTCTTATAATCCACTTATTAATGAAAAATCGACTAGTGAAATTGAAAATATATTCTCCATTACCCATCATATAGATCTTGAGAATGTAATTCTATCTATTTATTAGTTAAATGGTGAAGTAGATTCATGGTTGAATCTAATCAAGAACATGAGGAATCAATATGAAACTAAATCCATGTATCAGTAATATTTCAATATATTATTCATTAATAAGTTCTTTCTTCATGTTATTTATACAAAGATTGAAATGGAGATCCTTGAGTTGATGTAAATGGATGATGAATCTATTAGTACCAAAGAGGTTAATTTCACCACACCAATGAGGTGTGATTCTGGAATTATCATCAATCCCTAAATTAATATAGATAGTTTTTTATTTTCATCAATCCATGTCTCATGAGGTCCTTATAAATAAGAGAATATAGTAGCTATGAAGAGGTTAGGTGTTGTGTAATCACAATTGAAAAGGATGGTTCAGTTACATATCAATCTCGTGGTTTCAACAAGGAAATGAATACAAATTTCAAAGGAAAATAAAAAAAATGAAAAAAAGAATATGATACTTCATTTATGATATAATTATGGAAATATTCATGGAAGTAATTTTCATATAGGTCAGAATAATTGTTCTATGTGAGGTATGGAAGGCAATAAACCAACTTAATACTGAACTGATGGGATGAAGATGGAAAATGAAGAAAATAGTGGAAAATCTATATTGAATGATCTGAACACACTATAGTGGATCAAGTGTAATGCGATTGATAATTATGATATCTAGTTCCCAGAACCAAGATCTAATGATGATGATTTATGTTAGCAGCCTATTATAACGAGGGATATTGGGAAATACCATGTGCTCACTATTTTTGATGATGGATGGGTGTGATAATGATGTTGTGAAAGGTATAATTACCATCAACTCTAGAAATGATAATATAATTGTTGAATATGGACCAACCCACACATTCATATTCCTGTAATTTTCTATGTGTATTAATAATCCACCAAATTTAATAGATGTGGACATATCCGTGTAGACCCCAAATGTTATGATAATTTCTTCTCAAGTCAGTGATTCCACTCTGGTTGATATTAGTGGGAATATATTTCTTTCAAATCTAGTATTTCTTCATTTGGTTGAATTTGATTTAATATTAGGAATTTATTTTATTTATACCCATAAATCACACATCAATTTTCAAATAAGAAAGTTACATATGAAATTTCAAACCCTTATGTGATCATCCATCAATATGATGATAATTATAAAAGTCTTGTGGATATTATATATAGTGTATGGGTCTTAATTCCCATTCAAAAGGACTATTTTTTATAAATGGATGGGGATATAATCGACATTGATGATATGTGTGTTGTCTGTTAATATGTGGATTTCGTTGCGGAATAGTCTCTAAGACTTCCACCAAAATGGGATTTTGTGTTCTCAATAGAACTCATACCTACTACAATAACAATTTTCAGGACTCCCTCTTGAATGGACCCAATTGAGTTGCGTGAACTGAACAAGAAACCAAAAGAAAACAATGAATATGGATTAATTGTACAATTATGTCATCTTTTAGTAAACCTATTGTTTTCTTTTGTAATAAAAGATTGATCAATTCGATTATTAATTTTCTCTTCAAGAGTTAAACAAGATCACAATAAATAAAATGTATCATCTTCTTCGTATTGATGAGTTTTTTGATCAACTACATGTTTCTCAATACTTTTCCAAGATTGATGTTAATTATGGATATCATTAATTGATGGTTATGAAGGTGGATATACCCAATATGAAATTCCATAAAAGTTATGGACACTTTGAATATATAATATTTCCTTTTTCTCTTACTATGTCCCCTATCATTTTAATGGACTAAATTTATAGAGTCTTTTAGGATTACCTTGATCGGTTTGTGGTAGTATTTATATATTATATTATTATTTATTCAAAGAGAATGATAAAACATGAATACCACTTGATAATTGTACTAAATACCCTAATTAATGGGAAACAATATAAATTTTTTAATAAAATATAAATTTTTTAGGAAAACAATTTATTTTTGAGTCACATAATCTCAAGAGATGGTATAGAAGTAGATACATCAATGACATAGGCAATTTAATTCTGGCTAAACCATCAATGGAGAATGAGATACCTATAATTCGTTGTTTAGATATATCCTATCAATTGTTTTGGAGAATTTTTCACCACTATCTAATATTCTGACCATGTTAACTTGGAAGGGTGTCATGTTCTTATAGATAAATGTATGTGAAGAAAATTTTATGGAACTGAAGTGAAGTTTGATCAGTGTACCTTTTCATACATTACCTTATAGTGGAAAAGGGTCTTTAATCATTAGTGATTAATCCTATTAGGGAATAAGATGTGTTCTTATGAATAATTACATGGTTATCACTTAATCCATAGGGAAGTTTATGATTCATGAGAAAAATTACCCAACTAATGACTATAATTTATAATCGTTAATTTTTTCATTAAATAAATGGAGGTGTTATAATTATGGAAAAATGTGTGATATATACCATCATCATAAAATTATGATACATATATTCACACCATAGAATTTAAACACAAGCTATATAAGACTGTTAGAGTTGAAAATGGATTACGATTGGTCAATACATTACAAACATGTGAAAGTGAACAAGGTGGCCGATTCATTGAGTCAAAATGATTGTGCTATCTTATCAATGACTTGGATCACAAAAGATCCAATTTATCTGGAATTTCAATGGATTGAGCTAAAATTCCATAAGGATGTGAAAATTTTATCTTTAACAAATGAATGTTCAACCCTCCATCAAAGTAAATATTAAAGAGGCACACAAGAATGATTTCAAGCTGCAAAAGAAATTAGAAATGTTTTGAAGTATAAACATGATCATTATGTAATGGAAAGGTTACAGAATCATGTTTGTCTTCCTCCCCTAATAGATATGATTAAGGATCTATTATAGGAATCTAATAATTATTCATTCCATATTATTCATTTATTTTTGAAGATATGTCGGTATTTGAATAAATACTTATGGTGGGAAGGCAAAAAGAGAAATATCATATGTTTTTTATATTGATTTGTGTTATTCCAGTTGGTTTAGGTTGAAATGAAAAAGACTAAAGAATATTTCATCCATTAGTCATAAAAGATTGGAAATGGGAGAATGTCACTATGTATTTTTTAATTGGACTCCCCAAATTATCTAAAGGGTTTAATTCTAAATGGGTGGTTTATTACAACCTTAAAATCTTATCACAATTCATCTGTATTTGTGAAGACTTTTCTCTAGATCAGATTGTCATGATATACATTAATGAAGTGGTAAGGTTTTATGGAGAACAACATTACATTGTATCAGATTAGGATATGAGATTTCCCTCAATGTTATAGCTATATCTTCACATGGAAATTGATACATAATTTATTTTCATCAATATTTATCATCCTTAGATAGATATAAATTATGAAAGAATAATTCAAAACATATATGATATGTTGAGATATTTTTATATGGGTTTCAAAGGTGGTTTTGATCATGTAATTCATATCATAGAGTTTTCTTACAAAAATATCATTCACTAAATAATTAAAATGGAACATTATGAATCCATTTTTGAGAATAAATGTATATCTCTAATGTTTGGTGATGTATTTCGAGAAATAAATATAGTGGGACTAGAGATTGCTGAATAAATGGTAGAGAAGGTTAGATCCATTTACTAGAATATCAATTAGGATCAAATTTATAATCAAAGTTATGATGTTAACCAACAGTGAGGTCTATAAAATTATGTATGTGAAAAGGTGTTTATATTTATATCACATTGTAAGAAGGTTATGATATTCTAGAAGAAATGGAAACTAATCTCTAGGTACATCAGATGATTTGATATTTGTATCCATATTTGGATGGTAGCCTATTACATGGAACTTCCTCCCAGTATCTCTCAAGTCCATGATGTGTTACATGTATCTCTTATAAGGAAGTACATACATGACTCTTTAGATGTAACAAACTAAGATGACATACCATTGGAATAATATCCTTTTTATATCGAACAACCAGTTAAAATAATTGATCGTACTGAGAATGTTCTATGAAATAAAACCACTAACCCTGTCAAATTTATGTTGAAAATCACCATTTAGAGGAATATATGTGGTTGCTTGAGGAAATTATTAAGTAAAATCATATTGATTTATTTATACATCAATGATGAATTTGATGGGAGAAAATCATTTTAGGGGGGTAGAATGTAACACCTAGAGTTTTTATGGACATTTGTTTTTTCAAACAATTTTATTTTCATGGATATATTACATTTTAGTAATTCAGATGTTCTATTCACATGGAACCAACATTCCTTGAATTACATGAAACTCTGACTTGGCGTATGTAACATGTTACAATGAGTTTTTAAGAATAATATTTTATTTTTATAATTATTTTAATAATAGAAATATAACTTAACTGTTAAGAATTTTTACATGATTATTAATAATTATTTTTAAATATTTTAAATATTATTTTATTTAATTTGAACATATGAAAAATTAAAAATATATTTTTTGGTGTTCATAATATGTTTAAAAATTCTATTTTCTCAAATGAATTTATTTTTGTGTCCTTCTATAAAAAAACAATAAAATAAGAATTAAACACTTTTAATAATTTATTTTTATAAAAAAACATTTTTAAAATTTTAAAATATCTAAGTTTTCATAGGTTGAATTTTATAGATTTTTTTGCGAATCTTCATTTATATATGAATAGTGAGAAATACTGAATTTTAATTCAATAATTGTTTCATCTATTTTATTTTTATATTTAAATTATATTATGATTTTGTTTTAAAGAATTATTTGATAATATTTTTATCAATTACTACAATTTATGTCACTTGATGTAATTTCACATTGATATTGGATATAAAAAACAAAGTAAAATTTTTATCATTTTTACTTTAAAAACCTACAGTGTCATCCCATCTGCAGGATTTAATTTTTATTATTTTATACCACTTCTATGTTTGGAATTTGGAAAAATGGATACCATATTTTTAGTAATAATATATTATAATTTATAATACCATAAATTGTTTTATCAAAAATATTGGTGAATGTAGTTAAAATTATTTAATGTTATCAAGGTATAATTAGGCTTAACAAGGGAATAAATCTTAAACGTGAGGGCCTAAATGACCAATCCACTTGTCAGAAACCCATTATATATAAAAGTTTCTCTTTACACAACCCATTATTTAGTATTCTTGGTTTGGTATAATTTTTTCCGTAAAAACAAGGGTACACCTGACTTATTTTAAAAAAATTCCATGTATATCCCCCCTTACATAGAAAAGGAAAACAAACATAAACCTTTTTACACCACTAATACATCTTATGACCATAATATATCTTACCCATACAATTCCCAACATCCCTCCCATCATAATTGATGCATCCCTTTGTGAATAAATCCTTCCAAGGAATGCCTTTGGTGAAAACCAAACGGTGTTGCCCGATTTAGAGGTAACACTCTCCCTCGAGATCGTTTATTTTCTTATCCAATATTTTTATTATCCATATTTGATTATTATTCAATAACAACAATATCTAAAACATTATGAGATGTTTATATACTATTTTTTTGACCTACACAAACAAACACATCCGTCTAATGGGTAAAGAACATACTATTTATGTGTGTGACGAACTACCGTGTCACGAAGCGATGATTTCACATTTTTGTTTACCACCTCTCATGGTGGAACTTATGTTGAAAATTTTGATTATATATTATATATATTATGTATTTAAGCTTCATTAATTCTTTTATGAAACTCATATTTATAAATTCCATTTTTTTGGAAATAAAATAATTTCGTTTGTGGAAGTGTTTACTATCACCCCATCAAAGCATTGTGATTTTTTCAAACAGTACATAGATTGTATTAAATATTTGTTTAGTTAAATTATATGGTATATAATATATAATAATTCCACTATAATAATTATATATATACATGTATATACATATTCAATCTTATATTTTATTTATTTTCTTCATTTAAATATGACAATTAAACGGAAAGAACGTCTATACGTACGTACGACCTGCCGTCTTTTGGCACATTTTATTTCATTTCATACATCTATATTTTAAAGAATAATAAAATACACAAATAATGAATATATATTAAAATTATATTACATTTTAAAATTGGAAATCATGATATAAGTACTAGGGCTTGTGATATAAAAAATTAAGACACATGCGAGGAACAAATTAGATATTACCTGAAGTAAAACTTATAAAAGAATTATTAAAATATATGTAATATAAATTAATAATTAAACCATATGTCTTATAATATATCATAATATCTTTCAATAAAATAATATTATATTTACTAAATAGGATTTTCAATGAGTACGATGAGAGCTAAGACACAAGGTAAAGGGATTTGTAGTATCACTTTAATTTCATTGAGATTTATGCATTATTCTCTTCTCTCTATTTTATGTGGTGATTATAATACAAATTAATATATTCTATTATTTTAATCCTTAATTTATTGGTTATTTAAATATCCATTTTTGGATCTATCTTTTATGGTGTTTATGTATCAACAGTTAACAAATTTGAAAATTAGATTTGTCTCAATTTTCTTTCATTGAGACACATGCCATGAAATTTTACGTCCATGTTTTAATTTTTTTAATAGATTATATTTTTATGACATTTTGAAGGAGAAATGATTTTATATTTTTCAATGTTTTTATGTCTTCCTTCAAAAAATTTCATAGTATTTTCAATGAAATGGTCTGAAAAATATTTTCAAGCTTTTTATATAAGTTTTAAAGAAAAATGATTTTCAAAAACGTTTTCAGGATATCATTATACTATTTCCAAGAAAAACGATTCAAAACTCATTACAATGATTTATTATATGTTTTTAGGATTATTTTCATGAAAAATATTTTTAGAAGGTTTTATGTTTTAAATATAATTTTTAAAAAATGAAATGTAATTTTTCTCATTAAATGTTTTCAAAATATATTCCAATATTATTTTCGTTCGGAATAGAAATATATTTAAGTTACCATTCTCCTAATAAGAAATGGTCTAATGGGTCTATTCATATTCTTTATTTAATAGTTTATGTTTTTATGGAATGATGCTTATGAATCATGTTTCTCCTATATGAGTTATATTATTATGAAACCCTATTATTTTCACATGTTATTATTTGGTTAAATTATTATGAAACATATATATTTTATATAGGATATGATGTGATTAATATTTAACATTACACATTTCATTTCTTGGGATTATGATATGATGTTTGTAAAACCTGTCTGTTTTTATGGATCAGGATATAACGACTGTTTTATTATCATGTAAACTTGTATGAATTATTTTATTATAACATAGGTGGGACTTATATCCCTTTAAAATAATCTAGTTACGGATTTATATAGCAGGAGGTAATTGTGTGAATCAAATTGATGATCTTGATACACTATGTGAAGATAGAGAAACCTGGTCCCTTATAATGAAAGGACTACAATGGGGTATGGTAGTGTGTCCCACCCAAAAATTGTAGTAACTATGATGTTGGAATATGGGGAACCCAAATCCACTATAGCAAGATGGGAAACCCAATAAATTATAAATAAAATTACAGAAACTAGGAATGATGGCGTGTCCCACCCAGTAGGTGATGTTCCCATGAAGCATCTTATTAAGTTCTTGAAATGCATCTTGACTTATAGGGAATGATATCACATGTTTATGTATGTCGCAATTCCATGTATTATACATATTATATTATTTCATTGATTATGTTATTTATTTTGTAATGATTCATGTCATATAAACTTCTATGATTTTTTCAATTATTCATGTTTTTTATATTATGAAATTCAGGGTTAGATCTTTTAATGTTATTTTCACATTTTCATAACCCTATGGTCATTTTTATGCTTACATGTCTCACTTTTTTACCCATACTAATTATCTAAGCTCACCAATTATTATGTTTAATTCCAAAAGATACAAAGATATAGGTTATGTTTTATGTGTATAATAATGGTGATATTCTTAATGAAACCACTATGAGATAAGGTAGCTCACTAATGTGTTGGTGTTTATGTTTCTATGATTCTAAGGGATTTGTACTAGTAGGGTCTTTTGGTTTCTCTTTGTACAATGTTTTAAGTATTATGAGAATGTTAGGTAATGATAATGTAGGAAAAGTGAGGTTCACTATGCATGAGAGGAATAATGTGTCAAAATTTAATTTGTATTTATCCATAAATATCAAACTTTCCAGTTAAAGGTCTTCTCGATAAAGGTATTATGTACTAGGGAAACAAGACATCCAATAATTAAAAATATTTTTTAATATGAATTTTATTATTTATATCGATGTTATTTTCACTTTGATATTATCAATTGATAGTTATTTTGAAAAAAATTATTGATAAAATGGAATTTTGAGTTCAATTATTTTACCTTTATATTTCGATTTTTCATTTTCTTGTTTCATGATATCTTTCACTCTAAGTAACTCTTACTAGGCATATGACCTCACAATTTTGTTTTTTCTCTCTTCCCTAAGATATTATAATGAAATTCTTAAATATATTAAATGATTTTCCTTACCATGCTTTTTTATGTTTTATATTTAAATTCTAATGTAATAAGTGTTCGATGCATGTATCTAGTTCTATAAGACTACATAGCCGATTGGTCATTTTGGATTAGATTACATGTATTTAATATCACTATAATGAAGTTACCACTATATTTGGGTTAATGTAATTTGGTTTTTATAAAATTTATGGTCCCAAAACTTCCATAGATATTTTTCAAAAATTGAGAAGCAGTTTGGAAGGAAATATTAAAACGAAAATAATCCTATATAAAAATTTAGATAAAAAAATATTAATGATATTAACATTTCTGATGATTAATGTATTAATGAATAATTTATAAATGTAAATAATTTATTCTACAATATCAATGGTTTTTGTGAGAATATTGATGAATCTACTATTTTTTAGAAACTTATAATTATTTTCAGAGATATATTCAATGGAATTATTTTACCTCATATAGAGAGAGGAGATTTATCATTAGATTAACTTCATAATATTATCATAACATATGAATTGATAAAAGTTATAGAATTCTAAAAAAAGTAAGGCAACACGATTTCCTTTGAAACCACAATAATGAGTAAAAATAATAACAATCAAGAAGCAAGATCAAGTGATTTTGAGGATTTGGAAGCTGAAGAATACTTTTTTCAAATGATTCCTTTTTTAAAAGAATGTTCAAAAGGGTTAGATGAAATGTATGTAGAAAACAACCACCTATGTGATTGAATTTATAAAACATATGTAATTTATCGTGAATATTTCCACAGAAGAAGGATGATGAAACTGAATCACATGAAAAGGATAATAAGTCCCAAAAAATAAGTGGATGAAATAAAATAATAGGTTGTCCTCCTAGAGGATAAATATTCTGAGTATATAAATGGATGATTTTTTATTATTAGGTATTCAATCAGAAGATGGATGATATTCTGGGAATCATAAGTAATTTTAGGGAAAACCCAATTAATATAGAGACTCGTTTTAAATTGATTAAGATGATATGATAAATGAATTATAATGGATGTAAAAAATAAAATCTATAAGCTAATCTTATGGAAAATATACAAGTCACGAATGAAAATAAAAAATTGATGAATGAAATTGACGATATTTCCATTGATAACAATGAACACGGTAAGAAAGAGTATATTCATATGAATCAAATAACTGAAAATAGAAGAATATAGATTGAATATAAGGTAATATAAATAATTGAACATAAAATCATGAAATTATCGAATCAAAATTTCATTAAGATAATTAAAAAACATTGTGAAATTAACATAATTTTAGAAGATAGTGAATGATATTGAAGAAACACTTATAAATAAAGTGGTTAAATTTTCACAGACAAAATCAATGTTCCTTGTAAAAAATTGATATTATGTTTATGAAAGAAGACTTCTCAAAGATGTTTACAATAAGGGTGAATATACAAATGATGTAAAGAAGAAGGATCTGTAGAAAAATATTAATTATAGACCAAATAATATAAATGTACTTGTTGTATTTAAAACAATAGTGGTCTAAAATACCAGATTGTATCTTACTTGAACAAAATAATATGTGAAAAAATATCTTCCACAAAATAATATTGTAAAAATTGATCCATAAACTTCTCAACTAAGAAGATACATCCACAATCTATGAAAAATAAATAACGAAAATTCCATGAGTATAAAAATTATGAGACTAAAATATAATGCTTTATTGGATATTGTTGATTTCGTGGTGTTTTTGGTCATCAAGATTTTTCATGAATGTATAACATGTGAGTACTAAGAAAAAGGAAGGGGTCAAGGGGGATAAATATGGGGTAGATGATATCTGATTATTAGGAAGATAATTCGGTGTCCAATACATCATATAAACTATCAATATAGAACTTATATGAATTCCAGAATAATGTTTGTCGTATAATTGGTTGAGAAGGTGAAATGTAAAAGGAATGAAATGTTTATTTAGTAATTTAACTTTCTCACAATGAAAATTACAAGAGAAGAAAAATAGTAAAGAAAGATATATTCAGTGGCTAATTGTGTGAGAAGATGAATCAATTCTAAAGAGTTCACAATATTTTCATATAAATGAAAAGGAAGTGGTGATACATGATAAATTTATATGGTTTAAAATATATGAATAAATCGATCATGGAATAAAAAATTTCATGACACTCCCAATATCCTAGAAGTTAAAGGACATCCCTTCTAAATTGAGTTCAAAAAGATGAATGTAATGTCAATGTTTAGGAGAAACTCTCATCTTATATTCTATTTCAATAGAAAAATAGGTTCCTCAGTATTACATTATATAAAATTTTTTGTACTTACACTAAATGAATTGGGGGAGATGGATGGATCTTTTAAGGGAATAATATGAAATTTTATGTAGTTAAATATTTAATATTTTTTATAAAATTATGATCACTATCAAATTCAAAATTTGTATTTTTTTAAAAAAAAAATTTATAAAAGAGTCGATATTCACCAGAAAAAGAGGTTTTAAATGTATTTAAGCTTTAATTTATATGAAATATCTTTTTTATTTTCATAAATATCCCTTTTATGATATTTTTAGACAACATTTTAGAATGTAATCTATTTAAAAAATTTGAATAGCCTTAATTATTAGATGAGATATCCATTTTTTCTATAATGGGACATCCCACATAGACATAGAGTTGATTAAGTAAATGATTATTATTTTAGTTAATGTGATTACATGGTTTATGAATAAACTAAAGTGGTGGAGAATTTGGTTATATTATGTACTCTAAAATAAAAATTTGTATTTATAAAAAATATAGAGGAGAATGAAAAGATAACATATTAATATATATGTATTGACAAAAATAAAAAGGAGGATATTTATGTTCCCTTTGAGTGAATTGAATTTTTTTTTCAATAAGTGTTTTGAAGAATATATCAATATGTGCTTTGGTTTTAAATATGATTATATCAATATTTATGGATTTTTAAATTGTGATGATTTTAGAGGAGGTAATAAGTTCAAATACATCTATTAATTATTATTGAGGATGAAACATTGATCATGAAAAAAATATAAATTTCATTAAGAGAGTGAGAAAGAAGTGGATATTCTCTTTATATAAGATATGTAAAATTGGTTTTAATGTTGTTTATTAAATAATTTTCTTAGCATACTAGGAATCCAAGGGGACCATGTCCATTTCTTTTGTGGGAAGTCAAACCCCTATCCTGTCAGCATGGGAGGACAAGAGTTTGCTTGTTAATTGGAATTCCATTGATTGACCTAATGGATAACAAGAGATCTTAATGAAGGGAATTGTGATGGCCAGATAGTATACTAGCTTTGATTGGAGTTAGGGTTTAATAGAATAGGAGTGATTATTAAAATTTTATGAGTGATCACAAGGGATTGTTATACAAGGATGCATGAAATAGAAGATTGAACCAATGTGGGGATAGTGGTGTGAATCATTTTTCATATGTTTCAAAAGAAAGAAAAATAATCATAAACATACGATTTGTTATGATAGGGACATCCAGTTATCAGTTTCCATCATCTTCTTCATTGAGCCTCACTAGTGGAGTACTAGTCACCAGGTTCTTCATGTAATGTATTTCAAAGTCCCAACTGATGTTTTTGTACACTATTTTAACATCATGATTTTTAGAGTGTTATCAAGACCCCATGTAACAACATTTTCATATTTAAATTAATTCTAAGCCACGGAAATCCAATTTTTAGGAAATATGGTTCTACAAAGATGATGATTCTTAGTGCTGTGATGGTGATGAAACATATTTGGATTACATCATTTCACTTGATATAGATCAGTTAAGGGTTTTCAATATGTACCCCAATAGGACCTCATTTATAGGTTTGATATTAAAGAAAACTTTGAGACATCTATGGTAATAATTGACGTGAAAGCACTATATTTTATCAAGGAGAAGAGTTTCAATTCAGATAATATTTTTATGAATTTGAAGAACACTATGAATTTTTGACTTATTCAAAACACATTCATTACATTTTACATACAATATAGTGGATTCTATAATAATTATTTTCATAATGAAATAGTGGATTCAAATTAATTTTACAAAGAATTTAGTGGATTCTACTCTTTTAAACATGAATAAATAACATGCATGATATAGTAGTTCTAAAAACAATATGATTCACATAAAGAATAATACATGTGTATATACATCACAAAAGTACATTGAACCTTAAAAAAATAGTGTGTCTGAGTACAAGTTATGTGAGAAGAAATAAATGTGGGTAGTGTGATTTTGAGGTTACATGAAACAAACCCCACATGCATGCATTCATGCAAGATCATGAACATGTATTGAAGTATGTGAGTAGAACATTCGTAGGTGAATATATTCGTGATGTTTTAAAAGTAGTGCTCAGGAAAATTAATTTTCATGAATTGGGTGAAATGTGTTGAGATTGAAGTTGAGAGAGAATATAAATATGTGTTTTAGATGGAATTAAAATTTAAATTTTAGAATATAGTGATGCATAGTCATCTTTAGAAGAATGAATAATTGACCGAGCAATGATATAATAAAAAAGATGAAAATATATAGGTGTTCTCAATTTTTTTAGAAATTACATAATCATTGAAACAGTTCATGAATTGTACATGATACAATATAATAAAACATTTTCTTGGAGGATGATCTTCAAATTATATTTTTACAATGTATCGAGTCATACGAAGAAGGAGGCTGTAGATTAGGGTTCTAACAAGTTACTAAGGATTCTAATTGGGGGAGAAAACCAATCTCTAGAAATAAATTATATATGGGGGGTAAAACTAAATCTTAATGGTTGACTGGATCAAGGTCATAAAACCAACATGTAATTTGGAGGTCTAAAGAGTTACTGATTTAATTACATTCTATTATAGAGTAGAATCTATGTTGTGGGGGTATAAACAACACGGAAAGGAGTATAACTTTTTTTATAAAGATTTTAAATGCCAGTGTGTTGTTTATTCATTGTTATTATTTAATTCATGGTGAGGTTGGGGATTAAATATGAGGGATCATTACCTTAATCAGTCATATATGTTAAATAAAAATTAAATAATGTAAATACTATGTACCACTAATTCACCCCCCTCTCAATAGAACTTAACTTATACATGAGCACTAAATAAAGGAGTACTGTGAAAAACATATTTTAATAGTTCTAAATTGTTTGAGAAGTATTGGAATTAATAAAAAGATGTACAATCTGAGATTTAGTAAAATATATTATTTTCATGTTTCTCATTTCAATTTTGGGAATGTTTTTGAATCCACATAGCCAATTTTTTAATGTACAAAAATCACACAGATGAATATTATACATCGTCGATTGAAAAAGTTTCACACCCCACATAGAAGAACTAAAAACATAGTTGATTTCATCGATGTACCAATTTACAATGTTTTGAAAGATATACATAGTCTATTGTGATACAACTACTGTGATACATTTATCTTGTTATAGTGATGTAGCTAATATTAAAATATATATGAAATCATGGATGTTTTTGAAGAAGATAGATTTGAGAGAATTATTGATGTCATAGTTAGTTATATAACACATGGACTAATAAATCTAGAGTATTCATGGTATATAAATAAACATTTTAATGTGAATTCAAATGAGTTTTAATAAGGGATTAACAAGGAATTTTTTGAATTACTTGAAAGTGATGATACTCCTTTCAAATATCATAGATATTACATAATTAAAAAAGGAAATATTGGTAATTATATTTTTTGAGAACAATATTCATGATGATTTTTTTTAATATAAATATTCCATGCATGTGTCAATTAAAGGTAGTTAAGAATTTAAAACTCTTGTATATATCAAAAAATTATCTATGTTACATATATATATAGTATCGCGGGGAATGCATTATATACCAAAGCCTATAGATATACCCAAGTAATGGAGGAAGATGAGGAGAATCTCAACCACAGAATATCTGGATGATGTTTCAGAACTATTAGACATTTAAAAAAATCGATGATGTTCATGATGTTTTACATAAAGAAACTAGGTGATCTATAATGTTTATTGATGTATATTTTATCATGAGGTATTGATAAATATAACTGAAGGTGATAAAGATTCTTCCTATCAGTGGATCACACATTATAGAGAATATGAAGAATCAAATGGAAATATGGTGTTTTAGAATACATAGTGAGACTCTGTGTTTACCAAATGTCTAGGTAGAAACATATGATTTCTTGTGTGGTTCCAGCGTGGAATCCCCATGGGGATAAATATTGATGGGAGTGGGATTTTCTCTTGATGTAACCACATACATATAGTGAATAATTTTTTACTAAGAGGAATAACATATTCTCACAAAGAGTAAGAATTTATACCAACCCATTTAAATATAACTTTAAAATTACATTCAGATTATTACTTCACAAGAAGTAATTCTATAAGAAATACTATTGAATGGACTAAGAAATTTTATTAGTTCAGGAGGTTTAATTCAAAATTATATGAACTCAAAACAGAATACAAATGATTCAGCCCTATAATTGGTTCATCAGGACTAATTATCATCAATCCCAATGATGAATGTTAATAATAATGTGTTTTGAATATTCTTATCGTCATTTTCTATATTTTTATGATAATTAAAGATTATTTTTCAATTAAAAATATTTTTGAAAGCGATTAAGGGAAAAAATAATTTAAATAACTACTTCTATAATGTGGGAAACAAGCACAATACCTAATGTAAATTCATCTCACACTTCCCATAATTGTGAAATAATAACTATACTAGATGGTTGAACTAAATGAAATGATGGAAATGGAAACCCCCAATATATTAGACTATAGAAGGAAATATTCACAACAATAATAAAAATAATATGAGTAACTTTATATATTCATTGATCAAGAAGTCATTATTGAGGTGGCAGATCCATTGGAAAACACTTCTCTCCCACAAATTTCTAATATTTTTATAAAATCACTATTGAAAGAATAATAATTTATAGCTATGTAATTTTAGGGTAATGATGGAAGTCTTATTTAAATTTTTTCTATACTTTCTAAAATTCATTTTAAAATGAAAACACCCTTTATGAAGAGGTAAACAAGAAACTATTGGAGTATTTCATGAAAGAAGATGAGGAAAATTTGATATTGGTTTTTGAAGAAATAATCAATATCCCTCCACCCTATTCTATATACATGTTTAATAATGTGTCAATTTGATAAAAATATCTCCTAGATAAACTACATAACCAAGTTAATCATTCATAATAATAAATTTTGTAACAGTTTTCACTACCTGAGTTTCATATTTAATCCATTTTTTAATATCTCAAATCTATTAAATCCATAACTAGGACATGATGGTGATGGGGATAATCACAGACCCACCATAAAGGCGAATGCAGTGCTCTATTTTAATGAAAAAATATTTTTCAGTGGATGTATATAATGATACAACAACTCAATATGACATAGATGTTGGTAAAATAAATTATTAATGTCATCATGTATTAATCATTTTAATGGGAATTTTCAACTTACCCTCACTATATTATGAATGTAGATCAATTAAAAATAAAATTTTCCCTAGTTAAAATGTAATATACTGCCCTACACATGGATGAAGAAGAAGGAAATACCTCTAGAATTAGGTGAAGAAACTAATTCCTCAACAACTTGAAGAACATATTTTAGAGTATCACACAAATGAAAATGAAACCTATTAATTCTTATTCCCATCCCTTCAATAAATTTCTACTCATTTGTTGTTATATTTAAGGATGCACATCCATGAGGTACTCTAAAACTTGTGTAAATAGTGTACAATGGTAAAAATAATATATGGATGTTAATTCTACATAAACACCCCCAAAATAATGATAACCACTAGAACTGACTAGCTCTCAATTGTCAAGAAGTAGTACAACTTCTAAAATTCAAAAAATAATATATCAATTTTCCAGTTTATCCTTTTTTTAGTTTGAATAAGATATTCGGTTTTCCTTGATTTTAACTGTTGGTTTTAAACAATAAAAAGTAACATTAAATTGTGTTTTATCATACCATTTCAATTGATATTATTCTTTTTCAATCCTATGTGAATATGTATTGGTTATTAATATATTTTTGGGAAATGAATAAATCAATAACATCTGGTGTATGATTATATACTTCCTTAAACTAGGCATACAAATTTTAAACCATAATATTTTAACATTAACTAAATAAATCAAATCATAATTTTATAAAAAAATAATATTAAATAAATTGAAAAAATTAAATGAAACAAATAATATCATACTGATGTCAAATAATAGTCAATTCATGGTGAGGGTCCATGAAAATGGATGTTAATAGTGGAAGTTCTTGTTATATGTGTTGGATTTGGATCCCTATAATGAAATTAGATTTAATTTAGGATTACTTTAATTCATAGTTTTTAATATTCATAAAGATACTTATCACTTAATGACTTTTATTTAGCATTAAATAGTATTTTGTAATGTCTTAAGAGTAGCTACCATACTAACATGTCATAAAAATTCCCTACTATGGTGAGATACTTGAAGTTCTATGAAAATATTCATAAATAAATCTTCTATATATTGATGATATCATTAATGGAACATGAATTAAACAAGCTTAAAAGGGTGAAGTATTACAGGATTTTAATGCACATTCCACGGACGTAGACCCTTGGCAATATGAAATGTAGAACATCATAAGAACCAAACCAGCCGGTAGGAAATTATAATTTATAATTTTCATTGGATGTTCATATTTTAAGACTTGTGTATTGATAAATTTAATTGAGTATTTTTATTAATGAGTATTATGAGTCATGTACGTTGATACATTGATGAAAAATATAATGATATATGTTTTCTGTGAGGTAGGATACATTAGGTGTGACACAAGTAATATTTCATTAATGAAAAATGATGGAAATGATCTGTCCCTTATGTTATCTTATAGATGTTGATATCTTATAATATTTATGGAAATGAAATATCCTAAATAAAGTTGTGGACATGGTGTTTTGTAGGAATGTTCTATTTTTGTAATTTTAAGGAAATGAACATTTAATACATGGGTGGATGGATGCAGTTCACATCTTAAATAATTAAGGATACTGTGATAATGAAATTATATTAGATAGTAAGAATCTGTATGATGTATTATTTAATTATGGAATTAAATTTATTCTATATGGGTTCCATCGAATGTTTCCTGATGTTATCCTTGGAAAATAGGTTACTTTTCATAAGGAAAATGAGAAAGAGGCATACAGAGTCACACTAAATGTGTATTTAAATCTCTATTAAATAAAATATTATTATTTATTATCTAAAAATTTGAATAAATATTATTCTTCCACATGGTTTAATAATTGCTCTTGTATGCTTCATCATATATATTCCTTAACCATTTATTCAAGATAACTTAATTGGAGAAGAGTATTCAAAAAATATTTTATATTTATTTAGTGAATATAATATATATTTATTAATTAGAAAATAATGTTGTTATATTTATTTATTAAATAAAAACTAATATTTAAAATCTTGAAAAATATTATGTAGGAAAGGATGATTGAGTTTTTATATTCAGTGAGAAATAATATATATTGAATATTATTTGATTGAATAATATTTAATTTAATTCTCATGTTATGAAAATGTGATGGATATAATAATATTATTACTATTTTAGAAACATTCATCTTACAAGGGTACTAAATTAATTCTAATGGGAACATTTGGAAATATTTATTTCTAAACATCTTCTATATTTTAACCAAAATATATTAATTTTTCTTTAAGGATAATTAATTTTTGTTCTGTATAATGACAGTCGGAGAGTATCATCTCAATCCCTAGAGAGCTCCCTATCCAAGATCACTCCCCATAATGGATAGTGATCATCCTCCACCTCCCACTCTCAAGACAAGAGATATATAGAATAATTCTTTGTAATCCATTATGATAGAGATCAAATGAGAATGAAACATGCATTAGGATATGTCACACTAGAACCAAAATACTCCAACAGATATGTTCAGATATTTTTGGAACATGTGTGGGTCACCGCTATAAAGAATATTATCTTCATTACAACAACTCGATGACAACAAAACATAAATCTATTTTTAGAACAAAGAATGAATAAATAATTCTCACAAGTTAATTTTTTTTATTCTATTAAATTAATACTATAAATATTTAATAATCTTTTTCTTAGTTTCAATTTTCAATATCTATTTTCTATTATATTATTCCATTACGTTGATCATGACTTTAAACTTTGTATAAATCTCATATTCATCATCGGTCATAACAAAAATAATATTTGATCATGAACCATCACATTCTTCTGCTGCTCATATATCCTTCATGTGTTATTTTTGTGTTTACATAGTTATTTATAATTATTTAATGATCATTTATTGATTTAAACATTTTCATTTACATTTCAATTCATGTTTAATAATTATTTAAACCAAAATATAAGACATTATTCTTCCTCGTTAATTTTTGATAGATCTAATAAAATTGATTAATTTTATGAATGAAATAAAATGGAAGAAATCATTCAGATATACCAATGATTTTGGCCATAATACACAAGTGTACACACTATGTACCCAGAGGCACATGTCATGTACTGGTGTTCAATGCACTAGGGGAAAATTCTAAATTAATTAGATATGTGTGCATTTAATATAGGTGTTGAATTTAATTTCTCACATAATGTGTGAAATGGTCCATCTCGACACAAGGTTACCTGAAGCACATTCTATGTAGCCAATGTACCTGACATGTAGTCCTTTAATTCATTGATGTATCATGAATTTTCATATATGGTCTACCTAACTGGTGATTGTGTTACTTAGAGACCATAATCCCAATATCCCTAATATTGATTGTGTACTCAAATTTTTATAAGGAATAGTCTACAAGCCAATTCCCTTGAAGTGTTCCTCGGATAGATACTGAGATATATACATGACATGTGGATTAATTTTAAAAATAGTGTACATATACCAAATGAAACTTAATTAAAAATAAATTATTATGCAATTTAAAACTTATCAACATGATCTTGGATGTGATAATTAATTTTATAGATCAAATAATGCTATTTGTTTTAATATATATATATTTGTGTGTGTGTCTGTTGGTGTGTGTGTTTAATTAACTTCAAGGCACTTTTAATATCATCATTACATTTTTTATTTGAATAAAAGATATCACTCTACATTTATTAAATCATAACATGTTAGTGAATAATCATGTAATTTTTTTAATAATTAATTTGTTATAGTACATGTTATTAATGTATGTAATAAGCCTTGTATTCCATATTCCACAAGATTAAAAAATTTATGAGTATTATAAATGTTGTTTGGATTTGGATTGGTATTCCCAATATAGCCTACAATGTATATTTATTTATATTGTTAGTTTTAAATAAATTTATTTAATTTATCTAAAAATATGATCGATGAGAATACCAATAAAATTCAGATTAAAATGAAGGTAAAATAATGTATTAATTAAAGATTAAAATTAATTGATTGGAGCAGGATTAGTATTAAATAAGAATGATTATTAACTTAGTTCCAGTGTTATTAAATGTGTAATTTAGTGCATGTGGATGATCATGAGTATATACTAGAACATTGTATGTGATCAGTTTCATTTAATTTATTTTTCAATTATATTTTTGTACTATGTTCCTTCTCTAGTCACATTTTGTAAGGACCTATGTACCCATATATTCTTTTATTTAATCCTTTTTACCCTCACCTGCATGTATGTAAAAGAATATGTAATGGGTGGATCTCCCAAGGTAGTGGAGGCGGTTCATGTTTTGATCCAAGGAAAAACCAATCCATGATAGATACACAAGTGGATAGCTGTAAAACTCTAAGACGAACATTAATTGGTTCAATGTGTTTTCTCCCCTATAGAAATAGTTAGATAATCAACTACCTGAAAATTTTACCATTATTAATATCTCTTGATCAAACCACTTTATTATTTCAATTTTTCACATTTAATGGTTTCTTTATTATGGATGATTTTTGACGATCACTTGAATTAATTAAATAACAAGAATTCAACATAGAAGAAAAATAAATTTGATTATGAGTACATATTACATAATAAATTGTTCATAAATTAAACAAATATAATTAATAATAAAAAACATTTTCAAATATAATAATTTGAAACTTATTCTCAAAATGATTAAATCCCTCAATAACATATATCATTTGTGTATAGCCTTCCAATACATTAGTTAAAATCGAACAATAGTTCATCCTTATTTGTCAACCAATGTTGGGAAGATTTAATTTATTTTTGAGTTCAAACTTGATTTTTTTGGGTTGAATTAACATACATTACATCAAGGGTTTACTGCTAAATCAGTACTTGTTATAATAAAATGGCAATGGATGAGGAAATCCAATTTAAGGATTTTAGGACTATGGAGTCCTCTCAATAGATCATGGAACTATGAGTTAATGTATATGGAATTCAGAAATTTTACATAAAGCCATTCTTGTTTTCTGAAAAAGAAATACTTGGGTAATTAAAAGTGGAATATGGTTAATTTTCTCCATAATGCACAATAAAAGAGGTATTTAGAATCATAAGGTGAGGGCTATTGGTCTTCGATAAATTTTTTGGATATTAATTGATATAATATTTATATATCTTTATTTTTTATAAAAATAACTAAATACTTCTCATCATATTTGTAGAAACATCAATAAAAAGACTTCAAACATTTTACTATGATCTGTACATGATTAAGATAAAATTATAAGCAAGAAACATTTATAGGAGTGGCCATGGTGATTTCACATTATCGCACTTCAAGAAAGGAAATTATATTTAATGGAGGAACCTTTTTCTAATGTGCTTATAAATTGGGATAATGATGAATAGTTGACTTCCTATGAGAAATATTTGAATGATGCTACATATATTCAGTTTTTGATGATTTCATCCATGAAAATTTATCATTTGAAGAAACATGAGGACACAGATGCATATCACATGGGGTCTCAACTCAAGGTTCTCTAGAAAGAGAAGGAGACACAATAGAGAGAAACAAGATCTCCCATGATATGTTTATAACTAAGATTGGAGGTTCTTATCTATTTGGCCCACATGTAGTCAATATTTTTTGCAACACTGAACACATAAAAATCATTGGGAATAATTTCTGATATGAATTACCCATATATCTTATAAATTCATAACTACCAAAGGACATATCTAGTTTTTTTATTTATAATATGAGAAATATTTATATGATTCTTTCAAAACATTTTACCCTTATTTTCCTAGTGGATAAAAAAGGGGAATGAAAAACCCATGTTCATTTTGGTGAATAAGAAAAAGGAAGAACAAGTAAAAGGGCCAAATACACACAATAATCATAAATATCTAAAAAACCACTATTCTATGAAGTGGAGGAACTAGAGGGAGTGAAAGGGAAATGAGGAATAATTTTGTTCATGTGGGAAGAATGAACTCTAGAAGAAGAACTTCACCTAAATGAAAGGGGAAGCTAAAGGTCTGTTCATTATTGAATCCAATCTATCAATATCTACAAATTTATAATTACATAAAACTTATGTTGCTCACATATATATCATAATATGGAGTATAATTTAAAATATTTCTATAGGAGAGGTTGATATTAAAGTTTCTAGTGGTGGTTGGATGGCTACTCCAACCATCGGTGAAAACCACATTTCATTTAAAATATTAATAATATAGATTTTAAAACATTGTTATTATGTACCAACTATTACCAAAAATGTAATCTACATATCTTTACTAGATGTAGATGGGGTTATTTTCATTTTTTCATATAATGTTTTTTATAAAGACACCATATGGTATGGTATGTCATATTTTAATAACAATATTTAGGTTTTAAATTATAAAAACAATGTATTGAAATTTATAATGAACCATTTTTGTATAACTCATATAACACCATACTATGGAATCAACACCTTTTTCATGTAAACAATATTTCTTTGAGAAATCTCTTTCAAGATGGTTATATTGAATATTCTAAACTGAAACCACATTGGAAGATGTTATGCATGATTATAAAAAAATTACTAAATTGTTTTTGATGGATAAGTTTAAAAGGAGAAATAGAAAATATGATTTGTACACACTAATGGATATGGAACATTTCTACTCTAATCTAGAGGTGGTTATTTATTCTTAATAACATTTAATGATTACTTGAGTAGATATTGTTATGTATACATGAGGAGGTATAAGTCGGAATAATTTTAGAAACTCAAGGAATTTTAAAATGAAGTAGATAACCAAGATGGAAATAAGTTAAAGAAGGGTAGATTGGAATGATGTAGAAAATATGGTAACTAAGATTTTATCAAAATATTATAATAGTGTGGGATTGTATTTCAACTCACAGAAGAATAGAAATCACATAATAATGGTGTTAGGTAAAGGGATAATCATAACTTGTTAGACATGGTAATGTCTATGGGGGGGTCTTGAAGATATTCAATTATCGTTTTGGATTTATGAATAAAAAAATACAACATAAACATTGACATGGGTGTCAAATAAAGAAAAAAACATAATTCCATTTGAGTTTTGTACTGTAAGGAAACATATTTTTCTACATACACGTGTTTGTGTTTGTGAGAAGTTTGAAAATGAATGTCCATGAAAATAACTAGTACCACAGGGGAAAAAGGTAACTTTATAGGGTATCTTAAGGAAATTATGGGATACAACCTATACAAAAAATCTGCGAAAATTTTGACTACATCTAGAAAATCCATCATTCATTGAGATGGATCACATCCTCCAAAATTATAGTGAGAGATATATTGATTTTGATGTAGTTGACGCAAAAGATAAACATGATTTAGAATAGGAATATATTCGACAAGTTCCTAGGGACGAATTAGATCTTGAAATAGAAATACGATGTATGAGAATAATAGATTTAATAGAAACAAATATATATATATATATATATGTATCTATCCATTGAAGATGGTGTCTAATTATTAGTATATAATGACAATCCTATATGAAAAAAAGTGTTTTTAGATATCTTAGACGATAAAATATGTAATGAAGCGCTTAATTATGAATCATATTTCATGTATTAGAACCAATTTGAGTTCTTGTTGACACATTAGTTGATGTAAAGTTTTTAGGATATAAATGAGTTTTCAAGAGAAAACTTGACATGGAAGTTATGAAAACTAACAATAATGAATTACTACTTGATCAAGGGTTTATACATCATCAATGAATTTACTATGATGAAAAATGTTCATCTATTTCCCTGTTTAAACACATCAAAAATTTCCTGGTTGTAACATATTACCATTCATATGATATTTGAAACATGGATGAAAAAAATGCATTCCATAATGGAATCCTTTATGTAAATGTATATATGATACAACCAAAAGGGATTTTGAATCCTGGTGATACCAAATAAATTTTCTAGCTGTAAAGATGCTCTTATAGATTTAATAAATAATCTAGGACATTGAACATTTGACATGATGATGCTATAAAAGAATTTTGTTTCATAAAGAATGAATGTGATCCTAATTTTTAAATGTTGTTTAGTATAAATGTAGTAATTATTCTATTATTAAATTTTTATTTCATATTACATAATGGAAACAACATACTGGTATTATAGTCTCTTAAGAACAAGGTAAATAAATGTTTCTCCTTAATGACTCAAGTGATGCAACCTCTATTCTAGGCATATATATCTGTCTAGATAGATCCAAGAGGATTCTTGGAATATGTTAAAGACCATACATTTTCCAGATTCTAATGATATTTACTATGAAAAAATACATGAAGATATTTTTTTCACTTTAATAGGGTTACATTTTTCTATGAAAACATGTCCTTATAAACATCAAGATAATTAGGGAATGAGTAATATACCATAAGATTCAAAGATAAGATCAATCATGAATTCAATATTGTGTACTAGACTTCAGGTTATCTATTCATTGATCATGTTTAGAAGATATCATGCATCTCCCAAAGAAAATAATTGGTATTTTGCTACAGAAATATTTATTTTTCTACGAAGATCTATGTTTATGTACCTTGTGTATATAGAGTATGAGGACATGGTCACCCTGGGTTATACTGATGATGGTTTTCAAATATATTATAATAATTTTATTTCACATTCAAGATAATTTTTCAATATCAAGAGAGTAGTTGTGTGGTGGAAGATATAATAGTTGATAGTTTTCACTAATCCTATGGTGGAGATTGAGTATATAATATATTCGAATGCATCCAAGGAATCCATTTGGATATGGATATTTTACTATAATCTTGATGTGTTTTATAGTAGTAAAGACTCTATCACATTGTATTGGGGTTATACTATAGTTGTGGATATTTCCCTAGAGCCAATGCACACCAATCGATAATGAACATACTCCAGAAATATCACTTTTTAGGAAGTTTTATAAAGGGGTGATTTTTTAGTAATAATAACACCCCTGGAAGAGAAAATGGTGGACCAATTAACTAAAGGCCTATCTCAAATGAATCATGAGTATCATGTGACAGATGATAGACTAATGTTTGTTCACAGTTGGAACATGTTCATGTGTGATTTTGTTGGGTTTGGTTCCCAAAAAAATTATCTCTATTTTTTAATAACCCATAATCATATTTTTGAATATTAATAAAATTTTTATCACATCTTGATTGTTCTTATCTTTAACATAGTATGTGATAATTTCCTAAGAGTAGTTGTTGCACTTAATGTTAATAGATGTTCCCCACTCTAATGAGAACCCCAAAGTGCTATGAAAGTACTCATAAATATATTTTCTCTATCCAGATGATATCATTTGTGGGACACAAATGATACTTTCAATCAGGGCTGTAGACTCATATGATTTTGAGGGACTTTCTCATGGTGTACACCCATAGCAATATACAGTGTCATATATTTTGATAAGTAGACCCACAAATATGGAATCCAAAATTAAATGTGAGATTTGATGGTCCATTACGTAGATGTTTTTGTTGATCCATAGACATTAATTTTTTATTAAAGAGTATTATGAGTTTCATACATTGATGTTTTAAATAAAACTATGACAACATATGTTCATGGTGTGGTAGGATAAATTGGGTGTGTCACGAGTAATATTACATTACTGAATAATGTGAGAAATTTTTTTACCCTTATGTTCTTTAATGAATGATCATATATCATTCCCATTGATGGAAATTATATATCATAAAAAAATATATGGGCATGATGATATATAAAGATGTTATATTTTCAAATAAAAAAATAATGATACATCAAGCACAGCAGTTGAGGGATCTTGAATGAAACATACATGATTATAGATATCATGGAAAAGTGATTATATTACATAGAAATAATTAGTATGACATATTATGTGACTAAAGCAGTAACTAATTTCTCTATGGGTCCATTAACATGTTCATGACACTAACATTGCACTTTATGTAACTTCACCTAATGCCACTGAGAAGCCAGCCTTAAGGGTCACACACTATGTGTATTTAAAATCTCACCTAATTAATATATTACTACTTATAATTTATCATGTTCAGTAAGATTTATTCTCCAACAAATTTTAATAATTATTCATCTATGCTTCATTACATATATTCCTTCACCAGATATTCGAGAGAATGTTATGTGAGAGAAATATTTAATTACTGTTCATATTATGTTAAGTAAATATAGTATTATTTATTTATTATAAAGTAATGATTTGCGGTTAACATATTAAATAAACTATCATTAATCAGGGCCTGATAAATATTATAGAGGAATAATAGACCATGTTTTTAGTTTCAATGAGAAATAATACATAATGAATATTATTTGATTAAATAAAATATAATCTAATTATCATGTTAACTTCATGTGAGGGATATAAAAATATTATTTTTATTCAATAAATGGGGTTCCTCATGGATTAAATAATTATTAAAGGGAAATTGTGAAAATATTTATTTATAAACTATAAAAATATTTAAACCCAATAATATTATTTTTCAACATATCCATTCATTTTTGTTTTCAATAATGATAGTTGAAGAGAATCCACTCCAACAATAGTGATCTCCCCCTCCTAAAATTATCCCTAGAATAGAGAGCTATTTCCCCCACCTCCTACTCTCAAGACAAGAGAGATCATGGTGATTATATTTGAAGTGATTCTTGTGGTGATCAATAGTGAACAATGCTAGCATTATGATCTTTCACGCTAGTACCAAAATATTCCTACAGCAATGTTAAGAGATTTGTAGAACATGTGTGGATCACCGCTAGAGAGATTATGATCTTAATTCCTATTACGAAATGACTTCTCAACATAGATTTAATTTTCATATCTATCGATGATGAAAAAATTCTCTCAAGGTAATTATTTTATTTTATTAAATTAGTGATAAATTATATGTGATGATCATGTTCTTGGTTCTGAGGTTTTATCCCTTTCCCATTTTCTTTAATTAAATTCATTATGTTATCACATTTATCATTATGTAAATATCTTATTGATCATTGAACATGAAAAAAATAAAAGTCGAGCACGTCCCATCGCCTGCTTCTGCTACACATAGAACCTTTAATACGGATCATATTAATATAATTTTAATCCTATGTAATAACATAGTGGTCAAACTAGGTTATCTATCATTGTTCTATACCAAACACTCTCTGCCCATTGGTTTTTATTAGTTATTTATAGTTTTTTATCTTTTAAGTAATTAAATAATTCTAATAATAAGATTATGTTGTACATTGAATAAATAAAAATAAAAGGATGGTAAAAGTGGAGAACATATATGTTAATAATAATAAATCACAATTTTAGAACATATTAATCAATACTATCAATAATCCTAAATATTAATCTTAGTCTCACCCAATGTGTGCTTCATACTATATAATCACATATCAATTCATCACTTTTGTTAAATTATTTAAAAAACCAAAAACCTTATAGGAAAATCAAACACACACCAAATCTATTTGTTAGTGAAGGAATGACTGGTCAACTATGAGATTCCATTTTTCACATCCCTGGTGTGTGACCACAACCATTACAAACAACAATACATACCACCATTGTGATATAGGGAATAAATGAATGGTTTTTGAAAATGTAGAAGAAGAAAAGATGAAAAAGTGTGAAGAGATTCTATCAATTACCCAAATAACCCAAAAACATCTAGATTCACAATGGGAAGACCATATATGAAAATATTGAACAAACACTTGAAAATTCATATTATCCTCCATTTAGTGAACTTTAATATCCCATCATAAAGAATACTTGTATGAGATCACATAACAAAGATTTTAACCACAATATAAAAATAATAATAATAAATATGAATAATAGTGAATAGAAAAAAAAACTAAAAATAAAAGGGGTTCAAAATCATAAAAAATATGGTCGATAGGATATGTAAATTATTTAATAAAAGTGATAAATTTAATTTTACAAATAATTACAAGGTTTATCTCATAGTGGGGGAATTTACCCACATGGGAACTAGATTGATCTATGATGACCACACATGGAATCCTACATGATTTTTCCTCCTAGATCTTTTATTCACCTTGATTACTTCCTTGATATTATATTAGTGAATTTTCTTTAATGAGAGACATGTGGTTATAATTCTCAACCATTACCGATTTTTTTTCATGACCCGTCCCCCTGGGCTCATGTTTTGACAACCCCAAGCCCGCCTCCCATAGGCCAGGGGCTGGCGACTAACACCGAAAGGTGTTTTCCTAAAAATGGGAAGAAATTTCCATTATAACCTGTAAACTCATGAAACCATGCACACAACAAGATACAAACACAAGAAAACCATATAACCAAAAGTGTTCTAAAAGTAAATGCGGGCCAGAATACAATCCCAACAGTAATAGTACAAGTACAACTGAAATACAATACAACTGAAGAAAGGGAAAAACAGCTATTGGATCATCCTCCGAGTTTCCTACCCGAAGGGTAGGTATAGATCGCCTCCTCAGCACTACACGTCTACTAGTCTCCTCTGCATACCGACACATCGTATAGTCGGAATCTGGGCACCGTCCAGTCTTGTTACTCTCAGCCTTAGTCAGAGTTGTCTATCATCTTCATGAAACACATCAAGGTAAAGGCATAGCCTATGCAGAAGTGAGTATAACGATACTCAGTACAGACCCCGAGACCCTCAAGATCCCACCAAAACAACCATGGATAAACCAAAAATTATGAAATGAACAGATAAACCTACTTAGATATATTCCCAAACATATATCCAAGTTATCATGTAATCCATCTCAATCATGAGGAAAACATAGAGATACAGATTCAGCTCACACTAGGATTTATTCGAGGGGTAGTAACAAGAAACACCCCAAGTCATATCCTCAAACACCTCAGCTGCTGGAGATCCCCTCTTCTATCGATAATTGTGGGCCTAATGCATCACGTAGAGGCACTTCCCAGAAACCGTAGAATACAGATGTACTCCTCCTATCGATTACCATTGGTCTGCCGCGTCACACAGAGGCATTCCCCACTATGGGTCTGCTGCGTCACATAGAGGCGCTCCCCATCATGACATGATGAGGTACTCCTCCTATCAGGAATCGTGGGTCTATCATGTCACATAGAGGTGATCCTCACCATGGCCTTCTGAGGTACTCTTCCTCTCATGTACCATGGGCCAACCGCTTCACACAAATGTGCTCCCCACTGTGGGTCTACCAGGTCACATAGTGGTACTCCCACTGGGCCTGTCAAGTCACTCCAACTCAAAAAGGTTAGCAGTCATCAACTCTAAGCGAACTACTTCTTTCCCGCACTATGCTAGCTTGTCATTGGGAGGATCAGCTCCATGAGCTACTGGTCGGTACTCCAACTTCCACGAAGTCCCACAATGAATCATCTCAAATGTCTTCCACATCATAGGGGTCTCAACAAAAAAGACGACACGTCAATCAGATGCTCGGTCTGTGAGTTATTAGCCTTCTAGTCCCGGAGGCCCTGTTGGATTTGTACTCGATCCAACCTGACCATCCCCAATATTAATCAAAAAATCCAGTGGGATATACTCAAAAATACCATCTTTCTCCAACATTTCCAATGCCACTGACAGTTCGTCAAATAGATGTGTGGTTCCAATGTTATGGCCTAACGAAGTAAATGGGTCATAGTGGGCCTACGTCCGGTCCGACCCGGTTGGACCGACCCTGTCTGACCCATCCTGGGCCGACCTAGTGCAGGTCGACCTGGCCCAACCCAATGGGTCAGGACGGACCCGCAATGCGGCCTGGCCCATTGGGTTCAGCCCATCCCACTAGGTCCAGCCCGGACCATTGGGCGGTCTGGTAGGCCGCGAGGGATAGTAGGCGTTCAACCACCAATGGTGTGAGGTCATAGGGTGACTCGGCCTGGGCGGCTCAGCTAGGAGGGTGGAGGCCACAGTGCGGATCAGCCGGAGCAGCCCAAGGCTGTAGGGTGGCTCGGCAGATGGTGGCGGCGACTCGGCCTAGATGGTAGTTGCGGCTTGGCGGATAGCCGCAGCGGCTCAGCTGACGGCAGGCGTGGCATGGCCCAAACGGCAGAAGAGTTGGGTAGTTCGGTAGGGTCATGGGTGTTAGATCCATGGGGCATAGTGTATGTGGGTGTCGTAGAGTGGCTCAGCTGCGTTGGTGTTGCGAGTGCGCGGAGGTCTCTAGGTGGCAGTGGTCATGGGGAGGTGTCACTGTGACGTCACCTTCATCGCGTTCGACACCACAATTCATCACAAGATTTATAGAGGGGTCAGGACCTGTTTTTCTGGACCATACCCTCCATGTTAGGGTAGTAACATATGGCTCAACTAGTACTGGAAAAATAACACCATGCATTTCAACCTCCCACAATTATTTATTACCAATGCCAAAAAAGTATTCCGGGGAATAAAATTGGGAAAAGAATTCTAACACAAATAAAATCCTACCTTGTTTGATTATTGACGATGAATAGAGAAGTTGAAGTTGTCGACGTTCATTGTTCCCATCACATGCCTCTGATCCCGAGCTCATTCGTCGAATTAAATTTCTTCGATGGTGATGATTCTTCTTTGTTGAATATGTCCACCGTTGAAGGATGTCTCAAGGAAGAAGGTTGAATTCGAGGTCGGCATTCTTCATTGGCGTTCTTCAATGGTGGGATTTCTCCAAGAACTCTTCCCTTTGCCAAGCCCTTTCCCCAAAATGAAAATGGCCAGCTATTGTGTTTCCTCAATTTTTAATTTTTTCCACAATTTCAAATTGAATTAATTATGTTTCATCCACATAATTAATTGATGAGGTTGGAAAAAAACTAATTAAAGGAGGGTGGAATAATTAAATGGGGAGCTCAAGAGGTTTCATACCACCTAGTAGGGAGTTCTAGAGGTTTCAATCCTCGGGTGAACCCCACCACCATAACCTCTCATGGGAGGTCAGGCTCGGTGGTCCCCACCTCCATAATCTCTCATGGAAGGTTTTAGTTCATGTGGTCCCCACCTGTGAAATATCCACATGGGTGGTTACAACAAATAAAATAAAATATGATCATTTTAGTTTATTATTTCCAAGAAAAACCAAAAGAATTTTCATTTACCTTCGACCAAATGTCATCGAGGTGATCGACTTTTTAATCGATGATTGGCACTGCAAGTTAAACAGTGCCCTCAAATTTTAATTCTGAGCACCGGTTTCGATGTTAGAAAGACCTTCTCGCATGTTTACTTATCGTTCCAAAAGAAATGTTCAGAGAATCATTTTAGGCACTCCGGGCCTCAGAATCATGCACCGTCTATTTTCGTTGACTCGTAAAATTTCCATATATTTTTCTAAAAAATTTCATTGAAATTATAGGTATTTACATTCTCACCACCTCAGGGATTTCCATACTCGTAAGCCACAGCTAAATCTAAGGAACAAGTGGGGGTACTGAGCACACATCTGAGCCTCCCGCTGCAATGTTCTCTTCTTGAGGTTCTCGTGCTGCCAGCGAACGCGCACCAGAGGTATCGATTGTCCAATAATGACCGGCTTCGTTCGATCCTCAATCTCTACTGGACCCTCCATAAATGTTTCCCCATCATCGACAAATAGCTCGCCTTGGTATAAGACGTGAGAAAGGTCATGCTTGTTTCTCCTCAGTTGTGATATGTGGATGACGTTGTGCACCCTGTGCAACTGAGTTGGAAGGGCTAAGTGGTATGCCACCTCGCCAACTCTGCTGGGGACCTAAAAAGTTCCGATGAATCTCAGAGATAACTTGCCTCCTCGGCCAAATCTTTACAAAATTAATCGAGGTGAGACCCGTAGAAAGACATGTCCACCATGCTCTAACTCCAGAGGTATCTATCTACTATCATAATATGACTTCTACCTACTCTGTGAAGACTTCTTCTACTCCTGGATGATCTGCACATTCTCTGTGTTAGCCCGTAACATCTCCAGTCCCACGAGTGCGGACTCGCCTGGGTCAGTGAGGCACAAAGATGATCTACAAGTTCATCCGTACAAAAACTCAAAAGGTGCCATCCCAATGGTGGAGTGATTGTTGTTTTTTATTCCAACTCCGACAAAGGTAGGTGATCCTCCCAGCTGCGACCGAAGTCCAGGACACATGCACACAACATTTCCTTGAGGGTCTGAATGGTCTACTCGTTCGAGCCATTCGTCTAATGATCAATGGCGGTGCTCAAACAAATCTATGTCCCAAAATCCACCAGCAACAACTTCCATATTCGATAGGTAGAACATGCACCACGATCAAAGATAATCATCGAGGGTACTCCATGTAACTGTACAATCACCCGCACATAGAGGCTTCCCAAGCTCTCTACTAAACCCTGCTCTCTAGTCAGTAGGAAGTGGACCTACTTGGTTAGTCAGTTGATGATCACCCAAATAGAGTCATGTCCCCTGGACGTACACGGAAGTATAGTAATGAAGTCCATGGATATCCCATCCCACATCCACATTGGGCCCTCTAAAGCCTGAACCAATCCTGATGGTACCTGATGCTCTACCTTCATTTGCTGACAAGTGAGGCACCAAAAGACAAACTCTGCTACTGCTTTCATCATTCCTAGCCACCAGTGATGTCGTTGGAGATCCTAGTACGTCTTCACCACTTCTATATATACATCAAGAGGGGATGTGTGGAACTCCCTCAACACTTTCCCCTGAAGTGACACTAGTACCATGGTATGCCCTCTGAAGAGGATGAAGTGCTCCCCACTTTTAAGAAATCAATCAGGTGCCAGTCCTATGGATATCTGACCACGACGTGTCTCACAGTTAGCTTCCCCATGTTATTCCTCATTGGATCGCTGATGGATTTGGGGGAGTGACTGTAAGAGAATGAAATAAGGTTCTCCATATCTATCCACTAAGGATATCTATCCACTAATATTTGTATACCATACCTCATGATAAGTGCATCTACTACAAAAATCCCCTTATCCGGAGTATAAAATACATTGAATTCATAGTCCTGGAGGAACTAAAGCCAACATCAATGCCTCAGGTTTAGGACCTTCAAGGAGAAGATATACCTAAGACTTTTGTGATTACATTACATGGAAAAATGATCTCCCATTAAATAGTGTCACCAAATCTTCAAGGAAAAGACCACTGCTTCTAACTCCAGGTCATGGGGAGTTTATTTCTTCTCATGTTATCTAAGTTATAGAGAAACATATTTTATCACTACTCACTCCTGCATCAGGACACATCCATGTCAAGTCCCTAATACATCGTAGGAAACTACATACCCTACGCCCTCCTCTGGAATACTCATGTTGGGGGAACTAGTTAGTCTCAACCTCAGCTTCTGAAATCTCTGATAGAATTTCATTGACCAAACGAAGGGTTGACCCTTATTCATCAATGCTGATAGTGGTGATGAAACATTGGAGAAGTCTAGCACAAACCTCAAGTAATATCCATCCAAACCCAGGAAACATTATACCTGTGTCCAGTACTACCCACAAATTACAGGCATGCTCCTCCTTAGAATACAGGTAGATCAGAATGTGAACGATGAAGACTACTACAAAGAGATCAACGTATGGATGAAATATTGTATTCATGAGTCCCATGAACACTTCTGGAGAGTTGGTAATTCCGAATGGAATATCCAAAAAGTCCTAATGGCCATTTCGACATCTGAATGACGTTTTCATCATATCCACATCCCGAACTCTGATTTGATGATAGCCTGGTCTGAGGTCAATATTCATGAACCATCGTCCTCACATAATCTAATCAAAGAGGTCATCAATCCTTGGGAGTGGGTACTTGTTCTACATGGTCACTCGGTTCAGGAACTGATAGTTGAAACAATGACTGAAGCTTTCATCCACCTACTTGGAAAAAAAACTGGGGTTTACCTTGGAAAAACACTGGTCTGAATGAATCCCTTCCCACTACAAGTCGTCCAGTTGTACCCGTAGCTCATGAAGATCAGCGAGAGCCATCCAAAATGCTGTTATAGATATCAGTGTTATCCTGGGGTATAGGTTTAATGTAAAATTATACCTCTCTATGAGGATGTTGACTAGAAACATCATCAGGTAAAACATCCACATAATGGTCCACAATAACAGGATATCTCGGACTCTCCACATTAACAACTCCGAGGGTAGGGATAGCTAGCTGATGAGTGATTGACTTCACTCTCCTCCTGGTAAGTCCATCCTGCACTATAAAGGCTCTCTTCTCAATGGTGAAGGTAAACCAAGTCTCATCCGAGCGAACACACTGCACTTTGCACCTAATATAGTCTATCTGAGCATGGACTTTAAATAACTAGTCCATACCCAAGATGACATTGTAAGGCCTATACGTCGTTACTAGGAGATCTCATCCAAGGATCTCACCTCATAGAGTAATCTCACACTGCCGGCCCCAATGTGTAATCATCAAATCTACTCTCGTAGAAGTCTCTAGCTGTATGGATTGAGCCAACGTCTCCATCAAGAATCTCCGAGCTCCGAACGAGGGAAGTGGAAATAAAAGAATATATGGTACATGGGTATATAAGTACATCAACTAAGGTGGAGTAGACACAAATCATACAACGTATCCTCTGTGGAGTGTCATGATCATAAGACTCAGCTACTTGGAGCTGAGCTCTCTCGGGTCCACCTACTCCCTGTGGTTGGGGTGGACCTCCTGGTGGGGGTGGTGGTAATATATCGAATCATCGCCCACCCCCAGCTGCATGACCAGCTTCTCTAACACTTCCTCCTGCTCCCATCAAACCTCCTTGGTTGAACCTCTGTCTCTACATCGGCGGTCCCTCGACCATCTATTGATTATCTATATGGTAGGTTCAACAGTCACGAGCCATGCGACCCTACCTGCCGCATGAGTAATACTGCACGATCCTTTTCTTACTGATTCTACCTCGGGTGCCCCACACATCTGATCCGGAGACATGCGGTCGTCCACCTATATGTCGGGTCCTCTTAGACCCCTATGATGTCTGTCTAATGCCAGCTATATAAGACTCTTCTATGTGATGACTTGTGGTGGGTCTCATAGTTGGTGACTGCTCAGCAAGAAAACTCTCCACCAAGGGTGCTATCTGCAACACCCCTGCCAACGTCGGGAAGCTGAGGGACATCATAGATTCCCTTATCTCCCACCCGATCCCCTACTCGAAGGTCTGATACCTAAATAATGGGTACCACACCATATTTGTGGAGTATCTTGAGAGGTCAGTGAATCTCGATGAGTACTAAGAGACCATCATACTGCCCTACTTCAGATGAAGAATATCCTGTATGTGCCCTACATGAAGAGTCACTGGAACAAACTCTACCTGAAACATGATCTCGAAGTCTGCCTAGAGAATCGCCACCACGTCATGATCATTGAGTATCATGCTCTGCCATCTACCTGTTGATGACCTTAGATGGTCGGCGGAAAAGATCACCATGAGATTAACTGGTGTCCCTACGAGTCGGCAGACTCTCACCATAGCCTCTCGCAAATTCTTAGCTTCTTGTGTGTCTGTCTCTCCCCAGAAAATGGGTGACCTCTAGCACTATAACTCGTGCAACGTGCTTAAGAGGCATTCACTCTCTACTGCACGGGCTGGTGGCATCGGTGGCCCAATGGGTAATGGTACCGATCATTCCTCCACTGGTTCCTCTATTAGAAAATGGCCCTTCACTGAGGCCTCAATGTTTAGTGGGATATCAGTGTGTACAACTATCATAACCCTAGCTGGATGTCTGTATGGAGTCATCCTGAAAAAAAAAACAGGTGCCCCATGGTCAATATGTTATACCTCGTGAGATGACTCAAAGTAGTCACAAAGAAAACTCTTGAAAACACAAATAAAATTAGTATTTTCATGCACTGAGTCAGAAATCACAAGTCAGGGTCCTAGTGTATGGATACGTCGGCCGCCGCACCAATATTGGACTCCCTGAACTGCAAACCGCATTCACTATACATAACACTATTACAATTGAATTAAATATCAGAGTCTTATGTCCTACGGTAGAACGGAATCCTATGATACTAATTTGTCATGACCCATCCCCGATGCCCATGCTGTGACTACACCTAACCCACCTTCTATAGGCTAGGGTCTAGCGACTAGCACAGAATGGCGTTTTCCCTAAAAGAGGGAAGTAAATTCCATTATAATGTGTTATCTCGCGAAACCAAGCACACATCAAGATACGAACACAAGAAAAATGTATAACCAAAAGAGTTATTAATGTAAAAGGGGGCCAGAATACAATCCCAACAGTAAAGGTAAAAGTACCACTGAAATAGAAAACAACAGACAAAAAAGAAAAAATAGCTACTGGATCATTATTAGTGGTTCCTAGCTAATGGGTAGGTACAGATCGACTCCTCAGCACTCCACATCCACCCATCTCCACTACGTAACAACACACTGTATGGTCCACATTACGGTATAGTCTAGTCCTGGTCCTCTCAACCTCAGTTAGTGATGTCTATCATCTGCATCCAACACAACGAGGTGCAAGCATAGCCTGTGTAGGGGTGAGTATTAAGATACTCAGTAGGGACCCTAAGACCCTCAAAATCTCACAAAAACCACCAAGGATAAACCAAAAAGTATGAAATCAACAGATTACCCTACCTAGGTATATGTCCATACATATACCTACGTTATCAATTAATCCATCTCAAACATGAGGAAAACACAGAGAGACGGACTCACCTCAGAATAGGATTTATTCTAGGTGTAGTAATAAGTAACATCCTTAGTCAAATCGTTTAATAGCTTGGTTTCTGTAGATCCCCTACCATATCGGGTATAGTGGAGTTGCCACATCACACATAGGCTCTTCCAACATACCATGGACTACTAAGATGATTCTCCTCTCGAGTACTGTGGGTCTATCGTTTCACACAGAGGCACTCCCCGCCATGGGTATGCCGCGTCACACAGAGGCTTTCCCCGTCATGACTTGCTGAGGTACTCCACCTATCGAGTACTGTGGGTCTGCCACGTTAGATAGAGGTGCTCCCCACCATGTCCTGTTGAGGTACTCCTCATATCATGTACCATGGGTCTGCCGCTTCAAATAGAGGCGCTCCCCAATGTGGGTCTTCCATGTCACACAAGGTATATCCCCACTTGGCCTCTTATGTTACTCCATGTTGAAATGGTCAGCAGTCGTCAAGTCTCATCCAGCTACTGGGTTCATTCTTTATGCTCACTCGTCTCTAGGAGGACCCACTCCACGAGCTATTGGTCGATTCTCCAACTTCCACGACGTCCCACGAAAAAGAATCTCAAAGTTCTGCCATGTCATAGGAGTCTCAATGCAACACATGGGGCGTAAATCGGACGCCCGGTCTGTAAGTTATCAGCCATCTAGTCTCTATGGCTCTGGTGGATTCATTCTTGATCCAACCTGACCATTCCCTAGCTTAATCCCAAACTCCAGTGGGGTATACTCTAAGGGACCATCTCGCTCCAAGATTTCCAACAGCACTGACTGTTCCTCAACTAGGCGTTCAGTTCCAATGTTATGGCCAAAAGATGTAAATGTCTCATAGCAGGCTCGGGTCTGGTCTGACCTGATCAGACCGACCCTACCCACAGTGCGGCCCGACTTGTTTGGTTTTACCCAGTCCGCTGGGTCTCGCCCGGACTGCTGGGCCGTCCGGTAGGCCGCGATGGGCCATGGGAGTTAGGCCGCGGATGGCGCAAGTCCATAGGGAGACTCAGCCATGGAGACTCAGCCAGGAGGGTGGAGGCCATGGGGTATCTTGTCCTGAGCAGCCCGGGGCTGCAGGGCAGCTCAACCTAGTCAGCGGCGGAAGCTCGGTGGACGCCGGCGGTGGCACGACCTGGTCAGTGGTGGCGGCACAACCCAGATGGCAGCGGCCATTGGTTGCACGGCGTGGCCGCGTGTGGCAGAGCTGCGGGGCACGATGGTCATGGGTGCTGCAGAGCAACTCAGCTGCCGAGGTTCCGCGAGGGCGTGAAGGTCGCAATGGGGTGGTGGATGCAGTGTGGTGTCATTGTTTCTTCTCCTTATTCGTGTTCATCAACACAATTCATCACATGATTTGCAGAGGCGTCATTCCATGTTTTTTTGGACCATACCTTCCGCATTTGGGTGGTAGCTAAGGCACAACAAGAACTTAAAGAAGAATGTGAAACTTTACAACCTCCCACAACCATTTATTCCCAATTCCAAAAAAAATTCACAGGAAGAACATGGGAAAATAATTCATACCCAAATACACCCCTACCTTGTTTGATTGTTGATGATGAAGAGAGAATTCGAAGATTTCGACATTCGTCGCATCCGTTACACACCTTTGATCCCATGCTTGTTAGTCGAATTAACATTCTTCGATGGTTGTGATTATTTTTGTTGAAGATGTCCACCATTGGAGGATATCTCGAGTAAGAAGTTTAAAGTTAAGTTTGGCATTCTTCGTTGGCGTTCTTTGATGGCGGGCTTTCTCCAACCACTCTCCCATTTTCTAATCCTTTCTCCCAAAATGAAAATGGCCAATTGTTTTGTTTCCCCCATTTTTAATTGTTGTCACAATTTCATATTGTATTAATTTAGTTGGATCCAAATAGTTAATTGATGATATTGGAAGAAAATTAATTAATGGAGGGTGGCATAATTAAATGGGGAGATCAAGAGGTTTCTCCCCACATAATCGGGAGTTCATCAGGTTTCAATCCTTAGGTGGTCCCCACCACCATATCCTCTCATGGGAGTTTAGGCTCGGTGGTCCCCACCTCCATGACCTCTCATGGCAGGTTTTAGTTCAGGTGGTCCCCACTTGTGAATTATCCACATGGGTGGTTACGACAAATAAAATAAAATGTGATTATTTTATTTTATTATTTCCATGAAATACCCAAAAAATTAAATTTCACCCTCAACCAACTGATGTCAAGGTGAAATTCGTCTTAAGTGAATACCAGTGTTGCGAGTTCAACGATGCCCTCAGATTTCAATTCTGTGCGCCAGTTCAGAATTAAGAAAAACCAGCTCTCATGTCTAATAAATGTATCCAAAAAAAGATCAGATATTTATTTCGGGAACTCTGGGCCTCAGAATCACGTGCCATCAATTTTCAAAGACTCATAAAATTCCCATATATTAAAAACAAATTACATGGAAATTACAGGTATTTACATTTTTAGGTTGAATAAGTGGGAATATTTATATTTGAATGTGTTACATTCATGTTTTTAAAATTTCACATATGTTTTCCTCATGACCCTCTGTGATTTTTAAGAGGGTTATTTGATCCTTCATTACGATTCATGATCCTTGTTTAAGGTTTTTATCGATATGAGTGTCTTTTGATGGGTTTATGATAATGTGTACCTAATATTGTGATATTCAGTATCACTTATTGCATTTTATTTCCAATAAATTTTTTTTGGTAATTTTATAATGTATCGTAAATTAAATTTGATGAAAAACCACCTTGTAAAAAAAATTCACTAAATAACCACTATTCCTCGACCCTAAAAAAAGATACTCATAATAAAAAGGTTAATTAATGATATTATATTTGGTGGTTTAATTCATATGTGATAAATTATTAATTTTATATAATACAATTCATTTTCCAAAGGGAAAACCCCAGTCATGACTGTTGATACATCTTTCATAGAGAATGACTGAGAAATACGACTTTACTATGGTGTTACTCATACAGAGTTCTTGTAAGATGATATTTATTCTTATGTATCTTATGAGACACCATCTCATTCATATATAATGAATTTAAATTATGTTTTTTTCTAACATTAATTCCATTTTGAAATTATGATACCCACAGTCCTTTCTATCAAAATATCACACCCTTTTATTTATTCTTATGTGGTCATTCCATCACTATTATTGAAATGTCGCTATATAGTTTTTAATATAGAATATATTGGAATTTCATATTAAGAATCTAGGTTATGTTTAATCATACAATATTTATATTATTAATTAAAAAAACAACAATCCATATAGGTATTTTTTTAATGTAGCGGATACCCCAATAAGTGTTACAATTATATAGATACTCAATATAAAATTAATCAAAAAAAGAATCTTCATTCAGGGAGATTTCTCCTTTTTAGAATAATATCTATTGATTTTATACAAACACAACTCTCCCATGTCCTATTATATGACCTATAATTCATAGCATCTTTAGTATTGATTTTGTGTTTCTAAACTCATGATTGGCCTATGCCAAATGAATAAGATCAAAAAACAATCTACGTCATTCATCTTCATTTGAATCGCTATGGAAATATTAAGAATAAATTTTTAAGATTGTTGTATATTAAATTAAAAATAAAACAAAAATATATAAAATTTATATATTAAAATATTTAGTGAACTAATATGGAATTTTAGAAATGAAAATAAAATAAAAATTTACATTTTTTTAATTTTACTAATGGTTTAAACCATAATTACTTCTATCAAATGAAATAATTTTCCACCTATCATGTGAACAACCATGATATTTTTCGAATTAATAATTTACATAAAAATTATTTAATTAAAAATTATATAATTAATATATTCCAATCATAGATCATTAAATGGAGGGGAAGCTCAGACTACTATAGAATTTCCCTATGAGTACAAATTTTACCTCCACTCTCATATAAATTTTGATTTTTACGAAGGGTGATAGGGATGAGAATTTTGAAGTGTTGGGGGATTAGTTTTACCAATAACTAATTTTTTCCACAAAAATAATTTCATTATAATGCATCCTGTTTATATGATTAAATAATTGATCACATGATTAATGATCATAGGAGGGATAAATATGTAACAAAAAAAGGATATTTTTACGGTATTGATAATCTCTTTATATCAATTTTATACATATATAGTCATCAATTTTAGTTATCTTCTGTTATATATACTAGTTTTATATTGAAAATATAACATGGGATAATGAAAGATGATATCCATAATCTATTTACAAGCATTAAATATTAAATATAGGGAAAAGAAATCAATTATGAGTGAAAATAAACATTTATAATATCATTTCATAATACTCATGTGACTCTAACAAATAGATTATGTTAACACCATTGTTTTTCAATAAATATCACTCTTTACTCCCCAGAAATAGTCTCTAGTATGTTTGGGTGACAATTTCTCTTATTTTCCAACCATTAAAACTCTAAATATTTATAATGTTTCAATAATCATGTTGTAACAATATATATGTTAACAAAATATTTGTCAAATATAAAAATTTATAATTTAATATCAAATATCATTATCAACACTGTTATATCCTGAACCGAATCATTAAAATATATATAGATATTGAATTTTTTATGGTTTAATAATATTCAACATGGTATAACTCATTTTATCTTATCAAAAAAAGACCAATGATTGTGGCGTAATGCATTCCCCATTATAAACTATAAAAATTCTATATAAAAAAATATGGACAAATATATGACATTGAAAATATGACCCTTCAAAATAAAAACCATATATACTCTCAATGATCAAATAATAATTTTTTCAAAATAATTTTAATATTGAATTAAGTACTATGATTTATCGAAGTAAACCATAACATTATTTTTATGCCACTAATATTCAGTAACATCCAAAAATTATGTTTATTTTTCAAATACACTCTAACGTAAAATATTAAAATATTAAATTAATTATTATGAAAATTAATTACTTTTCCCTATATTTCAACTTCATCGTCATTTATAGTTTTTTAAATTTTGTAACTCATATTCACAAACCATGGTTTATATTTGTTGTATAATTATTTTAGAAATAATGAAGCCATGATTTCTCTATATATATAACCCATATTCTATACTAAATAACCTTATCAAAAATATAAAATACTATGGCATGATTTCCCTAAATATATCAAAAACCCACCGTCACACATGATACTAAAGCACAATATAGTATTTATAGTTATGTTATCATCGAACTTATATGAGAACTAAATTATTTATCTCATATGAAACTCAAATTATTCATTAATAAATCTGTTACAATGTTAAAACTAAATCAAATATAGAATAACATCATATATAATGAAGAAATAACATAATTAACTTTCCATATTATGATCCAAATGTGAGATTTATCTAAAAAATACAATACAAGATGGTAATATCAATTAATGAACTATGTAGAATCGAAGTAAAAAAAATTAAAATATTAAAAAATATTCATTGAGTTCATTGGGGGTCATTCTATCCCTTCCGTTGACAACTCACTATATGAGGTCTCTTAATTATTTAATGAAGTGATCTGGTATTAGGATCAGAAACTAATAAATTACGTTGTCTAATATAAAGAAATTATTTTTATAAAAATGTTGAATAGAATATATGTCTTGAAATATTTATTATTTTAGGGACTGATGTTTTTTAGGTATTTATATATCTATGAAAACTTTTAGGATATCTTATTTTGGTGGTAATGGGATGGTCAGATTTAACAAAATTTTCAATGAACAAAAAAGAATGCATGATTCATATAGAAGGAGATGCTGATCTATAATTTATTTTGTGGAGGTCTACCAATGTTAAATACTTGTATATGAGTTTGCATTAAACTTTTACTACATACATTTAAATGATGTTGGACAATATAAAATCCATGAAGAAGTGTAATTTTGGAGAAAGTTAAAATAGTTGTTTTTAATAATGATGGAACTGATGGATTCATTGAATTTGAGTGATAGAATTGTGTTAAATAATATATCATTTAGGAATTGAAATCATCATAAAATATTATTGACTGGGAAGAAGTAAAAATTAAAAAAAATTAAAAGAGATGATGGTTAGGAAACAATTTTATGAATTGTAAGGGATTGTTTGAATAGAAATATTCACTATAGTGGTATATAGTACCAACATCTTGGATGTGGTAAAAATTATTTCATTAGAAGGAATATATATTGAGAATATCTATATGAATATAATATCACTAAATGGAAAATAAAATAATAAAATCCACATGGATTGATAAGAGGTTTTTATATAATCTAGAATGGAAGATAATGTGTGACATCTTAAATAAATATTTTATGGGTTAAAATAGGCACCTAGACTGTATATCAATATGTTTTATTATTTCATGATAGTTAAATATTACATCCAGTGAAATGTAGATTATTATAGATACTTTAGTGTACTTGGTTATGGGTTTTTAAAATTACTTATCTTATATGATGATAATATTATATTGAACATTTTTTATATGAATTTTAGAGATGAAGAATTTTCTAAAAGAAACATTCAAGATGAATGATATTGGTATAGAAAAAATTATTTCGGGGATGAGGATTATTAGAGAATGGAAGATGATAACTATAATTTTTTTTCAATCTAACTAAATTCATATGGTTTATAAATGTTTAGAATGTTTATATTATTCTCTCCTTTATCCACATTGTTCTGTATTTTGAACCTATAAAAATAGAAGAAAACTATAATAAATGATGGAGAAATTTCTATAGAAGGAAATCAAAATCCAATAAAGGAAACAATCATAATGTGTTACATTGTTTTTATTAGGCATGTCATTGCTTTTATAATTAATTTTATGAATAGGATTATGTTAAATATTGGGAAGGAACATTATGAACTAGTGAAGTGGATATTTCTTAATCTCAAAAAATGTATGGAATTGTCCCTATGATTTAGGGTGGATTTAAATTTTAGGTGAATTATAATAAAAAATTAGTAAATATATATAAATTAGAATGAGTAACAAAAGTTAGAAGTTTAATTCTCCAGGAACAAAATTTACTTGGATTCCCTAACTAAAAAGGATGTAACAAGATATTTTGAAGTTAAATATGTGTAAATATTTAATTTTAATATATGTTGATATTATTTAAGGGGTTATTATAAGAAATATAAATAATGTAGAGAAAAAAAACTAGTTTTTTTATTGCTTGGGGACTATTAATCTTATTAATAATTCAATGTTTCATTGAAGGATGATTCACATTTAGTTGAAATATCACTTCATCAAGAGTGTTCATAAATAAATAATACTATAACTATATATAGTGGGTGATAGTGAAAATCTAGTGAAAATGTTTGAAAAGGTTATAGTCTAGTAATTTCCTAGGATATTATTTCCCTTATTGGGTCTTACGTGACAAATGGGGATCAAAATATCAATAATACATTGTGTGTATAAGGATAAATATTTTTGGAAGATAAACGAATGGATTTTATTAAAAAATATTCATGTATAATTATTTTAAGGTATAGAGAAACATTCTTATTATGGAATATATTTAGTGTAGAATTAGTAGAGTCACCATAATCACTGGTGCGGAAATTATGAATACAGAGATATTTCTATAACAAGATAACTTATGAATTATTTTTTGTGGTGGTGGATGATCCGATAAACGCATGGTTGTATTTAATAAATAGAGTTATTATTTCAATATTATCTTTGTAATACTATATAACCAAGTATTTTAAAAACCTATGATGAAGGAATATTCAGAAAATATATAGAATACATGTTAAATACTTATAAGATAATGATTTATGGGTTTAACATAAAAACAATTCCTCTATGGGTATGTTGTATCATTCATTTAATATTATCTTTTTACTAAGTAATTATTAGTGAGATCACTTTTAACATGAGATTTTCTCTATCCTACCCCATAAAATTGATTTTTATTTTTTCTTCATGGATGTAGGAAATCCTTCAAAAGAACATAAAATTTATTATGATTAAGTATTTTGTAGATATAACTCTTTTGTTATTCTTCTTCCATATATGAATTTATTTCTAGATTCATTTATAAAAAATATATATCATGATAAAACATTCTCTATTTGATACTAATTTATATTATAACGTAAAATATAAAGTATTTTTTTCATAGATCATATAGGTTAGAAAGTCTCTATAGTCACAAAAACTAATATGATTATACGTTCTCTTGCTATTTCTTTATAATAATGAATTTGTTTTCTAAATAAATTGAGTTAATCTATAATCAATTTTATGAAGATGAAGGGTTATTTTAAAATTTTACGTCTCATATTTATGAAATTTTTAATAAGATTAAAATATATATATTATAATCAATTTATTATTTATATTAAGAATTATATTCTAGGAATTTACTAAAGAAATTTGAAATAGAAGAATCAAAATGTGTTTTATCATTAATAACACATGAAATAAAATTTAAAAAGGAAATACATGAAAATTTGAGAATATAAAAGACTAAAAAATGTTATTGGAATTATAAATTATCTCATGAAATATATACATAATTCAATTTATATTAAAAAAAATTCTCACTTTTGATGTTATCATAAATATTAAAAAATAAAATCTGATAAAATAATTATGAAATATGTCAAGGTAAATATGAGTAGTCTTATTATTTATAAAATATATGAGAAACTTTATTTTTATATTATCTAATAAAAATTATTTTGGAAATGTTGAATATATGAAATTTATATAATAATTTACACTATTCATAAGAAAATGTTTCATATGTTAAAATCTAAATAAAGTAAAATCCCATTTCATAGAGTAAAACTAATGATATGTTTGTAGTTGGGTCATCTAGCATATACATTGATGATATGGATGAAGGAATAAAGATATATACCTAAAGGTAAAGGATTAATTTCCATTAAATATTTTTTATGATAATTATAGTTAAATTAATTTAGCAAATAATCCACTACAATAATTGAGATTAATTTTTTAATAAAATTATAATAAATAATTTTATGGTTAATTTAACTAATGGAATTAGGAATCAAGGGTATGTAGAAAACATAGAGAATGTAGATAATATATTCATAAAGTATACAAATAAGTATTGATTTCATGATTTAATTTGACTCTTAAATGTCCATAGTACCCCTTAAATAATGTATATTGGATGTAAAACATATCGATATTTTACATTGGATTCAATTTTCCAAAGGCTGAAAAAACATAATTAATTTTTAATTTGATAATCAGTGAAATTTATCATAATTTGAATACAGAAAAAATTTTCTTGAATATATAGGGATTGAAAATGTATATATTTATAATTTCTTAATACCATATGGGAGAATCTATATATAATGAAAATGATTATTAACTTACTATGTAAATCACCACTATTACAATATATATCTACCTTTTTTAATTTGTATTTTGGTGGTTCATTCACGGTCTACTATTATTTTTTGAAAATAATTAACATGAATTAGAATTTTTTTTGAATGCACGATTTTTTTATCCCAATTGATATAGAGAGTTTTATTTAATGATGATGTGATATATTTTTGATTGATATGTGCATAAATATTTCATATATCGATAAAAAATATAAATATAGCGATCAAAAAACCCTTATGGGTGAAAAATGAGATTTAATAATGCTTATTTGAGTACCTGTATAATTTTTAAGACATATTATATAGGGGAATTAATGTAGGGGAGATTGACGATGAACCTATGGAAATAATATTCTTATAGTTTTTAACCCCATATAAGATGAGTAATCTAATTTAATTGAATAATAATATATAAAAAATAAAAAATAAAATTAAGTGAGAGATGTTACTAATGTTTATTTATATCATTGATAGGATCGATGATGTTTAGAAACAATTTGGGGTTATTTGAAATGTTCACAATATTTTTTGACAATGGATTTTTTAAAAATTATATAAATCTTGTTACTATGATTAAAATTTAGAAAATAAAAGAAGAGATTTTGCCTTTATTATTAATAGACAATGTGATAAGTAAAATTTAATTAGATATTTAGGGACTAAAATCTCAAATAAGTGACTACTACTTCAAAATTAATAGACTGTGAGTCAAGTAATGTGATTGTACATGAAATTTGAAAAGGGTGGAAGAGTTCACGGATTCGATATGTTATTATCAGGATTGAAATTTGACAAATCTTATGTGACCAAGACTTTGTATAAATGTTATTATAAACATTATATAATGTTATCATGAAGTTTCAATAAGGATATTTGGAATATTTACAGCATCAAAATATTATTTGTTTTCCTAAAATATGTTATTTACACAAAACAAGAATACTTTTTTGTAAAATTTCATATTACATAAATATTCATAAGATATTATATTATAAAAATAAAAACTATTGATATGATATATATTAAAAACACTATCTTTAATATATTTTTATAAAATTCATAAAAATTAAATAGATATTTGATATTTCAATAATGGTGATATTGACGTGGTTTTAGTAAAAATATTTCAATAAATGTTCTAGTGAATATTTTTCAAATCATATTTTTTTAAGATTTTTGATGAAAACAATGTATAGATTTATATTAAAAATATTGATCAGTTTCTTTAGGGTTACATTTATAGAAATTTATATTTTTTGTTATTAAATGGGTGATTTAGTAGTTAAAAAATCCACAGCTCAGATTAATAGAATCCAAACCCAACATTCATGGTCATGTTAAAGATGAAATTAAATGAAATATTATAGATCATCATAATGGGATGATTCAATAATTACAATTCTTTAACAATAGATATTTATTTTTTATATAGTATTTTTTTTAGATATATAATATGAATATGAGAAGAACTATATAAAATATGTAGAATGATATTATATGAAATTTTTGAGATTTATCATGTTCCAAAGTAAATCAATAAAATATTTTTTATTATTGTACATATATTTATTTTTTATAGAGAAATATCAAACTATTGGAGATTTTTTTTGAATCTCAACATTCATGGGATATCAAATAGTATGATATTATTTAAACCGAGAATTGTACAGTGACCTTTACCAGTGTTGGTTTTATTACATTGGTTATCAAGTGAGATGATTATTAATGAATTGGTGGAATTCCATTAATATGGATCAAACTGGATTAATTTTCATAAATCATTATAATTCAATTTATTTTAATAGTGTTTTGATAGGTGACATATAAAAAAATAGTCGCAATAAGAAACCAAAATTGGTAGTAGGGTGATTGTATATTTTATGGGAAAAAATTTTCCTTTTTTTCAATATATGTATAAAAGATTCACTAATTTTGAAGATATATCTATATCAATATATAATGTAATAATATGTAAATTGAAATAATTTTTAAAATTATTCAACACTAATTAATCACCTCTTATTGATAGATCTCTTTGTTCCACTTGTATTGAAGAACAATAGTGGGAGGAGGGGTGGGGTGGGGGTGTATCACTATATATTACTTAATAGATATTAATATAATTTTCCCTTCATAACTCTAAAACTATACACTAAAAGAATATCACTATCCTATTTTTCACTCATATTTGGTTTTCATTAATTCAATATAAACATTCATTACAGAGCATGGAATGCTATGATTTGATGAATAGATTCACCTTTAATGTGAATGAATATTTTCATATTTTATATTGGGTATTATCCTATGAAAAAACAAATGACAATTTATTATATAGATAAGTCTTGGACAAGAGAATATTATTAGACTTGTACACATAGAGCCAGCTAGGTATAATGAAATTTCAATCTTATAGATATTAGGCTTTGGGACAAATATATCTTCCTTTACAACAATATTTAGTTGGATTCTATATAAAGTGTTATAAAATAATATTCACATGTTTTCCCTTGAAACAAATATTTATCAACTTTCTCATATTTACTAAAAATCAAGGGATGCTTCAAAATTTTCAAGTCCTTATGATATATGAATATCATAAACAAGACATCTCAATTTTTACTTGAAATACAAGTAAAAATTACATTTTATTTCATAAAATTTATAGATATATTACTATATAATAATTATCTTCTTCTAATTTGGTCTGTAGTATCGTTAGTAGTAGAAAGTCCATTAAATTGTTTTTATTTTTCTTCTATTTAAAAATATTAACACATTTTTAGTAGTTCCAGGTCTCAATATATTCAAAAAAATAAAATATTTAATATATTAAAAGGTTGGTTTTCTATGGTCTTCATCAATTCATATATTTTGAAATATTTGAATAACATAAGATAATAATACATTTTTTAATCTTATATATATATATATATATTCGTATAACAACATGAATATAATATCCATAATTTTTAATAGATCAATTTTATTTCATTATAAATCCACATTACTCAAAAAAATGATAACACTAATATATTTTCAACCTCATAAAGACTTAATCCATCATAACCTCATCTTAAATTAGTTATAATTGATTAAACATTCTAAATAAACCTATATTATAATCTCTAGAATAGAATTAATTCTTGAATGAGTAGTTATACTGTAATTTTTCTCATCATGAATGAAAAAACTTTTGATATTTTCATGATATCATCTTTGTATCTCTTATTTCATTACTAATATCCTACAGAACATTATATTCATTATGAAATATGGACTGAAATTATCCTCCCTGTGAAATGAATTCTACAATTATAGAATGAATATGTTTCATGATAAATTATCTTGGCATGATCCTTTTTCAAATTGATTTAACTCATTTTAACTCAATATTTATCACCGAACTCTTCTATTATTTAATCATGACGAATCATCAATAAAATCAAGAAGTTTTTGCCAATGATTTTAGGTACAACACCACCATAACTTCATCACAATTAATCTTAACTAGAATATTATTTATAACAATAGTCATGATTAATATATCCTCGATGAAATAGAATAAGAATTAGATGAATTAATTTATTAAACAGCATTCTGGATCATATATACATTCTGTAATTTTAATAACTGGTATAATTTTTTTAATAAATTTTATATCTTATGTATATAAAGATAGATTTTCCCTTTGAATCATTTCATCATACTAATGAATCTTAGGTATTATTTTTTACACTTACACATTGAAAAATGTTTTTTACATTTATAATTTTTTATATGTACCACAAAAAATATATTACTTATATTCATAAAAAAATTATGTATTAAAATATAATTTCATTCCATTACAATTTTTCATGGGCCTGATAATATCTTAGGAATATAATGGGAAAGTATTAAATATCATTGTTTATTTTAGTACTTTTTTAAATTTCATTAATCATTTGAATCTTATGTATTAAATATTTTTGTAATTCTCATACCACGTAAACCCATACTATATTAAGATTATTCAAAACTATAATGTTTATAAAAAGAAAAAATATTCTATGAGGATAAAAAATTCAAAAAGTATTCATCAAATTTTAATAAATTTAATTCATTTTCAATCAATATAGATAATATTTTAAAATATCTTAAAATATATATATATTTCATAGTGTATTTCATTTAATCTTTACCTCTTCATCCGCACTTCCAAACTGTGAACACACGGTATCACAACATCCAACGTCCTTTAACTAATAATTTATAACCTCTCATTTTCAATATTTAACTAAATTTCATTTATTTTTACCTGAAACTTCAAGAATCTACCTCATAATTTCATAAAATTTGAAAAACATTCACAAAATTTTATTTTTCAAAAAAGTATGGAAAAAATAATTCACTCCATAAAATCTCTCTATCTCACAAGATGTCTAATGATATCTAATGAAAAAATCCATCTATAAAACATATCTTACTCATGAAAAATGACATCAAATCAATTATAAACTTCTACATATTTTCCTAAATCATCATCAGATGTTCTCAACAAATAATGATATCTTTATTGGGAACATTAATCATATTCTCATAAAGAAGATTGTGTACTCAATGCTACATCAAATAATCTATTATTCAAAACATATTGAAATTATTCATATTTAATTAAAGGTTTTTTAAATTGATTAATATTAAACTCATAGTTTATTTAATAATCCCTCATTTTATATTTTGTTAATATACATATGTAAAACGAATGTACTATTTTATTATTTTTCTTATCTTGTGGATTTATTTTAAATAAATTAAATGTAACATAAGATAATAGGGGTTCAATTAATATAACATAAATTGAAATGAAGTTTTACACATAAAACCTATGCGATCCATTCTCTATATATACAACAAGATTGACTATTTAGATAATAATGATGTGTATAATAAACCTTAAAAATAAGATAAATTAAAATTATTTTCTCAAGGGGAAATACATTTTTTGGATTACCCAAATTTTTTATATAGTTTCATAAATTATTATAACTGAAATCCTACGCTAATATAAATACATATTTTAATAAATTTTAAATATATAGCAAGAGTGAAAATCAACTCAAGAATTATCACTTTATCACTCCATTGATAAGACAAATTTCTACCCCTTGACATTAAATAAATTATTTAAAAATCATGTATGAATTATCGTTTCTATGTTTATTATCAATGATATAATTTTTTAAATAATTAAATTTTAGATTTATATAGAATAATAGATTCTGAAAGATTTTATGAACTCGTTACCCTCACGGGATACAATACAACTTTACATTATGTAGGATAATATCAAAATAATATATAATTTGGGATTCCAAATTTGAAACCATTTTTTAGATTACAAAATCAAATCTAATTTTTTAAAATTTATTGAATCGTCATATATTTAGTTCTCCCCAAACACATTCATCGCCTTAAATTACCTATATAGAATGAACAAAAACAATACATATGTTAATAAGGTGAAAATTATTTTATTCTTAGTGTGAAAAAAAATGATAAGGGTCAATAATAAACCAAATAAATAATTTATTTTCAACATCATCTTGAAAGTAACTATTAATTATTATATTTTTTAATTTCAAATTAGTAATCATCATAGGAATCTTGGATTCATTACATAATTAATCAATATAACAATGGGAAATATTATTCTCCCCACTATCAATTAATGAACATTAGTATCATGGTAAATTATTTATCTTATTATCCAACTATTATTATCCTAGTATAATGATTATATTATATTATAGTACATTTATATGTTTTTTAAACATTGCAAAACTATTATCATTATCTCCTAGGTTATAATTTTTCAAGAACCACTCATTATGTTTTATTTCATTATATGAGACAATTTATTTACATTTAACACATTAATTTTATATTTTTAATATTTGTTGTGATTTCTATTTGATTTAGAAAAATAATAATGTACTCTTTAGGGAGTTTCAAAACTTGCATAGAGGATCCAAATAGTCTACCAGATGTTTTTTATTTGAGATCTATCATTTTATTCCAGTATTTGAATGTATATTTTTTCTTCTAAATGATATTATAATTATAAAAATGATGGACCACTGTATTATTTCATTGATCCAAAATATTTCCTATTTTTCAAAAAGAAAATAATCTATTTTTTGTAAATAGTTATTCTTTGTCTTTTTGTGTTTATTTTTATCAATAATTTTCTATTTTTTTCTTTCGTAAAGGGAGAGATTTCTTCAGCTATCTTATGTATAATTTTATTATATATTGATTTTTAACCAATCCTTGTTGATCTAAAAAAGAATGAATATCTACTGTGACCACTTTAATGGATGTATCCATAGTTATCTATATGTTTTTTAAATATATTTATGACATAATTATTTTTACCTTTCTTCTATGAAACTTTCTTTACTTAAATTATTATCCCCCTTAATATAGGATTATTTTTATCTTTTATGGGTTGGTAGAATATGACATAAATCAATAGAATAATGCCAATAATTTCATTAGATGACCAATATCCAATTATCCTTATTGTATTATTTTAAATATTAATCAGGATTGTTTTAATATGAAGTAGTCTTAGCTGCATCTAATCTTGTAGTTACGATTCCACTGGGAAACATCTTATCCTTCACTCACTTCCATACAATATTGATCTAGTTGTCTTTTTATCCATACATCTTAAACCATATATATATATATATTGAATCCTATATTGATGCATTAGACATTAATTATCACAATAATACATTTCTATGATAGATGGTAGCTTTTTATCCAATCATCATAGAAAGGGAACAATAGATTATATTGGGATAAATTTCCATTTAATAGAGGTGTTTTGGTATATATATATCCACCTTGGAAGTATGTATAGTAATAGATATTTTCCTAATATATTGTGAATACTCAACCTATCCAACATTCATATTTTCATGTTGAATATCTAATTCATGACACTCCATTTAAAGGATTTTTTTCATCTTTTTCTAATATATCTTCAAAATATTTTCAAATATTATCAAATTTATCTTCAATCATTGGTTCATTTCTTTTAAAAAATAAAACATGCCCTTTAATCATATTATCCTTGACCCCTAGTTGATTAACCTTGAATATAATTACACTATAAAATGAATAAATATTTTATTCAATACATTTCATTCATTATTTTTAATTATTCATTATATTTATCCACTCATCCTCAAATCCATAAGATATTTTTTCAAGATACACATTAACTCCATTCAAGAATAAAACAATTCCCTTGGTTATAATGAATTCCCAAAAAATTATAATTATTCCTCAAGATATGTGTTCCCCTCCAATATAATTATAATCAGGACGCAAATAAAAGTGACTTTTACTTTTCATAGCTATTCATTATTTCATTTAAAGAACCAATTGATTAATATTATAGATCCTAGGATATTTTATCATCCCCAAATTTTCTTGGATAATTTAGTTTCTAGATTTTATAAGATATTTTAATTACCTCTTGGTTACATGAATTACATGAAACATTGGAGATATAAAAGTTTAACATTTTAGTTTTAGTGGATTCAACAACAAGAAATTATTATTACATGCTCAATCTATCTTCAACATGATTACAAGTTAAAAATAATATTTTTTATTTATATTCTTATATAATGTATTCCATCTCATTAAAAGATTCGTCTAGAGAGAAATTAAAAATAATATAATATAATGAATACCACATTGATTACCTTTAACCAGTATAGATACATTATTATACCCATTATTTGATGATGTGTTTAAAAATTTAATTTAATCTGTCTTATTCACATTCTTAAATTTTTCTTAAGGAAACTTTTTATTTGTTTTCTTGATATGGAACTCATAATCATCATTAAATTTATACTTCATAATACCTTTGGTGGATAAATTCAAAAAAAAAACATCTAATAATTGGATAATTAATAATCCAATCAGATCATGATCTTTTCTTTAATGACATGGTTATACTCTATTTTCGATTTTTATGTCCCTAATGTATAATTGTTGTTATTATACACAAAAATATATTATTTTGTTATCAATAGAATTCCTAGGGAAGGGAATATTCCTTGACTCGCACTCCATGCAGCTACAATGCAATGAGTAGCTTTTAAATATTAGGATATAGGATGAACCATGTGGTTTTATTTATAAAAAACATTATTAGAAGGACCCTTTATGAAGTATGATAAATAGATGAATGTTGTTATTCTCTTGAAAAAAATATTATGATCCCATTTCCCATCTTAAAAAAAATGTCAAGGGATTCATTAAAATTCATCTGAATGTATCGTATAATAATATCATTGTATTCACATCTCAATTAATCTTTATGATATAAGAAATAATAAGATTAAGTACTTATGATATCTAAATATCATAGTCTTAAATATTTATCTTTGTTACCTTTGACTAATATGTTCTTCAATAGTTGAAATGATGAAACTCTACTTCTCCTTCTTCATCTTATTCAAGAAATGAATATTAACACTTTCTTTGTAAAATTGTGTGTCTCTACCAATGAAACCTGATGTCATTAATATGAATATTGGTTTTGTTATCTCTATTTATCTTTGAATGATAGAAAATAAAAATAAATTATCCATGTTATAACAGAATACTATTTTATTTTTCTATTCATATATAATCATACAATTGTATGATGATTATCTCAATAATATTTAGAACTGAAATTATAAAGAAGTATCATTCATTAACCCACTTAAAAATAAGCATATCTAATATATTTTAAATAATATGAATACTAAGAAATTAATTAACATGCGATTCTATAATTATCAAATATTCTTCTATCTATAAAATTAGTATAATTCTCTTATAGACTGCATGAATTAATGCATGATTAGTTATGAAATTATTCTTCTCATTATGATGTATTCATTTTTTCCTAGTATTTTTATGGTTATATCATGGAATCTCTTCTTATGATTTAAATAAAACCGTCAATATTCCTTTAATCAATCACCATGGCATGTATATATCCTCATATAGAAAACATTTTCCCCTTAAAATATATATGTTTTCCATTGAAATTCAATACATCATAATCCTTATTCTACATATTGTAACTCATATTTACGTAAATCATGAATAATCACCCTTAGAATAATGATATTTAATCACTGGATATCAATAAAATATATTCTCAAAAAAAATTCTATTAGTACTGACAAGAATATGGATTATAATTACAATAATGATATATAACTCATTGAATAATAATAAAACCCACATATAATCTAAGATTTAAAACAATATTTTGAAATATCTTAAGCTTCTCTAGTTTTTCTAAGAAGTATAATTTTATGTTTGAAATTTTATCACTTACGTATCATAATGTGAACTATTATCTTTGTAACATTTCCTATAACTGATTACTCTCACATAATAGTTTTTTACACTTACATATTAAATATTTGGTTTTTACTCTACTTATTTCTGTTATAGTCTTTGGAAAATTTATTATGTATGTTCTAATAAAACATACACATCATAGAATGGTTTTTTCCTTCACTAATATCCATAGATATGTGAATATCTTTTACATGTAACTAGAAATTATAATGTGCCATATGATAAATTATTCATTTTTTAAATTTAATTCAAAAAAATATTATGAATTTAATAATTTTTTAATTATATGAAAACTTGATAGAAGAATTTTCTTATCCATATTCAATGTTTTAAATTTAAAATAAAACCATACTAAATCAAGAAAAATTCTTCAAGACAGAATGTTTTTGGGAAATAAAAAAAATCATCTTCATTCAATGTAGGATCAACTATAAATATTTAAAAATATATATATAAACTCATTAAATTATTTCAATTAACCTTCCCTAAAATAATCCAACTTCAACAATTTGAAATTATATTGAATCAACGTTTAGAATCCATTAACATAGGCAATAGAATATCATGCTCTATATCATCAAATTTTCAAAAATATATTTTTACATAATCTATCATGAAACATCCTCATCATTTCATGAAACATCCCAACCATTAAACAATATAGAATATTTATCCAGTGTTATCATAAAATCATTCACTCTTTAATACTTTTCCTCAAGAATGATTCTATATAAATTTCTAACAGTAGTATATTTTTATAAATAATATTTTATATATTAAAAATAGACTAAAATCATTCCATTATTCCATAGAAGGTCTTTAGTCCTCAAGTAATGTTATACACACATTAGGGCACCAATAATGGGAACATGGACCTTCTTCTTGTCAAAATTATTATATAATAATAAATAATTAAAATCTTCCCTTCTTCAATACATATTTATACCATGATTATTGACTTTAATTTCATTGAAAATAAGGAAAATCAACACGATGTGGGTTTAACAGATCGACATATAATCTTGGACACCTCAATTTTTGACCCACGCACATTGAATTGGTTATATATTTAAAAAATTGTTTATGATTATATACTGTTTTGTCTATAATATATTTGTTTAATTTATTTTTAATATTTTTAAAATTATAATTATTTTTTTTAGTCAACCATACATGACCAGTACCACATTAGACCACATTTTTTTTTATCAAATTGACTTATATAGTTGCATTGTAGATTGGATATGTTAATACTCGACCCACAATAAGGCTTAAGTTGCAAATACTCCAAGCCTAACTCCATATTCTAGGGGTGGGGACAAGTATCAAAGACTTAAATAAACATGAGATAGAATTTTCCTATGTATTTATACACAAAAACAGATCCAACTCAATGAAAAAGTGGATAATGAATGGGGAAAACATAAAACATCGCAACAAAATAAACTAGACATGTACGAACTTCTAGACAATACCTAATTACAAAACTATAAATTTAATGTAAAGTGAAAAATACATTCCCAACCCGAAATTAATCCCAAACTAGGAAAATGAGAACATAGTATATAGTTAAGAGACCACAAATCTTGTATCCCATCCTACGACCACTATATGGTGTCCAACCACCATGTATCCCAAAGATCCTCTGAATTAATTGTTGAACATTCCATCATATACAAAAGACATGACACATTTTGGAAAAAATCGTGTATGTGTGAGTATATACATTCACCATAGAATGCCCCGATTGGGGTGAAGTGGTGATCGGTATGAGATACAAATGAAGATGGAAGCATTAGATAGCAAAATGTATAGATAAATAGTACAAATCATCAAAAAGGTAATGTGAATGTATGGTCACTGAAGAATAAGGGGATAAAAATAGTGAGTTGATGAACTACCTATCACGCCATTACTACATATAGCTTGATAGTATAATCATCCAAACACATGAAGATGAACAAAATAAATAATGTGGAATATGCCTTGCATATTTTATAATCCTATATATAGAGTATCAAAATACAAATTACAAACAGAGAATAATATATATAAGTATACTCTATGTAAAATAATACCAAACAAGGGAGTAAGGGGATCTCCATCTCACAACATAGTCTATGAAGAAGTTCAACTAACAGTTCCAATAGATGTCCATAATCAATTCCCATCATCTCACACATATTCCCTGAACAAAAAATTCTCAGGGACTAAATTTACACACCTTGAAATTATCTTCTTTGGGTGGCACTGACACACCGTCATGGTTCTAGTTCTATTCATAAAATCACATCCCTTGGGGAAAGAATTCATAATTCCTGTGAGTATAGATCTATGCCAATCAATGTCTATTCACTATGTCTAATTGTCGAGGGTATATAAGTTCAAGATAAGGATACCATGAACTTGTACAATACGATAGTTGTACAATGAAAGTCATAGAAGAACTACACTTCTTGTTCCCACCAGAGGGTACTACTATGTATGTTCATCTGGAAAATACACTACTTCATACTACTAGAGAATTATCCTGGTAAATACTTAAGGGAACTCCACTACCCTATTCTCTTAGAGGGTATGCCGAAAACATCAAGGAACACCACTGCCCATCCCTAAAGGAGGTAAAAATGAAAAGATCACATGGGAATATTTCTACCAAACTCTTATGGAGGGTAAGCCCAAAACTTCTAGGAATAAAGCTACCATTCCCTTATAGAGGGTAACTCGAAAATATTATTATGGGATTCCACATCCTAGTCATGTAAGAGGGTAATCCCAGAATGTCTTGGTGATCCTATATGATCACTTATATCTTTATTTATGGCCTCATTCCACTGTTATTGGATCATCTCACATCATATCTCAACTACAACACTAGTGGGAACCACCATTCATTACATTAAAAAAATCTTGAGATAAGCTCTCCACATAACACAATCAGGAACTCTGTGAAAAAATTGAATTTCCCCACATCGTACTCAAATGATGTCTTAGGGCCCTGAACAATGAGTCCAAATGAAATAATCAATATTGTTCTTGAAATGTCAGCATCTATTTCATTGTTTTTATATCACAAATGGTACTCCATTCCGACACTGTATGAGGGAGATATATCAAATAAAACATTCCATAACAAAAATAATTTCATTATTATTGGGGTTTTCATTGACTCTTGGAATGAGTCTGAAGAAGGTCTCCAACATTGGTCTTAAAATGGAATTCTCAATTTTCGGATAATTTTTTCTCTAATAGTTCCACAAAAAAATCATTTGTTAAAATATTTAACTGATATATGATTATTTAACCATGATTTATATTTGATATCTTACATCTGATTTCTTGTATCCTATATCTTACTTCTCATTTATAATATCTAATATTTTATATATCATTTGGTATATCCCATATATTATATCATATATCTCAAACCAAAAGATTTATCATCCCAATACCGTAATGATTCTAGATCTAGGATTCCCTCACCAAACTTTTGTCACGTTTTCAATCCACCAAGAATATGGGGGCCTAATCGAGCTCTATGTCACCCAATAATGTCAAACCAAGATTATGGGAATCCAATAAGAAAATAAAAAATAATTAATAGAGAAAATCGCTATAAATAATATTTTCAACATCACTAACCATGCTTTCTTGGTCGACAATCAATAATAGGGTATCATTTTTGGAACTATGATTAAGCAATATGAAATATCGTACCTGGGATCATGAAAATTCATAAAAATATATGGGTCAAAGAAGTAACAATGATTTAAAAAATAATTTAATCCGTGTTATAAAAAAACAATAGTTAAGTGTTACCTCCCTTTCAAGAAATATCTTTTGTGAATAAAAAACTCACATAATGATTGGTAGAAGATGATAAGTTCATTCAATCCTAATCTGATCTGGACTAATGTTCTGCCATCAATCGTCTCAATTTTAAAAAGGGAAGAGAGATATTCTCTCTCAAATAAATTCATGAATGTGTAATTATATCCCAATATATTATCAAATTACAATATATTTATAGACATCATTTAAATAAAAATGTATTTAATTAATTAATTTTTTTATTTAAATGAATCCACATAATGAAGTATTAATGAGTGAGGGGTTTAAATGTCCCGAGCCGACTCATTTTATGTCACCCCTAAGGAAAAATCATGTTCAATACCAAACCATGGACCAATATTTCTAATCTAATCTTTAATTTATTTGTTATTTTGTTTTCAATAAATAAACATGTGAAAAATTTAGAATATATCTAATATTTTCATAAAAAATAATTCTAAGCACACCAGGACTCGGAGTCGCACACTGTCCCATCTCCTATATATCGAAATATATATAGAAATATTTCAAAGTATTACAACGTAAAAACCTCATCTCTACATTAATCCCACCATCAATAAATTTTTTCTAGAAAATAAAAGTCCTGAAAAAAAGATGGGATACTGATCTAGCACCTGGATCTCCCATTCCCATGAACACTCATTGATGTTTCAATGCTGCAATGACAAACAAACGAAAGGAATCGTTCATCATCACAGTCTCATCTTTTATCAATCCACAATCTCCATCAGTTTCTCCACAAAGGTGGCTCAATCCTCGTTGCTTAATTTTCCCATTCGATGACATGAACGTGGTCAGGAACGTATCTCCTCAACAACAAAATGTGGTAGGCATTATGCACTCTCTCCATCTATGGGGGTAGGGTGAGGCAGAACAAAACCTCACCAACTCTATGCACAATCATGAACATACCTATGAAAATTTGGGGTATATTAATTACTTAGTCAAACCTATATAGTCCTCCTTATGGAAATACTAACAGGGAAATAATTCCTCCCTACGCGGACTCCAAGGGACTACGATGGTGGTCTGTATATGATCAATGTCTACTATGTACTGTCCTTATCCACTCATGGATGACCTTAACTTTCTATATTGTCTCCTTCCCAACTATAGTCCCACAAGAGATGTATCACCAAGCATTGTCTAGAGCCTGGGTGACACGTAGAGTCTCATGTATAGGAACTCAAAATATGACTTAATGATAGTATATTGGTACATATGTTTGTAAACAAACTCTACCACGAGAAGGTGATCCTCCTAGCATTGTCTAAAGTATAACAAAAAAGCCCTTAGTATATCCCCTATCATCTAGACATCACACTCAATCATTCCATTTCTCTATGGATGAAAGGTTGTACTCATATGCACCTAGGCCCCAAATATTTCTTGTTGGCCTCTCAACAATAATGAAATAAACCATGTGTCACGATTAGATACAATCATTGATGGTGGACCATGATTGCAAACAATCTACTGTACAAACAACTTCCCCAAACTCTCCACAACTTCCCCATCTTTGGTTGTCTAAAAAATATACCACCCATCATACTCTACCTCAACTCCTAAAAGGTCCTCTAGATCTACCCAAACTCAATAAAAAACATCCATTTCACTATTAGGGTGGTAAATGGTGCTGCAAATTTGGGAAGTCCGGTAAAAACATATTTTAGTAACCTGAAAAGAAAAAATGCTCTATAACTATGACACATTATCGGGGGGTCCCATGTAAGCATGTATTTTATATTTTTTGGATACATATCTAAAAATTGATCAATAATAAAACCCTCATAAATTGAACCTCATGTATTCTAAACTGTAACTTTAAGAGCTTTCCTAAACCTAGATCCCTTAAAGTAATTCTAGGACCATCCACATGTACTCTACATGCTCCTCCTCTATTGAAGACTAGACAAGTATGTCATCAATGAAGAAAAATAACAAATTACTCCTAGTATGGCTAAAAAACCTAATTCATCAAATCCATAAATATGATGGGAGAAATTTTAAAACCATAGGGAATCACATTAAACTCATAGTTTCCATTGTGAAATAAGAATTCTAACTTTGGAATGTCATCCTCACAAAACCTCAAATGGTTGTAGATGAATCTGAGATCGATCTTCAAGAACCATAGTTCACCTATCAACTGATCAAAGAGGACTTCATTTTTTTAAAATGGGTACTTAATGATTATCATGGCCTAGTTTAGGTGAGGACAATCCACACAAATTCATAAGATCACATCTTCTTTTTTCCTAAACAACACTTGAGTTACCTAGGGGACACACTAGGTCTAATAAAAACTATCTCACTATGGTCTTTCAACTATAACACTATCTATTGGATCATATACAGTGCTATATAATATTCAGTATCAGATATTTGGGTAGTCCTAGGATGTAATACAATGAAAAACTCCATATCCCACCTTGATGGAAGACCCAAAACCACTTTGGGGAAGACATCTATATAATACTCCACAACTGAAAGAACCTGGAGGCTTGAAGATCTGACTAAACCATGGGATACAATTTCCAAATGTTGAGTGGTGGATTGAATCATCCTACTATCTAAACCCACTTCCCTTCCATGATATCTCTTTTTATAAAGAATGAGAATATCGTCCCAATAGTGAATATGATTCTGGCTTGTCTGTAGGGATAATCAATATAGGATCAGACCATGGAAATATAATTAATACCCATGAATATGTCATAGGGTTTCATTGGGACAACCCAAATGAGTTATTTGAACCTATATTCCCCAAGAGAAGGCTCACACTGCCAATAGATAAAAGATATGAAGGACCATGGAAGACCCTGTGAGGGGAGGGGTGAATCATTGTGTGTAATATTTATTTTCAAACTGATGGATCTTGTTCCCAAATTGGTATGAACTGGTTAAACCTATTGTACAAATATATGAAAATAGAGGACACACAAATATTACATGGTTCACCACAAAGGGATATGGTCAAGGAGCATATGTCGATAGTGTGTTGGTCGTACCAGAGTTCCCTAATATTAAATAGTTTTAGATTACCAATGTTTGGTTACAATCAGTCTATATCAGGCTCACTGTCTTCACATGATTTATGGGATCCTTGAGATTGTCTCTCAAAACACTTTCACTGACACCCTCAAGGACACTGCTATGAGACATGCCAAACACAGTTTATCGAATTTATGGTTGCTTCAATGATTTTGAATTAAAGACATTTTTCTTGGCCTTGAACGTGACACTTCATGCCTAATAGACTTGAATTAATGCATAATAAAAACCTTGTACACATAAAATGGGTATTAAAAACCACCTATCACAAAGCTCCTTCATGTATCTACTTCACAGATCTCACTACATCGCAATGATCAGTACATTTCACATATACTACTTCACAATTATCACTACTTCTCAATGCCCAATAAATTTCAAATAACCCCTGCCTTTTCAGAACAACCTACTTTCACGAAGTAAAATTCCTTCAAGGAACACCCTACCTTTGGGAAGAAAACTATCTTTGCATAACAACATTCCTTCAAGAATCACACTAAGAAAACATTGAATGTTTATTCTTCATGAATGACTCAATACATAAAAGGATTGAATTTTGTTAGGACTATAATAGTATTATCTCCAAGATAAATTTTGAATAATAAATTAGTTTCACGGAGCACCCCCAACTTCATGAAATCAAGGAGATTATAAATTTTCACTAAAAATTTCATGCGGAATGAAGAGGGGTGGCCCATATTTATTGGAATGGTTGAACGAGGGGAACCGTTTCTTCTAGAGTGATTATTGGATTGGTTAAAAATGTCTTCATGGTGCATCTCCCTTCGTAATGATCCATGGATATTCCTCCATTACAATTCTAATTGTAACCACATGCCTCTCCATTAAATCTCTTTGTGTCTCTATAATGCTACCCATGAAAAGATTTCCATCAAACAGTTTAACTCCCTCAATGATCCAATTATTTTAATCATAATGTAAGACCATATCTGTTCATTATTCTTCAATTTATCTATAATACTTAAGCCAGACATAGAAAAATATATTCTATTACTAGATTAATGAAATGTTGTCTCCCAAATAATATATTTCTAGAATCTCAGATTCTCATTATCAAATAGCACACCGTCACAAAATTCGGTCCTTCACGAAACACACTTCATTAATCTATTATCTTTGTATCTCATGAATTTTCTATATTTTCATTATTCCTTCAATAACAACCACAATTTAAAATTCTTTTCATCAAGGAAATGATTCCACCTTTAAACAACATTCAGCTTGAGCAGTTTGATCCTTTTCGATAAATCACCCCAATCATCCATTTATTTCCATGTGATGGTGAAAAGAAAAAAACCATACTAAATTTACATTAGATATTAGCCTTGGTTCCAACAAGATACATAAGATGCATTCTCGATAGTAACGTCATGTCGAAGATGTTGTTCTAGAACCTCTACTAGGATCTCCCTATCAATCAATTGGTGTATCAAGATAAAATAAAAATTTGAAACCTTTATTTACTAATAATGAGGAAATATTTGAATAATCACATATTTTACCACTAATTATCTCATGCACTACGTTATCATAGACATCCAAAGCATACAACTCTCCATGACCCCGAATTCTAGCTCTGTGAGCCTAACATGGGCCTAATAGTGATGGTGGTTGAAGGTACTCATAAAATAATCCTACACCAGAAACACCTCATGCTTCAATTCTATCTCCAACCCATTAGTGACCAACTTATCAACCCCTAGGAGATCCATGATCATGACACTACCTATGTCGTGGAGGTCCATCAACTATCTTCCTTAGCTTCTCAACACATCTGGTTGATTAGTCTCATACCATGTGATCATACCCATAACATACATTTCGCCAACCCTATATAGGATACCAAGGTGCTATAAGATTATCATTTACTAAATTACCCTTTCTCAGATCCTACTCATGAAAGGGATTCCTACACAGAGGTCCCATTAACAGGTGCCTAAAAGCTGATGTAGATGGCTTCTCCAAATAACCCCCACTGCCATCTCCAGCTACGTAGCATATCTCTTATAGAAAAACCTATGTCTCCAATGATAACTCCATATCCCAAACATAGTTCGGGAAGTACGATGACAATATACCTGAAAAAAATACTCTCTTCATGGCCCTTCTTTAGTCATCAGTACTTATATGTAACCAACCCATATCATGTCAAGAGAGTAGCGCAAAAGGTATATGAACACCACCATGACTCACACTCCATAATCCCTACCTAATGAAGTTATTAATGCTTCCAGATCCTAACTGAGGATAAGAAGGTGGTAATTACACCTCATTAAACAGTTTTTTAAAGTCATCCGATGAGAGTGTCAACTCATCATGCATCATTGAAAGTAGATTCCACCAAAATCCAACTACTCCATGGAAATGGTTGGCCTCCAAATCCACCACCTGGTCAATTAGGGTTCAAATGAGACCAAATATGTAGACCAAAAACTCTATCACATCCCCTGATGCATTACGATTTGGTCCTCCATGAATCCTCATAAGTCTCTAATGTTGGAACATGTGGATTGTGCTATGCTTTTACGCATCCCTAGCATGCTCTACTTGGATGATTTATTACACAATAGGTGTAGGTGATACTACCATCCAACCTAGAGGAAGGGGATCTTATGATGGACTCTTAACTGAGGCCTCATCACTCCTAGAAACGTCATCACAACTGAATTCAGTACCCCATCTGGCTGTTGTTGTAGAGGTATCCGAAAGTTTTTCAAGGATTACCATAGTTAGGTGCGCATATATTTATATTGATTAAAAATGGGATGTGACTCAATATGTAATGTAAATTTATGAATCCTATATGATAAAAGTAGAATTATTACCTGCAATAAATTTCGTGGACTGCCTAGTCGAAAAGAATGTTTTCAATGATTGGTTTAATGGGTTCATTATCCACCCATACTATTACAGCACTCCATAGACCTAGAGTCGCATTCCTAAAACATGGAAATATATCTTTAAATCATAATTAGGATACATAAGTGGATAGATACAAATAAATTCCTAAATAACAAAATTTCTCTGATACTAATCTGTCACAACCAAACACATGCTAGGGCTTGAGCTGCAACTACCATAAGCCTACCTATATAGGCTTGGGTGTAGAAAATAATTAGAGAAATAAATAAACTCCAAGAGGCCTTTGACTAATAAATTTTTCACACAAACATCCAAATAAATTAAAAATTATATAAGGAAAGAGGAAAATATGAAATAGTACTAGAAAATAAACTAGGCATGAATTAACCATTGGACAATACAAAATTACGATAGTGTAAACTGAAATTAAAGGTGAAAAATATATGCTCGACCAGAAATATCCTCTAAACTGACAATAATGAAAAAAAATGAAATCATTTGTGAGATCCTATCTCCTATATCCCAATAAATGACCATCAAGAACGGTCTAGGAACATAGTATCCCTGTACTCCTTTGAAGTCAATTTCAACCAGTCAGTCATCTGTAAAATACACGACACATGTGGGAAGATCCCATAAAAGTGTGAGTATATACATACCAAAATAACACCCTGAAATGGGTGATGGGGGGAGGCATGATATACAACTGATGATGTGATCTATTGATAAAACTAGGTACATTGAAAGATTACATGTCATCCCAACAAGAGTGTTAATGCAAGATCATCCAAGAACAAGGTTATAACCGTGGCATGTATATGAACTACCCATAGAGCCTTAATAACCTATTGAGTATGGTGGAATCATCTATCCATGAGAATCTAGACATGGAATTTACATGGAATACCCAAAACATATTCACCTCTCTTGGAATGATTATATCCAAAGGAAAAGTGTGAATATAGATGAATGAATATATATATATATATATTGATTCAAATAATACCAAATGAGAGAGTTAGGGGATGACTATCTCATAGCTCTGACCATGACAAAAATTCTCCATTTTTTCAAAATAATTCCATCATTGATTCACAATACCTCATGTGTCTCCCCTAAACATACAAGTCTAAGGGACTCAATCACCACACCATGATACTATCTTCTTTGGGAAACACTGACTCTCTTGAATGATTCTAGGTCACATTTCAAAAATATGTCTAGGTGGGGAAATCGTTCCTCCTTCATGGTAGTCTAAACCCTCCACATACCACCTATAATCACTGTATCACATAGACTAGGGTATGTATTTTCTACATATGGATCCAATGTCCTGGTAAAATTTGGGGGAACTACTATGATATTCACCAAGAACTCCACTGATATTCCTACTAGAGGGTACCACTCAAGAAGGTCATTTCGGAACTCCAATTCCAATTCATTTGGAGGGTAAGCCTGGAAAGGTCATTGGGGAACTCCACTACCCAAACCTACTAGATGGTAATCCTGGGATATAAAGTAACTCACCTTCCCAGCCCTTATAGAGGGAATGTATGATTGTTCATTTAGAAGTTTCATTGCCCAAACCTGATATAGGGTTTTCCTAGGCCTTCTAGGTACTCCAATTCCCATCCATGATTGAGGGTAACTTAGAAAGGACATGTCAGAATGCTACTTCCCATCCACGTTAGACCATAATCCCAAAACATCTATGGTGATCCTATATGATCGCTAACATAATCGCATGTTATATTTGTGTATCATGAATAAAAAAACTAAAATCATATCGAAAAATCCCCAACGTAGGTAACCATCATGTTCTACGTGAAAAAAATTCCCATGATAGCGTATTTACATGCCTTAATTAAACACCCAGTAAAACAGTTGCATTTCAACATTTCATGCTCAAATGAAATCTCATGGGACTGAGACACCAGTAAAAATTAAATATAGTATATTGGTCTTGAAGATTATTCCAAAAAAATTGGGAGGCAACATCGTACATGGTTCACCATTCAAACACCATATTGGGGAGATTTGTTGAATACCTGATGCTGAAATAATAATAATTTTATTATTATTTTGTGTTTCATTTATCTGAGGAACAATTCTAAAAAAAATTATCCCATATTTATATTAAAATGACCATATCCATTCAAGGATCATGTTTTCCATGACTGTTTGTCAAATGGATGCCTTAGTTAAAAGATATAACTGATATAAGATTATATAACTAGGATTTCTTTCTCATATCTTATATCTCATATCTTGAATCATATATCTTATATCACATATATCACATCTTGTATCTTGTATCTCATATATTATATATCATATATCATAAAATATTTATGATTCAAACAGATCAAGAAACCATGTTCCATATCAATTTCATATATATGATTTTCTTGTTATTTTTTCACATTGTTGATCCTCCAAGAATACTAGGGCCCGATCAAGATCAGTGCCAGCTTGAAATGTCAATTCGGGATTACAAGGAAGCAAATAGTAATTAATGTGATGAATTATGGGATAAAAATAAAACATATACTTACACATCAACGACCATGATTTCTTGGTTGATGATCAAGAATAGTGCACTAGGGTTAGAACATTGATTGGAAAAATTTACATCTGGTACATGATCTCATACAAAGGCCATAACAAGATATGGATCCAAGAATGAATAATGATATACTCTACATTTTAATTCAAATCCCTAAACCACAATAATATGATTCCTAAAACATTTCTGGAATGATTGTTGTTTAAGAATTCCACAGTGCAATGATTAGAATAAGAATATGCATTCGTTGCATCCTAATCTGACCAGATATTTTGGTCCACCATAATTCATATAAATTTCCCAAATTCTAGAGGGTGGTTTATTTAAAATATTTTATGAACAAGATGATAAGAAATATTTTGATTTTAAATATCACATAAAATTCATCCACAGTGAGGATATTTGATAGAATTAAAATCATTTGTCTTCAATTAGGGCCTTCGAAAACCTATATGTAAATGTTATAATATACATAGGGAGAAATTCACCACAAGGATTTTGAATGTTTGTGTTATGTATGCCAAATTATAGTACTCCTTTTGAATGTTAACATAGTAGAAGTATAATCCACCAATAATTAAAAATTAATAATTTTAATGTATTCAAATTACTGAATAATATCGTTTCATAAACATTAGACAAATCACATGAAAATGTAAAAACAAAATAATTGATATTTCTTTATATAATTTGAGTTATCTATTGGATATAAAATATATATCATTATATATAAAATAATTATATAATAAAACAATGTGTATATTCTATTATATTATTTACTAAGGAAATATTTTTCTTAAATAGGTAACTCTTTCACCTATTCATGTAAAGCATAACATAAAATCATAACCCATACCTTTATATTATGGCCATCGATTAGCTATAATAAAAGAAATTTTAAACATATATTTTTATTATTAAATAATATTTCAGGTAAAAAATATAATAATGGGATGTTATTGATAATTTTATGCCCCTAAAATTAATGTGAGATATAAAAATGTTGTTAAACCAACGCCTCATAAATAATGTTATGAAATTTACCTAAAACACTTACAAATAATATAGAACCTTACATTGATAATAATCATGATATTTTTTTAAATATCATGGTTTTTTTCCTATTAATTATATTAAATTCTTAATGCATCTTTAATGTTAGATATATTTACTATCATGGATTTACCTATCTCACAAGACACTCTAATTAGATTATATCAACAATGAGTATAATTAGAATACTAATGTATCCATGATTATTTAACATCCAAGATATCTTCATTGTCAATATAATAAATATTAAATGATATGTAACATAATAGTGAGAACCCCCAGTTTAATTAAATAAATCATATATATTGTAATATTTCATTGTTGAATTATATATCTTCAAATGTAAAAATTTAACTGAATTATAAGTTTTATTTGATTATATGGAGCTATTCAATCTTATAATCCCGTCATTTTGAAAATATAGAAATAGTTTCTATGATATGGGTTCATTATTTTTAGTTTGTGATTCTGAAATGAGTAACACATTAAAATTAGTGTTTTCCTTCTCTCAAGACTAATAATATATATTCTTTTTTAATTACATGATCATAATTACATAAATTGAATGAATTTATGTGTTTTTATTGATATTTCATCATTATTATTATATCATCTCGGACACAATTTCATGTATATAACATAACATTAATGATATATCCAATACCTAGATCATTTGAATTATGAATCATGAATTCACATTCTAAACCTATATATGGATTAAGTGATAGTATAATACCTTTTCCATGTAATAATTGTGAAGGTCATTTCATGTAATTATGCATTTTAAAATGTGTTAATAGTTCACAAATATAATTTTTTTAAATAATTGAAAAAAAAATCTATAATTTTTCCTCATATATCTTCATTACAAGAATTATTTCTCATAGAGTAATATATTTTACTAATAAATTTATTTCAACTAATTTTTACATACTAATATATCGAAATCAAATTTATGATAAGTATTTTCACATTTAAATTTAATAATTTCATATTCTCTATTCATATAGAGTTTGTAGTCATTCTTTACATAATAAAATATTAAATAAGATAACGCGTATGATCTAAACGTTATTATCCAAATGATACTGTATATATAATTATGTATTTAATTTATATCCTAAAAATATAGAGTATATGTAATGTTCAGGGAATATACAAAACTATTACATCGTTAATCCATTAAATAATTGATTATATAATCATAAATGAAGTCATCAAAAACGTCTAGAGAAAATGGGAAACATAAATAAATGGGTGAGAATTTTTGTTCACGAAGTGTTAGTGAATAGAAGAATCTATACGAAAATCATATATAATATGACAAAATATACAGTAACATTTATTTTTAAACAATATGACTGAATATATAACATTATAATTTAGATGAAAAAATTCTACATGAAAAATAAAATCTCATGTTCTTACACCACAGAAGAATGTTTTTTGGGTAAGGGAGCTCCCATTACCCAATAAAATTACCTCTGGAGAACTAATAATACATTGGGAGGATGTAAAATCTTAGACCTCATTTATCATATACATAGTAAATCAAAAATTACTACATTGACAGTGTGAGTTCAAAATATCTATGATAATGATAAATAATAACGTTTTAAAAATAATTGGCACTATATTTAACAATATATAGCATATAAAAATTATTCAAATGAGATTATAGAATACTAAATACTTTTTTGGTATCACCAACGAAGGAAAGAATAATCATGAATATCTTAATACCCTTTAATTAAATTTTAGAATAATGTAATTGTAATGTATGATACATATTAAAATTAAACATATGGGATCCATGGAATTTAAAAGGATTGTATAAGGTTCCATTTATATTGATATTAAAGTAAATTTTAAAAAATTAATGTTTCTATGACCATACATATATATCATTATAATAATATATTTATAAGTTTCAGATAAATATTCATAGACATGCTTTATTAAAATAATAGGTAGACTCCTTTATACTATATTGTGAATTCTTAATGGTCTTCAAAAGGTATGTGCCATATATATCTGATATTTAATTCTAATAGAGTATCCTTATTTAATTATCATAAACATTATGAAAGAAGTATACACACATATTCATATGTAATATTAAATAATGAAAACTGATGTTGAAACTAGAATACTGTGGAAATAATATATTATTAAATAATTTTTTAAATCATTAAAATGAATCGAGAGAGGAAATAGTTAAATTAATTTAATTCAAAAATCGGGGAAATACACATAAAGCCTTCTAAAGTATATTAATTTTTTAGACAACTAGGGGATAGTGGTTTTCAGAAATATATAAATATGAATTTATTATTTTTTCCTTTTATAAATTATATGTTGGGGAGAATATTTATGTACACTAAGTGGAATATTGGGTAAAATAATTGTATAAATTATTATTCAATAATATTAAGAACGTTAAGTGATTATCCAACTCTCTAATTACCTATTTAGAAAGAAACTATAATTTTTAATGGTTATATTACTCCAAGATAACTAGAAGGAAAAACCCTTGGATACACTTACATTATTATAGAAGTCATATATACCACAATCCATTGTATTCCATTATTTTCCACTTTTTTATCCTTTTATTCATCAAATTTTTAATATTTCACAACTTACATAATTTTGGATTCATTATTAAAAATAATAATACAATTTATCTCCTTTATCATTCAATAATATGAAAGTTATCTTTTATGTTAGAATACAGCATTACATAAATATATTATTATCTGGGAATAAACATAATTATATGATAAGATACAATAGGTATTTCATGGCCCTTGTATGATCTAAATTTTAGGGTATTATGTTTTTCTGAATAAATGGAATCCGGGTATAAATTTGTTAATGGTTTGGGGGGTTATAATTGGGTTTTTAAGAATTTTATGTTAGTTTGTATGTTTTACATGATCTGGGATGTAGATTTATTGTAGGACACATTCACATCATGAAATAGTAACTTGATGTGAATTAGTTGTAGGGATGATATAGCGAGTCCTGTTCAAAAATGAAAAATTAAATGTCGTGAAATATTTTCATGATGAGAAATGGTTGGGATCATAATTATTAACAAAATGTGACCCCATTATCTTGTTTCATGAGAATAGGTGGAATTAAAAATTTGATAGTGGTTTACAAGATGATTTATTCGTTTCCATCATTCTTTTTCACACTTCATGGCTAACAGTTTTTATATTCATCATATAGGACTTCATCTATTAACCTGAGGATATTTTTCCAGTATTTTGGGTAATGCCCCCATTAAATATCTATTTATTCAGAATTTAAGCTCTATGTGATTTGATTTTATTCAACATATTAAGTCATCTTTATGCTAATTCATTTTAATTAATCATTGCTGTGACATTGGCAATATTTGCTGAAAGGATTGTGATCGGTCGGATTTATCTAATAATCCATTTAGTTTTCCCTCATGCATTTACTTTCAGAGGATGTTCTTCTTTTTTAATATACTTTTTCAAAGGTAACCAGGATTCCCCCATTATTAATGTAGGAATATATTTAAAAGGTATTAATTCTTTAATTGTCTATCTATTCTTGTTATTTATTTTAGTTATTCAATTGAAATGCATGATTTTACATTGGAATGTGTTTTTTGTATTAGATTCATTTTTAAAGTGTTTTTTCATTATAAAATAATAACAAAAACCATGTGTTTGATTATATAAATTTAATGGTGTTTTTATGTTGTGGAATAATTTTCCAAGCCCATAAGTAGAAAGGAATAAATGTGATAATATTTTATTAAATTTGAGTATGGTTTTGAAATTGACTCAGACATACATATCAGATGAGGAAACCAGGGGAACATCTGGAATAGAGTTTTCACTATTTGTGTGTGTAATGCCATAAGAGTTTTTATGTCACTTTAATGTTTGTTATGAATCATGTTTTTATATAGGTTTGAACCACCTTATAAATGGATAGTTGTTTTCAATTATTTCTAGTACATATACCCATAGGTTAGAGACTAAATTCTATTCATTTTCATTGATGATTTAATAATCACCTGATTTTATTTCATGGTTAGTTTCTCACATGATTATCACGTGGAGGATCCATATAGGTTTTATTATATTCATGAAAAATTAATATATTTGGGAAATTTTCAATTTTTTATGAAAAAAAGGAATTTTTTAGAAAATGGTTTTATTTTATGATTATGAATTTTAAACTACATATTTTTAAGATATATATAATGAATTGATGGTATTAAATCTTTGATAGATTATTTGGTGGTAACCTATTGGAATATGTTCATACAACATTATTTTCCAATTGACTGGTTGTAGATACTATTTTATGGGACTTAGGTAAAGGCAATGGAATTATATATCTTGTATATTTCCCTTGTTTCATCATCTTTATAGAGGGATAGTTTCATGGTGATGGATTTCCCCACATGGAATTTCTTAGACATGGCTTGTTTTATCATTCTATGATGGAATGTTATGATGGAATTTCCATGTATCATGGATATGTTATCATTCTTTAAAATTTTACCCTTTATGTTCTACCTTGTTCAGGTTTATTATGACACATGTATCTTTAATTTATTGTACTATCCATGTCGTTAACCTTATTGGGAAACTTTTCTAGGTGACATGGTTTGATTAATTAAAAATTAGTATTAGAGATATTACCTCACACAATTTGTAGTGAAAATTCGTAGATTTTGATTGGTTTATTGGAATATTGGAGTTCAGAGCACTAGATTTCAAATAGTAAGTGAAGAAATGGGGCCCCACTAGATCACATCAGTAAATGAATCCAGGTAATCATGGGTGGTATGAATGTTTTTACAAAATTAACACTATTTAATTAGGGGTTATATGAATAAACAAGAAATGGGGTTCATTTATATGGACCTATCCCTTCCCTATGACAATAAAATCTATAATTTGTTTATTTTCTTGTCATTTAGAAGAATTTATATGGAAACTTGATGATGGTTTCAGGATTTATCAAATTTCTATTAAACTATTTAGTCATTTGATTGTATTTTATTGGAAATTAATCTGATATTAGATCTTATATATCCAATATAAGAATATTTGGGATAGTTTCTATAGGTAAATCATCATGTGTACCATTAATTTTTATAATTTTAATCCACACTATTCTGAATGAAGGTTAAGCAGGCATCAAGAACTTGGGATGGGTGGTGGATTTGGTCTCATTACATAGAATGAAGAATCCTTCCATTATATGTGGTGAAAATGAAATCTAGGAATCTTAGGAGTGGATTGAGAAGATATTTTACTTTTTGAAGACTCCTAAGACTCTAAGGTGGGTTTTTCATGTATATTCTTGAGGGACCATCAAGGATATTGTATGACTAAATTTGAAAAGTTATGTTGCATGATGATCTTATATAGGATTTGTTCCATAAAATATTCAACCATTAATTTTATCTAGATTCATTACCAATGGAAAAAACTCTAGTGATTCTTAACATAGAGAAAGGGAAGCGTAATAATCAAAAGCATTCCACCAATTTTGTAGAGATTGTGTGTAACACCCAATTATTTTGAACCATTTTTTTAAATAAATTAATTTAATTTGATGTCATACATTACACAATATACTAAGTAAAAATAATTTTAGGAACAAATAGAAATTTAATTTGATAAAATAAACTACATTTATGAATTAATAATTTAAAAACAATCATGAGTTGAATTTTTATTATTTTTTTTAGAAACATAAAATTTTTTATAAATAGTGAAAAATACTGTATTATAAATCAAAACAGCTTTTTCATCTAGTTTATTTACATTGTTAAATTATATTTTTATAAGGTCTTAATGTCCCAATAGTTCAAATATGCATATATTAATCAATTTTAGTTGATTTTAATGATCTCTAGTTTGATCTTTAGGACAAATTATTAAGGATCTTTTGAATATTGTCTTTTTAAGAACCCTCTTTCTCTACACGTATAATGGATTAACATTAAACTCAGAAATTTCAATTATAGGAATTTAATTACAAAAAATTGACATTCATGTTTGTAATAATTATAATATTTTTTTTCTAATAAGATCAATTTAATTTTTGACCAAAATTATTAGTGCAAGAAATTAAACATAATTATAGAAATTAAGATAAAATTAATCTTAAAAATGGACTATACCATAAAATTAATTTTCTTTAATGTTCTATAAACTTGTGCAAAACCATTTTTGTAGTCCTATTACATAAATAGAACATATATTTTTGATTTATATTGTAATTTAATTTAATGGATAACTAATATTAGGGGTACATGTAACATGTTGTAGAAAATTCCATGTGTGTCCCCTCCATCCATTATAATTGGCCACCACATACAATCCTTATTCAAACCTAATGAATCACTTATGTTTGGTCGTGATATACATATCATGACCCACATTCATCAAGATGATTGAAGTGATATCACAATGCCAAGCCCATCATGTGTCAAGATGAAGGAGATATAATGACTGCTACGTCCTGCCTCTAATAGGCCCTGGGGTGGCGACCAACACCAAGGTTATAGAAATTTCATAGAAAAACGGGAGGCATTCCCCTTTTTATAGTAACAAATATTGGGAGATCAGATTTATCATCCTATAAAAACTCTATGATAGATCGATATATATATATATATACCAAATTAAATCCCACATGAATTTTTGAAGTAAAAATATTACAAATTAAAGTAGAAATCCATAGTAAGTACCAAAATGAAACAATGCAGCAACACAACAAATATCCCGAAATTATGAGCTAGTAAGGTCTAGCACAGTCCACATAATTTCACTAGAAACATGAAAATTATTTTATATACATAGAGTATGAATATATGTATACATTATAGGGGAAAACCAAAGTCACTCATGAAAATGTGTTAGAAATATAAAAATTCCCTAGAGAGATAATAGTAGAAACCAAGAAAATATAATAAGGAATACTAACCTCCAAACATCACCATGTAACTATCCCCAAATAACCCTAGTAATATAATGTAATGCATTTAGCAGAAAAATATTATAGTTGCTCACAACACCTCCCACTAGGGAACATCACATCCATACTGGAGAAATTATTGACACTACCACACTCTTGCACAAGGAGCAGTATCACAACCTGCCCACACACACCTCGGCCACGAACCACACACATCCCTCCCAGAAACAACTGGGCTAGAACCACCACACATCATTCCTGAAAACACCTAATACTCATCCTGATGACACCTTGGAAACAAACAACCTCTCACCAAACCAATACCATAAATCTGTTAATAAACCTCAAGACATTACAGAAAAATCGAACAAGTCATCAGAGATGAATGCCTAGAATAAGGATTAGAGAAGAGACAATATCCTTCCATGCATCCTCCCATGGGGATATTGTGAAAGGAATCCCTCCCCCGTAACAATGGGGGTGTTTGGAATATAGTGCTCTACATTTGTGGGGGTGTTTATAGGAATAAAAAGTAACTATATATTGACACATATTGATAAAAACACTCGTCACATACTATAGGATTCCAAAAATACAACGATCCCACTCAAAAATAGCTCTTATGCTACTATTAGTTGTACAACCACACAACAACCACAAAAAAACTTCAATCCACCCCTTTCATTTTAGCAATTTTCATTTTTCATTACAATCCAATTCATTTAATTATTCTATACCTACCTGACAATCTAATATGAAAAACAACTAGAACACTTTTCAAAAGGCTTAAATTAAACAAACACCCAACAACCAACCCAATTCATTCTTTGATCCGACCAACCCAAAAAATGGTCAGAGGGACTAATATAATAGATTTTAATTCTAAGAACTTTTCATCCGAACAAGCCAAAAAAACCCACGCTCAGTCTTACTAAACATCAACACCATACCGATCACACCTGTAAACTTGAAATCATGACAACCATGTATTATAGCACCACTAATCAAACATTTCCTAGATATTGTATGACTACATAACAATTCCATCCATTCCAAAACAAATCAATCTCTCAAGATGAGATAGCAACACACCACCCATACCACCCCATGAAGAAATACCACATCAACCACTACTAAAGTACCACTCTGTTGCACACACATATCACACCATTCTCATTGAACAGATACCTATGTCTACCCCTACACCCACAATTGTGATTTGAACATCCACTCTAAACAATCCAAACATGTCACAAAACATAAAACAAAATAATAAAAAGCAACACCTATCATAAATGGTGTATATAGACTTGGATAACACTATTCTATAAATTTTACTTTTATAAGAAAGGGTGATCACACAAGGTTTTCATCATGGTGAATCATATTATTTAATATAGTGTGATAGATTAAATAGACTGTTATTAGTATCAATTATTTAGGGAAAGTAATATTTTTTATGGATTCAACCATACGTAGGTAAATAACACAAATGACAAATATTTCCAAACACCACACAACCACAACAGATCACAATATAAAAATGTATTACAAATAAAACAAGAGATCAAAATCAATATATCCCTTGTCCCCCATTTATTAGATTTCATTATCTTTAAAAAATATGGATCCATCTGTTTTCACAAGGAGTCATAATTATACCATCCTCACATGATAAACAATTAATATAGAGATGACGTAAATCTATACTTTGAACAACATGCACAAAAATAATTCATCCTTATTCCAAAATAGTGGTGTGAGAGTATCAGGAAAACACCAAGGAAACTAAGTAATGCGATACATCATATTCACAAAAAAAATCTTGGAACAAAATTTCACCGCACACTATGGGAATAGAGAAGGTAGGACCTCGACATTAGAAAAATATAGATCATGTACTAATGTAATGAGAATGAGTTTCGAGGCCATTAAAGACGGTTCATAGCTTAGCCCACACATTTGGATTTTTTTCAAATCCCTTAGAGCGTTATGATATTAATAAACTATTAATATCCATTAAAATACCTTTATAAATTCCGAAACAATACATTAAACTCAATTGAATTCATATAAGACGTAAGTGGAATGAATCAATAAAAACTGAGAGAAACTAGGAATAACTAAAAAATTTGAAAACTGTCAGAAGTGACTCACCATTGGGTGATTAATCGGTGTCAACAATCAGTGATGCACTGTAACACCCCAATATTCCACGGTACACTTCTCTTTGAATAATTCAATAGCGTGTGTTGTACGCAACACTGAGTTCAAGCGCACCACGACTTACCAAACTAGCTGATCAAAAGAGGTTATGAATAGTATTAACTGAATTTTAAATATTGTATTATCCTTATAATTTTAATCCATATTATGTGTTTCTAAGACATGATTTATGAACAAATTCATTTTTTCAAATAAAAGATGTATTTTTCAAAAAATGAAATTTTACCACTTTTTGATGGCGAAGCCTATTTAAGTCCAATATTTGAAACATTTATATATTCAATTTGAAAAAATGAAATTCTTGTTTAGAATCGGGACATAAGAAGTCAGTTTCAATAATGTTTTGGGGTCTTTCTGATAACTTTCATATTTGGGTGAATAGTGAAAAATAATATATTTTATCTGAAAACAACTTTTTTAATCAAAAATATTTATATTGTTAAATTATACATTTTAATGGTTTTGAAGTAAAAATAGATTATATTTTTACTATTTAATCCAATTATGGTCATTTTAAGTAATTTTACCTTGAAATTGGACCTAAACAAGTGTCAAACTTTTGATAGTTATTATTTCGTAAAAATACGCCTTTTGGTTTCGATAGTGGGAATTAATTTTAAATTAAAAAATGCAACTTTGATGTTTTGAATTTGGTAAAATAGAATTTGTTTTTGTATTATAAATAACTAAATTATCCTAGGGTGAAATTTTGGTACTTTTCGGATAACTTTTATATTTTGATGAATAGTGAAAATTACTAAATTTTAATTAAAAACAACTTTTTAATCAAAATAATTAATATTGATAAACTATGAATTTGAGTGGTTTTAAATTATATTTTGAATATATTTTTACCATGTAATACAATGTTGGTCATTGTACATAATTTTACAATTAAACCGGACATAAACCAGTGTCAATCATTTGATAATTGTTATCTCATAAAAACACTCTTTTTGTTTTAACAACGGGAATTAATATTAAATTAATATCTGCCACTTATGTGTTTTGCTTTTGGAAAAATGGATTCAATATTTGGAATCATGATGTTCAAATTGTGTAGATAGGTAACTTTTTTTAGGCATTTTGAATAATTACTTCGGTAAATATTTTATTTACCATGGTTAAAGAGTAAATCCGGTAAATAATGGAACAAAAATAATTTTATAATAATATTAAATTACCCTAAAACGTGTCTTAACCCTATTGATTGATACATGGACGACCAGTTTCATCTTTGGGTCAATTTTGGGACCTCATGGATCCACTTGTAAGTGATAATGACACTTTATATTTATTTAGTTAAAGTAATTACAAAAATGACATAAGCATATATCTTTTCGAAAAACAATTTTTACAAAGGGTTATATATGTTGGATTTTAGACTATAAATATCCATTATAAATCTAAAAGGATTTCATACATAATTATGTTTTATTTATAATATTTAGACATTATATAATTTAATTTATTTATGACACAATGATGATGCAGTAATTACCATAATAGTGAAAAATTAAAATAATTGATATTATTAAAACCCAAATAAATATAATATGAGACTTTTTATGAATTACACTAATTTTCTAGGATAATATGATATTTTAGGATTGATTTAATTAACTTTTTTTGAAGTAATAATTCGGTTATGATTTTTACAAAATCAATTATTGAATAGTGTCAAAATTGACATAAAAGGGTTTTTAAAACAAATATTATATTATTAATTGATATTAAATTCCTAAAAATCTAAGGTTCGGCCAAGAGACTGAAATAATGATAGTTGTATAATTAATGGACAACTTGTGGGTCTCTTAAATGTATTTGGTACATTTATTAACTATATAATATAAAAATACAAAGTGATAAGGTAAATGATAAACTAAATAACTAAGAGTTAAAACTAAAATATAAGGTTAATATAATGATCCAAACCTATCTAAATTCTATTGGATGAAATTATTTCGTCCCATCCCCATTTTAAAATTTAAAAAATACACTTATTAGCCATTAAAAACCGAATATGAATTAATTATAAAATAATATTTCTTGCTTTTCCTAAAGAGCCCCTCCCCCCCTTATAAAAGGACACCACTTCTAACCAATTCATCATAACTCTCAAGCCTTTTGGCTCGTCCAACCTCTTCCCAATTAAGCTCCCTAAATCCCTCTACTCCTTTTATCAGCATTACCTTAGGCAGAATGAACTTCAAGAGTCCTTTTTTGTTCAAACCGAAGGAAGTTAACCAAATTAAAGGTAACGATTTCTCTTAGCTTCTTTTATTTTATTTTACTTCTCCAACCCCTAAACTCTTCTTCTTATTTTCATTTTTAACAAAACCAGTATCCTAAATATAGTAGGATATTTTTATTAGAATTATTATAACTTCACTTACACACACATCCTTCTAATGGGTGATGAACATAATGTTTCTGTGGATGGCAACCAAACGTCTCACAAAGCGATGATTGTTCAATTATCTCCTACCATCTCTTATGGTGGCCATTGTGATGACACTATAATTAAATATGATATTAATGATATTTATTTTATATATAATCTTCTTTAATTTCATTTTATATTATACCATTATTCTTTTCATGTTGTATATATATACGATAATTTCATTTGAGGAAGTGCAGACTACCGCCCCCTCAAAGTGATATGACTCGTTAATACCATACATGGAACGTATAAAGGATGGTGTTAATGAACATAAGTAACACATATATGATATTATATTATAATGGAATAATTATATACCTATGTATCATTTGGTTTTTATTCCTTTTAAAATGAAAAATGAAATGGAAGTAGCATTCGTGCGTACGTACGGACTACCGTCTCCACGAAAGCGATGAGATTCATTATCCATTTTATCCATTCATGTATAATTATCATTTGATGATTTAAAAATAATTTATATGGACTTGATATAATTCTGGATATGAATAATATACAACTTATCAATAATAAACACGGCTTACGTAACAAAGAATATAAAGGAAAACGAGTAAGTTAACACCCACAATGACGATAATACTAAGATATTATTAACAAATCAATGTTAAAAGATCATATATGATATCCTATTAATGTAAATAATTCTTGAATAATTTAATAACAATTATTTTACCATTATAAAGGAGGTTAACCTACAATCGACCAAGGAAAAAGTACAAAGTAAGGGATTTTCTTATCTCACGTTCAATTCCGTGAGATTTCCATTGTTCACCACTAAATTATTGAATGTGGTGTATTGTGTACTTCCATTTGATATATATTTTCATTATTCTCTTTATAATCATGTTATTCTTTAAATAATTTGGTGTTTATTAACTTTTGGTCATACGACTTAGTTTATTACAACATGGTAATGGGTTTCTTATCTCACTTTTAATTCTGTGAGAATTCCATTGTTCACCACTTATTTATTGCATGTGGTGTTTTTACTTCCCATGATTGTATTCATTGTGTAATATATTTTAATTTATGGATATATACATCATCATGGTATGATCCTTATTTTATGGGTGTATGTTCCGTACGTTACCTAATCGATAAGGGAATTTGAAATTTCAATTTCCACTCATTTGGCTTTACGCATATTTCATTGATTATATTACTCCAAGATTATGTGTGGAATCACTATTCATTTGATTATGTCATAATTTCCACTTTCCATCTCGTGGATATAATTTTGATACACATAATCACTCCATTGATAATTTCTCAAGTCATCGATATGAAATTGATAAGAGTAATTTTTACTCATTCTCCATTTGTTGACATAAACATCCAATTCATCGGTGTTGTTTTTACAAGAATATGTGTGAATGTCCTTTGATTGTTTTACACTAAATATCCAATAATATTTAGTTTATTTATATTTTTCACACATAACTATGTCTTTGATTTATCCTCAACTTAAGGATACATCGTTTATGAGAGATTTCATCTTAATTTACATTCCATTGAGACTTCTTTGTTGTTATACACCAAATCACTTTTATGTGTTGTATATAATGTACTTTGACATAGTATATCATGAATTCATTTTTTCTCATGATATTACAATATTTTTATCACCTCAATTATTTTTATTCAAGTGTCTCTCTTTTGGTTAAAAAATCTAACTAAAATACCATTTTTAAATGTTTTAAAGACATATTCTTCTAAATCATGCTCATTAATGTCCATGTTTTAAAAATTGTTTTTAGGATTTATTTATATGGACATTAATGTTTTAAAATTAAAACTCCTTTTAAAGGGTTCAATGTGGTATGGGACACTTTGATTCAAAAATATATTTTTAAATGGCTTCTTGAAAAATAGTGTGACTTTTAAATGATTTCAAGAAAAAGGGGGATATTTATCTCAAATAGTTTTGATGATTATTTTCATCTATGTCAATATCCTTCAATATTCTCGATTGAGGTTAATATGATACAATAAAATCTTCCATATTTTATCGAATGAGTTATGTTTGACTGTGGATGTGCTATTTTTATACCATTCATGGTTTGTGGATAAGTATTGACACTTCGTATCCTAGTGTTAATACGAATGTTTATGTTATGTTTCAAACTTTTCATATGAGGAATGGATTGGACATAATAAGTGATGGGTGGAGCCTGCTATAGCTGCTTGATGCATCGGTAGGTCTCATGAGACAAACTAGTGTCCTGGCACAAGGCCTTGGAAAAATCGTATTTGTAGTCTAGGCACGAGGCCTTGGCTAGGTGGTTATGATAGTCTGGAATTATGCATTCCATCATTATGAAAGTGGTTATTGATATTGCATGTGATCATTCGACTAGTAGAATATCCATGTGAATAAGTAAATGGCATTATTTCATTTTATCTTTTCCATTTTTTCTGAAGTTCAAGTTTAAAAGGCTTTTGTTTTAGTTATAAACTGCCTTAAGTGTTTATGCTTATCTATGAAAGCTTCTGCTATAATGTTATCCTTACTGAGCATCTGAGCTCACCCCTTTTAATGTTTTATTTTTCCCACGATTATGAAGAAGTAATTTATGAATGACATGCAGGGATAGTATGAGGGGATATGAAGACAAGATGTTTTTTTATGATGTAATATAAATCATTATGAATATATCTAGTGTTTCCAAGGATATTAAACTAATCGGTCTTTCGAGACATGATCATTCTTGTGATCATGCCAATGTTCTGTAATAATGCACCGACTCTGGATAACTGGGGTCGGGGCGTTACAGTTGGTATCAGAGGAATTTTAGTACAAACTATGGAAGCTAGATTTAGATAAACTCTGATAAGAGCACGTAGAACTAAGATGAACATTGAGGATTAGTATAGAAGAACTTCCTAGAATTTTGGTATCGTAGAGATTTTGTGAGTTTTCCAAGAAATACATCCCTATCTGGATACGAACAGGTAGAGTCGGCTCTAGCACAGATGTACCTAGGGGTAAAACCCGAAAACACCGCTTTGAGCTAGAATCGAACGGGAACTGGTGCATGACAATAGGCCTTACTTCCCTCTTGGTTACGACACTCCCGGGGGATATGCTTAGGATAATTTACATTTTCTCTACAAACCGATTTAATGTATTATATATATAAGATGAGAGTAAATGACCTTGGTTAATCCTAATGTGTTTCAAATTGAGAATATGGTGACATGTTAATCTCTAAATGATTTTATGACTCATGTTACTCACACAATGATTTCTGGTTTTAGTCAATGGATGAATTCCAAGGAAGTCATAGTGACTTTGAGAATGATGTACAAGGTGGGATCAGTGGTGGCAATGAGCAAAAAAATGGAATGTTGATAGGCGTAAAATATATCGTCTTTATTCCAAATCAATTTTCCATAAATATGATCAACAATCTATATATTAACCAATTACCGGAATCCACAAAGAAGGGAAAGGTGATGAATGATAAGAGCTCCAGTAGTGGAGACCATGGAGAAAGAAATCATCAATTTCCATCATGCAGGAAATGTGGAAGGAGACAACCAGGAAAGTGTCTCAATGGGACAAAGAAATGCTTTATGTGTGGGAAGGAAGGACATAAAGTGAATAATTACTGATGAAAAATTAAGAATACTATGGAAGAAGATAAAAATGGTCCCAAGAATCCATTTACAATAATTTTTCGTAAATGTAGGGGACATGTCCATTACCCGAGTAAATGTCCTATTCTATAGGATATTTTCTTGGTCAAAGAAGAAGATATGTGGAAATAAATGGTTGGATAAATGTTTAAAAATTATTAGTGCTCCTTGTTAAAGGGTTTACTTTGGAATAATTTTCTCTTGTATTTGTAACCCTAACGTTTGCCATGTGAGAATGATATTTGAGGAAGAACTATCTTTTATCTTGTGGATATAGGTATAAATAACCATTTGGTTTTATATGATCATTGGGTTTGAGGCAATTACAAATTATTATAATTTGGGATGAAAATGCAAGGTATGAGATAACATTTGTGGTTAAATTATGTTATGGTTATTTTGAGGAATTTATCTCATTTTGATAATGATATAAAATAATGTTTTTGAAAAAGGACAACACGCAGACCTTGTGACAACCCGTCGCGTCGAACATAGCTGTGGGAATCAAACCCACAACCAAAGTGTGATTTGGATTTATTGCCTACCACTGGACTACGTGAAATCACTGGTTAGTGTGACTATTATTTTTAGTTAAATGATTTTATTGATCAATAATTTTATTTGGGATCTTATGTCTTATCAAATGAATACCCTTAGTACAGGAAAATGATTTGGTGATTAAGTGATAAATGTTATTTTGGAAGTTGTTCGCTTTGGTGTGAACACTATATGCCCAAGGAATATAGAATAGTATAGGATTTCATTTGAGGATCAATGGTGGATTTTTATCTATGTTTTTATTGTGGATTTATAATGATTTGGGTTATTTATGGAAATGATTAGGTTAATTACTTTTATGTATGTGACTTTAGGAGTAATTAATGTCATTTGGAGATACAATTTAACGTGGAAAACTACATTCTTAATATTTTTTTTGTTTCAATATTAGTTTGGATTATATTGAAGGATTTTAAGAACAATTGATTGTTGAATGGAATTTTTTTAACTTTGTGGTATTGGTGGTTTAATTTTAGAAATTAAGATTAGCGTTTATTTATCAAAAGGAATATCCTTTTGGGGGATCATTAGATCTTGTACTAACCGTTGTGGTTTTGATTAATCTCTAAAGAAAATGTAAATATATAGTTCATCCTGCATGGATCATGTGATTCTATATAAGTTTATTATAGCTCTTCCAGTGTGACCAAGTCTTCTTGAATACTCATCGTTTAAAAAAATGAGTTAGTGGTGGAAATTTATTAAATAATGAAACTCTACTTAAAAAGTAAGTATATATCTTTATCTTCTTAGTAAATATCATAAATGAATTCCTCATCCTTATGTAATAAAACAAAAAAAAATGTTATCCGTTTACTTTCCTACTAGGAGACTAATGACCATTTGTCCCAACACAAGATTTTGGTTTTCTTATTGTTAACTTTCTCCTGATCATGATTTCTATCCCTCTCTATCAGAACTTGACACTTAGTTTATCATCCATATCCATGATTTCCTACATGGAATCCGAGTATGGGTTATCGTGGTTGACCTTTATACCTCTCTTTCTTTCTTTTGAAGTGATAGTTTTATTGACTCTTTTTCCAATGTGGGACATTCCATTATATTCCCAAGCACAATTTTCAAAATTGCGAGGATGCAACTTATTGAAGGATGGGAGAATTTAACACCCCAATCTTCCACGGTACACTTCTCTTTGAATAATACAATAGTGTGTGTTGTACGCAACACTGAGTTCAAGCGCACCACGACTTACCAAACTAGCCGATCAGAAGAGGTTATGAATAGTATTAACTAAATTTTAAATATTATATTATCCTTATAATTTTAATCCATATTATGATTTTCTAAGACATGATTTATGTACAAATTCATTTTTTCAGATAAAAGAAGTATTTTTCAAAAAACGAAATTTTACAGCTTTTTAATGGCGAAGCCTATTTAAATCCAATATTTGAAACTTTTATATATTAAATTTGACAAAATGAAATTCTTCTTTAGAATCAGGACATTAGAATTTAGTTTTAATAATGATTTCGGGTCTTTTTGATAACTTTCATATTTGGGTGAATAGTGAAAAATACTACATTTTATCTGAAAACAACTTTTTTAATCAAAATAATTTATATTGTTGAGTTATAAATTTTAATGGTTTGGAAGTATAAATAGATTATATTTTTACTATTTAATCAAAATATGGTCATTTTAAGTAATTTCACCTTGAAATTGGATATAAACAAGTGTCAAAGTTTTGATAATTATTATTTATTAAAAATATGCCTTTTGGTTTCGAATGCGGGAATAAATTTTAAATTAAAAAATTCAAATTTTATGTATTGAATTTGGTAAAATAGACTTCATTTTTGGATTCTAAATAACCAAATTAGCCTAGGGTGAAATTTTGGTACTTTTCAGATAACTTTTATATTTTGATGAATAGTGAAAATTAGTAAATTTTAATTAAAAAGAACATTTTTAATCGAAATAATTAATATTGATAAATTAGGAATTTGAGTGGATTTAAATTATGTTTAGAATATATTTTTACCATGTAATACAATGTGAGTCATTGTACATAATTTTACAATTAATCCAGTCATAAGCCATTGTCAATCTTTTGATAGTTTTTATCTCTTAAAAACACTCGTTTTGTTTTAACAACGGGAATTAATATTAAATTAATTTCTGCCACTTATGTGTTTTGAATTTGGAAAAATGGATTCCATATTTAGAATCAAGATGTTAAAATTGTGTAGATAGGTAACTTTTATTTTTAATCATTTTGAATAATTACTTCGGTAAATATTTTATTTACCATGGTTAAGGGGTAAATCCTGTAAATAATGGAAAACAAATAATATTATAATAATATTAAATTACTTTAAAAGGTGTATTATCCCTATTGTATGATACATGGCTGAGCATGTGCATCTTTGGGTCAATTTTGGGACCTCATGGATCCACTTTTAAGTGATAATGACACTTTATATTAATTAAGTTAAAGTAATTACAAAAATGACATAAGCATATATCTTTTAGAAAAACTATTTTTACATAGGGTTATATATGTTGGATTTTAGACTATAAATATCCTTTAGAAAGCTAAAACGATTTAATACATAATTATATTTTATTTATAATTTTTAGACATTATATAATTTAATTTATTTATGACACAATGATGATGCAGTAATTACCATAAAAGTGAAAACTTAAAATAATTTATATTATAAATACCCAAATAAATATAATTTTAGACTTTTTATGAATTAAACTAATTTTCTAGGATAATATGACATTTTAGAATTGATTTAATTAACTTTTTTCGAAGTAATAATTCAGTTATAATTTTTACAAAATCAATTATTGAATAGTGTCAAAATTGACATAAAAGAGTTTTTGAAACAAATATTATATTATTAATTGATATTAAATTCATAAAAATCTATGCTTCGGCCAAGAGACTTAAATCGTGATAGATGTATCATTAATGGAAAAACACGAGGGGGTCTCTTGTATGTATTTGGTATGTTTATTAACTATATAATATAAAAATAAAAGGTGATAAGGTAAATGTTAAACTAATTAACTAAGAGTTAAAACTAAAAGACAAGGTTAATATAATGATCCAAACCTGTCTAAAATCTATTGGTTGAAATTATTTCGACCCATCCCCACCTTAACATTTAAAAAATACACTTTGGAGCCATTATAAACCTCATATGAATTTAATATAAAATAATATTTATAGCTTTTCCTTAAGAGCCCCTCCACCCCTTTATAAAAGGACAACACTTCTAACCAATTCCTCACACCTCTCAAGCCTTTTGGCTCATCCAAATTCTGCCCATTTAAGCTCCCTACATCCCTCTCCTCCTTTTAGAAGACTTACCTTAGGCAGAATGTATAACGACCCATACTTTACATACATTGTTATTACTTCAGAATTGAAGCACACTTATTACTACATATAACAAAACCAGGAAAGGACCTTATAGGTATAGTGTCTTTAGAAACTGGGAAACATAAACAACTGGTTCATAAAGCATCTACACTATCTCCAATTTATTTCATCATATCTATAGTCCCTTTTGGCATATCTTACTTAATAACCTTCTTCCTGACCTAGGGAATGAAAACATACCAAAGGGTGAGCTCAAATGCTCAGAAAGGGTAAAAAAAGAAATATCAATCTCATCATATACATAAGAACATAACTTTTGGAAATCATAACCTGCAAAAGAAATCATAATTTCATAACATGGGATAAATCATAGTAGGGAAATGTAATCCCAATAATCATAACATAAAACCTGAAACTTTGTGGCATACACACATAATCATAGAGAATCATTTCTTATTATTCAAGTCTCATTGCCAAGACTATTTTCGTGGACAAAGTCCATTTCTGAACCGAGTTCACTCCTCGTTTCAGTCCTTTTTCCCTGAACCGGTTTAAACTGACTTTCCATCCATGTCTATCTCATGAGATATAAAATCTTTACCCAATGCATTAGAGGTAGATATAGGTCCCACCAATCTCATTATGATACCATTCTTATGTGTGCCACAAAATCATAAACCATACATCATAGCATAACCCATGTAATAAAAATGGGAATCTTAAACATCGTGACATCATTAAACAATTCATATAAGATAAAGGAATTCATAAAAATATTTTCATCACAACATAAGCAAATACATGTAATAATAGGGATATAAATAGAACCCTATGTTATCTTAGATGGAAAATAACTTTGATAAAACTCTTGAACTCTATTCTTGAGGAAAATATACTTTCTACATCAAAAACATTTTTCCTTTCTTAACATGTCATACAATTTTTAACTAAAAGAAGTTGATTAAAAATAAACATGAAAACTTGTAAAGGACGATTCTTGGAAATTTTGTTTTAAAAATCAATTCATGCTGTATAAGTTAAAAAAACATTCTTCTCGTACTTTTGATAGAAATGTCAAAAAGTACCTCATACGAAAAATGACAAAATATTCATTTCATATCATTTACTAAAAACTCGCCGAAGGGTAAAATAGGATTTAAAAAATTGTAGGTGGATGGAAATAATATTACATATTGAGGAAAAATGGATGTGTATGATAAAATACACCCCCAGTAAATACCGAAATATAAACAATCTCGGATAAAAATGAGATTTTGATATTTCCCTTACCTTAGGTCCGATATGCTTTGTATGTGGCCGAACATCCTGTATAATGATTTAAATAATGTTATTGAATTATTCCAGAATCATACTCATTGTTATGATATCACATATGGTCATATTCTTAGCTTTTTATAAGTAATATTTCATTACGACTAGTTATTCGGGTGTTTATTACTTTTTGTTCTTATGCGTGTTTTGTCGAATAAATTCTTATTCTTCTCTTTAGGTTATAGATACCTCATTTCCAGAATGTTATTAGTTTAATATATATCATATTCATTCATTAAATTCATTTATATAATCATTATGTAATGAAGATCATGTAGAACGAGACGCATCACATCGTGGTGACGGTATTCCGTACGTACGCACGAGCGATGATATCGTTCCCATGATCATGGAATTGTATTGGAGTGTATGTATACTATTTCAGAATCAATATCAATTTACAATAATCATATATAGTCATTATTTACACCATTATACCCATCCACATAAGGTGGTGGTGGAAAATAGATTACACCACGACGTGGAGACGGTATTCCGTACGTACGCACGCGCGGTGATTTCATTTTCCATAGGATGGATAGATGGTGAAATAGGGTTGTTTCATACTTATCATAACATATAATTATATTAGTGACACTGTTGTTATTACTACATAATAAAACAACTAAAGAAGAAGAAGTGGAAGAATAAATAAAGATGAAAGAATCGGTAACAGACATTACCTCTTCTTTGAAGTGCTTCTTTCAGACCTCCTTTTAGGGCACTAAAATTGTTCCTTGAAGAAGACTAGGACCTCTATGATGTCTCTTGGGAAGTGTAGAGGAGAAATAGTAAGGGTTTGGCAGAGCATGAAGGCTCAATGTGTTGTGAGGAAGAGGGGGAGGAGATGCCCGTTTATAATGGAGGAGAGGGGCACCTTTGGAATAACTAAAAATATTATTTTATTATAAAGTCGAGTTTGGGTTTAAATAGATCCAAATTGATTTATTTCGAAGCTAAGGTGGGTATGGGTATAAATCCTCTAATCCAATAGAATTTAGACATGTTTAGGTTCCTATTGTAACCATATCATTTAGATTTAACATTAATTTAAATAATTTTACTTTTACGATGTCTTCTTGTGTTCTTATACTATATGGTTAATAAACTTACTATAAGCAGCAAAACGAACCCCAAGTTGTTTATTATTAATATATATAACTTTATCTAAGTCATTTGGCCGAACCATATATTTTTAGGAATAAGATAACAATTAATAATATAATATTTTTTTTAAACCTATTTTATGTCAATTTTGACACTATTTAGTAATTGATTTTTGTGAAACTCATAACAGAATGATTAGTTCGAAAAAAGTTAATTACATCGATACTAACATGTCATATTAACCTAAAAAATTAGTGGAATTCATAAAATGTATCAAATTACATTTATTTTGGTATTTATAACATTAATTATGTCAATATTTCATTAATAAGATAATTACTGAATCATCTTTGTGTCATAAATAAATTAAATTATTTAATGTCAAAAAATTAAAAATAAAATACCATTATGTACGAAATATTTTTATCTTTCTAATGAATATTTATAGTTTAATTTATCTTATGTATAACCTTATATTAAAAATTATTTACTTATTAAACGTTGATTTTAACTCTTTTAACCCTTCTTTAAATAAATTAATAATAAATGTCCTAATCTAATCCATGTGGTCCTAAATGGTCATATGTTATTTATAAGGTTGTTTTTGGTCGAATTACACTTATCCAATAGAATTAGGACATGTGTTAGGGTAATAATAACATCAATTTTACCCTTAATTACCCTATTTACTTTTAACTGTGGTAAATAAAAGTAAAAAGATACTATTCACCAAAAATTATTTTCATCTCATTGAACCAAATTTTACTTACTGACATCAACCGTGTCTCTCAGATTTTTGAAATTCCACTCACAAAAGCGGTAAAATTACGTTTTATTAAAAAATTCAGTATTTTTAACTTCCACTTAGTGGTTTCACTATTCATCATAAATTGAAAGTTTTCAGAAAAATACCAAAATTTCACCCTAGGATTATTTCGATATTCCGAATCCAAAAATGAAGTCCATTTTTAAAAATAAAATTTATAAAATTTCAAAAAGTGGTTATTACTATTCATGATGACTAGTTTTAATAATATTTTAATAGCATATCATTGTTTAGTGAAACTCGGAATTGCGTACGACGCAAGCTATCGAGGAAGGTCACGATTGCGTGTAAAGAAAGACAAGATATTGTTGAGTGTAGTGAAAGATTCATTTTATGATTTATAAAAACAAAAATATTTCTCATAAAAGTCTCTGCTGTAACATTCTACCCCCCTTAAAATAAATTTCGCCCTCGAAATTCGTCACTTTGTAAAAAAGAGATGAGGGTACATCTCCCTCATTATATCCTCAAGCTCCCATGTAGCTTCTTCTAATTGGTGGTTATTCCATAAAGCTTTAACCAATCGAGTGGTCTTGTTTCTTAGGACTTTTTCGCTACGATCCAGAATCTCTATTGGCTATTCTTCATAAGAAAGATCTTTCTCCAGTGGTACAACTTCTGAGCTGAGTACATGTGAAGGATTAGGTATGTACTTTCTTAGGAGAGATACATGGAACACATCGTGAACTTGAGAGAGATTCGGTGGAAGCGCCAATCGGTAAGGTACCTTCCCAACACGATCCATTATTTCGAAAGGACTGATATATCTAGGGCTCAACTTCCCCTTCTTTCCAAATCTCATGACCCTCTTCCAGGGAGATATTCTTAAGAACGCTTTATCACCCACTTCAAACTAGAGGTTATTTTCTTCGGTTGTCGGAATTACTTTTCTGTCGACTCTGAGCTACTCTTATGTGTTGTTGAATAGATCTGACCTTTTCTTCCATTTCATCAACGAGATCGGGTCCTAATATCTTTCTCTCCCCAACTTCATCCCAGCAAGTTGGAGTCCTGTATTTCATTCCATAGAGAGCTTCATAAGGAGACATCTGAATACTGGAGTGAAAGCTATTATTATAAGAAAATTCCACCAATGGTAGGTGTTGATCCCAACCACCTTTGAAATCCACAGAGCAAGCTCTCAACATATCTTCTAGAGTTTGAATTGTTCTCTCTGACTGACCATCTATATGAGGATGATAAGCAGTGCTGAAACTCAAATCTGTATCCATAGTATGGTGAAGACTTCGCCAGAACATTGAGGTAAACCTCGGATCCCAATCAGATTTAATAGAAAGTGGTACTCCATGGAATCTTACCACTTCCTTCACAAATATCATGTCAAGCTGATCCAGAGAGAAATGCTCTCTAATAGCGATGAAGTGTGCATACATTGTAAGACGATAAACTATGACCTAGATAGCATTATTGCCTTTGGATGTTATAGGAAGTCTGGTGACAAAGTCTATAGTGATGTTTTCCCATTTCCATTCGGGTATGGGTAATGGTTGTAACATCCCCTTAGACTTCTGTCACTCACCTTTAACATGCTGACAAACCAAGCATCGAGAGACATATTCAGCAACATCTCTTTTCATTCCTTCCCACCAGAAGTACTCTTTCAGGTCCCTATACATCTTCGTCCTTCCCGGATGAATAGAGAATTAAGAACTATGAGCCTCATCGAGCAGCTCCTTCTTTAATTCGGGGATGCGAGGAACACAAACCCGATTCCTGAAATTTATTATCCCATCACAATCAAGGTTGAATTCAGGAACATTTCTCACCTTATTTTGTAACTCGACATCTTCATTCTATGTCTCTTTAATCTGCACATGTATAGATTGTTGAACATTCCTTTGAGAAAGATACGAATTTTCCCCTTTCATTGTAATTCCATGATCCATCCTTTGTAAATCTATAAATATTGGATCTTTTGTGATCCTTATCATGGATAAACTGGCATGGTCTTGTCGACTTAATGCATCTGCCACCTTGTTTGCTTTCCCAGGGTGGTAATGGATTGAGCAGTCGTAATCCTTAATCAGCTCCAACCATATTGTTTGGCACATAATCAGCTCATTTTCTATGAAAATATACTTTAAACTTTTAGGATCAGTATAAATGTCACCCCTTTCACCATAAAGATAATGCCTCCAAATCTTTAATGAAAAGATTACCGCAGCTAACTCCAAATCATGAGTTGGGTAATTTTGCTTATGTATTTTCAATTGTCGTGAGGCATAAGGTATAACCATATCATTTTTCATAAGAACACACCACAATCCCTTCTTGTATGCATCACTGTAAATCACAAATCTTTCTCCACTACAAGTCAGTTTGAGAATAGGTGCACTAGATAACCTTCTTTTCAACTCCTTGAAATTCTCTTCACATTCCTCCGTCCAAACAAACATAACTCCTTTCCGAGTCAACTTGGTGAGTGGATTAGATAATCCTGAAAAATAATTCACAAAACGTTGATAATATCCAGCCAAACCAAGAAATCTTCGGATCTCAGTTACTGTTGTTGGTCTCGACCATCTTTCGATAACCTCTGTTTTTGCTGGAACCACAGATATCCCCTCTTTTGAGATTATGTAACCCAAAAATGAAACTTTTTGAAGCCAAAATTCACACTTGGTAAATTTCACATAAAGCTTCTCCATTTTCAGGGTCTTCAATATAATTATCAACTGATATTCATGTTCTTCCTTTCTCTTTGAATAGACAAGAATATCGTCTATAGAGACTACCACAAACTGGTTAGGATAGTCTCAAAAGACTCTATTCATCAGATCCATGCAGATAGAAAGGGAATTAGTAAGACCAAATGGCATCACTATAAATTCATAGAGTCCATACCTTGTACGGAAAGCCATATTTGGTATATCCTACCTTTTGGCCCTTAATTGATGATACCGTGAACGAAGTTCAATCTTGTAATTGTATTGAGCTCTGTGTAGTTTTTCAAATAATTCATCAATGCGTGGGAGAGGATATTTGTTCTTGATAGTGATCTTGTTAACTTCTCAATAATCAATGCAGAGTCTCATAGATCCATCATTCTTCCTAACAAATAGAATAGGTGCTCCCCAAGGTGTCGCACTAGGGTGTATAAACCCCTTATCAAGATTCTCTTGGAGTTGCTTCTTTAATTCCTGCAACTCAATTGGGGCCATTCTATAAGGTGTCTTTGAAATAGGCAAAGCACCTGGTAGAAGTTATATTGAAAATTCAACTTCACGATTTGGTGGAATACCCGGTAATTCCTCCGGAAAGACATCATCAAACTCCCATACAATGGGAATATTCTTAATCATGAGTTTCTCAGCAACCATTTGAGATAAATAACCTTCATTTAGTGGAATCAAGACCCATAAGATGGAAGAAATTTGCACTGGAAGGTTATGTTCATCCTTGCATTGATAGACTATCATAGATTGATATGGAATATGAAATGTGACTTACCTGCTTTGGAAATTGAAATGAGCTCTATATAAAGAAATCCAATCCATGCCACGAATCACATCAAATTCCACTATAGGAAGGATCACAAGATTTGCAGGAAGCACTTTCCCACAAACTTCGATTAGAAAAGAATTATAAACTTTTTATGAGACTGTTGTTCCATTAGGTGTTGTCACAGCTAACTCAACATCTAATTGTTGAGGTAATACAGTGATATCCTTAGAAAATTCTTCAGAAATAAAAGAGTGGGTGGATCCAGAATCAAATAAAACATTCGCTACTTTAGAGTGGACGGTAAGTGTACCTTTCACCACATCGTTATCATACTCCACATTGCTGATAGAAATTGCATGTGACTTTCCTTTTTATTTAGCCTTAAGAGTTTGTTGACGTCGACCATCATCATCAACCTTTGGATTTGGGAATTTATTGGCATAATGCCCCATCTCCTTGAACATGAAACATTGAAGTGTAGTAGGTTTATTCTGTGTATCCCTTCCTCTGTTTGAATCATTAGACATCTTCTTCCCATCATTGCGGCATTCAAATGCCCTATGACCTTCCTTTCCACATTTGAAACATTTACTTGTCCCATTAAGACAACTCCCTCCATGTTTCGTACCGCACTTTGAGCATAAGGGAAATCTCATCTTCTTTTCAGTGTTCCCTTTAGATTTTCCTTTGAATTCCATTTTACTCTTCTTATCAAACCCATATGACTGATGGGTTACTCCAATCTTCATCTCCACTTTGAGATCACATCGAACGATTTCCACGTAGCTATTGAAGTCCCTTATGGATAACTCCCTTCGAAGACTTGGTTTTAAGCCACTAAAGAATCGATCAATCTTGATCTCAGGTTGGATAATAATACCAGAAGCGTACCGTGAAAGTCTTGTAAAATTTGCTTCATAAGTACCAACAGATTCATCATACTTTTGTTTTAGTTCAAGAAACTCCTTCTCCATATTTTTTTAGAGAATACGAGGGAAGTACTTATTGAAAAATAATTTCTTGAACTCCTCCCATTCCATGGACTCAATTTCATCCCTTTGCCTCGTATTCTTAATAAGATTCCACCATTGATCAGCATCACCTTCCAAACGATACACTACTAAGATGACTTTATCATGTTCATAACATTGAAGAACTGAAAATATCTTTTCAGTAGTACTAATCCATTGTTCAGGAACTAATGGATCAGTAGACCCGCTGAATGAAGGTGGATGCTGTCTCATGAAGGATTCAACAGAATGTTGCTCCTTCCTTTTCTCTTTTGGAAGTCCTGCATGATTCATAGGTTGAGAAAGTTGTGTGAGCATGGCTACAATATTTTTCATTCCATCTCCCATAACATTTGGTTGCTCAGGGGGACAATCATTGCATTTCCCATCGCATTCCGCATTAACACGGTTCCTTCGGGTTCCAGCCATTGATTAAAACGAAGAATAATTGTGTGAGAAACACTAATTATAATTGGAAAACCACATAATCAATAATAAAATTTCACAGTTAAGGTCTTATCCTAGGTTATTCAAGGACATTTCTAAAACACTAAGATTGTGTTCTATGCTTAGACTTATCCTTAGGATTCTTACTAAGGCTTTCACATCCTAGTTTCCAAAGGTTGACTATACCCTTCCTCTGATACCAACTATAACGATACGTACTTTACATACATTGTTATTACTTCAGAATTGAAGCACACTTATTACAACATATTACAAAACCAGGAAAGGACCATATAGGTATAGTGTCTTTAGAAACTGGGAAACATAAACAACTGGTTCATAAAGCGTCTACACTGTCTCCCATTTATTTCATCATATCTATAGTCCATTTTGGAATATCTTACTTAATATCCTTCTTCATGACTTGGGGAATGAAAACATACAAAAGGGTGATCTCAAATGCTCAGTAAGGGTAAACAAAAGAAATATCAATCACATCATATACATAAGAACATAACTTTTGGAAATCTTAACCTACAAAAGGAATCATAATTTCATAACATGGCATAAATCATAATAGTGAAATTTAATCCCAATAATCATAAAATAAAACATGAAACATTGTGGAATACACACATAATCATAGATAATAATTTCTTAATAGTCAAGGCTCATTACCAAGACAATCTTAGTGGACAAAGTCCATTTCTGAACCGAGTTCACTCCTCGTTTCAGTCCTGTTTCACAGAACTGGTTTAACCTGCCGTTCCAGCCATGTCTATCTCATGAGATATAAAATCTTTTACCCATTAAATGGAGGGAGATATAGGTCCCACCCATATCATAATGATAACATTCTTATGTGTGCCACAAAATCATAAACCATACATCATAGCATAACCCATGTAATAAAAATGGGAATCTTAAACATCGTGACATCATAAAACAATTCATATATGATAAAGGAATTCATAAAAATATTTTCATCCCAACATAATCAAATCCATGTAATAATAGGGATAGAAACATAATCCTATGTTATCTTGGATGGACAATAATTTTGATAATACTCTTGAACTCCATTCATGAGGAAAATATCCTTTCTACTTCAAAAACATTTTTCCTTTCTTAACATGTCATACAATTTTAAACTAAAAGAAGTTGATTAAAAATAAACTTGAAAACTTGTAAAGGATGATTCTTGGAAATTTTGTTTTAAAAATCCATTCATGCCGTGTAAGTTAAAAAAAGCATTCTTCTCGTACTTTTGTCGGAAATGTCAAAAAGTACCTCGTACGAAAAACGACAAAAGATTCCTTTCATATCTTTTACTAAAAACTCACTGAAGGGAAAAATTGGATTTAAACAATTTCAGGTGGATGGAAATAATATTACATATTGAGTAAACATGGATGTGGATGATAAAATACACCCCAGCAAATACCGAAGTATAAACAATCTCCGATAAAAATGAGATTGTGATATTTCCCTTACCTTAGGTCTGACATGCTTTGTACGTGTCCGAACTTCTTGTATAATGATTTAAATACTGTTATTGACTTATTCCAGAATCATACTCATTGTATTATATAACATATGTTCATATTCTTAGCTTCTTATTAGTAATATTTCATTACAACTTGTTATTCGTGTGTTTATTACTTTTTGTTCTTATGCGTGTTTTGTAGAATAAATTATTATTCTTCTATTTATGATATAGATACCTCATTTCCATAATGTTATTAGTGTAATCTATATCATATTCATTCATTCAATTCATTTATATAATCATTATGCAGTGAAGATCATGTAGAACGAGTCGCATCACATCGTGGAGACGGTATTCCGTACGTACGCACGAGCGATGATAACATTCCCATGATCATGGAATTGTATTGGAGTGTATGTATACTATTTCAGAATCAATATCACTTTACAATAATCATATATATTCATTATTTACACCATTATACCCATCCAAGTAAGGTGGTGGTGGAAAATAGATTACACCACGGCGTGGAGACAGTATTCCGTACGAACGAACGCGCGGTGATTTCATTTTCCATAGGATGGATAAATGGTGAAATATGTTTGTTTCATACTTATTATAACATATCAGTATATGAGTGATACTGATGTTATTACTTCATAATGAAACAACTAACGAATAAGAAGTGGAATAAGAAATAAAGATGAAAGAATCGGTAACAGACATTACATCTTCTTTGAAGAGGTTCTTTGAGACCTCCTTTTAGGGCACTAACATTGGACTTTTAAGAGAACCAGGACCTCTAGGATGTATCTATCGAAGTGGAGAGTAGATATAGGCAGGGTATGGCCGAGCTTGAAGGCTCAAAGTGGTGTGAGGAAGAGGGGGAGGAGGTGCCCTTTTATAAAGGAGGATTGCGGAACCTTTGGAATAACTAAAAATATTATTTTATTATAAAGTCAAGTTCGAATTTAAATAGCTAAAAATTGATTTATTTCAAAGATAAGGTTGTGATGGGTCGAAAGCCTCTCATCCAATATAATTTAGGCACGTTTATGTTCCTATTTTAACCTTATCATTTAGATTTAACATTATGTTAAATAATTTTACTTTTATCGTGTCTTCTTGTGTTCTTATACTATAAGGTTAATAAACTACCTATAAGCAGAAAAACGAACCCCAAGTTGTTTATTATTAATATATATAACCTTATCTAAGTCATTTGGCTGAACCTTAGATTTTTAGGGAAAACATAACAATTAATAATATGATATTTGTTTTAAAAACTATTTTATGTCAATTTTGACACTATTTAGTAATTGATTTTTGTGAAAATCATAACAGAATTATTAGTTCCAAAAATGTTAATTAAATCAATAATAACATGTCATATTAACCTAGAAAATTAGTTTAATTCATAAAGAGTCTCAAATTACATTTATTTTGGTATTTATAACATCAATTATGTTAATATTTCATTAATAAGATAATTACTGCATCATCTTTGTGTCATAAATAAATTAAATTATTTAATGTCCAAAAATTACAAATAAAATACCATTATGTAGGAAATCTTTTTATCTTTCCAATTAATATTTATAGCCTACTTTATATTATACATAACCTTATATTAAAAATTATTTACTTATTAAACATTGATTTTAACTATTTTAACCCTTCTTAAAATAAATTAATAATAAATGTCTTTATCTAATCCAAGTGGGCCTAAATGGTCATATTTTAATTCTTAGGTTGTTTTTGATCAAAGTAAACTTATCCAATAGAATTAGGACATGTGTTAGGATAATAATAATATCATTTTTACCCTTAATTACTCTATTTTACTTTTAACCAGGGTAAATAAAAGTACAAAGTTAATATTCACCAAAAATAATTTTCATCTCATTGAACCACATTTTACTTACTGACATCAACAGTGTCTCTCGTATTTTTGAAATTCCACTCAAAGAAGCGGTAAAATTATGTTTTATGAAAAATTCAGTTTTTTTAACTACAACTTAGTGGTTTCACTATTCATCAAAAATTGAATGTTTTCAGAAAAATACCAAAATTTCACCGTAGGCTAATTTCGATATTCCGAATCCAAAAATGAAGTCCATTTTGAAAAATAAAATTTATAAAATTTCATAAAGTGGTTATTACTCTTCATAACGGCTAGTTTTAATAATATTTTAATAGCATATCATTGTATAGTGAAACTCGGTATTGCGTACGACGCAATCTATCGAGGAAGGTCGTGATTGCTTGTAAAGAAAGCCAATATAGTGTTGAGTGTAGTGAAAGATTCCTTTTATGATTTATAAAAACAAAAATATTTCTCATAAAAGTCTGGGGTGTTACAGAATGCACTTCAAGATTCCTTTTTGGTTCAAACCAAAGGAAGTTACCCAAATTTAAGGTAAAGATTTCTTTTAGCTTGTTTTATTTTATTTTACTTCTCCAACCCCTAAACTCGACATATTATTTTCTTTTTTAACAAAACCAGTATCCTAAATATACTAGGATATTGTTATTAGAATTATTGTTACTACACTTACACACACATCCATCTAATGGGTGATGAACATAATGTTTCTGTGGATTGCAACCAAACGCCTCACGAAGCGATGATTGTTCAATTATCTCCTACCACCTCTCATGGTAGCCATTATGATGGCACAATAATTAAATATGATATTTATGATATTTATTTTATTTATAATCTTATGTAATTCCATTTTATATCATACCATTATTCGTTTCGTGTTGTATATAAATACGATAATTTCATTTGAGGAAGTGCGGATTACTGCCCCCTCAAAGTGATATGACTCGTTAATACCATACATGGAACGTATAGTGGATGGTGTTAATGAAAATAAGCAACACATATATGATATTATATTATACTAGAATAATTATATACCTATGTATCATTTGGTTATTATTCCTTTTAAAATGAAAAATGAAATAGAAGTAGCATTCGTGCGTACGTACGGACTACCGTCTCCACGAAAGCGATGAGATTCATTCTCCATCGTATCCATTCATGTATAATTATCATTTGATGATTTAAAAATAATGAATAAGGACTTGATATAATTCTGGATATGAATAAGATACAACTTATCCATAATAAACACGGCTTACGTAACAAAGAATATAAAGGAAAACGAGTAAGTTAACACCCGAAATGACGATAATACTAAGGTATTATTAAAAAATCAATTTTAAAAGATCATATATGATATCATATTAATGTAAATTATTCTTGAATAATTCAATAACAATTATTTCACCATTATACATGAGGTTAACCTACCGTCGACCAAGGAAAAAGTTCAAAATAAGGGAATTTTTTATCTCACTTTCAATTCCGTGATATTTCCATTGTTCGCCAGTAAATTATTGAAAGTGGTGTATTGTGTATTGCCATTTGATATATATTATAATTATTATCTTTATAATCATTTTATTCTGTAAATCATTTGGTGGTAATTAACTTTTTGTCATACGACTCAGTTGATTACAACATCGTAAGAGGTTTCTTATCTCACTTTTAATTCTGTGAGAATTCCATTGTTCACCACTTATTTATTGCATGTGGTGTGTGTACTTCCCATGATTGCATTAATTGGGTAATATACTTTAATTTATGGATATATACATCATCATGGTATGATCCTACATTCATGGGTGTATGTTCCGTAAGTTACCTAATCGATAAGGGAATTTGGAATTTCAATTTCCACCCATTTGGCTTTACGCATATTTCATTGATTATATTACTCCAAGATTATGTTTGGAATCACTATTGATTTTATTATTTAATAATTTCCACTCCCCATCCCGTGGATATAATTTTGATACACATAATCACTCCATTGATAATTTCTCAAGTCATCAATATGAATTTGATAAGAGTAATTTTATCTCATTCTCCATTTGTTGAGTTAAACATCCAATTCATTGGTGTTGTTTTTACAAGATTATGTGTGAATTTACTTTGATTGTTTTACACTAAATATCCAATCATATTTAGTGTATTTATATTTGTCACACATAACTATGTCGTTGATTTATCCTTAACCTAAGGATACAGCCTTTATGAGAGATTTCATCTCAATTTACATTTCATTGAGACTTATTTTTTTGTTATACACCAAATCACTTTTATGTGTTGTATATAATGTACTTTGACATAGTATATCCTGAATTCCTTTATTCTAACGATATTACAATGTTTTGATTACCTCAATTATTTGTATTCATGTTTCTCTCTTTTGGTTAGAAACTCTAACTAAAATACCATTTTTTAAATGTTTTGAAGACTTATTCTTCTAAATCATTCTCATTAATGTCCATGTTTTAAAAATTATTTGAAGGATTTATTTATATGGACATTAAAGTTTTAAAATGAAAACTCCTTATAATGGTTTCAAAGTGGTATGGGACACTTTTAATCAAAAATATATTTTTAAATGGCTTCTTGAAAAATAGTGTGACTTTTAAATGAATTCAAGAAAAAGGGGGATATTTCTATCAAATAGTTTTGATGATTATTTTCATCTATGTGAATATCCTTCATTATTCTCGATTGAGGTTAATATGATACCATAAAATCATCCATATTGTATCGAATGAGTTATGTTTGACTGTACATGTGCTATTTTTATACCATCCATGGTTTGTTGATAAGTATTGACACTTTGTATGCTAGTTTTAATAAGAATGTTTATATTATGTTTCAAACTTTTCATATGAAGAATGCATTGGACTGAATAAGTGACGGGTGGAGCCTGCTATAGCTCCTCGATGCATCGGTAGGTCTCATGAGACAAACTAGTGTCTTGGCACAAGGCCTTGGAAAAATATTATTTGTATTCTTGGCACGAGGCCTTGGCTATGTGGTTATGATAGTCTGGCATTATGCATTCCATCATTATGAAAGTGGTTATTGATATTGCGTGTGATAATTCGACTTGTAGAATATCCATGTGAATATGTAAATGAAATTATTTCATTTTATCTTTTCCATTTTATGCTGAACTTCAAGTTTAAAAGGCTTTTGTTTTAGTTATAAATTGCCTTATGTGTTTCTGCTTATCTATGAAATCTTCTACTATAATGTTATCCTTACTGAGCATTTGAGCTCACCCCTTTCAATGTCTTATTATTCCCAGGATTATGAAGAAGTAATTTATAAATGACCAGCAGGGATAGTATGAAGGGATATGAAGACAAGATGTTTTTTTATGATGTAATGTAAATAATTATGAATATATCTAGTGTTTCCAAGGATACTAAACTAATCGGTCTTTCGAGACTTGATGTTTCTTATGATCATGCCAATGTTATGTAATAATGCATCGACTCTAGTTAACTGGGTTTAGGGCGTTACATTCTCCTCTTGGTGAGACACAAATCATTTAGCCACTATTAAGTGTCACCATTTAATTAGCCTTCTGTCGGTGAGCCCCTGTTTGGTTTCACCATTCGGTGATCCACCTTTTGGTGAACTACTATTCGGTGAGACATCGTTTTGGTGTCACCATTTCATTTCTTTTTTAAAAACTCTTGATTTAAGACACTATTGCCTCCCATATCACACCAATCACTAGCTTTTTACAAAATAATTTTCTAGAGAGGTCTGTGTCATTAATTAATATACCTCTCAAACTATTCTCATCCTCAAGAATTTAGAACTTTACCTAGAAGGAAGAGGTTTCCAAACAACCACCCTATAAGATCCCTATCAATGATTAACTATCTTGTGTTGATAGAGAGATTATGTGAAACCTCAAAATCCAAGAATACCTATTACCATATATTTTAACCCAGACAACAAAAATATACCCCACACACCAACTATTTAGAGACATGAATTAGGGATTTCCTTCCTCCCTGTAAAGAAATTGTACTCTTTAGGTTCCAATGACATGCCTGCAAGGGTTTAATAACATCCACATTAGTACATGTAGATAAGGAATTATGTTTCCCTATTATACATGATAGTAAATTATCATAGAATAAGGAATAAAGAAACAACTCATCTCGTAGAAAGCAAGTTCCATGCATTATTTTTCTAAGAAAAAAAATGAAAAAAAATTCAAAAAAATACAGGATCTGAGCACACACACTACTAAAAAAACAGGCAAGGGAAGCGCTAACATTTTATCAGCGCAAAAAAAATGTGCTGATAAAGGGGGATTTCATTAGTGCTAAAAAAGGAGCTAATATAGGGGAGCCCATTATAAGTTCTTTTTTTAGTTGCGCTGATAAAGGGGTGATTTATCAGCACTTTTTCCTACCTTTGATAAATTTTTTGTTTCGAAAAAAATCATGAAAAATAAATTATTGTTATATAAGTATATTTATATTGATATAAATATAATATATATTTTTTAAATATATTTTAGAAATGTATAAATAGACTATTAAATTTAATATATAAGAAATTTAGTGAAAATGGTTATAAAATATATATATAAATATTATTAATTAATAATTTTCAAATTATTATTGATGAAAAATAATTTAATAACAATTTGAGGACACAAAAAATCAAAAAAAATTAATAAAAGATGTAAAAAAAGTTGAAAATGTAACTCATAATTTAAATGGACATAACTTTTGTTCCGGGTGTCCATTTGAGCTCTAAAACACCTCAAATCAAAGCATGTGACGAGCTCTACATGCTTGTGACTCAAGAGATACTTCTGTCACATTTTTGAAGGCCAAAAAATGCCCATAAGGCTTCTAAAACTGGGTTTTTAGTTGGGCTACCCTGGTTTGTTACTATTCAAAAAGTTATATCTTCTGATCCGGATGTCTGTTAGGCCTATACCACATATAATATCAAATATTGTTTCATTTTGATATATTTGACAGGTTGTAGAGTTGAAACTATATTCGGGATTATAAGTTATGGTTTTTAACATTCTATGGATTTTCAAATACACATATATATGTATTTATTTGTAAATATATATGTGTCTATAGTTGTGAGTGTCTATGTGTGTGTGTGTTGTATATATTTATGTATGTATGTATTTATTTAATTATAAACACACATAAAAAAATTTCATAAATGTATTTAAAACTAATCTTATAAGTATATATTAATATAAAAATAAATATATGAATAAATAATTATAACTAAATATATGTATATAAATAAATATATATTAATATATATTAATATACAAATAAATATATATATACTAATATATGAATAAATATATTTATATTAAAATGAATATATATCAATATTTGAATAAATATAACTATATATATATATATATCATTAAATTTAGAAAAAACAAAATATCATAGTGGTAAAGGTTCAGCCGCGATAGGGGGAGGTTGTGGTTTCATGTTCAGGTGGAAGTAGACGGTGGAGCGCGTGTGAGGATGCGCTCGAAGGTCAGTGCACCTAAGACCTCCTAGCGCTGATAGGGTGGTCAAGTGCTGTTAAATTCTCTCCTGGAATTATTTAATTTTTTTAATCTTTTTTGACGTTTATCAGTATTTTTTTAGCGTTGATAAAAGGGGCCATTATTAGCACTCTTTGGAGCATTGATAAAAGGGACCCTCCTATATTAGCGATGAGCTTTAAAACGCTTTTTTAGCACTATTAAAGCACATTTTCAGAAAAGATATATGTTGTTTTTTATATTATTGAGATATGTGTGTCTCACTCCCATTAAATTTTCACTAGGCTGTCACACCTCCACATAACATGATCCAAGAGAATGGTTCACTCATGAGGCCCCTTATCTAAAAAAACATGGATCTCTTCTGCCCGCAGAATGAAATTTGTGTCATCCTCTATATCCAACTCTCCTCAATCAATGACATGGGAGTGATCATAAGGATACCAACATAGCTAGGGGATGTGAAAGACTTCATGGATCCTCCTCAACTACGATGGTAATACCATCTAATATTCCACCTCACTAACATGTCCCAACACCACGAAATTCTTGATGAACATTTCAGAATTCTTACTCCCTCTGTCGAACCTCCACTGCCCACATAGAGTGGAAACATTCAAGAACACTTGATCCCCAACATCAAACTTCAAGGAACATCTCTAGAAAAATTCATAAGACTTATTCCTATATTTTTCTTCCTTTATCATCTCATGAACCAGTTGCACCTTCTCTATCATCCTCTATACCACGTATGAACAAACAACAGTCTCCTCCCAAAATTGTTTCCACCAAAAGGGTGAATGACATGGTCTACGTTATATTGCATTGAATGGTGACATGAAAATGTAAGAGTGATAGATATTATTGTATGAAAACATAACCAAAGGTAAATGTCACATCCAAAAACCCCTAAAGACCTAAAAACATGCTCACAAAATGTCATCTAACACCAAGATTGATCCTCTGTATTAGCCATTCATATGTGGGTGGAAAGTAGTACTGAGGAATAACTAGGTGACAAAGGCATGCTATAATCCCCTCCAAACACGTGATGTATAACTTGTATCTGGATCCTTGATAATAGATCTCATAAATCCATGTATCCACAACACCTCTTCCCCATACCTCTGCACTAAGGCATCCACTTTCCTCGAATCGTTGACCACTAAAAAATTAGATGAAATTGTCAACTGATCCACTACCACAAAGAATTCATCAAATCCATCCTAAGACATGGGGAATCCTATGACAAAATTCATTGATATTTCATCCCAATTCTACTTAAGGACATCTAAGGGCTACAGAAGAACACCAGGAACAGGGTGCTGAACTTTCAATTTCTTGCACACAAAGCTCTTTTTACAAACTCTTACACTTCCCACTTCATCTCTGGTCACCATAACTTCTCCCTCAAATTCCAATACATCTTGGAAACACCTGGGTGTTCCTCCAGGGGTGAGATATAGAACTCATTGAGAACTGCTGGCCATATTTACAATGGGGAAAACTGCTTCCAATAGAACAAAATCTGATTCTTATCATCTACCAACCATCCCTCCAGATCTTTTTAATGGCCAAAGTGATCTCGCATCACCTATTCTTCTGAGTCTCTCCAATAATACTCCTCCAAATTCCACTTCAATGATGAAGACACTATCATCTGTAATAGATAGACTCTACCATAGGCCAATCCTGGATCTATGTGAATGGAATAAAACTCCTCTATTTCTCTCAAATGACGGATGATTTTGGAAATACCTTTTTTGTGACTTTATTCCCAATGAATCAGCCTTGAGATTTCCATTCCCAAATGAGTAATATATATAAAAATAGTAATCCTAGATAGACCCCACCCAAATTCACTATAGAAAGTTTATATCTATCAGAAAAACTATATAACTCAAGATTGTGTGATTTTTGAAGACTGCAAAGTGCTACCCTATCTGGTAATGATACCACAACATTAGTGAAAACATGACCATTGTAATTTACAAATCATGGGTGGAATATTTACATTGATGGGGTAGTAATTGTCATGACCCTTAAGAGATAACTACTTATTGTTGAATCAACACGCAACCCAACACCCGAGGGAAATCATCATAGAACACCTCAAACAAAACCCCTTCCTCTTCCATCCCGAGCATTGGGGAACTAAACAACATTCCCTTCATATAGGTGAAATCGACTCCATAATTCTCATTACACACAAAGCCTTGGACCTTCCTTGTTGGATCCGTAAATGGGGATGCTACCTATTAAAATTTATGTTTGAATCTATGTTATTAGCATAAGAAAATGAGAAAAAATGACCCTATGCCATATTTTTTGGTGCTTCCCAAGAAAAAAATACCATGTGATTTGATGGGTCAACTTTTAATTCCTGTTGAGGAACCACATACTGAAATAATTGGACCGACCAAGTCCAAAATGTTAACATCTATTGTATCCATAGAGATGGTGGTGTCGATGGATATATAGGACAATCTTGAGATTCTCAGTCTACTCCCCCAATGAACATTAGTAGATTAGAATGTCTTCGATGCACACAGTGAAGAACAGGTCTAGGAACTCCATAATGTAAGAGATCATGATCCCCACGAACATGCCATGCATTTTTGTATCACTAAAAAACTTTACTAAGAACTTAAAGTTCCCATACCTGCACCAGAATTAGTCTTTAGGATATAACCCTCCTTTAAACTCAATTAGTGATACCGAGAATTTATATTGATATTTTAAAAACAAATTTATCCCCTCAACTGGTAGAAAAAGTCTTTTATCCTTGTAGAGGGTAAAAGTTCTTGAACGTTACCTGATTTAACCTTTATTAGTCTATACACAACCTCAGACCACAATCCTAATTCTTTGAAAATTAGACTGGTGCACCCCATAGTGGAAAATGGGGCCAGATAAATCCCATCCTCATCAGGTCATCAATTTAGATCTACAACTCACATAGTTCAGAGGGAGCCATCCAATAAGGATACGTTAAAATAAGAGAAGTACTGAGTTGTATGTTTATCCCAAACTCAACCTCACATCAAGGGGGTAGACTAAAAACCTACTTAGTAAAACCATACAAGAACTCTCCAATAACCATGGGAGTCCCTGACATATCTGTACCTATCTATCCCATAGAAATCTTATCTATCAAAGAAAAAAGAGGCTTTATGTGCCTACTTCTCACCTAGTAGCTCATCTAACCATCAAAAGCTACACAATAGCCCTTAATTTATGAAAACAATACCCTTCTATGGAATCATTCGATAATATCATGCCATGTAAACCACCAATTGATTCCATGGATGAAATCATACAACTACATCTATAATTGGATGATATCTTCAATGGACTGACGTTCCCTTAACATCTATCTATATCCATGAAAAACATTAAATAAGCTAGTCTGACCTCTAACTTGTGTACTAAACACCAGAGGCATGGATTGTATCCATATTTTTAGTCACAAGGTGTTAGATAGAGAGTGTGAGATGAAGGAGTGCAATTATCCTTAATTGAAAAGAGCACAAGAAGAGTAACAAACATTCCGATCTTACCTCAAAAATATATATCCCTACAAAAAATGATACTTATATAGAGTTTAACTGACCATGAAAAGACCATATACCCCTCTACAGTCGACCACCTCACTGAATATACCCCGATCAAGGTCCCTAATGATCACCATGAGGTCGGCCTCCTCCTACGACATGCTCACCTGGTAGAATTGGGGCATGTTGTCCCTACTACTTGAAAGGCTTGGTTGGAACGTGCTGCTGAGGTTGGTGTTGAACCTAGCCATGTCCACCATACTATGCTGGAGTCAACCACAATCCCTAGAGGTTTCCACAAGAAAAACACATCGACCCTAGGCCTCTGAAAAAAGGGTGAGGACCAGAGTGTCAGAACTGAAACTACTGGGGTCAGACCCCCATCGGCCAAAAACTATTTGGCCCTGATGCATAAGACATGCTACTGAAATCCTACCCTTATGAGAAACTTGGATGACTTCCCTCTTGAGTTACAGATCGTCACATGGGAATTATTTCAACTTCATCAACCTTATCTTCAACCTCTAAGTATGAACGTACGGTTAATGGAGTTACCACATACTGATGGGAAGGGATGTGTACCTCCTCTATGTCCCATGCCCAAGACTCCTCATATGAAAAGAGTGATAAAGAAAAATAATGGAGATCATTGAACATTATCCCCAACTCCCCCACTGAAATACTACCCTTGGCGGGAGTCTAGATAAAACCTCTTCTCTACCTTCATCATAGAAGAAAAAAATTCCCCCTAGAACTTCATCCCAATGTTATTCCATGAATTATCAGTCGCATTCCTCTCCTTGTGGTAAATTATCGACCCTGATGTGCTTCAACCCTTATCTAGATCACCTATACATGAAACTAGTACTCTTTTGGTGACCACATCATGATTAAAGCAATCACCAACACCTCGTTTAAATTCTCCATCCCTGTATCTGAGACAATGACCTCGTATATTCCCAAAGTTTATCACTAGAAGGTACAAATCATCTTTTTCCACTTTTCGTCTGCCACTGGATCAACCCTCAACCGATCAGCCCAATTATCATTCTATGCCACCATTTCATGAGCCACTCCAAGACGATGACCAAGTTCCAAAGATAAAAAGGTAAACAAAGAACTCCTAATCTCATGTAGTATGTAATTTATTTAGGATTCATTTTTAAGAAATTCTTATTTTAATTTCCCAAAAACACCAATGAAAAATAGGATCATATGTCTTAATGATGGATATACATTTCATAGGGTATCTACCCCGAAATAAGTGTAGACTCACTTGGTCATTTAGTAATCTTAGATTCATTTCAATGTATTACGAGGGGTGGGAATAAATTCCAATGTCTTTTTCGATCTTCTCAATCATATGTCACACACCAAGACCACCTATCACTATTGTCCTACTGACCGATGGAACCCCCACTATTCCTTACATTATACTCTATCTTATCTCTTATCCTCTCTATGATACCATTATATCACACCACTTCTTCTTTATGATGAAGGAAGGGATATAAAGATGCAATGACATTAATTTTTCAAGATAAAGGAGGAATAACGACCCACGAGTCCCTCCTCAAATAGGCCCTGAGGTGGAAACCATCACCAAGGTTATTAAAATATAACAAAAAATGGGATGAATTCCAATTTTTATAGTAACTGAGATCGAGAGATAAGACGTATAGACCCCAGACAACAATAAGATAGATATATATATAAAGAAACCAAAATCCTCCCCACATGCATTTTTAAATTAAAACATTTCTAATATAAGTAGAACTCCATTTTAAGTACCAAAATGGATCTAATAAGGAACATATCAATTGTCCCCAATGTATGAGATAGTAATGTTCAGCATGCTCCACAGAATCTCCATAGAAACCTAAAAACAGTTTTATATATGTAGGGTGAAGATACATGTATACATAGAAGGGAAAAACCAATGTCACTCATGCATAGGTGGGAGAAGCATAAAAATTACCTTCTAAGAACATAACATAAACCATCATCCCCTAATAAGGAATTCAAAATACCCATACTCACCAAGTAAATATCACCAAACAATGTATGACATGTAAGTAAAAGTTGTAAGAAAATCGATATTTTGGTACCATGCACAACTTCACACTAGTTTACTACTCATCCCTAACGAAGAATGTCCTGACACCACCATGATCATACATTATCCCCACTATCACAACCCAGCCACACACACCCAGGATACAAACCACTCACAAACTGTGCAAAAAAATGTAGGGAGCAACCACCACAAGTCTTTCCTGAAATCACCTGGGCCTCTTCCCAAAGACACCTGAGAAATAAAACACCTCTCGCACTTCTAATACCATAAATCTGGTTATAAACTTCAAGAAATTATACCATATAGAAACTTGTCATGCGTGATGAATGTCATGAAGGGGGAGTAGAGATGTGCTTATAACCAGCAATACATTATCCCACTGGGATGTTTGGAAAAGGAAACCCTCCCCTATACTGATGGGGGTGTGTGGCATGTATTGCTCAACACAGGTGGGGTTCATAGATAAGAAATGAAGAACTATAGGTTTATAAATAAAGATAAAAAACAATCATCCCATCCTTTTGGATTCCAAAGATAAAACTAGCCCACCCAAACCCACCTCTAATGAAACCCCTACATGTACAACCACACATAAAACCCAAAAAAACATTAAACAAACCCTTTCATTTAACCTTTGGTTATTATGCATTATAACCCCACCAATTTATTTATTATAATCTTACCTAGGAATCAAAAAATCAGTACATATACATCCAATTCCAAAAGTCTAATACCCACTAAACAAACAACAACCAACCAACATCGTTATTCGGTACTGGAAACATCAAACAAAGGAAGACATACCATGGTACTGGATTTTCATTTTAACACCAATTTATAAAAACAAACATATCAAAACCATCATGTTGTCCCACTACACCCTAACACCCCACCCAACACACCCATTAACATGAAATCATGACAACCCATTCATATACCCTCACTACCCAATCATTTCCCATTTGCAGTCCCACATCATAACAATTCCATCTATCCTACAATTAATAAATCTCCAAAACTAAGAAACCAGCACACCACTGGTACCACCCCATGCGTAATGACCACAACGATTACCACTGACCCACATCCTTGAATCACACACATATTACACGCTTCTGAAAGAACAAACATCTATATCCACCCAGGAAACCATAACTGTGCTTCCAAATACAGAACCACAAAACCCACACAAGTAAAACAACCAAAAATAACACAACACACAACCATGACAATGAAATATGGTGTATTCAGGTTTTTCAAACACTATTCTTCAGTATTAAATTTTATTAGAATGGGTAATCACACAAGGTTTCCATCCTAGGGAATCTAATTATTTAATCAAGTGTTTGTGATTAACCACATTGTTATTTAGAGTAATTATTCATGAAAAAAATATTAGTTTCAAGGAATCACACATGAATAGGAAAATTCCACCAACAACCATGATTTTCAGATAACATAGGGCCACAACTGATCACATTATATATAAGGATAACAAAGGAAACACGAGATCAACAAATACATGTCCATCATACCCAATATATTATTTCTCATTGTCATTTTTAAATTTTGATTCATACATTCTTATGAGGAGGCATCATTATACCCATCCTCCATGGGAAAAAATTAATGAGAGATGAAGGAAATCACAACATGGAACAACAGGCGACCAATAATTCTTCTTTGTGACAAAACAGGGTGTGTGTGTGTGTAGTTGGAAAACTCCAAGGAAACGTTGGGGGGACAACACAATAACATATCTATTATATGAATAATGATCCCCACATACTAATATAGAAGATAATAGTGTACCTAAACCTTAATGAAATCACGATCCAATATTAATGAAACAAGAATCATTTTCATGGACATTAGAGTCGAGTCATGGATAAGACAATGCATTTTGATTATTCAAAATCCACCGTAGTGTTGTGATTTTAAGATAATAATATTTTTCTTTTGAAATTATTTTAGACATGACAAAATAATCCTTTAAACTAGATTTATGTTTAATAATCTGCAATATGGGTGAAACATGACAAAATGGGAGAAACTAGGAAAATGGGAAATTATGAAACTGTCAGATGTGAATCACTCTTGGGTGAGTCACCAGTGCCACAATTTATGGAGGAACCACTAAGTGAGCCATTATTTTGGTGTCACTATTTTTTTGAGCCATCGTTCAGTGTGCCACTGTCCAGTGACCCACTATTTTGTGCCACCGTTCGGTGAGCTATAGTTTAGTGAGAAACCATTTGGTGATCCATCATTCCATGAGCCACCTCTTGGTGTAAACATTCAGTGATCCACCATTTGGTGAGACACTGTTTAGTGAATAACTATTTAGTGTCACCACTGCTTGGATTTTTAGAAAAATCCCTAATTAAGAAACATTTACCTCCCAGAACACTCTAAATACTATAATTTCACAAGGGATTTTCCGGGAGGTGTAAAAGTCCTTAAAATACCTAAAAATTTTATAAAAACACTCTATTTCTCCTTGAATACACACTTTGGTCATAAACCCAACAATGTAATACATTTGGTGGAAACCAAAAGGAGTTTCCGAATGAAGAGGTAACATTCTTCCTCAAGATTTTTCCCAAATTTGTTTTCTCCACTAACTCAATTATTCTTATTCCATGTATAAAAAATATATTCATTATCATAAATATACTAATATTGTTTTATGATATGAGTTTATAATAAACTTTCAAACACCTCCATCTAATGGGTAATTAACTTACCATTCTTGGGTAAAAAAACAACCATCATAGTAAATGATGTTGATGGTTTTACTTTAACAATGACACGTGCCTATCGGGGGGTGTGACAAAAACAAATAGTACCTAAGTTAAAATGTAGTAGATTGGTTAACCTAAGTATTTTATATAGAGGAGTGCACACCAATCATGTTTCTCACATAAATTGAATAAATAATAAAAGTTTTTTTTTGAAATTGTTTGGGTTGAAAAATAATGCAAGCAATAAAAAGAAAGGTTGAACACTAATGGATGAAGAGAGTGATGGGGTCAGGGTAGTATTAACTTTTGCAATGTCATCATAGAAATGAAGAACATATTCCATATCTTCCATTCAAATAACAAATAAAAAACTTGCTGATCGAGTTATTAATCACCCTTGGTTAAAGAAACAAATGAGACTCACTCTTATGTGTGTGGAAGTACATAAACATCCCCTAAAAAACTAAGGCATATCCCGATCAGAAATTCTTTCTCCTTGTAACTCTAGAAAAAGGTTAATAGTTTCACACATGTGCCAACAATCGCTAGACACTCTCCACCTAACACAATCTTCTCGATCGAGACAAATTACAATAGGCGGAGTGTGATTAAAATTATTTGGCCAAAGCTATTAAAAATGAATACACCAAACTCAAAACACGATCGTATTAAGATAATTTTGAAATAGTGATAATATAATTTATTCAAATGAAAATGTGGAATTTAAATTTAATCACAAAACTCCAACATTACAAAAGTGAAACTCCCCCTTCCCCTATCACTCAATGGTTTTACACCTCCATTTAAAGGGTAATAGAATTTAAAGGGGAAGAAGAAGACATTAAAAAAGAAAATAAATAAATAAAAAAGAAATTTAGAAGAGTTTTGTTCGGTCTCTCTCGGTGGAGATCTCCTCCTTGGTGCCTTGAAGGAATGTAATGGAGAATGAGATGATTTGAAAGGAAAGACCTCTCTTCCTTTTTTAGATAGAATTATTTTACTGGATGTTAACACATTTTATCTCCATTAAATGAAATTTTCACGCATTTCACCCTTCTTGAATGTTGGTTATAATTCCTTTGGGCGTTTTCCCTCAAATTCTCAGTGGATTTGGATATGTATTTCGAGAGTAATTCCCATTTTACTTTCACAATTTATTCTGTCTAGTCAGACTCGCCAAATTACAAACCTCTAGATTAGGATGCTTTAATGACCCTTAAAACATCCAATTACCGCATCCTTTCCTTCATAGAAGATGTTCCCCAACTTCTTCCGTCTGTATGAACAAATTACACAACAATTAGGCCCACAAATAATGAGTTATGGACCTCACAATAAAATCTGCAGAACTATAAAAAGTTTTCTTGAGACAACTTGTGGGCATATTTTGAGCTTCCATATGGTCGATTCCATTTTGGTCCGAAAATAGTAAATGAATCCCTAGATGAGTAGAATCAAGAAAAAGAAATAATTTTTAAATTTATATTAGTGTATAATATTTTATAGTTGAACTATAGAAATAATTTCAAACAGTTAAAAATTTCAAATGGGCATTATTACTGTTTAGCTCAAAATAACACCAATATCATAAAAATGAATCAATTTATCACGGAGTAAAAATTTTGTGTGTTTAAAAAAATAAAATTCCAAATAAATTTAAATGAAAATATTTGCTCTATCAACCACCTTTCATGGTATCACATTATGATGAAAAATATATTTATTTTATTTATATATATGGTATTTAGGATTTATTTATCCTTATATAATTTTTTTATTAACCATTCATTCATGTATTATATTTAGATTATATAAGATAACTTTGTTGGTGGAACTGTGGAATACTGCCTCCTCAAAATGATGTTATTCATTCACACTATAAATGGAATGTATTAAATATGGACTTTGAAAACATTAATTATATATATGACATAATAATTATACTAGAATAATATTATATATATATATATCATTTACTTTCTTTCTTTCAATATAACAATAAAATGAAAATTGATTTAATTCTTACTTACTACCTACCATCCCCATGAATAGTGCGTTTCTTTTAATATTAGTATAATTTATATGTTATATTAAATATCAATAAACTGAATATATATGATATCTAAATAATATTTTAAATTTTTCTAAATAATTAAATCACGATCTATGTAAAAACATCAGTAACAATAAGTCACAACACGTTTGATAAACAATGTGTTTATTTCCTAAATCATTACTATAACATGAAATTATTAATTAATTGGTAATATCAGGTCATAAGTGATTAATTTATTGTATTAGATATAATAATATTTTTATGTGGAATATTTATAATAACACATTATTTATTATATAGGACGATTTTACTTGTGCAATGAATGTCATGATTTAAGGCAAGGAAATATTCATCTCACATTTTGTTTCCGTGAGATTCATGCCATATTCAACACTCCCTTATTTTATGTGGTGTATATATATACCTATGAAATGGTATATCATTAATTTATATTTTTTTAATGACATTAAAATATTTAATTGGTGTTATTATTTCGTAGGTATACTAATTATAATGTTACAGAAGTATTATGTGTTTTCTCATTTCATATATAATTTCATCGAGGCACAAGCCATGTTCACCTATTATTTCTTATAAGTGGTGTGTATAACATAAATTGATGTAATATATGATCCATTGATTTTTTTTAATATTAATATTCATTTTATGAAAAAAAAATTGGGGATGTTATGTTTTAAAAGTTCTCATATCGGTAATGCAGTTTTTTCTCAATTTTCCTTTAATGATTTACATGTTTTGTTATAATGGTATTTTATTTTACAACGATGATAAACTACTGTTTGTCATGTTATATAATAATTCTCCTTATTTTCATTATTTCATTGCCTTATGAAATTTTATGTGGGGTATAATTCCACATTACCATGTTGTAAGAGTATGTTGAAACAATCTCTTTATTTATCAAGATTGTTCATGATTGTGATTCCATTGAGACAATATTACTATCTATATATCAATAAATATCATAAAATTTCTTATCATCTATTTATTCATGTTATCATCATGTATTGGGAACATATTTACACTATTTGGTAAAAATTATGATTAATAATGTGTTTTTATGATAGTAATACATTACCACTCTAGTTTTTTTATAAAGTAGTAATCATTAAAAACCATGTTTTATAAAAAATATTTGAAGCATTATTTATAATTTTTCAATTAATTTTCAAATATAAATGTTTTCAAAATTTCTTTAGGGATTTTTTATTAACTTTTAAATAACTTTCTATGAAATTGAAATCAAAAAATATACTATATTTCAATATGTGTTTTCAAATTATTTTCAACAAAATATTTTTCAAAATGTTTTCAATATATATTTATATGTTTTGAATGAATTTTAAAATAAATGGGTTTCAAAAAGATTTCAATAGTTATTTATATGTCTTAAATTTATATTCAATGAAATGTTTTTCAAAACATATTCAATATTTCTATTTATCTTTTCAATTTTTTTTCAATGAAAAAGTAATTAAAAGTGATTTGAAGGTTATTTTTTATGTTTTTAATGAATAATTTTTTCAAAATGATTTTAGGAAATTATAATCTATGTTTTTAGGAAACATTTCTTTCAAAATAATATAAATCATATATTATATATTTTCATGGAAAAATGTTTTGAAAATGATTTCCAAATTATTTTATAGGTATCATGAAAAATGTTTTCAAATGTGTATTATTTATTAAAAAGTTAACTTCAAAGAAGAAAGAATATATTTCTCAATAAATTTTTTTAATAAATTTTTTCAAATTATTTTTTATCTTTAAAAATGTCTATTGGTGATACTATACATTTCGAGGGATATTATCAAAAGTTCCCACTCAAATTATTTCTTTAAATAGTTTATGTTATGATGGAATGATGTTTGTATAACACATTTATACTTAATGTGTAATATTTTTATAAAAAAAATTTCTCTTTAACAGGTTATATTTTTTTGAAATCCAATTCTTTTTGTGAGTAATATTTTGATGAAATTATTAAGAAACAAGTCTATTTTCCCCTACAAATTTTATTATTACATATTTATGAAAGACATTTTTTCCATGGATTATGATATTTATGTTTTTAATAATGTGGGACATTTATGTATGATCTAATTATAAGATTAGTGGGACATATAGGTACCTATAATGCATTGGGTAATGATTTATGTCTCATAAGATAATTATTGTAATAAAGTAGAAAGGCTTGATCCATAATTGGAATATAGGGAATCACAATCCCATACAAGGAAAGGATAGTGACTAGGGATTTTGGTGTGTCCCACCCAATAGGTTTAGTCACTATGAATATTGGATAAAGGGGAAACACGATCCAATATGGGAAGACGGGTAAACACAGTCTACTATCGGAAGATTGGAAAACCATATCCCTTACAGGGAAAGGATTGGAACTAGGGATTGTGGTGTGCCATAAACAATAGTTTTAATCCATATATAGTGCCCTAATATGTTTTATTGATGCATTGGACTTATAGGGAATGATATTAAATGTTTATATATACAAAAAATACAATGTATTAATCTTTTGTTATGCTTTCAAGGATAATTCGTTCTATTTTAATTATGATTAAGGTTTTAAGAGCGTCTAGAATTTATGCCATGATTTGGGTTTATGATCTTTGATATATAGGGTAGGATCTTTGATTTTTTCCCATGTTCTAATACTATTATATTAATTTAGTGATTATGTGTATCCTTTTTTTTACCCTTAAAATGATTTCACACTCACTAGTTTTTAATTTTTCATTTACCAAGGTTATAAAGAAATGTTTTTAGGTATAATTACATATGGGGAAGATCATTGTCAAAAAATGTAGATCCTTCATTGAGATTGATAACTTAAATTCAATGTATTCAATGGAACTAAACTATCACAGTCCTTATGTGTCTGATTTTATATTGTATTATGTATTATGTGAAAGTGATACAACATCTATATAAGTTAATACTAGGTAGTTATATGGGGAATTGGTAACAGGATAATGTTACAGATTATTACTTAAAACTATGTAGGTTCGGGATAAGATTTGGAAATAATATTCATTCGATGTAAGTTATCACTTGCCTTTTGACCATTGTAAGTATTCTATAAGGAGGTTTTAGTAGAGGTAGACATTATTGAGAAAATAGTTTTGGAAAGAGAATCGGTTGGGGCTTTTATTAGCTAGGGTGTACCGTTTGGCCAAGAGAATAAGCACATGGGTAGACAATTTTCCGAAGGACTAGTTTCAGGGGCTATAACATGAGATAATTGAATTGATTGTTATATGTGTCGAAGATCTACACTTACAAAGATTATTTTTATGGAGGTTCCCATGAATTTTATTTTTTTTAGAAAATATGAAAATATGTGATATTTTTGTGAAAGGATGAAATAGGTTATTAAGGATGGATCTACTCTCACCATGGGTTCACATTTTCATATTGATGATTCCCTGGGTGTTGGGTTTTATCCATAAGATATAGGGTATTTTCAACTAGATTGGAAAGCTCCAAGAGAATTTAAAAAAACTATCTTATGCAGTATAGTATGAACCATATAGATATGAATCATGGTCGAATACTATTGGAGTAATTGTGTTTATCTAATCTGATACGATAATAACGTTATTTGTTATATGTTATAATCATTATTTTATATTTTCTATGTTAGTAGAAATTTTATTCATCCATCTAGAGCTTATATGGTCATTATTGGAAATTACCACATCTTTGGGAAAGTGGTTCGAACGACATTTGATGTGTTCTTCACGTCATGTAGTGATAGACGACCTTTAGGTGGAGGGGGACTTCGTAGTTATTTTTCAATATATCATAGACCTTATTGTTGGAATATATTAAATGATCATCATTAAGACCCATATTGATGTCTGTCATCTTCGAGATTGGTTTTCTATCACCAAAGGACGTCACTCAGGTCTTCTAGAGTTAGTGGGATTCATGTCATGGGTGGGAAAAACAATTGTTTCATATATTGAGTAGATCACATTTTAGTTTTTAGAGATGTTTCCTGATTCTATGAACCATAGTTTGGTCAGTTCTCTTCCTTTAGTCCAATATTCATACCCTGAGGTTTTTCGAGAAGATATTTCTTGTTCATAACCATAGACAGAGGTAAAGTTTTCTATTTATCTAGTACCTAGTATGATTCCCATATAATTTCCATCAATTCATAAGGAAACATCTGATTTTATGTAAATTAAGGTGAATCCTATCGACCTCAAGGATATATGATTTATACATCCAAGAGTGTCACTATGAGCATTTTTGTCTAGTTTTCTATGAAGGAAGACGAGACCTAAATACTTTGTATTGATTATGGAAATTTTTATCTGGTGACTATCATGAAGAAATATCCATTTCCATGTATTTATGGTTTATTTGATCAAATTAGAGGGGATCACTGGTTTTAAAATATTTAACATCAGTTTGGGTACCACTGGTTGACAATCCAAGAGGGAGATATACCTAAACTAAATTTAAGAGACTATATAGGAATTTTATGTTTTAATTCCATTTAGTATCACTAATTTTGTTCCAATAAATATGAGTTTGACAATCTAGTTATTTCATGAGCTCATTGAATATTTTTTTATTTAAGTATACTCTGTGTTAGAGGAGGAGCACATGGACCATTTGGATATCATAATTTGAACCTTGAGGGATCATTATTTGTTTGATAAGTGTTCCAAGTCTGAATTCGATATTAAATAAGTAATTTTTATGGGTCATGTTATATCTGAGAGGGATGTCTTAGTTGTTCCAAAACATATATATGTGGCTATTTCCTCATATTATCATAGATATTTACTTTATATTCCTAGTTTCTTAGGTTTCACTTGATATTAAAAGTTGTTTGTTCAAAATCTCTCCAACCATGCATCATTGATTATATATTTAAATTTAAACGGTGTATAGTTTGATATTAATTAAAAATTTCAATGATTTTTTGAGGTACTAAATTAAATTTTTTCTTCAAAACTGGTGTTTTTTCAGAATATGGTTTGGGAGTGCTATTTTCTATGAATCTTTCAGTATGTATTTAGATTTTCTCTTAATAAAACGAAAATTTTTAGTGTACTATAAATCCATATAGTTTAACCTTCATGAGAATAACTTGAGTTAGAATAGTTTATAAATGCACTCAAGAATAGGATTCACTTCCTCCTTAGGGTTCTGTTTATGGTATAATATGAAAATAGTACGCCGATGTATATTTTTACATTTATATTTCTAAACATGTAATATAAAATCTTGGCCAAGTATCATTATAATTAGAATTAGAATTTTTTTAAATTATTGGGAATTATAATTTAATAATCGATGCATTTAGTTGGGAATTATATATACTATCGATGAAGGAGTTAGTGGAGTCATGGTCTCAAATCATGTTTTCTTCTAAGGTGATATTTAGAGGAGAAAAAGTCAGTGGGAATGTGTTCTTTGCTTCAAAAAAGTATGAATCATCATTCGATGAGTGGGTTAATCATAAAAAATTACCTTATAATGAGTACATATTCCTTTTTTAAATTGTAAAAGGTAGGGAGGCCTATGTTTTGTATTGTTTATAAGGCCCCGACCTTATAAATTACTTATTATTGAATTAAATGAATAATTCACATAGAGGATCTATTCAGGTTTAGAGTTTTAGAGAATTAGGACGTAAATATTACATCTGAAAAGATTACAAAGTAGAAACTTCTACTAAGTTTCCATAAGATAAAAAAATCTTAAAAAGAAACTTTTCTAGTTCCATGTTTTAGGTAGCATGATGTTTCCTTGTTCCCATCCTTGACCTTATTCCACATTTAATCCTATGAAAAACATTTCGAAAAAAACATGGGGTGAGCAATAAAAGCTCAGTAAGGGATACACAAAGAAGGAAGACTGTTAGTTTTTCAAAACAACATGTAAACCATAAATACTTTACCAAAGTAATAATTTTCACCTTTATGAAGTAGTAAAAACTCTTCATTAAATAAAAGACCATTACTTACCCTTTTGTAACCAAAATATTACCATTAAACCCATATAAATAACACATATCATATAAAGGTAACTTGGGACATAAACATAATTAAATGAAATAACCATACGGTCGAATTCCACACATACTTAATGGAATAGCCATACGGCCGACTTCCATACCCAATGCATTGGAGGTTCTAACGTAACCACCCGTCCTGATATTCACGGCACCGCCCGTCATATGGTTTATCACGTAACCACCCGTAAAATGTCCAAGTACCATAATTACACATAATATATAGAAAATATAAACATTTGAATTACAACATTTCATTTGCAATCACAATAAGTAATTCCAAGATATTGAATTAATCAATCCATTTTAAAACATCATTTAAAAAAGATTTTGGAATCAAAGTGACCCATACCACTTTGAAGCATTTAATGGAATTATAATTTTAAAAAATTAATGTCCATATAAATAAATACTAAAAACCATTTTGAAAACATGGATATTAAAGATAATGATTTTCAATAATGAATCTTTAAAACATTTAAAACGATATTTTTGTTAGAGTTTTTAACAAAATGAGAGACGCTTGAATACAAATAATTCCGGAATAACATTTAATCCGAAATTTATAATATCATGGCAATAAAGGGATTCATGATATAATATGTCAAAGGACAGTACACACACCATATAAGAGTGAATTGGTGCATAACAACAATGATGTCTCAATGGAAATGTAAATTGAGATGAAATCCATTATGAAGATGGTATCCTTAAATTAAGGAAAAATCTATCACATAATTATGTGCGAGAAATTTCAATACACCCAATATAAGTGGATATTATGTTTGAAACAATCAGAGGTCATTCACACCTAATCATGGGAAAACAAAACCAACGACATAGAAATTTAACGCAATGAAATGAGATTAAGCTAAGATTTCCCATACAAGTTCATAAGAATTTTTCAATGAGATGATTATGTGTATAAATAGTATATCCACACAAAGGGTTATGGAAATTACCACTTAGATATTTTACACATAATCATTGAATAATAAAATCAAGAAGTAGAGGTTTAAACCAATGAATTGAAAGTGGGTTATGAAGTTCCCTTACAGAAATCTGACAGCCTAACGATGTCACTTAAAAATTCAGAAAATGAGTTGATGGGAGATAAAATTGTATCTCATCACATGGACATAAAATTTAAATAAATAAGGATATATCAGAACATATCCCAACATAATAGTATGTGAATTATAATACATAACAAAAGAAGTCTTTTAAAAGGAGGAGGGTGAAAGGTCCCCTTACCAAGTTGGGTAACTTTCGAAACGTACACCCCACGGAAAAAGGGTCATACAATGAAGATGTAAATACCAATAAATGAAATTATACTAAAAAATTGTATAATAGTGGGAAGTATATACACCACTCCAACTAAATAGTGGCAAACGTAGCATAAATGTCACGGGAATAAAAGTGTGATGAAAAATCCCTTACGAAAACTTGGCAGCCTAACAACGCCACATAAAACATCCAGAAATGGTTTGATGAGATCAAATAGGTTCTATCACCATATGAAAATAATAATTAAATTATGAGGAATATAAAATAACATCCCCAAACATAATAAAGATGAGCTTAAAATAAATGTCATGAAAGAGAGTACATAAAAAGAAAGAGAGAAGTTGGATCCCTTACCTCAAATCCGACTTGTCTTGTTTGTTTCTTTATATTCCTGAATAATAAAGTTTGGTCAATTTTTAATTTATTAAGGACCTATTTTAGTGATTATTATTCAGTTCATATAACATATTATAATTTTATAATAATTTGTTAATAATGTGAGTTCATATGAGACGTTTCTGTCGATGTTTGGTACATGAGTAAAAAATGAACTTGTTTGAAAATGATTGTCCATGTAGTTATAAGTAAATCTTCTAATGAATAGTATTAATGATTTAAAGATAATATATATCCATTACATATTCAATTTATACTACTCCATAAAATTTGGAGATAAAAAGAAATGAAATGCAATGTACATAGAGACGGTAGGCCGTACGTACGCATGATCGCTACTTTCATTTCTTTGTCATATTAATGGAATTAAAAATAATAATTGAGAGATATGTATACTATAATTCTAGTATAATTTATATGTTATATAGGTCACATATGTTCATTAATTTAATTCTTTATACAATCCATGTATTTCATGAACGAGTAACATCACTTGAGGGGGCTGTAGTCCGCACATTCTCGTATGAAATTATCGCGTCTGCACAATATGAAAAGCAAAAAGGCATGTTTTAAATATAAAATACAGAAGCATAAAGAAAACATAAATACCATATATATCATATATAAAATATAGTGACATAATAATGGCCACCATGAATGGTGTTAAAAGATGATTGAACAATCATCGCTTCGTGAGGCAGAAATTCGCCATCCACAGAAACAGTATGTTCTTTAACCATTAGACGAAGGTGTGTGTTAGTGTAGCTTGAATAATCCTCATAAAAACATCCTATAATATTTAATATACTAGTTTTGTTACAAAATAAATAAATAAAAAAAGTTTAGGGGGCTGGTGAAGCGAAATAAAACAAAAGAACACAAGGGAAGACATTACCTTTAAAACGGGTAACTCTTTTTGATTTGATCTCAAAGGATTCCTTGGGAAGACTTATGCCCAATGTGATTCTTCTATGAGTAAGAGAGGGATCTGGATAAACAAAATGGGCAGGTTTTGGCCGAGCCAAAGGGTTGAGAGGTTTGGGTAAGTTGATAGAGGTGGGGGCCTTTTATAAGAGGAGAGGAGGGGCACTCTTGGAAAGTTATAAAAGGATACTTTATTATAAAATGATTTTCAGATTTTAAAGGTCCCAAAATTATATATTTAGAGGATAATGTGATAAGATTTATAAATCCCCAATCCAATAGGTTTTTGACATGTGTAGGTCTTAGATTTTACAGTATCTTTCCATTTTATTTTAATTGTTAAATAATGAGGTAATCGCTCCAGCATCATGGTGTCATAAATAATTTAATTTATATGATGTCTAAAAATTATAAGAAAACATCATGATGTTATAAATCTTTTTATATTTTTAATGAAAATTTATAGTAAAAAATATGACTTGTATAACACCATTTAAAAATTGTTTTTGTAAAACAACTCATGTTTGTGACTTTTTTATTTTAACATTAAATAAAAACTTATTTATGTCATTTTCCGACCAAAGTGGCTCCATAGGGTCCCCAAGTTTACCCATGGATTTTCTTGGTCGGCCATGACACATCCAATGAGGGTAGGACATGTGTCTAGGTAATTTAAAATTATTAAAACATTATTTTTACCTTAAACTACAATAATTACCTCTAATTGCGATTAAAAACATAAAAGTTACTATTCACCAAAAAACTATTTTAATCCCATTGAACCAAATTTTACTTCCTAATGACAACCATGTATTTATGAATTTTGAAATTCAAAAAATGGAGGTTGTAAAATTTCATTTAAATGAAGAATCAGTTTTATAAGTACCACTTAGTGGATTCACTATTCATAAAAAATTGAAGTTTTTCAGACAAATACCAAACATTTACTATAAGATATATTTTATATTCATAATTCAAAAATGATTTCTATTTTAAAAAATTAAAAACATATAAGTTTCATTAATTAATTTAATAATTAATTTCCACTGTCAAAACAAATAGCGTGTTTTTATGAATGAAAATGTATCAAAATATTGACACTAGTTTAAGTCCATTTTCAAAGTGAAATTAATTACAATGACCACTATTGGATTAAATGGTAAAAATATATTCAAATTTCACTTTAAAACAAATTCAAAATATAACCTAATAATATAAAAAAATTAGATTAAAAATTGGTTTTGAATTAATATACAACATTTTTTACTATTCATAAAAAATGAACTTTATCGGAAAAATACCAAAAATTCACAAAAAGTAAATTTTGATATCTAGATTATAAAGAAGGATTTTATTTTTTCAAATAGAACATATAAAATAGTCAAAAGTATATTTAAAAAGGGTTCTCCATCAAAAGGTGGTTAATCGACCTTTTAAAAAATATTAGAACATTTATGCTTAAAATTGGATTCATTTTCATTTTACGCCTCTAACATTTATTGGATAAAAGTAAAAATATTTGAAAAACATATATAATCATTATTTAGTTAGTTCCGTTCTTTCCCGCCATTACAATGTCTAGGCCTTAACTACCATATAAAATAATACTATTTTATTACTAGTGTGCAACGTAAGATTTCAAAGGAACTCTTTGTTGCGTATCAGGTACGCTATCGAACATTGAATACACATTAAAGTAAAATTAACATTATAATCAAAAATAAGGATAAATATAAAAAATTTCATTTTCTTTATTTACCTGGGGTGTTATATCCTTCCCCCCTTTTCAGAATTTCGTCCTCACAATTTTAAAATTGGGCTCAGAAACTTCATTGAAAGCCCCACATCGGAAAAGGAGTTAATTACACTATCACTTTAAAAGAAAGAAAGGGAAGTAAAAAAGGACACCCAAGTTAACCCATACTAGGATTCCATGTAGGAAAATATGGATATGGATGAAAAAACAATGGGTCATGTTCTGAGGGAGAGTGATAGAAAACATCTTTAGGGGAAAGTTAACGAAAAGAAAACCACAAAATAGTGATGGATTAAATAGTATTCGATTCCCCAGTAAGAAAAGTTAACAGACAAAATTTTTCTGTTAAGTTACTCTTAATTGAGTAATTTAATTTTGAGCTTAACTAAATCATAATGAAACATACTTACTTGTCATGTAGACTTTCAACTTTTACTAGATTCCTTAATCAAACACAGCTTTTCTCCAAAAGACGAGTATTTAAGAAGACTTGTTCTCATTATGAGTACTATAATCAACTTCTTGAGAATCACATAATCCATAAAAGAGAAATATATATTTCCCATGTCTTTAGATATCAGTCAAAACCAATCCAAAAATTTTAGTACGAGATCAGATAATACTCAAAAAGGATATTTTTTTTACAAAAATAAAAACTACACCTAATCTCCAATATTTGCCAAACAAAACCCAAATTTCAATAAAGACCATTCAATAAACATATATCCATAAAATTCTTCAATGTAAACCCAACTAATATTGTATCCCAAATATTTGAAGGATTTAATCACATAGTCTTCCAAGGTACTAATTAACATTTATCTCCAAGTAACATATGTTTCTCTTAAAGTCTCATACTGAAAAGTAATTAACCTAGTCACATATCATCCATGATAGGTTAATAATTTCCCCAGATAACCCAAAGTCAACTTACTCTTGAATCATAAAAACATCTAACTAAAAAAATTGTCAAACTAACCAGGTACTTCATGTAGTCCAGTGGTAGGTGATAAATACTAGTCGCACTTTGGTTGTGTGTTCGATTCCCACCTCTTTGTCCGACACGACGGGTTGTCACACGGTCTGCGTGTTGACCTTTTTCCAAAACTATATAATTCTCAAATCATTCCCCAAAAAAAGAGATAAAATCATCAAAAATAAACATAATATAATTTAACCACAATTTTATCTCATACCTTTCACTTTCCATCATAACATATAGTAACCCATAATTACCCCAAAAGTTAGGATCATATAAACCCAAATTGTTCTTTATAACTATGTCCACAAAAGAAAAGATAACTATTCCTTGAATAAAATTTTAATATATCAAACATCAGGGTTACACATACTATAAAAATTATTCTAATGTAACCCCATCATCAAAAGAGACTTAATACTCTTAAGAATTTCATCATAACTCTTGAAGCCCTTATATATAGACTTCTGACTCATTCAGCATTCTTCTTGATCCATTAGCTATGCATTTACACCTTATTTCTTAAAACCCAACTCATGTAGATCGAATATCTTCATTATTTATAAATATCAATCCAAAGATGCTTCATTGTTTAAGGATATGAAAAATAAATCATACCTTGAATCCAGATATCGTGATCTTCAGGATGTTCTCTTTCTCTTTCGGCATGTTTTCATACTTTCAAAACGTAAACGTTCGCTCCACTTCTGTAATTTCACTTTTCGATAGAATTGTAAAAGTTTAGATCTTGAAATCATATGAAGAATATACCATGACCCATAAAATTGTTTTAGAAAAGGGTAGGTGTTGGATAACCCAAGCAATTTATTGCAGGTGATTTGAATACTCAAGAAGATATCAAAATCATTCGAACATGATTTTCCCATAATGGTGATGATCAAATCATCAGGGAGGGATAAGAATGTTTTGCAAGATATATTTACTTCCGTGTTGACAATTGATCTTTAATATGTCAGAAAGAATCAATATGTAAACATGATACGAAAAAAAATTATAACAATAAAAAAATAATCCTTTATAGATAACATAAAAACTTTTTTATTACTCTGATCCATCAACCTCTTTATATCTCCATTGTTCAGGTTTTTTTATCAAATCGACCTATTTTACCCTAACCCTCTAGATGTTTCCACACATTAATATCCCTCTTTGTTATATGGGATCCTTTACCTACAACCAGATAACACCCTAACCTCTAAATTTATCTAAACCGACCTCTGATGCAAACTATAAGGACCCAGCCTTAAACATTATTTATTATTGAATTAAATTAATAATTCACATATTGGATCTTTTCAGGTTTAGAGTTTTAGAGAATTAGGACATAACTATTACATCTAAAAAATTACAAAGTAGACACATCTACTTATTTTCCATAAGATAAAAAACTCTTAAAAAGAAACATGTCTAGTTCCATGTTTTAGGTAGCATGACGTTTCCTTGTTCCCATCCTTGACCATATTCCACATTATGTCCTATGAAAAACACTGCGAAAAAAACATGGGTTGAGCATAAAAAGCTCAGTAAGGGATACACAAAGATAGAAAATCGTTAGTTTTTCAAAACAACATGTAAACCACGAATACTTTACCAAAGTAATACTTTTCACCTTTATGAAGTAGTAAAAACTCATCACTGAATAAAAGACCATTACTTACCTTTTTGTAACCAAAAGATTACCATAAAACCCATATAAGGAACACATAACATATAAATGTAACTTGGGAAATAAACATACCTAAATGGAATAACCATATGGTCGACTTCCCCACATACTTAATGGAATAGCCAGACGGCCGACTTCCATACCCAATGCATTGGAGATTATAACGTAACCAAATGTCCTAGTATTCACGACACCACCCGTCATATGGTTTATCACGTAACCACCCGTAAAATGTCCAAGTACCATCATTAAACATAAAATATAGAAAATATAAACATTTCAATAACAACATTTTATTTTCAATCACAATAAGTAATTCCAATATATTGAATTAATCAATCCATTTTCAAAAATCATTTAAAAGAGATTTTTGAATCAAAGTGACCCATACCACATTGAAGGTTTTAATGGAATTATAATTTTAAAACATTAAAGTACATATAAATAAATAATGACAACCATTTTGAAAAAATGGACATTAAATATAAAGATTTAGAATAATGAATCTTTAAAACATTTAAAACGATATTTTTGTTAAAGAGTTTTTAACAAAATGAGAGAATCTTGAATACAAATAATTGTGGAATAACATTTATTATGAACATTATAATATCATGAGTATAAAGGGATTCATGATATAATATGTCAAAGGACAGTATACACACCATATAAGAGTGATTTGGTGCATAACAACAATGAATTCTCAATGGAAATGTAAATTGAGAAGAAATCCATTATGAAGATGGTATCCTTAAATTAAGGATAAATCTATCACATAATTATGTGTGAGAAATTAAAAAAAAACCCAATATAAGTGGATATTAAGTGTGAAACATTCATATTTCATTCAAACATAATCTTGTAAGAAAAACCAGTGACATAGATATTTAACTCAATGAAATGAGATTAAGCTATAATTTCCCATACAAGTTTGTATGAAATTATCAATGAGATGATTATGTGTAGAAATAGTATTTCCACAAAAATGTTTTTGGAAATTAACTCATAGATATTTTACAAATAATCTTGTAATAATAAAATCATGAATTAGAGGTTTAACCCAATGAATTGAAATTGGGTTAAGAAGTTCCCTTACAGAAATCCGACAGTATAATAGCATCACTTTAAAATTCAGAAAATAAGTTGATGAGAGAGAAAATGGTGTCTCATAACTTTGACATAAAATTTAAATAAATAAGGATATATAAGAACATATCCCAACATAATAGTATGTGAATTAAAATACATAAAAAAAGAAGTCTTCTAAAAAGAGGAGGGTGAAAGGTCCCCTTACCCAGTTGCGTAACTTTCGAAATGTACACCCCATGGAAGAATGGTCATACTATGAAAATGTAAATACCCCTAAATGAAATTATACTACACAATGTGTATAATAATGGGAATTATATACACCACTCAAAGTAAATAGTGGAAAACGTACCATAAATGTCACGAGAATAAAAGTGAGATGAAAAATCCCTTACGAAAACTCGGTAGCCTAACGATGCCAATTAAAACTTCCAGAAATGGTTTGATGAGATAAAACAGGTTCTATCATCATATGAACATAAAACTTACAGTATGGGTAATATAAAAGAACATCCCCAAACATAAGAAAGATGAGATTAAAAGAAATGACATAAAAGAGAGTACTTAAAAAGATAGAGAGAGGGTGGATCCCTTACCTCAAGTCAGACTTGTCTTGTTCGTTCCTCTATATTCCTGAATAATAAACTTTTTTCAATTTATAATTGCATAAGGACCTATTTTATAGATTATTATTCAGTTAATATCACATATTATAATGTTATAATTATTGGTTAATAATGTGAGTTCATATTAGACATTTTTGTCGATGTTTGGTACATGAGTAAAAAATGAACATTTTCGAAAATGATTGTCCATGTAGTTATAAGTAAATCATCTCCATAATATTATTAATGATTTAAAAATCATATATAGCCAGTAAATATTTAATTTATACTACTCCATAACATTTGGAAATAAAAAGAAATGAAATGCACCATTCATGGAGACGGTAGGCCGTACGTACGCATGAACATTACTTTCATTTCTTTGTCATATTAATTGAATTAAAAATAATAATTGAGATATATGAATATTATAATTCCAGTATAATATTTATTCTATATAGGTAACATATTTTCATTAATTTAATTCTTTATACATTCGATGTATTGCATGAACGAGTCACATCACTTGAGGGGGCGGTAGTCCACACTTTCTCGTATGAAATTATCGCATTTGCACAACAAAAAAAGCAAAAAGGCATGTTTGAAATATAAAATTAAGAATAATAAAGAAAACATAAATACCATATATATCAAATATAAAATATAGTGACATTGTAATGGCCACCATGAAAGGTGTTAAGAGAAGATTGAATAGTCATCACATCGTGAGGTAGAAATTCGCCATCCAAAGAAACAGTATGTTCTTTAACCATTAGACGATGGTATGTGTTAGTGTAGCTCGAATACTCTACATAACAACATCCTAGTATATTTAATATACTTGTTTTGTTACAAAACAAATAAATAAAAAGAGTTTAGGGGGTTGGAGAAGCAAAATAAATCAAAAGAACACTATGGAAGATATTACCTTTAAAACATGTAACTCTTTTTAATTTGAGCTAAAAGGATTCCTTGGTAAAGCTTATGTCCAATGTGAGGATTCTAGGAGTAATAGAGGGATGTGGAGAGACAAAATGGTCAGGGTTTGGCCGAGCCAAAGGCATGAGAGGTGTGGGTAAGGTGGTAGAGGTGGGGGCCTTTTATAAGAGGAGAGGAGGGGCACTCTTGGAATGTTATAAAATGTTACTTTATTATAAAATGTTTTTCGGATTTTAAAGGTCCCAAAATTATATATTTCAAGGATAAGGTGATAAGAGTTCTAAATCCCCCATCCAATAGGTTTTTTACATGTTTAGGTCTTAGATTTTACGTTATCTTTACATTTTATTTAAATCGTTAAATAATGAGGTAATCGCTGCATCATCATGGTGTCATAATTAATTTAATTTATATAATGTTTAAAAATTATAAAAAATATATAATGATATAGGAAATATTTTTATCTTTCTAATTAATATTTATAGAAAAACATATGACTTTTATAACCCCATTTAAAAATTGTTTTAGTAAAACAACTCATGTTTGTGACATTTTTATTTTAACTTTAAAAAAAAAGTTATTATCGTCATTTTCCGACCAAAGTGGCTCCATGGGGTCCCCAAGTTGACCCATGTATTTTTTGGGTCTACCGGGACACATCCAATGAGGGTAGGACATGTGTCTAGTTCATTTCATATTATTAAAACATTATTTTTACGTTAAATTACACTAATTACCTCTAATCGCGATTAAAAACTTCAAAGTTACTATTCACCAAAAAATTATTTTAATCCCATTGAACCACATTTCACTTCATAATGACAACCATGTATGTTGGATTTTTGAAATTCAAAACACAGAGGTGGTAAAATTTCATTTAAAGGAAAAATCTGTTTTTTAAGTTCCACTTAATGGTTTCACTATTCCTCAAAAATTGGGGTTTTTCAGAAAAATACCAAAACTTTACCCTAAGATATATTTTATATTCTGAATTAAAAAATGATGACTATTTTAAAAAATTATAGAAATATAATTTGCATTAATTAATTTAATAATTAATTCCCGCTGTCAAAACAAATAGCGTTTTTTTATGAAACAAAATGTATCAAAAGATTGACACTAGTTTAAGTCGAATTTCAAAGTGAAATTAATTCCAATGACCACTATTGGATTAAATGGTAAAAATATATTCTAATTTCACTTTAAAACCAATTCAAAATAAAACAAATTCATATAAAAAAGGTAGATTAAAAAGTGGTTTTCAATTAAAATACAACATTTTCACTATTCATTGAAAATTGAACTTTATCGGAAAAATACCAAAAATTGACACAAAGTAAATTTTGATGTACATATTCTAAAGAAGGATTTTATTTTGTCAAATAGAACATATAAAATTGTCAAAAGTATATTTAAAAAGGGTTCTCCATCAAAAGGCGGTTAATCGACCTTTTAAAGAATATTAGAATATTTATACCTAAAATTGGATTCATTTTCATTTTACGCCTCTAACATTTATTTGATAAAAGTAAAAATATTTGACAAAAATATATAATCATTTTTTAGTTAGTTCCGTTCTTTCCCGCCATTACAATGTCTAGGCATTAACTACCATTTAAAATAATATTATTTTTTTAGTAGTGTGCAATGTATGATTTCAAAGAAACTCTTTGTTGCGTATAGAGTACGCTATCGAACATAGAAACCCCTTTAAAGTAAAATTAAAATTTTATTCACAAATAATGATAAATATAAAAAATGTCATATTCTGTATTTACCTGAGGTGTTACAGTGTTGGTCTCCCAGTGGTGGTTTGTATTTCCATATATGGTTGGTTGTTCATTTGTTATCTGAGATAGGAGTTGATGGATAATGGGAACCATTTTTTTAGTCTATTAACCCTAGGACACAAATGATGTATCATAATGGGAAATATTTGTATTTATGAAAGGGTATGAGATGTACATTTGAATATTTTGTATCTTGGTGTCTTACATGCCATTGAATGAAGGTGGATTATAAGAAACCAACTAGGTTGTTACATCACATACCCATTTTAATGTAGAAGTGGGACGTAATTTCCATATACATCATCATTATCTTACCTCAGCAACCTATTGAGAATGATTTTATTTTCCTGATTATTGATCAAATCATGAAAATGTTGTATTTCCACCTGATCAAGGAGATAAAAAACTTGAGTAGCTCCGAGGATTTTATGTACGAGAGGTTGTGAGACTTCATGGGGTTCTCTTTGAGATTGTTTCTAATTGGGACCCATGGTTTACATCTTGGGTTTGGAAAGATATGTATGTGGTGATGGATTTCTAGGGGAAATTGTGCATGGCATGTCATCCATAGATGTATTAATACAAAATGAGAGGTATCCATGTTTTTGAGGATATACAAAAGGAATGTGTTCTAGATTTATATGGTTATTGAGAAAATCGGTTTTTTTATTGTTGTTTTTTCCTGGAATAACATGTATCATGAATCCATTTGGATGACACCAATTGTGGAATATTATGGGTGGCCCTGTAAATATCTCTTGAGAAGAGCCTTGTGGGGCTATTGGACATTGGTTGGGTCATGTCCTGTTTGAGATATAACAAGATAGGTAAAACTGTTCCCAAATATATTGTTCTTTGAATGTAGTCATCAGAATTTCTATGTGGACCATCATCATTAAGAACTAGTGTTTGAGGTTAGTGGTCAGGTTTTTATTAGAGTTTTACAAAACAAGGGACACCATTAGTTTAGTTTATAGGGTAATATGGTACCATGTTTTACTGACCCCATTTACATTGTGGAGTTCCTCGAAAATGTGGAGTATCATTTTGAAATACCATATCATATTAATTAAATAAAAGAAATAATTCTTGATTCCTAGATGGGGAGGTATCCAATAGATCATTTCAATTTGACTGAGTTGGAGGATATTGACCTTGATTTTGAAAGTCTTATAGTTGAGAAACTATGTTAGAATATATATCACTAAGTGGTGATATTTTGTAGTAAAATAATTCCATCATTCCCTGAAATGTGGTAGTGATGATGGGTAACAATGAGAATTGATTGTGTGGATTTTTAATGGGGATATATTGGAATTCAATTAATTTTGAGTAAAGGATATTTAGGTCTTTGTGGGGAAAAAATCCTGGTTTGGTGGGAGAATTGTAACAAACCATCCCTTCGGATATTTCCTGACACATAATTGATCTAATTTTGGAGTATGTAAGTTTTTTTCAAATTGATGGATGCTAGGTATAAATGTTTTAAAGTACATGGAGAGTTATATTTATGATTATAGGGATTTAAAAATATTTTGTGGTGTATTTAATGGATATAGGATATAGACTTCATGAATGACACATTGATTCCATGAACAAGTTACACGACATCAATCTAGTGTTGGAAATTCACCCTGAGTATTGTTCATAGAATGAGAAATTAAAAAAACTGAAACCATTTCATAAAGATAAAGGGTAAATATATATATATATAACATTAGGTGATGATTTTTGTAGTTTTTAAGAAAATTTGATGATATCATTCCATTATAGGGGTTCAGTACATGATGTTTTTGAGTCCCATTGTTTTTATGATGACATATAACAAAATATTTTTCCATTTGGAATGAAAGAATTCTTGTTGAAACTATTGGTATTTTGGGATATGTTGGGAATTATTTCTCTACCCATATCACTCCATTTAGATTTATTTCACTATGTAATTCACATCACTTTTCTCAGGTATGTATTAATTCTACTTCTTTGTAGCCATTGATTATAGATAAGAATTGGTTCAATTATTTGAATGGATTGTGATCGATTTTTCTTTTCTAATGATCCTTATAGTATTCCTTATTTTTCTTTTTTCAAAGGATGCTCTGATTTTTTAGAATATTTATTGTCGAAGGTGACTAGGTTTCCACTATTATTGAGGTATTTATCCTAATAAAAGGGTTTAATTATTGAATTTTCAACATGTCTAAAAAAATCCTTTTAGTCGTTCAATAAAAGTTCGTGATTTTACATTGGAATGGTTTTATTGGATGAGAATCATGTTTTTAAATGAATTTTGTTCATAATTAGATTATTAAACTATGTGTTTGATTAAATTATTCGAATAATTTTATGGGTTTTTGGAATATAACTTTGATCCTAGAAGTATAAATGCTTAAATGTGAGTATTTTTATTAAACATGACCATTTTTTGAAATGGATTTTGACAAAAATAGCACATTGGATAACATTGGTTACATCATTCATTATTTTTGTAATGCAATAAGTGGTTTAGTTTCACTTTATTATGTGTAATTCCACTAGAGTATATATTAATTGGATACACCATAGGCCTATATTGGGTATATTATTTCATTTATAGTATGTATAACCATAGGATATATCAAAAATTGTATTATTTTTCATTTATGATGCGTTTATCACCTGATAGTTTTGTCATGGTTATTTTCTCACATAATTATACTGTATAATTTCTAGGGATATTTACCTTCATCGATAAGATACTCCATTATGTTTTTTAATATTCACTACATTATTAAAATCAAATGATTTTTTTCAAAATAGGTTTATTAAATAAAAATAAAATATACACTAGATTTTTTTTATATCTAGAAATAATGTATTCTTGATATTAGAACATGTGTATATTGTTAATGTTATCTTTCCAATTATTATGCTCAAAAATCCTTATTTACATTAGGTGGTTGTTGATTTTCTTTAGGACTCCAGAAATTGGAAGGGAATTTTATGGCATTCCAGTTTTATTGTTAGTGTGTTCTTCTTAACAGTATGGTTCAGTGGTGACAGATGATTACATGTTGTCTTTTTGATATTCATCGTGTTATATCATTTTTTTATAGTTATTGACATTTCAGGTATGATTTTTATGTTCTATTGATTACGCATTTCCCATATTGGTTTTCCTAGTTCAAAATTATTATGAGACATGTTTCATCCATTTTATTATGCACACCATGTGTGGATGCTTCTTGGGTGACCTATATTACTGACCCTAGTTAGTTCATAATATTTACTTTTAATTTACATATAAATGAACACAACCATATTTTTAATTACCCAACCTTATTCAATACATTGTATGTAGTTTTATTTAATAATTTACTTTGTTTTACCTTTTGGATCATTTCAAGTGCAATGTTTTAAATAATTAGTCTATAACTCATACAAATCAAATCCATAAAATATAATGTGGAAACTTCCGATTAGTATCCATTGTTCCCTAATATAAAAATATTTAAATAAATCAAGAGTCATTTTCTTCTATAATATCCATGAAATTCAACTTTACTTCTACTATTCTATTAAAAATCTTTAAATAATATGAAAAACTTTTAAAAATGTGAGATGAGCACAAAAATAACAGTAAGGGATACAAAAATAAAGAAAATTGTTAGTCCATTGAAAGCCTAAAAATCCTAGAAAACAATGTAATATTGTAATAATTATAGATCTTATTATGTAGTAAATATCATCATTTTAAAATATGTTCAAAACATACCATTTATTTATTTATGTGATTAACATAAAACCCATTGAAATCATAGATAACACATAAATGTATCATTATAAATAATTATACATTCATTATTATTAAATGAATAACCATGTGGCCCAATTCCATATATACATCTCTTAAAAAATGAATTATGATATTGTCAAATAGCATTCAAAATGTGTTATAGGTCTATCACAGTCCCACCCATCGTTGGTTTATCATGTTACCACCTAGAAGTAGTTTATTACAGAACCATATATCATTGGATTATTTTGTAACCACCCCAAAAATTTCAATGTACCATTATATAATCATAACAAATAAAAAATTTATATTTTCAACATATTACTCAAAAATTTTCATTTTCACTTATAGTAAAATAATTAATGTTTTTGACACTATCAATCAATTTTAAAAACAAATTTCAAATCATAAAATACATAAAAAAGGAAGAAATGGGTTTCCGTATGTTTTTTGAAATAAAATGAAAAATTTTAGGGGAATACAATTATAAATATATAAATTAAATTTAAATTATATTCCTTGTATATCCATATGAATAAAATGGAAAATATTATCATGAATATTGAAATTGAAGAAATGATTTTGAAATTAAATATTAAGAATATATTTTTGAATCAAAGAGTCTCATACCAATTTAGAAATATTAAATTGCAATACCAATGAAAGATTAAATTTTATGAAAATATTAAATAATATGAGAATAAATATATTAATGATATCATATGTAAACTTGGATTTATTTCCACCTTATAACTGAATGTGGGTGTATAAAATGAAATTATTCCTCAATTAATGAAGATTGAGATAAAGTCTCTTACATTGAGTCCGAAACGACAAGTGTGTCAATATCTTCATAAATAATAAACATTTGTTAATTATTTAATATCTTGAGATAGTTTTTTTGTTTTTATGATTCATTTTATTTCACATATTACTATATTTTATACAAAAACTTAATCAATTATGTTTTTCTCGGGTGTTATGACCATATTTAATTTTTGGGTCAAGAACAAATTTTTTAGGTCAAATATGACCAAAGGGCTCATTATTTAAACATATAATGAATAGTGATAATGAAATAATAATAATATTTATACATAAAAAATACATTTTGACCCAATCATTGAATATCGGTATGAAAAAATGATCCAACGTCAAAATCAGGGAGATGGTATGTCGTACACATTCATGAGTAATGTTTCCATTTTTCAATAATCATTAATGAAACAAGGTAATTAAAAATTAGATTTCTATAAGGGATATTATAACCTAAATAAGATATTATTTAATCATATATACTTATATAGATAATTCTTGTGTGGTAAAATGAATGACATTCCTTCTAGGATATGGTAGTAGACACATCTATTAATGGTGTTATCACTTTTTCTGTGTGTGAAAAGATAATTCATAAAATGATATATTATATTTTTAAAAAATATATATATTTGTAATCAATCTCACAATTATATCATTTATATCATTTATTATAAATATATTTACTCTTATTACCTTCCTTGAAACATGTTAGTTAAAACCCTTCACATCATTGTGTGAGTCGGTAGTCATCCATACAGATGTGTATTGATATCATATCCTATATGGTATAAGATATAAAAAGGTTTATATGATATAATGAATAATTAGTTATTAATATTTTATAAATATTGTAAATATAATTAATAAAAATTTTTCTTATCATAATTATCAACCATGAGATGTGGTAAAGGAAAAGTGTTTGACATCATTTTGTGAGGTCGTTGTCCAACATACACAAGAAAAGTGATTTTTTTACCTAGTTGATGAATGTTTGTATAGGTGTATACTGAAAAATTGACATAAAAATATCTTAGTGTATTCAAGATACTCTGGTTATCATAAAATAATCTAATAATAATAATTTAATGGGTGTATAATTAAATAAATCAAATTTGCTCGTTGATTACTATTACCTCCTCTTCGAGTAACTTGTTTTGGATTGCCGTAATGAACATCATTGGTTTACATTCTGAACAAAGTGCTAATTCTAGGATTATATGAGGGATTTTTGGAGTTTTTTTGTTGGGTTTGTATGATCTAAATGTTTTACATATGTAATGATCGGGGAATAGTTAATGCCTTCTTATTGTGATGGGCCTTCTTATTGTGATGGAGTGGAAATCTTGTAAATTAAAAAAGTAAAACCCCATTTAGATGTCTCACTTACATCATATTCCTAAAATAATTAAAAAAATTAGTTAAATGAAATTATGTGTCATAAATATGGCCATAAAATTTAATTTTGGAAGGATTCTAGTTTATTGGTCCACTTAAGATTAATGTTTAAAAATTATGTAACCCCATTTTCACATTAATCATAATAATTAATTTAAACAACATTCACAAATATTTTGGTGGAAAAATATGTGGAACTCCCTAAAAGTTATAAATTATTTTTTAATAATATGAAATCTATTTTTAAAAATTCAAATCATATAATTGGAAGAAAATAATTTCAAATTAATTCCACATATAGGACAAGACATTGGGGTTTTAAAGAGATTGACATCCAAAGTTTGAAATATTTTTATATACAATTTCAATGTGAAATTTATTCTAGTGGATTAAATTATATTCATTGATTTATAATTTTGCTAAATTTCATTTCAAAATAATTAAAAATAAAATTAAAATATGTAAATAAATTAAATTTATATTGAGTTTTTGATTAAAATTCAATGTTTTGTATTATTCATCAAAAAACGAATCTTATCACAAAAATATTATAATTTCATGATAATTAAATTTTGTTTTTAATATTTTAAAATTTAAGTTTATTTTAAAATATAAAATTTATAAATGAATCAAAATTTTGTTATATAACAGGATAAATAATAAAATGTGGTAAAATAACTTTTTTAGAAGAATTAATTTTTAAGAATAATGATTTATTTATTCTTATGTTTTGAATATCAAATATGTATCATGAATATAAAAAAATTTATAAACATGCGTAAATTTAAAATATCTATTTCTATTAAAACTATTACATTATAAATTTGTTGTGATAATTTTATCATTAAATAATAATATTAACAGTATATTATTGTTCGGTATAACTGAGTCTTGCATACAATGAATGATTTCAATGGAACTCATTTTTTTATCATAAATGTTATTGAACATGACGTCTATTTTAATTTAAAATTTCTATGTAATAATAAAAAAAACTTATTCTATCATTACATGGAATTTTACATCATTCAAACATTAGAAAATTACATCCTCAAAATTTTATTTCACTAATTAAACAATTGGGGATCTCAGTCCCTTATAGAGTTTTCAAATTCCAATGTTTCCTATTTGACCATATAGGTTTCCATAAAACATTAACAAGATGTATAAACATATTCTGTAAAACATTCTCCCAGTGGTCAAGAACATGAATTGGATATTCCGCATAAGAAGGATTCACTTCCAAATGAACTACTACAGGGCACAAAACATGTGATGAATTCGGTACATACATCCTAATCATTTTAACAAGAAATACGTTGTTTACATGTGATTATCTAGAAGGTAAACCCACTGGGTAAGAAGTTAATCCAAAACTATCTTTATTTCATATGTTTTAATTAACATTGAAACAAACTTCTCCTTCTTACTAAACACATCACACATTTTCATATAGAATCATTTAAAAATAAATTATCGTTGACCATGAAAGAATAATCTTTTCCTCACTTATCTGAACTACTTTCATGCCTTCTATAAGTAGTCCATTTGTGTTTCTGAATCAAATGATACATATATGATGTTTCATATACCAACTATTGTCCAAATCAAATTATTTCTCAATTATCATCACAAAATGCTGGTGTAAGACACTACATTCTATATAATGACACATGTCCCTCCATCTGTATATTAGAATGAAAAATGTTATTCTATGAAAACTGAACCACATAAAGATATCAATATAAATATACATAGTAATCCATTGAGTAAGAAAAATCATATCTTCCGTGGGTTTAATTGTATACTCAAACTGCCAATCAGATTGAGATTGAATGTCTGTACTAAAATTTAATTCAACAAACAATGATTTTATATACCTATCAATAAATTAGATGTGAACCTAGGATAATGTTTTAATATAATGTAGAAAGGAACTCTATTTAAAATGATGATCTCATTTACATACCACATGTTAATATGATATAATGAAATTGAATCTTGAATGGGAAGGAAATATATATATTTACTTAGTCGACCAATAGTAAAATAAATCACATTATTACATTGAGAAGTCATTGGAACTCCCACCATGAAATTAATTGATATATTCTCCAATTTACATCATAGTACTATAATTGGTTGAAGAATATTCTTCAATTACTACCATTATTCTTTATACAAACGTCAATTCAAATATTTCATAGTAAATTCTAAAATATATATTCTCATTCCATCCCATATGTAATACTCTCCAAGGCATCTGTACATATTGTTGATTCCAAAATGATTTAAAAATTGAGAATAATAATCTTCTTTTAGCAACTATATTTTCAACTAGTAATCAAAATTATCATATAATTTTATTCTAAATACAAAAACACATTCATTATAAATATTAAAATTTAGATACATAACCCGCATAAAAAATATACCTTTAGTTAAAAATATTGATCCACATTCTGAAAACTCTTAATTCTCTTAAAAAAATAGACTTGAGTGAAACCTGAAAAAAAAGAGGGATTCCTTTCATCCATAAAGTCAAGGAAAAATTAATTAATTTAGTAACCAATGTTCCATGTCTTTAATGTAATATGGTTATTATAGCATTACCATTTTGACTCAAATCATAAAACACATTTTTTTCTTTTCTAGAATGATAATAAATCTTTCAATAATAATCCTTGATTCTTTCTAGACATATTATATATCTAATATTAAATTATTTATAGGTTAATATATTATTGAATAATTTTTTATTATTATATATTTCAAATATTATATAAAGTTGATGCCTCCAAATTTTTAAATCTAAATTTAAATCAACTAATAAAAAACAGGTATACTGATATTTATCTCATGAGGTTTCATGTAGTGTAAATCATAAGTAATTTCCTGGTCACTCTTCATTATGACACAACCAATTACAATCCATTAAAAATCCATGTAGATGATAAATTCAATATCTTATGATGGATGTTCCACAATTGGATTATTAAATAATATTCTCGTCTGTTCTAAAAAATAGTCCTCACATTATTTGGTCCAAATTAACATAACTACTTTTGAGTTATCTTATTTAGTGGGCCAGATAACTGGGGAATTGTTTCAACAAACATGATGTAGTAACATTCCAATATAAGAAAAATATGAATATTATTGATATTTTTGGGTCTTGGACATTCTTAAAAAACATTCATTGTAGTAGGATTGAACTTTTTGCATTTTATGGAAATATTGCGACCTAAGATTGTATTTATTTTTAACCAAAATACACTCTTTCTAAACATCCCACATAATCTCTTTTATTTTATGATTTTCAAAGAAACCCTTGGGATCCTTTCATCCTCCTATATACTATTATATTATACCTTTATTTAATCGATAAAAACAACCCAAAACATATCCATGAACTCATGAAATATTCTATTCATTGGATACATGAATACAGAAGGTTAATTAGATATCACAAATGAAATAACAACAAATTTATAGTTCCGATATCTAGTCTATAACACTATCTTTGTAATTCCAACATCCTTCACATTCAACAAATTGAACCCTGAACTCTGCTAAATTTGGAAAAATATCCATGATCCCTCAAGATGATGAAAAAAAATATCAATAAGTGGAAAAAATTACTTATTATTAATAGTAATGTTATTCAAGGCTCTATAAACAATGCATTTTCTTATTGAACTAATTTTTTTTGTCAAACAAAATAAGAAAACATAATGGTGAATTTTTTGGTCCGATGATATAATTTTCTAATAACTCAAGAAATTGGTCTTTTAAATTATAAATTTTCTACTTAATATATTAGATAACAATAGTTATAAATAATATTCGTATCATGTAATAAGTCAAAAGTGAACTCAACATCTCAATTAAGAACAACACAATGATAATCATATAAAAACATCAATGTATTCATTTAATTATGGATATCACTAACATTAAGAGTCACTTTATATTCAACAATATATTCTAGGTATCTTTTAATACTATCGTTATTTATTTTCAAAGACGTTTTTAGAAATTTAGGAAATTATTAAACACAAAATTATTAGTACAAAAACATATTTTTTCATGATAAAATGAATTTTAATGCCTATAAAGAGTGATATCAAACATTAAATTGGAATATTTAAAATGATTTTTATTTAATACCATCCAAATAATATCAATAAGATGCTTCTTATAAATCATTTTTTATTTAATACTTATACTTGGTGTTTTCACCACATTTTGTACCTCAATCTCATTAGGTTATATTCCCAATATACCCAAAAATATATATGAAATTAATGTATATAATGATCCAGAGTCAAATATGGTATTGGAATAATTTGAATAAAAATGTATAATATTTGTAACCACTTCATTTTATGGAATAAAATCAACAATAGTAGTTGTGAATAACCTCTCTACATCTTTATGTTTTGGATCATAATGCTTTACACCCTGGGTAATTATCTTTTGAGACACATCACCATAATTTCCAGTTTCATTGCAACTATAACGTTTTACCCCTATATTTTTAGCCATTTATAATCAACTCACTTGAAGTCACGATCCATATATAAATCATACAACATCAGAATCACTTTCAATAACATGAATGACATTCTCCCGAATTTATTTATGTAAAATTATTACATGATGGAAATTTTGTTTTATTACCTCAAAAATTATTTGATAAATTCATTCCCTTTTACTAATATCTAAAACTTTTATTTTATTTTAATGGGAGACTTGATCAATGGATATCAAAATTTCCATATTCTCACAATATCAAAAATCCTTCTCATTGATTTGGAACAAATGTGAAGATAATTCCCATTTATATATTTTCTTCAATACTGAATAAAAGTAAGTTATCATACTAAAAAGAAACATGAAAACATTTGGGACATACATTGAAAATCATGTGATGTTTTCCTCAAAAAAGGCCACTAAATATTCATCTTTTTTTCTCGGTTCGATGAATTGTTTTTCTATCCAATGTTGAATATACATACAAAAATATTTCTAATGGAAAATATTCTCAAAATCACCCTATTACATGAAATCAATCTCTTAAATTTATTATTTATTCTTATCAATTTACCACTACTAGTAAGAATAAAATCCAAAATAATTAATTTCAAGAGCTTCTTTATAGCGATCCAAAGAACGCATGACATAGAATATCATTTCTATTGATTTATTTTGTCGCTTAGTTAGAATGGTGTTAGATGATCTTAGGAATTATGGGGGTTGGTTTATCAAAAATACTCCACTATAATGTTTTTCATATTTGGTAGATATAGTTTATCTATTAAATGGACATCGACCCAAATTATATCTGATATCAACTAATCCATATCTACAACACAATGCTCAGTTCCAATCCCTACTATCCTAGGATATTTATTCTGAAGTACATTCTCTTATTATTTCCTTCCATATAGAAATATCTTATTTAATATATGGAAAAAAATTATAAATAAACATTCATTAGATAATTTATAAAGTTAATCTATAAATTATATATAATTTTCACTTAACCATTCTGTAACATATTGTAAGGGAATGATATTGTAACCATGCTAACCTCAATATTTGTCTAACCCAATCTATCGGCACCAACTAAATGTATATGACCATAATCATTTCATAATATTGAATTTTAGTTAATAATTTACATTATTTAACATTTAGGATCTATTCTGCTTTATATTTCTAGGTAATCAGGCCATAAATCATACATAAAAAACAATATAATACAATGTGGAAACTTTTTATTAGTAACTATTATTCATATACCATAAAACATTAAAATGAAGCATGATTTATTTAAATAGAAAATCCCTTTCACATTAAAAATGTCTTCTTCCATTCCCATACCCATTATTAAATCTTTTGAAAAACTTTTAAAAATATAGGATTTTCAAAAAGGACCAGCAAGGGAAACACAAGAAGAACAAATTTTTCCAATAGAATAACCATACTATCAAATTCCATAACCAAATCATTAGAGGGATATGATCGACCATCCCATTGATTGATTATAACAAATCAACCCTTTATCCTGAAACCACCAATCATTGGTTTACCATTTTTATAACAATAAAGTGTACAAGTACAATTATGTATTCATAAGACAAAAAAGAATTAAATTTTTCAAAATTATACTCATAAAATATCATTTTCACTCATAAAAAAATATTTCATGATATTTAGATAAAAAAACCATTTTCAAATCACATTTTCATTAACATGATACAACGAAATAGAAAATATGGGTGTATTTTTCTTTTAAAAAATCATAAAGTTTTATAGATGAATCCAAAAAACAAAATAGACGTATAATATATTTTTCTATTAATTTTAAATCGATATAAATAAATATATAAAATATTATTATTAATATTTAAATAGTGGAAAATATTTGGAAATTAAATTATAAATGTTATTTTAGAATCAAATTGTCCATTTCCACATTAAATCATTTAAATAATAAGACCCTTGAAGGTATAAAATTGAAACAACATTAAATAAAATGAGAATAAATAAATTTAGATATTATATTTCCTTGTGGATGTATATGATCCTCCAATAAATGGTGGGTGTATATGATCAAAAGTTTTCATAATGAAAGGATTTCTAGGAGAAGTCTTTACCATATGGTTGACATCACACATGTGTCCTTATCTTCTAGAAAAATAAACATATGTTAATTATTTACATTCGTGAGAACTCTTTTCAGTTTTATTTTCCATTTTATTACACTAAATACAATTTTTTATAAAAATACTTGAAAAATAATTTTTATTTTGGTTTTTTCATCATATTATAAAATGTGGAAAAAAAGAATGTGGTAGGTCAAAAATGGTCAAAGGGTTCATCATTTAAACATATCTAGAATAATAACCATGAAATAATTATCATATTTATACACCAATTATAAATTTATAACCAATAATGAATTATTTTTATGTGAAATGAACAAACATTACAATTAGAGAGATTATAGGTCATACATATGTATGAGTATAATTTCCATTTGACAACGATCATTTTGGAAAAAAGATAACAAAAATTTATTTTTCTAAACTAATATTTATATCAAAAATAAAAAAAATTTAATCATATACATAGAAAAATATATATTTATATAAAAATAATCTAATCACTTTTAGGAGGCTGTAGTCCCCACACCCACGAATGATGTTATCAGTTTTTCTTTGTGTGAAAATGTAACAAAAAAATGATATGTTATATTTAATGAAAGATATTTGAGAAATGAATATCATAATTCATTAATTTAAATAATATATAATCAATAAATTTACACTCATTACTTTTCATGTAACACGTTAGTCAAAATGCTTTAAATATCATTATGAGCTGGTAGTCCGCCGAACACAAGAGTGATGTTATCATATCCACTATGGTATAGATTGTAAAAAGTAATTATATAATAGAATGAATCCAATTGTGTTAATATGTAATATTATAATAAATATCATATATCAATAGCATTTTCATCATAATTCCCAACCAAGAGAGGTGGTGAAAGAAAAATGAACGACATCATTTTTCAAGGTGACACCCACCCGTAACCATGAATAGTGATATCATTACACATTTTCTGGAAGTATGTGTATTTTTAGTTATAAAAATCAAAATAAAAATGTATTAGTATTTATAGGATAGAGAGGGTATTTTATTATTTTAAAACAATAATATTTGAAAGTGTGTATAATTAAATAAAATAAATGTTCTCATAGAAAAACAATACATATTCTTCTGGTAAATCCATGTGGTTTTCACTATAAGACGTTTTTGATTTATCATATGACCAATGTGAGGATTCTTGGATATTATTAGGGATTTTCAGAGTTTATATGGTCAGGTATTGGATTATAAAATATTATTTATAAGTGTCAATAATTTTGGAGAGTGAATTCCATTTTATAGTGTAGGATGAGTGACATTATTTTAAATACAAAAAGATAAAATCTAGTAATATGCCTTCATTACATAATGTTTACCCAATAACATTGAAAAATTAAAATAACAGAAGTAATTGTAGAATTATATAAAACCAATGTGATTTAAAATTTTTCTATTACATTTTTTCTCTTAAGATTAAAATTTTACCAGTAATTAAAATCATTTTCACTTTAATCACTATAATTTTTTTAAATTTATTATACTAATATAGTGGTCAGAAAATAATTTGAACTCACTAGAAATTATAAATTAATCTAATTTAGAATCTAGAAACAATTTTACCAAATTAAAATCTCTTATTTGGAAGAAAATAATTTAATTTTAATCCCGTAAATGGGAAGAGATAATGAGTTTTTAACGACAAAGATTTCAAAAGATTGAAATATTTTTTAGAAACTTTCTATGTGAAATTTATAATAATGACATAAATTTGATTTATTGATTTATAGATGATCTAAATTTAATTTAAGGCCTATTATTTAAAGAATTTAATAGTATAAATAATTTATATGAACATGCATTTTTTGATTAAAAATCAATGTTTTATAATATTCATAAAAAAATTAAACTAATCAGAAAATATAAACACATTTACAAAAGAAAAATTTTATATTAAAATTCAAAAAAAGAAACATTATTTTTTCAGATAATATTTATAAATGTGTCATTATTTAGATGCTAAAATAGTTCAGAAAAAAATGTTGTAAAATGATTTTTTTAAAAATTACAGTTTTAAGCGTAAAACATAATTTATTCTTATGTGATGCCTATCAAATCCATTGGAATAATGTAAAAAAATGAATGTGTAATAATTGAATTTATATATCTATTCACGCACACTATTATAATGGATAAATTATTACTTTTATATTAAATAATAATATTAATAGTATAATATTTTTTAGTATAAATCAGTGTTGCATGAAACACAATATTTCGAGGAAACTAATTATTTCATGTTGTATAATCTATTAATCATATCATTCATTTTAATATTAAATTACTAAATAATATTAACAAATAAGAAGAAAACTTATTCTATCATTACCTAGGTTTTTACACAGTTCATATATATATATATTACCATAGTAGACAATCATATTCTGTGTAGGAAAGATGGGAAATTGTAGAACATTTCTATAGAAACATTACCACTATGTAACTTATAATGAAATGAAATTTCTTGAATATATAATGTAATTCATTCTGTTAAAGAAATCAATATTGACTTATATACCTAGAATGGACATGAGGAAACACTATCTATTTTAAATTCATCCCCTGTTGGGATGATAATAATTCATATGAGATAATTATAATAATTTTTTATTAATTTGTTATTTATATGAAAAAATTTTCTTCTCATTACTCTCATTTATAAAAATTTCATTAAATTTTCACATATACTAGCTACCATGTCAATGATATTATTATAAAAACTGAAATATTTACTATGATCCCAAAACAAATCATATACCCATATAAATTCCTATAAATTACATTTAGCTCAATATCAAAGTCATGGTATTAATTCCCAATTTTTAATTGTTTCTAAAAATAATATTCGATGAGTAATTTTTTTCATTTATACATTGATTTTTATAATTATGTATCTAATCAGATAGAAGGAGTTAACAAATTTATATTACATAGTCTTATAATTTAATTTTCATTTTTTACACTATATTATTTAATAGCTTTCATATATTTAAGTCCTTTAATTTTGAAATCTAATTTAAGAGAAAAAAAATTTTCTTAATTATATGAAAAAATTGTAAAAAAATAATATTTTCATATATATTATTTATTCTTATGATGTATAACTATAAAAAAATCATTCCAATTTAAATTACCCCACTATTCAAGAATAATTTTGGGAAATTTCCCATTAAAACATATTCTAAATATCATTTTACTTTTATATGTTTTTGATTTACCTATTCTACCATAAACAGTTGAATATTTATATTCCTCAACACTTAATTCATTTATTATATGATCTAATGGGAATCATATTTATATGGGTTTTTCAATTTTAAAGTTTATGTTATTTAGTGTTGATAACATGGTTTGGGTATTTCATGTGTTTCCTTCGATGAGAGATACCAATGTTGTTTTATTTTGGTTACTTTTAAGTTTTATTTTTTTGTGATATTCAATAATTACAATTCAATTAATTATTTAAAATTCCATTATAATATTTTTTATTATCATTAGTTTTTAATTAATCCCAAAACACATTAAAATGGTGATATCTTTTAAAATACTTAATTCCTTACATGGAACTCCAAATATTCTATTTAGTTAATGAGTGAAATTTAATATCTACTATAAACATTATTGATATAATTATGAAGTGAAATATTTTTATATTTTCACTTCAAAATGTTTTGGTCCCAACATTTTCATTTCATTAATTTATCCCAAATACATGGAGGGTGATACTTATTCCCATATATAGTATCGTTTGAGACCACCATAATTATTCAACAGAATATTTCATTGAATTAAGATTAAATCAAAGTAAAAATTTGAAACAATATACTTGTAATTAATTTTTAAAATACATTACCATATCCTACATTGAAGGGATAAATATTTGAATAAAAATTATTTTTTGAAGGCTGATAGGTAGTCATAATATTTAGCTCACTGGTAAAAAACTCTAGAAATACTCAATAAAACATTGATATGAACCATTGATAATGATGATATATAAATGATGGTGATGAACTAATGATACTTCCAACTATATTTATTCATCGCATAGAATGATTCACTATAGATATACCCAAACAAAATTATATGATATAAGTATGATTTTCAATATTGTTTATGATATTACATATCAAAATGATCCCCATTTATGCCATATATGAACAATTTATAAGATCCATTATGATATTTTCTCAAATCCACACTATAATAAGAAGAGACACTATAATTCCATTTTTTATGTATCTCATAATATTTAATTGTTAGATCACTATGAATTTTTTTCATCTCCTATTATATCCAAATCCATTTTTAACAACCACCCATATTCATTTTGGTCCCCATAAATCATGGATTTTCTAGTATGCATAATGAAATTTATGCATTTATATTTACCGTTCATATATTTTTTATCAATTTAGTGACACCGTATGTATAATATTTCCAATAGTCAAGAATCCATCATTTTTTATAATACATTTTTAAATATTATTATTATTAAAAAAAATATCTTCTTTTAAAGTACATTATTATCACATATTTTTATCTTATTAATCTCATGTAATGATTGATTGGAAATTATATGTTAATGGTTTTGTTTTATCCCTTAAATTATAATTAAAATATTAATACTCACTATATCATTCCTCAATGTATAATAATAAACAATCATCATGGATAAAAAATATGATACTTCATTCTCAATTATTTTGAATCCTTGTTAAATTTTATAGGGGGATTGTGCAAACAATGATATTAATAGTAATGTTTCTGCAACTATCATTTGTTCATAATAAAAATGTCCATGTTTTGATAAATATATACATTCTAATTTTCTAGACTATGTATATATCACACATATCTCTATAGAGGTAGTGCTACCATAACATAAATGTGAATATCATGCCAATTTTGTCATGATATAGATAATATAATAATGGTGGTTTTGTTTTAAGATGCATGTGTAACATATATAATATTGTACATAAAGATACATACTATTATTTTTCTTAACACATAAATAAAAATATCCTTCTAGTCAATTTTCTAGTGAATTTAATAACAATATTTGTCAAAATATTAAAAATATTATCTATTAGGGAAATTTTTTCAAGAAACCACTAGTATTAGCAAGATAATAAAAATAAACCAAAAAAATTATATTATATTTTTGGAAGCTTAATTTTTTTATCACCTCGACCTTTGAAGGTTTAACATACATGTTAGCCTTTAAAATCAATATTATAATTGAAAGTCACTAGATATAATAATAAAATAAAATTACATGATTTACACTATAAGTATCTTTCTTATGATAATTTCCTTATAGTCCTCAAAAAAATAATACTATATATATTTTTTATACTTTATATAAATATCATAATTAAAAAAACCAAAAAATTACTAAATGAAAATTGAAAATATTATTAATCAGATTTCTAAAAAAGTGTGTATCATTTTTTATCCTAAATCCATAATCACGTATTATTAGTTGACAGAGATTGTAAAAATATTTAAAATTAAATATTCAATATATCAATTATTAATTTATGATACATTGATTAAATATTAATCAATAAACTATTTTAATCCCCTTAAATTTGATCAAACAGATGAATAATTCAATGGAATATATACTTTTTATTGTTTCTTATCTCTATATAGTCAATAAAAATTCTCAATAATATTTAATTTATTTAAATAATTCAATAATTAAATATAGCTAATATAAAGGATGAATATTTAACATTTGAACTATTATTTTTACTTGAACACTTTGTTCTGCAAATCACATTAAATTTATTTCATTAGTATTTTTGGTTATTGAGCTTCATATAAATATGTTCAATAATTTTTTTTACTTCCTGATCTTGGAGGAATTCAATCAATTCATCTAGATAAATATTACTGAACAATGGGTGGACTATATTTTTTAAATTATCATTATCTAATTTTGTCTATGAATTATTTACCACCTCCATATGAATTGAAATATTATATTTCGAAAGGGTTATTTTGGACATATTTCATGTTTTAGAACATATTATTGTTAAAAAGTATACTAATATATTTGAAAATAATTAAATCATATTTTAAACTGGAATGAAATTGAGTTTTATAATTTTATAGATAATTCATTCTAATTATAAAGTCATTGTTTATTATTTCTATTGAAAATATTTTTATAATTGATGAATACCTTTATATTCTTATTTGATTATGCTTTCCATTGTTGCTTCATTTATGGTCGCAAGTAATGTTTAATTTTAAAACATATTTCTTAAGGTATTTTTCTGTTTCTTCAGAATTATTAGTAAAATGAAAATAAATAAAAGAGAGAATAGAAACCAAATCAAATATGGTATTTTCTATTTTTAGGATCCCAATCATTATTCATCCCATCATGTTGTTATAAATATAAATATTTAACATCAAATTCATAAAATATGTATATTTCTCCTTAAGAATTTTTTTATTTTCCTTTTTTACTGGGACACTGGTTATCGCAATGTCCAATCACATAATTATTGATGTAGTGGTCAAAAAAACATATCTTATATTCATTAAAACGTGATACCTTAGGTAACAAACTTGAATCCAGTTACCCATAGCTAGTGTTTGCTTTATTACAATGGCTTAGAATAAAGAATACCACATACTAAAAGATCTATTTTTTTAGATGTCTTATGAGAATAGATACACATGTTATTCTCTTATTACATTTGAAAACAAGAAATATAACAAAAAATACTAAGTGGAATTTATTATTTATTCTCTTATATTATTGAAATCAATTATAGTTCACTTCTATGTATAGTTTTGACAAGAAAAAAATAAAATGGAGAGATTACATGCCCATTAAGGGGAAGAAAAACTCTAAATATATCAGAGTAAATAATAAATGAATAATTTGGTAAATATAAATAATGAAATATTCTATATAACTAATATCATCGAGGAGGAACATATCTGTGTATGAAATAGCAAAATAAATTATCAGAAATAAATTATTAATTGGTTTCATCGTGATAGAATTTATAATTCCAAACATCTTAGTCTTAACATTATGTAATTTTTCAAAGACAACATACATTAATAAGTAAGGCATACACCAAATAACTAGGATTTTTTTTCTCATGAGACCTACAATTGAATCAAGGTTCTCAATAATTATAGTCCCCACCCATAACTAAATATGTCTAAAAACTCCTCATATGAATGAGAAGAATATATTATAAAATTAATATAATTTATTTGTTAGAAATTGTTAATCATCATTATTGGATAATTAGATTGTGGAATTTAAATATATTAATCTATAAATAAATGGAATAACATAATCATAATTCATCTAGATAAATAATGTGAATAGTATCATTATAGGATATCAAAATTGTAGATTAATACAAGTTGGGATACTAAAATATTAGAACTCTATAGTTAATCATACTTATCGTGGAGTAATTTAAAAATGGGTGTCATACTAGGTTGTTTCCTAATATTTGTCTGGGTATGGAAAATACATACTAAAAGAATATGTGTTGACATGTGGTAACAATAATTATCATGACATGTAATCCCTATGGTAAATAAATTATGGTGTGAACATTAAGAAACAAAGATATTATAAGATACCTATTAGGTCAGATGACTTGGTTCACAACATGGGAGGTCAGGTTATCTAAAATTGTATCAAAACTAATACCCATCAATATGTGTAGCGTAATATACTAGTTCTGATATGTGAGGTCCACAAAAAGTTTATTTTTATTTAGAATGGATTGTCAAACCCCTAGAATAATGATAATGTAATAAATTCATTCACTTATATAGAAAAATTTTTTCATTGTAAACATAATCCTTTTTTATTATAACTTTATATATATCCATGCTTTTCATGGAGTAGTGATAGGATGGCTGACCTCCTTGTAAATTTTCTATGGATTGTGTGTGTGGTGAAAATGTACACTAAAATGACATTTGTTGGCCTATGGAGTCAGTCATTAGTCTCATATGTAAACATCATGTGTAATAATTTGTGATGTTTTAGTAATAAAACAAAATTATTAAAATATTCTAGTTTGGTTATATGGCTTGTTTCATGGACCATGGAAGTTGGGTAGTGGTAGTTAAGATAGATAAAAATCCATTAAAATGAAAATAATAAGTTTCATTATATATAAGAAAAAATATTCTATTATAATTTCATCTTTTTAAAAATGAAAACATAATTCAATCATGGTATTATAATTTTATTTTAAAAATAATAGTATCTTTGAAATAGAGAATGATAATGAAGAATTTCATTGATAGAGGAATATGGTAGTAATGATATGACCGTAATAAAATATTTTTGAATTTATGTAATAAAATAAATAATTTTATTCTAATTTTTTATTAAATTATTCCAATTAATCATTTTAGTTGAAATCCATTGAAAAAAAGTAACATTATGAAATTATTTAAATATTAAATGAAAATTGTTGTATTAAAATAATGAATATGGGTAAGGATTAAAATGATCCCTACTAAAAAATAATAAATGAGTGTATCTTTGAATATAAATTTTTATTTGTTTGATATGTGAACAGAAGAGAGGAAAAATTTTAATAGGATCTTAAAACACGATAAATAAATATTCAAAAAGAAAATATATTGGGTTTAAGAGATATAGAATATATAATTCCAACAAAAAACTATAAACCCAAAATGTCCTGAATAAAAATGATATTGTAATATGAATCCATACCTCAATCTACCGCATAGCCAGATAGGATATAACAACCCTATATAAAAAATATTGTTCATTATACCTAAATACAAGAAGAATATTTAAATTCCACTTACTATATACCATTCAATTATAATTTTTGATTGACCATTTCGTAAAATAATTTTCTGAACTAATATTTTTTTAATCAAATAATTTTTTAAGTATGTTCTGATTTAGCAGTTTCGGTCCATAGAACATAGTTCTAGTATCATAATATAAATAATTTTCATCGTGTTTTATAGTATGTTTTTTATATTTGATTTGAGTCATGTGGTAATTTTAGGGAACTTTTGTTGAAATTGTTTTAGAAACACTAAAGATTATCATTTTTTGAAATTTCAATTCAAAAAATAATTGATTTTATTATTGAATGAAAATATGTACATAAACCAGCCCTAATCATCAAAATAATTCAAATTCAATAATTTTTCATAATATTACAAGTATCAGACATTCCTAAATAATTCATTACATGAAAATTATAATATCAATCATATAGGTGGTAAAACAGACCCAATCATGAGCACGATATAATGACTGAATAGGTAAGATCATGCTAATGCATAAGAATAATATCAACTTTATATATAATTATTAGATTCATGAACTATTTTTTAAATGATAATTAAAATTCAATAATAGTTAAATTTATAATATATAGTAGAAAAAATAAGAAGATTATATCACATACTTTGAGATCATGAAAATCCTCTTAAAGAATCTCTATAAAATCATATTTTTAAGAAAACTTATTAGGAAACAAATATCACAAAATAGGGTAATATTTGTTTGGTAATTAAATGTAGATGTTTAATGATAGTAAATATAATTTTTTTGTGTATATTCGAATGGGTGTAGGATGTATTTGTTTATAAGTGTGTGATATGATGCATTTGTAAATAATCTCAATAAAGAAATTCATTTTCCATGAAGTGACACATAATAAGCCAAATCTAAAAAATAGGATAAGGGGGGTTGTTAGTACACACAAAAATCCATTATGTACATGTTATTGTGATATTTTATGACATATCAATTAATTTAACCCCTTATTTAACCCATTTTATCCTTTAGAATGATGTATTTTTTTAAAATGGTAAAAAAATTTATAAAAAAATAAAATTGACATGATAAGTTTTATTAAAAACTAATATTGATAATATTTAAATAATTTTTAGATATTAAATTAGTATATGTGGGAATAATTGTTTTTAAATTATTTATGTTTATTGTAGAAAAATAGTATTTACTCAATGGAATTTTTATGTATAAAAATGAATTTACACGAAAATCATTTAAAGAACTGATTCCCTTTAAATTTATTTCTTAATGAATAAAAATGATAATTATGTTACATTGGATGTAATATAAGGATAAATGGTACCTTTTTAATACTTAATTAATGGAAAATATCCCTCCATTTGTGTTAAAAAAAATAACACAGGTTCATAAATTTCAAACTTGGGTTTCTAAATTCAACATAATATTATATGTTTATTGAATAACATTTTTAAATACATTTTTTAATATAAATTTTCATAATATTTTAATTTAATATTATATCAAAATGACGTCATTAAATTCATTGTATTTTTGAAAACATTATTTTTAATATTCATATATAAATAAAACATTTCAAAATTCCTAAAAATTCACCCAATTTTTCGACATGATGAATTAAAAGACGATATTCATATTGTAAAATTATATATTTAAGAATTTAAGAATTTTTATTTTTAAAATATTATTAAGAAAAGTAATATTTATTTTAAGATGATAAATATATAATTTAAGATGCATTATGTTATAGTTTATATGTATAGGGTTTACATTCTATAGTAGAATGTTGAGCATTACATTATCCCACCATTAAATTATTTTTCCCTATAAATTTATACAATACATCAATTTATAAATAAATATGGGTTATTATTTATCATTTCTCCTTCTGGTTCCCACATGTATTCCATTATTATATGATTCCTCAAAATTTCTTTCAACAGCTAAATTATTCAATTCCCAATACTATCTCTCTTATGTTATGAATTTATAGAGGCTATTCATTATAATAAAATTGTGTTTCTAAGTAAAATTTATCATTGGTGAGTAAATGAATTTGATATAGAATGTACATTTTCAATAAAAAATTTTAATCCATCATGGAATTTAGAGAGGTTGTGAATCATTGAAAAAAGATATGAGACAATCCAAATTCGATAAAAAATTTCAAAGGGAATAATATACCATTGACGTACTTTCCCCCTTTTAAGATTCCATATGACTCCCTATAATAGAGATTCACTAAGGAATAAATTATCCACCACTATAAATTTCATGTATTTTCTCTAGTTATCGATATAGATATTTTTTACTCTTTGAAATTTCTTGATATGATTTTTATTTTCTCACACCATTAAAGTTGTTTTCTGATAAAAAGATAGTCCTAAAAAATTTATCAATCTAAATTTATATACATATATAAGAGTATGAACTATCTTCCCAAAGAATGCATCATATAATTCGATTATAATACTTGATTTAATGTTATTATTATATGAAAATTATACTAATGGTATATACCAGTATCATGTTGATGAAATTATAATTGGAATGATCTCAAAATGATTGAATATTCATTTTAGACATCACATTAGTTTTTAGATAATTGATTGTACTCAAATGTATCTCAATGTTGAGGTCTATCTAGAAGCACATAAAAATATTATATGTTCCCTGAGTGTTATTATCTTATACAATTTAAGGTGTTGAACTATTAAGACTCATAAAATCCTTAATATTGAGATTTAAAAAACACTAAATGATTAGATACTACCTTAGTTCTAATAAATTTTTTTACTTGTCATGGTGATCCAAAATGAGCCATATAACATCATTCATCATTTGTGTTTTCAGAAGTAAAATAAAAATTCCATTTTCACCTTCTTCCCACATCCATATTGGTATAGGTCTAGGTTTCATAACACCTTTAATATGTTTTCATGAATCCTATACCAACTTGAATACCATGCATCAAGAAACGTATTCCAAAATTTCTCACATCCTATCATCATACTAAAAATGTTCTTCTTAATATAGGTAAAAATATGTATTATTGGAATGTATAGATAAATTTTATCAACTTTATTCATCAAATAATTTTCATTTTAGAAAAATTATATATGAAAATGTAGTCTCCCTCCAAAAAATAGATCACATTATTCATATACTGTGTTCAAATATATTTCATCATTCATGGATTTAATTTCAATATCTAAATCCATTTCCTAAAATTAATAAATATTTATCTACATTAGTAAGTATTTTTTGACAAATTATTTGAAAATAAATGAAGATTTACCTGACCATAAAATTATATTATCCAAATGTACTCTATACACGAACACTGGATCATTGTATAAAAATATCATTTTTAAAACTACATATTACATCCTAATCAATACAAAACCCACCTTGTTTTCATACCTAAAGTGGTAGTGTATAGACAATTCAATGACATTGATTTTTCCGAACCATATAGTTGAGATAATGGTGAACACTTTTGGGGAAGATACGTACATAAATATTTAAAATGTTTTATATATTCCTCATATTACAATATAGTGGTGATAGATACAATTATTCAACGAAAATATTAAAGCTTCTAAATGAAAATCAAGAGTTGGATAGTTCTCTTCATAGTCCTTACATTTATTTGATGCATATGTAAATTCTCTATCATATTTCATAATGAAACAACATAATACATTATTTTATGCATCTCTATATATTACAAATAAATCCTTTCCCCATGTTAAATTCAATACTACTACATTAAAAACCCAACATTAGCTATCGAAAAAGTTATTTAAATCATTTTGACCAAATAAATTTGGCCCCTTTACGTGTTAGCATAGATAACTGGTTGGAAAATGGAAATATTATTAAACATGTCATCAATAGAAACATGATAATCCAAGGAAACCCTATATCTCATATATATTCATTGGTGTGGGTCATTAAATTTAATCCTTTTTCCCAGAAGGATCAATAGTTATTCAAGCATTTTATATATGATTTTAATGATAAGAAACATTATAAAGGAAAAATTCACACTAACATAAATAACCATAATATTATTTTTCTATGAGTGTCTCACACATATTTAAAGGATTATTCTAAAAACCTTTTTATATTTTTTAGTATATGAAGATATAATAAATTAATTTAAATAATAAGTTATCAATATAAACCTTGAATAATATTTTCATTAGATCTTAAAACAAATATGGGTCATTAGTCAATACCTATAGAATTACTATAGATTTATAATGAGAATATCTCATATGAAATTACACCTTTTTTATATCATACTTTTTCACCATTAGTTGAAGACAACTAGAGAGAATATCCATCATTGAAAAGATATTATCCTCCAAAAATTTAATCAGATTAAATCATTAATGATAATTAAAATATACTTATTCTATATATTAGTGGAATTTATTTACATTTAATAAATTCACAATCATATAGTATCGTCCTTCTTTTTAAATAAATTGTATAAGGTCTACCCAATGTGAAACACTATGGTGTATAAATACCTTACCACAGAACTCTTATAGTTGATTCATTAGTTAAAAATATCCATTAGATCCATTATATAAATACTTTTAGATATGGTTTTTTCATTATGGTTGATTTCAATGGAATACTCATATTCATGATTAATTTTCTATTAAGATAATTATTTAAGAAATATATCAATGGATTATTGTACAATAGGTATATACTCTATTTTTATAATTTCCTTCTCATACATGGATTGAATATTCTCCTCCCATTATTCCACAATTTCATCAAGTTATGATATTGGAAGTGAATCAATAAAACTTTCAAATAATATATAATTCCCTATAAAAATAAGGGATTCTATGTGTCCTTCCTAAATAATAATACAACTCTCTCGATAATAAATTTTTTCATTACTCATTGAGATCCAATATACACAATAAATTACATTTAGGTTGGGTGGTAACTGAGTGGTTACCATATCCTATAAACATACATGATAACCGTTATAAAATTTTAGATGTGGGATATTTTCAAGTTACTATAGTAGTAGTATAGTAGTACTGTAGTATGAAATATATAATTCATAACTATTCATTCTATTGAGTCCTTTGAGCCCCCTATTTTGGCTTATAGACTATGTGGATTTTTAGACACTATTCTAATTCATCCACAATTCCTTTGGTCCACTTAGGAATCATATCAATGTGATTTTAGGCTAAAGAACCACATATCAGTCTAGGAAGACCACGTAGAAGAGAGAACCAAAAGGAGACTCTGAGAAGGAATATTTTACTATAATATTACTTAACGGATTGGAATAATGAAGTGTATGACAATATTCATCGATACCAGGCACTGTTAAGCACAAAAAATGGAAATAATAGATGATAAACCATGTGAGATGGGGAGCTCGGTGGCTTCAATGATGTAGATAATATAGAGGGGAAGTTACATAGTGTAAGAACTCGGTTCATATTTTAGAGGTAAGGTCTTCTTCTTTTCCTTTTCCCTTAAGTGATTTTGGGAAAATATGGAAAAATGGGGGAAAATCCTAAATTTTGAAACTACACGCCATGTACTTTTCCCACACACAGTGTACTTTTGGCCGTGTTGGGATAAGTACACAGGGCGTGTAGCCTCACCGGTCACAAAGGGTGTAGGAACCGACGACACGCCATGTAGTGGTCCTTTACACGCCGTGTAGTCAGTCGGCTGGTTAAAAAGTAAGGCAGTGGAGTCGCCGCCAGCTGGGCAGTAGTACAGGTTGTGTACTCGGGAGTACATGCCGTGTACTCTTGTCAGCAGGTGAACAGTGCAAGTGCCGCCAAATGAACAGTTAAATGAAATAAGTACACATCGTGTACTCAGAAGCACACGCCGTGTACTCAGAATACATGCCATGTACTTTGTTTTTTCGGCTTAAAACAGGAAGTAGCCTCCTCATTTGGTAGAGGAGGCGTTTGAGCCATTTTGGAGCCAAAGGAGGAGGCCGTACCTTTGAAGATCCGCCAGATTTTCATCTGGAATCTGATTTGTCTTCGGACGATCTCGTTGGAACCGCGCGGGTAAGACCTTCCTCCTCCTGGTACCGTTCTTGCCAATTCTTCTCCCAATGTAAGTTAGTTACGTTTGAATGAGTTTGGTTCTTCGTCAGATCTACGCCATTCTTGGGCGTTTATGGAGCCGGCGTTCAGTTATAGTTTTCGTTGTCACATAAGGTAGGTGGCTTGGTGTTATTTTCCAACTGTCGTGCGTTTTTGTGCGTTTTCGTGCTAGGAACCCATGTTGGGGTGTCGTGTGGCTGAGGCCGTTTCTATATTTAGTGCCTAGAATTGCATAGGTGATTAAATGGTGATAATAAAATTATGTTGGGATCGTTTCTTGGATCCAGGTTCACCTAAGGGGTGTGTTCCTCTGTTTAGCCGTTTGGCCAGGATACCTGAGGGTATTCATTAAATGTAGTAACTGTAGAATTTCCTTTAGAGGAATTGCTTGTTTACTACATTTTGATATGTTGGGCATGGCCCGGTTACCTGTTAGCCTGAGGGCGTTGTTGTGATTAACCTTAGGGCACTGCACTATTTAGCCCAAGGGCTATAGTAATTCACCTATGGGCAACCTTTTGTGCCTGAGGGCTTGACTTCTGTTCATGAGGGTGACACTTCCTACGCCTGAGGGCAATTTCTGTTACGCCTGAGGGCTATACCTGCGGGTTGGATTCTACTTACCTGAAGTTAAGGTTTTGTTTGTCTGAGGACGTGGAATATTTACTTAGAAATGCACTATGGTGGTTTCTTAATGTTTAAATGGATTAAATGGATAAAAAAATGGCAATATAACTGGTAATTAGTCACTTTTGAGTACTGCTTACTTTATTGAATTTTGCTACTACACATAGTTGTTGCATACTTACACGCAGCTGGGCATGGGCCTTTGGTGGGTGCCTACTAAGATATATTTCTCACACCTTGTTTGGGTCACGCTTTTCGGCCCAAACAGATTTCGTTGCTGTAGGTGTGGATAGGGGCAAGAGTCCCTATACAGGTAATTGACTGTTGCTGTGGAGTAGGAGGGCATGGGACCGAGCCTAGGCTCGCGATGCTGCTGCTAGCTGTTTTTCTTGTTTGATGTACTTTGTTTTCTTCTGTACTGTATTGATGTATAACATGTTCTGGCTGTTTTCATAGAACATGAAACACGTAGCATCATCACTTATATACTTTTGGTTATATCCACTGATGTAGTTATTTCAGTTGTGTATGTTTACTGCTTCCGCTATTGTTGTATGTTGATTGTGGTATTCCGCTGCGCTACACATTTATAAATGAAGACATAGTTTCCGCTCTATCAGACCTGGGCCCTCGCTGCTAGTTGGAAGCCTCTGGCGTTTGGGAAAATGCGCTTGAGGTCATGTGGCGAACCATGCTCGGGCCACCCGTTGCGTGGCACCCGGGTCCGGGACGTTACAAAGTGGTATCAGAGGGGGTTTCTTTTCTTTGACCTACTATTTGGAGCCGCAGTCAGGGATAGGACCGAAGGGTAGTTGGTAATAAGTTGTGCCTGGGCGTAGCTAACCCATGTACTGGAAAAAGCTAGTCTACCTCATATTTTGCATTATATGATTTTCAATTTTACAATTGATATGTTTTCACCGTTGGGTGACGCACTCGACTGTGCTGTTTATATTTTATCTATGGGTTCTATTTAGTTGTAACCCGATGAGATGAGGGTATGTCGTCTCATGCATCATATAGGCACATGCTAGATATCACATGCCATGCATAGTTTCCATTCCATGTAGGTGCATTAGAATTTTCATGTTGTTGTGATAGTTTTTGTGTTAGTAGAGCATACTGTTGTGATAACTGCTTGATAAATACATTCCATGTGATATGGTATTATTGTTTGAGCTTGTTTATAGAATGGATGCCAAACTTCGGTCTTTGGGGATTATGGACCCCCATTGACCGGAATTTGGTGGATCATTAACTAGTTATTAGTTATAACACAAATAAGATGTCAAACAATGATTCGTGGGGTGTATAGGCCCCCACGACTCAGAATTTGACACTTAGGTGTTTTTTCCATATTTTCTGGGTTCCGGAGAAGTTTCTGAGGCATACTGTCTGGAAAACCAGTATACACGCCATGTACTATTTTTATACACGCCGTGTATGTTCTTCTGTTCGGGAAGAAATATGAACTTTTGAGTACACGCCGTGTACCCTGAGTACAGGCCGTGTTGTCTCTTCCCTTGTCACAAACCGTGTGGGCAGCGACATGGGGTAGGGAAAGGGTTTGGGTAAGACACGCCGTGTAGTTTTGTACACATCGTGTAGTGTTGACCTGGATTCCGGCCGTGTAACTAACAACACAGGTCGTTGAACTCCTAGACAGAACACACCGTTTCAATTATAGACATGTCGTGTAGTGAGACCAGGGGACTCGGTCGTGTAACTAACAACATGGGCCGGTGTCACCTCTTTCAGAACACGTCGTGTACCTTTGGGACACGCCGTGTAGTCTTGTTTGAGGACACACCGTGTGGAGTTAGCCGTGTGGCTGGGAAACGGGGTGGTGTACAAGCCGTGTACGGGTGTAACACACCGTGTGTGGTAAAGCCGAGTAGTCGGCCATGTCACAGACGACACAAGCAGTTGGAAAATAATACCATACACGACGTGTAGATATTATACACGCCGTTTAGTTTTTGTTGAACGGAAGTCGTGTGGCTTAGCCGTGTAGAAGGACCCGGGCAAGGGAAAGGAATTCAAGTACACGCCGTGTAGTCCGTGTACATGTCGTGTAGTCTTGTTTTTCAAATTTTGAAATGCCTTCTTCCTCTTGTTCCTTTGTGGTTCCTTCATTTCAGTCTTGATAATCTTAAATCTGAGACGTGATTTTGACCTTGTAGTGTCATGCCGCCTAGATGACCGTGATTTGTTCGCCAGGAGAGCGGCGACGATTATACTCCGGAGATGGTGGGCCATAGGCTACCAGTTGATCCACCAGCAGAGCCAGATTCGGCACCAGCTGTTATACTTGACATAGGCGCGGAGATGCAGTTCCGTGAAGGCTTATTGCGGTTCATGCAGACCTTTCAGGGAGCACTGCAGGCTGCCACATCTATGGACGAGCTGACACGTATCTTCTAGAAGCAGCATCCGCCTACTTTTTCATGGGATGGCGGACCACATGCTGCAGAGTCCTGGTTAGGATCGATGCAGACTATTTTCGAGCATCTGGAGACGCCTCCAGGGCGGAGTCTCAAGCTCGCGACTTACATGCTGCGTGATTCTGCCAAGAGGTGGTGGGATGTTACCACCCAGTCAGAGAATCACAGGGACATGGCGTGGGAAGATTTTCAGGCAGTCTTCTATGACTTCTTCTTTCCCGAGACACTTAGAGTAGATAGAGCTCGAGAGTTCATGAATTTGCAGCAGGGCGCTATGTCGGTGATGGACTACTCTGCTCGTTTTACAGAGCTTCAGTGCTTTGCACCTGTGCTAGTGGGTGATGAGACACTAAGAGCCAGACATTTTGAGGACGGTGTTTAGTATGACATTCGAGTGATGGTGAATGTTTTCAGGTTACCTATTGTACACGCGATTGTGAACCAGACGTTGATTACAGATAGGAACCTACGAGAATTTAGTGGTGTGGGCCAGGGCTGTTCAGCACCAGTTATTGGTACTATTTCTGCTGGAAAGAGGAAGAGACAGATGGACTTCTCTAAGGGCGGAAGTACCAGCCAAGAAGATTCTTCAGGTGGACCGGTCAGGTGCTACCAGTGTGGCAGAGAGGGTCACAAGAGGCCGCAGTGTCCACGGGACCCAGTGGAGTGCCGAGCTTGCGGCAAGATGGGTCATCTGCAGCGATTTTGCAGTGTGTTTCTACCGGTGGCTAGTGAGAGGGGTTGTGTGCAGACTCTGCATGCGGGAGCAGGACCAGTGGCTTCTTACCAGTCAGGGAACTGGAATACGAAAGGGCGTGCTGGCAGAGATGGTGGTCGTGGCAGTGGTAGCCAGACCCCAGGATCGCAGAGGCAGCAGGGCGGGACAGCTTAGGGTACCCAGGCTGTGTCGCAGGGCCGCGGCACTCGGCAGGCATATGCAGTGCAACAGACCCAGTAGGAGCAGGATCCCGGACCTTCGAGAGTCAAAGGTACTATTCTAGTAGCTTCTATCTTGTCTTCAGTACTTTTTGATACGGGTGCTACACATAGTTTTATATCTGTACCCGTTGTGGATAGACTTGGGCTCGGTGTTTCTACTTCTTCTGATATCTTGACGTTAGACACTCCATTGGGGACTGGGACAATTGGTGTGCGTCAGTGCAAGGAGTTCCCCCTTGAGGTTGGAGGGTGTCACTTCCTTTGGGACCTCTATTTCCTGGAGATGACGAGCTGGGACGTCATTCTCGGGATGGACTGGTTGGTTCCCTTCCACGATTTTGTAGACTTCTATCATCATAGGGTGCGTTTCACATCACCTAAGGGCGGGGAGTTTCTATACAAAGGCGAGTGGGATGTTCAGGAGAGTTGAGCTGGACTAGAGCATCTTGGGTGAGGTGGAGTCACAACCCAGATTTCGAGCTTATATCTGGATGACCAGGGGACTTGTCAGACGGTTTTCCCTCCAGTTGTCAATAATTTCAGGGATGTCTTCCCGGAAGACTTTTCAGGTCTACCTCTGGTGCGTGAGGTGGATTTCTCTATCGAGCTTGTGTAATGAGAAACAAAAGTGTCCATTCCTCCTTATAGGATGGTCACGCCTGAGTTACCGGAGCTCAAGAGGCAGTTAGTGGAGCTACAAGCAAAGGGTTTTATCTGACCCAGTACTTCTCCTTGGGGTTCTCCTGTCCTTTTTGCGAAGAAGGCGGATGGTACCCTTAGTCTTTCAATGGATTATCAGAAGCTGAACCATTTGATGGTTAAGAACCAATATCCCTTGCCGAGGATATATGATCTGTTTGATCAGCTTCGTGGAGCACGAGTGTTCTCGAAGATTGACTTGAGATCCAGATATCATCAGCTGCGCGTTAGACCATCTGATATACCACTCATAGCTATTAGAAGTAGGTATGGTCTATATGAGTATACGGTTTTGTCGTTCGGGCTCACGAACGCGCCAGCAGTTTTCCTGGCTCTGATGAATCATGTGTTCGATCTGTATCTTGATTAATTTGTGGTAGTATTCGTGGATGACATCTTGGTGTACTCTCACACTCGACACGACCATGCCACCCATCTTGATATCATATTGAGTACACTGAGATAGAATCGCCTATATTCTAATCTCTTGAAGTGCCACTTTTGGATGGACCGGATTCACTTCCTGGGTCATATCATCTCAGAGGCAGGAGTTTCAGTAGACCCAGAGAAGGTGAGAGTAGTAGTTTCCTGGGATCAGCCTAAGAACGTGTATGAGATACGAAGTTTCTTAGGGATGGCTGGTTACTAAAGATGTTTCATACATGACTTCTCCTTCTTAGCAGCACCGTTGACAGGTCTGACAAAGAAGGGTGTGAAGTTTGTTTGGTCAGAAGCTTATGAGACAGCTTTTCAGGACCTGAAGGGAAGGATGACATCAGCACCGATCCTGATACTCCCAAAGCAGTGGAGGAGCTATACAGTTTACTGTGATGCATCAGGGATTGGGCTGGGAGCTGTTTTGATGCAGGGCGACCGAGTTGTGGCGTACGGGTCTCGACAGTTGAGTCCACATGAGAGGAATTACCCGACGTACGATCTCGAGTTGGCTGCAGTTTTGCATGCGTTGGGCTGTTGGAGACATTACCTGTTGGGAGAGAATTTTGTGGTTTTCACCGACCATAAAAGCCTCAAGTATATCTTTACTCAGCGTTACCTAAATCTGAGGCAGAGAAGGTGGGTCGAGTACCTACAGTCCTTCGATTTTGAGATTGCCTATACAACTGTTAAATGTAATGCAGTAGCTGATGCACTGAGCAGGAAGACTCAGATACAGGCAATGCAGGAGGCCAACGGTGAATGGCAGCTTATGGCTTTTCTCTCTGAGATGCATCTAGAGGTGCATGATAGTCAGGGGTAGACTTATCATTCCTTATTAGTTGTGACTTCTACCCTCCTGGACAGAGTGAGGATGATGCAGCTATCGGTTTCAGAAGGCTTAGTTCTACGGGAGTCGGTGGAAAGTGAGGTGCCCTCCTTCCACTTGTATGATAGGAGATGATGAGGTTTTGCGTTTCCATGGACGTGTATGGGTTCTAGGGGATATACTCGAGGAGGTGATGAGGGAGTTTCATGCTTCAGCTTGGGCAGTTGATCCCGGGGTTACCAAGACGTACCGAGACTTGAGAAGTCAGTACTGGTGGCCGGGTATGAAGAGAGAGATAGCTGGTTTTATTACGAGGTGTTCCACCTGTAAGCAGGTGAAGGCAGAGCATCAGAGACTAGCTGGGCTGTTACAGCAGTTTCCCATTCCGGAGTGGAAATGGGATGATGTCGCGATGGATTTCGTGACGGGATTGCCAAGGTCACCTCGAGGCCATGACGCCATATGGGTTGTTGTCGACAGACTTAAAAAGGTATCTCACTTATTGACAATCAAGGAGACCATTGGTCTGGATGAGCTCGGAAGGTTGTATATCCAAGAGATCGTACATCTTCATGGGGTCCCTCGTTCTATCATTTCAGATAGGGACGCACGCTTTACGTCTCGTTTCTGGAAGAATTTTTCGAGGGCGCTGGGGACACAGGTGCTTCTGAGCACAGCATACCACCCTCAGATAGATGGCCAGTCAGAGCGGACGATACAGGTGCTAGAGGACATGCTGTGCGCATGCGTCCTAGAATTTGGGGGCTCTTGGGAGAAGCATATACCCTTAGTCGAGTTCGCCTATAACAATAGTTTTCAGGAAACTATTGAGATGGCACCATATAAGGATTTATATGGTAGGCCATTCCGATCACCTTTGTGTTGGTTAGAGGTAGGTGAGGTGGCTTTACTGGGACCACAGCTCGTGCAGGAGACATCTGAGCAGGTCTAGTTAATTCAGAAGCATATGGCTACCGCGCAGTCTCGTTAGAAGTCTTATGCTTATCGCCGCAGATGACCTTTGGAGTTCGTGGTTGGGGATCAGGTATTCTTGCGTGTTTCGCCAAGGCTGGGACACAAACGGATCATGAGACAGGGTAAGCTTTCGCTGAGGTATGTGGGGCCATTTGAGATTCTGGAGAGAGTTGGGATGGTTGCCTATCGGTTGCAGTTACTGTAGCGGTACCGAGAAATGCACGACGTCTTCCATGTGTCTCGGTTGTGTCACTACCATTCAGACCAGTCTCACACCTTTTAGCCTGAGGAGGTTGAGCTTCAGCATGATGCATCCTTTGAGGAGCATCTGATCAGTATCGTTGACATGAGCACAAAGGTTCTCCGAGGCCGGGCAGTTCCTCTCGTATGGGTGCTATGGCAGCATGGCCGAGTGCAGGACGAGAACTGGGAGTGGGAGGCTGATTTACGTGCTCAGTGGCCAGAGCTGTTCTGAGCTTTATCTTTTCCACCATGGAAAGGGAAATTCGGGGACAAATTACTATAAGGGGGAAGTTTGTAAGAACCAGATTCTTGTTTTAGAGGTAAGGGCTTCTTCATTTCCTTTTCCCTTAAGTGATTTTTGTAAAATATGGAAAATGGGGGAAAAATCCTAAATTCTGAAACTACACGCCGTGTACTTTTCCCACACGCAGTGTAGGGATAAGTACACAGGGAGTGTAGCATCGCCAGTCACAAAGGGTGTAGGAACCGACTACACGCCGTGTAGTGGTCCTTTACACGCCATGTAGTCAGTCGGCAGGTTAAAAAGTAAGGTGGTGGAGTCGCCGCCAGCTGGGCGGTAGTACACGCCGTGTAATTGGGAGTACATGTCGTGTACTCTTGTCGGCAGGTGAACAGTGCCGGTGCCGCCAAATGAACAGTTAAATGAAAGAAGTAAACGCCGTGTACTCAGAAGTACACGTCGTGTACTTTGTTGTTTCGGCTTAAAACAGGAATTAGCCTCCTCATTTGGCAGAGGAGGCGTTTGAGCCATTTTGGAGCCAAAGGAGGAGGCCAGACCTTTGAAGATCCACCAGGCGTTCGTCTGGAATCCGATTCGGCTTCGGACGATCTAATTGGAACCGCGCGTGTAAGCCCTTCCTCCTCCTGGTACCGTTCTTGCCATTTCTTCTCCCAACGTAAGTTATTTACGTTTGAATGAGTTTTTTTCTTCGTCAGATCTACACCGTTATTGGGCGTTTCTGGAGCCGGCGTTCGGGTATAGTGTTTATTGGCACATAATGTAGGTGGCTTGGTGTTATTTTCCAACTGTCGTGCGTTTTTGTGTGTTTTCATGCCACGAACCCATGTTGGGGTGTCATGTGGCTAAGGCCGTTGCTATATTTAATGCCTAGAATTTCATAGGTGATTAAATGGTGATAATAAAATGATGTTGGGATTGTTGCTTGGATCCAGGACCACCCGAGGGGTGTGTTCCTCTATTAAGCCATTTGGCCAGGATACCCGAGGGTATGCCTTAAATGTAGTAACTGTAGAATTGCCTTGAGAGGAATTTCTTGTTTACTGCATTTTGATATGTTGTGAATGGCCCGGTTACCTGTTAGCCTGAGGGCGTTGTTGTGATTAGCTTGAGGGCACTGCACTATTTTGCCCGAGGGCTGTAGTATTTCACTTGAGGGCAACCTTTCGTGCCTGAGGGCTTGACTTCTGTGCCTGAGGGCGACACTTCCTATGCTTGAGGGAAATTTCTGTTACGCCTGAGGGCTATACCTGCGGGTTTGATTCTTCTTACCTGAGGGTAAGGTTTTTTTTGTCTGAGGACGTCGACTGTTTTCTTAGAAATGCACTGTGGTGGTTTATAATGTTTAAATGGAATAAATGGATAATAAAATGGCAATATTACTGGTAATTAGTCACTTTTGAGTACTGCTTACTTTATTGCATTTTACTACTACAAACTCTTGTTGCATGCTTACACGCAGTTGGGCACAGGCTTTTGGTGGGTGCCTACTGAGATATATTTCTCACACCATGTTTGGGTCAGGCTTTTCGGCCCAAACAGATTTTGTTGCTGCAGGTGTGGATAGGGGAAAGAGTCCCTATACAGGTACTTGACTGTTTCTGTGGAGTAGGAGGGCATGGGACCGAGCCTAGGCTCGTGATGCCGCTGCTATCTGTTTTGCTTGTTTTCTATATTTTGTTTTCTGCTTTACTGTATTGATGTATAACATGTTCTGGCTGTTTTCATAGAACTTGAAACATGTAGCATCATCACTTATATACTGTTGGTTATATCCACTACTGTAGTTATTTCAGTTGTGTATGTTTACTGCTTCCGCTGTTGTTTTATGTTGATTGTGGTATTCCTTTGTGCTACACTTTGATAAATGAGGGCATAGTTTCCCCACTATTAGACCTGGACCCTCGCTGCTAGTCGGCAGCCTCTGGCATTTGGGGAAATGCTCTTGAGGTCATGTGGAGAACCGGCCTCGGGGCACCCATTGCGTGGCACCCGGGTCTGTGATGTTACACATAGTAGTAAATCCTTGGGTACTTCATGTCATATACTAGGCCCTATGGATTTAGGCTTTTTGTTCATGTAATTGTTCCCTGAAAACAATTTAAAAATTGGGGATTATCAAAAATAGTAAATAATAATTTTTTAGGCATTTATAATGGGTTGAATAGAAAGACTAAGGCCAAACCCACTCATATGTATAAAATTAATGGTTGTAATAATGTAATATATATGCATATTAAAATAGATTTCAAAGTATATCTCTATTAAATTATGATTTTATTTGTTTTCAAGGGTGAATACTACATTTAAAAGTATTATGTGATGATTTAAGGTTTTTATAAAACATACATGATATAAAAGATAAAATATATCTGGAATTAAATAAAGTAGAACTAACATTGTGTTTATAATCAAACTACCAACTATCACATCATTAAAAACATTCTCCCAAACTATAAAAATTTGAATAGAATGTTACTTCAATTTTTATAGTTTTGAGATAAATTACCATGTTTCTTGGGGAATGATATTGAATAGTGTCCCATAACTCTACAATAATTTCATTTATCCTTGGTGGATAGTCCCTCTCATTTTCATTCATGGGCATGAAGAAAATTTTCACCACACATAAATAAAATTCATGTTCCCTTAAAGATTATAACAGACTGTTTCAATCCATTGATGTTACATGTTTAAAGTTAAACCCATACATTCATAATCTTCACTATATTTAACTTTATATAGTGGTCTACCACCATTCTCATTTATTAAATTCCATCACAAAATAATAAAATAGAGAATTATTTCTCATTCTTGATGAAATATGATTGTATATAGTAATATAGTAAAAAAGACTACGATTTTAATTCCAATAAATTATTATAATTAAATTCATCTAAGGGGTCATTAATCTTATTTCTTGTTTTATGAACATAATCAATGATATATATTTCTATTCTTGTAATATTAACTTCATACATGGTAAAAATGTTGCTCTTTCTATTGAATTATGATAGGGAATTTCCCATCTAAATTAACTAATTATTTTTGAGGAATTTACTCTTCAAATAATTTTATCTTTAAATTCTTATGTTATATAAAATATTTATATTCTTCTTCCTTGGTTTTTTGAATCGATTAACACCGTTTCTCAATATATACATATAGAAAATAAATATCCTTAATAACATTATTTCTTTCGCAACTTCCCAAAGTGTGAAATAAATTCCATAGGGACATGATCTATTACTCAAATAATAATTGACTAGTAGTTATATTGAATGGAATATACTACAATAACATGATGTGGACCAACATTATTTCCTTATATTACATATCAGCAGGTTTCATGATACATGCATGACTATTGGTCATAACCTAACGCAACCTGTAATATTCTGGCATGTGTGAATGTAGGTTAGCATAAAATATTTTTGTTTTAATCTCTTATTTTTTGTATATGAAATGTTTATTGAGTGTATGAAATGTTCCATGGGTGTTATAGGGGATTGGAACATGATAATAAGGAAAACATTTCCATCCTATTCAAGGTGCGCAGTTTCACATGGTTAAGTAAACCGTGCATCCTTCTTAAGGGAACTCTGAAACCACAGATTGTTGAATTATGAACAGTTTGCACATGGTTATTAAAACCTTGAAGAGCTCCCTAGGTAACTTATTATCCTATCCCTCATTGGATAGTTTCTTGTTTTGGTTTTTTAATTGTTTGGAAAATCCTGAGGGTATACCATGGGGACCATTAAATGTCGAAAAAATCACATTCTTTCTCTTCAAGGATTTTTTGTATCCCACCAAATTTTCTTATCTTTCATCTTACTCAAGACCTAGTGATGCCCCCAAAAAAATCATAAGCTTCCATGTAACAATATCCCTCATATCTAGGCCATTTTAAGCACCATATGTTGTGGATTGAAGCTTTGGGTATGTCTAATAATTGCTCTACATATCTTTTTATGATTAGGGCTTATAGCATTGGCTATCCACTACCGATGTTTCAAAACCCTATTTTTCTTGTTGAAAATAGTTTATAGATTCAAATTGTTTTTTAATACATTTATTATTCTATTATTAATAGTATGTTCATCATCAAATTCATTGTTGGTGTTCTAAGAGTTATATCCCATAGTTTTGATATGGATTTTTGCATGTGTTATTGTGTTCTTGGTTTCACCATGTTGTGTTTATGATGTATATACTAATTTTTAAAATAAATGGGTTTATATATGATTAATTTAACCCCCCATAAACCCTATGGGATGAATGTAGAATAATTTGACCAATTTAGTGTTACCCATATGGTGCACCAACATTTCTTAACCAAAAAATTATTAATTTCAAGGGTATATATTTCATGCGATAATATATATCCCTAGATTATCATGTTAATATGTTAAATTTATTTGAAAGAAGAGTATTGATTTTTTTCATAGATTTCGATAATGTCATAGGGGTAGTTTGGTTTATGGTTAATGTGTTATTGGTAAATGAAATGAAAAATAATAATTTATTGATTGTCAAAGGATAATGAATAATAAATTGGTTAATAGGGATTATTTTTATTATGGTAAATTTCATATTAATTATGTTATATTTTCCTGTGAGGGTTAGTAAATATGAAAATTATGAACTTGTAAAATGGGTAACATCTTAGTAATTAAGGGAGGTTTCAAATTGTAGTTCATATTGGAATTTATGAATATTTTAAATGAGTTAACATATAGAAATTGATGAATATGGTAAATGGGTTAATATATGGGAATAATTTAATATGTTTAGAATGTTTGGAATATGAAAAAGGGTATAAATGGGCTAATGTATGGAAAATGATGAATATTGGCTAATGTATGGTAATTGATGAATATATATAAAGGGATTCTATTCGAAAATGAGAGTTGGCCTAAATGGCTATGTAATAGAAATAGAAAATTTATTAATGTGTTATTGCATTGTATCAATTCCCATTTTGATGTTTATAGAATATGATTTCTATTTGTATTTCATGTTCTTGGTTGTTATATGGTATGTGGGTGGTGATTGATAATAAGGAATTTTCACATCGCTTGGTAGTGTGGGGTATTGACATAAGGCTCATTTCACTTGGGTGGAGATAGAATGAACCTCTAAAAATCACCCCAAAATTCATGGGTTAGGGAACGTGACAAGGGATTTATTCCACTAAAAGTGGAATTCTTATAGGGAGGAGGCTTTGAAGAGAGGATAATGTGTTAATGTGATATGTTTTTGCATAGTGAGATATGGTTTTGACATACTCTCTTATTCGTAGTGATGTTTTTGACTTATACCCATTTTAGATGAATAATATTCCTAACCATTACAACAATTGATGAAAATGGATTATGTAATGATGAAGGAATAAAATTTGGAAGTGTTAATAATGATAAAAAAAATTAATGTAGTGATTTTTATCCAACTTTAGTTGTGTAGTCCATTGTTTAAATATTATTTAATTATCACATGGATGAATTGTCTATTTGGACTGTTTATTATGTAGACACTTTTTGTTGTGGCATATTGAGATATAATCACACCCTTCTTAGGACACCAATGGTACCCTTGTATATATCATCTTTGTAGATTGGGACATGGGAAAATGACCTATGGTGGGGAGTAGATTTGGGTGTGGGACATGCATGGTTCATGATCCAAACATAAAGGTCATACAATTTTGGATATACAATTGTTTGTCTTTATTTTTTGTTCTATTCACTATAAAACTATTAGAAGTACATGGCATGGTTATTCTATTTTGAGGTTTGTACCTAGTTTTGAGAGATAATTTTTTATGAATATTATTGGTATTTCATTTTTTTCAATATTTATATTTCTATCTGATGTGGACTAGGCTGGTAAATGTGGTATAGTATACAAACATGTCTTATTTTACCACCACTTCTCATCTTAAACCTCTATCATTTGATGAACAATGCATGAGGTGATGGGAAAACTCATCTCAATGCACCGTTTTAGTGGCTCATGGGCCAGAGTTGTTATAAAGTGGTATCCAAGAATTTTTTGCTATGGTCATGTTATTTGGGATAGTAGACAAGAGGTTATAATATGTCAGTACTTAGTAATGGGATAATTATTTTGAGTATCTAACTCTAGTAAGTGGGAAAACCCATGTCGCCCATGTTTGGAATTGTTGTTACATGTATGGATTGTTACAGTTCATCGATATTAAACCATTAGGTGATGCACATGTTGTGTGATGTGACTATATTATAATATTTTTCTCATATAGGAAATTCCATGGGGTTGTACATTCATGCATCATTTTTAAAACCTAAGGATATATGTGGCACACATCATGTTATTCACACACATGATGGGTGTGTGGAACATGGAGTGTAAAATGCATTACACTCTTGGAATTTGGAGAAAATGGCTCCTAATAATGATGATACAAATCTTTAAATAAGAATAAAATATCAAGAATGATAAAATAATGTTTCCCAATTAAAGGTGTAAATGAGTTAAAACCATGATTATTATAATTTGTGAAATGGGAAATGTACCTAAGAGAAATGATTTGTGTTGTAAAGGAGGAGATGGTTACATGATGTGTTTGATGAATGAATTATGATTATGTAAATTAGTTTACCCAATGTTGACCATGACCTATGTTAATTATCATATATGGTACTTTTCTATGCGTGATGATGAATTATGGGAGACTGTATACGGAAGGGATTGTTAATGTTTGATAGTGTTAGATAATTTCTATTTGGGGTTTAACCCTATCGATCATTATTTGAAGTGTTTTTTGAGGAAAATGATTGGAAATATTGTCTTGAATACGGTAGGGACATTGGGAATATTTGGGAAATGTTATTCTATAATGTGAATGACTGAGTTAAAAAATTGTGATGTTAATTATAAAAGGTTGTGAAATGAGGGAACATTTGGTTGAATCAGGAAGTGTGTATTCCATGGTTTGTCGATTTGAACCTATGTTTGGGTGGTTTGGGTCAAGTGAGTGTGACCTTGTTTGAGACCTTGGATTTGGGTTGGGAGGACATTTCTCTTATGATATTTTATATGATTTTTTCATAGGGAACCCTTAGTGGGTTGTGTGCTTTCAGGAGTGAGACATTTTTTAGAACATCAAGTGTAAAAAATCTTAAGGGTTATAATCATACGGGGTGCATGTTAGACCTTATTTATGGTAGCTGAGTTTTTTTGTCTTGTGAGTACGGACCTTAAGAGTTATATTTTAATCCTAGATAGTGTGTTTGGCATAGAGTGTTGATTTATGTGTACAACTACCTTTGGCGTAGACCTAGAGAAAATGGTTACATGGTGTGCTAGTCACAATGTGTACTAGAATGGTGGAGAGAGTGTTCTTCATGAGAAATGATTTTTTCATATCTTGATGTGAATATTTTGGAGATAGATCCAACAGTTTTTTCTTATCGTGACTCCAGATTAGGTTTTGGGTATCATTTATCCTTCATGGTTACTTATGAGAGAGGTCATATGGGGTTCCTTGTTTTTTCATGTGTTTCATATAGGTGGTTGTTTTATAATTTGGTATCGGGATATAGAGAGTGTTACCGAGTAAGGGACTGCACTTGAGGGCTAAGAGGGAAGGATGATGGATTGGTCATTCGACTCAAATTGTGGCTATGCATTGATTGTTTTTGGGAAATCATGGGTGGCTATATAGGAGGATCACCCAGTAATGTGGGAACCTTAGAATAAAGATCACGTGAGATGCTTTAAAGGTGGAATAAATTCATAACAGTTACTATATAGTTCTTGTAAAAGGTGTAGTTGGGACCTGGTTCTTACAGAAGGGAAATCAATTGTTTTTGGTTGGTTTTAGGGTTTGTTCGAATGGTTGTATGGTACATATACCTAAATATTCTACATGGATGACATTTAATGGAGTCCTTGAGTTTGTTTTTTTGGGGTGAATAAGCAATGGTTACTGTAGTGTAGTTAGATTATTTTATTAAGGTGACACCCAAAGTGATAGTGGTCATGTGGATGAGCATGTTTGTATGAATGGTATACTTTTTGGGTGATATGTAGATAATTTGTTGGGTTTGATGTGGTTAAATGACTAATATTCATGTTTATGTGGATATGTTGGTATTGGGATATGCTCTTGTGATGGTGGGCTTGTGGGGACTTTGTTTTGTGTAATATTGGTTGTGGGATGATGGAAATACATGAGAAATATAATGAGTTCTAGATATGGGCGAATGCTAGTTTTTCATGATTTTTATAGAGATATGAATATTTCATTCTTTATGAAACCAAGGTGGGAACTGTGGTTATGTGAGTTAATATTAGTTCTGATTGGTGTGGTATACCATTTTGTTTCATTTGTTAACTATCATGGGCATACTAGAAGATAAAGACTGTTGTGGTGGAAGTATTTTCATAATAAATGTTGGACCATGGATGCATGGGGGATTCTTGTGGAGTTGATGTGTGTCATGATTGGTAATAACACAAGAGTGGTTTTGGATAATTTACCATGATATGTGTGCTACAGGGAAGCCTAAAATCAAATATAGGTCATGGTTTTCTATAGTGGGAGGTGACATCTGTAATGGATAAGATGGTGAGGGTGTTCATCGACAACTTCATTGTGCAACTCACCTAGTGATGATCATTATGAACATCATGAAATCTTCTTATTTGCATTGAGAAGATATTGATTTAGACATATAATCATGAAGGTGTTTTGGTAAGATGAGGTCAAACATGAATTTTACCATCATGGAGTCAGAATATGTGGAAATGGGAAATGAGATGTACACAATCATCAAATTTTGGGTGATTTCCTCAGGATGGACATGATTTCAATGAATTTTGTGGGTTCCATTCAAGGAAGCTATGAATGGGAACTATGTGACGTTTGATTTATTGTTCTAGGAAATAATATATCGGCTTGTCTATGTATTTTGGTTCAGTTTGTTATCGAGTGTGAGTCGTGGTGGTTGGAATTTCTAGTGGAGAGTGAGGGTAATGACACTCCAATGTTGGGGAGTTATAATTCAGACCTAGTTGTGGGGAGATAACATTCCGTTGATATGGTAGTACCACCATTCTAATGTGGAACCTATAAGGTTCACATTGGGTCTCTTTGAGAGGAAAGATGGTCCTTGTTCATGGGGGTTAATTGAGCCATGCAGTTTACCTGAGCATAGGTAGTTCCAAAAGAATTTTATATTCATGTTTTAAAGCCATCGAAGGGGTGGTAAGTCATGGAAACGGTCTATGGAAAGAGAGGTATGGTTTAAAAACTCCAAAAAATTGAATGTATACTCGAGTAAGTGTCCGAGGGTGGTAGCAGAATGTATCAACGTTTGAGTGTAACTTGTCCATGTGACATATTGTGTGTCCAATGGTGAAGTTATGTGTTCTAATATGCGTTAGCTATGGATAGTTCGACTAATATAGGATTTTTGTACCAATGCTAAAAAACTTATGTCACCTTTGGAGGATGTTTTGGGGTGAGCGGTATGTTTAAAATTTTGGAATAGTTTTGAGTGACAACCAAACAATCTTAGTTATTGTATTAATAGTATAAGTTCATGTGTTGGTAGTATTCTTGGTGGTGATAGAGCTCGATGAAAGTTTGGAGGGTAGTGATTCCATGATAGAATAATTCTATAGAAATTCAGTGAATGGCCTTGGTAGGTGTGTTGGGTGATATTGATGAGATTCAATATAGTGATCTCCTAGGGAAGGTAAAAAAAGGGGTTGGATTTCATCCACGGATTATGGGTTCTCTCGAAAAAGACTTCATAGGTGGTTCTACATGATATGAAAAACAAAAATGGATGTGGTACGTAATGATTCAACTCTAGTTTGGTGTTGGTAGTGGCATTTAGTTTTGGGAAATGATGTTGTACACGAGTGAGGTAATGTTTATCATAGTCCCATCACAGATGGTATAGTAATTTCCCATGGTGGGAAGGATAGATTCTAATATAGGGTTATAGCCATATGGAAGTCTGTTCAGGGTGAGTTGGAACATGTTTGGTATGTTATGAAAATTGAATTAATATTATATTTGAATTACTTTGATAGTGTTTGGGGAACAATGGAAAATGTTGGAGATATGCATAAAAAGAAAGTGTTTGGTTGATGATGTGTTCGGAGTATCAGGTTGCAAGTAATCGATAGGTCACTGTTTGGGTGAATTGAATCTAATGGTAAGTGTTGGAAGGGGTTTAACTGGTTCAGTTCCCTAAGATCTTGGATTTGTATTAGATGTATGGTAATGAAATGAGATCATTGGGACATGATATGTGGATCTACATATGTCCATTTTTTGGAAATATCATGTGTTTTCCTTTGAGTGATATTGAGTTTCGTTCAAAGTTAGTGTTTTTGAAATAGAGTAAGATGGAACCCAGAAATTTGCGTCATGATTTGATAATATGATCACATCGATATGGTGACAATTAGTTCATATATGATTTTATGATACTATATGAAAATATTTCTTATGATGTTAATTAGGCAATTGTGAATATAATTCCCATTTGAGTTCTAGTAGTTGAGATATGGTTATAGTTGATACATCCTATGGGGACTATAAGGACATGACCTTATTAGATTACATAATATTGAATTTTAGTCAAGAAAACATTTCCTTTCATATTGATGATCTTTTCAAATTTATAGTTTTATCTAAGTGGGATATAATACATAAATACAATTCACATTAACTTATTGGTGATAACACAAAACCGTATCTATTTCTTCCAAAATATAAAACAATTCAAAAAAATATGATTTCATTGAAAAATAGTCATAACATTTAACATTCCTTACATATTTTTATAACACATATTTATAACCTATGAAAATAATTTAAAAACATGGTATGAGAATAAATTTCTATGTAATTAATAATAAAATAGGAAAAAGAAAACATTATTCCATGAATACTTGTAAATGTATGAAATCATTTACAAAAAGGCGTACTTGTAACCCATATATACTTACATTGTGAAACATGAGATTTTCATTTGATTTTCACAATCCAAAAAGAAAATAAATAGAACCATAAATTTATATTGTGGTTTTAATAACATAATCAATTAACCCTCTCACCTACCTTAGGATTTTTAACTCTCACAGTTACCTTACAATGAATCCCTCACTACTACCTTATTGTGTAACCCTCGCAATTACACTTGGAGTGATCATACAAATGACCTCCAAATGACTAATAACCATTGTAATGGATGGAGATATATGTCACAACCATATTCATAGAATCATTCATAAAACCATAACATAATCATCCAATAAGAATACTTTCATAAAATATCACTTTAAATTTTGTAAAACTAGAAGTTTAAAAGAGTATTTTATAAGAAATGTCACTTACAAATAGCGTATAATATATATGAGATTCAAATATTGTATTTAATATGATCAATCACTATAAATAAAAATAATACAACTTAATATAAAAATATTCATAACCCAAATGAACTTAAAACAACACAATTAATGATGTAGAAGGTCAATCCAAAGAATGAATATTGGGTTTAAAATTCCCTTACCTTGTATTCATCTTATGTAAAACATTTCTAAAACAACAAGATTAAGGTTAAAATAGTGTTCTTAGTATTTTAATAAAACATGTTCATATTTATAACACCTTATATGAAATTTTTTTAACATTATTTCACCCTTTATTTATTTTTATTTTTCTCCTTTCATGATATTGACTGCATTCTTAATATGATTTCTATGGCTGGTTTGTATTTGATTTTTTTTGGAAATGAAATTCTTATTGTGGAATAAAATGGTATTCATATGTTTACTGAATATATAATGATACCATAAATCATTTTCTAATATTATATGATTAACGTAGACACTGAAAATGCTCATGGACTAAAGGATGTTTGAACTTCACAAACTGAAGTCATATTTGAACCCGAGGATCCATTCTGGGGGGCCGGTGGGGCCACTTGAAAAAAATTCAGGGATGCAGGAAAAAGTCTATTTTGAATGAAAAAATGTGGGATCTGTTAATTTTTTCCACGTAGGTGTGGAAATTTCTGTGCCACTGACCATGGGCACACAAACTTCAGTGCGGCCACCCCCATGCGGTGGACAATTCACACTCCAAACACCAATGCGCAAAATTTTGCACGAGCTACTTCCCTGTGGATCCAATAACCCTAAGAAACTATAAAAAGAAGGGCACCCCTTCGACTACTGATTGTTGAAGACTCTGAAAAGTCTCCCCATTGCGAAATCCACCTCTCATGTGCGCAAAATATGGCTTTCAGGTACGGTATTTTTCACACCTGGTCATCAAGGGGTCTGCCTTTGTGTGATACCACTCATGCTTTACCCACGTCTGAATCCCTTCTAAGCCAATCCATGCATAAAATCCCTTCAAATTGAGTGAAATCCCTTACAATTGTGCACAACCCCTTCCAGTTGCACACAACCCCATTCCTTGCGTGCAAGCCCTTCCAATTGCATGCAACCCCCCAATCCTTACACGCAATCCCTTTCAATTGTGTGAAACCTCCAATCCATGCATGCAATCCCACCCAATTACGGGAAACTCTTGAAAATTGCATGAAACCCATGCTTCATGCACGCAATTCCACCCAGTTTCTCACAAAGCCTCGACTCCCCTTTATGATCCAATTTGCCCCAATTTTGCGCCAACACAATCTTTCCTATGATAGTGTTCCAATTGCGCGCAAACCCCCAAGATTCTGTGCAATCCCCTAGGACCCCTCACTCTATAATTTTCCTTTCTACTACCCCATTTGTAATCACGCCATCCCTTTTGGGCATGCTCTTTCACATATTTTTGATTTATTTCATCTGGACATCATTTTCATATGCTTTATATGCCCTAAATATCTTTGTCACACACCGTTTCCTGTACGAACTTCTAGTCTCATACAAGGTAACTTCAAAGTCCCTTTGGTGGTACTTTGCATTGTGTCGCTTCACCACATGATTATTCACATATTCATACTAACGACTATTGCTTCATCACAAAGTCAAGCTAACATATACCCCAAATGGGATCACCTCTCGACACCCCATGACCACGGCTTTGCCGATCCCTTCACTCACCAAGGAATAGTGGGTGCCGATTATGTAAGTCCATGGGATGCGGAGTAAACCCACTTCATCTGAGTTGTAGTATGTTAACCTACCAATCACCATCGTCCTTGGCACATGACGTTAAACTATAACCTCACTCAGTGTCGTGAATGAGGGGTTCCCCATCTTGGAAATTCTATAAACCAACTAGTCTCCATGGGAGTGAGATCATTCCTCCCATGGAATGATATCCTCTTTATCAGAGTGACATCCGTCTATGGGGAAAGAAAAAAAGCCCTGATGTAAGCCTTTTGATTTCCTTATAAAAGGTAGCACCTCTCCTCCTCCTCTCTTCCTATGTGCCAATTCCCTCTCCAGTTGGTCTTTGTCACCACATGTGCCTCTACTCTAGATTATGTCCCAATCCCCATCTCCCTAGGCTGCAAACCACGCATAAGCCCCTATTTCCTCTTTGGGCATCTAACCACGACTGATCCCCACTTTACTTCCCATGGACGCACATATCACGACGTGATCGTCAGGTCTTTGATGTCTCTTATTTCTCACAACGAGCATGAATCACATGGGTTTAGAGAAAGCACTGATGAATAAATCCACCTAGGGAAAACTAAAGTGTAAGCCCCACACCCCACCTAAACTACGAGGTATTTTATCCTTGCCAATGCATGGTACTTAGGAATCCTCCACAAGGGTAAATCCCACCATCTACTTGGGCCCTAGGTCCTCCTTCACGTCTGTTCACCCCTTCCTTCATGAAGTTTGATAAAACACTATTTTGTTGAATATTTTATTGATAATAAATGATATAATTTCCTCACATTGTGTTAAATATGTTTATTTATAAAATATTTGGGATTGGATCATTCATTTTAAATTTTGGTGAAAATTCCAGTTTTACCCTTTATAGTGAACTGTAGTATTTCGAAGATAAATATTGTTTTATTTTTTATTTGAATTTTAAATTTTTTAAAAGAGTTAATAACGTAATTTTCTACAACTTTCATTCAGAACAGTAGAGCTAATGAGTGCATTTGAATAGAGTAAATGGGAAATTAATGCAATGGTGGGCTGGACTCGGCAGATTGGACATGGGTTCTGTATTTTGGCCATATCGTCTTCATAAAGGATTTCATTGATCCCATATTTTGATTAATGCTCGGGCACATGATTTGGCACAAATCATCCTTCTGGAAGGCCAGTCAATTCACGCGTTTGTAGGTCAAGAAGGTGGTGCAACATGGAACAAATTATTTGGACGAGTTTTTCATTTCACACTGAAAAAGTTATGTAACCCTAGCCCTCACAAACTCTATTTAAAGGGGGTTTTAACTCTTTGGGAGGACTGTTCGAGGCATTGGGAAGGTGTGTCTGAATGGGTGTCTCTTGGGAGCCCCTCGCAACTCTTGGAATAAGTAAGCCTTTGTGAAAACGTCTTTTCCAAAAAGGCTCTCCTCTCCCACCTCGTCTTTGTATTTCTTTTATTTTATGTTTGTTTCTTGAATTATTCTTCAAAAAATATTCTGTGTTATTCCCTCTTATTATTCTCTTAATATTATTAATTGGGTTGGAATTAATAGTAGATACATGATTGGGTTCTACACTTTCAATCCTTTGCTTATGCAAAACGTCTCCACGATGACTACACCGCCCATGGAAGAGCAGTTTTTTTAGTAATCGATCGACTTCTTTCATTCATCATTTAATTAATTTGAACCATTGAGCTACTATAATTTACATAATTTGATCCATTAATTTTGTGTTTAAATTGTAATAAACTAAGCAAGAAATTGAAAAATTAACACAAAACACACGAGGTTGGGAATTGTGTAAATTGTGAGAGCGCGATCTTAGTCGGTAATACAAGACCATACGGGAGAAATTTGTAGAGTTCAAATATAATCTCTAAAAACAATTCAACCTAATTTATATAATTTATATTTGCTCTAATTAACCACTGACCATAATCTAACCTTAGAACAACAATCAAATTAGGGTGCTGCGATTGCGTGTTCCGAAGCTAGCCTAGAATTTAAGTAATTTCATCTTTGTGGTTAAGTTAACTCTCGTAGGGTTCGAGGGATAACAAATTAGGGGATAATAATTAAGTGGATATTTATTTAAATGATAATTATAAATAAGTGAATTAAGAGGTAGAGTTAGATCGATTATTCCTTTTCAAATATTTTCTAAAAAAACATCTTTTTGTTGTGTCATTTTAATCGAACTTCATTTCAAAACTAAAAAAAATACAATCTTCTTCCAGAAAAATATTTATACATTCATAAGATATAAACAACCACCCCATCCTTTCAAGTAGTGTTTTTATTATATTTTATTTTATTTCTAGAATACCTCTAAAAATTGTTTGAATTCACTCCTTCCATTGAAAGATGACCTTGGTCAGCCACTCTGGTGCACCTATGTACCCAAAAATCACACTAATCATTTGAGGGCACCCACTACAGTGCACTTTCAAATTGGTGTCGTTTACAGGGAGGCAAGTAATTTATTCAACCATTTAGATGTATTTATTTTAGTTTTCATTTTTTTATTTTCTTCACCTCTCTCTTTCATCTTTCCCCTTTCTCAGGTTTTCATTTCTTTTCATCCTCTTGTTTTCTTTTTGGACCATCAACTCAACTTCTAATTTTTATTTTAATATGGTCCACTTACTTTCTTTTCATTTTTATTTGATTATTGACATAAACTAATCCCTAAAATTTCTTAGATCTTGACCCTGATATTGAACGTAGCCTTAGGGCTCAAATCAGACATTCTCAGTCTATGGGAAGTTTCAATATTCAACTAGTTGGTGAATTCATCTTTTATGGAAACATTGAAATTTGAAGAAATTCAATTTCAAACATAGAAGAGGAACCAATGGATAGAAATAATGGAAATGAACTTGATAGAACCATTCTAGAATTGGATGCACCGGATATTAACTATCAACCAAATTGTATTGCATACCCGAACCTCGAATCAGACATTGAATTGAAATCCAGATTAATTTACCTTCTTCCAAAGTTTCATGGCTTATCTGGTGAGGATCCCAACAAACACCTTATGGAATTTAATGTGGTTTTCTCAACCATTAAACCAATAAATGTTTTTAAAGATCAAATAAAATTAATAGCATTCCCATTATCACTTGATGGATCTGCGAAAGATTGGATGTATTATTTATAACCCGAGGATGTAACTTGTTGGAACGATTTAAAATGCCTTTTCTTGTAGAGAATTTTCCCAGAATAGAGGACCACTTCTATTCGTAAGGAGATCTCAGGGATCAAGTAAGAACAATGGGAGTCAATGTATAAGTACTGGGAGCGATTCAAGAAGTTGTGTTCAAGCTGCCCACACCACCAAATCAGTGAGCAACTACTCATCCAGTACTTCTATGAAGGACTCACACCTATGGAGAGAAGCATGGTAGATGATACAGAAGGAGGGGCATTGGTGGACAAGACACCAGTAGGCACACATTCATTGATCGACAAGATGGTACAAAACTCCCAACAATTTGGCGATTTACGGTACACCACATGTTAGGGAAGTCCATCAGGTAAGTCCTTCTATTGAAAGTAATTTGATTGGTACCAAGTTGGATGAATTGACCACTATGGTGAGGCCGATTACATTGGCTCAAAATAAATCCCAACGCCCTCCTTCAAGGCCTTGTGGCATTTTCACCGACACAAGCCACCTAACTTACTGTTTCCCACAACTACAAGAGATAGTGGATTGTGCAGCAGTATTCCCATGGAGACCATTTCAGCAGCAACAACAACCATATCCCCAAGAGAAGTTTGATTCATTTCCTCCAACATACAACCAAGGGTGGAAACATCAGTCAGACATGAGTTATGGATCTAGAAAACAAAAAAGGAACCCCTTTTCAACCAAACTACCAGCAGCCTCCACCTTACCAACAGGGTTTCCAATAACCCCAAAGGAGATTCGAAGCTCAAACATCAACGAGTCAGCAATAAGGGAATATCCAACACAAGGTAAACTCTAATACTGATTATCATTTTAAACAAATTTTTCTTAATCAACAGAATGAGTTTAAGAGTCATGGTTCAGAGCTGAGAGAGTTGAAGACTCAAATGAGCCATATTGCCACCGCCCTCCATGAACTTGGGAGTAAAAATTCTGGAAATCTACCTTCCCAACCCACTCCAAATCCAAAGAGTAGTGTTAGTGCCATCACATTGAGAAGTGGGAAGAAAATGAACAATACATCTATACCTACCAATCCAATGGGATTCACCTCTACTCTAGAGAAGCCAAATTCCATACCAACTAATGAGAAATCTAATGAGAAAGATAAATGTATGCAAAGATTGATGATGTTCCTCCTAAACCCCTTCCTTTTCCAAACAAGGTTGTTCAAACCAAGAAGATGGCTGAAGAAGAAATACAAAAGGAGGGTTTGGAGACATTCAAGCATGTGGAGATCAACATTCCTCTACTTGATTCCATTAAGAAAATCCAAAGGTATTCCAAATTCTTAAAAGAACTCTACACCAATGGAAGAGGGATCAAGGGAAATGGGAGGATCAACCCTGGAATGAATTTCTCAGCACTCATTACACCAACTTTAGCAATTCCGTCAAAGTATAAGGATCCAGGGACATTCACCATCCCATGTACCTTAGGGGATTTGCACTTATCTGATGGTCTTTGTGATTTAGGAGCTTCAATAAATGTGATGCCTCACTCTGTATTCTCTTCCTTACAGGTTGGTGAGTTGAATCCAACAAGAGTAGTGCTGTAGTTGGAAAATAGAGCTACAATATATCTAGTGGGATTCATTGAGGGTGTACTTTTCTGGGTAAGAGACATGATCTTCCTAGAATATTTCTACGTGCTTAACATGGAGGACAATCAGGTAAGTTCTCATGATCCCATAATCATATGTATACCCTTCCTCAAAAATGCAAAAAGTATCATAAATGTCAATGAGGGTACACTTTCCATGGATTTTGGAGATGATGGTGTGATATTTAATGTTATGGACTCCATGAAGTACCCCTCAGAGGATCATTCTGCATTTTTTATCTCCCATTTTGAACCACCGAGTAAAAACACCATGGAATTGGATTTTCCTATGCTTAGGGAGATTATGAGTATTAGTTCTAGTTTGATGACTATGAGTACTTCTACAACTATTTCAAAGGAACAAGACTCTCTAAGATTTGATTTTGAAATGGAATCATATTCTGATTTTAATCATGTGAACTCTAATTATGACACAACTGTTTAGAATGCTGATGGATTTGATGATTTATTCTTTTATTTTGATGATTTCTATTCTGATACTGATGCTCTTTGTGCACATATTTCAGTCCCTTCTATGCTTCCATCCATACACCACCCCCCTACACTAGAACTCATGCCATTGCCACCAAATCTCAAATACTCATACTTGTTAAGTGGTGAAAAATTACTTTTTATCATTGCTAAAAATATACCTTTTGAACATGAAGAAAAACATTTGAATTTTTTGATGGAGAACATCAGGGCAATCAGGTGGACCTTGGCTGACATATCAGTAATTAGCCCCTCCATTTTCATGCATAGGATTTCTTTAGAGGATGGGGCTAAACTGGTGAGGCAACCAAAAAGGAGACTCAATCCAATCCTACTGGAGGTTGTTAAAAAAGGTTGAAAAAGTACTAGAGGCGGGTATAATCTATCCCATTTTAGATTCTCATTGGGTAAGTCATATTCAGGTTGTCCCTAAGAAAAGTGGTGTTACTATTGTTAAAAATGAGAAAGATGAGTTAGTTCCAATGAGGGTGAAAAATAGTTGGCATGTGTGTATTGATTATAGGAAACTAAATAAGTCCACTCAAAGGGACCATTTCCCCCTCCCGTTTATTGATCAGATGTTTGAGAGACTGGCTGGGAAGGCACACTATTGTTTCTTTGATTGATTATTTGGATATTTTCATGTTCCTATAGAACTAGAGGATCAGTATAAGACTACATTCACATGTCCCTTTGTCACATTTTCCTACCGGAGGATGCCATTTTGTCTTTGTAACGCACCAGGTACCTTCCAGAGATGCATGGTGAGTATTTTTCTGATTTTATTGAGACCTACATAGAGGTATTTATGGAAGATTTTACACTTTATGGATCCTCATTTAATGAATTTCTCACTAGTTTGGGTGATGTGTTGCATCGTTGTATTGAGAAGAATCTGGTCTTAAATTTTGAAAAATGTCATTTCATGGCTGAAAAGGGAATTGTCTTAGGTCATATAGTCTCAGAACATGGCATTGAAGTTGATAAATCTAAGGTAGACATTATTTCATCCCTACCATATCTTACATGTGTGCGTGATGTTCGATCATTCATTGGACATGCTGGATTTTATCAATGCTTCATCAGAGATTTTAGTAAGATCGGTCTACACTTATGTCGATTTCTTCAAAAAGATATTGACTTCAATTTTGATGATTCGTGCAGGGTATCATTTGATGATCTAAATAAGTTTCTAACTACTCCACCGATCATACAACCCCCACGGTGGGAGATTCCTTTTGTGCTTATGTGTGACACCTCCAACTTCGCAGTTGGAGCTGTCTTACCTTAGAGGGTGGAGGGACGTTCACATGTGATTGCGTATGCATCGAGGACACTGGATTCAGCCCAATAAAATTACAAAAACACCGAAAAGGAGTTTATTTCTATCATGTTTTCTTTAGATAAATTCTGTTCATATTTATTGGGCTCTAAAGTAGTTGTTTTTTCTGACCATGAAGGTTTGAGGTACCTCCTAAAGAAGTCAGATGCAAAGACACAACTTATCTGTTGGATGATCCTTCTTCAAGAATTTGATATTGAGATAAAGGAAAACAAGGGATCAGAGAATTTGGTGGCAGACCACATGATTAGGATTACTCACACACTAGAGGATGACACCTTCGACCATGTACCACTTTGGGACACTTTCCCCGATGAGCATCTCTATACCATATTAGGTATGCATATTTGGTGTGCTGATTTCGTTAATTACATTGTTTCTCTGAAATCCTAGAAAATTTGAAGAAGCAACAAGTCCAAAAATTAAAAAGTGAGTCTAGGTTTTATGTGTGGGATGATCCTTACCTCTGGAACATGTGTAGTGACCAAGTCATTAGGAGGTGTTTTCCCAATCATTATTTTGAGTCTGTTTTTCATTTCTGTCATACACTTGCTTGTGGTGTACACTTTGGACCCCATCGGACAGCTAGGAATGTTTTAGACTCTAGATTATATTGGCCTAGCTTATTCCATTATTACCATGTGTTTTCTAATTCATGATCTTGTTGCCAACACACTTGGAACATTTCTAGGAGACATGAGATGCCCCAATAACCTATGCTATTCTGTGAGATTTTTTATGTATGGAGAATTGAATTTATGGGTCCTTTTCCTAGTTAATTTGGATTTTTGTATATTTTGATTTCTGCTTATTATGTGAGTAAATGGGTGGAGGCCAATGCCACCAGGGCTGACGATTCTCTTGTTGTAGTGGATTTTTTCAAGACTCAAATTTTCTACAGGTTAGGAGTATCAAAGGCCACCCTCAGTGGCCAAGGGACACACTTTTGAAATAGGAATTTTTCTTCCTATTTGGATGTATGGGGTGACACACAAAACATCAACACCATACCACCCCCAAAAAAATTGTCAGGTTGAGGTTTCAAATAGTGAGTTGAAACAAATTTTGGAGAAAACCATGCAGCCAAATAGGAAGGATTGGAGCAAGCACTGGGATGATGCATTGTGGGCCTATAGGACAGCGTACAGGACACCCATTGGTATGTCCCCATTTCAGATTGTTTTTTGGAAAGCATGTCATCTCCTAGTGGAAGTCGAGCATCGGGCATATTGGGCTATAAAGAAATTCAACATAGATTTGGCCCAAGTGGAAGTACCTAATTTCTACATGCCAAAATCCCTCACCCGAGAGGAAGTTGATTGTTTTCACAAAACCCTATGTGCGCTTCAGTTCTGTCTTCATCATCATCATGTGGTTTATCATAGGATCCAAGCACATTTTAATGAGATTGGTGAGCAATTTCGTCTAGTTGATTTGGCCACACTCCCTATGGCCCAACTCCCCAAGTCACCAGGTCGTTGGAAGGTCCTACAACGACAATGCGTTTAGAGTTTCAAGGTACTCTGCAAGATTATCAAGGAGGCTTCCCCCCATGTACAAATCTGTGGATGGGGGAAATATGTTTCCATCCTCTTCGGTCCTATTCGACGGATGCCCGACTCGCTAGGCGATATTGTGGACATGCCCCTAGAAAGGGTCAAGGTCAACATGGTTGACATAGTGGATGACAAGGACGTGCTGAATCTTCTTGACGGGGAAATAACCCCCGAGGGTGTGCCACCACTACTAGATCCATCGGGAAGAGTTACCCACCAACAAAGGAATCTGATGTGTCTCCCTACACCCACCAAGGCATTGTTCCTTATCCAAAATCATGACAAGGGAAAAGAGCACCTCGGAGCTCCAAAACACTCCGACCAGTCCATATCGGTATTGAAGATGGATGATGACCCTAAAAATTCCATGTTACGCCAACAAAATTCCGAATAGAAGAAGTGGCTCTATGACATTCTCATTGAAAGCACTGAAGAGCGACGACTAGACTACAATAATCCCAGGCCAGGGAAGAAGGGGAAGGAACAAATTCCCCTCCGCGAGATGCCTCTAGGTGCCCCTGACCATCCTGCACCCACAGACAGGGTTGAGGATGTAACGTACTGCAATAGGGCATGGTATGTCTAACCAAACCCTCCATAACTGCACGAAAATCCACGGAACCCAGCTTAGGTTCCCCTAGATGCCCTGCAGGTATCCCCACCAACCGCACCACGAGCCACTAAGCCACTATACCATGGTAAAGAACCTGCCAATGTGCTCGTGGTTAGGGTTCACCATCAAGACAGGGACCCCAATCCAGATGATCCAATGGCGCCACTCATTTCCTTCCTTGAGGAATTTGAATCACGACAACTAGAACTATCACCTAATGGAAAGAAATATCATTCATGTTGCGATGATATGGTAGCACCCCACGAGTTTCAAAACTCCCACCTTCTTCCCCTTTAATGGAGTGGGTGACCCACCACAACATCTGCCCCACTTTGCTTCATGGTGTGGGCCCATTTTGGGATACCCAGCGAAGCAAGAGTCTGCCATGCTATGGTGTCATGTACAGTCACTGGAAGGGCATGTGTTCATCTAGTATAGCCAACTCCCCATCAGGTCAATAAGGGGAAGGGAGGATCTCCACATGCCATTTTTTTACTAGTACAGCTCCACCACGTAGAAGAAAAGTATCATGAACCTCTTCAAGTGAAAACAGAGGCCTTTCAAGCATGTCACAGCCTTCATCGCCTGGAAGAATGGGCTCACATATTCCCTTGACTTGCCAATAAATCATGATCAATTACCGAAGATGTATGTAGGGAATGTTAAAATAGAAATATTTCCTTCTTTGATCACCCAGGACTTCCCAAGAGGTTTCAGATACTTCTCTGATAAGTCCCAACGCCTAGAAGAAGCCCTGCAACAGGCCAGCTAGGCACGTCCGTTTCCCCCTGTAATTCCCGCAAGGAGGGATGCCAGAGTCGAGCCTGCCATGGTGGCCCAAATAGAGGCCCCCAGACCATTATATTTATTACGAGTGAAACCGCCTCTTTAAGCATATGGAGGCCCGCCACCATAGGCGAATCCTCTAGCCAAGCAGTGTCAGCCTCAGAATCAGAAGGTGCCCCCGTGCAATGCGCATCCACCACCCAGGCAGGATAACGAGACTCCACCTATTTGAAAGGTTCCTCTATCCCCCCATCAAGATTAGGTTCCAATATCATCATTTCAAGATAGAAGAAAATGAACCTACTCGTTTAATGAGAATTAGGTTTTCGGCTATTTTCGAAGTGCCTTAGAACATAGGATTGTGCGTTTTCTTGAGTGCAGAAGACCAGAATAGGTGAACCTCACTGATCACCCCAACTACTGCCCCTATCACCACATCTTGGGACACACTCTAAAGCAGTGCTATGTGATACTATACTGGCTCCATAACCAAGTCGATAACAACATTGTTAGGTGGAAACTGGCCCCGACACAAGTAGCTTGCGTCGTTGTAAAGCCGGAAAATAGAAGTGACAACGAGGATGAGTGGCAGCAGGTTTCCCACTAAGGGTCCAAGAATTAAGATGACTGGATGGCTCCAAAAAATAGGCACTCATGCCCATGGTATCATTCACCCATTCCTGAAATGACTAGAGCATTCAAAAGCTGCAACCCCCACTATTGCATCTTCATCTCAACCGAACTCTACCTAGAAGAGAGAACACTGGCAGTGCAAGGGAACAGAACATTCCCCGCTGATGCCATCATTGTGTCATACTCTCGGAGACTTCATAGCCCTGGAGATGGGGATTGTTCCCAGGATCTACCCAGTAGTGGATAACTCTACGAGTGACAGTCTATGTTATGCTTCGATTAACATCGTGGAGCTAGTAAACCACTATATGACTTCCAACGATGTGGAGCGCCAAGAGGACCTCCCTAATGTCCCCAGTTGACGCCAATGTCGATAGATCTTTGAACATAAAGGGAATTCAGGTACATCGGTTGGAACTTCAATCCAGGTCGTGTACACCATTATGACTAGAGAGTAGTCCCATCATAGGGCTCAGTATGCATATCCTCCTCATCTGGTGTCCTCAGGCCCACCTCCACCGCCGTTAGTGATACTTGATCAGGTAGAGCCACCTAAACCATGTCATGACTAGCCACGCCCTACTACAGACCATTCTCAGTCACCCAACCCTCATCCGGTATCCACTTTGTGGGCTTCGACTAGTGGGCAGTGGGATATTCCCAGCAATAGTAAGCTGATAGCCAGCCGGTAAGGGCCACCATAATGCCTATAATAGAGTGACCTCCCACCAGCATAAGTTCATGCCTGACATGGATGTATGATACCCTTAACCATCTTTCCTGCATTCCATCAATGATTTCTATCTTCGAGGCCCTTTTCCTATCATTAGATATGCGTGAGGCCCTCACTGAGGCTTTTAAGAATCCCCATTCAGTTTGAGATAGAGGTAGCAGCTGTAGAGGCCTTTCAAGTTGAAGAAATAGATAATGTTGAATTAAAAGACATTATTTCTTTCTTCGGAGAAGATGAAGGTTCTTACATATAGGGGCACATTCACCCACTATACATCACCATCCATTTAAATGGTGTGGAGGTTCGTTTTTGTGTTGTAGACATCACTTCCAGGATTAACCTTATACCGACACAGACACTACCGTAACTAGGGTTTTCCAAGGATGACTTGGATCACGATGACATGAAAATACAATGTTATGGCTGGACTGAGAAGACCACGATAGACATGATCCATTTAAAGAACCAGTTCAGTGGCCTATTTTCCATCACTGAGTCTATGGTTGTCTCCCAGGACACGTCGTTCAATGCATTTATGGGAATTATGTGGCCCCACCTTGACACGACAGTCCCTTCATCATATCATCAATGCCTCAAGTACTCTCTTAATGGTCCAGTGGGTGTACTCCAAGGTGATGTGTCTCCTTTCCCCTCTTGTGAAGCTCTCTATCTGGATGCTGACTATTATAAGAGAAAGGATAAAACAGATTAAGGAAAGTGATATTGATAATTCTGTGGTAGAAACCGACCTCTGGGCAGGTCTGGATGATGCATACTTCTTTTTCATCCATCTATTGGAGGCCACAACCCCCGATATAGAGAAATGTTTTGTTGTCTCTCGCACAAGAGGAATCATATTCTCAGGTCCAAGAGACATCGAGATATCACTTCGTATTCTATTACGAATGATGCCTCGATTATCCCTGATTCCCCTACTCCCAGAAGGAATCAAGATGTCATCCCCATGGAAACATCAATAACTCATAATTTCCTATTTTAGTTGGCTATAATCAACCGTCTCAATCAGACGCACCACTAATTATTTAGCATCATCAGGTGTGGCCCCTTGGGCCGAACACCAGATGGGATTGGGTCAACAACCTTCATTGTTATGGTATCGATAGTACAGGAATCTGCTGATGCAATGAAAACCAACGCTCAGGCTAGTACCGGCCTCTCTTCGGGGTCTACCAACCTAGAGGATGCTCCTCCCACTAGGGTTCCCTACTTTGCAATTGAAGAAGATGATCTGGAGTATTCTCCCCCATCATTGAAGAGGGTGTCTCTGCCACAATTGATGAATTAGTACAGGTAATCCTCGACAGCGAGGCAGATCTGAGACCAACATTGATCAGTGCTTCCATGCCTCCCGAGGAGCTACAACGATACATAAAATTAATAAAACAATATCATGATGTATTTTCCTGGAGCTATGACGAGACACCCGGATGAGATCATCAGGAGGTCGTCCACCACCTCATCCTCCCAAAAAAATCTTTGCGGGTTCAAGTAGACTCCCAAGAAGATGCACCCTTCTAACAATTCCATGGTTAACACCGAATTTGACTAGCTCATCAGAGCCAAGTTCGTCAAGGAGGTCCATTACTCCAAGTGGCTAGCCAATATTGTGCTAGTCAGGAAGAAGAACATACATATTAGTGTCTACATCGACTTTCGAGATCTCAACCGCTAGTGCCCATTGGATGATTTTCCCCTTACAATCACAGAGTTGCTGATCGAAACTATGGTGGGGTTCCATGCACTTTCCATCATGGGAGGGTACCTCGGATAAAACCAAATATGAATGGCCCCCCGAGGATGAGGATTCATCAGCATTCAGGGAACCACAAGGTACATTTTGTTAGCACATCATGCATTTAGGGTTAAAGAATGCAGGTGCCACCTATCAATGTGCCATGAATCACATATTAAAACAAATCCTCGGGACATTGGTGTAATTCTATGTATACGATCTCCTGTTCCAATCTCGCTAGTGCTAGGACCATATCAAGGACCTCTAGAAAGTGTTTTCTTCCTCCGTTCTCACATCCTAAAAATGAACCCTCTAAAATGTGCCTTCAAGGTAACCTTTGGGATGTTCCTTGTCTTTTTTGACAGGTACTGGGGTATTGAGATTGTCCCTAATAAGATCAAGGCCATTAGCCATATTTCTCCCCCATGCATCATTTGGGAACTTCGAGGCTTCTAAGGCCACTTGTCCAACATATGCTGATTCATTGCGAATCTGGCTAGCAAGTGATATCCCTTTTCTCAGATCATGAATAAAGGCACAAACTATGAATGGGATAAAGAGTTCCAGACCATGTTTGAGGAAATCATGCAGTATCTGCTATAGACTCATGTAGTAATACCACACGTTTCTGGGAAGCCACTGGTCCTTTATGTGACCGCACTTGAACAATCACTCAGTTCCCTACTTGCCCAGAAGAACAATGAGGGGATAGTGAATAACCTCTAATACCTTATCCATATGCTCCTTGATATGGAGACCAGATACTCCCTCCTTGAGATAAGTTTTCTGGAACTCGTATTTTCCATGATTATGTTTCGACATTACCGGCAGCACCATGATGTACAACTGGTGTCCTGAGTAGACATGCTCATGTATACCTTGAGTTGTCCCATGCTGATAGGCCATCTAGCATGGTGGGTGGTAATACTCCGGCTATTTGACATCAGGTTCGTGCCTCAGAAGGCTATTAAGGGATAAGCATTGGCAGAAATTCTTTCGGCACACCCAAACCCCATTGACCACTCCCTTGACATGGATTTTCGTAATGAGGAAATCCTCTCTGTTGATCTTGCCATCCCATGTTGGAAGGCCCATTTCAAGGGCCCTTCCCGAAGACCCACCGGTAGAAGGCTCAATGATCCCAAACTCAATAGGGTAGGATTGGGTATCAGCTTTATAGAATGATTGAGTTGATGCCTTGGCTGGCCATGCTGCATCACTTACAGCGCCCGAGCAGGATGATCTGATTATCCACGTGGCACACCGGAGATTCATTGCTCCCGTCACTTTAGATGATGATGTCAACCCACTGGTAAGACATCTTACTATCGACACCACCACATCCAGACCCCTATCCCCCCTAGATGCAAGGATTTAAGTGACTCTTGATTGGAGGATACCCTTGTTTGAATACCTCTAACACGGTAATCTCCCAGCATATTGGGCCGAGCGTGAGCATATCCGGCGCTGCACGCTCCATTTTAGCCTCCAGAGTGGTCCCAGTCTTGACAAGATCCTCTAAAAGAATGGGTTATATGGTGTTCTCTTGGGTTTCATCCAAGGTGTCGATATTTCTCACGTCATACAGGAGGTTCATGATGGTTCCTGCTGAGCCCATCAGACTGGGTCGAAGCTATCCAATCAGATCTGAAGACTCAATAACTTTTGGACCTCTAGGATCCATTACTGCATTGAGTTCCCCAAAAGGTGTCATGCATGTCAGGTTCATTCCAAATTCATTCATCTGCCACCATATCCTCTCCACACTAGCAAGTACTCATGGCCCTTTGTAGTGTGAGGAGTAGATATCATGGGACCATATCTGCCGGTGACAGCTCGCCAATTTCAGTCCATCCAAACCACTACGAATTTCTTCTACAAGTGGGAAGAGTTAGTTCTGCTCAAAGAGGTCAAGGCCCATTCAATGATTGACTTCATGAGCTCCAATATCATCAACTGGTTTGGAGTCCCTTGTGTCATCCTCACCGATAATAGCACCAACTTGCTAGCAGTCGAGATGAAAATTTTTTACGCCAAGTACGACATCTATTCTAACCATACCTCCCACTACCACACGCATGAAAATGGGTAGATTGTGGCATTCAAAAAAAACCTATCCAACATTTTGTAGAAAATGGTTGGTCAGAACAAGAAGAGTTTCCCAGACAATCTCCCCAATTCTATCTGGGTTGATCGGATGATGACTCGTAATTCCACACAGGTGACCCCAGATTCCCTAGTGTATGGAACTATGGTCATCCTACCTATCAAGATTCAGTTGACTTCATTATGCACAATGGTCTATGATCAACAGGAGCTAGATACATTACCTGAAATTTTCCTGGCCTAATAGGAATCACATGATGAGAATTGGCTTTGCTCCCTACACAATCTAGAATGGAATTAGAATACTATAGCTAGAGCCTTTAACAAGATGGTCTCATCTGCTCCTTCTTGCGTGGTGACTTGGTACTGGCCCTCTAGACAACTATCATACATGGTAGGAAACCACCCAAGATGGAGCCCAAATGGGATGTTCCTTACCTAATTCACAAGGTTTAACCCAATGGTTCATATTCTCTAGAAACGTTGGATGGTGAGTGTATAACTCCCCCAACCAATGCTATGTTTCTCATGAAATACATTGACTAAGATAGAAGGTCCCACATGACCCAAAACTGTTTATAGTCCCACACGACATTAAACATTATCCAATCCTACATGACATTAAAATGTGAAACATCCCGCAAGACGTTAAACTGTATATCATCCTGTAAGATGTTAAACTGCATCCTCAGAACTATGTAAGTGTTGATTCCCATCCATATAGGATATATAGGAATTCTCAGACATTTCATCTCGAGTCCATCCCCTGAACTCTTCTTTTCTACTATCCCCCTTGGGAATGGTTCTCTCAGTGGATCCCCACATAGTGTAGTGCGGGATTCTTTAGCCCCTCTTATGTTAGAACTAAGACGATTGCACCATGTGATACCTCCTCTTTCCTCTATTCTCCAACGTCCTCACTGCACGACACTAAACTTCATGGCCTTCAAGAACTATGTATGGCTTGATTCCCATTTTCTTGGGATATGTAGGAACACCCAGATATTTCGTCTGTTAGCCCAACCCTCAAACTATGGAGTCTCCCATCGGGTCAACACATAGGGTGCAGTGTAGGATTCTGCCGCAATGCACGTTGAGTACATCATAATCCCGCCATGCATCCCATTCCCCGGAGACTCCCACCTCTTTCACTGTCCTTCTTAGACATTGAAGTGCACAGATACACATAATCTTCACTCACATTCATTACAAGGGACTCCATCATCTTTCTTGTTTTAGAGGACTCTCAAATGCCATGGATGCTCAGCCCAACAGACCTCCTACCATTTCGGTCCAACATCGTCGAGGATTTCAAAAAAAATTGATATAAGTCCAACGTTGTGAATACAGTCAGTGGTCGACACATTTTTTATGCTCCCATTTCAGGTCTCAAAATGTTGATGCAGTGTTTCAAATACAGTCAACAAATACCCTTTTTCTTTGTTTCCACCCCATTGGTCCCAAATATTGAGTGTAGTTGATCATTCTACCCCGCTTACCTTCAAGCTATGGTCTTACGTTGTTGAAGCTAGGTATCATACCTCTATATAATAGAGAGAGTCAAGTCTTACTCCTTGTTTCCCACACCGAGCATTACTCATGTGGGTTTAGGAGCTATGGGGAGGCAACACCTGCAAAAGAGGTCATATGACAACAATCGGACGGGATGCCTAATCTCATGTCCCTCGGCCTTTTCGTGAATCTAGCCCAAATTATCTTTTGGGGTTGTATGGTGTGGTGTGGGATTGTGTCCTCATTCACGTCAGGTTACTAGTTGTGTCATACACCCCCCTCGTTGGGGTATCATACCAATTTGTGTCCTCAATATAAGATGTTAAACTGAAATCTAGCCACGATGTCCAGTATATGGTACAATCCTAGGCCCCTCGGCCATCTCGGGCCTCTGGCCCAAGTCCTCACTTGGGGTTTTATGGTGTGTTATGGGATTATATCCTCATTCAAATCATATTACTATTCGTTCCATACACCCCCACGTTGGGGTATCCTACCCCCTATCTACCTACCTTCTAGAAATACGTACAACTGGATTCCCATATTTATGGGATACGTATGACCGCCCAAACGTTTAGTCTTTAGGTCCAGCCTCATTTTGGCCCTTTGGCCTGCATTCCCCCAAGGAGAGAAGTATGTGGTGTGGTATGGGATTAAGTCCACATTCATGTCGGTTTTTGTAATATACATTCCATGTAACTCCTTCTCCTAGGAGATCTCCACCCACTTTCTTCCATATTTATCTTTTCAAACCGACCACCCTCTAGTTGAGCCTCTCTCCCCTATTCAATGATTCACTAATGTCCCAAGGGTACTCTTGTTCAACACATAGAGAGTCGGGTTCTTCCCGGACATGATTTCATCCATTTTTTAGGATTCATGTCCTCCTCCATTAGGTATTCCATCATCATTCACATCTAAAGGTACCCCCTAATAGTATGGATGCTCAGCATATGGCTGGTCTAGTGTCTTGAGCCAACGTTCTGGAAGACTAATGGATGACATTCTAATCTTGGCCACGTGTTTGAAACATGGTCAGTGGTCATCCCTCATTTGTTATCCCCATTTCGGGCTAATACAATATGGATAATATCTTTCAAACACAGCCAATGCTTATCCTTTATTGTCATGCCACCCCCATGGTGCTTTTAATTTTGGGTATCATGATTCAAATTTTCCACTCCCTTATGTTCGGGGTGATTTCAAATGCCCTTGGCGTTACCCTCTCTTGCACAGGAATGTATTGGAATGATGATATGTCAATTGTTCTGAGGTCCTCTTCCTCGAATAGAGTCTCCCTCTTCTCTTATAAGAATTTCGGATTAGTTATTCAAATCTCGGATACCCGAAGATTGATTGGTGCTCCCACATTCAAACGAAGTAATAGTACAAACATCCCTTGTATCTCACATTGGGTACGACCCACGTGAGATTAGAAATGGATTGATTTTTATTTAAGTAATGTAGATGAATGTATTAAACCAAATTAATAAGTAAATAGATCTATCCATACATGCAGTTCAAAAAAAGAGTTTGTGAGGAGAAATGAGTTTATGGGTTCGACCAAAACAGGTCCCTTAAAGATTAGCATCTTGGATGGGTCATTCCAGCACTTCTACCTTTTGGATTGTGACCTCCAGGATTGCATAACACCCCCTAAGAACCCTCTCTTCATTAGAGGACATAGAGCAAAACACACTTTCCCTATCATGTGGTTGAGCCTGTTCAGTTTGAAATCATGTCATTTGGTTACCCTCTTCCACGAGCTATTCTTGGGAATCTACTAGTAGGGCCATCAATTTCTCCACAAAGTCAGAACTGTTTGCAATGAATAATTCATTTTCTTTCATCAGGTCTTCAAGTCATCGATCCTCTTGTTCCACCTCCATGAATGCTTGTGTGATCCTCAACTCTTCATTACATCGGGAAATGTCAGAGCATCGGCTTCTCTCGCGCATCTTCAAGCCATGTATTTATGGACTGTCAAATAGAGATAATGAGCATCCACCCCTCCATCATAGAGAGAGCGCCACATGGTGTGAAGAGATCCCATCAGTTTTAGATATTCTATCACAGGTTGATCATGAATGCACTTAATACACTTCCACCATTTGAGATGCATCATCAGGATTTCCTCGACCTCCTCCAAGTTAGAATCATCTATCTACTCGGATTCTGTAGGCCAATTGTCAGGGAAAGCAGTTAAGAGACCAGTATAATGGTCTTCTTTGGGTATCCGTCCCATGGGGTTAGGCTCTTCCACACTTGGGAAACCTTCCTCTATTGGCTCAGTCTCGGTAGCTCTGTCGCAAACATCTGTCCCTGCCCTGACATTATTACCGCTGATATCCACGGCTCTTCACTCACTGAGCACTGTGGAAAGCTCGGTTTGGAATGTGTGTCCTAAATGTTATGACACATTTGACATTGAATCATTGGCAGATGACCTAGATTTAGCAGCCTGACAATCCTCCAAGGCGGTGATTACTATAAATACAATGAACACCATGATCAGGTGAGCTCTCTAATGGTAAATACCTGTGTTGATGTAATGAACATACAAGAGCCCAAATCATCAGCACTCGGTGTTATATCTTTCACAGGAGATTTCAATGTACGAGATCCCTCAGCACACGTTAGCTCAATAATTCACATCATCTCCCCACCTTATGCTATTGGTGAATCATCCCCCCTTTGGATGGAGAATTTTGGTCGGCGCCAATATGCCCCTGAACAGGATAAGGAAATCTGATTGAGGGTTACAAAAAACAAAGGGGTAAGTGGTAGATAATGGATGATACATACATCATGTAGCTAAATTATATCAAATCAGATCAAATTATCTCACCACTCTCCAGAAGAATCCCTTGGTGGGATGCTCCCTAAGACCCTCTACCATCATGATCCTATTCTCATTGACCCCACCCTTCACATCCTAAGTCTGCTTCCTCATCTTCCATCCCACTGCCCTCAGGCACCTCATCGTTGTCATCATTATTGGACAGAAACTTGTCTGGATCATGCCCTTCACTTAGAATTACATTTACCATGAGGGATGGCTCCTCACACCAACAACATTGGTGTGCATACATGGCCATGACCGTCAGGTATGCATGAAGACGATGGAACCTCACCTTATCATCAATATGAATGATCCCAACCTCTAGAACCTGGAGTCCATCTTGTATTATCTTCTTCCAGAGGAATTGTGTACCCATCTAATGTCGTAGGGTCATCCAGTCCAACCACAGAGCCGGAAATATTGTGCCATTGAATGGATGGAGCAGATACCTTATCTAATTCCTGGGAATTTATCTGGTCGATCCTTGATCCCCTCACCCCTATGGTGATGAGGGTGTCGCCATGCCATGCGTTGTTCCCTCTACTATAGTCTCAGCCACGGCAGGCCCAGTTGCCCGATATGCTTCTGACCTTTCCACCCAAACAACACCCTGTATACTCCCTCGCTGCCCTGGTTCAACACTGGCTACCTTGAATTTCCAAACTCGCTTCCACAAAAGTCCCTCAGGGTACACTATTGACTAATGTTCTGCATATTTTATTGAGAGGCCAGCATCAAATCCAGTGCGGGGAAAGGTAATTACATCGCCAGAGCCATGGATTGTGAACATCAGCAACATTTGGCAGAGAAGGCATGGATTCCTATCCTCCCATACATATGTGTAAATTTTCATCTGCATCCGTTGGAGGTATCTGAACATTATTGTAAATATTTGAGGAACGTAGGGCTCACAAAGGATCTTCCCATCAATCTGGGCCAAAATAACCCCACTTCTCATGCCATGGATGTGTTCCCTTTTCTCTTTTGAGACTTTCCCATTGTCTATCATTTTTCCATTTAGAGTGGGGAATAGGCTAAAAATAAAATTTTTCATGATTTCCAATTCTGATCCTTACTCCCTCCTCATTGAGCGTCAATGGAATAACCCCGACAATAATTATCAAGGCAGGTCGTAGGTCATTACTCAGAGGATGAATTGCATTTGGAAAGGTATAACAACCACAATGAGCCATGATCTGGCCTTGAATGATCTATAAGGGACCACAGATCCACCTCAGTGAGCACCCTCATGAGATGCGCCCTAGGATAGCATATAAACGGGCTAACACTGGGACTCCAAGGTTGAACCTCTGATTCGAGGCCATGATGCCATCCATCACCAATGTGACTGGATGAACCCCCATCCATGCATCCCTCACCGGTTGGAGCCACCTACTCAGGAAGGTTGCATGAAATCTACAATAACAGACGTTCGGGTCCTGACACTCATTTATACTGAAGCCCCATGACTGATATTCACCCACCACCAAGATCCTCTAATACGATCTACTTTTTATCCTTTTTGTCTCGGTCGGATATCGTCTCCCTCACCCTGACATCTTGAAATCCGGATATCATTATAGAAACATGCTATACCATTTCTTATAGGCGATTTCCTTAAAAAATTCCTTGACCCCCAGCCTCTCCTTAGCCAACTAAAATAGATTCCATGTTATCATAGGACTTAGTGATCTGTCCCCCCCAGATATTCCTGGTCAATAGGAATTCATTTTACTGGTTCCCATACAACGAGACACCCCCAATGAAATTGATGTCCCAAGGTTGATAACAACTTCTCTATGGTGAAGATGGAATGTATTGGTATTGGGGTACCATCGAGTAAAGAGCTCTGGCCCAAGCTCATGATGACGATAAAAATGAAACTGAGACATCCACACCGTCTAGTACAAACCGATATTACACAGTTCGGCCCCAAACTGGTCACATGTCTGGCGTACACAATACACCTAGGCCCATTCACTCATAAACTTTCCTCCAGAACGTCGGTCCCAATCCTGCAGCCAACCTTTAGTCACTTCGGTAACACTCTGACAGAAGGTACATACTTAAAGGGGAGGGGAATCCTCGGCAACCGGGTCACTCCTTAAAATGGTCATGGTCCTAGGATTTAGGACGTAAATGTCCATATGTCTGGTTTCCCTATTGCTATGGACATTTTTGGTGATATTATACCAAGGTAGGTCATCCTCGTGGGTCACCAATGACAGCGGTGTGTCGACTTTAAATACTGGCATGGGTACCTCCTCCAAGATACCGAAGTCCCATATCGACAAGTTGTCGGAGAGTGCATACTCTTTCTGGGATGGGGTCAACATGTTGAAGAGAGTATGGTTGTTGGATACGATTCTTCAGGTTCCCTGATCCTCGGTGTTGGAAAGCATCTCGACACTTCGAATGGTGAATGCAACCTCTCTCTTAGCGTCAGCCTGATTAACAGCCTTCTTTTTATGGCGATGACTCAAGGAGTCTGCGCAAAAAAGCCGGAGTCAGCCCAAAATATCAGGACCCTACATGATAAAGCACGAGTCAACACAAAATATCAGTACCCCGTGTGCAAAAGCAGGATTCGGCCGAAAAACCCTAGGCCTACGTGTAAAATGACAGTTGAAATCAGGGAATTAAGCAAAACTGAAACGATTTTTCGAGCAAACCAGGAGAAGTGTTTTGGCGTGCGAGAGATCAGGACATGTTGTGTAAGAAAAATACATACTAATGAGGGACCAGAAAGGGGTTTTATATGAGCGGAACTAGGTTTTCACGCATGCACAAAAATCAGATTCCGCGCAACTTCTCGGTGTTATGCGCCACACCCGTTTTTAGCATGCACGGGCCCGAGGGAGTTCTACATCTCAGCGTTTCCCTTGGAATATGACCTTTGCATCCCCTCTCCGATATGATTACGAGGGGGAGAATTTTTAGACACTGAAAAATGTTAATGGAAAGAAAGACTTTTGAATGTGACAAAATGAATACATATTTGAACCCGATGATCCATTCCGGGGGAACCGGTGGGGCCACGGGAAAAAAATCAGGGTTACGTGAGAAAATATCTATCACGTAGAAAATTGTGGGATCCATGAATGTTTTATACAAAGGGGTGGAAATTTCTGTGCCACCGACCATGGTTATGAAAAATTTAGTGCGACCACCCCCGCGTTTTCTACATTTCACGTTGTCGACATCGGCACACAAAATTTAGTGCGGGTTAGTTTCTGCACAGATCCAACTACTCCAAGCACCTATAAAAAGTAGGGCACCCCTTTATCTACCAATAGCTAAAGAATCTGAACTATCTCCCCTACACGAAATCCACCTCTCGTGCATGAAAAATATGGATTTCAGGTGTTGTATTTTTCATTCTAGGTCGCCCAGGGGTCCACTTTCGTGGGAGACCACTCGGTCTTAACCCATATCTGAATCGCTACCACCCCTATCCTTGCGATCAATCCTTTCCACATGAACTCAATCCCTTCCAATTGCGTGAAACCCCATTCCTTGCGCACAGTCCCTTCCATGTGTGCGCAACCCCCAAATCCTTGCGCGTAATCCCTTCCAATTGCACGCAACCCCAATCCTTGGGGATAATCCCTCCCAATTGTGAGCATCCCTAGAAAATTGCGTGCAATCCACTCTCCTTTCGTGAAAATCCACCCAATAGTCAACAAATCATCGGCTCCACATTACATGCCAATTTTCCCTAATTTCACGCCAACCCAGTATTTTACACGCAAGTGGGCCAATTACGTGAAAACCCCCACGATTGCGCACAATCCTCCAGGATCCCTCAACCCATCATTTTCCCCCTACTGCTCCATTTGAGTTCAACCCATCCTTTTTGGTCTTTCTCTTTCACATGTGTTCGATGTACTTCTTTCGAACATCATTTGTGGGTGCTTCTTATGCACTAAACATCTACATCATACACAATTTTCCCCTATGAACTTATAGGCTCATACAAGGTAACATTAAAGACCCTTGGGTGGTACTTCTCATTGGGTTGCTTCGCCTCATGCCTCTTCACATAAGCATGAAAAAGGATATTTCTTCTTCCCATAGCTAGGATAACATGGACCCCAATGGGATAACCTCTTAACAACCCCTAACCACAGTGTTGCCGATCCCTTCACATCACCAAGATGTTCATGGTGCCGATTAAGAATTTCCAAGGGGTTCAAAGTAAACCAACATTGTCCAAGCTGCAGGACGTTATACTGCTAAGCACCATCATCCTCGGCACCTGACATTAAACTGTGACCTCACCCTATATCGTTCACGTGGGGTGCCCCATTTTGGACATCCTCAATGGTCATTGGTCTCCATGAGAGTGTGATCATTACTCATATGGAATGATATCCTCTTGATCGGAGAAGCATCCTTATGTGGGGAAAGGGCAACCACCCTGATGTAAGACCCAATCTTTCTTTGCAGGAGGAAGCACCTCTTCTCATACTCTCTTCTTGGGTGCCAAATCCCTCTCCCACTGGGCTTTGTCACCACTCAGGGATCCACCCTGGAGTAAGTCCCAATCTCAATCTCCCTATCTAGCTTATCGTGCGCAAGCCCCAGTTTCCTCATTGGGCCACTGACCACGCACGAGCCTCACATTACATCCCACGAATTTACCATTCGTGATGTGATCATCATGTCTTTTTTGTCTCTTATTTCTCACAGAGAGCATGACTCATGTGGGCTTAGAGGAAGCACTGATCATGACATCCTCCCTGAGAATCCTAGATTCTAAGCCCCACATCCCACATGAAATATAAGGTATTTGATCTTTGACAAGGATTGGTACGTAGGAAGAATCCACGAGGTTCAACCACACCATCTATCTAGGCCCCAGGTCCTCCATCACGCCAGTTCACACTCATTCTGTGTGACATTAAACTGTGGACCTCAACTAGTGGCAAGCAGTTGTTTCCCCAGTCAGCGGTAAGACGTTAAACCCTATTTGAAATATGTGGTCATTGATGCTTTCCAAATTAAGGTACATAGGAAACCTCGATAAGGTTCAAACCAACCACGCATTGGTCGTTCCGACCTCCATCACGACGATTCACCAAAACCTCATGAACTATGGGGTCTTTGGTACTTCCCTAGGCAAGGTACATAGGAAGCCACCCTGAGGTTCAATCCCATCATCCACTGGTCCTGACCATCTTCATGTCTGTTCCCACTCCAACTAAACTATGAGGGCGTTGATCCCTGTCTCCAAGACATGGTTCGAGGGAATCATATAAGAGATTCAATCCCACCAGTTGTAAGCCGTTGTCGACCCAATCCAGTGGTAATCCATTGTGCCTCAATTCAAGGGTAAGCCAGTGAAACCTACATGAACTACATTGTGTTTGATCATTTTTATTGAAATGTACATAGGACGCCTCCCTGAGGTTCCATCCCACCACCCATTGGTCGTTCTGACCTCCTTCACATTGGTTAACCAAACCCTCTTGAAATATGGGGTCTTTGATCCTTTCAAAGGCACGGTACGTAGGAATCCTTCCTAATGTTCAATCCCATCATCCTCTTGTCCCGACCATCTTCACGTCAGTTCCCACTCTCACTAAACTACATGTGATTAGATCCTTGTCTCATAGACAAGGTATGTATGAAGCCTCTCGGAGGATCAATCCCATCCAGCGGTAAGCCGTCATCAACCCCATCCAGCGGTAAGTCGTTGTGCCTCCTTTAAATGGTAAGTCATTGCACCCATATGAACTATGTGGTCTTTGATCCTTGCCAAGGCAAGGTACGTAGGATTCCTACCTAAGGTTTGAGCACAACACCTAGTTTCTCCGACCACTTAGACGTCGGTTCTCCCACTCAAACTGAACAACATTGTATTTGATCCCTGCCATGGCGTGGTACGTTGGAAGATTCCATGAGGATCAATCCCACCATCCATATGAACCCCAAGTCCTCATTCACATAGGTCCACCAACCCCCGTCCCATAAAAACTATGTGGGTTTGATTTATGTATCTTAGGCTGGGTACGTTAGAATCTTTTGTGAATATCAACCCAATCCAGCGATAAGCCATTGTGACCTCAATCAGTGGTTAGCTGTTGCATCCCCTAATCAGTTGTAAGCCATTGTAATCTCATTTTCTAGGACCCACACATCTGGTCAATCCTATTGGAGTCCTCCAAAACTATGCGGACTTTGATTCCCTGCCACGAGGATATGTTGGATGTCTTCTTGAGACTCAAGCCCAACATCATTGTCGCCCTCACGTCGGTTCCATCTCACTCTCCACCTACTTCACTAAACCATCCATCATCCATCTTGTTTCTTACCCGGGCCGCCACATCCCGGTGTGGTCATGTCAACCCACCTATATCGGTGTATCCTCTAGGGGTTATGCTCATCTGATCCACTCATGTCAGTGTTCCGATCAGTTCGGTTCATCACCCATGAACATTAAACATGTGGCATATTATGTGTTAAACATGGGAAGATGAGGAAAACCTCAATGATATGCCTATGGAATACGATTCCTCACATTCAAAGTATGAGGCCTTGGGAATCCGTGACCTCAAGAATCCCTATAATAAGGGACCAAAGATATATGTTCCAGGTTCTATCATCCAGACACGCGAGTGATGTCCAAAATTCATACTCCCCTAACTAAATGTTGGTGCCCTGACTTGACCCCATGGAATGTACTGACAGAATAAGCATAATTAACTGGCGTCCATGAAAATATGGAACTGGGAATAGTTTCACAAAAAAAGTATTAAATCTATAAGGGAGACCTGGACTATGTAATGAGATCCGATGAGGAATCCACAAAAAATGATCTGACATTCCATCATCCCATTTCGATCAAGGAGAAAACGTCCCTGAATAAGGAACAAATACCGCATGCCTTTGGAAAATGGTAATGCGGGGAAATATTTATGCGTCCCCCATAGACGGAAATATGCACCCATGCAAAATCATTGGAAACAATTATGAATCATTAGATAAAATAGTAGTGATAGTTGTTGAGATCAATTTTGGCGGTTCCTCAATAATCATGAAATTGTTTCATTATATAAATTAATTTCACATGTATAAGTTCATTTCAGAACATAAAATAAGTCACATAATAAACATTAAATTTTGTTTCAACCACTAAAAGGGTTTTATTATCAGATTTGAAGGAACTAATTGAAATTTAAATCACATCATCCATAATTTTGGTAAACGACACATCACAAAAAATGTTTTTATTTTTGTTATAATATGATTAAGAGGATATGTAAAGACCCATAAATTTCAAGGAAATTTTTTTTCTTAAATTTCTTTGGAATTTTACAAGAGAGCAGTTTCTGACGGCACCTGATTCCGACGCCCGGTGTGCCCGAAATCATTTTTCAAAGATTGGCTCGGGTACGTTCAGTGAACGGGCGAGCGAGTTTTTCTAACTTTTGAACCGGTGCCTGGAATCGAATTCTGAGGGCACCAATGAAATCGCAGCACCGGTTTTCTCTTATAAACGCCTCTTCCAGAGTTGCGTTTGCTCGGGTGTGGTTTTTAATTTTCGGGCTTAAAGTTAAGAAATAAAATAATTTTCGACAACTTTATTTTATTTCACATAAGCCACTTGGAAGCCACTCGAAGACACTTAAAGGTGGCCTGAACTGAGTTGAACTGGATAGGATGCTATCTAGAAATATCCTACCCCCTTGGTAGGATATTTGTGAGGTGGGGCCCGCACGAGCCCCGCCGTTTCTTTCCGCTAAGAAACGCACCCGTGAAAACCCGTCTTAATGAAAGTCAACTGATGTTTTTTCTAAATTCTTAACAGACCATTTAATTGGGCGGTTTATTTCGTGAATTAAATGGCCTGTTTATTTCGTTGAATTAATTCAACGAATTAATTCAATCGTTTCTTAACCTGTTTTCGTGTGTTGGCATATTAATAAAATAAAACCAACCCAAAATCTTTTGAGAAGATTGGAGAGGATCCTTGTTTCTTCTTCTCCCTTGCGAAGAACGCGAAGAACGCGAAGAACGCGAAGAACGCGAAGAACGCGAAGAACGCCGAACCCGGAAATCGACGACGCTTCCGGCCGAGACGTCCTTCTCCGCCCCGATCTCTGATCACCGACCGTTGAGCTCGCCGACTCAACGCCGGATTCTGCGACGACGCGACGCCTCCCCGTGACGACGCGACGATCCCTCTCTTCCGCGAAGAGCTTTTCCGCGAAGAACGCCCGCACGCGACGATCAATGAGGTAGGTATTTTCTAATTTTGGAATACCCCTCTTATATTCCCGTGAACGTTCTTTAAAAATTAAAGAGCCGGTTTCAAATGAACAATTTTATTTTATTAAAATTGTCGGTTCATGTGTTAAACAATTTCTCCCGTTGTTTTTTTTATTATCTAACGCGGAGGGTGCGGGTCAAACGAACACGGCCCGGCAACCCTCCATCGTTCTTCGTGTTTTGCAGATTTGGCGGGCGACGACGAAACGTGCCGCAATGGGTGTTTGATGATCCCACAGTAAAGAACGGAACCCGGGAGGAACAATGGCGTAGACGGGAAGGAAAACGGGCCACCGGAGTGACTCCGGCGGCCCGCGGAAGCCGGTGGTGGCGCGGGTCGCCGGCGGCACCCCGTGGGTGTCCAGGGCGACACCCCGCGTGTGCCGCGGGGTTGTCACGCGACACCCCGCGGGTGTCTGGCCGACACCCCGCGGGTGCCACGGGAGTGTCACGCGGGGCGGCGGCTTTCCCCCGCGTCGGCCGCTCGGCCGCTCAGCCGAGCCGTGCCGGACCGGCCCTGGCCGGGCCGGGCCGGGCCAACCGGGTCGGACCCGACCCTGTTCGGGCCAACCAGGGGGGGTCAGGCCAGGTCGGCCCAGGCCCGGACCCCCCGTCTTCGGACAGACGTTGTTCAAATGGTCGTATCTTGAACTACGGGCCTCCAAACGACCTGCCATTAGCGGCAACGTGATCCTTGGATTGAGACGGTCGTTTCGGTATATCGCACTCAAGGTTTCGGAATACTTTGAGTTCGGCCGGGTTGGTTCGTACACGAATCCAACCGGGCCCTCGGAGCGGAAACACTCATATCTTGAGCCACGGACGTCCGATTGACGTGCCGTCAGCTTTGTTGAGTTCCTCTTTGTGAGACGGATCTTTTGGCACCCTCCGCCTGAGGTTTGGACGCATGTGGAGTACGGTTGGGTTGGTTTGTCCTTAAAAACCAACCGGGCCCCTAGGACGAAAAAACCAATAACTCTCAGACCGGGCGTCTGATCGACGCGCCGTCTCTTGCGTTCAGTTCCTGTTGACGATGCGGAACTTTTGGATACATCAACTCTAGACTTCGTGACAGTTTATGTATCAGCCTCTCGGCTCGTGGAGCGGACCCTCCCGAACGAGCTTCCTATGTGCGGGAACCCTAGTGCTGACTGCGACTGCTTCCTCGACGGCGACGAATGTGCAGAGATTCTTCGTGGACTCCGACGACGACCGTGCAGAGATCCTCAGGGGACTGCGGTGACGACTGTGCAGAGATCCTCCGCAGACTGCGACGACTACTGCACTCAGCGATCCTACGTGGATCAGTGCTACAGGTCCTGCGTGGGCCCGGTCCTGTGTGGGCCCGATCCTGTACGGATTCGATCTTGTGTGGGTCAACACTCAGCGGTTCTGTGTGAGCCAACTCCTACAGGTCCTGTGTGGGCCCGATCCTTTGTGGGGCCAATCCTTGTGGGTCACTGCAGAGATTAGTTACCTATCGATCCTTCGTGGGTCCGACGACTTGTATGGATCAGAGATCATTTTTCATCATCCGAAGAAGTATACCTGTGTGAGCTGAATCTTGTGTTTCTCTCCTTTGTGGATTATGTTGAGATATCCAGTGTGGATTTACTGTTTACTCTCCTTTGTGGATTTTGTTGTTCTATCCTGCGTGGGTATGCGTTTTGCTTTCCTGTGTGGACTGGGTTGTGCTAGGGCTCAGACGTTGGAGCCGATCGGGGAATTGATGACTTAGGTATATGTATGGGAATATACCTAAGTCGTGTCAGATGTTACTTCGTGATTGTATCTCTCCTTCGTGGCTTATCCTTTGTGGATTTCGGGAGACCTTCGGGGGTCTTGGGGTCCCTACTGAGTATCTTATACTCACCCCTGCACGGGCTATGCCCACACTTCGTGGTGTTGGTTGTAGACGACAGACAGCGCTGATCGTGGAGGAGGCGTGCAGAGCAGGATAGTACCTGGAGGTGGAGCACTGGGCGGGACGTACTCGGAGCGGTTAGGTGGCCCGAGGAGCAGTGGAGGCTATCTGTACCCACCCTTCAGGTGGGACTTCCAGAGGACGGCTCGACGCTGCAGTTTTTCCTTTCAGTTGCTGTTTTTCCTTTCAGTTGTACTTTACAGTTGGGCTTGTATTTCCGGCCCCTTTTACTTTCAGCACAGCTTGTAAATTTTTTACTTAGTGTTTTATTTTCCGCTTGCTTACTCTGTGGTGCTTGTTTACTTTTCAAAGGCAATGCCTTCCCTTTTTGTTGGGATTTACGCCTTGGTGCTAGTCGCCAGCCCCTGTCCTATGGAAGGCGGGCTTGGGGTAGTCACGGCACGGGCCCCGAGGACGGGTCGTGACAAATTGGTATCAGAGGGGTGGGTTCTACCGCAGAATCTGATCTTTCTTCTATGTGATGCAATAGTGTTTAGCGTATTAAGTGTGGTTATCAGTCCAGGGAGTCCAGTGTTGGTGCGGCGGCCGACGTATCCATACACCAGGACCCTGACTTCTGGTTTCTGACTTAATGCATGAAAATATTGATTGCATGTGTGTTTCAAGTTTTCTTTGTGATTACTTGTGTCAGCTCACCAGGTATACTGTTCTGACCATGGTGCACTTGTTTCCTTTTCAGGATGGCACGACGATAGCAGCCAGCTAGGGTTCCTAGATTAGTGTGCGACGACAGCCCGCCGAGTGACGAGGCCTCGGTACAGGGCCCGTTGACAGCAGAGGCACCGGCGGTACCTTTACCCGCTGAGCCCCCGATGCTTCCAGCACTGGAAGCTGACGACGCACGACGCCTCGGAACTCTGCACGAGTTCCAACGCCAACGACAACCCAGGTTCCGTTGGGAGTCGGACCCCCAGGCAGCCGAGGACTGGCTGGAGGCGGTCGTCGGAGTTTTCAATCTAGTGAGGACACCAGCAGACCTCATGGTGATCCTCGCGGCGAGCCTACTGCACGCAGCAGCCGGACGCTGGTGGAGCCTGATGCTCGAGGTACACGATGAGGCCACCCTCATCTGGACGGACTTCGAGAGCCTCTTCCGCTCAGAGTTCGTCCCTGCCACCCTCCGTGTGGTGCGCATCCAGGAGCTTCTTCAGCTGCGACAGGGCAGCTTGACGGTCGCTCAGTACGCGGCGAGGTTCACCGACCTTTCTCGGTACTCTACGGACATGGTACGGGACCCCTTCTTCCGGGCCCGGACCTTCGATCAGGGTTTGACACACGAGATCAGGGCATCGCTGATCTCCCTCAGCATCCCGACCCAGGTAGGAGTACTAGAGCGAGCCCTCCTGATCGAGAGCTTCCTGGCTGAGTCCACAGTGAGACCTACCGCAGGGCGGCAGATAGCGGAGTCTTCGGCAGCTGTTAGTCGGCGGATGACTCAGGGTTCCAGGCAGACCAGACCTTCCGGAAGGCGACCTCGGGACACTGGCTCAGCAGTGCAGGGCACCCAGCCCGGAGCCAGTCTTCCGAGAGGCAGGCAGTGCTACGAGTGCGGCGGGCGGGGCCACATGGCTCGTGACTGCCCGACCCGTCGTACCGAGGGTCAGCAGATGGTGGAGGGACCACCTAGGCAGAGGCAGAGGGTCGACCGTGGCGGTCCGCAAGGAGGAGGCGGACGAGGCAGAGGAGATGGCCGAGCAGCAGGTGGTGGGCGACGCTTTGAGGCTCTGCCACCACCACCACCAGGAGGCCCGCCCCGACCACAGGGAGCTGGGGGCAGAGACAGGCTCAGCTCCAGGCAGCGGAGGCCTACGACCACGGTGCGCCAAAGATGATTCGAGGTACGATCTGTGTCTATTCCACCCTTGCTACAATTCTGATAGACACATGAGTGAGTCACTCTTTCATAGCTACTGCCCTTGTTCGGAGCTCGGAGATTCCGACAGAGCCGTTGGCTCGATCCTTACGGCTAGAGACTCCTACGGGAGCAGACTCAACGATTACGCACTGGTGCCGGCAGTGTGAGCTTACTCTAGGAGGCGAGAGCTTCGGCTGAGATCTTCTTGTAGCGGCGTCGAGGCCTTACGACGTCATCTTGGGCATGGATTGGTTATCTACGGTCCATGCTCAGATTGACTGCATTAGGCGCAAGGTGCGATGTGTGCGCACCGATGGGAGCAGGTTCACCTTCACCGGCGCGAAGGGAGCCTTAGCATCACAGGATGGACTCACGTATAGGAGAGGTCAGCCCATCACTCATCAGTTGGCTAGCCTCATCCTGGGATCAGTTGACGTGCGGAGTCCCAGTTTTCCTACAGTGGTGGATCAGTACGCGGATGTCTTTCCCGACGACGTTCCAGGACTACCTCCTCGCAGATAGGTAGACTTATATATTGACTTGTACCCCGGGATAGCCCCGATATCCACTCCAACATATCGGATGGCCCCCGCTGAGCTTCGAGAGCTGTGGGTACAGTTGGAGGACTTGCAGGGCAATGGGTTCATCCGACCCAGTGTTTCGCCCTGGGCTTCCCCGATTTTGTTCGCCAAGAAGGCGGACGGGAGCTTGAGACTGTGTGTCGATTATCGTCGCCTGAATCAGGTGACAGTGAGGAACAAGTATCTGCTACCCAGGATTGATGACTTCTTCGACCAGCTCATGGGAGCACAGTGGTTCTCGAAGATAGACCTCAGGTCAGGCTATCATCAGATTAGAGTTCGAGACGAGGATGTGCAGAAGACGGCCTTCAGGTGTCGGTATGGCCACTATGAGTTCTTTGTTATGCCTTTCGGCGTGACCAACGCTCCAGCAGTGTTCATGAGCCTCATGAACAGGATCTGCTATCCATACCTCGATCGATTTGTCGTGGTCTTCATCGACGACATTTTGGTGTACTTGACGACGGAGGAGGAGCACGCCTACCACCTGCGTGTTGTACTAGACACACTCCGAGAGCACCAGCTTTATGGAATGCTCTCGAAGTATCAGTTCTGGTTACGTGAGGTCCACTTCTTGGGGCACGTCATTTCTGAGGCGGGAGTTGCAGTGGATCCCGCGATGATCGAGGCAGTGCTAGCTTGGGAGCCACCCAAGAGCGTGACAGAGGTGCGGAGTTTCTTGGTCCTAGTCGGATACTATCGGAGATTTGTTCCGGACTTCTCCAGAGTTGCATCCCCACTCTCATCGTTGACGAAGAAGGGGAAACCCTTCGTGTGTTCAGACAGATGTCAGCAGAGCTTCCAGGAGCTAAGGCAGAGGTTGACCAGCGCACCTATCTTGAGGTTGCCTGAGGAGGGAGTTGGACACGTAGTCTACTGCGATGCATCAGGGACCGGACTCGGGTGTGTCCTGATGCAAGAGCGGGCCGTGATTGCCTACGGATCACGTCAGTTGAGGCCTCATGAGCAGAACTACGCTACCCATGACTTGGAGTTGGCAGCAGCGGTCTTTGCCCTGAAGACATGGCGACACTATCTGATGGGCGAGCTCTTTATAGTCTTTTCTGACCAACAGAGTCTCAGGTACATCTTCTCTCAGAAGGACCTGAACCTAAGACAGCGTTGATGGCTAGAGTTCCTCCAGGACTATGACTTTGAGATAGTCTATACTCCTGGGAAGGGGAACGTGGTGGCTGATGCCCTCAGCAGGAGGACGGGAATCCAACTACTTGAGGAGGCGACAGAGCAGCTAGCCGCTTTGCAGATATCCTTCGTGGATAGAGACGCATCATCCTTCCTTCAGTCTCTCATAGTCTCTCCTCCACTTCTTCAGCGAGTCAGAGAGGCAGAGCGTGGGGACGTTGACTATGAGACACGGCATGCACAGATATCCTCGGGACAGACACCTGATGGTTTCTCCCTTGGAGCAGAGCACGATGTCCTTTTCAGAGGACATACCTTGGTACCAGTCGCTTTACGAGAGGAGGTGCTGAGAGCGTATCACACTTCTCCTTTGGCAGTACATCCTGGAGTGGCGAAGATGTACCAGGATCTCAGACGACAACACTGGTGGCCGGGCATGAAGAAGGATGTGGCAGAGTTCGTTTCACGGTGCCTCACCTGCCAGGAGGTGAAGGCAGAGCCTCAGGTACCAGCAGTCATGGTACAGCACTTGGAGGTCCCGGAGTGGAAGTGGGACGGGATATCTATGGACTTTGTGATTGGACTTCCACGCACTTCCAGAGGTCACGACTCCATTTGGGTGATTGTTGACCAACTCACCAAGTCGGCACACTTCTTACCCATCTGAGAGCAGGGCTCATTGGAGAGCTCGGGGCGTCTCTACGTTCAGGAGATTGTACGACCTCACGGTGTGCCATCGACTATCGTCTCCGATCGGGACGCTCGTTTTACTTCCCGGCTTTGGAAGGGGTTGCAGGAGGCGTTCGGGACGCGACTACGTCTGAGCACCGCCTTTCACCCTCAGACGGATGGTCAGACGGAGAAGACTATTCAGACTCTCGAGGACATGCTCTGCGCATGTGTCCTCGACATTGGTCGCAGCTGGGAGACCAACTACCCTTGGTAGATTTTGCGTACAACAACAGCTACCACTCCACCATCGGGATGGAACCCTACGAGGCGTTGTACGACAGGCCTTGCAGATCCCCTTTGTGATGGACAGACCCTGGGGAGTCAGCACTTGTGGGACCAGAGATGGTCCGGGCCACGACAGAGAAGGTCCAGGTCATCCAGGAGCGGATGAGGACAACACAGAGCCGACAGATGTCATATGCTGACAGGAGGCGGAGGCCACTAGAGTTCGAGGATGGCGACCACATCTTCTTGCGGGTCTCAGCTCGACGTGGTTTGAGGAGATTTGGACGAGGCGGCAAGTTGTCTCCACGCTTCATCGGACCCTTCCAGGTCCTCAGCAGGGTTGGTGAGGTGGCTTATCGTCTGGCTCTGCCACCTCAGTTGCACCGGGTGCACGACGTCTTCCACGTATCCCAGCTGAGGAGATACGTGCACGATCCGACACACATCTTTGAATATGGGGAGCTAGACGTGGATGATGGAGCGACTTTTTCGGAGGTCCCAGTGGAGATAGAGGATCGATAGGAGCGGGTCCTACGTGGGCGATCGATTCCTCTTGTGCGCATCAGATGGCAGCACGGGGACCTCCAGGAGAGCACTTGGGAGCGGGAGGCTCAGATGCGTGCTCAGTACCCACATTTGTTTCCCTAGTTTTTGATGTATCTTTATGGGGACGTAAAGTCCTGAGGTGGGAGTAATGTAAAGACCCTTAAATTTGAAGGAAATTTTTTTTCTTAATTTTCTTTGGAATTTTACAAGAGCGCAGTTTCTGACGGCACCTGATTCCGAGGCCCGGTGTGCCCGAAATCATTTTTCGAAGATTGGATCGGGTACGTTCATTGAACGGGCGAGCGAGTTTTTCTAACTTTTGAACCGTTGCCCGGAATCGAATTCTGAGGGCACCAATGAAATCGCAGCGCCGGTTTTCACTTAGAAACGCCTCTTCCGGAGTTGCGTTTTCTCGGGTGTGGTTTTTAATTTTCGGGCTTAAAGTTAAGAAATAAAATAATTTTCGACAACTTTATTTTATTTCACTTAAGCCACTTGGAAGCCACTCGAAGCCACTTAAAGGCGGCTTGAACTGAGTTGAACTGGATAGGATGCTATCCAGAAATATCTTACCCCCTTGGTCGGATATTTGTGAGGTGGGGCCCGCACGAGCCCCGCCGTTTCTTTCCGCTAAGAAACGCACCCGTGAAAACCCATCTTAATGAAAGTCAACTGACGCGTTTTCTAAATTCTTAACAGACCATTTAATTGGGCGGTTTATTTCGTGAATTAAATCGCCTATTTCTTTCGTTGAATTAATTTAACGAATTAATTCAATCGTTTCTTAACCTGTTTTCGTGTGTTGGCATATTAATAAAATAAGACCAACCCAAAATCTTTTGAGAAGATTTGAGAGGATCCTTGTTTCTTCTTCTCCCTTGCGAAGAACGCGAAGAACGCGAAGAACGCGAAGAATGCCAAACCCGGAAATCGACGACGCTTCCGTCCGAGACGTCCATCTCCGCCCCGATCTCTGATCACCGACCGTTGAGCTCGCCGACTCAACGTAGGATTCCGCGACGACGCGACGCCTCCCCGCGACGACGCGACCATCCCTCTCTTCCGCGACGAGCTTTTCCGCGAAGAACGACCGCGCGCGACGATCAACGAGGTAGGGATTTTATAATTTTGGAATACCGCTCTTATATTCCCGTGAACGTTCTTTGAAAATTAAAGAGCCGATTTCAAATGAACAATTTTATTTTATTAAAATTGTCGGTTCATGTGTTGAACAATTTCTCCCATTGTTTTTTTATTATCTAACGCGGAGGGTGCGGGTCAAACGAACACGGCCCAGCAACCCTCCGTCATTCTTCGTGTTTTGCGGATTTGGCAGGCGACGACGGAACGTGCCGCAACGGGTGTTTGATGATCCCGCAGTAAAGAACGGAACCCACGAGGAACAACGGCGCAGGCAGGAAGGAAAACGGGCCACCGGAGCGACTCCGGCGGCCCGCGGAAGCCGGTGGTGGCGCGGGCGCCGGCGCGGCGGCGCCGGCGGCCGGAGGCAGTGGCACCCCGCGGGTGTCCAGCGCGACACCCCGCGGGTGCCGCGGGTGCCGCGGGGTTGTCACGCGGCACCCCGCGGGTGTCCAGGGCGACACCCCGTGGGTGCCGCGGGGTTGTCACGCGACACCCCGCGGGTGTCTGGCCGACACACTGTAGGTGCAGCGGGAGTGTCAGGCGGGGCGGCGGCTTTCCCCCGCTTCGGCCGCTCGGCCGAGTCGAGCCGGACCGGCCCTGGCCGGGCAGGGTCGGCCCGGGCCCGGACCCCCCTTCTTCGGACAAACTTCGTTCAAATGGCCGTATCTTGAACTACGGGCCTCCAAACGACCCGCCGTCAGCGGCAACACGATCCTTGGATCGAGACGGTCGTTTCGGTATATTGAACTCAAGGTTTCAGAATACTTTGAGTTCGGCCGGGTTGGTTCGTACACGAAACCAACCGGGCCCTCGGAGCGGAAACGCTCATATCTTGATCCACGGACGTCCGATTGACGTGCCGTCAGCTTTGTTGAGTTCCTCTTTGTGAGACGGATCTTTTGGAACCCTCCGCCCTAGGTTTGGTTGCAGGTGGAGTATGGTTGGGTTGGTTTGTCCTTAAAAACCAACCGGGCCCCTGGGACGAAAAAGCCAATAACTCTCAGACCGGGCGTCCGATCGACGCGCCGTCTGTTGCGTTGAGTTCCTGTTGACGATGCGGAACTTTTGGATACATCAACTCTGGACTTCGTGATAGTTGATGTATCAGCCTCTCGGCTCATGGAGCGGACCCTCCCGAACGAGCTTGCTATGTGCGGGAACCCTAGTGCTGGCTGCGACTGCTTCCTCGACGGCGACGACTGTGCAGAGATCCTCTGTGGACTCCGACGACGACCGTGCAGAGATCCTCAGTGGACTGTGGAGAAGACTGTGCAGAGATCCTCAACGGACTGCGACGACTACTGCACTCAGCGATCCTACGTGGATCAATGCTACAGGTCATGCGTGGGCCCGGTCATGTGTGGGCCCGATCCTGTACGGATCCGATCCTGTGTGGGTCAACACTCAGCGGTTCTGTGTGAGCCAACTCCTACAGGTCCTGCGTGGGCCCGATCCTGTGTGGGTCTGATCCTGTGTGGGTCACTGCAGAGATTAGTTACCTATCGATCCTTCGTGGGTCCGATGACTTATATGGATCAGTGATCATCTTTTCGTCATCCGAAGAAGTATACCTGTGTGAGCTGAATCTTCTGTTTCTCTCCTTTGTGGATTGTGTTGAGCTATCCTGTGTGGATTTACTGTTTACTCTCCTTTGTGGATTGTGTTGTTCTATCCTGCGTGGGTATGCGTTTTTCTTTCCTGTGTGGACTAGGATGTTCTAGGGCTCGGACGTTGGAGCCGATCGGGGAATTGATGACTTTGGTATATGTATGGGCATATACCTAAGCCGTGTCAGATGTTACTTCGTGAGTGTATCTCTCTTTCGTGGCTTATCATTTGTGGATTTCGGGAGAACTTCAGGGGTCTCGGGGTCCCTACTGAGTAGCTTATACTCACCCCTGCACGGGCTATGCCCGCACTTCGTGGTATTGGTTGCAGACGACGGACAGCGCTGATCGTGGAGGAGGCGTGTGGAGCAGGACAGTACCTGGAGGTGGACCACTGGGCGGGACGTACTCGGAGCGGTTAGGTGGACCTGAGGAGCAGTGGAGGCTATCTGTACCCACCCTTCAGGTGGGACTTCCAGAGGACGGCTCGACGCTGCAGTTTTTCCATTCAGTTGCTGTTTTTCCTTTCAGTTGTACTTTACAGTTGGGCTTGTATTTCCGGCCCCTTCTACTTTCAGCACAGCTTGTACAGTTTTTACTTAGTGTTTTCTTTTCCGCTTGCTTATTCTGTGGTTCTTGTTTACTTTTCAAAGGCAATGCCTTCCCTTTTTGTTGGGATTTACGCCTTGGTGCTAGTCGCCAGCCCCTGGCCTATGGAAGGCGGGCTTGGGGTAGTCATGGCACGGGCCCCGAGGACGGGTCGTGACAAATTGGTATCAGAGGGGTCAGTTCTACCGCAGACTCTGATCTTTCTACTACGCGAAGCAATAGTGTTTAGCGTATTAAGTGTGGCTATCAGTCCAGGGAGTCCAGTGTTGGTGCGGCGGCCGACGTATCCATACACCAGGACCCTGACTTCTGGTTTCCGACTTAATGCATGAAAATATTGATTGCATGTGTGTTTCAAGTTTTCTTTGTGATTACTTGTGTCAGCTCACCAGGTATACTGTTCTGACCATGGTTCACTTGTTTCCTTTTCAGGATGGCACGACGACAGAAGCCTGCTAGGGTTCCTAGAGTAGTGCACGACGACAGCCCGCCGAGCGACGAGGCCTCGGTACAGGGCCCGTTGACAGCAGAGGCACCGGCGGTACCTTTACCCGCCGAGCCCCCGATGCTTCCAGCACTGGCAGCTGACGACACACGACGCCTCAGAGCTCTGCACGAGTTCCAGTGCCAGCGACCACCCAGGTTCCGTGGGGAGTCGAACCCCCAGGAAGTCGAGGACTGGCTGGAGGCGGTCGTCCGAGTTTTCAGGCTAGTGAGGACAACAGCAGACCTCATGGTGATCCTCGCGGCGAGCCTACTACACGCAGCAGCCGGACGCTAGTGGAGCCTGATTCTCCAGGTACATGATGAGGCCACCCTCATCTGGACGGACTTCGAGAGCCTCTTCCGCTCAGAGTTCGTCCCGGCCACCCTCCGTGCGGTGTGCATCCAAGAGCTTCTTCAGTTGCGGCATGGCAGCTTGACGGTCGCTCAGTACGCGGCGAGGTTCACCGACCTTTCTCGGTACTCGACAGACATGGTACGTGACCCCTTCTTCCGGGCCCGGACCTTCGAGCAGGGTTTGAGACACGAGATCAGGGCATCCCTGATCTCCCTCAGCATCCCGACCCAGGCAGGAGTACTGGAGCGAGCCCTCATGATCGAGAGCTTCCTGGATGAGTCCACAGCGAGACCTACCGCAGGGCGGCAGATAGCGGAGTCTTCGGCAGCTGGTAGCCGGCGGATGAATCAGGATTCCAGGCAGACCAGAACTTCTGGCAGGCGACCTCGGGACACTGGCTCAGCAGTGCAGGGCACCCAGCCCGGAGCCAGTCTTCCGAGAGGCAGGCAGTGCTACGAGTGAGGCGGGCGGGGCCACATGGCTCGTGACTGCCCGACCCGTCGTACCGAGGGTCAGCAGACGGTGGAGGGACCACCCAGGCAGAGGCAGAGGGTCGACCGTGGCGGTCCGCATGGAGGAGGCGGACGAGGCAGAGGAGCTGGCCGAGCAGCAGGTGGTGGGCGACGCTTTGAGGTTCTGCCACCACCACCACCAGGAGGCCCGCCCCGACCACAGGGAGTTGGCGGGCAGAGACAGGCTCAGCTCCAGGCAGCAGAGGCCTACAACCACGGTGCGCCAGAGATGATTCGAGGTACTATCTATGTCTATTCCACCCTTGCTGCAGTTCTGATAGACATAGGAGCGAGTCACTCTTTCATAGCCACTGCCCTTGTTCGGATCTCGGAGATTCCGACAGAGCCGTTGGCTCGATCCTTACGGCTAGAGACTCTTACGGGAGCAGAATCGACGATTACGCACTGGTGACGGCAGTGTGAGCTTACTCTAGGAGGCGAGAGCTTCGGCTGGGATCTTCTTGTAGTGGTGTCGAGGCCTTACGACATCATCTTGGGCATGGATTGGTTATCTACGGTCCATGCTCAGATTGACTGCATTAGGCGCAAGGTGCGATGTGTGCGCACCGACAGGAGCATGTTCACCTTCACCGACAAGAAGGGAGCCTTAGCAGCACAGGATGGACTCACACAGAGGAGAGGTCCGCCCATCACTCATCAGTTGGCTAGCCTCATCCTGGGAGCAGTTGACGTGCGGAGTCCCAGTTTTCCTGCAGTGGTGGATCAGTACGCGGACGTCTTTCCCGACGACGTTCCAGGACTACCTCCTCGCAGAGAGGTAGACTTTTATATTGACCTGTACCCCGGGACAGCCCCGATATCCACTCCAGCATATCGGATGGCCCCCGCTGAGCTTCGAGAGCTGCGGGTACAGTTGGAGGACTTTCAGGGCAAGGGTCTCATCCGACCCAGTGTTTCACCCTGGGCTTCACCGATTTTGTTCGCCAAGAAGGCGGACGAGAGCATGCGACTGTGTGTCGATTATCGTCGCCTGAATCAGGTGACAGTGAGGAAAAAGTATCCGCTACCCAGGATTGATGACCTCTTCGACCAGCTCAAGGGAGCACGATGGTTCTCAAAGATAGACCTCAGGTCAGGCTATCATCAACTTAGAGTTCGAGACGAGGATGTGCAGAAGACGGACTTCAGGTGTCGGTATGGCCACTATGAGTTCTTGGTTATGCCTTTCAGTGTGACCAACGATCCAGCAGTGTTCAGGAGCCTCATGAACAGGTTCTTCCAGCCATACCTCGATCGATTTGTTGTGGTCTTCATCGATGACATTTTGGTGTACTCGACGACGGAGGAGGAGCACGCCTACCACCTGCGTGTTGTACTAGACACACTCCGAGAGCACCAGGTTTATGGAAAGCTCTCGAAGTGTCAGTTCTGGTTACGTGAGGTCCACTTCTTGGGGCACGTCATTTCTGAGGCAGTAGTGGCAGTGGATCCCACGAAGATCGAGGCAGTGCTAGCTTGGGAGCCACCCAAGAGAGTGACAGAGGTGCGGAGTTTATTGGGCCTAGCCGGATACTATCAGAGATTTGTGCCGGACTTCTCCAGAGTTGCGGCCCCACTCTCAGCATTGACGAAGAAGGGGAAACCCTTCGTGTGGTCAAACAGATGTCAGCAGAGCTTCCAGGAGCTGAGGCAGAGGTTGACCAGCGCACCTATCTTGAGGTTGCCTGAGGAGGGAGTTGGATACGTAGTCTACTGCGATGCATCAGGGACCGGACTCGGGTGTGTCCTGATGCAGGAGCGGGCCGTGATTGCCTATGGATCACGTTAGTTGAGGCCTCATGAGCAGAACTACGCTACCCATGACTTGGAGTTGGCAGCAGTGGTCTTTGCCCTGAAGACATGGCGACAGTATCTGATGGGTGAGCGCTTCACAGTCTTTTCTGACCACCAGAGTCTCAGATACATCTTCTCTCAGAAGGACCTGAACCTAAGACAGCGGCGATGGCTCGAGTTCCTCCAGGACTATGACTTTGAGATAGTCTATACTCCTGGGAAGGGGAACGTGGTGGCTGTAGCCCTCAGCAGGAGGACGGGCATCCAGCTACTTGAGGAGGTGACAGAGCAGCTAGCCGCTTTGCAGATATCCTTCGTGGATAGAGACGGAGCAGCCTTCCTTCAGTCTCTCACAGTCTCTCCTCCACTTCTTCAGCGGGTCAGAGAGGCACAGCGTGGGGACGTTGACTGTGAGACACGGCGTGCACAGATATCCTCGGGACAGACACCTGATGGTTTCTCCCTTGGAGTAGAGCACGATGTCCTTTTCAGAGGACGTACCTTGGTACCAGTCGCTTTACGAGAGGAGGTGATGAGAGCGTATCACACATCTCCTTTGGCGGTACATCCTGGAGTGGCAAAGATGTACCAGGATCTCAGACGACAGCATTGGTGGCCGGGCATGAAGAAGGCTGTGGCAGAGTTCGTTTCACGGTGCCTCACCTACCAGCAGGTGAAGGCAGAGCATCAGGTACCTGCAGGCTTGGTACAACCCTTGGAGGTCCCGGAGTGGAAGTGGGACGGGATATCTATGGACTTTGTGACTGGACTTCCACGCACTTCCAGAGGTCACGACTCCATTTGGGTGATTGTTGACCGACTCACCAAGTCGGCACACTTCTTACCCATCCGAGAGCAGGACTCAGTGGAGAGCTTGGGGCGTCTCTACATTCAAGAGATTGTATGACTTCACGGTGTGCCATCGACTATCGTCTCCGATCGGGATGCTCGTTTTACTTCCCGGCTTTGGAAGGGGTTGCAGGAGGTGTTCGGGACGCGACTACGTCTCCGCACCGCCTTTCACCCTCAGACGGATGGTCAGACGGAGAGGACTATTCAGACTCTCGAGGACATGCTCCGCGCATGTGTCCTCGACTTTGGTTGCAGCTGGGAGGACCACCTACCCTTGGTAGAGTTTACGTACAACAACAGCTACTACTCCACCATCGGGATGGCACCCTATGAGGCGTTGTACGGCAGGCCTTACAGATCCCCTTTCTGCTAGACAGACCCTGGGGAGTCAACACTTGTGGGACCAGAGATGGTCCGGGCCACGACAAAGAAGGTCCAGGTCATCCAGGAGCGGATGAGGACAGCACAGAGCCGACAGAAGTCATATGCTGACAGGAGGCGGAGGCCACTAGAGTTCGAGGATGGCGACCATGTCTTCTTGCGGGTCTCACCTCGACGTGGTTTGAGGAGATTTGGCCGAGGCGGCAAGTTTTCTCCATGCTTCATCGGACCCTTCCAGGTCCTCAGCAGGGTTGGCAAGGTGGCTTATCGTCTGGCTCTGCCACCTCAGTTGCACCGGGTGCACGGCGTCTTCCACGTATCCCAGCTTAGGAGATACGTGCACGACCCGACACACATCTTTGACTATGGGGAGCTAGATGTGGATGATGGAGCGACTTTTACGGAGGTCCCAGTGGAGATAGAGGATTGACAGGAGCGGGTCCTCCGTGGGCGATTGATTCTCTTGTGCGCATCAGATGGCAGCACGGGAACCTCCAGGAGAGCACTTGGGAGTGGGAGGCTCAGATGCGTGCTCAGTACCCACATTTGTTTCCCTAGTTTTTGATGTATCTTTAAGGGGACGTAATGTCCTGAGGTGGGAGTAATTTAAAGACCCGTAAATTTCAAGGGAATTTTTTTTCTTAATTTTTTTTGGAATTTTACAAGAGCGCAGTTTCTGACGGCACCTGATTCCGAGGCCCGGTGTGCCCGGAATCATTTTTCGAAGATTGGCTCGGGTACCTTCAGTGAACGGGCGAGCAAGTTTTTATAACTTTTGAACCGGTGCCCGGAATTGAATTCTGAGGGCACCAATGAAATCGCATCGCCGGTTTTCTCTTAGAAACGCCTCTTCCGGATTTGCGTTTGCTCGGGTGTGGTTTTTAATTTTCGGGCTTAAAGTTAAGAAATAAAATAATTTTCGACAACTTTATTTTATTTCACTTAAGCCACTTGGAAGCCACTCGAAGCCACTTAAAGGCGGCTTGAACTGAGTTGAACTGGATAGGATGCTATCCAGAAATATCCTACCCCCTCGGTAGGATATTTGTGAGGTGGGGACCGCACGAGCCCCACCGTTTCTTTCCACTAAGAAACGCACCCGTGAAAACCCGTCTTAATGAAAGTCAACTGACACGTTTTCTAAATTCTTAACAGACCATTTAATTGGGCGGTTTATTTCGTGAATTAAATGGCCTGTTTCTTTCTTTGAATTAATTCAACGAATTAATTCAATCGTTTCTTAACCTGTTTTCGTGTTTTGGCATATTAATAAAATAAGACCAACCCAAAATCATTTGAGAAGATTGGAGAGGATCCTTGTTTCTTCTTCTCCCTTGCAAAGAACGCGAAGAACGCGAAGAACGCGAAGAACGCGAAGAACACGAAGAACGCCAAACCCGGAAATCGACGACGCTTCCGTCCGAGACGTCCTTCTCCGCCCTGATCTCCGATCACCGACCATTGAGCTCGCCGACTCAACGCCGGATTACGCGACGACGCGACGCCTCCCCGCGACGACGCGGCGATCCCTCTCTTCCGCGACGAGCTTTTCCGCGAAGAACGCCCGCGCGCGACGATCAACGAGGTAGGGATTTTATAATTTTGGAATACCCCTCTTATATTCCCGTGAAATTTCTTAAAAAATTAATGAGCCGGTTTCAAATGAACAATTTTATTTTATTAAAATTGTCGGTTCATGTGTTGAACAATTTCTCCTGTTGTTTTTTTTATTATCTAACGCGGAGGGTGCGGGTCAAACGAACACGGCCCGACAACCCTCTTTCGTTCTTCGTGTTTTGAGGATTTGGAGGGAGACAACATAACGTGCCGCAACGGGTGTTTGATGATCCCGCAGTAAATAACGGCACCCCGCGGGGTTGTCACGCGGCACCCCGCGGGTGTCTAGGGCGACACCCCGCGGGTGTCCACGGCGACACCCCGCGGGTGTCTGGCCGACACCCCGTGGGTGCCGCGGGAGTGTCACGCAGGGCGGCGGCTTTCCCCCGCGTCGGCCGCTCGGCCGCTCGGCCGAGCCGAGCCGGACCGGCCCTGGCCGGGCCGGGCCGGGCCAACCGGGTCGGACCCGACCCGGTTCGGGCCAACCAGGGGGGGTCGGGCCGAGTCGGCCCGGCCCCGGACCCCCTGTCTTCGGACAGACTTCGTTCAAATGGCCGTATCTTGAACTACGAGCCTCCAAACGACCCGCTGTCAGCGGAAACACGATCCTTAGATCGAGACGGTCGTTTCGGTATATCGCACTCAAGGTTTCGGAATACTGTGAGTTCGGCCGGGTTGGTTCGTACACGAAACCAACCGGGCCCTCGGAGTGGAAACGCTCATATCTTGAGCCACGAACGTCCGATTGACGTGCCGTCAGCTTTGTTGAGTTCCTCTTTGTGAGACGGATCTTTTTTCACCCTTCGCCCGAGGTTTGGACGCAGGTGGAGTACGGTTGGGTTGGTTTGTCCTTAAAAACCAACCGGGCCCCTGGGACGAAAAAGCCAATAACTCTCAGACCGGGCGTCCGATCGACGCGCCGTCTGTTGCGTTGAGTTCCTTTTGACGATGCAGAACTATTGGATACATCAACTCTGGACTTCGTGCCAGTTGATGTATCAGCCTCTCGGCACGTGGAGCGGACCCTCCCGAACGAGCTTGCTGTGTGCGGGAACCCTAGTGCTGGCTGCGACTGCTTCCTCGACGGCGACGACTATGCAGAGATCCTCCGTGGACTCCGACGACGACCATGCAGAGATCCTCAGTGGACTGCGGCGACGACTGTGCAGAGATCCTCAGCGGACTGCGACGACTACTGCACTCAGCGATCCTACGTGGATCAGTGCTATAGGTCCTGTGTGGGCCCGGTCTTGTGTGGGCCCGATCCTGTACGGATCTGATCCTGTGTGGGTCCACACTCAGCGGTTCTGTGTGAGCCAACTCCTACAGGTCCTGCGTGGGCCCGATCCTGTGTGGGTTCGATCCTGTGTGGGTCACTGCAGAGATTAGTTACTTATCGATCCTTCGTGGGTCCGATGACTTATATGGATCAGAGATCATCTTTTCGTCATCCGAAGAAGTATACCTGTGTGAGCTGAATCTTGTGTTTCTCTCCTTTGTGGATTGTGTTGAGCTATCCTGTGTGGATTTACTGTTTACTCCCCTTTGTGGATTGTGTTGTTCTATCCTGCGTGGGTATGCGTTTTTCTTTACTGTGTGGACTGGGTTGTGCTAGGGCTCGGACGTTGGAGCCGATCGGGGAATTGATGACTTAGGTATATGTATGGTCATATACCTAAGCCGTGTCAGATGTTACTTCGTGATTGTATCTCTCCTTCGTGGCTTATCCTTTGTGGATTTCGGGAGACCTTCGTGGGTCTTAGGGTCCCTAATGAGTAGCTTATACTCACCCATTCACGGGCTATGCCCGCACTTCGTGGTGTTGGATGCAGACGACGGACAGCGCTGATCGTGGAAGAGGCGTGCGGAGCAGGACAATACCTGGAGGTGGACCACTGGGCGGGACGTACTCGGAGCGGTTAGGTGGACCCGAGGAGCAGTGGAGGGTATCTGTACCCACCCTTCAGGTGGAACTTCCAGAGGACGGCTCGACGCTGCAGTTTTTCCTTTCAGTTGCTGTTTTTCCTTTCAGTTGTACTTTATAGTTGGGCTTGTATTTCCGGCCCCTTTTACTTTCAGCACAGCTTGTACAGTTTTTACTTAGTGTTTTCTTTTCCGCTTGCTTAGTCTGTGGTGCTTGTTTACTTTTCAAAGGCAATGCATTCCCTTTTTGTTGGGATTTACGCCTTGGTGCTAGTCGCCAACCCCTGGCCTATGGAAGGCGGGCTTGGGGTAGTCACGACACGGGCCCCGAGGACGGGTCATGACAGGATAGGGAAAAAAGATTAATTTTTTCACAATAACATGATAACATACATAATATATAATATTTTGGAGATTTTGTACCTTACGGATAAGTTTAAGGGAAAAGATTATATGAAAATAATGGAATTTAAAATTAAACACATGAAAAGTAATGATGATTATTACGTATTGATCTCTTCTGCTTGAAATCCTCTATAATGCCTTTAGTTTTGGACTTTTGGTGAGACGAGCAGGTTTCCAACATGGGGAATATCCTTGGGGAGAATATTTTTTAGAAAATAGAAAAATTTCAAGGCTTGATAGGTGTGAGTGGAATATGGAAATGAAGGTGGTATTAATAGTGGATGAGAATAGAAATTTTTCATTATTTTAATCATTATTGTAATATTATTTTAGAATACTATTAATAGTCATTATTATTATGAAAAAATAGTAAATAGGTAATGTGAGTTGAAAACAAGCTAGTTTACATCATTCATGACATTAAAAATATTTTATTTAACAGGAAATTTGTATATATGGTATTTTACCATATTTCACTACTAAAAAAAATTATAGTATTTTATAAAAATACCAAAAAATTCACCCAAACCATTTTTTATGTTTATAAATAAAAAATGAACTCAATTTTTTGAAAATAATTTTCTTAATATTATTAATTTATTTTATAAATAAAACCATACTTTATTAATAAAAATATCAATTTAAAAACTATTAATCATTTTTTATCACCTAAAAAATCAATCAACATTTAATTATTTAAATGCCTATGAAAATTAAATAAGGATTAAATTTACTATTCATTTTGGTCATATTAATAATAAAAGTACTTTTCGTAAGAGTTTGTCACTATTCAGCAAAAACATCGAGTTGGTTCCATCAAACTCCAAATAACATACTGATCACAATAGTCAATGACCATTTTACTAAATTAAAAATATATAAGTTGGAAAATTATGTTTTAATGGAATGATTATAAATATATACTTAAAAAATTTATTGTTTCAAAGAGACATAGTATTTCATGCTTTTCATTAACTTTTAATACCATGATGTGTTACATTCTCCCTACCTTCAAGAAATTGTGTCCTCACATTTTCGTTATTTATTTATTTACATATTTAACAACTGAGGGTACCTTTACCTCGTAGCATTTTCATAAACCCATGTCACTTCATAAACCTGTGGTTCCTCTATAAAAATAGTAACTGGTGGATTATGTTATTCTGCAATACTTTTTTTACTCTCAATAATGAATCTAAACTAGTTTCTCCTCATAATAATGGTTTTCTTCCAGAGAAATTTCCTCTGGGATTAAAACATGATATAAATCAAGAAAATACTTTCTCAACATTGAAACATGAAAATAATTGTACACATGACATAATGTCGGAGAAAAATATACTAAGCTTGTGTGTGATCAATATTTTCCTATGATTTCATAATGTCCAATGAACAATGGGCTTAGATTTCATTTCTTACCAAAAAGCATTACACATTCCCATAGTGAGATTCTATGAAAATCATGATCACATACCTCAAAAGAGAAGTCTTTCCTCTTATTGTCATTATAGATTATCTTCCATCTGTGAGATTTCCTCATGTGTTACTAGATCATCATTACTTTCTCAGCCACATCCACTTCAAATTATGGTCCCATCATCTTCTATTACACGACATCATCCCAAAAAGATAGAGTTCGACACTACTTCCCCTAAAATGCCTAATAAATTTCCAAATATATACATGAATGATAAATATTGTTATTAGAAAAATCAATTAAAGAGTGATGTTTATACCAAATTCCCTAGTTGTCCATTGATCAATCTCGAAGCATATCCTCCAACATCTAAATTGTTCGTTCAAACATCCCATCAGATTTACGATGAACAGCTATAAAAAAATTAATTCTATTCCCAATGAAATATACAATACCTTCAAAAAATTAGAAGTAATACCGGGATCTCTATCATATAAAACAGAAAGTTTCACTCCATGTTACCAGACAATCTCTTTTAGGTACAATAGAGAAATATATTCTAAAGACATAGTAACTCGAATAGGATGTAAATGTATAGATTTAGTGAATCGGTCAATTACAACCCAAATTGAATTGTTAACTCATGATGTTTTTGGATTCCTCAAAATTAATTCCATGTATATTTTATCCTATTTACACACTAGCACTGGTAATGGATAAGCATACCCTTCGGTAAATTTCTCTTGACATTAACCTAAAGACATGTCAAACATTTCAAAGTAAAATCAGATATATCTCTTTTCATTCATTCATAGCAGTAATACCCCAAAGGTCTATATATATATATATGCTTCTTGGATGTACTGAAAATGAAGAACTACTTGCTTCCTACAACAATTATTTATTCATTGGGGAATCACAAGGAAAACACAATATTTCCCCAAATCTCAAAACAGAGTCTTTTTCATGGTTATGTTATGGTAAGATACCCATTTTAAACAATTGTTCATTTTTCTGTAGCTCACGACCATCCTTATATGCTATCATAATTCTATCTCATAATGATTACTACACTGAAACCGAAAAAATTGGATTCGTTTTCTCCAAGAACAACATCTACGAGAAATTCATCAAATCATTAATCAAGGGATCATGTTTCAAATGTAACATGGTTAATGATATATGATGTTTTTGACTGAAGGCATCCCCGAATTTATTTTTGTTTTATGGATGGTAGTTGATCATGAAATAATAGTTTTTTATAAATTCAATACATCCTCTAGGCCTCATGTTTAGTTCATTGTGAGTGAATATATACTTCAGACATTTATGGTCTGTATATATTTGACAATTGGATCTGTATAAATGATGTCCCCTAAATTTTCAAAGAAAAAACCATAGATCCTAATTAAAATTTATGTAGGGGAAAATTTTACTCAAGATGTTTTAGTTTTCTTGACGAATAAGTAATTATCTATTGATTCATCATGATAATATAACCAAGTCCCATCAATGAAGCATCACAGTAGATGAAAAAATCATTATTTTTGGAAGGTAGATCCAAAATTGGAGCAGTCACTAATCTTTTCTTCAATTCTTGATAACAAACATCACAATATACTATCCAAATAACATTTACAACTTTATGTTTTAACTTAGTTATTCGGCTAGATAACTATGAAGAATTTTTGAATAAAACGTCAGTAATAACCATCTAGTCCATGAAAACTACTAATATCTATATCATTTAAAGGTGTTGGACATTCATCAACCACTTTTGTTTTGACAAGATCATATATTTTTTAATCTTTATTTAAAATGTTCCCTTGAAGGGAAATCTTTTGCAACCAAAATCCACTCTTTTTTTAATATTCCATATAGTTTTTTTCCATAATGGTATGTAAAATAATGCATAGATAGTGTTCAAGATCCACTTTACTTTTAGAAGATACCATAATTCAAAAATAAAAACAACTAGAAACTTATCCAAGAACTCATGAAATATTATATTCATAATATCCAAAAATAAAGTAGGTGCATTAGTTAACCTAAACAACCAAACTAAATTCACAATGCCCATATCTAGTATGTACCATAGTCTTCGGGATGTCTGTATCCTTTAATTTCAACTGATGGTACTCGAACCTCATCTCAACCTTCAAAAAATATTTTTCTCCAAAATGCTAATAAAAAAATGTGCAATAGTTTACTTGTTTTTAATAGTGATGTTATGAAAGTCTCTATAATCAATGAAAATTCCCATGGAACCTTCTTTATTTTTAATGAATAAATAAGAGCACCCCATGGTGATGTTCCAGGATGAATAAAGCCCCTATCAAGAAAATCCTGCAACTGAATTTTCTACTATAAAAGTTCAAATTGATCCATTCATTAAGGGGGATTTGAATTTAAATTTGCATCAGTAACTAAGTCAATTGTGAATTTGAATTCACGATTAGGTATAACACACAATAGCTCATTAGAAAAAATATCATGGAATTAATTTACCAGTAGAATATCATTAATATGAATAGATACCTTGTTTTGAATAATATTAAAGAGATAAAATTAATTTCCATCATTCAACAGTTTATCACCTTCTTGATATGCTATAAATTATACGAGTTCATTCATATATTCAAACCAAAACCCCTTCTAAAAAAACATCTTTATCTATAGAATAAATCGTATCATGATAAACAGAAAGCCAATCCATACACATAATGAAATAAAACACTTATAAGGGAAATACAATATAGTTTTTTAGGTAAATTCCTCCAATGTTTGACAATATAGTGATTTTTATAACTCCTCTTTATATTAACATTTCTCATATGTGTTTTAAAAATAATCTTTTTTCTAATTTGGTGAGGTGATTTTTCCAATTTACCAAAAAATTTATCTGAAATAAAGGAATGCGTAGAACGTATATCAAATAAGACGTTAGAAAAATACGAGTAAAACAATCATGTAACAAATAAAATATTATTGTATGGACTTCCATCTACTAACATAGTCACAAAGGATCTCACTACAGATTTATACTTATTGTTTGGCTTCATTGAATCAATCGGATTTTTCTTTTGGGCCTGAATGTGAGTAATGATTCATCTCACCATAATTAAAACACATCATAGATTTCATATCATGATTATTCATAGGATCAATTTCATTACAATATCGGGCCATATGTCCAAACTTACCACATCGAAAACACTTCCAAGTTTTTGTAAGGCATTCCCTAGGATGTTTTTACCAAAATTTTTACAAAAAATAAAATAAATGTTTTTACAATGATATTTACATGATTGATTATTACACAAAATTTTCAATATATACATCTTCTTCTCATTGTTGTAAATGGGAACACGGTGATTAGAGAATTCCATTTCCAACCACTCAATTCATCCGACAAGTTTCTCATAATTTTTGAGTTAATAAGAGTTTAATTCCATTTGATACCTTGGCTTCAATCCCATGTAAAAGTAGTATATTTTTCTATCAAGATCTAGAATATGATTGGGGGAATACCTCAGTAGTTGGGTGAATGATTCTTCAAATGAAACCACTAAATAATTATCATATTTCATAAATTCATGGAATTTCTTATCCATCCTAATTCATACCGCAAGAAGAAATTATTTTTTAAGGAACATACATTAAAATTCTTCACACTCTAAGGAATCAATCTCCTTTATATACCTGAAATTGTTGACCATTGACCAACACTGACCATCTTCACATTTGAAATGATAAATTAAAATACTTTACTTTTTATTATATTAAAATCCAAAAACCAAAATTATTTTTTCAAGGGATTAATACATCCTTTAATTTATAATGGGTTAGAAGATCTATTAATAAAGGAGGGTGTTGCCTTATAAAATGTTCCACTATCATCATGATTCTTTTGTGGTAGCTTCTGTAGTTCTATTGAATAGATGTCACCACCATTTATGGCCTATGTCAGCTCATCGAGTTCTATCACAAATACGTCAGTTCCAAACCATACCATTCTAGGCTATTGATTCCAATGGATATAATTCTTTTTGTTCCAATCCACCTCAGATTTCTTGATTTCCCTATAGAAACCATTCTCAAAAAAATATATCTTATTCAAAGTTTCATCATTATATTTAAATTCTATTTCATTTAATATTAACCACATAATAAAAAAATCTTTTATGGTTTTTTCTAAAAATAATCCTAACCACTAGTTTTATCTAGAACATCCAATGATACCAACTATTAGGACCTCGCCTTATTACATTACATAATAATGAATTTTAGTCACGAACTAACTTCATTTCATATTAAGGATCCTTTAAAGGTTATTATTTTAGATAATTGTGAAATTATACATTCATAAAATTCCATATTCATATAGAGTAGATAAAAAAGAAACAATATCCTTTTCATCCCAAAATATAAATCATTTCAAATAATATATGAATTCATTGAAAAATCTTTATAACATTTAACATGGATACCTTTTCTAACATACACAACCTTATAACATCTGATTTTTTTTAAAAAACATGGGATGAGCACAAAAAACTCATTATGTGATATAAGAAGTGGAAAAAGAAAAAACTAGTCCATGAATACATGAAAATGTATAACATCATTTAAAAAAAGACATATGTATCACCAATATATTCTTACTTTTGGAAACATAATATTTACACAACATTATATAATACATAAAGAACATAAATTTAATGATAATGGTATCTTTTGGAATTAATTACATAATCTTGTTGTTCTCTCGAATACCTTATGATTTCTAACCAGCACTGCTACATTACAATGTAACCCTCACAACTACCTTATTGTGTAACCATCAATGTTTCACTTGGAGTTACCATATGGAAGAACTCCAACATACACACACCCAATGCATTGGAGGGAGATATATGCCCCATAATTAATCATAATTAATGTCCAGAAACAATAAAATAATTAATAAACAATAACACTGGAATACAAAAATTAACATTGAATTTTATAATACTAGAATTTCAAAAGATCATTTTATAACAAAAGTCAATTAAAAATAAAATATAATTTATAGAGAATCAATACAACGAATGGAATATGTGTATACACTATAAATAAACATTATAAATCATAATATAAACAAAAATTCATCACAGAAATTATCTTTAAACCAAACATTTGTTGAAGTATAATGTTAAACCAAATAATGGACATGGTGTTAAGAATTCCAATTACCTTGTCTTTTTCTTACTTAAAACATGTTTAAACATCATATATAATTGTTAAAATAGTGTTATTAGTATTTTAAAGAAAGTTATTCATTTTACAAGACCATATATGACCATTTCATAACATCATTTCACACATTAATTATTAGTATTTGTTTCGATTCATTATTTTGGGAGCGTTCTTAACATGATTTCTATGGATGATTTGTAGTTTACTTTCTAGTCATATTGAAATGAAATTCCAAATGTGGAATGTAATTGTATTAATATGTTTCCATAATAGATAATGATACCAGAAATCATGTTTATTCATATATGACTATGAATCGTTAGATAAAAATTTAATGACCTTTATTTAAATTATTTTTGGTGGTTCCTCGATAATCATGAACTTATTTCATTATATAATTTAATTTCATTTATAAAAGTACTGTTTAGAATAAAATAAGTTACATCATACACTTCAAATTCTATTTCAACCATTAAAAGGGTTTTATTATCAGGTTTGAATGATTTAATGGCAATTGAATGCCCATCATCAACAATTTTGGTAAACGACACGTCACAAAATATGTTTTAAATTATTTTTTAAAAAATAGAATGCGGAGCGGAAGAAAGATGATTTATATATATAAATGATAACATACAAAATATATAATATTATGGATATTTCATACCTCTTGGTTAAGGGTAGGGTATGATATTATAATAAAAGAAATGAGTTGAATATAAAACACATGAAAATGAAAGATGATTCTTATCTCTTGATCTCTTCTCTTTGAGATCCTCCAAACAACCTTTGGGAATGGCATGTTGGTGAGAATATAAAGTATTGGACATGGGGAAGAGACTATGGTAGGTGATTTCGTTGAATATAGAAAATTCTAAAGGGTCGAGAGGTAAGAGAGGAAGAGGGGAATGATGGTGGTATTTATAGTGGGGGAGAGGAGGGATTTTACATTATTTTAATGATTATATTAATATTACTTTCCAAGACTAAGAATATTCTTCATTATTGTGATCAAATTAATAAATATAGCATTTTATTCTGAAACAAGTGTTCTTACATATGTAATGATCTCAAAAAATAGTGCTCTAAACTGAAACTTTCTATATATTGTATTTTACTATATTTCACTATTCATTAAAAATTCATGAATTTTAAAAAAAAAATTCAACCTAAAATTTTTTCTATTTGAAGAATTTAAAATTGAACTCCATTTTTTGATAATATTTTTATAAATATAATTAATAAATTTTTCAAAATAAAATCATACATTATTAAAAAAAAAAATAATTTCAATATTGTAACACATTTTATATCACATTGAAAAATTAATCAATATGTCATTTTATTAAAAATCGATGAAAATAAAATAATAATACAATTTACTATTCATTAGGTTTATATTACTATTAATATTAGTATTCAAAAGGGTATGTAACTATTTACTAAAAAATTCATTTTTGTTCCATCAGAATCTAAGTACCGTACAAACCACAACTGTAGATTATTATTTTTTGAAATTCAAAACATTGAAGTAGAAAAATTATATTTTAATAGCTACTTTATAAGTGTTCCCATGATAGAAAATTTTGTTTCATAGAGTCTTAATATTTCAGTCATTTCATTTAGATATAAATCCAATGCGTGTTATATGGACTATCAAGTTTGTGTTGTAGATCAAATTGAGAAAGTCTTTTAGGGGAGGACTGCACCGATTTTCGGGTTTTATGGAATCTTGGTAATGTTCAAGAGGAATATTTAGAGAGGGATTCAAATTTTTTGTCATAGAGTACTGGTATATTTACCTTGGAAGCATCATGATTCTTTAGAAGACTGGTTCGAGTATGAGACAATATAATTTTGGGTGGCTCTAAAGTCATAACAACTATCATGGTATACCCTCATATATTTTTTTTTTCATATCTTTTTTAGGATAATGAGATTATTCCTGAGTGTATGATATGCCTCATGTGTCTTCCTGGGTTTTGGGATAAGAATGGTATAAAATTTGGTCCCTCCCAGGAAAGGTGCATAGTTGGCTCATTGTTATATAAATTTTATGGCCTTCCTATGAAAAACATACAACCATGGATAATGGAATTATGAATTATTGGGCCATGGTTAGTCAATAAATGTGGAGTGCCCTAAACAACTGTACAGCCCAACACTCCTTGGATAATGTATTATGCACAGTTTTGGCACTCTTTGGGAAATTCTGTGGGTAAACCGTACGACCAATTAAAAGGTTGAAAATTTACATTTAGTCTATTTTGGGTTATAATGTATCCAACACAATTTTTTTCCTCTTTGTTCTTCCTATATCACTAGTTATTCCCAAATACCCTTTAGAGTTTCCATGGATCCATATCCCTCATCACTAAGCTATTTGAAGAATCATCAATTGAGGATCGAGGCTCCATGTATGTCTAATATCCTTATAATTTATATTTTACATATTAGGTACTATAACTTTTTTTGTCTAATTCTAAAGCTCAAAAATCTTATTTTTAAGTGGAATCATGATTAAGGTTTAAAAGGGTGATTTTATCTATATCAATGTCTATTAATAAGAGTGATTTAATCATAAAATTTTATGTAGGTGGTCTAAAAATTATCTTCCATAGTCTTGATGTGTATTTTTGCACGTGTACTTGTGTTATTGATTCCACCATATAGTGTGCATGATGTGTTTAGTTATTTTTGTAAAATTGGTGTCAAATGACGAATTTAACCCCTCATGATCCCATTGGGATTCATGTAGGATAATTTGGATAATTTAGGGCAACCCATGGGTTGTGACAATGTTTCTGATCTTAGATATTTGTATGGTTACCAGTAGATTTGTCATGTGATAACATAGCTCCCATGATGAGCATGTTAATATAGTAAATTGAGTTGAAATATGAAGACTAATAATCATGCATAGATTTGGATTATTGCATAATGTATCTTTTGGTTTATTGTTATGAGTTATTGTGATATGAAATAAAACAGGATAATTGGTTGGAGTTCTATGGTGTACGAATTGTAAATAATTTTATTTTGGTTATTTGATATTGTGGTAAATGGATTATTTAATATGATATAAATTCTTAAGAGGTTTAGTTCATTTGAAAATGGGTAGTATGTTAAATGGGAAATGACTTTGGAATTGACGGATGAGTAAAATGGGAGTTTATATGTGAATTGATGAATATGTTAAATGAGATAAGATATTAAAATTGATGAATATGGTAATTTGGTTAATGTTTGAGAATTTGGTAATATACTTAATGAGTTAGGAATAAAAAAGGGAATGGGAAAAAATGTGATAATGGATGTAAAATTCAGAATATTACCTAATATATGAGAATTATTGTGTTTACATAATTATATATGTCAATAGAATGGGAATTCAGATAAATAGAATTGTAATTCTAATAGAAAACATGTTAATGGGTAATAAAATAATAACCATGAACATTGTAATTGATATGAAATTTGTTGATATTTTTATTTGATGTGTTTTTTGTGATATATTATGTGTATGTTGAATGGATTATAAATCATGTTCACATGGATTGGTATAAAGGGGTATTGAAATGATGTTCTATGCCCAACGGTTGAGTTAGAATGTGGCACTAAATTCCACCCAAAATTCATGGTTTAAGGAAGGGGGAGGAGGATCTTTTCCCCTAATAGTTTCATTCCCCCTAGTCTAAGGAATCAAGGTGAGGATTATGTGTTTATGCGATGTTATTATCCCTAGTGTGATAGGGACATGAATTAATCCTGTATGCATAGTGATTGATTTCTTTAGAGCCATGTGTAGATGAAAAATATGCCTAACCAGTGGAACACTTGGTAAAAAAGGATTATGTTAAGATGATGTCATAAAATATTGAATTGGTAATAATGATACAAAATGATATGGTAAAGATTTTTTAATAATGACACCTGTTATGTCCTTTTTTAACATGTCAATTAATTATTCCTTGCATGTAATATTTATTTAGATTCAATATTTGGAAGTCAGTGTTATTGATGGCCTACTATGTTGTACTCACACCATGCTCATGCTACTGTTGGGTACCTGGGTAGATCTCATGGTTGCATCTTGGGACAAGGGAATGTTCCTATTTTTGGGAGTGTAGTTGGGCTTGGGTCATGAATGTTTGATGATCCTGACTTGGAGTAATGGCCATTGTGAGAATTCAATTAGTTGTCATTATTTTTTGTTTCCTTAAATTTGGCACTATTAACATGACATGACATGATTATTATGGTTTCATGTTTATACCCAGTTTTGGGAGATGATTTATTATGCATGTTTTTTCATTTAATATTTTCCCCTATTTATATTGTTATATATTTTGGATCACTCTGGTAAGGAGGGTATAGTCCACACAGGGTTTATTAGACCCTATCATTCTGTCAAAAACCTATGACATAGGGGGAGGTGAACTTTATGTAATGTGAGAACTCAAATCAGGGAAATGTTTTAGTGTTTCATAGGTGGGGAACATTACACAACCACCATCATATAGTTATAAATTTCATACATGAAACAATATAATTATTCAATTCGTTGAATTTATGATGAGGTAAATCCCAATATATGATACGAGTGTTGATATAGTACTGATTTAAAAAATTAGGAACTATTTCTACAAAATAGAATATAACGGATCAGCTAATGAAATTGTAAATATTGAAACATTTAATATGATGATTATGTAATTAAAATATTATAAAATGGTTTCTGAACTATCATAATAGTTTAATATCATGTTTTTTCTATCTCAAATGTTTTATACATCAAGTTACCAATGTTTCTACAAAATAATCCCTACTACCAACTATAATAGCCATTCCTTTTAAAACCCAAAAACTATGGTTAATTTATTACATTTGTTTTTAAAATATTTTTTTACATCACATATGATTTGAAAATTTATTAGACCTAGACGATTAGATACACACGTGAACTATAAATTAAATTTGAAAACATGAAATACAACATAAAATTATTTTCAGAACTATATTATTTATAAATTTATGTACTTGAAATATTTTTTTCTTCACTTTTTGGTACCCTCAGGATCTTAATTATAAAAAATTTGGATCATATGCTCAGTTTGGGGAAGTATAAAATTGATCTTATCAAAGAATAAACAAGGAATGAATAATATTGAAGATATACATAAAAATAAAATAATCCATATAAAAAATATTATTATTAAAGAATATATACATCATTGAGATTGAAACATAAATAATAACATGAACTATAGAAAATATGAGTTTTTGAAATGGTTATATTCCAATTGTTATATACAAATTGAATAAAAATTCATTGGTATATTCACCTTGTACTAGTTATTAGGGCCCACCATTTGTATATGTATAGTTTATTGAACCAATACTAAGGGTTTGAAAATGTAATTGGTATATGTATTATTTATACCTATACTAGAAGTTTGGAAAATAATGTTGGTATTGGTGTGGTATATGAAACATATACCTATTGTTTTTACATAATTTTGGTATATGCGCTTCTTCTATCAACCAATACAATCGTTTTGATGAAACCATATGTATAGGTGGTTTCATTATTCATTTACAATAATAAAAATAACTTAATCATTCATAAAATAATAATTTTTTAATAATAAGTTTTATATATTTTATAAACCAATGTATAAATTGTTATTTAATAGTAGACATGTTTTTTAAATATATGTGGCATGTTATATGATCAATACCTATTGCAAATATTATTTCATTAGAAGTCATATACCAATGGTTTGATAAAACTATTGGTATATGTATTTCATTTAAATTTACAAATACCTACAGTTTGATAACCATTATACTTGGAGTTCTATACTAGTTGTTTTATGAAACCATTTGTATAGGTATATGTTTAATGAAAATGACCCAAATGACACTCGAACTATTTTTATAAACAATACGAATGGTTTTGGGGGATATAAAAGTAGTTTCAAACCATTAAAATATCCTTTTTATAGTAATGATGAAAGTAATTAATAGATTTATAGTGATATAATGTATATATAATTTCAAAAATCTTAATATTTCTATCAAGTCCTCTTTCCATGAAAACATAGATTAATAAGTAACACATACCACAAATACCTATGCTAGTTTTTCTCATGCAACCGATCAAGGAAATTGGGGGATATATAATTCTAAGAACCACACGTAAATTTAAATGTCTAATTCATTAATCATATGAAATTAATTACTAAACAATATAAATCATAACCAACATGTGTTACTAATTAATAATCATCTGTATTAGAAAACATGAAAAAAGACTGTTAATATTTTCTATAGCTAATAAATGGAATAAAATGATAAAAATAATTACAGGGAAATATGTTTGATGTAATCCTGTTAAAATATTAATATTTTATTATAAGAATATTCATATGATATTGAAATAGAATTAAACACCGTTATAGTGATATTAGTATGATTCTTTGAAAATAATAAGAAATATTATTTTTCAGTCACTTTTTGAAAGTAAAAACTTTATAGAATAATGAGAAAAAATATTCCTATATTAAATATTAACATTTAAATTTATCAAGATAAATAAAAATGTTCATTATGGTAAATTTTTGTCACGTACTAAAATTCAAAAAAAAAATATTTCTTTCACACTTTTGTAAAGATGGTATAAACAGACTTGTACAAGATGTGTTTAAAATATTCCTTTTAAACACATGAATTTAATGTAAAATTTAATATAAATTCACCTTAATAAATAATTTATGTATAAATATTTTTTGATACCAAATAATGAAATGTATATGTTTGAAAAAGACCACATGATAAGGAGAAATAGAGTAAGGTTTTCCATTAAATTTTATTTTGGTTTATTTATGTCCATGGATGGAAAAAATGAAAGATGATATAAAAAACCATAATTTCTAATGGTTAATAAATTTTATTTTTTATAATAGATTAATAATATATTTTTACCCAAATGTAATTTTAATCCAAAAAATTCACAAATTAAAATGAGATTTTAGAATTAAGCCATTCATTATGCTTTTGTATAGTTAGAAATGTTATAAAAACCCTATATAAAAAATTAAGATTTAGTTTAAAAATATTTTAGAACTATATTTAAAAATTTTAATACATAAAATTAATTAAATATTTATTTTTACCACTTTGGTGATATTTTATTTAAAATTTAATTTTTATGAACTTTTCATTTTTCCATGAACATCCCGATTTAATGGTATTGGTCCTTTTACATTGTTCATGGATTAATCATCATAAAAATTTTGATGAAATTTTAATTTATTTTTTATATAGATCTTCTATACCATGTTAATTTAAAGGATGTTATGTAAATATTTCTATAGAATGATTAAAAATAATAATGTTCATTAAATTTAAAATGAATTAAAAGAAATAATTTTTTATTGAATCAAAATATGTTTATAACCACTCTAGAATCATTAAGATAATTAAAATGATATAATTTGAGAAAATAGAACAAATATATAGATTCGATAAATAATTGCTCACATAAATATTATAACAAATTTAATGTAGGTGAAAAACTCGATCTAGACAAGAGCATGTTTTATCGATTGAATGTGTAAGCCCGTGATTTTTAATATTGATAATATAAATATTTTTATTTCTTTTTGTATCCTATAAATTTTTTAATAATTATAAATAATATTCAAAAAATGTATATAAATAACATGTAGAATAATAATGAAGAAAAATTAATTTCTTACATTGTGATCTTAAATCCAATTATTAAGGACCTCTTCGAAATGTGATTTTTATGGATTCATCATTGTACTATAACCCCATGAACGCGTGAGAAATTTTAATGGATGAAAATATGATATATTAATTAGGTAAATTCTAATTTCTTAATGTAGTTGTTACTCGGTGTAGGAGTGATTCATTTATAACTGAGAGGATTTTCACTTTTTTAATACTATAAACATAAAAACATAATAAATTTTATTTTTAAAAATGTTATAGAAAATAAGAAACAATGAGATGATCAGATAATATTGGTTAATAATAATGTTATCCCTAATTAATGGAAAAGGTTTTATGAGATTTAAATCTATATCCTTTCCTTTAATCCCCTCATTATCACTTTAAATAATTTCAATAGTGACAACATTTTATAAATGGGATAATATTTTTTTATAAAAAGTAATTATTATTATTACTAAAATTGAATATGATGATTAAAAATATTATAACCATTTTAAAATATTCATGTTATATTTCTGATTAATATTAACATTAATACATGTATGTTTAATGGAACATGAACATTATTTTTTAAAAAATATTATTTATAAATAAAAACGAATTTACATCAAAATCATGTATCAAATATAGTCATAATAAATTGATTAATTTATATATTAAAAATACTATTTAATTCAATTTATTATAAATTGAAAATATAAATCTATATATTGAGTACATAAAATTGGGAAAAGATATAAAAAATATTTTTTCATAAATAAATATAAATTATATTATTAAATATTAATCATATGTTTTTGAAATAAAATTAATATTTTGAATGAATTATATCAATTCATTAAATTATTTTTTTAGAAAATATGATTCAAATGCTTTTAATTCATTAATTTATTTTTATTAATTTATAAAACTAACAATATTTGTAAAATAAAATTTTTACAATTCACCTACAAAACTTTTTTTAAAAAAATCGAAAAAATTACATTAATATAAATACAACATGATAAAACCAAAAATTATATCCATCATATCAAATTAAAACAATAAAATTTATAATTTTTATTTTAAATGTATTTTTGAATAAAAATATCTTTAATGTAGTATGATGATATAAAATTTGGATGTGTATTGTGCTTGATTTCATGGATTTAGTTTTTAAATTCTATATTAGAATATCGTATTTTAATCATTAACATTATATATTAAAATTCTCCCTTACATTAAATGTTTGGGGTAATCTTCTCTTATTTTATAGTATTCGAAAAAACTAATCACCTTTTCATCTGCAATCTTATGAATCTATTCTCTCAAAGATCATAAATCCTTTTCTACAATATATTTTTTTAAACATAATGATTATTTAATTATCTTTTATATATCTATGTAAATGGTCTATATTTCATTATATATTAAAATAAATAATTGGTTTTTTCTCCTTATTTTTGTTTCCATAAAATATCATATAATTGGTGAATCTTATTTTCATAGTTGCACCCATTTTTAGAGGATATATTATCTGACCACATAATATAACCCATAAATAAATCAAACATATCTTATTACATTAATTAATAATTGTCTTTTTTCATATATGAAAATTAAATTTTATAAAAAAAATATTCACTAATATGATTTAAAATTAATTCCACTATTTCTTTAATACTTATTATTTCTATTAAATGATTTGAATCAATATCCATTTTTTATTAGCATATCAATTTTTTGTATGTATTAGTAATATCCTTCTTGATATATTTTCATTCCAATGACTCAAAAATATTTTCATTTAAACTAATATATTTTAGATACACAAATAACGTAGTGTAGATACTAACTAATATTGGTTGATGCTTTATAATGGGACCATTTTTAGTTGATATTTTAATAGGGGAGCCTTGTTGCTTTAAGGGAGAAAGGTAATTACAAATATTATTGATGAAATGTCCCAAAATATTGGATTTTTTCAAAAACCCTAACTTCATTAAATTATTCATTTGTAAAATTCTTTTATTCTCAATGATTTCTGGAACAATGTCAATTTATTTTCACATTGAACATTTTATAACAAAAAAATGAATGAAATGATATGGCACAATATCAAATACATAAATTATATATATGTATATATATATTGTGATCTATAATATAAATTTTATGTATTTCTTAATAAAATCATATATATCTCACACAAGTTTCATATCGAAAACTACTCTATAAATTTTATATAATTTCCTAATTATTGTCCATAAATATTTGGTTCTCATTTTATTTTGTTAGAAGAAAATTTTCTTATTCACTAAAGTAAATTATTTCTAATGCCAATTATAACACCATGAATTAGTTAATCATGATTTCATGGTCATTTATTACATCATACTTGATTATATAATATATCCCATTAGATCTAAACATTAATATAATTAAATGAATATGGAATTAAATAAACAAATATTTTTATAATTACATCTTATTATACATGGTGCTTATAATTGATATAATACAAGAGTAATTTATTCCTATAAGACATAATGCAATAGATTATCATAAATATAATCATTATGATCTCATGGGGAAATAATCAATATAAATAACAAAGTGAGATCACATTGTCTCTAGGTGCTAGTGTATCAAAGGATATAAAGACAAATAATAAATAATATGAAATAAATAAATAATCAACATATATAATTATGAAGAATAACATAGGTAATTATATAATGAAGATGTAAAAAATGTTATTCCCCATAAAATTATATCAAGAAATTATTCCAATACATTAATTGTACATTTAGGATAATTGAATAAATAAGAGGGGGATGGGAGAGTCTTTGATATCATTTTTTATATTTCATTACATAATAAAAAAAATTAGACTCCTGATAGGCATTTACTTCTATACTAAAAACAATTCAATCACACATCTAAAATAACACATGAATTTACAAGGTTCACAATTCAAAAAAAAATGTATACATCCTTGGTATGGTCTAGAATTGATCCAATACTACTCATTCCAATAGAAATTATTTTTGCGTATAATACAATGGGTTGGATATTCCTATTCACTAATGTAATAATATATAGAAAATTCAATAGTGTGTGATCCTTCTAGCACAAAATATGAACTACATAATTTTTTAACAAAACATGTTATTGTGTTTATTAATTAACATTAAAAAATATAAATATTAAAAATAAATCTTTAGTTTCATACCCATAAATTTTTAACAACATCCAATCCATTTTTATAATACTCATTATGGTTTCCCAGTCCTATTATCATTGTCCGATTGTTCAAAATTGAAAAATATAACTACATTAGAACATATTTGGGAAACTTATAAATAATATATTCTTTAGTCAAGAAATCTCAATATGATAATCTATCCAAAATGATAATCAATTAAAAATCATAATCAACTGAATACCATGATCAACTGAATACATTACAATCTTGTCTCTTCTAATTTAACTTTTTTCCCGCATGACTTCATTAAAAAAATATATCTATAACACAAATATCCTCTCTAAAATTTATCAAGCACCCAACCATCTCTCCTCTATTTACTAAACAATAGATCTATCAAAAAGTGAGAACTATTTTCCCTTTTATACTCACTCAAAAATGGTTTGGTGGGATAGTTGAAATTTCTACTACTCAAAGAGATTGGCCGTATAATATTTTTTTTGAATTTTGGGTGCTTCTTGACTTCATAAAAATTTATAAAATCTTCTCATTTCTCTATGAAACATCTATAATATTATAAAATATGGAGCTTGCTTCAGACTGTGTTCAAAAACATAAGCCAGAGTCGGATTATCTATTCAACATTTTCAGTACAATATATTTATTTTGATGTGGGAAATTGGACACACTGATTTTCTTGATCATATTGGAAAATAATAAAAACAGAATATATCTCACTATGTTTCTATGAATAAATTTAATAAAAACATATTAATCATAAAACTCTTCAATTTTCTTTATCCCTTTGTCTAATCTTAAAAAAAGTCTATAAACATGAGGCTTCTTTGTTTTAATTCTTCAAGGCTGGTGATCCTAAATTCGATTATTTTTCAGGTTTCTGTTTATTTTTTAATTGGTCATTCGTTGATTAAAAAAATATAAGTCAACCAAAATATGTTTTCTCTTGACAGATTTGAAATCAAATTAATTAAACCTAATAAATAATTTGCTATATTATTTATCAGACTCTAGCATTTATTTTCGAATTAGCTCCGAAAACCTCAATTCCATTGTCATCTTTACCAAAATCTCCTGATGAAAACTAGTATTAACTTTATTTATATGATTGTATAATGAATATGATGGACCAATTTCATCATATTAGATATTAGAAAATTCTTTATTTACTTCATTATGATCATTATTATGATCTTTTAAACAATTTTTGATCCAGAAAACTCAATATAGAGATCTTGAGACTAAAAACAATAGTTTCACCAACATTTTTATTTCACAATAATTAAGTTGTATCATGAATTACTTTAATAATTTTATTATACAGAAGACCAGTTTCATCTTCTTATAACTTACAGTTGAAAGTATTTTGATTCCCAATCAAAAACATTCTTTCATTCCCTTCTAAAATATGATTTTCATGATTAAGATTAAACTAAATTTTATTTCAAAGACTTTTATCCCAAAAATTATGTCCAAATTAAATAACATGTTTTACATAATACTTATGATTTATGTGAACTACAATTTTTTCAAAGAATCTTCAGATTCATATCACAGACTCCGAACTAGAATCTCATAATGAAATTCCATTCAATTTCGGAATCGATGAGATTCTGATGAATGTTATCATCCATAAATCGTCTTCCATGTATGATAGACATTTATAACCACTATGTGTATGTTTTGATTGAATATTATGGTTAGTTTAATTTTCAATAAATATAATTTGAGGTGATTTATTTTCTTCTTAAACTTCAATGACAACTAAATACTATACCAAAATATGATAATCATCCTAATCATCCTGTTCCAAAAATAGACTCCCCTATTTATTTTCATTTAAAGAAACCGTAAATCACTAAAAAATGTGTTGTAATGATATATATTACATATCAATAAATATAATCCTTCTTGATCTAACTCATTATAGGAAACAAGAATTATTGACAGAAAATCCATGCTTTCCAAAAGTAGTGATTATGATTAATTTATAATCTATTGTATTCATCATCATCTTTTATTAATTAGTTATTCATACTCATCCCTAAAAATTTATTATAATAATTTTTTCCCTTTATTCACTCCAAAAAATAGTATTAACAGATCACACACATTTAATTCATGATTCATAGCTTACCCACAACTCCCCCTCTAAACATGCTTCCATTAAGGAAAGATTTATGGAACAACTATCCCATTTCAAAACACTATCCAATAGTGACATGAGTTAGGGGAAAAAAATTTAAAATAGATGAAAATGTGGTTGGAAGCCCATGTTAAACAAAAATTTAAAAAAATCATCCTTTGGAAGGGGTTTTATTAAAATGCCAGAAACTAGTTTCGATGTTGGAACATATTCTCACATTAATTAATTCTTCTAAAAATTATATTGGATGAAATGAAATTTTATATCAAAAAGTATTGAATGATAATTTTGTATCAAATTATAGTGAGGTTTAATTTACTTTGATTATCACAACCTACTAGAAATGGTAACACCACTTAAAAAAATAAATCATCTAACTGATTCTTTATCCACATATGTTGTGTAGAGTCTTGAGTAGCAACGGTATACTCATCTTCGATAATACTGAGACTTATGAAATTCTATTTCTTTATATGAAATATAAGAAAAAGTTTACCAAGAATGAAAAATATACCAGATATAGATCTTCTATCATCATCATTTCCCACCCAATCAGTATCTTAATATCCAAAAAAATAAATAACTTCTATGCTATCATTTTTAATTCTGAAATTTATTGTGACTTTGATGTATCAACAAATTATTTTTAAAACAACAATTTAGGATTATTTAGGAGCAGTATGAAATACTGAGCATAATATAACACCATAAATATTGTTGAGTTTTGAAGAAATCAGATATAAGAAACATATTATCAACTTTTGAAACTCTTTTTGATCAACTTCCATGCATTCTTCCTCATTACAAACCAATTTTCCCACTGAAATCAGTGTTGAAATAGGTTTCAAATTTTATATTCCAAAATTCCTAAGAAGTTACTTTACATACTTTTCATATAGATAAAATTTTGTTTCTTCTTATGTACAATTTTAATCCTAGGAATGTATTTCATTTATTCTACTATTCACATTTCAAACAACATTATCATTTCATCAAAAAAAAATCAAAAGATATTTCATCATTTCCAAAAAATATAATATCATCAAAATAAATTATTATGATTATGAAAAACTCTAGACAATATTTTATGTAAATATCGTTATAAACTCTTTATTTTATAAAACTCATGTTTCATTTGAAAGTATCAAATTTTTTATACTGTACGCTTGGATCTTGTCTTAGCTCTTACAAGGCTTTCAACCATCTAAATAAATATATTTAATATTTCATAAAAAAATACCTTCTGGGTTTTCAATGTAAAATTACATATGAGGATCCCTGTTTAACAATATGGACATCATAACCATTTGAAAAAATTTGTAACTTAATTGTTCTATAATATTAAGGAAAATATAGATTGTTTCTAACCATTCCAGTGGAACAAAAGCTTCCTCAAAATAAAAACTTTCAATTTGATATTATCTTATGAATTTGGATATTTCCATTTTTCATCTAATTGTTTTAAAAAAACCCACTTTACACTAATTTTATTATTTTATCTACTTCAGGATTGAGTTCCATTGTATCAATTGTTTCTATATGATCTAGCACTTCAATCCTGGATTAGAACCACTTAAAATCCACAAAATATTATTTCATATAATTCATTTCAACACTTGAATACAAATAAGTATGTATAATATAATTATTTATTCTTATTGTTTTATACTTTTTATGTTGATCACTAATATTATTCTATGTTTCAAATTGTGTAACGCCCCGACCCCAGTTACCCAGAGTCGGTGCATTACTTTGTAACATTGGAATGATCACAAGAAAGATCAAATCTCGAAAGACCGATTGGTTTAGTAGCCTTGGAAACACTAGATATATTGATAAGTTTTACATTACATCATAAAATGAAAAACTACTACAACAACATAATGTTTCCACAGTCCACACTATAATCCCCTCATAATATCCCTGCAGGTCATTCATAACTTACATCTTCACATCCTGGGAAAAATAAAACATAGAAAAGGGGTGAGCTCAAATGCCCAGTAGGGATAACAATATAGCGGAACATTCAAAAATAAGCATAAACATTTAAGGCAATGAATTACTAAAACAAAATCCTTTTAAACTTGAACTTCAACATAGTATGGCAAAAGTAAAATGAAAAAAATGCCATTTACTTGTTCACATGGATATTCTACTAATCGAATAATCACATGCAAAATCAATAACCACTTTCATAATGTTGGAATGCATAATGCCATACTATCATAACCACATAGCCAAGGCCTCGTGCCAAGACTACAAATAAGATTTTGTCAAGGCCTTGTGCCAAGACACTAGTTTGTCTCATGAGACCTACCGATGCAATTTTTTTAGAAGATACTTACGTTTAAAATTACTCAAATATACTCCAGTGTTTTTATGAAAAAATTATGCAAGCTTATGAAAACAAAATAACTAGTTCTGAGACTGCTCGACTAATTACAGGCCATGATGGTTCCACTCCCAATCCCTTCCTGTCTACCACACTCGAGAGTCGGGTTTTCTAAAAACATTTTGGAGCTTGCGTTAAATACGTATACATTTGCACTGGATTTTCATATACTAGATAGAAATATATCTTTTTTTAAATAATTTAATAGTCACATAATTATAAAATAAAACATTTAATTTGAAAATATTCTTATAAGCTTGTAAAGGAAGCTTTGAAGATTATATAACGGCAGAAAATAACCGCACTCGCCGTATAAGTTAAAAAAAACATTCTTACCTTAATTCTGTCGAAAAGGTTAAAAAGGACCTTGTTTTGAAAACGACGGAAAGATTCCTTTATAAAAAACCTATAAAAGTCAAAAAGGGTATAAATGACTTTAACTAATATTCTAGTAAATAGTAAAAATGTTTTGAAATACATTTTTAAGAAACATGGATGTGGATGATAAAGAGATCCCAGTAGATTATTACGTATAAACAACCTCGGATAATGAAGAGATTGTGAAATAACCCTTACCTTGTACTATTCCTTGGTTGGGGTAGGTTAACCTCCTGTATAATGGTGAAATAGTAGTTATTAAATTATACAAGAATTATATATATTAATATGATATCATATATGATCTTTTAACATTGATTTGTTAATAATATCTTAGAATTATCGTCGTTTCGGGAGTTAACTTACTCATTTTCTTTTATATGTTTTGTTACATAAGCCATGGTTGTTGTATCGTATTAATATCCAGAATGATATCTAGTCCTTAAACATCATTTTTAAATCATCAAATGATAATTATACTTGAATGGATATGATGGAGAATGAATCTCATCGCGTTCGTGGAGACGACAGTCCGTACGTACGCACGAGCGACAATATCATTCTTTTGATATTAAAATAATATATAAATGGATGGTATATCATATATACATAATCATTAACATGTTATATTTATTATTTACATGAGTTACACATCATTATTATACCCATCCAAATAATATTATATTGAATAACAATTACACCACGACGTGGAGACGGTAAGCCGTACGTACGCACGTATGGTGACATGTTATTCAAAGGGTGGATAGAATACTGAATATTGTTGTAACATATTTATAATAACATCACAGTATATGTGAGATACTGGAGTTATTATTTTAGAATGCTAAGAACAAAGGATGAAGAAGTGGAAGAAGAAATGAACTTGGAGAAGGGTGGTGAAATCATTACCTCTTCTTCGGGTTCTTCCTTTTGATTTGATCAAAAGGGCTCCATAGGTTGGCTTTCTGATCAAACTAAGTCCTCTAGGTTGTAGTGAGAGATGTTGGGAGAGTATTTGGGCAGATTTTGGCCGAACCAAAAGGCTTTGAAGGTGTTAAGAAATGAGAAGGAGGAGTGCCCTTTTATAAGAGGGGTGAGGGGCACCTTTGGAAAAGCTAGAAATATTAATTTATAATAAATTCATATTAGGTTTCCAATGGATCCAAAGTTGACTATTAAAAGTCTAAGGTGGGGATAGGTCGAAAACCACTCAACCAATAGAATTTAGACAGGTTTGGGTACTTATATTAACCTTATCTTTAAGTATTAACTCTAAGTTAATTAGTTTCACTTTTACAATGTCTCTTTGTATTTTTATATAATATGGTTAATAAACTTACTATATACATCCAAGCGACCCCCAAGTGGTCCATTAATGATGAACCTATCTTGATATAAGTCTCTTGGCCGAACCTTAGATTTTTATGAATTTAATATCAATTAATAATATAATATTTGTTTTAAGAACTCTTTATGTCAATTTTGACACTATTCAATAGTTGATTTTTTTGAAACTCATAACATATTGATTACTTCGAACAAAGTCAATTAAATAAATCCTAATATATCATATTATCCTAAAAAATTAGTTTAATTCTTTAAAAGTTTCATATTATATTTTTTTTGGGTATTTATAATATCAATTAGTTTAATTTTTCACTATTATAGTAATTACTGCATCATCATTGTGTCATAAATAAAATAAATTATATAATGTCTAAAAATTATAAATAAAATATAATTATGTATTAAATCTTTTTATCTTTCTGATGAATATTTATAATCTAAAATCCAACTTATATAACCCTATGTAACAATTGTTTTTCTAAAAGATATATGCTTGTGTCATTTTTGTATTCATTTTGACTTAATTAAAATAAAGTGTCATTATCACTTACAAGTGGATCCATGGGGTCCCAAAATCGACCCAAAGATGCCCATGGTTGACCATGTATCAACCAATAGGGTTAGGACACGTTTTAGGGTAATTTAGTTTTATTATAATATTATTTTTAACCCTTATTTACCGGATTTACCCTTAACCATGGTAAATAAAATATTTACCGTAGTAATTATTCAAAATGTCTAAAAATAAAAGTTAGCTATTTACACAATTTGAACATCCTGATTCCAAATATGGAATCCATTTTTCTAAATTCAAAACACATAAGTGGCAGAAATTAATTTAAAATTAATTCCCGCTGTCAAAACAAAAAGCGTGTTTTTAAGAGATAATAACTATCAAAAGATTGACACTTGTTTATGTTCGGTTTAATTGTAAAATTTTGTCTAATGACCAACATTATATTAAATTGTAAAAATATATTATAAATATACTTTAAAACCACTCAACTTAATAATTTATCACTATTAATTATTTTGATTAAAAAAGTTGTTTTTAATTAAAATTTAGTAATTTTCACTATTCATCAAAATATGAAAGTTATCCGAAAAGTACCAAAATTTCACCTTAGGCTAAATTCGATATTCCGAATCCAAAAATGAAGTCCATTTCAAAATATAAAATATATATTATTTCAAAATTTAGGTATTACTATTCATAACGGCCAGTTTGATTGGTTGTGGTGTGTGTTAAAACTCGAAGTTGCGTACAACACACGCTACTGTTTTATTCAAAGGAAAGCGTACCGTGGAAGCTTGGGAAGTTTCATTTTAAATTTTTTTGATGTCTTCATTTAGTCAAAAAGTTTAAAATATTGTATTTAAAAAGGTTTCACTAAAAGTTGATAAATGTTCAATACTGAAAATGAATCTGTTCTTGCATTATGACTAAGAAACTCATAATATGGATTCTAAAATTATAAAGTTTAAAATTTAGTTAATACTATTCATGACCTCTTTTAATGGCTTTTTTTTGGTAAGTCATGGTGCAATTGAACTCGGTGTTGCGTGTAGTGCAAGTTATTGAATTATTTTTAAGAAATAACACACTATGAAATCTTGGGGTGTTACATATTCCCCTCCTTCAATAAATTGCGTCCTCGCAATTTGAAATTGTTTTTCGAAAATAAAAGGTTGAAAGTAGAAAATATATTTGTGGGAAAACCCACATCAAAAATTGGGTTACTAAAATTTAGTCTTAATATGAGGAAAAGAGAAATCAAAGGGTCACCACCAAATTATGATCTCGATTAGGAGAACATTGGTGGAAATTGGAGACATATAATCGGAGGAAAAACATAAATATTTATAGGTAGTGATTGAGGTCATCAATCACAAACAAGTATAAAATTGAGTTCCTTAAATTCATCAATATATGATGAATTGAAATACCATCGGTTCAACAAAACATAGGGTATTAGGATAACACATTTTTGACGTTTCAAAATATCCTAGTTGAAATCCCACATCGAAAAATGAATTAATGAGGCCTCTATTTAAAATAATGTGTCGAAAGTATGAAGATTACCGAAAATAACACATACTAGGGTTCCATGTAGGAAAATATGGATATGGAAGAAAAATCTAACCATCAATTATCTGATGGAGAGTGGTAGAGAACATGGCTATAAAAAGGCCAACAATCCCAAAGCCATAAATTAGTGATGATTTAAGGTACCATCTAGGAAAACATTTTTGTTCAAAGTTGCTTTTCTTAATATTGAGGAATTTATTTATGAGATTGGCTAAGATCATAAGGAGATATACTTACTTTATAATTTGAGTTTTATCCATTAATAAATTTCTACCACAAACTCATCTTTCACTCTAAAAGATAATAGAATGTAAAAAAAATTCTATTTACACTATTCGTATAGGGTTCCAAAATAAACGAATTTATAATTCATCTACATGATCTTTTAATAAAAACTACATTATTTAATCCAGGAAATCTCATGGTCCAGTGGTAGGTGATACACCCTTGTCGCCCTTCGGTTGTGGGTTCAAGTCTCGCAGCCTTGCCGGACGCGACGGGTTGCCGCCCGACCTCCGGGTTGTCCTTTTATGGCAATCCAAAATAATCCAAACTAGAACTATCCAAAATACTTCTGTCCAAACACACAGTCTAACATTTATAAGGAAGGTAAACATAATATAGATCCTTTTTACCCCGTAATAGAATATGAATACCTTCATCATGTATTACCATATTCCTTATTGATTACATTCATGCTCCCTTATTCCATATAGAATGCTGGATATACTTCATCAATACAAAAATGTTTTAAACCCCAACAATGATGGAATATACAAATCATTAATCAGTTCCAAGGTAGTCAAGAATATCCAATATTTTTTTTCCAAAATAATCATGTATTATTCGAAAATCACTACCTCGGTATCAGAACTATATTATGGTTTATCATTCTCTCAACCATATATTTTCCAAAAATTTATCCTGCTATTGAGTCACTTTTCTTTGTTCCACACAATCTCAAGTCCTTAATGAAATAGTACTGCAGTACAATCCTTATATACTCCATAATTATTATAACATGTACATTGTTGACACAACACTCAATTGACATAATCAACATAAGAACTCTAATCATTCCTCTTCATCTATGGTAGTATCATAACTTGATTATTATCCAATAGCATCATTTGCGTCATAGTCTGATGACTGGGACATAGGTTCGCGTAGTGTCCAAACTCCTTGCAAATGAAGCATTGTACATTTGAAACCATTTTCTTACCCTTGTAGTCACGTACTTTGTGCCCTTTTCCTCCACACTTATAACAAACTCCCATTCCTTTCAGGCAAGTTCCAGGGTGTTTCTTTCCACAGTTACCACATATGGGAAAATTCTTGTTTTTCCCTCTTCCCTTTATCCATCTTTCTCTCTTCTATCCTTTTCTTCTCTTGCTTCCCTTCAAAGCCATAGGACTCAGTAATCTCTTTACTTATCTTATCAATACATGATATTATTTCTTCATATGATGATAATACATGGGAGACTATTTCTCTTATAAATTCTAGCTTAAGACCATGAAAGATATGATCCTTCCTTCTCTTTGGATCATGTGCATTTCCGGAGTTCTCATTCCTTCTACTGGGCGCCATTTCTAAACAATGGCATAAACTAGATCAGTTTATGAATCAAAATACATAATCCCATACTTATAAAACACTTAACATAAATTGAACTATTTATGGATATAATCCATAATCATAAGAATGTTTTCTTTAAGGAAGTATATACTCATAAACCCTTCAAAATGATTTGTAAAGAAAATGAGAGTTATCCTAAGCATATCCCCCGGGAGTGTCGTAACCAAGAGTTCCACAAGGCCCGTTGTCGTGCACCAGTTCTCGTTCGAGTCTAGCTCAAAGCGGTGTTTTCGGGTTTTACCCCTAGGTACATCTGTGCCAGAGCCGCCTCTACCTGCTCGTATCCAGACAGGGATGTATTTCTCGGAAAACTCACAAAATCTCTACAATACCAAAATTCTAGGAAGTTCTTCTATACTAATCCTCAAAGTTCATCTTAGGTCTACGTGCTCTAATCAGAGTTTAACTAAATCTAGCTTCCAAGGTTTGTACTAAACTTCCTCTGATACCAACTGTAACGCCCCGACCCCAGTTACCCAGAGTCGGTGCATTACTTTGTAACGTTGGCATGATCACAAGAAAGATCAAATCTCGAAAGACCGATTGGTTTAGTAGCCTTGGAAACACTAGATATATTCATAAGTTTTACATTACATCCTAAAATGAAAAACTACTACAACAACATAATGTTTCCACAGTCCACACTATAATCCCCTCATAATATCCCTGCAGGTCATTCATAACTTACATCTTCACATCCTGGGAAAAATAAAACATAGAAAAGGGGTGAGCTCAAATGCCCAGTAAGGATAACAATATAGCGGAACATTCAAAAATAAGCATAAACATTTAAGGCAATGAATTACTAAAACAAAAGCCTTTTAAACTTGAACTTCAACATAGTATGGCAAAAGTAAAATGAAAAAAATGCCATTTACTTGTTCACATGGATATTCTACTAATCGAATAATCACATGCAAAATCAATAACCACTTTCATAATGTTGGAATGCATAATGCCAGACTATCATAACCACATAGCCAAGGCCTCGTGCCAAGACTACAAATAAGATTTTGTCAAGGCCTTGTGCCAAGACACTAGTTTGTCTCATGAGACCTACCGATGCAATTTTTTTAGAAGATACTTACGTTTAAAATTACTCAAATATACTCCAGTGTTTTTATGAAAAAATTATGCAAGCTTATGAAAAAAAAAATAACTAGTTCTGAGACTGCTCGACTAATTACAGGCCATGATGGGTCCACTCCCAATCCCTTCCTGTCTAGCACACTCGAGAGTCGGGTTTTCTAAAAACATTTTGGAGCTTGCGTTAAATACGTATACATTTGCACTGGATTTTCATATACTTGATAGAAATATATCTTTTTTTAAATCATTTAAGAGTCACATAATTATAAAATAAAACATTTAATTTGAAAATATTCTTATAAGCTTGTAAAGGAAGCTTTGAAGATTTTATAACGGCAGAAAATAACCGCACTCGCCGTATAAGTTAAAAAAAAACATTCTTACCTTAATTCTGTCGAAAAGGTTAAAAAGGACCTTGTTTTGAAAACGACAGAAAGATTCCTTTATAAACCACTTATAAAAGTAAAAAAGGGTATAAATGACTTTAACTCATATTCTAGTAAATAGTAAAAATGTTTTGAAATACATTTTTATGAAACATGGATGTGGATGATAAAGAGATCCCAGTAGATTATTACGTATAAACAACCTCGGATAATGAAGAGATTGTGAAATAACCCTTACCTTGTACTTTTCCTTGGTTGGGGTAGGTTAACCTCCTGTATAATGGTGAAATAGTTGTTATTAAATTATACAAGAATCATATATATTAATATGATATCACATATGATCTTTTAACATTGATTTGTTAATAATATCTTAGAATTATCGTCGTTTCAGTAGTTAACTTACTCATTTTCTTTTATATGTTTTGTTACATAAGCCATGGCTGTTGTATCTTATTCATATCCATAATGATATCTAGTCCTTAAACATCATTTTTAAATCATCAAATGATAATTATACTTGAATGGATATGATGGAGAATGAATCTCATCGCGTTCGTGGAGACGGTAGTCCGTACGTACGCACGAGCGACAATATCATTCTTTTGATATTAAAATAATATATAAATGGATGTTATATCATATATACAGAATCATTAACATGTTATATTTATTATTTATATGAGTTACAAATCATTATTATACCCATCCAAATAATATTATATTGAATAACAATTACACCACGACGTGGAGACGGTAAGCCGTACGTACGCACGTATGGTGACATGTTATTCAAAGGGTGGATAGAATACTGAATATGGTTGTACCATATTTATAATAATATCACAGTATATGTGAGATACTGGAGTTATTATTTTAGAATGGTAAGAACAAAGGAAGAAGAAGTGGAAGAAGAAATGAACTTGGAGAAGGGTGGTGAAATCATTACCTCTTATTCGGGTTCTTCCTTTTGATTTGATCAAAAGGGCTCCTTAGGTTGGCTTTCTGATCAAACTAAGGCCTCTAGGTTGTAGTGAGGGATGTTGGGAGAGTATTTGGGCAGAGTGTGGCCGAACCAAAAGGCTTTGAATTTGTGAAGAAATGATTAGGAGGAGTGCCCTTTTATAAGTGGGGTGAGGGGCACCTTTGGAAAAGCTAGAAATATTAATTTATAATAAATTCATATTAGGTTTCCAATGGCTCCAAAGTTGACTATTCAAAGGCTAAGGTGGGGATAGGTAGGAAACCACTCAACCAATAGAATTTAGACAGGTTTGGGTACTTATATTAACCTTATCTTTAAGTATTAACTCTAAGTTAATTAGTTTCACTTTTACAATGTCTCTTTGTATTTTTATATAATATGGTTAATAAACTTACTATATACATCCAAGCGACCCCAAAGTGGTCCATTAATGATGAACCTATCCTGATATAAGTCTCTTTGCCGAACCTTAGATTTTTAGGAATTTAATATCAATTAATAATATAATATTTGTTTTAAGAACTCTTTTATGTCAATTTTGACACTATTCAATAGTTGATTTTTGTGAAACTCATAACAGATTGATTACTTCGAAAAAAGTCAATTAAATCAATCCTAATATATCTTATTATCCTAAAAAATTAGTTTAATTCATTAAAAGTTTCATATTATATTTTTTTTGGGTATTTATAATATCAATTATTTTAATTTTTCACTATTATAGTAATTACTGCATCATCATTGTGTCATAAATAAAATAAATTATATAATGTCTAAAAATTATAAATAAAATATAATTATGTAGGAAATCTTTTTATCTTTCTAATGAATATTTATAATCTAAAATCCAACTTATATAACCCTATGTAACAATTGTTTTTCTAAAAGATATATGCTTGTGTCATTTTTGTATTCATTTTGACTTAATTAAAATAAAGTGTCATTATCACTTACAAGTGGATCCATGGGGTCCCAAAATCAACCCAAAGATGACCATGGTTGACCCTGTATCAACAAATAGGGTTAAGACACGTTTTAGGGTAATTTAGTATTATTATAATATTATTTTTTAACCCTTATTTACCGGATTTACCCTTAACCATGGTAAATAAAATATTTACCGTAGTAATTATTCAAAATGTCTAAAAATAAAAGTTACCTATTTACACAATTTTAACATCCTGATTCCAAATATGGAATCCATTTTTCTAAATTCAAAATACAGAATTGGCAGAAATTAATTTAAAATTAATTCCCGCTGTCAAAACAAAAAGCGTGTTTTTAAGAGATAATAACTATCAAAAGATTGACACTTGTTTATGTTCGGTTTAATTGTAAAATTTTGTCTAATGACCAACAATATATTTAATTGTAAAAATATATTCTAAATATACTTTAAAACCACTCAAATTCATAATTTATCACTATTAATTATTTTGATTAAAAAAGTTGTTTTTAATTAAAATTTAGTAATTTTCACTATTCATCAAAATATGAAAGTTATCCGAAAAGTACCAAAATTTCACCTTAGGCTAAATTCGATATTCCGAATCCAAAAATGAAGTCCATTTCAAAATATACAATATATATTATTTCAAAATTTAGGTATTACTATTCATAACGGCCAGTTTGATTGGTTGTGGTGTGTGTTAAAACTCGAAGTTGCGTACAACACACGCTACTGTTTTATTCAAAGGAAAGCGTACCGTGGAAGCTTGGGAAGTTTCATTTTAAATTTTTTTGATGTCTCCATTTAGTCAAAAAGTTTAAAATATTGTATTTAAAAAGGTTTCACTAAAAGTTGATAAAAGTTCAATACTGAAAATGAATCCGTTCTTGCATTATGACTAAGAAACTCATAATATGGATTCTAAAATTATAAAGTTTAAAATTTAGTTAATACTATTCATGACCTCTTTTAATGGCTTTTTTTTGTAAGTCATGGTGCAATTGAACTCGGTGTTGCGTGTAGTGCAAGTTATTGAATTATTTTGAAGAAATAACACACTATGATATCTTGGGGTGTTACAAATTGTTTCGTAATCATAGAATGATATTTTTGAGATTCAACACCATCACTAGAAATATCTAATTCTGATTCTATTTTATTAGTAGGATAACAATTTTCCTTGTCCTTATCATAAGTGTTAACAAATATTTCATTACCCTACTCAAAATCCATTTTAGTTAGAGTTTTTTTATCTTTCTCATGTTTTTTTAAAACTTCAACATCAATAGATGAAAAAAATATTCATCTTTCTTTATTTAAACATCTATTTACTCTTCCACTTTATGAATATGAAATAATGATTCCATATTAATCTATATATTCAAAATTCTCAATATTTCTACCTTTAATCATTATAACATATGGACTCTTTAATACACTTATGTATGTAAAACATTGTGTTTTATCATAAAAAATTTCATATTGAATTATATGTCTGTTTAGACTATAGAAACAATGGTTTTGTATATATATAGTAGTACTCCTAGAATTCCTCCAAGAGTAACAAGAAATTATTTGTTCATGTAACAAAGTTCTCCCCATTTCCACCAATATTTTTTTATTCCTTTCAAAAACACCATTTTGTTGAGGAGTGTATAGGGAACAATACTCATTCTGAATTCCATGATTCTTTGGTTAAAATTCAAATTCATCATTCTTATAGTCATAACCCTTATCAGTTCCAAACTTAATTACTAAATACTCACATTCCATCTCAGGTTTCCCCATGAGACTTCTAATAATTCTCATAGGATTCGATTTTTGTTACATATACATAACACAAGTAATGCAAGTAATTTAATTAATTAATGTGGAAACGATCTTATTTCCAATTTTTGTTTTTTTCTCAATGTCCCATAAATGCTGTTGTGAATAAGTTACAAGGGTAGTTTTGAAATAATCACAAAATTATTATGCACCATGTTTGATATTTTTTCCTTCTGAGAAATATGGAAACACCAATCTCTTCTTCATGGAAAATCTGGAATATATCCAACACAATCTCACATTATTATCTTATTCATATTTGATTGACACATGTATAATAGCATCTTATACCACAGCTAATTCTCGTCCACCATACTCAAGTAGCATGAGTTATGTAATTCACTAACAAGGAATATGTTTACTTTCATATAATGACCACTGGTAACAATCTATCTATATCCCTCACTTTTAAAATATAACCCTATATTTTTTTGAAGATATTTTTTTACTCTCATTATAATGATATGAAAAATTTATCATGTTGTGTATAATCCAATCAACAAATAAGGATTCTTGTGATGTTGTCCTATAACTTCAAATAATGTCTAAACTAAAAAATTTAATTGTCAAAGAGTTATCATTAAAAAATGTTACAATTTATTATTTAAAATTTTTCCCATTATTCAACAAAATTAACCATCATGTAAAATGATAAGAAAATTCACAATCAAGAATAAAATGTTGTTCTCCATTTATTGATTACATAGAACATCCAAAACAAGGTCATTTTCTACATTATTTTTAATTTTCACTTTTCAATATTGAGGATGTTAAGAAAATTTTCTTATGGTGTAAAAAATACATCCTTTTGAATGGTTTAGAGGTTTTCATAATCACTAAAAATTATTTTCTTATGGTTGGAAAATATTTTACTATTTCACACCATCCATATTAGGTTTTTTTAACATCTTTCTTAGACATATTATGTTGAGATAATTGAGAGCCCATGAATCATTTACTTCCACAACCAATTTAATATTAGTAATGTTACATTCTGAATCAAAACATATTTTTCATATGTAAAAATACACTGCATAATGAGATGTATCTATAGAAAGAGTATTTTCTTCTGAAACTTTTATACTAACTATAGTTGTGAATTTATTTATAATAAACTTCATTGCCTTTATTATTTTAACCACAAAAATTTTATTATGAAACAAGATATTATATTTTATCTTCATTTTTTTCTTCCGCCATATCAGAATCAACAGCAACAAAATTTTTTCATTCAGAATGATAAGAATCATTTTTTAATTCATTGTTTTTAGGATCATCTGAATTCTAATTTTTTTAATATTATCCTTGTACATAACTTTACCCATATTTTTCTTTTTAGAAACATCTCAAGATTTATTTTCACACATTGAATGTAAATTTTCATGTTTCATATAGGGTTTCTCCTTGTGTTAACTTTTACAATCTACATATGTAGAGTTTTGAAAAATTTTAATTCTCTTTTTAGTTTTAGAATGTTTTTATTTGTCATGATCAAAATATTCTTCTTTGTATTTAGATTTATTTAACGATTTTCATAATAATTATTTTATTCGTCATGATATTTATTCAATTCATCAATTTACTTAACCAGATTTACATTCTAATCATGAATAGAATACTAATTTTTTTTAATGAAATTAATTTTTCAAAATCCCAATTTGATCTCTTTCCTTCCAATATGTCCTTGAAGTTCCTTCATTTCTTCTTTTAGATGATATTCAAATAATATTTCATATTCTTCATAACTTTTTCTTTTGTATTATTAATTATTCTATATCACAATAATATTTTTCTCTCAATAATTATAAATATATTTCTTGGATTCACCATCATAATCTTATTCTTATTTTTTTGGGTAAAAAACAACTTATTTTTTATTTGATGAACCTTTTATCTGTCACTATGGAAAATGATTTATGATTATAACCCTATTTATTACATGATATCAATGGAATAACTCCTTCATTATCAGTATCATATTTATTAATTCATCAAGGGAAATTTTCCAAATAGTTCTCAATGACTCCATATTCAATTCATTTTCAAGGGATGTTTCCATTTGTATTTAGTTTTTACAACTTCTAAATTTTTTTGGAAAACAAGGATAAAATATCATCAGGATTTTTATATAACATATTTTCAGAATTATTATAACTTGTTTATCATTTAATTAGAATATTCTGTTACATTTATTTATCAGCTTCTTGAAAAGACATTTATCTATCAACATTATTTTTTCATTTCATATCTTTCTCCCTTCTCATTTTTTAGTTGGTGATAGTGTTATTAAAATCATTTATAGAAAATATTTCAAGGTATTTATGTTCCAATAAAGAAATTGTTTCATTAAACTTGTCAAGAATAATTCTAATTATCTTTTCAATGACTATAAAATCATAAAACTATTAATTAATAAATTATATAGTGCATACAATGTCATTTACTCTGGTATTGAAGTCCCCAATAGACTCATGCTTAATCACCTTAAAATATTAATACATCACACTAAACATTTTTAATTTTTTCTTCTTCACTTTCGTATAGTATTTTTAAATGTTTTTAACTTCCCCCATATACCATGGGTTGTAGAAACCCCATTTAAAATTATAAAACTACTTTCATTAACTGATGATTAAAAATCAATTTTTTCCATTCCATCATTCTCAAGATTATTCTTATCAAAAGATGTAAGAATAAATTAATCATCAATTGGAGTTTTTTTGTAATTTCAATAACATCATATCCAAAATACAAAAGATATGTTAGCATTATATCTTTCCAAATATGAGATTTTTTACTATAAAAAAAGGTATAGTACTACCATTTACACTATTCGGATTCTCTATCAAAATATCTTCAAAACTTCATCCAAGAAAAAAATAAAGGTTACGTTTATCTCTAAAACCAATTTTAATAGACTAGTTGAAATAATTGAATTAATGTCACGGGGAAGGTTAATTTAGTGATATCTTTTTCTTTTATGTTCTCTATCATAAGAAAAAACATTGTTCTCTTATTAAAAAAATTCAATCAAAATTCCATTTATACCACGAATTTAAAAGGTTCACGAATAAATAAAAATTTCTACATCCTATTAATGGATTGTAAATGATCAAATACTAGATTATCCATTTAAAAAAATTCCTTTATGTGGAATAAAATGACAATGATATTCCATATAACTCATGTAACATTGTTTATATAATTCAATGGTGCTTATTATCCTTCTATGAAAAATGATATAGTACAAATTTTTGTAACAAAACATGTTTCAGTGATCCAAAATCAGCATTATTTAATATAAAAATTCTAAAAAATTCATTAATTTATTACCCTAATGCTGTAAAGAACATATGGGAATTTGTTATAAAACTCAATTTAATTTCCCAATCTAATTATCAATGTCTGATTGCTAATTATAGGAAAATATTACTCTATCATAATATAGTTGAGAAAATTATTGACAACATATTCTTAAATCTGGAAATCCTGATAAGATAATATATCCCAATATAATAATCATATGATTATTATAATCTACTAAATATGATAATCATAAGAATACGTTTCAATATAATATATTCAAATTCACTTTTGTCCGATACCAATTCTTCTAGAAACCCAATCCAAAAACAACTACTTCCCAATATAATTTCATCAGCGCTATGCCTTCTCTCCACTAATCTATGAGTAGCACATTTGTCAAAATGTATAATGTGGTTTTACTTTTATACTCACCCAAATTACTGTTTGGGTGAGATTCAGAAAATTTTTATATCACAACCAAATTTACCAAAGCATACATTTCTTGTCAATTTTAGGTTCACCGTAAAATCATCATCATATCGTAAATCTTCTCATTTTATCATAATATTTCTCAAATATTATAAAAAATACATCTCATTTTTTAATTTCTTCAAAAAAAATTAGTATGATTATAAATTTTCAATACGATATCATCATAACAAAGAGGAAATTTAGTCACTTATATTTTATTAATCCTCTTCCAAACGAATTAGAACTGATGATATCTCACTATAAAATCTACATAAATTAAAGAAACATATTCAGAATTAAAATATCCTTGTGTATTGATCCATTTTTCAACACATTAAAAATTTATTTAAAATAGACTCAACATCTTCTTCTATCCTCCTAGCCGATGATCCTGAATCTAATTTACTTATTAGTGTCAGGTTACTTATGTTTATTAGTCTCATATTCATTTAAACAATCAGATAAAACCTGAATTTGATCGATGTTGACACATTTGAAATCAGAATAATTCAACCTAATTAATGGTTTAATACATTTATTTTTTGTGTCTGACATTTATTATTTGAATAAGCTAAAAAATCCATAATTCCTTTATCATTGGTCCTAATAGCTCATAATGAATGAATTTATTCATTTGATTATATAATGTTATCACGAATATTATGGAATGGTGCAAGTAGATTTGACATCTATAAATTTATTATTTTCTCCATTATAATAAGCCTTCTCAAACCTTAAACAAATATGTTTCTCGAAAACCCATTATAATGATTTTGAGACATAAAACATTATCTTCACTACATTTTTCATTCATAAACAACATCTTGTATCATGACATCCCTCATGAGTTTTTTTATATTTAAGATCATCCTCAAAATTTTCTTACTTTTTATAGATTTCCTTTTTAAATACCAATCAAAAACTTTATTTTATTCTATGCCTCAATATAATTTACATGATTACTAAAATAGAATATATGATATCAAAAAAATATTCTAAATTTATTATAAAAATCACGAATCAAATTTTTTATAGAATAAATAATATTTATGAGGACCTTAATATCATTAAATCAGCATCATATTCAAAAACAAATTTCTAGACTTTGAAAAATAACCACATTATGATCTTATCATCCATTACATACCCGATGTGAGTAGATGTACCATTTCACCCATAAATATATGATAGACTCTCTTGACCGTTGAGAGTTTGATTTTATTGAATATGATAGTCAATCTCATTTTCAGCAAATAAAACATGAGGTGAGTTCTTTTGTTCCTAAAATTCCATAACAAAAAAAAAATCAATACCTGATTATGATAATCATCCATATCAGCTTGGTTCTGAAAAATAAATCTTTCAATCCACGTAAATCCACTAAAATAAGCTTATATTAATTTTTTCAGTGTACATAATAATATATCTGTGGGTTGAATAAATTTTTCCCACCTTTCACTTACATATCTGATTAAAACATCAAATTAAGTGATTGGATTAAGAAATATATGTCATAATTTATAATAATTAATTATTTAAAAATTAATTATTTTAGTATAGGAAATATAATTGGCCTATAAATTTATAATATATATAATTAAGGAATATATGATTAGGTTGATTGTTTTTATAGTTAATGTAATATTACGAATATAATGATTAATTTACCTAAATAATAAATAAAATATATAATTAATAATTTATGATACTAGTTATAAGAAAACATCATCAATTAGAGATATTTATTTGTTTTTTATAGGGGATAATCAGTATATGAAAAAGAATAAATAAAATGGATAGTTTATATAACAAATACATATTTGGACTCATGATTTACTTTTTTCCCTTAATATTATATAATAGCTCATATTAAATGTGTATATTGATTTTAGATTATGGTTTTTGTAATATGAGAGGATGAGAGGTGGTGTTCCTATTAGTATGTAGAATACTATACTATATACATGGTGGAAGATACTAACCCAATGAGCCTATAGTGAGAAGGGTAGTCCATTGGATAGTTTCTTAAAATCAATTGGTCTAGTACTGGATGGATTATTTTCTTCTGGTCAAATGTAATTAATGAAATTTATTTCCAAACTTTTTTGGGATTTTTTTAATATTATATATTCCCATTCATTTAACTAATGAATCAGTAGAGAGAGAGATTAATTATGTCTTGTTTTCCCCTTCCATTGAGTCATATTTCATATTTAAACTGTAATACAATTTTTTATTTCCCCACAAGAGATATGTCTAACATCCTATTACATTTAATTAATTTTATTCTATGGGGTTCGTTGGTGATTCACTATGAACCCCTAAATTGATATTTTTTATAGGTTTATTTAATAATATCCAATGGATTTGGGCCTTTATATTAATGAGTTAACTCTTATTTGTACACGTAAATGGTCCCTATGAATTTCACTTTTATTATATGTGTTTGATGTTTTTATTAATATAAAACCATGGATAAGGGGGTGAAATATAATCATATATGGATAGAAAGGGATCATACAAGGATGATAAATTTTTTATTGTTATTAGAGTTGCATTGAGTAATACATAACACATTATTTGATTTTGAATTCATTATGTATGTAATTTAAACTATGACAATTAGTCAGAAATAAGTATGTGACTAACATATGGGGTCTGTTTTGGCGTGACGACTAAAATTATCATACAAGGTTCCATTCAAAGACTTGTGATATTTCATTAATAGTAATGAAAAACCTTGTGGGGTAATTAATGTGTCCATTTGGTAGAGTGCACTAATAAATGGATATACCATGATATTTTATGGGTATGAGTTTTTAGAGGTCTCCTAAAGACTATAAATATTGTAATGACCCTACTGTGGTAAAATTGGATGGTTGAATTAATGTTAAATTATCCAACATTGGATTCCATATGTGAGAGATATATTAGAGATTCAAAAGGTTGAATAATCCATATTGAGGTAACTCATGGGATGTTTATGGAATAATATTGAGTAAACATAGGAATTATATTCCAATAAAATTAGATAACCTATTTAGGGTTTTGTTATAATATTGAATTTCATGTTATAGGTTCATCACTTCGTCTTGGGTGTGAATATTAAGATTTATAACCACCTAGATTTGTTGTCTTCCCAATGATAATTTTTATGAGAATATAGATATTCATATTGTTTTTTGAGCCTCATTGTGTGTTTCAAGATACATTACTCATGGGTGTGATCATATCTATCAATGAGATAAGATATCAGTATATCATTATATAGGAAACATTATATGCAATCAATAATCTGTTAAGGGATAAAAAAAATTGAAAGGATTTTTTCACATGATTACCATTACTCATCACAACACTGTCATGTTTTTTATGTGATGTACCGCTCAATATATGAGGGGAATTGAAATTTTTGTTCACCCAATTATTTTTCAGACATTCCGTGGGTGTTAGAAAGAATACTAACCTATAATAAATTGGTTGTTGTTTGAGATCCAAATTCCAACATATAAAATAACTACTCATGGGAAATTTTTGAGGGATGAATAGACACGTACGAATTAAAAATTTTGGGTAATTTTGGGTGGATGATAATCTTTTATTGACCAACTATTTCAAGAATAGTGTTGAGGATATATTCATGCCTATTATTTTTGGTATGTATTATTGTTCTCTCATTTTATATAATATATACCGACTCAACCACTATGGTAATAATTATTTCTTTTGGTCACATCAACATGATTTTTGGTTCAATCACTATCTATATCTTGTGAATATGGGAATTTCTATCGCATTTTACTAGAATAACTGTATGAAATTATTTAGTATTTTAATGGTTCTGGGATCACATGGGAGGATTTATCATTTATAATTATTATTTATTGTTACTTCATATATATTTTACCCTCTATGAACTCACATATTCATCAGATTATCTAATGTTCCTTTGAGTTGAGTCATACTAATTTGGAACACATTCCCTTAAAATGTACCTCACTAGCTGACCAGTCCCCATGTTTGATGTAAAATCTTGTTAAAGGGCATTAGTACAGGTGATTGGTCAGAATTATCATGATAATTATGTTAATAAAGTACCAAGGTGGTCGTATTGAATTTTCGGTAGTATCTCAATATATATGATTTTTTTGTTTATTCCATGTAGATGATCATCCCATTCATAAATCATTCTCTCATTATAAGACTAGTATGAAATGACATATTCTATTTATTCTATTAACAGATATATATTTTTGATATAATTATTTTAATTTGAAATTCATTATTTTTTTCATTAAAGTCATGAATTTTAGGTCCCCTATATTTTAATTTATAAATTATATTATTAATGTAGTTATAGGATCCCCAATAGAGATCATCGAGACTCATTATTATTCCTAAAACAATATTTTTATAGATGGTGCACCTGATTTAATTTTACATTTGATCTTGGGGTGATAAATTGATTCTTAGGTTAGGGAGTTATAAAATTATATCATAAATATTATTTAGGTCCAATTATTAATTTAGGATAGGAAAATAGAAAAAAAAAATTCATAGAATATTGTACAAAATTTATACATGTTCCTAAATAGAACTTTAGTGGTATAAATCCACATTAATAGGGATATACAATATATTTGTAATACTTTTATTATTATTGTATAAATATTCTTGAATAATATGTTGTTATTTATAGTTGATTTACTCTTTGAGTAAAATTTAAATTGGGCATTCATCCATGAATCATAATTGTAATTTAGTTTTACATGACATTTTCATGGATGTGTTTGAATATAAATTTATATTAAGAATTGGATTAGTTTGTTAAATTAGATCTAATTGGGAAATATAAGGATGAAAATATGGAATTGGACTAATTAGTATGCCCAAAATTTATTTATCATTACCAACTTTTTTAATTAACCCATAAACTCAAACCTGATCTGAGGTTAAAAGAAATTGATCTATGGAATCACATTCAACCCTCACATTTTCCAGTAGTGTATAAATATATAAGAACCACAACACATAATATTTTCCAGGTTTATAAAATACCACTGAACTATATGGTTGATTATTGTTTTCCAAAAAATATTTCATTATAATTATAATTTTCAGTAACTAGTAGTGTAGTTTTAGTTACACACAGTGGTTGGTTTCCTGTCATAACAATTTAGAATCATAGGTATTGCCCATTATATTATTCAAATAGTTTTATTTATATTGTAGCAAATAGTTATTCAAATAATTTCTCCTCAATATGCTAAAAAATAAAATCTTTTTTTTATTCAGATGTGGATTCATCGACATTAATGGGATCTTATTCCAAAATAAATAGATCATCTACCTAAAAAAGGATATATAAAGAATTAATACACACCAGTTCTATTTTATCTACTCAATAACAATGTGAATGGTGATCCAAATAGCTTGATTCACTTTACGGATTTATAAAATGTAAATAATAACAAGCCACACTATCAATTATTTCATTGATTAATATCCTCCTATGATTATGATAATATAATAATATTATCATAATCTTTTGATATTACAATCCTGAAATACCTCCATGTATATTCTTCTTTTCATTCCCTAAAAATGAAAAATTTGTAATAGATAATAGTATCAGGTATCATTGTTCTCTATCTTTTGGAATATTCCATACTCTAAAATTATGATATCACTCTCTATCTTTTCTTTTTAACTCACTAAGTGTGAATGATGTGTAATAGAATCAAACATATTTTTCTTTATTGTTTGCATCTCATATATACTAACTACACATTTCAATATTATCCATTCTTTTGAAATAGAAAACTAAGAGATAAATTCATATTTAAAAAAATTGAAAAATGAGGCAATAAATTAATCTTACTATGTAAGAGATTTTTCTAAATTATCATATATTATAAAAATTTCAACTAAAAAGAATTTAAAACATAATATATTCCATATATATTTGCATCTAAAAGTTAAAAATTTTCATAATTCAACATATAAAAAATCAATAAGAAAAAAATAATCTCTATGGTTTTCAATTGTTCTTCAAATGTTGATCAACAAATATATAAGATCTCCATAAAAATGAATATTCTTGAAAACTCTATATTAATAAAACATAGATGAAAATACTATGATACTATAACATTTATATTTTGATGAAAAAAAACACTAAATCATCCCATGTATTTTTTTCTTTATGTTGATATAAATCATAATAATTATGAATGTCTTATGTCCTCACTATGATGTATTATAGGGAAAAAATGAATGAAGCATTCCATGTAATTTATACCTATCTCAATAAAATTTCTTTATGGACTTATTAATTTTTAACACTTATAATAAAAATTATATAATTTTGAAAATTCATATATACTCAAAATAATAATATACATTTGTGATTTCAAATATATGTAATTTTTAATATTTTAGAACACCTTTATAACGCAAACATTAATATCCCATTGGTAGTTACAAAATAAATTCATGTTTCATATATTAATATAAGGGTATTATCCTCTTAGTTAGTTATTCTTATATTGAGATATATCCATGAGTGATTTGAGGTTTTACCATTTGAAAAAAGTGTTTCAGTATATAAGATGATAGAAACAATGAATTACACTTTAAACATGGAATAGATTTTATGCTGTGGATAATGAATAAAATTAATTAACCCCATAAAATAAAATGTAAATATGTATGTGATAAATAAATGTGGAATCAACACAAATAAGTTAAAAAAATTAGTTAATCCTTAACTGGATGATGGGTCACTAAGGTGACCCACATAGTTCCTTATCTATACTCCAGTGCCAACCATTATTTCCTTAAGATGAAACAACCTGTGTAACCTCACACATCTGATAAAAAATCCTTGAATTTTATAGATTGGTTTATCAGGAGTCATGTCATGTGATTCAAGGAAATATTTGTAGTTGGGATGTTTATTAAAATACTTATATGCAATTGTCAGGGCATTTAGATGATACACCCACATGGTACCTTTTCTAAATATCAATGATTATACAAATTCAAATAATATATTTATAATCTACTATATCTACTCAATATGGGTACACTCTGAGACACGTTTAATTTTTTCCATGCACCAAATCACATTTTCCCTTCAGTCCACTCTCTTTGACTCCATTATATGTAGCTCCCACTCAAGATTTTCTTTTGCTACTCCTATAGTTCTTTCTTTTTCTCCCTCATATAACACCCAATAATCCTTTGGATACTCTCCCTCCCCCTATTCCACCACCAAATCCATAATCCGCTCCTCCACCTAGGGATCCTCCACCTCATACCCATCCACCTTGTGCTCCTCCACCTCTATCCACTTTACCTCTAGATCAACCACCTCTAGTTACACTACCACATCCTCCTCCATCTTTGGATACTCTACCACTAACATATCTACCACTAACTGCACCATCTCTTCTTTCTCCACCTCTAGTAGCTCGTCCTATAACTATTCTGCATATAGTTTCTCTTCCTATGACATGTCTATGTCTCTCCCCTCACCCTCAGGCTCCTCCACCTTGGGATCCGCCTCCTTAGCCTCCTCTTCCTATGGTTCCTCTACCTCTAGCTTTTGTTATTATAGATCATATACCTCTCGCTACTCTATATCCATCTGATCTACCTCTACCTACTCCACCTCTAGATTATCCTCTCTAAACATTATAGTATTTAATTTTTTTACGAATGTTTCATAGATTATAAAAATACATATTTCATTCCCATTGAATAATTAGTGTATATATTTCATTCAGAATCTCATTATTCATTCAACTATTCATTTTTCATGTTTCACGCTTATTTGTTCCAATAGATTATAACATTTAAATATTTAGGTAAGTATTACTTAATTTATTCTGTTATGAGTATATACACAAAAATTCATGTTTCTATCATGAATATTATATGTACTCTTGATTACTAATTTTTATAATGGTCTTGGAATACATGGATAATGTAATTTATTTTTTCTATTAAAAATTAATTTTTCCATTGCATACTTATAATTATGCATTCCAAGATTTTTTTAATTTCCATTACACATAACAAAAAAGTGATATAAATGTGAAATCTCTCTCAAGTTCTATATAAGCATGGTTCTATAGGAATGTACAAAGTCAACAACAACAATAGGTTGTTAGATAGATCTTTATCATTACATGAATTTCGTCCATAATTTTTCATTCATTCACTATATGAATATATTGTATATCCATAGTTATATGGTCTACCTCTATTTGAAATATGTTGATTATATATAATGGAATATTTCATACTCAAATACCCGAAGCACTGTCACCAAATTTCAACATTCCAGAGGGGAACACATTTTCCATTATAATCTATACGTTTCAATGGTAAACCATTTTAAATTTAGCGGTACCATTTTTTCATTTATCATTCTATTAAAATTACCATAAATTGGTAAAATTGATCTTCTCATTAAGTAAAAGTTTCTCAACAAAGTTATATTTTTTCAACAACATGAGTTTATTCCACTTCTTTATAGTATGATGGTATATAAACATCTTGATAAAACAAGATGGTTGTGGGTATAATATAGGCCCATTGGTTCTTGTATATTTTTTTATTATTTTTGATAGTTTTAAATAGTGATGAATTTAAATTTAGTCATGCAATATTGTATTCCCATTCAAATATTCAATGATTTTTTTTCAATTTATATGTTAACATAGTTTATAGGCATATATTCGTATATTTAAAGTATATTTATATATACATATTGAATTTAGGTTAATGTAGTTTTATTTGTTAATCTCAACATTATTTCTGTTCATACAGCTAATATGTTTATTTTATTAAACAATTTTGGAATATATGGTATTTTTTTGACAATTTCAAATCATATAAATCTTGATGTTTATATGTTTTCTTATTCAAGAAATAAATTCATTTATGTAGTGAGATCATTATTCAAGACACTATATATTAATCCTATATTAATAAAATTATAATATAAAAGTCTTTAGACATAATTTTATTATATATTTTGAACTGTTAAAATATTATTTTGAACATTTTTTTAAAACTAAAATACTTTTCTATCAATTGTAAAATAATTATATTATCAACTAATTCATTTTCAAAATCATTGAATTTTTAAATGTAAATATGATATTACCTATTTTTATGATAATGATGTGTATCAATATAGATTCTACAGTGTGATATTTCTAATGAAGCAACTATTGTAGTGGATGATGGTATAGAAAATAAGATATAGAACAAACTACTATTGAGTATAATACAAGTCATTTGGTTGTTCTTTATTGGTTTGTTCTATTTTTTGATAGTTCTATATAATTAAAACTTCAAATTTAATCACAATCTATTAGTTTCCCATTACAAATATAAATTATTTTTTGATAGCTTATATTTTAACATAATTGGATGATTATATTCATATATGTTAATACTATTTATATATTCACACAAATTATATTTTAATACAATTTATTATTTTATGTCATCATTTTTTCAATTCATGCAACCAATATGTTTATTTTATTAAATTTTGTCAGCATATATGGTGTTTTGTAAATTTCATATCATACTGTTCATGTCATCTATATTTTATTTAATATAAAACAAATAAAATATTTTATAGGAAACAATATCATATCTTAATGCACTATAATTTTAACCCGTATTACGAAATTGAGTATGTGAAATTTTTTTACAATAACATCTTTTATGTATGTGTTGTTTTAAATAGAGAATATAAATCATTTAAGGTTCTATATAGATCTAGAACAAATGTATGTTGTTGTTCTAAGATAACAAAAAGAGTTTAAATTAACATAGATTATATTTCAGTGTTCCATTTGTTGTGTTCATTGGGTCGTATTTGGTAAATTATGAAGCATTATGTGTTTATTTTATATTAAACATAATTTTTTTTATCAAATTCAACTAAATTCGTGAAAAAAAATTATAAAATTTATTATTCGTCATTTATTGGGTATCTTATGTTTTATAACTCTAATGTGGTATTGTTTATTTCAGGCACTTTTTTTGAATTGGATAATAACAAGATATGATGATCATTATTTGTTGGCAAGATTTCTTGTTTTCCATTCAATGTTATATATATTTTGTTGTTTTTAATAAAGAAGACATTTTACTTTTCTATAATTAGATCCCCAAAAAATTAATATTATAAAATGATGTAAATATCAAATTAATTATTTATGGAGCTATTTTAATTATGATATGAATAATATTTTGAGTGAAATTTCTCTAATTTGTTTTATGTTCTGATTCTTGTTTTTTTATTTAATGTGATATTTAATTTTTATACCTATATTAACCTTTTAGTATCATTATTACTCAATAGATACAATTTTATAAATTTTTACCAATTTTAAATAGGTAAATTTGTTGATTTCTAAAATCAATAGAAGGAATGGAATTTTGGAGGAATCAACTCAGGGAATGACATGATTAAAAATTCATCATTAAAAAATTAAAGTGTTGGGATGAAATTCCTATATACTTTATACATGGTGTGAGGTTGGAGTCAAACTATAATTTGGTGAAATACGCCATTATAGAATGGGGGAGAAGTGGCATATTTTAAGTGCAGGATCATTATGTCTAAGATGCATCACTTAGGCGGAGATAGTTTTTATTATAATTAACATAATTTTATTTACCCATTAAGTTCATTTTTTTATTAATTTAACATAATTTTCCATCATCATTCACCATTTTAATTTTTTTCCATTTTTCATATACTTTATATTTTTTACTATATTCTGTCTGAACAATTAATCAACCAATTTTATATTTTTATGTTTTAAATATGTGTGGATTAAATTTCTTAAATATTAATATTCATTATTAACATTTAAAAATAGTATTATATAATTTAAAATATGAATTTATTTATAAAATCATTATAGAAGAGAATCTGCATGAATCAGTAGTAGCGTTGAACATAACACGGTAGAATTATTTTCAATTTCTATTTTTTTTTTGAACAAATGTCATTCACCTTATTGAAAAATTCATTTCATAGTTGCATCAAAGGAGCATCAAAGATGAATGTATTTTTGATCCAGTTCAAACAATGTTGATGGATTTTCAATATCAATCGTAGATATTTCATATACTCTAGTATATATCAGTAATATTTATTTACTGTTATTTTCATGACATCATTGAAACTAATAAAATGATTTTTCACGTAATTTTTATATTTTATATTATTTAAAGATAATTTAATTTTAATATTTTTAATTTTATATTATTTCCATTATAATTTCTTTATATTTGATTTTACTTGTCACTAGTATTTTTTTCCTTATTATTTTAACTACATTTTCTCTATAGAAAAACCTATCGCATGATTTTGATAGTGTAGATGTGGTGAAGTAAGTGGTTAAATTAAAACATATAATGTCTCGGGAGTTAATGGCTTTAAAAATCCATTCCAGATAACCTTACACTTGAACGAAAGGAAAAATATTATAAGAATCAAAAATATTACTAAATTTTTATTCTGTAATTGGAAGGTAATACTAAATTGCATCTGTTTGTTTTATTTCAATTTATTTGGAGTTTTTATATATGATAACAAGTGTATTAGACATTTTTTTCCTAAAAATATTTGAACATGTTTTTTCCACATATTTTTGGTTTCAAATATGATGTGCATTAACACTGTATAGTTTTACTGGCTTTCGGATTCTACCTACAATACAAAATTTACCTAGGGTTATAATAAGACCCCTATTATGGGTTTTCCCAAACATACTCTCTATGTAATATATTTCAATTTTTTATTGTCATGTTTTATGCTCTCGTATATTTTTACATTATTCTATATGCTAATTTTATGTTCTCCATATATTATTCCACATATACCTTTGTATGTTTATGTGTTTTTTTTATAGAAAATATTTTAAAGATACACATCATATGTATCCTGATCATGATTTATTTATTTTCACTCTGGTTCTAAATTAGAATAATTTAAAGTTATATTGTTTTTTGGATTAATAATGTTCGTTAGGGAATTCTAATGGATGAATGGTTGTTTCTATGAAACATGGATAATTTGAATGACTATAAGGTATATCGTATTATAAGATTTGTATAGTTATGTATTTGTATATTTACAATTTTGATAGCATATTGTTTTGTTATACTTGCCATTATGATTCTATAAATGATATAATACATGAAAAAATCATATACTACACCATACTCACACAAATAATAATTTCAAAATTTATTCACGATTCTTATCAACTAAAAGGAAAAAACAGAGAAACTAGAGAAAAATGGGAATCTAGAAACAAATAATGGTAAAATTTTGATTAGAAAATCCAAAACAATCTAAAAACATCCAAATCTATAAGAATACCCCCATGAAAATATATCCATGATGTGGGAGATTCATGTAATTTCTATACCCATGTTATCCTCTATTTTATATGTCGAGGGTTTTATGATGACGTTGTTTGATTTTTGCAGCTTCATCATAACCCAAGATTCTCTTATAGTACCCACCATCCCTACTATTCCACTGACTCTTATCATTCTGCAAGTGTTTCATTGAAACATATTTTCAAGAGGGAATGTGGCCCTACAATATTGAAATATTTTCTTTACCTCAAATCATTAAATTCAATATTTATAATTATTTCTTATCACATTGCCTTTTCGTAGTCATAAGGGACCTAGGTAATTCACTCTAAATGATATATTTTGATGTATTAGGAACTATGTAGCTAGCTTGTGTGAACTGGGTCATTTACTCATAATCTTGTGTGATTATTCACCATGTCTATGATGTGTTTTGATATTTATAGAGTAGTGAAAGAAGGTATGAAGTACCCCTCCATCATCTATGTTACCTCATAAGAGTAAATTTAGGACAACATAAGAATGGTTGAAAATTGGAAGAAAAATTATATTTTTGTTATAGAAGAAGACTTCGTAGATGATCAGAGAAGAGATCTTATTAATGGGTAGGTAGATGTATCAAAAAATTATAAAAAAGAGGAATTACTATAGGGAAACATTATCCTAATTAATTTCATGAATTTTAGTGAATATAGTTTTCTAAAGGATTTATTTTCTAAAATATGTTTGAAAAATAATATATTTTATTTTCATATATTACTATATGAAATTCATAATTATATAATGTATTATCTATAGATAAAAATATTTATTTTTCGAAATAGTTAATATGTCCCATAATTTTCTAAAGAAGCCTCACCTCCATGTGTTATTAGTTTGGATTCACATATATTAAAAATTGATGTTTAAAGATAAATTTTTTTATGATTTTTATTTGTTTTTTAGTTGGTGTCAAACTCAACATTTAAAAACATGTGCTGCTTATTACAGTTTAATTACTCAGTATACAATTAATTTTTCATTATGTAAATCTGATAATCTAAAACTATTTAATGGTTATTTTCCTTTACGAGTTAAAATATTTCATTAACGTGGTAATTTAATTCTTCCTTTCACTACTTAAAAATAAATTTTATTGTTTTTTATTCATGGAACATACAAATTTCAATATATAAATAATTCTATTATTTTCTATTCCAATGATGTTTTAACATAATCAGATTCAATATTTTTAGTTACATGACTTTAATTTCCTCATAAATTATTATAATGAAGAGATTTAAAATGATCCATTTTATTAATTTTTTCATTTATGTAATTGATGTAGTCATCATGACAACCCAATAAATGTTTTAATTAAATAATAATTTTATTAAATATTTTCTACTAGGATTATGACATCCCAAAATATTTTGAACTTTTATTCATATTTTATGTACCACTTATTTGTCATCTAAATAACATATATATTAATAAGGATTATAATGTTTTCAAAATAATATTTTTCTATTTTAAATGAATGTAACATTTTATTTCACATTACAACCCAATTTTTTGGAATGTAGTTTTCAATATTGGTTCATTCATGTAATTAAAATCTTCATCCTCAAAAAAATTATTCCATAAAATTTACCATTGTTGTATCTATTATATTGATGTTGTCTCGATTTTTTCTCTACATTTATTCTAACATTATGAACAAATAATTTGTGGTTTAAATATATTATATAATATTGTACATTTTTAACATTGAAAAATAGTATTCTACTAATGAAAATTAGAGATGATACATATCATTATTTTAACTCACTTATGAGTACTAATGTATTCTGAATTTGAAAGAAACACCAACTACTACTATCTACAATTATTTTTTAAACATTTAAAAATTCATAAAGACATTTTCATACAAAATATCATACCCTTCATATAGATATAAATCATGCAATCTAAATGTCCCATTGAATGAAATCTACTTTAATACATACACCATACATCATTCTATTTTATATATAAATAATGACAAAATCCTTTCTACTTATTCTCAAAATATCCCAAAAATATTTAACATTCCAAAAACATTACATGTATCTCTTTCATATGTTCTATCATTTCAAAGAGTTAAGTAATTAATTTAATAATTTAGTTTATATTCAAGGCACGTTCTTTAGAAACTCCATGATATTTCTCATCATAAATTATAAACTACAATCAAATTTCAAATAGTTACTCATTTTAAACATATTAACAACATCATTATCATCAATACATTTTTCCTTTTTTAAAAACACTTATACATGGGATCTTTAATTTTACCATTTATGTTTTTTATGAATCCCTAAAATAATTTTAAGTCAATATGTGTTCTTGCCATATCATTTTCATCTACCCCATATTCATAACAAAATAAAAGATATTGTTAGGTTTCAACCTCAAATGTATCCAACCAACTTATAATTACACTTATATTTTGTTGATTTATCTTTATTAAAATGATATAATGATTAAAATATTTTTTTCATAAATATGATACAGAAGTTATGGAACTACTAATATATATAGACTATCATAGTATATAAAATAATAGGGGTAAAAGTTTTCTTACAAAATTGTCCATAAATTTTAATAACATGTGATACCAGTTCTAGAAATGAAATTTTAGGGGATTTATAGATTGATTTATCAATAATTACACATACATACTGTAGTAAACCCCATAAATTCATTAAAATAATTAAAATCGAAGTCAAATAACATCCCCTTGTACTCATATTTCCATTTCATCTATCATGCCCCCTTCAGTTTAGATTAAATATAACAAAAAATGTGTACAAAAAATATAATTGGAAAACCTCAACCTAAAATTTTAAGGGGATTCCAAAAAATAATTGATGCACATGGAACAAAATATTATTGGAGAAGTTTTTATTCATTTTATCTCCCCCTAAAATGATGAAATTTATTTTTCGTCATGAGGGTGAATTTATTCATTTACTATGATTATAGATATCATGGGATCAAGATCTTGTATATTGGATCAAATCAATCAATTATGAAAAATGAAATTTTTATTAAAAAGTGCTCATATCCTTACTACTGTGAATTTTATAAATCATACACAACTTTTAAATTAATATTAATTTAAAAAATATAATGTGAATAAATATAACATATATCATTATGGAATATGATGAATACTCTTTATCATCAATTTTTTGTATATGGGTTATAATTTCAACTCAACTTTATTACGTTTCTTTCTTATTTATATCTATAGTATATCTTAATAATAGATCTATAAAATTCCAATGATGTATTGTGAAAAATTATGTATAATTCTTTTCTTTGAGAAACTATTTTTTTTAATATTGATGTTTTTAAATTCTATCAATGAACATTTTTCATTAGGTGGAATCGTCATTTTATTTAGGTACTCATATTACATTAGAAACATGATTAAGAAATTATTTCCATTATGTGTAACCATTTTTCATCATCCACACCATTATATTTGAGTTATTCAGTAATATATTATTAAAAACCTCTCAATATATTAAAGACCTTTATATGAAATTTCTTGTTTTACATTAAAATATTTATTATATTTTTATTCATTCATTTTTGTTTATTTTAATGAATGTACTATTAATGAAACCATAACTTATTTAGATAAAATATTCTATTTTTGAAACTACCACATGGATTCTTATTATTTTTGTCTTTATATAATTTAAATATCTCTAATATTGGACTAATTTCTCATTCTTATTTTTAATGACTCAATTAGAAAAATACATGAATTTTTTTCCTTTATTCATAGTGTGTCCTTTATTTACACAATAGAATGATTACTTATGCTTGACATAGAATCCCTTTTTGGGTATGTTACCCAAGGGAAAAATATTAGCCACAACTAATTTCTTTTAGAATTTATTAATTTTTTGATTCTTATTTTTATAGTTTCCTATGGTATACTTTTTTTCAATCTTCGTAATCATTGGTTACCTTAACCATATTACACTATATGATTTTGCAATAAAATATGTTAAAATTAATTAAAAGAGGATATCTTATATTTTCAAGAAAGTAAATATTATACAGCCAATTATATGACATATTCATAAGTAATACATGATTCTAAAAATGGCCTCCAAACATTGGTATTGTTCATTAGAGTGCATGTTATCCACAATTTAATGAACTGGAAGCTTTTTATTCCTAACCATTCCTTGAAACCATTTAGGATTATTTTGGGGAACCAAATATTCATTACATTCTTATATACATCCTTGACATATTTAAAATCAAAAAATAATGTCCTCATCCTTTTATAAATTTTGTTTTCATAAAAACATATATTATCCAAAAAAACCATTTTAGTATATTCATTGATTTTAGTCAATATGGTACCTTTTATTTTTCAATTACAAATTATTGTTCATTAAATAATATCATAATATTTGTTACACCATTTTGGTGTCTATTAACATATTAATCATACATGGAACACAATTTTGTAGTGAATTAATTTACAATTTGATCAGTTTTGGATGTTTATGCCAATGTGTGTTCCAAATACATCAATTTCACTTCTAATATCAAAAAACGATATTTTTATTATTTTAACCCTAAAATAAAATAACTTTTTCTTACCAATATTTTATCATCCTTTTAGGTAATTTATCCATGAAACATACTCCTTTACTCTGGGTCTTTTTCAATATTGTTCTCCCATTCTCCCTTTATATTTAATTATTAATTTTTTTACATCCATTATATTTTTGAGAGTGTCTTTTAGTTCTTTGATTATTTCTAGATATTTATTTTATGTCACCACCATCACAAATTTATGCCTTTTTAATTTATCTTCAATAAATGGATATATTTTATTACAAGGAGACAAATATTATTTCTTGGAATCCACATATTGTGTTATAGTTTTGAATCATTGAATTTTTTTCCCCAAATAGTTTCCATTTCAATATCCTCTTCATTATTTTTCATCATGGAACAACCTAATATATATATATAAATATATATGAAATGTTAAACAAGTAATTTCCTTAAATAATCTATCATTTTAATTAAAAATACATCAACTATTTTTACAATAACTTATTATTTAGATTAATCATACATTTAGATTAATTATAAAAAAGAATACAATGATTTTTTTTATAGATACATTATTAATAATTTGATCAGATTCAAAAATAATTGATCATTATTATTATTTTATTTTTTTCAAATTAAATATTACTTTATTATTTATTATTTTAAGGATTTTTGGTGAAACCATCAAGACATCATCAACTAGGATATAGACCAATTTTATAAAATTTAGTCACTTAAAAATATATTTATAATTTCCAATTATTATAATGAATTTAAAAAATAATGGATTAAAATTTAGATCCAACAATGGGAAAACAATATTAGTATTGAAACCACTTGTATGACCAAATGTATCAAAAAATTAAAACTAACAATGGTGGGGTTTTTATTAGTATACACAAAATTTATTGTGTTTTAATTTATTTCTTAATTAAACCGTATATCACTCAAACTTATAACATAGTTATGCGGAATGGATAAATTTATTCTTATTCAACCCTAAACATTTCATGGAATACAGAAATAGGAAAAAAATAACTACACATAATATTTTCATGGATTGGAAAATCCCAAACCCTTCATTGGTTGATGCTTTTATCGAAATATAGATTTTATTATCATTATTTGTAGCCTTGATAACATGTGTTGTCCAGTATCAAAAAATAGGTTTTATAATATCTTCAAAATTAATAGAGTCATGCATAATCTAAATATTATAATGAATGGATTTACTTTTTATGGAACCACCTATTCCACAAAAAATTCATCTTGAAACTCTCTAAAAATATCATACCTATTCACTCTGATAAAACCCCAACAACAAGAACGGGTTTCTCTTCCTCTTGAAATAGAACATTGACAATACGAAATCATATTATCATAAATATAAGCAGACATTTTATATTATATCAAGACAAATGAGTTGTTAATTAGGACCAGAATATATTATTTATCTTCAAGGATATTGAAATAATAAATATCAATAAAAGTAGTCTCATACCATTCATTATTCATTTTTAATTAATAATAGTCATGATAACATGGTATTTTCATATTCATTTCTTATTCATTAGTATAATATAAATAACATCCTTTAATTATTTGTTACCATCACTTTGTATTCAAAATCTATAACATAGAATTGTATTGGCTCACAATTTTCCTCATCTAATAGAATATATTGTTCTCTCAATTCTAGATATCAATCTATAACATTTCTTTTCAATTCGTAATGTGTGAAACACGATTAATTGAATTGAACTCAGTGTTTATAATTTTTTTTTTCTAAAATTTATTCCATTCACATGTGAATATTTTCCAATTATTTTAATAAGGTATCACATAGATTTATACATATTTTAAAACTAATTAAGAAACATGTTATGTAATTTATCTCAGTCCTCCAATAGATGTGGATGATGAATTAGATCTGTATACGGTATTCCATTTAATTTTTTTCAAATTTTTTTTTCCTCCTCATTTATTTTCTTCCACCGAATCCACACTCATATAATTCCATATATAAAGGATAATTATTAAAAATTATCATATTTATGAGATTTAGTTTATCCTTAGAAGTGGATACTCATATGTAGTAGGTCCCCTTATATTATAACCCTATAATGTGAAACCATAATCCTTGACTACTATCTATTCTTCTTTATTGGATTACATAAAAATGTTAAAATGATAAAAGAATATTGAAGTAGAACAAAATATTTTTCATATTTATTTTTACTTAGTAATGATAATCCTTATAAAAAATTTGAAATTAATATGATCTTAATATTTGGTCATGTGAAACAATAGTGACTATCTATGGTAATGAATGTCTTAAAAAGATCATTCAATGTTTGAATTGGGATTCTCAATGTATTACATCCACAATAAAATTCATATGATAAGGATAATACATTTATTATCACTAAAATACAATGAAATTTTATATTTTCACATTTTTACTATTGAAGAGTTCACAAATATTTATTATTAACACATTTTCATCCTATTGGTAGTTACTTCACAACATCATGTTTACTCACTGCATATGTGTGTGTGAGATCAACATGATCAATCATTCTTATGTTTTGAAAAGAACAAACATGATACAAGTTTTTGTTCCATTAAAAATTGAAGTGTTTGGATTAGAATATAAATATAATGATTTCATACTATTTAAACATGGTGTTAATTTTAAGATATATAAAATAAAATAAATTAACTAATACCATGCCAAAAATAATATGGGGATCGATATGCATAATATATTAGGACATGGATGAGACTACATGATCATTTATTTTGGGTCCCAACTAGTGCATGTGTTACCATTCCACATTGCATGATGCATGCCCTTACTTAATAATCACTCCATTACCTCCTTAGTATTTTCCAAACACGAAGCCTTATGCATCCCATATGAACTCTATGTCTATGGAGGCAATATTTTATTTTCAAAAAATTCATTTGTTTTAAAGACTATTATACATTCTTATTGGTATTTATAGGACTCATACATATTTTTAATGCTATTATAATTACTCACACACATTATACTATATTCAAAAAAATCCAATAAAAGACTCACAGTTGACATGAAATTTATACTGATATTGGTAAAAATATCATCATGTTCTTTTTTACAATTTTTTTTTGAAAAAATCTAGACATTTATAATGATTTTCACATAAAATATCTTATCCTACATTAACATATAACTCATAAAATGTAACTTTTTAATTCAAAAAATAATATATAATAATTACAACATAATCTATTTCCATTTCTATATAAAAAATGATACCATAATTTATTACATCTTCCTAATACATATTAAATATATTTAAACACAAAAACCAATGGATAATATCTTTATCAGGTGTTCGTAGGATTACAATATTTATAGAATTGATTTAATCCATCATATAATCCGTAATACACAAGTATTGTGAACTAAGTTTTCATTATCAAAATATTGGAGAACTCTAACCAATGTTCATTAAATTCCTACATTGAAAAATACGGAAAGCACACTTATAATCTATAAATTCATACTTAAGGTAAAAAAATGTTAACATTGACAAGAGATCATTAATTAAAATATAAAAAATAAATTTTTAGTGAATAAATAATGGTGATTGATTAATCAACAAATGATGATGCTGATTATTTATTAATGAATGTTACTACATGATAGTGTTATAAATTTATAATACACACATACTATAGTTTAGTTCATTATCGAGCATAGTGAATGAATATGGATTACCCAATGTAGATAAAAACCCTGATATGGGTTTACTAGAATGATATTATTAAAAATAAATTTAGAAAAAAATGTTATAAATTAAATCAAGGGACATGTTTTGATATGCATGTTATAAAAGGTCCATTTAGTTGGCCATGTGAGTTAGTGGTGATTTGATATAACACATCTAGAATCGGTCCAGTTTGGTAATTAATTAAAGATGTGTTTTGACCCAGTATATATAATTTCAACATGACTATTATGATGATACTATAAAAAGAAATATGTTTTCTTATAAATAATATAGAGTGATAAATATCGGAACATTTATTCATTGGGAATATGTTTGAATAAATGTATAGATTGATTTTTTAAATGATGAAAAGGATATGTTGGTAGTGGGTGGGAAAATTGGTAGTGTATGAATGTAAACCCATCATGTAAACAATATAATAGGGGAATTGATATCTTTTTTTGTAGTATTGTTAAATTGTGATAAAATTGGTTATTTGATTATTAACTAGCAGATTAGCCCTGTGAGATTAGTAATGATAAGGAATAACCATTGATAAAATTACCTAAGTATCTATGTAGAGTAATATAGAGTATATTTAAGCATTTATATTTTATTTTATAAACACTAATAATGGATATAGATTGTTTTGATACATGAACTTATTGAATCATTGCATTCATTGATGTAAGAGAGAGTATGTTTTCATGCAAAGTGTAAGGTATGAATAATGAATCACCCTGATTTAAATCATGTGGAAGAATAATAATAAAAACATTTTGAGATTTCTCAATTTATTTTTATGGTTCTATATGGTATAAAATAATGAATTGTATGTGATATGATAAGTTATTATGACTTTTTATGACATACGTTTGAATTAAATGTAAAAGTATTTGAGTATGTTATCCTGTAATATTTTTTAATGCTGTTTCGATATGATATGTATCATGGATATATTATAGTGAGATTAAGTAATGAGTTTGAAATTATAATGACTACGTCGATGACAGATATTGATGTTGGTTATAATATATTTATGGTATGATATTCTTTATACTAATGGTATTGTATTAAATGAAAATATAATATTGTGCTAGAAATATATAAGAAATATTACAGTATATAAGATCATGTATAGGTGGAAAATGACATTTTGTTTTTACGAATAGTAACCAAATCTTTCTTTTTCAGTATTTTAATGGTTTGTGATTGATTTATCATTTTTGAATAATTATCTCATGTTAAACATAATTTTTTTGAAATGATATATGTACTTTATTATTCAGGGAAAATTAGATAGAGATTATAGATATATAAATAGGGAAATAGTCCTTAATAGATTTACCTTTAACTAAAACAATGTAAGGATTCTGTTTTTATTTTATTAAAATGATTATAGAAATATTTGTAGATATACCATGAGATATTCATGAGTTTCAAGTTCAATATTATATAATAATTGATGTTGACATGGAATCTTTTTATACATAAAATTAGTAATAGAATATTTAGTTCTTGTTTAGAAATATTGTTACTCTAAGGGAGATGAAAGATAAACTGATAGTTTCAAATATTGAATCGGTGGAATATGAATTTTGTAGTACGAGCGATTTGATGGGGGATCAAAAAATATTTCATGTATTTATTTCCATTGTACATTATTTTCAAATATTTCCATATTAATTTCACCACATAAGGTTTTAAATAAATATTTTGATCTAATAATATTATGAGTCCATTATAGAGTGCAGTTTTAAATTAGATAGGTTTTTCGGTTTCATTTTAACATTAAAAATAATGAATATTTTAATGTATAATTTTATAAGAATGTATTCAATCATCAATTATGGGTATGTGTGGCATCTTTTTGGATTGATTCGTACTAAAATATACTTAAAAATTATATGTATACGGATGTAATGATTCCCTTAAATCATGATATTTATTTAACAATATTTTCGTCTGGTTGGAGGGTCACGTTCGTAACAAATTACCATATAAGAATAAATTTATTATATTGATTTTATTGTAGGGAGATGGAGAATATTTAGTCACAATGTGTGAAGAAATAAAAGTAGTATCTCATTGGTTTGGAGATATAAAATATATTGATTTATTAGGTAAAATCAATACAATTTTTTAATTTCCAAAATAGGATTAAAAAAATTATCGCATGATTATTAAAAGAAATTAATAAATTTAAGGTTATGTTTTGAATACTACTTTACTGTGGGAGTCCTGATGATTATTTGAAAATTGTTTCAAACTTTTTCTTATTAGACTTATATTTTTTATACATAGAGAACATAACAATATTTTCATAATGATGAATATGTTATATAGTTCTGGGATGGAGATCCGTGTTGTATATTATCCTGAATAGGAGGCCATATATGTGGTTTGAACTATTATGTATATAATGGAATATTAGGGAGCTTTTAGGATGATATTAGAATCATGGTGTTTTAGTGTTAATATTGTGGTGATATAGATGTTCTCATGGATGGGATCACCTATTTTGTTTATCGATGGTATGGCCTATATCATTCATTGATATTCTATTGATATCCTAGGAAAACATAGATAGATAAAATTGATAGTTGGTAAAAAGGGTTTTACTCATAATTTTTAGAAAAATATGAATGTGTATTATATAATTAATTTGAGAGATCAAAATATAGATGTCTTTAAATGTAGAATAATTATATAGTTTGTAATGATATGGATTAGAATTTTTTGGATTATTTTTCTATGATCCAATATTGATGTTAATGCTCTTAAAAGGTGTAAAAAAGAAATGATTAACCTGATATAGTTTAGTACATTGTTATTAAGGGAAATCATGATAGGTAACAATGATATAGTTTGTGATACTGATATTATATAAGGTTCATAAGGTTATGCATCAATGAGTATTTATATTATGCATCATTGATGAAATAAGGTGTAATAGATTTAGATTTATAAGCTAAAGAATTAATATTGTGTATAATATGTTTTATTAATAATATTTTGGATAATATATAGCTCCACATGTTTGCAAAATAGTTATACATTTGAATTTATGGGAAACCAAAACATAGGGGAGGAAATTGAATATAAATGTTAAAATTGATTCTTTGGAGATACATGATGAAACTTATCGAGGTTGGGGAAAAATATATTAGAGAACTTGTTATGATCATAATATTTTTTCATGAGAATCAATATTTTTTTTAGAATTTTTTAAGTTGCATAGAATCCTAGAAAAGTTGGGAGGGTGGGGGGTTGAATTAATTGATATCGTTTAAGAAATTTTCAAAAATAGGAAACATAAAACCTATAAATTATATGATTTATTTCTATATCAAATTTTAGTAAAGTCACATTCATGAAAAAGTTGGAAAATAACAAAAGTACTTAATTTTTACAAGGATTAGCTTCATTTTGAGAACCTACCTACTATCTATATCCACAATCTCGGGTCTATAAAAATTAATAACTATAAGTAAATAAATACAACTTCTATGCCAACTCCCTTTATATACCTTGTATTTTTCGATAGGAATAATTATAGAAACTCCATTCATTTTATAAAATTTTTTATCAAATTTTGAACCCATGAAACAGTACTAAACCTTTATTCATTATATCGATAGGGAATCAATCTAGAATCCCATGTTGGTCTAAACCATTTCAAATTAAATTGTTAGTTAATGTTCAAACTGTGTGCCTATGTTTGATGGGTCCTTCCATTTATCATTTTCATTAACTTAAACTATTTCAATCATTATATTATCCTCCTTCAAAAGACCATATCCTTATAAACACTATTCAGAAAATCTTTGTTTGTTTCCTGTGCATAATTAACTATCTACTATACCAATATATAATAATATAAACTATTTACTGTTTTTTTTATGATGGAATAATATTTATATAATGTTTTATTCAATATAAATATAAACATTAGATAGAAACAAAATTCATACATCAATCCTAGACCATTATGCTTTCATACATTGGAGAACTATATCTATGATATTGTACATTAACCCTATTTAAAGATTATCTAGAATTACAAAAGGTTAGAAAATAAAGTTTTTTACTACTCATAAAAAATAACATATGTAAATATATCAGATTTTTGTAATTAATTTGAATGGTTATCTAATCTTCTCAAATCTTCTAGAATCTTTAGGAATATTCTCAACAATTTTTTTTTTCAATTACTACATTATTGTCTTGCCTCAAATTTATAAATTTATGATTTTATAAACGATTAATATTTAGAAAATTATTTTCTAGAAATATTCTAGATAAAAAATAAGTATTGTTCCAATCCTCTAGACTGAATACAAAAGCATGAACCAACATAAAAACTTCTTATAGTAAAAACTCCATTCCTTTCAACTCACACATCATAATTTTTTCCAACGGTAATTATTATTCATTTGATTTAATTTATTATGGAGAAAATCATCTACTAGAATTTATTATCCAGAAATTAAATTCATGAAAATTTCAAACACTATTCCTCCTATGTCCATACTATTGTCCCATTGATCTCACGAAAAAAAGAAATATTTTCTCTATTTCATTATCTAACACCATAAATGATTATTGAATACATTGTTGAAAATTATATAGTTTTAAGATACCTACATAATTCTTCCATGTTGAAACCTCAACACATCTGACTTTTTCATTGTCTATAGCCTTTTCCAGCTCATATATGTATGTTTAATCAATAATAATACATCAAATTTTTTTACATTAAATGTGGTCCAATTAAAAAAATATCCCTACTTTTATTTTCTATGATATTCAAGTATTACATTTTGAGTCAATTTTAATTTCATAAACATTTGTCAAAAAGTTAGAAAACTCAATAAAAATAATTCTAGATTCTTAAATATTATCTAATGGTTGATTTGTGTTCGATTTATTTTGTTTGTTCAATATGATATCCATCATTAGGTTGGGTCTATTTTATGATCTATATTCAAAAAACAATATATCCGTATTTTCCTTCTCTCTAAAACATTATTCACCCTTTATATCCTCAAATTTTTGTCTGTTAAAAAATGTATTACAACATTTAACATTATAGAAGTAAATATTATAGGATTCCTGAAAATTTAAATGTTTCTAGAAAATTAAAAACAATACATATCATATTCTGTGTCCACCATAACAGGTAAACTGCATCAAAAAAATTGTCGTTAAATTAAAAATTCTTTTGTACATAACCCATAAGAAGATATTATTTTAATATATCATATAATTATATTTACTACCAACATATGATATTTAGTCATATCTAAAAAAATCACAATATGAACTATACCAGTTTTTAGATATGATAGAAAAAAATTAATATATATTGTTGAAATTATTTAAGATTCAAACATTTACTAGATCCTTATTTACTCACCTTTATCCCCACTAAAATTTAAGATTAACATATATGGATAATTACATTTCAAAATATTATAGCAATTCCCTAGAAAAATTTTCTTGATATTGGAATGTATTTTATTTTGATGAACATGTAATTCCTAAAAGAATGTTAATTATCCCATCATTGAAATTTCCTGATTTTACCTCAAATATGTTGAATAATATTTTCAATCATCATATATATCCTTAGTAAAAATCATATCATCCACATAAACAATTACAATTATGGTTATGGATTTTACATACTTCACATAATTCTCTATCAACATTCACATTGGACATAATATATTTCTATATGTAATTACAAATTTTGGAGGACCAAGAACATGGAGGTTGTTTTTTCCTATATAAGGATTTATTCAATTTACATACCATTATTTAATCATTATCATGAAGGAAAAAAATAATATTTCTTAATGTACACTTCTTCCTCAATATCACCATTTATGGAAGATGATAATATGACCAAATGATAAACATTATAAAATTTATGTTTAGAAAATGAATTGAAAATTTTGAGGGTTTGTAAAATTACAACTAGGGAACTTGTTTATTTAATGTCCACACATTACACCAATATATAAAATTTACAAACAAATAATTGTCTCTTTTTAAAAAATTCTCTGTGTTCATTCAAATTGATTATATACACCAATTTTGTTCCAAAACTATTTATGCCTACTAGATAATGGAAAAGTTACCACATTTTATTTTAGTCAATTTGATTCAAATATTCATTAATTTCATTCACCCACTAATTGTCTTTTATTTCATTTGAAACTATATGTTATTCAATATATAAACAAGTGATGTTTGACCTTATAATCCCATCTTTATTCTATTCTATGTCATAGATTTCTTATTTATATATATATTTTAAGATTCAATCAGTTTCTATTAGGTAAAAAAATTCAATTTTTCTCTTTCAACATCATTTTTCTTAGTACATTATTCTTCTATGACATGACATATCTTCTTTTAGTTACTTTAAATTTCATTTGACGTCTTCAGTTTCTCTTCCTCAATGTTTTTAATAACCTATATTAAAATATTTGTATTTTTAATAACATTCAAATAATAGGAATCCACAAACTTTTATATATGTTGTTTTCAAATTTTTGTAACATACTACATTAGTTGATTATCCATTTAAATTTTCCTCCTAAACTTCTTCATCAAATTTTATAAGATCCGAATATGCGATTTTGATTAATATGTGACTTCCAAAACCATGAAATACTTATGTTTTTTTTGACCAAATTTTGTAGGATTTTGTTTTTTATTTTTATCATAAAAAATATATTTTTTACTTGTATATATGTTATAATAGCTTCTCTCTAGTATATAATTGTATGTTTATACTCAATAAACATTCCTAATTACATTTCTCCAAATTTTTATTTTTACATTCTTTTACACTAATAATGATGAGGTGTATAGAGAACTATATTCATGATTCATTCCATGCTTATTTAAATAATAATCAAAATCATTCAATGAAAATTGTATACCACTATAATTTACCATCATTTTTATATATAACACCATTTGTCTCCCAAAAAACCTACTAAATGATCTGAACATTTCTATAAACTCTGGTATCTATTTTATAAACATGATGTTTTCATCCGAGTGTAATAATAAATAACAGTGGTAAGGAAAAAATCTCATTTTATTGATTAATGTAACATCATTCCACAATTATCTGAGAAAATAATATGAAGAGGCCTTGTAGTTTTAATTAACAATTTCGTGTACATTATACTAACAATCATTCCATTTTTACACATTATAGAAGCATCTTTATATAATATTATCAATATTGGAAATCATCGTACAAAAATATATTTAGAATGTGTATTCATTATAGTTTTCCCAATATTACCATGATTGTGATGGAACAACATTATTTCATCATTAAATATCTTGTTATATGTGTAAAGATCTTCCCAAATTTGTAAAATATTTTTGGTTGTTATTTTCCCCCTTTTCAAAAGTATTCTTCGTTCCAAACTTTTGATAATGCAATAATATTTTTTAAATAACACTTCTTCACCATTATCACAATGTTGACTAACAATAAGAAGGTTTTTATTGAGGCCATCATAAAATAAAATTCTATTATATTAAAATTTATGAGTTTCTCTTTCTCTGGTACTGATTCATATGATTTTAATGAAAATATTTGCTAAAAACTAAACAAATTCATTATAATGATATTCATCATGTTTCATGATTTTTATATCTCATTTCATATGTGATGAAAAAAACTATAAAGAATACATGTTTTGTTCGTTTTTCATTATTTTAATGTCTCCCCAAAAAAAGCATTTATTCAACATTATTTTTTCAAAAAAATTTTTATTTTCTTTTATAAGAACTATTCCATAGAAATGAAATCATCCATTCTTCATAAATGTGATATATTGATAAAATCTCCCAAATTTTTTTCAATGAAGTATATGTAAATTTCAGTGAATGTTTTATAACTTTTTCATTTTTAACTTTTCATACTTAATGTGGATGATTAAAGATACTCATTCTTCTTCCACCATAGTATCCTTCTGTTCAAGCCACATTCCTGGAAGTGACATGTTATGTGATAATTTGAATGATTTGTAACAATAAATTCCATATTACTATAAAAAACCTTTTTATTTTATTTTTATGTAGAACTTTGATTTATCTCTATAGAAATTTTATTGGGGATCATTAAATCGTTATTTTATTAATTTATCTAGAAATGGGTCAACATTACTACATATAGAAATTTAAATTTTCATGTATGTAAAAGGTTAATTACATCCCTTATCAACACAGGTTTACTGACACATGTTTTAGACATTAAATGGAAGAAAATCAGAAGAAATTTAAATTTATATTGGAAAAGATTTCACATAATTTTTAGATAATGTTTTTTTATATTTATATGATTTATATTTAATTTATAACACCTCGCTGAAAGTTTCATTCAACTTTATTAATGTATTTTGTGCCTCAAGGTGTTTTGAATGATTTTTGTTTATATTTCCAAATTTATCATACACCTTTATAATGAGACCTTCATCCTTTTGTTCATTTTAATCAATTATAATTTGGTAATTTATGTCTTTTTAGATGTACCCTTTTTCCTATTTAAGTATATATTTTATTCCCCAACTAATTTGCCACCTTCTTTCTTCATTATTATGAATTATTTCATTAGAGTTCATTTTTTCTCAAGGCATCGTAAATTTTAAAATCTGAGATGATACTCTCTATAATTATATTTATAACCTCCTTCATATTTTATATTTGAAGAATCATCCATTTTCTCAATATTTAAAAATTATGTTCTGATTCTTCTTAAACATTTATCTTCTAATGAATATGTCTCATCTTAGTAGAATTATAATTTCTTACTTAGTAAGATTCCTCCTTCATATTTTATATTTGAATAATCATCAATTTTCATTAATATTCTCATCAAATTAACTAAAATATTATTTGAATAATTCTTTAGAAAATTCCAAATATCACTAAAATAAAAACATTTGATAGGATGTTTTACTTTATACCATACTCTTAAGATTTGACAACTATTAGAGATAAGAGACATGATTATTTCCTTAAAATATGAATCCCCCATATCTCTTGAATCACAAGGATATACGTCAAAATAATATTTAATTTTTATATTTCTAATAGTTTCAAAATCTACTTCTCCATTGATATAATTATTAAATTCCGGATATTTTTTCATTTCGTATGAAACATATATGTTATTCAATTCATTAAGTGAACAATTTTTATTTTCTTCTATGGAATTTATTTTAGAATAAAATTTTGTCTAAAATTTTTTCTTGATTTTCATTACAATGATTGAATATTAAATGGAATATAAAAATCCTATTTCGTTTCATACAACTTCATTCTCTTTAGTGAGTTAATTATTAATAGTTTCTCTATCTATAATTCTTATGTATTCAGACATACAATTATATATTTATAAATTCACTTCCTCCACAATAGTATTTAATTAAAATGAAATGTAAATATTTTCCTACATTATCTTTATTATTTTGAGACCAAAGAACATCAAGTGATAATTTTTTGAAGGAGACATAAGAATAGTGTTTATATCCCTTCCCATAACATTAAAGTTTCTATTATCTAAAATTGTAATGGTTGAATCATTATAAATGGGTGTAAAACTAATCGTACGACCTCCAAGAAATTATATTGAATATAGGGTATCATTATATTTTTTTATCCATGATATTTTTCTATTAAATTTTGGAATTCCAATTTTTTACAGAATGGATATTATCTATAATAATGATTTTATAGGGTAGCTTCACTCTATTTACACATAAATTTACAATGTTTCTTCTAAAAACTGGGCATGAGGGAGGGGGTATAATCAGTTTTTATCTTTTTACAAATTTCCAACATTAAGAAACTTAACCACTATAAATTATAAGAGTTAATTTTTATTACATTTTTATAAATTCATATGGCTGAAAATGTTGGAAAATAATAAAACAAAACAAGATTTTAATGGTTCATTTACTATATATTAAACAACATCCCCTCTATAGCCACATCCATTGGTCAATGAAAATTCCACAATATAAATAAGTACACAAATTTTTTTGTCAACCCCTGTTAGACACCTTATATCTCAAGATTGGAATAATTATGATGAGTAATATTAGTTGAAAAATTATGATAAAAAATTTCATCCAAATAAGGATAATGAATCATTGTTATTTATGATTCATAAGAGATCTATCTGGAATCTCTATATGATCATTAATCTATCATATTTCATCATCTAATAATCTCCATCTATTGTGCTATTGTATTGTGGATTTATTTGTTCCAAAATTTTTAATACATTTCTATTTTAAACTTTTTGTTCATAATATTTATCAAAATAAAAACATTATAAACTATTTATATATAATATATGTTTATTTATGTTCACTGATTTACAGGTTGAGAATCCTCTTTATGATAATATAAAATTTTTGTTATATGATCTTCTAACATAAGAATCTTCCTACTAAATGTTCTAGAAAAACTCATATTTTTTTAGAAAATAATTTTTGAAACTAAATATTTTGTGATTTAGATTTTATAAAAGGGTGAATATTATCATTCTTGATTTACTTTTTTAATGACTTTGCCTTCCCAAGTGAGTACATTCACCCTATAATACTATATCTAATCTTGTTTATTCAAAATGGTGTCTGATTACAAACTCAATCCCCATTTTCCATTTCATAGATAATAAAATCCAATGTCCTGAGTCACATTTTATTTTTACCTATATTTTAAAACTACAAAAAAAACATCAAGAATAATTAAATATATTCTTATAAATTTTATGATTAGGGATATGGATTTGATGGTTCTTCTTTATTCCATATGATATCCATCATCTGATTTGGTCTATCTAATTTAAAACATCAAAATAATACATATCCTTCTTTGTATTATAAACAAAACATAATCCAACCTTTCTATGGAATGTTATATTTTATCCACATTGTATTGAAACATTTAACATTAAAAAAAATATAACTTTCTGTCTTCTGAAATTTTTTATTTACAAAAATTTATTATTCTAAAAACTTCAACATTATATAGATTATCTTATATTTCCTCTATATATGATTATTGAATACAAACCTATATGTCCTCCATGATTATTTATGACAAATAGATCATGAACTGTATTATGAACTATCTTCCTAGAAAACTGTTTACATAGTTATCAGTTCATGAAACATAAACTTCGATTTATTTATGAAAATGTTTTATAATGAAGTTTTCCATGATGTTGAGAAATCTAAGATCAGGAAATCGTTATCTAAATTGATTTATAAATTTATTAAACTTACGAAAATTCATAACTTCTATAATTTTCATATTTATTATTTTCCTAAAACCCAATAAAATCTTTTAAGAAAATTCTCAAATATTGCAGAAAATCTCATTACAAAAAGTTAATTAATATTTAAAAAAACATTTTTAAAAAAATCATAAATGATATTCAATTTTAATAATAGATAAAAAGATATTTTTAATGGTTTTTAATCTTTATTTTAATTTGGTGAAGTTATGGGGTAAAATAGGGGTTTTATATGTCACTATAAGACCACACCTAAATATTAGTAGAATCTATTTTGTACTTTCTAGGATATCAGAGGATATGGAGAGCTACTAGCTGGCCACCTAAAGGTTGACATCATTATAATAGGTGGCTAGTAGTCTACTAGGGATAACAAAAAGATACTAGTCGTTTTATATAATAAAAAAATATTCATGGAATTTTATTTTTATAATTCTATTTTTTTATATATTAACTTTCTCCTCTTCTATGAAAATATGAATAATCCAAGAGTTGTATTTATTTTTCATCATTTAATGCTTTTCTATCCATTAAGATATATTTATCTTATATTAATGGAATAAATTTTTTTAGACATATAATATCATATTTTTACTTAGGTAAAACATTATTTATCTTTTAGTTATAGCGGCAATGTTCCTCTAAAGGGGTAAATTGATAAATTTACCCTAATAGATAGTTTTGTTTGATTATTGATGGTTTTGTGGTGCTTAAGATGTGATTTATAAGACTAATTTAAAATTTATTTGTTTTCCAGTAGAGTTTTATTTATATGTATACTTGATACTTATTAAATAAATAAATATTTATCTGATGAATAAAACATTAATATCTCCTAAAATGTGAAAAAATATAAATTCTATCACCGTGATTTGTTTTGAAAGATGTTATTTTACTTATATGGGGACAAGACTTATGTTCATGTCTAGGGCCCCATACATATCAATTTTATGTATCTTTTAAAATATAGGATTACCTAAGGATTATAATATAGGTACCACAATTTGGAAACTCTCTTATTGTTAGTCATTGTGTAAAAAATGGTGTCTAATTTTGTAGTACATGTTGTGTATGGTTGTCGATGATTTATACAATTTTATTTTAAATAATTATATACTAAATAGTGTGTATATAATAAGTACATTACATATAGATCTAATACACTCAACAAGGTTTGTAATAATGCACACACTCAGTTACACACATTGAATTACATGTAATGTAGTCCAAAGGTACATGGCATATTGTTCTTTGCCACTTGACAGGTTTTGTACCTTTTTATGCACCCAATGAACCAGATCAAAGAATGTGTAATTTAAGTTAGATACAAACTACTTATAAATATTAATTTTATCCTTAAATTACATGACATATAGGTTGAAACTGCATGACATGATGGGAGAAAAGGCTACCTAGAGGGCCTATAGGGTGCGTACATTAATGTACATGTCGTGTACTATAACAAATTGATATTTTGGGAACAATAAAATAAATAATTGCATAAGTAGTTTATTCACCAACACCAAACTTACACAACAATAAACTAAAATTAAACATTTAATATTGAAATTTCATGAAGAATATAATTATTAGAAAAAAATGATAATAATCAGATAAAATAATATCATTTTTTATTTATTTATAATTAATATTTTTAAAAAGGATTCCCTTTGAAGAACCATTTTAAAAATTTTATTATATTTTATTGAAATAATTAATATTTCTAATAATAAAATAATATATCAAAATTAAATTGTTAATAATTTTAAGGATATAATATTAATCAATGTCGATGTTTAAGAATTTTATTTTATTTAAATAAACTAAGATAGTCATAAAATCATTTATTTTTGTTTTGATTATAAATTTAGAAAATTATAATTAGAGACACAAAATAGTAAATTATATTTGGAAAAAATTTCAAATCATAGTATAATATGTAATTTTTATATTTAGAAAAATATTTTATTTCTAGATTGAAATTACTGACTTTTCTAATGCCATCAAATTTATGAAGTTAAAGTGTTTTAAAACTTTTTTTTATAAAAATTTCATTATAAATAAAATTTTGATTAAAAAATCCTATTTTAATTTTATAAAACACATGTTTTATGTTTTGGAAAATTAATTAATATTTTACTCAAAAAAATTATCATCCAATATTAATTTTTTCATCACTTATAGAAATTAAATATAATAGTATGAGTAAATTTTTTTTTGAACATTTTAATATTATCTAATAAGGTTATAATTATTTTAGACATAAAAATAGGATTATTAATATTAATGATAATAACCGTGATAATAGTGAAAATGTATATTCAAATAAAAATTTCAAAATATTGTTTAACATTTATCCTTTAAATGAAATTGATTAATTTTATATATTTATGTTGATAAAAGTTTTTCACATATATAAAAATATATTATCTCTCCTCATGTTGATAATCACAACAAAATAATATTAAGTAATCCTAATCGTAAAACAATAGGTTTCTAAACATTTAATGTTTTAATTTATATGTATATTTTATCATATTTAGTAATTGACATAGAAAATATGGATCTTAAAATTAGGTTTATAACATCATGATTGTTTTTTAATGGTTACATAATATTTTTATTTAAAAAATACTTTTGTAAAACCTAATAAATAAGTTAAAAAAATGTAAAAATGTAAATATATTGTTATAAAAGGACTGAAAATGTTTAAAACATGTGTTAAAGTGGGTTTTGAAGGATTTAGTGACTTTAAATCAATGCAAACTACATTATTTATCTCTTTTTTAACCGTTTAACCTTTAATACTTTCATTCATTTATTAGAAAATTATGGGTGTTCAAAAAAGTTCATTTTATTCACATATAAATGAAAAAACACGCACTAATCATTACACTTAATATCAAAAACATCATTGAAGTCCTTCCCAATGTTCTTCCACTATAAGTCCAACTAATACCCTAAGGCACATTGTCACTAGAAATTATATTAATCCCTAAATTTCCTTGAACATTTACCAGCAAAAGGTCATGATTCCAAAGTGAGCACTATATAATCCTCTTCCATTACTTCTCAATGATTATCTCCAAAAAGAACCATATATAATTGTAATATAATTAAATCACTAGTTTTATTATATTAATGTATCAAATTTTATCTATTACTTACAATACATTAAGATAAAAATAAGAACATTGTCTATGCTTGTATGCAGACTGCCACCTCCTGGAAGAGGAATTGTTTTTTTATCACAACCAAAATAGTAGTCCATAAAAACATATTAATGGTAGAAAAAATATTTTTATGACAGAAGTAATTTTATATAATAGTATCATTGGGAATTATATAAGTGATATTAATAATAAAAAGTTATATAAAACTAATCACCTAAAATAAAAATATCAGTGAGTCATTCCTAATATGATCACATTTTCTAAAAACACAGACAAATATGTAAATTTTATTCTAATATTATAAGAAAAAACAACCCCTATAATTATGGATTATATTAAGTTATCATACAATATCATTAACCAAGCTAAATGTACCAAAATGTTTACACTAAAATTGATCAAACCACCTAAAATATCCAACAAAATATAAAACTATAAATATAATATTATAAGAAATGTTCTCTTGTAATAGAAATATTGATTAATAAATTAATAATATTTTATTTATTAAAATAAATTTCATTATTCATGAAGTTAGGAACATGTTCATAAGTCACTAGGATCAATGTAAGTGTAAATTTTATCACAATTTTCTTCTATTTACTTAGAAACATTCCTCTAGAGAACTATTATAATAACTTTGAATTTCTCTACAAAACTAATATTATCTATATTATTTCATTATTTTTTGTATGGTTATATATATATTTATTATTACTAAATCACGAAATGATTATTATGTCAAATATTAGGTTTCTTGAAATGGTTTCTATATCGTAATTCTTATCTCTTAAGACATACGTCTTATAATGAACTTTTTTAATTTAATGTGGTATATATAATACCTATTTATTTTATTCTATCATGAAATATTTGTCATTGATGATATTTTAGATGAATTTAACTCCCTCTCTCTCTCTCTCTATTATTCAATGAGGTTTCATTTAAATTTTAACCGATCTGTAAAAGGTTTAATGGCATAAATTATTTCTCCTTAAATAAAAAGTTATCTAATTTGTTTTTATATTATAATATCCATCTGTATATACTAAAAAAATTTCCAAATATGATTTCTCATCACTATGAGAATGTATCATTGATTCATCATTGTCATCTTATTTGATTAAATAAATCCTTGAATAAATGTTTATCATATGTAATAATAACACTCAATATTTTTATGGATCTTTTCTCTCTTTGACATTTTTTCATTCGCAAAAATATTTTCATCTATTTTTTAGAAGTAAAATAAAAATAAATTCTTAGGATCCTAATACATCTCATTATATGATTTCAAATGAAAATTTTATTTCTTAATTAATGATGTTTGTTTTCAATAAAGGAGTTTCAAAATATTAAAGCGTTATACCTATCAGTGATATATTTCATATGTTTCACTCTTTGTGTTCTCTATACAAAATTTATATTATTTTTAAAAATCAATTATTGTTTATTTCCTTTGTAGGTAAATTTTTTATATCTCTAAATTATTCCTTTTATCCTTTTTGAAAATGAATTTTCAATAAAATTGGTGATATTAACTCTTATAAATTCATTATGAAAATTTGAAAAAATAACTTTATAGTTTTTTCACATCAATGTATTTCCAAAAATAAGGATGATTCTTTACCACGCTTTATTATTTTATAAAGTAATTTATTTTTATTTAGTATATGAGTTATATTTTATAGGATATTTAAGGAAAATATTATTTAAATAATGTTTTTCATATTAATATTATATAACTCCTATAAATTATTTATATATATATATGCAGATACATTACACATATTTATTTTAAAAAGGTAATATTAAATCTCTTGATGATCAAAGATCCATTACTATTTTTTTATTTCTTAATTATATTTGGTTTATAAAAATTATTTATCTTTGAGTTCCTTTCCTATATTAATTACAAATTTTTGATTCCTTTGATTTACATGTGTTCATAGAGATTCTATTCAATGATTGATTGGGTAAAATATTAACAAAACCGTATAACCATTATTTACACATTCTAAACATCATATACATCATTTAATGTTAACTACATTGAAATTTATTTAGTATAAGTGGATACCAATTTATTTTCCATGGGATAATCAGGTGTATTAAAAAATTATGTGTGTTTCATTTATATGTTTCTAGTTGAAAATGAACTAAAAACCTTTTTTTTATTTAAATTGATTCTTTTTTATATGTTGTTTAATTATAGGATCATAATATTAGCTTATTATTTCTTTAATTTCAAGTGTGGGTGGGGTGAGTTGTAGATTAAATAAAATTTATACTAATTAAAACACACGACCCCTTAAATAAATTTTATTGGACTCTATCATCAATTGATTTTTACTGTAACAAAATAAGAACAATTAAATATCTGATTATATTAGAGTAAAAGTATCGGTATCAAATTGTATATTAATAATATCCAAAAAAAATTATCGTATTCACAATCACATCAATAATAAAAATTTATTTATGTATAATTATTTTGATTATATTTATATTACATGCCCAACAGAATATAAACTCGCAAAAAATATATTCAATCGCTAGTAATAGTAACAATGAAAAAGGGACTATCTTAAAAGATTCAACACTTTAAACCTTAAGAACAAAGTAGTCAATAAACTTGATTACTAGAATCCAAGGTTTTATACTTACTGAAAAGTCTTGATTTCCTTAAAATTAAATTCCACAATAGGATGAGTTGTATACACTTTGTATTATTATACCCATAAGCTATTAATATGATGATTTGTTTATATCTTCCTATCCAAATAAGATATTAATACAATGGATCAGATTCAATAAATTAATATCCCTAGATTCCCAAAATATTAATAATGATCAGATGCAGAATACAAAATCCATTTTTCTTAAGGAAACTATTGTGAAAACGATTCCTTAGAATAAAAATTCTGTAAATAATTACAATGATTATGAACAACCAGTCCACACAATTTATTCATCAGATGAATTAAGGGACATAAATTTATCACCACTAAACTCATAATTTATAATTATATTTATAACCAAATATTGAAGAATCATATTTTGGAGATTTTTGTGACAATCTCAATTAGCTTGCACTTGATAGATCATAATTCACTAGCATAACTAAATGTCTGACACCGTATTGATTTAAAACCATTATAATGCTAAAGGTAATCCTTATGATATTAATAAGTCTATATAATCTAATTATAAACATAGGATTGTGATATGGACTTTCATACCAACATTCATCACGATGATCCATATGAGAGTCGGTCCAAATTGTCAGTATCAAAAAAAGTCTGATTTTCATCTGTTTTGTTAGTCGAATAGAAAATAAAAAAATACTAACTCATGGACTAGTTAAATGTTTACCTAAATAATTAGAAAAATTATAAATTTGATGATCTTGATGTATATTTTAATGTTTTTATTTATAATACATTAGAAAATTTTCTATGTACGGTAAAGAAAATATTTTTCAAGGAGAAAATTAAAATTTTTAAGACATAATAAAGACATAAAAGAATGTTTTTATGAAGGTGTTTATGATTTCCAAAAATATCGTAATTGAAAAGTAAGATATAAAACTTTTTACTAAAAATATCCCTATTTTTTAATGTATAAATATTAAAACATAAATAATAAACACAAAGAATATACTACACTTTCCATTATTATATCTCTAATGTTATTATTTACAAAATAACTGCCCTCATCTTTTTAACTATTTTGAATATTATAGAGAGTATAATAATTGATCTTCCTTAATAAATACTTCCTTTTAAAAGAATATATCTCCCTCATAAAACAAACTCTCCCTCTATAAAACATTCCCAATTTTGATAAAACATTATCACCATTAAAATATTATTCACCCCATTAGAAATTTTCCAAACAGGAATGAGAATTCATATGATGTTTCCAGATATATTATGAAAGGATAGAAAAATATACAAAACATTGTTGAACCAACTAATCAAACGTGTAACTATGAAACAATATATAACCAATCGAAATGGAAATAAATTCAATTAAAATGGTATTAGATGTTAATTAATTCACATATAATCATTTCAATTGACGTAAAAAAATACATAAAGTGTTCAATGTAATAGAATAAATTCATTCTTCATTAGGTAGTTCACAAATTAATTCATCTTAAGAAACTCATGATGATATTTCTTAAGCATTGAAATTATTTATTCTTGTATCTAGTCTAGAGTATTCAACCTTTTGACCTCGTAAAACACAAATTTATTCAGATATATCATTATAATTAAATCATTATCTCTTGAAATGAGTATACTTATATGAAAATTAATATCTCAAATCATTTATTTCCAAAATATATTCATGCTCAGTAAATTATTCTATTGCATTTTTAATACCTCAATAAAACTAACTATGTCAGTTATGTGAGTGGATAATTTGATAATTGAGTAAGATGATTAAAACAAGAGTTTTTTGAATTAAAAATTTGTTCCTCAAGAAGTTGAATATTATAAATCACTTCATTGGACTACAATACAATTTTATTGCATCAAATATTTTGATTATGATAATTTTCATGTGGAACCATGATCTCTGCATTAATTTAAATCATTAATTCTATTAAAAATTTTATTGAATCTAATTATTAATTAATCAATTCCGAATAGGAAAAAATCTATCTTTATGGTTTCGAGAGTATGAATTTGTGTCTTTTAATGTCTTCGAGGATTGAAAAATAAAATTAAAACATTTCTGATCAATTATTACCTTAAAATATGATGTTCTTGAATAAGGCTTGGAAGGTTTAATTCTAATAGTTTTTGTGTAAAATTATTTTGATTATTTTATTATTATTTGAAACATGTTTCCCCTTAAATTGAAACATTATTTTAATAATGTTTTTCAACAATTTCTACATTATTATCTATTTGGGAATTTTTATCGACTATTGTCATTAAATATTTATCGTATTGTTCTTCCTTTTTTGATAAATAGAAAATTTTTTCTAATGATGAAAATTCTTCTTGATATTATTATGATATTATTTACTTATCACAACTTTATATTAAATATAATAATGATGGTTATTATTAGAATTCTATATTTGAATTCATTTCATTATCATTATTATCATCATTCTCCTATTTCGGTTTATTTTAAAATTCATCTCGAACATCAACAACTTCTTCTATTTCTTCCACTTTTAATTTTTCTTCTTCATCTTATCTTCCATATTTTTCATAGATTTTTCATCTCATTCTAATTTTTCATAAACTTTTTTTTGATACATTTTATGTAGTTGTCCTGTCATTCTCAGTGAATCCTTTCTAGCTAAAACAAGTTTCAATTGTTTCTCTAAAAAATTTGGACCCAATTTTTTGATATAAAACGTTGTTTTTCCCATGTCTTCCAAAGAATGATTCTTAATAGGTTTAGTTTTGGTTTTTTAAATAAATAATCATTTATTCAATTTTATTTTATTTGAGTAAGATATATGGAGGATTGGATTCTCTTACACACTTTCTATACCTTTTAAAAGACTGTATAAAATATGATCATCTTGAAAGTTATTCTTTTTTATTTTTTAAATTAGAATATTTTCATATTTCTCAACATCCATTGATGATAGAGAATCGAATGCAGTTCCATAATCCTTTTTGATAAAATCACATTACATGGATAAAAAACGTAACTATATTATGGACATCATATCCAAAATTATAAAGGAAATATTTTCTAAGGGTCGGGATGATTTGTTCTAAATTTTGATAATATACATACAAATAACAATCAACATACTATTAAATTATAGAAATATAATTTTCTTTGACTTGATTATAGAAGTTATCATATTCTTCATCATAATAAATTTTAACTTTTCCAAATCAAAATTTCAAATATTCACCAAAAATTAAAGCACAAAATCATATGAACAATTCAATGTACCACTATCAGCCATCATTGGGATAATAAACAATTATATCCAAGTAATAATGGATCATACTCTAATGTTATGTGATATAATTTTAAATGATTTTCATAAAATGAGAAAATATAATATTAATATTTATTTTTATCAACTTTTCCAAACCTATTTGAATGCTTATAAGATGGTAAGTAAGCTTATAATTCTTATGGAACTCAAAAAATATCCCCCACAATTTTATAGGAAATTTTATATATTTTAATAGAAACGGTGAAGGAAACATTTTCCTTACTATATTCCTTGAAAAAATGTACCAAATCATAAAATTTAAGGATTACCATAGTATAAAATTAGTAATATCAGAGTTTATATTTTTCAGGAATTTGACTCCCATACATGGAATCAAATAATCTTCTTGAGAGTATAGTAATATTTTACAGGCCATGATGTTTCTACTATCCTTTACAAAAAAATATATTAATCATAGTACTTTATGGTTACCAAAATAACTAGATCAGAAACTGAAGATCATATGTAATAGAAGATTATCAGAATGATCGAATTCAATGGTATAATAACTCGAGTGTGAGATTTATGAGGAAAATTGTGGGGAAATGGAGTGATCCATAATTATATAATATCTAGGGGAAATATTTGACTTCCATAAAAATACATTTGATTGAGGTAAAACTATTCTGATATGATGGTCAATATTTATCGAAATAATTTTTTAAATATTTATTTATAGATTATATATTTTTTATACTTATAATGGATTGATAACAAATCCTATTATAATTACATTTAAAATTTTTGTAACAATATATGATTTGATTAAAAAATGAAAAAATGAAAAATATTATTTTTAACTAAAGTAATCAGTTTAGTATGAATTCTAAAAGAATAGAAGTTTACATTTTAGGGTATAAAGTCTCATCAGTATGATTAAACTATTCATTTTTTATTGTGTAAATAAAAATAGTAGGATATTTTTGTAATTAAATATTATTATTATAGTCTTAAAGAGAAATTAATTACTATATTTTCATTAAGAAGATATATTATGATAGAAAACTAAATATGATAGTTTTAAAAAGTAAATAAAAAATTTTTTAATAAAAAATTGTTAATTATAAATTTTGAGTCTAGATATTTTATAAAAATTTTAAAGTCTTTAATATAATTCAATAATTATGAATATGAAAATTTTATAAATTATTGAGTTCAGAAAACTCAACACACTAATTATTTTTGAAAAAAAAACTAATTTAGAAAACTAAATGTTTTTTGGGAAAACTAAATTTTTAATTAATATTAAAACTAATGTACCCACTAATGAAAATGAGTATATGAATATAAGGATAATGAAAAACAAGATGTATATATTAATTATCACATAAAATCAACCAATTATAGACTCTGTTCATTATATTTAAATCTAACAGGTGTAGGTGTTTTGTAAAAATACAAGCATGTTATTATTTATTCTATTGAATTGTAAAATTATATATCCATTAAGTGTGTTAACCCGATGGAAATGGTGTCTTATATCTATATTCATATAATATGAGTGATTTTATTGGTTTTTACATATTGAAATAGAACTTATATTGTAATTAATTATTTCAGTTTTAGTAAAAAAACATTCCATAGTTAGTGAGGGTGAGTAACTTCCCCAATAATAGAGCACAACAACATCTTACTACCATATATTTATCTTCATTAGGGAAAGGTTCTACTATAATTATATTTTACCTGACTATGAAGCTAAATAATATCCTATTAAATTAAATGTTTTGGTTGTTCTTTTTGTACCCATTCGACATCAACTAAATCTAGTATTTCAAAAATAAATAGTTCAAAAAACATTTCAAAAGAATTGTTTAGTACAAAATCCATAGTTCAATTAAGAAAATTAAATATTTTCTATAAATCAATAAGATGAGGATATTTTTAATTATCTTTTTACCTTTAACATTAGCTTACTGAAAAAATTAAATACAAACTACTAACTATTATCTAATATAAACATGATATTATAGTTCTAAATGTTTTTTATCAAATATATTCCCAACCACATATAGATCTAATGTTTTGAAGGTACCAATATGTGTAATAATACATTAATTATTTTACTATCCAAATTTCCTTAGAATATTTTTTATAAACTAATGTGGAGATATGAAATTTCATTCTGTTTTTTTAATTTAAAAACAATGAAAATATGTTAACTCTAACATAAAACTCATTTCAAACTCTGACGTCATGAGATCCAGAAGGAAATATATTATGTATTTTTTTCTAACCAAATATAATTTCATAATTCTTTTAAAATCATAATATTTTTAATTACTTATTATATAAAATTAGCCGGATCCATACTCACTTTAATTTTAATTTTTAATGCATTAAATATATATTTATAAGCTCCATGATATTTTTATGTTCATACAAGGAATTAGTTTGATTATAAATAGATTATATATGTTTGGATTTTTCAAAACTAGGTTGTTTTGTAAGAATAAAATTCCTCCTAAACGCATCCATTATAAAAAAGAATACATCACTCCCATTTGAAGTAGTTTTAAATTAATGAATACTGAAATTTATAAAAGTATTTGGATTGATAAAGTCTTCATACTATGGTATAAGTTTTATTACAATCAATTCCTTATTTTTTATTATATCCCTTAGCAATTTTTATTCTTTATTTCATACAATTCATTCTTTTTCATCACGTTAATTTTGATAACACCATTTTTCTCCAAATATAGAAGTTACTATAGGTTATTCAAATAATGTCCAAAGTTTATTCCGTTCAAACAAATTGTGGTTTAATTTCATAGAATTAATCTATTCTTCAGCACATAATGCCTCATCAAGATTCAATGGATTAAATTGGAATAACAAATCTAGCTGTTAAACTTCATTTCTTAATAAACATGTAGTCATAACTGGTTGAAATATATAATAGATGATACTTTCACAAGGATGATTCCTATGAAACAACTAACTTATTGGGTTTTCAAACATCAATTATTCAAAAACATGAATGATATATTCTTGAGTAACAACATCAAAAAACATTTCTTTTGTTTTTTACATTTGAGAATTGATTTTTAATTTTATATGAAAATACGTTTTAGAATTGACATATGAGGGTGTAGGTTGTGGTTGTTTGAAAATAAAAGGATTAGTTTCATTAAAAATAACATGAACTGTTTTATCAACAGTATGAGATTTTTAAAAAAAATTATAAGTATTAAATGAATTGAAATAAAATAATAATATTCCATTATTGGATCTAGATGAAAAATTATGTAGATTATCATTATTTTTCAGAATAAATACTTTGAAAACAAATATATTAAATTAATAATATTTTGGTTTTCTTATTATTTATAACATATAATGTGGTTTATTATGAATGTTTATAATTAAATATTTATATATATAATACCAGGTAGTATAAAATTCATCAATAGAATAATCGTTAACTACTGATTATTCACTCATCATGGTTATAATTTGCTCCTCAAAAATTCTATTTGTCCATTCAAGTACACCATTTTAGTGGGTATTTCGAGGTATTTAAAAGGAATATAAAATACTTTTCATCCAACAAAAAGTTTCAAAATTAGAATGTTCAAATTATTTACCATATTTACAATGAATAATTATCACAGGGAGGGTTTTCTGATTTTTAACTATAGTTAATTTTTTTTTAATATAATCAAAAAAATTTGTTTTAACAAATACCCAGGTATATTTCATTTTATAATTAACTAATATATATTCATAGTATTTTCCACAATATGACCAGTTTATGTAGGACTAAATGATAATTTTTTCACTAACTATACAACATCAGAAGTTGTCACTTCACTAATATTTTAAAAACATAACTTATATTTACTCCTATATTAACAAGGTTCACAATATTTTTAGTATCAATCCTTAGTTTTAGAAGATCCTTAACAACTACTTTCTTAATAAACATAGATAAGTCCTTATGGTTACAATGTTCTAACATTCTATTTTATAACCATGAATTATCTTCCATTTCACTAATCCAATGTATGTGTTATAAGCTCAGGTCTTCAACATTTAGTGTGTAAAGATTTTAATGCTTGTTGGAAGAATTAATTAACACATCCTTGAAACTATTTACTATAAATTTATCATTCCATATCCTCTAAAGGTAACCTTCATCAAATAATTTACTTATTCATTGTGTTTTTCTTATCTCATAGTTGGGGTTTGGATTAGTGTTAAGAACCCCATAATCATACATAAAAAATGAGGGTTCAAACCCAATAGGTCGTAGGTTACTTTAGAGTACTATAGCAGCGGCGACACTGTAGCAACGTTGTGCACTATAGAAACAGTAGGCACTATAACAGTTGCTGGGAAAATGAGCAATGACAGGGTACTCTAGCGGCGACAGGGTACTATGAGTTACTATGGCAGCGCCGGTACTGTAGCAGTACTATTCACAAAATGGGCTTTGGGCAAACAATTTGGTCATACGGGCCATGTAATGGGATAAATGCCCACTGGGCCTTCAGGCTATGTAATGGGTCTCCCTTTACCCAGCTAAAAGAGGCCATTGATTTGATTTAATAATAAATGAGGCTTCGGTCACAACCTTTTAAAAAAATGTCTCTCTTAATTTTCTACAAAAATAAAACATTTGAAAATTTATCCTTCATGTAATGTTCCTGGAATATAAACTATCAATGTACCAAATTTTTTATTTTTGGTAAATTCTATGTTTTCATGAATATAAAAAGATTTATTTTTTGTATTTCCAATGTTCATGGGTTCTGTATTGTTAGAAAAAACTAGTTGGTAACCAAATTTGTTTTGAAAAATAATTTTTATGAAGAAAAATTTATTATACTTTATATTAAGAACAACTATTTTTCCTATGATAACCACTTTAGAACATTGTGCAAAACAATCAGTTTAGGAACAACATAATTTTACATAAAATAGTTTTTCTATTTGTCAAACCCAATAAATAACTATTACAATATAGTATAATTTGTTTATTAATATGGTCAATTTTTTCTATAACTGTGCAAATATGTGATATAATATTCCTCGAAGTAGAAATTTTATATTTATGTTTTTAACTAAATATTTTTTCTCATCATCATTAGTTTTGAACTACAATTTCATTAAAAAAATTTCCCAAATATAATAATTTTAAAATTTTTTCAAATAGTATATTTGTAGAATTTTTTTTATCAAGATATTTTTAATGATTTGATATTTCAATAATCAAAATATTTATTCTTTATTCTACCTTAGATCGATTCTCTTATTTATTATCACTTTTTTAAAAGAAATTTAATAATTTTAAATTTCAAATACTTTTTCAAATATAGAAACTAAATCATAAATGGATAAAATATTATCTTATACTAAAGAAGATAGTTCATCAAAATATTTTTAATTTTTATCACTAATATAATTTAAATTTTAAATAATATTTGTTAGATATTATATTGTATTTACCTTTTCTATTAAACAATTATTTACCGTGGGTACTATATAAAAATTCCAATTTTATTCTATCTAGATGATTCATTTTAGAATAAATTTCAGAAGAATATCCACCACTATTGTGACACCCAGATCATCATTCATGTGCAATAATAATACTCTATGGTTTTAGTCCATTTATTTTTCATGTTATTTAAGCAATGAATTCAAAATAAATACAAGTCATGTATTATTTACTTAAAAACTGAAATAATTAAGTTGCATGAATGGAAAAATAACCTCACTACCCTAGGATACATACTAAAAGGCCTATTAAAATCAATGGGAGTCCACCAACTAAAATAAAAATCCCATTCATGTTGTGGGGGGACTTCAGATCTGTCATGATGAACATTAGTATAGACAGAACCAGAGTAACCATGCTAAGCATTAGATAAATGATGAGAACTATCTTCTCTAAGTATTCTGGAAGTTGAAATACCCTAAACATGTATTTATACGATCCTTCTTGACCGTTGGAAATTCATATGACTGTTATGTCCCTTTTTTGGGCTATTGGAGTTTAAACTAATGTGACAGTTATTATCTTTTAAAAAAAATAATTTAAGTGAAAACATTATGAAATATTTTATATTTTTTCTTAAAACCATTATAATTTCCTTAAATAATTTTAATTTTTTTATATGTTTTACATATATGATGTTTTATCTTTAACATCAGGGTTTTAAATTTAAAATCATATTTTATGAAACATTGTATGATTTCAAAACATAGGTACGTATTTCAAAAACATTATAAATGTTTCAGGAGTATCAAATATCCTAGTGTTATAATGGTACATTAAAGCTGTTTTTAATTTTTTGTTAGTTAATATAAGTATTTGGTTTCATAAATTAATTACCTGTAAATAAATAATTATTTTTGGAAATAAAAAATAATTATTTTATTATGTATTTAATTTATAAAAGCATCTTGAATTTTCTATGTATTTGATTACAATAAAGATGTATATTTGAACACATTTAATTGAAATTATATTTATGAAGAAAAATGTTTTAAAATCATTAAAATAATTTTAAATCCTGAATTTTGGTTTTTAGTGAAAATATAAGGAGAAGTATATATGTTTATATTAATTATTTCTAAGATAATTATGCATATTTTTTGAATTTTAAAAAGTGTTACAAATGATTTGATTAATTTGATGTTATACTCTAGGTTATGAGATGAAGAAATATAACTTATATGTGGATGTGTGGAATTTGACATTCTAAAATTTAATGTAATGTAGGAATCATGTTTTATGAAATTAAATACATACTTTATTCAATTAATTTTATTATTTAAATTTAATTTCTTATTCTATGTTTCAATGGTTTATTTTAAAATTGGTTTTATAAAAAAATAATCCCCATATGGACAACCCTCTAGCTAGGCCAAAGGAGGCAATATATGCTACTACTATAGTATATGGCCAAGCCTAGGCCCTTCAGCCTTTACATATGCCATCCCATGGGAGTGTTTTCATTCCTACATACAAACATGGAAGAATCAAGCAGTGCGCCACCATGTGGGGTGGAATGGTGTTTGGGTTGGTCTAAGAAGAGTGCCTACAGAGACCAGATACGGGGCGGTACCAGGAATGGGAGAGTGGGATTTTTAGAGCTTTCCAAGAGCTCCATGGTGATAAAGGTTCCACGAAACCTATCTTGTTTCAATGTGGGATGTCGAGTTTTAGACAAAATGTAATCCTACCCATATGATCTCGTCGCATGTGATCTGGACTATCCAATCGGTTCAGCCTTCGAATCCAAAAAGTCACAGCTTTCCCCTTGCATTTATCTAGGGATGTTAGATCTACCTCTTTTCTAATCACGACTGGTCTATACCATTTTAAATCCCCCTTCATGCCTCAGTAATCTGATCATATTTGTGATTCAACATCAACCCTTCATCATTTTTTAAAACAGCAGATTCACAATAATCGTCCAATGGGATCCCGTGTGATCGGGACAATCTATTTCTTTTCAATTTTTCTTCTCTGTCTTCCCACTTATTCCTCATTCCAATGCAGTAGCTACCTTCTATTTCTTCCTTATTATTCTTCTTTTTTATTCTCCCTCAAGAATCTATAAATATCTCTTCAGATCAACCATTTATTTTGACCCTAAGACTCGATTGATCCTATTTTTCAATTATTTTTTCCCTACTTTCTCGTTCTCACACACATCATGTTCTTATATATATAATATAATCAACATTTAGTTTTAGATTTCTTTTATATAAGATGCTAGTTTTAGTTTGTTTAATCCATATTTTGAGACTTTGTTTATAATTTACATATTAAACAATATAAAAAATATATATATTTACCCCGCCAATAAAAACCTTATTTGTTCACTTGTAATTTCATCTGACTTCATCTCTTCAACGTGTGAAAAAACCTTGTCTGACCATGTTTCCCTCTTAATTCTAGGTAAGGATCAATTTTTTATTTTTTTCATTTTTTTGTAAAACACAAATACCTTAGTGTATATATGGATCCATATATATATATATATACACACACAGCATTTTATACTACTTCGAAATCATAACCCACGTTAGGTTTTCCTAATGTCTTTTTGACGTATATAACAGATGCAAGGAATTTTATGTTCCCATTTCTATATGAAAACACTTCTTATTTATTTTTTTGTTTCATTATTATATGTATATATTTATAATTTTTTCCTAATCCTTTTTTGAATTTCAAAAAATATTATATGTATACTTATATATATGATATCTTGATATAACAAAAACTTTTGGGTTTATGATCATTGAATTGTGATCATTTGTTTTTAAGTGAGGTTTCATAAAACATGTAGTACATGTAGGGGTTTTGTTCATCATGTTTTTAATAAGAAAACCCCTTATTTACAATTTATTTTTAAATGGTTAACTATAAAAGTATATGTATATATGTACGGTTTTTTCTAATAAATCTAAAATGGGGATTTCATTAAACATATTTTTATTGTTCAGATAATGTTTTGAAGAGTACAACAATTATAAGAGTTTATTAATCCTTGTTTCGGGATTTGAAAAACCCAAATATACACGTTGTGTATATGGGGTTTTATATTATTCTAAACCTACATATACACATATATATATTTAAATTATTTTTTATCGTGTTTAAAAAAACGCTGTCTATATTAATAAATTGTAAAAATGTTTTCATGAATAAAACACAAAATATAAATGTATATACATAATCACATGTGATTATTTAGCTTTTCTTTTAAACATAAAAACTCCACATGATATAATTATTTCATTCCAATTTTTCACAAAAAATTCCACTGATTATATAAGTTTATGTTTTAATTTTTATGATATAACAATTTACATTGCATAGATAAAATGAGTATCTCAAAGTCAAAACATGTTATGGAGGTTTGAAAAGGTCCACATTATAAAGGTCTAAATGAAAGAGTTGTTATTTTATGTGAAAACTCATTATTTTATGTTTACTGGTTCTTACAACATGTGCCTAAGTATGTCATTTTTGGCCATGAACGTCACTATTAAATCTTAAACTAACAATTCTAGTCTAGTTCATTGATGAAATAATCCATTTTAGTTAGGAACATGTATGTAAAAGGGTTATGGAATAAAAAATGCAAGTATTAAATTTAGTAACAAACACTACAAATATAAGGACGTACTAGACATATGAGGAATGTCTTGTACTTATAGGATAAGAGGGGTGTATCCATATTGCACTCCAATTCATTGGGTAATGTTGAGTCTCATGAGACATTACGTGTGAGGGTATTGGCCGTTAGCCTTGGCATGCGATTCTACGGGACAAGTGATTGGATGTTAGCCTCGAACCGTACAACTATGGGAAACATGATGGCAGTTATCCTTGACACGTAATAATTCATATTTTATAGTCTTGGTAAATAGCCTTGAAAAAGAATGGAATTATACATTCCCTAATTATGTATTGGTAAATGATAAACCAAGGAATTATTCATCTAGTAGAATGTCCCTTGGAATATAATATTTGATGATATTGGTGAAAAATGTATAAGGGATAATTAAAAATGAAACTTTTATGTCATACAAGGGGAATAAGAAGATAAGGTGACATGAATTTCATTTCAGGGATAATGAATAATGAATTGATTTCTTATTTATATAACTCTGCATGTAAAATTTGTTTTGACCAATTCCTGATTTAAGCACAATTCATGCATCCCAGAACATGTATGTGCACTCTGATTTATGTTTTACCTGTACTTTTTAAGTAAAAACATAAGAATGTGGTGTAAAAGTTCATTCTGAAAAATGTTTTCAAGTATGCTTTTAAAATATTGATGAATTGCCTCAAGAAGTAATGTTTTCATCTTGTGAAAACGTTTTTTGATTATTTCAATGGTTTTTATTTTAAAAATAGAATTTTCTCAATTGTTATGAAACCACTTACTTTGCATTATTATGCTCACCCAACATTTTCAATTATTTATAGGGATTAATATATTATTCCAAGAATTAAATAGTTTTATGTGGCGACATCAATATAATTCTTTACTTTGTCATGTATTTAGATGAAGTTTATCACTAGCATCTGGTCTTCTAGAATATATCCCGAATAAATCCTCTATATTGGAATAAGAGGTGTAATTTCTGTATTCACGTTTCTATAAAAAATTTAAATCCATGTTTTTGGCACATATTCCAAACTTCTGGGGTTGGGGTCATGACAGTTGGTATCGAAGGATCTGTTCAGACAACGCTGAAAAATTATAACTACATTAAAAACTCGATTACATATTACTAAGTATTATTTTTCATAACATTATTTTATGGAAGAAAAATCAATCCTTCAGTCTCTTCCAATAGAAATATTAGAGACTATATAGACTAAATAATTTTTATAAAGATATGAGACCTTTGAAAACCTTCGTGTGTCCTGTAAAAACCTCTACCCTATATCATATTATCCTCGTGTACTTCAACTCCACCAAGGACCAAGCATTGACTATTTTCTTATAATAAACACCCAATTCCCATTATATACAAGGATGAGAAATTACTATGAGGGTCTATTTAATTTTTTACCCTATCCAGGAATGCTTCATCCCTATATGACTTCAAAGAGGATTCACATGATGGTGACCTCTATGCATCTTATATTTACCAACTCCTGACCTATGTTCTTCTTGGTAATGTTTGGGACATAAATGTTTTAGGGGATGAGTTTTATCTTTTTTATTGACTTCAGGTTCATACTGATTTTCCCAACATTATTCACATCATGTATTTCTCAAATTTAACTTTAGATATCCACACCCCATTGATCCAAGTATCGTGTGTTGCATCCTAACCAAGGAGATCTAAGAGTTTGGAACCGGTTTAAGGTTCTTCTTAACCGAGAACTGGGGAAATCATTGATGTTAGTGAATCTTGCGAAGTAACTCCATAGTGGATTCTAGGAAGTCCATGATAGTGATATTGTGAGAGTAAATAAATAAATATTTCTTATATTAATGTGTCATGAACATTTTTTTTTCAATTTATAATGTTATATTTTATGATTTGGAATTTTTACATGATTTTACTAATAATGTCTCTATTTTAACGTGGTTATTCCTTTCTAAGTAAAACATATCCCTAGAAATATTCATATGGTAGACATATAATTACCAATAAACCACTTATAACTTCATACCAAATTACTAGAGTCTATAATCATCAATTCATTTTTATAAGACTACGACCCTTTTTCGAACATATTATTGTCTTTAAAATACCTCTACAAAGTGTATCTCCCCTCAAATATCCACTATTAGTTCCAAAGAGGGAGAAAAATTTATAAAAATATACCAAATTCAAAATTCTTAGAGTACTAGAAGAGAGGGAAGTACCATGAATGTATCTTACTTTGTTTCACCATGTCCAAGAACTACCAAGCCTTGTAAATGTTTCGTGAAGTAACTTTGGAGGGTGATTCTTGAGTAGCCTATCAGTTCCAAGTATTCTGATTTAGTATGTATGGTGTTCTTTAAGACATAAAAGTTGTCAAGCATGATGTAGTTTGAGGGATTTATAGGGAAGAAGTCCACTCTAAAATCTCCGACCTCCAAACATCTCGTGCCTCTCTTTGGAAGACTGAGTGTCTCATGCATGGGTTTGATCCTAATTTCTCATGATGTATATTGTCCAAAGAGGTCAAGGAACTAGAAACAATCCGTGGGATCCACCTGGATACATCAGAGGATTATCCACTATGGTGGTCCAGGTAGAGGGGACCTCAAGGATAATTTTGGTATGGTTTTTCTAGTAGAACTGTATGAGTTATTTAGAATTACGAGTGAAAAATTTATTAGGGGGGTAATGTGACACACAACACCATTTTCATGAGTAATAAAAATAATTTATGGTTTTAATTAATATAATTTTCATGATATTTAAACAATGCTTTCAAAATATAAAGAAGGCATGTCTTATTTAATTAAACACTAAAATGATTACATTTCATGAAGGTCAAAAGTAACTCACTAATCTTGGATACCTACTAAAAGGCCTATTAATATCATAGGGAGACCACCAAATAATAAAAAAATCCTAAGAAAGTATTTGTGGTCATTCAGATCCTTCATGATGTATATAATTATAGCCAGGACCACAACAACAGTGATAAGCTTCAGAGGAATAATGAGAACCATCTTTACTATGTTGTCTTGACGTTGAAATACACTAAACATGTATTTATAAGGGTCTTGTTGACAATTAGAAATTCATATGACTGTTATTTACCTTTTTTGGGTTATTAGAGAATATAATAAAGTGACCTTTAAAAACATGTTAAACCCAAATAATTTAAGTGAAATCTTAAAGACAGATTGTATAAATTTTAATAATGGCTATATAATTTCCTTAATGAATTTTAATTATTTTGTTATGTTTCACATATCTTCATTTTTATCTATAACATCATGGGATTAATTTTAACAGCCTATTTTATGAACCTTATTATGAATTTAAAAAAGAGATAAGTATTTTCAATACTTTTCAAATGATTCAATTTTTTTAAATATCCTAGTGTTATAATAGTATTTTAAATATGTTTTTAATTAATGGTTATTCAATATAAGTACTTGGTTTTATAAATTAATTTTTTGTATACGTATTATAATATTCATTTTTGAACATAAAAATTAATGATTTTACTTTATATTTTATTTATAAAAGGATCTTGAATGATCTATATATTTGATTACATTACAGTTCTATCTTTAAAAACATATAATTAAACATATATTTTGGAATTATAATTTTTTAAAAACCAAAAATGAATTTGAAATCACAACTTTTGGGTTTTACTGAAAATATAAGGAGAAGTAAAAATATTTACCTTAATTATTTCCAATATAAGTATGATTTTGTTTTTTAATTAGAAAACATGTTGTGATTACTTTTATTAATTAAAAGATATACTCTCGGTTATATGATGAAAAAATTTATTTTATATGTTGATGTGTGTACTTTAATGTTTAAAAGTATAAAATAATCTAGGAATCTTTTTTTTATGAAATTATTGACATTATTTATTTAATGAAATGGATTATTTATATTTTATTTTTTCAGTAGTTGTATGGATTATCTGAATGATGGTTTTATTAAAAAATAAACCACATAGGGATAACCATCATGATGGGCCAAAGGAGGCATCACGCACTACTACATGAGTAGACAGCTGAGCCCTGGCCTATCAGCCTCAGCGCAGGCTAGCCCATGGGCGCTTGTGCATGCCTATAGGAACACATGGAGAAATTGAGCAGTTTGTCGTCATGCAGGGATGTACTGTGGTAGGGGTGGGTGTAGAAGGGCACCTAGAGAGACCCAGTATAGGGCGGTACCTAGGAGGACGTAGGGGGATTTCTGAGTGCCATACGAGATATCCAGGGTTATAAAGGAGCAGGGAAACACATCTCATTTCTATGTGGGATGAGTTTTTTTTGGAGAAATGAGCTCCAGGGTATCTGATATCACCATGCGGGATATGGACTGTCTGTTTAGTTCAGCCTTCAAATCCACACAACCCTGACTTTCCCTTCGTTTTTATTGGGAATCTAATCTACCTATGATTTAATAATGGTGCTTTATTCCATTATAAATCTTACATCATTCCTCAACCATCTGATCATATCTGTTATTTAATCTCAACCCACCATCATTTTTAAAAATGGTTGATTCACCCTTAACCATCCGATTATATCCCGTGGGACATGGACTATTCATTTCTTTTCCATTTTTCTTCTTCACATTCCCTTTTCTTCCTCATTCCAAACTGGTGGCTGCCCACTGTTTCATCTTTCTTCTTCTAGTTTTTACGACTCCCTCATGATTTCCCACCTCTCCCTTCATATTGGCCATCGATTTCGACCATATGTCTCGATTGATATTATTATTTTTAATTATTTAATTTTTCCCCACATTCAAGTTCCCACAAACATTATGTGATTATATACAATATAATCACCATTCTGTTTAGGATTTTTTCTAGGAAAGATGTTGTTTATAGTTTATTTAATACAAATTTTGAATATCTGTTTATTATTTACCTATGAAACATTATATTTAAAATATATATGTACACCGCCTATATAAAACATATATTTTCAAAAGTAATTTCACACGACTTATTCTCATCAATGTGCGAACAACCCCTGCCCAACCATGTTGCCTTCTTAAATAATGTTAAGGGAAGAATTTTATATGTATTCATTTTATTTGTAAAACTCTTATTCCCATGTGTATATTCGAATCTATATATTTTTATAAATAAAATTTTATAATACTTCCAAATCTGAAATCAGGTTCAGTTTTCTAAATGTTTTTTGGATGTATATAACATATGAAAGGTATTTTATGATCCATTTTCTAAATCTAAACCATTATAATATATTTTAACATTTCATGGTTATATGTATATGTATGTAATTTATTCCTAACTCATTTTTTAATTTCTAAAAAAAATATATGTATACATACATATACTATTTCATGATATAACAAACCCTTTCGGATATATGATACTATAATGGTGATCATTTTTTCTAAGTGATGTTTCTTAAAGCAAGTATTATGTGTGGGGGTTTAGCTTATCATGTTTTTGATATTAAAACCCCTATTGAAAATTTATTTATTAATGGTTATTAATAAAAGTATATATATATATATGCTTATTTATTTGTAATAAATCCAAAATAGGGCTTCAATTAAACTTATTCTTATTGATTAGGTAATTTTTTAAAGAGTAGATTAATTGTAAGAGTTTATTAAACCATATTTAGGGATGTGTATACCCCAAGTATACACCTTGTATATATAGGGTATTATATTTTTCAAAAATCACATATACATATATATGTATTTCAATTTTGTTTTCTAATGTTTAAAAACGGATGGATATGTTAATAAATTTAAAAAATGTTTTTCATGATTAAAGTATAAAATATATATGTATATGCATTAGCACATGTCAATATATACCTTTTCTTTAAAAAAATATTCCACATGAAATAATGATTGTATTTTGATTTCTCAAAAGAAATACCTCAGATTTTTTATGTTCATATTTTAATATTTTATGTCATTACTATGAAAATGGCATAGATTAAATGTGTATCTCAAAGCCAAAACATATAAACATGGCTTAAAATGGTCCACATTCTTAATGGTTTAATTCATGAGTTGTTATTTTATGTGAAAACCCATTATTTTATGTCTATAGGTTCCTACTACACGTGCATGGGTATTTAATTTTAGTCTCGGCACATCATTGTTAAAACTGAAACTAAAAATTGTATTTTTTTTCATTTAAGACATAATTCATTTTAGTTATGAATGTTTATGTTAAAAGGGTAATAGAATAGGAATATAATTATTCAATGTAGTATGGAACACTATAAATATAAGACCATAATAGAAATATGAGGAATGTATTGGACTTAAATGATAAGATCGGTGTGCCAAGATAGCGCTCTAATGCATTGGGTAAAGTTGAGTCTCATGAAAAAATATATGCGATGGTCTTTGTGGTTTAGCCTTGTCTTGTACTGATTTGTGAAAAGGTATTGGTGGTTAGAATTGACCTGTACTACTATGGGAATCATGGTTAGCAGTTATACTTGACTCATACTAAGTCAGGTTTTATAGTCATGGCCCAAGGCATTAAAAAGTATGAAATTGTACATTCCCTCATTTTGTATCGGTAAATGATCAACCAAGGGATTATTTGACTAATAGAATATCCCTTGGAAAAGAATATTCTATTAAAATGGTGTTAAATGAAAAAGGAATAATTCTGTATACAAAAGGAATGTTATACAAGGAAGTGGTATCAAAAGTGATGGTTACATGAATTGAATTTATGTGCTAATGAGAAATGACATGATTTATTTTGTTTAAACTCAGCATGTCACATCCGTTTTCATCAATTCATGGATTATTAACCATTCATGCATCCCGAATCATGTATGTGCACTTTGATTTATGTTTTACCTACTTTTTTTAAGTAAACACGTAAGAGTATTGTATAAAAGGTCCTTCTGATTTTTATTCTTGTATCCTTTTAAAACATTATTGATGATACTCATGAAGTAATGATTTACTCTTATGAAAAAGATTTATGATTACTTCCATGTTTTTTGTTTTAATAATAGAATTTACTCATCTTTTTCAAAACCCTTTACTGAGAATTAACATGCTCACCCTATGTTTCCTATTTATTTTACTGAGTTTAATATATTATTCCATGATTTGAGTAATCTTATGTTCCAAAAACAACAAGAAAAAAACATTTTCTTGATTTTTGAAGAAGTGTATTAGCATCATCTGGTTTTATAGAACATAAGCTGAATAATCTTCTGTATTGGAAAAGGGTGAGTAATTTTTATATGCATGTGTCTAAGAAAAATTTCACAAAATGATTCAGGCATCGATTCTAGACTTATAGGGTCAGGGTTATGATAAATATCCCTCCATGTGTCAGACAATTTAAAAAATTATTTCATTTCGAAATATATTGATTGTTGCATTTCATTCTAAATTTCATTCATTTCTATCCCACCTTGTAAACATTGGAGAATCAAGTAAAAATTTTATAAATTTCAAATATTCATATCAAATGAACTTAGAATATTTAATATAAATTTTATCAATATAAACATTATTATAATGGTATCAGAATTATTTCATTTCAACTATTTTTTTATCCTTCTAAGAATATAATATATTTGATTATAAGAATGAACTGATGTTCTAAAATCTGATTAAACAATGACTTTCTTCTTCATAGAAGTTTTTATAACATTCTAAACTGATTGGAAATTCGAATGTACTATAGATGTGGTAAAAAAAGGTTCCCCATCATTTATGTTTTTAAATTCCTCATCATTTATTTTTATAATTCCTTCATACTCCATGAGAGTAAAAATAAAATCATCAAGATTTATATTAGTTACCATTATCATATCATCGAAATATATTCATTCTGATTCACATTCAACGAGTATTCTGATTGAAACATTTTCATCTAAAATCTGGTCAACAATACATTTTTTACCAAGAGACTATAAAATATTTATAATATTCAATATCCATTCGAAGATCGTGGAAATTGAATATCTAGGTAGAAAATAAATGTATTGGTAATCAAATATAAGAATAACTCTTATGTTTTCTTTAACATGGGATGTACAAAAATCTGTAACTTCCAAATTAGTCCAAATAATATTTGATGCTCCATAGGATGAAAATTGAATATAGAAATTCCTTATCATAAAACATAATAATGAATTTATGACTATTTATTTCAAATTATAATCTTGTTTCATTACATTAACAAGGGTAGAAACATACATATCTAGAATATATTATTTTTTAGTAATCATTAAGAAATTAATAAATCCAACATTGAGAAAACAATATTTCATTTTATATCTTTAATATTCATAGTCATTCCCATCAAAAATTGGTGGATGACAATGATACAAATTATGAAGTTGTCCAACACTCATTCATATCATCCTAAAAAAACAAAAAGACTTATCTACAAATACTTGAAAGTGTGAAAAATATTTATAAATAAAACCTTTATTTCAAAATGTAAACAACATGAAACTAGTAAGTAATGAAAATAACACAATAAGTATATATTTTGTAGGATCCTTCTATGATACCAATGGTAGGATCATAAGAGTTTCATTTGATGGATATACTTATGAGTGTGAGGTGGGGGTTAATTATAGATTAAAAAAATTAATAAGTAAAAAACATCATTATAAAATTCTTCTAGACTCATACATAGTCAGAATATTTGAGTAAAAAAATGAAAAACAAAAAACATTTGATTTTATCAGATTAAAATTATCAGTATCATAGAGGACAAAATTAATATAAAATTATTATTTTTATTTTACTCAAAATCACATAAATAAAAATATTGTATATAAAGATATGAATTTTGACTAACATTTTATAAAATGAAAAATGAAATAAAAACTGGTAAAACCATTCAGTTTAATAGTTAGTCATAGTAAGAATGACATACATGATTTATTAAAGATATAAGTATTTTATCATTATGATTAATTTATTCAATATCATTGTGTAAAGGTATACATTTATTTATACATAATTTAATATCTGTATTTCTTTACAAGTAAATCCCTTGACACGATTAACGAAATAATCTCTATCTTCCTGTCCTAGGAATCCCTTAATATGATGATCAACTTTTGTCAACATATCCCAAGAATCCCTTAATATGAGGGATTAGATTTGACATATTCATATAATTGTAATCCCTAGATTATATCAAATATAAAACATGGAATATGAATTCAATATTTATTAAGTAAAACATCATGACAAGGATTCCTTAGTATGAAAACACTACAATGAATTACAATGATTATGAATGAACAATACATGCCATGTAATCCTTATAAGACATGAATGGGAAATATATATCATCCCTCAAATCCATTAATGAAATTATATTTATATATGAATATTTAATGATCATATTTCACTGTTTATTGTATCAATCATTGATAGATGGTGCTTAACAGAACCCAATTATATGGAATAACTAAATGGTGGCTCTAACAATGATTTACCACTATAACAAAATTATATGTATTACTTACTATTGAAAAAAATCTATGTATTCTGATTATTAATATAGTTTAGTCAGATGGAATTCCTTATCAATTGTAAAATATTATAATCATTATGAGAGTCAGTCTGATTTATTAATACTAGAATTAGTCAAATAGTCATGACTCTTTCAGTATGATAGACAGGCTAAAATTCTAACACTCGGTTTGATTAACGGTAACTCTGAATATTTAGACACACTCTCAATTAAATGATCATAATGAACAATGTCAATTTTATATAGATAATACATTAGAACTTTTTATTAGTATAGTAATGATAATGTTTTCTATAGAAACATACTAAAAAACTGGGGACATAAGACATTAGTAAACATGTTTCTAAGAAATTTTTTGTTATTTCCAAAACTAAAGGAATTAAATTATAAGAAGTTAAACCTCATTACCAATATTACTTGTGTATTATTACACACGTATATAGGGATGATGATGGGTGGTGTCATATAGATTCCTCTAATTCAATGGTGTATTTTTTATCTTATTAGATAGTAAGCTGTCGACATAAAAATTTTGTTTATACATGTGTGTGAAAATGAGTTTTCTTAGAATATAATGTTATTATTATTGTTTTTCAATATCATCATGGATTTTTCCATTTTTGACACATTTCTTTGTTTCATTCATTTAAATACCATTTATATTCATTGTTTATTCCTATTTTTTAAGAGGTTCTTCACTTATATGTTATTACCTTCTATATGACATGATATTTGATCTATGATTTTGGGTGGATAATTACTTTATGTATCTGTATCATAGACATATACTAATTTTATTTCCACTTATAATCCATGATTATTATCAATTATAGTTACACTTACTATGAATTTGAACTGATCCTTTTCTTTTGATTCCATTTTAGTAGGTTATGAAGAAATGTAATGCTAAAAATATTTTAGAGGATTTTCTTGTGTGATGAATTTGTGGGAGATGTTGAAGACATAGTTATATTACGAAGTTTCTTTCTTTATTCATAAAAATGTATATTTGGTGTAAAATAAAGGGTTTTTAGTTATTTTTATGTTCTATTTCTCTATAACTACAATACTAAATGATCATGTTATAGAATTATAATGTATTTTTTATCTAAAGTCATGTAATTTTTATTCTTCAAAACATGGGGTATCACAATTTGCGTGAGAGTTGGTTTAAAATAACATTAGAAGTTATTATTTTAGATTAGGATAATATAATTATTGATAAATAGTGGTTGTCCATAAGATAAATGTTATATTTTACACTTTAGAATATATTAGGTAATATTGAATATATCAGTGTTCAAAATGAGAAAAATTTCTTGAAATCCCTAGGATTAGTCTACATTGTCTGTTTACGCATAGGATAACATCCTATGGTTTTTTGAAAATAGATATTGAGTGGGTTTTCCATGAAATAATTTCCATTTCAAGACAATGAAATGTATACCCATCTATAGAACAAATACACCTTGTGTAATCAACATAAATGAAGGTTGAGTAGTAACTAAATTATTTTACATTGGTGCATGATCGGCTGACCTAAGACTGCACTTCTAGTTAGGCACTTATAGAGGATATTCTACAATTAATTTTAAATCTATTTGATGGATCATTATGAAATAATTGAATATGATTTTTAGAAATTATGTTTGAGATCATAATAAAAAATATAACTAGAAAACCAATGAATGAAAAATAAAATTTTTAGGCTGAATCAAAAGTATGATTTGTTAAAAATATATAGTAAAATAGGGGAAGAAATATATAGATTTATGTTTTCGTATTTATATTTTTTTGTTATAAAAACATTGTTTTTATTATTTGTTAAATTAGGTTTAAAAAAATTAATCTAAGAAGTTTATGTATCTTGAAAACAACATGTGTTATATCCGAATAAGGAATCAAACATAATGGGATAAAAATAGAAGTATATTTTCTTATTTTTAAAATAAGGAGTTTCTTGGTGTCAACTATGGTAGTGAGGTTGATATTTTAATAGAAAATAAAATTTGATACTCTTAGATATTTTCATAATTGATTGATATTTATTAATGATATTCTGACCAATTATTAATTCTATATGAATTATGTGAATCATCTTTGGAATATTATTTGGTAGTTTTGATCTAAAATATTAGAAACCTATATTAAATAGAATCAAAAACCATGAAAAGATATTTTATGAAATTGTAATTTTATTTTTTAAAATTTTAGGGAACAAATTATTGAGGTATGAAGAACTGTTATGTTTAATATATTATTAATTTTGAGGTAATAAAGGTTTGATTTATTTTGATAAAAGTGAGATAGATTTCATTTCTATTTTTTGGAATTTATTGATGATTGAATTAAAATGTGATCCATGAAATTTATTATTGTTCATCTCATTTATTTGGATGATGATATATATTGACTACTATATGTAATTTAAACTACTGGTTCAAGATAAGAGTTAATTTTTGGAATAATATATATTTTCATTTTCATTTTATATCACAGTGATTCAAATGGTTTTGGAAAAGGTATGTTATAGAGACTATATGATTAAGTTATATATATAGTGGGAGTTATTATTATTTTAATGAATAATATTGATTGGGGAAATATAATTAACTTTATATAACCTAAGAGAGTATGGTAGATGTCACATTAAATGTTATATACTAAATAATAAATATATAATGCATACCCACACCTAGTTTCATCCACGCATAATAATTAATATTTTGAGGACATTATTTATTTTAGGGCGTATAATAAAATGACACCTGATTTTAAAACATTAAAATTAATAAAATCTTCAATATTTTTTGTGACAAAGAAGACCAAACTAACACAACATCCAAATTTAATGTATCATGCCATACTAAAATCGCATAAATAATATATTCATCAGTGAATAAAAATATAATCCGAAATTTACTTAATGAGATGTTATTATTTATCATTTATTAGGATTTTTATTCAAAAATGATTCCTTCTAAATAATCATTAAAAAATGGAAAATTTTTTAACATTAATAAATTAAATTTTTTTAATTAAAATGTTTACTATAATTTGTAATATTTAGATTTCAAAACTAATATATAAATATTAAGGTACTTTTAAATTTAGGTTTAATATTGTAAAATACACCTGAAGTTTAAAAATTAATTATTAAATATAAGTTGTATTCCATTATAAAATGAATTTCCATTTAAAAGATAGAATTTTAAATTTCAGAATTTTAATTTGAATATTTTATTTTATTTCATTGATTAAACATGTCAATATTTGGTTATATTTTTTATTGGGAATTTTTGTAACTATTTTATTTTTAGGGGATTAGTTAGAAAAATTATAATTCAATATAATATAAGAAAAAATAATGCCAAACCGTTTTACATAAAAATAAATATTTATAAATAAAAATAAATAAATAAATATTATTATTATCATTTTATAAAACCCATGCTAAATGTTTTGGGAACTAAATTAATATTTTACTCTAAAAATATTTTTTATTACCTATATAAAAATTTTGTTTTACACTGTCACACCACGACCGCATATGTCATTATTTTACTTTTTTCTTGGTCCCGATTTAAAATTTTCAAGGTTTGTTTGTGTTGGCAGTTTCGCGCCGGTGCGCAGTCATCGCATCGCTAGCGGTGACCGTGTGTTCGGCCCGGGTGACTATGTGTTCACCCGATGTTTTAAATATTGACATTTTTATGTTAACATTTATAATTATTACCATTTAAATTGTGTTATCATTATTGTGGTATTTTTATATATGGTTATATGTGTGTATAGTAATGTATATATATATATATAGATATTTATGTCTATATATGTATATATATATATACTTATATAAGTTTATGTCTATATATGTTTATATATAAATGTTTATTGTACTCACGTTTATATATATATATATATCTATATATGTATAAATATATATATGTGTGTTGTTTTTAAATGATTTTATTATTTTAAATATTTGATCAGAATAATTATTATTATAATTAACTAATTCTTACTTATTATTATATTTTATTATTATTATTTTTATAAAGTTTTATTATTATTATAAAGTTTTAATATTACTATTATTATAACGCATTATTTTTATTATTAATAATATAAGGTTTTATTATTATTATTATGCTTATTATTATTATTATTATTATTATAAAGCTCTATTTTAATTATTATTATTATAAATATTATTATTATTATTATTATTATCTAACATATGTATATGTATAAGAACCCTACCCTAACCCTAATCCCGCAGCCGCCTCTCTCTATCCCCTCTCCCCTCGCCGGCCCGCGCCGTTTCCTGCTCCCCTCTAGCCTTCGTCGTCCAGCCTCCTCGCACCCCAGCGGCCCCCTCCTTCAGCGCCGACCCTGCCTCCGGCCTCCGCCCAGGCGTGACGCCGCTGCACCCTGTCCGCCTCATCCGGCGCTGCCCACTCCGGCCCCCTCTCAGCCCGGCTCCGACACCTCCCGCTCCCCTCCCCTTTGTCGGTCCCAACCTCTGCGCGCCCCGGCCTCGCCCTCGCCAGAACCGGCCGCCCCTGCCCTCGGCCTCACCCCCTCTTCAGCCGGCCCGCACCACCTCCCTCCAACCCCATCACCGGCACACTCTGCACATGCACCCCCGCCTTCGCCGCGCCCAGCTGCTGCCGCCGCCGCACCTGTCGCGCTGTCCCCGCCTTCCTCGGCCTGCGCTGCTTCCCCGTCGCCGTCCCTTGCACGACCCCGCCTCTGCCGCGCCGGCCTCCGCCCCCCTGCTGGTCATCCCGGCTCCCCCACGCAACCCCCGGCCTCCGCCGGCCTCCTCGTCCCAGCGTCCTGGCTCCCTCTGCCGCTCCCCGGCATCCAGCCTCGCCCCAGCGTCTCAACCTCCCCATCACCAGCCTCCTCCGGTATTTTTTTTATTTATTAATTTGTTAATTCATTTAAGTATTTGTTAATTAATCAATTATTTAGTTATTTACTTATTTTTTTATTAATTAATTGATTAATTAATTATCGATTTTTTTGTTTATTTATTCATTTATGTATTTGATAATTAATTAGTTATTTAATTATTTACTTATTTATTCTTTCTTTCATTAATTAATTTATCTATTTAATTATTTGTTTAATTATTTATTTATTCATTCAATTATTTATTATTTTATTTATTTATCTATTTGTTTATTCATTTGTTTATTATTTTATTCTTTTGATTATTTATTTATTATTGTACTTATTGCCTATTTGTTTATTTTCTTTTCTCTTTATTCAATCTCGTTGTTTTTATTTAATTTGGATAAATCCTCATTCTTTCACGGGTTGTGTTTTGAAAAAGTGTCGAGCTGGTTCCTTTGCATTGGTTGTTCGTTTGTTTTGTTCTGAGTCAGTGGCTTTGTGTTCTTAGTTACCATGCATTTGTTTCAGCGTGTTGGCAAGGTAACCCTATGACACCGCGAACATCGGCTTGCGCATGCTTGTGTGCCAGTGCGAGGTGTATTGTGTCGTCATATCCGAGCTGTGTCTTGAGGTAGGTCTCCCATTGCACTCGCCTTTAAATTTAGAATTTATTTATTTCTTGTCTTTTATTGGGTTTCAGTAAATTTAAAAGTATTATTAAGTAGTAATTTATAATGTGGTGATCTGCAGATGATTAATGCTATTTTAATTCTAGCGTTTTATTGAAAGCGTTTTCTTGGATTTAATTGTGTGCTTCCATGGTAGTGTTGCTAGATGGTTCTTCCTGAATAATGAAATACATGTTGAATTGGGTTTTGAAATGTTTTTGGCGTGTGTAAATTAGTAGATGTATTGTTAATGGAAAAAGGGGTTTCTTAGAACCTGGATTTGAGAAAATGACCATATGACCCTTAAACGTGATTTTGGAAACCTAAAGTGTGGTTCTTGGTTAACAAGAAATGTTTTCCTCTATCGCGTGAACAAAAGTTGGGATTTCATTCGAGAAATGGTGTTCCTTCAAAAAATGATTAAAGGCCCGTTTGGCTCTTGATAAAAGTGGGGTTCGTTTGGATATTGGAAAATGATTCTACTTGTGAAACCAGTGTGTTGCAGGTCTAATATGCTAATTTGAGTTTCTTAAATAATGTTCTATATGTGTTTCTGGTTTTCAATGGAATTGTGTGTGTCATATCCCTTTGGAAATGTTTTAGTGTTAAATGTTCAAAATGTGAATGATATGACGGCCCGGTTGGCACTTTATTAAATGTGAAGTGATTATATATATATATATATATATATATATATATATATACGTACTTATGAGGGAATCTCTATAGGGGGACTTCCCTTCGAGTGTTGTCGTGTAGCGATGTCCGTGTAAGGGGTTGTCTAGTGCGGTGAGATGAGTCACGTGTGCGAGGGTCTCCCACTTACACATTGTTACTAAAACCACCATGGGTTCCTGTGCGTCTTGTAGATTATCCAGTGACGATTTCGTGGTAACCCTGATTAGACGGGTTAGTACCACCTGGAGTTGTGGATAGGCCAGGAGGGATGTGCCACTGGTTGGCTATTAGGGTGGCCAGTTGGTTATTGACTATGGAATACCATGCCGGCAGGTAGTGTGAACCCGAGTACGTCCATGGGTTTTCTAGGGATGTTTAGGATCGCCCATGGTTATTGCTGATAACTTATGGTTTATTTTTACTTGATTTTTTACCTTTACTTGCACTTGTTTTCCCTGCTTGTTTACTTTCAGTCATCCTTCACAGCCTATACTGTCAGACTTTGGGAAAATGGTTTTCAAATGAAAATAATTTATTTTATTTGTGTAAGATTTGAAAATGTAACACTTTTCTTTTTAGAATGAGTTTAAAACTAATGAAAGGGAACCAACTTTCGAAAAAGAATGAGGGAAATGTCTCGTGTGTTGATTTTCAAGTAAAGCATTATGAAATCTTACTTTTATACATTGTAGTTCAAACCTGGAATATGTAGAATCTTTATTTACTGGCAGTGCTTTGGGATTTTTTGTGGGGCTCACCTACTGAGCACTTTTGTGCTCACGCCTATCTTTTACCATTTCAGTTGCAGTTTCCTTGTGTTCAGGTTTTCCTGGCCTGAGTTGCTCAGTGTGGGAGCGGCATTGGTTGTAGTTGGGTGGTGACCTGCGAGGTCATGTGGAGGTATGTCGTGGGGTAGTTTTGTTTATGTCTTTGGTGTTTGTCTGTTTTTTTAGTTTATATTCGTCCTTTTGATGCTGTTTTTAGTTTGGGCTGAAATCGTTCCCAACGATTGAAATTTTTAATGCCCGACACTTGTTGCCATCCCGGGGGGATCGGGAACGCCCATCGGAACTTGCCGCGGACCGGCTCGGGTGATCGGTTCAGGGTCGACCCAGGCTGGTTCGTGACAAAATGGTATCAAAGAGAGGTTCTTGTTATTTGGGTTGTCTGGTAGGTGGAGATTAGGACTGTCGGGACTCGAGAGGTAGGTACGGGAAGGACGTGATGAACCCTCACCCGTTCCGCACCTCGAGTCGCCAGGGGTAGTCCAGGAATTGTGTCCTTGTCTTTTCTGGTTTGTCTTGGATTGAGAGATGTCAACGGAGGCAGGCCGACGTTACTTCGTGATTTCACATGGAGTAGTGACCCATGTAGGGTCTGAGTACACGGTTTGAATTACTCCTAGTGGTCGACGTCGACTTGGGACATGGCCCACTACCATGTCACCAGGTTGAGCGTTACTGCTAGTCCCTCACTCCAGTGGTTGATGCAAATTTGGATGCTGCTTTTGTTTTGGTCTCCGTAAGTACGTTGTTGGAAAAGAAAAAGGTTTTTGAAAAAAAATGGATTGGTTTCTTTTAAAGGACCTTAAATGTATGAAATGGGTTTTAAAAATGAAATCTCTAGATTTGGAAATCTTTTGTTTGCTTGGAATTGGTTAAGAATGATTATGGATGAAACCTCAGGTCCTCTTTATGAACGTTTGCACATGTGTGAGAATGCAAGGGAAAAAAATGCGTGTTGGTGCGAGTAATGTTGGAAAGTGGATGAAGACATGTGCAACGGTTCGTGATATTACCTGGGTGTGTATTTAAAATTAAAGGCTTGACCTTGTTTTCTAAATCGGTTTTAAAGGGGAAACAGTTTTGGAATGTTTTTGGTTTGAAAGTGGATTGGTTTTGGAAAGTAGTCTTGAAAAAGGGAGGTTTTATAATCTAAAATAAAAAGGGAATTAAAAAAAAAGATTTTTATTTTGGGTTGTGTTCGTGTTTGTTTGGTCCTTGTGCTGACAGTTTTTGATGAAGGAACTTTTATTGATGTTTCTTCGGTTTGATGTTGGTTTTGGCTTTGTATTCTATATATCGCTCAGGAAATGCTGCCCAAAAAGGTTTCTAAGGATTCGGATAGGTCAGGCCCAGTTTTTGGTCCTTCTCGGACTTTGCCTATTTTCTATGGTGATCAGGGTCCGTTAAAGGCAGTGAAATGGCTCGAGGAAGTAGAGCATGTCTTTAGAATGTTGGGAACTCCCGATAATGTTAAGGTTCATGCAATTATGGGGTTGTTTGAGGGTCCAGCTCTGGACCAGTGGAAGAGGGTTACCCCACCATCAACTCAAGGTGAAATGACGTGGGATGTCTTTAAAACAGTTTTCATCCAATGGTTTGTACCTGAGGAAGTGAAGCTGAAGAAAAAGAGGGATCTTGTGCATATTCAACAAGGCCAAAAGACGGTGAAGGCATATGTTGACCATTTCAAGGAAATGATTTCCTTTTCTCCAGAGGTAGAGTCGCATGAGCTCATGAAGGCCTCTCTTTTCACCAGGGGTCTTCGTCCAGAGATCAAGGAGCGAGTCCTCCCATATAAAGACCTTTGCTTCGAGAAGCTGGTAGGGGAAGCATTCTTGTCTGAGTTGGTTTCTGGTGTGCGGGTGGTTAATACTTCAGTGTCCCCTATTGTTCGTAAGAGTTCCCCCTCTGGTGAGGAAAAGGTGCCAGAGATACATGTTCTTAAGCGGTTATCCCCTTTGGTCCCAGCTTCCAGTTCATCAGACTGTTCAGTGGTGTGCTATCAGTGTGGTCGTTTCGGGCATTTAAAGTCGTCTTGTCGCAACCCTCCAATGATGTGTCATCACTGTGGCTGTCTGGGTAATCTAGAGATGTTTTGCAGGAAGCGTCACATGAAGAAGACACTGTGATGGGAGAATGTCAGTACCTGACTGTGAGGCAGAAGATGCTTCATCCATCAGAGCCCCAGCCACAGGTCTCGGAGTGAAGCTCGCGCACAGTCAAGATTTCCCAGGGTTATGAAGCCTTGGTCCAGGTTCGGTTTTCCGTATTGATGATGGAACAATTAAAAACCTTTTCATATCTATTTTCCTGCTATTAAGGTTTCGGCAGTGTTGTAAATGCGTTGTTTTTCTATGAAGTAATGATGAACATGTTCAATTATAGTCCAACCAATTTTTTTCTGTGTGATGTGATCTTGTAAATCAGGTGTCTTTCGTAAAGTGTGTTTGACCCTTGAGTGGGTTGGACCTCGTTTTAGTTATGTTTGTCGGATGTGGGTATGTTTCGTGGATCTCAATGGGTCATGTTCGGATTCGATGTCCGGTTAAGTCTTTTCCGTGGGTTCTCCCTGGTGTTGAAGTTTGTTGACTCTATTTGTGGGTTCAATGTTTCCACAGAGGTGTAAATTTGATCGTGTTACATGAGTCGGTTTGGATCAGTTAAGAGTTCCCGCACTGGACCCGCCTCCTTGTGGTAGTATGTTTTGAGTGTTAAATTTTCGAACTAGTTAAGTCTTGTGGTGGGGAGAACCCTTCGTGTTCTCCCCTCAACCTCGGACTTATGTTTTCTCTTGAATCGGTTGGGTGTGACCTGTGTGGAGTAAGGTCATCCCGAGATTCTCAGTTCTCTTCGGTTCTTTTAGTTCCTCTGGGGCATGGACTTGAATCTTGACCGACTTTTGGCTTGGTGAATTTCTAGGGGAAAAAAGTGTCTGTGGTGGGGAGAATTGTCACACCCTGACCGCAGATGTCATTATTTTACTTCTTTCTTGGTCCCAATTTAAAACATTCAAGGTTTGTTTGTGTTGGCGGTTTCGCGCCGGTGCACGGTCATCGCATCGCTAGCGGTGATCGTGCGTTCGGCCTGGGTGACTCTGTGTTCACCCGACGTTTTAAATATTGAAATTTTTATGTTAACATTTATTATTATTACCATTTAAATTGTGTTATCATTATTTTGGTATTTTTATATAAGGTTATATGTGTGTATAGTAATGTATATATATATATATAGATATATATGTCTATATATGTATATATATATATTCTTATATAAGTTTATGTCTATATATGTTTATATATAAATGTTTATTGTACTCACGTTTATATATATATATATATATATCTATATATTTATAAATATATATATGTGAGTGTTATTTTTAAATGATTTTATTATTTTAAATATTTGATCAGAATAATTATTATTATAATTAGCTAATTCTTACTTATTATTATATTTTATTATTATAATTTTTATAAAGTTTTATTATTATTATAAATTATTAATATTACTATTATTATAACGCTTTATAATTATTATTAATATTATAAGGTTTTATTATTATTATTATGCTTTTTATTATTTTTATTATTATTATAAAGCTTTATTTTAATTAATATAACTATAAATATTATTTTTATTTTTATTTTTATCTTACATATATATATATATGTATAAGAACCCTACCCTAACCCAACTCCCGCTGCCGCCTCCCTCTCTCCCCTCTCCCCCCTCTCTCTCTTCCCCATTTCTTTTATTTCTTTTTTCTCGTTTTATTCTTCTTTCCCCCCTACTGGTTTGGTCGGCCCGTGCCGTTTCCTTCTCCCCTCCAGCCACCGCCGTCCGGCCTCCTCGCTCCCCGGCGGCCCCCTCCTTCAGTGCCGACCCTGCCTCCGGCCTCCGCCCAGGCGCGCCGCCACTGCACCCTGTCCGCCTCATCTGGCGCTTCCCCCTCCGGCCCCCTCTCAGCCCGGCTCCGGCACCTCCCGCTCCCCTCCCCTTTGTCGGTCCCGACCTCTGCGCGCCCTGGCCTCACCCTCGCCGGAACCAGCCGCCCCTGCCCTCGGCCTCACCCCCGCTTCGGCCGACCCGCGCCACCTCCCTTCGACCCCATCGTCGGCACACTCTCCCCCTACACCCCCACCTTCGCCGCGCCCAGCGGCTGCCGCCGCCGCACCTATCGCGTTGTCCTCGGCTTCCCCGGCCTTCACCGCTTCCCCGTCGCCGTCCCTTGCACGACCCCGCCTCTACTGCGCCGGCCTCCGCCCCCCTACTGGCCATCTCGGCTCCCCCGCGCAACCCCCGGCCTCCGCCGGCCTCCCCGTCCCAGCATCCTGGCTCCCTCTGCCGCTCCCTGGCCTCCGGCCTCGCCCCAGAATCTCGGCCTCCCCATCACCAGCCTCCTCCGGTATTATTATTTATTTATTTATTTGTTTATTCATTTAATTATTTGTTAATTAATCAATTATTTAGTTATTTACTTATTTTTTATTAATTAATTGATTAATTAATTATCTATTTATTTATTTATTCATTTATGTATTTGTTAATTAGTTAGTTATTTAATTATTTATTTATTTATTCTTTCTTTCATTTATTAATTTATCTATTTAATTATTTGTTTAATTAATTATTTATTCATTCAATTATGTATTATTTTAGTTATTTATCTATTTGTTTATTCATTTGTTTATTATTTTATTATTTTGATTATTTATTTATTATTGTATTTATTTCTTATTTGTTTATTTACTTTTCTCTTTATTCAATCTCTGTGTTTTTTTTTAATTTGGATAAATCCTTATTCTTTCAGGGGTTGTGTTTTGAAAAAGTGTCGAGCTGGTTCCTTTGCATTGGTTGTTCGTTTGTTTTGTTCTGAGTCAGTGGATTTGTGTTCTTAGTTACCACGCGTTTGTTTCAGCGTGTTAGCGAGGTAACCCTATGACACCGCGAACATCGTCTTGCGCGTGCTTGTGCGCCAGTGTGAGGTGTATTGTGTTGTCATATCCGAGCTGCGTCTTGAGGTAGGTCTCCCATTGAACTCGCCTTTAAATTTAGAATTTATTTATTTCTTGTCTTTTATTGGGTTTCAGTAAATTTAAAAGTATTATTAAGTAGTAATTTATAATGTGGTGATCTGCTGATGATTAAATCTGTTTTAATTCAAGCGTTTCATTGAAAGCATTTTCTTGGATTTAATTGTGTGCTTCCATGGTAGTGTTGCTAGATGGTTCTTCCTGAATAATGAAATATATGTTGAATTGGGTTTTGAAATGTTTTTTGCGTGTGTAAATTAGTAGATGTATTGTTAATGGAAAAAGGTGTTTCTTAGAACCTGGATTAGAGAAAATGACTGTATGACCCTTAAACATGATTTTGGAAACCTAATGTGTGGTTCTTGGTTAACGAGAAATGTTTTCCTTTGTCGCGTGAAAAAAAGATGGGATTTCATTTGAGACATGGTGTTCCTTCAAAAAATGATTAAAGGCCTATTTGGCTCTTGATAATAGTGGGGTGCGTTTGGATATTGGAAAATGATTCTACTTGTGGAACCAGTGTGTTTCAGGTCTAATATGCTGATTTGAGTTTCTTAAATAATGTTCTAAGTGAGTTTTTGGTTTTTAACGGAATGGCATGTGTCATATCCCTTTGGAAATGTTTTAGTGTTAAATTTTCAAATTGTAAATGATATGACAGCCCGGTTGTCACTTTATTAAATGTGAAGTGATTATATATGTATATATATACATACATATGAGGGCATCTCTACAGGGGGACTTCCCTTCAAGGGTTGTCGTGTAGCAATGTCTGTGTAATGGGTTGGCATGTGCGGTGAGATGAGTCACGCGTGCGAGGGTCTCCCACTTACACAGTGTTACTAAAACCACCATGGGTTCCTGGGAATCTTGTAGATTATTCAGTGAAGGTTGCTTGCTAACCCTGATTAGACGGGTTAGTACCCCCTGGAGTTGTGGACAGGCCAGGAGGGATGTGCCACTGGTTGGCTATTGGGGCGGCCAGTTGACTATTGACTATGGAATACCATGCCGGCAGGTAGTCTGAACCAGAGTACGACCTGGGGTTTTCTAGGGATGTTTAGGATTGCCCATGGTTATTGCTGATAACTTTTGGTTTATTTTTACTTGCTTGTTTACCTTTACTTGCACTTATTTTCCCTGCTTGTTTACTTTCAATCATCCTTCACAGCCTATACTGTTAGACTTTGAGAAAATGGTATTTATATGAAAATACTTTATTTTCTTTGTGTAAGATTTGAAAATGTAACACTTTACTTTTTTGAATGAGTTTAAAACTAATGAAAGGGAACCAACTTTCGAAAAAGAATGAGGGAAATGTATCATGTGTTGATTTTCAAGTAATGCATTCTGAAAGCTTACTTTTATACATTGTAGTACAATCCTGGAATATGTAGATTCTATATTTACTGGCAGTGCTTTGGGATTTGTTGTGGGGCTCACCTACTGAGCACTTTTGTGCTCATGCCTATCTTTTACCATTTCAGTTGATGGTTCCTTGTGTTCAGGTTTTCTTGGCCTGAGTCACTCAGTGTGGGAGCGACGTTGGTTGTAGTTGGGTGGTGACCTGCGAGGTCACGTGGAGGTATGTCGTGGAGTAGTTTTGTTTATGTCATTAGTGTTTGTCTTTTTGTTTAGTTTATAATCGTTCTTATGATCCTATTTTTAGTTTGGTCTGAAATCGATCCCAACGATTGAAATTTTTAATGCCCGGCACTTGTTTCCATCTCGGGGGGGTCGGGAACGCCCCTTGGGGCTTTCCGTGGACCGGCTCGGGTGACCGGTTCAGGGTCAACCCGAGCCGGTTCGTGACATACACAATTATATAAATGAAATATAAAAAAACTATTTGATATTTCAGATCAAAATATTAATATTATTTAATAAATTTCATATCATTTTTGTCATAAATGTATTATTAATAATATTTATGTAAATTACTATAATATTGGTGAATGTGTTATTTTTGACGAATTATTTTACTAACATATTCTATTTTTTAAATACTTAATGATTTTGATATATTTTACATAATAACTTTTATTTCATTTTTAAACATATATAAAAAAATATTATCACTCTATCAGTTGATAGTCAGTACTTATTAAGTCGAAGACAAACTAATGATAGTGAAACGATTTTCTAAAAAATAGGTTTTCTGGTATACATAATATTTCAATATAAAAATTAATATCATCCCTTTTTAAAATAGAAATAGGCAATTCATAGCCTAAATATAGGTTTATAATCCCAAAATTTGGTAATACGGGTGACAATATATCTTTTAAAAAATATAAACTAATAGGGTAAAAACTGGAAAACATTATAAAAACCAAAATGGTTAAATGAATATAATCCAGTTGTAAAAGTCATGAAATAAGTGGTAAAATGGGTTTTGTAGGATTTATTTCCCATATATCACCTCAAAATAAATTAATTATCACTTTTTGATCCATTTATCCTTGAACAATGTCTTTCTATTGTAAAAAATAATTTTTGTTCACTAATTTGAAAGTTAACTCACTTATAAAAGGGGATTACACCCACCATATCAATATTACACATTACTATGTAAATTTCATTCAAAACATACCCATTTTTATTCTATTATAATTACATTGATGTAATTTTATCCCTTGTTTGTTATATTTTATCTTGAACCCTTAATTTCCATGTGGAATTTCAAGTGAATGTTTGTGGTCCCAATGTGATTGTTACCCAATATTTATCCCTTTCTTCAAAATAATTATTTTAAAAAATAATAATAAGAATAATAATACAATTAAAATAGTATCATTATAATAATAATGTGTTATTATATTAATTTTAATACCATTATTTATGCCTTTACAACTAATAATAGGAACAAAATAATTTTGATCATGTGTACATGGATACTTTGTTTTCTACAAAGCAACATTATTTTCTCTGAATTCCACCTAATGAGGAAATAATTAAAAAAATTCAATGTAAAAACATAATGCTTATAAATATATTACTATTATATAAATATAATATTATAAATTCCTTCAAGTGATATTAATATTAAATGATCATAATAATTTAAACCACCTAAAATCAACATCTCGGAGTACCATCCATAATTCAAATGTATTTTATAAAAACCCATTAACTATATAAATTTTAATCTAATATAATAATAAATTTAATTAAACTCTAAAATTATTTAAATTATGATTTTATACTGCAAAACAAATAAAGGGGGTCAATATACAAAATGAGTAATGTAAAAATTGACCGAAAAACAGCAAATATAGAACATTATTAAAATAATTTTAAACAAATAAATTAAATAAATTAATAAATAGTTCTTAATAATTAATATATAAACTAATATAGTTCCAATGAAGTCATATAGAGCTTTTTTTTATTTTTTTAGAAAACAGGTTCATGAACAATGTGAATTAAGATAAAATGAAAGTGTTGGTACTTCATCAATTTTCTTCCATTGAGTTTCAAACCATTTTATTGAACACTATTGTTCTATGTTTGATATTTTTTCTTATTGAATAAATTTTAAATTTTTTCTTACTTCATTTTTTTGTTATAAAATAATTCTTTATTAAATCATTATGATATCATTATTTCATCAAATATTATGTAAATTGATTGTGTTTTCCAGTCATAACTCATATTTCTTGAAACAAACATCTTTTTATGATCGAAATTAATATTATAAATTATATTATAATATATATATATATAATTATATTTCATTAATTTTATTTGAGTTCAATTTCATGATACCCTTATCAATTGAATCCTATTGATTTAAATGTTACTCAATTCGAAAGATATTCACAAACACTAATTCTTCCTCTTTGAGTCAAAAATTCATTAATTTTTGTAGATATAATTAGTCACTTTTATCATTCTATTTCTCATTTCCAATGGTAATTAATTTTTTTTTCTTTGGGTGGGTTACTTTATTTTATTAGTATCATATAGTTTAATAAAAAAATTAAATAAAATATTGATATTTATTAAAATAACTTTTATTATTTATTATGGATATTTACCATCGATTTCTATATTTCTCTTCCTGATAATGCTTTCCACTATTTTTAGATACTAAAATATAGAATAATTAATGTCAATATCTTACTTATAATAACCACATTTCATATGAATATTGTATTTTCCTCTATATTATTTTGGGTTTCAAATAATTTGTTTCCCAATACAATATTTTTTATATACCATGGATATATTGTATATCATCAACTATATGTTTTCTCTGTACAGCCATTATAATTTTTTCTAGACTACAGAACAAGATATTTCCTAAAAAGTAATATTTTAATATATCTAAAATTTATTATTTTCTAATGTTTTTTACAAATAATTTATAAATAGACCAAATAAAAACATAAATAATTAATACATTTATAATATGGTTTAATTATCACATCTATAAATAGTTAAATATCCTAATGAAAAAATGATTTAGTGTCTGAGGAACGTTAAATATTACAAACAATTCATATTATATGAATATTTAACCATAAAATAAATTCCCACTTAAGTATTCTTGGTGAAAAAATAATCTTCCAATTACTATGAAGAGAATACATTAAAATGGTTGAGATTAAACACCCAATAAGTGATAAAATATAATATTATATAATAGTTAAATCAAAATCATTAATAAAATAAAATTAAATTAAAACATTATTTAAAAAACATAAAACCATAAGTGTTGACCATAACATGTAATAGAGAAAGAACATCTCAAACAATTACACGTTTACCATAGATTTGTAAAAAATAAAACATAAACAATATATCAATTTCCACAAGATGTATTAATGAAAGTGGAATAATCAAAAAAATAAGATTTTATATCTATATGAATATAGATACCTACAAACATATTCACCCATAATATTTTGATTATATATAAACCCCATCCCACTAACACTTTTTGAAACTAGATAGTTTCTAACTAATTCACAATATACTTCTGTAACATGATATAGAGTACTTCATATATTAGAAGGAGAGATATCTCCAACACATATCATAATACATAAAGTTCATTTCCACTGGAAAAAAATATCACAATAAAAAAACCACCAAAATTTAAGAGGCCATATTGTGTAAGTTTTTTTAATTTTTTTGTTATTTATTGTTATTGTTTATAAATAGTTGTCTATGAAACAATCATATTTCATTGATGTTAATATGATGATAAATTTATAAATAAAGAGGTTTCTATAAGGGATGTATTCATGTTATCAAAGATTATAATAGATTTTATGAAGGGAAAAAGTAGAAATTAACAAGTACGAATTATCTTAAAGAATCTAATATGTCAAAAATGTATAAGTATGTCTGATGATTATTGAGCTGATACTTTTGTCAATGACTTATATATATTGGTAATAATTATATATAACATTGAAATAAATGATTATATGATTTTGAGATATTTTTAATTTATATTACAAGAGGAAAGGAAAATAATAATGTCATTAAAACCTTTATTCACATGATAATTTTTGTTAAAGATTAAAAAAATATTAAATTTCATTATAGAGTCTTTAGTGATGATCATGTAATTAATAAGATTATTTAACAAAGTCCATCAAAATTGTATTTCCCTCGATTTTTTGGGAAAAGTTGAACACATTAAAGTGTATTAGATTTTTGTGGGTCATATATAAATATGGAATGTACTTAATCAAAAATCGGTTAAATCTTTTAGTTGGTATTTACTAGACAATAAAGGCCAATAACCTAAACATCTTAGGATACCCCTATCCAAAACTTAGGTGGGTTAGGTATACCCTTATCCATCCCAAACGATGGAAGTTAAGGTTTGGAGGAAGAAAAGAGGTCACCTTTATAGGTCAGCTGGAGTGATCATGGTCTTTTTATATCATTCACAAGGGTTTTAGTGGACTGTGCAACAGTGTGGCACGATTCATGCACATGAGGTGTGCAATGCGTGTTTGGGTGTTGGCCCTAATATTTTGGATCAAATAGATGATCAAATAGATATAATTATTATTTATTAATCAAATTATATAATGGTTGATGTGGTATGTGGGACGAATTTCAAGGTTCCAAAATCATTAAATGTTATTGATAGAAGAAGCACCATCTGATTCGATCCATCACACCTACCTGATCTATATATTGACCATAATCATCCTCAGGTCTTGTCAGATAATATCTATTCACTAGATATATATCATTAAATTACATTTATCATTGAGATGATATATAATATTTTAGATTTTGTACAGATGAACCCATATATCTTCATGCGGGCATGAAATGATTACATACTTTTATCCATTTGAAGAAAATTAAATTGTAATATGAAAATAGATTTTAAAAAATTTGATAGTGTATCTGATATGAATGTATGATTTTGAATTTACAATGATAATGATATATTCAACAAGTTTATATGTTGTACTCAACATGAGAATTAATTTTTCATAAAGGACGTGATGTCATGATTTTTAGCACAATTAAATAAGGAAAACTAGGAGGAAATAATTCTAAATATAGTGATATATGGAGATTTTAATATCATAATTATTGTGGTATATATTAAAGAATTATATGTAATTGAAGAGTAAAATAGTTTTTTTGATTATCGACTATAAATAAAGAATACTCAACACTAAGAAGAAAAGCTTCCTCTCACTACTCTTTGAGAGCTGTCATCTCTCTTTAGGAAAAACATTAATTCATGAATATATAATTTGAATTTTTTTTATATTTTCTAGGCACCTTATCATAAATGATAATGGTAGTTATGTACACATTTATAGAACATGGATGAATAAATTAATAAATAGAACAAATAATAAGAACAAATAATAAATAGATATTATTAGAACAACATTGACATATTTAATATAGAATACTTTATTGATCCGATGATTTAGTATCTTAACCATAGAAGGATTCAATAAAAAGAAAAATAATCTTATTTAGTGTATATATAAGTCTATTATTGTTCTATTTTTATGTATAGTTTCCATGATGATGAAATTTAATCTATATACTCATTCGTAGATGAATGATAAATGTTATCGAAGTACATTATACATAAGTGTTACACAGAAATGAATGAGATTCCACAAATACTATTTTTATAACGAATAAAAAATGTTGATATAAACTCATATATGAGAAGATAAGATCATCTTCACCATATAAAAACCCAAAAGAAAAGTCAATCCATGTATATAATGCATACATTTTCAGGAATGAAGTATGTTTCTTGAAAAAAATTAAAATTCAATAATTCAAGAACAAGCTATGTTAAATGTTTGGAGGGGAGAAACATGTTGATGATAAATTATACCACAAACTAGAAATAATATTTGACATGTGAAACGAATGTGTTTCACTTAATTGAAATTTATTCTATATTGAATGATTGAATTTTCATGTAAACTGTATAACCTATTAACGAAACTTCCACATTTAATGTTGTTTATTAATGGGGAAAAATGGAATAATTAATTGTGATGATAAAAATATGAATATTGATTATTTCAATAATAAATATAGAATTTTTTCATTCAAGAAATATGATGTGAAAATTATTTGGTAAATAAATTTATATTTCTTAATCATCATTTGGTTGAAAAATAATTCTTGGGATTATCTATAAAAAAAATAATCATATTATGATTACTATAATCTGATGATTAATTAAATTAGGCATTTAGTGTTCTAATAATATGATGAATAATTACTTTCAGAATTTAGTTTTCTAATGTGTAGAATATGATGTTCTAAACCAATATTATGAAAGTATTAATGTGAATTAGAATAAAATGGATTCCAAAAGAGCAATGGTGCATCCATCAGAGGCCTCAAGAGGTTTAAGACATTCATGGTGTTATAATACATTTTTAAATATGGGACTGTATGTATATATAGTATAATTTATCAGTTAGGAGATGTAATAATAGAACTATTTTTTGAGTATTGTGAAACACAAGAGAATGTTAATTCAATAATTACTATAACCATTTCAAAGGATTATTTTCTGGTGGTTATGAAAAAATAATCTATTTCCAAACAATTATATATACTGTGTAATATTATTAATCACTGAACCCTATGAATATGTCATTTTCCATATTTTCCAAAATTTATATACACATATGGGATAAAGTAATGAGAATAAGAGAATCAATATCCTTACATATTAAAGAGGTACAAGGGATAAAATTTATTATTGGTAAAAATTAAAAAAAACGAATTTCTTATGTACACTTATTATGTTATTCCAAATTGGTCATATTATAAAGATTATGTGACTCATGAACTTTCCAAATAATCATATAACATCCCAGGGAAATAAAAACGCACATCATTGAACATCTAAATATCATAATGAAATAATTCACTTGATTCTAAAATATTGACCTCCAAAAAATTTTCTCTAATAATATAATTTTATTGGATGAAAATAAAAAAATAAATATAATGGATGTAAAATATTTTTATGAAAATGAAAATGTAAATCATTATTTTTTTGAAAATATTTTGTATTAATTATTGTAAGAGTCAATGTTACAAGTCTCTATTTAAAAAGTATCCTTCATAATAAAAATTTAAAGAAAACTATTCATCTAAATAGAGTTTTTTAACTATATTCCCATAGGATTAAGAAATTATGAATTACATACAATGTAATTTCGTCGAAAAATAATCTCCAAAAAAATTATATATCTCAATGAAATGAGTATTAGTTACCATGTTCATTACATAGATTATTTTCTCCATGCAAGAACATCAACATCATTTATCATAAAGGTACATAAATTAATTACCTATTTATGTAACTTATTCATATAAAATTCCCTTAAAACTCTCTATTAATAATAATTTTCTTATTTTCTTTAATTTTGTATCCTCTTTTCAACATCGGGTGTTAATAATCATGATCATTTTGAACTAGATATTTTAAACCTGCGTTGATCATATTTTTTATATAAAATCTAAAAACATAAAAAAAATTAAAGGTAATTTATTTTATATTTTGTTTATAAATATAATTTTATAACACTATTACATCGGAATTTTAGTCATGTGTTTTGAAATGGAATAAAATAATGAACTAGTTCTTGGTTATTAACCAATATTAACAGATTGCCTTATAAAGATCATTACATTTTTATCCAAATATTATAATATAAATGACATATATTAATTATATATGTATAGTATATAATTAAGTAATAGAAACTAAGTCCATTTATTTTTTGAGGTGAAGTAAAATAAAATATGTTTATTCATTGAGGTAGTAGTGCTCATAAAATACGACTAGTGTTATATTTAAAAAATGTCTTAAACTGATGAATGTGGTTAGTAAGTGATAATTTTTGAATCATAAATATATAATATAAAAGATAATTATCAATAAAGACCATCATAATTTCCATCTGTGAGGGAATGTGATGAAAAGAAGAAAGCATCACGTTTGAATGCAACAATCTACACAATAACACAAAGGTTGATTCTTGTTTTTCTAAATAGATGGAAGAGAATAAATATATGCAGAGGAATTATTATAATAAAATATATGATAGTAATTAATATGATTTCATTTTTTATATATTTTTATAGTTAGTCTGTTAAAGAATGAATAAGAACGAAATAATAATAAATTCAAGATCCCTATTTTAATCCTTTGAACTATTTAATGACTAAGGCCATAAATTTCCGTGGCTTTGCCTAATTTCTAAAGGCCAAGGGAATTATAAAGTTAAATGGACTTCCAGGAGATTAAATTCTGTTAGTTATTCATCTAATTTATTAAATAAGAGTAAAGTACTGAAAGGATGGATGTGATATCCATTAATAATAGGTGAAAATTGATGTTTTATATAAAATCATAATTTTATTAATAATTCTATGAAATTATTCAATGTTAAATGATGAAGAACTGGAAAAAAATAGATTTTGTGACATGATAAAATATTAACTCATATCAAAAAATTATTTGAAATAATTTTTACCTATTTGTGGACATTCCCCTTTAGTAAAATATGTTTTGAAATTTTTACATTTTTTCGAGGTAACTATTTTCTATAATTAGGGATTATTTTAGATTACTCAAATTAAAATTGATGTTATTACCTAATTACTTCTTAAAAAAATTTTATTTTAATATAAATTTATGATTTTTTATTTACAAATGTTTGAGATGATAAATTTAAAATAAACACACTTTATCATATCGAAATAGTGTTTATAAAAAGTACTTATTTGATCATTAAATTTATATATAATATTGAATTATCATCAGTATATATTTTTATTTAAATAAATTTATTTATTATAAATTAAATTAAATTAATGAGGCATTCAGTTAAATCAACAATATAATATCTACTTAAAAGTACAATATTCAAAGAGAATAATTAAAATGTATTTTATTAAAATAAATTTTTTATTTAGTTTTATAAATAATTGAAATATTTTTTATAATCACAGTTAATATATTAATGATAAAAAATATTGTCCTTAAATATTTATGTTATTAGATAACTGGTTTTTTAATTTCTAAGATACATAAACATATCAAAAATTCATAAAAAATTATAATTTCAACAAAAATCATATTTCTATGCCTAAAATAAATCATTGAAAAAATTCCATACTATGTAAATAATCATGACAATGGAAAAAAATTAATGTTTTCATATCCAAATTATATTTTAATATTTTATAAATTTAGTTTTGAAATAAATTATAATATAATTAAAATATGTTTTACTGTAAATAAATATTTCCCATATTAACTTTTATTAATTATTCTTGGAATAATGGAAATAGATTTTAATGGTAGACTATATTAGTCATTATTTTAGATTTATTAATAATTAAGTTCTAATATGTTTTGTATTTATTTTTTGGGTGTATCCTGTACGATATGTTATCAAAAATAGTATATATTTAATAAGTGAAAACATGGGTCATTAAATTCTACCCCCACCTTAAAACAAATTTCATATGTGAAATTTTATTTTATGTATCAAATAAAGTGAGGGTTATTTTCCCCCATTAAATCTAATTATTCCAATGTAGAATCGAAAATGATTTATGTAAATAATATTTTCTAGATGTGTGGACTTATTCTAAAATATTGCTTCTATTTGATCCATGATATCACTGGGGTTGTCTTTCATAGGAGGTGTCATGTTCCAATTTCACTTCTTCAAAATTCACTAAATAAGATGGATACTTCATCCAAAATGATACATTGATGACATAATTCACATTGGAGAGGTAAATAGAGAGTGATATGAGATATGATATGATACTAACATCATCAAGGATCTCAAATGGGATGATGTACAAAGAGAATATTCCCTTTATTCCCAAATAACATGACCAATTTCCCTAGAGATATTCTGAGAAAGGCCTTATCAACCACTTGAATGTGAATATTTTTTTTTGTTATTATATTTACAAATCATCAAAAATAATTATACCACTTTCATATTCCAATAAATGGATTGTTCATTTTCCTTGATTTCTTGTAAATGTATAATACATATCAACATACTCTCTCAAACATCATTTTAGAATGTTTGGGAAATATATCTTTTTACATATCGATCCTTATAATGTCCTATATGAATACTAGAATGGAAACTAAAATTAAATGACAACTCTAATAGGGAGACATATATATAAAAACATCATTTGAAATAAAATTAAAAATATCACAACATATACTATATAGTTTAAATTTTCCTCTACGATTGATCACCCATTTTTGGAAGACATATAGTGAAAAATATTTTCTCTAACTTAAATTATTTATGATGAAATATCCTTGACCATAAGGTAAAGAACATATCTCAATTATATACAATGGATAATGGTACTTCATGAAGTCTTACTACATCCATTTTATATAATTTCATGTTGGTAAAGGTAAAATATTCTTTTATTGAATTAAAATGAACTGAATTTATAAAGTGCAGGAATACAACCCATATGGTATTGTATCCTTTAATATCTTTGGGGTGATGTCACAGACCCAAATTCCATATAATGGGATCCCCAGGCCTGATGGTCCAAATGGTCTTATGTGTATCTCCCGAAATACTAGAGACTGCTTACTATTAGTGAGGGCCTAGGGTGTGTCTTTTTTGTGACTATTCAAACCTTACCAAAGTGTATCATAGCAGATGAAAGTAATAGTAGATAAAAAAATATGGAATATAATTAAACATTGGTAGTAAAAAAATGTAATAAATGAACAAGGATAACAACAAATGAAACAACTCTAATATCATTATTTTACATTTGATGATATTTAATGTCAGTAGAAAAATGGAAAACATTGATACAAGACAACATGAATGACATGTTCAACAAAATTATGATGAAAATAAAAGACTATCGAAAGCATCCCGAGCTCCCGATCAGTCATCTGCTATCAACCATTATACAAAATGGTAAGCAATAAATTTTTTAAACCAGTATGATACGCATTTTTAAAAACATCAACAATGTAATCTAATTCGGGAAAATTAACAGTGGAAATATAGGGTGTGAGATAAATTTATGTGGTCCACCACAAATAATGTCAATAATATCTGACCCATGTACCAAAAAATAAATAGTTATAATGTTTGTATATGTAATGTAAATTAGTACAATGGTACTAAATAACCAATACCTTCTTCATCCCTCTAATGGTGTGATAACATGCAACAATTCATTATTTAATTATTACTAGTTTATAAAAAAGTCACATATGAGCAATTCAACTGGGTCTAAGTTGTAACAATGCATCCTGTGATGATATCTAATAGTGAAGTATAATGGTAATAAACAAGGCAACATAGACCCCAAGGGTCACCGACTCATTAATAACTACATTATGGCATCTATAAGATTTTAATCCAAGGAAAATAGTCCATGTAATTTTATAGTTCGGCTCTTACAGAATCCAAAGTGATCATACAAGGTAAAATGGGGCTATGTAGAGTTATGTTTATAAGGGATGTAACAATTATACCTACATGTCAATGCTGGTTCGAAGAATTGTATCTGAGTCATTATATTATGATATGTAAGGGATCCTACAATATCATACCAGGCATCCAATTAATAAATAGGGATCCTGATCTATGTGTTCCTCAACCTATGAAAGTTGTATCCTTGATTCAGAATGGGGTTATTGTGTGCTCATGGAATTCATTGGCTGGTATCAAAGGTGATCATGAGTCAGGTTAATCCTATTTGATAACAAGTCATTTAATATATAATTTTATTCCATCATTGAAATTCATTAGGTTGTTAAGTTCAAGTATCATACAACCTTTTAAAGAACTCATTTGGTTCAAGCATTTCATTTAATTATTGTGAAAAGTCCATGTATCATGAAGCTGTTCATTTAATACATTGAATCATAATCCATATTTAAGGTTAATTTTTCTACCATACATTAATGTGGTAATGGGTACTATAGATATGAAACATACTATTCATTTAAATTTATGGAAAAGCCACATACATAGTATATGTTACTATTCACAATTCACAATTCTTTTTCAAATAGAATCTCTTACCGTATGTGGGTCAAGTGGTTATAATACATAGAACATTCCATTATTCCAATCATAGTATAAATCAAACAATTTTTATAGAAACACTCACCCATTGAATTGTCATGCCAAGGCACACTGAAATGATGGCACAAATGTGTCAAGTCACTAAACAACAATTTGGGAATAACCTTTAACCTGGAAAGGATTGAGTTGTCTTTGTAGATACTAACAATTAGCAACATATTTTTAATAATCAAAACAATACATTTCAAATTATTTCAGACATGGAAGGTAAATTCTATAAACATGACCCTATTAAATCGATGGACCCCATAAGAAAATTCATAAAATCAACGAACCTAAGGGTTGAGTTATAGACCACCCACCATTGGATATTATGACTCTATATAATTGGTATATGCCCTTAAATTTTCACATATCAGATATGATTATGGAAAAGGTAAAAAATGCTCACACCATGATATCTTGGTCGAGTGGTAAGAGAAGAGGAAAGAATTAAACTAATATGAGGAGTTACCATTTTGAATCGAACGTGATGAACAAAAGCTTGATCAAACCCCATATTATGGAGATATCTTGATTCCGACCTTAAGTAACCAAAAATATAAAAAATTATAGCAATAGTGGCTAATCTCGCTAGTTTAAGGATTATGAAAGAAGTAGAGGATTAATTAGATCATTAAAATAAATTTCATAAAATTTCACAAAAAAAGCATATGCACGGTTCGTCTGAATGGTTTGAGAAACTATGAAAAAACCAAGAACAATTACATAGGATGAAGGGTGACATGAACAGTTATCTCATGTGACCATACTCCAACCATGCGAGGTGGCCTAATCTAAAATAAATACCATCTGTATTATTAGGAAAATCATGCACCAACTGTGCAACTTGCCCAGTTTCCCCAAAATGATGTGTTCTGGGCTACAAAAATGCCCAAAAACCCTTGGCATGTTTACCATCATAAAATGAATCCACAAAAGGACTATGATTGGGGGTTATACCGCATATCGACGTAATCATACTTTGGTGAAAACGTGGTTTCTTACTGTCTTCCCCTATTAATAGATCATGTCCTTAATTTCACCTTCCAAGGGTGTAGAAACACTATCAAGGAACAATTCTAGCCAATAGGAATGTATGTTAGCCTCCTGCTCCCATGTCTCACCCTACACATGACCATGCTTCTATAACACTCATACTAGAGGGACAAACCGACCTTAGAGAGCCATTGTTCTCTGGTCGATGATGCATACTAGATACTACTAAAAGGTATAAGAAATATCTAAATCATCCTCCCAAGAATGAAAGGTATGATATTGATCATAATAATACCACTGAAGCTATGAAATGTGTTATACATCGTTCATGGAATTGTACCAGTGAGGTAGTATAAACAGATATGCTACCATCCTGAGTCTCTCTAGAATTTAAAACGGCCTTAAGAAATGAGGTGACATATTTTCCTACGTTTGAATCTATATATGACTTTGCATGGGCGATACCTAAAGTAAAAAATGATCATCGAACTCAAACTCTTGATGTATTCATTGACGATTGGCATAATATTTCTATATAGACTATGTCGTAATCATACACATCCTAATTAGATCAATATTCTCTAAAGTCTCTAGAATGAGATGATGACCTAGTAGGGCTGCATAACTTGCGTCTAGACATAACTAGGGAGGATTTCAGGGCCTACAAAAAAATTCCTCAAACAATTACATCTTAATTGTTACCTAAAAGATATTCTTACAGGAAAACACGACGAGAGGGATATGATTATACAATGAACCATTGAAATCAATGACCTATTCTAAAAGCATATCATATCGGACTTGTATTGTCTATATTGATTGTCTGTCAGTATGTTGGTGATATGATATGCATTAAAGAACTTGTGTTCCCATATCCTTCAAAAACCCCTTATGAAACCATGAATTGAAACAATCATCCCCATATGAAATGATAGTATAAGGGACACCATAGAGTCATACAACATTACAAACATAATGTATTACCAACTTAATCAACATATAAAGTCTCTCCAATATGAATTAAGTGAGATTATTTTATTAGTAGTTCAATGTATACCCATATACCATCACATCCCATCACTGACATAGGTATGACAAATAAAAAATCCATGGAACCATCTTCCCATTTCTATTATGGGACTGGATGTGGCTATAACATGCCTACTGGTCAATGGTGCTTTGCCCTCACCTATGAATAGGTGGAACCCCTAGTGACAAAGCCTACTATTTGGAATTTCATCTCAGGCCACCAATATTGGAATCACATATCTCAATTCTTCTTTGAGATTCTAGGATGAACTACCCACTAAGAATCACGTGACTCTTTCATGAACTCATCTCTAATGTCATTAGTAACCCATACATGTCCATGTAGATGTAGGATTCCATCTCTATCCATAGACTAATCTATAGGTGGGTTATCTCCTTATATAATCTCATACAGTAAAAAACATGTACGATATTAACACTATATACCCTTCACATTTTCAAGGTGAGAAGTGGAAACTCTCAAAAAAATTAGAGATAAGGCTACTTGGGACTATCATGAAACTCTAGATAAAGCTATGAAAATAGAGCCATTAACATCCATTCATCACTAGATTCTGATATGGTAGGTGTTTGAATTTTCTATCACTGAACATCTGCAACTATATATCACTTCCATGGCATATATAAAAGATCAAAATCAATGGATTGGAAATTTTCAACCAATCTCTACTGTCTTAGGTTCTAGTAATTCTTAGAAATGATATGTTTGAGGCTCTTGAGGTATTTTTACACCAAAAAATTCTCATCCAAGGGATAATTTCTACAACAATATAAGGAATCTTTAACTATTACAATCTCAAGGTTATGCTTTGGGTAAGTTCACTCATGAGTCCTCAAGTGCCATGATCTGTACAAAACAACTTTGTCCTCATACATCTACACTGCTCCTATGAAGAAGCCTTATGCATCAAAGAGGATGTTATAACCTTTCCTTTTCTTTATAAGAGTCTAAATAAATATATAAATAAGACTCCCATTCATCTCCTGATATGATTTATCGCATGATTTTGACCGTACTAATGTGGCACATTACATACTAAATCAAGAAAGGAGTGATGCATTGTTGGAAAAATCATATATTAATTTCATGTAATATCCAGCAAGCCCCAGGAAAATATGTTTTTCAACATGTTCTTAGTTTACTCATGTGAAACTACAACACTAACATTTTTAGGTTAACATATACTACAGATTCCAATATTATATTATCCATCAATTGAATGTTGTCAATCTAGAAGGGAAACATATCAAGAATGGAATAAAACTGATTATTTATCAATGTACTCATAACTATCTCATGATGTTTTCATGATCTCTACGAGTATGAGAATACAATAATATTTCATCCACAAAGACCACAACAAAAGAGTCCAAATCGGGTTTAACACAACATTCTTTAGATCTATGAAAATAAAGAGCTTGTTCATAAGACCTAAAGGAATAACAAGGTACTTATAAAGGCTATACGTACTATGGAAAGTTGTGTGAGGTATCTCTATTAGTATGACTTATATTTGATGATAACCCATCTCATGTTGAACATGGAGAAGACTTTGGATCCTTGGATCTATTCAAAGAGATCATCTATTAGATGACATTTATATCAGTTCCTATCTGTAAGATAGTTCAACTATTTTTAATTCACACATAGACATATTTTTTGGTCGAACTTCTGGGAAAATAACATAGGAGAACTCCAAGAGGATGTATGGGTATTTATAAAACCATTGGACTCTAATTACTATAACATTCACTTGAGATCTCGATTCCTTATTTGTGTCATCCTGTATGGAGGAATGGAAACATGCACTGCTCTTGAAATGATCTCAATAGAAAAATATATAACTCCCTATGGATGTAAGCAGTAAATATTTCAGGAATTATATCCCATAAATGATCCCCAATTTGAGGGATATCATATTTATGTTCTCCTTTATCACCTATGAATATATTTTAAATCCCAGCGGTCAACCTAGCTAACCCCCGATGATCTAGTCCATCTCTACCAGACCGGACGACCAACTTACCCTTATGTAGATCACTATTTCATTCTAGTTATGTAAATGATACCCTACAACTATTAGTGTCTACAAAAGCATGATACTGAAGCAACATGTCTATCCAATGAATTAAATTGAAGCCTATAGACTCGATAACAAGGAGAATACACATGAAATGGTAACTTATAACCTCATAGGGATAGTCCCTACCCTACAGTGTACCCTATGTTCATACCAATAATAGTGTATCTGGGGTTATTACACAATACTAATACTATATATTTTTTATGAGACATTCCATGTTAGATATAGAGTTAAAAGTTTTTGAAACAAATATAACAAATAAAGAAGATATTACACTAGATGCTACTAGAATAGTACCTCATACTGTATATGTTCCGTCATCTAGACCATCAAATCTTGACAATATTTCATTTAAATGGAATGATCCACAAACCTATGCAATAGATGGACTTCCATGATCATAACTAATATGCTGGCACTACAGGTAATTAGTGGTCTGGATTACACGTCCTTAACATTGACCTCATCAAGAACTACTAGTGCTATTCCTACTCTATATCTAACAAGATAACGAAGAACATTCCCCTGAAAGTGGAGATGGTGTAAATACTTTTCCACTTGAGGCTAGTGTAATGGTCCTGTAGAAATGCTAGAGATTCCCCATATGGCTGAAAGACCGTCACCCCATCATGTCTCAATCTCATTGGAGATTCATTTTCCTCCATCATCTAAACCGATGACATTATATAGAGGTATAAAAATGGGAAATATGGTTGTCATTTACCTAACAAGAAAACATGAATGAACATTTCTTCTAACTAAAACAACTACGTGCCTTCCACGACAGTGGTCCTCTATGAGCTCTGCTATTTCCGTCCCTCAAGTTAAACTCATATATAATAGACTTCATTAGTATTGTAGAAACGGTATGCAGGTGATAGAAATGAACCTGTGTACAAATGGAATACATGATCCCATCCTCAAAACATATAGCACGTGAAATCTTATCACAGACAAGAAGTAGTGAAATATATTTTTACACCATGACACATGCATAATATTCCATATATAACATTAAATATTTCTCAATATTTATGAACTATATGTACTTTTATGCTATCGGAAAATATGGAATGAACTAATCCTATAAGGCTGTCAAGAAATAAATTGATAACATGAACACATGACGACCAGCCTGGGTAAACACATCCCACCAACGCTTGTCTGAATAGTGAAGTGTGTATGTTGAAATATTGAATATATTATATGGATTAATTTGAAGATTCTCAAAGATATATAGGATAGATTCAATCCAAGATATGGTATCTTGTGGACCTACATCCCGTAAAAATGTTTTTGGGATAATAATCTTGGAACCCACAAGTAAGAATAGCTATCTTCGTTGTATGTCGTGGAGAAATATGCAAGGAATGCATCAGACGTAGGAAAATATCATGTACATTTTCATCAGTTCCCAGATCTATTTTAGTAGGTGGTTCCTCATGTGGTACTCTTGAAAGTATGGCTGGAAGTTTAGGGCCCACCATTTCTGGACCATGATCTTTTACTCTCTCCTGGCATAAAACATTAGGAAGGCATAGTATAATTGGTCAAAAAATCCAAGAGCATGCCTAATAAAAAAAATAATAAAATAGATACCATCACTAGAGAAATATGAACACAAGAAAACTCACAACCCAATGTATATAACCCCAACAACAAACATAGATGACCATGTATCTGTAAGTGATCAAGTATAAGTTTCACATAATTTTACATTTAATTACCAGGTTTACTAAATTAACATTCATAAACATGACATGTTGAGATAAGGATGTGAAACAAAATAATTATAGATACAATGATTCACTTTATAACGTATTTCCATTTTCCATGAATCGGTACCCACACACCTATCACTTGAAATGAAACCCATATATTTATAACATAATGTCTTGGCTCGATAAAATACTCATCCCAACCCATGAGGGTCCATACACCACATTTTATTGAGACATGAAATCACTCAATCTTATTCAGAAATTAGACAAGCATATACCAACTATAAAGACTTCACTCAATAATCCCAGCATATCATGAAATGAATAGTTGAGAAATACACCAAAATGGAATATAAATATGAATGACATGAAAATTTAAGATTCCTATAATGATGAATATATCGATGATCCTTGAACTCATATCATCAGGCCAAGGATGTAATAAAACCATCAAATAGAGTAAAAATCAGCAATACTACATATCATGAGTGTCACCAAATAGATAAATAATATAAAAAATAATAGGAAAAATATGAACAACAATTAATATTTATGAAACATGGTTTTTAAAACAAAAATGGGTTCACAATGCCCAATCATGGATTATAACCAAGTCCCAAGTGTTCCTAATCTCTAATATATTGTCTAAAAATTTTAAATAAATAAAGGAAACACCTTTGATACCACTTTGTGACATCCTGGACCTTGATAACACTTAATGAGTGCTCCGAGCCTGGTGGTTCACAATGCCACAAGAACATCTCCTAATGCACCAGAGGCTATTGACTAGTAGTGAGGGAAATTGGTTTGTCTTTGGGGATACTATGACCTCAGTATCAATGTGTATCACAATGGATGAATGAAAACATTGGTAAATTGCATAACCCTACTACAAAAATGGCTTTTAACAGTGCTCAAACCAGGCTTTAAAATCACTAAAAAATCACTGTAAATCTCAGTGCTAATTGGGGGGGGGGGTGTCCCCTTTATCAGTGCTAAAAACATGCTGATAAAGGGATCATTTATCAAAATTAAGAATATGTTGTTAAATTCCCTACCTGTTGTAACATAGAATTCTACAGCAGCACACCCAAACAAGACCTGCCAAAAATTCATCATATCAACAAGTATACAGATACAAAATTAACACATAATTCATAGGGCAATTTCAGAAATTATACACATACAACAAGTATACCCAGAAAACCCATACAACATGTATACCCTTACTACATTAACACATAATTCATAAGGTAATTAAACACATAAAAAATTCAATTCAAAATTCAATGGGTTGGGGACTATTCAGTGGTTTCGGGTGGTAGTCAAAGGGGGGTAATGGGTGTCCAGGGGTGTGGGGGTGTCCGGGGGGATGAGGGTGTCTGGGGGGGACTATCCAGGGTGGGGGGGGGGGGGGTCTATGGTGGTGTCTAAGGGGTGGGGTGGTGTATAGGTTGTTGGGGGATTCGTAGGTCGTGGGGGAGTCCAGGGGGTGGGGGTGGGGGTGTCCAGGGGCTGTCTAGGGTAGTGGGGGGGGGGGCTTTCCATGGGGGTATCCAGTGTGTGGGGTGGTGTCAAGGGAAGGTGGGGTGGTTTCCATGGGTGGGGGATTTAAATATTTTAATGGAATGAATTTAATGGATTTTAAGATCAGTGGTTGTTTTATAATGGTTTAAGAATAGTGTTTATTTCAATATTATGTGTTTATTTAAGAAAAAATTAATTCTTTTGGTGTGTATTTTTGGAAGGGGGTTTTCCGTATGTCAATTGTTTTTTTCAATTAAAATTCTGTCAATTTTATACAAAAGAGAGACAATTTGAGAGATTCTGGCTACATAGTGCCTTATATTGAGGCGGGGTTGACTCTTACACGTCCCACATGACACATGTATTGATCTCTTTGTATATCAACACAATCCGAATTCATTTGTTCCGAATTCCATACGTTAGTTGGTATTTTCACTTAAAATTATCCCCATTTTAAATCGAAAAGAGACACTTTGAGTGAAGCCGACCACACCATTCCTATGATTGAGTTGGGTATTACTCATAAAAATCATGCATGACCCATGGATCATTCTAATAACATACCAACAAAATCAAAATGTGTTTGGTCATATTTACGTACGTCAGATGTTGTTTTCACTTAAAATTTTGTCCATTTTAAAATAAATACAGACACATTGACTCACACAATCCACACCATGAATTGTATTGATGAAAAGTTGACTATTACTTGTCAAAAATGACCTGTGGATCATTATCCATATGTATAAACTCAATCCAAATTAATTTGGTCAGATTTCTGTACGTTAGTTGTTGTTTTCACTTAAAATTTTTTCCATTTTAAACAAAAGAAAGACATATTGAGTGACAACAGACACACCAATCCTCAGATTGAGGCATGGATGGCTCCTACCAATCACACATGACCCATGGATCGTTATCAAAATTATCAACATAATACGAATGTGTTTGGTCAGATTTTAGTATGTAAGTTATTGTTTTCACTTTAAATTCTGTCCATTATAAACAAAAGAGATACACATTGAGTGATACTGGCCACATCATTTCTCGGATTGATGCATGGATGGATCTTAAAAATCAAAAATGACCCATAGATCATTCTATTAATGTATCATCACAATTATAATTCATTTGTTTGGATTTTCATACGTCAGATGTTGTTTTCACTTAAAATTATGTCCATTTTACACAAAAGTGAGTCTCTTTGAGTAACTCCGACCCCAATGTGCCTCTGATTGTGGTGGGGTAGACTCTTACATGTCACAAATGAGCCATGGATCATTCTCGTAATCTATCAACTCATCATGAATGTGTTTGGTTGGAATTCTGTACGTTTGTTATTGTTTTAACTTAAAATTATGTCCATTTAAAACAAAAGAGAGACACTTTGAGTGAGACATGCCACACCGTGACTCAAATTGAGGAGGTGTTGAATTTTAAACGTCACACAAGATCCATTGATAATTCTCCTAAATTATCAACTCAATATGAATGCTTCAGGTCCGATTTACTTATGCTAGTTGTTGTTTTCACTTAAAATTCAGTCCATTTTAAACAAAAGAGGGAATCATTGAGTGACACTAGCCACAACGTGCCTCATATTGAGGCAGAGTTGAATCATACATGTCACACATAAACATGGATCGTTCTAATAATGTACCATCACAATCCAAATGTGTTTGGTCCGATTTCCTTACGTTGGTTGTAGTTTTCACTTAAAATTATGTCCATTTAAAACAAAAGAGAGTCACTTTGACTGATATCGGCAACACCGTTCCTTGGATTGAGATGGGGTAAACAATTACATATCCCAAACGACCCATTAATAATTATCATATAGTATCAACACAATATTAATGCGTTTGGTTGGTTTTCGGTATGTTAGTTATTGTTTTCACTTAAATTTATGTCCATTGTAATCAAAAGAGAGACACGTTGAGTGATACTAGTCAAACCGTGCCTCAGATTGAGCCAGAGTTGACTCATACATGTCACAAATGACCTATTTATTTTTTTCGTAATGTATCATCACAATATGAATGAGTTTGGTTAGTTTTCCGTATGTTAGTTTTTGTTTTCACTTAAAATCCTGTCAGTTTAAAACAAAAGAGAGACACTTTGAGTGATAAAGCCACAACGTTTCTCGGATGGAGGCAGGGTGGACTCTTACATATCAAATATTACCCAAGGATCGGTATCCTAATTTATTAACAAAATATGAATGCATTTTTTCAATTTTTTGAACACCAATTGTTGTTTTCAATTAAAATTTTGTCCATTTTAAACAAAAGTAAGATAGTTTGAGTTATACCGGCCACTCTGTGCCTTTGATTGAGGTGAAGTTGTCTCGTACACATCAAACATGACCCATATATAGTTATACTAATGTATCAACACAATAAAAATAAGTTTTGTCAGATTTCCTTACATTAGTTGTTGTTTTCACTTAAAATTCTATCCATTATAAACCAATGGGAGACACATTGAGTGATACCGGCCACACCCTGCCTCGTGTTGAGGCAAGGTTGACTTGTATAAATCACACATGACCCATGGAACGTTCTCATAAATTATCAACCGAATATGAATGTGTTTGTTCATATTTTCAGATGTTATTTGTTGTTTTCACTTAAAATGATGTCCATTTTAATCAAAAGAGAGACACTTTGAGTGATACCTACCACACTGTGCCTCCGATTGAGGTGGGGTTGTCTCTTAAATGTCAAACATGTCCCATGGATCGTTCTCCAAACATATAAACCCAATTTGAATGTATTTGGATGGATATTATTCTATTTTAGATAATTTACTGGTTTTTCTTATCTAAAGCCCTAAGAAAAGTGGTTCATCATTCATGCATGTTGATGGTGAATTTAATCTATTAAAATGGACAAATGACTCATTAGATAAATAATTCTTTACTTTATAACAATATAAAAATTTCTACAAACATTTACATTCAATAATGTTTCATTTTTTGATCTCTTTAACCCCTCACAAAAATATCCTCCAATTATACACATCCCAAAATAAAATCGTCCTTCTATTTGTGTATGATAATCAATCAGGTATTTGGCTCACTCATTTTTGAAAAAATCTATATCGTCTTGTGAATATGAGACGTCTCTTGATGGTTGATGGACCTCAACACTAGGAGAATCAACATGTTTAGAAAAGTGTTGTTTCTCTACACTGTGAGCAGCAGGAGTAGATACTGCAACACCATGAGATACTTGTTTATCCTACAGGTTGAGAGAACCATATCGTGCAGAAGTGTTTATCTAAAAAAGTTGTTGAATAGATAATTTAGATTATATAAATTTAGTACTAATATAACAACATTATATATCATGATCTACATTAAAAACAAAAAATAACTTGTTTATTAAACACACTTTCTTTTTTCCAAAGGATTGAGGGACTTGAAACCTCTATTAATTATCCAAATCCCTTCATTTTTGTCTTCTATAACATACATAATATCATCTACATTGGGACCTCTGTTAAATGACTACAACATACCACTGAGAGGATCATCCTCAAATGAATTTTCGTTGAACCCTTCATTAGTTTTGGACAATAACAATAGAATAGACAACTTTCGGTTTGCAGGATATGGAACATAAAATACTTGTACCACATGTGATGACATTATAAACTGTTCGTCCTTATACCATTCTTTACTAAAATCAACTTTCACAAATTCCAATTCCTTTTTATTAACTAAATAGTTATTATCAACCCATTTTCATTGAAAAATGGGCAATTGGAATGTCGTATAATCCAACTCCCATATTTGTTTGATAATGCCAAAGTATGACACATTAACATAAATTAGATTTCCATCCATACAACCTAAAACATGCATCGCTTCATCCACAAGTGTAACTGCACTATATTTCATGGCATTATCTTCATCATGTTAATATGTATAGAATTTATAACCATTAATTACTTAACCACTATATGACCACACATATACACTTGGTTTGGCAGCTATCCATCAAAATCATTCTGAAATTGAATTTTTATTTTCAGCTAACTCCTTAAAAATATAGTCTCGAAACCATCCTATAAACATGTGATTATGTGTATTTGATATCCATTTTTCATCCCTCGATGGATTCAAATACATAAAAATTTTATTGTGGGTATCAATATATGGGGAAACCTCCTAACTGTTATGCAAAATATAATGGTGGGCCTGCTCTAAATCTGTAATATTTGATTGTCACAACATCTCTTCATGAAATTCCTAACCCTAAATGCATCCCATGTGATGAGATTTTGGGAAGCCATTGCTTTTCAAATTAGAAAATTATTCGGTACATAATTCAATGACTTCTCCAACAATATAATGGTCTACAATACAACCCTTTGGCCAAATTCTATTTTTTACATGCACTTTCAAAAACATCATATACCGTTCATTGAGGTACATCCATCTATAGTGCACATGACCAAAAATATGAATCTATCTCACCAAATAATCCATCAAATGAACCATCATATCAAAGAATTATGGCGGGAAGAACATTTATAATTCACCTAATATGATGAAAATTTCTCTTTCCGTAGCATGCTATTTCACTAGGTCTAAAAATTTGCTTCATATAGCTTAGAGAATGAAACAACGTTTGGTTAATGTATGATGAACATTCTTGGGGAAAATGCAATGTAAAGCTATTAAAATTAAATATTTCATCAGAGCATGGTAGTCATGTGAATTAAAACCATTTAAACTCAAATCATTAATAACCAAAATGTTCTAGAAATTTGATGAATACACTATTGGAAAAATTACACTATTGAAGATGTTTCAAAACGGATATATTTCCTCCCTGGAAAAAGTGTAAGCAGCTGGGGGATGATACATTCGATTTTTTACCCTTCACAATAGACAACTCTTCTCGTATTCCCATGTCAACCATGTCCACCCTTCCCTTAATTCCATCCATAGTTTTTCTAAGGGTATTTAGTAGTGTTATGATAACACTATCAGATACTTTTTTTCCCGCATGTATCATATCAAGAAAATGTCTGGCATACAGTGAATTCCATTATTGTAATTAAAAAAACTGATATCTTTTTCCAACCGATTTTCATAAGGTTTTTCAAAAATGGTTTACCAAAAACAGTCTTCACATATTTCACAATCTCAAACAGGTGATCACCTGTTTGTAGAGATGGTGTTGTGCATTATTTTGAACTTCCATTGAATGATTTCTTCCAAGATCAGTACTTATATCGTTGAGATAGAAACCGATGATGTCCTAGATACACAGAGTTTGATGCATGTTTCAAACTAATTGATTCTGTATCTTCTTCACACACAGGACATCATTGAGTTCATTTAATGCTATAGCCTGAAAATTTTCCATAAGCAAATAAATCATTTATCATCCCATACAATATCAATATCGACATGAAGTATTCAATTTTATAAGCATTATACAACATAACACCTGAATACCACAATAACGGAAAATCCTTGATCAGAGGATCCAAATAAACATAAATATTGTAACCTAATTGTTTTGGTCCTAATATATACATAGATAACATGATGAGTTTCAATTTCATGAATAACTAGGGTGGAACGTTATAATTTACCTACATAATAGGCCATGCACTATGGGTGATGGTTTGAAAACCAAAATAATTGACTCCATCTATAGATAACGCAAGATGACAATTTCTCAACTCATTTCCAAATTCAGGATACTCATGGTCAATTATCTTCCATTGAGGAGAGTCAACCGGGTGACATAATATCCCATCATTATTTCTTTTCTCTGCATGCCATGACAATTGTCTTGCAATTACATCACTTCCATATAGACACATAAACCTAGGAAAGATTAGAAAGTACCATAAAACTTTCTTAGGACTAGATCCATCTTTCTTGTATTGGGAAGCACCATAGTTTGAGAATTCTGTAAGTACTTTGTTCTCCTTATAAAACAATTAACAATATTTTTGGAAGTCATCTATTCTATAAAAAGTCATACCCATCGAGCATAGCATTCGTTTAGAATTATATGTCCGTATTGGGAGCTCGTTATCTTTCGGGAGCATGTCATTCCAGAGAGCCAGTGGTTCCCTAAAACTGACATAACTCAATCTATTGTCTTCTTTCAATTTATACAGATTCAGTACCACTTACAATGATATATATTTAGTGAAACCATCATACAATTGCATCTTTGCACATCTTTTTAACTTCTAAAAAAAATTAGGGAAATCACGGATTTCATATTCAACTACCCTTGTCATTTCTTCAGTACGATCTTCATCATCAATGACATATGTAGTCACATACTCTATATAGACTTCTTCATTATCCATATTTGTAATCATTGATGATCCATAAAACTCAATTTTATCCAATCCAGTATCTACATTCTCTTTTTCATTGTATTTATTCCAACATTTATAACTCCAATCTCTTCCGTGACATATCAAATGTTCTTCCAACCCCTCTAGAGTAATTACTCTATAATAAAAAAACTGTAAACACAGACAAAGGATTTGAGATGGATCCATTGCATAATACTTTTCAAACATGATGGACTCCTTCACTCCAATGTCATACTCTATTGTCAAAAGATTAGCATTCATCCAAAATTTATTCATCTCCATCCTATTTGAATCAAAAAAATTATTATTTATGATTCAAATACACAAAACAAGAATTCCAAATATTCCCTAAGAGAACCAATTATAAAAATAGAGAATAATAGAGACTAACCATTTCCAATAATGATTTGGAAATCAATAGAACAATGATATACCCCCTAATATAATTCAACACACTTTCTATCCCACTTACCAATAGTTATAGAACCCACCACCCTTGCAGCAAAACATTAAACATCCTTTTAACCACCCCTACTAGCCACCTCATTCATAATAAAATAATCACATTAAAGAACCCAAACTAGTGACCAATCACAAATAAAATGAAAACAAGGATACAATTATGATGAGAAAACAAATATAGTAGATACATTTCCAAACACATGACATTTAGATTAGAAAAATTCCCACCCATTTCGGTAACATAGAATAAAGCTTCCTTTTTTTCTTATGAATCATTAAATTTGGACAAACACACTAAGAAACTCATTAAAATTCATATTTTCACATGAATTTGAATGCAAAGAGAGATAAATAATTCCATTAAAAATAATTAAACAGATTTTTTTAGTATCAATTGAAAGTGGGTATTGGTAAGTAAAGGGATGTGGTCAATATCTCAGGACATAATCATGCCTAGTCTATCAATCCAAACTCACTAAAACCAAATCTTTTATCAACTAAAACATGACCATATGAATAAATAATGATACACAATATTGAATATTATCTTAAGAACAAAAGGAAAGAGATGAGGATGACTAGATAAATCACCAATGATCAAATATGGGAATCCTAAAATCTAACCTCATTGAATGAAATCTCACCCACTAGAAGTAGGGTTTGTAGGATATAAGGTCCAGTGTGGAGGAGGAGAAGTATGGTTCACAGAGAGGAGGATCTGTGGAATGGGTTTCTATGGGAGGATAATGAGTAGGGCAAGTAGCGAAGGAGTAGGGTAGTGGCGGCAGAGTAGGGCTAGCGGCAGAAGAGTAGGGTAGCGACGGCAGAGTTGGGCTAGAGGTGGCAGAGTAGGGTAGTGGCACTGGGGTGGCAGCAGTGGCAGAGTTGCAGCAGTGACGAAGAGATGATCGGTGGGGTGGGGGAGTTGTCACATGGGTATAGTCTCACGAGAGGCTAAGTTTTCAAAAAACGAGAGGGCATTGTGAACCATTTTCTATAAAATGGTACTATGGTTTCATCATCACTTTTAATTAGCATCGATAAAGTGTTACTGTTATAAATACTTTTTTCTTAGCCCTGAAAAATGTGGCACTTCCCTTGCCTATTTTTTAGTAGTGTAGGAAATATAATTATACACAAGAAGAAGCCAAAATGGAATAAATGAACAAGGATAATAACAACTTTTATAATTGTAATAATATTCAACATCTTATGATGATACATCATGTCTCTAGAAATATATAAAACATAGATACAAGATAGAAGTAATAACATGATCCCCAATATTATAATGGAAATGAAATAGTATCCCTAGAATCCTGAGCACCATCTACATCATATTTAATCAAGATCCACACTAACCAACACACAATCAAGTGTTTGAAGATGTATGATTCTTTTTGTCAACACCTGCATCCATTTAATATTTTTTGGGTACCAGCGGAACTTGTAGAGGGTATAAGATAAATCTTAGTTGGCCACCACCATCAATTTATATAAAATTCAGCTCATGTAATTGAAATATAAAAGTGAGAAAGCATGCAAATGTAATGTAATGTAGTCCAATGCATCAAAATACCCAAGTATCTTCTTCATCCCTCGACTAGTTTATGAACATGAAACAATTCATTATTTGGAAATTACTGTTTTATAAAATAGTCACTTGTTTCTAATAGAAAAAGTTTCCTTATTTTAACAAGGAAACCTATGATGATATCTAATAGTGATGTCCCAAGGTAATAACCAAGGATATGTAGACCTCAATAGTCTCTAACACCCTAATATCTAAATCCGAGCATGGGTAAGGTTTTAATCCAAGGATATTGGTCCATTGATTTGAAAAACTATATTCCTACCGAATTCATGGTGAAATATTTAGGTAATATGGGTATAAGGAGAGATAAGTCCCTATAGGCTGTAACCATGGACCCTACAGGTCCATGATGGATTTTGGGAGTGTGTCCGTGGAATCCTATTATGATATGTAAGGTATCATATACTGTCATACCCCAGATTCCAAATAATAGACAAAGGATGATGATCATGGTGGTTCTAAACCTATTTAAGTTGTATCCTTGAATCAGAATGGGGTTCCTGAGTGCAAAGAGCATTATCCGATCATAATTCCTAGCACGATCGATTCAGTTAACTTCTATTTGAGATTAAGTCATGTAATATTTAATTTGGTTCATGAATTTCATTTTATTAATAGGACATGGTCAAGTAGAATGAAACATTTAAATAAAATTATTTGGTTCAAGCCTTTCCTTTATTTATTGTGGAAAGGACATGTTACATGAATTCATTCATTTAATACATTAAAATAGTATTACATATTTATTTTTAATTTTGATACTTTCCATTAGTGTGGTAAGTGGTGCGACAAATATAAATCCAACAATTCATTTACATTTAAGGTGAATTAATATACATAGTATACTTGCCAAATAACATTTCAAATTTTATTGTGAAATTGAAACACATACCAAAGGAGGGTCAAGTGGTGAGTGTACATAGTAAATTACATTATTACAATAACAATATAAATCAATCCCTTTAATATAGAAATTCTTACCCTTAGAATGGTTTCTGCAGATGCACAGTCAAATTATGGCACAAACCTATCAAAATAATAAATAAAATTATGGCATAACCATCAACCTGGAATGGATTGCATTGTGGGGCTAAACAATAACAAGTAATAACATATTTGGAAAGAGAATAAACATATGGTTATAATGATTATCATCATGGAATATAAATTCTAGAAACTGATCTCGATAAAATCTATAGGGCCCACATAAAAATTCCAAAATTATCAAACATTGGGGATGAGTTATAGACCAACCGCCTAATGAATCTATGACTATACAACTTAGATATTATCCATTTATTTGTATCAAATCAGATTATATATAATAATATGAGATAAATTAACACATTATGATATCATGTTTGAGAGAAAAATAGAAGATAAAAGTCGTTAACGAACTTGAGTACAACTCGTTTCCCATCCAGCGTCACAAATAGAAGAATGATGGGACCTCAGATGAAGGAGATCCCATGATTCCCAACTCAAGTCATCAAAAAGATCCCAAATTATACAAATGTATTTTAATCTTTCATGTTTACTAAATACATAAGATGATGAGGATTAATTAGATCATTAAAGGATATTTCATTAAATTACCCAAAAAATGGCCAGTGTACAATTTGTGAGTACAATTTTAAAAACTGTTTGAAATCCATGTATGGTTACCTGGGATGAAGTGACACTTGTATGGTTAGAGATCACAGTAGTGCACCAACAGTGCATAGTTTCTTTGTTAATAAAAACACCATCATTGCAATTTTTCAAAAAGTGCTCCATCCATGATTTAATCATGCAACTTTCATAGTCTTCCAAAAAAGATGTGTTCATGCCTTCGAAAAAGACTTAGACACCCATGGGATCTTTACAACTAAAAATCATTCCACAAAAGGCCCATGATAAGGAATTAAACTGAAAATTAAAGGATCCATACCAATTTAAAAAAACATGGTTCTTACATTGGGGTGTCCTAAAATAATGTCCATGGTGATTTTTACCCTTAATATATAGTTATGGAAAATGTTTTCATCATCCATTTAAAATTTTATCCTTCTTTAATAACATTATAAAATATCAAAAATTGAGATATATACTCTGTTATTTCCCTCTCCATGTTTCCCGCTGGATGTTTTTCATTAAATCACATTACATGCTTATGCCTAAATGATTTATAGATGAGGATGAGGTATGTGAATCATCTAAAAACTCCTTCATTAGTTAAGATATACATGTTAAACATATCCTGTCTCTAATCATTACAATTCAATCTTTATGATTGTTAAAATCTACAAAACTCATTACCTTTCTCACTAGATATAGATCATCATTATCATATTCATTGATCATCTTATTAATGGATGGATGAGTAGTCACAATGGTATGTTATGATTTATCTCTACCAATTATGACTTCAATATTCATCTTTTATATATCCTTGAGTATTGGTTCTTTTACAATTCTAATCCTGGATATAAGAACGAGTTCATTTCTACATAGATCACCTGCAACATTTTTCTATTACATGATGATAATATATCATGTAGTAATAATCATGGATTAACATTAACTGCCTACTTTCAAGAAATTCCAACTCTTTCTATGTTAATAAATATTTCAATAAATTAAAATTAATGTATATGTCAAAATTATCAACATATTGTAACTACTGTATTTTTTTTAGTGTAAAGATCATGAACAAAAATTCCTTATTCTTAATTGGGTAATTTTACACAGGGTAAAGTCAGCACATGTGCAGTGACAAACCATTCATCAGTCTCCATGAATATTTTATCATAACAAGTCATCTGGATAAAATTGTAACATTTTATTGTTAACATGCTTAACAGGTTTTATATATATCATAAAATTTTCAAAAAGTGTTTTTAATATCCAACTAACCCAATGAAACTATATATTTCAATCAAAGTGGTTGTTATAGGTAATTTCACAATATCATAATTCATTGTAATATATGTGTATACACCATTTCGTGTGGTTTAATGACCAATTAATGATACTTTATATCAGTAGAATTAAACTTTTTCTTGTTTGGCCTATGGATTATCTTACCACAAGGTCTCCAATATTTCCCTTAGTTCATATTCATGATATTAATTACATTTTAAATAAATAAAGATATCATATAGAAAAAAAAAGTTGATATAGGATATCTATAATGTCACTTTTTATAACATCCAAGAAGATTTTATTTCAATTGGTGATTGAAAAAACATAACTATAAAATCAGTGTGTTTATACCTTGTCCAAAAAAATATTTTTGTAATTTTATCAATTTTATACTCTCATTGGTTGATTTCTGAACTAGTTGTCAATCATTTATAATAAATTATCACAACTGAATTGATCGAACATGTCATCAATACATGTTTGTGGATAATTTTTTATAATTATTTTGTTTACATCATGATAATTATTACAAAGACAAATTAATCAATCCAAAATCTATATAAAGAGGATTGGATTACCCTATGGTGAAGCACTTCAGTGTATAAAACACATGTCAAGATTATTTTGAAATTTATATTAAAATAAGTTTAATAAAATAGAATCTATTATATAGGGATTCTTTTAGATAATAAATGATCTAGGGATATGTTTAATCTATAAATCCAACTCATGTTATAACGGAATACTATGATCACAAAAGAAATAACAAAAAATTAAAGAGCAATATACTCATTAACAACATAGATTGTTTCAATCTAGGTTATCTATTATTATTTCCCAAATATATTTTTCTTTAACCACACTATTCAACATGATAACACAATTCCACATAATAATTTTTAATTGAAACATTAATAAACCTTATAATATCTCATATGAGTGTCAAACAATGTGTGAGTTAAGGGACCATTAAATATGTACTAGAATAATGGTCATGATATACACAACCAACACTTGTTGTTTATTACCCTTGATAAATATGATCCAAACTACACACACTTCTAGTTTCCATACCAGGATGTATTCATTGGAGAAATAAATCCTTTAATTACTATAACATATTATGTTATCCTGTACTAAAGATTATAGAAATGGTTCTCACTATTGTTTTCTCATCACAAAATTCAGAATTACTAAACCTTTCTGTGATAAATTCTAATTTAAAGCATGAAAAACATACAATATTAATACATTTCTAACATGGATTAAATATTACATCCGAAAATAGTCTCAAATCATATGTAAATAAATTTTTAGTGTCTTTGTGACTATAAACATAAAATCATTCCTTTTACATTGTATGAATATTTCATTGTAAACTAGATATAACCTTAGAAAGTATAGTTCACATAATCCTCATCATGTCACTGGGATGGGAATCATAAAACGGTGTGATATCAAATCATCAATAAAGGAAAACATATCAAAGACTATAATACGTAGATCCTAAACTAGTTGTATTTAAAAAATAAAAATATATATTTTAAAAGAACATAAAACCTTATATGTTGACTATAAATTTGTATGTTATACATAATATCTCTAATGATAATAATTTTACCATGGAATGTGAAAATTAAAGCATGAAGAAGATAACATGGTCTATGGAAGGAATGAAAGAAAGTGTCACAATAATAAATAAATTATTTCTTATCTATGAGAATCTGGACACCCTCCAACCTATTCACTCATAAAATATTGATTATATGTATAGACTATCAAACCCAAGCATTGTGAACCGAGATACATAATAACCAGTTCAAATATCATTTCTTACTTGTGAGATATAAACCATTACCGAATTAATTTGAGGGAGATATAGGTCCCAAAAATATCATTATATATATATTTTTGTGCCACATGAAAACAATCCATATATATAATTACCTATTTAAATATAATGTAATCCATTAAATTTTTAAATCAATATATAATGATCCCAAAAGAATAATAATGGGTTTCGTAAAACATCGAAAAATATCCATTAATTAAATTTTTTGATAACAAAAAGTTGATCATCTATAATAAAAAAATAAAAAAACTAAAAAAATAATAATATCATAGGGAGAAACATGAAACATAAATCTAATTGAGGTATAACATTTTTAATATATAGAAACAAATAAAGATAATATTTTTTTGATTATTTTTTCAGTAATTATTAAAATATTCATATCCATGAGTACCTTTTAAAAAAGTGTCATTTTTATGAAAAATGAAATTAAAACATTTAAAAGAAATATAATTGTATAAAAACAACCTTCCATAGAAGTTAAAAATATAACATCAATTAAAATGGAAGGTCATGGAAAAACAAAGTGATTTAAAATTGTATAACAAAAATAAATGAGTTTGATTTACCAAATAACATACCATTATACAATTTTTCAATGGAATAGATTTTTCCTCTGGGAAAAATGTTATATAAATCTTAATTAGATATTTAATAGCATTATTCATATAAATTTTAATTTATACTCACCATTAATAATAATTTTTTCATGTATTTGATTGTTGCAAACTCTTTTCAATATTAGGGGTTTATAATCTAGACTATATAGAACAATGCATATAAAATTAGAGTCAATCATACTTTTAATCTTAAATATGATCTCATATAATATATTAAAGTCAATTTGATTAATATTTTATAAAGAATTATATTATTATAATATCATTACATTAGTGTTTTAGTCATGCTTCAAGAAAACGAAAATGGACGTTAAATAATTTTTTTAATTACATATATTGAAATATTACCTTATAATAATAATTTATTTTCATATTATACAAAAAACCATATTAATTATATATATATATATATATAATATACTCATACTCTGTAAACTAATATTTACCGTGCTCAGATGTGAAGGAATAAAACAATTAATCATGAAGGTAGTAATCCGCACTACGCACAAATAATGCTTCCATTACTCAATTATTGAGAGGAGTGAAGGTAAATAGTAAGTGATAATTTATGAAAAATAAATTAACTAAATTAATTATATTAATTAATGAATAAAATTATTAAGACTAGGCTCGAGTGTGGTGATAAAAACAAAATGTGTTGCTTCTTGGAGGCAGTAATTGTAGCCAACACTCACATTGGTTATTGTTTTTCTTAGTGGGAATAAGAGACTAAATTATGGTTGAACCACAATTATAATAACCTATAAAAAACAATTTGTTATTATTTTATTATTATAATCTTCTTATGGGTTTTATTGAATGTAAATAATAATAATGAATTTTAATGAATCTTGTGATAATAACATAGATACATTGAACATCCTTTTGATGAAGACCATAGAGTTAAGGATCCTAGGATAATTTTTTACTAATATGGGAATTATGGAGTGGAATTGACTAAAATAAGTGTAATCATTGGTTATCTACTGATGAAATTTCAAAATATCAGTGGATTATTGAATGGTTGGTAGTGATATCCTTTTATAGGAGGAGAAAATTTCATTTTGGTTACACTCGCTATTTTTTAATAAATACATTTTTTCATTCCAGGTTGATTGGATCAAAAGTGGAAAAATATGAGTTTTTAGGATATAATTTCCAAAATATAACGAATCACCAATTTTAAAACATTTTAAAACATTTTTACTTTTTTACTTTATTAAAATAATTTTATTTAAAATTTTAACATTTATCGGGGTAACCATTTTTTTTCCTTAGTGATTAATTTTGAAAACTAAAAAAAATTTATAATCATTTAATACTATGTACCTTAGAATTTTATTTTTTAAAATAATTATATTATATTTAATTTATTAAAAAACCATTTTAAAATAAACACACTAAATCACCTATATACAATCTTTATAATAATTGAGTTTAACATCATTAAATTTTTATATAAGATAAAATTGTAACTATGATTGTTTTTTATGATATTAATTTATTTATTTTAAGTTGATGGAAATTTATGTAGATTTCAATGATACTTTTATTTTATTTTCACTGTAAAAATACATTATTTTAAGTGGAGAAAAAACGTTTTTATTGAACTAACTAGTTTAGTTATATAAATTATGAAAATTGTATTTATAAGAAAAAATAATATTTTAAACTTATACTTTTATTCCATAAAAACATAATTTTTTCAATAAAATTTTGGTAATATTCAATGATATTTTTTCATAGTGTTATAATCATATAAATTTTAAATTCCATAATAAATATATTTTTCAATGTATAATCATTTTTTATAAAATGTTATGAAAACTATACTATATATGTTTTATTGAGAATATTTTAAAAAAGAAGTTTCTTTCATAAAATTTACATTTTAATTATTCCAAACTATGTTTTTGAAATAAAATAAAATATAATGAAAACAAAATTTATTTGAAATAACAATTTTTCAATATTAAATATTATTAATTATTAATGAGCTAAAAGAAAAAAATATTTTTGGTTTAATTTATTTATTTTTATTATATATTTTCATAAAATTTCATTATAATATGTTGTGATTCATTTATGTTGGGTTTATCATGTATAACAATTTATCAACCATAGTATTTATTTTAGGAGGAGAAAATAATTACATTAAAATATTAAAATGAATATGGGACCTTTTCACCAAGGGATTCTCTTTAAATATATTAAATGGAACTTACTTTTAAAATGATTTCACAATAATATACTTCACTTAATTTTGAATCATTATATCAAGATTCATGGTTTTATAAAATATATTATTTTTCTAATATTAGATGTGTTTTATTTAAAGAGTTTCATGGTAAAGGATTCATTTCCACCATTATGTTCAATGTAAAATTATTATATTCATGTAAAATTTTTTATCTACCAATTTATTGATTGATTTTTTTAAAATAATAAATATTAATTATGTATAATAGATATACCCCATAACATCCTTTATCATTCTTAATCATCTTTGGTGTTTTAACATTTTTTCTCAACTGATAGATTTCCTATTTAAATCATCTATTTTTTAGTTGAAACATTATAGGGTTTTCACCAAGATTTATTTAACTTATTCAATATAGAATTTTTTCATATATTTACAACAACTATATATAATTTGATAACAATTTATACTAAATATATTTGTATCTACCAATAGTGTTATGTAGTATCATTGGATTACAATTTATATTACATAATTTTATAATGTCTAATGTGGAATTAAATTTTTTTATCTAACATGATTCCATTTGAAAAAGATCTAATAACAATTTTATTTTCATGGGTTCATTGTGATATGATTAATTACAAATTATTTTTTTCAGACATTTTTAGGGATGATGATTGGAGGGTTGTAATATTTTTCTAAAATTAATAGTTTTAGGTTGATATCCAATAAGATATATAATGATTAAAAAATGAGTTTGTTAATATAGGTGCGGTAATAATGACATTACTCGATTTTTTATGCATGAAAGTGATGAGTTTTTCACATTGTAATTGGAATAATGTGTTCTCTAGAAATATTTCCCTACAATTATGGTTGATCCACATATTAATGTTGGTTTCCATGTCCATTTCCCTTTTATGGTATTATTTCTTTTTAGGTTGTGATATATTCCCTATTAAGGCCTCTTGAATAATATATTATACTATTTTATGTTATTCCCATAAATATTCAAATATTTATGATTTATGATTTCATGGGTAGAATATTCTAACGTATCCTATTTATACCCATATTCCCATTATATTCTCACTTCTTATCTTTCACAATAATCACTTATATTTTTCACTATTAAGTGTTTGAGGTCATCCCTTTCAAATGTTTTAATTTCCTGAAGATATAATAAAATTTTTCATAATACATGTTCATAAGATTATCTTTTGTGACATATTTTTTTGAGATAATTAAGAATTTATTTGATATATAAGTTTCTTATATAGTGGAAAAATATACACTATTTGGGGAAGATAAATGTTTTGAAATAAACATTTCGACTAATTCTATAACACTCAAAATATAGAATATAATGGGATGGTATTTTTGTGTGGTATTTTTGTTAAATTAAAGTAATTAAGATGTTAAAATATTTTTGGAATCCTAATAACTTTAATACTTTGATTTTTTTTGAAATCTTCTGTCTCAAAAGAATGAATCAAATGATATAATTGTCTATTCTGATCATTTTTATATGTATATGTAGATTTTAAAATATATTTATCCACCAATGAATATTTATGTGGTGACTTGTGTAAATCACACTCTGTAACCTAGTGAAAATGAAATTAACCTAAGAGGTGGAGAGGTAGACTAATATTGATATTGGGAACCACTATAGTGACACATTATATAAGGACCCAGCCTTAAATCTTTACATAATCTTGAAATAAATGAATAATTCACATTGAGTATCTTTTCAGGTTTATTGTTTTAGATAGTTAGGCCATAACTATTACATTTCAAAATATTAAAAAGTAGACACTTCTACCAAGTATCCATTTTAAAAAAAACATGAACTCTTGAAAAAAAGAGTCATGTGTAGTTCCATGATTAAGAAATCATGAATTTTCTATGATCCAATCCTTTACCAAATTCCACATTATGTCCTATGAAAATCATTTAAAAAACATGGGATGAGCATAAAAAGCTCAGTAAGGGATACACAAAGAATGAAAACTGTTAGTTTTTCAAAATAACAAGTAAAAAATGAATAATTTAACATAATTAGTAATTTTCACCATTATGAAGTAGTAAATACTCTTCAATGAATAAAATATCATTATTTACCTTTTTGTTACCAAAATATTACCAAAAAAACCATATAAAGAACACATAACTTATAAAGGTAACTTGGTACATAAACATACTTAAATGTAATAACCATACGGTTGACTTCCACACATATCACTAAATCGAATTGTCGTACGACCGACTTACATACCCAATGCATTAGAGGTTATAATGTAACCACCCGTCCTAGTATTCACGACACCACCCGTAATTTGGTTTATCACGTAACCACCCGTCAAATGTCCATGTACCAATATAAAACCATAAAACATACAAAAAATATAAAGGAATGAAAACAATTCCACATTTCAATCACAATATATCACTTAAATATATTGGAATAACAAATAAATTTTCAAAACCATTTTCAATACCAAAAATACGTAAAAGTGTTAATGGTATTTATTTTCTTTTAAAAACATTATGGCATGCTGAGGAAGCCAAAGATAATATAATACTTGTAGTGGAGGAAAAGGTCATTGTCACCACTTACGTTAAAAGAAACATTCTAATTTTTCGTTTAGTAAAGCGCTTCATAGAGAAATATTCCCTTTGAAAAGTCAAGGGTGTTTATACTACATATAAAAGAAAGTTGTGTATTAAAACAAAATATGCCTTAATGAAAGAAGATTTAGAGGAAGTCCCTTACACTGATAATTTTGAAAATAATATAGATTTATTATGTGAATTTAATATAACCACACATAAAGCAAGTATAAATACATAAAAATTAATTTATCACATTATCAATGAACGACATAAATGAGAAAGAGAATATCAACCCAAAGAACAGAAATTGGGTTAAGAAGTTCCCTTAACGATTTGGTAACTTACAAAACATACACCACATAAAAGAAGGATCATAAAATGATGATGTAAATAATCATAAATGAATTTATATTACATTAATAGTACAATAATGGGCAGTACATACACCACACAAAAGGAAATATTGGCAAATATAGCATGAATCTCACGAGAATAAAAAGTGAGACGAAACCCTTTACCACATTGTAATCAACTGAGTCGTATGACCCAAAGAAAATAACCATAATATTAATAATATAATTACATGAATATAAGGAGAATCATGATAATATATATCAAATGTAAGTACATAATACACCACATGCAATGAATAAGTGGCGAACAATGGAAATCTCACGGAATTAAAAGTGGGACAAGAAAATCCCTTAAAAAAATTCGGCAGCCTAACGATGCCTCTTAAAAATTCCTAAAATCAATTAATGAGAGTAATATGGGGTCTTTAATAATATGAAAATAAAAATTACAGTATGGTTAATATAAAATAACATCCTCCAACATAAGAACATGGATCATAATAGAAATGACATAAAATAAAATACTTGAAAAGAAAGAGAGAGGTCAGATCTCTCACCTCGTGTCTGACTTGACTCGATCGTTCTTTAATCTACCGAATAATAAAATAAAGTTAATTTATAATTTCTAAAGAACCTTTTTCATGTTTATAATTTCTATTATATCACTTATTACCATGTTATTAACATTATGAAATCATTTAAGTTAATAACATCGATTTTGTCGATATTTGGTACTAGAGTCAAAAATGGACTTCTTATAATCACATGTTGTTCATGTGGTAAATGGTTCATTATATCCAGAATTATATTAATTATTTGGATATCATATATATCATATATTTCCAGTATATACATGTATTTATAATAGTACATAACATTTAGAGGTAAGAAATGAAATGCATCGTTCATGGATATGGTAAGCCATACGTACTCATGAACGCTACTTTCATTTCTATTTCTTATTTTAATGGAAATAAAACATAATGACACATTGTTATATTAAAATTCCAGTATAATATCATATATAATATTATTAACTCCATCCTTTATACATCCCACATAAGGCCTTAATAAATCAAATCACTTTGAGGGGGTGGTAGTCCGCACTTTCTCAAATGAGATTATCGTATTTACCCACTATGGAAACCATAAATGCATGATATAAATGGAAAATACAGAAGAATAAAGAAAAAATAAAAATAATATATATCATATATAAATACTGTGTCTTCATAATGGCCACCATGAGAGGCGGTAGGAGATAATCGAACAATCATCATTTTGTGAGGCGTTAGTTTACCATCCACAAAAACATTACGTTATTCATCCATTAGATAAAGGTGTGTGTAATTTTAGTTAGAATACATCACATAAAAACATACTAGTATATTTAGGATATTGGGTTTTTTACAATATAAATGAATAAAAAGTGTTTAGGGTTGGAGAAGTAAAATAATATAAAACAATTTAAGATAAATTGTTGCCTTTAATTTGGGTAACTCCCTTTAGCTTGAACCAAAGGACTTTTTGAAGTGCCTTCTGCCTAAGTTAATGCTTCTAGGTAGAGTAGAGGGACGTGGAGAGATTAATTATTCAGAGTTTGGGCTAGCTAAATTTCTTGAAGGGTGTGAGGAAATTGATAGAAGAGGTCTCCTTTTATAAGGGAGAGGAGGGGATCTTTAGGAAAGTGTGAAAATATTATTTTATTATATTATGATATTCGGTTTATAAAGGTCCATAAATCATTAAGGTCGAAGATAAGACGACACATATTTGAAATAAAATCATCCAATAAAAATTGGACATGTTTTGGATAATATTTTATTCATTATAATCTTATTTATTTAAATCATTTATTAATGAGGTAAATACTACATCATTATTGTATCATAAATAATTTAAATTATATTAAGTCTAAAAATTATAAAACAAATTCCATGATGTAGTAAATATCATTATCTTTATAATGAATATTTATAGTAAAAACTATTCCTTATATAACTCCATATAAAAATTAATTTACTAAACAATTTTTGTTTTTGTCAATTTTGCCTTTAGTTTAAATTAATTAATCTAAAGTGTCATTATCCATTATAACTGTGTCCATGGGGTCCCAAAATCGACCCAAAGTTGCCCATGGTCGTCCATGACTCAACCAATAAGGTTAGGAATGTGTTAATGTAATTTTGAATTATTAAAATATTCTTTTTACCTTGAATTACCATATTTACTTTTAACCACCGTAAATAAAAGTCAAAAGTCACTATTCACCATAAATTAATTTCATCTTAATGAACCACATTTTACTTATTTATAACAACCATGTATGTAGGGTTTTTTGAAATTCAATTCACAGAAGTGGTAAAATTTCATTTAAATTAAAATGTTAGTTTTTTTAACTACCACAAACTGGTTTCACTATTCATCAAAAATTGATGTTTTTCAGAAAAATATCAAAAATTAAGCCTATCATTTATTTGATATTCCAAATTCAAAAATGAGGTATATTTTACCAAATTAAAAACAAATAATTTCCATTTATTAATTTTTAAATTAATTCCTGTTATAAAAACAAATAGTGTGTTTTTTAGAAACCATAACTATCAAAAGATTGATACTTATTTATATCCAATTTCATAGTGAAATTAATTCCAATGACCATCATTGGATTAAATGGTAAAAATATATTCTAATTACAACTTAAAAAAAATTAAAAAGATAATATACCCATATAAATAAATTATATTAAAATGTAGAATTGAATTAAAATACAATATTTTCACTATTCATTAAAAAATGAACATTATCGAAAAAATTCAAAAAATTTACACAATGTAAATTTTGATGTCCCCATTCTAAATAAGGATTTTATTTTGTCATATATAATGTATTAAAGTGACCAAACATATATTTAACGAGGTTTCTCCATTAAAAGGTGGTAAATCGACCTTTTAATGTAAATTATGCTTAAAATAAGATTCACTCACATTTTGAGCCTTTGACTTTTATTGGATAAATGTAAATAAATTTAACAAACATGTTTATTCATATTATAGTTATTTTTGTTCATTCCAACAAATACAAAGACTAGGAGTTAACTACTAATTAAAATAAAAATAATATATTATTAGTGTGCAACGGATGATTTCAAAGAAACATGTTGTTTTGTATCTGGTACGCTATCAAACATTGAAACCCTTTTAAATTAAAATTAATATTTAATTCAGAAATTAATAAATAGGAAAATGTCATATTATTTATTTTCCTAGGATGTTACATCCTTCCCCCTTTTTGGGAATTGCGTCCTCTCAATTTTAAAAATTGGGCTCGTGAACTTTATTGAAAGCCCTACATCGAAAAAAGAGTCAATAAAACTATCACTTTTAAATAAAGGAAGATAGCTACAATTGTTACCCTAGAAAAACAAATACTATGATTCCAGGAAAATATGTATATGGAGGAGAAAATAGTCCATCATGTTCTTGATAGAGGGTGATAGAAAACATGTTTATGAGAATGTTATCCACCAGAAAATCTCAAACTTGTGATGGATTAAACATTATTTGATTTCCTAGTAGGAAAAGTTAACAGAGATGTTTTTTGTTTTAAGTTATGTTTCATTGATGAATTTATTTATATGATTAACTAAAAACATAATGAAACACAATTAATTTTCATGTATACATTTTTCCTTCACTATATTTCTAACACATACCCATATTTCCTCCATACGATGAGTATTCAGGATGACTTGTTTACATTAAAAGTGCTATAATCAACTTTGAGAGAATCAAAAAATCTAAAAAGGATAAACTATATATTTCCCATGTATATAGATATTAACTAAAACCAAAATTTTTCTTACAAGATCAGAAAATCCCCCCAAAGGATAAAATTTTACATAATAAGAAACTACTCTTAATCTCCAAAATTTTTATTAACAAAACCAAAAGTTCAAAAAAGACCATTCAATAATCAATTGTCCCTAAAATTATTCAAAAGCAATAAAAACAATGATTGTAACACAATTATCATAAGGATTTAATTACATAGGCTTCTAAGATATATGTTAACATTTATCTCTATGTAACACCAGTTACTCATAAAGTCTCATATTGAAAAGTAATTAACCTAAACACATATTCTCCATGAAAGGTTAATAATTTTCATAAATATATAAAAATAAACTTATTATGGATTCATAAAATCATCTAAATAAATATATTTAGCCAAACTAACTAGGGACATCACATTATCCAGTGGTATGCGATAAATTCCAGTCGTACTTTGGTTGTTGTATCGATTTACATAGCTTCGTCTGACATGACCTGTTTTCACATGGTCTGTGTGTTGTCCCTTTTCAAAATCTATATAATTTTATAACATTCCAAAAAAGAGATAAATTTATCAGAAATAACAATAGCATATTTTAACAATTAAGGTTTTCTAACAACTTTAATTTTGTATCCCAAAAATGTATTAACGTATAATTTCCTCAAATTCAAGGATCATATAAACCGAAATGGTTCTTTATAACTATATACACAAGAGAAAAGATAAATATTACTTGAATAAAATTTTAATATATCAAAATTTAGTGTACACATAGAATACAAGTCTTCTAATGTAATTCCTATCATCAAAAGAGCCTTAATAAATTTAAGCATTTCACCATCCTAAAATAAACCAGAACTCTTGAATCCATTATATGTTGACTTCTTTCACATTCAACATTCTCCATGATACATTAACCATTCCTTTTCAACTTATTCTGAAATAATTATTTCCTAAAAATAGAATCCTGAATCATATCTTAATATTCAATAATATCAAACCATATGTTAAGAAATAATCCATACCTTTCATTGGTCATTATCAGTTTTTTCATCCTCCATTGGAATGGCATTGTTATTGGTAAACAAATATTTGTACGATCTAGGTGGTCCCATTCCTGAAACATACTTGTAGGACACCTGTTTATATAATGACCATGAACACCACATTTAAAACATTCAATTGATCCGTCAGAAATACCATCTTTCCCTTTCCTAGACTCAAGTGGATGCTTCCTTTTTCCATGGCATGTCCTTGCTTTGTGACCTTCATTCCCATATCTATAGCACATTACCATCCCTTTGAAGAATTTTCCTCGGTTTTTCTTTCCACATCCTTGACACATAGGTTTTTGAACATACTTACCGTTATGATTATTCCATGAAGTTCCATATCGATTTGCTTCTCGAATATACGATACATTATAAACATCACCATTTTTCATGTTTTCAATCATGACACCATATAGTTGGTTTAGAATAACCACAAGAGTTCTCATTACATCTCTCATTTCATTCAGTTGCTCATTCAGAAAACCGACACCATTTTCTTCACATCCACTGTTACATTGGTGCCTGCTAGATCCAACCATTTACTAAAACCAAAAACTTTAGTGTGAGAATATCAGTAAAATCATCATATAATTTATTTTTTGGAGGGTAAATACTTATTCATGATATCTTAAACTAATTCAAAATAACTACTACTCTTCCTAATATGCTAACAATTATAGTTATTTTACTTATACATAGATAACACCCTAACCTCTAATGTTTTCTAAACCGACCTCTGATACCAAATATAAGGACCCGACCTTAAAACATTAGATAATATTAAATTAAATGAATAATTCACATTGAGGATATTTTCAGGTTTATATTTTAATAGAGTTAGGCCATTAATATTACATTCCAAAATATTACAATGTGGGCACTTCTACCCAGTATCCATTTTTGTACAAAACATGAACTCTTGAAAAAAAGAGTTATGTCTAGTTCCATGTTTAAGACATCATTACTTTTCCATGATCCCATCCTTTACACTATTCCACATTATATCCTATGAAAAACATTTCAAAAACATGGGATGAGCATAAAGGGCTTAGTAAGGGATTCAAAAAGAAGGAAAACTATTAGTTTTTCAAAATAAAAAGTAAACCATGATTACTTTAACAAAAGTAATAACATTCTCCTTTATAAAGTTGTAAATAATCGTCACTGAATAAAAGATCATTACTTACCTTTTTTTAACCAAAATATTACCATAAAACCCATATTATGAACATATAACTTATAAAGGTAACATGGTACATAAACGTACTTAAATGGATTAACCATACAGTCGACTTCCACACATATCACTAAATGGAAGAGCCATACGGCTGACTTCCATACCCAATGCATTGGAGGTTATAACATAACCACCCATCCAGGTATTCACGACACTGCCCGTCATTTGGTTTATCACGTAACCACCCATCAAATGACCAAGTACCAGTATAAAACCATAACACATACAACAAATATAAAGAAAAGAATACATTTCCACATTTTGATCACAATATATCAATTAAACATGTTGACATAAAAAATCCATTTTCAAAACCATTTTCAAAACCAAAAATACTTAAGATATTATAAGGTATTTATTTTCCTTTAAAAACATTATGGCTTGATGAGGAAGCCAAAGATCAAATAAAACTTGTGAAAACGGAAAAGGTTGTTGTCACGATGTACGTTAAAAGAAACATACTTTTTAATTGGTTAGTAAAATGCTTCGTAGAAAAGTATTCCCTTTGAAATGTAAAGGGTATTGATACAACGTATAAAAGAATGTAAGGTATTAATTCAAAATATGCCTCAATGAAAAGAGATTGAGACGAAGTCCCTTACAAAGATCATTTTGAAAATAAAATAGATCAATTATGTGAATTATATATATCCTTACATAAATCAAGTATAAATAAATAAAAATTCATTTATCACATAATCATATAACGACATAAACAAGAAAGATAAGATCAACCCAAAGAGCAGAAATTTGGTTAAGAAGTTATTTTACCGATTTCGTAACATACAAAACATACGCCACATGAAAGAAGGATCATAAAATGAAGATTTAAATACTCATAAACCAAATTATATTAAATAAAGAGTAAAATAATTGGTAGTACATACACCACACAAAAGGAAATAGTGGAAAATATAGCATGAATCTTAGGGAAATAAAAAGTGAGATAAAACCCTTTACCACATTGTAATCAACTGAGTCATATGAACAAAAGTTAATAACCACAAAATGAATCACAGAATACCATCAATATAATGAGAATCATTATAATATATTCCAAATGGAAATACACAATACACCACATGCAATTAATATGTGGAGAACAATGGAAATCTCATGGAATTAAAAGTGATATAAAAAATCCTTAATGAAAATTTGGCAGCCTAACAACGCCTCTTAAAAATTTATAAAATGAATTAATGAGAGTAATAGAAGGTCTCTCATCATTTCAAAATACAAATTACAGTATGGTGGATATAAAATAACATCCTCCAACATACGAACATGGAGCATTAAAGAAATTACATAAAAGAGATTGCCTGAAAAGAAAGCGAGAGGTCGGATCCCTTACCTCGTGTCCGACGTGACTCGATCGTTATTTAATATCATGAATAATAAAATAAAGTTAATTTATAGTTACTTAAGATTCTTTTTGAAGTTTATTATTACTTTTTTGTCACTTATTTCCATGTTATAAAAATTATGTAATCATTTATGTTAATAATGTTCATTTTGTCGATATTTGGTACGGGAGTCAAAATGCACTTCTTATAATCACATGTTGTTCATGTGGTCAATAGTTCATTATATAAAAAATGGTATTAATTATTTGGATATCATATATATCATATATATCCAGTATATACATGTATTTATAATTGTACATAAAATTTAGATGTAAGAAATGAAATTCACCGTCCTTGGAGATGGTAAGGCGTACGTACAGATGAACTCTACTTTCATTTCTATTTATTATTTTAATGGAAATAAAACATAATTATACATAGGTATATTATAATTCCAGTTTAATATCATCTATAATATCATTAACTCCATCCTTTATACATCCCACATAAGTCATTAACGAATCAAATCACTTTGAGGGGGCGGTAGTCCGCACTTCCTCAAATGATATTATCGTATTTACCCACTATGGAAACCATAAAGGCATGGTATAAATGGACAATAAAAAAGAATAAATAAGAAATAAAAAAAATATATATAATATATAAATAATGTGTCTTCATAATGACCACCATGAGAGGCGGTAGGAGATAATCGAACAATCATTGTTTCGTGAGGTGTTTGTTTAACATCCACAGAAACATTATGTTCTTCATCAATTAGATGGAGGTGTCTGTAAGTGTAGTTCGAATAAATCTAATAAAAACATACTAGTTTATTGAGGATACTATTTTTGTTACAATATAAAGGAATAAAAAGCGTTTAGGGGTTTGAGAAGTAAAATAATAGAAAACAATTTAAGAGAAACAATTACCTTTAATTTGGGAAACTCTCTTTGGGTTGAACGAAAGGTCTTCTTGATGTGCATTCTCCATAAGGTAAGGCTTCTAGGTAGAGGATATAGATGTATGGAGCTTAATTGGGAAGATTTTGGACGAACCAAATGGATTTAGAGGTGTGAGAGATTAGTTAGAAGTTGTCTCCTTCTATAAGGAAGAGAAGGGGCTCTTTCAGAATGTATGAAAATATTAATTTATTTTATAATGATATTTGGTTTCTAAAGGACCAAAAATCCTTACGGTCGAAGATTAGATGACTAATATTCGAAATTGAATCATAAAATTAAAATTGGACATGTTTTGGATAATATTTTAATCATTATAATCTTACTTATTTAAATTATTTATTAATGAGGTAAATACTGCATCATTATTGTGTGATAAATAATTTAAATTATTTGATGTCTAAATATTATAAACAATACCATGATGTATGAAATCTTATTATCTTTCCAATTAATATTTATATGGAAAATTATTCTTTATATAACACCATATAAAAATTAATTTACAAAAAGATTTTTGTTTATGTCATATTTTCCTTTACTTTAAATTAATTAATCTAAAGTGTCATTATCATTTATAAGTGGCTCCATGGGGTCCCAAAATTCACCGAAGATGCCCATGGTTAGCCATGACTCAACCAATAAGGTTAGGAAAAGTGTTATGGTAATTTTTAATTATTAAAATATTCTATTTATCTGGAATTATCCTATTTACTTTTAAATGCGGTAAACAAAAGTCAGAAGTTACTATTCACCAAAAATAATTTTCATCTTAATGTACCACATTTTACTTCTTGATAACAACCATGTATATCGGATTTTTGAAATTCAATTCATAGAGGTGGTAAAATTTCATTTAAATGAAAATGTTAGTTTTTTTAACTACCACTAAGTGGTTTCACGATTCATCAAAATTGATGTTTAAAAAAAACATAAAATTCAGCCTAAGCTTTATTTGATATTCTGAATTCAAAAATAATATCTATTTTACCAAATTAAAAACATATAATTGGAATTTATTAATTTTAAAAATAATTTCAGTTAACAAATCAAATAGCTTGTTTTTATGAAACAATAACTATCAAAAGATTGATACTTTTTTGCATCCGATTTCAAAGTGAAATTAATTACAATGACCAAAATTGGATTAAATGGTAAAAATATATTCTAATTAAACTTTAAAACAAATTAAAAAGATAATATAACAATATAAATAAATTAGAATAAAACATAGTTTTGAATTTAAAAACAATATTTTCACTATTCATTAAAAATGAACTTTATCGAAAAAATTCATAAAAATTTTCACAAAGCTAATTTTTATGTCCTAATTCAAAATAAATATTTTATTTGGTCAAACATAATGTATTAAAGTGATCAAAACTATATTTAATTGGGGTTCACCATTAAAAGGTGGTAAATCGACATTTTAAAGTAAATTATGCTTAAAATTTGATTCATTCACATTTTAAGCCTCTAACTTTTATGGGATAAATGTAAATACATTTAACAAACATCTATAATCATATTTTAGTTAGTTTTTTTAATTCTCTCCAATAAAACTACTAATAGATAACTTCTATTTAAAATAATAATATTATATTATTAGTGTGCAACGAAATATTTCAAAGAAACCTGTTGTTGCGTATTGGGTACGCTATCGAACATAGCAACCCTTTTAATGTAATATTAATATTTAATTCAAAAATTAATAAATATGAAAAATTCTTATTATTTATTTACCTAGCTTGTTACATATTAGGTCTATAATAAAGATCCTACATACATTTATATGGAATGAAATCATGTTGACTAATGGTCATTTAACATAGTGAGGATGTTTTATGTTGTGTTTTAATTGTTTTATTTTTTTGGATAATTAACTAATATAATGAAAGGATTTATTTAGGGGGAATTTGGAATAAATGTAGATTGAAAACATGAAATTAACTATTGAGAACGTTATATACTTTCAAATATTATAGAATATTTATCTCATAGAGTTTTTAGATGTGGGGATTAATTTATGAATGGAAATGTGAAGGTAGTATGATACCATGACCATGTACGGGTCCTCCATAAATAAAATATTTATTTTTTCTCTCCCCATGATGAATTAAATTAATTGACTACTAATTTAACAAGGTGAGTTATACTATTAATTAATGGATGAAAAATTTTATAAGATATTATTCTATTCTAACAAATTTAGATTCTTCTAATAATAAGAAAACATTTTACACCTAGCGATTAATAATCAAATACAAACCATGAAAAATCATGGGCTATTGTTTTTATTTTTTTCATTTGAAAATTATTTTCCAAAAATATGTTTTTTCTTTATTGATGTGTTGTGTGTTTTTGTATTGTTTTTCGTGAGTCACCTATCTACAATTTTTCAAAAACCCTTGCGTAGGATTATTCTGAATCCTTTTTATTCTTATTATGATCGAATTTAAGTATTTTTTCAATTGTTTCATAAGTTATTCATGAAAAGAATATGATATATTAAAGAATTCTATATATTTTTTTTGGATGATCGGAAACCTATGTGGGTGATTATGATATCAATTTGGTATCCTAAGTCTATCCTTTTCCATATAATAAAATTTCTATAATTATTTTCTAATCCTACTTACATGTTCTATAATTTATTATTATTTTACTATCTACCAGACGTGATGGAATTTGTTGAGGGTAATGTTCTGGTTGAGAAGTTGAATAAAATTTTTTTCCTGAGAATATAGATAGAAATTTAATTCAAAAAAATAAAATTGATCAGTCATTGATTGGAATGAATTCATAATTGAAGAAAAATGATGAATCAGTGAGGTAGAATAAGAACCAAAAAGGGGTTTATCTATTTATCATTATCCCATGATATTTTTTACTACATCTGAGTGGTGGGGAATTCTAATGAACTGATGAAAGGTCTAGTCGATGAGTATGTGAAGCTAACTATGATGAGTGGGGTGTTCATTTTGCAATGATTGTTTCAAATTAGTATTCAATATGGAAATATAGTGAAATATTATATTGAATTATTCAATATGAAATGGAGTATGTTTTAATTGTTTATGGGTAACATTGTATGATAATATTGGGATTTTTTGATACATCCATCACTCCTATAGTCTTATGATATAATGGTTACTAAAATTTGTAACTCGTGTATTAAGATAGACCCTTGTAATTATTATATTTAAGAACATATTTTGAATATTGAATTTTTTTCATAAGTAATTCAATGTATCTCTATATAATTATTATTGTTATGAGAATAGGGGATGATACATAACATTGAAATGTAAATATATATAGAATATATTGATAAGAGAACGTATGACTATCTTAGTAGAACGCGATACCATGTGATAGAAATGTGGGATAAATGGTCAAATAAATAAAGTATGCAATTTAGAGAGAGATAATTCTAGAAGACATGATTCTAGAAGTGGATATTTAAATAATTTATTTGAATATATGAGAGGTCTAGGTTGAGTTCCACCAGCTCAATTTAGAAATTGATTAGTGACTCTGTATATTAATTTTGGTAAACATTTTCTACAGGGAGTACATAGAGTTATACTTCTATATTACTCCAAAAGGTTCATCTATGGATACTGATTATTTTGAGAATCAATGAAGGATTGATGATTCTATATTTTCAAGGAGTAAATGTTTTATATTTTTGAAAATATTGAAACTCATCAAAGGGTAATATATTGAAATAATTATTCATATATTTTTAAATGATGTATTTTCTATAAAAAACATAAAAATGAAATGTCAAATAATTAAAGTGGTTTCCTGGTGTTGGAAAAAGGAGTGGAGGATATAAATGTGTGCCTAAAATTTGTATATAATGTTGATATTAATGTCCTAGAATTAACCATTACAATGTTATGTCTTGAATATCATGGAATCTTAAGTGAGGGAAAAATGAACCAGATGTTTTAGGTGGTTCATATGGATTTAATGTGGTAAACACTAGTTCATTATTATCATGGTAACTATGTTATCATATATTCATAAAAATTGTGATAGATAAATTGAGTTTGTTATTTCTATATAAGAGGTATGAATTATTTAGATGATTTTTTTGAGATCAATGGTGGTATTAAGACATGTAATAATCATATTTATTTATTATTTGATAATGGGGGATAGAATTGATGAAGTTATTTTTTTTATATTTAGTTTAGGGGATGGATAATGTTTTAGAATACCATATAATGTACTTTGAAATGTAATTAAATCATGAAGAGGATGAATTTTATTTTTTTAGAAAATTTTAGGTGTATGATAATTTACATAGGAAATTCTAAGGTGTTAATGTTAGAATATGTTTATTTTAAGAAATATATAATCAATAAGTGTTTTTCTTTTCTATTGAAATTTTTTCATTCCAATGTATGTTAATACAAACGAATCGTTGATTTCACCAATATCAACATATTCATATAACTTTACTATATCCATAAGATGTTATATAAATGGATAATATTAATTCCATGACATAAGAGTTTTACATTATTGGGAATGATGATAATGAATATTGTTTTTGAATCTAGGATAAAAACACTTCAATGTTTGTAATGTCATGAACTTACCAAATTACCCTGGTACACTAATACCCAAGCCAGCACTAACATAGCCCAAAGATCAATACCAATCCCCATGGGTTAGATACATGAATAAGTCATCATAAAATAGAAATATAGGATTATGTTTTCCACAAAAAATAGTTGAAGAACAAAATCATGTTACTATTCTCAAAATAAAAATATGAAAGTTAAATAGTTACTAAATTAAAATAAGAATATAAAAATACAAATTGTACATAATCCATGAACAATAATTATAAGATAACCTACCAAGGAGAAAACTAAATGGAATTACAATATCATAATATAAATGATAACTACCTCCTCTATGAGGAACCTTTCCCTTGATGGATCCTGATTGGATGAAATCTATACATGACCGAAGGTAAAGGTAGTGTGTGAGATAAAAACCTTTTAGTGTCTCTCCAGGCATTCCATAATAATATTACCTAATAAATAAACCAAATAAATAATTTAAATTTTATATAAAAAATCACAAATGTACAAACATCATATTTAAGTCCATATAATATTTCTATTTTATTTTTTTTAATATTAAAAAAATGGCCTAAGTAAAAAATTTATATAGGTAGTTTATATAAATCGAGAACCAGAATGGATGAAATAGTTTATAATTAATTGAATATATATATATATAAATATCACAATATGAAACATTATCATCTTCCAAGAGATATTATATATTATTGTCATTTGATCCAGAAAAACTTATATTTTTGATTTAGACAGTGTTCACACATGTCCCTTAATCCCAGGTTGATTAGGACCCATCAGTATCCCACTATGTATAATATCATAAAAAATGTTTTAATAGAGTAGTACATCATCAATCCATTTTGGTGGAATTACTATTCTAATATTTATATCTCTAATAAAATACTAACAACCTATGTTAACATCTTTTAAAATATCAATCATGAATGGGAAAATGAGTTTAGAAATTACTAAACAAATTTTTTACAATTTACAGTTTCATTAGCATAATTTTGGTTTAAAAACCAAGACATTCATTTTAATTAATCCATTATTCTCATAACATGAAAAAAAATTAGGTCTTCAACAAAATATATTTTTCAATTTTTCTCACAATTAATTTTGAAATAAATTATCAGAGATTACATCAATAAAAAATAGCCCACAACATCAAATTCTATAGAAATGGGTTGTTTTCCTCACATTTTCACATTAATTAAAATAAAACTCAAATTAAAAAATTATAATTTAATTGTTATAAGCCACAAAAATTGTGGAATACAATGGTTTTATAATTGTATATATTAAATGGATCAATCTACCCTTTTCACAGAAACACAATTCCTATAATGTGGATTACTAATAGGAAGGAATGAGAAGAAGATATAGGGACTCCATAAAGAAATAGGATTAAACATCCCAGAGTTTAGACCTATTAGTAACATTATTATTTTTCAATATCCAAGTAGCGAGACATAGACAACATGAAAGAGACACTGAGATATCTTACCCGGAGAGATGTACCACAACTACAATAGTGATCAATCGCTGAATAAAATGATCTGGAAGGGTTAGAGGGAACCAAAATTTTTAGGGGATGGATCTTGGTTGAGATAATTGAAACATGGATGAAATTTAAGAAATATTTTTTTACCCAAATGAATTATTTAAAAAAAAATTATTACATTACATGACATGTAACACAAATTCACATCAGGATTTTTTAAGTCCCCAATATACTGAAATATTCATTGCCTTGAATTAAAAAGATAATTTCAATTTATTCATGATGTTTGAACTATGAATAATGTGTATCCTTTCACACTCTGTATTATTTTCAAGGAAAATATTTGGCTATGATTACACATTGTGTAAAAAAAACATGGAATGTAAATCCTCAACAAATTGTAGAACTTAATGGTTTTAGGGTGAAAATGTCAACAAATACATGACATAAAAACAACATGTGTCCTTCAATTAATTCTCGAATAAACCCATTTAATGAAAAATCAAAATGTTCAAAAATATTGAAACATAAAAATTATTAAGGAAATAAAATGTTACAACCTCCCCACTATGAAAACATTAATTTTCTAGATATTGTATCAAGAATCCTCCATAATAAAAATATGCAGACACTATTCCCTCATCAATTCTTGGTGTTCCCATGAATCATTATAATTATATCCATGCTTCCGTATTACTCTAACCAAATGGATTGTTCCCCCATGAGGTACCTTTTTCTCAAAATCATGTATCGTGGCTAGATACCCAGTCATTGGTAAATCTCACTCAATATAAATATCACTCAACCACAGAACATGACATGGATTAGAAAGGTACTTTTGTATGAGATATACAAGGGAATAATTATTTATCAACATAAAAAGTGGTATAATTCAAAATGATAATATAATTTTCTTACCTAATCAACATCCTCAAACTATCTCACAAAACAACGTGCATGTTTCCCTTACCTCTAAAGACTTCGATGGCACAAATGAATTGAATGATTGATGAAAACATGGTCACCAAATAAAAATTCCATTCGTATATGGGGATGTTCAATTTAATAATTATTTCAACTATCTATTATTATCATCCTTTAATGAATCAAATAAATATTTTTTTAGTTCTCACAATCAAAGAACATTCCAGCAATATAAAATTCATTTTTCTCTAACCATCACATTATATTTTAACAAGAAAATCCATACAATACCTCAAAATTATCCACTCTATTCATGGGGTGTTATCTATTGTTATAAGAAAAGTAATCCCATAACTAATTTTCACCCAAAGCACCACCAAATTATAAAACACCTGCATGATGAATATCTTAATGAAATTATAAATCCACCATTATCTATCCGTCTATCTATTATTGGTATACCATAATCTAATAAATTTGATAAAATAGTGACTCCAAAATATCTCTCCAAATGAGAGATTTAACTTAGGGATGCCTATCGAAGACTATAAATATAGAACTACCTGAAGTTAAACAATCTATTTCATAGACATTTCCCAGCTCTTCAAATATGGTTGTATCATTAATGGGTATAATAGGAGATGATTTAGTCAGTAAATTGATCAAAAAACATAAATATTATTTTTTATACGGGTACTTAGAAACCCCATAATTAAATTCATAGATATATCACCACACCTCTAATGTAGAACAAGATATGTCTAAAGAAAACAAGAAGGTATCTGGTTATCTGTCCTGACATATTTGAATGTATGAAAATGAGGGGAAATATTAGAAAAAATGACTCATATGTAGGGAATATACTCATAAAAAATTTCATAAAACAACTATTTAGTTCCTCGTTGTAGTGTGCACCTGGGATTATGAAAATTTTTCAGCACAACATTCACAGTAGATAAAGACAGAAAAACCAATTCCAAATGCATAGAATTCCATCTTTAGAAAATGATTGAACTAGAATCCGACAATAATGAGAATATATAATGAATGAAAATTCATTATCAAGATTCTATTAATATAGAATAATATCAAGATGAGTGGATTTCAACTAAACACAAACCAAAAAACAATAATCCCTTCTTCCTAAACTCCAATATGAAAATATTAAAAAATAAACATAAACTTCCACTCATATATGGATTGATTTGTGGTATGTGTTAGTTGTTTCAGACTCAAACCATCTATAAATACATTCCATTTCCATGGGGTATAGGGGATGTCAAAATTAGATGATTATAGGTACTCAAACAAACACATCTATAGAAGATTTAAATATTTTTAAGGGAACATATAACTAAGGATCTTATGTTAAAAATAAGTAGTAAACCATTCTATGAAAATGAAGTGCCACAGAATCTAAAGATCAGGCCTCAAAACTAAAACCATATGGTCATGGTTCATGTAATTATTCTCATGTGGCCTAATATTTTGAGAACCATATACAATGAAATGATTTCCTTATATTAGAACACAGACAAAAAACAAACGTATTGAGCCACAATAGACCACGTATTACCACCCTTACTTTAAAAGAGTCAACATAGACACATTAGTTAAAATAAATTTCATCTCATGTAAATAAGTCTAATATTATTAATCCAAAGAAAAGTTTACTCTATTTAGAGTGAGAGCATTCATTGGGGAATCTATCTTTGAGAAAACCATCACAAACCATGGATATATCAAGATAGACCAAGGAATCAATGAATCTCAAAACCATTTTTTGGATGTTCTCATGACATAACAACATATTATTTCTCAATTGAAACTTACATGAAATGTTCCAACACAATATTTCCCAGGAATATCACTTCCTAAATCCAATAAATAACAATTCAATATCTTGGCATAAATTCAGTGGTTTTTTAACTATTTCTATATCTATTCTTAGATAACACACATGATCCTTCCCGTACATAGAGTAAATGTGGATGTCATACTCAGTGACCACATTGAAAACTCAAGATACTCCTAGAAAATATTATTTATCATGACTATAAAGAAGGAAAGATCATGGGTTAGACAAAATCGAATGACAAGTCAATCATAATCACCATAACATAATAAAAAGTTTGTTTTTTGAATGATATATTCTTTTATTCTGATTTAGTTATAACCCCATCAAACATTAATATTATAAAATCAAATTAACCCGTTAAACCATTCAAATAAATAATCAATCCATGTAACAAATACTTCTTATTTACTGTAACTCTATTTTATTTTTGTTAGTAAACACAATGGCAATGTTCCCCATTAGATTTCATAGACAATAGAAAATCCTCCACCCGAGAGGAAGAATCCTAGAATATAATTCCCTTATGTAATGATCATTCAATAGGGTGTTATAGTATCTCATTTTAGATGGTTCCACATAGTAAGTTGGTATATATATTGGTTATGTTCCAATCACTAATTAAATAGAGAACTGTACCCACATTATCAGTGGTGTATTAGAGGTTTCATAATGTAAAAAAGTCAGAAAACTATATGAAAATATAATGGAAATCAAGAATCAAATATTCTATAATTATGTAAAAAATGATATTACTTTCCCTAACTAGGAATACTATGGTCTTGATATAATCGACCTGATATCTTATTCTCCCACAAACGAACAACAAACCCCATGAGGCACTGTAATAGAGACCCACAAAATATAATTGTAAATTATTGGTTTATTATAAATGATCCAATCCATCATGAATATGAAATCAATTAGTTTCATATTGAGAAATATAAAATTAATATAATAATTTATATTTGAATAAATATAATAGACAATAAATGAAACAAAGACCCATATCTCTTTTCATTATTATGGGTGTAGTAATACCTGTCAATTAAGACAAGATCTCTATCTGATGTTTTATAAGAATAATAGTGTGAGATGATATAAATGAATGAGATGCCACATTATCAAATAATGTGGCCACTAGTGATAACAATATAATCATGGTACCACTCACAGTTGTCGAACCTATATCATCCTTCACTTTAAACTCTTCCATAGCATAAAGTGATTTATTTTGGATTTCAGAGGCTGAAACCACTTAGATCTTGAAGAATAATATTAAATCATATTTTTTTTGGAACATATTTTGGAATTTCACTATGTGGATAAGATTATACATGATAAATTTTCTATGATGGGCATTGTTGTCTATAGGAGAAACATATAATGGGTGGGTTAGTGAAAACAAATTTCGAATGCTATGGATTCCCACACTAGTATAAAATCAATGTTTCTCTGCAATGTATTGTAGGATGTCTAGTTAGTTACTTAATTATATACTACCCTAATATTCATAACAATTTCTCTTTCCTTTAATAGATCATATAAAAAAGACATTGGGAAAAAATAATCACATTAACCAAGATATACATGCTATTTTTAACTCAACCATCAAACCTTTATCCTTAAGATCAACATTTGAAATGATATTCCACTTGAAAAAATTGATGTGAATATATTATAAAATTAAAATCATCAACCTTCAATTATTCATGTTCTCATTCGAAATAATATCATGTCTATATATCACTAATTTATTAAAACATTTTTCATCTTCAGTCATTCTCTTATCCACCTTCTTGAATTCGAAAAATGTTATTTCTGCATCCAACAGCATAATATATAGATAATACTTCTATTTGAAAATAAAATTATTTTATATCAGATCTAATACCACATTCATCTTTTTCATCACCATCATGTCCCACCATCTCCTGGTATGTCCTTCCATCTTGAATGTGGGAAATTTCACATTGATTAAATCATGAAATTCCAATAACTCAACTAAAACATTAATAAACCATAACTAATTTTCACCCTCTGTATGATCGTCTGAGCCATGTATCAGTAGTGTATCCATGATAATAATCTTCTTAGAAGGATTTAGAGACACATATCTATGAGGTTCTACATTTATAACCTGAGCGAGAATGGATATATTGACTTTCAAAGAGTTTGTCCATCCAACATGATAAACACAAAGAAATTAATGTCCAAATGAATATTTTCTCACAGTGGGTCTGTTATTAAATAATCCATCATGATTCTGATTTTGGGTTGATTATGATAGTGGAAATGGATTGAGTAGGTTGATAGAGGCTGGTGTTTTAATGAAGTCATGAATTGTTATCTTGGATTTCTACACTGATCACACAATGAGATATAAAGAAGAACTCATGGATGAAACAACCGATGGGATAGAAAATTCACTGCAAGAAAAATACACTAAAAAAGACAATATTTAATTTAGATGTCATGATGGGATATTTTTGAATACATTTTTCTATTTGAGTCTAGCAATGTGATATCATATAGTTCTCTTGATTGTCATTTAATCTTGTGAATGGATTATGCAAAACACTCATGTTGGTTTTGGATCTCATGATGGGTTATATTTTAGAACTAACAATTTTCATTGGATCTCAAACTTGTATCTTGTGTAAAGTAAAAATCAAGAAAATGGTATCATGAAATGTATGAATACCTACTTGGGATTCAGGAAAATTGAAAATACCAATACCGACCACTGATTTATGAAAATAAAAAATAAAGATATAAGGATCATTGAATGTAATAATAAGAACTAGGGAATAAAAAAATGTGTGAATGGGGACCAAATTCCTATTCAATATATGATTACAGACTGGAGACTCACATAGAGCGTGAATATGAACTAGGGACTCATGAAAAGTGAGATTGAAGACTTGAGCCATGGTTCTCACAAGGGGTTCACACCCGAATCTCATGGAGCACCTTATACCAACGATGTAAAATTTTTTCCATAATTTTTCTTGTTTGGGATGTGGATTTAAACCTATAAATACCCCCTAACCCATACTTAAAAATTGATGAAAACTTTTATAAAGTATTATTTAAAGCATCGGTATGGAAGGGGACTCACAGAAGATCCTCGGGAAGGGTTTCATGAAGAGGTATCACATATGATTTTTTTGATTTACATTTCATAATTGTTTCACATGATCTGATATGGGTCCTCCAAAATGTGAGAAATAAGGCTCATGAAATAGAACTGGTGAAAGTGGACACACAAATGAATCTCTCCCAATGTAAAAAAGAAATAACACATCCTGGAATTCTAAAAAGAGAAAATGAAGTCTCACACGAGGTACTCATGCTCATTGTGAAATAAGCCTCATGTAAGTAAATTTCACTTGGGTTCTGCAATATGGATTCACTCCATGTTCTCATGCGACGTACTATTACCATGGTATCAAACTAGGGACATGAACAAGTGGTTAATTTCTAGGATCTTCTTTATGGGATTTCATTCCAGGGTCACACACATGGGGATCACTATAGAATATTGTTCTTAGATATATGAACTGGAATTTCCCTATTAATAGTTTCTATTTTATATCATAATTTTATAGTAGAAGAATAAGAATTTGGATCCTTTCCATATAACAGTACTTAAAGAATGTGAATATTGATTAGTACATTCAATTTAGTGAATTTAAGACATGGAATTACCTGATGATTTGGAAAATGTTAATGTAATTTTTGTATATAAATTTAGTAGAAGTCTTTTCTAGTTTTCTAAAATGTGGATGTATTTAATCAATTTGTTTTTAAAGAAGTGATGAAGAAAACCGAAAAGAGCTTCAATAGATCATCTATCTAAAATTAAGGATCAACTTATTTGTTATAATTAAGGGACCTACAAGTGCATAAAATATTTATGAATCACATCTGATAGAGGTGAGAAAAAAAAGTTGAAGAAGGTGATATTTTCCAACATTATTGAGCTAGATAAAGTGAAATAGGGAGTAACCATTGGGAAAGTGGTGAACTAACCCTAATCCTTGAAAAGATTGTGAGTGTTATAAAATATGTGATATTTAATGAACCATGTATTGGTACTGATCATTATTGTATTTGGTACATCAGTACATTCTTGTCGTATTCTCGTTGGATATGTGACAGTGAGGGTGAAGCATATAAAATTCTCAATGTCCATGTGCCTTCTGTCATGTTTATATTTCATTGAATCATAATCAGATAAATATTGATAGAATTAGGCCAGAATAAATACAAAATAGAAAACAAGTTGACCGCTATAATAAAGAGGTCGGCATCAGAGGGGGGTTTATTTTTTTAATTTTTTTACTCTGAAAATATTTACATTACTATTGTAAATAAATTTTATTTTTCCACTTATTTCAGTGTTACGTGAGAAAATGAAAGAATAATAAAAAAGGATAAGAATCCATGTGGTGTTTTTCATGTGGAAGTGTATATAAAAAATATCTTATTTAGTTTAATGAAACCGACTATGTACTAATGAATGGGTTGGATGAATCAGACAGAGAAATTAAATGTTCACTCAATTATTCATTTGGAATGTGTGAATAATATGATATTCCAAGTGATGCTAAAACTAACGATGATAAAGAATCTCTATGAATAAATATTTTACATTTTCCATGAAATAATGCAATTGGATCAAAAATTGGGGGATGAAACTATACATAATGATATTAGAATCCAGGAACAATAAATTAAATTCAATAAGAAAAAGTAATTAAATTAAAGGATTATTGAAGTATACACTTATCTAAGTGAGGTAAATTATTCTCAAGCTCATGAACTATAGAAACTGAAAAATGATGAAATGTGAAAGAATCTCAACTCAGATAAAATTCAGAATTTGAAGTCTAGAAATAATGATCTTGCTACACACCTCTATGAAATAATTCAGTGGAGGAATATGTATTAGAATTATTTTCAGGAACCCGAAAAGGTACCTTTGTAACCTGATAACTATGACAGACCTGATATATCCCAAAGGGCATTCCTGATCCCCATGGGTTGACAAAAATTTCCAGGTATCTTAAAAAAAAAGTGGGAAGTATTTTTCCACTATCAGTGTCGAAGAAAAGGAAAAAGTTAATATGACGAAAAAAATTTCACTGGAAGTAATGTACCAAAACTCAAATAAGAATTAATGCCCAAAGTAATATAGTGGATGTACCAAAATAGAGAGATGCAACCAAAGATCCAAGAAGGGTTTGAGGTAAATATCCCAATAGGATCTCACAATGGATACCATAATAGATTAAAATTATTTATTAACCATATGAATTATTTAAATTATTAAAAAATTGGTTTTTTTAAATTATAATTAAATAAATAATGTTATACAGTTCATATAAAGTAGATACTTTAAAAAAAGGCTTACATGTGATGTAATATTTCCAAAATAATTTATTAATATAGAATATTTATATAAAATAGTTTATATAAATTTAGAGTGTATTTAAATACATTTTTTTTTTACATTTTAACCTCAAATATAAAATAAGCTGAAAAAATGGTAATCTTCCAAATTGGTAAAAAGTTTCGGGTTATAGGCATCCACACTCTCTAAGTGATCATGGAAATATCTGTACACACCAATCCCATTGAAACTATCCAACTAATACTAATTACCATACCATAAGGGATGTGACCTGCTACATTTATGTTTAAAACATTTTACAGTCTTAGAGTGTAAAAAAAAGTCAGAATATAACTTTTTCTTGCATGTACCATTACAAAATTAATGATCATAAATTAATCTTACGACTACTTAAAATACAATTAAATCCAATTCATTCATATTAAATTATAACATCCATTTCAAACAAAAAAAGTTTTTAATCATTAACATGACTTTTAAACAAGATAAACCCACTGGTTTCCATCAAAACATTCTAAACCATTTTCAGATGTTTTATGTCAATTCAAATCTAATTCAATAAATTTGACAATTTAATTACATAGTTAAATTCAAAAATTTAGATTAAATAGTATCACTAAATTTTATAATTTACATTTAACAATTTAAATCAACCAATTTCTAGAATCACTGCCAAATTAAATGAAATTAGGGGTTTTTGAAATGTTCATTCCAATCCATTTCAAGTATCCCAATTCAAAACAATGGGGTAATATTAAATTAATATAATTTTTTTTTATAAAATTGTATTTTAAAAAAATTGACAAAAATTTTGAAATACAAGGTTAATCATTTTTCTAAATATGATACAATCACCTAAATTTATTCATGAAACTAAATATGTTCAATGAAACCCATCATTCAGAACAAATTTTTACTAAACCCAGAAACTCAACCTATAAAAGAGATCCTAAATCACAGAGAATAGATCCATCAATTTAATGATGATCTATTAATCCAAATGGAGAGAAAAGGAAATATGTGACGAAAAACAAGGAAACACTTACCTTTGAATTTTTACTACCAACCCAATGATGATCTATCATTGAACAAATGGACCATTAATTGTTGGAGGGTTCCAAGGTCACTTGGGGAGGGCTTTATGTGAATATAAATGAAGCTATAAATGAACCAAAAGAGAGATATCAATCTTGATGCCTGTTCAAAAACTATAGTTTGGTAATTACATGTTGTGTAACCCCATTAGACATTGTGATACATGTAATGTCTGTAACTATTAAAAAAAGTGTTGCCTCTAACTAAAAAATCAGCAATAAAAACTCACAAACTGTAATGACTCATCAAATTGTGTTTATTTAATAATGTGAACCTTTTACATTATGTACCTAGTAACCATTACAGATCGTGTAACCTAGTTACAGTGAATGTAACCCTCTCACAGCATGTAGAAATGATCAGTTAAAAATGAGATTCCAATAAATAAGTGACATCATCATTGTTGGTATCCTCCATATTCATTATCATTCGAACATATTTAACCCAAATGGGAACCCATGATAAGGATGAACACATACCTAAAAGATTAGAAATATGATGTTACAACGTCCCCTAAATAAGAATTTTTTATCCCCAAAAGCCTATTATGATGATTCAATGCCAAAAGTTAGAGTCTATTTTACTGTCATCACTACCTCACATTCCCAAATCTCATGATTATTAGAACGATTCTTTTTAAACACATGAAAAAAATATATTCCTCCAATGATGTTCCATGGTCTCGGAATCATCTTTCATGAATGTTAACTCAGTCATACCTGTATTCGGTTCAATCTCATGATAAATCTACCACAAATCATGAGATCGATCGAGAAGATACTTTCTCCGCATCAATACATAGAACACATTATATATTGACATCAATAGATATGGTTGTGTTCAATTGTATGAAAATTTTCCCACCTGCTCAATAACCTAAAATATTCCCACAAAATGAGAAGAATGATTCCCTTGTCTCCCCAACTGCCGATTACCAAACCAAGGTAAATATTTCTGGAATACCTAGTCCCCAATTGATAATTCCACGATTCTTTATCAATGATCTAAATATGACTCTTATCATCTATGGGAGATTGAAATTCTTTGACAAATTAACTAAATATTTATTGTTTTATTTTACACAAAACATGGTCCAATTAAGGAACTGTCACCTATATCCGACCAACACAACATATATTTACAAGGAAGGCCTTAAAAGTTATCAAAATCATCCATTATGATCATTTAATGGTAAATATTATTATAAGATAACTCAACCATCAAAAAATGATCACATCATGATCCACCAATGTCAAGAACACAACCGCAAGCCATATCCAAATGAATATGTATAGATATTACTATCTAGACATCCAAGTGTGGTTGATTGGCCATCCTCAAATAGATATGAGATCCTGGTTCCCACTAATGGACTCTCCGAAAGTGATATGTGATCCAAGGACACCTATCTGAGATAATAACATATGTTATTCCACTCAAACGAATAGTCACATTCATGTAGTGATTTCCTAACACCATGACATTTGTTGTATCATTAATGGGTATGATGTGATCTAACATGTTCAGATTTATGATCACAACAAATATCAAATACTCTATTATTTGAGTTTGAGGCCACCCAAGCAGAAATTACATAGTAATCTCATTCCTATTATAAGTAGGGACGACAAGTGGCTGATGAAATCTAAAGGTTTCTAGTGCTCATCCTCAACTTGTTGTTATGAATAACATTGAAATGGAAACTCAAAAATGACATGTCTCAAAAATATCCACTGAAATATCGTCTGCATGTCACAGATCATCATAGAAATTTTTGAGAGTATCCCCCATTCTAAATTATGACAATTCATTACCATAACCTTCCTTGCTTCTAAAGTAACAACAAATTGATATTGACAACATAGAACACCCTCTTTGGAGAACGACCACCACATAACTTTATCCAAACCATAAATATTTTTTTAATCCTATTAATTTATTCATCAACATATGACTCCTAAAAATCGTCTCAAGAGAAGTGGATGAAACTGAATTCTAGGAAATGAAACTTCGTCCCCTGGTACGTGGAGTCCTATATACAATTGTGTAAAGAGAGCCATAAAATTACACTCTTATAAAGATTATTTCATTACTTGGGACATAATAATCCTACCTAAATAATCTATAATAAAATTACCTTTCATTTGGTTAAAGGTGATGTCAAATTCGAATTATTGCATGTACTCCTCCCAACACCTCTGGAAGAGATTCAAATATTTTTAGAGAAGATATAAATCAAGATATTTTGGTCTAAATGGAACATAAAACTATCTTCATAATTGTAATTTATCAATCTTTTAATCAAATTTAAAACACCTATTTGTTGATGGTCATTGGTTGGTTAGTTCTTCTCAGGTGGACAAGGATGATGAGATCCATAGTGAACAAAATTATTTCCTTTCAAAAGAAAAACACACATGCCCGAACCTGATGTATCACAAAAGACCACATAGCCCTACCTGACATCTAGAAGAGTCAACACAATCAATGTAGACAAAATTTTTCTTAGATAAAAAATGAAATATTAAATTTCTCATTCAAATAATATACCACACCCTTCATTGTTACTGTAGTCATCCAAGATTCCAACATTGAAACATCCTTCACAAACCGGTGATAAAATCCTATAATTCCCATGAATATCCAAATCTAAATGAAATAATGTGGTTGATGTTAGGTCATAAAAACCATAACCTTTTATGGATCAAATGATAATCATTTTTCTGTACCATTTTTACAATCAATTTCTCTTTCCAAATCTAAAAATAATATTTCTAAAGCCTTTAAAAATGTTAGTAATTTCTTCAGTAATCCAAAAACTATTCTCAGATGGTGAGAATGATCCTCCGAAAACATAGAGTATATTTGGATTTATTCCATAAATTATACCACAATGAAATCAAAATACTCATGTAAAATCATTTTCATAAATAACAGAAATTGTTTTTGCAACAGTTTTTATACCAAATGGCATAGCAAGGAACTCATAATTTTCAAGCCTACTCCGAAGGGCAGCTTTCTGATTATGAGATGTGTTGATCCACAACTAATAGAAATCATAACATAGTTCAATATTCAATAACCAAATAACCCCCATAAAAATATAAAATATAATATCATTACGTGGAAGGAAATATTGGTTCTATTCCATAACTCGATTGAGATTTCGATAATTAACAAATAAATAAAGAGAATCATCAGCTTTTTAGAAAAGTTAACTGTCACCACCAAATGTGACACACTCGGGCATATAAAGAATTTATAAAAAAGATCATCCAACTCAGACATGAAGTCTTTTAGTTCATCTGGTTCCATCCGGTAAGAGTGAACTAAAACTAGTTGATTATGGGGAATTAAATTAAAGGAGATCTCATCCTCCATTACTTGTGTAAAATATTAAAAATCAGAAGGAAACACATTTGGATTATCAATAAATTCAAGAGGAATATCACCACACAAATATTACCTATACAGATCAAAATAAAACACTGATATTACCTTACCAATATTTGGATAATAAGGTTCATACATGATCAAACTTATGTCACATTAACCTTGAAAGACAACATAAAAACAACGTTGTGTATTAAGGTTGACCCATTGAAGATAATAAAAAATACAATACTGGTTTTCAATGATCAAGTCCATTAAAAAGAATTATGTAAAGGGGTTTCCTATCAAGGAAAAAAACTCCTAGATTTCTGAATATCTAATAGTTAGAAGACATAATAAGGGAAATTGAGACCCCAAACTCTCTTTGTTATATGGTGTGAAATCATATTCATTGGAAACAATAAATAATCTATAATAATTTTTTTTTTGATTAATAATACAGGTTTACGTAAACAAATGTGATGCACCAGTATCAAATAGTGTAGTTACTAATGACAGAGCAATAGTAATAGCACCACTCACAGTCGTTGGACCTTATCCAATACCATTGGAGACACTACCTCTATGTGGAGTAGCTTCATTACAGATTTCTATTAATAGAACACTTTTATATGTGAAGAGTTTTATTTCCACATAGTTTTAAAAGGATTTGATAAACTTATTTCACTGATTTGAGTAGAAAATATACGATATAATCACTATATGTTCCCTGAACATCTGTAAGAGACACATTTAATGGGTTACATAGTGAATCCCCTCTATGAATATCTTCGATTGTGACATTGATCGAAAATCTAAGGACTTCCTCCAAGTGTAATTGGATTCCTTCAATGATAATAATATTGAGAAATTTGATGATATTCATCATTATTCTACTTTCTCATGAAGGAACTCATGCTTCTACTAAGAGAAAAGAGAACTCCTATCAACACTAAATTTCCAGCCATGTCCATGTTATCCCTCATATCCCATCCAACATAGTATCATAAGTGGGATGCTTTAGCACAAAAGATGAGATCATATATCTAATAAATGTCCAACCTGAAACCATCGATCGTTCACCTTCTAAATTGATACAATATCAGGTGAAAACATCACAAGTTTAGGAATGGGGTATGAATATTTCTCCATGGATATGTCAGCCTGCTCAAGCTTGAAAAACACCAGAGCCTTTTCCAACAACATAAACTCTAGATAAAACTATTCGATTAAAAGATCCTATAATTCATTACCCTCTAATCCCTAATGTTTCATTGTCATCACCACAATATACCACCATATCCTACTCAGTCCTATAGAATGAAGGCGTCACACATCACCTTTATCATGTATAGTGATTCCAAGAACTCAACCAGACCGTCAATCCCACCCATCCATTCTTGATCATGATGAGGATCAGTGGAGCCATTGAAAATGGTGTCTTCATGTGAAGGATCAATTTATAGCTATCTATATGAACGCCCCTCAGTAGTTCTATAGAAATAACATAAATGGAAACTAAATGTGGTGTCTGTCCCAAGGCCCGAAATGTGTCCATAATCACATCAACATGATTCAGGTTTTTTAGAGGATTAAATCACTATGTTTTAGAAACAATCCTTTCATGAGTCCGATTGTTATGTCTTCTCAGATGCATGATGATGCACAACACTATAAGATAACAAGGATGATATTAGATGGTTATAAAATAGATAACATAGTAAAAAATATCTTAATTGATAGAAAAATAATAATATTTGTATTTAGCACTATTTGAATTAAAATATGTAAAAGAACAGAACTAAGACACTTGAACTCATCCCCTAACCACCCATACCGACTTAAGGTTCATTAAAATGAAATAGGTAATGGACCTTAATTGAAACTACATAAAATGTCTTGAATTGAATACTCAATTACATAATAACGTCAATGAAAGATTAAAAACATGCACATATGATATCACTTTGTCCTGAAAAATATATCGTACACTAGTATAACAATAACTAAGACAAGCTAGACATAAACTATGGGGAATTATCATTCATCACTGGTCAATATCTAGAACTTTGAATCATAAAAACTAAAATTGGGGATGATTTTTCCACTAACAATGTAGAGTCCAATGAAACAGAATATTATGAATAACAAAAGAATCTCAAATTAAAGTAATGTAGCAGAATTATAACGAGAATTAATTCCCAATTTTCTACAACCCAAGTACCAAAATAGGAAAAAAACCCTATGATCCTAGGGAAACAACTCAATAAGTCCATGGTTTAATTGTCGGATCCACCTCCAAGAGAGCATTTCCCATTGGTCCTACATATATGTATATAATTAATAAAGAATCGATGGAAAAAAGTAGGGTTTGATCTAAAAATCATAGTATAGTCTGACCAAAGATTCTATAATAGATTCCAATGATATATTAACCATTGGAATTTATTCAATTATAAAATTTACATGTTTCCATTTTAAATATTATTTAAACAAATCATGTTATATAATTCACATAATGAAAAAACATTAATAAAATGCTTACAAACGATGTAATATTTCTAAAACAATTTATTCAATTATTATTTTTATATAAAATACTATATATAAGTTCATATTATTTGAAAATAAATACAAAAACATGGGAATAAGTTAATATCTAAAATATTAAACAAGGGAGAGACACGATCATCTTCCATATAAGAATTAATGTACTAAGCTATTGGGCTCTAAACTCTCTATGTGATCACAAAAATATGTGTACACACCCATCCACTTAGCACTGTCCAATGTTGACTCATCACCATCCCATCGTGGATGTGACCTAAAACATTTGTGATTTGTAATATTTTACATTCGTAGAGTTCATTCAAATAACACAAAATGTACATAAGGATTTAATGTGTTCTTACACAATAAATGAATGGAAATTTACTTTAAGACTCTTTAAAATATAATTAAATCATATTAACATATTTGAAATTATAATTTCCATTTAAAAAGAAAATTCTTTTTAATAAAAAAACATACATTTTAATAAAGATAAAACTATTGGATTTCTATTAGAGATTTTTAAGCCATCTTCATAAGTTTAAAGTAAATTAAAATCTTATTAATAAATTTCATAATAAATTTCCCCAATTAAATTCAACAATTTAATCAAAATAGTTTCCAAAATATCTACATTTTAAATTAATCAATTTAAATCAACTAATTTCCAAAACCACACCCCATTTCAATGGAATTGTGGGTTTTCCAAATTTTCAAAACAAAACCATTTTAAATCTCCCATTTCTCTAATATTGGGGTTTGTTAAATAAAATGAAATAACATTTGATATATTTAATTTAACTAAAAAATTGAAACAAATCAATAAATTATAGATTAATCAATTTGGCCAAATGGGATGGCCTCAACTGCCATTTCCCTCAAACTCAACACTAACCGCAAAACCTATCCATGACAATGAAGGTGTAGAATACCCAAAAACACAAAGTATAAATTAAATCAAATATTTTAGATCATATATTCATCAATTTCATGATGATATATTTATCCCCAAGGAGGATAATGAATAATAGATTAAGGAAAATGGGGAAACACTTACCCGAGAATTCGCACCACTAACACAATAATGATCAAACACCGAAGGAATTTACCTAGAAGGGTTGGAGTGATCCAATATCATTATGGTATGGGATTAGTTCAAGTTAAAGGAAACTGTTAAGGAACCACAATATATATGTCACTCATTCTTATTTTTAAAAAACTACAGTCATGGAATTACACGATGTGTAACACAAATACTCATCATGAAATAATTAATTTTTATAGCCACCAAAAATGCATCGCATTGAATTTAAAACTAAAAATCAATTAATTAATTGTGTTTAATTATTAATCTTGTTTTTTATCATTATTACTGTGAAAATTTCATGGTATTCACCCAAAAACATTATACTTCACTTAACCAAGATACACATCATGTAACACTCCTTCACCCAGCAGAAATTAATCTTCAAAGCTGGTAGTCCAAAATTAATCCTTGACTTCAATATTATATGTTTCCTCCAAATTAAGTATGAAACCTACCCAGTCAATAAAAAGAAAAACCACAAAAAATGAAATAAATAACTTATAGAAAGGTAAGATGATATTACGAGGATAATGTATGATTTAATGATTCAATTGCTCAAATAAATTCATTTTTAAAGGAGAAATATGACATGATGGATAATCTCTCCAAATTATTAGAATATTATATGACTATATAGAATGAAATAAATATATATCATAATACTCATGATGAATAAATGGATACAAATATTCATAAATTCTGAGAAAATATTGAATCAGTCATGAATGAAGTTGGGAAATCAAACACCAAAGAAAAACCGAAATTGAAATATTATTTTCACATAATATATGATTATCCTTAAATATATTCAAATGATATGAAAAGAATATTTGATAATTTATAAAAAAAATATGAAGTTATTATCTCATCCCAATGGTATATCCGTTTTAGAATATCTGATATTAGATATTATGAACCTCCTACAATTCGTGATAGTAGGACAACTTTGAAAAGTTCTAGAAAAAAATTCTTACAGGTGAGGAGATACTCCTAAAAAGGTGTTTATCAAAAGTTATTATAAAAAATTTTATATCTATTGGTTGACTTTTCATTTATTTATTTAGACTCTAGAATATATTTCATTCTTTAAATATAGACAAATATCTAAATCAGATTGTATGTAAAATGTTTTTGATAAATATAAAAGAACAATATCTCAAATGAAAATATCCATGAAATGATACCATTGTCGAATACTGGGGAACACAATGAGTATGGGTCCAGTAGACCTTGATTTCAAATTTCAATATAAGAAATAAATATGTATCAACATATAAATGAATAAATGATTATGTGATGTATTTTGTTAACGATAGATGATTTATAAGTGCTCATAATAGGAATTTGGAAAGGCATTATAGTCGAAAAAATGTAGGGGAGGGATAGAAACCCAAAATGATATCCCCAATAATTGTATTGTATAATAAAAAAGACTACAATGGAAGAAAATATGTGATGTTGAAAAATATGGTTACAGCATTAGTGAAATCACTATTATCCCAACGAATGGAATATAAATCAAATACATTGTTTCACTCAAAAAAACCATCATTGAAAAAATGTGAAATAACAATGATGAAAAAGGTAGGATATTGTAATATTTTGATTACGAATAATTTGAATTTAATGGAAAACCAATCTCCAACAAGAAAGGATAAAAAAGGAAGAAGTAACTATCTACTATATGAAATGGAACCCCATTATCCCATTTCTCATGTCTCATCTCGGCTCTGCTTCTCCTCCTAGGGTTTCTATAGCCCTCCTCAACGACAATTTACCTCCATCTCTTCTTATGATACATCAGTATTCCTCTTCTCTGATTCAGTTATTCACGTTCATTTTATCCTATTCTTGGCTATTCAATTTTCCTTGGGTTTTCTTTTTTCTCTATTGGGTGATACTGTGGTTTTCGTCCAGGAAACATTCAGTCTTCCCATTTAAGGATTCTTTCTATGGAAACTGCAGTCCTATCAAAACTGGCTCTACCCTCACATTTTTATTCACCTCTCCTGGTTGATGTCGGAGCGGTGGCAAGAAGGAGGATTTGGGATATGTGTTTCAGAGGACAATGGGTTTTCTGGTGATCCCGAAGTCTGATTTCTTTTATTATGTCAGTTGTCAGTGTTCCTTTTAATCGATGATGCATGTTCTCAAAGCCCCCGGTAGCCAAATACCCTACACTGGACTCAGATTCCTCTATGACCCTACGAGTTCGATCTGAAGTGGTGGAACTATTATGTTTTGTGATGTGGGTCTGTGGCTGATGGTTCACCACACATGGAATGTGTCTGTGAAATTTTATGAGGGCAATTTCATGTTTTTCTGATCTATTTGATGTTTTTTTATCATATACATTGATGAAATAATGTTTTTTTGCTCTTCGATATCATGTTCTGTTATTCTCGCTCAATGAAATTTTCAATTTCTGTTCTGGATTCTGTTATTTTCATTTCTGGTGTGGTGTTAAATGTTGATGTTAATGATGGAGATGAGGGTGAAGCGACGACGATGTTGGTGATTTCCGCCATAGATGTTGTTGTGCGTTCTGTTTTGGAAGAAGTTTCTATGGTCATCGGTCAGGTAGTGAGATGTTGGATCTGGTGACACGTTTCCTCCAAGTTTATGATGTAGTGATAAATCAGTGATGATGACGATGTGGTGTTTATTTGGTGACGATAACGGCGGATACGATGATAATGATGAATGCTGATCATGACTCTGACATTGACTGATGTGATCATATCCCGAATGTAATCTCCTCGTTCAGTTTTTCTGAAATTTTAATTTGGTTCACAATAGTTGAATCCCGCTGGATGTTTATTTTAATTTTATGGTTACCAATCACCCTCAAAGCGGTCTTTTTGAGAATCAAATAAAAAGTTATTTGTCCAATCTCCATAAAGAAAGGGTGGCCTTACATAGATAACATATGATAAGGGAAAATTAATAATAAATAACACATAAAATCCACTTGTCATGTCACATGGAAAGAATTGATGGATAAAGAAGGAGTCATACAATGGATGAAAATGTAAGAGAATATGAACAATAGAAATATTCATTCTCATGAAATATTCTTGAATGTTGTCTTACAAAGCATCATAGAAGGAAACTTCTATAAATAAGATTGAACCCAAAATTATGAAAAAGAAAAAGCCTACAAAAATATAAAAATCAAATAATACTATTCTTGTGGATAATGAATGATTATTAATAAGGAAAAAATATATGATGTTTGATAGATAGTTTGAACATGATCAAAAAATGTACAATTATTTACAAGAAAGTAACAAATATTTGAGCTATCTAGATCAACAAAAATCCTCTTTTAGACTATTCTATAAGATTACATCTCCATATGTTTATAAATTATGTTAAATGATGTTAAAGTATTTCAGTTTCAATGGTAGATTCATTCTTAGGGGATGTGGCATGAAAAAAATCAAAAGTGGTGAAGTGATGTTCTCTAGAATATCCGATGATTCAAATCCATTACCAGTGATGAATAAATTACCAGGTAAAATTCATTGACTAGAGAAAATGGTTTATGTAGATTGATATGTATAGAAGTAATTGAAAGTAATGAGTACAGATTATGTAATTAAATTTAACTATTGTTTCTTATACAACTTTTTCAATATACATGATTAATGGTTTTGTTAATGTCTCATATCAATGTTCCATATGCATATAAATGAAAAGAATAATAAGAATGTTCGTGGGCTAAACATGGGACCTAATAATAATAAGAGTTTCACAACATAAGTGGATAGTTCAATCACATAATTAGATTAAATATCTTAATGGTAAAAAAATGATGTATTTTTATATTGTTTGACATCAAAAAAATCGATTAGTGTAGAAGAAACAATACTAAATTATTTCATGATTATTATTTTTGTTCTAACAATATGGTATTAGAAAACTATATTTGTTATACTATAAAATTTTGAAAGAAGATTAAAATTGTTTCCAACAAGTGGTTTACCTATTATAAAAAGTAATTCCACATCTGAAATCAGTAGAAAATTATGTATTAATGATTTAAATTTGTACAATTTTGTAGGATTAATGGGATATTGTTTTAAGGAAAAGAGATAAGAATATCATCGAGACTAAATGGGTCTTTTATAACCAGATGAATGATTATAGAAAAATGATTCAAAAAAAGAACAAATAGTGTGAGAAGATTACTATGAGATAGAGGATATAGATTTTGATGAAATATTTTAACATTTTTAATGGATGGAGTCAATCAGATTTTTTTGGGACATAATTGAGAAAACGAGGTTAAATGGTTCCTTAATGGATGTCTAGTCACCATTTTTGAATGATTTTATGGAATTAGAAGCATTTTTGTGTATCAACATTGTTTTCGCATTTATTAACATGAGAATAACATTTTTGGATAAAGATGGTGTTATATGGGTTGAGGAATGCACTAAGAGCATGGTATTCAATATAATATCATTTTTTACAAACATCTGTTTTTTGTGTGGGGAGTTGATTGCCATCAAAATGCTAACAATGATAGTAATCAAATGAAAATGGTGATGATTTATGTAGATGAAATAATATTTTATGGATCAGATGAATCATAGTGAAATAAGTGGAATAAAGATAAAATGGAACATTCATATCTCAATCAAAATATAAGGAAGAGGTTTTGAGGGATTTGGAAGGGATAATTATAAAGAGATGATGACTATTGTGTCTAAACAGATAAATAATTCCCAAGATGATGAAGGAAATTTAGTTAATTTCATTTAATATAGGAAAATAATTGGATATTTATTATACATAACAACAAAAGTCCTCATATTGTGTTTTCCACCTGAGAAGCATCATTGTATCAAAGAAATCCAATGGAAACCCACTTGTATGATGTGAAAATGTAACACCACTAGATTTTAGGAGATAGATAATTTTTTATTTCATTGATGTCTTGTGATGTACACTAAAATAATGTTATCATTCTCCATAAGAAACACCATATTAACCTCCAGTATACATAACACTATTCTTGGATTTTTATAAATGTAAGAGCAACCTTCCTTGATTTCTTGCGTTAGATGAAGTACCGAGTTTTCCTAAAGAAGTCTATATTATTAAAATATTATTATTTAATGGGAAAAAGATAGAATTTATGAATATTATAAACCACCTTTTAAATGTAATATAATTTTAACATTCATATTATTTATTTTTGAGACATGATATAAGAACAAATTAAATTTTAAGGATAAAAGAATATTTTATTCAAAAATTGTAGTTTTCCTACCTTTTGGTGGTACACCCATATTAAATGTACTTTTTAACACTTTAATATATTATATTTTAAAAAATAAACTTTTTAGTTTAGTTCAGAATATAATATTTTTCGTTGGATTAATTTTTGGTGTTTTTAAGATAAGTTTCAATTTTTTATAAAAAAAATTCTGATTTTAGTTATTTTATAATATTTCAATGTCATTAAATAGTAAAATTATGTTGAGGATTAGTTTTAAATATTAAATATATCATTTTTATCCAATTTTTTTAAAAAATTATTTCATAATTGAATTTATAATAAAGACATTTTTATTTAAATAGTGACATTTTTCGAAAAAAAGGCTTTTGGGAAATTATAACAGTTTATTTAAAATTTAATTCTGAAACTTTTGTGTGTTAAATTTTTGAAAATGGATGTCAAATTTGGATTTAGGAAGTCCAAATTTCGATAAGAATCTTCCTTTTAGTTTTGATCAATTTGAATATTAATAATTGTAAATTTTATTACCATAGTAAAGGACAAATTATGCAGTATAGGTAAAAAATAAAATTATAATGACTATAAAATGACCAATACAAATTAGAATTTTTTTTTTGATGAATAGAATTCGACCCTTAACACTTAAATATTTTAATGATTTTATTTAATTGACAATTTTTCATGAAAATGACTTAAATAATATTTAAATCAAAGAAAGACAAAAAGTGTCAATTTTTTTGTCTTTAATATCTTTTTGGTTTTACCATATGGAAAAATGGGTGATATCAATGATTATAAATAGTAAATTTTTACTTATTAAAAAAATTTCTTAAAAATAATTTTAATTATGAATTATTGGGAGAATTTGGGAAATATTTTGGTATTTTTTATATTTTTTAATGAAAATTTATAGATGTCACATTCAGGTTTTAAATAATATATCCATTTTGAAATACGGTTATACTGATGAAAAATTTGACTATAAACACTTATATGAAATGCATAATTCTTATATTTAATTTTTTAATTTATTTTATATTTTTAGGAAAGAAATATTTACCTTAATGTTTTATATATAGATGATGTAGAAAATGTTTACATGATGACAAATAAATAAACTAATTATTATAAAAATTATAATAACCATTAAAGGGTCAAACAACATTATCAAATTTTATTGGTCAAGCATATATCGACTATATGAAACCAATGGTTAAATTATGGACCAGTTGGAGCCCAATGGAATTGATTAGGACAATTATATTATATTATTTAATGTAATGTTAAAATTTACACATTCATACTTTAATAATTATAAAATTTTAAATATGAGATTATCAAGAACATAAATTAGAATACATATCTAATTATGAAATATATTAAAATTCTATTAATAATAGTATTTAATATTTATTTATTATTGATTATATAAGCATATTATATAATAAAAACTATCGATGTCGTAAATAAATTATTAAGGTAAATATAAAATAATTCTTATTAAAAATTTTAAAATAAAAAATATTTTGGATAATTAATTTTTCCAATTAATATAATGTATTCCTTAACACCAAAAAAATATAATAAAATATTTTTTTCTAGAGGTAAATCCTTTTATTGATATTTATAATAATCAATGAAATGAATTCTTTCAAAATTGACACAATTGATATTTTATTAGAATAAAGTTTTACAAAAATATTTGATAATCATAAAATAATTTAAAAAAATCTAGTATAATTATCATGGGGTCTAAAATGTTCTTAATTAATAATTTATGGTATAATTGAAATAAATTTAGTAAATATTGCACTGATATTATATTGAAACATTGGTTATCTTAATTTAAATTAAATAGAATAATTAATTGTTAATTAAAATTATAACGTTTAAATTGTCATCAAAACATGTCTACATCCTATAGTATGATGATATTTCAATCTTCTAATATCTTAGATTAGAATATATCTCATTTTGTAGCTATTGATATTTATTTTTAAAATATTATAAATGAATAGTTCCAGAAATTCCAAAAGTGTCCCTCACTACACTTATAAAAGGAAACCTCATCAATCATTTCTAAAAAACTCATTAATACATAATGTTCACCAATAACATTCCCATTTATCTTATAAAAATTTCTATAAACATTATAGAGGTCCTTTTCTTCTCAATTACCTACTCTATTTCTCTAAGAGAAGATTTAGAGGAGCCACGTCGAAGAAGAGGTTGTATCATTTACTGATTCATTTTATCTTTTTTATTCTTATAAATATACCTCATGAGTTGTTTTATTATAATGTAATAAATCCAGTAGTAGTTAGAATGTGAGAGGTTATTATGATTATTGATCAATAATAGTCCACCTTCTACCCATCCTATGAAAAAGGAAATCACAACGTGTGAGTAAGTACATCATATCGTCTCCACGTTGTGGTGTAATCCGTTTTTCACAATCAGCATACATGGAGGGGAAACTGATTGTATTAATAAATTTATAAATTATTAATATAAAATTATTCTTAGATAAAACATATTATCAACATCAATACCATTCAACAATTTTGGGAACAATATCGTTGCTCAGGTGTATGTACAACATACTATCTCCACAGTGTGATGTGATTAATTCGACATAATAATCATTAAATAATGATTATATTAATTAATTTAATGAATAAATATGATATATATTATATTAATACCATTCATTAAATCTTATACCTAAAAAATAGAATAAGAACATATCTGACAAAACATGTAGAAGAACATAAAGTAGTTAATACCTGAATAATGGGTAACAATGAAATATTACAAACAAAAGGATGAAACTATGATCATAAATGTTATCATAATATTATTAGAGTTCTCGAAATTATTATAAAAATTATTTAAATAATTATATATGAGGTTCATATACATAAAGAAAATATTATACATAATGTAAGGGTTAACTTCGCAATCATATTTTCATCTGAGTTTGTTTATACATAAGTATTTACTCGGTGTATATTTGTTATCATTGACCATTTTTTCCAAGAATGTTTTCATAAAATATATACTATGATTATATGTATGTTTAAATTCATTTTTATCCATTTTTACTTTTACTACATGGAATGGAAGGAATCTTTATTTGGTTAGCATATGAGGTACTTTTTGACATTACCAGTAAAAGTATGAGGGGAATTTTTTTAAACTTATACGGCATGAACTGATTTTTACATAATCATAACAACTTATTTCCATGAATATTCCCATACACATTTTCAAGGGTATTTCCCTATAATTCTTTAAATTTAAATTTCCATGGCATTTTTAGAAATGATATGTTTTTTAAAGAAGAAATGTTATTTTCCTCATGAATTATGATTTATTGTTTTATCAAAATTATTTTCCACTTATGATGACATAGGATTAGGTTTCTATCATTATCATTAAATTTATTGGATTGTGATTATTATGGAATTATTTTTATGAAATCCATTTATTTTATATGGATTAGGTTATGATGGAATGATGTTTAAGAAACACATTTTATTTCTTGGGATATTCTATGATGAATAATTTATGTTTTTGTGGAAAAGGTAAGAATTATATAATTATGATATTGGTGGGACACATATTTCCCTCAAATGAATTGGGTAATGATTTATATCTCATGATAGAAACATGGATGGAATGACAGGTAAATCTAGTTCAGTAATATAGTACTGGAATGGAAAGTAATGCCAGTTCAGCAATGGACGTTTTCCACTCTGATGGTCCGGGAGTAATGCCCTGGATATTATAGAAATCATATTATATGAATTTTTTTCCACAATTCCATGATTTATGCCAATTCTATTTCATCATGTTTAATTCTACTTTATGATATATGCCTTACGGACTACCATGATTTATTTAATGACACACGATTTTGATGTTTAAAAATTATGTTCATGTGTTTACAAAATAATTTTTATGGTCTGTATTATATTCTCCATGTTTAACCTTACTAAGATTTTAATGTCACAATTTTTATATTTCCTATTATACAAGATACAAATAATGGGTTTAGTTATGAAAGTAAAAGGGTAATATATTTATATGAGATGTTGAATATGTTTCAACACATTAAAAGATTATGTTCCTAGTTTCTAAAGACACTAATCTAATATGGTATTTGGGAATATATTGGTGTAATGAATTAATTATTTCAAAAAACAAATTTAATTTCGAACTACATCAATACTGGTTCATTAGAGTTGGTATCATAGAAAAGGTTTGGTTATCATATGGAAACTAGGATATAAAAACATTAGTGACATCGAAGGTAGGACTAAGGATGTCCCTAATTTTAAGTATAACTATAGGTTATAGTCCTATAATTAAGGTAACAATCACGAATTAAAAAGGAATAAACATGAGGTAATATATAATTAAAGTACTCCCCATTTATTATGTTTTTTACGGGTATGGTTTATTCCTCTCACACAATTTTTTTTTGGGTTTTAAAAAATTGTTAGATCCTAATGAATCCATGTTAAGGATCAATGTACTGGGAATTGAAATGATTTTCCCCATCATCAACCAAATGTTAGGGGATATGGAATGAAAAATCATATTTATATACTTACACAAGCTATGAAAAATTCTGTATTTCCAAATGAGAAGATAAAGGAACAACATTCGGTTGAGTCCTTCGAGAGGAAACATCCACCTTAATTAAATTAGTTTTATAATCCACTAGTTTCTGAACAATGGATCATTACCATTTAAAAGATATTTTTCATCATTAGATGTTATGTACATAAAAAATTATTATTTTTTTGTATATAAGATGATGCAGACTAGTGGTGGTCTATAATAAAAAATAAAATGCAGCAAGATGAAATAGACTCTATGGAATGAGATGAGTTCAAAAAATTATTTTTAGATAAGTAAATCCCATGTATTATTTGAAAAAAATAAAAATAGATTTTATTTATATTAAGAAAAATGATGATGAATTATTTTGTAAATACTAAGAAAATGTTACAAGTCCTTCAAGGTATGATTCTAGCATTATCATCTAACCAGAATGTAAAGTTGATCGATTCATTAATGTCTTAAAAACAAGTCGTTGAAGGGAATTAGCTATAAAAGACATCAGTATCTATGAAGAGATAGTGCACTATTCAATAAAGCTAGAAATGTAATTTCGTTTTACTTATCAATATCATGGTTTTTAAAAGAAATAAATGATTGAGTTCAAAGAATAATATCAAAACAATGGTGAAATGAATACAAATGTTTCCTTATTCTCAAATTTTGGAAAAAAGGATTGTTGATATTATTTTTAATGGACTAAAAAACATTTTAATTGTGTATAATATGTTCATTGAGTATTTCATTACATATGTAAGAGAATAAAGGTTTCTAATGATGTGAATTAAGACAAGACTACACAGAATGCACTACACACACTTCAAGGCTACAATTGTAATGTAATAGGGCATTATGATAACCAATGCCCATATCCAAGGGTTAATGATGATGATCAACGTTAATAACCTTTTAATTCCAAATAAAAAATAAAATCAAATGTGATCACTATTAGTGTTAACTAGTATGATAATGAAGTGGTGGAATGGATAAGTGTTTATGTAATGGGATTTCAAAGTAGTGTTGTATAGTCTAATTTATGGTATTATGTAATATTAAAATATCTATGTATTGGTCCATTGTGTTTTTTTATAATTATATGGTACAAATAACCGTGAAAAGTGATTGAAATATTTTTAGGAATCACATTATATACACATAATGAAGGGATAAGGAGATATTGAGATATTTGATCATATTAATGACCAGATGACTAATAGAATGCCAATTTTATATACCTATTTGATTATATATAATTTATAGTGTTTTGGTGTGTGTATGGAGTTAATTTTGACATAATTCATGTTTTCACTAATGTTATATGGTAATTAAGGTTTTTACCATGTTTCAAGAGAATACCTGATTAATGTATTCCCATGTAAGGAATGTACCAACAATGAACTACCTTATGATATATGGGAGATAAATGTTAAGTCGATTAAGATCACCTATATCTACTGTTTTATATTTTTTATTTTTGAAAGGATTGTAATTTTATACATTTAGGGATTTTATAATCTATATTCTATTTGAAAAGTTTTAGATTAATTTATTATCCCACAATAGTTGGCCTTATGCATACTGGATTACCCATTTTATCCTTTTTGTTGAGAATAATGGAATGAATTATCATTATATCACACAATCTGGAAAATCATCATGAATGAAAAATTAAACTTCTTTTATTTAAATTAGAGAAGATGTGGGAATTTATCAAGGAGAAAAAATGGTGAGATTTTACCAAAAATGAGTAAGTATTTATTCTCATTCAAAATTCTTCTACTTTTCGAAAATGATCTTCAAAATAAAAAATGTTATCCGTGTACCTTCTTATCAGATGAATCTAATAGTCCCTTAAATCATCACAGTTTTATATACTTTTGGTAGTTAACCTTTTTAATACCATGTTCTTTATCATTATCCATTAGAACACGATTGAATGATTTCACCTTCATATCTATGATTTCACTGCCGACATATGTTCTTATATGTGGAAACACAGTGATGAGTTACTTTGGGTAAAAATTATCTTTTTGACATTCTTTTTTATAATTAAATTTTAGTATTCCTTTTTACGATATTGGTTTTTATGACTGAAACTATAAATTAGTAAACCTGTTATAACCCCAATGAATTTCGAGGTAGAAATTCATTTTAAGTGGGCTAGAATGTAACACCATAAGATTTTATGAGATTGATACTTTTTAATTTAATTGATATATTGTGTTGTACACTACACCAATATCAACTTGGGCTTTATTAAATATCTTATTATCTTGTAGTATACATAACACTATTCAAAGCTATCATTACACGCAAGAGATACCTTCCTCGATAGCTTACATTGTACGCAATACCGAGATTCACTAAACAATGATATATTATTCAAATAATATTATTTAATGGGATAAAAACTAGCCATTATTAATAGTATTAACCATATATTTAATTTTATATATTGTTAAAATTAATCTTATGTATTTTCAAGACATGATATAAGATTACATTCAAATTTTTGGATAAAAGTAGTTTTTTCAATAACTTTCGTCTTTCCACCTTTCGATGGCACACCCATTTTAAATCTAGTATTAAAATCTTTTATATATTTTATTTTATAAAATAATCTTATTCTATTAGTTTTCAATATAATAATTTACTTTTTTGTGATTTATTGGTATTTTCTAATATGTTTCATTTTTTTGATAAATAGTTAAAATACTGATTTTTTATTTTATTTTATTTTTAAGTAAATAAATAGTAAAATTATGTTTTGGATTTGTTTTAAATACTTTTTGTTTCATTTTTATCAAATTATGGTTTTGGAAAATCATTTAATACGTGAATTGACTATAATTTCATTTTTCATTTAAAATGGGGCATTATTACAAAAAAAATATTTCTGGACATTTTAAAGGTGTTACTTTAAATTTAATTGTTCAACATTTGTGTGTTGAATTTAGGAAAATGGATGTCCAAATTGCTTTCATGTTGTTAAATTTTTTTAAGTAGTACTCTTTTCATTTTAACCAATATGAATGGTAACATTGGTAAATGTAATTACCATGGTAAAGGGTAAATTATGTAATTTAGGTAAAAAATTATTATGACTATAAAAGGACCTAAAAAAAGAAAAACAAAATTATTTGATTAATAGAATCAAACCCTTCACACTTATTTATTAAAATTATATCATTTAACTAACACTTTTATATAAATGTGGCTTAAATGTTATTTAAATTAAAGAAAGACCCAATGTGTCATTTTTATTGTCCTTTATATCTTTTATGTTTTCACATATGGAAAAATGGGTAATATTAACAAATGTAAAATTTAAATTTTAAAATAATAATAAAAATTTCTATAATTCAAATTTACTTTTGATGTTTTGGGGCCATTTGCGATATATTATAGTATCAATAATATTTTATTTACTGCAAATTTAAAGATGTCACATTCATGTTAAAAATAAGATATCATTTTTAAAATAAGGTTATACAGAAGAAAACATTAACTATAAATACATATATGAAATCCAAAATTTTTATATTTTATTGTAATTTTTTTAATATTTAGTAATGAAATAATTACCGTACTGCTTTATACATGGATGGTATAAAACATGTTTATCTGATTAAAAATCAATAATCTAATTTTTTTTAAAATGCATATAACAAATAAAGGGCTAGAGAAATTTACCATATTTATTTAGTATTGTATATATCGACTCTAATAATCCAATGAAAAAATTATAGACCATTTTAATCTATATATAATTTATTAAGAGAAGAATATTATTTTATTTTAAGTAATGTTAAAATTTTCACATTCATACTTTAATATGTATAAAATTTTTAATGTTGGATTTTCATGTAGATAATCCTGACTAAATAAATTATTGGGATATATATTTAGTAATTATTTTATTAAAGGAAAATATCAAATAAATGATTTTAGAAATATTAGAATAATTTTAGTTTATTCTTATTAATTTGTCCAATTAATTTTATAGACTCCCATGACCCCTTAAATATATAATAAAGTATTGGGTTCAAGGATAATACCTTATCTTAATATTTCTAAAAATAAATGTAACGAATAGTGTCAAAATGGAGACGATTGATATTTTGTTAAAATAATGTTTTATTAAATTATTTAAAGAATTTAAAAATTTAGAAAATATAAAATAATAAGTATTTGGTATACAATTTTTTATTTTATTAATTGGTTGTATAATTGAAATCAAATATGTAAATATTGTACCTTTTTAATATTGAAACATTTGTTATCTTAATTAAAATTTAACAGAATAAGTAATTTTTAATTAAATCAATAATGATTAAATTCATAGAATTTCTTGATTAGATTATATTAGATGATTATATTTCAATATTAAACACCCTATATGGTAATATATTTCAATTTATAAGTTTTTGGATTAACCATTACATTATTATTAATTAATAGTTTCGGAAATTCCAAAAGTGCCCCTCACTCCAATTATAAAAGGACACATCCTCTCTCATTTATCCACAACTCAGTAAGCCATTAATTTAACATATTCAATTACAATTTATCTTCTAAGAATCCCAAGAAATATTCAATATGTCCTCGTATTCATCAATGATCTACACATGTTCTCTAATATGAGATTTAAATGAGGCACATCAAAGAATATATAATATCATTTACATATTTTTTCGAACATATTTCTTCATCTACTTACAACCCATCAGTTGTTTAATTATAAAGTAATAACTATATTAGTAATTACATAAAATTAGGTTATTATGATTATGAAAAAAAAGATATTCTACCTTATACCCATCCTATGAAAAAATGGGATCACCAGACCTGTGTACGTACGACTTAACATCTCCAGGCTATTGTGCATTCCGTTTTTTCACCACCACATTCCATGGATTGATATAATTATAGAATTAATAAATATATAAATAATTAAAATAAAATTATTCTGAGAGCTTATACACCATCAACTTCAATGCAATTAATCAACTGTGGGAACGTTATCATCACTCTTGCATACGTATGGCTTTCAATCTCTAGAGTGCAATGTGATTTGTTCGACATAGTCTTCATTAAATCATGATTATATAAATGAATTGACAGAATATATATCATAAATATTATTCTATCATAATGATGTAAAACTATAACTATAAAAGAGGAATAAGATCTTTTCTGACAAACCATGCATAAGAACAAAATGCAGTTAATACCCGAATAAATAGTAACAATGAAATGTAATAACAAATGTATTAAAATATGAACATAAATGTTATCATAAAAAATATTATGGTTACTGAATAAATGATTAAAATTATATAAATAATTATAAAATAGGTTCATATGCATTATAATCATATTAGAATCAAGGTATTGGATAATTTTTCTATCTCATTTTTATCTTAGATTTTATAAACGTAAGTATTTTATACAGGTATATTTGTAATCATTGTCCATTTTTTCTAATAATATTTTCAAAAAAATTATACAATAATTCTATGTATATTTAAAATAATTTTTATTAATTATTTATTTTCAAACATGGTATGGAATTAATTGTTCTTTTTTTATCAAAAATGGTACTTTTAGACTTTTCTGGTAAAAGTATGAGGATAATGATTAATTTAACTTATACATCATGATTTGATTTAAATATTAATAAGACCTTATTCACATGAAGCTTCATCTACACGTTTTCATGTTTATTTTCAACTAAATTATTTTATTTTAAAATTTCATGACATTTTGATAAAGGAAAATGTTTATTAACAACAAATGATATTTTCCTCAGAAATTTAGGTCAAGTTTTTATCAAAATTATTTTCCATAGAAGATGACATAGGATTATGTTTATATCCCTATTATTACATTTATTTTATTGTTTTTATGATTTAATTATTATTATGAAATCTATTTATTTATTTTGTATTTTGTTATGATGGAATGATGTTAAAGAAATATTTTTTATTTCATGGGTTATGCTATGATGAATGATTTATGTTTCATCTTGAACTAGTAAGAATGATTTAATTATGAGGTTGGGGGTCCTATATCTCCTGTCAATGCATTGGGTAATGATTTATATCTCATGAGAATTAAATGAATTGAATAGAATATAAATCTGGTTCAATAATACAAGATAGTGATGATAAGTAAACTAGGATCAGGAATGGACTTTTTCTACTATGATGGTCATGAAAAAAATTCCATGGAAACTATAGAAATAAAATTATGTGTATAATTTTTTACCAAAATTCCATGTTTTATATGAATAATATTCTATCACATATAATGTAGATTTATGATCTAATTATTGCATGTTTTCAAGATTTATTTCACGACTCTGAATTTTGATATTTGAAATTTATGTTAATGTTTTTATGTTCAAATTTTAAGATTTTGTTTTATGTTCTTCATGATTTCCAATAATTAGAATTTGAGCTCTCCCATATTATTTTTTATTTTCTATAGGATAAAAAATGTTTTTAGGTAGTAAAATGTGGATGATTTCTTTAGGATATATTGAAAATCATTGACAATGTTGGAATATTATTTTTTTAGTTTAGAAAGACACCAAACTAATACAGTATCTGGGAATATATGATTTTAATATATAATTTTTTCTAGAAGTTAAATCTAATTTCTATGTACATCAGGCCTAGGTAGTTAGAAAAATTAATACATCAGTATATCAATTGCATGATAGATGTTGGTGTTATGTATAATAAAAATATTTTGAAAGATATTATTGGTTATACAGATGATTTTTTGTTTAGAACAATAGATTATAAAAAATCAATGTTGGGTAGTGAATTATATATTATGAAATTGTGTATTTCTTGGATAATCAATAAAAAATATTTAATTTTATTGATAATTTTAGAATATGAAGATATTATGGATACTCATGCATGCATGCAGTAATTGAGGATGAAGTAGCGACTCGATGATATGACAGAATAAGTGAATTATCTGATTGGTATCCATTTTGATGATTCATGTGAAATAAATCGTTAAAAAAATCTATTCCAATGCTCATGGAAAATTCACATTGAAATAAGGTATTAGTTTATTAATTAGAAGTTTGAGAAATGGACTATGTAGTTGGATTATATTCCTACATAATTATAGTTTAGAGAAATTATGTCAAATCCATTAAATAAAGAAGTGTTTTAACATAATCAAATGGATCTTGAAGTTCATTTAATGCTCCTAACTTGAAAATGTGTGGATGTCAAAATCCAATCCCTATGGCATGATGTGTGTTTACCTCATATGATGATCTTTATTCTTAAACATGTGGTAGATCATAGACAATTGACCTTCTTATTAGTTGACAAATGGGGATAAATTGTGAAAATAAAATGGAAGAAAATTTCTTAATCAAAAAAGGGTAGAAGATGATATGGGTAGAAACAATTTAGGGAGGATATTTTAAACTTATGATGCTATATATGATCAATCAAAGGATATAAATCATGATATATGAGGTTCTTTAGGATATAATATGAGTTATTTTGGAATTAAGAGTATAATTGATTAACATTCCATTATACATTTGTTTCTTATGCGAAGAAAGGTTCATGTGCCTTAAGAGTGTGTGTTGATTAAATCTCCGATCATTATTAGAATTGAAAGAAGTAAATTTTTAGAGGAATATGGTTGAAAATTTAACATGTAATTAGTACATGAATATTTTTCAACCAAATAAATTAAGTAGTTTGATTGGAAAAAAATTCATGATGTTTCGATTGGGTTGAATGTTTTTGTTGAAAATGTCAGAAGTTATTGACAATTGATGGTTGTCAAATAATGTGTTAAGTCTTAGTGAGAATGTATGAACTGATATAGTGATGAAAACTCACACATCATTCAAAGTTTTCATTGGAAATCTCTAACGAACACACAAATCACAAAAAAAAATGAAAATTAGAAGGTTAAATTGTGATCTCATGATGGGATCTCATGAAGCACATGATTGACATTGATATTCATGATGTGATATCATACCATGCTCTTTATTGTATTTGGTTCTAGTGAATGGGTCTTTCTCAGCATATATGATTATTTATTGATCTTGTGAGGGGATATCAAACAACACTCATAATATCCTTTTTGGATCACTCACTCAGATCTTTAAGAAAGTAATAATGTATACTCGAGACTCACGAAAAGAAATAATGTGGATGTGGGACTCATGAAAATCATGTATGAGAATGAAATCCTGAGACTCAAACAATGAAAAAATACACACTATTGACTCATGAAAATAATGAATAAATATAAGGGACTCCTAGAAAGTACGAATGAAGACCAAAGATTCGTGAAAATCATGAATATAGACTAGGTATTCTTGAAACGCATGAATATGGACTAGCGGTAGGGATCACACATGGGTTTCATGTCCAAATATTGAAGAATTCTTGATTTCCATGAGTAGGACTCTTTTTCATTATTTTTGATGTTTAGGGGCGGATTTATTTATATAAATACTCCATAACCCTTCCGTAAACATTGATGATTTCATGCATCAATTATTTATTTGATGTGACATACGTGAAGTAGTCTCACAAAGCAGTATATTAGATTAAAATCATGTATGTTATTTTCATGATCGAAACAAAGTATTGTTTATAAAGAGAACAAATACTCTCTAAAGAGTACTACTAAATGTGAACTCACACCAGGATCTCATGGAAATCATGAAGAAAGTCTCAAATTAAGGACTAAAAAAAGTGAAAATGTGGACTCTCCCTAAGAACTAACACAAATAGTGAAAGAAGACTCATGGAGCTGACTCATTTCCGGGCATTGTGCATGGGTATCATTCTAAGGACTCATGAAATAGACATATGATTGGTCTCACTCTAGGGTCACATGCCAGAGACATATGCAAGGGGTTACATGCCAGGATCTTTAGTAAGGGGTCACATGCTTGGGTCTCATATTGGGGAATCACACTTGAATACTCTTCATATAGATATGTTCCTATATTTACTGATGAATATTATCATTTCCATATCGATATTTTTATGGGGATGATGAGTATAAATATTCTTCACCAATTAAAAATTCTTGAATAAGGATAATATACACTGCTATATTCAAAGAAGTGAAAGAATGTCTTTTATTCACATGATAATCAGGCCTAAGTCATGGTAATTGATGTGCCTATAGTAAAGAAACGTATCTTTTAGTTTTATGAAATGCGTATGTGTATAATCATGGTGTTTTAACATATTTGAAGGATAAAACCATAAATAGATTAAATAGATGATCTATCTAAAATTGTTGATGAATTCATTAGTGATAATTAAGGTTCATACTTTTCCATAAATTGTTGAGTAATTCCTTTATACAATAGTGACGAAAGGAAATGTAATAAGGTGACCCTTTCAACTGAAAGTGATCCATAGAAAGAAACAAAGGGAGTGACCCAAGGGAATTTATTGAGATTACCCTAATCCTTGTAATGGTAGTGAGCATAGGAATAGAAGTGATTTATCATTAACCATGATTTGGATTTGAGAGTTATTTGATTTGGTACATTATCACATTGTTATTGTATTATAATAGGATATATCTCATTGAGGGAGTGACAAGTAAAAATATCATTATCCTTCTGTTTTATTTCCTAATAACTTTTAATTCATCATCATAAAATTAAGAAGGAAATAAAAAGATAATCATAAATAATTAAGAGAAATTAATGTTACCTTTATAATAAAGAGTTCATGATCTAGTGGGGGATTAATAATTGATGAAATGAGTATTCAATCCCAATTCACCCCCTCTTAGTGTATATAATCCCATTTTTAACCTAATAGCTTCCCCAACAGCCTCCTACAAGATATAATTCACACAGAATATCAGAGGATTGATGCTACATAGTATTAAAAGACAATAAGTATGAAATTATAATATTACTAAAAATAATACTAAAACAAAAAAAATATCCCCTCAGAGATATATATAATATTTTTATGTCAACAGATCCAAATAAAAATTGGTACGTGTCAAGAATTTTTATAGAAGACAACATCCCAAAAATACCCACTGTGAATTAAGGCTCATTATGGTGAGATATGTTCAAACACTAACTCAAAAAATAGTAATGTTTCCAAAATATCTCAAATGAATTACCAACATCAGGAAAAAATGTTTAACATACACATTTTAAAACACTTTTTCATGAACTGACAATAATAACCCCGTATGCTAATACACGATTAGACACTGTAATTTCTGTAAGGGGGTTAACAATACCCACATGTTGGTGACAAGGACCAGACATCATACATGATAATATTGAGAATGGGTTTTCCATATAAATAGTTGAATAATAGAAACAAGTCAGCATGATCTAATGAAAAAAATACATGGAGAACAATACCAGAAGAAATTATTTTATTATAAAACCCCAAAAATTAAATCATAAAATTACCATAGTAAAAGATAACATCATAAGGCCCAACAAGACATGATAGTATAGTATCAGAAGATTAAGAAATATTTTTCATCCATGTGGATATTTCCCCTTTCTTGAACCTAGTGGGAGAAAATTTTGAAATGCAAAAACAAAAAGGTAGTGTCTAATTGAAATTCATAGAATGGTGTCAAAAAGTGTTTCATAATAAAAACACAGAACTACTAAATCAAATAATTATTTCAGTATCATATAAAACAGGCATGGTTGTAAATTTTTAAAATTGAAAAAAAATCCTTCTTTTCATTTCAATTCATGGAAGAATTTTAAACATCATATTAAGAACACATTAATTTAAAACAATATATAAAAATAAATAATTGGAATAAATAAATCTGTTCAATATCTATTGAATATATATATATATATCAAATAATCACTACCTGTAAAATAGATATCTTCTATGAGGAATGTTAGTTTCTATTCATGTGATCCTGACACCCATATATATGTGATCATGGAAAAATGCACACATGTCCATCCATATTTGGATGAATATGACCCATAAATATCTCATTGGGGAGAAGATTCACATAAATAGGTTTGTTTGAAGTTGTAAATTATCAATTCATTTCCTGAGAACTTCTATCCTAGGGTGAATGGCTAGAATATATTACTAACTAACTAGTCTCACATGTGATCAATTAATATACCATCAATGGTAAAACTATATTAATCTTATTTAATTTTTTTTTTCAAACATTTCCACAATCAATATGCCAATTTCCATTTAAAATAAAAAACATTGATTTTTAATAAATCCTTCAATATTTTATGATAAATTACATCCATGTACCTTATTAAAAGAGTTTAATTCATTTTTTTCAATGTAAATTAAAAACATAATTTTCCCAAATTCCATCAATTCCAAAACACACCACAATGTCTAATTCCATTAGAATAAATGATTTTCCCAATGTTTCTATACCATGTCCAATCAAATTACAATATTTATCAAATAGTATTCACATAATTTAGGTGAATGAAACCAAAAGAATCAAAAAATTCAAGGGTTATATAATTGGTATCCTTAAATAACCCCAACATATATAATGGAAACATAATTACCAAAAGTGTATTAAAAAAAGGAAAGAAAATATGATCTAAGAACATATACTAGGAAAAATATTTCATAATATGCAATTAATACCCATTAATACCAAGATAATATATGAAACTCCAATGATGTAGATATATAGAGAGAGGGATTAAGATATAGAGTGATTCGGAGACCACATACCTAGAGAGACACACCGCAACTGAAATAGTGATCAATCACTGAAAAAATACTCTAGAGAGGTTAGAGGAATCTAAAATCAGATGGGGATAGATCTCAGCCAATTTAATGGAATCATGATGGAAAGGGAAGAAGATTTTTCTTCTAACCCACATATTTAAAATAGACACATAAGAAATTAACAAACATGTAACCCAAATTCATGTGCTATAATTTCCATGTCATCTATATGATGAATAATCATGATAATTTAATTAAAAAAGTGTATTTGTTATTTATACATGATTTGTAAAATATTCATGATTTTTAACCATTCACACTGTATACTAGTTTCTGAGAATATAAGGTGTGATTATTACACATCACGTAACAATATTTCATGGTGTGTAAATCCCCAACTAACAGAAGATCCAAAATGTATTATGAAAAAAACTCTATCAAATCATTGACTTATCCATGATAAGTATCCTCCTAATTCCTTCTTAACCCTACCCAATTAAAAAAAGAAAAACATTAATAAATATTAAAATTAACCTTGTTGAATGGTATGATGATGTTACATGTAAAAAAAGAAAATGTTTTATCATCAATAAAGAAATCCCAGGGAAGGATCACAACCTCATAGAAAATACTGATGATATAAATGTATCATTTGAGGCATAATCTCAGAATAATAGATATACATAGATTATGGATGCTTTAAAAAATTCATATAGTATTTTAGTATTATACGAACTCAACATTCATGGAGATGTTTTGGAATGTGTTTCTTTTCTATTGATGATTCCATGACTGTAATTACAAGATTAATATTTATTTGTGGTTTCATAGGGGGATTTATGGAAATAATAACATTGGAGGAAACATTTTTAGATGATTCAGTCTGAGATGGAGTTGAGTAATAGTGGGAGTAGAATATATATTGTAATTTTAGGTCAATGTGTAGATATTTAAATGTATTATTCCCCACATTCATCTCATAAATGATGGAGAGGACAATATAATAAATGGAAAATATATAAAAGAATCACATTAGTGGTATTAATCCATGATGGGTGAAATTAATTTTATTTATATATTCATAAAATGGGAGCTATCATAATTGAATAGTGGTATTTTTTTCCGAACAATCATGTTTATTAGATGAAGGAGGAAGTAGATAATTTATAGAGGTAAAAGGTATGAATAATCATGAATGTTTTAAAAAACTGAGAGGATTTATTATTTTATTTTTTATTAATTTTATTTAAATAAATTTCTATTAAAATGTTATTTAAAATGGTTGTAAGGAAATGTGTTCATCTCGATAATTTTCATGTGAATAAATAATTCAATCATTGGGAATTTTGAAATTAGATTTACATAAAGCATCCCTACGGTTTCATGGATCAAAATAATTGAGATCATGTTTCCAAAATGATTAATATACTTTATAGTTTAATTAATTTTTTTGGAAGTTAAACTGTAAGTTCAATTGTATCATGGATAAGTGGTAATTATTCCATAGAAACGATGATCATTGTTGTTACATGATGTTTTTTAAATATATTAGTTTAGAATATTGATTGTCTATATTGATGTTAGGTATACTTTTTATCTATTAAATGAATTAATTCATGAGGTGAAGCGTTAATTTTTTGAATGGTTAGATTAGAATGATAATGGTTTAGAAAAACCGATCATTGGGATGTAAATAATAAGGGATATGAATTCTCCAACATTATTCAATGATTATCTGTTTTATATCCAAAAGTAAGTGGAGTGACATAGAAATATAAAATAGAAACTAGTGACCACACCAATATCCATACATTTCAATTCAATAATGTATAAGTTGACATGAATATAATCTGAGGTGGATTATATAGAAATCCTTCCCTATGAATCAATAGTTTGAAGAGTAATGTATTTTATGGTTTGTAGATGATCAAACGTAGTGAAAGTAGTTGAACTATTTAAAATGTATACGTTAAATCATGAAAGAAATAATAATGATGAATTGAAAATTGATTATTCAATAGTTTTTTGGTTCCAAAATTATTTCACTTTATTTTACATTGCATGAGACTCTATATGGGTTTTCTATGTTGAATAATTAGATGTGATGGTGATAAATTAATGACTACAACTGACTATGTGTTTAGTTTTGTAAGAATTCCAATAAATTTGATGTTAAATAATAAATAGGTAGTTTCAATTTCAAAAATATAATCATTGTAATTTTCATTAATATTGAATTTAAAAGTGAATATTTGGATCAAGGGGATATTGGATGATCATGAAAGGATGAATGATGATGTGTTTCTATTTTTTGATTGAAGAAGATTTATTCATAGAAAAGACATATGATGTTTCATACTGATATAGATCATATTCCACTAAATTATAAATCTATATAGCTGTTATTGGAGGATGGAGTGTTGGATATATGGATGGTAAATGGAGCTTGTAATCTATTAGATATTCTAATTAAGGTTACAATATTTAATTAAAAAAAATTATAATTCACTTTACATTTTGTTGAATGAACATAATAATGGTGTGAAAACATGAAGTCATAATGGATGTTTGAGAAATTGATTATATTTTGAATATAATACTAGATGGCATATTGCTGATTACCCAAAAATAATTCACTACTAATGGAATATTAGGTTCGGGTAATGTTAAAACCATATTGAAAACATGGAATTAATATATTAAATTTATTAAATCAAATTTATTAATTTTGGATTATATGATAGATTTCATTGAGTGACATTTGATAATTTTCAGAAGTACAAATCCCATAAATACATTACATTGTAGTCGTAATATAATGAAAAAATATTTTACTTGTGTTTTTTAAGGGAAGATTTGGAGAAAAATAGTGTTCATGCATGAACATAACTCTCTATATGTTAAGAATCATTATTATAAATAAAGATTCTTGTCACATACTTTTTCAAATCATGAATTGAATTCCATATTAATAAGTCATGAATGTGGTATCCTTTGACTAAGTGGAGGGTTTTTCATGGAGATCATAGTTACTGGGCTTCTACCCATAAAAAAGAAGGCTAATATAATCAGTTTCATCGGCATGGTCGACTTCAGATAATAAGATGCAATAATTTATTTGATATCATGTTATTTCAATAATCATTTGATTCCATGAATATAATTAATTTATCATTACATAGGGTCATTATAAGTAATGTTCGGGCCATATAGGTTATTATATTGTATTTTAATTTTTTTCACTCATTTTATTACAAAAATATTTTTTGGTTAGTTCAAGTGTTGTTCATTATGAGGTGGTGACTTATGTTAGGTATGTCTTCTTTATTCTATACACCATATCATAGGTTAGTTCTAGTACATTTTTTAATTCTATTTTGTTCTGATGGATATCATATGATGGATGAAATGGAAGGTCATCTTGAGCCTAAAAGGAACCTCCATCTAATCATGATGTTAGAAATTCATCAATGTAGATGAGTCAGGGGTTCCCTATACAAAACTAATATTCAGCACTCCCCCGCACGATCGAGCATAAGTTCTGTTCTTATAGATGTCAGTGTCTTTCTTTACATTCATGGTATTGTTTCCTCATTCAATAGGAGTTAGTAATATAGTAATTTCATACACTCATTAGTGTAGCATGGGATCCCCATTATGTAAATGAGTAGACAACATAGATATTACGATTTATTGGTAGATATGTTTTTTATTTATTTATATGTGTTCAATTTTTCAATATGGAGGGAATAAAAAGATTCTTATTATATTATACTTCTAATTACATATCAACCTCAAAATTATCAGGTTGATTACTTTGGTAGAATTATTTTATTATAGACATGATAGATTATAGAGTTGATCTATGAAAAATGGGATACAAACCTTCCCTTTACGTTATTGAACATTAAGAATATTTTTTCCATGGGGGTTTTCATCATTTTTCCCCTCAAATATGGGATTCTTATGACATATTTTTTATAATATGATTTTGTTTTGGGGAATTATACTTTGAATATTTACACCAACCCCTATAGAGAATGTATTCCCAAACAATTTATGACTATTTATAAATTATATAAATTTAAAATTTTTGTGGAAAATGAGAATATTATTGTGTTTATTTGTAGTAAGAGATGATGATAAATGGACTAGGAATATTGTGGAAGGATTTTATTCCAGGATACAATATATAGAAGAATAGTCTTCTCTTTCTTAGGGAAGTTTCATATGGAGATTGGTTTATTTCATTTTTATTTAAATCTTATAATTTTATTTTATTAAATAATAATAAAACTGTTATCCCCTGAAAATAGTGATCGTAATTATTCTTTAATAACTATTACACCATTCTATGAAAAATAATTGAGATACAAATCCATGATAAAAACACTTAGTGTCTTTGGAAAATTAGGATCATACATAATTATTACCTAAAATAAATAAACATTTATTTAAATTTTTCTTATTTATCCTTCAAAAAATCACAATATCTGTAGTACCTGTAATCAATTGAGGATATATCAAAGAATTGGTTGAGTTAAAATCAAAGTTATAGAATGAATAAGGGACAATAATAACTATAACATGGGTGTGGATAATCCTCACAATCATTTTTTATTCATAGGATCATTATCAAAATAATGGATGAAAATATGATAAAGGCATGTAATGTGGCCATGAATAAAAACGAAAAATCATTTCATAGTGGTCAGATACCACACATAGTTGTGAATAATGCTAACAAAATGTTAACAATAACATAATAGTATAATTATAAAATTATCTTTTTGAACAAATATAGTGCCATTTACATTTATTATAAACATAATATTATTAGATACATTATATAACCTAATGAATTTGAGGGATATATTATTATGGGCTCACCAATCAGCACATAATATATTCATAATAATACGTGCAACAGAGATTGTATAACTTTCTTAGTCATGAAATAACCCATGTAAAGGAATCAGTTTATTAATGATTTCATAAAGAATAAATTCATGTCTAAATTTTTTTTTCTTAAATAAAAAAGAGATATAATAATTTGGAATGATAGACCTTTTTTTCAGGGATAATAAAGCATATATGACGGCTCAAATATTTTTTAGGGAATAATGTATTATTTTTAGTAAATCATGGTAATTGGATTGAAAATAAAGGTAGAAACTAGTATATCCCAAATTTAAAATGGTTCAAATAATGAATTGTTACTTATTCAATATTAATGTATTACCCATATTTAAATTTATATAATATAGGTAAGACTAGAAGAAAATAAATTGGGTTCGACAATCCCCTTACCTTTATTCCATATTTTTTCATCTCTTTTGTTCCTTATGAATAATAAAAATAGAATTAATAATATATTGATCTATAATTTTTTTATTAAATAATTTTCCAATATTGTTCATTTATTTTCATTTTATTAAATATCCATAATTTATTGGGTATAGTTTAGTCATTTTGGGGTCATGTTTTACATAAAAATTACCCATTTTACTTCTATTTTTCTATTTTTCCAAATGTTATTAGTAAATTAGTTAAATTAACTACAAAATATTTTATTACATATAACAAAGTCTTTATATATTTTAAATAATTCTTAATATCCATAAATTATTTTGTTCATATGTGTTTTCATGACAATATATTTTTTGGTGGTTAAATGACCTTTGTTTGGACATTGTTGAGAGAGTGACAAAGGGAATTTTGAAATTTATACAAGTCATTAATATGATATTTATACTACACTAACATCATTAAAATAATGTTAAATTAATTATTAATTATTATTATATGTTTTATTTTTGAAAAGCTGTCGTGAAAAAATAATTTCAATTAGAAGGTAAAATGAAAAAGTAAAGTTGATGGAAACATTATTAATCATCGGTGTATCTTCAATTTTATGACACAAACACTCCCTTAATGTTTAGAGTTATATTTCTCCACAACATCCCTCGTTATTATATAGGGATTAGGATAACATATTTTTAGGGTATTTTATATTATAATATATGTATGAGTGATTTTCCAAGAGGAGGTAGTGTAGTTATATTTACTTGAAGAGAGGGGTATTTTAAGAATAAAATATTAATTTAAATAACATATCTATTTATAAACATGTATTTTTGAATTTTTTACAATAAAAACAATATGTAAATATAATAAAATTATTATTGGACATTACTATTCATTATTATTCAAATCCATTATTTTATTTAAAACGAATGTATGGAAAAAATATGTTATTTCAAGGAATAACGTTTGGATTTGGGTTCTGGAAAATTCTTTTTTGGGTTTAAAATTTATGATTATTTTTATGGATCCATTTTAGAAATTAATTTTATCTTGAAAATAACACATGTTATAAGAATTAAATTCTCATTATTATATCATGAATGATTTAATTTAAGATAAATCGGTTATGTGAAAATGATATTTTTACTATTCTCCCAAAAATTGATGTATTTCATAAAATTTCATAAAAATGACCCTCGTAATATCTATATATTAATATTCAAAAAATTGAATTTAGTTTGTCAAAATAAAATTATCCAAATGACAATGTTAATTTATAGTATAAAAAGTATAAAATTTACAAAATACTATAAGTTATAATTTATTAAAAATGTTCCTATATTTTCTTTGAGTTTTTTCAGTTGTGATATATTTTTTTGAAATATGATTTTATAGTTACATAGATTAATAATGATAAATATAATTTATATACATATTTATAGTATTTAGTTATAATTTCTATTTCATTGTTAATGTTACAATTCTCTACGGTCATATTACAATTCTTAATGGTCTTGTTACTATTTATATGGGAAGATTACTATTCCAATGATAACATTACCTACTATAAAAACTTTTACATTCCTTCATAAATTATTCAACTCAATTACCTTTATGATACTATATTTACATTTCCTATAATGTTCACTAGTATAATTTTTTTTTCTTTTTTATACTGTTAGCATTGAGTGTAATGGTTCTTGTATATTGGGGTAATACATAGTTTCCATTTTTAGGATTCAAATTTTATATTTATTTCCAATAAAAATTTTTATAATTTTACTTCGATAAGTTTTTATTAATGTAAATGTATTAATCAATGAAATATATTTGATCCTATTTAATTAAGGGTATAATTGTATATTTCATATTATAACACACCTTTAATTTAAGAGACCTATATCATTTATATAATCATTATTGTTAAATTATTACCCCTTTAGAAATTTCATCCGATAAATTTCAACTCAAATTCTCTATTGGTAAAAGGAAAGGATTAATTTTTTTCATTTTTTCCTCTGGTTCCCATTTAGCCACTTAATGCATAAAGTTCATCCAAAACACATTGAAAATTTGTGTTATCATATTGATTAGAAATTTTGATCTATACTCGTAGATTTTAATTAGATTCTCTTCATAAGATAAGCCATTCCCCAATTTAATAAACTCTCTATTTTGTACATGTGAGGGGTCTATTTTGTACATCATCAAGTGTGATATGGGAAACATGTTTTGAACTTGATCCTTACATAGTGGATGTGAAAACCAATATGACTCCAATATTTTTCCATCATGGATATCAAAGGTACAATGTAACTTTGTCTAAGCATCCCTTTATTTCTAAACCATGTGACTCCCTTTCATTGTGATATTCAAATTAAATATTTTTCTCACACATCAAACTCATGATCCCTTATAAAGTCGTCAACGTATCATATTTTATGAATTTGTGTAGATTTTATATTTTTTGGATGTATTAATAATTATATATCATATATTTCACTGTAAAAAGTCCATGTAAATATCATTCAATGTCTATATTTCAAAAATATGGAATTAAAAATATCTTCCCACAAATAGATTCATATGGAGCCATTTAAATAGTCTAGTGAACGTTATATTAAATGAGAACTCAACCAGGAGGATATGTTGATCCCATCCACAAAAAGAAATCATTTTGTATTCTATTATAACATTCTAGAGGGTCACAACCGGGTTTTTATATTTTACTTCATTCCTATTCAGTTTGGGTACTTGGGCATTTTCTTAAGATCCATGTGTGATAGGTTTGAAATTTTTTGCAATTATTTCTCTCCTATTCATTGTATATTGTTTACTATAGGTTACCTCAAGGAACCACTTGAGTTTGGATGGAAATAAAAATGTTTTGGGTTTCCAGAATAGGCCACACAGTTTGGTAATTTTGCTTACCAAACTATACATCCAAACCACACACAGTGTACAGTTCATTAAAAATAATTTTTAATGCCAATTATCCCTTCTATGATTAACCCAAATGTTTCCCTTTATTCCCAATTCAATTATATATCCATATAAGGCTCACGAGCTCCATCAAGCTCTATATAAACCAATTTTGGAAGGGGTTTTGGGGGGTGGAACATAAAGATCATTCATGTAAGTGAATTTCACTCTTTTTTCTTCCATTTCATTTGGATTTCATCCATCCTTTTTGAATTTAAAAATTTACAACAACTATGTATTTGTACCTATAGTTTATTTTTTAGTTTCATGGTTAAATATTATTTGTCATGGTTCATTTTCATTCCCATATGGCAATGTGGTGGTGCTGTTTAAGTTTCACAAAATGATTTCATGCTTTGGATTTCAAGGTTGTTGAATCCCCGAGATAGCATTATTTGATGAGTTATATAGACTTATTGACCTTCCTAAAATGTTTAATACATTTTTTCTATGTTGAGAAAATCATTTTTGATAGAATTTTCTATGCATTTGACTATATTGATGCATTTTTTTCTGTGAAATTGCGCTTTTTCATTTGTTACTCATGTGGTATAATTTGAGCTAATTTTATAATAAATTAATGTGTATTATTAAAATTTTATTGGGATTGAAATTCATTTCTGGTATGGTATTGTGGTGAATTGGGCCATTAAAGAGGGTTTTTGAATGGTGTTTGTCTGCAAATCCATGTTTTGCTTATTTATTGGTTTCTAAAAATTTCAAATCGATTATTGAGTTACACAGAAGGGTGAAAAATATGTTTCGTTACAGTTTAGGTGGGTGTATTTTTTTAAAATGGGGTTTTGAAAGAGAAAGTGATAATTTTTTATTTTAAATATATTTATATTTTTCTATAAATTATTGACATGATTTATTAAATTGTGAGAGAGTTGTGAGACATGTTTGCGAGATGTTTTGGTGTGTGTATGATGTTAATAATGAATTTGAATGTGAATAGGGTATTATGATACATGTGTTTGGTATGTTTTGTGTGTTAATGATTTGAAAATGGAATTTTATTGTCAAAATGGTATATTATGACCTTTGTAAGTTGATTGAGCACAAAAAAGGATACTTACGTAACTATGAGGGTGGACAAGGATAAGTATGTTTGTGATCTAGTAAAGGTATCATCCATATTTCATATTGAAAGTTTGATGGTGAAAACAATAACTAAACAATGATGATTTTTTTGGAGATCTATTCCACTAGGGTGTCCACTATTAGTGGCTTATGAAATTGAAATTATTTGGGTTATGGTAGCTTATACGCCAAGATATGATGTACCTATGGCCCCACATCTAGATAGTTTCTATGGGCGTTCGCATGACTAGTTCTTATTGGAAGAAATGTAATTACCACCAACATAAAGTCTATTTAGATTTAATATGTATTAGTAAATGTGTTTCAATAAAAATTGTACAATCCTTAATGATCCCCTCTTGAAAAAAAATTTCATTCAAAGTTTCAACATTTAGAAATTTCTTTATCATTTATTTTCTATAAAAACATTTATGTTTTTTGTCTTAAAATGGTTATCACATGGAATTTTTATTGGTGTAATATTATTTAGCATTGACTCACGTTCTAAATACACATTTTGTGTAATTATTGTTGGTAATTATTTATATTGGTAAGGAAAATTTCATTGGTGATAATGATTTTGTTAGACTTTTTCCATGGTGCAGTGTTGTGGTGAAGGATTGGGTGTGATTTACCATTTCTATGTAGTGGTTTCAATTTTTCATGATTCTTATTCATAGTTGTGCCCCATAGGTCTTGTTCCAAAACTGTATTTCAATTTAGAATTTTTGTTAAGATATGTTTGGTGAAACTTTTCATATTCGGTTTATTTATCACTATTGGTTGTTTTGTGTTTCTAAATTCCTTTAAATCATTCCCAAAGGATTATTAATGACCCTTGATCAGTTATACCAACCTGTGGGGATTATTATCACCCTTCATGAAATTCCAAGGATTGGGTAGGGTGCTGGACTAGATGGAGACCAGATAAAGTTAATGAAAAAATGGTATCAAAGGGAGGATCTCCCTTTTTAGGAATGTTTTTTTTGCGAAGGATTATGGGAAGAGTGGATATAGGTTTATCAGAACTCTATTTTCTGGAAAATAGTATGCTTCCTGGCCATCACGCCTCATGGTATGACATTAATTACCACGTATTTAGGTTCCATCAACCTCTTTTGGTCTTTATGATTCTTCGTTATTTGGGAAATGATATTGGAGTTAGGGAAATGGTCTCAGTGGGCTTGCAAAGCCTAGAAATACATGTACAGATGCAGATGCTATCCTAGAACACTCTTGGATATGGTGGTGTGACATGTTTATGGCTTCCGACAATATTTCTATTTCACCCATCAGTAATAATTTCCCCTTGATTCATTCGTCATATCTTTGGCTTCAGGAAAAACATTTTGAAAACTCCTGTTTGAAAATTTATGGAAATAAGAATTTAAAATGAAAATAGTTTTGAGTGGGTGGGGTTTAGTTTATTCAGAAAAAATATCCATAATTTAAACATGGTATTTAATGAAATTAAGTTTTTGGAAACCATTTATCTTGTTAAATAGTTTTTTTTAATCTGTTTTAAATGGGATTCTAATGTGGGAATGGTGTGACTTTCTAATTCAATGAAAATGGGTTTTCAGAACTTTTTTGAATGAGGATTTGAAAAGGTGTATTTTCATGAAATTTCCTTTATATGTAATGATATTGTATTTTTTTAATCAGAACATGTGGATTCACACAATAAATAATTTTTTAAAAATATGATTATTTTAATGTATTCCTTAAAATTAAAATTTTTGTGGAATGAAATGTTATTGAAATGTATGTGTAAGGTTTGATAAATAAAATTTATCGATGATTATTTGTTTTCAATTTTTTTTGAGATTCAATGTGGGTTTTAATTGATATTTTGGTTCTTTTTGGAAGTGTATTTTTGTGACATATAGAATCTAAAAAACTAAGTAACTAGTGGTTTTGGGAAAAGGAGGTGTGGGTTAATTGTGGTTTTGAAAAATGGAATGAAATATTTATTTAAACTCTAGTATTTCTGTGATTTTTCACATGCATATGATCTCTAATAAAAGTGCATGGGTGCCTAGTTTTTTCAAAAGGATAATGCTAGTGTGATTCTTAGTGGGATACCATTTTTGATTTTGAATTCCACTCAATTGTATTTATTTTTTAATGTTCTTTTAATGAATGTATGGAGGGTTTGGTGACCAATAGTTGCACGGTGAGTACTCTTCTGTTTTGGGAATGTTTTAGTGGGGTGTTTGGAGCTTGAAATCATTTTTATTTGTAAAATGTTTGTGGTTTTTTTAGTGTCGAAAAGTTTGGTTGAAGGGTTGGTTGGTAGTATTTTATGAGGAATTCTTTAGAAAGCCATTGTGGTAGTTCCCCACGTGTGTTCAGTTTTTTTTGTGATACGTTTTGACAAAGGACAAGCTTGGATGGGTCCTCTGGTTTTCATGGGTTTCTAGGATACACCCCAATTAACATTTAATGAATAATTGAAGTGCAACCATGAGTGAATCTATCGTTTATATACTCTAGTTGTTCAACAGAAAGATATCATTCTTGGGGTTTACTGATTGATTATACCCCTCATCAAATTCAGTTATATCTATCTTATTGTATTAGTAGAGTGGTTTTGGAAGGTTGAAATATGCATTATTATCTTAAGTTGTCTATGTTTTCAAAGGTGAAGTATGACAACATTGTTTCTATTGGATCTATCTGGAAGCGATGATAGGGAATTTTGGTGAGTAAAGGTAAAGAAAACCAGATATAATGATTTTGGCTATGGCATTTAAGGTCCATTGTGTCTTTCATCAGTTTATAAATGGAAAATAATTCAATTAAGGCCACCTGTAATGACCTGAATTAATGATAATAGAAATTGATAAACCATTGTATGTGCACTGAATAATATATCCTCAATTATGGACAACCACTTTTATCTTACATATAATCCAAACTCGAAGATAAGTGAACCGATCTTTTAGAGCTTAGTAAACAAACGAGTCTGAACAACGAAATTGAATGGTATAACTAATCAAAAAGGATTTGAATGAACTAAAACAGTTATAATAAATAAATTACATATAGAAGTGTTTTTTTCTTATTAATTAATATGCCTAATTTTTTTATTCAGGTCTTTAATAAAAATTTTAGAACCCTAACGGACTTAATGTAAGGAATCCTCTCCTTTTTACTGTTAATCAAGATTGTTTTATGTGATATGACTTTTTTTGTGTAATACAAAGTGATGGGGTATATTTCCCCACCACCCCATACTTCCATTATGTTTTATATGTGATTATAATCCCCTTATCTCTCTCATAAAGCCCTTATAGTTACACCAGATACCATGCCGATAAAGCATAAAGGATTCTACCCGAACATCCTTTAATACTTCAGGTTTCTCTATCATTCTTTTTACCAAAATGTAGTTGTCTTTTCATTTTATATATAACATCAAAATTATTCTTATATAATCCAAAATCATGTTCCATGATCCATCTCTCATTATCTTTCGGGGATATACAAGCTTTTAATTGAATCTTCCCTCGATACATCCCAAAAAGCACACCTATTTTAAAGGATGTTCCTGAACTATTACCCAATTTCAAGTCCACTCTATCTTATGTTTTAAGACACCATTGTCTATGTAAATTAAATATTTGTATTATTAAAGCATTCTTTTTTCATTAATGGTTTTATATAAAATAATGTATTACTTAATATTTTAAAAACTCTATAGTATTTTATTTAAAACCACACAAAACTGTTTTAAAGCTAATGTCTCTCAACTACATTTCATAAGCGATGTCAATTATATTTAATACCACCTAACTTTTTATAAGCCTATATTACCTTATTAACGTCCATTTTTGTTATAATCCCTTTATTTCATGGACACTATCATGATACACTCATTGGTTATTCTTTATGTCATGATTGTGGTACCCTATTCTCTCCATGGGTAACCTTATATCTATAAACAATTGATTATGTATGATTAATCATGTGGAAAGAATATTTATGTGGAAAGAATATTCATGAAAATGTTGATATGGGTTCCCCCAGATAGCACTCCAATGCATTGGGTAATGATGAGTCACATGTGATGTGATGTGGAACAGGATTGTCGGTTAGCCTTGACCCATACTAAAATGGGAAACATGATTTGCAGTTATCCTTGAACCGTACTAAATTTATAGTTTTAAGATTCTTCTATATTTATATGATTCCATGTATATATGATACCATGTATATATTAAATGATTTTATATGTTTCATGCTTTGGATACCATTATGTCATGCCTCCTAAATCAAGTGCTAGAGATGTATCCTTATGTTCATTCCCTTACTGGGCTTTTTAGCACATCCCATTGTTCATGTGTTCCCCAGGGTACCCTATGAAGATGTAAGGGATTAAAGGAGGTTAGGAGGTCTTTATGGAGATTAAATAAATAAGTGTTTTTAGCCCCATGTTTTATGTTATATGTACCTAGTCTTCCAAGACACTAGACATAACAATCCATGTATTGTGATCTGATTTTTAATTATGATTAAAATCATGAAATGTTATATGTAAAAGGCGCGGGTCACTCTAGTTTGTATTGGAGGATGGTATAGTCATTTTTGGAGATTAGGAATAAAGAACCTTAGTGTGAACCTTAAGGATGAGACTAATTATAAGAAAATATTCTAGAATTTTTTTGAGTATTGACTAAGTTGTTTATAAATAAAATACATCCCTATCTGGATACCAGTAGGTAGAGGTGGATTTGGCACATATGTATCTAGGGGTAAAACCAAGAAACATCTCATTGATCTAGACTCGAACGGGAACTGGTGCATGACAATTGGCCTTGCTGCACTCTTGGTTACAATACTCATAGGGGATATGCTTTGGTAGATTCACAAGCTTAGTAAAATGTGTTATTAAAATAAAAAAAATAAGCCAATAAGAATATAAGTTAATAAATATAATGAGGATAACCTGTATATAAACCCAGGGAATCACAAGTCAAGATATACATCTTCTTTATAATTGTATACTTTTATGTACAAATTTTCATTTTTATTCTCAACAGATACGTATTCAAGAACTCTAATTATATGTTATTTTTCGTAGTTATTGGCGTGAAATAGAAGAACATGTTCCAACAACCAATGTGATAGTAAATGTGATGATTTCCTTAATAATATGCCTGATATGATGGGAGTGGTTGCTCAAAACTTCATGATGGTACTTGACCAGCTAGCTCGAGTTATTAAAAATAACATGATTCATGCGGAATTACCTCCTCTTCTAGGGAAAGAGAAATTTGTCATATAATCCTTCATGAGGCAAAGGACTCCCATGTTTAGAAGATCTTCTAATACCCTCCTCACATAACAATGGATTAAATCCATTGAAAAGATTTTCTCCATCATCTTGTGCTCGGAAGATGAGAAGGATTTACTGGTGGTCTATCGTTTTGATGGGGAAGATTATCAGGGGTGGATACCGACCAGGAATACAATGTTCGAAGAAGAAATTGATTCCATAGATTGTGAGGAATTCAAGGAGATGTTTTTCAAAAAACATTTTCCTTGAACCCTCCATCTAAATATGCAAATATAGTTCCTCAGACACAAGAAAAAGGAAGATGATTCAATCTAGTTGTATGAAGCGAACTTTAAAAGGCTTTCAAGGTATTCCCCTAGATTTGTCATGAAAACCAAAATAATGGTGGATTACTTCTTTAGGGGACTATAGCTGAGTCTACGAAAAGTGTTGGCGATTCGAGATTTCAACAGTTATGAGAAGGTTGTTCATTGTTCTGTCATGGTGGAAATGGAGATTGGAGACTCTCAGTGGCCTCGTGGGCCCAATGAAAAGAAGCAGAAAATGGAGAACAACATGGGTGGTTCAACAAAAAAAATCCCAAGATTGAATGAAGCCTCACATTCCCCTTTACAAAAATTGTGGGAAGAAGCATCATTTTGATTGTCTCAAGGGAACCAAGAACTATTTCAAATGCATAATGTTTTGTCTTCTGGCCAATAAATACCGAAGGGATATGAAAAATCTCGCTAAAGTTGAAGAAGAAAGGAAGGATCAGATCAACACTCAGCCTGCAGTGCAGTGTTACAACTGCAAGGAGTTTTGGAATTATGAGAAGAATTTCCCTAAGATGAGGGTTTTCAGAGGCAATATTCAACAACAACCAAGGAAACAAGGAAGGGATTATGTTGTCACTACTACTGAGGTGGAGCCAAAAATTATGTGGTGAGAGGTATGCTGGTTATTCATTCATGAATAGAAAATTTACTATTTGATTCTCGTTCTATGCATTCTTTCATATCTTGCGAGTTTAGTAGAACTATTCAAACACCACCTAAAAATATGGAGGAAAAGTTATTTGTGAGAAATGTGAATAGGGAAATTATTGTTTCCATGGTTTATAACTCCTCCCTGGTTAACGTTTTTGGACTGAACCTCCCTGAAAATCTTTTCATACTTCCTTTAGTGGAGTTTGACCCTATCTCGGGCATGGATTGGCTGTCTTTATACAAGGCCAACATCAATTATCGAGAATGGAATATCACATTTCACATCCTGAAGCTTCCTATTATTATTTATAAGTGTAAGGAGGAAGCTGAGTCTACTTTAGAATCTTCGTCTCAATATTGGATATTGATTCCTTATGAGAAAGAATATCCTACTGAAATGATTAGGATAAATGATAGAATCTTTCATAAGGACATTCCCACATTGAGGGATAACACTAATGTATTACCTGGAGAGTTTCATGGTCTTCCTCCTAACTGAGAGGATGAATTCTAAATTGATCTTATCCCAGGATCTCTGCCAATCTCAAAGAAACCTTACAGAATAGCCACTGTAGAGATGGAAGAGTTAATGAATTAGTTACAAGAGAATATGGAGAAGGGTTTTATATGCCCGTGTGCTTCACCATGGGGTGATCCAGACCTCTTCTTCAAGAAGAAGGATGGATCAATGCGCCTCTATATTGATTATCCTTATCTCAATAACATCATTATAAATATCAAGTATCATATTCCACAGATATATGACTTGTTCGATCGGATTTGTGGGGCCAGTAATTTCTATAAGGTGGACCTTCAGTCAGGATATCAACAAGTAATGGTGAGGAATGAAGATATTCCCACGACTTCCTTTCGAATGAGGTATGAACACTATGAGTTCATAGTGATTCCCTTTGGACTCACTAATGCTCTATCAATTTTCATGGATTTAATGAATAGAGTCTTTAAATATTACCTCAACAAAATTGTGGTTGTCTTTATTGATGATATTATGATATACTCCACGAGAATGGTTGAACATGAAGAGCATGTGAAAACTATGTTAAAGACTTTGAGAAGGGATAAGTTTTATGCAAAGTATAGTAAATGAGAGTTCTGGATGGGGGAAGTATCATTCTAGTGGCATGTTATCACCATTAGAGGGATATCTATGGTCCCTTCCAAGATAAAGGAAATTGAAGTGTCGCCGAGAAAAACTTCTGTAACGGATATCCGTAGAATTTTGGGTTTAGATATGTATTATTGATGATTCGTGAATAACTTTTTACGATTTTCAAACCCAATGACCATGTTGACATAGAAAGGAGTAAAATTTGTCTAGACACACAAATGTAAAGACTGTTTCAAGGAGCTGTAAAATAGGTTTATCACTACGCTAGTACTCATACTCCCATCAAGTGGATAACTTGTTGTTGTGTATAGTGATGCTTCTTAGAAATTATGTGGTTTTGTGATAATTCAAAATGATAATATTACCACCTAGGACTCAAGGTAGCTAGAAATTAATGAGAAAAACTATCCCACGCATGACCTAGAGTTGGCCGTTGTGATCTTCGCATTGAAAATTTGGAATCATTATCTCTATGGGGAAACATGTGAGATATATACTGACCACAAGAGTCTAAAATATATATTCACACAGAAATAACTTAATATTCACCAGTGAAGATGGGTAGATCTCATAAAGGATTATGACTTCTCAATCCACTATAATGCCGGTAAGGAAAACAAGGTGGAAGATTCTCTAAGTTGAAATAATCTTGTATCTTTATCAATGATGAGAATTGAAAATGATCTTATCATCTTATATTTACAAAGGATGGACATGGGAATAATTATGGGAGGAACATCATCAATTATTTGTCAAATGATTTCTCAACCATCCCTCCTGGAGAAAATAATGGATGCTCAAATTAAGGATGGGGAAATTCAGATAAGGGTAGAAGCTATTAAAAATAGGAAATTCTCCGATTTAAAAATTTATGGGAAAGGAGTTGTATGATTTGGGATATGATAATGTGTACCATCTGATTTAGAGATAAATAAGGAGCTATCTAATGATTCACATAGCTCGAACGTTTTTATCCTCACAGGGAGCACAATGATGTATCGATATCACTGAGAAAACTTTTGGTGGGACAATATGAAAAGGTAGATTACAGAATATACATCAAAGTGCCTCGTATGTCAGTAATTGAAGGATGATAGAAAAAATTCTAGGGGGTTGATGCAACCACTACCCATACCAGCATGGTAGATGGACAAAATGACCATGGACTTTTTCACTGGACTTCCAACGACATATAGAGCAAACAATGCTATATGGGTCATTGTGGATCATCTCACAAAGACAACACACTTTATTTCAGTTTGAGAGGACTTATCATTATATCAAAATGCATGAATTTCCATAAAAGAAGTGGAAAGGATGCATGGATAACCGCTCTCTATTGTATGTGATCATGATCCGAGGTTCACCTCGATGTTCTAGAAAAGTCTCCAACATGCTCTAAGCACTGAACTCAACTTCAGTACGACCTATACTCCTCAAAATGATGGCGAATATGAGAAAACTATTCAGACACTGGAAGACACATTTAGAGTGTGTTCTATGGAATTCAAAGTAGGATGATACCAACATCTTCCACTTGATGAATTCTCATACAAAAATATTTTACACTCGAGGATCTGAATGGCACCATATGATGTCCTTTATAGGAAATTGTGCATAACATTGGCGTGTTGGGGTGATGTCGGTGAGCATAAGGTACTAAGACCTAAAATGGTAAAAGAAATGGTGGAGATGGTGAAAACCATTCAGCAGTATATCAAGGCAGCCCAAAGTCGATAGAAGAGTTATGTAGATAGCCATAGATGAGACCTTGAGTTCAAAGTTAGAGGCATGGTATTTCAATGCATATTCCCGTGGAATAAGTTCATGAGGTTTGGGGAGAAATGGAAGTTAGGTGCCTGGTACATTGGCCCCTTCGAGATCCTTTGTCGAGTTGGAGATGTCTCCTATCGACTAGATCTTCCACCTACCATGTCAAAGGTACATGGTGTATTTAATGTATCTCTCTTGAGAAAGTACATACCAGACCCTTCACATGTACTCTCTTCAAATGTGGTACAGTTGGAGGATGATCTCTCTTATGAGGACCATCCAGTAATGATCTTGGTTAGTAGAGGAAAATTTCTACTCAACAAGACTACTCATCTAGTCATGGTACTATAGAGAAACCACAATTACGGAGAGGCAACAATTGAACTGTAGGAAGCAATGAAGGAAAAGTACTACACCAGTTTTTGGCTTAGAATGTAAAATGAAATTTCAAGGGTGAAATTTCCTAAGAGGGGAAGAATTTAATGACAAAATATTTTCTAATAGAAATTCCCTTACTATAATTATGTCATTAAATCACATGAAAACACATTATAATGAACTTATAAGTGCTATGTGACCATTAAACATAAGTTTTTCACTTCTATGATTGGAATTTCGAAAATATGGCACACACGATTGTAATCAGTAATTTATTTAGAGTCTAATTAAGTAAAATTAATTTTTGGTGAATAGTAACATACCCTAATGAATAGTAACATACCCATATGAATAGTGATATTCCATAATGAATATTAATCTCACCTATGATAGTATAAAACTAATATTCATGTTGGAAATATGATATAAATATATTTTAGAATATGTTAATGAATATTTTAAAATTGGTTTTGATAAGATATTATTATTTTAATTAAATATTAAAATAATCATATTTATGAAATTAATTTTAAAAAATGGACAACATTTTTGGATTCTACACATCAAAAAATGGTAAGGGAGAATTTTTGGGATATTTATGAAATACATGAATTTTTGATGAATAGTAGAATCTGATAATTCCCATTAAATGCAAAATAATGGATTAATTGAGTCATCGATGATGTTCTGCTGATGTAATCCCACATGGTTAGGTATAACATGATTAAATTACTTTACATGTTCTTGAAATACTCACTATTCCTTGTCTTGTTAATAATTAAAAAATTAATTATTTTAATATTATGAAATCACTCATCTCCTCCCCTATAAAAACCCCCCTTCAGTCCCTCTTCTCTTCACACCTCTCAATCCTTGTGCCTTGCCATTATTCTGCCCAAATATCTCCCCAAGGTCATCCCCCAAGTCCAAAATCACATAGACTCTTCGAAATATCAAAACCTCTCCCTTTAAGTGGTTCTCAAAGGAGGAAGTCTTAAGAGGTAAATTCCACTTTCCAATTCCTTTATTTCTTATATGTTTTCTTTCTTTTTTTTTCTTTCAGAAACTACCATCACCATAATAATATGATAAATCTAGTAACATACATTTACTGTAAGGTTTCCATGATAATTTTATTTTTCATTATCTTCTCTCCTTTCCCCACCCTTTTGTTTGAATTAAATGAAATCATCGTTTGAGATATGCTAATTTTGCATATACAAGGAAAACGGTTTATCAATTTCTATTATCATTAATTGTGGACATGAAACCACTTGGGTTATGTTTGATCAAGATTATTATATATGTAATATATCCTATCTTTGGTTCTGTAATGCTTTCGTACAAATGGTATTATGATATAAATAAAAACATGTTCTTTGTAATCAAATCCACAGATTAACAAAAATAGTTATCTCTAAGGTTATATATATAATAATTATACTTCACTATAAGTAACCTCATTAAAATTAAAACCATTTAATCTTATCGATGTGATCCAAATAACCTTACCTCATTTCTAGACAACCACTTTGATCTTACATATAATCCAAACTTGAATATAAGTGAACCGATCATTTAATTCCAGGTAAACAAACGGTCATGAACATTGAAATTGAACATTATAACTAATCAAAAATACTTTTCATGAACTAAAAAGGGTTAAAATAATTAAAAAAATGTATAATAGGTTTTGGACTTATTAATTAAGAAGTTTAATTTGTTTATTCATGTCATTAATAACTTGTGTATAACACCAACAGATTTAAGGTAAGGGATCCTCTCCTTTTCACTATTAATCAAGATTGTTTTCAATGAAATTCATTTTTTTGTGTAATACCATGTTATGGGGTATATTTATGAACCTCCCCATACTTCCATAATTGTTTTTATATTTTATGATAAACCCCTTTTATCTGTCCTCAAGGCCTCATAGTTACACCTGATACCACACTGATACACCATAATGGATTCTACCCGAACATCCTTTATTCCTTCGGGTTACTCTATATTTATTTTTACACAAATTTATTTATATTTTATTTTTATTTAGATAATAAAAATTTGGGTTATTTGATCCAATATAATCTTCCATGATACACCTATAATTCTATTTTGGGGATATACATGCTTTTAAGTAAATATCTCCTCGATACTTCCCAATTAGCACAATCATTTTAAAAGAACTTCCCAAACTATTACCCAATCTCAAGTTCACTCTAGCTTCTATTTTAAGACACCATTGCCTTTTAAAATTCAGTATTTTTATTATGAAATCCTTCTTGGATCAATTCTGGTATTATATAAATGAATTACTTCATTACTATTTTAAATGCTCTATAGTATTTTCCATAAAACAAAAAAAAATGTATAAATGATAATGTCTCTAAACTACATTTCTTATGTTTTGTAACTTCTATTTGTTACCACCTCCCATTTTATAATCCTATATTACATTATGAACGTCCATGTATGTTCTAATCCCTTTCATTCATGGACACATTCATGATACACTCATCGGTTATTCTTTATGTCATGAGTGTGGTACACAATTCTTTCCATTGGTAACCTTATGTTTATAAACAATTGATTATGTATGATTACTCATGTGGAAAGAATATTTATTTGGTAAGAATATTTATGTGGAAATAATATTCATGAAAATGTGGAGATCGGTGTGCCAGATAGTTTTTTAATTCATTGGGTAAAGTTGAGTCTCTTGAGATACGATGTGAAACAAGATTGGCGGTTAGCCTTGGATTGTACTAAAATGGGAAACAGGATTGGCAGTTAGCCTTGAACTTTACTAAATAAGTGTTTTATGATTCTACCACATTTATATGATTCCATGTTTATATGATCCCATGCTTATATTAAATGATTTTATATGTTTAATGCTTGGGAAATCATTATGTCATGCCTCCTACCTCATGTACTAGAGAAGTATCCTTATGTTCATTCCCTTACTGAGATTTTTAGCTTATCCCATTGATCATATGTTCCACAGGGTACCCAATGAAGATGTAAGGGCTCAAAGGAAGTTAGGAACTCTTTATGGAGATAAAATAAATAAGTGTTTTTTAGCCCCATGTTTTATGTTATATGTACTTAGTCTTCTAAGATACAAAACATAACGATCCGTGTGTTGTACTCTGATGTTTAATTATTCTTAATGTCATGAAATGTTATATGTAAAAGGATTGAGTCTCTATACCAACAGTGTGGGAAATTTGGCCATTCAAGGATGTTATGGTTTCTTTTGGTAATCACATACTGATTGGGACTTTGTACATGGTAACACTCTTAGAAATGACTATATCAGTATTATGGGTTGTGTTCGGTGGTGTCTTGTTTTGTGGTATTTTATTTTAAGGTTAAAGGTGGCTGTTGCAGAACGTTTTGAGGACTTCCACTCAAATGAAATAATGTATGATTTTGAGAATTGCATTAATTTATTGTTCTGGATGAAGATGCATTCTTCGTGTTCATTCCTAAAATGTTTCTGGTTCAGGGTAGGAGGGTAGATGTGAATGCATCTTACAACCCCCTATACTGGTGATGGTGTCATGTAAGGGTAAAGTGGGTTTCAAAGTGTGTTATTTACTCGTGGTTTTGTAAAATATGAGATGTGGTTTCTTTTTGATCCTGAAGGAGAATTTTTTATTGAGGGGTTTTCAATGGTTGTTTGTGAGGTAATAGATGCTTCAATTATTTTCACTCCAATTGTAGGTCCTAGAGTGAAGATGGGTCATAGTCATGAATCCCCCATGGATGTAAAAGATCTAGGTTTATCTTCTATCTTCGGTGTTGGATGTGGGAATAGTTTGAGGTGTCAATATGGTTGATTCATCTAAAATTGTCCTATTTGGTGGGAAGGGACATGTGAATTGTGTCCCACAATGTTGTAAGCAATTTTTGTGGAAAGTTACCACCTTGGATATAAAAAGGTGGGGTGGAATTTTCTTCACAAAACCATAGTGCTTGAAAACTTATTAGTGCAATTCTCAGTCTGGTTGTTCATGTACTAATAACCATGAATATTATTTATTATCTCTATTTTGTTTGAAATATTCGAGGATTGTAATTCTCATGGGAGCCGAAAACCACATAGTGACACCATTGGTTTAGAGTTTTGTTGAATAGACCACTTGTAGTGGGAGAATCAGTTGTACGGGAATCACCCATGTTAGCCCATGTTGGATTTGATTTGACGTCCTATATTAGTTGGTCTAAATGATCAGTTATTTTTGTTGGGTTACCAACTATGTTTCTTATATAAGTTCTTTTGGTATATTTATAATTTTTTATACCCCTTATGGTGGTATGTTAATTCAGGATTCCCACTTTTAGAGTTGCAATTCTGTGCCACGAAATTTATTTGCTTCTTATAGTGTGGAGTCTTTTTGGACCTCCATGTGTGGGTTCCCTAGTTCAGTCTCAACTGTAAGTATGTTTCATTGATGGGGAGTACATTAAGGTCTTCCCATAATAATAATATGGTTGTGTTATTACTGTTTTCATGGATGTAGGTAATCTTATTCATACCTATCTTACCAAAAACATCCTTCTTAGGAAAACATTGAGATTGGAGTGCATCAAATAGTTAAGACTAACTAAGGTGGTTGTAACCTCGTTTGAATTTCTTGATTGTTTCATCAAAATTGTATGAGAATCATATAGTAGTGGTTAACGTCATTGTATCTAGGGATGTGATTCATTTATTTTCTCCAATTTCAATAAACTGATGCAAATTTTGATTGGTGAGAATATATTTACATTATTTAGGAAAACTAGTGGTGTTTTATATTTTTGGGGGTGGGTGACTCTTAATGGGGGTGACTTTCTTGCTCTCTCGAGTTAGCTGATAGCCCTTTTTTCTTGGTAGTAGTGTCCTTGTTTTCTTTTCGTTGGGAAAACCACTTTGAACTTGGAAATATTATTGGGTTATGTTTTTTCATCTGTCCTTGTTGTTGCTTTCGAGGGAAGAAATCATTATGGTGGAGATAATCCTCACTCCTAGGTTATTAACTATTACTTAATTCATATTCGGGTCAGGTTCATGGTCGATTTATTGGGATCCAGGTGTGATAGCTTGGATGTTTTGAGGAATTTTTTCACTCTTAGTCTTAGCCTTTATTTCCCCCTTGGTTTCCTCTAGTTGCCCCATGAAATTGGAAGATAACGGACATGACTTTGGCACTAGAATTGGACCAATTTCTTGGCTTCAAGGTATACAAAACAATTCGTCCAATCCATTGAAAATTTCCAGCTCATTAAAAATCATATTCTAAATCAATATTTTCTCTATCGGGATTAACCCTAATGAGTAATTTTCTTCCCCCATTTGACCATTATATACATGGAAGGCTCCTAAGATTGATCATGCTCTTTGGAACCAAATTTTAAAGTTGTTTTTTGAGGTGGGACATCATGATATTTCAAGTATGTAAAATACACTCTTGTTTCATTCATTTTATGAGGGTTTCTTCCCTCCTGCATGATATTCAAAATGTACAACAACAATGGCTTCATACCTTGGGTTTCTTTTTGTGTTTCCTGGTCCAATATTCTTGGATAGGGATCATTTCTATTCTCTTGTGGTGTGGTGGTGGTGCGATGGTGGTGTCATTGATGTTTTGCACAAGGAGTTGGGGTTTTTATAATTAATGGTAGGTTACTCTATGATTAATGACTAATTTATGAGTTATATTTAATTATTGAGCTTTATAGAATGTTTCTTACGCATTTTTTGTGGTGTGAAACTCATTTTTGACTAAATTTGTTAAGTATTTGATTATTAATGTGCATTTTTTCTTCAAACAATGTGTTTTTAATGTGTAACTCGTGTGTTATTATTTGATGATAAATTATAATATATACAGGTGGTTTATTAAATGTTGATAGGGCTTCCAATTCTATTTTCGTATTGTATTTTGGTGAATTAGGCCATTAAAGAGGGTTTTATTAATGGATTTTTTGTGAAACTAATTTTTTAATTATTAAAATTACTTTATGAAAATTTTAAATGGTTTATTGAGTTACACAATGAGTAAAAAATATGTTTGGGAACTATTTTGGTGGGGGAAAGTTCTTAAAATGGTGTTTTAAAGGTAATTTAGTGATTTGTGATGTATATAATTTTGAGAATTTTTATATATTGTTGAAATAATTTATAAAAATGTGATAATGGTTTGAGAGATGTGTGTGCGCTGTTTTGGTGTGTGTATGTTTTTAAAAATTATTTTCAAAGTGAAAAGGGTATTATTTGACATGTGTTTTGGATTTTTTGTGTGTTTATGATTTTTAAATAGAATTTTCATGTGAAAATATTATTTTATGACATGTTGATCACGATTGAGAACAAAAGTGGGAAACTGGTGTTTCTTGGTAGGAAATCTATGTCTTGTATGATTTTGATCCAGTAGTGGTATTGTCCCTATTTCTCTTTGAATATTTGATGATGAAAACACTAACTATAATTTGATGATGATTGGGGACCACTGTGATATTGTTCATCCCCATTATATTTCCTCATGCATGAGATAGATATTTTTTATATATACATATACAAAATGTTACTATGTACCTATTAAACAAAACTATTTATTTCCTAGGTGTTTTCTCGTAACTAGTTTAGATTTGATATATTTTTCTTTTCATCAGAATACAATGTGTTTTGATGGAAAATTTAGTAACATGTGTGTTTTATTTAAACATATAAAGTCTTCAAAGATTCCCTCCTTAAATTTTCTTTCGTTTAAAGTTTCATATTTTAGAAATTATCATAGACTTTTTGGTTAGAAAAATGAAATTATTTTTTCTTAAAAGGTTTATCACATAGAATATTTGGGGTGGCGCCCTATTGGTTTCAATATCACACACTACTTAATCTTCTAGGTGTAGGTACACATAGTAATGATTGAAACATGTAATAGAAAGGTCATTGGTGATGGTGGGTCATGATGTTAGCCTCTTTCCGTCGTGTGGTGTGGTAGAGAATACATGGATAATATTTCCCCTAAGAATGTGCTGGTTCAAGAGTTTTAAATGATTCTACATCCTTGATGCATCCCCTTGGGTATAATTTAAAATATTTATTTCAATTATGAATTTCTGTAAGTCATGTTTGTTGAAACTTTTTATATTCTGTTTATTTATAATTGTTGGTTGTTTGATGTTTCTAATCTTAGGAAAATTTTCCCCAAAACATAGTTTATGATACTCATGAACTTATTATAGAAGATGGGTAGAGTAACACACTTTGAGACATTCCACCTAGTTCATGACATAGAGTGTCTGAATTTTCCTTTCAAATTGGACATCATTTTTTGGGTGATACAACATGTTGAAATTTAATTCATTACTCAAATAATGTTGAATAATTATCTAAAATTTATATTTGAACCCTTTATTAATATAAAAGGGGATCAAAACTGGATCCCCACGCATTCCCACCACTAAATTCACATATATCATGGCATGTTTTTCAAGTGATAAATATTTTTTAATAAAAATGAATAAGTGTTTGGGAGTTGATTCATGAAAAACCATATATCATTATTTCATTTGGATGTCTTCAAGAGACAAGTTAAAATGTCAAAGGTGATGTTATATAAGTTCTATGTTGGTATAGGTAGTGGTCTCATCATCAATTTGGAATTCTATAACTATAGTTTTACATTATATAATAACCAACACCATAATATATACTCTACAATATCATTATTCTTGTTTTCCAACAATTATTTTTATATATGATCAATATAAATCATGATACTTCAATTATGGGAAGAGAAATGTATGCAATTTTCATCATCCAATATCTCTTATTTTATTTCTGGTGATTAATTCACAATAATCTCATTCCAAGCACAATGAAATGATCATTAATGATATATAACTCATGTACATTCTTATAATTTACTTCATTCACCTTATTTTTCAGCTAAAAATCAACCCTTAGTTCCTACTTGATCATATCCTGGATTGATCGTTAGAAAATCATTTAGTCGAGGAATGAGGTATTCATTTCCATTATGATTTCAAGATCCATCCTTTTATTATCCATGAATATAGGGTCTTTTTATATTTTTATCATGCATAGATTATCAGTTTCTTTCGACCAAAAGAATTATATACCATGTTTTCATTTCATATATAGTATTGAATAAGGAAATTTGATAAATTGATTAGATATTATAATATTCTTTTACATATTTTTAGATCCCTCTATGTGAATATATATTTTATACTGTTTTAATCATTATATATTTCATAATTTTCACCACAGTGGTAGTTTAACTAAATATTCAGAGTAAAGATCACAACTACTACCTCTGGATCTTGCTGGATTAGTTCTTCTCCGGAACATTCAAATTTATTGTTTTTTAGGCTATCACAATATCATTATTAATTAGTTCAAAAACAAATTATTTCTTTTAAGTATCGCTATATATCACCATACCTTCTCTTAGTTGTATGAGTATAGGTGTAGGGATTAAAGAATTTTTGAAATCCTTGATGTTTTACTCAAAATCTTCCTTGAAAACATATATTTACCATTTCTAGATTGTCATAGTTATTGGGAAAGATAACCATGAAATATTTTTCACAAAGAAAAACTATTATCCTTGTATTCTATGAAGACTATATATTTCAATGATACTAGTGGGTTAGGGCCATTCTTCATTTAAAATTTACATTGAAGGGTCTATATGAATTCCCTCACTTGTGATAACATGACATAATAATGTGTCTTTCTACCTTAAAAGAGTAAATTTTGAGTAAATTTTCTTTATTTTTTTCCCATAATGTGGCTAGCAAATTGGATACATTCCTACCATGTTTATCCATCATCATGGATTAATTAAAAATATCATTGATAAAAACAAGAAAAAAATTAAATGCAATCTCTAGTGATTATATTCATCTAATACAATATTCTATTTGGGGAACTAGTATGGAATAAGGGCACCACTATAAACAAATAGTGATTGTGCCTTGTACAGAAAGTAGTATTTTGAACATATTCCTTTATCACCTTAATTTGTTGATATTTAGAACAATTATCAACTTTTTAGAAGTAATAAAATATTCATTATTGATTGGACAAGTTATAAATTATTAAAATAGAATACACGTTCCTGGTTATGATTTTACTGTGCTCTTGATAATTGACACACAGCCACAATAAGCCCTATTTTATCATGACAAAGAGTATTGGTGCATCCAAAGGTGATACACATGGGTGTATAAACTCGTTTTCCTAATTCTATTTCTAGTACTTCATTAACTCTTCCATTTTGATCAAGTACCAACTTGTAAATTAATTATGATATAGGAATGGATTCTTGTATGAGATTTATTGAGAACTCTACTTCATTATATAAGGGAATCCTAAATAAATATTCAGGGAATTGATTAGTTTATTCCCTTATAATAGAAATTTCCTCTAGGATGATACCTTCCATGGACTCAACCAATTGATAAAGTTATGATTTTTTAATGAAAATAAATACCCATAATTTCTAGGTATTATCCAAAGTAGGTTTATACTATTGAAGCCATTTTCAGAACAGTATTGGACGTCTCAAAATATGAAAATATATTTCCTTTTACTGAATATTGATGTGAAAGGTATATGTCAAGATTCAATCTATGACTAGTCTAGCACAAAATTCATCTATAAAAAGGATTATAAAAAGGGATGAAAGAGTCTTCCCAAATAAACTAATATGATAACATTCTATCTCATGGGTTTCAATGATAGAACCATTATATGAATTTATTGATATTTATACTTCATGGTATCTGAGCTTCGTTAAAATTTTAATAGGAAACTAGCTGAATATAATGGAATTAGTTGAACTATAATCAAATAATAAAATTTAAATTCATGAATGAATCATAAGTTTAACTTGTAAAAAATAATTTTCATTCCACAAATCAGTTGTATTGATTGTATAATATTTTGTTTTCTAATTTGTTTTCAGTTGTTGATGATGTCGATTACCCTCATGGGACATGGATTAGTGTACTAGATCTCATAGTTTCCTTTCTCCCTATATCAAATTAATGGAATATGGGTTATTTATTATGATTTCCATCCATTTAATCCATCATTTTTAAATGAATATTCATGTTTTCTCAATATTAATGAAATTTATGGCCTTATCTCTAACACTGGATTCATTTATCTATATCTGACACAATTCACATGACTTTTCTTATGACATTATTTACATGTGGGTAGTTGGATCCTACATAACCATTTTTAATTTAACCCACCATAATTATACTCTATTATTATCTTCATATATTCATAACCATGGGACCATTCTCCGATGTCCTTAAATAAATTGAGATAATATCAAACTAATTATTCATAGCTTATAATGTCGTGGACAGCTAAATCCTTTTTATGTATGGATTTTAAACCACTAAATAATCTGTCTATATTTTTATCATTATTGGTAAAGACATGATATGTATCTAATATTCCTTAGGATGGTTACCCATATGTTTTGATAGATCCACCTTTCTTTTTATTTAGCATTATACATTATCTCTCCATATTTTTCTAAAGAGTTAAAGGTAAATACTTATTTAGAAATAATTTATTAAAGTCATCCCACTCCATATATTCCATTTCATCCCTCAGAATTGTGATGTTTATCAATTCCCATCATTTATCCGAATCTCTATCTAAACTATAGATGGGTATAGTCACCTTATCCTTCAAAGAATATTGTATTATAGAGAATATTTTCAATATTGAGTAAACCATCATTTCTAACAAAATTGGATCATAATATTCAAAAAATGTTTTTGTTCATTTCTACATAAATATTCAATATCTATTTGATCCTTATTGGGAAATAGTATACATTCCACATGGATCATGATATTATTCAATGTCTAAGATAACTGAGTATGCATATCTATAAGGATTTGAACTCCATCTCAATGAGTATTGGGGATGTCAATTTGGGAATCCTTTAATTTTTCATTACAAGGGTTGGTGACTTGGATTCTTGAAGTTACAAAAAATGTCTAAAATAGAAATGGTTTTAACAAAAAAAATTAACAAAGAATGTATAAATAATTTTTTCTTTTACAAAATTCTAGATAAATGAATGTCTTATGGTATCCAAATGTTTGGAATTTTTCAATAACAATTATTCATGGATATTTACCTACAATTATACTTATCTTAAGGGTTTACGATAAAATTTTATAATACAAATTCACAAAATTAAATAAATAATTCTCTAATAAAAAACCTTGTGACCCCAATTTTTCATTCATAACTATTATATCTTATCTAGATAAACAACACAATAAAGATATAAATAGAGGGTTAAAATGATCATTGTTATTTTAAAATTTGGATCATATATATTTTTTACAAAATAAGACACAAAAATATGTTTAAATTATTATTAATGTTCCTTATAAATGATAATATTCTTATTATAAAATTTAATAACCTGATGATATATATCAAATAAAGTTGTCAGATAAAATCATATTAGGAGAAAAAATAAACGACATGATAAATTAAATATGGGAAATCATAATCATCAAAATAATTTTATAATAATAGGATGATCATAAAAAATATTAGGGAAATTTATTTAAAAAGGAATGGAATGTTTCATTTCATAAAAATATAATATCATGTTATAGTGGTGTAATACCACACATATTTCACAAAAAATATCACATCATATTAATACATATCATATGTGCATAATCATAAAAAAATTGGGAAAAAATATAAGAACATTTAAATGAATAATACACATCATATAATGAGATAAAACACATTACCCAGTTTATTAGAGGGATACATAATTCTGGTCCCACCCCTCACTTCTTAATATTTAAAAAATCATGTATGCCACATAGAACGTATAAAAATCATTGTAATTAAATAACCCAGGTAATTTTATTGGATTCTTAAGGTTTTCATAAATAAGAATTTTATTATTAAACATTAGTGTTACCAAAATAAAATTTATATCATTCTTTGGAGAAGTTATCATTTGTCTTTGGTGAACAAAAACCATAGAGGAGTCAATGATTTGTTTAGGATATAAATTTCTTTTTGGATAATCATTTTAGTTTGCATAAAAATAATGTTTGAAACTTGAATAACCATAAAATAATATTAAAGAATAATGAATTTATATATTGGTAACCTTAAATTCAGATCCAAAAAAATTAAAACATAATATGAATGGACCCATGAATAGTAATTGGGGTAGAGAATCTGCATACCTTAAATGCTGATTAATTTCACCACTTTTACACCTCCTGAATAATATCCACAGATTTTTTTAAAAATTTATCCACATGTGATAAACTCTAATTTTTACCACAATTTATCAATTATATTTTACTAATTATATTTTTTAAATTTTCTATGGTCATAGGGTAGTCATTTGGATGTCATGTTTTAATTAAAAAATTCGCATTTCCTTCGATTTCCCAATTTTGTTAAAAGTAAAATTTAATTTAGATGAATTAATTCCAGAAGATTATAAAAAATATAATAGTGTTTATATATATTATTTTTAATTCATAATATCCATCCATTATTAATATTATAATTTTCATTATAGAAATTCTTCTGTAAGTTGTTAACCGAACATTGACGGGACATTTTTTGGAGAGTGGGAAATGAAAGTACCAAATATTTATATATCATAAATATGAAAATTAATTTTTGTCAAAATCATTATTATAATATTTGAATAATGATTAATTAATATTTTAGGTTTAAATTTTAAATTAGTTTGATTAAAACAAAGATATTAATAGTAAATAAATAAATAATGGGTTGATCGAAACATACTTAATACACGATGTATTTTCCCTTGTATAACACTAAATCTCCCTTGATGATTGGATTTTGTTTATTATAGAAGATCCATAATTATGATAAGAGGATGTAGGGGGATTATTTTTTTGGATGATTGTCTTTTTAATGATAATGATGATTTATTTCATAAAGTTACGGAGTGGGGTTATTTATACGGGAGGAAGGGGTATTTTTAGTATAAAATATCAAATAAAATTAAACATAAAAGGTATAACATGTAATAATGAGTTTTTGACAATATAAATCATATATAAATATAATATATGGTTTAACGTCTTTTTAACTCTTTATAATTAAAATTCATCAGTTTATTAAAAATGAATGTGTAAATAAATAAAAATTGTTATTTTAAGGAATCAATTTTTTACTTTAGTTTTTGGAATATGTTTTTTAGCTTTTAAATTTAAGTTTATTTTATTTTATTGATTAATTTATTAAATTAAATATATAATGGACAGAAAAAATGTTATGTAATGTATTCGGTTATTATTACATCATAGATGATATAATTAATGTTACAATAGTTATGTATGATTTTAATTTTTAATATTCACCTAAAAATTAATGTATATAAAAAAATATCCAATAAAATAACCACTGTACAATTTCTGTGTTTTGATCTAAAAAATTATATTCAATTTTTCATAAATCACTTTATAAATAGTTAATTTTATTTTTTAAAATATTAATTAGTTCTTTTAGGAAATTTGTTAAAATACAATTTATTAAGAATGTTCTTAAAATTTAATTAGGATTTCAATATTTGTTTTAATATTTTTTGAAATTAAAATATTTCTACTTCCATAAGTTATTCAAGAATAATATTATTTATATGAAAATTTATTTTTTGAGGTAAATTTACTATTCCAATGGTCACATTACTATTTCAAATGTCATGATACTATTCCAAACGTCACAATATCTCCTATAAATGAATCCACTTCCCATCATTAAATTTTAAACTATATTATTCTAAAGGTTATTTATTTCTATTTCTTATAATTTTTATTTATTTACTTATATTTTTTCTATAGTATTTGTAGTGGGGCTGATGATTCTAGTAGATTTGGGTGATCCAAAATTTCCATTTGAGATTTTATATTTCAAATTTTTTATCCAATTTTTATATTGGGAATTTTAATTGGTTTCATTACTGATTAATGTAATATTATTTATTAATGGATTAATTTCTTTGTAATTATTTATTGGTATAATACTATTTAGTATATTATAACACACAATTATTTCAAGATACAAATAACATATATAGATCTTTGTTATTACAATACAATTATTATTATACATTTAATTTTATTATATATATATAAATAGTGTTTTTTAATATTATTTTGAATTGAGAAAAATATATATTTCAAATTTTTAATAGAGAAATAAATCCCCTATATATTTATTCCATCTTATTTATAGTATGTGTCCTATAGTATGGGCCCTCTAGTCTATATGATGTTCTCTAGGGGTGGAATATGTTGATTATATCTAATTGAGAAGAGGACTTAGTGGTTCAATACAAGCCTTAATAGTATAAGTATTGTTCTAGTCATAGGTATGTAATTTGGAATTAAATGTATTTTGAGAATTTGTTTCAGAATTTAGGGAAATAATTTTAAAGGATTTAGAGTTTAATTATCATATTAGGAAGACCAATTAAGGGGTTAAGTCAAATGTATCCTTCTTTCAAAACACTGAAAAATGATTTAATCAACCAGAGACTGTAATGAATTATTTATTGGATTCATTTAAGTTGGTACATTAATTAAAAAATGATTTGTTGTTGTTGAACATATTTTACTATATTATATCATATATATTTTCTCAATTAATCATAGACAAATCATTAATAATATGTGACATTACACTTCGAAAGACCACTAATATTAATAAAACTGTTTACGATATTCTTTTGATACATCTTGACCATGTCATAATTGATTAGTTGAGCGATAAAAATAATTTTCTATATTGACTAAATGCTAAATTTTTTCTCTGATAGATTATAGTGAATCCAACACAATTTATACATTTTTAAATTTCAATATGCAGTGTATGTTAGTTCTCTTTATGGTAGAGAATTCCAAAAATATTTTAAACGAACAATTGTTTTTCTCAAAAAAAGATGGAATCTTGGGTATTTGATGAATGTATGATCCACATTTTCTATAATATTAGTAAATGTATTATACTCATGTTTTCTATCCTCTATAGACTCTTTCTGAAGAGGTAGTTACTTATTTATTAGATTTATCCTTTATAGTTTATCAAATCATTAGTTGATATTTATTTAAACTCATGTTGGTATTACCCTACCATGGTTTTTATTTTGATATCATCATAAATAATTTCTATTTATTGATGTTAGGGATAGCTTGAATTTATTATTTGATGACCCCTTTTGAAGGTTTCGTGATTATGACCATCTTTTTTATGATATTTATATATATTGTTCATCATGTATCAAATTTAAAATAGATTCATGTAATCTCATAATATAGAACTAGGATTCCAAAATGATTTTTATGTTTGGAAAGGTTCATTTTGTAATAACCAACATAAATTTGAGACCTGGAGTGATATTTTATTAGATTAGTGTTTTAGGGTTTTGATTGACCCGAGTTATGTTAATGAGTAAAATATACACTATAGATATATATATAAGTATCATAGATGGATATATATATATATATATATATATATATATATTAAACTAAATTTATATTAAATAAGTTTTGTATTGAAGGCAGAATTATTGTTAATGGGATTTGTAAAAGGTTTTGATGTTGGTGTGGGAGAAGTATGATATAGATGACACTGTGGACCATCTATACCCCCAACTTTGCGTAATTCATATCAACCCAGTGTAATAAAAACAAGTAATTCATAGTTACATTCAACAATTTTATCTCAGTAGCAAGTACCTGACAATGTATGATGTATGATTTTGGCCTAATATGATGTTACTCATTGTCATGGATGATGACATGATTTATTTATTTCATCATGTACATTTTATTTAGTGTGGGAGATTCCATTGGATCTGATAATGAAAACATTATTGAAGGGAGATCGTATTGATCTTTATCCCCTTTTATCATAGTTGTTAAAAGTATTATATTAACCTTGAGTGTGTATGATATTTTTTTAAAAAAAAACATGACGGGACGAGACCATGTGGCATAAACCTTAATGTTTCATGGTCAAATAATGAGCATTTGATGGAGTGTTTAGTTGATTAGGGTCGACCATCAACGTATTCCTAATAATTATACTCTAGTAATTGTGATTTTCTTTTTATGTTATGTAATCTATATTGGAGACGTTACCAATTTTTTTTGACAAACATGTGATAGTTTTCTAGGAGGTATATTGTATGGTTACCTAATTGATTAAATAAATATCATAATAGATTACATCATAGGACACCAAAATTCTATTTCACTTTAATAAAATATCCAGAATGAACTACAAGGAGTAATTAATGATTTTTGTAGAATTTATATAGATTCATTTTCATTAATTTAACCGTGAAGTCTTCAATCAGTGATTCCTAGAGGGTCATCATATTTATTTTTGGTAACATATTTAGTTTTATGAGAATAAAAATATTTAGGTATTATTTGGGTATCATTTGGGGAATAATAGAATCATAATGATGTCTAGGATTAATGAATTCAATTTTAATTATTATAATAACTACAAATAAATTACTATTATATTTATTGATTAATACCTCATTTGAAATTAAATTAAGGGAATGTCTTCTTGGAGGTTATATGTTATTATAATCCTATAATAAGAGAATAAATTATGTTAAAAAATATTGAATTTTTTATTTTTTATTTTATATATACACATCATTGGGAATTATATAAAGATATAGTATTACCAATAGATTATGTAAATATTCAATCTTTTATGGATTTCATAATAAAAATTGGACAATAGTAGTGTGGTAGATAATATCCCAAGTATGAATTCCATTCTGACTAGGTGGAGGAGAAGTTTTCATAACAAGCATCGTGGTAGTTATTTTGTTAAATATGGTTATATAGAATTTTTTTTCACTACTTTCAATTTCTCAATAAAATACCCAAATGTGGGAGGTCTATTATATTATCTATAATTATTAGATAATGATTGATAATACATTTATAGGTGGTTTTTTTCACCATAAAATGCATCCTAAAGTTATTACAAATGTTTCTATACAACATCCAAGATCATACCTCATTTCGAAAGCTTCAATTTTACTAGTTGTAGATCCCTAACGAAGATACATATTAGGAGGTATGGATATTTGAGGTTGGGAGAAATAACTGGTTTGTGGAGACCATTCGCAAAGCTCCCTCCGTGATCGCGGAATAGAGGGAACTTGACCAAAGCCTCCGTGAGCACTGCGAAGGCCATGATGGTCGATAAATTTTGACAAATAACTTGAGGGATCATATCCATATCCTCAGCATGAGCACCCATTATGCTCTTGTGTGCACCCACCTTCCACCTATGGAATGCCATCATTTGAGATGCTCCTCCACACACCATAAAACACATCGAGTCGACATACTCCTCTTGGAATATTTCCCATGTCAGGAGTTGAGATTCTTATCATCAATTCCCCGACTACCTTGACTCAAACCATTCCTCATGCATGTCATCCAAACCCCATCACCTGACTTCTATACCAGGTTGAACTAGAATGGGATGGCCTTGCATAAGTCCCAACCCCAACCATATATAGGTTCCTTATTCCTAATAGTCCCATCACTATGACTATAAACTTTAGTACACCATATATGAGTAATATTGGATGCATATTGGTCCAAACTATAGATTCATTATTCACCAATCATAAAATTCTTACATTCCTCTCTTCGTGACAACAAACTTTCGTATTCCCTATGTAAAAAATATAGAATGCTACCTACTCAAAACAAGAGGTTCCTTATGCGCCAAACAAGTGATTCCAACAGTCCTCATTACATGAATTTAAACTCTAGAATTCCATATCATCCAATAATTGGATACACCTTGTTCAAAATAAGAGATTCCTTATGTGATAAGCATAAGATGCCACATGCCATGATTATAGTGGCGTAATTTCAAGAGTGTTGTAATATTTTTAAATATTCCATAACTTGACCTCATGCTTCATGTGTCATACATTGAAATCTTCATCATAATTCTTGTCTGAAACGACCCCCAAATATTATGGTCTCATTCCTCCTCGGCTCAACTACCATTCTAGGCCAACACATAGGAAAAAATTGGACGACAGTTCATGTCAGGTCCCATGTTTCGGAGCTGGTCAATAGTCGACCCATGTTTTTTTTCACCATTTGAGGATAATGTGATATGTATGCTATGTTATAAACATAGTCCTAAATTATCCTCATTCACTAAGCCAGCCAGACTGCATTCTAAATTGAATACATGTGATTTACACTTTTCATCTCCCTTTGTGAAGACAGATTTCAACTCCCTTTGCATTATCCGCTCTCATGAACTTGAAAATAGTTGTAAGCTTCTATTTTATGCCTCAACCCACTAGTGACTTAGGATAACCTCATTTCTATACATAAAGATACATTATCATAAAATTCAATATATAAGCCCCCACCCCCATGGCCGCTCCATAGTGGCACCTGGGTAGATTCAATGTGTAAGCCCCATCCACCATTGTCTCTCTTTAGCGGCACCCGGGAAGCTTCCATGCATAAACCCAATCCACCATTACTGCTACTTAGTAGCACCAGATCCGATTCCATGTATAAGACCCTTCCACCATTTCCGCTCATTAATGGAACCTGGTAAGCTTCCATGAGTAACCCCCACTTACTAGCGATGCTCCTTAGCGGCACCCGGGATGATTTCATGAATTAGCCCCTTATACCACTTCTGCTCCTGAGCGGCACCTGAGAAGCTTCCATGAGTAAAACCCATAACCATTGTCGGTTCTTAGCAGCACTCGGGTTGCTTCCATGCATAATCCCCATCCACCACATCCACTCCTTAGCGGCACCTGGGAAACGTCAGTGTGTATGCGCTATCCCCCACTACCACACCTCAGCGTCACCTAGGAAACATATACGTGTATGCCCCATCCAACATTGTTGCTCCTTAGCAGTACCCAGGAAGCGTCCATGAATTAGCCCCATCCACCATTGCTGCTTCTCAGTGAAACTCCAGATTCTTTCATGCATAAACACCATCTACCATTTCCCCTCCTTAGCAGAACCCAAAATTCATTCTTATATAAACCTTATTCACCATACTTCGTACTCACAACTCTACACCATGATTTTCAGGTTTTTCTCCTCTTGTTTCCCACATTGAGATTGACTCACGTGAGCATAGAGTGAGCATTGGACATGACACCCTTCTTAGGCCACACTATAGAGTACATCACAAATCCCTCATCCCAAACTAAATGGAATTTGATCCTTGCCTCCTAGGTAAGGTATGTAGGAATCCTATCTATGGTTTAATACTAACACCAACTGGTCAAGACACCTTCACATTAGTTCCCCTATGTCCCACCAGATATTAAATTGTATCCATAATACCAATCTATAGCGTATTTGATCCTTGCCTGCTAGGAAAGGTACATAGGAAGCCTCTATGCAGTTCAATCCCAAAACACATCAGTCTCAACCACTTCACGTCGGTCTTCCCTCATCCTACATGGTGTTAAACTATATGCCCCCCTTTACCCTGCATCATGTTAAATTGTACCCGATCAAACTATGTGGGATTTGATCCTAATTAACTGGACAAGGTACATAGGAAGACTCCCTAATGTCTAATATCGATTGAAGGTAATCCATTGTGATCCCCAATCGATGTTAAGCAATTGTGTTTTCCCAAATCTTGGTAAGATGTTGTGGTTCCCCAGTCAGTGGTAAGATGATTGGATCCCTATCCAGTGGTAAGCCATTGTGATCTCCAAACTATGGTATGCCGTTGAAGTCCCCATTTTTTGGAACCCACATATCTGGTCCTTTCTTGTGGTGTCAAATCAACCTAGGATTCTAACCACATGTAAGCCGTAGAATATTATTGGGTCGTTGATCTATGCGTACATCCCAATTCCTTACCTCCCATACTGAACTACCAAACAATGATTTCCTTCCACAAAGACACATAATAAGCCTCCCTAAGGTTCATTCCCATCACCCATTTCTCATCATGGTCTCTCCCTCGAGCCTATGTGTTTTAGAAAGGTCATTCCCCACCAAATGGTTCTACTTCCTCAAGATCCAATTAATGTTTCCATTCTCACGAGCCACCTCCTCTAGTGTCCCATTGCAACACCTAACCACACAGACATTGATTCCATATAATGTGGATATATAGGAAGCCTCTCTAAAGTTCATGCCCAATACTATAGTAACTCTCATAAAATTTATATCTCATTACACCATTACTTCATTCAACTCTCCATTATCCATCGTAATTCTTTCTCGGTCCACTACATCATTGTGGGATCACGCTTTTCCCTCAGACAGCTTACCATGCATAATCCACAAACAATCTATAATCTTTCAAACAAGAGTGTCCATCATGCGACTGACTGCTAACCACATATATGCCCTAGCATATGTATTGATTGTATTCATTTCTGCACACCCTGATTCATCACCCCTTGAAATAAGTGGGTTTTGATCCCATCCATGTATACAAGGTACGAAGGAAACCACCACATGGTTCCATCCCATCCAATGGTTGACCATGGTGTCCCCCATTCTAGGGTGCACTCTCACTAATCAACCCTCTATGTTGTCCATATCTGCATTCATGGTGTGACATATTCCCGTTCAATGACAAACCACACTAGGAATTATCTCATTATCCATCCCGATATATCTATCCCATGTTCCCCATTTAAGGGTTCACTCTTTCTGATCTACCCTCAATGGTGTCCCGATCATCCTTCACAATTTTATTTCTTCCCTCTATAGGCCACACCACATCAGATCCTTCTTTAGTGGGTGTTCGGATCCACCCATCATGTAATATTTCTATGTGCTACCACTAGGGATGTACCAATATGATCAGTATATATGGGATGTATTGATCACTAACATCTCATCTCCACCAGACATTAAACTCACGACCTACCCCATGATAAACATTAGATCTATGGGGAAAACCTCAGAAGACATTCCTTTGGCGTAGCCGTCTCTCGAATACGTAAAACACGTGACAAAACCCATGTTATGCTTGGGAATCTAAGGAAAACCTTAGAGACATTCATTAGGTATAAGATACCAGGCAACCAATTTGGGATTCCTCAGGTTCTGCACCATTCAGATGCCCTCTTATGAGGAAGAGTGATGTTGATAAATGTCCATGCATCCAATGGTGATCCCTCATGCCTGTTGTTTTCATCTTCTTTGAATAAAGGATTTTCCCCTATCATGACCCCTTATAATGTGAAGACCTAAGAAGTTTTATTTAATGTTGTCCACGAATATTTGGAATTGGGAACGAGATACATGAACCAGGACTAAAATCTATGACGAAGACCCAGACAAGGTAACATGATCTGAGAAGGAATCCATTGATAGAGAGATTGGCATCCCATCATCCCAATTAGATAAAGAAGAAAACCACCCTGGAAAAGATATAAATTTCATCCGCCTTTAAAAAGATGGAATATGGGGCAACAATCAGTGCGTCCTCAAAATACGGATGCCCAACCCAACGAAAGCATCCGAAAAAATGGTGTATGTGATATATCATCATAATGGTGTGCATTATTTCAAATTTCATTAATGATTGATAATAGTATCCTAGAAGAGTCATTTTTGGTGTTGCGATGATCATTATTTTACCATGTAATCTAAATGGATATTGATGCACAATGGTGTGAGTCTAGTTAGAAATTGGTGTTTAATGTATAGAGATTATAGTGACATGTCAATTGAAACCAATCAAAGGGATTTGTATGCAGTAACATGAGTCTGGTTTGTTTTTTCCTAGGGTCTGTATCTTTTAGAGTATGCTCTTTAAAATAGTGTGGACCACATAAGTTTGGTTATAGAATAACTTTTTAATCAAAAATATTTTGGTTTATTGAATGAGGTTTTATGGGATTTATGTTGTATCATGTTCTGTGCATGAGTCACGTTAATATGGAAAAACCATAAACTGAACCTAGTGATATTTTGAGGTAGAGAATGATTTTTTTGGGGAAAAAGTTGGTTAGATTTGTATTTTTGAATGATTTAGAATGACGATTATGTTTTTATGATTGAAATTCACTTAATATATATGTTTGGAAATATTAGTATGTATCCATCAAAAAAACTGAAATGAAAAGATAATGTATAACTCCTGGAATATCATTGTTGGAGAACTTTTGTTTCTATGTGATAAGTTTAATTGAATTAACACATGATTAGGTGGGATTTAAATTCTGTTTTTTCAATGTGTTGGATTTTGGGTTGTTATTTTAATATGGAAAATATAAATTTTCCACATTCACGGAACTAGTTGATGAATAGTTCTATGTTTAGTGTCAATTATTCTCGGGTTTCTCTTTAGTCTATAATGGGGTATTTTGGTATGAATGTTATTTGATGTGTAATCATTGTGATAATCTATAATGTGATCTTATTAATGAATTTTCACTTCTCATGAAGGGGATATAATAGATCAAACTTCTTGAGGGTGTGTAAATCTATAGAAGGTAATTGTACTAAAATTGATAAATATGGTGTTTCTATTCCAGTGTCATCATGTCATGGGATTTGATTAATCCATTTTGATTAAAAGTAAAATTATAAATTCCATATGATGAATTTTTTACCACATGTTATTGTTTAAATATCATCATAGATTTATAGATTTATATTTTTCACTTAGGGTAAAAAATTAAATGGTACGTAAAATATAACGACCTATATTTTTCCTCTAGTAGGTCAAAAACATATTTACTATATTTAGGAATATTCTCCCATAATGGAGTAAAATTTTATATTTACCTTAGAATATGATCTCTTGAACACTTTATGACATTTCAATGAATTCAAAAGTAAATATTTACCACTAGGTTTAATTTTTGTTTATTTTATGATAGTTATTTTTTAGGTCTATTTAATATTTATTAAATAAATACATTTTTATCCCATGAATAAAAAAATTAATATATCATAAATGGATTCATGGATGAATATTTTGAAATTATGGTTTTGTCCAAAATGTTGTGTTTTCCCTTGATAGGTAATATTTTCCTTTTTCATGTATTGGTCCATATATCTAGTCATTTAAGAATATTATTTAATAAATAAATTAACCAATGGGTTATCCTGTAAATAAGTTGTTATGAAAAATAGTGTGGGGTTTTAAATAAGAAATGATAAAAATCAATTGAATTATTTCAATTTATCATTTTTGGTGGATAACTATTGATGATGACGACTATAAAATGTAGCATCGATGAATGCAATGTGTTTCATCAATTAGTAGATTTTAAATATTTTAGGTTTATGCCATCGTGGTAGGAAATTTCTTTATTTTTATACTAATTCTCCATGTTCTTTGAATATTCCACCCAAAATATAATTCCATGATACATATTATGTCATTGAAAATATAATATTATTTTATATTTATATACATTAAAATGTAAAGATATGATTTTATTAATTTGTTTCTAATCCACCATCATGGGTCATTGAATAATTTATTAATGATTCATAATTACTCCATATTCTTCAAAATTAGTAATTATAAATTTTTCAATTGAATAAAAATATTCATAATTTGAATTATCAATATAATTCATGTTTCCTGAAAATGTTTTTGATTGTTTGGGGTAAAATATTTATTTTTGTGTCATGTTGATTAATATTATTAGAAAGTATAAATAAAATTTCTGACCTTGATCTGTATAATATAATTGAAAAAAACACTCTAGATCAAATTTATGGTTATCATTAAATAATTTTTTCTTTATTATATCTCCACTATTCATTATATTAATGATAATATGTTTAGTTTGTGTCTCCAATTAACACATAATACCTCAACTTTTTTCTTTTTGAATATACATCATTCCTTTATAATGGTTGTTGGATCAATAATAAGTTTTCTAAACTGAAGGAAGGAAAAAATTCCCTGAGGTTGTGATTAGTCTATTTCAAATGTGGAAAGGGGACATCACAAATGACATGGATGGTTTCTTGATAATATGAACATATACGTGGAAACCACCAATATGGTGAATAAAAATGAATGATGGAAAATAGGGGTGATATTTCATTAGATTACTTGTCAGTTGATATGAGTGGTAAAAAAGTGAAAAATGTAATTATTTTGGAGAAAATCATGAATGTAGTAGAATATAATTTTTTTTATTGATTCAAAATATGGTTCCCAGATAAATTATGTATACCATTTCACATGTTGTTGCTAGTGTTTCTATTAAAGAAAAATATCACATGATGTGTGCCTATAAGTCATATACCATGTATGGTCATTGGATACAACTAGAGTGTATTTTAAAGAATAATATGCTATAAAAATGTTATATAGAATTATTTTCCATAAATTTTTTCAGTATTCGACATGGTGTGTACTGAACTACATAATTAATTACGCGCGTAACCTACACATCATGTAGTTTAAAATACACATAATATAGTTTCATTTCACTAAAAATTTTCAATACTGAATCATACACCTATCAACCCCTAATCAGATCAAATGACATGTATTTTATGAATATATGGAATGTATGTTAAATGGTGTAATTAAAATTACAAAATATATAGTTTCCCCCTAAAATAAAATTATTCTAGAATTAAATTAATTGAGGTAATACATTGAATATATGTAAAATGTATCAACCATGTAATATGTATACATTATTTATAAATATTCATATAAAGTAGATATAATTGGATGTGTTGTTAGAACATTCTAATATTTTATATATTTATCTATTGATAGAATGATTCGATTATTTTCCAAAAATAGTTTACATGTAATTTTTATGTGGTTTATGTTCATGATCTTTAAAGAGACAGAACCATGTTGAGAGTGATATAGTAGGAGTAGACAAATTTTCAACAAACCATCAAATGACACACCATATCATGGAAGTGGGGACTCATTGTACTTATATTGTTGTTAATACCCTCATCTAATAAGTGTTTTACAAAATGAGGTATTATTCTTCTATGTATGAATGTGTTTTGTGATACATCAATCCAAATGGGGCATGGGTTTCTAATATTACATGGTCTTTTAGTACCCAAACCTAGATGATGAGTTAAATGTCGTCGACATATAGAGGTGGGTGTCTTCTATTAGAGGCATGTTGTGGGTTCCACTTTCAATATGCATTTATTTTTTTGAATGAAATGTAATCCTGGGGAGGTGTGGGTCACCTCTATACAAAAACAATTTGGTAGCTTGGATGTATTGAGGTTTAAGTAATTATGATGTGGTGGGATTTTTATTTATTATATCATGAGATATGGTTTTCATACTATGTGTCCTATGAGATATTAATTATAACTAGCTTTGGACATTTATCATTATGAGGTTACCTAGTATGGTATAATGTTTATTATATGATATAATCATACATGTTGATGGTATTCAATGAATGAGATTATTCATTTTTTATTGTTGTGCTATCCGTAGAAAATATATGTATCCTTGGGGTTATCCCTTATGTTTTCTCTATGACATGGGTTTTGAGTTGGCATACTGTTTATCTTTACTTAATGATTTAGGGAATCATTTTTGGTATGTTTTGTTGGAGTTGGTTTATAAAACAAACATTTTGTAATTTTATTGCAATTATATTCAGTTCATTTAATATAAATAAAACAACATACTAAATATTTTTCATTTTTCTACATGACATTAATTTAATAACATCATATAGTATACCTCACATTGATAATGTCATAGTAGTTCCCTACTAAGATGAGCACCCTAAATAGATATTATGATATTCTTAAATATTGTCTTACTGTTTGATAAAGTACAATGATGGGACACAACATACATCGAATATCACGTTTGAGTACACATTTGTGGATAAGGATTCATCCCATGAAGTTCTCACATAGTACCATATAATATGGGAAGTTATGAAAATATACCTTGATATAGGAATTCCACTTGTTTTTTTGTCACCATATATTCATATATATCAGTACATGTACTGGTTTTGGGCCTTTAATATTATTATCAAATAATTTCATGTCTCTCACACATAGATTTTTTAACCTTAAACACAACACAATATGTTTCTAGTGATTACGGTAGCTTGTATGTTCCATGACTAAATTTGCATTAGTGTAAATATTGATGAAGGATTTAACCTTCTCTCATTATAAAAGTTGACATGTCTACACTTTCATTTGAACTAAGCCATATCCATAAATTCCATGGACAAGATGTAATGATGTGATAATTACATATAGTTAAAAAATACATTTCATTTATATAGGTTAGTGGGATGTTTGGGTGTCCTTATTAATGAGATATCATAGAAAAGTGATTACATTACACAGTTGGTACTTTTGTGTGGTTATCATCATTGTGAAATTAATTTCATCATCTAGGGTTCCTTGACCTATTTATTGATAGTAATTTTGGACTTTAGGAAATCCCGCCTAATGATGAAGAGATATAAACCTAGAGGGTCACATTATAAGTGTTATTGACGATCACAATTAAATTCATTATGAATTTAATTAAATGAATACATATTAATCTCACGATAGATGGATAATTTTATTCATATTTTATCAGACATAAATATTCATTAATGAATAAAATATTTAAAATAAATATTTCTTTGTATTTTCAATAAATGCATGATGAATTTAAATAAATAAATATTATTTTAAGTGAAAAGTATTAATTATAACGTTGGTTAAATATTATTTTTTAATTTTCAAGTTGGAATTCAACATAAAATTGTAATAATAATATTATTATTATGTGTCGTGAGTTTTATATAAGGATTTATTATGGTTTAAAAATGATTAAATGGCCACCATGAAATAAAAATATATTTTAATCTATAAACAACCTCTATAAATATATTCTTATGGATATTTTGTAGGTAATGTAAATGAATAATTTTTATTCCCAAAGAATTATATTTCGACTCGTCCATCTTTTTCCCTCTCAAGAATGAGAAAATCTATATTTATTTATTCAATATTAAAGAACAATATATTAATAAAGAGCCACACATTACCTTCAATTCCTCGATATAGCACCCATAAATCATTTATAAATGCTCTTAGATGAACGAAAAATTTATAGATCACTCATTAAGATATTATATTCTTGGATACTCACAAGTGGTATGATTTAAATATCAAGGAGTTTTTTTTGGATGATTATAATTTTCATTGAATATAGTAACCTAAGAAAAGGAAATTTATTTCTTATGATCAATATAAATTAATTATAAACTTTTCGTGATTGACTCGTTCTCAAGGTTTTGATTATATAAATACTGAATTAAATTTTAATATATAACCCATCACTACATGATTCCACTGAACTCAAAACCAATAACTAGTATCAATGTGGTCACGTTGGATTTTATAATTTTAATTTATTGCTGATCTATATGTAAATCATAGTTGAGTTTTCATTTATTATTATTAATTCATGAATCCAATTTTAATTAACATGTTATCAAAATTTTAATCTTGTTCCTTAAGGGATAAGTTTTCATAAATGTCAAGGACCTATTGATGAAAAACTGGAGGAACGAATGGGAAAAGCCAAATTGTTATTAGAAAGATAGATTTACAATGTGTGTACTCAAAAATACACACTGTTTACCTTAAGGAACTACATATGGATGTGATGTGGGATACAAAGTTCAATACATTGAAATTTCATGGTCCATATGACATGTGATGATCAGTCATCCTTGAATTCTCTTATTAGATTACATGACATGCATCGGTATATATTTCGTGTAGTATACTAGGGTTAGTGGCATAACTTTTGATTTTTTTCCCATTATACACATCCAAAAAATATGAGACTGAATACAAGGAGCATTTATCATATAAACAAATTGAATTTGGTGTATATGATGAGTATATCACTAATTCCCACATCCAAAATATCGTATGAGTTATTTAGAGAAACAACATTAGAGATATAAAGAATGTAGTTGGAGTGAAAACATAGTATAGTTTCTATCATAATAACATGTTGATCCCTTTGGAATGATTCAATAGCACATGATATTTGGATCACATGATATGTAGCAGAATCCAGATGCCATGTTATCAATATAGATTCACAATGAAGACCTACACTAGTATCTCGAGCACACAACAAGCAGACACACAGTCTCTAGCTAGAAAAAAAACACTATTTAGTTCAACTGACTCAACATGCCAAAGGCCCAGGCATGTGACCTCGATACATGAATTAATATGTACACGACATGTAACTAGACGTACCATGTCATGAAGTATCCTAATTACTGGATGAATTAATCTACTGTAAATAGATAATTTTAACATTGAAAACTTATTATTTTTATTGGAAATTTATGTCCCCAAAAATTTAATATGGGTTATAACTAATTTTAAATTATATATTTACTTATTCTAAGAAATATAAAATTATTAGTTCTTATTTTTTTCTCTAATTATTCTATTTTTACTATTATCTCCAAGAGTATTTGGATGAACATTAAGATGAAAGAGTATTTATTAATTAATGATAACACAATAATAATAATAATAATGTGCAGATAAACAAATGAATGTTATCTATTTAACATTTTTTGTATGTTGTTTGTATAACCATTCATGAGAATATAAAAGACCCTTGTATGTTTTAGGTTTAATTAAATTAAATTTATTGGATGGGATTTCAATTATTTATTAAAAAAAAAATTTGATGGACAATGAGTCATTCCACTTTCCATTATTAGATTAGAGCAATGTGTCCGAGTAAATTTATGTAATCATTCTTTATAAAATCTTTTTCATCCACTAACATGTGTGTGAATTATAATTATTTTTAATTTAGGATGTTTCCTAAGGAATTTGGATGAGATTCAAGAAAAAACCATAATTATTCCGACCTATTTGCTACATAGGTAGAACAGTGTAACACTTTATTTAGAGACCCAAATATTGACGTACATAGTCATTACATTACTTTTGCGGAATACTTAATACATAATCAAAATAGATAGCAAAGGACCGTAATAATTTAGTATCTTTGGAAACTTGGAAGATAATATTCTTATATTGGTGAAAGATCTTCAACATCTCCCATAAAGATAATCGCTTTTATTCGTACTAATAACCTTTATTTATATCCTAGGGAAAATAAAACATATAAAGGGTGAGATCAAATTCTCAGTAAGGGTAATCATGGTGAAAATAAAACAAACCATATACATTTGAATTTCAAAAAATGAACATAAATTTTAAACATAAATATCATGAGTTGTGAAATAAATCATGACAGTACGTATGAAAAAGATCATAAAGATACATTAATCATGATAAAATAGCATGGGAATAAAACATGTAATTGTGGAAACCATTAAGCACATGATATGATTTCCATAGTAGCCAAGGCATTACTGACAAGACCATCTTAGTGGAAAAAGTCTCTTTCTGAATTGAGTTCACTCCTCGTTCCAGTCCGGTATCACTAAACAGGATTAACATACCATTTCACCCAAGACTATCTCATGAGATATAAATCTTTACCCATTTTATTGGAGGGATATATAGGTCCCACCCATCTCATAATTAAATCATTCTTATTTTTTCCACAAAATAAACATAAATCATCCATCCTAACCCAAAGAATAAAATGGGTTTCACAAACATCATTCCATCATAACGTAATCCATATAAAACAAATGTATATCTTTTCATAATAATAAAATTGAATCCATTTAAATAATAGAGAAATTATACTTGAAACATACACATATGAAATAATGTAATCTTAGATGGAAAATAGTTTTGACAAAACACATGAAATGAATTCTTGAGGAAAATATACGTTCTTCTTAAAAATCATTTTATTTTCACAAAATGCCACGAAAATTTAGATGTCAAGGATTTTATTGAAAATAAACATGAAATCTTGTAGTGTAAGCTTCATGAAAATTAGGCGTTATAAAACTGTAAAAACCCTTTCATGCCGTATAAGTTAAAAAAACATTCTCCTCATACTTTTGTTGGAAAAATAAAAAAGTTCCTTATATGGTAAAAAAGAAAAGATTCCTTCCATAACATGTGGTAAAAGGAAAAAATGCATAAAAAGGACTTTAAAAATACATGAAAACATTTTTATAAAATATGGACATGGTTGATAATAATAACCCCATTAAATACTTATGAATAAACAATCTCAGTTAAAAACGAGATTGGAAAAGTTATCACTTACCTTATGTCTGATATGCTTCGTATGTATCCTATACTATTGTATAATGATTTAAATAATTTCATTGACTTATTACAGAATCATATTCATTGGTATGATATCATATATCGTTCACTTATGAATTTATATTACATGTTCTTTTGTAAATTCCATGTTAAAGCAGTGTTTTGGGTAAAATCGTTTCATTTATCGTATGTGTTTGGACTTGTTGTTATTGATATTATTATTAATTATTTAATGATTTAATAACTTCCAGAATTTAAAACATGATTTATATATAATATATATTCAGTATATATATAATGGATATATAAATGAAATTAAACACACCGTTCATGGAGACGGTAGGTCGTACATACGCATGAACATTGTTTTCCTTTCCTTATTGACTTTAATGGAAGTAAGTATAGAATATATACATAAATCTAGTAGAATTATTATACTATATATAACATTATTTTTCATTATATATACATTATAATCATTCTTTAATTATTGACATGGAGATTGAATCTCATCGCGTCGTGGAGATGGTAATCCATACGTACGCACGAGCGATGCTATCGTTCCTATAAATATTTAATGGAATTAGAGTGTATGATATAATATCATAGAATTATTATGATGTTATAATAACCATATATAGTTATTATTTACACCATTATACCCATCCAAGTGAGGTGGTGGTGAAAAAACAGAATACACCATGGTGTGGAGACATTATCCCGTAAGTACGCACGCCCAGTGATTTCATATTTCGTAGGATGGATAGAAGGTGAAATGGGGTTGTTTCATATTTATAATAACATATAAGTATATTAGATATACTGATGTTATTACTTTATAATGAAAAAACTAAATAAGAACAAGTTGAAGAAGAAAGAAACTTGAAAGAATCGGTAGAAGAGATTACCTATTCTTCGACGCACCTCTTTTAAGCTTCCTCTTAAGGGACTAGAGTTGGTCAATTGAAAATACCAGAACCTCCATAATGTTTCTATGGAAGTGGAGAAGAGAAATGGTCAGGGTTTGGCCATGCTTGAAGGCTCAAAGTGTTGTGAATGGGAGATGGAGGAGGTGCCCTTTTATAAGGGATGAGAGGGGCACCTTAGGAAACCTCTAAAATATTAATTTATAATAAACATAAAACCCCCATAAAAACGTCCAATTTATCTCAAATTAGTATATTAGAAAATATAGGGTTGTAATATAATCAAAAAATTAAATTTATAAATTTTTGGATTTTATTTTAAACACTATCTTTTTAATTTATCCTTGCTTAATCTATTTAATTTTATTTGTGGTAATAATGTTATAAATTTTATATGGTTATAACTACCTACTTATGTGTTGTTAATTATAACTAATTTTATATCATATTACATGTTATATCATATAAATTTTAACATGTAATTTGTAAATATTTTGGTGATTTTTAAACAATAAAATATTAATAGTGTCAATTTTGACACAATTCATTTATTAGAATTTAAATATAATCCAGAGGTAGTATATTTTCTACAAAACAAATTTAATATATTTATAACAAGTCATATTCATGCAGAAAATTTTTGGAGAACATTAATTAATTCATATAATGTTTATTTTAATATTTATAAAACCATTTATTTGATATTTTTCTTAATAAAACAACTACTACATCATTTTTATATAATCATTTAATATACTTATTAGTTAAATAAAAATTAAGAATAAAATCCTATGATGAATATAAATATTATACATTTTATAATATTATTTTTACTCGAATTTATCATCTTAAAAGAACAACATTAAAATTGTTATATTTATTAAATTATGAAGCTGACATCTTTGACATTAATTAAAATAAAATAATGTAAATGTCCTAATCGGTTTTATATGGCTCCATATGGTCCAAATATCTACCCATGGATGATTATGGTATAGATATACTCAACAAATAATGTTTGATCTACTTTCTGGTCCTTTTGATAGGTATTGTTATTTTAATAATATCTATATTATTGATTTTTCACTAAATAGATAATTTATACATCATTAATGTATAATATTTTAAGGTAATAAAATATTTATTAAAAATTAAATTTAAATTACCATGATAATTAAAAAAAGTTATCTTTGAAATTATTATTTATTATAGAATTTATATTTTGTATAACTGTATATTAAAAATAATCTAATTATTAATGTTTGAGTGAGACATTTCACATTCCATTTAATAAACTAAATAAAAGGTCTTAATCAGATACAAGTCGGTTCCATTAGATTCCATTTCAACCCACATATGATTTAGGGTAAAATAGAATCATCCATTTATATTATGAAAAGTTTTAGGATAATTTTATAATATTATATTTACCCTTAATTACCTCGATTTACCTATAACTATGGTAAATAAAATTTTTCCATAGTTACTATTCATAATGACATAAAATGAAATGTAGCCTATTAACATAATTTGGACCTACCTATTCCATATATGGAATCAATTTTTCCAAATTTAAATCACAGAAGTTGCAGAAATTAATTTAAAATTAATCCCATTGTTAAGAAAATGAGTTTTAAAATATAAAACATTTCAAAAGATTGAAATGATTTTACCTAAGAATTCAATGTAAAATCAACTCTAATGATAGACATTATATTAAATGGTAAAAATATATTCTATTTATACATTAAAATCATTCTATATTATAATTTATCCATAAAAATTTTTATGATGAAAAAAGTTGTTTTTAATTAAAATATAGCGTGTTTTTACTATTTATTAATATATGAAAGTTATTAGAATAATATGAAAAAATTATCCAAAGTAAATTTTTATATACTGATTCCAATGATAGATTTTATTTTTTCAAATTGAACTTATAAACATTTCGAAAACAATATTTAAAGTTGGTGCGCCATCCAAAGGCGGCAAACTGCATTTTTTTAAACATACTTATTTTACTTGAAAACTTTATTTTGTTCTCACACGATGTTCTAGAAAATGTGTAAGATGATTAATAATGTTAAAACTTTAAAAATATAGTTAATACTATTTATAACGGCTACTTCATAATAATATTATAACAATATATCAGTGTTTAGTGAAACCTAGTTTTGTGTATTACATATTCTATCAAGGAAGGTCGTGATTGCGTGTAATGCAAGCCAAGTCAAGGCTACATGTAGTGCAAGATCCCTTTGTTATTACGTATAAATAATAATAAAATATTTAATTTATACATTAAACAAAATATATACCTAATGTTTCATATAATAATATCTAAAAACGAACTTCAGATTGTGTGTAACACAAGCCAAGAATAGTATTGTGTATACTGCAAGATAACATTGTGTTGCGTATAGAACAAGCTAATTTTGGTGTAGCATAAAACAGAAGACATCAATTAAATTAAAAAGAATAATTCTTATAAATTTACAGGTTGTTACATTCTACCACCTTTAAAATAAATTTCTCCCTCGAAATGTTTCGGGGTTTTAAGTGGTTTACTACTTGAAAGTTTCATTCATAGAAACCCACATCTTAAAAAGGAATAGTAAAACATAATTTTAAAAAGTGAAGTATGAAACATAACGGTTACCCAAATTAACTCATCACTGGGTTTCCATATTGGAGAATATAGGTGAAAATATATATATTTAAGTGAAATATAACCATCATGTTCTGATGGAGAGTGGTAGAGAACATGGCTATGAAAAAATCCAACAATCACGAAGCCATAAATTTGTGATGATCTAAGGTACCATCTGATTAATCAAATATAAGATCACTATGAAAACATTTTTAGTTTTCAATATCCTTTCCCTAAAGGTGAAATATTGGAATTAGAAGAAGTACTTCATTGATTTTGGTACAATCTCACTTTTGTTTGTGCCTTGAACAATTTCCACAACATCTCTTAATGAAATGAATTCGAATTTGTCTTCTGTGAAGTGTTAATTGATCATGCGATAGAATGATAGGTCATTCCATCTATCTCAAACATAAGGTTCAGAAAAGTTATATACATAAGTCCATATATGGTGAGATTAATCATATATGTTCCAAAAATTGACTTATACTTCTTCTATCATACCACATAATTAAATAAAACACGTTTCTACTAACCAGGGACTTCCTGTAGGCCAGTGGTAGGTGATAAAGGCCTATCATACTTCGGTTGTGGGTTCAATTCCCACAACCTTGTCTGATGTGATAGGTTGCCTCTCGTCCTACAGGTTTTACTTTTTTAAAAACTATAATATCATAACATTTGATAAATAAAAACATATATTTATAGCCTTAAGCAATAATATATAATGTCCATTCCATCCTTTTGGCTTATCGAAAATACTTCTGTCCGATTAGTAGAAATTTCATCTACTAAGAATGTGAATTCCATCAGTTTTTCCCCATATAACATAAGATATATCATGTTGTTGGTCACATTCTAATCATGTGAATACCTTAATCAGGTATTCTCTTGAAAAATGAATACCCATTTATCATTATTAAAAACATGAATGCTTTCAAAAGTTAACACTTTCCACATACCAAAATCTGAAAATTTATATACACTCAAACCATGATATCACTTGTACATATATCAGTCATGAGATTATTAATACTATCAAACATATTATTTTCTCCATATCCCATTATTATGTTCATATCATCCTCTTTACAAAAATATTACAATCACTTTTCATGGTTACCAGTACCATATAATTATTGAAAACAAAAATACTGATACTCCAAAATTCCATGATAACATAAATTAGATTCCATTATACTATTTTGAAATCCCATTACATAAACAATTAATCATTAAACAACATCATTTTCATACTCAACATCAAAATTAGTTGTCATAGGTGACCTCCCTTTATCCTTTACCTTAACAGTTTCCTCAGGCTGATCATCATTGAACCTTGGATTAGGTCATTGTTTAACATAATTCCCCATTTCCATACACATGAAGCATTGAAGTGTTGGTGGAGAATTCTCTGTAGTTTTTTCTTTATTCACATCATTAGAAACCATTTTTCCATTAATTCGACATTCAACTGCTCGATGGAATTTTTTTCCACCCTTAAAACATTTTCTAGTACCTTTTAGGCAATGTCCACCATTCTTCTTTCCAGTCTTTTAGCATAATGAAACATTCATCTTCTTTTCACCATTATTATGAGATTTCTCCTTGAACTCATTCTTTAATGTTTTGCCAAAACCATGAGATGGATATGTAACACCATCTTTGAGTTCATCATTGATATCACGACACAGAATTTCTTCACAGATACTGAATTAAATTATAGTTAATGCCCTTTAAAGACATAGTTTTACGCCACTAAAGAATCGATAAACTTTACTTTCATGTTGGATGATAAAGACAGCTGATTTTCTTAGAAGCTTGGTAATATTAGATTCGTATATACCAACAGATTCATCATCCTTTTTCTTAAGCTCAAGGAACTCCTTTTCCATCATTATTCGAATAATATGAGGGAAGTACTTATTGAAAAATAAGTTCTTGAACTCATCCCATTCCATGAATTCAATTCCATCTTGGGGCCTTCTAATCTTAATTAGTGTCCACCGTTGGTATTATTCACCTTATAAATAGTATATAGTCAAAATGAATTTTTTAGGTTCCAAACAGATAATATGAAAAATATCTTTTCAATGGTACTGATCCATTGTTCAGTAACAAGTGGATTAGAAGACCCACTAAAAGAAGGTGGATGTTGCCTCATGAAGGACTCAATAGAATATTGTTCCCTTCTCTTCCCATTTGGAAGTCTAGAATGATTCATAGCTTTTGTAAGTATATCAATATGATTTTTCACACCATCTCCCATAACGTGGATTGTTTAGAAGGAAAATCATTTCATCATCCATTACATTGATCTACACGGTTCCTTCGGGTTCCATCCATCATCTGAAACCCAGAAAGTATAGTGTGATAGGTAAAAAACATTATAGGAAAAGATCATAATAATGTGGGAGTACCTTTAATATCTAACATCTTAGGTTTAATTATTAGATCATTACCATAATTCTAGGACTATAACCTATACTTATACTTATCCTTAGGGACATCCCTAGACATAGATTAGAAATATCTCTAGGGATATCACTATAGTTTTTAAATCCTAGTTTCGAAATAATAACTAAACCATTCCACTGATACCTACTGTAGAAACCAAAGGGTTGATGTACATAGACATTACATTACATTTTCAGAATACTTAATTCATAACAAAAATAGACACCAAAGGTCCTTAATAGTTTAGTATCATTGGAAACTTGGAAGATAATCTTCTAATCTTGGTGAGAGATCATCAACATGTCCTATAAAGATGTTCCCTTTTTTTCTTACCTAAAACCATTCTTTATATCATGGGGAAGAGAAAACATATAAAGGGTGAGATCAAATGCTCAATAAGGGTAAACATGGAGAAAATAAAACAAACCATATACATTTGAACTTGAAAACATTAACATAAAGTATAAACATCAAAATCATGAGTTGTGAAATAAATCGTGGCCATACGTAAGGCATAGATCATAAAGATACATTAATCATGATAAAATAGAATGGGAATAAAACATGTAATTGTGGAAACCATTAATAACATGATATGATTTCCATTTTATCCAAGGAATTTCTACCTAGACCATCTTAGTGGACAAAGTCCCTTTCTGAATCGAGTTCACTCCTCGTTCCAGTCTTATATCATTGAACCAGATTAACTTACCATTCCAGCCAGGTCTATCTCATGAGATATAAATCTTTACCTAATGAATTTCAGGTACATATAGGTCCCACCCCTCTCATAATTAAATCAATCAAATTTGTGCCACAAAATAAACATAAATCATTCATCATAACAAAAAGAATAAAATGGGATTCCTAAACATCATCCCATAATAACATAATCCATATAAAAAAAATGGATATCATTTCATCATAAGAAAATTGAAACCATGTAAAACATAGAGACATTATACTTGAAACATACACATATTAAATAATTTCATCTTAGATGGAAAATAGTTTTGATAAAACACTTGAATTTAAATCTCGAAGAAAATATTCTTTCTTCCTAAAAATCATTTTCTTTTCACAAAATGCCACAGAATTTTAAAAAAAAATATTTATTGAAAATAACCATGAAATATTATAGAGTATTCTTCTTGAATATAAGGAATTATATAACTATAAAATTCTGTTCATGCTGATATGTTTAAAAAAATTATCGTCATACTTTTCTCAGAAATATCAAAAAGTTCATCATATGGTAAAAAAACAAATATTCCTTCCGTAACATGTGGTAAAAGTATAAAATGGTTAAAATGGACATTAAACATACATGATAACATTTTTAGAAAACATGGACAAGGATGATAATAATAACTAAGTAAATACGTACAAATAAACAATCTCGGATAAAAATGAGATTGGAAAAGTTATCCCTTACCGTATGTATGATATGCTTCGTATGTATCTGAACCTACTATATAATGATTTAAATAATTTCATTGACTTATTAGAGAATAATATTTTATGTTATGATTTCATATATGGTTCACTTATGACTTTATATTACCCTCTCTTTTGTAAATTCCATGTTAAAGCAGTGTTTTGGGTAAAATCGTTTCATTTATCATATGTATTTAGAATTATTGTTCTTGATATTATTATTACTTGTATCATAATTTAATAACTTCTAGAATTTAAAAAATGATTTATATATAATATATATTCAGTATATATATATAATGGATAGATAAATGAAATTAAACACACCGTTCATGGAGACAGCAGGCCGTATGTATGCATGAACGCTGTTTTCCATTCCTTATTGACTTGAATTCCAGTAAGTAAATAACATATACATAAATCCTATAGAATTATAATGTTATATATAACCTTATTATTCACTATATATACATTATAATCATTATTTAATGGTTAACACATTGATTGAATTATATCGCATCGTGGAGATGGTAATCTGTACGTAAGCATGAGCGATGATGCCGTTCCCATAATTATTGAATGGAATTGGAGTGGATGATATAATATCCTAGAATCGGTATGATGATATAATAACCATATATAGTAATTAATTACACAATTATACCCATCCAAGTAAGGTGGTGTTGGAAAAAAAGATTACACCACGACGAGGAGACGGTATTCTGTACGTACGCACGCGCGATGATTTCGTTTTTCGTAGGATGGATAGAAGGTGAAATGGGTTTGTTTCATCTTTATAATTACATATCAGTATATTATAGATACCGATATTATTACTTTATAATGAAACAAATAAATAAGAAGAATTTGAAGAAGAAAGAAACATGAAATAATTAGTAGAAGAGATTACCTCTTCTTCACCGCACCTCTTTTACGAATCCTCTTAAGGGACTTGAGTTGGTCTAATGAGAAGAACAGAACCTCCAAGAATGTTTCTAGGGAAGAGGGGAATAGAAATGAACAGGGGTTGGCTGAGCATGAAGGCTCAATGTTTTGTTAAGGAGATATGGAATAGGTTCCCTTTTATAATCTATTAAAAATAATCTAATTATTAATGTTTGAGTGAGACATTTCACATTCCATTAAATAAACGAAATAAAAGGTCTTAATCAAATAAAAGTGGGTTCAATTAGATTCCATTTCGACCCAAGTATGATTTAGGGTAAAATATAATCATAAATTTATATTAGGACAAGTGTTAGGATAATTTTATAATATTATATTTATCCTTAATTACCTCGATTTACCTTTAACTATGGTTAATAAAATTTTTCCATAGTTACTATTCATAATGAATAAAAATCAAAATATGTTTATTAACATAATTTGGACCTACTAATTCCAAATATGGAATTTATTTTTCTGAATTCAAATCACAGAATATGCAGAAATTAATTTAAAATTAATGATGTTGTTAAGAAAAAGGGTTTTAAAAGTTAAAACATTGCAAAAGATTGAAATGATTTTACCTATGAATTCAATGTAAAGTCAATTAAAATGACATACATTCTATTAAATGGTTAAAATATATTATATTTATACTTTAAAACCATTAAATATTATAAGTTAACGGTATAAATATTTACGATGAAAAAAGTTGTTTTTAATAAAAATATAGCATGTTTTTACTATTCATTAAAATATGAAAGTTATCCGAATAATATGAAAATTTTATCTAATGTAAATTTTTATACCCTGATTCCAATGAATAGTTTTATTTTGTCAAATTGAACTTATAAACATGTCCAAAACAATATTTAAAATGGGTGCACCATCAAAAGGCGACAAAACTGCATTTTTTTAAAATATAATTTTTACTCAAAAAATTTATTCTGTTCTAACATGATGTTCTAGAAAATATGTATGATGAATAATAATGTTATAAAATTCAAAATGTAGTAAATAATATTTATAACATATAGTTCATAATAATATTATAACAATATATCTTTTTTTTAGTGAAACCTGGTATTGCGTATTACATAAACTATCAAGGAAGGTCATGATTGGTGTAATGCAAGCCAAGTCAAGGATGAATGTAGTGAAATCTCCCTTTGTTGTTGATTATAAAATAATAAAAACTTATTTCATTTATACATTAAAAAACATCTGTACTTAATGTTTTGTATAACAATTTCTACAAAATGAACATGAAATTGTGTGTAACACAAGCCAAGAACAATGTTGTGTATACTACAAGCAAATACGTTGTTGCGTATAGGACAAGATAAGTCTGGTGTAGCATACAACATAAGACATCAATGAAATTAAAAACAATAATTCTCATAAATTCTCGTGTTGTTACACTTTAACAAATCCAATGACAAAAAACATGGGTTACTTCCCCCAGATCAACGATATATTTAATTTATTCTCAATAAATGAATCCTTAGATAATGATCATGAATTTTATATTTGGTTAATAATTTATTTCATTCTATTTCGTTATATATATTAACAAGGGATGATTATAGTAATATAATCAAATTAATTACATTTCAAAGATATATTTTTGTCCAAAATTTATTATATATAATTTTTTATCAAACATGGTTAATAAAGTAACCCCAATTAATATTAAAAATAATTCTAAATAATAAAACAAGATAAAAATAATGTATAAAATATTAAAAACCATCAATTAAATATTATGTCTGATATGGAATTCCATTACCTAATTTATATTGAAATTCAATAGAACTAAGTATTTGACTAACCTTTTTTGGGACGCTTGGTTTTATATGAGGATTTATTTAGAATTTAGTAAGTGGAATTAATTATTTAAAATCAAGAGGATTATACCTTTCTGAACATGGTGTAAATTGGAATGATTTTTTTTTGGAATCCCATTTCTGGATTTTAGGATTGTGGAATCTTGCATGTTGATCAAGGAGTTGGAATCATGATGTTTGAAAGGATTTGGGTAATCAAATTCCATCATGTTTCCTGAAATCCCCATTTGGTGTTATCGTATGGGGAATATCGATCCATTAAACTATAATTTACTATAAAATAGTCATTAAAAGTTAAATGGTGGGTCTATTTGGACACGATAAAAAATTGGAAATTTAATAAAATCATTAAATTTATAATTTCTCACATAATTTGTTATCATGAAAAGTATTAATATTATTCTATTTTAATTATATAATAATCTATATGGTTAATTATCCAAACTATCCCAATCATAAAAATTGGATAATTAAAACTCTTAATTTTTTGTAACATGAAGGAGTGGCTAATATTCCATTTATTTGTGACAAAGAATTACCTATAATCATACATTCTAAAATCCTCATTGCTTAATATGCATTCTAAGGAGTAATGTGATGTAGTGTTTATTGTCTATAAAACAATATTCAATGAATCAGTCAACATTAAATGATTGATTCATTCACCACTGTTTTTTGGACAACAGAGGAATCAATAAAACAATGATGTATATAGAATTCTCAAAAAACTCTAGGGTTTATTCCATGATATTTATAGATAGTAAATGATTTATATTTCCATGGATGTAATTTAGAGAAGGATAATATAATTTTCCATATATAGGCATCAATTATTTAATATCATTCAGTATATTGAGAACATAGTGGTTCATAAGATTAAAATCATTAAAGAACTAGCTGTCGACCTCATTATGGAATCACTCCCTTAGAGATTATCTTCCTTTTACGGATTTTAATATAATGGAACCTGAAAATTACCTTCTAGATATTCTCATTTTTTTCACCAGTTAAATAAGGATATGGAGAGTGAATATCCTTCCATACTTATGGTCAAAATTCATAGAGTTAAAGAGAAGTTAGTTATCCCCCTTCCGTGAATATGATGAATAAGGGGAAAAGAAGGGAACATGATATTGTTTGTTTTCCATGTTGTATGAAGGTAGAATGTAAGGAAAATAGAATGAAACCAAAAAAGAAAGGGGAATATTTAGTTGTTTTTATTATTGAAATCAACTTATATTTTTTTACCAATAGTGTATTAGAAACATCATGTGGTTCTCACATATATATTCAAGTATAGGAACCTAATATATTTATAAATATTAAATGAGAAGAGGTAGATATAGGATAATCCATCATATATAAACATGATATTGTAGCTATCAAGGATTACTATCTCACATTGTTTAACATGATGATCATTGTTTTAAAAAGTTGTTATTATGTACCTTCTATTACCAAAAATATTATTTATGTATTCATACTAGAAACATACGGATCTATTTATTTATTTTTGAATAAGTATATCTTATTTTAAAATGATTTCATTTTATATTGTATGGGACTTTTAAATAAAGTTCTTTATGTTATGGATTACATGAACCATGTAACGAAAATTGATAACTATGTTACTTTAGATGAATCATATCACAACATAATTTGGGATCAATAGGTAGGTTATATAAATGAAAAGTCCCTAAAAAATTAATGCAAGATGGATACTAATATTCATTTTAACTAAAACCACATGGCGTGTATCACACATTTTTAAAATGAAAAATGTCTCAAGATAAATTTAGTGGGAAATTTGAAAGGGGTAAAGATATCCATCAATTATTTTATACTAATGAAATTGATCCATTTACTATTGAATAATGTGGTGGGTACTCTTTCTTCCAATCATTTAATGATGATTTGAGTAGATATGTTTATTTATAAATGAGTTTCTATAAGTATTATTATTCAAAGAAATTCATGGAATGGAAGAATGATGTTGACACCGTACTGGTATTAAATTATGAAACTCCACTAAGACCATAGTAGATAATATCATAATTAATAACTCATTGACTTCTTATCAGATTTTTGGATCCTATCCCAACTCTCACATCCTTAGCTTAGTGTAATGATGTAAGATAAGGGAGGGACCACACATGTTTGTAAATGGTGAGACCACTGAGGATTCATGTGATTGTTCCATTTTCCTTTTAGGGGATTTTAATTAAAAACAATTGAAAACCTAATAAACCAAGTACAAAATAAATTGATAAATGGTATTCCATAAGAATTGTAATGTGGAATAAAAACCATGTTTTAAAATTTACATGTGTGGGGGTAGTGAAGCATTTTTATAGCCTCTTCAAGAATCAAACATGAACTCCATGACACAAAACATTACCTTTATAGTATACCTTAATGAAACATGGGGATATCACCTACAAAAACCTACAAAAACAACTAATAATGGAGTGACAATAAATAATTTTTGATAGGGATACCATATTTAAAATTTATTGTGTGAGTGAGATGTACTTATATAATGTTGAGTCTCAAGGTATGCATGAGTTGGAATTTGAACATATTTCACAAATACATATGGATGAATAATCTATTCCATTGAAAAAAGTTCTATATGGGAGTAAAATAGAGGTCATTGAACTAGAATAGTATAGTTTTCTAGTCACCACGGATGGTGACTCATTATAAGCTGATAATAATGACCCTCTAACCTATAATGATGCAGTAAGTTGTATAGAAGGTTCCAAATGGTTATATTTCTCTGAATTCTAAAATGGCTTCAAGATACCATAACCAATGTTGGACTCTGGATGATCCTCAAGTGGATGTAATCCCTATGGGTTGAAAGTGGATATTCAAGAAGAAATTTTACATAGAAAGTCAATTCAATACCACTAAGTAAGGAATGTTTGAAAAAAGGACTAAAAAATTCCAATTAATTGACTATGATGAAACCTAATAACCATTATAAATTCATAAATCCATTAGAATTCTAAATTCCAATATAGATCACATTTACTATGTGATTTGTAAATTTTCTTCAAAAAGAGAATTCATTAATGGGTTATTTTAGGAAGATTTTTACATGACTCAATCCAAAGGGTTAGTGAGTCAAAAATATGTCCACAGTATTTAATATGTCAAAAAATAAATTAATTGATTTAATAAATAAATTCATTCAAGGTACAATAATTTTGATGAATCCATACTAAAATTTTCGTTCATAAAGAGTGTGTGATAGCCTTGTGTCTACTAAATTATTTAGTGGAAGATTATTTATTTCCATAATATTTTATTATGATTACAAATTACTCATTGGAAATGAATTACTAGTCTTACAGTCTGTTAAGGCACTGTTGAATAAATGGGACTCTATAAAAGAATTGATAGGGGAATCATATATACCTGCAATCAAGATCAATCATGATAAATTCAAAAGGATTCTCAACCTATGTCAATGTATATATATTGATAAAAAATTGAATATATTTATTATTTAATAATATATGAAGTTACTTTTTCCATCCCCATACAAAATTCTTCTATATTGGTAAATGTGTCTTTAGAAACATTTGGTAGTTATATAATGGTATGGATTTCATACACATAAGTGACTGGTTCAGTCATGTGTTCTATGAAATTTACTATGCTATATTTCACCTATGTATTATGTGTGGTATAATAATAGTAAGATAATCAATGTGACCCCTTTTAGATGGATGTTAAGAGAATCATTTGGTATCTGATGTGTGATAAGGAAATGTTCAATTATTATATATTACATGTGGTAATAGTCATTATAGGGTAGATAGATTCAACTATAAAGAGATGTTTAGATAATATGATGTCAGAAATGGGATACATCATCACATTTAAGGGAGGTGGTGGGATCTGGATGAACTAAAAGAAGAATGTGTTCATTGATTTTATAAAAATATCTGATTATATTACTGCTTAAGAAGATATTCAATAAATTAAATGGATGCACAAATTCATTATTGTGAAATACATGGTTAATATCAAGAAAGATCATATCACACTCTATTATGATAATATTGTAGTGGCATCATAGGAAAAATAGTCAACACCACATCAACAGACAAAGAAAATAATTCATTGGTATCTAATATTGAGGGATTTTTCTCATATAAGCGAGGATAGAGAGGGTATTATTTCCATGTAATAAACATGGAGGACCACTCAACTAAATCAATGACTCATAAATGACATGGTTATCATTTTAGTTCTATTAGAATAAAATTCATTGGTAGTTGTCTATATTCTATGTAATAGATTGTGGTATTTTGTTTCCTTTGACCATATATCTTTATTTTTATTACATGTACATTAAATGTATAGAATATTAATAAATAATCATATTAATTAGTTTTCATTATTCTACATGACCCTAATGTTCTAATATACTTGAGTATACGACACAGTGATAATGTCATAGCTGTTCCCCACTCTGATGAAAACCATGAAGGGCTATAATGATACTCTAAAATAATGTTATGTAGTTCGATAATGAACTACGATGGGGTAAATAGTACATACAATGTCATGTGTGAGTTCTTGTAGGTGTATGGGGATTCGTCTCATGATTTTTATAATTATTAATCTTCTTGATCGGTGATTTTGAGAGTAGAACCAATATTATGAATTTAGTATTATTCTTATCCTTGGATATTCATATCTATTTGTGCAATGGTCTATATACATTAATATTATCATTAATGCATGTAATGAATCTCAAACATTTGTTTATTTACCAAAAAAAATCATCCAATATATAAGTGGTCTGTAGGGTATGTATGGTGTAATGCATCGACCTATGTTACCCAAAGTCGGTGCATTATTACATAACATTGGCATGATCACAAAAGATCAAGTCTAGAAATACCAATTAGTTAAGTTGCCTAAGAAATACTAGATAAATTCATATGTATAACATTACATTATAAAATGAGAAAATTAAACAACATAGTCTCCATGGGCCACACTCATATCCCTTATAATATCCCTCCAGGACATTCATAATATACATCTTCACATCCTAGGAAAAATGAAACATAGTAAGGGGTGAGATCAAATGCTTAGTAAAGCTAACAATATAACATAAACATTCATAAATAAATATAAATAGTTAAGGAAATATAAGAATAAAACAAAATACTATTAAACATGAAATTTAGAATAATATGGAAATGTTAAAATCTAATAATTCCATTTTATTATTCAGATGCATATTCTACTAGTTGAATAATCACATGCAATATCATTAGCCACTTTTATAATGATTGAACTCAAAATTCTAGACTTCATAACAACATAGTGAAAGCCTTGTGCCAAGACTACAAATAAGATTTTGTCATTGCCTTGTGACAAGACACTAGTATGTCTCATGATACATTTCGATGAATCAAGGAGCTATAGAGGGCTCCACCTCTCACTTACTATGTCCAATTCATTCCACATATGAAAATGTTTAATCATAACATAAGCATTCATATTATAACAAGCATAAGAAATATCCATAAATTATCCTTAAACCTTGAATGTTATTAAAATGAAACATGAATGGTCAAACCTGTCAAAAAACCTTCAATAGAATTTTTCTGTTTGGTATCATAATAAATCATCATCGAAAAATCTCATAATCCATCAAAGGATGTTGACCTAATTGAAATAAAAAAATAGAGAAATATATCTTTCTATTTTAAAATCATTTAAAAGTCATATAATTATAAAATAAAACATTTATTTTGAAAATGATATTGTATACTTATAAGGGAAACTTCAACGATGTTACAGCGGCAGAAAATAATCGCACTCGTTGTAGAAGTTAAAAAAAATTCTTACCTTAATTTTGTCGAAAAGGTCATAAGGTACATTGTTTGGAAAATGACAGAAAGATTCCTTTAAAACCATTTTATATAATGTCAAACAAGTGTATAAATGAATTTATCACATATTCTAGTAAATATAAAATAATGTTTTGGAATAAATTTTTAATAGACATGGATGTCAATGATAAAGAGGTCCCAGTAGAGACTTACGTAAAAATCAACTCGGATAATAAAGAGGTTGTGAAATTAACCCTTAACATGTTATTTTTCTAGGTCAAGGGTAGTTTTACCTCTTGTATAATGGTGAAATAATGGTTATTAAATTATACAAGAACCATATACATTAATATGTTATCATATATTATCTTTTAATATTGATTTGTTAATTATATTTCAGTAGTATCATCATTTTGGGTGTAAACTAATTCATTTTGTTTTTATGATTTATTACGTATGTAATGTGTGTTATGGATAGGTTGTGTCTTATTCATATTAATAATGATATTAAGTCTTTAAAACTTATTTTTTAATCAAAAAATGAAAATTAGTATTGAATGGATACAATGGGGAATTAATCTCTTCACGTTTAATGAGATGATAATATGTACATACGGACGAGCTGGAATATCATTATTTTGATATTAAAATCATATATAATTGTAATTTATATCATATATAAAGAATAATTATCATGTTATATTTATTATTTACATCATTTATAAACATTATTATACCCATAAAAATGATGAAGTGTTTGAATAACAAACTACACCACGACATGGAGACGGTAACCCGTACGCACTCACGTATGGTGACTTTTTTATTTATAGGATGGATAGAATAATAAATATGGTTATAAAAATTATATAATAACCTTCATATATATAGAAGATATTGTATTTTTTATTTTAGAATGTAAAAAACAATAAATGATGATGTGGAAGAAGAAAAGAACTCGAAAGAGGTTATGAAATATTTACCTCTTCTTTGGGTTCTTCTTTTTGATTTGATAAAAAGGGCTCTTTGGGTTGGCTTTATGACTAAAGGAAGGCCACCAGGGTGAAGGGAGGATAGTTGATAGGATATTCGGTTGGGTTTGGCTGATCCAAATGACTTTTATGGAGTGAATTTGAGGGAAGGGGAGGTTCCCTTTTATAAGAGAGGTGAGGGTCACTTTAGGAAAATCTTGAAATATAATTTTATAATAAAATAATTTTCGGTTTATAAAATCTAAAAAATGAATTATTTAATGTATAAGGTGGATATTGGTCTAAAAAATCCCAACCAATAAGTTTTATAAACGTTTAAGTCATCATATTATCCTTATATTTTAGATTTAACTATTAGATAAATAGTTTGACATTTACCATGTCTCTTTGTATTTTTATATTATATGGTTAATAAAAATACTATAAACTTATAAGAGAACATAAAGTGGTTGATTAATGACATATATAATTTTATTTAACACTTATTTCCCAACTTTATATTTTGATGAATAGAATATCAATTAATAATATAATATTTGTTTTAAACACTCTTTTATGTCAATTTTGACACTATTTTGTATTTTGATTTTGATAAATTTATAACAGAATTATTACTTTGAAAAAAATTATTTTAATAGACCCTCAAAAGTCATATTAACTTATAAAATTAATGTAATTTATTTAAAGTCTCAATATAGATATATTTGGATATTTATAATATCAATTAGTTTAATCATTCATCAATAATGTAATTACTACATCATCATTGTGTCATAAATAAATGCAATTATTTAATTTCTAAAAATTATAAATAAAAAAAATTATCTAGGAAATCAATTTATATTTATAATGAATATTTAAAGTTGATTTTATCTTCTGTATAATGATAAATTAAAAATGTTTTGGTTATTAAACATTGATTTTAACTCTTTTAACTCGTCATTAAAAATAATAATAAATGTCCTAATCCAATCCAAGAGGACCAAAGGGATCATATTTTATTCCTAATGTTGGTTTTTGTCGAATTACACTTATCCAATAGAATTAGAACATGTGTTAGGGTAATTATGATATCATTTTTACCCTTAATTACCCGATTTACTTCTAAACGTGGTAAATAAAATTAAATAGTTACTATTCACCGAGAAATTATTTTCATCTTATTGAACCACATTTTACTTACTAATTTTAACCGTGTCGCTCAGATTTTTGAAAATCCACTCACAAAAGCTGTATATTTTTGTTTTAGACAAATTTGAAAATGCTCATAGAAGCTGGCTAAAATACGGTAAATTGTTCGATAAAATTTTATATTTCTGAACATACTATAAAATGACTCTAATGAATTACATTGAACATATATATGTATTATGTATTAATTTTGACATAAAATGAATTAATATTAAATAAAATAACAAATTATTTAAATAAAACTTTGTTTTTGACCAATTAAACAATATTTTTTCACTATTAATAAAAAATTGAAAGTTTTCAGAAAAATAACAAACATTCAACATAAGCTAATTTAGATATTCCGAATCCAAATATGATGTCCATTTTGAATGATAAAATTTATAATATTTAAAAAATTGGGTATTACTATTCATAACGGCTAGTTTGATTGGACACGATTTGTTAGAATCACAATGTTGCGTACAATGCAATCAATTGCATTATTCAAAGGGAAACACACCATAGAAGCTTGGACTGTTATATTCTTCCCTCCTTTAAAAAATTTCATCCTTGAAATTTCTATAATACTACAGCACAAAAATATTTGGTTGGTTCTTCGTCATTTGTTCCTCTAGTTCCCACATTGCCTCTTCCATCTCATTGTTTCACCATAGAACTTTTACCAGATGAGTTGTTATTTTTCTCAGGACTTGTCCTCCTGTATCAATAATTTTGATAGGATTATCACAATAAGACATATTAGGTTCTAGTTCAATTTCCCCATAGGTGAGTACATGTTCTGTGTCAGGCATTTATTTTCTCAACAATGATACGTGGAACCCATCATGAATTTGGAGAGACATGGAGGCATTGTCAAACGATAAGCTATAACTACAATTTGTTTGAGAATTTCGAAAGGTCTGATGTACCTGGCACTCAATTTACCCTTCATACCAAAATGTTTAACACCATTCCATATAGATACCATCATGATAACATGGTCTCCTAATTGAAATTCCAAATCCTTCTTCGGTTATTGGTATAGCTCATTTGCCTACTTTGGGATTCATTGATGTGGGTTTGGATAAATGTTACATTTTCCATTGTTTCCTCAACAAGTTCTGGGCCTATGAGTTTTCTTTCCCCAATATCATTCCAACAAGATGGTGTGTGACATATCTTTTCCATATAACGCATTTTATGGTGCCATATGGATACTTGAATGAAAGCTATTTTTGTAGGAATATTCACCAGAGGTAAATATGGATCCCACATACCTTGAATGTCAAGTCAAAAAGATATGAACATGTCTTCTAAGGATTAAATAGTCAGTTCTAAATGTCCATCATTTTGAGGGAAAGAGGTTGTGCCCAAATAATGTTAAATATCACGGGATTTTTGAATACATTTTTAGAACTTTGATGTAAAATGGAGATCGTGATCAGAAACAATCAATAAGGGTACTCAATGAAGTCTTACAACTTCATTATAATATAGTCTTACTATTCATTCTAGTGGTAATATTATTTTATAGTATAAAAAAGTACTAAATTTTTAAGATGATCAATAATGAACTATATAGCATCATTCCTTGTAGGAGTCTTTGGTAGCCAAGTGACAAAGACCTTCATAATATTATCTCCATTACACATAGCTATGGGAAGAGGTTGCATGACTATTCCAGGTTGTTTTCTTTTATCTTTCACTTGTTGACAAACCATACATCCTGACACAAAATCAAAAATCTCCCCCTTCATGTTGTCCCCCCAAAAATGTTCCATCAAATATCTATACATCTTGGTACTACCATGGTGTACATGGAAATTAGAGCTAGGAGCCAAATCTAACAATTCCCTTATTAGATCCGGTATATCAGGAACACAATGCCTCTTCCCAAATTTCAAAATTACATCTACTTATATGAAGTCAGTCAATCTCTCATTATTAACAACTTTAATCTTCTTTTGAAACTCCTCATCATCAGCCTGAGAAAGTTTTATCCTTTCTAGTAAAGATGGTTTGGAAACCATTTGAACAAGTATTGTTGTTTCACCTTCCATGATTATTCCCATATCCATTTTTAATAGATCCATGAAAATAGGAACCATTTCAACTCTCATCCTCTTCAAAACTCCATGATCATTTCTTGCATAAAGCATATTCCACCTAGTTTGACATCTCTGGGTGGTAGTGTATTGTGAAAATATAATCCTTGAGTAGTTCAAGCCATCGCCTTTGCCTCTTGATGAGATCATTTTGTGAGAAAATATACTTCAACCTCTTGAATATTTATAAATCTCAAATTTTTGATTATAGAGATAGTGTCTCCTTATTATCATAGAAATTATTATAGCTTCTAAATAAATATCATGAGTTGGATAGATTTTCTCATGAATTTTTTGCTGTCATGTTGCAAAGGCAATAACACTATCATTATGCATAAGGGAACAACCAAGTCTATTCATTAATGCATAATTATAAATAACACACCCATCATTCCCTGATTGTAGATTCAAGATAAGATCATTGAATAATCTTCTCTTCAGTTCCTCAAAATATTATTCACACTATTTTATCAATACAAATTTATCCCCTTTTTGTGTGAGCATAGTTCCAGGGTCAGCCAATCAAGTAAAACAAGGGACAAAACACTGATAACAACCTCCTAAATAATTAAAACTAGATACATCGGTTATACTTGTCGGTGCATGCCATTCATGGATTGCATAGGTATTTAAAGGATGGACAGAAATTCCATCCTTAGAGAAAATATGGCCATGAAAATAAATCTCTTGAAAAAAAAATCACACTTGATAAAAATTCCATATAAATAATTTCTTTTGAGGGTTTTCATAATGTTGTGCATAACATTTATATGTTCTTAAAAGATTTTGGAGTATACCGGGATATCATCAATAAATACCACTAAAATGTCATCAAGATATTCTTTGAAAACTTTTTTCTTTATATCCATGAAAACAGTGGGTGCATTGGTCAATCCAAAAGGCATTACTGTAAACTCGTAATGCCCATACCTAGTTCAAAATGTTGTTGTGGGAATGTTTTCCTTCTTTAGACACAATTGATGATATCCAGATCGTAGGACAATCTTTGGTAAATATTGAGATACATGAATTTGGTCAAATAAATCACCAATGTGAGGTAGCAGATACTTTTTATTTATAGTTATAGCATTGATCTCCCTATAGTCAATTCACAACATCATAGATTCACCTTTCTTTTTAACAAAAAGGAGAGGGGATCCCCATTGAGAAACACTAGGGGGTATAAATCACTTATTACTCAATTACTCTTGTTGTTTCTCTAGTTCTACTAATTCCATAGTGGCCATTTTATAAGGGGTCTTCGATATGGGCCTTGAACTAGAAATTAAATCAAATGAAAACACAATTTCTCATTTTGGAGGATGTCTAGGTAAATCATTTGAAAAACATCAAAATATTCATCCAAAATAGGTACATACTCTATTAAAATATTTGTTTTCCTCTCCCATAATTATTTTATTCTCATCCTCCCCAGTAATTGAATTTAGTAGAGCTATCGGGGGTGTATCTTGATAAAAATATGGTGGTGAAATTTCAGCTCTAAAGATAAGTTACTCCTTATCATCATAGAAAATTGTAACCTCCATCATCTTACAATAAATGTTCACATCATGGTCTAAAATCCAATCCATACTAAGGATTATATCAAATTCCGTCATGGGTATGATGATGAAATCACAAGATAAATATTATTAATATGCCTTAATGGTAACTGGTTCACAAAACATGGTTGTGATGATACTTCCCTTAAGTGTTTTGACTGACAACTCCTTTTTTATGTCAATTTGAAAATCTCTAATTTTCTATGAAAATTGGGAACACAAGAAATAATGCCATGATCCAGAATCAAATAACGAATAGGCTGAACTTGAGGAAACAATTAAATTACTTTCCACCACCTCTTTCAAAGGGTCAAACTCAGCAATAGTGATCACATATGCTTGGCATTTCTCCATTGGAACTTTTTGAGTATGTTTCCTTAGTTCTTAGGAAATTAATTGAAATAATTCCATGTTTCACTAAAATTGTAGAATTCAAAATTATCTGCCTCTTTCTTCCCCTAGCAATAACAAGCTTAGTGGCATTTTCCACCACACTTGTAATATTCTCTCATTCCCTTCAGGAAGGTATCATGGTGTTTCTTCCCAAATTTACTATAGGATGTATATTCAACTTTTCCATTCTTCCCTTTATTTCCATTTCATGAGTGTTCATCAGATCTCTTCTTCTCCTACATTGCATTAAAGGCGTAAGACTTAGAGGATTTTTTCTGTCTTGATAGCACATGAGACAATATCTTTATATTATGAGAAGGATTGTGAGATTAATGCATGAACATGAAATGGGTTTAACCTATAAAAAATTGATCAATATTACTCCTTGGGTTATTTATATATTCTGATGCATGCCTTGCTAACCTTGTAATGTTAGCCTCATATTTTGTGACATTCTCATCTTCTTGTTGACTCAGACTCATAAATTGTAATTCCATATCTTCTAGATGGTCACGAAGAATGAATCCTTATATGAAATGATATTTAAACTCTCTCTATTCTATATTTGATACTTCGTCATTTTCCTTTGTGTTTCGAATCAACGACCATCATTGATCTGCATCACCTGTGTGGCAATAAACTTCCATGGAAACTTTTTCCCTTATCGCTAATCCCCAAAGCATGAAATATTTTCTCTATGAAATTTATCCATTGCTTAGAAACTAATGGATTTGTAATTCCATTTAATGCTGGTGTTTGTTTACTCAATAAGCGGTCTAACATTGATCCTCCGCATTGAAGATCAGGGTGCTGCATACAGGTAAGGTTATTATTCATAACCTGAGTGAGGTGTCCCGGTATGGTGATAATATGATCTACACTAGTTTCTTCACCAGCTCCACCATAATTATCTTGATTAGGAGGGAAATCTGAACATTTATTACATGCATTGTTATGGTTTCCATTACATCCACTAGGATCCATTTATAATCAATGGAAAACACAGGATTAGTTTATTAATTGCAATACATAACTCCAATATTGTAAAACACGTAACATAAATTGACCAGTTTATGGATATAATCCATAATTAAAAAAATGTTTTCTTTGAGGAAGTATTTACTCATAAACCATTCATAATTGTTGGAAAATAAAATAATAATTTTCATAAACAAATCCCCCAGGATTTTCGTAACCATGTGTGCAGCAAGTCACGTTGTCCTGCACAAGTTCCCGTTCGAGTCTAGCTCAATGTTGTGTTTTCTAGTTTTAAACCTAGGTACATCTATGCAAAATCCACCTCTACCTGCTCATATACAGATATGGATTTATTTCATGGAAGACTCACAAAATTTGTATAGTACCAAAATTATAGGATATTCTTATATACTAATCCTCAAAGTTTATCTTAATGTAATTTTTTCTAATAATATTTTTTCTAAATATAACTTCTAGGGTTTGTACTAAAAATCCTCTAATACAAACTATAACACCCAAACCCTAGTTACCTAGTGTCGGTTCATTATTACATAACATTGGCATGATCACAAAATATCATGTCCCCAAAGACCAATTAGTTTAGTATCCTTGGAAATACTAGATACATTCAGATGTTTTACATTACAATATAAAATGAAAAACTACAACAACATAGTCTCCATAGGCCACACTCATATCCCTTAAACAATCCCAACAGGTCAGTCATTATATACTTCTTTGCATCCTGGGAAAAATAAAACACAGAAAGGGGTGAGCTCAGATGCTCTATAATGATAACAATATAGCAAAAACATTCATAAATTATCATAAACATTTAAGGATAAGTAAGAAAAAAACAAAAACCTTTAAAACATGAACATAATAATAATAAGGAAAATATTAAATCAAATAATTCCATTTACTTATTCACATGGATATTTTACTAGTCTAATAATAACATTAAATATCAATAGCCACTTTTAAAATGATGGAATGCATAATGCGAGACTTCATAACCACATAGTCAAGGCATTGTGACAAGACTACAAATATGATTTATTCAAGGCCTTGTTCCAAGACACTAGTTTGTATCATTAGACCTTCCGATGCATCTAAGATCTATAGAGGGCTCTACCCATCACATAATAAGTCTAATACAATCCTCATACGAATATGATTAAACATAAAACAAACACTTGTATTATAACTAGCATAAGAAATGTCAATACATTATCCATAAACCATGAATAGTATCAAAATAACAAATCCACAGTCAACCATATCAAAAAAACATCAATTCAATATGTATGTTTCGTATCATAATAAATCAACTTCATATATTCTCACAATCCATCAAAGGATGTTGACATAGATGAAATCCTATCTTTTTTTTGAGAAATATTTCTTTCTACGTTGAAATCATTTAAAAGTCATATAAATAAAATAGAAAAAAATTATTTTCAATATATTCTTATAAGCTTGTAATGGAAACTCTGATGATGTTATAATGGTAGAAAATATCCACACTCCCTTTACAAGTTAAAAAAACATTTTTACCTTATTTTTGATAAAACGATCATAAGGTGCCTTGTTTGGAAAACGACGGAATCATTCCTTTCAAATGATTTTATAAAAATTTAAAATAGGGTATAAATGAAATTAACCCATATTCTAGTAAATAGTAAAAATGTTTTGGAATATATTTTTAAGAAACATGGATGCCGATGATAAATAGGTCTCATTAGATACTTACGTAAAAATAGGCTTTAATAATAAAGAGATTGTGAAATAAACCCGTACCTTGTACTTTTCCTTGGTAGAGGGTAGGTTAACCACATGTATAATGGTGAAATGATTATTATTAAATTATAAAATAACTATATAAATTAATATGATATCATATATAATCTTCTAATATTTCTTTGTTAATGATATTTCAGTAGTATTATCATTTTGGTTGTTAACTGATTCGTTTTCCTTTATATGATTTTTAGGTAAGTAATGTTTATTATGGATAGGATGTATCTTATTCATATTTAGAATGATATTAATTCTTTAATTTTTTTAATCACCATATTAAAATTAGTCTTGAATGGATAAGATGGGGAATAAATCACATCGCGTTCATGGAGACGATAATCCATACGTACGCACGAGTGACAATACCAAACTTTTGATTTTATAATCATAAATAATTGGATGTTATATCATATATAAATAATAATTATAATGTTATATGTATTATTTAAAACATTTATTCTCATTATTATACCCATCTAAATGATGAAGTGTTTGAATAAAAAACTACACCACGACGTGGAGATAATAATTCGTACGTACACACGTATAGTGACTTTGTCATTTATATAATAGGTGGAATAATGAATATGGTTCCAACATTTTTATAATAACATCACATTATATATAATATTATAGAGTTATTATTTTATAATGGAAACAACAAAGAAAGATGACGTGGGAGAAGAAAAGAACATGAAAGTGGTGATGAAATATTTACATATTCTTCAGGTCCTTCCTTTTGATTTGATCAAAGGGGCTCCATAGGTTTTCTTTCTGACTAATGTAATGCATCTAGGATGAAGGTAAGAATTTTTAGAGGATATTTGGGCATGGTTTTTCTGAGTCAATTTTATTTGATGGTCTTAATTTGAAAGAAGGGTAGGTTCCATTTTATAAGAGATGTAAGGGTCACATTACTAAAATACTTGAAATAATAATTTATAATAAAATAATTTCCGGTTTCTAATGGCTCCAAAATGAATTATTTAAAATATTAGGTAAGTATGGTTCTAATTACTCTCAAAAAATAGGTTTTTAAAAGGTTTAGATCATCATATTAACCTTATCATTTAGATTTAACTCTTAGTTAATATAGTTTGATATTTACCATGTCTCTTTGTATTTTTATTTAATATGGTTAATAAACTTACTATAAACTTTCAAGAGAACCTAAAGTGGTTAATTAATGACATATAAAATATTACCTAATTTCTTTGGACAAACCATGTATTTTTTAGAATAGAATATCCATTAATAAAATAATATTTGTTTTAGATAATCTTTTATGTCGATTTTGACACTTTAGATATTTTGTTTTTTGTTAAATTTATAACAGCTTCAATAATTAAAAAAAAGTCATTTAAACAACCCTAACAAGCCATATTAACCAAAAAAATTAATTTAATTCATTTGAATTCTCAAATTAAATTTATTTGGACATTTATAATGTCAATATGTTTAATCATTCATTAATAATGTTATTACACCATCATCATTGTGTCATAAAAAAATTTAGTTATTTAATGTCATTTTTTTAAAGAAAATACCATTATGTAGGAAATCTATTTATCATTCTAATGACAATTTATATCCGAATTTATCTTCTGTATAACTATATATTAAAAATGTTTTTGTTATTAAACATTTATTTTAACTCTTTTAACTCTTCTTTAAATAAAATAATAATAAATGACCTAATCTAATACATGTGGACCTATGTGATCATATTTTATTCCTATAGTTATTTTTGGTCGAATTTAAATTATCCAATAAAATTAGGACATGTGTTAGGGTAATTATGATATCATTTGTACCATTAATTACCCTATTTAGTTTTTACCATGGAATACAACATGGAGGAACACTCAAATAAATCCATGACTCATCAATGACATTATTACCATTTTAGTTCTATTAGACTAAATGTCATTGGTAGTTGGCTCTATTCAATGTAATAGATTGTGGTATTTTTTTTCCTTTGACCATCTATCATTATTTTTATTTCATGTACATTAAATTTATTGAATATTAATAAATATTCAAATTAAATATTTTTTATTATTCTACATGAACCTAATGTTTTAATTTACTAGAGTATACGACATAGTGATATAGTCATAGTAGTTCCCCGCTATGATGAAACCCTTGAAGAGCTATAAAGGTATCTAAAATAATGTTATGTGGTTTGATAATGTACTACGATGGGATGCATGGTACATAGAATGTCATCTGTGAGTTCTTTTAGGTGGATGAGGATTCGTCACATGAATTTTATAATTTTTAATCTCCAAGATCAGTGATAATGAGAGGAGAACCAATATTATTAATTTATTATTATTTTTATCCTTGGATATTCGTATCTATTTGTGCAAAGGTCTATATACTTCAATATTATCATTAATGCATGTAATGAATATCACACATTAGTTTATAGACAAAAAACATCATCCAATATATAAGTGGGATGTAGGGTATGTAGTGTGTAATGCACCTACCCAAGTTAACCAAAGTCGGTGCATTATTACATAACATTGGCATGATCACAAAATATCAAGTCTAGGAATACCAATTAGTTTAGTAGCCTTGAAAAAACTATATACGTTCATATGTATTTCATTACATTATAAAATGAAAAAAAAATAATAACATAGTCTCCATAGGCCAGACTCATATCCCTTTTAATATCCCTCCAGGTAATTCATAATATACTTCTTCGCATCCTGGGAAAAATAAAACATAGAAAGGGGTGAGCTCAAATGCTTAGTAAAGCTAACAGTACAGAAGAAACATTTATAAAAATGTATAAACATTTAAGGAAATATATGAATAAAACATAATACTATTAAACATGAACTTCAACATTATATGGAAAAGTTAAAGTCTTATAAATCCATTTACTTATTCACATGTATATTTTACTAGTCGAATAATCACATGAAATATCAGTAGCCACATTCATAATGATGGAACCCATAATGAAGACTTCATAACAACATAGTCATAGCCTTGTGCCAAGACTAGAAATAAGATTTTTTAAAGGCCTTATTCCAAGACTCTAGTATGTCTCCTCAGACATTTTGATGCATCTCGGATCTATAATGGGCTCCACCTATCACTTTCTAAGTCCAATGCATTCCTCATATGAAAATGATTAAAATAACATAAACATTCATATTAAAACTAGGATACGAAATGTCAATAATTAATCAATAAACCATGAATGGTATGAAAATAACACATCAATGGTAAAACATATCAAAGATCGTTCAATATAATTTAGAAGTTTTGTATCATAAAAAATCAACTTCAAAAATCCTCATAATCCATCAAAGGATGTTGACATAGATGAAATCAAAAAAATAGGGAAATATATCTTTATATTTCGAAATCTTTTAAAAGTCATATAATTATAAAATAAAACATTTATTTTGAAAATATTGATATATCCTTATAAGGGAAACTTCTATGATGTTATAGCAGTAGAAAATAGTCCCACCCATTGTGTATGTTAAAAAAAATTCATACCTTAATTTTTTCGAAATGGTCATAAGGTACCTTGTTTGGAAAATGACAGAAATATTCGTTTCAAAAATTTTTATAAAAAGTAAAAAAAGGGTATAAATGACTTTATCCCATATTCTAGTAAATAGCAAAAATGTTTTGGAATACATTTTTAAGAAACATGGATGTGGATGATAAAGAGGTCCCAGTAGATATTTACGTAAAAACAACCTCAGATAATAAAGAGGTTGTGAAATTAAAGCTTACCTTGTTATTTTCATTTGTTGAGGTTTAGTCAACCTCATGTATAATGGTGATATAATTGTTATTAAATTATACAATAACCATATACATTAATATGATATCTTATATGATCTTCTCATATTTATTTGTTAATGATATTTCAGAATTATCATCGTTTTGTGAGTTAACTGATTCATTTTCCTTTATATGATTTGTTACATAAGTATTGTTTATTGTAGATAGTTTTGTATCTTATTAATTTTCATAATTATATCAAGTCTTTAAAAATTAATTTTTAGTCATCAAATGAAAATTATTCTTGAATGTATATAATGGGGAATTAATCTCATCGCGTTCAATGAGACGGTAATCCGTACGTACGCACGAGCGACAATATCATTATTTTGATATTAAAATAGTATATAATTGTAATTTATATCATATATACAGAATAATTATCATATAATATTTATTATTTACATAATTTATAATTATTATTATACACATCAATATGATGAAATGTTTGAATAACAAACTACACCTCGACCTGGAGACGGTAATCTGTACGCACGCAGTTATGGTGACTTTTTTTATAGGATGGATAGAATAATGAATATGGTTGTAAAATTTTTATAATAACATCAAATTATATAGAAGATACTTCAGTTTTAATTTTATAATGGAAACAACAATGAAATATGATGTGGAAGAATAAAATAACTCGAAATAGGTGATGAAATATTTACTCCTTGTTCGGGTTCTTCCTTTTGATTTGATCAAAAGGCCTCCATAGGATGGATTTATAACTAAAGGAAGGCCACTAAGGTGAAGGGAGGATTTTCTAGAGGATATTTCGTAGGTTTTGGATGATATAAATGTTGTTGATGGAGTTAATTTGATAGAAGTGGTGGTTCCCTTTTATAAGAGAGGTGAGGGTCACTTTAGGAAAATCTTGAAATATTATTTTATAATAAAATCATTTTCGGTATATAATATCTCCATATTGAATTATTTAAGGTATAATTTGGATATAGGTCGAAAAAATATCAACCAATAGGTTTTAGAAAGTTTTAATTCATCATATTAACCTTATATTTTAGATTTAACTATTAGATAAATAATTTGACATTTACCATGTCTCTTTGTATTTTAATATTTTATGGTTAATAAACATAATATAAACTTCTGAGAGAACATAAAGTGGTTCATTAATGACATATTTAATATTATTTAATCCCTTTGGCCCAACCATATAATTTTATGAATATAATATCAATTAATAATATAACATTTGTTTTAAAAACTCTTTTATGTCAATTTTGACACTATTTTGTATTTTGATTTTGATAAATTAATAAAAGCGTTATTACATCGAAAAAAATTAACTTAATCGACACTAAAAACTCATATTAACTTAGAAAATTAATGTAATTTATTTAAATCCTCAAACTAGATATATTTGGTTATTTATAATATCAATAAGTTTAATCATTCATTCATAAGGTAATTACTGCATCATCATAGTGTCATAAATAAATTTAATTATTTAATGTATAAAAATTATAAATAAAATACAATTTTCTAAGAAATCTAATTATATTTATACGGAATATTTAAATTCTAATTTATCTTCTTTATAATGATAAATTAAAAATGGTTCAATTATTAAACATTGATTTTAAAACTTTTAACTCTTCTTTAAATAAAATAATAATAAATGTCTTAATCAAATCAAAGTTGACCAAAGGGATTATATTTTATTCCTAGTGTTGTTTTTGGTCGAATTAAACTAATCTAATAGAATTAGAACACGTGTTAGGGTAATTATGATACCATTTTTACCCTTAATTACCGTATTTACTTCTAAACGTGGTAAATAAAAGTAAAAAGTTACTATTCACCCAAGATTATTTTCATCTTATTAAACCACATTTTACTTAATGATTTTAACCATGTATCTCGGATTTTTGAAAATCAACTCACAGAAGATGTATAATTATGTTTTATAGAAATTTGAAAATACTCCTAGGATGTGGGTAAAAGATGGTAAATAGTTTGATAAAATTTTATATATCTAAATTTACTATAAAATGACTCTAATGAATTACATTTAACATATATATGTATTATGTATTAATTTAGACCTAAAATAAATTATGATTAAATAAAATAATAAATTATTTAAATAAAAATTCGGTTTTATCCAATAACACAGTGTATTTTTCAATATTTCTAAAAAATGAATGTTTTTAGAAAAATAACAAAAATTTACTCTAAGTTAATTTAGATATTCCAAATCCAAATATGATGTCTATTTTGAGTGATAAAAATTATAAAATTTCAAAAAGTGTGAATTACTATTCATAACGGCTAGTTTGATTGGAAGCGTTTTTTTAAAACATCAATGTTGCGTACAATGCATGCAATTGCATTATTCAAAGGGAAACGAAAAATGGAAGCTTGGAATGTAACATTCTTCCCTCTTTCGAATAATTTCATCCTTGAAATTTCTATAACACTACCACGCAAAATGATTTGGGTGGTTCTTCAATATAAGATCCTCTAGTTCCCACATTGGCTCTTCCATCATATGGTTTCTCCATAAAACTTTTACCAGATGAGTCGTCTGTTTTCTCAGGAATTTTCCTCTTGTATCAAGAATTTTGATAGGATCATCAGAATGAGACAGGTCAGGTTCCAGTTTAATTCCCCAATAGGTGATTACATGTGTTGGTTCAGGAATGTATCTTCTCAACAATGATACATGGAACCCATCATGAACTTTGAAGAGACTTGGAGGCATTTTCAAACGATAAGCGAAAACTCCAATTCAGTCAAGAATTTCGAAAGGTCTTATGTACCTGGGACTCAATTTACCCTTCCTACCAAAAATTTTAACACCATTCCATTTAGATACCATCATGAAAACATGGTCTCCTACTTGAAATTACAAATCCTTCTTCAGTTATTGGCATAGCTCTTTTGCCTACTTTGGGATACATTGATGTGGGTTTGGATAACCTTCACCATTTCCATTTTTTCCTCAACAAGTTCTGGTCCTATGAATTTTCTTTCACCAACATCATTCCAACAAGATGGAGTGTGACATCTCTTTCTATATAACACTTCATATGGTTCTATCTGGATACTTGAATGAAAGCTATTGTTATAGGAATATTCAACAAGAGGTAAATATTGATCACACATACCCTGAATGTCTAGTGAGAAATATCTCAACATGTCTTCTAAGGATTAAATAGTCAGTTCTGATTGTCCATCAGTTTGAGGGCAAGAGGCAATGCCCAAAAGAAGTTCAGTATCAAGAGATTTTTTAAGAATTTTTCAGAATCTTGATGTAAAATGAGGATTGTGATCAGAAACAATCAATAAGGGTACTCAATGAAGTCTTACAACTTCATTATAACATAGTCTTTCTATTTATTCAAGTTTTAATCTTCTCTTACAGTAATAAAATGTACTAACTTGTTAAGACAATCAATAATGACCTATATAGAATCATTCCTTCTAGGAGACTATGTTAGCCACATGACAAAGACCATCATAATATTATCCCATTTACACATAGGTATGGGAAGAGGTTGCACGACTCCTCCAGGATGTTTCTGTTTATCATTCACTTATTGACAAACAATACATCTTGATTGAAAAGCAGTAATCTCCCCCTTCATGTTGTCCCACCAAAAATGTTCCTTCCAATCTATATACATCCTAGTGCTACCATGGTGTACAGGGAAATTGGAGCTATGATCATAATCTAACAATTCCATTATCAGATCTGGTATATCGGGAACACAATGTATCTTCCCAAATATCAAAATTCGATCTTCAAATATAAAGTCTGTCAATCTCGCATTATTAACTACTTTAATATTCTATTGAAACTCTTCATCATCATCCTGAGAACTTTTTATACTCTCTTGTAAAGATGGTTTGGAAACCATTTGAAAAAGTATTGATGTTTCACCTTCAATGATTATTCCTATATCAATTTTCACTAGATCCAGGAAAATATCATCCCTTTCAACTCTCATCTTGTTTGAAAATACATAATCATTTCTGCACAAAGCATATGAAATTTTATTTTCCTTCTCTAGGTGGTAGTGTATTGTGAAATCATAATCCTTTATTAGTTCAATCCATCACCTTTTCCTCATGTTGAGTACAATTTGTGAGAAATTATACTTCAAACTCTTAGATCTGTATAAATATCAAACTTTTCATTATAAAGATAATGTGTCCATTTTTCAGAAATTGATTATATCTTCTAACTAAAGATCATGAGTATAATTGTTTTTCTCATGATTTTTAGCTGTCATGATGCAGAGGAAATAACAGTATCATTATGCATAAGGGCACAACCAAGTCCTTTCTTTGATACATCACTATAAATAACGAACCCATCGTTCCATGATGGTAGAGTCAAGATAGGATCATTGAATAATATTATCTTCAGTTTCACAAAATATTTTTTACACTTTTTGTCCATACAAATTTATCCCCTTTTTGTGTGAGCTTAGCTCATGGGTTAGCCAATCAAAAAAATCGGGACAAAACACTGATAATAACCTAATAAACCATTAAAACTGCATACTTCCATTATAATTGTCAGTGCTTTCCATTCTTTGATTGCCTAGGTATTTAAAGGATCAATAGAAATTCCATCCTTAAAGAAAATAAGGCCATGAAATTAAATCACTAGAAGAAAAAAATTCACACATAAAAAACCTCCCGTATAAATTATTTCTTCTGAGGGTTTTCAGGATGGTGAGAAAAAAAATTTATAATCTTCATAGAATTTGTAGTATACCAGGTTGTCATCAATAAATAACACTACAACGTCATCATGATATTCCTTAAAATATTTTTCATTAGATCCATGAAAACAAAGGGTGAATTGGTCAATCCAAAAGGCATTACTGTTAACTCATAATGCAAGTACCTGATTTAAAATGTTGTTGTCGGAATGTCTTACTTCTTTAGACAGAATTGAAGAAATCCAAATCGTATGTCAATCTTTGAAAAATATTGAGCTCCATGAATTTGGTAAAATATATAATCATTTTGAGGTTGGGGATACGTGTTCTTTATAGTTATCGAATTGATCTTTATATAGTCAACGCACAACCACATAGATTCGTCTTTATTTTTAACAAAAAGGAGAGAGGATCCCCATGGAGAAACAATAGGGTGAATAAATACCTTATTAATCAATTCCTCTAGTTGTTTAATTAGTTCCACTAATTCGACAACGTCCATTCTATAAGGGGTCTTTGATATGGGCCTTGAATAAGAAATTAAATCAAATGAAAACTCAATTTCTCATTCTGGAGGATGCCTAGGTAAATCCTTTGGAAAAACATCAACATTTTCTTCCACAATAGGTAAAAACTCTATTAAAATATTATTTTCCCCTCCTATAATTATTTTATTCTCATCCTCCCCTGTAATTGAATTTTTTAGAGTTATTGGGGGTGGATCTAGATAAAAATCTCGTGGTCAGATTTTAACCCTAAAGATATGGTACTCCTTATCATCATCGAAAATTGTAACCTCCATTATCTTAAAATAAATTTTCACATCACGGTACGAAATCCAATCCATAATGAAGATTATCTCAAATTCAACCATGGGTATGATGATGATATCACCAGATAAATAATATTTATATGACTTAACGGGAACTGATTCACAAAATATGGTTGCGATGATACTTCCCTTATGTTTTTGGACTGAAAACTCCCTTGTTATGTCAAATTTAAAATATCTAATTTTCTATGAAAAATGGGAAGACATGAAATAATGCCATGATCCAGAATCAAATAATGCATTGGCTAAACATGAGGAAACCATTAAATTACTTGAAACCACATCTTTCAAAGCATCAACCTTTGCAGTAGTGATCACATAAGCATAGCCATTCACCCTTGTCCTTTTTAAGGTTTGTTTTCTTGGTGATTAGGAAATTAGTTATAATAATTCCCCTTCTTCACTTCAATTGTAGCATTCAAAATTAACAACCGCTTTCTTCCCCTTACAATCAAAAGCTTCATGGCCTTTTTCACCACACTAGTAATAGACTCTCATTACCATTAAGCAAGTACCAGGGTGTTTCTTCCCAAATTTAGTATAGGATGGATATTCAAATTTTCCCTTCATCTCCTTATTTCCATTTCATGTGTATTGAACAAATATCTTCTTCTCTTGATTTGATTTAAAGGAATTAGACATAGAGGATTTTTTTCTATCTTGATAGCACATGAGAAAATATCTTCATATGATGAGAAGGATTGTGAGACTAATGAATTACCATGAAATGCATTTTACCCATAAAAAATTGATCAATATTACTTCTTGGGTTATTTATATAATCTATTGCATTCCTTTCTAACCTTGTAAAGTTAGCCTCATATTTTGCGACATTCTCATTCTCGTTTTTCCTCCGACTCAGAAATTGTCATTCAATATCTGCTAGATGGTCACGAGGAATGTATTGTTCTATTAAAATATCTTTAAACTCTCTCTGTTCAACATTTAATAATTATTCATCTTCCTTTGTGTTTAGAATCAATGACCACCATTGATCTGCATCACCCTTGAGGTGATAAACCTCCATGACAAAATTCTCCCTTTCGTTACTCCCTAAAGCATAAAATATTTTCTCAATGAAACATATCCACTTCTCAGTAACTAATGGATTTTTACTCCCATTGAATGTTCGTGGTTGTTTCCTTATGAAGCAGTCTAATATTTATCTTCCGCGTTGTGGATTTGGGTGCTCTATACGGGTAAAGTTATTATTCATAACCTGAGTGAGGTTTCTCGGTATGGTGATAAGCTGATCTGCACTAGTTTTTTCACCATCTCCATCATAATTATCTTGATTAGGAGGGAAATCCAAACATGTATTATGGGCAGTGTTATAGTTTCCATTCCATCCTCTAGGTTCCATTTATAAACAATGAAAAACACTTGATTAGTTTATGAATTCCAATACATAACCCCAAACTTGTAAGACACTTAAGATAAATTGAACAGTTTATGGATATAATCTATAATCATAACAATTGTTTACTTTGAGGAAGTATATAATCATAAACTATTCATAATTTTTGGTTAAAAAAAAATTTTCCTAAACAAATCCCCAAGGAGTGTCGTAACCAAGAGTGCATCAAGTATCATTTTCGTGCACCACTTCTTGTTCAAGTCTAGATCAAAGAAGTGTTTTTTGGATTTAAACCTAAGTACATCTGTTCCAAATCTTCCTCTACATGCCCATATCCAGATAGGGATTTATTTTTTGGAAAACTCTCAAAATCTCTTTAGTACCAAAATTCTAGGATATTTTTCTATACTAATCCTCCAAATCTATCTTAGAGTAATGTTCTCTAATAAGATTTTTTTTAAATGTAGCTTCCAGGGATTTTACTAAAAATCCTCTAATACCAACTATTACACCCTGACCCTAGTAACCTAGTGTCGGTGCATTATTACATGACATTGATGTGATAAAAAAAGATCATGTCTCGAATGACCAATTAGTTTAGTAGCCCTGGAAATACTAGATACATTCATAAGTATTACATTACATTATAAAATGAAAAACTAAACAACATAGTCTCCATAGGCCACACTCATATCCCATATACAATCCCAATAGGTCAATCATAATATAATTCTTTTCATCCCAGGAAAAATAAATCATAGAAATGGGTGAGCTCAGATGCTTAGTAAGGATAACAATATATCAGAAATATTCATAAATTAGCATAAACATTTAAGGAAAATTAAGACAAAAACAAAATCCTTTAAAACATGAACTTAATCATAATACGTAAAAGGTTAAATCAAATAATTACATTTTTTTATTCACATAGATATTTTACTAGTCAAGTAATCATATGAAATATCAATATCCACTTTCATAATAATTGAATGTATAATGCGAGAATTCAAAACCACATAGTCAGGACATTGTGCCAAGACTGCAAATAATTTTTTTTCAAGGCCTTGTTACAAGACACTAGTTTGTCTCATGAGACCTACCGACGCATCGAGGTGTTATATAGGGCTCCACCCATCACTTACTAAGTCCAATTCATTCCTCATATGAAAAGGTCTAAAAATAAAATAAACACTTGTAATAAAAATAGCATATAAAATGTCAATACATTATCTAGAAACCATGAATAGTATCAAAATAACAGATCCACAATCAAACATAACAAAAAAACATCAATTCAATATGTATTTTTCGTATCATAATAAGTCAACTTCAAATATTCTCACAATCCATCTAAGGATGTTGACATAGATGAAATAAACACTTTTTTTAGAGAAATATTTCTTTCTATATAGAAATTATTTAAAATTCATATAATTATAATCGAAAAAATTAATTTTTAAAATATTCTTATATGCTTGTAAGGGAAACTCTGATGATTTCATAACGGTAGAAAATAGTCACACTCCCTGTATAAGTTAAAAAACATTATTACCTTAATTTTGTCAAAAAGGTCATAAGGTTCTTTATTTGGAAAACAACGGAATTATTCATTTCAAACGATTTTATAAAAAGTAAAAATAGGGTATAAATGTAATTAACCCATAGTATAGTAAATATTAAAAAAAAATTGGGAATATATTTTTAAGAAACATGGATGTGGATGATAAATAGGTCCCATTATATACTTACATAAAAACATGCTTGGATAATAAAGTGATTGTAAAATTAACCCTTACCTTGTACTTTTCCGTGGTAGAGAGTTTCATAGACACATGTATAATGGTGAAATAATTTTTATTAAATTATATATTTACCATATACATTAATATTATATCATATATAATCTTCTAATATTTCTTTGTTAATGATATTTCAAGAGTATCATCATTTTGGGTGGTTACTGATTCGTTTTCCTTTATAAGATTTTTTGTGGTAAGTAATGATTATTATGGACAGGATGCCTCTTATTCATATTTAGAATGATATTAAGTCTTTAAAGGTTTTTTAATCATGAAATTAAAATTACTCTTGAATGGATACGATGGGGAATGAATCTCATCGTGTTCATGGAGACGATAATCCATATGTACGGGTGAGCACCAATACCACACTTTTGATATTAAAATCATATATAATTGGATGTTATATAATATATAAAGAATAATTATCAAGATATATTTATTATTTACAACATTTATTCTCATTATTATACCCATCTAAATGATGAAGTGTTTGAATAAAAAACTACAACATGACGTGGAGATGGTAATCTATTTGTTCAAAAGTATGGTGACTTTGTCATTTATATAATGGATAAAATTATGAATATGGGTGTAACATTTTTATAATAACATCATATTATATATAATATTGTAGAGTTATTATTTTATAATGTAAAAAACAAAGAAATGGGTAGTGGAAAAAGAAAAGTACTTGAAAGTGGTGATGAAATATTTACCTCTTCTTCGGGACCTTCCTTTTGATTTGATCAAAAGGGCACCATGGGATGGATTTTTGACTAAAGGAAGGCCTCTAAGATTAATGGGGTAATGTTTAGAGGATATTTGGGCATGGTTTGTCTGATTCAAATGGCTTTGAAGTTATTAATGTTTTAGAAGGGTAGGTGCACTTTTATAAGAGAGGTGAGGGTCACTTTTTGGAATGATTGAAATAACATTTCATAATAAAATAATTTTCGCTTTCTAATGCCACCAAAATAAATTACTCAAACGATAAGGAAAGGATGGGTCAAATTACTCTAAAATAATAGGTTTTAGACAGGTTTAGATCCTCATATTAACCGTATTATTTAGATTTAACTCTTAGTTAAATAGTTTGACATTTACCATGTCTCTTTGTATTTTTATTTAATATAGTTAATAAACATACTATAAACATTCAAGAGAGCATAAAGGGGAGAATTAATGACATATATAATATTATTTAATTCTTTTGGCCAAAAATTATATTTTTTATAATAGAATATCAATTAATAATATAATATTTGTTTTGGAATCTCTTTTATGTCGATATTGACACTATTTGTTATCTTCATTTTGATAAATTAATAATAGCATTATTACTTCTAAAAAAGTCATTTTATCAACCCTAACAATTCATATTAACCTAAAAAATTAATTTATTTCATTTAAAGTCTCAAATTAAATTTATTTGGATATTTATAATGTCAATTAGTTTAATCATTCAATAATAATGTAATTACTACAATATCATTGTGTCCTAACATACTATAATTATTTAATGTCTAAAATTATAAAGAAAACACCATTATGTAGGAAATCTATTTATAATTCTAATGAATATATATAGAGGAATTTATGTTCTGTATAACTATATATTAAAATTGTTTTAGTTATTAAACATTGATTTTAACTCTTTTAACTCTTCTTTAAATAAAATAATAATAAATGTCCTAATCCAATACAAATGGCCCAAAGGGATCATATTTTATTCCAATAGTTATTTTTGTTCGAATTAAAATTGTCTAATAGAATTAGGACATGTGTTAGGGAAATTATGATATCATTTTAATCCTGAATTACCCTATTTACTTTTAACTATGGTAAATAAAAGTAAAAAGTTACTATTCACCAAAAATTATTTTCATCATATTGAACCAAATATTACTTACCAATATTAACACTGTGTCTTGGATTTTTTAAATTCAACTCACAGAAGTGGTATAATTACGTTTTATAAAAATTTTCAAATGCTCCTAAGAGGTGGGTAAAAGATGGTAAATAGTTCGATAAAAATATATATATATATATATATATATAAACATGTTGTAAAATTACTACAATTAATTATGTTGAACATATATATGTATTATGTATCTATTTGACAAAAATAAAATTAAAATTAAAGTAAAATAACTAAATATTTAAATAAAATTTCGGTTTTTACCAATAACATAATGTTTTTTCACTATTCATAAAAAATCGAAATTTTTTAGAAAAATACAAAAAAATCACCCTAAGATAATTTCGATATTCCAAATCCAAAAATGAACTCCATTTTGAAAGATAAAATTTATAAAATATCAAATAGTGGGTATTACAGTTCATAACAGATAGTTTGATTTTTCACGGTGTGTTAGAATTTCAATGTTGCATATAATGCAAGCTATTGCATTATTCAAAGGGAAACGAACCTTGGAATATTGGGGGTTTACATAGGGTGTGTCACAATAGATATTCCATTAATGGATAGGTCGAGGAACGACTCTTTCTTTCTATCTTTGTGGATAATAATATCTCATCACATTTATTGGAATAGAAGCATTTCCCCAAATTCCATGTCCACAGAGTGAAGACATGATTATTTCGAATAGTCTAAGAAACATGTATTAAGCTTATAGGTTAGAGATATTAATTTTCAAACATCATGACGAGTTGCAATGAAGATTATATTACATAGATAATGATCATATTTCGTTGTCGTCATTACAAAATTAATTTCATTATCTTGGGATCCTTGATTCATTTATAGATAGTAATCATCGTCTTTAGGCAATCCTACTTAATTACGACAAGAAATAAATATAGTGGGCCAAAAATTAATTACTATATAAGATATAAATCATTTTATATGGGAATTTGAATAAATGAATAAATATTATTCTCATGGGTGATGGATAATGTTTTTCATATTTAATCAATCACAAATATTTATTGATTGATGAAATATTTAAGTTAATTTTTTTGGGTGTTCAATAAATTAAAGTGGAGTTCAAATTTACCAAGACCGTGTCAAATGACACACATTAATTAGCAAGCCAGTTAAATACAATTTTTAATGTTTATGATATAGTTCTCAACAATTTAATAATAATATTATTATTATTATGTGTAATGTGGTTTATTAATTGTTTTTATATTCATTAAAGGGTTCACATGTAATAAAAAATATTTTATCATTAACATGACCTAATTAAATTGATATTTATGCCTAAATTGTAGTTAATTAGAAATATTTATTTTTCATATAGTTAATTCTGTTTCAACTCCTCCATATGTCTCCTTCTAAAAAAAGGAAAATTATTGAGGTATTTCCTTAAGACAGAAAAATGAGTTATAAAATTGAAGAAAAATTTAAATGTTATTCCCCATATCTGCACTCAGATATCATAGGCCATTTATTGGAGATCAATGGAGTACAAGTGGATCACAAGTAGATAAATTCTATTCTTGGATCCTCACAAGTAAAATAGTGTTAATCTGAATGATTGTTTTTGAAGGATTTACTTTGACAATAAAGAATGAATCCTGTGATAATGTAAGTGCTTTATTCTGATCTAAACAAATTATTTAAAAATTTGGCAAGATTGATCATTTATCGTGGTTTTAGGAATATTTATATTAATAAAAATATTAATATATCACCACAATCACATGATTACACATCCCCTAGAACTAATTTTTTAATAATAACTAGTTCATGATATTTTTCCCCCGTATTATGTGTCCGTAATGACATTAAGTGGATTGGAATTTTCAATGGATAGTATTTATCTGGAAGAAATTATATAAATGTAGTGTAATATAGGATAATGGTACATGTTTGGGAAAAAAGACTGATATAGTTCTTAATAAGAGAGCATATATTGAGGATACATATTCACTTTCTCGGGGTATGTTAAATGTGATGATTTTTGTACTACATTTATATTTCTATTTTGGGGTATTCTTTTAGGAATTTTGTTTATAGATAACAGTTATCCCATGATTGAATTATATTAAATTTTATGTTATTATAAATATATTAATAATGATTGTCTATATTATTTTGTTAAATATATTTATGTATTATATAGGTAATTATAGATTTAGACATCATATGTGTGTTTATTCCTTCCTGATGAAAGGCAAATGCTCCTATCCTATAAGAGGTGAGATTTAGGTACACACTAAATTTCATATATGGAAAGGTGGGGTCTCATTGGTATAGGTAATGTCAATCTATTACTTTATAATTATAGAGTTAAGGGGGACATGAAACACCATTATATGAATGTTATTTACTATTATGTGTCAGTTCTCTACTCTAAACCCACAAATTTGGAATTTTATAATTTATTTCAGATATAAACCAATTTTTTATGAAATAGATAATTATATTATATCCTTTAACGTTTATTTAGTATAAGGTTGGTGGACTCTAAAAATAACCATCACTTTATTTTTGGTTTCAAGTAATGGGTGATATATAAGTAGTGGTAGATGGGGTAGAATGACATGAATGGTGTCACAGCCCCTCCCCCCCAAAAGTGTACCCCTCCTGGGCTGACAATGTGGAAATGGAGATAATGACTCCCGAGTCCTACCTCCAGTAGGCCCCTGGTTGGTGACTAGCACCGAGAGTATAATAAACACACAAATGGGAGCCATTACCCTCTAAGAGAACATATGCAGAAGATAAAGATAAGACAGACAACAACCAACTCCAACTCAGAACTAAAATATAAAAGAAAACCAAGTACATATATGAAATTCCATGCAAAAGTACTACAACCGAAAATGGAAAACTGAAATTACACAAATGAAAGTAAAAACAACAGCGACCACAAGCCCGAATAGCTCCTGCAACCACAAGCTATTAGTAACCAGCCTGTTCCCCAACCTACTCCATGGGACCTGAAAAATAAGTTTATATAAATGTGGGGTGAGTATAAAAGTATACTCTGTAGGATCCTCCCTGATGCCTCTCGTGAAAAGGTAAATAAAGCTTGCTAAAGCACAGTGAACAACAAGTGAAACTAACTCGTCCCCTGAATATGTATACTAGGTTACAAACCTCACCATAGCTACTCTCACCAAGTAATGCATACAAGAATATAGCATATAGTAGTGAATATCATGGGTACCCCACTACTACTTCCCCATTGGTTTTCTTCTTTTCCCTAATGACATACGTCTTGTGAATCTCTCTCCAAAGGCTTTCCCGTATAAACATGAGCTAATCTCTACAATATGCACCACCTGCACAACAAAGGCATGATCGCAGACACCTGTTTGAAGCACCACACCATCGTCACAACCAAAAGTAACCAGGTATTTTTCGGGAGCCACCTTATCTCGCATAATGTGTATCGTACATCGGGTATTATACCTCAATCCATTATAACTCATACAACGAGTAAGGACCTCAAGCCATCATAGACTGTACACATTACACCTATTGTAGTCCATAGGATATTCTATGCAGAATATATGTGTGTGAAACATCCACAAGACATTACATCCCTATACACACATATATGTGGATAACTAACCACTGTGCCTCATGGAACTAGTATATACCAAGATAAGAGAGCAGGGTCAAAGGGGGTAGTCAACCATTCATCTTCCCACCGGACTATTGGGGAAAACACACCCCCCAGGGCTCAGAATCCCAGGGGTGTTAGTTTCCCTTACTGACAGGGTGGAGTAGCGTATAGAATCACAAAAAGTACAGAATTTATTATAAATCACAACCACACTATGGGAATAATCTAATATGAGACACAACTGCAGTTAACGTCTCTCGGACTGCGGGCTGACACTTCTAAGACTAGGTATCCTATAAGCACACAACCAATTAACGGGATTTGATAGATTAATTCCTTCCCTTTTTATCAATTCCACTGTTTGTTAATTAATTAATTATACATTAATTAACAATGAAATATTTTCACATTAAATTTCATTAATATCACAACCAAAATCCACTGTCCCTTCAAAATTCCTCATCCTCATTATTAAGTTCTAACAAACTCCAACCCCATGGGTTAAAATCATTTATTCAAACTTTCATTACAGAAATACATTCCCATATTTCAAGGAATTCTAGAAAAACAAACTATGATACAAAACACAAGGGGAATTAACACGGTGAGTATACATACTACCCGTCGAGTCTTTCCGCATATAGAAATATCGTAGACCCATTCTCCTTTGAGAGGCTAAACGTGGAAAGCACGTGACATACCTCGCCTGTCTTTGCCTCCTTCTGAAGAAGGGTAATCAAGACCAGCTACCTTCAATAGTGGGTAAAAGTAAATAAGATAAACAACCAAGCATCAAAAAACAACCAACAATTACATCCATCCCATTCCATCATCCCTAGTGTCCTCCCTGACAGCCACATGCATAAACCGATGTATCTCGCCACTCTTGGCACCATCCGCTGCCACAACCACAAGGCCTCCCTGCCTCCACATATCACAAGACCCTTCCAGGGTCACATCACAACACAAGATATCCCAACACCCCTCCAGGATCACACACAGCACAAGAAGTAGGAAAACAAACATTACAACAATTTGGACTCTTGGCCCTTTAGTAAGGCATTCAGCCTTCAAACAACAAGCACCAAAAATCAAATCAAATGGATTTTAGCCCTAATTCACAAAAAAAGGGTAACTCCAAACCCTTCATGTAACTCAATAAAGTTATTTAATCCATCTTGAATTAACAAATTCTATCTGTTGGATCCAACATCATGAACCAATTCAGCAAGCTATCACTGAAGATTAAACTTTATTACTACGCCAAATTTGATCTACATAAAGTCACAACAAGAACCAGGTCTGAATCCATAACTCGTTATGTTCTTACATCCAATTATCAATTAATTCTGTCATTACGTTCATAATAAATTTCATCATGAACCCCATGCTAACATCTAATGCATAGATATCAAACTTATCTAGCAAATGAAGAGGCAAATTTTCATCACAGTACAAAGAAACAACATGCGATCAAACCAATTTTTTTTAATCCGGATCAAGTATTTAATCAGGTCAATTCCATTATGATATAAAGGGATAAATCATGCTTACTCTATGATTTCACATAACAATTAATGAAGCCATGAATCCCCTACCTCAAAGGTTTTCTAGGAAAACCACAACGGTCGATGAACGCCCAAGAAACCGGGTCGATTCTCCACAAATCCTCCTTAGAGATACTCTCCTAACACAACCAAGACCGAAGCTCATCACAATCGACATCCACACACATAGATCTACCCATAACAAATATAGATCTATGATCCCGAGATAAGAGGGGGAGCAGACGTATGTAGATATATGAAACCAAACAAAGGGATCACATACCGTGAGAAACCGACTTCGATTCGCGAAGAGAAGCCCCCGGATCACCTCAAAATCTCTTGTGAGAGGTTCTTCCACCTCCAAGGAAGGGTAATTATGAGTTATGGCTGATTAGGGGCTTAAACAAGGTGATTAATGGCAAAACAAGTTAGATCCATAATTTTAGGATCTATCATTAAATGCCTGCAGGGTTAGTCTGCACGGTTTAACAAACCGTGCACTAACTGTGTGTTAGATTCTACCTCGATAATCATTCCTCGCACGGTTAGTCTGCATGGTTAGACAAACCGTGCGCTAACCATGAATTAGCCACTACCTCCAAGACCAGCCTTGCACGGTTTGGCCGCACACTTTAGGCAAACCATGCGTCTCCTCTGTGAAGGCTATAACCCGTTAGATTTCCATAAAAGTCCACCAAAATGCTCCCCAAGCCACCTTGACCTTCCAAAACACCTCTAACACCATATTTTCACAATGGAATGTACTAGAGAGGTCTGTGACAATACATTAGATAACTCTCAAAAAATTCTCGTCCTCGATAATCCAAAACCCACGTAATGAAAAAACGAAATAGGGTCTGAAAAACCACCCACTGAGATACCTCTCAAATGAGAGAAAGCCTCCAAAGCAAAAAAGGGAGCCATTTCATAAACATGAATGTTTCAAAACCACATTAGCTAAAATGATACATGAAAAGAGTCATAATCAATCAAATCTGGTTACTGAGCACGTATCTGTGACCCAAGTTCCCATGTACTCCCTTCCATGCCACTGTGTCGCCACAAGACACGAACAAGGGGGATAGAACGCCCGCGCAATGACTTCTCCTAACGATCATGGATATACACAGGTTTCTCCTCAAGGATCGGTATATATTTCTCACACTGGGATAAACCGCTAAAATATAACCATTGAACTCTCTAGGGACCGTCTCACGCATCACCAAGGGAATAAAAATCCTTCCATTATACAACACTCTGTGTTGTTCATCCTTAGACCAACCATCAGGGCCTCACCAAAAACAACTCGGTCTCTCCAGACCTCCACTTCAAGATCCCCCAACTGAGACTATTCCTCCTTCGGAATCTAGGATGACTACACCGTCATCTGAAGAAGACAGCCTCTACCCCCAACTACTCCCATATCAATATCTAACGCTGACAGTTCTTCCATTACTCTCCAAGAATCACTGGATTCATGCACAGCGTCACTACGTGACTTTCAGCTCAGTGCATCGGCCACAACATTCCCTTTTTCAAGTCTATATGATATTTTGAAGTCGTATTACAGAAAGAACTCCATCCACTGATGCTTTCTCAAGGTCATGTCATGCTGGGAGAAATCATACCTCCAACTCTTATGATAAGTGAAAACCACAAAGCGTTCACCAATAAGGTAATGTCACAACAACATTAGAGAAAACACCACGACTGCCAAAACAAGGTAATGAGTGGAATAGTTACATTCATGGGGAATAAACTATTGAGACCCATAAGAAACAATTGACCTATACTGCATGAGAACACAGCATAGTCCCAGATGCGAAGCATCGCAGAAAAAATCAAACTGAACTCCCTTAGCTGCGAGGAAATGAACTAATGCACATATTAACATCTATTTTAGATACTTGAATGCTTCCTGATACTAATCAGTCCATATGAACACTTGATCCCTTCTATTCAAATATGTTATAAGTGTCACGACTTGTGAGAAATTGGTTACGAACCTCCTATTGTATCCTATGAGCCCAAGCAAACTTCACACCTATGAAACTATCTTGGGGGCTCCCCAAGACAGCTCTGCTTCTATCATCAATGGATCCATAGATACTCCCTATTGGGACACAACATGCCCCATGTAATAGACTTCTCAAGCCAAAAACCCACATTTCGACAACTTCTGAAACAGCTGCTGTCGACAAAGTACTCCCAAAACGTCTCGTAGATGCTCTGCATGCTCCTCTTCAAATGTGGAGTTCACAAGGAGGTCGCCGAGGATAAATACCACGAACATTTCCAGGAACACACAGAACAAAACTTTCATCAAATCCATGAACACATCAGGAGCATTCGTCACACCAAATTACATTACAACAAACTCATAATTCCCGTGATGATAACAGAATGCAGTCTTCGGTATATCTTCATCCATCACATGCATCTGATGATATCCTGACAACAAGACAATATTTGAGAACCAAATTTCACCCTTCAGTTGATTGAATAAGTCATCAATCCGCGTAAGATGATAGAGATTCGTTATTGTCACTTTGTTTAAGTGACAATAATTGTCACACAACCGCAAACTGTCTTTGGCCTTCCTCATGAACAGAATTGTTGCACCCCATGGTAACACACTTGGTCGAACAAAACCACACTACAACAGACCATCAAGCTGTATACATAGCTCGTGTAACTCAGAAGGGGACATCCTATATAGATACATAGTTATAGGAGATGCTCATGGTTGTAGCTCGATCCCAACTCAATATCTCGTCGAGGGGGTAAGGCCACAACCCCTTCTAGAAAAACATTAGGGTACTCCTCTACGACCCTAGGAAACGCCAACTACCAAACCTCTAGATAACTCATCATCATCTCTGCCGCCATGTTTGATAAGGACGGAACTCGCCTGTGACCCATCCGAGGATATTGTTCACCAAAAAACACAACTTGATCTCCATCTACACCAATGAAGAAGACCTTCTTCCTGAAATAATCCATGATATCCTACACCAAATATAACCAATCCATGTCGTGGATAACATCATATGGTTGTATTAATAAACACAGGAAATCACTTAATGAGCGGTGATGCCCCAACACTAGGTCACAATCTCTACATACTTCAAACAAGTCAGCTCAACCTCCAAATAGCGTAGTCAACTCCAAGGGCACTGGAAGCCTCACTACCTCAAGTCCCAAGGCATGGACAAGGCTAGGTGATATGAAGGAGTGTGTCACTCCTCACTCAAAAAAGGCATACACCAAGATTAAAAACAAGTATTGGGTATCTCGAACGATGTCTGGCTCGTCTGGAGATGGCAATGCTAGGGCATGAAGCTGACCATGACCTCCTCCATGGCCTCTCTAACCCTCATGACGACCACTACCACAGAGGCTGTCTTCTCTCTAAGGATGAGGAGCATCATGGGGTTGTCCCCTTCCCACCCCATCTACTCTCTGCTAATCTAAAGTAGTTCCAACTAGTCGTTGCTTCCTCGGCTGGAACTAGATCAATGGAGGATCCTGGAGTGTAGTTCCCGGTGCCCGATGACTGCTCTAAATGGATGGGCACTCCCACTGCTGATGGCCATGACCACCACAATAAAAACAAGCACATGATCCCTTGGCAATGGCCTGAGATTTGTTGCCTCGGTAGAAACGAGACTTGAAGGGCTAGGACCTACCCCCGGCAGAAAATGAACTCTTCTGCCCTGAAAGTAGGGAATCCCGGACCACAGCCTTGATTCGTGAGGAATCATGTTGATTCCCCTCTCGTGATGATCTGATCCTAGCCAGAGTCCTACCGATAACCTCTACCCTAGCCAGCTCCTCAAGATTTTTCTTCAGCATAAATGGGGTGACCTGGCGCTGGATCTACATACGCGAAGCCTCCTCGAAATGTGTCACCATGTCCTCATCATATGGTAACAGTTCCAAATCATATTGTAAAAGGTTCCCAAAATAGATTCCAAACTCTTGGACAGTGGATCTCCGCTGTAGAAGGGTATGAATCTCTTGGCGACTGGTCGCCTTTGCAGTCATGGAACGGAACTTGACTCTAAACTTATGTCAGAACTCCTCCCATGATATCGCTGACTCATCATGATCCTTGAGGAACAAGAACCACCAATGCCTTGCTGCTCCTGCAACATCGTCACAGCTAAGGTCACCCAGTTCTCCTTCTGAGCAAAAATCAAAATGAAGCCTATCTCGTCCTCCTCCAACCAGTCTTCCGTGATTGGAAAAGACACAGAGCCCTCATACTTTTGTAGACTCTGGTGCTGAAACACTTAGAGTGTATTCCTCCAAGTTTGGTCGTCATCATCCTCTACCCTACGGCGACCGTCTGGAATAGTTTGATTGAAATCATCTGTACAAACCTCACGAGGACGTAGACCATGATCCATAACTGAAAAATAACAAACACTTAGAGATCATAAACCTAGATCATAGAATACTCAACATTAATTAATTAATTGTTTTCCATTAGTCGTTTTAGATTAACCAATCCCAAGGTCTACCCATTCAAACACATGCACAAAGAAGAATGATGCATGATTCTTTCCTAGGTCTCTACCCAGCAACAAGTATCACCCTGTTTAGTAGCCATTGTAAACATAAACATTCGTGCATCAGATCATAGGGGCCCATAAAAACCTATTTCTCAGACAGTCTCCGGTTTTTACCTCACTTGCTAAACATGAATGACACTATTTCCCTACCAACCATGCAACCTAACTTGTGCCAAAATCCAAACTCCATCCTATCCCTCAACCAGACCTCTGATACCACTCTATAACAACCCCCTCCCCAGAAAGTGTAGGCCTCCTGGACCTACAATGTTGAAAGGGAGATAATGACCCCAGAGTCCTGCCTCCAGTAGGCCCGGGGTTGGCGACTAGAACCGAGGGTATAATAAACACACAAATGGGAGGAATTTCCCTCTAAGAGAACACATGCGGAAGATAAAGATAAGATAGACACCAACCAAATTAATATCAGAACTGAAATATAATAGAAACTGAATTAAATATACGAAATACCCTGAAAAAGTACTACAACCGAAAAGGGATAACTGCAAGTACCCAAAAGAAAGTAAAAACCGCAGCGACCACAATCCCGAACAGCTCCTGCAACCACAAGCTAGTAGTTACCAGCCTGATCCCCAACCTGCTCCATGTGACTTGAAAATACATTTTATATATACGTGGGGTGAGTATAACATTATTCTATGTAGGATCCTCCTTGATGCCTCTCGTGAAAAGGTAATGAAAGCATGATAAAGCACAGTGAACAACAATTCAAACTAACTCACCAACTAAATAGGTATACTAGGTTCCCAACCTCAACATGTCTACTCTCACCAAGTAACGCATACAAGAATATAGCATATAGTAAAGAATATAGAGGGTACCCCGCTACTACTTCCCTGATGGTTTGCTGCTTTTCCCCAATGACATAAATCCTATTCATCTCTCTCCAAAGGCTTGGCCATATAAAATTGGGATAAGATTCACAATCTGCACCATGTACACCTCAAAGGCTTTCCCGTAGACACCTGGGCGAATCACCACACCATCCTCACAACAAAAATTAACCATGTAGTTTCCAGGAGCCACCACAGCTCGCATAACTTCTATCATACGTTGTTTATTATACCTCAAGCCATTAAAGCCCATACACCGAGTAAGGATCCTCAAACCATCACAACCTATACATGTTACACCTATAGTATTCCATAGGAAACTATATCCAGAATATTTGTGTGTGAAAAATCCACAATCCATTACAACCCTCTACACACATATATGGGGAAAACTAACTCATGTTCCTCATGGCACTTGTATCTACCGAGAGAAGAGAGCGGGGTCAAAGGGGGTAGTCATCCATTCATCCTCTCACCTAAATGTTGGGAAAAACACCCCCCATGGCTCAGAATCCACGGCGTGTCGATTTCCCGTATAGATAGGGTGATGAAGCGTATAGAAACACATAATGTACAGAATATATTATAACTCACAACCACACAATGGGTATAACCTAGTATTAGACACAACTATAGATAACTTCTCTCGGACTCTGGGCTACCACTTCTAAGACTAGGTATCCTATAAGCACACAAACATTTAAAGGGCATTATTATATTACATCTTTCCCTTTTTATCAATTACACTGTACATTAATTAATTCTTTATACATTAATTAACGACGAACAATTTTAATATTAAATTCCATTAACATCACAACCAAAATCCTCTATCCCTTCAAAAGTTCTAAACCTAATAATTAAGTTCCAACAAACTCCAACCCCATGGGTTAACATCATTTATTCAAATATTCATTACATAATTATTTTCCCATATTCCCAGTAATTCTAGAAAAACAACATATGCTACTAAACACAAGGGGGATCAACACGGTGAGTAGACATACTACCTGTCGAGTCATTGCCACCTATATCAAGAGGGTAGACCCATTCTTCATTGAGAGGCAAAACACGTAGAGCACGTGGCATACCCCACATGTGTTTGCCTCCTTCGGATGATGGGTAAGAAAAACCAGCTCCCATGAAAATTGGAGGAAAGTAATGTAGATAAACAACAAAGTATCAACAAACATCCAACAATCAAATCCCATTATATCATCCCTGGTGTCCTCCCTGACTCCCAGATGCAGAAAAAGATGCATCTCACCACTCTAGGCGTCATCCGCTGCCACAACCACAAGGCCTCCCTGCCTACACATATCACAAGACCCCTCCATAGTCACATCACAACACAAGATATCACTACACCCCTCTAGGCTCACAACACAACACAAGTAGCAGGAAAATAAACAATACAACAATTTGGGCACTTGTCACTTTAGGAAAGCATCCAACCTTCAAACAACAAGCACCAACAATCACATCAAATGGTATTTTAGCCCTAATTCACAACAAGATCGTAACTCCGAACCCTTCATGGAACACAATCAAGTAATTTAATCCATATTGAATTAACAAATCCAATTCATTGTTTCCAACATCATGAACCAATTCAGTAATCTATAACCGAAGATTAAACATGCTTACTATGCCAAATTAGATAAATATCAAGTCACAACAAGAACCAGGTCGGCTTTTATGCTTCATTATATTTAGCCAACCAATTATAAAATAATTCCATATTTTTGTTCTTTATCAATTTCATCAAGAACCCCATGCTAACAAGAAAGGCATAGATACCACATTTATCTATCAAATCATGTGGAAAACTGTCGTCATTGTATAAAGAAACAATATGTGATCAAACCAATTATTTTTTATCTGGTTCAAGTATTTATTTTGGTGTATTCCATTTTGATCCAAAGGGCTAAATCATTCTAACTCTACGATTTCAGATAACAATTAAAGAAGCCCTTAATCCCCTAACTCAATGGTTTTTTAGGAAAGCCAAAACGGTCAATGAACGCCCAAGAAACCGGGTCGATTCTCCATGAATCCTCCCTAGATCTCCTATCCTAACACAACCAAAACCAAATCTCATCACAATTGACATCCACACACCTAGATCTTCCCATAACATGTGTGGATCTAAGATCCCGAGAGAAGAGGGAAAGCAGATCGAGGTAGATCTAAGAAACCGAACAAAAGGATTGCATACCTTCAGAAAATGACATCGATTCACGAAGAGAAGCCTCCGGATTGCCTCCAAAATGCTTGGGAGAGGTTCTTCAACCTCCAAGGAAGGGTAATACCAAGTTATGGCCGATTAGGGGCTTAAACGTGGGGATTAATGGAAAAATGATTTAGATCCTCAATTTTTGGATCTATCTTTAAGTTCCTACATGGTTAATCCACATGGTTTGAGAAAACCGTGCGCTAACCGTGCGTTAGATTCTGCCTTGACAGTCACTCCTTGCACGGTTAGTCTACACGGTTAGACAAACAGTGCACTAACTGTGTAATAGCCACTGCCTCCAAGACCATCCTGGCACAGTTTGGCCACATGGTTTAGGAAAACCATGCACCTCCCATGCGAAGGCCATAAACCTTTATATTTCCTTAAAAGTAAACCCAAACGCAGCCCACGCCACCTTGACCTTTTAGAACACCTCTAACACCATATTTTCACAAAGGAATGGATATGAGTGGTTCGGGCCATTAAAAATGGAATTTGACGCTGATTAGATGTCTATGATAAAATAGATGATACCTATTAGATCAATTTTCTTGTATCCTCCCATGCTAAACTTAATATCAAGTCACTCAATGATTATGATTAAATCAGTTTTGCTATTATAATTATGGATCCCACAAAGGGTTTTAGAAAATGTAATATTTATTTTGGGATATGATGATTATTTTGAACATTTATGATCTTGTTCTAATTCATATTATCTATCCCATGGCCTAATCATTGGGGGTTCATGATAATTTTTTGAAACTGATAAACTGAAGCGGTGTTACATTATAATAGAATAGAATATATTTTTAGAGTCCTCATGAGGTCATGAATGATTATTAATGAGACTCTACCATAGATAATATAGCATGTTAAAAATTGATGAATGATTCAAAAAGTTGTATTTTGTATTGGGGAGAAAAAAGGGATCTTTATACTCTATAGAACCAATTATTATGTTTTTTAACTATAATATCCCAGAAAATTCCCTTGATGGGGGTGAAATTGGGTGCAGATTTTTTTATTCATATTATAATAGATCTTGTTATTTTAATTAATAGAATCATACAAACATGTAAATATAAATAAAACTATCATAAAATCCAAATAATGATGTGAATATAGTTATGTTGATATTGTATATTTTTCTAAAATAAGGAAAACATCCATACAGAACAAATCAATGATTTATTGATATACCAAAATCACTTTCCACTATTTTTGTTACAATGTTTATGAAGGGATCACAACAAAAACATAGGTCACTAACTCTAATAATCTCTCTAACAATTTTGTTAAAATAGGGTATACAGAAAATAATGACTTAGTATTCAATCATACGAGTTTACATATAAATGATTATCACCAATAGTCAAGGGTGTATTTTTTATTCACCCAGATCCATTACTGTATTTATATTTTTATTTTAATTCCAAAAAATACATGTTTATTAAATCCATATTTTCCTAAGTAGTGGATATTATATCTGAAAATATTGTCTATCTTCTGTAAATAGATATTCCTTTATCAATTCATCTTCTAAAATCATATTCTTGAAATTTTATAATTTTCACGATTATGTTGATATTTAAAACCACATACTTGGGTTATAAAAAAATATCTAATTTACTATACAATTAGATATAGTATTATAAAACTTGAATCATAAAAACAATTTTTAAATCACTATTTCATGAAAAGACTAATGTATTTGTTATTTTACTCCTTCCACTTAAACTTGATTAAGGTGTAACTTTTCTGGATCTTGCATGATTTCATTTCAACCATAAATCAACTATATCCAGAGAAAATCCAATTTTAAACACCTTGAAAATCATTCCATTATCATCTAAATCTTTACTAATATTTGAATCATTTTCATGTAACCCTAATTGTTAAGTTGTAGTGCCTTCAACAAATTCTAGAGAGATATACACTATTCTATCATGAGATATGTTCTATTTGGGATGTTGTAATCTATTAATGTTCCTTGCATGGTTTTGTGGTATGAGATGAGTTACATTATAAAATAGTCCAAAAAAAATTTTCATTGGAACCTCATTTTTAGGTAATCCTGACCTCAATATCAGTAGATGATTTCTTAGTTGCAGCATGATAGACATCATTACTGTTTTAAGATTTCAACTGAAAAATATCACTGTAAAATATTTCAATGATGTATAATTCATGGAATAACATATTTCATTATACTATAATCTCATTAATTTAGTATAAATAAATCACCAACACAAAAACTTATTCATACAAAAAACCCTTTCATGGGGTGAATTCATGGTCGCACAATGATATTTTATTAATACAGTAAATCACCTCTAAAATTTTGAAACCCATTTTTGAATTATCTAATATTATATACCATATAAAATTAAACATATTCATGTTTTAAATTTATTAAAAACTACCATTATCAAAAAAAAATATATACTGTATAATATTATATAAAATTACTAAAAAAACCTCATCAATAGGAAATATTATTTTTTAATATTATTCCCCATTCATTTTGTTAACAATCCAACGTACTTTTAAAAATATTATTCAAATTACTGAATAAGAACAAAAAATAATTAAATAAATATAAAATCACCCTAAATATATATTAGTGGTGTTAATTTGAAAACCATAAGTTATGGGATGTTATTCATTCATCTGTAAATACCTCTATTCTTAAATATTGAGAATACACTTGTTAAATACTGAAAATATCACAACCCCACTGTCATTAACCAGTCATTGAAGCTATTACCTGTAGATGATATATCTCTTAGGAAATATTCTATAATTCATCAAGACATTAGACCTACATTTGAAATATTAATTTAACCCTAAATATGCATTTTATAAGATTTAATATTTTCTTTGAAAACATTCTAGATGTAGTGAATTTCACAAATTTTTCTGATAAAGTATTGTTCTCAATATCCATTTCATTGAAAATAAACTCCAATATGGATTACATAAAAACATGAAAAGATAATTTAAAATATTGTTATATATTTGTAGAGAATGATTAATTTTTAATCCATTTCAACCTATGTGAGGTAGATGAACAACAAAAATCCTCATATACTTCTCTAACACTGTTTAGTCTAATAGTCTTTAGAAAATTTCCACCACTTTTTGATATGTTTTTATATATTCAATATTAAACATTACATGTTTCGTATATTATTTATTGAAATTATTATTTATTTCAAAATGATTAATGCAATAGTGTTATAGTATATTTTTCATTATCTAATTTATAATCTTTTTATCACAACATATCATCATTAGCACCTTCATATATGCACTGAGATCCCCATGTTGTTTCGTTATTTGGGGAATCTAAGTAAAATTAATTATACTTCCATTATACAACCCCTTATATATTCAATAAGGTGTTTCCTTTTTTTTATTTATATGAATAAAATACACATTATCTCAATTTAAAAATCTCATCCACTAGTGTAATTTATATGTACAAAATATCTTGCACAATCAACATTTAAATATGAAATCAAATATCTCTCATTCCCATGATCAAAAAGTGAACTGTAATCGATTATACAATGAAGGATTGTTTATCCTTCATATTACATTAAATCATCACGAACATGAATTTCATATAAATAATATTTTTTTAGTATCTATAAAATAAAATTATGAGATAATTACTCTTTGATATAAGGTTTAATTTATATCACATCATTATTTGTTATTTATATGATTCCCTATAAATTAAATTTGGTTTATGTTTTCTTATATCTCATGCATCTTAATATTATTTATCAATTACAATGTGTGTTTTTAATGGAATAATGTTATATTTCTTCCATTAAATAAAATTTACCATAAGAAAGAATGTAATATTTATAATCATTATCAAATTAAACCCCAATCTCATAATTCATCCAATTAATATATTAATTTATATTTTTTTCACTAAATATGATATGGTAAACATAAAATAGTACCATGAACATTTATTCATTGTTAAATTTCATATAACTTTTTATATAAGACCAACTATTCAAAATTTACGCTTTCACATATATTTGTCCAACCGATCATACCATGATCCATGTTCATTTGATAATCCATGAAAATTATTTTTCAAATAAAAACCCATTTCATCATAATAATTAAATTTTTAAATGACTATATTTCAAACATACACCTACTATTTTATCACTCAATTTAATTACACGATCATCACGTTCATTTGGTATACATTTAATATTCATAAATTGAAAATTCAAAAAAGAATCGTATCGAATCGTGTATCACAACTAGTAAAAAAATTTCGTCCATATATATGACATTAAAATTTTCATATACCATTAAACCTTATAATTAATTTATATAAATCACATTCCCATGGTCATTTTACTTTCTATTAAACACCAAATTTTTTTAATTTGATACTGATCTTTGTAATATTCATAGTTCACCAAATCCAATTTATTTCAAATTATTCTAACTCCTCATTCATGGATTTGAACCGTGATTTATATTTAACTAATTCTCCAAACAATGATCAATAAACAAGAGAGAATGGATTAGTTTATTCTATATGAATCATCCTATAGGGTTGAATTTTAGAATATTTTCATCGAATTATGTTCATCTCATCAATCTATATAATTTATCACATAGTATACATATATTATTAACACTATTATATTACCTATTAAAACTTTGATTCATCCATATAATATTTCAAATGTGTTATAATTTCTGTTACTGTGAAATTTACTTCATCATCTTACTTTTCAGAATAAAATTCTATTAAATAAATCTTTTACATTTTTTTCCATCATTCACTCTCAATGACCTCATATGTAAACATTCTAGAGATTAATTTAATATATTTTTAAGAAATTATAGACATTAATCAATGTAGATATTCACATAAAAATTACATTACTGGATGCATATACATATGTTCCTTAATTTACATAATAATTCTATATTCAACACTAAAATATAAATACATTAAAGTGATAAAATGTTGTCTTCCTTTATTGCCAGATATTGTAAATATTAATTCTTTTTGTGGGAGTTAACCAAGATGAATTATGTGTCTAATCAACAAATAAAAATTATTATATATATTGTTTTTAATGGATTCCATGGTTAATAAGAAATTTATTTTCTATGTTTTACATAATAATATTTCTACATTTAATGAGTAAATTCACTATGTAATTCTCACAAGTCAAACATTTCTTATGATTATATGATTATCAAAATAATTTTACACTTATATAAAAGTGTAGTCTTTTTAATTATATAATTAAAAAATTATTAGTCATATGGTTTTAATTTTATATCTTCTCCTGAATGATTTGAAATACACTATGAATTCTTTATTGGTTTATATAAACAACACCCAACCCATACTGTATTAAAATTTAGAAAAAATAGAAAAACTATATCCAAGTTTATATTCCTATATTATGAAATCCATCCCATTAGAATAATTAGTAAAATGTTAAATTTCTACTAAAAAGATATCAAAATAAATTTTTTTCCATATTTTTATTTTTCAGGTAAATATTTCTCACAATCTTCCCTCTCACAGTAAAATCAAAATTATTCTCTCAATACTACATATAATTTTTAAGATGTATAATGAATTTAGTTTTTAAAATTTCTATATACCCTAATTAATTATATGTTATGACTTAAATGTTACAAAATATTATATTTTTCCATTATAAATAGACATGGATTCTCTAATATACTTACTCGATATAACTTTCCAATCATTCTCTAAAAATTCATCATGAAATTATCATCCATTACATAGATTAGAAATCCCTTTTAGTTGAACAAGACTTCGTGTCCTGAGCCACATAGATGGATCATGCTTATAAGATATTTTCAAATTACATCCTCATATAGAAGAATCATATTCAATAATAAAACAACAAAACCTCATTGTTTATATTTAATTTGATCATAATTGAATTATAATTTCCAAATTAAAAAATAATATCAAATCAACCATTTAATTTTTTACAAATTTTATATTTTTTGTCAGCAAGGAAGATAATAAATTATCATGAATCTACATGGATGTGTTATTGTTTCATTCAGTATGATATTTACAAGAATAAAATTCGATTTTTGTTTCTTATAAATTAAAAATCATGGGTTGACATAAGACATTAGATACCCTATACAATTTTTTTATCACAAGAATCATAGTCAAAATCCTATTCTTCCCATTGGAAAAATATATTTTCCAAAGGAACCATGTTCATGGGTCCATTACTCACCCCCTTCAAACACTTATCAGAAATATTTTTGACTCCTTTATAGTATAAAATTATCATATTTATAAAAATTGATTATTAAATTATATAAATATATATAATGTGTTCTTATTTCAGTATTGGGATATGTCCTTATCATTTTTCCATTAACATGGTTCACATTCCAATTATCATTTCATCTCTCTGAAATATATCATCAAGAACCCTAGGATACCACATAATCGAACATTCATTAATGTTATGATGTTTCAATTAAATTTTCAAACATGTGAATCAATGAAATATCTACTCTATATTTAATGAAACCTTGATGGATGTGGGATATCAATACCTTTTTACCATTCAATAATCATTGGACTCACTATCATGATTTTAGATTTTTTTTATTCAATTCGACATCCTCTTTTACACATATAGTTGGGACTTTGATGATTCATCACTTTTAGAAAAATCATATAGAAATATTCAACCCATTTCTTTAGTTAATCATTGGAAAACCATCCAAAAAATATCATACTATTTAAATAGATTTAAATTTAAATTTTTTTCTCAACACAACCACTTCCTCTACATTGTATATAGCTGTATTTTATATCCCTACATAAAATAATGAATTTTTATAATTAACATATATATTTAATCAATTTTAAAATTTAAATCCCTAAATTATCATATATTTTAATGAAAAATAAAATTTATATTCATTATTATTTCTATAATAGATTAAGTTTGACATTAATTAGATTTGAATATTATGAATATTCAATAAAAATTACACCACAATTGTTATTCATGTTTATTTTTATATTAATCTATTTAAGAGAACCTTCCAGGTAACATTAATATTGATAATACTCTCTAGCTTTATTTCCTATATTGTTTCATTTTAATTTTTCTTTCAATTTCAGTACTTTCATTTTCCAAATAATTTTTTGAATTAAATTTCACATTCATTAAATAATAATACATCATTAAACTCTTAAATGAACATCAATATATTCTACTAAAACTACTTTCAAGATACATTTCTATATATGATGTTTCATCAAGGGGAAAACAACCATTATAGTTTTGGTGTTTATTAAAGCTATATTACATCTCATTTAATCCATCTTGAACCCATCACAATATTTGGTATGAAATATCCATAATGTATTAAAACCAATGTTATGTTTCCCTAAAACCATTATTGTGTATATTAAATATTACTTCTACAAGTGATAATTAAAAATATATTACATATTATTATTCATATTTAGTTTTTTAATTTATTCATTATCTATGGTATTAAATTTTAATTTCATTGATAAATGGATGGATGAACACTTTGTTCAGAAATATTTCATATTATAATTGTTTTCTATATAAAGCAATGAGAAATAAATTTTTAATATTTCTTTATTTTTGAATTGAAATTTTTTTTTCTTATTAAATGTTGCTAAATCTAAAAATCATTATTAACATTGTCAAAATCATTCGAAACATCCCTATGTTGATAAATAGATACAAATCATAATAATTTCATTGATTTACTAAGTAATGTTTTCCATGTGACTCTCCAATAATGAATAAATTCTTTTACAATTAATATATTCCCGTTCCTCCTTTAAATTTTTATTGAATTAATAATTTTATAAAAAAATTCAATAATTAATTATAAAATGTAAAAATAATCACTTTCGTGTATATATGATCTGATAACGCTATTGGTAATTTACGTTATTCCATTATAATATTATTGAGTATTTTTATTCCTCCATTAGATTTATATAACTCTATAATGTCATTCACATGTATATTAAGAATAATAATAGTGAAAAAATTAATTTAGTGACTTATAAATGTGACATAATTTGATTATTTTAGATGTGAAAATTTAGGACATAAAACATTGGTATTAACATTATATTAACAACATTTTCTTTATCATTAATATACTTATGATCAATTCAACAATGTTTACCTTATGGATATAAGACAACTTATTTCCATCAAAACATGAAAAACACACAATAAGAGTAGCGTGGATGAATTCGAGTGTCAATTATTTTTACTAAACTCCATGTGGATTTTATTACAATGTCTAAAATATTACTCTTACCTTGTTAATAAAAAACATTTATCTAGAAAATCCATTTAAAAAATGTAAATATAGTGACGTTGATATTTTCATGAGTCCACAACTATTTTCTATATATAAGGAGTATATCTAAAATATGTGTTAATATACTAAAATAAATATCCACTATTATGATTATATGGATTAGGTCGGGATCATGACTGATCCATGGTCCACTACCACTAATTATCTTTCCAGTCACTATATGAAGATATGGTATATAAGAAAAGTCATTACATAGGTCGATCTAAATAGATTAAAAAAAATTATCAACACCCAAGAGCATGGGAGTCAATTTTTTTAGTTCAATTTCAATTTATAAATATGTGTCTTCTACGAAATTCATCCCAAATGGAATTCATTCTCTCAAAATATTCTTTATTTTAAAAATTTTTCCTCCAATCAAATAAAATAGAAACTATGAAATCAAAATGTGACTCCCCAAACTATGAAATGACATCCATGTTAAAAACTATAATGTAACATAAATCTTCTGATATGATTTCACATAAAAAATATATATTAAATAACTATTATAAATCCAATTTAAAATCCACTGAAATCAATTCATGATCCTCTAAACCCTTTCTGATGTTAAACAAATTTTGGTTTCCCCCTCTATATTAATGTGTGATGCCTCCAACAACAGATTGAAATAAATTCATTATTCTTTCTTTGAATAAGGTTATTTCTATATAGTATCATCTATTATGGACAAATATGCTGTATTACATCATGACAAGGGTTCTTATGGAAACCATCATGAAAGAACACAGTCAAAAGTCCTCTGCATAGCATGAGAAGACTTCACTATATCAAAATAAATACCCAGTTTTTATTTATGGATATAATTATATCATGAAGGCATCAACCTAAAAATATCCATTCCCAATATTTATAAAATGTGCACTTGTCACAACAATGTTTTAATTTTAACCTGTAATCTCTCCTTGGTCGAGTCTTAGTTGTTCTTATCGGGAACCATGTGTGGAGGGTTCGAAGTCTCAAGGTATCATTTTCGTAGTTCGAGTTTGGGTCCTAGATTAAAATTTTAAATCTCAGAAAATTAGTGGGATTAGACAGATTTGCAAGAATTGTACACTAGTGAAAGCCATTCGGTCATTCCATGTACCCATGTGGTCTTTTCATTAATGAGAAATTTCCACTTCATGGTCGGCACATAGTTTCTTGAGCCGTGCAGGGTGACCGCACAAGTTCCCTAGATGAAAAATGATTAATGCATTAATATGTGAGTAAAAAAATGATGAATCGATTAATTTAGGGAATAATTAATTAAAATAAAATAATAGAAACATGTAATATATTACGAGTTTTTTAAATGAAAATAATATTATTATTAATTTAAGTGATTATAATTATTATTATTATTGGTGTTAATAATATTAGCATTATTATTACAATTATTAATCATTTATTATTATTGAGAATATAATTATTTATGGGGTTTTATTAATTATTATCATGATAGTATAGTAATTATATATTTTTAGTGGGGTAATTCATTTTTTGGTATTCATTTATTCCTTTTTTTTCTCCATCTCGACTGTCATTCCCCCTTATCACACACTCCTCTCACCCCCTCCTGGCAACTCGGTACTCACCATATTTGTGCCCCCTCCCTACACATGACCCCAATCTAGAACATATCCTCTGGTGAGTCCCCATTTACTTACTACTTGAATCCCTACATGCTTCCATCTTGCACCCTTCTTCCCTCGCACGTTCCCCCCTTCTTGTGGCCCTTCTCCTCTGATACGTACCACATCCAGCATCCCCCCTCTTCGAGCATTCGTCCTTCAAAATCTCTAACAACTTCCCCGCATCCTTCACCACAGGTGAGTTCATCATCTAGGTAATATTTTTCTCTCTCTTTCCTATTGATTGGAATCAGGTTGTTAGGTTTTAGTTTTGGGGGTCCAATCCATACCCATGTGGTTTAATATTGTGGATTAAGGATCATTGAAGGTTGTTTGATGTGTGGCTAGGATGGGGATGATGAGTAGTTGTGGAATCATAAATTTTTTGAAGCTTCATGATATGATATAGGTTAATCCATGCTTAAATATTCATTGATATATTTATTATACTTGCTATTAATTTTTATATGTTCTTATAAATGATGCGTGGTGTGTGAAATTTGTTTTTGCGAACCTATGAGGAATATTTGTTTTGGAAATAATTTTTTATTCATGTTTATGTAATCATAGTCTATGTAAAAATTTCTACATCATTTTTAGTGTTTCATAAATTGTTTAAATTATTTATACATGTATATAAATGGTGAAAATTATATGTTTGCATTGTTATAAAGTGAGGTTGAATTTAAAGTTGAATTTTTATATAAAATGGGGTGTGTTTTTGGTGAAATCCTTTGATGAACCATTTCGAAATAATTTATAATGTGTTAACATGAATTATTAAAACATTAATATTGTGAAAAAGTGGAATCTCTTATGGTTAGACGTGCATTTAAATTTAATGTTCCATTTTAAATGAAATTGGGTTTTTTATATGTAAAACATCATTACATTATTTTTTAGTTTTGTATAAATTGTGAAATTGGTGAGTAAAATTATGTAAGGGATGGAAATTATTTTTCTCTATGTAATTATTGTGCGTTTTATTTTAAAAGTGATCATTCAGTGAATATTTGGGTGGTAAAGACTTGTAGTGTTTTCTAAAAAATTATTTTATAAATTGTCTGAATGGTTTATTGGTTGATATTGGCTATTAGAACCATGATGGGGAATTCATTGGTAGTTTTTAATGAATTTTGAAAAATATTTCTTGAAATTTTCAAGCGATTTCTATTTTTTCATATGGTGGTTGTGTACTTTTTGTCTTAAAAGAGGATTGAGAATTGGTTTTCTTTGTTAAACATTATGAAACTTCATTAAATTGTTTTACACATTTTTATTGGTTTATTAAATTATATAAAGGGGTGAAAATATGTTTGTGAAGTATTTTGGTGTGCGCACTATTTTGAAATAGAATTTTTTTTGTGCAAGTGTTCTGATGTGATATGAGAAACATGATTAAGAATTAATGGGAACCCCATGTGTCTAGGTAGGTTGATGGGTAGTAGTATGCTACTGTTCTAGATTTTTTTCGTCCCTGTTTGACATAAAAATTTGTTGATGAAAACACTAACTAAACAATTATACAGATGCTGTGGACCAACAAGTTATTGGTATGTTCCCTTCTAGTAGCTCCTACACAAGATTAAATATTTTTTATGGTTACTTTTCATCAATATATTAGGTACCTGGGGCCCACAAGAAGCTAGTGTCTTGGGTTATGAGCAATGTCTTGTACTCAATGGTCACATTGCACCTACCGTCAGTATACAATATGATTGTTTGGTAATTGTATAAGAAAATTTGTGTCTTATTTTATGTTTAAAAACTTATTATACATAATTTATTTAGAGGTCCATTACTTGAAAAATGTTTTTTAAAAAAAATGGTACTCGTATTTATGTTGTTTTGGTCAACGAGCCCATACGCGAGTGGTAAGGGCTCCTGCTTGGCATCCAAGAGACCCGGGATCAAAACTGGGTGGAGGTGATTTTATGGGTACTGTAGTAGTACGGTAGAAGTACTGTAGTAGTTAATGCAGCATAAATGTAGTGGTCACTGTGGTAGTTACTATTCGGTACTGTAGAAGCCGAAACTATTCACCATATTTGGGTCTTCGGGCCACTGATTTGGGCCTACGGGTCTCCAGGGTCTTTGGTTCATCAAAGGTCTTTGGGCCATAGGGCCTTTAGATTACGTAGACCATGGAGTATCCTAGTTCACACAGAACAGGCCTTAGAAGAGGATCAGAGCAACAAGAGTAGCAGCCACTAGATGCAGAGCTAATCAGATTGGACGAATGAGAGGGCATGGTAGCCGCCATCGGGACCAGGCACCGTGAAGATTTGTACGGGGAAATGCTAGATGATACACAATGAAAGGTGGGGAGCTAAGGAGATCAATGATGCAAGAAGCTGGGGATGGGAAATTCTAGTGGGCTAGGTCTACGGGTCATGTAATGGGCATAGTGTGCCTCTGGGACTTCTGGTCATGTATTGCAGGTCATGTCGGGCCTTGTGGCTTGGGCCTATGGGTCATGTACGGGTTCCCCATCAACCATTAAAAGGGGGATTATGTATAATAAAAATAAAAAGAATTCCTTCGGGCCATTCAGGATATTAATGTTGTTTAGTTTCAAAGTAATTTTTCATATATTTTTATGTAATTTCCATTCATTATAAAGAATACATGTTTTAATTTTCATTTAATGTTTACCACATGGAATCTCTATGAGGTTTTCATCCTAATGGGATTTTCCTCACATCCTCTATTCACTATTGGGGGTCTGAAGACCCTGTTGTCTCTTTGTTTCAGGTTATGGCAAGACGTGTTAGGTGGGATTTTTGGTCTTCTAGTTGTTTTGGATTTGGATAATGGTGGTGGCAGCTCGAGGACATTACTCATCTTGTGTCACAGAGGTCCATGGATTAGTAATTTTTCCTCATTGTAAAATTTTCCTTTTTGGATTTTTTAGTTGAAATTTTATATTTAGGAATTTATTGGTGTTTTTTTTCAAAAAAATTTAGATATTATTTTTTTGGTTTTTATTATTAATTTAAATAAAATAAATTCAATTCAATTATACAATCATGATTTATTGCATTTTTATGCACTTGTGACAATCATTGGGGATTGATAATGCATTTTGGACCATGTTGGGGACTGATTTGGGTGACCGTGTCATGGTTGACTCGAGTTTGGTACATGAAAAAAATATATTAGAGGGGATGTAAGGATCTTCTGAGTCTTATTCCATGGGGTTGCATTGGGTTATATAAGAGCTAGGACTTTCATTACTGGATATTCTATTTATGAGTATTGGGCCTAGGTGGAAGAACACTATGTGGGACCCATGGTCAAGGGGAATATGAGTTTCATGTCAGTTCATTGTCACTTATGATCTCATTTAATTTGGGAAATAAAATCGGTGATGGCTCAATGGTCTCAGTGATATCGCAGGGCCTGGCTAGCCATGTGGAGTTGTGGATGTTGTCCTATAAAACTGTTAGTGATGGTGGAGTGATTGGTTTATGGATAAAAAATATATGTAAATGTCTCTCACTAGCCCTAGATTCTTATTTAATCATTCTACATCATTTGTTTTGGATGGAAAGAAATTTTATTTTTACGTAAAAATGATTTGGTTTTGGGGACGATTAAAATTTTTAGAAAAGATCATTGAAACTGATGTGAATGGTTTGAAAACTGGGGGATGAATTTTTCTATTTAGAATATTTTTTTGAATTTTCTAGTTTTTATCTTTGGTATTCTCATGGAAAACCACTTTTTTGGATATATGTGGAATGGTAGATGGTAAATGGAATGAGTGGATAAGTTTCTCGAAGGACATGAGGTGGGTTCCTCGTGTGGCGTGAAAACATGAATGTGTGAGGCCCATAATACACCATTGATGCTTGTAAAACCCACTAACAATGTTGAATTTGAAAAAGTTTTTTCAAGATAAATTTTTTTGTTTTTATAACCAGTGTTTCTGTGGTGAATCATTGTATATTATTTGAAATTTTGGTTAGGATGAATTTGATGCCGAGAATACAGTTTTGGTTGACATGCATTCAAAGATTGAGTTCTTGTTTTATTTTCATATGTGTGTGTCATTTGAAAAGTGTTATTGGGTCCATGGGTTTTTTATGACTCATTCATACCCCCAGTAAGTATTTATGTATATTAATGTGTGTCAATGGGTAAACCACTGATGGCAGACCCTCCATTTGATCAATGTAAAGACATCCGTCAGTTATTTCCTCTCCTCTTTTCGGTTAAGAAGATCATTTTATAATAAAATAGTGGTTGTGGAAGGTTTGAAGAGACAATAGTTTCATAAGTTTACTACTATTTCAATGGAAATGTTTGACGCCTTCGTGTTGGATGGTCCTATTTGAGAGTAGTAAAGGCAATTACATTGTGAAAATATGATAGTTTTATGGGTTTTTGGTGTTAGATGTGATGAAAAGGGACATGTTCCCCTTTTTAAGTAAATCTAATTAGTGGTTCGGGTCATGAAACTAATGTGGAATGACTAGTTTGATAATGAATGGGGAGATCCACCTTCATATTCTATGACTCAATCTTTATGAAATTGTAATGGAGTGAGTAGTTTGAAAGGTGTGTTATATTCTGTTATCATTTTTAGATCACTGTGTAGTAGCTTGTGGCAGCAGTAAAAAGAAGTTTCGATTAGGGGATTTCAGTTCTTGACTGCGAGGTAGGAGATACATCAACAACCAGAGCTCTAACCACAGGACTCAGAGTGAAGCAGGGGCATAGTCAGAAAACCCTCTGGGATATAAGGGACCTTGGACAACTATTTTCTATCACCTTTTGAAATATAGATAGCTTATGTTTTCTGTGAAGTCGTTGTGTTATTAGTGGACTCATTGGACAAAGGGGTCAGGAAGACCATGTTTCATTGATATGAACTATGTGATGTATTCTATTTGGTATAGAGTTTCTGTGGTTGGATCCTTGCGGTGGGGTGTTAGGTTGTGTGGAATCCACATGGTAAGCTCATTCGGGATTTCTCTATCGGCCCGAGCCAATCAGTCAGTTAGATGAATTTTATGGTGGGGAGTTCTCTCAAGACTACCATTTTTAGTAACACTATTTTTTCCTTGGAGTTGGTTTTATGTTTTATATTCTTGTTCGAGGAAATCAAATTTGTTTATGGTGAAATGTTTGAGCCTCTTTGGGAATGATTATGTTGTTATTTATTGGGTTATTGAAGGTTTCATTAAGAGAGGTACCATTTCTGGGTTTTTAGCTGGAGGTGTCATGACATTTTGGGGCGGTAATCACATAGTGGGGATTTTATTTTCAGACTCCTGAGTTTATTTTGAATTTTCTTTCTCTTTATTACCAATGATCGATGGAAACATCATTGAGTTTAGAGGATGTAGTATGTCTGTATTCTAGGTAATCATTAGATGGATTAATGGGGGCGTAATGTGTTTATAGTGGGGAGAATTTTCACAACATTGTTCTTAATATGGCCTTGAATCTGACCCAGGTCAGGTCTCAGATGTTTTTTTTCAGGAACAGGCTATGGTAGATTCGAATAATCGAGCTAGAATTATCCCAATTCATGTTTGGGTCCCTTAATAAAATTTGAAATCACAAAAAAAAATTGTGTTTTAGACCGGTTCACAAAACCAGACGGTATTGGATGCCATGCAGTCATCCCATTTACCCGTGTGGTCATTTCATTAATGAGAATAATCCACCTCATGGTTTGCAAAAAGTGGCTTGCACTGATCTAGGTGACTGTGTGGTTTCCCTACATTAAAAATAATTAATGAATTAAGATGTTAGTAAAAATATAATAATAAACAATTTAATTGAATGAATATTTACGTAAAATAAAATTCTAGAAGCGGGTAATGTTAGACCCCAAGATTTCATAGTGTGTTATTTCTTCAAAATAATTCAATAACTTGCACTACAAGCAACACCGAGTTCAATTGCACCATGACTTACCAAAAAAAAAGCCATTAAAAGAGGTCATGAATATCATTAACTACATTTTTAACTTTATATAATCCTTATAATTTTAGAATCCATATTATGAGTTTTTTAGTCATAATGCAAGAACAGATTCATTTTCAGTATTGCACTTTTATAAACTTTTGATAGTGAAACCTTTTTAAATACAATATTTTAAACTTTTTGACTAAATGGAGACATCAAAAAAATTTAAAATGAAACATCCCAAGCTTCCACGGTACGCTTTTCTTTGAATAAAACAGTAGCGTGTGTTGTACGCAATGTCGAGTTTTAACACACACCACAACCGATCAAACTAGCCGTTATGAATAGTAATACCTACTTTTTGAAATTATATATATTTTATATTTGAAAATGGACTTCATTTTTGGATTCAGAATATCGAATTTATCCTAAGGTGAAATTTTGGTACATTTCGGATAACTTTCATATTTTGATGAATAGTGAAAATTACTAAATTTTAATTAAAAACAACTTTTTTAATCAAAATAATTAATAGTGATAAATTATGAATTTGAGTGGTTTTAAAGTATATTTAGAATATATTTTTACCATTTAATATAATGTTGGTCATTGGACATAATTTTACAATTAAACCGAACATAAACAAGTGTCAATCTTTTGATAGTTATTACCTCTTAAAAACACGCTTTTTGTTTTGACAGCGGGAATTAATTTTAAATTAATTTCTGCCACTTCTGTGTTTTGAATTTAGAAAAATGGATTCCATATTTTGAATCAGGATGTCCAAATTGTGTAAATAGGTAACTTTTATTTTTAGACATTTTGAATAATTACTGTGGTAAATATTTTATTTACCATGGTTAAGGGTAAATCCGGTAAATAAGGGTTAAAAAATAATATTATAATAATAAAAAATTACCCTAAAACGTGACCTAACCTTATTGGTGGACACATACCCGACCATGATCATCCTTGGGTCAATTTGGGGACCCCTTGGAGCCACTTGTATGTGGTAGGGACACTTTATATTAATAAAGTTAAAATAAAAATAAAAATGGCATAAGATTACATCTTTTAGAAAAACAATTTTTACATAGGGTTATACATCTTGGATTTTCGATTATAAATATTCATTAGAAAGCTAAAAAGATTTCCTACATAATGATAGTTTATTTATAATTTTTAGACATCAAATAATTGAAATTATTAATGACACAATAATGATGCAATGTTTACCTCATTAATAAATCATTTAAATAAATAAGATTATAATGATTAAAATATTATATAAAACCTGTCCAATTCTTATTGGTTGATGTTATTTAGAATATGAGTCATCTTATCTTCGACCTCAATGATTTTTGGACCATTATAAACCGAATATAATTATATTATAAAGTAATACTTTCACTCTTTCCTAAAGAGCCCCTCTTCTCCCTTATAAAAGGAGACCACTTCTACTCATTACTCACACCTCTCAAGCCACTTGGCTCGTCCAAACTCTGCCCAAATAATCTCCCCAAATCCCTCTCCTCCTCCTTGAAGCTTCCCCTTAGGCAGAAAGCATTTCAAGAAGTCTTTTGGTTCCATCCAAAGTGAGTTACCTAAATTAAAGGTAACGATTTCTCTTAAATTATTTTCATTTATTTTGCTTCTTCAACCCCCAAACTCTTTTTATTTCCTTTCTTTTGTAACAACACCAGTATCCTCAATATACTAGGATGTTGTTATAAGAAGTATTCAAACTACACATACACACAACTCCATCTAATGGATGATGAACATAATGTTTCTGTGGATGGCAAACTAACGCCTCACGAAACGATGATTGTTCAAATACATCTTACCGCCTCTCATGGTGGCCATTATGATGGCACTGTAATTAAATATGATATTAATGATATATATTTTATATATAATCCTCTGTAATTCCATTTTATTTCATACCATTATTCGTTTCATGTTGTATATACATACGATAATTTCATTTGAGGAAGTGCGGACTACCGCCCCCTTAAAATGATATGACTCGTTCATACCACACATGGAACGTATAAAGGATGGTGTTAATGAACTTAAGTAACATTTATAAAATATTATATTATACTGGAATAGTAATATACCTATGTATCATTTGTATTCGATTCTTTTAAAATAAAAATTAAATGGAAGTACCGTTCGTGCGTACGTACGGACTACCGTCTCCACGAACGCGATGAGATTCATTCTCCATCGTATCCATTCAAGTATAATTATCATTTTATGATTTAAAAATAATGTTTAAGGACTTGATACCATTCTGGATTTGAATAATATACAACCTATCCTTTACAAACATGTTTTACGTAACAAAACATACAAAAGCAAACAAGTAAGTTCATACCCGAAACAGCGACAATACTAAGATATTATTATCAAATCAATATTAAAAGATCATATATGATATCATATTAATGTATATGATTCTTGTATAATTTAATAACAATTATTTCACCATTATACAGGAGGTTAACCTACCCCAACCAAGGAAAATTACAAGGTAAGGGTTATTTCACAATCTCTTCATTATCCGAGGTTGTTTATACGTAATAATCTACTGGGATCTCTTTATCATCCACATCCATGTTTCGTAAAAATGTATTTCAAAACATTTTTACTATTTACAAGAATATGGGTTAAATTCATTTATACCCTTGTTTGACTTTTTATAAGAGGTTTATAAAGGAATCTTTCCATCATTTCCAAAACAAGGTCCTTTTTAACCTTTTCGACAGAATTAAGGTAAGAATGTTTTTTTTAACTTATACGGCGGGTGAGGTTATTTTCCGCCATTATAAAATATTCAAAGATTTCCTTACAAGCATACAAGGATATTTTCAAGAAAATGTTTTATTTTATATGGCTATAAAATGATTTCAAAAATATAAAGAGATATTTCTCTAAAAAGTGTTTTGATTTTAAATGATTTCAAAATGAATATTTTAAGAATTTCAGAAAGGTACTCTTTATCAAAATCATAATTTTAAATGTTTTAAATATTTATCATTCTAAATCTTTTCAATTAATTTCCATTTCTTCAAAATGGTTTTTAAGGATTTATTTATATGGACATGAATGTTTTTTTAAAAAATTTAATTCCTTTCAAAAGTTTAAAAGTGGTATGGGACACTTTGATTCAAAAATCTCTTTTTAATTACTTCCTTTATAAATGTGTGACTTTTAAATGATTTCAAAAAAGGAGATATTTCTCTCAAATAGTTTTGATTTCATCTATGTCAACATCCTTTGATTGATTTTACGCTTATTTGAAGTTGAATTATTATGATACAAAACTTCTATATTGTATTGAAGGTTTTGTGATATGTTTGACTGTGGATGTGCTATTTTTATACCATTCATAGTTTATGGTGAAATTATTGACATTTCGTATGCTAGTTTTAATACGAATGTTTATGTTATGTTTAAGCCTTTTCATATGGGAATGCATTGGACTTAGTAAGTGACGGGTGGAGCCCGCTATAGCTCCTCGATGCATCGGTAGGTATCATGAGACAAACTAGTGTCTTGGCTCAAGGCCTTGACAAAATCTTATTTGTAGTCTTGGCACGAGGCCTTGACTATGTGGTTATGATAGTCTGGCATTATGCATTCCAACATTATGAAAGTGGTTATTGATTTTTGCATGTGATTATTCGATTAGTAGAATATCCATGTGAATAAGTAAATGGCATTATTTCTTTTTTACTTTTTCCATACTATGTTGAAGTTCAAGTTTAAAAGGCTTTTGTTTTAGTAATTCATTTCATTAAATGTTTATTCTTATTTATGAAATTTTCCGCTATATTGTTATCCTTACTGGGCATTTGAGCTCACCCCTTTTCTATGTTTTATTTTTCCCAGGATGTGAAGAAGTAAGTTATGAATGACCTGTAGGGATTTTATGAGGGTTTAATAGTGTGGATTGTGGAAACATGATGTTGTTGTATTAGTTTTTCGTTTTATGATGTAATGTAAAACTTATGAATATATCTAGTGTTTCCAAGGCTACTAAACCAATCGGTCTTTCGAGATTTGATCTTTCTTGTGATCATGCCAATGTTATGTAATAATGCACCGACTCTGGGTAACTGGGGTCGGGGCGTTACAGTTGGTATCAGAGAAGTTTAGTACAAACCTTGGAAGCTAGATTTAGATAAACTCTGATTAGAGCACGTAGACCTAAGATGAACTTTGAGGATTAGTATAGAAGAACTTCCTAGAATTTTGGTATTGTAGAGATTTTGTGAGTTTTCCGAGCAATACATCCCTGTCTGGATACGAGCAGGTAGAGGCAGCTCTGGCACAGATGTACCTAGGGGTAAAACCCGAAAACACCGCATTGAGCTAGACTCGAACGGGAACTGGTGCACGACAACGGGCCTTGCTGCACTCTTGGTTACGACACTCCCGGGGGATATGCTTAGGATAACTCTCATTTTCTTTACAAATCATTATGAAGGTTTTATGAGTATATACTTCCTCAAAGAAAACATTTTTATGATTATGGATTATATCCATAAATAGTTCAATTTATGTTAAGTGTTTTATAAGTATGGGATTATGTATTTTGATTTATAAACTGATCTAGTGTATGCCATTGTTTAGAAATGGCGCCCAGTAGAAGAAATGAGAACTCCAGAAATGCACATGATCCAGAGAGAAGGAAGGATCATATCTTTCATGGTCTTAAGCTAGAATTTATAAGAGGAATAGTCTCCAATGTATTATCATCATGTGAAGAAATAATATCATGTGTTGATAAGATAAGTAAAGAGTTTACTGAGTCATATGGATTTGAAGGGAAGCAAGAGAAGAAAAGGATGGAAGAGAGAAAGATGGATAAAGGGATGAGGGAAAAGAAGAATTTTCCCATATGTGGTAACTGTGGAAAGAAACACCCTGGAACTTGCCTGAAAGGAATGGGAGTTTGTTATAAGTGTGGAGGAAAAGGGCACAAAGTACGTGACTGCAAGGGTAAGAAAATGGTTTCAAATGTACAATGCTTCATTTGCAAGGAGTTTGGACACTATGCGAACCTATGTCCCAGTCATCAGAATATGCCTCAAATGATGTTATCGGATAATAATCAAGTTATGATACTACCACAGATGAAGAGGAATGATTAGAGTTCTTATGTTGATTATGTCAATTGAGTGTTGTATCAATAATGTACTTGTTACAATAATCATGGAGTATATAAGGATTGTACTGCAGTACTATTTCATTAAGGACTTGAGATTGTGTGGAACAAAGGAAAGTGACTCAATAGCAGGATAAATTTTTGGAAAATATATGGTTGAGAGAATGATAAATCATAATATAGTTCTGATACTAAGGTAGTGATTTTGGAATAATATGTGATTGTTTTGGATAAATTATATTGGATATTCTTGACTACCCTGGAACAGATTAATGATTTGTATATTCCATCATTGTTGGGGTTTAAAACATTTTTTGGATTAATGAAGTATATCCAGCTTTCTATATGGAATAAGGGAGCATGAATGTAATCAATAAGGAATATAGTAATTCAGGATGTTTCGGTGTATTAAAAGAATACATGATGAAGGTATTCATATGCTATTACGGGGTAAAAAGGTTCTGCATTATGTTTACCTCACTTATAAATGTTGGACTGTGAGTTTGGATAGAAGTATTTTGGATAGTTCTAGTTTGGATTATTTTGGATTGCCATAAAAGGACAACCCGGAGGTCGGGCGGCAACCCGTCGCGTCCGGCAAGGCTGCGAGACTTGAACCCGCAACTGAAGGGCGACAAGGGTGTATCACCTACCACTGTCCCAAGAAATGTCCTGGATTAAATAATGTAGTTTTTTTAAAATATCTGGTAGATGAATTATAAATTCGTTTATTTTGGAACCCTATATGAATAGTATAAATAGAATTTTTTTTACGAGTGAAAGATGAGTTTGTGGTTGAAATTTATTAATGGATAAAACTCTAATTATAAAGTAAGTATATCTCCTTATGATCTTAGCCAATCTCAGAAATAAATTCTTCAACATTAAGAAAAGCAACTTAGAACAAAAATGTTTTCCTATATGGTACCTTAAATCATCACTAATTTATGGCTTTGGGATTGTTGGCCTTTTCATAGCCATGTTCTGTACCACTCCCCATCAGATAATTGATGGTTAGATTTCTCTTCCATATCCATATTTTCCTACATGGAACCCTAGTATTTGTTATTTTCGGTAATCTTCATTCTTTCGACTCTTTATTTTAAATAGAGGCCTCATTAATTCATTTTTCGATGTGGGATTTCAACTAAGATATTTTGAAACGTCAAAAACGTGTTATCCCAATACCCTATATTTTGTTGAACCGATGGTACTTCAAATCATCATAGATTGATGAGTTTAAGGACCTAAATTATACACTTGTTTGTGATTTATGACCTCAATCACTACCTATAAATATTTACGTTTTTCCTCCAATTATATATCTCTAATTGCCACCAATGTTCTCCTAATCGAGATCATAATTTGGTGGTGACCCTTTCATTTCCCTTTTCCTCATATTAAGACTAAATTTTAGTAACCCAATTTCCGATGTGGATTTCCCACAAATATATTATCTATTTTCAACCTTTTATTTTTGAAGAACAATTTCAAATTGCGAGGACGCAATTTATTGAAGGAGGGGAGAATGTAACACCCCAAGATTTCATAGTGTGTTATTTCTTCAAAATAATTCAATAACTTGCACTACAAGCAACACCGAGTTCAATTGCACCATGACTTACCAAAAAAAAAGCCATTAAAAGAGGTCATGAATATCATTAACTACATTTTTAACTTTATATAATCCTTATAATTTTAGAATCCATATTATGAGTTTTTTAGTCATAATGCAAGAACAGATTCATTTTCAGTATTGCACTTTTATCAACTTTTGATAGTGAAACCTTTTTAAATACAATATTTTAAACTTTTTGACTAAATGGAGACATCAAAAAAATTTATAATGAAACATCCCAAGCTTCCACGGTACGCTTTCCTTTGAATAAAACAGTAGCGTGTGTTGTACGCAACGTCGAGTTTTAACACACACCACAACCGATCAAACTAGCCGTTATGAATAGTAATACCTACTTTCTGAAATTATATATATTTTATATTTGAAAATGGACTTCATTTTTGGATTCGGAATATCGAATTTAGCCTAAGGTGAAATTTTGGTACATTTCGGATAACTTTCATATTTTGATGAATAGTGAAAATTACTAAATTTTAATTAAAAACAACTTTTTTAATCAAAATAATTAATAGTGATAAATTATGAATTTGAGTGGTTTTAAAGTATATTTAGAATATATTTTTACCGCTTAATATAATGTTGGTCATTGGACATAATTTTACAATTAAACCGAACATAAACAAGTGTCAATCTTTTGATAGTTATTACCTCTTAAAAACACGCTTTTTGTTTTGACAGCGGGAATTAATTTTAAATTAATTTCTGCCACTTCTGTGTTTTGAATTTAGAAAAATGGATTCCATATTTGGAATCAGGATGTCCAAATTTTGTAAATAGGTAACTTTTATTTTTAGACATTTTGAATAATTACTGTGGTAAATATTTTATTTACCATGGTTAAGGGTAAATCCGGTAAATAAGGGTTAAACAATAATATTATAATAATACAAAATTACCCTAAAACGTGACCTAACCTTATTGGTGGACACATAACCGACCATGAGCATCCTTGGGTCAATTTGGGGACCCCTTGGAGCCACTTGTATGTGGTAGGGACACTTTATATTAATAAAGTTAAAATAAAAATAAAAATGGCATAAGATTACATCTTTTAGAAGAACAATTTTTACATAGGGTTATACATGTTGGATTTTCGATTATAAATATTCATTAGAAAGATAAAAAGATTTCCTACATAATGATATTTTATTTATAATTTTTAGACATCAAATAATTGAAATTATTAATGACACAATAATGATGCAATGTTTACCTCATTAATAAATCATTTAAATAAATAAGATTATAATGATTAAAATATTATCTAAAACCTGTCCAATTCTTATTGGTTGATGTTATTTAGAATATGAGTCATCTTATCGTCGACCTCAATGATTTTTGGACCATTATAAACCGAATATAATTATATTATAAAGTAATACTTTCACTCTTTCCTAAAGAGCCCCTCTTCTCCCTTATAAAAGGAGACCACTTCTACTCATTCCTCACACCTCTCAAGACACTTGGCTCGTCCAAACTCTGTCCAAATAATCTCCCCAAATCCCTCTCCTCCTTCTTGAAGCTTCCCCTTAGGCAGAAAGCATTTCAAGAAGTCCTTTGGTTCCAACCAAAGTGAGTTACCTAAATTAAAGGTAACGATTTCTCTTAAATTATTTTCATTTATTTTGCTTCTTCAACCCCCAAACTCTTTTTATTTCCTTTCTTTTGTAACAACAACAGTATCCTCAATATACTAGGATGTTGTTATAAGAAGGATTCAAACTACACATACACACAACTCCATCTAATGGATGATGAACATAATGTTTCTGTGGATGGCAAACTAACGCCTCACGAAACGATGATTGTTCAAATACATCTTACCGCCTCTCATGGTGGCCATTATGATGGCACTGTAATTAAATATGATATTAATGATATATATTTTATATATAAGCTTCTGTAATTCCATTTTATTTCATACCATTATTCGTTTCATGTTGTATATACATACGATAATTTCATTTGAGGAAGTGCGGACTACCGCCCCCTTAAAATGATATGACTCGTTCATACCACACATGGAACGTATAAAGGATGGTGTTAATGAACTTAAGTAACATGTATAAAATATTATATTATACTGGAATAGTAATATACCTATGTATCATTTGTATTCGATTCTTTTAAAATAAAAATTAAATGGAAGTAGCGTTCGTGCGTACGTACGGACTACCGTCTCCACGAACGCGATGAGATTCATTCTCCATCGTATCCATTCAAGTATAATTATCATTTGATGATTTAAAAATGATGTTTAAGGACTTGATACCATTCTGGATTTGAATAATATACAACTTATCCTTTACAAACATGTCTTACGTAACAAAACATACAAAAGCAAACAAGTAAGTTCACACCCGAAACAGCGACAATACTAAGATATTATTATCAAATCAATATTAAAAGATCATATATGATATCATATTAATGTATATGATTCTTGTATAATTTAATAACAATTATTTCACCATTATACAGGAGGTTAACCTACCCCAACCAAGGAAAAGTACAAGGTAAGGGTTATTTCACAATCTCTTCATTATCCGAGGTTGTTTATACGTAATAATCTACTGGGATCTCTTTATCATCCACATCCATGTTTCGTAAAAATGTATTTCAAAACATTTTTACTATTTACAAGAATATGGGTTAAAGTAATTTATACCCTTGTTTGACTTTTTATAAGAGGTTTATAAAGGAATCATTCCATCATTTCTAAAACAAGGTCCTTTTTAACCTTTTCGACAGAATTAAGGTAAGAATGTTTTTTTTAACTTATACGGCGGGTGAGGTTATTTTCCGCCATTATAAAATATTCAAAGCTTTCCTTACAAGCTTACAAGGATATTTTCAAGAAAATGTTTTATTTTATATGGCTATAAAATGATTTCAAAAATATAAATAGATATTTCTCTAAAAAGTGTTTTGATTTTAAATGATTTCAAAATGAATATTTTAAGAATTTCAGAAAGGTACTCTTTATCAAAATCATAATTTTCAATGTTTTAAATATTTATCATTCTAAATCTTTTCAATTAATTTCCATTTCTTCAAAATGGTTTTTAAGGATTTATTTATATGGACATGAATGTTTTTAAAAAAAATTTAATTCCTTTCAAAAGTTTAAAAGTGGAATGGGACACTTTGATTCAAAAATCTCTTTTTAATTACTTCCTTTATAAATGTGTGACTTTTAAATGATTTCAAAAAAGGAGATATTTCTCTCAAATAGTTTTGATTTCATCTATGTCAACATCCTTTGATGGATTTTACGCTTATTTGAAGTTGAATTATTATGATACAAAACTTCTATATTGTATTGAAGGTTTTGTGATATGTTTGACTATGGATGTGCTATTTTTATACCATTCATAGTTTATGGTGAAATTATTGACATTTCGTATGCTAGTTTTAATACGAATGTTTATGTTATGTTTAAACCTTTTCATATGGGAATGCATTGGACTTAGTAAGTGACGGGTGGAGCCCGCTATAGCTCCTCGATGCATCGGTAGGTCTCATGAGACAAACTAGTGTCTTGGCACAAGGCCTTGAGAAAATCTTATTTGTAGTCTTGGCACGAGGCCTTGACTATGTGGTTATGATAGTCTGGCATTATGCATTCCAACATTATGAAAGTGGTTATTGATTTTTGCATGTGATTATTCGATTAGTAGAATATCCATGTGAATAAGTAAATGGCATTATTTCTTTTTTACTTTTTCCATACTATGTTGAAGTTCAAGTTTAAAAGGCTTTTGTTTTAGTAATTCATTTCCTTAAATGTTTATTCTTATTTATGAAAGTTTCCGCTATATTGTTATCCTTACTGGGCATTTGAGCTCACCCCTTTTCTATGTTTTATTTTTCCCAGGATGTGAAGAAGTAAGTTATGAATGACCTGCAGGGATTTTATGAGGGTTTAATAGTGTGGATTGTGGAAACATTATGTTGTTGTATTAGTTTTTCGTTTTATGATGTAATGTAAAACTTATGAATATATCTAGTGTTTCCAAGGCTACTAAACCAATCGGTCTTTCGAGATTTGATCTTTCTTGTGATCATGCCAATGTTATGTAATAATGCACCGACTCTGGGTAACTGGGGTCGGGGCGTTACAGGTAAAATATTAAGAGATGTTTTAAATGAAAATAATAATATTTTAATTATATAATAATAATAATAATAATAATAATAATAATAATAATATTGTTATTATTATTATTATTATTATCGGTGTTAATAACATTGACATTATTTTACATTTTAAAGTACTTTTCTTAAAATATAATTTTTTTTTGTTTTTATTAATTATTATCCAGATCGTATTATTAATATGTTATTTAATGGTTTATTTATTTTTAGGTGTTTATTTATTCTTTTTTTCTCCCTCTCTCCTATATTCCCCTTTCTCCACACACTCCTCTTTTTCCACTCTATGAAACTCATACCTCACCCCCTCTTCACCTCCTCCTTGTACATAGTCTCCCCCTAACCACCTCTCCTCTAGAGAGTCCCCTTCTCTATGTTCCCCAAAGCCCCACACGCCCCCTACTAGCACCTTGCTTCCCCCGTGTGTTTCCCTTCTCACTCCCCATCTCCGGCAGCATGCACCACTACCACCGACCTCGTCATCATGTGTATGTCATCCAAAATAACTTGATGATTCACCTTCCCTTTGTTGTTGGTGTGTTCATCATCCATGTAAGATTTTTCTCGTTTTATCTTATGGTTTGGTTTCCTATTTTTAGTGTTTGGATTTGGGGGTCCAATCATTACCCTTGGGGTTTAATAATATTTTTTATGGTTCATCGTGAGTTTTTTGAGGTGCTTCTAGGATGCATTTGATGTTCAGTTGAAGTATCACACTTTTTATAGAATAATTATGGTCCGGGGTTGGCGATTCTATGCTTAAAAATTTTTTCATAATTTTATTACAGTAGATTGAAATTTTTTATATGTTATCTAAATGATATGGGAGTTAAGAAATTTGTTTTTGGAAAGTTATGATGCTTATTTGTTTCGGAAATAATTTATTTTTTCTTTTTTATGTAATCATGTTGTATATAATGTTTTTTCTCACCATTTTTACTGTTTTATATATTGTTTAATTTATTGATACATGTATATAATTTTTTTAAATTAAATTTTTTCATTGTTATGAACTGATGTTGAATTTTTATATGGAAATTTTATTTGAAAATTGTTGTGTTTTTAGTTGAAACACTTATTGTACCATTTATGAATATTTAATAATGTTTTTAAATGAGTTATTAATATATTCATATGTTTCTAAAGTGGTATTTGATATTGTTATACATACCAATAATTTTAATGTTTAATTTTTACATGAAATATGGTTTTTTAATCGAAAAACCAATATTCATCATTTAGTCGTGTTTTATAAATTGTGTGGTTGGTTTTTATGTTATTAAATGGATGAAAATTACATATTTATGGAATTCATGTGTGGTTTATTTTAAGAGAGAACATTTGGAGCATTTTTGGGTTTGAAACCCTTTTGGCGTTTTGAATTTTTTTAATTTCTTGAATGGTTTATGGAGTTTTATCAATGGTGAAAACCATGATGGGGAATGCTTTGGTATTGTTTAATGAATTGTGAAAAATGTTTTGTAAAATATCTAAGGGCTATCCATTTTGATTTCGTACGGTGATTGTGCACAACTGAAATAAAACGGGATTTGAAATATGTTTTTGTGTGACAACCCTTAAATCCCTTCATAAAATTTTATTAGAGAATTTTGAATCATTTATTAAAAAATATAAAGAGGTATTAAACACATTCTAGAAATTATTTAGTTTTTACATGGTGTTAAAATAGAGTTTGGATGTGCATGTGATGTGATGTGATATGTTAAACTTTATTAAGCATCAATAGGATGTCTGAGTGTCTAGGAGGGTAGACATGTACTAGTATGCTTGTGACCCACAACTGTTTTTTCATTGTTCTTCATAGAAAATCTGAAAATGACACCAATAACTAATATATTATAATGATGTTGGGGACTACTAGGTTATTTGAATGTTCCCTAAAAGTGGCTCGTATAGGAGAACGTATATTTGTTATGGTTACATCTCAACAAGATATGAGGCACTTGGGTCCCACATCAAGCTAGTGACATGTTTTGTTTCACATGTCTTGTGCCCAATGATTATATTGAACCTACCATCAGCATACCATAAGTTTTATGGTAATTTTAAAAGAAATTTCCATTCTTATTTAAATTTTCTTCCCTTATTAAGAAGATTTTGATTATAGTCTCATTTCGTGAAAAATATTTTCTAATTAATATTTTTCTCTTTATATTGATTAGTTTCAATGTTTATTTCCTTAATTGTTTGAAATTTTATTTTACTATAATGATTTCATATTTTAATTTTTATTTAATATTTAATGCTTGGAATCTCTACATGAGTGGAATCTTACCAGGATTTGGTTCTCTCAATTTATACACCTTTGAGTGTACGTAGAACTCGTCATCACATTGTTTTAGGATAATGAATGAGGTTTCAGGTTGGATGATTAGTCATATAGTTGTTTTTGTTTTGGATCATGGTGGTGGCGGTTCGATTACATTACTAATCTTATTTCGTGGAGTTTTGGTGATTTCAGGGTTACCTTTGTGATATTGTCCTTTTTTTGAATTTTTTTAATTTTAAATTTAATTTTCAAAAGTAATTAACGGTGTGTTTTCATAAATTATTAATATCTAGTTTGATAGTTTTTATTATCTATTTTAACATAATAAATTTTTCTAAATTGTTCCCTCATGTTTTATTTGATACCCATGAACTTGTGGAATCCCGTGGGGATCAGAAACACCCTTCAGGCCATGTTGCAAACTGATTTGGGTGACCAATTGAGGGTAAAATCTGGATGGTTCGTGAATCACTTCATGATTCCATTTCACATATTACATCACAACCATATCATTTTGGTGTGACTGAATCATCAAAAATAAACTTTTTTTATCAAAAAAAATCTTCATGTCATGAAATAAATGTCTGATATATGATTTATTATTTTTTATAAAATCACATCAAATATTAATAATACTCTTCCAAAGATCACCAAACAGTTATAAAAACACAAAATATTTCACTATATTATTTTATTTAAAAAACAGACACAACCCTTTTCCAAAAATTAATTATAGGTTCCAACATTCTCTAATACATCCAGTAATATGACCACAAAATACATTACCTCCAATATGATAATTATGCGATATACGTGAATAAACAGTTACTTATCAAAGGTTTTATGAAAAATTTTAATATCCTTCTAAGGGTGTGTTATTATTTTGAATATTATGTGAAAATTATTTCATGGTCTATTGGCTGTTAAAAAAGTGAATGATGGTCTATGGGATTTTAGTTATTTTCATTTCTAGTTATTGAACAAAGTGAGAACATCCAATGATGGTTCGGAACCAATTGGAGTATTTATCAATACCTAACTCAAGGGATGTATTGGTGATTATCTATATTATAGGATTTAATTATTATAGGATATGATATATTTTATCTATATAAAAATTATTACATAAGAATATAATGTTGGGATGACTTATTCTATGACATTATTATGGATATTTTTACATTTTCACATTTTTAATTTTATATATCATTAACAAACATATGTATGTATATATAAATATATCATTATTATTGATTAAGGTATAGTACATGGGTGTGCATGATTATGAACACTAATTACCAAAAAGAAATACCATTATATAATGATACAAACATGCAGAGTCCCTATTCAGTGAATAATGTTGAGTACAAGAAACACACATATAGGATCATTATGAGAAGAATTTATATAGGGTGGGTAAAACCATGTGAAGCTAAAAAATATTTTCTTGAGAAACATACAATTATGTTTAATATGTACATAATGAATCATTCATATGGGTATCAATATGAGTTTTGTTGATAACTAGATATATGTATCGTTCTATCCTTGATATTATACTATCCTAGACTAGAATTATATATGGATCAGGTAAATTCCCCAAATCAAATAAGATTTAGGACTAAGATTAATCATTTATGTATACCCTTATAGTATTATATACCCTATTTTTTAAATTTTTTATTAGTTAATATGTTTTATCAAAATAATGCTATGACCTATCTTTGATTTTGAATATCAAAAAAATGAAAATAATTATAATTTAATAACTTAATCTTGGGTCATATGGGAACCATTTAATAATAATGAAAATATTTATTTACATAGAAAATAAACTACACAATCCATATATATTCAAAATGTTTAATTAGAATCCATGTATTAAAACAAATTGGACATGGATATTTTTTTAGATGGGACTTCCTTCCAATCATAACCACTCACCTCAATAATAGATTTAGTCTGGTCCAAAAACTATTATCATATTTATTATTTATAACATCTATGTATCCATCTCTAAATAACATATAATACCTAAAATTTAACATATAAGTTTCCATGTACACAAAAATTTAGAAACATGGTGTTTTTAGGGTGACTAAGTAGGAAAAACAAAGGGACATCAACTGCCAAAATTTTATATTATCAGATATATGTATACAAGTGTGTATATTTAATTTCTAACATTATATGAAATAATATAAGATATATAAACTATATTACAAAGATCACCCATCATAAATCAAATAAAAAAAAATATATTGTCAACCCCATGAGAAAGAGGTTTATAAATATATTTTAACATAACTCACATGTCATCAAGAGTAGCTATAATAACTTAAACTATAGTCGTATGTTGAAATGGGGGGAAAATTGTAAATATATTCTTAGTGATACTCTAGGAAAAATAACCATAATAATAGAGTTAGGGAATCTGGGTACCCATCACCTCATGAGTCAAGGTAAATCTATAACAGATAAATTTATCACCATATACCTACAAAGATGGACACATAACGAAATTCACAATTTAGAAACATAATATATCCATAAATAGATAAAGTAAAGGATATCCACATGGAATTATAAGATATATATGAAAATATATCAATTGAAAACCCATGAAATTCGAAACATTTTTTTATATGTAATGAAAAAATACATAATTTAGTATAAAAATAGTAAAAATATTAATTAACAACCAAACCAACCAAAAAATAAAATAAAATTTGGGGAATAATAAAATGTCAACATGGAATAAAAACTATATAACATTCAATGTCTAAATATAAAATAAAATTTCATATTTTAGAGCACATTAAAATCATGAATGACCACACAATGGAAAATCATCAAAAAATCAACTAATATGATAACCTATGTAATCAAAAGGGATACCCAATTATGAGTCTCATTAAACAATTACAAAAATAAGGAAAAAATATCATATTCATCACCAAATGCATCAAAAAATATTCTACATCACATTAAATCCCATTACCCACTATTGAGATCAATATTCAAAAACAAATCATTTTTCATATATTCTACCCATCATATGGTTTTGCAAAACCTCTAGTCATACCTACACCACTTAGAATTTTAAAATATATCCAAAATGCACACAGGAATCAATAATAAATCGATAATTACTACATTATAACCCATAACATTCTATTACAAAACTATAACTCTCTTGAGACATATATAACACCAATAATTTAATAATTCAACTTTTAGAAAACTGACACCAAGAATACCTGACTTCATCATCTCATTGATGAAATACATCATAAACAAGAAATACTCAAGATAAATGTCAATGATATAATGTACGAGAGAGATAAACATTCATAACACTATTAAAATAATGATAACCAAGTTTTTTGTGAAGAGTTTTTATTATCATAATATAAAATAATGTTTATAAAAAACATAATAAGTCCATATAAAGGACTAACCAAAGAGATAAAAATTCATCGTTTTATTTCATACATCCTTAAAAAATTATTATATCCTAATTCATCTGATAAGATAACCTTTTTTAGAAATATTTCTTCAATAGGTTGTTATTAAATTTAAATATAGCCAAGGATTAATGGATTTACATGTTATATAATTATAATTGAAAATGTAATTTGATTAATGTTATTTTATAAATACTAAAATAAAAAACAATATATTCTAATTATACTAATATAGATCATTAAATCACCACATATATATTTTAAAATAATTCTGGAAGTAAATAATATGTAAAAATAAAACATGTCTCATGAACTATTCACAAATTTTGTGATAAATACATGAATAATATGATATTTATAAAATATAAAAAATATTTTATGACCAAATAAAACATAATTCATAATATAAGTCATTACATAAATATTTAATTTTAAAATATTTTTATGAATAATTATATAAAAGATTAATAAAATAATTATAATCATTATATATTTGTACATTAAATAAATTTTTAATAATGGTCACTCATAGAAATAGTGAACATAATTATGAAACAATTTTCTAAAAGAAAAATTATATTAATAGATCAATTCACTAAATAAATAATTTTCTTTTAATTTCATTAATTTTTTATTTAAAAATTTTAAAATAAAATGTTTTTAATAATTTTATGTGAAAGGTTGAAATATCACATAAAAGATCCAGCTAAAATAATAAGGGGTTGAGATTATATAAATAAAGAACCTAATGAAAAGAAAATCCAAATATAACAACACCCAACATGATCCCATATAGTACTAAAAATATTATATATACATATATATATTTATATATTAATATATATATATAATTACTCTCAAAATTTTATTTCTAATTACCGTTAGACAACTCCCATTATACAACTTAATATCATACGGGAAAATCCATAAGTTCTAAACTATGAACCTAATGTTTTTTGGGGTAGAGAAAAAGTGGTGGCATGTTTTTCCTATTTTGTCATCTTTATTGGTCTCAGTGGATAATATCTTATGAACATGATAATTATAATCCCAAAATATCATAAAAAGGTTCTTTAATATTTAATTTTTATATACATTAAAATATGAATTAACCAAAATATTTTAGTTCTTCAAAATTAATTCCAATGTTATACTTTTAATGTCATTGTTGTATTATAAAAACCATGAGAGGATTCTGCTAGTTTTTTTTCACACATGATCCAAGAATTTATGAAAAATTCTCTTAGTATTCTATTTGAATTATTGGGGAAACTATTACTTCACATTGATTTTTTTTGCTAATGAGATGATTCTATCATTCCCTCTTCTTTTTTAGAGGGAGGGGGTGGATTTTTTCTTCTTTGACTTTTGAGAATTTATAAAGATATTGTGCATATAGAATGATATTATTAAAATAATATATAAATATGAATATATAATATTTTATAATATTTTTTTAATAAAAAATATCCTTGATCAAATATTCATTCTCTCTTGTTCCAAAAGTTTAATAATAATAATAAAATAATTATTATTATTATTATTTTATTAATATGAAATAATATAAATATCAATTATTAAAATATAAATAATAAAATAATATTAAATAAAATATATTATTTCCATTAGACCCTTAACTCTTCCCTTGAATCCTCCTTAGAGTTTATCTAACCTTGAAATGAAAAAAAAATTAATTAAATTTTTTTAATGGTAAACGGAGACCTTTTCCATAAAAGCAAGACCCCTTTATTAAATGAAAACATTACACAAGTCTGAAAATGCGAGATTTACATTGATAACTCGTAATAAGAGAAAGAAGATCATCTGGAACCTGATATTCCTGTTGAAAGACAAGACCATTGACACCTTTTCCTGCAAGACCATCAATGGGATCATTAGCCTCTTGATATATATGGGTAACAATATGATCCATAAAGTGAAGATAATCCAAACTTCTAATCCATCTATTGGTGAGCTTCTAAGAAAGATGAATATCACATGACCGAATGGAAAGAACAAAAGTAGTAGAATCACATTCAAGCCAAATATTTTTCCAACCACATTATTCAGCCTGCTCAACTACTATAATCACACAAAGCATTTCTGCTTCAAGGGTGGTGCCATGTTCAGAAGATCCATGAAAACAACCAAGAACCCCTCTGTGACGATCCCTATAAATAGCCCCAAAACTAGCAGGTCCCAGATTTCCTCTTTAGGCACCATCTGAATTTATTTTAATCCAACAAGAGAATTGTGCTTGCCATAAAACATCAATCATGCCAAATGGAGGTTGGAAAATTTCTTTGACCCCAAACTAAGAAAAAACAGAGAGGTCATGGATGGTATTTTAACATCAGAATGTTTTCTGAACAAAAGTGTTGTGAACAACAGATAAAATACCAGCAAGTATGGCACCAACCTAAAAGGTGTACTGGTCATGGATCATCTTGTTTCTAGAGCTCCAGATGCAGTGAATGAACTCTGTTGCAACCACATAGAAAAGACATAGAAGATGTAGCGATAACGTAAAATTACTCCTGCTCATTATAAAATCTAGAATCGTTGTGAGCCAAGGTAAAGATACATCAAACATATCAGCAATAGCCTTCCACATTTCCAAAGCCGCCTCACAACTAAGGAAAAGATGGTAAATATCCTCCATATGTTGATGAAAAAATGCAAATAGAACAGAGTGATATTACACATGTTTAAAAAAACCAGCAGTTGGAATTTTTTTTGATCCACTCTCCAATCAAATGTTGACCGAGAAGGCTTCAAGACGTTTACCCTCAAATTAACCATCTAATTCTGCTCATTATTGTTGTATATGGCATGCTCATAGAACACCTTAGAAGAGAGGATGTCATTAGCTGCAGGTTCCCAAGCTAAAAAATCTTCCTGAGGAGAGAAGAAATATCTTCCAACTGTGGAAATGATATTAGAACGTAAATTATTCATACTATGAAGTTGATCTTTAATAGATATGTAAATAACCAGGTTTTTATCTTCATTTAGAGTCAAATCAATCAAAGGAACCCAGTCCAATTGCATTTCCAAAAAGATAAATATGAATTCATAGAAACAAGCCTTCTCAAATCATTATCAGTAATGGAAAAAATAGTCTTAATAGAAGGCCAAAACAAAGAGGTGAGATAGTTATAGTTTCCAACATTGAGTTTATTCCTGAATCTAAACCAAGGGAATAAAAGGGATTCTAAATGAACATTAATCAGCCTCCACATACACCTATCCTTCAAGTTATCATTAAAATATCCCAGATTATTAATACCCAATCCACCTGCATCATAAGACTTGTAAAAAAATTTCCATGAAACCATGGCAGGCTTTCTTTCCATAATTGAACCACTCGAAATAAACTTTTTTATCGAAACACCAATGCTCTTGATAAGAGATGGCATCGATTTATACAAAATAATGGAATACACAAATTTGGAGATGATAATAGACTTCACAAAGTAGTCCCAACCATACAAGGATAAAGATATAACCTTCAAAATAGAGATATGCCTCTTGATATTTCCTACAATGAAAGAGAAATAGAAAGCCTTCGGCCTCCCCCAAAACATAGGGACCCCCAATTAAACAAAGGTAAAAACACCTTATCTAATACCTGACTCACTAATAATGGAATTTCTCATTGGAATAGTGATTTTAATCCCAATGTACACAAAGGAATTGTTCCAACTAAGATCCTGACCAGAAACCATCTCATAATATAAAATATCTCTTTTGATGTTCCTTATATTTCCCTTGTCTCCATGAGTGAAAGGTTTGATATCATCAGCCTAAAGATGATCAGAAGGAGCAACAAGACACCTACTAGCATAGATAGACTTCAAATTCCCATTCCCAGCCAAAATGGAAAGAAATATGAATAAATATTCTTTAGCAATGGAAAAAATCAAAGCAGATAAAGGGTCACCTTGATTGACACCACTCAATCAACCAAATTATCCTTTAGGAGATCCATTAATAAGAACATAAATATAAGCAGATCACAAAATTATCTTGACCTAGTTAATTAAGGTGATATCAAAACCAAACATGGTGAGAAACATTCAATAGAAGCCCTAATACATAGTATCAAAAGCCTTCTGTACATCAAGGTTCAAGGAAATGTTTCCTCCCCGTATCGGAATTTTGAGAGGATTCTCACATTCTGAAGCAGTAATAAGAAAATCTTGAATTGAACTTCCCTTGATAAAACCAAAATGGTTAGAAAATACATTATTTCTTGAAATATAGGAAATAATTTTATCATGTCTCTTGTAAATAATCTTTTATATGGTTTTAACCAAAGCAAGAGACTTACAAAGATGAATTTTGTTGTCATTTTCAACTTTGGGGATAGGATACAGAAACTGATCATTCTACCCCGTAAGGGAGAATACAATCCTTGAAAAATTGGGTGATCAACCTAAAAATATCCACATAAACTATATACCAGAATGATTGAAAGAATAAGTTCCCAAAACAATATGGTCCAGGAGATCTTTTAGATTTGAGACTGAAAACAACCTCTTTTTTCTCAGAAGACAGTAGAATAGAAATAAGTTTGGATTTATCTTCCTAAGTAACAAGTGGAGGAATAACCCCTTCCACAATATTTGTAGTGGTATATGAACAATTAAAAAGTTCATTGAAATATGATACTACATAATTAGATAAATCCTTCCTGTTATCTATGTGACTATCACCATTTTTTATCAGAGAAATAGTCTTGGAAATTTTCATGATTTTCTAAATAGAATTAAAAAATTTTGTGTTTCGATCGCCATCTGTTAACTGATTTTCCTTAAAGGAATCCCTTTTAAAATAATCCTTTAGTATAAGATGGTTTTTGAGCATGCATTACATCTCAGTTTCCAGAAAAATACCATCAGAAAAGTCATTAAGGGAATTGACCTCTTGCACATTTCGTAAAGAATCCTCAAGTGAAACAATTTCAGATTTAAGAGAACTGAAACAATATTTACTCCAAAGCTTCGAAGTCATCATGAGAATTTTGAGTTTGGTTATACAAGAAAATGAATGACTTCTAAAATTTACATATTTCAAAGTCTTATGAATAATGTCTCTACATTTAGGATGATTTACCTAAGAATTTTTAAATCTGATAGGGAATAGAGGCTTGGGATCCTTTTACACAAGGTCAACCAGAATAGGATGATGGTTAGAATTAAATATGGATAATGTTATGAAAAAAATGGATCCCCATGCATATAAATAATCCTCATTTACAAAATCCCTGTCAATTTTACATTCTAAAAAACTATTCAAATGCTTTCTGTTCCAAGTTTACTTTGCACCAACATGATTAACCTCAAACAACTCATTTTGATCACTGAACAATTTGAATTCCCTGGAAGAAATGGAATTACTATATGAAACCTATTTCTCATTCGGATTCAAAATAGAATTGAAATGACCCATCATAATATAAGGATTAATAATATAGTATTTTAATGAACAAATATCCATCCAATGATTTTTGAGATCATGATAAATGTTATGAGATAAACAAAAGAACATGTAAACTGAAGACCAAGATGAGTGAAAGAACATGCAACATGCTGATCACTTGAGATAACAATTAAAGGGTTGTCAAAAGAAGCAAAAGTCAGAACCCAGAGACTCTTGACTTTGGAAGAGAATTTTTTGGTGTCAATAAGATGGAATCCAAGATTCTCTAAGTTGGCAGTGCTGGAGGAGAAAATATTTTTGGGCACAGGTAGAGCAATTATAACATGTTTATGTTCTTTTATTAAGAACCGGATGGATATTGGAGTTTCCACATTAGCCAGTCTATGGTAATTCAAAAAGAAAATTTTCATTTAAAATTGAATCCGGGGTTAGAAACCCTCTTTATTGTACCTCCTTACTTCTTTGGTGGTCACTCCACTTTCCTTTTGGGAGTGCGAATGCACTGAAAAAAGTTATTAACCTCATATATACTACGTATGGAAATTTTGGAATCCAGAACAAAATCAACCAAAAAATTATGAGTTTTCTGATTGCTTCTCACTTCAACCCCACTGTTAGGATGATTTGATCTTTTGATATGGGAATCCATAGCTTCATCATGTAAAAAATATTGGTAGAATCATGAATATCAGCAATCTTAACCCGCTGTAAGACAATCTGTCCCATGGATGAGGTTGTTTCTAAAATTGTGTTGCTAAGAGGTTGCTTTCTTGAAGATTTGAAAACATTTTTAGAATCCAACATTTCATAAGATCATGATGACCTAATATTAGAGAATTTCACTATGAAATACTGCCCTTATTCAGGCCTACAATGAAGATGTTGTCTTTTTATAGGATGTGAGACAGGCTGTCCAGGACACAAAATAGCAGCCTAATCCTGCTTTGAATCATCCTGCATAGGATTCAAAAATGATGAAAATGAAGTATTGCATTGGGGTTATTGAGATGCAGAACTATACACCTTTTCAAAGTATATCTCCTATGGAATATTTTCAGAACAACTCACTATGACAGGCTGCTCAGTAGGGATAACATCAGGACCAACCAGAATCGGAGAAGCCTCAGAATCAATAGGATTCATACATTCTTGTAGGGACAATACAAGACCAGTGATTTCTGTAGAAAATTCAAGATACAATGAACAATCATTTATTCTGTTTGAAGGTTCAATACCTGGAAAAAAATATCATTTAAAATGACATAGAACATGATTTGTTCTTCCTTGAGTTCACATTCTATAGATGGAATCATCATAGAGCCCACTTTGAAGGGTGAGTAGGACATCACATCATTTTTTGTTTCCACTGACTCAACAATATTAGTACAATATTGTTTTGTGGTAAAGGATAGAGTAATATATTTCAACACAGGAGCCATAATCAGTGGAATGTCATCCTGAATCTTCCTTGCATGTGTAGGAATATAATGACTCTTAACAACCCCCTTCTTCTCAACTAAAGAAACCTTGTATTTCCTATCCCTATTAGGATCAATCCATTCTCGAGCCTTAGGAGTAACAATAACCTTCTTTTGATGAAACCTACAATCAGAAACCGAATGGCACATGATCTTGAAAAGATCACAAAAGTGAGGCAATGTATCATAATCAACTTTCACATCAAACCTGTTTCCTTTAGGATGGAATGATATACTGGCAGGTCGCTTGATTTCCATGTTATCATCCACCAAAATCTTAGAAATGTATCCCAACTCCCCTTACAGGGTCCATTGATCCATTATAATTGTGGTGTTCAGACAAGAAACTATGACCATTAAAATAAGTAAATATTATATTCAAAAAAAATAGAATAAATATGTATTTTGTTATTCACAGTAAAAAATAAATTATTTTCTTAATATATTCACTAAACTCGGAAAAAAACATCTTCTAACATAATAACTTGGGAATAATAAATAAGAGATATGATTCAAAAAAATATTCAAAAATCTAATATTTATTGATTGAAATCTGATAAAAAATATAAAATTATTAATTATTGTTCTAAAAAATGTTAATCTTATATATTATAAATGTTAAATAAAATAGAAATTAAAGATATTCTGGACACAAATAGTGTGTTACCATCAAGTATTATTTCATTGTGTCATTATTGAACATAACTAATGTAGAATATCAATGAGAAGAAACGCATTAGGAAAACAATAGAAAATGATGATCCTATCCCAATGAAAAAAATATCATATGAATTATATTGTGTAATAAAATTTAATTTTCTCGATATCTAATCAATTATGAAATATACATTTTTCATTACGATACATTCCTAATTAATATATATTTATCATTGTGAAATTTACTCATTGATTAACTAGCATAGATATTTATTTTATTAGACAAATAATTTTCAATAAAATGCATACAAATATCTTCTTCCCTTAATATATAATGTAAAAAATAATATTTTTACTTATTTATTAATACAGAATAATTTGGGAAAACCCATTGTACACTCCCTCTGTATGATAATATATTTTAACATTTTTCATCAATGCATAAATATACATGATTCTTGATGTAAATTATTATTAATATCTAGTATAATGAAAAATAAAAACACTCATAGATAAGAATATATGAGGACACAAAAACACTAGAAATTCATATTGATGGTTTTTTCCTCATCCCACAATTAAATTGTTTTATTAATTAATGGAAAACAAGGGAGATATACTAGAAAATTGATCACAGGGGACTAAACTTGGAAGTTCAATCCTCTAAAATCCCTTTTATATATAACCATGTCCGTGATTCATTATATGAATTCTCAAAGCCTTATGGGCTTCCAATAATAAATAGACAATCATCATCTCTCTCCCATAATGTATTTTTTCTCTAGACTATAGGAAATATATTTTATATTATTTTTAGAACAATTTTAATTTCACATTATAGAGTAAAAGTGATATAACCATTTTTTGTGTGAAATAATCTATTGATTTTATCTCATTAAGGTCACAAAAAATATCAATAACCATGTGATAAGATGTTTATTAATATTCTCTTAATCAATATTAAAACATTAGTTCTATCAATTGAACTAATTCATACAAACTCCTAGTAGCTATAAATCAAACTATTATATTTTTAAGACTAATAGATCACATATGATATTCATCCCTTGATTTATTTAAAGCATTAATCAATTACTTTTCAATATACCCTTTTGTGGATACTCTTCCAATAGTGACTACACCCATAGAAAAGAATCTCTCAAAAGGTGGTACTTAGAAATTATATTCTTAATACATTGGTGTGACATATGATTCATTTATATATAGAAAAATAAAATATTATCATAATATAGAGTGACTCCATTATTACTATTTGGTACAATACTATATTCCTGGACAATGATTAATATTTGTACTACTTAATTAGTTACATTAGAATCTATAATACACCCATACATAGATATAGAATTGTTAACCAGTAGTTCATTATAACTATTTAGCCTCATATGTATTCTATTAAAAAACACATATACTAAAAATCATTTAGATCATTGTGTTCTTTTTTGATCCTACATTATTTGTATTCCATAATAACTGGGTCCTCATCTCATCCATAAAATCATAATGATTTGTTTATATGCCATTGGTACTTTGGAATATTCCTTTTAACAAACAAATGGGGCCCTCGTAGGATATATTGTTATGTTTCTTCCATTCTCAAGGTGTTGGTGGATACAATATTGGTACATTGAATGAGATGTATAATGGGTCTAGTTAATGAATCCTAATGTATTATAATCATTCTCACATACTATCTCACACTTCTTATGTATGTAGACATATTTTATTTATGATATATAAAATTAGATTAATGGGGAATAATACCTTATTGTATTTCTATATATTTACTATATTCATTCCCATGTTAATTTAAAAACCTTTACATAGTCCAATAATCATTTCAGATTTATCTTGATAGATATTGTTCCACACAACTTATTATTCTAAACCTATGTAATTTATAAATGATCATTTTCAAAATAGGGTCTTACCTATTTGTAAGATTGGTATCTGGTTTTACATCAATAATATATCATCATTCGATAATACATAGAATACTATAAAACTACAACAAAACATATTATTGTCTTATGGCTCACATTCATTATTTATGAAACCATATTCACATATTTATTCACCAAAATTAATTTTCCCTCGTATTATAGCTAGATTCAATCCAAAAATAGACCTCTACAAAATTCACAACGTATTGGAATACATTATAGTAATGATCCATTTTTATTACATTATTTAGAGATGTCATACATGACTTTAAATGAGGATAGTGAAGTTGACATAAAATTTAGAAATCCCATAATCACGGTAAGCTAATATGGAAAGTTGAATTGTAGTGTATTTTAGTATTGTGAATCATGAAAAGTTTCATCATTGTATATTACAATAAATTTTATTCAACCCAATAGTAACCAATCCTTCCTAATAGGATGAAAATTTATATTCCATTACTAGTTGCATATTGAATAAAGAATTTTAAACCAATATTATTTATAACAATTAGAGGATCTACAAAAAATAAAACATAGTTTAGGTAAATGGAATCAAATTTAATATTATTGGGCTCCTTCTACATTCTAACTTATGAGTAACTTACTACCTCCTTTTAGGATTAAGAGTAATTATTTTCAATTAATATTGTGTCACAGTCCATGGGGAATAGATAATCATATATATATGTTTCCTTAACATCTATCATGCTCCAAAGTGGTACTTTTGACTCTAGAAGAACTTAATCCACTTGGCTCTTCATAATTTGATTTTTTTGAACTCTTATGTTTCCTAATCATCTAATTCATCAAATTATATCATTACCACACTATCTATTTTTTATATTTTCTCCCATTATGGAAATGTTGCTTTTTATTCCAATAGATATTTTATATCAGACAGGTAAAATAAAAAATAATATATTCTTTTATTAGGATATCCACAATAAATATTTTATATACATAATTTTCAATTTTTTTATTGTATTAGAATTAATCAATGTGTCAAACCCCTAATAATGATTATATGAAAAAAATAATTTCATCCCATATAATAACTAGTCTAAATTTCCACCTTGTTATTTATTTTGAAATTTATTAATTATATATATATAATATCTAATATATATATCCAAAAGGATGACGGAATACATATACATGAATCATCACAAATCTCAAAATTTACAGCATGTTTTGTTTCATACTTTCATGGAAACTATTCTAATGTGGTTTTAATATAGGATTTAAATGATATATAATCCCAAAATATTTTAGAAAATTGATGAATTCATGGTTAAGATAACCATGAAATCAATTAGATATGATGTTTTTTATCATCATACTGAGATTATTAATTACATAAAACTTATAATAAATTAATGTTTTATTCGAACCCAACATATTTAACATTTAATAAACATATACATAGCTGAGAAAGTTATTAGTAAAAGTTATAATGTAAGATTACCCACTTCAATATTCAATTGGAAAATGTGAACACACATCTATGTTATATAATTCTACACCCTATATGGATCTTTCAATATTTCTACTAAATATTTAATTGGATATTTTTACTTACCAATAATAATGGAATATATCTATGGATATTTTTCTAAAAAAATTATAAACATTTTATTTTTTATTTTTTCAATAATTTATCATTTACAGAATATTGATAGTGATTCTACTATTGGGTGAGATATGATTCATGTGAAAATGATTTATTACATAATTACATGTCTTAATTTTCAAATTGTAGTATCTGATAACATATGAAATCCCTATAAAAGTAGCAACACTTATTTCTAAATATAAAAATATAACTATCTCTGTATATGGTTTAGATAGATATTATGTAAGTGGACATACTAAAAACATAATAAAAATTCATTAAAACTAGAATCTATATAGCCAATAATGAAAAATTAAATACTATAATAGAAATATTATCTAGTATCTCTCTATTGGAAGCTCAATAATTCACCTTTTTGAGAAAATATATTTGTACATTGTCAACATATAATCCTGATAAAACCACACAATTTACAATTGATAGATAATATAATGTTCCTATAATTATCAAAACAAGATAAATAATACACCTATATAAATTCAATTTCCCATGACTATGTGTACCAGAAGATGAATCTCACCAAACCATACCCACCACAATATGTTTAAATAAAAAAAACCCCAGAAAAAACTAAAAAAAATAAATTCACATTCAACAAAAGTATATAAATTACTAAATGAACACAATATATAAATGTGTTTTTGGGGTATGTTCTATGTTTATAGGGAGAACCAATGTGTCTTATTTCAATTACCTAATTGGATGAAAATAAATTTGACTGAAAAAGAACTGGCAATATATACTATTATAACATGTAGTCAACATAAAAGAAAATGAATGTCCCCACATCCAATTTCTTCTTGTAAAAAAAGATAAGTAATAAACCTACTTTAGCCTTATTCATTCATAAATGTGTCTAAATTCTTGATCCATTTCTTCATTTCCTTCTTCAAACCATTGAATATTTTATTCAATATACCTAAAAATTTTAAATCTACCAATTATATTATACCAATTAGTTTCTTTATATTGATTTTAATATTGAAATCACAATTAATAAAATCTATCTTAACATCCATGACTATAAATAATTATTCTTTGATTCCATCATACATAAAACTATTCATATAGTATAGTGATTAACGATTAGTGAGACCATTTTCATGAAATTGACTCTTTATTCTAATAAAACCCCTTTACTAAAAGTCATGTATTTTATATTTTATTTCCATTAGCCTCTTCCTTAATACGAAAAATCCACTATTCTGATGTTCCTTTTTTCTCCCTATATGTTCATCTATATCCAATGTTTTAATGAACGTTAATGAAAATATCACCTTCTACAAAGTGAAATAAAATTTCATATAATCTATAGTATAAGATACATCATTTTTATTAAATTATTATCTTATATATTTTAGTATTACAATTTTTAGATCATTCAAAAACCTATTCATTGGTCTTCTGATTTGAGTGGATCACCTTAACTGAATTAGTCGATCTGAATGTGTTGTCTCTAATATTTCTAGCAATTCCCAAATTTCAATAACTCATACATCAATGGAACATAATTAATATACTATCACCTGAGACTTAGGTACTTTGGGACTTCATATTCATTATAATTATCTTATATATATATTTACAGTTCCATGATCATTCCTATGTGAATTCCCATGTTAAAATAATTATTAGTACTGTCATCAGAAAGGGTTTCAATAGATTTATTTTCCCCAACATCATTCTATAATAATATTCAATCATTCCATAGAATTGTTTCATTAATGATAATATAGATGAATATCATTATATAGTTCCAATCATATAATATTAATTGATATTTATAATTTTCATCGTTATAATCCAGGAAAAATAGTTTTTTTATTTTTATTCAGGTATATCAAACCCCTTAAAATCTATTTGTATATATTATAAACTACCAGATACGTTATAATGTTTATCATTTAGTAATTCTTTTGATCATAACACATCTATAATTTCATATACCACCCTCATTATAGACATTAACTAAGGATATATTCCACTGGGATGAGTATTTCTAACCAAATCACCATAGGGATTCTTAAAAGAAAATTTATACATTAAAACCTATCTAAAAATTTATGGGTCAATGTTTTAGCTACCCTATTCTTCAATGTATTTTATAGAACCATTTTATCATTATTAATTCATTCATTCATATAAGAGTTTTGGATTTTGGGTTTACTGTACTCCTCGATATTGTATATTTGAATTCAATTTAACATATAGATACAATACTTTTCTTTTGATTATTCCCATTTAGGAAACTCCAAAAATACATTAGATATATGTTTAATAAAGTAAATACAAATTCACCTAATATAATAAAATATGAAATTGAGAATGTAGAGGTTACCATGATAGGAACTAATAGAGGTTGGTTCCCAAACATATGATGGTACATGATCCAACATTCAATTACTAGAATTATTATCATCTATCTTGAATCACTATTTTCAATCATATTTTAACATGACATTCATAATTTAAAATTTCAATATGATAAATATTTCATATGTTTTTTTCCTTTTGAACTATCATTTTTTTCACTAATGTAATCAATCCTACAATTCCATTAATCTAAATCTTGAGACATATTTCTTCTAACAACATCCATACCATTAGATTTTTTGATCATGTAAGGGTTACTATCCATTACACCTTATGAAAATATAATAAATCTTTGGGTAATACCCCATCATAAAAGCTAATCCCAATAAATGAATCATTACTTTTTCTAATAGAAATTATATTTTATTTATTTCTAGGGATATAAACAAATTATATTAACCAAAAGAATACCATATTATTAATTTTTATATAAAAAAAATCATTTTTAAATACCCTTAAGGGACTCCCCATATTAAAACTAGAATTCCAAAAAAGAATCAATTATACATAACAGAATACACATCAGTGATATCTAGTTGAATGATAAGTCAATATAGAGTCAATTACCCATTATTCTACTGGAGTAATAAATATATAGAGATAAACATTGAATTCAACCATTTTATTAATGGAATATAAACTACTAGATGATGAAGCCTTTATGATGTCATCCTTTTGACCATTATAATCTACTTTATATGTCTGTGTTCCCCAAATTTCATGATGGTTGGATGAGGAAAATAATTTTAACTTGTAATTAATTAAGAAAATAATTATTCTATTGGTTTATTTCATAATTCTGTAATATTCGGAGGTGACGAAAGGCTTATTTGTTATTAAAGTTAAAATAAATTTGTACTTAATATTACCTCCAAATTACTTCTTTATGAGTGAGTATACCATTCATGTTTTTTCCCATGAGTTAATAATTAAATTAATCATGGAATCAAAATTCTACAAAATTGATGATAATAATAGTAACACCAATATATCACTATAAATAGTTCCCTTTATTGATTATAGATACCAATGAATCATGTTGAAGTCATTTAAATGTTCTTTTTCTGATATTCCTTATTATAATAAATATTAAAAACCATGACAACATGAAAAACATATTTATTATCATCAGTATTTCATACATATCCCTAAATTCAATTATAACATCTATTTTATTCTTATCCCCTATAATGTTGATAGAAACCTTTCCTACCAAAGAAACCCACACCAGTTTCAATTCATTCTTGTCAAATTGTTCACATTCATCTTACATAATTTGCATAAGATTTACCTCAAAAAATGATACATTCATGTTATTTTGAATCATATTTGGTTCAATGTTAATTATCTATAATGAAAAATCCATTCCATTAAAATTATAAATATTGACCATCCCTTCCTATAATGTCATCCTTTAGTTGTCACAATTTTGGTTAACACCAAGCATATAACATACCTCCATGAGAAATTTTTAAAGAAGGAAACTTGAAAATCGAATCACCTATACTAAAGTTGAAATGACCAGAATTATGGACATTATACCACCAAAAGTTCTTAAATATATCAGTGTTGTGATAAAATGGAACCCCCTGAACATCACTTCCTATAGATGGAGTTTACCTGATGTAGGTAGTCACTATTCCCAACCCACTGCGCTAATTTTTTGTCACATGAAAATCAATAGAAATAATAAAATAAATGAAAATTCATAATATTTATATATATATAATTAAAAAACTCATGATACTGACATGATTTAGATGTAACTCATATGTTCATTATAGGAAACACTCTAATTTCTTTATACTACTAAATGTATATAGGGTAAATCCAACTATAATAATACATCAGTAATATTCATTATAACAGGAACAATACACGGTAAAACATTGAAGAATTTTACATTTGACTAGTACACTACAAATTGATCTAATTTAATATTTCATGATATGATGCACTTCCCAGGGTTGGCCACCACTTCATTTCATGTGAAACACTATATAGTTTTTATAGTCATAAAGATTTTTTATTTCTATAGTGGATCATCCATATGGAATTTGTATACGATCACCCATAATGATTTTGAAGGCATAAAATTAATTTTGTAAATGATTCTTGATTGTTAAATCTAGATAATTAATTTTAGAGAGTTCTTCAATATTTTTTATTACCCTTTTTTTCATAAAAAAATAAAAAATTTCAAATAATAAAACATCAATAGATTAGTTTAATTGGCATATCCATTGCATAAAGACCAATCAACTAATACCGAAAAAATTCCAACAAATGTAAATATAATGCCATATTTTTGGTGATTTTAACTATTTTTGGGATGAACAAGGATTCACAAACCAATGGACATCACTCAATTAAATCATCCAATTTCTACATGGTTTATATATTTGGATAAAAAATTACGAGTAAAAAAGTAATATTTTACTCCCAATTTGATTGAATGGAAAAAAAACACTAGATAACCATCATAGTTAATGATACCCCATGCCTCATAAATTAGTCATAATTTTTCTTTTATTTCTATATCCTTCCATAAGGGAATCATAATGCATCATTCAACCTACACTCTACCTTTATATTTTTCGTTTTGGGTGGGTATTTAAAAGGTTCCTCAGACATGTAATGATTCTTATAAATTTTTCATTCATATTATTCAAGTTGATAAAAATGATATGTAGTTATTCAAAATTATATTATTTATCCTTTTTAATAAATAGAGTCAAGAGATACATGATTGTTTCCTCAATATTTTTAATATTGAAATTCATAATATTTTTTGAGAATCTAATGAAAGTAATGCGGGTATGAGTTCTTTTCATAATTATATAAGTTGTATGATTCCAAAAATTTCTTATCAGTTAATGTAAAAAATCCATTAGACTATATGAGTTCTATATAGGACTCTGTAACATGTGATTTACATGATGATTTCATAATTGAATTAAAACCACCTTTCTCTTTATTTCAATGGGAGGATTCTATAGATATAAGAAACCATACATTATAATTCTATATATTCAAGTAGAATTTTGAGATAACTAGTTAAAGATGATAAAATGGGGTATGGGACATCTAATTACACATCCATGTGTTCCTATATTATATTTTATACCTCTTATAGGAAGTAGAGAATCTAATAAATAAACTTTCAACTCTTGTTGTTTAATAACTAAAATGTTCAAGTTACATTCCCTGAAGTTACAAGAATTTTATAGATTATCATTCCATTAAATATATTTAAATATATTTTCATGGTCAAATGGAATTCCATTTTCCAGAAAAAAATTATAGGATTTTTTTTATTTCATTATAATGATTACATACTATGATGTAATAAATAAATTTAAATATTTTACCTGTATTATAGGTAATACTAATAACACTAGAAATTGGATCCAAAATACCCCATATCGTGAACATTCTATTGGTACGGATCCATATTTCATTTCACATAAACCATTTATAGTCATTATTAAATTATTAATTTGTATATGGATAGGCCTTGTCTATTAAAAACATTAACACATAGTTATATAATTCGATTAATAGACACAAAAATCAGGAAATAATATAATTGGACTCCCTCAATTAATTCCTAAAGGATACACCATGAGTTCTATGATGACATATAAATTAATGGGTTACTAGTGTCATAGTAAATTGGAATTTTTGGACTTAGAGTATGTGTGTTTATTTGAATTGAAACTCAAATTATTTTTCCATGGGTCAGATTATATATCGGTGATTTATTTTTTGGAATGTGATCGAAGTTAAAGTGGACTCTTAAATTGTAAAGGCAGATAATATGTATGGTAATTGTGGATTACATATGACTTTTTTCTATAAAATTATTTGCATAATAAGTTATGTGATATTCATACAATGAAGACAAGCTGGATGTGGGCATATTGTTGCTATGGATGGAATTGTGGTGTAAATGTAATATTCCATGAATTGACCAGTGGTTTTCATAATTTTGTTATTTTTCTGTGTGTTTTTTTAGAAGGGGAATGACCATTATATACTGGGCCATAATGTGGTTGGTGACTCACCCAATGGCGATGAATCTTATTATTTTTATTTTGTAAAATGAAGATAATCATATATATTTTCACATAGTAGTTAAGGAAATGAATATCATGACAGTGAACATTATGTATGAGATTTTTAAACCCCTATATATTACCATTATGATTTTTCAAATAAAACGCTGGACACCCTTTGATGGATTGGTCATGATGTGAATCAGTTCATTGGGAAAGCATCATGACATTTTCCATGAAGAAAAAAAATCATCGAGAATAAAGGTTATTATGAAAGAGGGGTTCCCATGACATGGATGGTGAAGGACACACCTTGAAGGGTGGAGGATACACCCCTACGTATTGTTCCATGGTTTTTTTGTTCTCCTGGTAGAGGTGTTCAATGAATTTTCTAGAGATGATATAGTGTGTGAATTTTTTAGTGATGGGAGTATTTTATAAGACTTATATTTCAAACCATAATAGGGTCATGTTCTAGTTTTACAATACATGAAAGGACTGATATATTATATGTTAGCCCCTATTAGGTCTTATAAGTATATGTGGTACAAAAAGAACCATTTTAGTCATCTCTTCCCTTTCTCCTCCCTCCCTTTTACACCCATTTTTTAAGGGAGGTTCTTGAGTGTTTCAATGACAACTGAAGTTATAATTTTTCCTTTTTTTAATCACTTCTTCTAATCCTTATACGCACTATGATTTTTTTGTGACAACCAATGTTGTAGGCCACTCGAGTGGTTCCTCATCCGGGTATACTATGTGACCTATGGAACCCCTACTCATTTGTCGGTTTATTCCAATTAGTAGAGTAGTAATATGTTGGTACTTTTAGGATGTTACACAGCCTGATGTGATGTTAGAAATCAAGGCAAGATAACTAAAAACGTACATATATTCACATTATAGTTCATAGATGTGATAAAATATCCATCAATAGCAAATAAAAGTGGTACCAATAAAATCCCAGACCCCTCTGCGGGTATTAAAGGCTGCCCAACAACTAGGATGATTTCAAAAAATATAAGGGATACCAAAAATAAATGGAGATACACTACAAGATCTATGACTAAACCAGTTCCACACCACTAATATATTTATTCTTCTTGATCTGATATAGCTTGAATAAACAATACCACTACTCATCATAAAAATTTCATGAAACCAATTAATAGAATTTCAAGAACCCATGTTGAAAGGTTTCTTGAGTAGTGTGTGGGTACATAACACAATATGGAACCACCAACAAGGTCACCTACAAACTGCTACATGATGTGACATGTTAATATTTTATGATCTACTGATATAAATATACCAACTACGCGAAATTTATAAATAAAACAAAAAACGTGAATATATATACTTCCTCAAGTGTAAAAATTTTGATTAGTGTTTCATGAAGATCATGACTCCATAGTATCATAACATTTTTAGGGGAGTACACAAATATCCCAACCAGGACGAAACTCCATCAACTGTCTAAAGGTATGTTTCCCTGATCGAACATACCCACTTTATCCAATTATTGAGTGTCACTTAACATGTGAATCACTTCATGGGAATATATATCTACACTACATGGATTCCATTATCACACCCCAATCCAGTTCAGTAGTGGACCAAGTGGAGTAACCAAGCCTCCATCATGATCTAACCCAAAGGCTAATCCCCATGGTATTACCATGGGATTCTAGATGTTTGTATGATGTCGTATTCTTTTAAGGGGAGGCCCTTTTCATTACTATAAATCCAAATATGACTCATTCTTGGTCCACCAAAAAAATTAATTAGAATACCCTCTTGGATACCACTATTGATCTCCTGCAAATCTAATACCATGATTATAATGAACCAAACAATCATTGGTTTCTGGATATGATCAAAGGTGGAATCCCTTGCACAAACATAGGGAATCCAATAGTCACTATCATGATATATAAAATCCATGATCTGGGATATACTACCACATAACTATAAGGACCCAACATTAAACAATACATAATATTGAATTAAATTAATAATTCACAATGAGGATCTTTTCAGGTTTAGAGTTTTAGAGAATTAGGTAATTACATTTAAATAACCACATGAATATTACATGTAGACAATTCTACCCATTATCCATTTTTTCATAAAATAATAACACATGAAAAAAAGAGTCATGTCTATTTCCAGATTTTAGACAGCATGACTTTTCCTTGATCCCATCCTTGAACCTATTCATCTTTAAGTAATTTGAAGACATTTCAAAACATGGAATTAGCATAAAAAGCGTAGTATGGGTTATAATACAAATGATGAAAACAATTTTATATAAATACATAAAAAACATGAACTATCTTACATTCCTCATGAAATCATAAGATTAATGAAAGACACATAAAAAGCATATCTCATAAAGGTAACTTGTGGCATCCAAATCATACATACATATTAGCTATCACATATACATAGGGAGTTACTATGAAATACCCATTATAATATATTCCATAAATCTTTTAAGAGAAACATTCCCGTTTACCTATGTCACCTTACCCAATCTATTGGAGATCTATCTTGGGCTCAACTGCTGAAGGTTTATCACGGAACAACCTATATACATAAATAATGCCCATGAACCATAACATGATCATAACACATACATAAGCATAAAGTAAAGATAACATTTCCACATTGCAATAACAAAATATCATTTCAAGATATTGAAATAATAAATCTATTCTCAAAATCATTTACAATACCAAAATATATAAATAGAGTATATGGGATTTATTTTTCCTATTAAAAACATTACGGCTTGTTAAAGAAGTCAAAGATAAAATACTACTCGTGGCGGCAGAAAGGTCATTGTAACCGCTTACGTAAAAAATACATTCCTTTTTCTTATTCAGTAAAAAAATAGTATATAAATATTCCCTTTGAATGAAATAAAAATTTAAAGTTGTTTATACATCCTATAAAAGAAAAATGTGTATTAAATCAAAATATGCCTCAATGAAACGATATTGAGACAAAGTCCCTTACCTTGTGTCCGACATGACCCGGTCGTTCATTAATTTCCTGAATAATAAAATAAAGTTAATTTATACTTGATTAAGAACCTTTTTCAAGTTTATTATTCCTTTTAATTCACTTATTACCATATTATAAACAATTTGTAACCATTTTAGTTAATAAAGTTATTTTTGTCGATATTAGGTACTTGAGTCAAAAATGGACTTCTTATAATTATATATTGTTCGTATGGTCAAACTTTCATTATATCTAGAATAATATTCATGATTTATATATCATATATATCATATATATCCAGCATATACATTTATTTATAATAGTACATAACATATGGAGGTAAGAAATGAAATGCACCGTTCATGGAGATGATAAACCATACGTACGCATTAACGCTAAATTCATTTCTATTTCTTATTTTAATGGAATTTAAACATAATGATACATAGTTATATATTAATTACAGAATAATATCCTGTATAATATCATTTAATCTATCCTTTATACATTCCATATACGGCATGAAAAAGTCACATCACTTTGAGGGGGCGGTAGTCCACATTTCCTCAAATGCGATTATTGTATTTTCCCACTATGGAAAACATAAAGGAATGCTATAAATGGAAAATACAGAATCATAATGAAAAAATAAACATAATGTATATCATATATAAATAAAGTATCATCTTAATGGCCACCATGATAGGCGGTAGGAGATAATCGATCAATCATCATTTCGTGAGGCGTTAATTTTCCATCCGCAGAAACATTATGTTCTTCAGCCATTAGATGGAAGTGTGTGTATGTTCAGTTATAATACATCTCATAAAAATATCCTAGATTATTTTGGATACTGGTTTTCTAACAAAATAAAGGAATAAAAATAGTTTAGGGGTTCAAGAAGTAGAATAATAGAAACTTTTTTAAGAGAAATTGTTACCTTTAATTTGGGTAACTCTCTTTGGTTTGAATCAAATGACTTCTTGAAGTGCCTTCTTCCTATGGTATGGATTCTTGGTGGATGATATGGATATAGGTAGATTAATTGTACAGAGGTTTGATGAGCCAAAATGCTTGATAGGTGTGAGGATTTGGTTAGGAGTGGTCTCTTTTTATAAGGGGGAGGAGGGGATCTTTTCGGAAGTGTGAAAATATTATTTTATTATAAAATGATAATTGGTTTCAAAAGGTCCAAATATCATTATAGTATAAGATAAGATGACTCATGGTGTAAATAAAATCATCCAATAAGAATTGTATAGGTTTTGGATAATATTGTAGTCATTATAATCTCATTTAATTAAATTATTTATTAATGAGGTAAATACTTCATTATTACCGTGTCATAAATAAATTAATATATTTGATGTCTAAAAATTAAAAAAATACCCTGACTTTATAACAAATTTTTTCATTCCAATGAATATTATATAAAAAAATATTACTTATATAACACCATATAAAAATTAGTTACTAAAATATTATTGTTAATGTCAATTTTGTCTTTACATTAAATTAATTAATCCAAATTGTCATTATAACTCCCAAGTGGCTCAATGCGGTCCCTAAATAGTCCCAAATATGCCCATGGTCGTAAATTAATCAACCAATAAGGTTTGGACAAGTGTAAAGGTAATTTTTAATTATTATAATATTCTTTTTAACTTCAATTACATTATTTATCTTTAACCACTATAAATAAAAGTCAAAAGATACTATTCACCAAAAATTATTTTCATCTTATTGAACCAAATTTTAATTACTAATAAAAACCATGTACGTTATATTTTTGAAATTCAATTCATAGAAGTGGAAAAATTTTATTTAAATCAAAATGTCAGTTTTTTAACTACTAGTAAGTGGTTTCCCTATTCATAAAAAATTAATGTTTTTCAGAAAAACACCAAAAATTCAGCCTAATCTTTATTTGATATTCCAAATTCAAAAATGGGGTTTATTTTTTCCAAAATCAAAACATTAAAGTGTCATTAATTAATTTTAAAATTAATTCTCATTGTTAAAACAAATACCGTGTTTTTAAGAAACAATAACTATCCAAAGATCGACACTTGTTCATGTCCAATTACAATGTAAAATTAATTATAATGTCCAAAATTAGATTAAATGGTAAAAATTAATTCAAATTACACTTTAAAACCAATTAAAAATATAATCTAACCATATAAATAATTTAGATTAATAGACACTTTAGAATTAAAATACAATATTTTTCACTAATAATTAAAAATAGAACTTTATCAGAAAAATTCAAAAAATTTACACAATGTAAAATTTGATGTACAAATTATATTAGAAGGATTTCATTTGGTCAAATAAAATATATTAATGTGACCAAAACTATATTTAAAGAGTGTTCACCATTGAAAGGCGGTAAATCAGCCTTTTAATGTAAATTATTCTAAAAATTATATTTATTCACATTGTAAGCCACTAACATTTATTGGATGAATGTAAATACATTTAACAAGCATGAATAATCATATTGTAGTTAGTTTTGTTCATTCCTACCAATACAACAAGTAGGAGGTAACTACCATTTATAATAGTAATATTATATTATTAGTGTGCAACTTAAGATTTCAAAGAAACCCGTTGTTGCGTATCGGGTACACTATCAAACATAGCAACCCCTTTAAAGTAAAATTAATATTTAATTCACAAATATTAAAAAATATGAAATATGTCTTATTCTTCATTTACATGGGATTTTATATCCTTCCCCCTTTTTTGAAATTATATCCTCACAAGTTTTATTCACTTATCAAAATAAGTGGGGGTATTTTTCCCTCATAGAATTTTCAGATTCCCACGTTGCCTCTTCAACCATATGGTTTTTCCATATAACATTTACCTGGTTAATTACCTTATTTCGCAACACATTCTCTCAATGGTCAGGAATCTGGACTGTTTGTTCTTCAGAAGAGAGATTCTCTTCCAACTGAACTACCTATGGGCTCAAAACATGAGATAGATCTGACATATACATTATCAACATCGAAACATGAAAAAAATTGTGTACCTAGGATAATATTTGAGGTAGATCCACTCTGTACGGAACTAATCCATCTTTCACCAGAATTTCATAAGGTCCAATAAACCATGGACTCAACATTCCTTTCTTAACAAAACACATCACACATTTCCATGGATAATCTTTGAGAAATACATGATCACCTACCTCAAAAGAATGATCATTCCTATGGTTATCTGCATAACGTTCATGTCTGCTATGTGCTATTCTCATGTGCTTCTGAATCAACTGAACTTTCTCTACCATCTCTTCTACCAATTCTGGTCCAATCAGCTTCCTTTCACCTACTTCATCCCAAAAAGCTAAAGTTCGAAAACTCTTTCCATATAATGCCTCAAATAGTGCCATCTATATACTAGAATGAAAACTGTTATTATAATAAAATTCAACCGAAGAAAGATGTTGGTCCCACCTTCCATGATAATCCATTGAGAAAAAATGCAACATATCGTCCAATGTCTGAATTGTTCATTCTGATTTACCATCTGATTGAGGATGAAAAGTTGTACTAAAATTTAATTCAGTACACAATGACTTCTGAAATCCTTTCAAAATGTTTGAAGAAAACCTCAGATTGCGATCAGATACAATAAAAAGGGGAACACCATGAAACCTGGCTATCTCTTTAACATACCACCGAGCAAGTTGAACAAGAGACAAAGTATATCAAATATGAAGTAAATGAGCATATTTAGTCAATAGATCAACAATAACCCCGATTGAATTATTACATAGAGATGTCTTCGGTAATCCCACAACAAAGCCCATTGATATATTTTCCCATTTCCACTCTAGCACTGGTAAAGGCTAAAGAATTACTTTCGGTAATTTCTGCTCTGCTTTAACCTGCTGACAAGTCAAACACTTCACAGTAAAATTAGAAATATCTCTTTTCATTCCATCCCACCAGTAATACTCTTGAAAATCTATGTATATCTTAATACTAACAGGATGAACTGAAAATAGAGAACAGTGATCATTACATAACAAATCATTCTTCAACAATGAATCAGATGGTATATATAATCTTTTTCCAAACCTCAAAACACAATCATTATCAATCTTGAATTTGGGAAACATACCCTTCTGAACAAACTCTACCTTTTTCTGTAACTCAATGTCTTCTTTCTGTGCTTTCTTTATTCTGTCTGATAGAGATGATCTCTCTGACAACTGATACAAAACAGAAGAATTACATGCACGAACAAGTTCTATGCCAAAGTTCATCAAATCAAAAACTAATGGATCTCATTCTTAATTTATCATGGTTATTGAAGTGTTAATTTTCCGAATCAAAGCATCAGCCACATTATTTTCATTTCGCGGATGGTAATGGATCCTGGAATCATAATCCTTGATTAATTCCAACCATCTCCTATGTTTCATGTTCAATTATTGTTTAGTGAATATATACTTTAAACTTTTGGGTTAGAAAATATTTCACATTTTACTCCATACAAATGATGCCACCAAATTTTTAACGTAAAAACAACCATAGCTAATTCCAAATCATGTTTAGGGTAACATAACTCATGAGGTTTCAACTGACGTGAAGTATAAGAAATTACCTGATGATTCTACATTAGGACACAACACAGTCCATTCAATGAAGCATTACTATAGATAACAAACTCACCATTTCTGGATGGCAGTGCCAAAATTTGTTCATTCACCAATCTTCTTTTCAAATCCTAAAAAAAATCATCACATTCTTTAGTCCAAATAAACCTAACACCTTTTCGAGTTGACTTACTCATTTGACTAGATAACCGTACAAACTTTTCAACAAACCTCCTGTAATAACCTACCAAACCAAGAAAACTATGAATCTCAGTTATATTTGTGGTTCTTTCCCATTCTTCAACAAATTTTGTTTTATCATGATCAACAGTTATGCCATTTTTGAAAAAATGTGACCAAGGAATGAAATTTGTTGTAAAAAAACTCACACTTTCTGAATTTCCCATAAAGTTTCTTTCTATTTATTGTTTTCAAGATGTCCCTTCAATGACATTCTTGCTCCTCTTTACATTTAAAATAAACCAAAATATCATCAATGAACAAAACCGAAAACCTATCCCCAAAATCACGGAAAATTCTATTCATAAAATCCATTAATATAGTAGGTGCATTGGTTAACCCAAAAGGCATAAATACAAATTCATAATGGCCATATCTAGTATGAAACACAATATTCGGAATGTCTACTTCCTTTGCGTTTAACTGATGGTACCCTGACCTCAAATCAATCTTTGAAAAATACTGATCTCCCTGGAGTTGATCAAACAAATCATCGATATGAGGAAGAGGATACTTATTCTTAAAAGTAAAGTTATTCGATTCTCTATAATCAATACAAAGTCACATGGAACCATATTTGTTTTTAACAAACAAGATAGGAGCACCCCATGGTGATGTTCTAGGTCGAATAAAACCATTATCAAATAACTCCTTCAATTTCTTCTTTAACTCTAAAAGTACGATTTGAGCCATTCTATAAGGGGGTTTCGAAATTAGATTAGCATAAAGAACTAAGTTAATTGTAAATTCAACTTCTTGATCAGGTATAATAGCAGGAAAATCATCAATAAAAACATCATGGTACTAATTTACCACTAGAACATCATTAATCTGAACAGTTCCTTTGATTTCAACAATATGTGCTAGGTAACATTGATTTCCATCTTTTACTAGTTTCTCAGCTTCCCGATATGTTATCAAATGATAGGGTTCATTATTGTACAAAAACTAAAAATCATTCTGAAAAAAAAATCTTTAGCTTTGCATTCAATCTTAGCATGTTAAATAGAAAGCCAATTCATACCCAAAATAACATCAAACTCTACTATTGAAAAAACAATAATGTTTTCATGTAGATTCATTCCACACACAAGGACATGAGGTACTTATGTTTTCTTTTTGTCTCAATATTTATTCCAATTGTTTTTACCATAAGTTCTATATTTATATCTTGAGATGGAATTCCCAATTTATTAGAAAAATTCTCAGAAATTAATGAGTGTATAGACCCTGAATCAAACAACACATTGGCATAATTTTAAAAAACAAATAGTGTACCTGATACAGCTTCATTTGATGGACCAATATCTGTTGAAGTAGTTCCAAAGGATTTCAACACACCTTTCTTCTTGTAGTCTGGATGCTTTCGATCAGTTGAGTTCTTTACTGGACACTCATTTGAATAATGACCCATTTCATTGCACTTAAAACATTTTACAGACTGTAAATCATATTTTGTCTTACCATTACTCTGATCATTTTTAGTGCAATTATGATCCTTATTTCCCATTTTACCACAACGGTAGCACTTACCAGAATTCAAAAGACATTCCCCAGCATGGTTTTTACCAAAATTTTAGAAAAAAAGAAAAATTAATTTTCATACCATCAGAATTTTTTGAAGAGTTCTTCATTTTCGCCTGCCACCTTGACCTCTTATTCTGTTGTTTGTTAATGAATAATTGATCATCGGAAAACTCCATTGAACCTTCTATGCACAATGAACAAGTTTTTAATATCTTTTAATCTCACGAGAATCTAATGCCCTTAGATACATTGGAATTAGTCCTTTGTAAAAATGGTTTATTTTACTATCAAGATCTCGTATGAAATTTGGAGCATACCTTGCCAGTCCAGTTATTTTTTCTTCATAAGCAGCCACTTAGTTATCCTCCTGCCTCAATTCTAGGAATTGTTTCTCCAAACTAAGATAAACCACCTAAGGAAAATAATTCTCTTTTAACGTACCTTTGAATTCATCCCAATTGAAAGCATCAATATTCTCACTGTCCCTGATATTTTTCACCATCAACCACCACTGATCAGCTTCACCTTAAAAACGGTAAAAATCAAGACTAACCATTTGATGTTATGAACAACCCATGACATCCACAATATTATCCAGTGTTCTAATCCACCCTTCGGCTAGAAGAGGGTCAGATGATCCTCTGAATGATGTGGGATGTTACCTCATGAAATTCTCCACTACAGAAATGTTCCTCTACTGATAATCTGGATGATCTTGTATAGGGATACCACCACCACTTATATCATGATTCAACTGTGCCATCACTGCAAAAAAACTATCTTGTTCCGATTCCGACCATCACATGTAGCTGATTTGGAAGTGTATCTTCCTCCTGATGTTGTCCCAACATAGTGGACCTATTTCCTCTGCGGAAAACTATTCCGAACACAGAAATATCTTAGTTTAAGCAACATGTTAATTTGTAAATGCTATATGATTTCAATATTAACATAAATTACTTTATGGATATTAATTTAACAAAACCCTAACTCCTAAAGTTATCTAAACTGACCTCTGATACCAACTATAAAGACCCATCCTTAAACAATACATAATATTGAATTAAATGAATTATTCAAATTGAGAATATTTTTAGGTTTATAGTTTTAGAGAATTAGGTCATTACATTTTCATAACAACATTAATATTACATGTGTACAATTCTACCCAATATCCATTTTTTCATAAAATAAAAACTCTTGAAAAAAATAGTCTTGTCTAGTTCCTGGTTTTATGCAGCATGACTTTTCCTTGATCTCATCCCTAAACCTATTCATCTTTAAGTCATGTGAAAACATTTCAAATCATTGGATGAGAATTAAAATCTCATTATGGTTTTTAATAAAAAGGATGAAATTTTTTTATAAATACTTACAAAACATGGAATCTCTTACCTTCTTCATGAAATAATTAGATTTTTGAAAGACACATAAAAATAATATATCAAAAAGGTAACTTGTGGAATCCAAATAAAACATACATTTTATCCATCATAGCTACATAGCGAGTTACATTGGAATACCAATCACATTTTATACCTTAAATATCTTTGGTGAAACATTCACGTTTACTTCCATCACATTACCCAACTCATTGGAGAGCTATCTCGGGTTCACATGCCCTAGGTTTATCACGAAACCACCCATATAAATAAATAATTCCCATGAACCATAACAAGATCATAACACATAACATAAGAATAAAGGAAATATAGCATTTCAACATTTATAAAACAAAATATAATTTCAAGATATTAAAATAATAAATCAATTCTCAAACTAATTTTCAATTCCAAAATACATAAATATAGTATATGGTATTTATTTTTCCTTTTAAAAATATTATGGCTTGTTAAGGAAGCCAAAGATCTAATAATACTCACATTGGTGAAAAGGTCGTTGTCACCGATTACATAAAAAACATTACTTTTGGTAATTTATTAAAAGACTTTTTATATGAATATTACCTTTGAATGAAATGAAAAGTCAACGGTGTTTATACAGTGTATAATCGAAAATCGTGTAATAAAACAAAATATGCCTCAATGAAAGGAGATTGAGATGAAGTCCCTTACAATGTGTCCGACTTCACTCGATTGTTATTTAATCTCTAGAATAATAAACTAAAGTTAATTTATACATTATTAAGAACCTTTTTCAAGTTTAGTCTTCCTCTTATATCACTTATTACTATGTTATAAACATTGTGTAACTATTTATGTTATTAAATATCTCTTTGTCGATGTTTGGTACTTGAGTCAAAAATGGACGTCTTATAATAACATGTTGTTCATGTGGTCAAAGGATCCTTATATCCATAATTATATCCATTATTTATATATCATATATATCATATATATCTAGAATATACATGTATTTATAATAGTACATAACATATAGACGTAAGAAATGAAATGCACCGTTCATGGAGACGGTAAGTCGTATGTACGCATGAACGCTACGTTCATTTCTATTTATTATTTTGAAAGAATTTAAAGATAATAATACATAGGTATATTATAATTACAGTATAATATCATTAACTTTATCCTTTATACATCCCGCATAAGGCATTAACGAGTCACATCACTTTGAGGGGGCGGTAGTCCGTACTTCCTTAAATGAGATAATCGTAATTACCCACTACGGATACCATAAAGGCATGCTATAAATGGAAAATAAATAAGAATGAAGAAAACAAAAACATAATATATATCATATAAAAATATTTTTCCATCATAATGTCCACCACAAGAGGCGGTAGGAGATAATTGAAAATCATCATTTCGTGAGGCGTTAGATTTCCATCCACGGAAACATTATGTTCTTCATCTATTATATGGAGGTGTGCGTATTTTTAGTTCGATTAATTCTCATAAAAACATCTTAGTATATTGAGGATACTGTTTTTGTTAGAAATTAAGGGAATAAAAATATTTTAGGGGTTGGAGAAGTAAAATAAAAGAATACAATTTAAGAGAAAATGTTACCTTTAATTTTGGTAACTCCCATTGGATTGAACCAAAGGACATCTTGAAGTACCATATGCCTAATGTAAGACATCTAGGGGGATTATAGGAATGTAAGGAGATTAATTTTTCAGAGGTTGGATGCGCCAAATGGCTTGAGATATGTGAGGAATTGGATTGAAGTGGTCTCCTTTTATAAGGGGAGGAGAGGCTCTTTAGGAAAGTGTGAAACTGTTATTTTATTATATAATGATATTCAGTTTTAAAAGAACCATAAATCATTATAGTCTAAGATATGATGACTCTTGGCCGAAATAAAATAATTAAATTTGAATTGGACAGGTTATGGATAATATTTAAATCATTATAATCTTATTTATTTAAATGATTTATTAATGATGTAAATACTGCATTGTTATTGTGTCATAAATAATTTAATTTATTTGATTTCTAAAAATAAAAAAAATACCATGATGTTGGAATTATTTTTATATTTTAAATTAATATTCATAGTAAAAAATATGACTTATATAACAACATATAATAAATAGTTTTCAAATTATTTTTGTTAATGTCAATTTTGTATTACATTAAATTAATTAATCCAAATTGTCATTATCACTCCCAAGTGACTCAATGGGGTCCAAAAATCGACCCAAAGATGATAATGGTTGTAAATGACACAACAAATAATGTTTGGACATGTGTTAATGTAATTTATAATTATTATAATATTTTTTACCTTGAATTGCATTATTTACCTTTAACTGCGGTAAATAATAGTCAAATGTTACGATTCACCAAAAATTCTTTTCATTTTATTGAACCACATTTTAAATACTAATAGCAAGCATGTGTGGCAGATTTTTGATATTCAATTCATAGAGGTTTTAAAATTTCATTTAAATCAAAAAGTCGGTTTTTTAACTACTACTATGTTGTTTCAATATTTATCAATAATTAAAGTTTTCCAGAAAAATACCAAAAATTCAGCCTAAGGTTTATTTGATATTAATAATTCAAAAATGATGTTTATCTTTCCAAATTAAAAACATAAATGTTTCATTAATTAATATTAAAATTAAATCTCGTTGTTAAAACTAATAGTGTGTTTTTAAGAATCAATAACTATAAAAAAATCGACACTTTTTTATGTCCAATTTCAAAGTGAAATTAATTCAATGACCAAAATTGGATTAAATGTTAAAAATATATTCTAATTATGGATGAAAACCTATTAAAATATAATCTATCCATATAAATAAATAATATTAAAAGGCACTTTTGAATTAAAATATAATATTTTTCACTATTCATTAAAAATGAACTATATCAGAAAAATTCCAACAAATTTACACAATGTAAATTTTGATGTCCCCATTATAAAAAAGGATTATATTGTCTCAAATAGAATGTATTAAAGTGATAAAAACTATATTTAAAGAGAGTTCTCCATTAAAAGGTGGTAAATCATCCTTTTAATGTAAATTATTCATAAAATTAGATTTATTCATATTTTAAGCCTCTAACATTTATTGGATGAATGTAAATATATTTAAAAAACATGTATAATCATATTGTAGTTAGTTTTGTTCATTACCGACAATAAAATTGTTAGGAGTTAACTACCATTTAAAATAATAATATTATATTATTAGTGAGAAATGTAAGATTTCAATGAAACCCATTGTTGCGTAATGAGTACGCTATCAAACATAGAAACCCATTTAAAGTAAAATTAATATTTAATTCACAAATATTAATAAATATGAAATATGTCTTATTATTCATTTTCATGGGATGTTACAATAACTGCTAATAAATTCATACAAATACAAGTGATTGTAATGATTTAGAATGGTCAGTAGGTATCCCCTTTTGAATCCTAAAATACATGGAAATTTATAATGAGATCATTAATTGAGAAGCATCCCTAGATTACAATAAACTCTAGTATGTTAATAATTTAATTTAACTAATTATATATCATGCATAAAAACAATATGAATCCTTTTTTTCAAGAAAAATATTGATGTGATTATATTCAAACTATGAAATTACCCTTAAAATACAATGAGTCTATGTTCTCAACAACTCAAGACACTGAGGTTATCATCCATATAAATAGGTGATTCTATTGTATCATGGGAAATCACATCGATTCAATGAAAAATCGATTATTCCCACATGTCTTATGAAATTTCATGTAATGATCAATATATATAATTTATAACAATCATAAAATAATGGTTTCTTGAATTATAATGCCCAATATCATAATATTAGTCACCTCATGCATACATATTGATTCAGTTACTATGGAGACACCCCCAAACATTACAACCCAAACATGTGAAACATGTCAGGTTTGATCTACTATAGGGGAACCCACAAGGGTCTTCCTGGATAGTATGTAAGTGGAGGCTTACCAAATGGTATATTTTATTAGAAACTAGTCTATCAAGAAAATTCCCATCTATTGGTGTTGTTATATTTCTTGATAGTGTCAACCCATAAAATTAACATTTTTACTCTATGGAGGATGCCTCACAAAAATTTTCATATGAATATTCCTCATGAAAAATATTAATTATATTTTCCCACTTAGTTGTTCGAGTCACCTATCCGGATCCCAAAATAGCCTCAATTTGTGAACCTAGGATAATCACCACAATTGGGAATGTTTTGATAACTTCCAACAAATACTACATGACCCATAGAATATAAGCTTTCAAAAAATATAATAAGGATTAAAATTTTAATTTTATATACTTCAATATCCACCTCCTTCTTAGAGTTGTCATAAGGATCTCACATGGAATTGTTGTGCTAGTTATATCAAGTGACAACACTCCCCATTTCTGAAGAAAGAGAGGATCCTACACTACATCTAACACATCTCCCATGTTACGGTCCTTATGCTTAAGGTCTATGGAAGTTACATTGAAAATCAAAACATAAGGCCACAACCGATGGTGGCTGAGGCATAGAGCCAGTACACAAGACCCCATATGTTCCATGGAATTTTAATCAGTTCCCTCATGGTTATCAACAAAATAAAAATAAAATTTTAAATTTAAATTATCCATTTTAAAAAAATAAATTTCATGGGTTAAAAAAACAGAAATTTCATTTAATTTTCATCCCACATAACTACGTCAAAATAATTGAAGAATAAAATTCATATCTCAATCTTGAAAAACTCTATAAATCATTTTAAAGCCCTATTAGATTATTACATCACCCAAAAACTCACAGTCCAAACTCTACCAATATTCTCTTGGCTTAGTCAGTCATTATCAATGTTCCCAAAACATAATTCACAAAATATAATGAAATATATATAATTATAATGATTTATTTTTTATTAAAATATTTTAACCAAATTGTTAAAATGACTAATTTATAACTAAACACTATCAACACATCATAAAAATGGTTAATGACACACAAAACCCTATTATTTGATCCTTGATCATATAATGGGATTAATAACTAATATGAAACACTAAAATATAATTAAATATAACATTAGATATTATAAATCTATCAAAAAAATCAATTTTCAACACAATGTTGATAAAATGAATAAGAATACTCTCATAAGTTGTTTCAAGATGTCCATTATGTAGGATTAAAAATATTCTTTATCATTTTCGTCTGATTCCAATATACTATAGTGGAATCTGAACCAAATCCCCAAAAATAGAAATTGAAATTATATTGCATTGGAGGGTGTGATCAATAATGGATAACATTGGATGATTTATGCCTAAAATATCCATGAAACACCAAATAATCACCCAAAACCAATGTGGATATGAATAAATAGGGGGATTCAGCACCTATCCACATAAAAAAATAGTACATAAGGGATTCACCCATTTAAAAAATGGGTGGGTAGAAATTTAAAAATACCCCCATTAAAGGCCACCATCAATCCTATGTAAATAACTAGTGGGAAAGTAGTTTTTTATTGTTTTGGTAGTGGAATCTATATTTTCATCTTCTAATGCACCTCTTTCTACCAGAGTCATCTCTAATGGCATATAAATGTCAAAAACAAACATTGTTGAAATTAAATATCTGAAAATTAATTCTGAATCTTCTTCTCCCAACTCAACTAACCCATTAAACTAAAAAATTACAAATTCACATGGAAATTTCCTCACATGTAAAAACACAAGGAACTAAAAAAATCCCCACAATAATACTTTTCATCCACCGGATGTTCTGGTGGTCATCCAACTGCAATTCGTGACCAATATGTGTTTTTATATGCTAAATAATTTCTTATGTTCAATTACCTAATTAAAAAATTAAATCCAAGGAACAACTTATAATTAATTACGTTCAAACCACCGAAAAAGAACAAAATTAATTGATATAGCTCAATTAGACTAATATAAATAAATAAGATCACATATTCATCCAATTAATCACTCGAATGATGGTTATATACACAAAAATAATTATCATATACAACTAGCTATAATTATATGGTTCTCTATCCAGTGAAATTTCACGTATAAATATAGTCTTTGTAATAAATTTATGTTCCCAAAATGTTTTCCTCCATACCTCACCTGATCACATATGAGAATTCCATAAAATTACTGATATTAGTTTAAATTTGAGAAAACAAACTGAGATTGATGCATTACCATCATCCATGTAAAGCTATGGAGACACTAAATTTTCAAATAAAAATCAATAATTATATTAATTCACTCTTAATATATTTAATTACATAATTCAGGTGGTTTTAAACTCCCATTATACAATTTAATATGATAATGTAGGTCAATAGCCTTTTTTGATCCCTTATGAAACACTCATCACAATCCTGTAATGTATCACCACTTACCCAATCATAATTTCATCATACCCCTAGGAATCCTTTTATAATACAATCACACTAATCAAATTATATTCTCAACCACTAGGGTAACTCCATAGTTGGATCCCCAAACCCAAAAAAAACATTATTGTTTCTTACTACATGATCCAAACCTCCTCTGATCTATTCACCCTTGGATCGTACATATTAATCCTATGAATAATAAGAATGATTAGTTTAGATCCATGAAAACATATTATTAACATACATAATTCACAAATGAATCCATCTATTAATTAATTTCATCAAATATCAGCATCCAAATTCCATCATGACCAACTAAAAATCGTCTCTGCACTTTTATGACTAGAAAATCAGTCCCCTCTATAGGAGTGTCATTATTGTCATTGTTTACAATGTTAACTCCCAGCCTCTATTGCCTAAACATCATTACAAATTTAATTCAAGGTCTTTATGGGGATGTCTTGCACGTAAATAAACATTGATACAAAATATAACTTATCAACCGTTCCAATATCCAAGGAATATAACCCACAAGATCTAGTAATATTTCACCCATAAAAGGGTCACAACCTTTCAAAATCTACATGTACCATATCATACACATTTCTCATATAAAACCATGATCATAACATTAATCCCATGGAACCATGCCATATACGATGTTGTAATCATCTTAAAATCCCTTGGTGTTCCACATATCCATTGACACATTAATCGTTCCACAATTCATCAGACGACCCCCACCTCATGAATTCATTGTAAATACTATTTCATCGAACTCTGAAACAACTAAATAAAAGAACACCTATAATCCAACAATTAAAGGAATGAAAAATATCCTCAACATCATACCAACCTCAATACCAATGTCAAATACAAAAAATTCAATCACCAAGAAACTAATTCATCATAAAGCCTATATTACATTCTTCATATCAATATCTTTCACCCATCATATTAACTATAATCCACTAATTTATCCAAACTCTATGAGCCTAGTAAATAGAGGCCAACCAGTCTTGTAGGTTTCCATCAAAAAAAGGAATACTCATTCTCTAAAATTATATTTTTTTTATAGGATGTTAACTATGGTATACAACCTACAACATAAACCGTGGACTCACTTGAGGCCGATCTCACAGAAAATAGATGGAATTAATTTCTAAAAAATATACAATATATTATTTACCAAATCCCTCCCAATGGTCTTAAATAATCATCCATGATCTCATTATAAGACACAGCCTACAATTCACTAATTCCAATCAAGCATTCATACGCTGAATTTCACTCATCAGAATCAAAAACCCATGATGATCTCCCATGATATCATTAACAATGATCCATGTCATGAGACTTAAGTCCATATATAATTTAATGTTGAATTCCATTACATGATTTATATAAAAGTACTATATAGGTTTTTAGTTATCAAAATATAAACGATAAGCTTCCACATTATCTTTAATACTAATAAATGAAGTCATTGTACATATCCACCCAAAGAGAACCAACAATATTTGATAATTTGAACCTCAGAACACATTATATAGGATATGGAAACAATAAACAAGAATAATCACACGACCAGCATCACCTTATGATGGCTTGTATTCCAAAAATCCAGCATAATGTTGTTTGGATAAGTAGTGTGTCATTCCATGAAATACATGAAAAATATAGGTTCCCAATGAAACAATAAATAAAAAATCATTACCACCTATACAAACCACATGTAGTGTAACACTAAGGAATTATATTCAAATATAAACCCAACAGGGTTATCAAATTAGAACCATTTCCCAACTAGAACCCACTATGGTTCTGTACACCTCTTGTGCATTTTTAGTACTACAAAAACATCATGTGCCTCATATTGGATCTAAATTACCTTTCATATGTAAGATATTATTTTACGTAGTGGATCACATGAGTAATGTTATATAATTAGAATTAAAATTTTGGTTTCGGTAATGAAAACCATAATATATATATTTTATAAAAAAGTTTCTAAAAACATTAAAAACTGATTATATTTTTGTGTTAGGAACTAAATTATTTAGAAAAACTGAAAATACTTTTACGGTTATAAAAATTATACAACATATATATCTATTCAAATAAATATTATTAAAAATTCAAATGAAACACCATCAATTATTTACATATCTATTAACAAAAAAATATTTTTTAAAAATTTTATGTTCAGTCCAAATATTGACAAACAAGGGAGATTAAAATAGTGTCAAAATACTTCTCATCAATGAATATTTAAAATATATTTTGTAAATAAAAAATTTTATATCAAACATTCAAATTTTATATAATAAATATATTTTACCCCGAATATTTTATTATGGATTTTAAAATTCATATAAGATGTAATTTTTAAATTTAATTTCAAATAAATAATTTTTGAATCAAAGATATATTTCTCTATGAAATTTTAGAAAATTTTACTTTAAAATAATTTGACATTATGGAACTTCATCATTGTTGGGAGATGCTAGAAATACATGGGCCCAATGGTTGTGTTAAAAATAATAATTTTGGAATAACAATACACTATGAGGACTTAGGTTCACATATCCTCCACAAAATAAAAAATCAGTACCCATGTTTTAAAATTTTAAATACATATTCATTAAGAATATTTATTTTTTCATTAATAGAAAATTAAAATAAAATATCCAAAATATAAAAAAATTATTTAAAAAATTAAAATATGTTTACATAACTTTATAAGTAAAACATTTTATCATAAGGAAAATATTAATCAATCTTATTGACATGGTTAAATAAAAATCTATAAAAAATATTATCAAATAATTCCTATGTGAAAAAATTACATTGGTGATATTTATTTTTAAAAAATTAATTAAATTTCATTGAAATTAATAGTATATGTCTATACCTATATTCATGAATAATAATTATAGATATTTAATGACATTCTCCATATAAAATATTAACATTAAAATCCAGTCCTGATACCATATTATTATGAAAATATGTGTTTATAAAAATAAACATACCTTTTTTGTAGTTTTTTCTAATAATATATTTCACATTTAAAATTTCAATCAACCTCGAATAAAATATTTGATACATAAATATTATAATATTAAAGATGGGAGTTCGAAAAAAATAAGTCAACTTACAATAAATTAATTTAAAAATGAAATGTATACATTAAAAATATAGTTTCCCCTTATTGAAGGATTTGATAAATAGAGACATAATACAAGAAATATTGTTTTCCTTTATATACAATTAAAACAAAATCAGGATTTGATAAGTCAGTTTTCCACTTCCTGTGAGTGGATGTCAAGGTAAGGAATAATAGGGATAGCTATATTTGGGAATGATTGGGGGTTTATAAAATTAGTGTAGAGGGTTTCTTTATTTATAATCATTAAGAAAATGAAAAATTATTTAGCGTACACATTTCATATGTGTGTCTAATAATTGTGGAAGATGATGTAGGTGAAGACCATGGAGAATAAAATAATTTACATATTGTTACATAAAATAACAAGTGGAGTTCGATTTTATGGATTTCGAATAATGCTAGGCTTGAAAATTCTATTTTTATTTGTATATTTATTTACATAAATATATCATCACATGTGGCTGATCTATCCTGATAAGAAAGTGAAATAATAGGGGATTAAATTGAACTGGTGATGATCCTCGGTTAATTTTTTTTTAATATATATATAGATATATATATATATTTATATATAAACATTATTTTGGTGAAATATGATAACATCAGATGTTTAAACTATCTTTTATGTGAAAGTATATTTCCCAAGATTAAATTTTATTATATATATATATATATACAATTATTTTTATTTCAACCCTTCCAAGATTCCATAGGGTGTTTTACATCGGTATGAAAATCTACCTTGATGATGATCACATTTTTTGTATATTGTGAGAAAAAGACCTATCAAGGGCCCATTATCATTGTCTGATAGACTCAAGGATATATATTTGTATCCAATTTTAATAAAAATTTGGAGGTAAAGGGTATCATGATGAACTATTTTTATGTCTCGTAATAGGATAATATAATTCACTAAAAAGGAACATGAAGATGATGAATTCTGCTAGTGTGAGGGAGAAGTTGATGGTTTGGGATGATAGGTCATATGAGGTTGATCTGATCTAATGATGGTTCTTATAAGGGGAATTTTTAATAGGAGGTACATTAATGTGAATGAAATATCCCCACATAATGGTTTTTATCATTTTTGTTGTTCCATATATGAGAATTACTCCTAATGTATGATCGTACCATGGTAGAGGGGGATTGACACCCACAACCCACTCATACACCAATCTACATAGAGGATGTGTCAACCTGTGAAATTCTATGGACATCTGCTCACCCAAGTGGGCAATGCTAGTACAATTCCATTCTGATGATTAGCCCCTCTAGTATGTGTCATTCTTAGTAGTTCGACCTCCAATGTGGTTAACCAATAGGCCCCACTTGTGTGGTGGATGAAGATCCTTTTTGGGTTCATAGGATATAATTTCTTTTATATAAAATACTTTTAAACAACTAAATTTTTATTAAATATATATGACCATATTTTTACACATTTAATTTTTTTATTTAAAAATTATATTTATTACATTACATATCATTTTATTCCAATTAATATGTACTTATTTTAGATTACGACTATAGATAAAATTTTAGTAAACATAACTATTATAATAGTTTACATTAAATTATATTAAAAAAATCGTATAAATTAATATTCCTTTTTTACTCAAATGATATTAAAAAATAATTTATAAAGAATCATTAAATTATTTTCTAAAATTATATTATACAATTAAATGTCATTATATGTTTTATTAATTAATATTACAAGTAATTATTTAAGTCAATCATATATTTTTTTTATAGTATAAAAATAAAAATAAAAATTTTATAATTATATCATTTATTACAAATTTAACATGATTTCATCAAAATATTCTTCAATAAAAATATCATTTCTATGAAAATATTGAAAAAATTAATAACTTTTATGGATTGAAATTTTTAACTTCATTTATAACGAACACATATTTTTGTTATTGAAAATTATTTCACAAATGATTCATTTTATTAAATCACCACTTAGTTAGTTATATTTATAAAACAACCCATTTAATAAAAAATTATTATAAAATAGATCTAATTAACTTTTTGAGATGTTAATTTATATCATCCTAAAATAATTATACCCTTGTAGTTCGTTTTATTGTAGTTCATGAAATTATAAATATTATTTCATAGGATTTAGGAAAACAATGATCAATATTAATAATAGATCCATAAAATATAATGTTCTTATACCCTCAAAAAAACCTCTAAAAAATTCCTAATATCTGAATTTTTATAAAACATTTTGTTAATAACAATTTTGACAGTCTGAGACCATCATTTCAAAACTTTATGGTAAAAAAAACCTGAATATTATTTTTAATGTTACTAAAAAATATTTAAAATGTGGACCATCTCTGTTTAGATTATCAAAAATTAGGGAAAATGATACAAAATATTTTATTTATTCAAATTCAACATTTTTAATCCGACATCACTTGTACACGTACCATAATTAAATCCTATCCATATTGATAATCCGATCACCACTAAACGTATAATTGTTTTAGAAATGTAAGGTGAGAGAAAAAATTAAATGGTATGGTTTTTTAAAATAGTATTAATTTTTTTAATATTATTTAAATAATATTTCGAAAAAATAGGTTTATTTACAAATATAATCATTTTTATGAGATATAAATTTCCTTCCAATTAATAATTTTTTGTTTCCAAATGTAATTGGTGATGTGTTTTACAATTGTTTCCTTGAAAACATAATAAATTTTAATTAAACAAAAAATTGCTTCTTTGAAATTTTCCAAATATTACATGTATAATAACGTACCTTTGTTGAATATATTTATACTTGGAAAACAAAATAAATTCGTGGATCTACTAACATAATATAAAATATCACTTCTAGAAAAAACCCCACATTATGGTTGTTGGTCAGCTGCCCATTCCTCATAATCCAAAATCAAATCCTCAGTGCCAAAATTTTAAATGAAACAATTTAATATGATTTTATTTTTAATTAATATACTATTATAATGACCTTTAAAATATTTATATATTATTTTCTTAATGTAAGTTATATTCACTTCTCTTAAACATTAATTGAATCCAATTTTATAGAAAATACAATTCATTTATAAAGACTAAGATAAATCAAAATCTATAAAAACAAATTTGTAAATAATTATTATAGTGATAGATATAAATATCATAATTTTTTTAATAAAATTATATAATGTTACTAAATTCTAAAGTGCATATCCATATTCATATCTATGAATAACAATTATATAGATAAAATTATTTATTATATTTAAAATGATTACATTAAAATAAACTATGGATTTAGAAAAAAATTCAAAAATTTGTATATGATTTAATTTTTTATATATATAATTATAATATACATTTAGAAAATAATTATTACATATACAATGTAATTAATGTGATAAGTGGGGAAACTAAAATAGTGAACCTTTTAATCTATAAACATCTAAGTGGAGTTTTTGTTTTTGGATTCCAAATAAAGATATAAATGAAAAATACATTGAGATTCATATATATATATATATATACATATAATATTATACATATGTTGATGATCTAACTCAAGGATAATGAAATTAAATAGGGGGATTAAACTGTACAAGTGATAATACCTGGTTAAAAAATTGTTTCAATTTTTTATTTGTATATATTTGGATAACTCAACCGTGTTATGGTGATAATATATAAAGATATAAGTCTTAAATAACTTATATAAGGATTTTTATTTCGATTTATAAATTCAATTATATATATATATATTAAATCTACATGATAATTCCCCCGGATTGTTTTTTGAAATTATGAAACTTACATAATGTTATTGGTGGTTTTTATTCAATATGGGATGATGTTCTCTGAAGGGTAAATAATATTTACCTGATAAACTATGGGAAATGGATTTATTACTAGGGGAATGGTATTTTAAATCCCCCATAAATAACATCCCCCTTAGTTTTCCTACTTCAAACTTATCTTTATATCTTGGTGAAATGAAATCATATGAAAATAATGATCTCACAATCCCAGTAAGTGTAAAAGAGGGAAATATAAAATATAAAATTAATATAATAATTTAAAAAAATATATATATCTTTTTAAAGTCATAAAATATATAACATATATTGAAACCGTGAGTCATGGAATAAATCCAGGAATATCATAATGTATAAATCATAAAGTAACATGATCTACGAGAAAATACCATTAGCATTAAACATGGGATTTTGGAAAAACATTATGCATATAAAATCATTTCCATATCAAAAAAGGATTATTAAAAAGAATATCATAGTTGAAAAAGTAATTTAATAAAAATATTTCACTCTTTGTTTTATACAGGTATTACTGAACGTGGCTTGGTTTCCATTAAAAGCCTTTATTATAGAACAATGATCATTTCCTATTGCAGCTTTATCTATACCATGAGATATAAATCATTAACCAATGCATAGAGGCATATATAGGTCTCACCTATATAATAATTAAACCCATAAAAATTTGTTCTATAATCAAATAAATAATAAATCATCTCAAATCTAAATGAGGTTCATAAACATTATTCTATCATAACATAATTGATGAAAAACAAATGGATTTCATAAATATCATTCCATCCTAAAAAAATAAAATCATTATAATAATAAGTATAATATCATTAAAAAAAAGTAAATATTAAATTATATATAACATAAAAGAATATAATACTACAAGGAAAATAATTTTGATTGACACATGAAAATAATTTTTGATGAAAATATTATTTTTTTTCTTTGATTTTTTTCATTTTATTTAAAGGAAAATAAAATTTTAAAATAATATAATTTTTTTGAATATATCATTGTAATATTTTATGTTATTGTTACAGAAAATGAATAATTATTAAATAATAATTTTTTTAATGTCGTATAAGTTAAAAAAACATTCTTATTTCACTATTATTGAAAAGTAAAATGGTTCATTTTTTGGAAAATAAAAGTAATATACCTTTCAAATCTTGTATAAAAAGTAAAAAATGTGTAGAAATGAATTTAACTATGTTCGGGAGAGTACTAAAATATTTTATGTACTTGTTTGTACAAAAAATGGACATAGATGATAAATATTCCCCAATGATGTCTTAAAATTAAACAACTCAAAATATTGAAGAGACTGTGAAATAAAAACTCATCACATTAATATTAATAGAATAATATGCAATATAAAAGAAATAATGTTATGAAAATGATGTAACCATTTTCATAAGAATCAAAAAATGCATTCAAGGTAAGTATATACACCAGTAATATGAAATAAGTAGTGTATATGACATGTGTCTCATTGAAATAATGGTGAGACCAAAAAAATTCCTTAACTTTGGTCAGATTCCCTTGGTAAGTTTACGAACCTCCAGTATAATGGTTTTATGAATTTTATTAACTCATTATAGAAACATATTTATATTTATCAAATCAGATATGACCTTATTATCACTCTTTTAACAATATTTTATTTGTTTTTTTCATTTAGGTGTTAAATGTTTAATTTTATGATGCATGTGTTATCATATAACTCCTTATTCTAGTAAATAGTATATTGTTATATAATTTATATTATTATATTAAGGTAATATTTATCATATATTTTTACAATATACTTATATATAATCATTTATGAATGATGTACATGGAAATGAATCACATCCCCTCTTGGTGATGGTAGGTCGTACGTACGCACGAGCAATCATATCATTTCCTAAATATTAAATATTATAGGAGTGGATGGTATATTTTTTATTAGATAAATAATATCATGTAAAAATTACTATATATTTATATTATTTTTATCGTTATACCCATCAATATAAATTTGTGAAAAATAGATTACCCCATGACATAGAGAAGGTAGGCTATACATATTCACACGTGGTGATTTCACCTTTCATAATATTGATAAAAGGTGGAATTTGGATGTTCCATAATTGTAATAAAATATTAGTTTAGAATATATTCTGGATTTACTACATTATGATGGAATGAAAATTTTATTAAGATGACTAGGAAGAAATGATCTTTAGAGAGTCGGTACAAGAGATTACCTCTTCTTTAGCGAGCCCCCCTTAATATCATCATAGAGACAATAGAGTTTGTCTTTTGAGATATAAAACACCATTATGACATGTATAAGTATCACGACCCCATCCCCACAATGTGTACCCCTCCTGGGCTTGCAATGTGAGAAGAGAGATAATGACCCCTGAGTCCCGCCTCCAGTATGCCCAGGGTTGGCGACTAGCACCGAGGGTATAATAAACATACAAATGGGAGGCATTACCCTCTAAGAGAACACATACAGAAGAGAGAGATAGAATAGACTCCAATAAAATCCAACTCAGAACTGAAAAATAAAATAAATCTAAGTACATATATGAAATTTCATGCAAAAATACTACAACTGAAAAGGGAAACTAAAAGTACCCAAAAGAAAGTAAAATGGCAGTGACCACAAGCCCGAACAACACCTCCTCCAACCACAAGCCAATAGTAATCGGATTGATCTCCAACCTTCTCCAAGTGACCCGAAAAACAGTTTATATATACATAGGGTGAGTATAACAGTATACTCAGTAGGATCCTCCCCAAGCCTCTCGTGCAATAGTAATGAAAGCATGCTAAAGCCTAGTGAATAACTAGTGAAACTAACTCATCACCTAAATAGGTATACTATGTTCCCAAAATCACCATGGATACTCTAAACAAGTAAAGAATACAAGAATATAGCATATAGTAAAGATTATCATGGGTACCCTGCTACTACTTCCCCACTGTTTTTCCACTTTTCCCCAACGACATACGTCCTGTGCATCTCTCTCCAAAGTCTTTCCTGCAGACACCTAGGCCAAGCTCCACAATTTGTACCTCGTGCACCACAAAGGCTTACCCGCAGACAACTAGGTGAAGCACCACACAATCCTCCCAACCAAAAGTAACCACGTAAGTTCTGGGAGCCACCACAGCCCGCATAACGTGCATCATACATCGGGTATTATACCTCAAACCATTATATCCCATACACTGATTAGGGATCCTCATGCCATCACAGCCTATACACATTACACCTATAGTAGTCCAAAGGATACTATATCCAGAATATATGTGTGTGAAATAACCACAATCCATTACAGCCATCTACACACATATATGGGGAAACTAACTGTTGTTCCTGTTGGCACATGTATCTACCAAGAGAAGAGAGCGGGGCCAAAGGGGGTAGTCATCCATTCGACCTCCCATCAGAATTTTGGGGAAAACACCCCCCCCCCCCCCCTCAGGGGCTCAGAATCCCCGGGGTATTCATTTCCCTTACCTACAAGGTGGAGTAGCATATAGAAACACAAAAAGAAGAATATATATATAACTCACATCCACACTATGGACATTACCTAGTCTTAGATACAACTGCAGCTAATGTCTCTCAGACTCCAAGATGCTACTTCTAAGATTAGGTGTCCTATAAGCACACAAACATTTGAAGAGATTTATTAGATTACTATGTTTCCATTTTATCAGTTCCACTGTACATTAATTAATTCTTTAAACATTAATTAAGCATGAATAATTCCACATTAAACTGAATTGGCATCACATTAAAAACCAACTGCTCCTTTTAAGATTCACATCACCTTTAAATTCTAGTATCTCTATCCTTGTGGATTTTCACCATTTAATCAAACATTCATTACAGAATTACTTTTCCATATTCCCAGGAATTATAGAAAGGGATTCTATGATTCTAAACACAAAGGAGTCTCAACACGGTGAGTAGATATACTACCCGTCGAGTCTTTGCCGCCTATAGAAAGAGAATAGACCCATTCACCCTCGAGAGGCAAAACACGGAAAGAACGTGGCATACCCCGCACGTCTTCTCCTCCTTTGGAAGAAGGGTAAGCAAAACCAGCTACCTTGAGCAGTGGGGAAAATCAAAGCTGATAAACATTAAAATAATCCACAAGCATCCAACAACCACATCCATCCCATTCCATCACCCCTGGTGTCCTCCCTGACCCCCGGATGCATAAACTGATGCATCTCGCCACTCTAGGTGTCATCTGCTGCCACCACCACAAGGCCTCTATGCCTCTACATATCACAACAGCCATCCAAGCTCACATCACTGCATAAGAAGCAGGAAAACAACAGTCACAACCATGGGCTCTTGACCCTTTAACAAATAAGAGGGTAACTCAGAACCCTTTTAGAAATTCCCACATAATCTGTTCATTAATCCATATTGAATTAAGATATTTTTTATTCGTAGGATCCAATTACGGGATACCTAATCAGTAATATATCACAATTAAATAACCATGCTTACTTCCCTAATTTGATTATCCTCAAATTAGAACAATTACAACAACGACAATAACCAGATTAATTTACATGCCTCTTTATCTTTACCCAATTAATTAACAATTAATTCCAGCTTTACATTCATTATCAATTTCTATCATGAATGAAAAAAAATCAAAGAAAACATAGATATCACTCTATCTAGAAAAACATTAGGCAAACTGTTATCACAGTATAAAGCAACAACATGCGATTAACCAATTCTTTTAATCATGTTCAAGTATTTAATTAGGTTAATTTCATTATGATCCAATGGACTAAATCATTATAATTCAACGATTGCACATATACAATTAGAGAATCCATGAATCCAATGCCTTGAAGTGTTCTTAACATCCTTTATCCACACAACATGTCATAATCCTCCTCTCACGAAAACTGCATCCACCAAAGGATTCCACGGTACGACAGTACCAACCAACCCAAAGAAAAACCATTATAATCTAGGAAATTACATGGTATAATATGGAAAGGAGAAGAAGAGAATATGTCCCACGAAGGAATGATGATAAACATACCTCATATCGAAAAATGATCGACACAGCTTGGTTGCATAAAAACAGAGCGGAACTGATCCAAGGAGTAATGTTTGATTGTGAAACTCCAATGGGAAGGATTGAAAGGTTCTGGCGTCTCATAGCCTAGAAAAAAGAGGAAGAACATGGGATAATGATATCTCGTCCATTTTTTACGATTTAATGGGGAGACGGTTTAAGATCCGGTTAATTCTCCATTAAAAACGGATCGCATTAACCCACGCGGTTTGATCAAGTAAATACATCCCGACCGTAGGAATAATAAATATAAGATTTATGGCCTTTGAAACGTCCTTAAGAGCCCTTAAAATAAATCTTTAAATGTATTTTACGTCAAAGGAAACATCAAAAGGGGAAAAACTGTAGGAATCTTGAAACACTATTCACCCACCGTTACTGTACATGAAACTGATATGTGAAACCGATCTGTCAAACCGATCTGTGAAAGCGATCTGTCCGACCGATCTGTGAAACCGATCTGTAAGACCAATCCGTCAGACCGATTTGTGAAACCGATATGTCAGACCGATCTGTGAAACCGATCTCTCAGACCGATCTGTGAAACTGATCTGTCAGACCGATCTGTGAGACCGATCTGTGAGACCGATCTGTGAGACAAATCTGTCAGACCGATCTATGAGACAGATCTGTCAGACCGATCTGTGAGACTGATCTGTTACTGTTCATAAAACTAGAAACATTATTCACAGAACTGGAAAATGTGGAAAAGTGTTGGGGATAAGTCCCCTTGACCTCCCGAAACACCTCCAACACCAACATTTCACAATGTAATGGACCGTAGAGGTTCGGGCCATTACATCAGATACGTCTCAAAACATTCTCATCCTCGAGAATTTAAAACCATCCTCAGGAAAAGAGGGGTCCGAATAACCACCTCGTATGATACCTCTCAGGGGAAAACCACCCTGAGTTGTTCTAAAGCTAGGACAAAACCATGACATCCAAGAGCAAGGGAACAAACAATCCATATCCACACCATTCAACATAACATCACATGAAAAGTTCATAAATAAAACATGAAATTTCCAACCACAAAGAAAACATCATTAACTGAAATGAGTTAAACATTAAACAACTCTGGGTACTAAGCATGTATCTGTGACTCACACTCCCATGTACTCTCCTCCATTCCACCATGTCGCCACAAGACACGAACTAAGGGGATAGAATGCCCACGCAACACCTTCTCCTTGCGGTCTTGGATATCCACAGGTCACTCCTCTAAGGTTGAATCATCATTAATATCGATCTCTCCCTAATCGATGACATGAGATTCATAATGAAGATAATGACGGAGCTGTGATACATGCAAAAACATCATGTATCCGAATCATCTGAGGAGGAAGTGCTACTCGATACGCCACAGCTCCAACACGAGCTAACACCTCGAAAGGCCCAACAAACCGGGGAGAAAGCTTACTTCCACGACCAAAAATTCGCTTACCACGATGGGGAGTCACCTTCAGAAACACATGATCCCAAACATTAAACTGTAAGGGTCTCCTTCTTTGATCAGTATATGATTTTTGACGACCCTGTTCTGTCTTCAACCTCTCACGAATCACCTGAACCATCTCTTTTGTATTCTGCACTAGTTCTGGTCTGAGAATTGCTGACTCATTGACCCCAGTCCATCACAACGGAGAACGGGATGGCCGGCCATAAAAGGCTTCAAACGGCGCCATACCGATGGTAGAGTGAAAACTATTATTATACGATAACTCTACCAAGGGTAAGTGCTTCATCCATGATCCTCCAAAATCAAGAACACAAGAGCGCAGCATGTCTTCAAGAGTCTAGATGGTTCGCTCTGTCTAAACATCTGTTTGAGGATGAAAAGAAGTGCTAAGGCACAGTTGAGATCCAAAAGCATGCTAGAGACCTCTCCACACCCTGGAGGTAAAACAAGGATCTCGGTCAGAAATGATCATCCTTGGTACTCCATGAAGTCTCACCACCTCCTCTAGATATTGCCTCGATAAAACCTCCACTGAGCTCGACTCCTTGATCGCTATGAAGTGGGACGACTTTGTTAAACGATCCACTACCACCCATATAGCATCATGTCCTCCCGGAGCTCGAGGTAAACCTGTAACAAAGTCCATTGAGTTGTCCTCCCACTTCCACTGAGGAATCTCTAATTGCTGGAGAAGACCACCGGGAACACGGTGTTTGGCCTTCACCTTCTGGCGGACTAAACATCGAGACACACACTCTGCAACCGTATGTTTCATCCCAGGACACCAAAAAGGACTCCAAAAAGATCGGTACATCATCGTCACACCAGGATGTACTGCCAAGGGTGAACTATAGAACTCTCAGAGAACCGTCTCGCGCATCGCCAAGGGAACAAAAAGCCTGCCATGATACAACAACCGGTGTTTTTCATCCTCCGACCAACCATCAGGGGCCTCACCACAAACAACTCTCTCTCCGCAGACATCCACCTCTAGATCACCCACCTGAGACTCTTCCACCTTCTGCATCAGGGATGATAGCACCGTCATCTGGAAAAAGTAAACCTCTACCCCTGACTTCTCCCATATCAAGATGCAAAGCTGATAGCTCTTCCATCACTCTACAAAAATCACCAGATTCACGCACAACATCATTATGTGACTTCTGGCTTAGTGCATTAGCTAAAACATTCCCTTTTCTAGGTGTATACGATATTTCAATGTCATATTCTTGCAAGAACTTCATCCACCGATGTTGCCGCAAGTTCAAGTCATGTTGGGAGAAAACATACCTCAAACTCTAATGATCGGTGAAAACCACAAAGTGCTCACCAATGAGGCAATGTCTCCAAAACATCAGAGCAAACACCATGGCTGCCAACTCAAGATCATGGGTGGAATAGTTGCATTCATGGGGACACAACTGCCGAGACCCATAAGAAACAACTGGCCTATGCTGCATGATAACACAGCCTAGCCCAGATGTGAAGCATCACAGAAAACATCAAACTGGACTCCCTCTGCTGGAAGACAAAGGACTGGGGCACTTACCAACATCTCCTTTAGATACTCGAAAGCTTCTTGACACGGATCAGTCCATATAAACTCTTGATCCTTCCTAGTCAAAGCAGTCAGAGGAGTCACAACTTGGGAGAAATTGGCTACAAAGCTCCTATAATAGCCTGCGAGACCAAGTAAACTTCACACCTTTGACCCGGTCTTGGGGGATGCCCAAGACACCATGGCTTCTATCTTTTACGGATCCACAACTACTCCCTGTTGGGACACAAAATGCCCCAAGAAACGAACCTATCAAGCCCAAAACTCACACTTGCACAACTTCCATAACAACTGATGTTGGCGAAGAACTCCCAAAACGTCTCGTAGATGCTTTGCATGATTTTCTTTAGATGTGGAGTACACAAGGATTTCATCGATTCAAACCACAACAAACTTGTCCAGGAATTCATGGAACACAGCATTCATTAACCACATGAAAACAACTGGAGCATTTGTCACGCCTAATGGCATTACAACAAACTCATAATGCCCATGATGACAACGAAAAACATTCTTCGGGATATCCTCATCCTTTACACACATCTAATGATATCTTGACCGCAAGTCGATCTTTGAGAACCAACTTTCACCCTTTAGTTGATCGAATAGGTCATCAATCTGCGGAAGAGGATAGCAGTTCTTTATTGACACTTTGTTTAATCGACGATAATCGACACACAACCGCAAACTACCATCAGACTTTTTCACAAATAAAACTGGCACTCCCCACGGTGACACACTTGGCCGAACGAAACCGCACTGCAACAGACACTGAATACGTAGCTCTCGTAACTCAGAAGGGGCCATCCAATATGGAGACATAGATATAGGAGAAGCTCCTGGTTGTAGTTTGATCCTATAATAGATCTCTCGTCGAGGGGTTAAGGATACATCCTCTTTTGGAAAGTCGTCAGGGTACTCCTCTACGACCCTAGGAAAGGCCAATTGTTGAACCTCTAAAGAACTCAGACTCATCCCAGCCATCATGGGTGATAAGGATGGAACTCGTCTATGACTCATCCGAGGATCTCTCTCACCAAAAAACACCACTTTCTCTCCATCTTCATCATAAAAAATGACCTTCTTCTTGTAGAAATCCACAATAGTCTGCACCGAATACAACCAATTCATGCCGAGTATTACATAATATGGTTGTATTTGTAAACATAGAAAATCTCCCCAAGAGCGGTGTTTCCCCAACACTAGCTCACAGTCTCTACATACTTCAAACAAGTCAGCTCAACCTCCAACTGGCATAGTCAACGCCAAGGGAACTGGAATCCTCTCTACCTCAAGTCCCAAAGCATGGACAAGGGTAGGTTATATGAAGGAGTGTGTTTCTCTTGAATCAAACAAGGCATAGACCAATGTAGAATACAAGCAAAGGGTACCTCGAAAAACATATGGCTCGCCTGGGGCTGGCAACGCTAGAGCATGAAGCTGACCACGACCTCCTCCATGGGCTCTCCGACCCTGATGACGACCACCACCACGGCCGCGCTCTGCTCTCTGTGGACGGGGAGCATCATGGGGTTGTCCTCTACCTGCTCCATCTACCATCGGGTGATCTAAAGCTGGTGCAACCTATTGCTGCTGCCTCGGCTGGAACAGCCTCAATGAAGGAACCTGGAGTGGAGCGCCCGGTGCACGATGACTGCTCTAAAGAGTCGGGAACTCCCGCTACTGATGACCACAAACACCATAAGAAAAACTAGAGCTTGATCCCTTGCCATAGGCTTGATAGTTTCTGCCTCTGGAGAAATGAGATTGGAAGGGCTAGGACCTACCGCCAGGTGAACGAAAACTCTTCTTCCCTGAAAACTAGGATCCTCAGACCACATATTTGCTTCGTGAAGAATCATGATGATTCCCCTCTCATGACGATCCAGTCCTAGCCAAAGTCTTCTCAACAACCTCTTCCCTCACCAGCACCTCAAGATATGTATTTAGCATAAATGGGGTGACCTGGCGCTGGATCTCTGGACGCAAAAGCCTCCTAGAAATGCCTCGCACTGGCCTCCTCATCTGGTAATAGGTATGAAGCATATCGTAGAAGGTTCCTGAAACAGATTCCAAACACTCGAACACTGGATCTCCCCTGTCGAAGGGTAAGAAGCTCCTGGAGATTGGATGCCTTCGCAGTCGAAGAAAGAAACTCGACTCTAAACCTGTCTCGAAACTCCTCCCATGCGGTCACTGACTCCTCACGATCCCTAAGGAACAAGAACCACCACTGCCTCGTTTCTCTACACAACATCATCACAACCAAGGACACCCATTGTTCCTTCTGAGCACGAATCAAACTGAGGCCTATCTCGACCTCCTCCAACCAGTCATCTGTGACTGCATCTGAAACGGAGGCCTCATACTTCTGTAGACTCTGGCTCTAAAACTCTCTGAGTGTCTTCCTCCAAGTGTCATCGTCTTCAACCTCTACTCAGCGGAGAACTGCATGAATAACCTATTGGGCATCTTCTGCGCAAACCTAACGAGGACGTCGACCTGGAGCCATACCTGTAAAATAACAACTATTAGAGCTCCTAAGCCTGGAATATGGAAGACTCAACATTAATTAATTAATTGTTTTATTTCATTAATTTTAGGTTACCTATCCCAAGGTCTACCCATTCAAACACAGGCGCAATGAATAATTATGCATGATCATTTCCTAGGTCTCTACCCTGCAAACAGTATCACTTTTTTTAGTAGCCATCATAAACTTAATGGTACGTGCAATAGATCATAGGGGGCCCTAAACGCCTATGTCTCTTCCGGTCTCCAGTGTTTACCCCAATTTCTAAACATGAATGACACTGTTTCCCTACCATCCCAATCATCTTTACCCGTGCCTAAATCCAAACTCCATCCTATCCCTCAACCAGACCTCTGATACCACTCTGTCACGACCCCCTCCCCCCCAAAGTGTACCCCTCCGGGGCCGGCAATGTGAGAAGAGAGATAATGACCCCCGAGTCCTGCCTCCAGTAGGCCCCAAGTTGGTGTCTACCACCGAGGGTATAATAAACATACAAATGGGAGGAATTACCCTCTAAGAGAAGACATGCAGAAGAGAGAGATAGAATAGACTCCAATCAACACCAACTCAGAACTGAAAAATAAAAGAAATCCAAGTACATATATTAGATTTCATGCAAAAGTACTACAACTGAAAGGGGAAACTAAAATTACCCAAAAGAAAGTAAAACGACAGCAACCACAAGCCCGAACAGATCCTCCTACAACCACAAGCTAGTAGTAACCAGCTTGATCTCCAACCTTCTCCATGTGACCAGAAAGACATTTTATATATACATAGGGTGAGTATAATAGTATACTCAGTAGGATCCTCCCCAAGCCTCTCGTGAAACAGTAAAGAAAGCCTGCTAAAGCCTAGTGAACAACAAGTGAAACTAACTCATCACCTAAACAGGTATACTATGTTCCCAACCTCACCATGGCTACTCTCACCAAGTAACAAATACAAGAATATATAATATAGTAAAGATTATCAAGGGTACCCTGCTACTACTTCCCCACGGGTTTTCCGCTTTTCCCTAATGACATACGTCCTGTGCATCTCTCTCCAAAGGCTTGCCCGCAGACACCTGTGCAAAGCTCCAAAATCTTCACCCCGTGCACCACAAAGGCTTGCCCGCAGACACCTAGGCGAAGCACAACACCATCCTCCCAACCAAAAGTAACCAGGTATGTTCCGGGAGCCACCACAGCCCGCATAACGTGTATCATACATTGGGTATTATACCTCAAGAAATTATATCCCATACACTGAGTAGGGATCCTAAAGCCATCACAACCTATACACGTTACACCTATAGTAGTCCATAGTATACTATATCCAGAATATATGTGTGTGAAATAACCACAATCCAATACAGCCCTCTACACACATATATGGGGAAACTAACTGTTGTGCCTCTTGGCACATGTATTCAACAAGAGAAGAGAGCGGGGCCAAAGGGGGTAGTAAGCCATTTGACCTCCCATCAGAATGTTGGGGAAAACACCCCCAGGGTTCAGAATCCCCGGTGTGTCAGTTTCCCTTACCGACAAGGTGGAGTAGTGTATAGAAACACAAAATGTACAGAATATATATATAACTCACATCCAAACTATGGGTATTACCTAGTCTTAGATACAACTGCAGCTAACGTCTCTCGGACTCCATGCTGCTACTTCGAATATTAGGTGTCCTATAAGCTCACAAACATTTGAAGAGATTTATTTGATTACTCCGTTCTCATTTTATCAGTTCCACTGTACATTAATTAATTATTTAAAAATTAATTAAGCATGAAAAATTACACATTAAACTGAATTGGAATCACATTCAAAACCAACTGCTCCTTTTATGATTCACATCACCTTTAAATTCTAGTATCTCCATCCCTGTGGATTTTCACCATCTAATCAAACATCCATTATAGAATTACTTTTCCATATTCCTAGGAATTCTAGAAAAGCATCATATGATTCTAAACACAAAGTAGGCTCAACATGGTGAGTAGATATACTACCCGTCGAGTCTTTGCCGCCTATAGAAAGAGCATAGACCCATTTACCCTTGAGAGGCTAAACACGGAAAGCACGTGTCATACCCCGCACGTCTTCACCTCCTTTGGAAGAAGGGTAAGCAAGACTAACTGCCTTGAGCAGTGGGGAAAATCAAAGCTGATAAACATTCAATGAATCCAAAACCATCCAACAACCACATCCATCCCATTCCATCACCGCTGGTGTCCTCCCCGACACCCACATGCATAAACTGATGCATCTCGCCACTCTAGGCGTCATATGCTGCCACCACCACAAGGCCTATATGCCTCCACATATCACAACAGCCATCCAGGATCACATCATAGCACAAGCAGCAGGAAAACAACAGTCACAACCATGGGCTCTTGACCCCTTAACAAACAAGAGGGTAACTCAGAACCATTTTAGAAATTCCCATATAATCTATTTTTTAAGCCATATTGAATTTGCAGATTTTTTATTCGTAGGCCCCAATTAAGGGATACCTAATCAGTAAGCTATCACAATTAAATAACCATGCTTACTTACCTAATTTGATTATCCACAAATTAGAACAACTACAACAACGGCAATAACTAGATTTATTTACATGCCTCTTTATCTTTAGCCAATTAATTAACAATTAAATCTGGCTTTACGTTCATTATCAATTTCTATCATGAATGAAAAAATAATCAAATAAAACATAGATATCACTCTATCTAGAAAATCATGAGGAAAAACGTTATCACGGTATAAAGAAATAACATCCGATTAACCAATTATTTTAATCTGGTTCAAGTATTTAATTAGGTAAATTTCATTGTGATCCAAAGGACTAAATAATGCTAATTATATGATTGCACATATACAATTAGAAAAGCCATGAATCCCCTACCTGGAAGAGTTCTTGACATCCTATATCCACAAAACGGGTCACAATCCTCCTCTCACGACAACTGCATCAACCGTAGGATGCCACGGTACGACAGTACCAACTAACCCCAAGAAACCCCAGTAGAATCTTGGAAATTACATGGTATAATATGGAAAGGAGAACAAGAGAAGATGACCCACGAAAGAATGATGATAAACATACCTCATATCGAAGAATGATTGACACAGCTTGGTTGCATCACAATAGAGCGGAACTGATCCGAGGAGTAATGTTTGATTGTGAAACTCCAATGGGAAGGATTAAAAGGTTCTGGCGTCTCGTAGCTGAGAACAAAGAGGAAGAACATGGGAGAAAGATATCTCGTCCCTTTTTTTTAGAATTAATGGGGCGACGGTTTAAGATACAGTTCATTCTCCATTAAAAACGGATCGCATTAACCCACGTGGTTTGACCAAGTAAATACATCCCGGCCATAGGAATAATGAATATAAGATTTATGGCCTTTGAAACAGCCTTAAGAGCCCTTAAAATAAGGATTTAAATTTATTTTACGTCAAAGGAAACATCAAAAGGGAAAAACTATAGGAATCTGGAAACACTGTTCACCCACCGTTACTGTACATGAAACTGATCTGTGAAACCGATCTGTCAGACCGATATGTGAAACCGATCTGTCAGACCGATCTGTGAAACCGATCTGTCAGACCGATCTGTGAAACTGATATGTCAGACCGATCTCTGAAACCGATCTGTCAGACCGTCTGTGAAACCGATCTGTCAGACCGATCTGTCAGACCGATCTGTGAGACCGATCTGTGAGACCGATCTGTCAGACAGATCTGTGAGACCGATCTGTCAGACCGATCTCTGAGACCGATCTGTTACTGTTCATAAAACCGGAAGCACTATTAACAGAACTGATAAAATTGGAAAAGTGTTGGGGATAAGTCCCCTTGACCTCCAGGAACACCTCCAACACCAACATTTCACAAAGTAATGGACCGAAGAGGTCCGGGCCATTACAATAAGAATGTTGATAAGGGAATTGGGTATGGGATGGTAAAGCTTCAATGCTCAATGTGATGTCAAAAAATAAGGGATGAGGTACCAATTTATAATTGAGGTGAGGGGAACTTTTGGAATCTCTAAATATTTTAATTTATAATATAATCAAACCACATATAAAAACCCCAAAATGTCGTATTTTAGAAGATGATATGATATAAGGATGTAATATATTCATCCAATTAATTATTGACAGTTTTATCTCAACTGAAGTCATATAATTTTATTTAACACTTAGTTATTCAATTATAATTTCAACTATGGTAAATAAAATTCAGTATTAGAAGAGTAATTATTTAATTATTTTTATAAATTAAACCATTAATGAAATTTTTTCAATATTTTAGATAATATAATAATTATTTTTTTTATTTTTAAATATATTTTATTCTTCTTAAATATATAAATAAATCAATATTTTGATATGAAATAAATAATATCAATTTTGACATTGTTCAATTATTTGATTTTCTATAAATATTCAAAATACAAGTTAATATAAAAAATAATATTATATGATACTAATAATGCAACAAGGGAATATATAAAATTCATTGGATATATTACTTATCAATAATTAAATATATTATGTTATTTTTAATAACATTAATTTGATATTTCCATTAATAAAATAATCCCTATGACTGTTTTGTGTAATTATTTAATATACTTATTTAGTGAAATAAATTAAAAATAAAAAACAATGAAAAATAAAAATATGCTATATTTCATAATAATATTTAATGATGGATATATCATCTTTAAAATCCTAAATTAAAAATTTTATATTTATGAAAAACTAAACGTGACAATTTTATCAATATTCGCAATACAATATTATAACTAATATAATCAATTACATGAATCGTCGAATGATTAATAATTCAAAAAATGGTTAATTATTGTTGAGATATACTCGACCAAAAACATGTTAGAACATTTTTTGGTCTTTTAATGGTTCTTATCATTTAAATAGAAATAATTATGGATTTTTCATCAATTCAATAATTTCTGCATCAACATTGTATAATCGTTTAAGGTAATTATTTATTTCATAAAAAAAATAGATAAATTACAATGATAAATAAAAAAATAAGTCATCAAATTTTTAAAAAGGGATCAGTATCATTTCATTAAATAAAATATATTTAATTCCCTAATCTCATCCAAGTTGAATATAAAGGATACCATTTCAACCCAATGATGGTTTAGGTAGAACAAAATAATCCAATTATATTAGTACAAGTGTTAGGGTAATTTTATTATATTAATATTACCCTTTAATAACTGATTTATGTTTTTTCCCATTTTATTATGAATTACTAAAGATACAATTCATTATGGAAAAAAATTATTAAAATAATTTGTGCCTAATTATTTGAAATATTTAACAAAATTTTAATAATTCAATAAAAGAAATTTCATTAATTAATTTAAAATTAGTATCATCATTAGAATGAGGAAATGTGTGTTAAATGTTAAGATATGCAGCTGATTGAAATATTTTTACGTCTAAATTTAATATAAAATTAATTCGGATGACCTGGATTATTTTAAATGAGAATAATATAATATTTTATAATTTAAACACATAAAATAATATAATTTAATGATGCAATTTATTTCGATGAATTTTTTTATTTGGAATTTTATTTATTTTTACTATTCATAAAAACATGAAACTTATCAGAAAAATAAAAAAATCAACTTTTATAAATTATAATATCATGATTTCATAATAAATATTATATTTTGTTATATATAAAATATCAATGTTTCAAAAATTGGATTAAGAATGGGTTCTCCATTTAAAAAATATAAAATTACATTTTGAAAAAATCTGTTTTTATACATCAAATTAGGTTAGTTCATTGAATTTAACAATAAAATATAATTAATATACATATATATATAATTCTTTTATTTTCTATATAAAATATATATTTCATTAATATTATTAAGTGATTATAATTTATTAAATTTGTTAAAATAAAATAAATTTTGAAGCACAAATATGAAAATATTTCCTTAATATCTAATTGGTGTATATTCTGGTTTTACTTATTTTGAAACCATTTAATTCTTGTTATAATCCATATATCTCATAATTTTTTAAATAAAATTCATTCTCATATAATTAAATTATTGGTTGTTATCTTATTTAAATAACAATAAAATGAGGTTTCATGAAAAGTTAGTGTTTTGTATAAGGCATGTTAAACCGGTGTAGTGTGTAATTTATGGATAACAAGGTTTTGAACGTAATGAATTAGATTAAGTAAAAATAACATTCCAAAAAAATCCCAGGGTGTTCCATTATACCACCATTATAAATAATTAATCCCTCAAAATTAATCTATGTTTAATTTATGAAATTTATTTTCATAGAAGAAAACATCATAAAAATGAATAAAAAACACCCTTTTAAAAAAGAATGTTAGAAATATTTGGCTTACCCAAAGTCACTCATAATTTATTTTACAAATAAGATAACATAGGTGGAAAATGAAAACATGGAAATGTAATATAAAATAAAACTATCATGTTCTGATGGAAAGTGATAGAGAACATAATTGGGATAATGATAACGATCAAAGCCCATAAATCTATGATGATCAAAGGGGAAATTTGATTCATTATTAAGGAATATACTAGTAAAAACATTTTTTATATCAAGATACATTAATTAGAGTGGAATAATAATAATAAGTACATAATTTTTTATACATAAGCTCATCTATTCATTGTGTTGTGATATATTTTCACTTTATCTATTATTCCGTGAAATTAAGGGGAATTTTTCAATCATTAGGAATTGGAATATCATGAGATTTGTAAATATAATGGAGTCCATTTCATTTATATTTACCATAAAAATTGGTTATCACTAGTTATCTAATTTTCATAAATTCTAATAGTAAAAAATAATTCATTAAGCTCTACAAAATATAAATATTTCATAAATTGTTACCTTTATGATCCTTCCATAAAGGAAAAATCAAATTCTATTGAATAAGGTATTTAAATATACCTAATTAAATTATCATTAATTACCAAAACAACATGACATATCCCTTAATTATCACACACAAAGCATGGGAAATCTATTTTTATATATTATCATAAAAAATGGTAACAAACTATATTGACACAAAATCATAGTGAAACCCATCATGATTCAAGAAGATAACTTTTCCATCATACCATATATTGGAAAATACTATAAAACCAATTAGTCATCATGTTAGTCCCAAGGCCATTAATAATATTGAACATCTCCTTATTTCATTATACCAACATTATGTATATATTAATGTTTATCCTTCCCTTAATCATGTGTTCTCTAAAACAAATACCATAGAACCTCCATCATTATTCATTGTGTCTCATAAAATTCTACATAATGATTTAAAAACATAAGGAAAAACTATAGTGGAAAAATCCATAGGTGTATCCTCAATCCATAATACCTTAAAATATCATTTATTACCTTATTCATGAATTCTAATACATAGACATGAAATCATTCCACCATATTCTAAAACCATTAACAATGATTTATCCTTTTACTTCTCAACAATTCTTTCATCTATCATGTCATTCATAATATATTAGTCATTGGAAATATAACAATTATACAAATAGTCTTTTTGATTCTCTATATAATCACCCCCCCAAGGTAATGAATTTTTATAATGTCCATTCATTACCCATTTAACCCATCTAATATTCATTGAATCCATAGTAATGAAATTTGTCTTGTCCATTATGTTATCTGATCTTTTTACTTGTCAATTACTTGCCTTGTGACCTTATTTTCACACCGAAAACATCTTCTTGATTCATTTCAGCATTCTCTATGATGCATCATCCCCCATGATTTACATGAGATAAATTGAACATTCTCTCCATTATGGTCACCATGAAAACCTATCTTTATATTATTTGGTGGGTATGTATGCTCACCATGTATGAGAGTATTGGTCATATTATGAGATTTTTTATTATGAATAATAAAAACATTTCACCTTCCAACTCGCATTTCTATTGATTTCTCATGAGGAAGATAATTCCATTATCCACCGTATTCGTCATCAACATGAATCCTCTTGGTTCCAACCATTATCTAAATCCCAAAAATAATAGTGTGAGAAGAAATAATGAAGCAATGAAAACCACATAATCCTGGGAAATTACATTCAATATCTCACATCATACAATTATTCATAGGTTCTCTAAGATCATAACCATAATTATGGGATTTTAACATATAGGCAGACTTATCCATAAGGGAATCTCAAGATATATCCATAGAAATATCTCTTATGATATCGCTAAAGTATTACCATAACATTTCCCATATTTAAAATAAAATTTCACTCTGATACCAACTATAATAAACTAGTTTTGACATACATAGAAATTAGATTATATTTTCAGAATCATTCATACATTACAGAATGAAATTCCCAAAGACTTTATTAGTTTTCTACATTTGTAAACATAGAACAAACTCTTCTATATTGGTGAAAGGTACTAAAAATATCACATATAGATCTTCCCATTTAGTTTTTCAACCTAATATTTTCTATTAAATCCTCATGAAATGATATAACTGGAATATGGTTAGATCTGATGCTTAGAAAGAGTAAACAAGGAAAATAGAAAACAAAACTAGAACATAAGAATGTAAAGACATGAAAATAATTTTTCAAAATCATAAAATGTATAACATATATCAAAATATTGAGTAATGGTTTTAATCATCATATTTTAAAATGCATAAATCATAAAGGAACATGAGCCGTGAGAAAAAATCATTGACATATAAAATCAAATTATGGAAAACACATAAGAATATAAAATCATTTCTATATTGGCCATGGATCATTCCCCTGGACATCATTGTAGAAAACATCCTTTACGGAACCGAATTCACTCATCATTCCAGACCTGTATTATTTTATCGGTGTTAGTTTTTATTCCATCCCTAAATTACTAAACAGAAATAATTCACACTCTATACCTGCCTATTTAATGAGATATAAATATTTACACAATGAATTTGAGTGGTATATATGTACCACATATCTCTTAATTAAAACCACCCATTTGTGTTTCAAAATAAAATAAATTATTCCTCATATCATAGCCAAACAGGTTTCATAATCATCATTCCCTCATAACTTAATCCATGAAAAATAAATGGAATTCATAAATATCATTCCCCCATATACATTACAATATCATAGGAATAATAGGGATAATAAATTTTCAATATTTTGACCCATTAAATAATATATAACTTCAAATAATGCAATATTTTATGGAAATTATTTATGATAGAGACATGAAAATAATTCATGAAGAAAATATCTATTCTTCTTAGGAAATATTATTTTTCATAAAAATTCATTCTAATTTAATAGAAAATAATTTATTTAAATTAACATTATAATATTTTAAGGTATGTTGCAAGGAAATAAATAATTATGAAATATTAAAAATGTTATTCATTTTATATAATTTTTTTAAAAAATCTACTTGTATTTTTTCAAAAAATTCTACAAGAATCTTGTTTGGAAAATGAAAGAAATAATCCTTTCATTTCATGTTGTAGAAAATTAAAAAATAGCAAAAATGACATTAAATACCCATAAGAGAGTTGAAAAAACTATATGATTTTTTTCAAAAAATTGACATGGATGATAAATTTCCCCTAATAGAATCATAACATGAAATAATTCTATATATTGAAGAGATTATGAAGTAAGTACTCATCACATTATAAAAAATAATATCATGTAAACTATGAATGAATTAAAATAATGATAGTACAAATAAAATTATGGATAATACTCATAAAATAAATTCATGGGAAGTCTATACACAATATATAATAAACAATTAATGTATATAGCTTCTGTCTCACAGAAATAAGGATGAGAAAAATATAATCTCTTACCTTAGCTCAGATTCCCTTGGAAAATATATGAGCCTCCTGTGTAAAGGTTTAATGAATTTAATTAACTTATTTTGGAGCCATATTATTTTTTATGATATAATATATAATCATATAATCACGTGTTTATTAATATTTTATTTTTATACCTCTTTCAGTTGTTAACTGCTTCATTTTCACATAGATGTTTCATCATATATGTCACAATTTTTGTAAATATGATATTGTTAAATTATTAAATTAATTATATTAAGGTAATATATATCATATATATTCATTATATACCATTATATAATCGTTATTGAATGATGGATATGGATTTAAATCACATAAAACAGTGGAGATTGTAGGTTGTACGTACACACGAGCGATGACATCATTTTGTTAATATTTTTAAATTTGGGAAATAGATGGTATATTTGTCATTATAGAGTAAATATCATTCTATAATCACTATACATGTATATTATTTCCCTCAATATTCCAATAAATATAATGAGGTGGAAACCATATCACACCACAACATGGATACAATTGGTCATACGTTAGATCATGTGGTGATTTCATATATTATATGATGGATAAATGGTTGAAAATGGTAGTTCCATAAATTTAATAATATAAATAAATAAAATTCAAACTAGATTTATTTTGATGTAATGGAAAAACATAGTAACAAGATGTATAAGATGAAATGAACTTGATAGAGTCAGTAATGGAGATTATATCTTCTTTGGCAATCTCCTTGTAGATCACCCCTTAGAGACACTAGAGTTTCTCTGATGATAATACCCAAACCGTTATAACATGGATAAAAAATATTGAGATTGGAATTGGGTATGGTATCACAAATTTTAAAGGAACAATGTGATGTGATTAAATTTTGGAGGAGGTGCAATTTTTTAAATAAGGTGAGTGGCACTTTTGGAATCATCAAAAAATATTAATTTATAATAAAATAAAACCACATTCAAAAAACTAAAAATGTCACAGTTTTGAAGATGATATGAGATAATGCTTTAATATCATCAACCAATAAATTTTAGATGACTTTTATATCAGTATAAACATTATAATTTTAATTAAACTTCAGTTATTATATTTTAATTTTAAATATGGTAACCAATTTTTCAATATTAAATGAGTGTAATTTTTAATTACATGACGCCAATTTGACTATAACTGAAAATAATACAATATTTTCTATCATATCATATTATTTTTTAATTTTTAATAGTTCATATAATTTTTAATGAATTTAATAATACATTATATTAATAAGAAACCAGTAATGTCATTTTTATCATTATTCAATTAATTGATTTTTAAACATTTAATGATTACTTGTAAGATTATAAAAAAATATTTTGTTACATTACTAATAGTTCAAGGTCCTCCATAATGATTCTGGATATATTAATTATAAAAAATTATTCTTATTTTAATATTTTTAATAACATTTATTAGATATTTTCATTAATTAAATAGTGACTACATCAGTAATTAGGAATTATTTTATAAACATATATTTGAATAAAAATTTAAAATAAAATATTATGAAACTGAAAAATTTAATAGATTTCATATGAATTATTATAGAAAAATATAGTACCTTGAAAATCTTATATTAAAAATGCTATATTTATAAAAACATCAATGTGATGAATTTAACATTACTTAAGATAAAATACTATAAGTGTTACAATCATTTATATGTGGGTAAAATGGTCAATTACTAGATATATGGATGATTATGGTTGATAAATACTCTACCAATAATATTTGGACAAGTTTTTTGGACTTTTAATCGATAGTATAATTTTAATAAAAATTATTTTACCCATTTTAAAAGAGTTAAATAATTTCGGCATTCTCATATTATAAGCTGGTAATTATTTATTTTCTAAAAACTAATTAAAAATTAACATGATAAATAAAAAAAATTATTTAAAAATAGTTTTTATATTAAAATTTATCTTATATATAACATTCTATAAAAAAATATAGTTATTAAATTTTTGTAATACATCTTCTTCATTTCGTTAAATAAAAAATATTAAATTTCAAAATATCCTCAATTTGGATTCAAAAGGATACCATTTTGACCCAAGTTATATTTTGGTCGAAACATACTTGTCTAATTATGTAAGGAAATGTGTTAGGGTGATTTTGTAAGGTTATTATTACCCTTAATAACCAGATTTACCTTTTTAATGTACTGATAATAATTACTGAAGATACAATTAATAAAGAAAAAATTAAAAGAAATATATTTACATAATGTGTACCCACTGATTCCCAATATTGAATACATTTTTTAAAATTCCAAAAAAAAAATGCAATAATTATTTTAATATTAATCCCATTTTCTAAATTAGAAAGTTGTTTTAAAAGATGTAACATGCGAATGATTGAAATTTTTTACAATTAAATCTAACATAAACAAAATTCCAATGGCCTACATTATATATAATTATAAAAATAAAATAAATTTACAGTTTAAAACCAGCCAATTTTATTATATAAGCTTATAAATTATCTCGATGAAATTTTTTGTTAATTTTAATATATTATATTATTACTATTCATAAAAACAAGAAACTTATCACAAAATACCAACAAATTAAGACAACATAAATTTATATATCACGCATTCAATGAATTATTTTATTATATTTAATAAAAAAATAAATTTTAAAAAAATGTATTTAATGTGTGTTCTCCATTAAAAAGGGATTTAATAACAATTTTGAAATTTATGTTGTTATGCATAAAAATGGTTAGGTTCTTATAATAGGCCAATAAATAATAATGAATAAATATGAAAATTAATTTATTGATTATATAAAATATATATTTCATTAAAATAAATAACTAATTGTAATTTTTTTAATTTATTTAGACAAAATAACATTAGAAGCATAAAAAATATTCTCTTTATATTTAATTAGTATATATTTTCAATTATAATTATTTTGTTACCATTGAATTTGTCTTATAAACCATATATTTTATATGATAGTAAATACTACTAATACTCATTAATTTGACAACTAGGTTATTATCTTACTTAAATAATAATAAAATTATATTTGAAAGAAACATAATGTTGTGTAAAACACATGATAACCCGATGTTGTGTGTAATGTAAGATTAACATTGATTGACATGAATTAAAAGACACTAGAAAAATATGTTTTATAAAAATGATAAGGTGTTAAAGTTGGGAAATTTTTAATGTTTTGTAAGAAAATTATATTTTATGTTGGAAGGAGAAGAAGATGTTGGGGAAGGATACTGGTGATAGGTTGAAGATGAAGGTGTGTAATGATTAGATCACTGACGTTGATCCAATCGAATGAAATTCATCATAAGATGAATTTTTTAGGTTGAGATACTATAATCTACATGAATTTTCCCATATTCTGGGTTTCTTATTCAATTTCATCCATATTTGATAACCATTCCTAATATAATATTTAGCCAATGTTAAAGGTAATTGTCACTTGAAACACATTCACATGCCATTGTGCTCACTGGTCATGCCAACCAGCACAAACCCAAGCCCTTAACATCACACAATCATGCTAGGAAGGCATAATTATAGATAAAAAACATACCATTCTACTATATTTCTTACATTGCATTGTAAATTTACCCATGGATGAATAGTCGATCTAACATGTGTGGTCGAGGATAGTCCTTTATGGGCCCATAAGCTGTCCAAATTTTTAGATAACTAATATTTTAAGATCGAAAAAAATTATTAAATATATATAACTATATATGTTAACATTTAAAACGTTTATTACGAAATTATTTTTGTTTCCTTCATTATCATTTTCATTTTATTAATAAATACATACACTATGTTACAAAATGAATTATTATTTTAGAAACCATAACTTATAAATTTTTTAGGTTCCATCATTTAAAAAAAATTCAAAACAATTATAAATCTTAACCAAATATCATTAAATACATATTCATGAATAATAATTAAATTATTTGTTTAAATTAAATTATACTGTTAAATATTTTCAATATGATTTTTCTTTATAATTAAAATTAATATTATAAATTTAGTATATCTTTTATATATTTCATGAAAATAAATTTTAAATTTGTTTAATTATTAAAATTTTATAAATAATATAATATTATCATGTGTATATTCTTCTATAAAAATAAAATATGTTGGAAAATAATACAAATTTTTTATTTTTATGAATTTAATATTTTAACTTAACGTGTAATGAAAATATAGGTGTATTAAACAAAATTATTTCTTAAATGACTATTTACATTCAAACTCATTTTTTTATTTAATTATTAATCAATCCATGTAAAAAATTTAATTCAAAAGATAGTTATTCATGAAATATTGCGATATTACAAGTAAAAAAACAATAAGTATATATATATGAAAACATTTTATAATCAGTTAATGAAGCATTAAATAACATTACCTTAGTAATCAGAAACAACAATCACACAAGCATGGCTATATGTCATATGAATCATATATTCCAAATATGATGCATGAAACACCGATTTCCTTTATGAATGAGATCCAATGTCCATAATAAGTCAACATCCTCATAAATCCATGTGAGTCACATAGGGTGAAAATCATATTTAATCATAACATGAACATGAAGAACCGTAATATCTATGCATGATAACAAAGAATTCTTACCAGATCATGTTTTCTCGATGTAAAATATTTATATCCAACACATGCTCTGAAAATATACAATTCCCCATATCAAATATACCCCATATAATAAAATAATAGAAGATAACAACTCTGACACAACTTTGTAACACCCAAAATCATAAGACACTCAGCCAGTTCCCCATCTTTTTTCACCAAGTGACCTCACATGGGCCTCCTCACATATCATAGATTACTAAATTGAAGTGGGTCTATGGTTTTATAATGTGTAAATAATATAACCTATATATGATTTGATAATCCTGGGTAAATAATGAGATGACATACACATCACCACGTCAATGTGTGATGAAGTGATAATGTCTACCTCAATAATAAAGAAAATTAGAATAAATACAATCCCAACCAACCATTCACGTACATATTTCTGATCTCAATCAGGATAATCCCAAAACTTCACTAAATAATATAATTAAATTAAAATACACTATATGATAAAACATTATTTCTAAGCCCCACATCCAATCCTTTATTAATTCTATATTTTCTCTAGCTCAATCACAAAAAACCGTGACATATACATACCTTTACCTGATTCCATGGATGATTGGGTACCCATGTGTAATGGGTGATTGATCAATTTGTGATTGAATTATAATGTAGGGAACAACCAACTTTGTCCCATGTTAACTAGTATATTCTAGGATATGTTCATGTAACATTCTCTGGTAAAATAAATAGACAAACTACTATAAATTATCGAATAAATGTAAAATGAATAAAACATGTTTTTCAAAATTCAGAATGTATTTGAAACGAGTACATAGGCAATGCCACCACAATATCTCGGAGACCCTACGTGTTCACATTTATAACCCACCCCATTTATAAAAAATATCATCAACCATTAGGTCAGTGACTATGATCAACCATATATTATTCGAAAAACACTAGAGTGTCTCTAATAGTGACCAAAAACTACTGAAACCATTGTACCACACACTAGAGATCCCAATCTCACACCTCCATCTTGAGGAGTAATTTATCCTATGGATTCACTATGTATCCCAAATCCTATATCTTAAAGGATGAACCCTACGATAGTTCTAGGGAATTTTTCATGTTTTCATGATGCCTAATTCAATGTATGGTGAGGCCATAACAGATCCTATATATAAGGCCCCAGCCTTAAACCTTAATTAATATTGAATTAATTGAATAATTCACATTGATGACCTTTTCAGGTTTAGTGTTTTAGAGAATTAGAACATAACTATTACATATCAAAAGATTGCAAAGTAGACACTTCTACTAAGTTTCCATAATAAAAAAACTCATAAAAAGAAACATGTATAGTTCCATGTTTTATATAGCATGACATTCCCTTGATCCCATCCTTGACTTTATTCCACATTAAGTCCTGTGAAAAACATTTCAAAAAAAACTTGGGGTGATCATAAAACGCTCAGTAAGGGATACACAAAGAATGAAAACTGTTAGTTATTCAAACATCAAGTAAACCATGTATAATCTATCAAAGTAATACCTTCACCTTCATGAAGTAGTAAAAACACTTCACTGAATAAAGTATCATTACTTACCTTTTTGTAACCAAAGGATTACCATAAACCCATATAAAGAACACATAACATATATAAAGGTATCTTGGGACATAAACATACTTAAGTGGAATAACCATTCGGTCGACTTCCACATATATCACTTAATGGAAAAGCCATACGGCCAATTTCCATACATACTTAATGGAAGATCCATACGGCCGACTTCCATACCCAATGCATTGGAGGTTATAACGTAACCACTCATCCTGGTATTCACGGCACCACCCGTCATATGGTTTATCATGTAACCACCCGTCAAATGTCCAAGTACCAATATAAAATCATAAAACATAAAACCAATATAAAGGAATGATAACATTTCCACATTTCAATCACAATATATCATAATAGAATCCTTTATCAAAACCATTTTCAATACCAAAATACATAAAAGAGTATATGGTATTTATTTTATTTTAAAAACATTACGGCTTGTTGAGGAAGCCAAAGACCAAATAATACTCGCGGTGGCGGAAAAGATCGTTGTCACCGCGTACGTTAAAAAACATTCCTTTTTGTCGTTTAGTAAAATGCTTCGTAGAAAAAGATTCCTTTTGTATAAAAGTAAAAGTCAAAGGGGTTTATACACAGTATAAAAGAAAGTTGTGTATAAAACGAAATATGCCTCAATGAAAGGAGATTGAGACGAAGTCCCTTACCTCGGGTCCGACTTGACTCGATCGTTCTTTAAAGTCCTGAATAATAAACTTGAGTTAATTTCTACTTGATTAAAAAACTTTTTAATGTTCATTATTCCTTTTATATCACTTATTTCCATGTTATAAAAATTATTTAACCATTTAAGTTAATCATGTTTGTTTTGTCGATATTTGGTTCTTAAGTCGAAAGTGGACTTCTTACAATTACATGTTGTTCATGTGGTCAAAGGTTCTTTATATCCAGAATGAAATTTCTGACTTGGAAATCATATATATCATATATATCTATCATATACATGTATTTATAATATTACATAATCATTTAGATGTAAGAAATGAAATGCACCGTTCATGGAGACGGTAAGCCGTACGTATGCATGAATGCTACTTTCATTTCTATCTCATACTTTAATGGAAATATATAATAATGATATATAGGTATATTATAATTCCAGTATAACATCATATATAGTAACTTTAAATCCATACTTTACACTTCCCACATATGGCATTAACAAATCACATCACTTTGAGGGGGCGGTAGTCCACACTTCCTTAAATGAAGATATCGTGTTTACCCATAATGGAAACCATAAAGGTATGACCAAAATGAAAAATACATAAGCTTAAGAAAAATATAAACATATTATATATCATATATAAATATATTTTCATCTTAATGGACACCTTTGAAGGTGTTAAAAAAATGTTGAACAATCATCGTTTCGGGAGGCACAAATTCGTCATCCACAGAAACAATATGTTCTTTAACCATTATACATAGGTGTGTGTAAGTGTAGCTCTAAACCTTCTTATAACAACATCCTAGTATATTGAGGATAATAGAGTTGTTACAAAAGAAAATAATAAAAAGATTTTATGGGGTTGGAGAAGCAAAATAAAACAAAAGGACTCAAAAGAAGACATTACCTTAAAATTGGGTAACTCCCCTTGTTTTGAGCTCAAAGGCTTCCTTGGGAAGACTTCTGCCCAAAGTGAGTATTCAAGGAATAATAGAGGGATGTGGAGAGACAAAATGGGCAGGGTTTGCCCAAGCCAAAGGCTTTGGGAGTGTGGGTAAGGAGGTAGAGGTGGGGGCCTTTTATAAGAGGAGAGGAAGGGCACTCTTGGAAAGTAAAGAAAAGTCACTTTATTTTAAAATGGTATTCGGATTTAAGAGGTCCCACATTGATTTATTTCGAGGTTAAAGTGATAAGGGTTCGAAATCCACTCATCCAATAGGTTTTGGACATGTTTAGGTCTTAGATATTACATTATCATTCCATTTTATTTAAATCGTTAAATAATGAGGTCATCGCTGCATCATCATGATGTCATACATAATTTAATTTATTTAATGTCTAAAAATTATAAAAAAATTATTATGATGTAGGAATGCTTTTTATCTTCCCAATGACTATTTATAGTCAAAAATCTGACTTGTATAACCCCATGTAAATTTTTTTAGCAAAACATCTCATGTGTGTGTCATTTTTACTTTAACATTAAATAAAAAGTTATTTATGTCATTTCCAAACCAAAGTGGCTCCATGGGGTCCCCAAGTTGACCCATTGCTTTTCATGGTCGGCCATGACACATCCAATAAGGGTAGGACATGTGTCGAGGTATTTTCATTTTATTATAATATCATTTTTTCCTTAAATTGCACTAATTACCTCTAATCACGATTAAAAACTTAATTAGTTACTATTCACCAAAAAATTATATTTATCTCATTGAACCACATTTTACTTCTTAATGAAAACCATGTATGTCGGATTTTTGAAATTCAAAACATATAAGTGGCAAATTTTCATTTAAACGAAAAATCAGTCTCTTTAACTACCACTTAGTGGTTTCACTATTCATCAAAAATTGATGTTTTTCAGAAAAATACCAAAAATTCACCCTAAGCTATATTAGATATTCCGAATTCAAAAATGAAGTCCATTTTACAAAATTCACAACATATATGTTGCAGTAATTAATTTAATAATTAATTCCCGCTTTCAGAGCAAATAGCGTGTTTTTATGAAACAATAAGTATCAAAAGATTGACACTAGTTTAAGTCCGATTTCAAAGTGAAATTAATTCCAACAACCACTATTGGATTTAATGGTAAAAATATTTTCTAATTTAACTTTAAAACCAATCCAAATGATAATATAATCATATAAATAAATTAGATTAAAATAGGTTTTGAATTAAAATACAACATTTTACACTATTCATTAAAAAAATGAACTTTATCGGAAAGATACCAAAAATTAACACAAAGTAAATTTTGATGTCCCAATTCTAAAAAAGAGTTATATTTGGTCCAATAGAATGTATATGAGTGATCAAAACTATATTTTATGACGGTTCTCCATCAATAGGTGATAAGTGGACCTTTCGTGAAAATTAGAGTATATAAGCCAAAAATTGAATTCTTTTCGTATTTTAAGCCTTTATTCTTTATTAGATAAATGTAAAAACATTTAAAAACATATATAATCATATTTTAGTAATTTCTATCCATTCCTGCCAATACAACGGCTACATGTTAACTACCATTTAAAATAATATTATTTTATTACTAGTGTGCAACTTAATTTTTTAAAGAAACTCATCGTTGCGTATCGAGTACGCTATCGAAAGTTGAAACCCCTTTTAATTAAAATTAATATTTAATTTGTAAATATTAATAAATATGAATATTCTTTATTCTTTATTTACCTGGGATGTTACATCCTTCCCCCCTTTTGGGAATTGCATCCTTGCAATTTTATTCACTTATCAAAATAAGTGGGGGTATTTATCGCTCATAGCATTTTCAGATTTCCACGTTGCCTTTTCAATCACATGGTTTTTCCATAAAACCTTTACCTGATGAATCTCCTTATTCTGTAACACCTGCTCCTTGTGGTCAAGAATCTGGACTGGTTGTTCTTCATAAAATAGGTTCTCCTCTAGCTGAACTACCTCTGGACTCAAAACATGAGATGGATCTGGCATATACTTCCTCAACATCGAAACGTGAAAAACATTGTGTACCTGAGATAAACTCGGAAGTAAAGCCACTCGATATGCAACTGATCCAACTCTCTCCATAATTTCATTTGGTGCAATAAACCTTGGACTCAGCTTTCCTTTCTTACCAAATCTCATCACACTTTTCCAAGGAGAAACCTTGAGAAAAACATGATCACCTACCTTGAAAGACAGATCCTTCCTCCTGTTTTCGGCATAACTCTTCTGTCTACTCTGAGCTGTTCTCATGTGCTTCTGAATCAGCTGAACTTTTTCTACCATCTCTTCTACCAATTCTGGTCCCATCAACTTCCTTTCACCCACTTCATCCCAGAAAGCTGGAGTTTGACACCGCTTCCCATATAATGCCTAAAATGGTGCCATCTGTATACTGGAATGAAAACTGTTATTATATGAAAATTCAACCAAAGAAAGATGTTAGTCCCAACTTCCCTGATAATCCATAGAGCAAAAACGTAGCATATCCTCCAAGGTCTGAATTTTTCGTTCTGACTGCCCATGTGATTAAGGATGAAAAGTTGTACTAAAATTTAATTCAGTACCCAACGACTTCTGGAGGCCTTTCCAAAAGTTATAAGTAAGCCTGGGATCACAGTCAGATACAATGGAGAGAGGAACTCCATGTAACCTGACTATCTTTTTAAGATACAAATGGGAATGTTGATCTAGGGAAAAAGTATCTCGTATAGCAAGGAAATGAGCAGATTTAGTCAAGCGATCAACAATAACCCAGATTTCATTATTACCTCAAGATGTCCTCGGTAATCCCACAACAAATCCATGGATATGTTTTCCCATTTCCACTCTGGCACTGGTAAAGGCTGAAGAATCCCTTTAGGTAACTGTCGCTCTGCTTTGACCTGCTAACAAGTCAAACACTTCACAGTAAAATCAGAAATATCTCTTTTCATTCCATCCCACCAGTAATACTCCCGCAGATCACTTACATCATAGTACTGCCAGGATGAACTGAAAACGGGGAACTATGAGTCTCACATAACAACTCATTCTTTAACTGTGAATCACAAGGCACACATAATCTCTTCCAAACCTCAAAACACAATCATTATCACTGTTAAATTCAGGAAACATACCTTTCTGAACCAGCTCTAACTTTTTCTACAACTCGCTGACTTGCTTATGTGCTTGCTTGATTCTGTCTGATAGAGAAGATTTCACTGATACCTGAAACAAAACAGAAGTACTTCCTGCACCAACAACTTCTATGCCAAAGTTCATCAAATCAAAAACCAAAGGATCTCTTTCCAAACGTAGCATCGTTAATGAAGCATTAATTTTTCGACTCAAAGCATCGGCCACTTTATTTGCTTTTCCCGGATGGTAGTGTATTGTACAATCATAATCCTTGATTAATTCCAGCCATCTCCTCTGTCTCATGTTCAATTCTTTCTGAGTTAATATATACTTTAAACTTTTTTGATCAGTACATATTTCACACTTTACTCCATACAAATGATGCCTCCAAATTTTTAAAGAAAAGACAATAGCCGCTAATTCCAAATCATGTGTAGGGTAATTTACCTCATGAGTTTTCAACTGTCGTGAAGCATAAGCAATTACCGGATCATTCTGCATAAGGACACAACCGATTCCCCTCAACGAAGCATCATTGTATATAATAAACTCACCATTCCTGGAAGGAAGTGCCAAAACTGGAGCATTCACCAATCTTCTTTTCAACTCCTGAAAACAATCATCACATTCTTTTGTCTAGATGAACTTAACACCCTTACGAGTTAGCTTAGTCATTGGACTAGATAACCGTGAAAACATTTCAACAAACCTTCTGTAGTAACCTGCCAAACCCAGAAAACTACGGATCTCGGTTACATTTTTGGGTCTTGGCCATTCTTCAACAACTTTTGTTTTAGTAGGATCAACCGTTATTCCATCATTTGAAACAATATGACCCAATAAAAAATTTGTTGTAACCAAAAGTCACACTTGCTGAATTTTCCATATAGTTTCTTTTCTTTTAAGGTTTTCAAGATAACCCTTAAATTACTTTCATGCTCCTATTTACTTTTAGAAAAAAACAAAATATCATTGATGAAAACAACCGCAAACTTATCCAAGAACTCATGGAAAATTCTATTCATAAGGTTCATGAATACAGCAGGTTCATTGGTTAACCCAAAAGGCATAACTACAAATTCATAATGGCCATATCTAGTACGGAACGCAGTCTTCAGAATGTCTGATTCTTTTACTTTCAACTGATGGTACCCCGACCTCAAGTCAATCTTAGAAAAATACTGAACTCCCTGGAGCTGATCAAAAAAATCATCGATATGAGGAAAAGGATACTTGTTCTTAACAGTAATATTATTCAAGGATCTATAATCAATGCAAAGTCTCATTGATCCATCTTTCTTTTTAACAAACTAGACAGGAGCACCCCATGGTGATGTGCTAGGTCGAATGAAACCTTTATCTAATAACACCTGTAATTGTTTCTTTAACTCTAAAAGTTCAACTTGAGCCATTCGATAAGGGGGTTTGAAATTCGATTAGAATAAGGAACTAAGTAAATAGTAAATTTTACTTCCCGGTCATGAATAATACAAGGAAACTCATCAGAAAAAACATCAAGATACTCATTTACCACTGGCACACCATTAATCTGAACAGTTCCTTTATTTTCAACAATATGTGCAAGGTAACATTCATTTCCATATTTTAATAGTTTCTCAACTTCCTGATATGTTATCAAAATCAAGGGTTCATTCTTGTACACAAACTGAAAAGCATTCTGAAAAGAAACCATTTTAGCTCTACAGTCGGTCTTAGCATGGTAAAAAGAAATCCAATCCATGCCCAAAATAACATCAAACTCTACTAGAGGCAAAACAATAAGGTTTTCTGGTAGATTATTTCCACACACAATGATAGGAAGGTTCTTATAATTCCTTTTTGTCTCAACGTTCCCTCAGGTGTTTTTACCATAAGTTCAGGGTTCATATCTTGAGATGGAATTTCCAATTTACTATAAAACTTCTCAGAAATGAAAGAGTGTGTAGACCCTGAATCAAACAACACATTGGCGTAATCTGAACAGACAAACAGTGTACCTGATACCACTTCATTCGATGGCCCAAAATCTGCTGAAGTTGTTGCAAAGGATTTCACCACCCCTTTCTGCTTGTAGTCTGGCTGCATTCCCCCAGTTGAGTTCTTCGTTGGACACTTGTTTGCATAATGACCCATTTCATTACACTTGAAACATCTTACCGTTGGCTTTTCATTTCCTGCTTGATCATCTTCCTTACAGTTACGAGCAATATGACCAGACTTACCACACCGAAAGCACTTACCAGACATGGATAAACATTCTCCAGGATGCATTTTACCACACTTCTCACAGGATGGATATTTGGTTTTCTTACCTCCTTGATTATTTGATGAATTATTCCCCTTTGCCTACTAACTAGACCTCTTATTCTGTTGTTTGTCATAGAACATGTGATCATCGACAAACTCCATTTCCACCTTCTCCGCACATCGAACAAGTTTTTCATAACTTTTGAACTCACGAGAAGCTAAATCCCTTCGATACGTTGGCTTTAACCCTGAGTAAAAAACGGTTTATTTTACTATCAAGATCTCGTATGAAGTTTGGAGCATACCTTGCCAATAGAGTGAACTTTGCTTCATAAGCATCCACTGAATCATCCTCCTGCCTCAGTTCTAGGAACAGTTTTTCCATCCTAAGACGAACCACCTTAGGAAAATATTTCTCAAGAAACATACCTTTGATTTCTTCCCAGTGAAGATCCCCAATCTCATCACTATCCATGATATTTTTCACCATCGACCACCACTGATCAGCTTCACCTTCAAAACAGTATACAGCAAGACTAACCTTTTGATGTTCTGAACAACCCATGACATCAAAAATCTTCTCAAGTGCCTTAATCCACCCTTCAGTATGAACAGGGTCAGATGATCCTCTGAATGATGGGGGATGTCGCCTCATGAAATGTTCCACCACTGACATGTTCCTCTGCGGTTGATCTGGCTGATCTCGTGCATGGATACCACCACCATTTATAGCCCGAGTCAACTGTTCCATCACTGCAAAAAACTATTCAGTTCCGATTCCGACCATTTCAGGTTGCTGATTTGGAAGGTTGTCTTCCTCCTGATGTCGTCCCAACATAGCTGCTTTGTTTCCTCTGCGGAAAACCATTCTGAACACCGAAATATCTTAGGCGAAGCAACATGGTAATCTGTAAATGCTATATCATTTCAATCATATTATAATTTAACACTTTTCTAACTCCTAAAGTTGTCTAAACCGACCTCTGATACAAACTATAAGGCCCCGACCTTAAACCTTACTTAATATTGAATTAAATGAATAATTCACATTGAGGATCTTTTCAGGTTTACAGTTTTAGAGAATTAGAACAAAACTATTACATCTCAAAAGATTACAAAGCAGACACTTCTACTAAGTTTCCATAATAAAAAAACCTCTTAAAAAGAAACATGTCTAGTTCCATGTTTTATATAGCATGACATTCCCTTGATCCCATCCTTGACCTTATTCCACAATAAGTCCTATGAAAAACATTTCAAAACAAACTTGGGGTGAGAATAAAAAGCTCAGTAAGGGATACACAAAGAATGAAAACTGTAAGTTTTTCCAACATCAAGTAAACCATGTATACTCTATCAAAGTAATACCTTCACCTTTATGAAGTAGTAAAAACTCTTCAATGAATAAAGTATCATTACTTACCTTTTTGTAACCAAAGGATTACCATAAACCCATATAAAGAACACATAACACATATAAAGGTATTTTGGGACATAAACATACATAAGTGGAATAACCATACGGTCGACTTCCACACATATCACTTAATGGAATAGCCATACGGCCAATTTCCATACATACTTAATAGAATAGCCATACGGCCGACTTCCATACCCAATGAAATGGAGGTTATAATGAAACCACCCATCCTGGTATTCACTGCACCGCCCGTCATATGGTTTATCACGTAAACACCCGTCAAATGTCCATGTACCAATATAAAATAATAAAACATAAAACCAATATAAAGGAATGATAAAATTTCCACATTTCAATCACAATATATCATAATATAATCCTTTATCAAAACCATTTTCAATACCAAAATACATAAAATAGTATATGGTATTTATTTTATTTTACAAACATTATGGCTTGTTGAGGAAGCCAAAGACCAAATAATACTCGCGGCGGCCGAAAAGGTCGTTTTCACCGTGTACGTTAAAAAAACATTCCTTTTTGTTGTTTAGTAAAACGATTCGTAGAAAAAGATTCCTTTTTTATAAAAGTAATAGTCAAAGGGGTTTATACACCGTATAAAAGAAATTTGTGTATAAAACGAAATATGCCACAATGAAAGGAGATTGAGATGAAGTCCCTTACCTCGGGTCTGACTTGACTCGATCGTTTTTTAACGTCCTTAATAATAAACTTGAGTTAATTTCTACTTGATTAAGAACATTTTTACAGTTCATTATTCCTTTTATATCACTTATTTCCATGTTATAAACATTATGTAACCAATTAAGTTAATCATGTTTGTTTTTTAGATATTTGGTTCTTAAGTCAAAAGTGGACTTCTTACAATTACATGTTGTGCGTGTGGTCAAAGGTTATTTATATCCAGAATGATATTCCTGATTTGTATATCATATATATCATATATATCCATCATATAAATGTATTTATAATATTACATAATCATTTAGAGGTAATAAATGAAATGCATCGTTCATGGAGACGGTAAGCAGTACGTACGCATGAACGCTACTTTCATTTCTATCTCATACTTTAATGGAAAGAAATAATAATGATATAGAGGTATATTATAATTCCATTATAACATCATATATAATAACTTTAAATCCAACCTTTACAAGTCCCACATATGACATTAACGAATCACATCACTTTGAGGGGGCGGTAGTCTGCACTTCCTTAAATGAAGATATCGTGTTTACCCATAATGGAAACCATAAAGGTATACCCAAAATGAAAAATACAGAAGCTTAAGGAAAACATAAACACATTATATATCAAATATAAATATAGTGTCATCTTAATGGCCACCTTTGAAGGTGTTAAAATAATGTTGAACAATCATCGTTTCAGGAGGCAGAAATTCGCCATCCACAGAAAGAGTATGTTCTTTAACCATTAGAAATAGGTGTGTGTAAGTGTAGCTCGAAACCTTCTTATAAAAACATCCTAGTATATTGAGGATACTTTAGGTTTTACAAAATAAAAGAATAACCAGATTTTAGGGGGTTGGAGAAGTAGAATAAAACAAAAGGACTCAAAAGAAGACATTACCTTAAAATCGTGTAACTCCCCTTGGTTTGAGCTCAAAGGCTTCTTTGGGAAGACATATGCCCAAAGTGAGGCTTCAAGGAATAAGAGAGGGATTTGGAGAGCCAAAATGGTCAGGGGTTGACCGAGCCAAAGTCTTAGGGTGTGTGGGTAAGGTGGTAGAGGTGGAGGCCTTTTATAAGAGGAGAGGAAGGGCACTCTTGGAAAGTAAAGAAAAGTCAATTTATTTTAAAATGGTATTCGGATTTATGAGGTCCCACATTGATTTATTTCGAGGATAAGGTGATAAGGGTTCGAACTCCACTCATACAATAGGTTTAGGACATGTTTAGGGCTTAGATATTACATTATCTTTCCATTTTATTTAAATCAATAAATAATGAGGTCATCACGGCATCATCATGATGTCATAAATAATTTAATTTATTTAATATCTAAAAATTATAAAAAAATACTATGATGTATGAAATCGTTTTAGCATTCCAATTACTATTTATAGTCAAAAATATGACTTGTATAACCCCATGTACAAATTGTTTTAGTAAAACATTTCATGTGTGTGTCATTTTTACTTTAACATTAAATAAAAAGTTATTTATGTCATTTCCCAACCAAAGTGGCTCCATGGGGTCCCCAAGTTGACCCATGGCTTGTCTTGGTCGGCCATGACACATCCAATAAGGGTAGGACATGTTTCAAGGTATATTCATTTTATTATAATATCATTTTATCCTTAAATTTCACAAATTACCTCTAATCGCGATTAAAAACATAAAAAGTTACTATTCACCAAAAAATTATTTTTATCTCATTGAACCACATTTTACTTCTTAATGACAACCATGTATGTCGGATTTTTGAAATTCAAAACACAGAAGTGGCAAAGTTTCATTTAAAAGAAAAATCAGTCTCCTTAACTACCACTTAGTGGTTTTACTATTCATCAAAAATTGATTTTTTTCAGAAAAATACCAAAAATTCACCCTAAGCTATATTTGATATCCCGAATTCAAAAATGAAGTCCATTTTACAAAATTCACAACCTATATATTGCATTAATTAATTTAATAATTAATTCCTTCTGTCAGAGCAAATAGCGTGTTTTTATGAAACAATAAGTATCAAATGATTGACACTAGTTTAAGTCTGATTTCAAAGTGAAATTAATTCCAATGACCACTATTGGATTTAATGGAAAAAATATTTTATAATTTCACTTTAAAACAAATTAAAATGATAATATAATCATATAAATAAATTATATTAAAAGAGGTTTTGAATTAAAATACAACATTTTACACTATCCATTAAAAATGAACTTTATCAGAAAGATACAAAAAATTTACACAAAGTAAATTTTGATGTCCCAATTCTAAAGAAGAGTTATATTTGGTCCAATAGAATGTATATGAGTAATCAAAACTATATTTAATGACGGTTCGCCATCAAAAGGTGATAAGTGGACCTTTCGTGAAAATTAGAGTATATAAGCCAAAAATTGAATTCTTTTCGAATTTTAAGCCTTTATACTTTATTAGATAAATGTAAAAACATTTAAAAACCTATATAATCATATTTTAGTTATTTCTATCCATTCCCACCAATACAATGGCTACATGTTAACTACCATTTAAAATAATATTATTTTATTACTAGCGTGCAACGTAAGTTTTCAAAGAAACTCATCGTTGCGTATCGAGTACGTTATCGAACGTAGAAACCCCTTTTAATTAAAATTAATATTTAATTCGTAAATATTAATAAATATGAAAATTCTTTATTCTTTATTTACCTGGGATGTTACACTATATTTCCTCTACTATATCAGTCCTCAATGAACCATAAAATCAAATGGAATACACTCTTGGATCCCACCTTCAATATCATTGGCACTGAAAACCTCACATATCCCTAGTAGACCCATTTTTTGGTGATTCCACGTAATCCATAGGGGTAATCATATGAATCGATCTAGGGGATCTGAGAGTCACAATTGGGATATTTTACATCAATACTCTTGGATACACATAAACCAAATTCCTCATATCACCATTCAAATCATTGAGTTCCATGAATTTATAATGGTCCAAATTTATCACCCTTAAAATCCTAAGATCCCTGGGAATTTGATGTGGCATCACTATATTAATGGAATCACTTGAATCCCTAAAATTACTATACAAATTAAATAACATAGATCATATTCATGTTCCTAGTTATAACATCTATTAATATGCAACTATTTCAACCATATACCTTTTTTATATTCATTCTTGGAATCATCCCTCGAAATACCATTTGATATGATTCCAAAAATTACATGCCTCAAAATATCTCAGCTACCTAAATACATGATTCCTGATCATCCTAATAAATAACATTGTGAAGGTATCAATTGCCTATTCCCAAGCATCCTAGTAAATCTCAGATTATCAAGAGAGATTATAAATTAAAAGAAATATACAAAAATGGATATCCAAAAACCCACTCTCACTATAATCATCACATCCCTATCTATCTTACACATAATTTTGTGTTTTAGTTAATACCCACAACCATAACTACCCAAAAAAATGCACACACATAGGTTTTTAGAAAAAACAAGCCAACCATTTAGGTCTTGAGGTCAATATGCATCAAATGGAATTCCATTGGGATTCATAATCAGAATATTTTCTCATTGTCCAATTTTCATCAGTCTAGGAGGACATGTTTCCTTGTTTTTTCTCACATAAAATGACATCCCAACCTAAAAAAGGGATATCCAAAATAACACTAGTTTTGTGAGATGGATTATGGCCTATATTATTACCATGATCTCACTCAGTTTGTTTAAACATCCAACCTGATACCAAATAATCCCGGGGCTCTACACATAAGATAAGTAATTACTAAGGGGGATGATATGATCACTCCCATATAATAATTTGATCCTCTTATCTCAGTGGAATACCAAATGTCTATTAATTCATACAATTTTTAAGGTCTCTATGTTAATCCATACCTCTATCATGGGGGAATCCCAATGGTCTCATGTGGTCCTCCTGGGCTAGTAATTAGAAGTCAAAATTAAACTCCTCAATATGTGATCACGTATCATACTACAGAGACACTGAAAATCATATGGTCTGATAAGACCACTCAATGGGTTAAGAAGTCACATGGAATCTCAAAAGTGAAGGCTTAATCCCTTATCAGTAGTCACATCAAGAATGGGTAAGATATTCCATGTGGGTCCTTGCATTAATTCAATTCACTCACATGAGTAAATCAATATTACATTTAATTAAAATTATCAATTAAATTAAACATAATTACAAGGGTTAACTAAGAGTGAATCACCTCTTGTTGGGAACCCATTCACTTAAATCCACATAAAAAATTATAATATCCATATGGCTATCATGTGAGCTCACAAAACGTTTTATGAATCCCCATTCCAATTTTACATCACTTGATAATTTTCTACTCATCTTCTCAAAATATTGCCTCCGAAAAAATGATCAATGAGGATGTTATCACCACCAACGGCATACAAAAACACCAAAAATAATAAATTATAAACATTTATAATTAATTATTCAAATTAAACAAAAAATATATAACAAATAAATTCTTATTTAATGCTACTGCAATAGTAGAAACACATCCAGTGACACCCTAAGGGATATGAAATCATTATAATCACAACAGAATGTTAAATCCACAATAAGTGCATCTAAATATGTTATTTAATTGAATTTTATTAAAAATAATTGATAAAATTTCACTGTGTCCCATACATGACGAAATAATTTGTGAAGACACATGGAGTTCATATCATGATGTCCTCTAGTTACACTGAATAAAAGACCCATTGTAATTATTCCATTCCACAATGCTCTGGTTAAATCTGAATCTAATCCTTGAAATGATAATGATAAATTTTAGAATAAAGGATAGAGATAATTACAATTGATAAAATAGGATCAAAATTAATCAAATCACTAAGAAAAAACCCGTAAAGGGAACCTTAAAACCATGGGTGATTGGGACAAGAGGGTGAGCTAGATCTTGGATGCACATACCATAAAAATAAGGAGGGGAAACCTAGTTATAAAACATGGGGGGTATAAATATAATTATTATACTATTTAACCCCCCCAAACCATCTAAGGTAATATACATACATGATGATGTCCACTATCAGTAGCTCCTGATATATCTAGAATCCAATTGTGAGCCAGCCGTTACTACCCACATGCTGGTGTTCTGCATCAGCATTGGATGTAACATCCACCCCATCCTCACTTGAGGCCAATATATGCCCTTGGTAAACATATAATTCCTCAAAAAATTCATGAAACCACATTTTTAATTTTTTAAGTCTCATAGATCAATTTCAAATTTTTTTTCATTGTATGACCTGGTCCGTAAACAAAAAAATAAAAATTCTCTTGGTAATCTTTACACCCATATAGATAGATGAATTTATATTTTTATTGATTAACTGTATGGTTTCATATTGGTTACACCTTTAATATCTATAATTATGATTATGTTTTTGGTATTTTCTTGGAAATTTGTATAGTAATTCTTTGAATGAATAACACAAATTTTTTTCAATGTTTTACTGGTGTGGTGTTTCATGGAATATTATTGGAAATTATTGCAAGATATTATAAATTATATAATTAATTATTTCAATGTGTTCACATGAGGTAAGGGTTTATCAGTTGTTTAATATTGGACAAGGTAATGATGATAATTTATGAGCATGATCAAATCAGGGAGAGGATGGTAACTCCAAGGCTACTGTAGGTCATCCCAATAATACAATAACATAACTATGTTTATCCAAGAATTTTCATGTCTGAAAAGTTTCTATGATTAAGAAAAGGGATAGATACTTTGAGAACTATAGATAAATAAAGATAATGACATTGATCTTCCTAAATATTTAACCAGTTGTCTAACGAGTATTTGATATTTTGAGGTTCACCAAACAATTCTATCTTTAAGGGGGAAATGTGAAGGATACAGTTATGAGAGGGACATAATGGATCCTTAGGATTATTATATGTCAATAAAATAATATTATGGATTACTAGGTATATTTTAGATGGAATGGAAGGTCTAGTCCATGTATTGAATGGTTTAATGGTCAAGTGACTCTTTTAATGAAGAGAAAACACTCTTGATGGTGTATTTGAGACTTACTGTATGTAGTTAACATGATATAATAGCTGATTTAAGATTAAAATGTATGTGGAGAGTATTTATTAGTTGATGTTTTTTATATATCTATAATGAGATATGTGATATGAGGCCTAATATGTGTAAATGAATTTTTTTAAGTTTCATTCCATTGTGTTTCGAATAGAATTATGTGATATACCATGAGATTTAACCTGGTTAGTGGGAACAAGTTCTGATATGATTATTAGAAGATTGTTGGACTAGCCACATGTGGCTACGTTATGGTAGAGCTTTTGTATTTTGAGATCATACAGAGATTATGAATTTATGTTAGTATCGATGTGGAGAGAACGAGATAAGAATATAGAATCGATATAAAGACTTGATGGGTGATTTTTTAATTATTTAGGATCAATATGTTATGGTTATCTGAATTAGATAGTCCAAAAGTGATTATCATATTAGTATAGAAATATTATTAGACATATTTTGAGATAAAATTCTGTCGTAAGTGAATATTTCACTATATCTGATTCTATATTTGTTTATATGCTCCTGTGACATTCCACAAGACCTAAAATGTGAGGGTATTTTTCTAATAATTGGATAGATCATATATAATAATACCCTCCAAATATAAATTTTTTTATGATCATTTGAAATGATGTATGAAAGTGCATAATAATCCATATGGCATTCTTTTATCATGTGGATTGTCTCATGAAAGATGTTTGTTTTTTAGATTCCCATCAAAGATTGTTGAGATGTGTGGTTGGACATAGGACCAATTTCGTGATGAAGTGGTTAATATTTTATGATTGGATGTCTATTAATATATCGACCTCATATTTTTGGGGCTATTAGTTATACAAGGGATTAACCTGGTGTTAGTGGGTCGTATTTTTTTTTTCAGATGTTGGCTATTTAGAATACTTCATAAGATTACTTGTTTTACACATTGATAAATGATATGTGGCCAGGGACATTACTAAAAGGAGATAGTTTGGCAATGTGATTGTATGTTTTTTGATATCCCTACCTCTACCTCTTATTTTATGTGGGTGATATTGATACCCAACTAAGTGAGAGAGAAATGTACACTATATTATGACATTAGATGAGATATAAACCTCATTTTCTATGAGATGGAGGGGTGAGGTTATTGTTAGAGGTGATGTATGATATTAATAATTGATACAAGGACCTAACCAAAGTGTGGGTACTGTTATGACTCAATAAGTTACTCTAAATAGAGTCTTCAGTCAGTGAATAAAATTCATGGTATGTTGAAACTTATTTTTTGATGTTATTGGAGCATTTATTGTTTTGTATCATCATTTCTAGGTAAAAACATGATGACACAAATTGAATTCCTCAATGCATTTTTATTTGTATAATCTATTTTACTAAATATCACCAAAGAATATGATATTTTATATTTGGGAAAAAAATTTCGACCCCAGTAATATATATTTCTCACACTCTACATTGACACTGTGGTGAAGATAAATACAATTTGTCAAATATCTAGGTTTATGTAGTAGATATATGGTTGATTGGGCTTGAGAAGCTCAACGAGGAAGGGATAATAGGTAGAAGGAAATACTAGGGGATGGAATAACAACATTTTAATGTAATTTTATTATTTTATATGTGTTTGGCCTAGTTTGAGATCATATGGGATGTTTGACTATGTTACATAATTCAATTTTGTAAGAAAGAATTTATTATCAAATATTGTATATTCTAATTTAATATTTTGGAGTTTTTATAGTTATTTATTTTGTATTTATGATTATGATATTGTAGTACTATTCCCCCCAATTTTTTATGTTTTCTTCACCACTTTTTAGTATGATCTGGTGTACATGGAGTCAAACATGATGTTATGAACTTCTCTATCTAGGATACTATCGATTGATTTTATTTAGGTTGTTGAAATTTGGTATCAAAGTATATATTATTTTTTTATTCTATTTGGGATGTGGTAGATTTGATATAAGTTTGTTTTTGAGCTTGTGATAGACTTCATATTGGTGATTCATGAACACATTTCTAGTGGATAATAATTTTTAAAAGTGTTACATGACTATTTTTCTTGGTTTTCACATTAATAGTTGATATATTTTTTAAATACAAAACTATTATTTGAGATTTTTTATTAATTTGAATTTTATCCTATAGTAGGAATAAGTTTGTATACATGTACCATATTTTGAAGGTATTATTTACATAACATTTGTATTCATGATTGTTATTGATTTCACTAATGATTTTGTATTCTAAAATTAAATGTGGTAATAATAACATATATGTTGTTGCCCATATATATTTTTGGGGGAATACATATTAATGACCACCTGATTATTGTTGGAAAATTGAATATTTGATATTACCGAAAATAAAATATTGAATAAGAAGAAGTGAAAATTTATAGCAGGATTAGATGACCATTTAAGGGCATTGCGATTGAGACAGAATATCGCTTATCACTTAAAGGGATATATAATCATGGGACCCTTGCCTACTAACATGATGCCCAATGAGACAGAAAATCACACAATACCAAAGGATCCATGCGTTGATTTGGGTTTTAAAATATTGGAGGTAATCATAGTACATGTTCTCTATCTGACGACCCTCACTAAATCATGTGATTTCCTCATGGAAATCAGTTCACATAATAAAATATATGGTGATGTTGTCCTTGATGGACGTATCATAGAATCACCTATCATTTTTAAGTACATTGATAATCAAAACTAATAACATGTGACCGGTTAACTCAAAAAAATGAGCATATAATAACATGTATGGATGATCATCAATAGAATTAACCAGAAAACAGGGATCACAGACCATGAAAATGTGAATATGTATTGGGGGAGACATATATCCAGGCCCCTAAAAATGAAATTTACATAGTTGATATAGATAAATTTAATTAATATCATCTACATTTTATGTAAAATCATGTGATTTGAATGTTGTATTCCTGATAAATTTGTGGAGTAACATAGAATAATTATGGAAGGAGAATAGGTTATATTTTGTTTAAGCACAATACCACCAACACGAGAGATGATCATACAACATATGTGTGTTCATGAGATCACATGACTCTATAAACCTCATGATATTAACAATATTCTACAATTTCACAAGAATTAAATGACACTATATTCTTCATGAACATAAAAATACCCAAAATCACATGATCACTCTGATTTCAAGAGTGCCACTTAAAATAACATAATAAATTGTTTTCATCTTTTATAAAAGTCCATGTCTTTTAATTTCCTCCAATACTCATAGAGCCATTATTATATTGAGTTATATTAAACACCATTTGAAATTAGTTGTAAAGGAAAATATAAAATATTAAAACATTAATTTTTATTATAATCATGATACATATGAAGAATTTTTCATGTTTCAATCCCCATATTGAATACAATAATTATGTAAACAATAGTTTCTATATCCTTGAGGTCATATTCCCCATGGGGGAAATCATTCATTACACATATATTCTAGTTACCACTTTTCAGTATACATAATAAAAATTTATGTCCATACCATATGATTTTAAAATCCTCGATTAATTTCCTTTTCATATGATGTCAAACTACATGACACAGGAATTATATGGACTCAAATTCCTATCATAACCAAGATACATTGGATTTATTATTGAAATTTGAGTTCCCCATTAAATTAAATTACATAGATATTTTTAGGAATCCATATTCATGATAATGAAAATGATACCCTTAAAGTTTTGCCCATTACAATACTGGTTCTAAATGTTTTTTCCTCTCATTGATCTATATCCTCCATGAGGAGTGTCATCAAACTAATTTTTGGATAGAAGAAATGTGTAATACATATAAAAAATTCCCCCATAATGTGATTCAACATTAGGTGTAAACCCCGACTCTATATTCAGTTTCATTAAAGGGAGATAGTCTAATTAAATAATATTAGGGAGTCATTAATGTGTAGGCCCTGCATAGATTTATTATCATTCTCTCATGAAATGTTCTTAATATATTTTCATATCCTTTTCCTCACACTAAGCATTGATAAAATTGTTTTAGAGGTAGATTTTGATTATTCCATTAGCATGATGAATGTATCGCAATCATATAACTACATTCAAGTGTAAGCCTTGACTATGTATTCCATCAATCAAAAGGTATATACTCATAATGGGAAAGATCAAGGGAGCCCCAAATGTTTAAGTCTAGAAAAAATTTCTATTGTCGTACAATTCATGAATGGGATTCAATCAATGTGTAAAATACATGAACAGTAATTCCTTTCACAACATTATTCATATGATTCATCCCCAATCCTCCATCAGCATTATCAAAAATTTAAATTCCCTCATATACATTCATTTAAAAATACATTAAAAAACATGGTATGGTCTTATCATATGACCATAAAATATTTCATTTAGATAATGTGGTATTTGATTCATATTTCATTAGGAATCATAGGACACCACCCTATGGTTCATGTCCAAATTCATAAAACATTCCACAACTAGCCTCATTAGGATATATTCATCATCAGATAACATACACCATTCTTTCTCCAAACAATACTAATATGAGTCAGGACGTCCCATCTATCTTAGCCAAATTTCCTATGGACCATCTTCTATCAACAAATACTACCAATTGTATCATGCTTACACAGGGAAATTTATATTTTTTGTAGGTCTCCCTTATCATCCACAAAAGGATATGCTCATGGTAGAGATTGTATTCCTAGGTCTTTACACTTTGTGACATCAAGTCATCCTTATTGGGCCATATACATGACGAGATCATATTAATGAGGCTATAGCCAAATTGATACAATATAATAAATATTTTTATATATTACCTATGGTGTGAAATCATAACAAGTCCATACTCCTAGAAAAATTAGTCCATCCTCATTCGGTTTAATTCTGTTTGAGTTAAACCTAAAAGGGATTTTGTTATAGAATCCACACATTGATCAGAGGCAGGAACCATATTCCATGTCATCCTTACTACATGACATTAAACTAGATAGATAGAAACACATAACCTGAACTAAAAAAATTTATTACGAATCCCATTAAATGTCATCAATATAAAAGGTTTATAATTTCATTCAATACAATACATATGAATTCCATTCATATGCTTGACCCTGAAATCCTAAACAACTTCCTTATTGATAGAAAAAATAAACTTTAGAGTTCCCATATTTTTGGAATTAAATAAAAGATGTAACATTGAAATTTTTTTTAGTAGAAATGTATTTTTTAGTAATTTTATTTCTTTTTTATCTTTTGTTACAAACAACATAGGTTTAAAATTTATTAAAGAACACAATGAGTTTCTCTGAAACATCTGATTATTATTATATTCATTTAATCAAGTAAATTATAACATAACCATTAAAATAGAATATATTAACAGTATTAACTAAATAATGAAATAATGGTTTATACATAATTCTTTGACCAATTAAATATAAATTACTGTCTAAATTATTTAAAATAAAAGGAAACATTTTTATGGAAATTTATTTAAATATACACTTTTATGATTTATGAAAATAAACAATCCAATAACTATTGTTTTATTTTATTAATGATATTTGTAAATAAAATATACAATTTAATGTTTAACTATAAATTTATTTTTTCTAGATGTTATATAAGAAGAAATCCAATTTTATTCATAAATTAAGTATTTGTCTAAAACGGTCGTTGGCATCCTTCTAATGGAGAACCCATTTTAAATCTAATTTCTAACTCTTTGTTAATTTTTATTTTAAGAAATAAAATTATTACTTTAATTTTTTATTTTTTTAAATTATTGGTATTTGTATCAGATGATTCATGTTTTGGAAAATTATAAAAAATACTAATATTTTAAATAAATACATTTTCATCATTGAAATAATTTATAGCATTTAATAATATATTTTATTTGTATTAAAGAATAATAATATAAATTTTTATCACTTGAGCCACTTTAGTTCGTTGGATTAAATTTAACATTTAATATGGAAATAAATACCTGTTAATATTTTGGACATTTTCACATTAAAAAATAGTTTTCTCAATCCTTCAATGGGATTTTTTTAAATTAAATTTAAAAAATTATCTTGTTTGAATAATGAAAATTTTATTTAAAATATATAATTATATTTTCCAAATTTATTAAATATTACCCTTTTAGTTTATAACATTATGAATAATTACTTTGGTAATTATTATTATAATAGCAATGCGAACATTGGGTAATATAAGTTAAAAAAATTACAATGACTAAACAATAACCATAAAATGGTAATAAATTACTAAATTAAAATTATTATAACATTAATACATATGTATGAAAATTGAATAATTTTATGGAAACTTTTCAATGTGAATAATTTTTAAAATTTTAACATCAAAGAGAGTGACAAAATACCATACTCTTACATTTAATAAGTATAATATTATTAATTCAGGGTTAAATAGAAGTTATTATTGACTATATATACTCCTATAAAATATTAACTATTAATATACATCATTTAAATTTATTTTTAATTTATCGTGAAGAAATAATTATCATAAATAATTATTTAAAAATTTTCACTTATGATAATTAATGAAAATAATATTAAATTAAATTTTTTATAAATCATTAAAAAAAATTAATAATAAAAATGGGACGATCTATGGTAGAAAATTTAATAAATATTCCATTAATGGTCCATTTCACAATTTATATGTAAAAATTACATCCTCTTAGTATAGAAGACATATTTAAAGTAGTAAAAAATTAAAATGTGTTTGTTAAGGGTTAATCAAAATGATAAAGATTAATATAATGATAAAACATGTCTAAAATATAACATATTATATTAAAATTAATGGAATTTTAAATATATTTTTAATGTTATTATATTTATTATAAATAAATATTTTTTTTGAAATTTTAAATGCTCGCCCCTCTCTTATAATTGGGAACATATTCTTCCCTTTAAATAAAACATTAGAACATATATGGTTCAACTAAAAATTTATCCAAATATTTTCAAAATTTCAATAACATGATATTAAATTCCATAAACTGGGTGTAAACACAACCAAAGAAGTCTTTTTTTTTGCAAATCAATATGAGATAACCAAGGAAGAGGTAAAATTCATCAATTAATGTTTTTATTTTATTTATTCCTTTAACCCCATTAATTATTTTTTTCCATTATTATATAATAACCTCAATATCCTAAATATAATGATGAATTTTATTACAAGGGTTATACCTACATGAACACAGGCTTCCATCTAATGGGTAATGAACTTACCGTTCTTGTGTACGGTGAACTACCGCCTCACGAAATGATGTTTCTCTATTTTCTTTTACCTCATGGTTGGAAGGTATCTTGAAATCTATGTTTTTAGATGATATTTTTTATATTTATTATGCCTTTATACCACTTTAATTATTATGTAAAATATTTTTTCATGCTTTCCTTTTTTTTGGAAATATGATAATGTCATTTGTGGACATGTAGACTACCACCTTCGTAATGTGATCTGGTTCATTCACACTTTACATGGAATTCATTAAGGATAAGTTTTTTATTCATATATAATATATATGAAATAAAAATTCTAGTTAAAATATATTATACACAAACATATATTTCATTTACTTTCATTGTTTTAATATGAAATGAAATTGGAAAGAATGTTCATGTGTATGTAAGTCCAACATTCTCAATTAACATTGTATTTCATTTTATTGTTTTTTCATTTATTTATTATAATAAATATAAATATAATGAATAGATATGATATTCTTTAATTTATTTCATTCTATAAATTATAAAATCGTGATATAAGTCTGATTAGAAAATATATAATGAATCTAGACACATGCGAAATTAAAAGTAGTATTACTAAAAACATAAATTTAATGTGGAATTATTGATAAAATGGTAATATACTTCCATATTTAAAGCATATATGATATGAAAAAATTGAATATAGTTATATAATATATTAATAATAAATTTATATTAAATATAAAGAAGTTTTACACTATTATGATGAGAGTCAATACATAACGTAAGAGTTTTTGTCTCACATTTAGTTCTATGGGACATATGACTTATTCCCTACGTGTTTCTAATATGTGGAGTATATTAATTACATTAATGTATATTATGATTATTATCCAAGACATTATGTTATTTTATCTTCCATATAATTTTATTTCATTCATGGAAAATATTTTTCTACTGATTATATTGTGGTGAATGTTTATTTCACAATCACATCACTATTACAGAATCTTTTAATGTATCATTTTGGGAATATTTTTATTCAACGTATTTGATTTCATTAAATGTGGGGAATACGTTTTTTAATATTCCATTATGGGTTTTATTTTCAATTTTAACTAATTTTGACATTTTTTACTATATTTATTGATTGGAATAATTTTTCCTTTTTTCAAATGAGGTACCTTGTGACATTTCGTGGGAAAAAAGACAAGGAATGTTTTTAACATATACAAAATGAATATAATTTTATGCCTTAATTAATTTTTTATTATATTACTATTAACATTTAGGTTTAAAATTTTATTCTAAACAAAATTTATTTCATTTAAAATTGTGTGGAATTTAAAAAACGAATTTAATGTAGAAATGATATTTTCCGCAAGAATTTGTTCATTTGAACTCTATTATTTATTTTCAATCTATGATAATTTTATTTTATTTTACATATGTTTTAATGGGGATATCATCAAATTTTAATATTCTTACTCTTTCTTAGAATATATTTTTATGAATTATATTTCTCTTCAATGAGTTGTGTTATGAGGAAATATTAATAAATCTCATTTATTTTTATGATTTTTTATATGATCACTGATTTATGATCTTATAGAACACATGTGTATTGTTTTTATTATGCGATGGGTGGGACCTATATCTCATTCCAATGAATTAGGAAATGATTTATAACTCATTAGATATAAATTACTAGAATAAGGACTGAACGTGGTTTAATAAATGGCATTCCCACTAAGATGGTATTGGTAGTGAAACATGAAAACCTAGATGGACATGGGCGTAAACCATGTAAACCAATTTGGAATGAGGAGTGAACTCAAACTTCTAATTAATCATTTCAATTGATTTCATGAATACTATATAAATCGTTTTATATTATTATATTTAAGAATGAATTTCATGACTTATGTGAATCCCATTTAAAATGTTTTATTTGATTCTTTATAAACATAAATGATTTATTCAATGAAAATATTTCAGGATATATAATACACTATATAATATTTTCTATTTTTTAGAATTATATATTATTAATGATTATGTTGTGATTAATAAATCCCTTATTTACCCTTAATGAGAATCTAAACTAAACCACTCTTATTTTTTTTCCAATGGGTATAAATAAATTTATTATGTATGATATGCCAAAATGGTTATACTTATGAATTAAAAGGTTTGGTTAAAATTAGTTTTGTTATAAACCATTTCATTAAATTTCCTTTTTTCCAAAGGCACTATAATAATATTTTATTTAGAAGAGTTCTTGTGTAATGTATGAAAATTTCCAAAAAAAATGATTTCATGTTAATTTATGTTATGTTTGTGCTATTATAGTTGGTATTAGATAAAAATATTATCCAACATTTGATATCTATAATGAGAAATATTTTGAGACATCCAAAGAGATATTCATAATGATTTGTCTACGGATGTATCTAAGGATGATTATAAGTACATGATACAATTCTAGAATTTGAGTAAAAATAAAGAAATACATAGGATTATACATAATATGGAATATATTTAAATTATTTTCCCGTGAATATTTAGTTTTTCCAAAATTAATAGTGTTACACACATTATATTTTTCATTCTTCAGTAGCAATAACCTGAATGAACTATGATAACAATGAATGTACTGGGAAATGAAACAATAGTCTTAATAAGATTCCAAATGATATTAGATCTAGAATGAAAAATATTATTTCTATACTCCCCCATGATTTGAATCATTAGGAGCATTTAAATTACAATAGTTGGGGAAATTTTCATTGAGACAATCATGAGTATATTTAGCTCCTTTTTTAGTGAGTCTTTTGATCCACTTATTTATGAATAATGTATATGCGCCATAGAAAGTATATTTTAAATACTTTATTGTTTATAACATTAAAATATTTTTATAATTATTTATCATTTAGAAGGAAAATCATACCAGTGGTGGAATATAGTCAAGAATATGTGTCAAAAAAGAATAAATTGAATCCATGGATTACGATTAGTTTATGAAAATATTATTTGGTAAGAACATTCATTGTGATCTTTGTATGAAGATATAGAAAGTGTTCCTTATGTTTAGGAATGGGGATGATGAGTCTATTGGTACCTATGAGGAATTTGTTTAAGGATATATATGTACTCTTATGGAATTATCATCCAATATAAAATTATGGTTGATATATTCTTTATTTGATTAAAACCTAATCATCCGAGGGAGTTAGCCATAATAGATTATATTAGATATGATGTGATTGTGCATTATTTTATCAAGGTCGAAATGAAAGTTGGAGTTTCATATCAATCACATGGTTTTGATAGAAATTTAATGATTTAGATCAAAAAAGTATAAAAAACATGGAGAAAATTAAATGATATTTCCTTTATGAGAAAAGTATAGAATAAAATTTGGAGGAAACATTCCTAAAGGAGTTCTTAAATATTTTCCTGTGTGGGAATGTTGGTCATTGTGAATTTGGATACCAAAGTCATGGGACATGTTAAATAATTTTGAAAATAGAGATAATGATACAAAAAATAAACCACAACGCATCAATTATTCAAGTGTAAGAAAAATGGGAATTATACTAATTTGTTCTCAAATCATAAGGATATGGATGATGATATAAATTTAAAAAAACTTAAATTTGAATATAATTATTAATCTCATGTGAACACTATTGGTGATGTGGTGTATGAGAATGATTTCGGTGAATGATTCAATGTTTATTTGTTGTAATCCATGAATAATTGTGTAGAAATAATTTAACGGCATTACATAATAATGAAATATATATAGATTGGTCAACTATAGTTTTCAAAAGAGGTTTTAAATGAATATTCTGAATGATTTTAGAAATATTGAAATGTAATTGATATGGTAATATGATAATTTTGGAGAAGTTTTTATTATAGAAATGATATCCTTTAGTATGTGATTAATTCATTATAATAATATGATAAAGAGATGTCTGACTATATGATATGATAAATTTGATATTATTGATGACCATCGAATTGTTAAGTAATATCACTACAAAACGGTTTATGGATTGAGTTTGTAGATACTTTTTATTATTAAATAGGTAATTTTTGAAATCATTCATGTTTTCACTATATTTTTATGGTAATTAATGATATTGTAATGTTTCAAGAGAGTACATGCTAATGTTCGTGAACTTTTTGATTCTGATAATTAAGAGGCACATCATGTTGTATGGGGGATTAATGATGATTTTATTTTTTAGTGTTAGATACATTTTTTCTAATTTTTTAGACATTAACCATATGGAAGGATAATAAAGGTATCTATTTATAAAATTGTTTACGTTGAAATTTGGATGTGGTTTTAGAGATCAATGTATTATCCCTTCATATGACTATTTATGAATATTGGATTACCTTTGTTAAATTTATTTTGTGATATTAGTATACAAGGAACAATATATAATTCTCTAAATTTCGTTATCTTGTAATGGTTCAAGAATGACAATTTCAAATTAATTATATTTTATAAAATATGTAGTAGAAATTAATGTAGGAAAAATTATAGGATGATATTATTATTAATAAATTTGATGAAATAATGAAATTATTTCTTCTCATAGAAATTATTTAACTCTATGGAATGGATCTTGAATCCAATAATGTTTTTCTAGTACATTTTTTCTATGGAATCAAATAGGCCCTTAGGTCATCACTTATTTTTGGATTTATAATTGTTAACATTCTACACACTATATTCTCTATCACTCTCCATCAGAACATTTTAGATATATTTTTTATCCATGTCCAATTATAACATACAAACTACAGCACCCTATTTTGAAAAATAGTTATGAGTTACCATATGTAACAGTTATCCTTCCAACTTACTCTTTTTAAAATGCCCTTTTTATATTAATTTTTATGATATTAGTTTCTATGAATGAATATTATAGTTATTTAAACTTTTATCTCCTAGAAAAATGTTGAGGTTGAAATTAATTTTAAGGTGTGTATAATTTAACAACATAATATTTTTTTGAGGTATGTTTTTCTAAAAAAAATTTTACATCGTTGATATCTTGATTCATATGTAACACTAGCTTAGTTTGCATTATATGAAACACAGTGTTTCTATGAAATATAATTCTATCATTATAATTATTTAAATAAGAAAATTTATCCTATAAATTATAATATGAGGTTTGAAAACAATTAATAAAACTATGAAATTATGTTTTAAACATAATTATTTGTCCAATTAAGTAAAAATTAATGTGAATATTTTTATAATAAAAGGAAATGTTTTTATAAGAAATTATATAAATACGAACAACTGTGTTTTATATAAATACATAAAATATAACTCTTTTTGAATTATATTAATTGAAAATATATATAATATATTAAATTATACTTTTTTACATTTATCATATGTGTTTCTTATACAATATATATGAAAAAATCCAATTTAATGCATGAAAGATGTATTTTCCTACCATGGCTATTTTTTAACATTTTATTAGAGAACCCATTTTTAATAAAACAGTTGATAATTTTTTAAACTTTATATGTAAAAATGAGCATCTTATTTGGAATAAATATTTGTAAATTTACATCATATGATATTTTTGTGTTTTTCTGATAAGTTTCTTGTATTGATGAATTGTGGAAAAATTCTAAAATTTGAATTGAAAAAATATTTTCATCGGTATATTTTATAATGATTAATAAAATATTTTATTTTTATAAAGAATAATTGGTTAATATTTTTATCATTTCTTCCAATTTATGTTATTGTAATAAATTTCACATTTAATTTAGATAAAAAAACATGTCAATCTTTTGGATGTTTTCTCTTTAAAAACCTATTTTCTTATTCAATCAATTATATTAATTTTAAATTAATATTATAATATTATAAGTTTTGAATAATGAAAATTAATTTCATATTTAAAATCATATTATCTAACTTTATTAAATAGTTTAATTTAAGAAAAAATTAAAGTGTTGAGATCTATAAAATGACAATAACATAAGATAAAACATTATTGGTTTTATATAATTCAAACCATAAAAAAATAATTATCTATATATAATAATTTAGTTTACATTTTTTTATGAATATAACATAAATAATATTTAAATCAAGGAGAGTGACAAAATTTTAGAATATTACATTTAACAAATGGATTATGATTAATGTAATGACCCAAAATTTTATTAATGGAAATTCATCTTGATCTATTTAATTTTATTATTATGTTAAATGGTTATGTAACATATACACTTCATCAGTTTTATGATTTTTTATTTTAAATCAATTTTAATAATTATTACCATTGCTAATATAGTCATTGGAATGTTATCACTTGATTAGCATAAATATTGAGATTTTAAAACTCCTATTAACTCAGACTTAGGAAGCGATGGACTCATCCAGTATAATTGCTTTGTACGAATCCCATTTTTCGATTCTTAGAATGGGGATGGATTCATTGGGATCGATCTTGACCATGCCCAAGCCACAATTCGACAGGTTACTCTTGAACAGAATCGTCTACGGGAGAAGTGGTAGCTAATAGAGATTACCTCCTGAGCGATGCTATCCATCCACCCCAAGAGTCTATCACAATTGTACAACATACCCTTCGATAATATGAAGGATTTTTAAGGGGTTACATAAAAAGACCTTAGCACGATGATTATGTGACTTATTTTTAATAAAATAATGAATATATATTCATTGTTACATTGTAAATAGTTTTTTAAGAACAAATAGTATTTTAGTAAATATTCAATTAAAAATCTATTTTGGTGAATTAATGGATTTTTAAAAAACATTTTACTAAAATATTATTACCAAATTAATTTTTGTTAAATTTAAATGATCGTATAATTTTTATAAATACAATTGTGTTTTTTATTAATGTATGAAATCCGTTTTATCGAAACCCATGAAATTTAGATAAATGTAAGTTTTTATTTTAGAAGTAAAAAATTTACATATTGAGAAAATTATTTAGATAAAATGAATATTATTTTTTGAATTAGAATGTTGTAATTTTCCAGTGGTTAATTTTTCATACTTTTATGAGACATTTGAATTCATTGGATGAAATTAAATATCATTTAATTATATAATGTGTTCAATAACATCATACCAACCTAATAGCAATGTAATAAAATTCTATAAATTGTATGTTTAGACAATAAATATTTTACCAATAAAATAATGTGATTTTATATTTGTTTGATTTAATTTACAATTCCATAGTTGACCCTTCAAGACTTACAATACATTTTAACTTTCTAAATGGATTCGCTTTAGCGTGTGACTCACCACCATATAATAAAGCCTAATATTTTAAGATTTTTGGCATTCGGAATTTTGAAATAATCTTTTCCACCCCACTTTGGATAAAACTATTTGAAAAAACTATGGTATGGTTTTTGCTTTTTATTAGTTTAATGTGTGGTGTCCAAAACCTATATAATAAAGAATTTACTATCTTTTCCAATAGAAACCCACACAAGATTCTACATCCTCTTTGAAAAAATCCTTTCATAGACAGCCAACCTCTACAATCCCCTCTCTAGAATCATCTCAAGGCACTATATTCTCCCATGAATCATCTCTATATCCCATGACAATCCTTTGGGATCACACTTCCAGGTAATGGATTTCTTATTTTCTCATTTTGTCTGAATTTCACTATCTTATTACACCCTTTTAATTCAATTAAAAATGATAGGATATGATTTATCACCTCCCCCATATTTACCTTATTATGTCTTAATGATGACATACCTTTTTTTATCTCATTATTTCCTCCCATTTACACTCGTTACCATGCCAAAATTCTATAAGGAATTTCACTCTTCACATTTACATTAATGAAATAATTTTTTATCATGAATATAAATTTATTTAAAATGTTTGAACATGTATTTATAAGTCTTCCTTACATTCAATTTCAGGAATATAATATTAGACACCCCATTGTATCTCATCAATAATTTTTATGAATTTTTTGGTCACGTCATTATTCTACCCAAATTACACCTCGATTTTCAAAACCAACATCATTGGGTAGTGAATACCATGACCATTTATCTAACAATTGTATTCACATTAATGAAAATTTATGCATTTATTATTGAGTTTCATTTATTAGTTCCACATTCCTTTATAGTGGAGTAAATGATGATTTTTAATGAATAAATGATATATGATCCATGTGGCACACTTATTCATGAAATGAAATGATATAGAATGGTGCACCCTAATAGATCTCCAATGAAATGGGTAAAGATTAATATCATGATATGTAATGTGAAATTAGGGTTTATTCATTCTAATTCAAGTACAATGAGGATTTACTCATGCTATATTTTCAATGATCCTTGGATCATGGTAAAATCATGTTAAATGTTGTTTCCACATTTCCATGTTATGATAATAATAATATATCATGCCTTTATGTTGATGTTTCTTATATGCTCCATTGATATTCCCATTGCCTAATATGTACTGTATTATTCATGTTATGCCTTGTTTACTCCATTATTGGGCTTTATATCTCAACTTTTTCTTATGCATGTCCTTAGGTTATCCCATGAAATGATAAGTACGAAGGAATGTGTGTGGTAATGTAAAAAACGTTTTTAATAAGGTTGTGTGTTTGATGTTTTACGTTGTTATGTAATATTCCCAAGACCTAAATATACTTGACCTATATATCTATTATGTTGTATTAAGTAATGATTTTAAGTAATAAATTTTGTTTACGTGTGAAATAAAGATCAGGGTTATTATAGTTGGTATTAGATGATATGTTTATTTATTATTTGGATTAGGATTATAAAACCATAGTAAATGAAATAAGGATAAGGCTATATGAATAAAAATATACCTATGTTTTGGTGAGTATAGATTAAGTGGTTAATCATTAAAATACATCCATGTCAAGATACGAGGAGGTATAAGTGGCTCTTTCATAGATGAATCAAGGGGTAAAACCCAAAAACACCACTTTGAACTGGACTTGAACTGAAACTGGTGCCTGAAAATTGGTCTTTCTACACTCTTGTTTATAACACTATCGGGGGATATACTTTGGAAAATTTAAAAGCATAGTATGATCCATTGTTAATGGAATAAAAAAATCCCCTATGAATATATGTTTAAGAAGTAGATCATGGATAACATAGATTAAATCCTATAAATTAATAAGGTATAGGAATTAAAATAGTTTGTATGTCTTATGTTTTTGTCTTTGGATTCGCCTTTTTGAGTTACCCCGATACTTCTTTTTATTCAAGCCTATGGTTGGTAATAGGAGGACTCGTGCTGACAACTGATGAGAATATCAATGTGCTGACTATTTTAATAAGATGCCCAATCTGATGGGAGTGGAAATTGCTATGTTTGTCATGATACTCCCTTAGTTAAATCATGTTTTGAATAGAATCATGGGTCAGCAAGAACATTCAACCCCCCCCAGAAATAACAAGTCTCAATCGAGATTTTTATGAGAAAAAGACCTCTTGCATATATTAGATCATTTTATCCCACAATTTCCAAAAAATATATCAACTCAATTGAAAATATCTCCTATATCCTTGAATGTTTATATCCAGAGATGGTTCTCCTGGTTTCATATCAAATAGAGTATGAAGTTGTTCGATTGGGGACATTGTAAAAAAATAAGAATCCTAAAATGGATTTTGAGGCATTGGTATGAAAGTATTTACGGAAAATGTTTTACGGAAAATATTCCCTTGCACCCTCCAACATATGATGGAAGAGACTTCTATTCACAAAAGTAAAAAGTTTTTGAATCAATTTGAGTGTACAAGGAAAATTTTTAATGGCTTTCAAAATATTCCTATGGATTTTTTGTTACCCTCGAAAGAAAGGATGACTGGTACTTTGATGGGTTAAAACCTAGCCTATGAAAAGACTAGTGATCCATGACTTCCAGAGATATGAGGAAATTGCCTAATATTCCCCCAATGTGAAAATGGAGATCAGAATATCTTAGGGGTATCATGGGGATAAAAAGAATAATGTGTACTTTAATTCTAGAATTCTGATGTATAAATCCAACGGTGCTATTAAAATCTAGCACCCTACATACCAATGGAGCATAAAGATGCACCCTAGAAATTTCTAAATGGGGATGAGGAAATTCATTAGGTGTGAAAGATAAGGGCACCTCGCCATTAAATGCCTACAAAAATATCCTGTTGCAAAGATAGAGTATAGGAACGCTCCATTCGAAACTGAACGCATTGTTAATTTTTACAACAGCAAAAAAAATGGCACTTTTCAATCCATTACCTTCAATCAATGTTTTTAAGAGGAAACAAATAACTTCCTAAGACGAAAGTTGTGGTTTTACCCTCACTACCACTGAAGCGAACATCAACAATTATGTGGTGATTAGTATGAAAGATATTCATTCATGAAGAGTGGGTGTAATTTTTTATTCTGGTTATATGCATTCTTTTATATCCTAAAATTTTAGTAGTACAATCCCAACACCACCACATGTTGTAGAAGTAAATATGACAGTGGGAATACAAAATGAGGCGGTCATTGAATCCCATGAATATAACTACTCCCTTATCATAATTTTTGGATTTAACTTCCCAAAGAACCTCTCCATACTCCCTCTGGTTGAATTTTATTCAATTCATGGCATGGATTGGATTTCCTTATATTGAGCCCACATAAATTTCTCTAAGAGGGAAATCACTATTCATTTGGAGAATTGATCCCCAATTCTGTACTTTTGAAATGAGTAGAATGAATATTTGTTAGTACCATCATCTAAAGTTTTGATATCACTACCCTATGCACTGGCGTATCTATCCTAGATGAATGAGTCCAAGGAAGCAACCATCCATCAAGACATTCCTATTGTGTGTGAATTTAGTGATTTATTTCTCAAGGAATATTATGGCCTTCCTCATATAAGAGATGTTGAATTATCAATTGATCTTATATCTAGGGTGTTTCAACTATCCATGACTCTATATAGAATGAATATTGTGGAGCATGAGGAGATGAAGAAACAACTATATGAAAATCAAGATAAAGGGTTTATACGCCCAAGTGATTCACCCTGAAGTGCCCTAGTCTTCTTCATCATGATGAAGAGTGGGTCAATGTGACTTCACATTGATTATAGTGAGCTTAAAAAATCACAACAATGAAAAATTATACTCTTCCCCAAATTAATGACTTGTTTGATCAGCTAAATGGAGAACAATACTTTTTCAATGTGGATCTATAGTCTGGATATTACCAAGTAAGGGTGAAGAAGGAGGATATCCCCAAGAATGATTTTCATATAAGATACTGGAACTATGAATTCAGATTAATGCCTTTCGGTCTCAATAATGATCTCGAAATATTCATGGACAAGATGAATAATTTCTTTAGGGATTACCATGAAAAATTTTTGGTAGTCATTATAGAAAACAGTCTAGCATACTCAAAAACCATGGTTGATCATGAGGAACATCTAATAAATGGAATCAAGACCATGTGAAAAGAAAAGACATATGTAAAGTATAGAATATGTTAGTTTTGGTTGAAGTACATAAAATGCATGGTTCATATCATAAAAAAAATATGATATCTGAAGACCCCTCCAAAAAAACTACAATTGAGGGATGGCTGAATCCAGAATCAGAAACATATATTATTTATTCTAGTTGTTAGTGGGATATAATCACCGATTTGAGAGAAATTTCTCAAGATATTCAAACCCACTTACCATGTTAACAAATATGGAAGTAAGGTTTTCTTAGAGTGATGAATGTGGAGAGAGATTCATGTTGTTGAAAAAGAGGCTTCTCAATACACTCTTGATAACACTAACAAAAAGTGTAGAACGTTTTATTGTTTTTTTGATCCTTCGATGAAGGGAATGGGATGTGTGTTGATGAAAAATGGTGAAGTAAATTCCTCTGCCTCAGGGAAATTAAATGTTCATGAGAAAAATTATACAATAGATGATCTGGAGTAGGATGCATTAATCTTTAGTTTAAAAATATGGCGACATTACCTCTTTGGAGAGAAGTGTGAAATATATACAGACCGGAAATTCCATAATTATATATTCTCATAGAATGGCATGGGAATGCGCCAATGAATATTGTTAAAGCTGATCAATGCCTATGACTACTAAATCCATTACCACACTGGGAATGTGAATAAGGTGGAATATGATCTATTTATAAAGGACCTAGTGATTCTATCATTGATACGAATTTAAAAGGATCCAATCTTATTTTATTTCATTAAGATGGATATGGGAATCATAAATAAGGTAACATCATCAATATTTTCACAAATCATTGATCGACCATCACTTTTGGAAAAGGATAAAGGATGATCAAAAGGATGATGTTGGAATTCAGATGAAAGGGGAAACTATCAACAAAAGGGATATCCTTTGATTTTAATGTTAATGAAGAATGAATTTGGATATCTGTGAAAAACTATGTTTTCATTAAAATATGGAGTTAAATAATGATCTTTTGGATGAATCAAAAATATGTATCAAGATATCCAAGAGCACTATTGGTGGGATAACATGATGAAAGTGATTGCTGAGTATACATCAAAGTGTCTAGTCTGTCAGTAATTAAATGATGCTAGGCATAAGTCGAATGGGATAACACAACCATTACATGTACCATCATTTAAATGGGAGAACATCACCATGTACTATGTCACTAAACATCCAAAGACATACAAAAGAAACAATGTTATCTGGGATGCTATGAATCATCTTATAAAGAGTGTATACTTCATTTCAATTAGAGAGTATTTCTCATTATATAAAATGGTACAGATTTAAATTAGATATGAGGTATGATTGAATGGAGTACCACTATTGTTTATGTCTAATAAAGATCAAATAATCTCCTCTATGTTTTGGAAGATTCTTCAACCTTCTCTCGATACTGATCTGAATATAATTATATATTATCATCCTGAAACTGATGGCCAATCTGAGCGGACTATCCAATCACTTGAGAACATGTTGACAGAAATCACCATGAAATTTATTGGAGGATGGGATCAATATCTTCCTCTAGTTGAGTTCTCTAAAAACAAAAATTTTCACAGAATCATCCAAATGGTTCCTTTTGAAGTCTTTTATGGAAAGTGGTGTAGAACACCATCCTGTTGTGATGAAGCTAGGGAGAGAAAATTCATTAGTCCAGAAATGGATAGAGAAATGGTGGACAAGGATAAGACCATACATCAAAAAACTAATGCTACTCAGAGTCGATAAAAGTTCTATGGTAATAATATTCTATGAGACCTAGTGTTTTATTTCAAATACATGGTACTCCTTTGCATATCACCGTGGAAGAGAGTTATGAGATTTGGGAATAATGGAAAGAATAGACCATGGTACATGATCTCTTTTGAGATCATTGATCACAATGGAGCAATGGTCTATTGACAAGCACTCCCACCAAATCTATCTTCTGTACATGATGTATTCTTTGTCTAACTCTTTAGTAAGTACATACAAGACCCATGAGATGTACTAAATCCATAGGTGGTGCCATTAGATAATGACATCTCTTATGAAGATATGTCAAAGAAGATCTTAAATTATAGTGAAAAAGGTCTATGAAATAAGATAATTCCCCTCATCATGTTTTAGTGGAGAAACCACACGTTTGAAGATGCAATATGGGAATTGGGGGAAGTAATGAACTAGAGTTAATCAAATTTTTTAGTGTGGGAAAATTAAATTTTGAGGGAGAATTTTCTTAAGTGGGGACGATTGTAATGAACCATACATTTATTAATGGAAATTACACTTGATCTAATTAAATGTTTTTATGTAAAATGTTAATATAACATTTACAGTTCATTGGTTTCATTATTTTGCATTTCAAAATTCCATTAATAATTGTTAAAGTTGCTAATATATTTGTTGGACAGTGATCACAAGATTAGAATAAATAAAGGACTTTAAAAAATCCAATATACTAAAAAAATTGATGTGATGGCCTCATCCAGTAGAATTACTCTATACAAAGCTGATTTTTCAGTGCTCAGAAAGGAGGTGGTGTCATTGTGATTTTCTCTTTACCAAGACAAGTCTAGATTCAACACGTTAAGCTTGAATGGAACCGCCTATAGGAGAAGTGGAAGATAATAGAGATTACCAACCGAGAAATGTTATTCAAGCCACCCCATGGTTTTGTCACCATCACACACCTGCCCCCACAGTCTTATATATGTGTTATAAGGTGTTATGTTACAATACCGTAAAAATATTATTATGTGAATTATTTTGGTATAGAATAAATATTATACATTCATTATTACTTTGTAAATAGTTTTTAATGAAAGTGAAGTATTTTTATTTAATATTCAATTAAGAAATATATTTTGATGAATTAATGGATTTTTAATTAAATATTATTTTAATAAAATATTATTACTAAATAAATGAATACTCAATATAAACTATCCTATAATTCTTATGAATACAATTGTGTTTATTATTATTGTTTGAAATCTATTTTTACAGAAACCCATAAATTTTCAATAAATGTTGTTTTTTTGAAGTAAAAAATTCAAACATTTAGAAAATTGTTTAGATAAAATGAGTATTATTTTTGGAATCAGGGTGTTAAAATTCTCCAATAGTGATTTTTTCATAATCTTATGATACAATCAATTTTTTGGGTAAAAAATAAATACTATCTAATTTTATAATGTGGTCTATGACATTATAATGAACTAATAGTGATGTTACAAAATACAATAAATATATTTTTTGTCAATTTTTTTTAAAATTTAAATAATGTGATTTTAGATTTGATTGACTTTTTTTAAAAGCCTTTTTGGACCCTTCAAGACTTATAAAACATTTTATCTTTTTAAATTGATTTCTCTGAGAGTGTGACTCACCTTCACTTAAGAAATCATATTATTTTAATATATTTTATTATTGGACTTAAAAAATATTTCTTTCACTTCAAATTGGAAAAAACCATGGGGAAAACCATGTGATGGTTTGTGGTTTTGATTAGTTTAATGTGTGATGTCCAAAACCTAAATAATAACAAATTATCTATATTTTTTTATATAAACACAACCAAGCTCCCACTTACTCATCACTAAAAGACTTTGGAGATCTAAAAATACCTTCCCTCTATTATCTATAATACTCTCAGGTCCCCCTATGCTCCCAATAATTCTCTCTCAAGCCCCTCCCAAGCCTTTTGAATCACACTTCCAAGTGTGGGATTTCTCCCTTTCTCATTTTTGTCAAGATTTCATTATCGTGTTATACCATTTTAATTTAAATTTCAAATTTTGGGTATGAGTTTTCACCTAGACCGAATTTCACTCCTTATTTATGAATGATTAGAGACCCATTTCACTCTCACTGATGCCTCCCTTGTTCACCTGTTACCATGCTAAAATTTTATTATTAATTTATCTCTTCTCATTTACATTCAAGAAATTAATTTTTATCATTGATATAAATTCCATTATTTATGTTTTGAAATTTATTTATATGACCCCCCTTAATATAAATTTAATTTATATATTATGAGACACCGATTTATATATCATCATCAATTTTTATGAATTCTTATGTAATGATGTTCTATTAGTAAAATTGCACCGTGATTTTCGAAGACAAAGACATTGTGTAGTGAATATGACACCCATTTCTATATCAAGGGTATTCACCTTCATTAAAATTCACTTATTGATTATAAAATTTGAAATATTAGTTATAATTTCCTTTATCATGGAAGAAATGATAACTTTAGATGAATCTATGTTATATGATCCATGTGGCCCACATATGTGTAAAATGAAATGATTAAGAAGGGTGCACCATAATAGCAGTCAAATGCATTGGGTAGAGATTAATAACCTTATACATCAAGATAAATGATCGTATACTCATGCTAATTCAAGTGGAATGAGGGTTTACTCCTGGTCTATGTCCAATGATCCTTGGCTCATGGTAATATCATGTTAATTGTTGTTTCCACATTTCCATGTTATGATAATCTTTCTATATCATGATTTTATGTTTATTTTTCTCTTATTATTTATTGATATGACTATTTTATAACATGTATTATATTCTTTATTTTATTCCTTGTTTACTCCCTTACTGGGCTTTATAGCTCACCCTTTCTTATGCATGTCCTCATGTTATCCCATGCAATTCTTAGTTTGTTGGAATGTGTGTGTCCTATAAATGATTTTTTCAATAATGTTGTGTGGATTGTGTTTTATGTTGATATGTAATGTTCTTAAGCTCTAAAGACACCATACCAATCGATCATCTATGTTTTATCATACAAATATTTTATGTAATAAATTTTGTTTAGGTGTGAAATAATGATCCGGATTTTATAATTATTATGGGGACAAATAGAGCGTATGATCAGCTATGTATTTATTATTATGAAATATATAAAATTTATAAAAATAATGTAACATTAATTTTAATTTTTAATGAAGAAATAATTACCATGGTTAAATAAAAATTTATGATGTTGTAATTATTAATTTAATAAAAAAATAAAATAAATGATATTATACATATTATTATAAATATAATTTGTACTAATTTATTTTATACATGATGTGTATAGGTTTATATATCATTTAATGGATTTATTAAGTAAATTTATTTAAGGTTGTCTCATTGTATTTATTTTCCTAATGTGAATGTAATGAATAGTGTCAAAATTGAATGTTATGATATTTTAAAAAAATGATATTTTATTAAGTAATTTAGATTACATAAAAATATTTTATGAGTATAATGGTTATTATATGTGATGTAAAATATGATAAATATTCAATTTATGATCCAGTTGACAAGTTACTTGTTAAAAAACTAAATCCTTTATGTATATAATTTTTTTTATCATTCTTAAAATTAATGTGGGATAATTTAGGGTTAATAAAAATTATAAGTACTAAAATAACCCCAAAACATGCATAAATATATAAGATGATGAGATTAAAATCATATCATATTTTATATTCCAATAAAGTTACATTTTTGGTATGTTTATTAACATTGAATTTATTATAAATTAATATAATGAGAAATTATAAAAGTTCCCCTCCACTCTCTTATAAAAGTGAATTTTTTTTTCACTTTTTCAGAATCCTCAGAAAAAATTAGAAAATAAAAAACTATGTACAAATCAAATAAATACATGCCTAAATTAATAATATAATCCTTAATTTTTGTGTAATCCCAATCAATGATTTCATTTTGTGTAAATCAAAATCAGATTCCCAAAGAAGAAGTAACGTTCATCAAAAAACATTTTCATTTTATTTATTTCTCTAATTCACTTAATTTTTCTTATTCCCTTGTAATATAATAATATTAGTATACTATGTATACTAATTTTATTTCCTATAATGGTTATAACTACACTTACACTCACATTCAATTGATTGGATACAAACATATCATTCCTGTGTATGACGAACTACTACCTCATGAAATGATGTTATTTGTTTTTCATTACCACCGCTCATGGTATTGAATTAAGACAGAACATATTGTTTTATATGAAATATATGGTATTTATTATGTATTTATTTCCCTATAATTATTATATAAAACATTTATTCATGGTATCCATTTTGTGGAAATATGATAACTTCGTTTGTGTACTTGTGTACTATCGCACCGACAATGTGTTGTGATTCATTCATACATTTCAGGGAATTAATTAAGAATGAGATTTGTGAATGAATATTAAATAGATGAAATTATAATATTACTTGAATTATTTTATATTTATATATTTTCCCTTGAGATAGTTTCTTTTAATATGACAATAATATGGAAACAATGTTCAGACGTTTGTATGGTCTCCATCTACACAAATAGTGTATTTAATTTTCTGTTTTTATCCTTAATAGTTTATTTTAAATAAAAATATAATGAATAAAAATATAATATTTATTTAAATTTTAACAGTTTATAAATAATTAAATCATAATATATATATGTGTAAAAAAATATAATAAATCAAAATTGATTCGAAAACCAAAGTGGTTAACACCGAAAACCTAAATTTAACAAGGAATTTTTGATAAATAGGTAATACAAGGCCATAAATAATTTTTTCATGATATGATATAATTGAATAAGGTTCCTTAATATACATGTAAAAAATTATATTTATTAAAAAAGATGTTTTCACATGTATGATGATATTTAAGACAAAAGTTATGGGATTTTTGTCTCACTTCTATATATATGGGACATGTTCTTTATAAACACATTTTATCTTCATTGTGTTTTATGTACTAACCATGAATATATTTTTTTAGTATTATCCAGAATATATTGGTATATTTATATCCCTATGATTCTATTTCATTTAGGTCTTATATTATTCTCTATATTATATAGAGATGACTATTTATTTTACAAAAGTTATCACTATTTGGTTTTGTTTTATTTTAAGTCTTCATTAGGGATCATTTATGTTCCATGTCCAATTATTAAATAAATGTTTTGAAATTTTATTTACTATTATCATATATTTATTAAATATATCTTTTCCCTTTACGTACATTTTTTTAAATAGTATTAAATAAATTTTTTTTCTTTTTCCAAATGATGAACTTTCTGACTTTTCAAATGTAAGAATGAAAGGAATATTTTTTTATCTTATATATATTGAATTTATTTTTCCTATATAATGATTCATTAATTACATTAATATTCCATGACTTGTATACAATTTTATTTTCAAATAAATATATTTCATTTAAAATTATACATCATTTAAAAGAATACAAATATTTTCCAAGTAGAACAAATATTTTCGTCAAAACAAATTTCATGTGATATCTCAAAAACAATTCTATCTATGATAAAGTTATATATTTTCACATTTTTTTTATGATTATATGTCAGTGGATATTATTATTATTATTATATTAATATATTATGTTTGTTTTTATGAATTATATTTCATTTCCAAGAGTAATGTTACGATGGAATTTTTATGAAACTCAATTATTTTATTGGGAGTTTATATGATGAATGATCTATATTCAATGGAGAAATATGTATGGTTTTTATTATGTTATTTGTGGGACATATATCTCCTTCCAATTAAATTGATAATGATTTATTTTCCATGTGATACACATGGTTGGAATGCTTAGTGAACTGTGTTCAGTAAATGACATTGTCTGCTATGATGATCTTGGGAGTGACCCTTTACTACTTAGATGGTACTGGGAGTGAACCATGAATACCATGATATTATGGGGAGTGATCTCATACTACTATTATATCAATTGACTTTATTCCTTAACTACCATAGAAATATTTTTATTTTCTTTTGTTTTTGACTCAATTCCATGTCTTATGTTTTGTTCTTTATGATTATGTTCATTTGTTATTTATGAACATCAATGATTTATTCCATAACACAATTTGAGGATGATTGATATTTATGATATGATTTCAATAATTTTTTGTACAAAAACCTGAGGATTATTTTATGATTTTTCTCTCAATTTCTTAACCTTATTGATCTAATTTTCTCACACATTCTTAAGTTTCATTCCCATAGGACACAATGAATGATATTAAATAAGATATGTCAAAAATGCATAAATTGATAAAGAAATAGGTTGGATATGAAGTAATTGTGTAGTTAAGTAGTTGTCTATGTTTCCTAATCTCCAAATACACTAAACTAATATCGTATTTATGTGTGATATTTTGGTAATGTTTGAATGGTTATGAAAAAAAAAGATTTAATGTCAATTTACATTATGGTTCTGTGATTATAATGTTAACGCTATAATACAATGTTTTTAAGTAATAATTCATTAAAAGATATATAAAAGGTGATATATAATGTTTAATTAGTGAGTATAACTAATATATATATCTTTTCAAATCTAAACAATTTTGTAACATGTTGTTGACATTTAGGATAACCAAACTCACATTGAGATATGAGAGTGATTCAAAAATATATCATAAATCTTGAAGAGAGTCATATTGTAGCTAAAAAATCCCCCTGAAAGGTGAGATGATCCTAAACACCCACCCTATCAACCAATTTGAAATCCTATGTTTCATTATTAGTGAACGAAAATGAAAACTAATATTTAGAAACTATTCCTATATCTCAGTTATGATTTGGGTGTATTCAAGTGTTTCTAGTGCCACAAATAACCCATATTGTATATCATCGATGATAGGAGCCATGAACTGAATAATTAGTTCCACCATATCCATTGGTTGAAAAATTTAATGAACTTATCATGAATCAATCTAAAATAATAATCCGGTTTACATATATCAGTTCACATTATAAAATGAGTCTTATGAAAATATCCTAACATTAATCTTCCATCAATATGAATGAACACATCGCCACACAGTCTTAGAAAATTATTGTTGAAAATTATATATTATGAGGTATTTATTGGTGTTTATATTTCCATTAAATCCATTTTTATAGACCCAATTTTCAAAAAATGAATAAAATTTCAATGATAGGAAATAATCATTTGAAAATTTCCATGATAATGCATTTTCCGTGAGAGTCACTAACTCATTAAACTAAAGGATGCTATCTCAAAATAAATATCTCTAAAGCCAAATGAGAAATTCAATGTTCAAGTAATATCACTAGAATTAAACCATCATCGACTTGATGTTATGTGTACGCTTCTTTGGGTGAATAAATAGGGTGGCCAATCCCATTTGAGGAAATCCGTGAAAAGTTGGAAATTCCCATCACCACCACCAAACACATAATAGACCCATCCATAGAGTATCATAATCAAAAAAATTATTATATTTTTTGGTTTGGTTATGATGATTATAAAAACACTATCTTGATTCAGGAGTCTCCTAGGAGGGATCATTGGATTTATCTTCGCTCGTAGATTCCCAAAACTATCTCCTCTAAGTCTCCTAGTGAGGGACCCTATCATAATGTCACTACACAAGAAATTCATAAATTGTATGAATGAAAATAATTATTTGTTTAAAAATATATGAATCATAAATAAATGACCCATATAGCCACTTCCACTAATGTATCCCTCCCATATATTCTGATCGTAACGTGGGATTCAGATCACATCCTTTCTCACCCTGACTATATATGCCATCAAATTACATATGTAAGTAGGAGGAACATGAATATTATTGCAATCTCACTTGAACATCATTAACATATTCTTGTCTAGAATTAGGGACATGAGTGGTATTATATATCCAATTAAATTTAATTTATCGACAAGAATAAAATAAAAACCAAAAAAATGTATTCCAATCTTCTTGTGCATAACCTTTTGATGTGCCAATATATCCTTGTAGAAATAATAGAGCATCACCAACATATTATAGTGATTATATTGGGAAAATTTCATAATCATATTTTTATTGATAGTGAAAAGTATCATTGTGATCAATGTGACTAGATCCCTAATAGGAAGAAATGATATATTATTTCTCCCTTTCGGGAGGATTATTGGAATAAGTCAGTGATGAATGAGGCACAAACATAGATATTATCCAAATTAAAAATATGGTTCATCAACCAAAAATAAAAATATCCATGGAACATAAAAATATTCATATTTAATATGGATGGTTAATTTCACTAAAAGAAATTTTTTTTTCATCCCTATACCATCACTCTAACAGATGTAAATAATCATATCCAGACAGTCACCTCAAGGTATGTCCATATCCCAAATAGAAAAGAATAATATCAATTGATAGTATAAAATGATGGATATGATCATATTTATTCTACATTAATAGATGAATTCATCAAAAACCTTTAGTTTACATATAGTACGAGGATTAATTATTTCTCAAATTCCAAAAGTCCATATACATATTACGGTCGAGAATTCACGTATGATTTGTGATCATATCACCACTTTAACTGATGTGGGATACAAATTAACAACATATACTCAAATGAAGGATCATACACCTAATGGAAATATAGAATATCATAGGAATACTATATCCTATTCCCATTATTGGGGATATATCTCCATTTTAATAAAATTTTGTGTTCAACAAATTTCAGTGACCCTTACATAGTTGGCTAATACTACTACTCAACTAAAAATGTATTGTTGTAATATAATGAATATAATTATGGATGAGGATGACATCTAATCCTCACAAAATTAAATCATATTTTAGGCCATACATTACATATATAATGAATATAAATGAGAGATTGAATCTCTACATGAAGGAACATGCAGAACCCATTATCAAAGTCCTCATTTTGGTTGCATATAGATGGATTTCTAGGATCCTACACATAACATACACTGTAGAAAATATCCCCCTGCTGATTGTAAGAACCCAAATCTTCTTTTTAGGTACGCTTTTCCTTTTTATGTATTTTTTTGAGAAAAATGAACTCTCTGGATACTTTTGAAGTACACGCCATGTACTTTTTGAGTACACATCGTATACTCTTTTCCCACCAAAGTCGTGTGTTGGCCGTGTCCGGGCCACACACACATTGTGTAAGGGTGGTGTGGAGGCTGATTTTGGCGGAGTACGGAAAAGACCTAGTACACGTTGTGTACTCTAAAAGTATACGCCATGTTCTTTTTTTCATTAAACAGACCGGGGTCGCGCCTGATGCACAAACGCTTCTTCTTCTCTAGGTTTCATTCGTCCGAAAGCAACCGTACGACTGAATCCTCTCCGAGCCATCGTGCCTCCGTCTAACCTTCGTTCCAGCCACCGTTGATTGCGTTGGAAGCATATCGGTGAGTTCCCCATTCTGATGTAGCCTTGTTTCTTGATTCATCATCGTTTTCAAGTTATCGTAGGTTGAGCATTTTGTGCGTTTTCTCAGATCTATGTCATTCTAAGTGGAATCTATCATCGTGGTTCACATATATCGATATACTGGGATCGAGGTAGGTTGTTTGTTTCCCTATGTTGATTGTCCTTGAGTTTTGGTGAAAAAGTGCCTGATACCCATGTATCAGGTATCTCGGGATATGGTTTTGATATTGTTTTTTATCTTCAATAGATTGTGTGTATGATTGAGGCTATTGGATGATTAATAATTTCTTGTTATCATGGTTGAGGATCACGCCATGGGTGTATCCTCCTGTTTGGGCTTTTTACTTCCATTTGGCGCGGTTTTTCCTACGAGGCAACCCTTTTGCACATTGCTAGTCTTCCTGTTGAATTGATTGCAAGCATATCATACTGTTTATATGCTTGGGGATTCTTGAAGATATTAGCCTAATACTGGCTGAACTTACATAGGCCGCTAACCATCATTTACGCATGACCAAACTACTCAGGGCTGAGTGAACCTGGTGTGGTAGACTAAAGGGGGAATTGATGATTAGGGCTTACCTAGAGAGTCTATTATAATTAGTATCGATCACATGACCTATGGGAATGGGACTTTGTGCTTCCTCAGAGTGTCTTTAGTTACGTAGTGATACTATAGGGGGGATTATACATAAGTTCTTCCTTAGAGAGTCTATATCTTCCGTTGCAAGACCACATGGGAATTGAGGGTGAGAGCTTCCAAGAGTTTCTATGCCTTTGTAATTTTACATGACTAGAGGGGTTTGCTAGTATGAGCCACCAAGAGAGTCAATAATTTATTTGATGGTTTGTTGTGAAGAGTCCACCCAGCCAATGAACAAGCTTGGGTTTGTACTACTTGCTATTTTGGTACACTGCTGAGTTACCTGTTGTTCTTACTTGCTTGCCTAGGGAGTATAGAGTTGTTGCTAGGATACTTGGTAGATAGCTAAATGATAGTACTGAACTGCTAAATACATTTTAATGGATATTTGTATGAATGTTTACAATAGTGTATTTCTGTTTATCTGCTGCATTTATTTCCATTACTTTTTCTATATTACTCACTGACAGTAGGGCATGAATCTTGTGGTGATTGCCTATTGGGATTAGTGAGACACCCAGTTTGGGACCTTATTTTCAGCCAAAACAGGTTATATGGTTGCAGGTGTGGATGGGGATTGTGGCTCTTATATTTTGGGTACATGATTTCTGATTGGAGCTAGAGAGAATAGGACCGAGATTAGGCTTCTAATGCTGCTGGAGTTTCTTTTTACACTCGTACTTTGTTTTTCAGTTGTGTTTCCGCACATTTTTGTGTTTTCTGCTTTCCTTAGATACTTTTACCTGCTACATGATTATAATTATCATTATGAGTTCATTGCTTCCGCTATTTAGTTTCTGTGTTTTTATGTTGTTTACTACTTCTGCTATTGACTTTTGTTTTTCATGCCTTGTATACCTTACCAAATGAGGGCATAGTTTCCCCAAAAACATATCAAGGTCCTCACTTCTAGTCGGCAACCTTTGGCATTTGGGGAAATGCTCTTGAGGTCATGTGGTGAACCGGGTATGGGGAACCAGTGGAAGGGCTCCAGATTCGGGTCGTTAGAAAGTGGTATCAGAGGACTTATTTCCTTTTCTATTGAATTACTATCTAGCGACATTAGACAGGGATAGGACGAAATGGGTGAATGATAAATACTTGTGCCCGGGCGTTCTAAAACACGTGTACAGGAAAAAAGCCAGATTACCTTGAATATTTCAAGTTTTGAGATTGCGAATGTTACAGTTTAATTGATTTCACCATTGGGTGATGGAATTGTTTTGTGATGTTACTGTTTATATGATTGCAGTTGTATTTTGTTGTAACCCAATGAGATGAGTGTATGCCATCTCATGCATCATATAGGCACATGTTAGAAGATCACATGACTTGCATTTTTCCCTTCCATATAGGTTGCATTAGATATTTCATGCTGTTGTGATATGATTTGTGATAGAAAATTCATGCTGTTGTGATAGCTGTTGTGATAGAATAACTGCTATGTTGATAGGTTATTATTGTTTGGAGCCTACTTATCATGGACTCCAAACTTTGATCTTAAAGGTGTTATGGGCCCTCGGGGATCAGAATTTGGTGGGTTGTGAATTCTTATATTGTTCTCTTGTTACATGCATTTTTAGGATGCCAAGCTTTGATTCACGGGGAGTATGGGCCCCCACAGATCGGAATTTGGCACCTTAACCTCTTTTTTTCATTTTTTTCTGTGATTTCTGGGATTCGGTGCAATTCTGAGGCTACTTTCCGGAAAAACCCAAAATACATGGTGTGTACTTTATAGATACATGTCGTGTAGTTTTTGGCCATGTCACTAACCGTGTGGACAGGGAAACCGAGCTGCAAATGGTTTTCAGGAACACTCTGTGTACTATAGGTACATGCCATATAGGGGTTAACTAGGAGCCCGACCATGTAACTAACAACACGGTATAGTTAATTCATGTTTAGTACATGCCCTGTTCGGTACTCACACACCGTGTATCCTTTCCCAGGTACCTGACCGTGTCTTGAAAAACACAGGTCGGTGTTATTTTCTCTTATACATGCTGTGTTTGTTCTGAACACGCTGTGTAAGGATCATCCGAGTACCCAACCATGTCACGAACAACACGGGCCGAGTTTTCCCTTCAAGTGCATGTTGTGTCCCTAGGGAACATGTTGTGTAGTGTCTACTGTGTGTCAGGCCGTGTCGCTAACAACACGGCCCAGGTAAGGCATGTCCAGTACACGCCATGTCTCCCTCAAACACACCGTGTAGTTTTTGACTGGGACAGTGTGTGTGACATAGTCGTGTAAGAGTAACCAGGTAGGGAGAAAATGGTTAGTACACACTCTGTATTTTAAGAACATGGTGTGTAGTCAGGTAGTTTACACGGCCATTTATGGCCAATGTACACGACCGGGGTAAACTTTTATGAAACACGCCGTGTAGTCATGTTTTTTCCGGATTTAAGGGATTTTCCCTCCTGTTTCGTTTTACTCTCCTTTGATGCAAAAGTGTTATCCTTTAATGAAGGTGTGTTTTTGTCTTTCAGAACTATAGAATCGAGACGTCCTCCTGTTGCATGCCAAGAACCAGGCAGTGATCATACTCCTAATACGACCGATCAGGGACTGCCAGTAGTTCCTCCCAACTTTCCGGACAAGGAACCTGTAGTGATTCCAGACACTGGTGCTGATGCTCAATTCATAGAAGGTTTCATGATATTCACGCAGACCTTACTGGGAGTTTAGCATCCTACCCCGACTATGGTAGAGCTGACGCGGGTCTTCCAGCAGTAGCATCCTCCCACATTCACAGGGGATGGAGGACCTAAGGCTGTAGAGTCATGGATGGAAGCCTTGATGTCCATAAAAGAGCATCTAGAGACACCTACAGAGAGTAGGGTGAAGCTCACGAAGTATATGCTCTGAGACTCCACCAAGAGATGGTGGGACACAGTCTCTTAGATGGGGCGCCCCCAGGATATGTCTTCGGATGGGTTTCAGCGTACGTTTTATGACTACTTCTACCCAGTGACGCTGAGGGATGACAGAGCCGGGGAGTTCATGAGCCTATAGTAGGGTACTCTCTCAGTTATGGAGTATTCCTCCTGATTCACTGAGTTATATCGATTCACTCCCGTTCTGGGGAATGCCGAGTTTTTTCTAGCAAGGAAGTTTGAGGAAGGCCTCAGACTGGAGGTCAGATTGCCGGTGAATTTCTTTCAGTTGACTTCTATTACTCTGATAGTCAACCAGGAACTCATCAAGGAGAGGAACTTGAGTGAGACATGTCTTTTGGACCATGGTGGTACAACATCCAAGGCTGATTCCATCCAGACAGACAGCAAGAAGCGCCACTGAGAGTTTACCCGAGGCAACCCAAGGAAGCATGGTGTTGCTTCTGGTAGACAATACCTCTCTTCTGGAACCCAAGTGGTGTTTTTCAGTGTGGGAGGAGCAGGAAAAAGAATCCCCCTTGTTCCCGAGGGACCCAGTAGCGTGCCGATCCTATAACAAGATGGTTCATCTGCAGTGTTTCTGCAAGGTTCCCCTTCTGGTGGCTAGTGAAGGAGGATCAGTTTCAACCCCACATCCAAGAGTAGGATTACTAGCTCCATAGTAGACTGTGGGCTGGAGTTTTTCAGGTCGTTCAGATTAGGGTAGAGGCCGTGGACGCAGTGGTCAGGCTCAAGGAGGAGTAGCTCAAGGTTTTAAGGCTACACCGAGCCACGGTACCGGCTAGACTTTTGTTGTAGAGCAGATTCATCAGGATCTGGATCTCAGACCTTATACGGTTCAAAGTACGATTTTAGTAGCCTCAGTTTTATCTTCAGACCTTTTCGATACTAGTTCTTCATAGAGATTTATCTATGTTGCTGTCGTGGAAATCCTTGAGCTCTATTTCTTTTTGTCCGCTGGCATGTTGAATCTCGACAGGTCTTTGGGAACGAGGAAATATAGCGCACTTCAGTGCAAGGAGTGCCCTCTAGAGATTGCAGGGTATCATTTCATATGGTTCCTCTAGGTCCTAGATATGACGGGCTATGACATCATTCTCGATATGGACTGGTTGGTTCCATTCCAAGCAGTCGTCGATTTCTATCCCTACAGGGTGAGTTTTGTATCACCAGAGGGTGAATCCTTCCTTCATAAGGGTGAGTGGGATATTCAGGCGAGTCAAGCCAGACTCGAGCATCATGGGCTAGGAGGAGTTATGATCCATATTACTAGTCTTTTTCTGGGTGACCAGGGGACTTCAGAGTTAGATTTTTCTCCAGTGGTTGATCACTTTCCAGATGTCTTCTCAGAATATTTTTAGGTTTTCCTCCAGAGCGTGAGGAAGACATCTCGATTTATATCATTCCAGGAGAAGCACAGGTGTCCATTCCTCCCTATAGGATGGCTACCCCTGAGTTGTAGGACCTCAAGAAGCAGTTGGAGGTGTTGCAGGAAAAGGGTTTCATCAGACCCAGTACTTCTCCTTGGTGTTCGCTTGTTCTGTTTGCGAAGAAAGAGGACTGTAACCTTAGGCTTTGCGTGGATTATCGGAAGTTGAACTAGTTTACGGTCATGAACCGATATCCCTTGACAAGGATTAATGATCACTTCAATCAGCTATGAGGAGCTCACGTGTTTCAAAGATCGATTTGAGGTCCGGTTATCATCAGCTTCATGTTAGACCTTCAGATATACCTCTGACAGCCTTCACGAACAGGTATGGTCTCAACGAGTATATGGTTATGCCGTTCAGTATTACGAATGTGCCAGGAGTATTCATGGCGCTGATGAACCGAGTCTTCCATCCTTACTTGGATTTCTTCTTCATGGTCTTCGTGGATGATATATTGGTGTACTCTCACACTCGAAACCACCATGAATCCCATGTTGAGATCATTTTGATTACATTGAGTGAGCATCATATTTATGCTAAACTCTTGAAGTGTCACTTTTGGATGGATGAGATTCACTTCCGGGGTCATGTCATCTCAGAGATAGGAGTATCGGTATACCCAGAGAACGGGAGAGTAGTAGTTACCTAGGAGAAGCCGAAGAATTTCATTGAGGAATAGAGCTTCTTGGAGATGGATGGTTACTAAAGGTGGTTTATACAGGACTTCTTACACCTAGCAGCATCTTTGACAGGATTGAATAAGAAGGGGTGAAGATTGTTCGGTCAGAAGCCCATTACTCAGCCTTCCATGAGCTGAAGGAGAGATTGACTTCAGCACCGATCCTAGTTTTACTGGAGCCGGGCAAGAGCTATACAGTTTTCTGTGATGCATCTGGCATCAGACATGGAGTAGTGCTTATGTGGGAGGATCGATTGGTTGCGTATGGATTTCAGCAGTTGAGGACACATGAGAGGAATTATCCTACACATGACCTGGAGTTGGCTGCAATTGTTCATGCTTTATGTTTCTGGAGATATTAACTTTTGGGAGAGCATTTTGTGGTATACACTGACCACAAATGTCTCATGTACATCTTCTCGCAGTGTGACCTGAATCTGAGACAACATAGGTGGGTTGAGTATCTCCAGTCCTTCGATTTTGAGCTTGCCTATACACATGGGAAAGGCAACGAAGTGGCTGATGCACTGTGTAGGAGAACTCAGATACAAGTAGTTTAGGATACCAGCAGTGAGTGGAAACTAATGGCTCTATTCTCGAAGATGCATTTGGAGGTGCATGACAGGATGTGGTAGACTTTCCTATCGTCTATGGATGTTACCTCTGCACTTCTGGACCGAGTTCAACTGAGGCAGCTGGAAGACTCAGAAGGGCTAGTCCTACAGAAAAGAGTGTCTGGAGAGGACCCTCTTCCCGGGTGGACCGTTGACGAGGATGAGATCTTGAGTTTCTGGGGATGCGTATGGGAGCCATCAGATATAGGCGATGAGCTGATATGAGTCTTACATTACTCAGCTTGGGCAATTCATCCTGGTGTCACCAAGATGCACAGTTATTTACACTGCCAGTGCTGGTGGCCATGTTTGAAGAGAGATGTGGCTAGTTTTTTCATGAGATGTTCCACCTGTCAGCAGGTGACGTTGGGGCACCAGTGACCAGAATTTCTTTTACAATAGCTAACCATTCCAGAGTGGATGTGGAATGACGTCGCGATGGAATTCGTGACTGGTTTTCCAAGATCGTTAAGAGGAAATGATGTGGTGTGGGTAGTCATCGAAAGGCTTAGAAAGGTTGATCACTTCTTTCCAATCAAGTAGACTTTTAGTATCGATGATCTACGATGAATTTACATTTGGGACATCGTTCTTCTGCATGGAGTTCCACTCTCCATTGTTTCAGACATGGATGTGCTCGTTACCTCTTGGTTCTGGCAGGGACTTCTGAAGACCTTGGGTACATATGTATTTTTGAGTACAGCATACCACCCCTAGACTGTTGTTCAGTCTGAGCGCACGATCCATGTGCTTGAGGATATGATCCGAGCTTTCATCCTAGACTTTGGCGGTCTTGGGAGAAGCATATTCCTCTGGTGGAGTTCTCCTAAAACAACAGTTTTCAAGTGACCATTCAGATGGCACCATATGAGGCTTTTTACGGTAGGCCATGGAGATCACCTTTATGCAGGATAGAGGTAGGAGAGGCAACTTTGCAGGGACTTCATCTTGTTCAGAATACTTCCGAGCAAGTAGAGCTGATTCGGAAGAGGATGACTATAGCACAATCTCGACAGAAGTATTATGCTCATCACCAGAGACGACCTCTGGAGTTCGTGGTCAGTGATCAATTTTTCCTGCGTGTCGCACCGAGGTTGGGACACAAGAGGATTTAGAGACAGTGTAAGGTTTCACCATGGTACATCGGCCCGTATTAGGTCTTAGAAAGATATGAGCCGGTAGCCTATCGGTTACAGATACCTCAGAGGTATCGGTCCATGCACGACGTCTTCCACGTCTCGCAGCTCCGACATTACTTCTCAGCCCTGTCTCACGTCTTTCATCCTGAGGAAGTCAAGTTTGAAGAAGATGCATTATTCGATGAGCATCCTATCCGGATTGTCGATCGCAATTTGAAGGTTCTCCGCAGGTGGTCTGTTCCACTGGTACATGTGCTATGGCAGCACGGGGCGAGTACAAGATGAGACTTGGGAAAGGTAGGCTGATGAATGATCGTAGTGGTCGGAGCTGTTTGGCGTTTCTTCTTATTCTCCTAGTTAGAAAAATTTAGGGATTATTTTCATTAAGGGGGGAAGGTTGTAAGAACTTGGATCTTCTTTTCAGGTATGCTTTTCCTTTTTCTGGTGTTTTTGAGAAAAATGAACTTTCTAAAAAAATTTGAATTACAGGTCGTGCACTTTTTGAGTACATGTCATGTACTCTTTTCCAACCAAATTCATGTGCTGGTTGTGTCCGGGAAACACACACAGTGTGTAAGGGTGACGTGGAGGCCGATTTTGGCAGAGTATGTCAAAGACCTAGTACACTTCATGTACTCTAAAAGTACACATCGTGTACTTTATTTTTGATTCATTAATCGGACTGGGGTCGTGCCTGAAGCATATAAGCATATTCTTCACCAAGTTTCATTCATCTAAGAGTGACCGTATGACCGAATCCTATTTGATTCGTCCTGCCTCCGTCCGACCTCCGTTCCATCCGTGGTCGATTGCTTTGGAAGCACATCATTGAGTTCCCCGTTCTCCTTTAGCCTTGTTTCTTGATTCCTCCTCGTTTTCATGTTATCATAGGTTGAGAATTTTGTGCGTTTTCTCAGATCTACGTTGTTCTAAGGGGAATATGTCATCATAGTTCACATATATCAATCTACTGGGATCTAGGTAGGTGTTTTTCTACCCTATGTTGAATGTCCTTGAGTTTTTGGTGCAAAAGGGCTGGATACCCATGTATCGGGTATCTCGGGTTAGGGTTTTGATCCTGTTTTGTTATCTGCCTTAGATTTCTTGTCTGATTGAGGTTATTGGATGATTAATAATGAATATTATGCATGATTGATAATCACCCCATTGGTGTTTCCCCTTGTTTTGTTTGTTTATTTCCATTTGGTTCGGTTTTGCCTACGAGGCAACCTTTTTACACATTGCTAGTATGCATGATGAATTGCTTGCATGTATTTCCTTCTATTTATATTCTTTTGGATGCTTGTAGGTATTATCCAAGTAGTTTATGATCTTACTTAGGTGTCTAACCATCGTTTACGCATGACAAACTGCTCAGGGTTGAGTGAACCTGGTGTGGTAGACTAAAGGGGGAATTGATGATTAGGGCTTCCTTATAAAGTCTGTTATAATTAGTATCGATCGTATGACCTATGGGAATGGGACTTTGTGCTTCCTCAGAGTGTCCTTAGTTACGTAGTGAGACTATAGTGGGAATTAGACATATGTTATTCCTCAGAGAGTCTAAATCTTTCGTTGAAAGACCACAAGGGGAATTGATGGTGAGAGCTTCCTAGAGTGTCTGTGCCTTTGTACATTTACTTGACTAGTGGGGTTTGCTAGTAGGAGCCACCCAGAGAGTCAGTGATTTATTTGATGGTTGGTTGTGGTGAGTCCACCTAGCCATATAATAAGCTTGGGTTTATAATGCTTGCTGTTTAGGTAGACTGCTGAGTTACCTGTTGTGCTTACATGCTTTCATTAGGAGTATAGAGTTGTTTTTAGGTTCCTTGGTTAATAGCTAAATGATTGCACTAAACTGCTATAAAAATGTGAATGGAGATTTGTATGATTGTTTACTTTAGTTTATTTCTATTTTTCTACTGCATTTATTTCTTTACTTTTTCTATATTACTCATTGACAGTAGGGCATAGATCTCGTGTTGATTGCCTATTGGGATAAGACTCACACCCTGTTTCGTTCCTTCTTTTCAGCCCAAACAGGTTATATGGTTGCAGGTGTGGATAGGGATTGTGGCCCTTCTACTTCGGGTACATGATTGCTGATTAGATCTAGAGAGCATAGGACCGATCTTATGCTTGTGATGCTGCTGGAGTTGCTATTTACATTCATACTTTGTTTTTCAGTTGTATTTCAGCATGTTGTTGTGTTTGCTACTTTCCTTAAATACTTGTATCTGCTGCATCATTATCATTATCATTATGTGTTCATTTCTTTCACTATTTAGTTTCAGGGTTTGTATGCTATTTACTGCTTTCGCAATTGACTGTTGTTTTTCTTTCCTTGAATACCTTAACAAATGAGGGCATAGTATCACTAATAACTTACCAAGGCCCTCGCTGCTAGTCGACAGCCTATGTTATTTGGGGAAATGTGATTGAGGTCATGTGTTGAACCGGGTATGGGGAACTAGTGGAAGGGCTCCATATTCGGGTCGTTACAATTTGTAAGAACCCGGATCTTCTTTTCAGCTACACTATTCCTTTTTTTGGAGTATTGAGAAAAATGAACTTTTAGGAAATTATTGAAGTACACGTTGTGTACTTTTTGATTACACACCTTGTACTCTTTTCCCGCCAAAGCCATGTGTTGTTCGTGTTCGGGCCACACACATGGTGTGTAAGGGTGACGTGAAGGCCGATTTTGGAGATGTATAGAAAAGACCTAGTACACACTGTGTACTTTATTGTTTTTTCATAAAACGGACCGGGGTCGCACCTGACGCATAGAAGAATATTCTTCTCCAGTTTTCATTCGTGTGAGAGTGACCGTACGACCAAATCTTCTCTGAGCCGCCGTGCCTCCGTCCGACCACCATTCCAGCTGCCGCCAATTGCGTTGGAAGCGCAGCTGTGAGTTCCCCGTTCTTCTTTTTCCTTGTTTCTTGATTCTTCATCATTTTCAAGTTATTTTATGTTGAGAATTTTGTGTGTTTTCTCAGATCTACATCATTCTAAGGGGAACTTGTCATCGTGGTTCACATATATTGATCTACGGGGATCGAGGTAGGTGGTTTGTTTCCCTACATTGAATGTCCTTGAGTTTATGGTGCAAAAGTGCTAGATAACAATGTATCGGGTATCTCGGGTTAGGTTTTTGATCATGTTTTGTTATCTACCTTAGATTTCTTGTATGAATGAGGTTATTGGATGATTAATATTTTCTTTTCAGAATGGTTGAGGATCACCCCATGGATGTTTCCCCTTGTTTTGGTTGTTTATTGGCGGTTGGTGCGGTTTTGCCTACCAGGCATCCCTTTTGCACAATTCTAGTATGCATGTTGAATTGTTTTCATGTATTTCTTGCTGATTATATGCTTGTGGATGCTTTTAGCTATTAGCCATGTAGTTTCTGAACTTACATAGGCCGCTAACCATCATTTACGCTCGACCAAACTGCTCAGGGCTGAGTGTACCTGGTGTGGTAGACTAAAGGGGGAATTGACGATTAAGGCTTCCCTAGAGAGACTGTAATAATTATTATCGATCGCAGGACCGATGGGAATGATACATTCTGCTTCCTCAGAGTGTCTGTAGTTACGTAGCGAGACTATAGGGGGAATTAAATGTATGTTATTCCTAAGAGATTTTATATCATCCGTTGCAAGACCACATGGGAATTGACGGTGGGATATTACAAGAGTGTCTGTGCCTTTGTACGTTTACTTGACTAGAGGGGTTTCCTAGTAGGAGATACCCAGAGAGTTAGTGCTTTATTTTATGGTTGGTTTTGATGAGTCCACCCATCCAAAGAACAAGATTGGGTTTGTACTGCTTGATGTTTAGGTAGACTGCTGAGTTACCTGTTGTGATTACTTCCTTGCCTTGGGAGTATAAAGCTATTGCGAGGTTCCTTGGTTGATATCTAAATGATTGTACTGAACTATTAAATAAATGTGAATGGAGATTTGTAGGATTTTTTACATTAGTGTGTTTCTATTTCTCTACTGAATTTATTTCATTTACTTTTTCTATATTACTCACTGACAGTAGGGCATAGATCTCGTGGTGATTTCCTATTAGGATTAGTCTCACACCCTGTTTCGGTCCTTCTTTTCGGCCCAAAGAAGTTATATGGTTGATGGTGCGGATAGGGATTGTGGCCCTTCTACTTCAGGTACATGATTGCCGATTAGATCTAGAGAGCATTTCACCGAGCATTGGCTTGTGATGCTGCTGGAGTTGCTGTTTACATTCGTACTTTGTTATTCATTTGTATTCCAACACGTTGTTGTGTTTCATGCTTTCCTTAGAAACGTGTACCTACTGCATCATTATCATTATCATTATGTGTTCATTGCTTTCACTATTTAGTTTCAGTGTTTGTATACTGTTTACTATTTTCACTATTGACTGTTGTTTTTCTTGCCTTGAATACCTTAACAAATGAGGGCATACTATCACTAATAACTTACCAAGTCCCTCACTTCTAGTCGACAGCCTCTGGAGTTTGGGGAAATGTGATTGAGGTCATGTGGCGAACCGGGTATGGGGAACTAGTGGAAGGGCTCCAGATATGGGTCGTTAAAATTTGTAAGAACCCATATCTTCTTTTCAGCTACACATTTCATTTTTCTGGAGTTTTTGAGAAAAATGAACTTTCAGGAAATTTTTGAAGTACATGCTGTGTACTTTTTGATTACACACATTGTACACTTTTCCCGCCAAAACCATGTGTTGGCTATGTCTAGGACACAGACATGGTGTGTAAGGGTGACATGGAGGATGATTTTGGAGATGTACAGAAAAGTCCTAGTACACTCCGTGTACTTTATTGTTTTTCATAAAATGGACCGGGGCCGCGCCTGACGCACAGAAGCATCTTCACCTCTAGTATTCATTCGTGTGAGAGCGACCGTACGATCAAATCTTCTCTAAGCCATTATGCCTCCGTCAGACCTCTGTTCCTGCCACTGTCAATTGCATTGGAAGCATAGCGGTGAGTTTCCCGTTCTTCTTTATCCTTGTTTCTCGATTCTTCATCGTTTTCAAGTTATCGTATGTTGAGTGTTTTGTGCGTTTTCTCAGATATACATCATTATAAGGGGAATATGTCATCGTGGTTCACATATATTGATCTACAGCAATCGAGGTAGGTGGTTTTTTCCCTACATTGAATGTCCTTGATTTTATGGTGCAAAAGTGCTAGATAACAATGGATCAGGTATCTTGGGTTAGGTTTTTGATCCTGTTTTGTTATCTACCATAGATTTCATGTATTCTTGAGTTTATTGGATGATTAATAATTTCTTTTTAGAATGGTTGAGAATCACCCCATGGGTGTTTCCCCTTGTTTTGGCTGTTTATTGCCGTTTGGCGTGGTCTTGCCTACGAGGCAACCCTTTTTCACATTACTAGTATGTCTGTTGAATTGGTTGCATGTATTTCTTGCTGATTATATTCTTGTGGATTCTTGTAGCTATTAGGCAAGTAGTTGTTGAACTTACGTAGGCCGCTAACCGTCATTTACGCACGACCAAACTGCTCAGGCCTGAGTGAACCTTGTGTGGTAGACTAAAGGGGGAATTGACGATTAAGGCTCCCTAGAGAGTCTGTTATAATTATTATCGATCGCACGACCTGTGGGAATGTGACTTTCTACTTCCTCAGAGTGTCCTTAGTTACGTATCAAGACTATAGGGGGAATTAGACGTAAGTGCTTCCTCCGAGAGTCTATATCTTTCGTTGCAAGACCACAGGGGAATTGACAGTAAGAGCTTCCCAGAGTGTCAGTGCCTTTGTACGTTTACTAGACTATAGGGGTTTTCTAGTAGGATCCACCCAGAGATTCAGTGCATTATTTGATGGTTGGTTGTGATGAGTCCACCCAGCCAGAGAACAATATTGGGTTTGTACTGCTTGATGTTTAGGTAGACTACTGAGTTACCTGTTGTTCTTACTTTCTTGCCTTGGGAGTACAGAGCTACTGTTAGGTTACTTGGTTGATAGCTAATTGATTGTACTGAACTATTAAACAAATGTGAATGGAGATTTGTAGGATTGTTTACATTAATGTGTTTCTGTTTCTCTGCGGCATTTATTTCCTTTACTTTTTCTATATTACTCACTAACAGTGGGCCATGGATCTCGTGGTGATTGCTTACTGGGATTATTCTTACACCATGTTTGGGTCCTTCTTTTCTTCCCAAACAGGTTATATGGTTGTAGGTGTGGATATGTATTGTGGCCCTTCTACTTATGGTACGTGATTGTTGATTGGATCTACAGATCATAGGACCGAGCATAGGATTATGATACTGCTGGAGTTGTTGTTTACATTCGTACTTTGTTTTTCAGTTATATTTTAGCACGTTGTTGTGTTTTCTGCTTTCCTTATATACTTGTACCTGTTGCATCATTATCATTATCATTATGTGTTCATTACTTCTGCTATTTAGTTTCACTGTTTTTATGTTGTTTACTACTTCCACTATTGATTGTTGTTTTTCTTTCCTTGTATACCTTACCAAATGAATGCATTATTTCCCCAATAACTTACCAAGGCCCTTGCTACTAGTCGACAACCTCTGGAATTTGGAGAAATGCACTTGAGGTAATGTGGCGAACCAGGTACGGGGAACCAGTGGAAGGGCTCGAGATTCGGGTCATTACATTGATATATATCCCAAAAATGGACATATACCCCTTATAAAGACACCTTATGAGAGGGGTTACTTACAAAATTTAGATAACAATATATTTACCACATCAACCACTAGAAAAACATAACATCGGTCGATATGAAACCAAGATGACAACAACCGTCCCTACCTTATAATGGTAGCAAGTCATTTTGATATATACATACCTATTTTTTATGACCAGTAGAAGGAATACAAATTTGATAAAAAGGAATATGAAATTTATATATTTATGGAGTTTGATAGGAAAAGTATCCTGATTATATTCCAGCCAATCCGAACAACCAATTGCGACATCCTTGATTATCCCAATGAAGAGTTCATAACTTACCTGTGACGGAACCAATGATAAAATATTAACATTATAATAAATTATTCCTCTTTTATTAGGTACATCAATAAATTCTTCAGTTTGTAAAGATACACTCCAATAAGATAAAATTTTTAATATTCACTGTGGTACATTGCCCATATTTAGGATAGAACCATGTCAGCCTACCAAATGATGACCGGCGCAACATAGTATCCCCCTAGAAAATTATTTCTAAATAATCATCTAATATATTAATATAAATATAAAAATACTATGGAAAAATAAAGTTCATATCTTCACCACCATCTAGGGATACATGTACATGGAATCAGACAATATCATTGCGATAGGAGATTCTATAGTCTAAAATAACATGTACATCAGTTTTCTATTATAAGAAAACAATGTTTTCATTAAAGAACAAATGATTCATGCATATATAGATTGAGGTTCAAATAGTATCTAGATCCACGATACTATTGTTTTCACGAATAATCCTAATATAAGACATCTAAAAAATTGGTTTCAAGACACCTATATATGGACTTCATCTCATATTGTAAGCAGATGCTATACACTTCTCATGTGTATGTAAAAATGATCCAAATAAATAACATAACTATGGTAGCTTCCATGAAATACATTTTTTAGAAACAAAATACAACATGGAAGAGATAATTATTAACACCATTTTGATCCTTAGGGTTGTTAAATAACAAGACGGTCTAATAGAATGCAATAGTGAAACCTAGTAAACCATATTCTATAGATCTAGGGGAATTTTAATTATGACCACCACCCTGAAAATCATTGATTTCTTAGTAGCTTCGAAAATTACTAGTGGTACAACCACATCATCCCAATTACATTGGTTTGAGGTATATTTAGTATATTATAAGATAAACCTAGTATTCTTATGATTGAGTAGTGGTTATAAGATACGAAACCCTATACAATCCCACCACTGTGCGACACACACATATCATATGGGGAACAATCTCCAAAGAGGGACAATGACTTCCTCAATGTAACCCATAATAGGAAAAAATATGGGAAAAAATATGAAAAATGATAAACACAAAAATGGATGTAAATCCAAAAGGATCCTTGTAAGAAAGGGTCAGGGATAAGACCACGATGTATTTCATGGAAGTAAAAAAGTTTGTGCAATGTTTCCCTATTACTAAAAAAATGAAAAAATGATTTCTGATAATTGATATTTCTTATTGAATGTCCTCAAATATCAATATAGAGGATATATAATTACATGTTTTTAGGGACACTATGTGAGAAAATACCCTAAGAGGCGGGATACATTGATGCACAATCCCAGGCCACACGTACCTAGAATCGATGGAAGTACAAGAATTTAGATCCACTAAGAAAGTATCAGATTCGCTATCAATGAAATTACACTAGTGATAAAGAGAAATTTTTGACCAAAACGAATTCAACACAATGAAATTAAGAATTCCATTGAATGTAAGAGAAGTTATCATAATTTTTTCCACAATATATAACCTCAAACAACTCAATGTGGAATTTCATAGGGGAAATATTCTAAATATATATCACTTATTAGTAGAAATGAATATGTATTATTTGTTCTGTTATGAAGGATTTAATCTTACTTCATGAGTGGAGTCCAAACACTAGGATGGAATTATATTTAGACAACTAGTGTACCTATATTTATTCGCATGCCCATTTCTTGTGATAGGGAGAAAATTTCAATTGAAACACCACTAGAACACTTCATATCCAAATGCGGCTGCACCAAGGGATCAGGAGACTATAAAGAATCATCAAAACTAATATGTGTCTTGAATTTTTTAGTGGGTATACTTTTCAAGGGTTGTATTAGCCTCCTAGCAGGACATAGAATTGGGTGGCAGGAGAATCATCATTGATTCATTTATCAGTTTATCTCCAAATTTAGTTATAAAATAAGAATTAAACACTTGACATAAAAATTAAAGAAAAATAAAATTGTAAAACCCATATTTTTTAAAAAATAATTTTTTTCTAATAAAATTAAAAATATTTTTGATATTTTTCATTCTACGAAGCAGTGAATATATCATATGTTAGGTAAATGAAACTGTGATGGTATTGTCCATATATGTTAAAAAATATTATTATTTCATAATATGAAACTTCAATATATGTGTTTTCTACAAACAATACTGACATGGATTGAATTACATGCAACATCGACTAGGATTACACTACATGCAACACCAACTAGTCCTTCATTTCACGCAACACTGAGTTTCTACAAAACCTCATTTTCATCATAATATTATTTAAAGGAAAAAAATAAATTATCCTTTAAATATATTAATATGAATAGTAATATATACTTTTCATTTATTAATTAAAATTTTTATAATGAAAAATATAGTTTTTTGTTATTTCATTAAATGTTTAAAAATATTGTTTTCTAAAATGAATTGTTTTTTATGTTGATGTATGAAAAATAATTTTTTTTTTGAAATTTGAAATTAACTTTGATAAATTAAATAACATTATTTAATTCATAATTTCAAACGTATATTAAGGTGAATTGTTTGGATTTTTTTAGAAACATCATTTTTTGGAAGATTACTAAATAAATTATAAATAATAATTTTTTCCATAATTTATATATATTGTTAAATTATATTTTATGTTGATTTAAAAGTCACATTAGATAATTATACATATAGTATAAAAATTTAGGTCTTTGTAATATTTTTATATTGAATTTAAATATTATATCTCAATGAACATCTGAATATTCTCAATTTAAAAACATGATTTCACTCTATGTTTGTGAGATTAGCATTAAACATAAATTTTTTGGCTTATCTGAGTAGATTTTAATAAACAAACTGGATATATATGGTTCTATTAAATCTACTATTAATATTATATTAACATCAACATAATTTTTGACCAAAATTATTAGTGAAAGTGATTAAGATGAATTACTGGGATTAATGTAAAATTAAGCTTAACAAGGGAATACAATTTTTTCTTATGAGACCAAATGACCTATAAACTTCTCTAAAACCCATTTTATGGACATATTTCTTCTATTATATATCCATTAATGAGTTTTGATGTTTTTGGCTGATTATTGTTAGGTAAAACGAGTGAACACAAAACTTGTTTTCAATAATTCCATGTGTGTCACCACTTTCAACAATAAAATGCCACAAACTATCCCTATTTTCACATCACTCTAACAGCATTGGTTCTAAGAATATAAACCAAATACAATTACTAACATCCATAAAAAACTCATTGAAGCCTCCATTTGGTATTAAATCCATCCAAGGAACCCATTCGGTGAAAACCAAAAGAAGTTACCCTGAAAATAGCAAATATCCTTCCTCCAACTCCATTCTTTTATTGGCTTTCTCTGAAAAAACAATTCATATTATGCAATGAATAAATTATAGAATCAGTATCCTAAATACACTGAGATTTTTTATGTTTTTATTTCTCAACACATTGATATCAAAATCCATCTAATTGGTAATGAACATATATTTCTTAGGTACGGTGAACCACCGCTTGAGGAAATGATATTGTTTCTTTTACCTTTACCACCTCTTATGGTTTAAATTACAATGGAAACTATATTTTTTATGATATATATGTTGTTGATGATATATTTATACTAATTTATTTATTATTTGAATACAACCTTTACACTTTCCATTTTTTGTAATTAAGATATCTTCTTTTGTGAAACTGTGGACTACAGGCTCCTCAAAGCGACGTGATTCATTTAAACATTGCATAAAATGTATAATGATTGTTTAGTAAAATTATATGTTATATAAAAAATAATATTTATAATTTAATGAAATTATATACATATATACATATATTTCATTTACATGCTTTCATTAAAAATTATAAATTGAAATAAAAACATCGTTCATGTGTATGTATGGCTTACTGTATCCATGAATGTTGTAGCCCATTTTAAGATTTATATATCATATATAAAATTATAAATACGTATATAATTATCAAAAATTTTATTTATATAATTTTTTAAATTCATTAAATAATGATATATGTATAAAGACAAAAACTATAAAAAATTATGACACATGTGAAAAATAAAGCGTATATTACCTAAAACAGAACTGTAACATGGAATTGATAATAAGGGGTAATATAATGTCAAACTAAAACCATATATGACAATATATATAATAATATGGTTCTATTAATGATTTATAATAAACGTATAATTATTATACATCATATTTTAATGAGTACGCAGAGTGGCAATCCATAATGTACGGTAATTTCGTCTCACTTTATTTATTTACATGAGATACATTTGATGTACACATCTTATTTATTTTAAATGGTGTGTATAATTATAATATATGAATATATTAATATTATAAATAAATTTATAGGTATTTAAGTATCCATTTATTGTTATTTCTTTATTATATTATAGGTTCCAAATGGTACCAAATAGGTAATGTAATTTTGTCTCAACTATCCATCTTTGAGATACATGCCATGTTATACACAAATATTTTCGTATGAGGTCTATATAATACCACTTACAAGTTAAAACCTGAATATAAATCTATTAAATATATTTTAAGCATCTTTTATTATCATTTTCTCAAATTGGGAGAGAAATTCATTATTACAAAGTGGTTAGTGTTTTGTTGAAATAATCTCATCGTTTATCGAGCATTTAATGGTTATACTTCCATTAATGAAATATTATGATCCATATCTCATGATAACTCTATGATTTTACTCTCCTCTGAATATTCATGAAATATGAATGTATTGGAACCATTGATACACTATTTTGTACATAATACGATTAAAAATTTTCTTTATCAAATTCAAGAATTACATCTCTCTTCTATTAGAAATATATTTTTTTTCATATAAATCCATGTTTTCTATAAAAATTAAAATATATTTAACAGTTTTTAATATATTTTTAAATTATTTTAAAATAAATTATTTTCATCATATTATCACGAATCCATTATTATTTTCTTAATTTTTTTCAAATAAATTGTTTTGAAAATATTTTTAATCTATATTTATTTTTTTCAATGTGTTTTCAACAAAATTTTATTCATAATGTTTTCTTGATGTCATTATTATTATGAAAATTGTATTAAATAAAATTATTTTTAAAATTAAATCAACGTTTTGTTATAATTATTAATGTTGTTTTCAATGAAATGTGTTTTAAAACTTTTTAAATATATCTTTATAATAATTACTGTTTATTTTCAATTAAAATGGTTTTTAAAAATGTTTTTTTAAATGAAATTGATTTCAATGATATCAATTCTTATATTATATTTTATCATCGTATTTTCAATTTTTATGGTTTTTAATGGTTTTTATTATTCTTTTATAATATTTTAAGGCAAAATATATTCAAAATGATTTCAAATATCTTTTATATGTATTAAAGGGAATTTTTTTTTGAAAATTATTTTAATCCTTCATTATATGTGTAAATTAATTTAAAATTAAATGTGTTTTAAAAGGTTTATTGTTTTAAAATATTTTTTTCATATAATAAAGGATAGTTTTTCCATGAAAATGTTATTAAAATATATTTAGAAATTATTTCCCCCATATGATACCATCATTTAGTGATACTCATCACATTATGGGGAAATTATTAATTTTTTATATTCATATTCCTTCTCTAAATGGTTTATCTCTTGAAGAAATTATGTTTATGAAAGCCATTTCTCATTATTTAGATATAGGTATATGGAATCATTTCATTATCCATGAGTTTTATAGATAATAAAAACGAACCTTTTAGTGGGTTAATGATTGATGAAATGATTATTAAATCCATTGTTTTTTACAGGTTATGATTTGATTGCTTCTTTATAACAACAATTTAATTTAACGTGTTTCTATAAAACTATATATGATCTTCTTGAAAATGTATTGAATATATCTTTTTTCATTAATTCCATTCCAATGGCAGTAAATTAACTAAAATTAATAATAATAATTATAACAATATATTATTTTTTTGGTATAACTCCATGTTATGTGAAATATATAATTTCCAAGAAACCTGTTATTTCATGTTGAGTACGGTGTTAAAACATGTTCACCATTAAACATAAAATTATTATCTTATTCAAAAATATTAATAGATATAAAATTTTATTATTCTATAAGTACCTATTTCATTTCAGAATAAGTGTTTTTGTGTGAGGATAGGGAATCCAAGGAGAGGTTCAAGGGATCACAGTCGATCCACCATGTGTGGTAGCATAAACGGGGATGTTGTTATTAGTATGGGGGAGTTCCAGTGGGTAGTGGTTGTAGACTCTAAACTCGTATCTAGAATTATAGTTGATCACATTATATTATAAAGGTGACGTTAACAAAATGATGATTCATTGTGGGACATACGTATACCGATTATTTTCATCCATCATTTGATCATCCAATGTCATCATCCTCCTTCGATCCAGGGAATTTAAATGTACCAAAAGTACTCTTCATTGGTATTGTTGTAACATCCCAGGTAAATAAAGAGTAATAAATTTTCATATTTATTTATATTTCTGAATTAAATATTAATATTTCCTTAAAGTGGACACTATGTTTGATGGCATACCCAATACACGATAACACGTTTCATTGAAATCATACGTTGCACACAATGTTGAGTGATACTGAAGAATAAAAATATAATATTGTTATTTTAATTGGAAGTTAAGGCATCACCATTCTATTGGAAAGAATGAACATAACTATTTACAATATGATTGAAAATGTTTTTTAAATGTCTTTAACTCTATCTAATAAAAGTTAGAGGCCCAAAATGGGAATGAATCCAATTATAAACATTAACACACTAATATTCTTTAAAAGGTCAATTTACCACCTTTTCAAGGCGAACCCTTTTTAAATATATTTCTTGTCACTTTTAGATGTTTTATTAGAAAAAATAACATTATTCTTTAGAACCATGACATTTAAAATTTACTTTTGTTGAAATTTTTTTATTTTGCTGATAATATTTATTTTTAACGAATAGTTAAAAATAATGCATTTTAATTCAAAAAGAATATTTAAGCTAATTTATTGATATGTTTATATTCACTTTTTGAGTGATTTTAAAGTGTAATTGGATTATATTTTAACCATTTAATCCAATGTAGGTCATTGAATATAATTTAACATTGAATTCGGACATAAACAAATGTCAATCTTTTGATTGCTATTATGTCTTAAAAATAAGCTCTCTCGTTTTGACAATGAGAATTAATTTTAAATTAATTATTGTAAGTTATATGTCTTGAATTTTGAAAAATAAACATCATTTTGGGATTCTGAATATAAAATTTATCTTAGGCTGAATATTTTTTATTTTTGAGAAAACCTTCAATTTTTGTTGAATAGTGAAAAATACAACTTAGTAGTTAAAAAACTGAATTTTTTCATTTAATTTAAATTTTACCACATTTGTTAATTTAATTTCAAAAATATGACATAACTGGGTTTCATAATTAAGTAAAATGTGGTTAAATGGGATGAAAGTATTTTTTTATTGAATATTAACTTTTGATTTGTATTTACTATAGTTAATGGTAAATAGGGCAATTCAAGGTGAAATTAATATTATAATAATATAAAATTACCTTAACAATTGTACTAAGCTTATTGTATATGTATTGGACGACCAATAAAAGTTTTTGGTGAAATATTTTTCATTTTAATTCCACTTGGGTAAAATAATCACATTAAAAACTTTTTATTTAAAGTAAAAATAAACATATCATAATAATGTATTGTTTTGCTAAAAATATTTAAATATGGGGTTATATAATTGATATATTTGACTATAAATATAAATTACAAATATAAATATACATATTACATCATGGTATTAAAATTATTATTTTTAGCCATCAAATAAATAAATTTCTTTATGACACAATGATGGTGTAATGATTCCCTCATTAATGAATGTTTTAAATAAATGAGATTATAAATGTTAAAATAAATTTATTTGGAAACATTTTATGCCATCCACGAATTTTATGTTTGCGTATGACTTATTATATTTGAATAATTATAGTGTGTTCAAAATAATCACATTTTTATAGATTTTTTAAATGTCTTGTTATAAATAGTATTTAAATTGATGTTAATGTGTTTTTGAATCAATAAGTATTTTATTAAATGATATAAAAATCCTAAAAATCTATGATTCGGCCAAATTACTTATATAATGATTATAATGTCATTAATGACCCACTTGTGGGTTGAATGTCAATTTATGGTAACTATATTAACCATATAGTCTGAATATATAAGAGAACAAGTTAAAAGTTAAATAAGTTATCAATGGGATAAATAAAAATGATAAGGATAAACAATTATCCATAACATGCTAGTTCTTATTGGATGATTTTTTTTCGACTTATATGCACCTTATCTTTGAATTTAATAAGTTCTATACATTTTGAAAATGTATATCAGTTTATAATAAAATAATATTTTCAAACCTCGGTAAATATCCCATCCTCCCCATAACAAAGGCCATCAATAATAACCCATTACTCATACCTCTAAATTCCCTAGGATCTTCCAAAAACTTCCCAAATAATCTCCAATGGTCTATATCTTTAACAATGAAGCTTTACCTTAGGCTGAGGGAACATCAATAATTCCTTTTTCTTCAGACCAAAGGGTGTTATCTGATTTAAGGCTAATGTCTTCCCTCGAGTTCTCTTATTTTATTTTACTTCTTCACTACCTATGCTATTTTTATTCATTGTTTATATAAAAAAATAAAAATCCTCAATATACAAGTTTTTTGTTATGAGAAAGATTTGTACCACACATATACAGACATCCCTATAATTGGTATAGAACATAATGTTTTTATGGACATCGAACGACTGTCTCGTGAAACGATGATAGTTCAATCATGTCCTACAACCTCTTATACTGACCATTATGATGGAACTATAATTATATATGACATATATGGTGTTTATTTTATATCCATGTTTAATTAATTCACTTTTATAACTTATATTTATGCATTTCATGTTTTATATATACGATAATTTCATTGGAGGAAGTGCAGACTACCGCACTTCAAAGGGATAAGAATCATTCAGAACATACATGGAACATATAAATGATGGTGTTACTCAACATATGTAATGTATATAAAATAATATATTATACAGGAATATTAATTTACCTATGTATCATTAGGTTTTCATACATTTTAAAATTAAAAAAAATGAAATGGAAGTAACGTTCAAGCATACGTGCGACATACCGTCTCAAGTAATGGTGTATTTGATTTTCATATATCCAAATTATATGGACTACTATAAAGACATATATAATGAATATATATTATATATTTTATATATATGATATATACGTCAGGAATATAATTATGGAGTTGATGTAAATTTGACCAGATCAATAATTTTTAATTATAACAAGTTCATTTTTGACTCAAGATCTAAACATCAACAAAATGTAAGATATGAACTCAATTAATTAACTAATTTTTATAGAAATGTAATAAGTTATATTAAAGGAATAATATACATGAAAAAGTTTCTTATTCAAGTAGAAATTAACTTATTTTTATTATTCAGGAAATTAAAGAACAAACGGATCATGTCAGACCCGGGATAAGGGATTACATCTCAATCCTCTTTCCTTATGGCATGTTTTGATAATATACACATATTTATTTTAAATGTTATAAAATATACCCCAATGAATATTAATTTCATTAATGGATAATCTTTTTTCTACGAAGCGTTTTACTAAATGAAAATGGGAATGTTGTTTTAATTTATTCAGTGTGAATGACTTTTCCGCTACTGTAATCATTATATAGAATCCTTTATAAGACATAATGTTTTTAAATGGAAAAAATATTGTTATTATATTTTTGGGTGTTTGGGTATTGAAAATGGTTTTTGAAATAGATTGATTTATCCTCAATAATTGAAATGATTTCTTGTGATTTCAAATAAAATGTTATTAGTGAAATGGAATATTTTATGTGTTTTTATTTTCTGATGGTACTTGGACATTTGGAAGGTGGATATATCATAAAACAAATGAAGAGTGTTTCCATGATAAACCAGGATGGGTGGTTAAATTATAACCTCTAATGCATTGGGATGTAAGTCGGTCGTATGGATATTAGATATAGTGATCTGTGTGGAAGTCGACCGAATGGTTATTCTATTTAAGTATTTTCTGTCTCATGTTACCTTTATATTTTATGTGTGGTTTCTTTGTGTTTAATGGTAAAATATTGGTTACAAAGGGTAAGAAATTATATTTAATTCTGTGAAGAGTATTTACTAATTCATAAAGATGAAAAGTATTACTTATGATAAAATATTTCTGGTTTAATTGTTGTTTTTAAAAACTAACAGGTTTCTTCCCTTGTGTAACCCTTAATAAACTTTTTATGATCATCCCAAGTTTTTGAAATGTTTTTCACAAGATTAAAAGTGGTATAATGTCAAGTATTGGATCATATAAAGGTCATGATGATTAAAACATGGAACTAAACATGATTATTTTCATTTATGGGTTTTTATTATATCAAATAAATGGCTTTTGAGTAGAAGTGTCTACTTGTAATAGTCAAAGTGTTATGTATATGTTATAACCTAATTCTATAAATCTATAAACATGATAGGATCATCAAAGTTAATTATTAATATAATTCATTATTATGCATTGTATAAGGCTGGGGATTAATAGTTGGTATCATTGGTCAGTTTATAAAATTTTAGGAGTTAGTGTATTGTTAAATAAATATCCTTAAATTAATTTATCGTAAAATTTTAATGTTATTGAATTTAAAGGTTATCATGTTTCATCACCTAATATTTTTCTATGTATAGAATGTTTTCCCACATAATAAACAAGGCCGGTATGTTCGAAAGGCATACAGAGGAGAATAACCATCCAAATCTGCATCCTGAGATGGTCGGAAACAAAACTGAACAATTTTTTGTATTAATGGCACAAGTGAATTAGTATATTATTGTTGGTGGTATACATTTAAGAGACCAACTATGTCAACCCCAGATAAACATGTCAATAGTGGATCATTTCATGAGGCAATGTCCCCCATCATTCAGAGGATCTTCTGAACCTATTCCAGCTGAAGGGTGGATCAATGCAACGGAAAATATTCTCGATGTCATGGGCTATACAAACCATCAAAATGTTAGTCTTTCAATTTACCTTTTCGATTGTGCTGCCGATCAGTGGTGGTCAATGGTGAAAATCTCAGGGATAAGGAAAAGATTGATTATATTGGTTGGTGTGAATTCAAAGGTATATTTCCTGAGAATATTTTTCATAAGGTGGATCAAATTAGGATGGAAAAACAATTCTTGTAATTGAGGGAGGAGGATGAGTCAATGGCTACTTACTATGAAAAGTTCACTCGATTAGCAAGGTATGCTCCAATTTTCCTATGAGATCTTTATAGTAAGATAAATCTTTTATATTTTTCACTGATGATATGATATCGAAGATCATTATCCTCTCTTGAATTTAAAAGCTATGAGAAACATGTTAGATTTTCCAAAAAGGTAGAAATAGTGTTTTTTAATGATAATGTTCTCCAAGAGACAAAAAAAGAGTTCCAGTTGTCAGGAAATGGAAAATAATTCATCAAAGAAGCCTTTAGGTATGAAAATTAAATATCCATGTTGTGAGAAGTGTGGTAAAAGGAGTGTTGGTGAATTTTTATCAATGTCTGGGATGTTCTTATTGTGTGGTAAGTCTGGTTATATTTCTCATAACTGTAATTAATATGATCAGGCAGTCAATGAAAATCTCGAGGTATGATTTTTTAAGAGCAATGAAATGGTTCATTATGGAAATAAGTGTCCAATAAAGAACTCAACTGGGGGAAATCAGCCTGAATAAAAGAAAAAATGGGTGGTGAAATCATTTTAAAATACTTCATTAGATGCTGGTACATCAAAAGAAGTTGTATCAGGTACACTGTTGGATTATTCAGATTTTTCCAATCTATTTTTTATTCAGGGCCTACATATTCTTTCATTTTCTAACAATGTTTCTAGTTAATTGTCAATTCCATCTCAATATTTGAATCTGGAACATATGGTATAATCAACGAGAGTAAATTTTGATACAAAAAAATTGTAAGAAACTTCCTTTTATTTTGTGTGGAATGAATCTACCTGGAGACCTTATGGTTTTGACTCTAGAAGATTTTGATGTTATTTTTGGCCTTGATTTGTATTCTATTTATCATGCTAATCTTGACTATAGAGCTAATGTGGTTTCTTTTCAGAAAGAATTTCGGTTATTTTACAAGAAAGATATTTTACTTTTTATAATATATTAAGATTCTAAGAAACTAGTGAAAGATGGCAATGAATATTACATCACACATATTGTTGAAAATAAAGGAACAATTTAGAATAATGATGTGCTTGTAGTAAATGAGTACCTTGTTTTTTTTCCTGATGTGTTTTTAGTATACCACCTGATCATTAAACTAAATTTAACTTTTACATAGATCTTGATGCTATACTAATTTCATGACCCCTTTATCGAATGGCTCAAATTAAACTTTTAGAGTTAAAGAATCCACTGAATTGGTTATTAGATAAAGTTTTCTTTCAAACTATCACATCACCATTGGGTTCTCCTAAAATGTTTGTTAAAAAGAAAGTTGGTTCAATTAGACTTTTTATTGATTATAGACCATTGAATAACATCACTTCTATGAAAAAAATCATCTTCCTCATATAGATAATTGTATGATCAGCTTCAGTGAGATAAGTCTTTTTTGATTATTTCCTAGATGCCGGTCTACCATCAGTTGAAGGTAAAGGAAGAAAACATTCTGAAGACCTGATTTCATATAGGATATGGCCATAATGAATTTGTAGTTATCCCTTTTCGATTAACAAATTCACATACTATATTCATGGGTCTTATGAATTTAATTTTCCATGAGTTCTTAGATATGTTTGTAGTTGTTTTATTTGTTATAGTTTGATTTATTCTAAAATTAAAGAGAAACAAGAAAATCATTTAAGGGTGGTCATTCAAACCATAAAAGAAAAGATATTTTTTGATAAATTCATAGTGAAGGAGTTTTTGTTACAATACATTTCATTCCATTTTCACATTGTTTAAAAAAATGGAATAACTATTGATCCTTCTGAAAAAATTTATATAATAGAGCTTAAGACCTACCAATATCATAGAGATACACATTTTTCTTGGTTTAGAAGGTTATTACTTGAGGATGGTTGAAAATATTGCACGGTTATCTATCCCAATGACTAAGTTAACTCAAAGAGGTGTTATATTCATTTGGACAAATGAATGTGATGATTGTTTTCAAGAATTGAAAAGAAGATTATTGAATTCTCAAATGTTGGAACATCCTTCCCAAGATGGTGAATTTGATATCTAGAGTGATGCTTTGTTGAAAGGACTTGGTTGTGTCCAAATGATGAATGACCTGATAATTGTTTATGCTTCACATCAATTGAAACCTCATGAATTAAATTACTCCACACTTGATTTGAAAATTTCTACTATTGTTTTTGCTTTATAAATTTGGATGCATAATCTGTATAGCGTAAAGAGAGAAATATATAATGGTCACAAAACATTGAAGTATATATTCACTCATAAATAATTAAGCATGAGACAGAGGAGATGGTTAGAATTAGTTAAGGATTATTTTAACACAATCCATTTCCATCCTGAAAAAATAAATAAATTGGATTGTGCTTTGAGTAGAAAGAGTAATTCTACCTTAACCATGATACATTTGGAATGAGATAATACGATTTTTAATTTTCGGAATATTGTAATGGAAGTTATTGGCATAGGAAATTACTTAGTTTTGTTCCGGTTTTCAGTACAATTATCTCAAGATGATAGAGTATGACGCCCAAAAAGATGATAGAAAGTTGCAGAAAAAGATAGAATTGGTTCTGAAAGGTATGTCAACTGATTTTAATATTGATAGAGACTATGTTTTGAGGTTTTTAAATAGATTATGTGGGCCTTTTTATTCAAAATTGAATAAAGAGCTATTATTTTAAGAACATTGTTCTCGGTTTTATGTTCATCCATGCAGTACTAAGATATACAGATATCATAGAGAGTATTATTCGAGAGATGGAATGAATCATGATTTTATTGACATTACTATGATGTGTTTGATTTAAGTTCATGTTAAAGAAGACCAACAGTTACTGAAAGGAATGCTTCAGCCTTTACCAGTTCCAGAGTGCAAATGAGAAAATATATCCTTGGACTTCATTGTGGGATTTCCAAAGTCATCTTGATGTAACTCTAAAATCTGGGTTATTGTCGTTTTATTGACTAAAACTGCTCATTTTCTGCCTATTTGATATAAAATGTATCTAGATAAATTTTCCAGGTAATATGTTAATTTGATTTTCATTATACATGGAGTACCCCTCTCCATTGTATCTTATCATAATACTAGGTTTACTTATAACTTTTCGAAATTCCTTCGAATGCTGTTGGGTACTGAATAAAATTTTAGTACATCTTTTCATCCATAATCCGATTGGCACACCGAACGAACAATTCAGACTTTGGATGATATTCTATGTGCTTCATCAATGGAATACCAGGGAAGTTGAGAAAAACATATTTCTTTGGTTGAATTATCTTATAGTATATTTTCCATTCCATTATAAATATTTATCAATTTGATGCATTAAATAGATACCAGGGACAAACTCTAGCTTTTTGGGATGAAGTTTGTAGAAGGTACCTGATAGGACCCGAATTGGAAGAATAGATGGTAGAGAATGTTAGGTTAATTCAAAAGCACATAAAAAAATATCAAAGCTAGCAGGAAATTAATTTCGATAACTAGGGGATTGATATTTCTTTTTAGGTAGGAGATAATGTGTTTCTTATTGTTTCTTTATCGAAAAGTGTGATGAATTTTGGAATGAATGGAAAGTTTAGTCTATGTTTAATTAGAATGTATGAAATCCTGGAAAAGAAAGATTAGGCGCCTACAAAGTGGATTTACTTCCATGTTTATCCTAGGTACAAATTTTTTTTTTCATATTTCAATGTTGTGAAAATATATTTAAGCTCAATATCATGTTTTCAGTCAAGGGGTTGTTCAGTTGGTAGAAAATCATTCTTATAAGGAACAACCAGTCTAGATTTTTTACCGAAGAGAGCCAATGTTTCAAAACAAAGTAAGTCAACAGTTATATTTGTTGTAAAAAACATATGGTGGAAGTGGATACTTGGGAATATGAAAATTACATGAGAGATAAATACCCCCATTTATTTGATAAGTGAATAAAATTATGACGACGTAATTTCCCAAAGGGGGGAAGGATGTATTATCCCAGGTAAATAAAGAGAAAGACATTTTCATGTTTATTAATATTTGTGAATTAAATATTAAATTTACAATAAATGTGATGATAAGCGCGATGATGTACCCGATACGAAACAATAAATTTCCTTCAAATCTTACTTTGCACACAATTTTGAGTTATACTGAAAAATAATAATATAATATTATTATTTTAAAAACGTGTTAATGAATAGTCATTGTATTAGAAGGAATGAATATAAATAACTAATATATGATTATATATTTTTGTTAAATTTCTTTACCATTATCCAATAAATTTTAGAGTCGAAAAATTGGAATGAAAACAATTTTAAACGAAAACACACTAATATTATGTAAAAGGCCGATTCAATGCCTTTTTATAGTGTTCCCTTTTTAAATATAGTTGATTTATTTATAAATGTTATATTTGAAAAAATAATATTCATATAATGATTTGGGACATCAAATTTTACTTTGTATTAAATTTTATTATTTTACTCATGATATTCATCTTTTAATGAATAGTTAAAAATACTTCATTTTAATTCAAAAATGTCTTTTAATATAATTTATATATGGTTAGATTATCTTTTTCAATGATTTTAATGTTTAATTAGATTATATTTTTACCATTTAATCCAATTTTGGTCATTACAAGTATTTTCCCTTTGAAATTGGAAATAAACAAATGTCAATATTTTGATAGTTATTATTTCTTAAAAACACGATTTCTAGTTTTGAAAAAGAGAATATATTATAAATTAATTAATGAAATTTCTTTGTTTCTAATTTTAAAAAATAGTCAACTTTTTTATTCATCATATAAATTTTTTATTAGGGTGAAATTGTGGTATTTTTCTAAAAACCGTCAATTTTTGATGAATAGTGTAACATACCAAGTAAGTAATGAATAATAATTATTTTTATCTATGTCTATTAATGATTAAGATAGTGTTTTAGAGGCTTAAAATGAAAATAAATACAATCTTAAGCATGGAATACACTAATATTCTTAAAAGATTATTTTACTGCCTTTTGATGGAAAACCCTTTTTAAATCGAACTTTTGGAAATTTTATAATCTATATTTTTCAAAATAAACATATTAATTATGATTGGGACATTTAAATTTACATTGGATAATGTTTCGGTATTTTTCTGACAATGATCATTTTTTAATGAATAGTGAAATATACTGCATTTTACATCAAAAATGCTTTTTAATCTCGTTTATTTATATGATTATATTATCTTTTGAATTGGTTTTAAAGTTAAATTAGAATATATTTTTACCATTTAATCCAGTGTTGGTCATTAGAATTAATTTCACTTTGAAATCGGACTTAAACTAGTGTCAATCTTTTGATACTTATTATTTCATTAAAACATGCTATTTGCTCTGACAGCGGGAATTAATTATTAAATTAAATAATGTGACTTATATGTTTTGAATTTTTTAAAATGGACTTCATTTTTGAATTCTGAATATAAAATATAGCTTAGGGTGAAGTTTTGGTATTTTTCTGAAAAACAACAATTTTTGATGAATAGTGAAACCACTAAGTGGTACTTATAAAAACTGATTTTTCGTTTAAATGAAATTTTACCACTTCTGTGTTTTGAATTTCAAAAATCCGACATACATGGTTGTCATTAACAAGTAAAATGTGGTTCAATGAGATTAAAATAATTTTTTTGGTGAATAGTAACTTATTAAGTTTTTAATCGCGATTAGAGGTAATTAGTGTAGTTTAAGGTAAAAATAATGTTTTAATAATATGAGATGAGATTGAAACATGTCCTACCCTAATTGGATGTGTCATGGCCGACCCATACAATCCATGGGTCATCTTGGGGACCCCATGGAGCCACTTTGGGTTGGAAATGACATAAATAACTTTTTATTTAATGTTAAAGTAAAAATAACACAAACATGAAATGTTTTAATAAAACAATTTTTACATGGAGTTATACAAGTCATATGAATGAATATAAATATTAATTGGAATGATAAAAATATTTCCTACATCATAGTATTTTTTTTATAATTTTTATACATTAAATAAATTAAATTATTTATGACATCATGATGATGCAGCGATGACCTCATTATTTAACGATTTAAATAAAATGGATTGATAATGTAATATCTAAGACCTACAGATATCCAAAACATATTTGATGAGTGGATTTCGACCCCTTATCACCTTATCCTAGAATTATATCAATGTGGGACCTCTTAAATCCGAATACCATTTTAAAATAAAGTGATTTTTCATTACCTTCTAAGAGTGCCCCTCCTCACCTCTTATAAAAGGCCCCCACCTCCACCTCCTTAACCACACTACCAATTCCTTTGGCTCGGCCAACACCTACCCATTTTGTCTCTCCACTTCCCTCTATTACTCCTTGAAGCATCACATTGGGCAGAAGTCTTCCCAAAGAATCCTTTGAGCTCAAACCATAGGGAGTTACCCGATTTTAAGGTAATGTCTTCACTTGAGTCCTGTTGTTTTATTTTGATTCTCCAACCCCCTAAAATATTTTTATTCATTTATTTTGTAAAACTCCACTATCTTCAATATACTATGATGTTGTTATAATAATGATTCTAGCTTCACTTACACACACCTACATCTAATGGTTAAATGACATACTGTTTCCGTGGATGGTGAATTTATGCCTCCTGAAACGATGATTGTTCAACATTCTTTTAACACCTTCAAATGTGGCCATTAAGATGAAACAATATTTATATATGATATATAATATGTTCATGTTTTCCTTATGATTCTGTATTTTTCATTTTGGGCATACCTTTATGGTTTCCATTATGGGTAAACGTGATATCTTCATTTAAGGAAGTGCGGACTACCGCCCCCTCAAAGTGATTTGATTTGTTAAATACCATATGTGGGACGTATAAAGGATGGAACTATGATATTATATATGATATTATACTGGAATTATAAAATACCTTTATATCATTATGATTCCATTATATAAAATACGAAATAGAAATGAAAATAGGGTTCATGCGTACGTACGGCTTACCGTCTCCATGAACGGTGCATTTCATTTCTTACCTATAAATGATTATGTAATATTATAAATGCAAGTATATACTGGATATATATGATATATATGATATATACATCATGATTATAACTCTGGATATAATGGATACATGAACAACTTGTAATTATAAAGAGTATATTTTGACTCAAGTACCAATGATCGTCAAAACGAACATTAGTAACTTAAATAATTACATAGTGTTCATGACATGGAAATAAGTGATATAAAAGGAATAATGAACTTGAAAAGGTTCTTAAGCAAGTAGAAATTAACTCAAGTTTATTATTCAGGACATTAAATAACGATCGAGTCAAGTCGGCCCCGAGGTATGGGAATTCGTCTCAATCTCCTTTCATTGAGGCATATTTTATTTTATACACAACCTTCTTTATACGGTGTATAAACCCCCTTGACTTTTATGTTTATTCAAAAAGAATCTTTTTTATACGAAGCATTTACTAAATGAAAAAAGGGAATGTTTTTGTCGTACGTATGCGGCGACAACGACTTCTCCGCCACCGTGACCATTATTTGAGTTTCGGCATCCTCTACAAGCTATACCTTTTTTTAAAAGAAAAATAAATACCATGATTTAATTTTCTTTTATTTTGGTATTGAAAATGGTTTCCATAATGTTTTTATATCAATGAGTTGTATTGATATCATGTGATTGAAAGGTGGAAATGCTATGTTTCCTTTATGCATGTTTTATGTGATACGATTATGTTGAGGTTCTTGGGAATTATTATGAAGACGGGTGGTTATGTGATAAACTAAGGGTGGGTGAGCCCAACATAGCTCTCCAATGCATTGGGTAACGTGACGGAGTGAAATGATAAGGTTATCCGAAGAGATTTAGGGAATATACTGTGATGGGTATTCCAAAGGTAACCAAGAGGGTTACTCCCTACGTAAGAATATTATGAATGGCTCAAGTTACCTATATGTCTTATGATTTATATGATTTATTCATGATTTTATGAGGTATGTTCATGTGCTTATGTTTTATGGGTAAAGTATGATTTCATTCTTATGTATATATATACCCATGTTTCCTTTCCATATTTTTATATCCCTTACTGAGCTTTTTATGCTCATCCCAAGTTTTTTTGAAATTTTTTTCATAGGTCAATGGAAAGGTACATGATAAGATGATAGTGTCAAGGAAGTGTCATGAATGAATCCATGTTTTATTATAAATATGTTTCCATTTATGGAAAAGAAGAATACTATCTTTATGTAACCACTTTGTTTATATGTGGAATGTAATGCAATTTTTATTATCTAATTCTCTAAAACTCTAAACCCGAAAATATTCTCAATGTGTAATCTTGTAATAACTCAATATTAAGTAAGGTTAAAGGGTGGGGCCTTATATTTGGTATCAATGGTCTGTTTAGATAACTTTAAGAGTTAGAATTCTAATAAATGATTATCCAAAAATATTTTTTTATGGTCAAATTGAAGTGATATAGTATTTGAAGATTACCATGTTGCTTCATCTAAGACATGTTTGTTCAGAATGGTTTTCCGCAGAGGAAACATTGAATCAGTGCTAGGAAGGCATGTAGAAGGAAATAACCTTCCGAATCAGCATCTTGAGATGGTCGGAATTGGAACAAAATAGTTTGTTGCAGTAATGACGCAGTTGAATCAATCGATAAATGGTGGTGTTATCCATGCACGAGACCATCCAGATCAACCGCAGAGGAACATGTCAGTGGTTGAACATTTCATGAGGCAACATCCCCCATCATTCAGAGGATCATCTGACCATGTGCTAGCTGAAGGGTGTATTAAAGAACTGGAGAATATTTTCGATGTCATGGGGTGTTCATACAATCAAAAGGTTAGTCTTGCTATTTACCGTTTAGAGGGTGAAGCCGATCAGTGGTGGTCGATGGTTAAAAATATCAGGGACGCTGATGAGATTGATGCTCTTGACTGGGATGAATTCAAAGGTATGTTTCTTGAGAAGTACTTTCCTAAGGCTGTTCGACTTAGGATGGAAATGAAATTCTTGGAATTGAGGTAAGAGGAAGACTCAGTGGCCACCTATGAAGAAAGGTTCACTCGATTGGCAATGTATGCTCCAAATTTTATCCGAGAACTTGATAGTAAAATCAATCGTTTTTACTCAGGATTAAAGCCAAAATATCGAAAGGGATTTAGCTTCTCGTGAGTTTAAAAGTTATTAAAATCTTGTTCGATGTGCTTTGATGGTGGAAATGGAGTTTGTCGTTGACCAAGTGTTCTATAATAGCCAATAGAAGAAGAGACTGAGGTGGCAGGAGAATGGTAAGAATTCTTCAAAAAAGTCTGATGGTAAGAAATCTATGTTTCCAGTTTGTGATAAATGTTGAAAAAGGCATGCTGGGGAATGTCTTCTGAATTCTGGAAAGTGATACTGATGTGGTAAGATGGGATATAAGGCTCGTGATTTCACTGAAAAAGATCAGGGTGATGGTAAGACCAAATTTGATTTATAGTTAGTGAAATGTTATAAGTCCAATGAGATGGGTCACTATGGAAACAAGTGTACGAAAAACAGCTTGAGTTATGGGAAGCAGTTAGACTACAAGAAGAAAGGGGTGGTGAAATCTATTGCAACTACTTCAGTATATGTCGGGCTGTCAAATGAAGTTGTATCAGGTACTTTGTTTGTTTTTTTTCAGATTATGCCAGTGTGTTGTTTGATTCAGGGTCTACACATTCATTCATCTCTAAAAAGTTTACTAGTAAAATGGGAATACCATCTCATTAAATGACTCATGAACTTATGGTAAAAACACCTGGGGGAAATGTTGAGGAAAAAAGAATTTATAGGAATCTTCCTATCCTTATCTGTGGAAAGAACCTACTTGCAAACCTTATTGTTCTACCTCTAGTATATTTTGATGTTATCCTGGGTATAGATTGGCTCTCTATTTACCATGCTAAGATTGACTGTAAAGCTAATGAAGTTTCTTTTCATAAAGAATTTCAGTTTGTGTACAAGAATGAACCCTTACTGTTGATAACTTAACAAGAGGCCAAGAAACTTGTAAAAGATGGAAATGAATGTTACCTTGAACACATCATTGAAAATAAAGGAATTGTTCAGATTAATGATGTGCCAGTGGTAAATGAGTATCCTGATATTTTTCCTGATGAGTTGCCTAGAATAATACCAGATCAAAATGTTGAGTTTACCATTGACTTAGTTCCTGATGCTAAGCCAATTTCAAAACCCCCTTATCGAATGGCTCAAATTGAACTTTTAGAGTTGAAGGAGCAATTGAAATATTTATTAGAGAATGGTTTCATTCGACCTAGCACATCACCACGGGGTGCTCATGTTTTATTTGTTAAAAAGAAATATGGTTATATGAGACTTTGCATTGATTATAGAGCCTTGAATAATATTATTGTTAAGAACAAGTATCCTTTGCCTCATATCGATGATTTGTTTGATCATCTCCAGGGAGCCCATTATTTTTCAAAGATTGACCTGAGATCGGGGTACCATCAGCTGAAGGTAAAGGAAGCAGATGTTCTGAAGACCGCGTTTTGTACAAGATATGGCCATTATGAATTTGTAGTAATTCCTTTTGGTCTAAACAATGCACCTTCTATATTCATGGACATAATGAATAGAATTTTCAAGGAGTTCTTGGATAAGTTTGTGGTGGTTTTCATTGATGATATTTTGGTGTTTTCTAAAAGTAAAGAAGAACATGAAAGACATTTAAGGGTCATTTTGCAATCCTTGAAAGAAAAGAAATTTTACGAAAAATTCAGCAAGTGTGAGTTTTGGTTACAAAAAATTTCTTTCCTTGGTCACATTGTTTCTAAAAATGGGATAACTGTTGATCCTGCAAAAACAAAGGTTGTTGAATAATGGCCAAGACACACAAATGTAACAGAGATGCGTATTTTCCATGGTTTGGAAAGCTATTACCGAAGGTTTGTTAGAAATTTTTCACGGTTATCTAGTCTAATGACTAAGCTAACTCGGAAGGGTGTTATGTTTATCTGGACAAAAGAATGTGATGATTGTTTTCAAGAACTGAAAAGAAGATTGGTGAATGCTCCAGTTTTGGCACTACCTTCTAGGAATGGTGAGTTTGTTATGTACAATGATGCTTCATTGAAAGGACTTGGTTGCGTCCTAATGCAGAATGATCATGTAATTTCTTATGCTTCACGACAGTTGAAAACTCATGAGGTAAATTACCCTACACATGATTTGGAATTAGCTGTTGTTGTTTTTGCTTTAAAATTTTGGAGGCATCATTTGTATGGAGTAAAGTGTTAAATATATACCGATCAAAAAAGTTTAAAGTATATATTCACTCAAAAAGAATTGAACATGAGACAAAGGATATGGATAGAATTAATCAAGGATTATGATTGTACAATTCATTACCATCCAGGAAAAGAAAATGAAGTGGTTAATGCTTTAAGTTGAACAAGTAATGCTTCATTAGCAATGTTGCGTTTGGAACATGATCCTTTGGTTCAGGATTTGATGAACTCTGGCATAGAAGTTTTTGGTGCAGGATTTTCTTCTGTTTTGTTTCAGGTATCAGTGAAATCGTCTCTATCAGACAGAATCAAGTAAGCACAGAAGCAAGACAGTGAGATGCAGAAAAAAGTAGAGCTTGTTCAGAAAGGTAAGTTGCCTGAGTTCAACATTGATAATGATTGCGTTTTGAGATTTGGGAATAGATTGTGTGTGCCTTGTGTTTCATAGTTGAAGAGAGAGTTGTTATGTGAAGCTCATAGTTCTCCGTTTTCAGTTCATCCTGGCAGTACTAAGATATACAGAGATCTGCGGGAGTATTACTGGTGGGATGGAATGAAAAGAGATATTGCTTATTTTACTATGAAGTGTTTGACTTTTCAACAGGTTAAAGCAGAGCGTCAGTTACCGAAAGGGATGCATCAGCCTTTACAAGTGCCAGAGTGGAAATGGGAAAATATATCCATGGAATTTATTGTGGGATTGCCGAATACCCCTCGAGTTAATAATGCAATATGGGTTATTGTTGATCGCTTGACAAAATCTGCTCATTTCCTTGCTATACGAGATACTTTTTTCCTAAATCAACTTTCCCATTTGTATATTAAAGAGATAGTCAGGTTATATGGAGTTCCCCTCTCCATTGTATCTGACCGTGATCCCAGGTTCCCTTATAACTTTTGGAAAGGCCTTCAGAAGTCGTTGGGTACTGAATTAAAATTTAGTAAATGTTTTCTTCTTCAATCAGATGGGAAGTCGGAACGACAAATTCTGACCATGGAGGATATGATATGATCTTGTTCGATGGATTATCAGGGAAGTTGGGACCAACATCTTTCTTTGGTTGAATTTTCATATAATAACAGTTTTCATTCTAGTATATAGATGGCACCATTTCATGCATTATATGGGAAGCGGTGTCGAACTCCATCTTTCTGGGATGAAGTGGGTGAAATGAAGTTGATGGGACCAGAATTGGTAGAAGAGTTGGCAGAAAAATTTCAGTTGATACAAAAACACATGAGAACTGCTCAGAGCAGGCAGAAGAGTTATGCGGACAACAGGAGGAAGGATCTCTCTTTTGAGGTAGGTGATCATGTATTTCTCAAAGTATCACCATGTAAAAGTGTGATGCGATTTGGTAAGAATGGAAAGCTGTGTCCAAGGTTCATTGGACCATATGAAATTCTGGAGAGAGTTGGATCAGTTGCATACTGGGTGGCTTTACCTCCGAGTTTATCTCAGGTACACAATGTTTTTCACGTTTCGATGTTGTGAAAGTTTATGCCAGATCCATCTCATGTTTTGAGTCTAGAGGTAGTTTAGCTGGAAGAGAACCTATCTTATGAGGAACAACCGGTCCAGATTCGTGACCACAAGGAGAAAGTGTAACGGAATAAGGTGATTAATTAGGTAAAGGTTTTGTGGAAAAACCACATGATGGAAGAGGCAACATGGGAATCTGAAAATGCTATGAGGGATAAGTGCCCCCATTTATTCGCTATGTAAATAAATTGCGGGGACACAATTTTCTAAAGGGGGGAAGGATGTAACATCCCAAGTAAGTAATGAATAATAAATATTTTTATCTATGTCTATTAATGATTAAGATAGTGTTTTAGAGGCTTAAAATGAAAATAAATACAATCTTAAGCATGAAATACATTAATATTCTTAAAAGATTGGTTTACTGCCTTTTGATGGAAAACCCTTTTTAAATAAAACTTTTGACAATTTTATAATCTATATTTGTCAAAATAATCATATTCATTATGATCGGGACATTGAAATTTACATATGATAAATTTTTGGTATTTTTCTGACAATGTTCATTTTTTAATGAATAGTGAAAAATACTGCATTTTACATCAAAACTGCTTTTTAATCTACTTTATTTATATGATTAGATTATCTTTTGAATTGTTTTTAATGTTAAATTAGAATATATTTTTACCATTTAATCCAATGGTGGTCATTATAATTAATTTCACTTTGAAATCAGACTTAAACTAGTGTCAATCTTTTGATACTTATTGTTTCATAAAAACACGCTATTTACTCTGACAACGGGAATTAATTATTAAATTAATTAATGTGAATTATATGTTTTGAATTTTGTAAAATGGACTTCATTTTTGAATTCGGAATATCAAATATAGCTTAGGGTGAAGTTTTGGTATTTTTCTGAAAAACATCGATTTTTGATGAATAGTGAAACCACTAAGTGGTACTTATAAAAACTGATTTTTCGTTTAAATGAAATTTTACCACTTCTGTGTTTTGAATTTAAAAAATCCGACATACATGGTTGTAATAAAGAATTAAAATGTGGTTCAATGAGATTGAAATAATTTTTTGGTGAATAGTAACTTATTATGTTTTTAATCGTGATTAGAGGTAATTAGTGTTGTTTAAGATAAAAATAATGTTTTAATAAAATGAGATGAGCTTGACACATGTCCTACCCTCATTGGATGTGTCATGGCCGACCAATACAATACATGTGTCAACTTGGGGACCCCATGGAGCCACTTTGTTTGGGAAATGACATAAATAACTTTTTATTTATTGTTAAAGTAAAAATAACACAAACATAAGATGTTTTACTAAAACAATTTTTACATGGGGTTATACAAGTCATAGTTTTGACTATAAATATTAATTGTAAAGATAAAAAGATTTCCTACATCATAGTAGTTTTTTTATAATTTTATACATTAAATAAATTAAATTATTTATGACATCATGATGATGTAGTGATGACCTCATTATTTAACGATTTAAATAAAATGGAATGATAATGTAATATCTAAGTCCTACACATGTCCAAAACCTATTGGATGAGTGTATTTAGAACCCATATCACCTTATACTCAAATTATATCAATTTGGGACCTCTTAAATATGAATACCATTTTAAAATAATGTGACTTTTCTTTACCTTCCAAGAGTGCCCCTCCTCTCCTCTTATAAAAGGCCCCCAACTCTACCTCTGTACCCACACTCCCAAAGCCTTTGGCTCGGCCAACCCCTGCCAATTTTGTCTCTAAAATTCCCTCTCTTACTCCTTGAAACCTTACTTTGGGCAGAAGTCTTCCCAAGGAATCCTTTTAGCTCAAACCAAAGGGAGTTACCCGATTTTAAGGTAATGTCTTCACTTGAGTCCTTTTGTTTTATTTTGCTTATCCAACCCCCTAAACTCTTTTTATTCACTTATTTTGTAACAACTCAAGTATATAAAATATACTAGGATTTTTTTATAAGAAGTATTATATCTACACTTACACACACCTACATCTAATGGTTAAAGGACATACTATTTCATTAGAGGGTGAAGTTATGCCTCCCGAAACGATGATTGTTCAACATTCTTTTAATACCTTCAAAGGTAGCAATTAAGATGACACTATATTTATATATGATTTATAATATGTTTATGTTTTCTTTAAGATTATGTTTTTTTCATTTTGGGCATACCTATATGGTTTCCATTATGGTTAAACGTGATATCTTCATTTAAGGAAGTGCAGACTACCGCCCCCTCAAAGTGATTTGATTCGTTAAATACCATATGTGGGACGTATAAAGGATGGAACTATGATATTATATATGATATTATACTGGAATTATAATATAAATTTATATCATTTTGATTACATTCTATAAAATATGAAATAGAAATGAAAGTAGCGTTCATGCGTACGTACGGCTTACCATCTCCATGAACGGTGCATTTCATTTCTTACCTCTAAATGATTATGTAATATTACAAATGCAAATATATACTGGATATATATGATATATATGATATATACATCATGATTATAACTCTGGATATAATGGATACATGAAAAAATTGTAATTATAAAGAGCGTATTTTGACTCAAGTACCGATGATCGTTAAAACGACCGTTATTAACTTAAATAATTACATAGTGTTCATGACATGAAAATAAGTGATATAAAATGAATAATGAACTTGAAAAGGTTCTTAAGCAAGTAGAAATTAACTGAAGTTTATTATTCATGATATTAATGAACGATCGAGTGAAGTCGGACCCGAGTATGGGACTTCGTCTCAATCTCCTTTCATTGAGGCATATTTTTTTTATACACAACCTTCTTTTATACGGTGTATAAACCCTTTTGACTTTTACATTTATTCAAAAGGAATATTTTTTATATGAAGAATTTACTAAACAAAAAAAGGGAATGTTTTTGTCGTATGTATGCGGCGACAACGACTTCTCCGCCGCCGTGACCATTATTTAAGTTTCGGCTTCCTCTACAAGCCATACCTTTTTTTAAAAGAAAAATAAATACCATGTTTTACTTTTCTTTTCTTTTGGTATTGAAAATTTTTTCATAATGTTTTTATATCAATGAGTTGTATTGATATATTGTGATTGAAAGGTGGAAATGTTATTTTTCCTTTATGCATGTTTTATGTGGTATGATTATGTTGAGGATCCTGGGCATTATTATGAAGACGGGTGGTTCCGTGATAAACTAAGGGCGTGTGAGCCCGATATAGCTCTCCAATGCATTGGGTAACGCGAAGGAGTGAAACTTTGAGGTTTCTCTGAAGAGATTTAGGGAATATACTGTGATGGGTATTCCAAACGTAACCAAGTGGGTTACTCCATACGTAAGAATGTTATGGAAGCCTCAAGTTACCTTTATGTCTTATGATTTCTATGATTTATTCATGATTTTATGAGGTATGTTAAAGTGCTTATGTTTTATGGGTAAAGTATGATTTCATTCTTATGTATATATTTACCCATGTTTCCTTTCCATATTTTTATATCCCTTACTGAGCTTTTTATGCTCATCCCAAGTTTTTTTGAAATGTTTTTCACAGGTCAAGGGAAAGGTACATGATATGATGATAGTGTCAAGGAAGTGTCATGAATGAATACATGTTTTATTTTAAATATGTTTCCATTGATGGGAAAGAAGAATACTATCTTTATGTAACCACTTTGTTTCTATGTGGAATATAATGCAAGTTTTATGATCTAATTCTCTAAAACTCTAAACCTGAAATGATCCTTAATGTGTAATCTTGTAATAACTCAAGATTAAGTAAGGTTTAAGGCTGGGGCCATATAAATAGTGAAAGCTACTCCTTAGTTGTCAAAACCTCGACCTTTTTATTTAAAAGAAATTTTACCATTTTTGTGAATTGAATTTCAAAAATCTGAAATACATGGTTTTCATCATTAAGTAATATTTGGTTCAATGGAATGAAAATAATTTTTAGTGAATAATAATTTTATATATTTATTTACTGCGGTTAAAGGTAAATACGGTAAATCGAGGTAAAAATTATATTATAATAATATAAAATTACCTTAACACAATTACTAAAGTTATTGGATGATCCATGGATGACCAATAAAATACCCTTGTGATAATTTTTCCCTTTGAAATCAATTTGGGTAAAATAATTACATTAATAACATTATATTTAAATTAAAAAAATAAAAATATCAAAAACTTGAATTTTTTTGCAAAAAAAATTAATATTGGGATATATAATTAATATATTTGACACTAAATATTAATTAAAATTATCACAATATTTCCTACATCATGGTATTTTATTTATTAATTTTATACATCATATAAATGAATTTATTTATGACACAATGATGATGTTATTTTTAACTCATTAATGAATGTTTTAAATAAATGAGATTATAAATGCTAAAATAAATTTATTTTCAAGCTTTTAATGTCATCAAAGATTTTTTGGGATGATTATGACTTGTTATATTTGAATTATTTTATGTTTTTAGAAATAATAAATTTGTTATAATTTTTTTTCAGTTTTGACATGAATAATATTTAAATTCACATAAATGAGTTTTTAAATAAATATATATTTTATTAAATGATATATAAATAATATTAATATAATATTCTTCCAAAATATATATATAAGTATAATAATGTCATTAATTACACACATGTGGTTTTATTGGCATTTAATGGTAACAATATTAAACATATAGTATGAATATATAAGAGAACATGGTAATAGTTAAATAAATTAACAAAGGGTTAAATGAAAAAGATAATGATTAAAAATTATCCAAAACTTGTCCAATTCTCATTGGATGAATTTTTTGACTTATATTCACTTTATAATCTAATTAAATAAGTTATGGACCTTTTGAAACTAAAAATCAGTTTAAAATAAAATAATATTTTCAAATTTCTTAAAGAGCCCCTCCTCCCCCTATAAAAGGCCATCACGTCTAACCCATTACTCACACATCTCAATCCATTTGGATAGTCCTTCTTCTCCCCATATAAGCTCCCATGATCCCTCTATTCCACATATAATTTTTACGTTAGGTAGAAAGGCACTTTAATATTGCCATTTGGTTAAAACCAAATGAAGTAACCTGATTTAATAGTAACATCTTCCCTTAGGTTCTCTTTTTTTATTTTACTTCTTCACTCCCTAGGATCTTTTCATTCATAGTTTACATGAAAATACAAATATCCTCAATATAATAGGTTTTTTGTATGATAGGTATTCTAACTACACATACACTCACCTCTATCTAGTGGGTATAGAACATAATGTTTCGGTGGATGGTGAACTACTACATCATAAAACGACAATTGTTCAATCATCTCCTACCACCTATTATGGATTCGATTATGATATCATTGTCATTATATATGATATTTTTGAAATTTATTTTATCTATATGATTCTTTAATAACCTTTTATAACATACCTTAATGCTTTTCATGTTGTATATGTACGATAATTTAATTTGAGGAAGTGTGGACTACCACCTCCTTAAAATGATATGACATGGTCACACCATACATGGAACGTATAAAGGATGTTGTTCATGGACATACATAATTTATATTAGATATGATATTATATAGGAGTAATAATATACCTATGTTTCATTTGGTTTTCATTCCATTTAATATGAAAACAATGAAATTGAAGTAGTGTTCATGCATACATTCGGCATACCAACTCCACGAAAGGAGTATTTTATTTTTATATATCCAAATGATATAGACTATTATAAATACATATATACTAGATATATATGATATATATAATAAATAAATCTTTAATATCATTCGAGAGATAATGTAATTTTGATGACATGTACAATTTATAATTGTAACAAGTTCAGTTTTGACTCAAGTTCCGAAAATCAAAAAAATATCCGATATGAACTCAAATTATTACATAATTGTTATAGGAAAGTAATAAGTGATATAAAAATAATAATTAACTATAAAAACATTCTTAAGCAAGTATAAATTAACATATGTTTCTTATTTAAGAAAATTAATTAATTAACAACTCATGTTGGACCCAATGTAATGGACTTCATCCGAATCTCCATTCATTATGGAATGTTTTGATAATATACACCTACTTCATTAATAATGTATAAAATAAACTCCTTTTAATTTTAATTTCACTAAAATGTAATATTTTTTCTATTAAACTCTTTACATAATGTAAAATGGAACGTTTTTTAACATTTTTGGCAACAATGACATCTCTGCCGCCATAATTGTTATTTGGAATCCTTTATAATCCTTAATGTTTTTAAAAGGTAAAAACATCCCTTATCCCATTTTTGGATGTTTTGGTATTGAAAATGGGTTTTTAAATATATTGACTCTTTTAAATATCTTGAAGTTATTTCTTGGGATTTAAAATGAAATTTTATTATTTAAATGAAAAATTTTATGTGTTATGATTTTATAATGGTACGTGGAAATTTGATGGGTGGTTATGTGATAAACAAAATGATGGGTGGTGTCATGATAAAGCAGGACAGGTGGTTACATTATAACCTACAATGCATTGGGTTTGGAAGTCAGCTTTATGGATATTCCATTTAGTTATATGTTTATAAGTCAACCGTATGGTTATTCAATTTAAGTATGTTTATATCCCAATTTACCTTTATATGTTATTTATGAATTCTATTTGTTTAATTGAATTCATTTTGTTACAAAATGGTAAGAAATGACCTTTTATTCAGTGACAAGTATTTACAAATTCAAAATGGTGAAAAGTATTTATTATGATAATGTATTCATGGTTTACATGTTGTTTTTTTAATAGTTTTATTTCTTTTTGAATCCCTTACTGAGCTTTTTATGCTCATCCCAAAAATTTTAAGTGTTTTACCCCAAACATTAAGTGGTATATGGTCAAGGTTTGGATCATGGAAATGTTATGATGATTAAATCATGGAACTAAACATGTTTCTTTTCTTTTTAAAGTTTTTATTTTTTTTTCAAAAATCGATACTGAGTAAAGGTGGATGCATGTAATATTCATTTTTTTTAAAATTTATTACCTAATTCTCTAAATATCTAATACTAAAAAGATCAACAATTATAATTGATAATATATTTCAAGACTCTTCAATTGTTATGGAAGGGTATTTATAATTTTAATTCTGTGATTTCTGATTGTTTCAGAAAATGAAAACGATAATAAATTTATTGTAAGTGTGTTTGAAATATAATCGAACCAACATTAAATTTTTTATTTAATGATAGATACTTAATTCATCAAGAAATTGTGTACATTGAAATGGTTTTTATTGACTCTAGTTCTCTTTTTATAGAAGCACAAGCTATTTAGTTGCATGGGAAATATTGAGATTGTGTGCACGAGATAAGTCAAAGGATTATTCATATATTAATTCCCATTCAGATCTAAATTTATATGGGAGATATACATAATTCCAAGAGTACAAAAAATTGAATAACCAAGATAGGTATACACTTCATATTTTATCATGAATTATATGTATTCTTACTGAGTATCATCCTTCATGATCACATGATGGCTGTTTGAGTTCCATGAACCAGTGTAGACATTCATACTGGGTAAGGTGAAGTTGAATTGAAAAGATAACCTATATATACTATTAAAAATAAATGCAATATAGAAGATGACTCCACATATACATTTACATGAATAGTTTATGATTTATTAATGAAATTTTATCTACACATTAATGTAGTTTCATCAGTATCAATTGACAAATAGAAATAGTAATAAAAATTTAATTGAAAAGTGAGTGTATGTAGTAAATACATAATATTTTCATTAATTGTTTCAGTTGAAAAGGACACACACTTCAAAGAAGATGATTTAATTGTGTATTCATGTATGTGATCACGCTCAAGAAAACATTATTATATAATAACATGATGTTGTATGAGGTAGTGTGTGTGTGCATGAAAAAAAAGGCATTCATGACAACTAATTTTTTTCTATTATGTTCTTGAAAATTGTAAATTCAATAATACCATGCTTTATTGTATGTAATAGGTTTTTGAAATGTACATTCCATATACATTTAGTATTAGTGTGTATTGTGTTTTGACTAAATATGGGCAGTAATTTTGATGAAATGTAACTGATTATCTAGTGTTCAAATTCATTTTATGATCTTATGATGATTATTGAGTAGTGTAAGAAATATTGCAGTAGATTATTAGTTGTTGATATTCATGGTAATTTTATAAAATAATATCATGTGATCTAGATTGTTTGTAGAGAATGAATTCATCTCATGGAAGTGAAAAAATAATCAGAATAAGACATAGATATTTCTATATACGAATAATATCTAACGTGACTCAAAATTGGTGGAAGTATTCCCTAGTATTCTAATGTAGAATACTTATATTGGGTGAACCAAGAGTTGGATTATGGGATGTTCGAAACACTATTGGAGGGAGTATAAAGATCCACTTATAGGGTCCTGCGGTTCTACTATATTTAGGAACTAGTAATCTATATTTTTACTCTAGAGTGGAACATTGTGAGAATCAGTGTTTATGGGAATATAACTTTCTCTAGGTCTAACCAACAATATGTAATAGAAAATATGTAACTGGGGTGTACAACCTATTGCTCTAATGAGTAGGTTTTAATTCCAAAACTTGTAAAAATATCGTGTATTGTATGTAACTTAGATTTTATATTGAATATATGATCAAACAATACTATGATGTGGTAGATTTTTTTGGTTTTTATAAAATAAATGAATTTAGTAAAAAAAGACACACATGATTCACCACCACCCATGGTGAATGTATGATCCATTGGTAATATAAATTTTCATATGAGGGAATGACACCTCTAGTGGGATATACATTACATTCCCAGATATTTATAACATGAGAATATGAATTTAAGATTTCAATTTGAATAAAATAAAAAAGTTATTAAATTGGAAAATACAAACTCAACTCCTGATACTACAAAATCATGATTTGTTTTGTCAAGACTCATAAAATAGTAATAACAGAGTAAAAAAGAATGCACAAAATAATAGAAAGATAAATAAAGATAAACATCATGATGATGTTACTTAGAATGGTTATTATTTATTAGGGTTAGTTGATTACAATTTTGATGAATCAATTTCATGTTGTCATAATGATATAAGAATTTTTGAAATAATACAGGATCTATAGAATGTTCCCAATGAAATGGTCACATGTATGATTAGAGGTTTCATGTAAATTTGGGATGAAAAAATCAATATGGATGAAGCGGCTAATTCTATGGAAGATTCATTATCTTGAAATATTGTTAACACAATAAAAAAACAAGTATGATAAATATATGAAAATAATCTATCTTCACAATGAAGGATAAGTTGAAGATATTAAGTAATTACAATATAATGTTTGTGAGAATTATGTTTTTAAATTGTTATTTAAGGATGTTATACATGTACTAGAAAAGATACAAAATATATCTATCAATGTGAAAAGTATTCAATTAGTGGTTAGAGAAAAATAATTTAAGGATATTGATTTTTTTGTTAAAGGTTAATCATGTGCATGAAGAAAGGATTCATATGATGAATACTCAATGAGAAGAAACTATGAAATATGTGGAAATTGAGGAGACATATCTCCAAATGAAATTTCATTAATAAGAAGTAAAATTGATAAAGATGGGAGAGAAATAATCTAATACCTTCCCATATATTGAGTAAATAAGTACTTCTAACACCCCATGATTTTCTAAAGTATTTTTTAAAACATTAATTTATCCTTTTTTATATTTATAATTTCAAGAATCACAAATTGTAGTTTCTTTTCTATCAAATAAATGTGTTTTCTTTAAGATATACCCAACACCATGTTAATCATGCCCTACAAGAAACATAAACCTTTACCTTCTCTATATAGAACATTGGGGATAACTTTTGTTATACACATCATGGACATTCATATATGTCTTTCATAATAAGAAAGACTGGGGTTTACCAAACAATGATATATTATTTTTAATATGATTATTTAATATAATAATACAATAACATGATGTTAAATTAGATTTTATGAATATTTTTAACTGATTTATTAAAATATATGATATAGGAAATATAATATTAATTCATTTACTACTAATTAATTAAAAATTAATATGAAAACTGATTGAAAATGAAAGGAAATATTAATATGTTCAGAAATATATTTTAGTATAATAAATTAAATTTATATTTATTTTATTGAATGAACAAATCAAATCAATCATTTCACATGCATCCGACATGATGTATATTACACACAACATTAATTTGGTGTAGGTTACACACAACATTGACATTGTTTGTGTTGCATGGAATACTGAAATTCTATAAAACTTATTCTTTTTATATAATTATTGAACAAGATAATCATAAAATTTCTATTAAAATTATTTATATTAATTGTAATAATAGCTATTCATATAATTTTTATAATAGTTTTAGCTAATAAAAATTATTTATAAGGAATGATATGATTTTTGAAATAGTACTTTTATGTTTAAAACTATTGTTTTCTCAAATGAACCAATTTTACAGTCCTTTTTAGAAAAATTTAAAACATATCATTAGAAACATTTAGATATTGAATTTTATAAAACAAAATTCATTTTTTAATTCTTAATTTTAAAATTATCTGTGGTGGAATTTTTATAATTTTCTTGAAAAATTTCATTTTTTGGGGAACCGATAAATCTCCATCATTTGAGTTAAAGACATCCTTTTTGTTTAAATAATTCTTAATGTTAAATTATATTTAAATTGTTTAAAGTAAAATTAGTTCAATTATAAATATATTAAAATAAATTATTTCATTTCAATAATTTTCACTTTCAAATTGATTATAAAAACTTAAAAATCTTCTGAACATTTTTCTACTATAAAAACCCAAAATTTTGTCCCAACTATGGGATTATCATTACCCGTAATTTTCCAGTTACTACGAATTGAATTTCGAGAATCCATCATACACCATTTTAATTGGTAAACAAAATTCATTCTTATAAGCTCATAATAATTTTTGACAAATATGATTAGTAAAAGTGATTAAAATTAATCACAATGATTAATGTTATGTTAAGATTAATTAGAGACAAAACAATAAAACTAAGATCTCAAATGACCTATACACATTCCAAACAACCATTTTCTGTATAGAGTTTGTCAAAACCCATTAAATAATTGATTTTGGTTTCTTTGGTATGAATTTTTGTCTATAAGAACTTGGGTGCACATTATTTTCTAAAATTCCAAATGAGACATTTTCCTTCCCTATAATGGCCACCACTTATCCCTCTTCTTAAAACCTCATAAACCTATTAGGATTGAAACACCCCTTATGAATACACAAACCCACATATATCTATTTTTCCTTGAAGCCTCCCTTTGGGGGGAAGGAAATCCACGGTAGCAATTTTCCATAAACCAAATGGAGTTAACCAATTTTGAGGTAACACCTTCTCTCAGGCTTCATAAAGTTAATTTCTCCCTCCAACCGTCCACAATATTGTTCTATTATTTTAAAAGCACAATTATCCAAAATGTGATAAATTTTTTATGATATTGGTTCGAATTAAAATAACAAAAAAATCATCTAATGGATAACAAACATACAATTTCTTTTCACGTCGAACTACTACCTCCCAAAAGGATGATTGATCATTTTTCCATTTCCACAGATCATGGTGGCCATATAGATGGGCACAATATTTATATATTATTTATATTATATTGATAATTTTTTTATGATTCCGACCATTCTTTTATGATTTCTATCTTATGTATATAAGATAATTTAATTTGAGGAAGTGCGGACCACTACCACCTTCAAGCGACATGATAAATCTATAAAGTACATGGTATTTATTAATGACTATTTGAGTGAATTTATAAGATATATATGATATGGTAAAACTATTTTAAAAGTTATATATATATATATATATATATATATATATATTTCATTTACTTACATTCTCTAAACATGATTATTATAATGAAATAGGGTTCATGCATACGTACGACCTACCATCTCAATGAGAAGTGTAATCATTTTAATACATATATAAACTATAGAATATTATATAACTCATATAATGTATATAAATTATATTTATATCATTTATTACATTATGTAGTAATTATATATGTATATGTACCAGCAATATAAAAATTTAAGAAACATACGAAATACAAAACGAATATTACTTGATATGAAACCTTAAAGTAGGATGGTTAGGAAGAGGTTAATATAAGGTCATAAAAATTCCATATAAGGTCTTATATATAAGAATAAATTTATTAAAATATATATAATATGTTTATATTTATTATATAGTTTTTTAAATGTGTACGAAAATAGTCAGTACGCATTGTAAGGGGATTTCATCTCACTTCTTATTTTCATGAGATACAAGCTACGTTATCCATTATTTACTTTTGTGTCATATATATACTGACCTTTATTTTATTTAATGTATACTGTATCTAATTAATGGGTATTAACATATAATTTTTATGTTCTTTCATTAATTGGGTTTATGTTTCAAATGTTACAAAATCTGTTAAAAGGTTTTGTCTCAATTTTCCATCTTCGAGACTCGTGTTTTTTATTGACCAAAGTTTTTTTTTAAGAGTATGTACATAAATATTACATGGTCAATCATAAATATATTATTTTAATGCTATTTTTTTATTATCATAATTTTATTATCTTACATAGATATTATTATCCAATGTTACCATGTTATAAAAATGTATGAAAAAATTCTAATTGCTTTTCAAGATTGTTTATGTTTATGATTCCTTTGATGAAATATTAAAACTTATCACTCTAGAAAATTAATGAATTTTCATATTCTATGTTTATTAATTATTTATTCATATATTTGAAACATTTTATTCACTTATTGGTTAATAATAATGATATGATGTTTTTATTGGGAAAGTTACACATTACACTCTATTCTATAAGAAATCACAATCCTTCAAAACAATTTTTTCTAATATAGGTTTCCCAAAATATTGTAGAATTATAATTTAATTTTTTTTTAAAATAATTTACAATTTTTTCCTTTTACAAATTTGTAACAAGATACCTCCTTGTTATTTTCATAATGAGGTATATTTCTATCATTTTTACCGTGTACAGAAGGATTGTTCTTTTCACCATGTACGTCATGTATGAATTTACCTGTCTTCATTCCCTAGAAGATTACTATTAAAGATTGAAATTTTTTATTGTTTTAAAAAACTCTTCTACTAAATTTTTTGATATTCATTATTATTATTAATTGATTTTCTAATAAAATGGTTTTAATTTTTTTTTCTATTTCAATATTTATTTGAAAAATTTTGGTGTTTTTGTACATGTTTTCAAGGAAAATGGGTTTCAAAATGTTTTCAATCCATATTAAAATGTTTTAAATGATTCTAAAAACATGTTTTTTTGACACATTTTCTTGTAGTCCTTTATCAGATTTCAATGTGTTTTCAAATTAAATTCTTTTTAAAATGTTTTAGCTTATTTTATATGTTTCTTGTAAAATGGTTTTTAAAATGTTTCCAATCATTTTTAATACTCAAATGTAGTATTAGAAAAAAAAAATTAAATATTACATGAATTTTTATATGTTCCAATTTGTTTATTATAAAAAATATATAATTTTTTTTCAGGTAATTATAAATGCTTTGAAGGAATGGTTTTTAAATGATTTCATGTTTCAAAGGAATTTTATATGAAAAGGATTTTGAAATAGTTTTATCTATTAAAAATACTTTTTTATTTTATTTAAGGATAGATTCCTCAAGAAACATCTATGAAATTGTTTTTAATTTTTTCCACCTATAATGACATATATTGATGTTACTCAAGCCATTTTAGGAAATGATCTAATGGTTCTATTAATATTCATTCATTGAATGGGTAATGCTTAATTTCATTGTCTTTATGAAACTAATTTCCATATCATGGGTTATATTCTTTGGAAACTGGCTTTTATTCAAAGGATATGTTTATAATAATTTATTATGAAACATGTAAATTTCTATTGGTCATTATATGATTACATTATTATAATACCCATTTGATTTTGTGGATTGTGATATGATTATTTAATAACATCTGAAACAAGTATGTATGATTTAATTATGTGGTAGGTGGGGCCTATATCAACCTATAATGCATTGAGTAAAGATATATATCTCAATTGATAGACTAATATTCTATTGGGAGTGAAACATGACTACTATGATGGCCTTGGAAGTGATCCATAATAACCTGAATGATATGAGGAGTTAACTCATGATACTATAATGGCAATGATTGTGAATCATGATTAACAATGTGGTATGAGGAGTGAACATATGCTACAAAAATGGCCATGGGAGTGATCAATGACTACCAAAATATTATAGGGATTAAACCCATTCTACCAAGATTTCCTTGGAAGGTATGTCTTGACTACTATGCATGTACATGATTACACGTTCAAAATGTTATGAATGGAGTGGTTTCTAGTGAATAATTTTATGTGAGTTCATGGTACCATATCCTTCACCTAAGGAGTGATCTAGTTTTTAATTGTAATTCATCAAAATATTTAATGATTATGTTTCATCTATAATTCCATGACTTTTTACTAAAAAAGTTTTTCATGGATTATGTTCATTATTCGTTTATGATTAATGTCATATGACCTTATAATATTTATTATTATATTAATATACATGGTATAATATTAAAATGTTATTCTCACATTCCATACACATAGCTTCATGATATATTTACACATTTCATTTATTTAATCTTAATGCGAATCTGGTCCCACCCATTTCTTATGTTTCCTTTCCAAATTTTATGAGGATAGGACTGAGGAGTAATTACTAAAGGTAGTGCTCTTTATGGGAGTTGTTGAATATCTTCCACTAATATAAAATATTTATTTTCTTACCAATACACACAACTATTACTATATTGGAGCATATATTTTTGTAATGTACAAAATATTATGATAAAATGATGTAATATCCATATATGTCATGTTCGGGTCTCTATAGTTTGTATCAAATGAATGATTTAGACAATATTTGGAAACTTAGATGAGATATATTTACTGAGATCTCCAGGTTTTAGTATATGTTTCGTGAGGTCTCTAAGGATAAGTATATGGATGAGTCAATGTTTTGGAAAGTTCCCTAGAATATTGGTAATGGATACAGATTGTGGTTTCCAAGAAATACATGCATGTCATGATACTAAATGGGGACATGGTTCTAGAACAAATGTACCAAGGGGTAAAAAATCTGACAAGGTGATCCGTGCCAGACTTAGTGAAATTGGGTACCTGACAACGAGCCATGTTGCACACGTGGTTTGACACCCCACGAGGGAATGATTTAGAACTCAGAAACTCTTCATGAACCATCCTCAATTATGTGGATATATGTTGGATATGAATAACCTCGGTTGAATCTAATGTTTCATATTTTAAGAAAGGTGTCTTGATATAGACAAACCATAAGTAATTTTTTTCTTGATTGTGGTTTTTTCTATTATAAGTAATGCTTGTTAAGTCAAAAGTCTTCCTTTGACTTCTATATCATGTTTTGTAAATCACAAATGTATTCTATCATATGTTTGTATATTACAATTGTCTTTTATCATGTTTATCGTATCGTACGATTTTGATCGTACCGACCAAATCGTATCGTACTGACTCTGTCAAACGTATCGTACTGACTCTGTCAATCATATCGTATTGACTCTGTCAATCGTATCGTACTGACTCTGTCAATCGTATCGTACTGACTCTGCTATTCAGATGATCATTATTTGTTTTGGTACTTTGTCAAAAACTTTATCTGCATATGAATTGTACTCATGTTTTACATTTCTATATATCTCTTGTCCTAACAAAACGATGTCGTTGAGTTAGTTACAAACTAATCAAAACGATGTCGTGCTTTCTGTTTCAATATGACCGTTGGAGGCAATATGACCGTTGGAACCCGAGGCCTATAAATAGGAGGTCATTTGAAGCTGAGAACACAACGATGAACAAAGAGAACGAATGAAGAGACTCTGTGAACTACGAAGATTCTAGAGAGAGACACTGTGACTTCTCTCATCAGCTTTGTGCGTCCGATCATCGTATCGAGGGCTTTCAAGTAATTGAAAGACAGAGGTGCCGATTACCTGCAAAATCGAGGGCTGCCGGGGATAGGCAGACAGACGTGCCGATCATCGTATCGAGGGCTGCCGGGGATAGGCAGACAGACGTGCCGATCATCGTATCGAGGGCTCACCAAGGTGTTGGTGAGACAGACCTTTTATCCTAGGTGAAAGGATAACCCTTCTCTTTGGGTTAAAAGAATTGTATTACTTTTACATTTCCGCTGTTACATGTATTAGAAAGGGATTTGTATTGTTTCCTTTCTTCTTTACATATTCAATTGTAATTGTTTCAATTAAAATCATTCTATTACATATTGTATTGATTGGTTCTATACGCTTTAAGGTAGAATCATTTATATTTGTATTACTCTGATTATTGTGTTCATCTTGAATACAATTGTTTTACATAACATTAGTATTACAATACATCATACCTTTTACATTCAATACAATTGAGGGTATTTGTATTTGTATTAGTTTAAGTTCATTTAAACTAATCTTTTTGTTACTAAAACTCAAAGGTTTTTAAACCTACAATTCACCCCCCTCTTGTATTGTTCCATCTAATTGACTTTTATATCTACTATTCGATCCAACAATTGGTATCAGAGGAGGTTTTCCACTGACTTGTATTACTAGCTTTACTTCTTATTACTATCTTGAATACTTACTACACTAACGTGTGGTGTGGAAAAGTTGTTTTTGTTATATTAGATGGCAGGAATGAATATCGGATCAATAGATAATCTGAATCCTTCTAGACCACCAATCTTTGATGGGAATGATTATGAGTATTGGAGAAACCATATGAAGACTTTCGTCATCAATACTGGTGTAGACAATTTTATTATGCTTACTGGGGGTTACAAAATTTTTGACAAAGAAGTTAGCACTTTTACCAACCAAGAGAAGCAAGAATATCAACTGAATTACAAGGTACGCAATACTTTATTATGTTCTACGACCAGGAATATATATAGTCAGATATCTTCATGTGAAGCAGCCAACTGTATTTGGAAGAAATTAGAAGTCACTCATTTTGGTACATCCAAGGTTATAGAAACAAGGAGAGAAATGCTTCGAGCAGAGTATCATGGATTTGTTTTTCCTTATGGAGAGCCAGTATGTAAAGTGCAACAAAGGTTTATGACAATTGTCAACAGCTTACAATCTATGGGAGAAAAAGGTCTTGATGATGAAGCTCTTGTTGAAAAGATTATAGATATTATGCCAAATGAATGGGAGTCAAAAAGAACAGCTATTGATGAAAATAGAAAAGTTTCCCAGATTACTCTTGATGAACTCTTTGGAACTCTTCTACAGCACGAGACAAGAATGAAGAGAGATGCTGATTTCAATAAGAAGAAGAATGGGAATGGAAGTGTAGCTTTTGCATCTAAAGCTAAAACACCTGAAAGTGTTACAAGGTCTAAATCCAAGAAAGTTGTTATATCTGATTCAAGTGATTGTAATCTTTCGGATAATGAGTTAGCTAATCTTGCTCGAAGGATGAACAAGATTGTGGGAAAGAAATATTTTCAATATAGATTCAAAAAGAAAGACAGGAAAGATAGGAAAGATTCAGAGGTAACTTGTTATGAATGCAAGAAAGCAGGACATATAAGGCCTGATTGTCCTTTACTGAAGAGGAAAGATAGAAAAGAGAAACACTCTGAAAGAAACAAGAAAAGGTTTTATAAGACAAAGAAAGTCTTGAAAGCAAATGTTACATGGAGTGCAGGTGGTAGTGATTCCTCACATGATTCTTCAGAATATGAGACGTCAGGACAAAGAAATATTGGACTTCTAGCCAGACTACCAATCGAAGATCATTGTCTCATGGCTAAGGTACATAATGCTGAAGCTGTTACAAATGTCTCTTTAAATGAAAATTATGTTGATAATAGATATTATGAATCTTCAAATGATGAACCCTCATCATCAGAAGATGATACATTACCTTCTTTAGAAGAAGTTTCTAGATTTTCTAAGTTACTTAAAAATGCAAATTCTAAACTCAAAAAGAGATTTGAAAAAGAAAATTCTAGAATTTCTATTTTGACTAAAGAAGTATCAGATCTTTCTAAAGATCTTGATGGGAAAACTTCTGATTTTGAAAGAATTTTGAAAACCCTTGAGAAAGTCAAATCTGAAAAGGATAAACTTTCTAAGGATCTTGAAACTGCTATTTCAAAGAAAAATATTTTAGAGTCTAGCTCTAGTTCAAATTCAAATGTTTTAGAAAACAAGAAGTTGGTTTTAAAACTAAAGTCAGAGATTTTATCTTTGAAAAAGTGTTTGTCAAACTTTACTCATGGAAAAGAAAACTTTGATAGGATGTATTCTCAAATTAGACCGTTGAGAAATCGTTCTGGTCTTGGTTATACTTATTCCAAACCTGTTTTTAGTAATAACTATTTTGTTCCTCAAAAAACCATTTTCTGTTCCAAGTTTCAATGTGGTGGACATTGGAGAAGAGATTGTTCTCTTAACAAAACTCAATCCTTAGGATTTCATAAAGCTCATTTTGCTAAACAAATGTGGATTCCTAAAATTCTTTTATCTAACCCTTCTGGATCCAAAAAGTTTGGATTCCAAAAATCTAATTGTTTCTTTTTCAGGGAAACGAGAAGTGTATCAATAAGAACATTTGGTACATGGATAGTGGTTGTTCTCGACATATGACTGGAAACAAAGATTTCTTTGAAAAGGTTATCAAAACAAAAGGTGGAAAAGTTACCTTCGGAGATAATGCTCAAGGAAAAAATGTTGGTATAGGTAATATCGTTTTTCTTGGAAAAGTTCTTATTTCAAATGTTTTATTTGTAAAAGGTCTTAGGCACAATCTCATCAGCATAAGTCAATTATGTGATGAAGTTTACCTTGTGAATTTTAGAAATGATAAGTGTCTAGTTCACAATTCCAAGGATGAATTCATTCTATCTGCCCATAGGAAAGAGAATGTTTACACTATTAACGTAGAAGACCTTAGGAACCAAAAATTACCTTGTTTAAGTGTAATAGAAGACCAATCGTGGCTATGGAATAGGAGACTAGGACACTGTAATTTGAGAAACCTAAGAAAACTCTCAAAGAAAGGACTTGTAAAAGGGCTACCGGATCATAGATATGACTCTTCAAAAGTCTGTGATCCTTTTCAATTTGGCAAGCAACATAAAACTAGCTTTAAACTAATTAATGATGTTTCAACTTCTAATGCATTACAGCTTGTGCATATGGATCTGTTTGGTCCTTCACAATCTGGAAGCATTGGAGGCAAATACTATGTATTTGTTTTAGTTGATGACTTTACTAGATTTACATGGGTCTACATTCTCACAAAGAAATCTGAAGCCTTTTCCTATTTCAAAACTTTTAGAGCCCAAGTTAAAAATGAGAAAAACCTACCATTGATAACTATTCATAGTGATCATGGTGGTGAATTCCAAAATTCAGATTTTGAAACTTTTTGTAGTAATAAAGGTATTACTCACAATTTCTCAGCTCCAAGAACTCCTCAGCAAAATGGGGTTGTTGAAAGAAGAAATCGTATTCTTCAGGAAATGACTCGAACCATGTTGAGTGAATACTCAATTGCTAAGCACTTTTGGGCTGAAGCTGTAAGTACTGCCTGTTATACTATAAATTGTGTTTTAACTAGACCATTTCTTAATAAAACTCTTTACGAGTTATGGACTGGCCGAAAACCTAAAGTTTCTTACTTCAATGTTTTTGGATGCAAAGTATTCATTCTGAATACAAAAGATAATTTACACAAATTTGCACCAAAATCTGATGAAGGAATCTTTCTAGGCTATTCTACAACCTCTAAGGCTTATAGAGTTTTCAATAAAAACACTTGTACTTTTGAAGAAATAGTACATGTAAAATTTGATGAAACTAACCCTTTTGTTTTCAACCAACCCAATCCTACATCCTCGGATGTGTTTTACAAAAATGTTTATCAACTTTTATTAGAAGAACATTCTGATAAGGAAAATGTTCAAGAAAGTATTCCTGAAACATTTACCACAGAAGATTTTCTACCATATGTTGATGAACAGGTTTTACAAAACCCAAATCAATTGTTTCTTAGGAATCATCCCAGTGATAACATCATTGGTGATATAAATCAACCTGTAAGGACCAGAAATTCCTTAAGAAATGAAATAGAACATCTTGCTTTTCTTTCCCAATTTGAACCTAAAAGTCCAAGTGAGGCCTTAGGTGATGATGATTGGATCAAAGCAATGAAGGATGAACTAAATGAATTTGAAAGGAATCAAGTCTGGACTTTAGTTGAAAGACCTAAAGAAACAACTGTGATTGGTGTAAAATGGGTTTTCAAAAACAAGTGTGATGAAAATGGAATCATTGTAAGAAATAAAGCAAGACTCGTTGCTAAAGGCTATAATCAACAAGAGGGAATAGACTATGAAGAAACATATGCTCCTGTAGCTAGACTATAATCTATTCGTATTCTATTATCCTTCGCAGCATATTTCAATTTCAAACTATTTCAAATGGATGTCAAATGTGCTTTTTTAAATGGTTTTGTTCAAGAAGAAGTTTTTGTCGAACAACCTCCTGGTTTTCAAGACCCAAAACATCCTGATCATGTCTTTAAACTTACCAAGGCTCTATATGGTCTTAAACAAGCTCCTAGAGCATGGTATGATAGACTTACAGGATTTCTTTTACAAATCAATTATAGAAAAGGTACAGCTGATCCAACTCTTTTTATCAATATGGAAAACAAAAATGTTTTGGTTGTCCAAATCTATGTTGATGACATCATATTTGGATCAACTCAGAAATCTTTAACCGATTCTTTTGCAAATTTAATGAAATCTGAGTTTGAAATGAGTATGATGGGTGAGTTAACATTCTTTCTAGGTTTTCAAATATCTCAAAAACCAGAAGGAACTAATATATCTCAACATAAGTATATTAAAGACTTACTCAAAAAGTATGGATTTGACAAAAATAAAAGTATTAGCACCCCAATTGGTACCTCAAATACTCTTGATCTTGATGAAACTGGGAAACCAGTAGATCAACCAATTTTTAGAGGTATGATAGAGAGTTTGCTATACTTGACAGCTAGTCGACCCGACTTGATGTTTTCTGTATGCTTATGTGCAAGATATCAATCTAATCCAAAAGAGTCTCACTTAAAATCCTTAAAGAGAATCTTTCGGTATTTAAAAGACACTATGGATTTAGGACTTTTCTACTCTTCTGGAAATGATTTTGTTTTAAAAAGTTTTTCAGATGCTGACTTTGGTGGTTGTAGAATGGATAGAAAAAGTACATCTGGAACATGTCATTTCTTAGGAGACTCTTTGGTTTCTTGGTCCTGCAAGAAACAACACTCAGTAGCACTCTCCACTGCTGAAGCTGAATATGTAGCAGCTGGAAGTTGCTGTGCTCAAGTATTGTGGATGTAGCACACACTCACTGACTATGGTTTGAGTTTCTCCAAAACTCAAATTCTGTGCGATAATACAAGTGCCATAGCTCTTAGTAAAAACCCAGCACATCACTCTCGTGCAAAACACATAGATGTTAGGCATCACTTTCTTAGGGATCACACACAAAAAAGAGATATTGTTTTACAATTCATCGGAACGCAAGAACAACTTGCTGACATTTTTACAAAACCTTTACCTTCCGATAGATTTGAATTTATAAAACAGAAGCTAGGAATGATTACATTAACATAATCATTCATATCTACTTCCTGTTTTACATCTCTCCTAATAGTAAGAAACTCCTCGTAGAAAGGGGGAGGACATTTCTTTCTGACTTTATGTTTATTTTATCTTATTTTCTTTAACTATTTACTCTTTGGATTGTTTTAGTTTTCTGGTTATCGTATTGACAATTTTAGTTTTCTGTTTATCGTATTGAAAATTTTGGTTTTCTGTTTATAATATTGACATTTTTTTTAAGTTTTCTGTTTATTATTTTGACAGTTTCATCGTATCATTCAAATTTTTTGTATCGACCGATGATAGTATTGAAATTCTTTTCCATCGTATCATTCAAATTTTTTGTATCGACCGATGATAGTATTGAAATTCTTTTCCATCGTATCGTTCAAAAAAAATTTTTTCGACCGATGATAGTATTAAAATTCTTTTCCATCGTACCATTCATTTTTTTTATCGACCGATGATAGTATTGAGATTGTTTTCCATCGTACTGTCAGTATATGATAACAAGATTGTTTTCTATCGAACGGTCCGATCACAGTAATGACTTTGTTTTCCATCGGCATCATGATTTTTTTTCCTTACGATTGTGTTTACTTTTGATTCATACCAAAACCAGCAATCACCTTATGTTCTCCGACAGGTTTCTTTTCACTCTTCTCATTTTTTTTAAATTTTTTTTTGATTTAATCCTAACCATTGATCTGGTATTATCTAATATTGAACGTAGAATATCAACGGTCATCTCTTTATCGCCTATAAATACCCCCCTCCCCTCCCCAAACCCACATTGAAGTTTCAGGATTTGAGGCGAAGCTCTGCTCCACCAGCTATAAACAATCGTACGATCTTCTCATCGGCAAAACCTTTATGTCTCAATCTTCTGCTAATACTCCTGCCGAAATGTCTTCAAAGACTTTTACAGAGAAAGACTTTCAAAGAGAAAGGTTAGTATCCCGAGACTTTTTCGATACGTACGATTCTACAATCAGGAGGATCATTTTGTTTCAAGGATGGGAACATCTCTGTGTGGAAAAGCCTGATATTCAAGATCCAGTTCTTTTTGATGAATTTTGTCAATTTTACAAAACCGTTTCTTTCGACAAAGATATGACTATAAACTTCGCTGTGTACGATAGAAAATTATCTATGTCTGTGAAACAAGCGGCACATTTTCTGAATGTTTCTATAGAAGGAGATGCATTCTGTCCATCTCACAAACTACCAGAGGAAGTTGGTACGTTTAATAGATAAAGTGCTGAAAAAACATTGTTTGTTATTAATGAGGAAAAGAGGAAAGTTTCTCATCTTTCACCGGACAATCGGTTTGTCACTTTATGGATGCAAGGTTTTCTTATCCCAAGGAAAGGGGATAGAGAAACCCTTAAAGTTTCCGATGTCTTTATGCTCGACTATCTTGTGAATATGAGGAAAGTAAATCTCATGGGATATGTTTTTGAAACCATCAAGAATGTCAAGAAAGGAGGGATTAAATCCCAGATAATAATGTATCCAGCCATCCTTACGAAATTCATTCTTGAGAGTATGAAGTTTTGTAACATTCCTTTGAAAGGAGAACCTATGGATTTGAGGCCATCTTTGATTAATAAGAGTACGATGAAAAAGCTGAATGTTTGTTTTGATTCAAATTCAAAACTTTTTGTCAGAGATGTAGAAGCTGAATTGGCTCAAAATCAATCGGCACATATGCCAGCCAAGGACAATCAATCCACCGGTGTTACTCGAAAGTCTGATCCTCAAACTAGTTCAAAACCAAAGAAGAAGCCGAGGTACAGTAAGGAAGTTGTAGCCAAATGGAGAAAGGACAAGGAACAGAGAAAGGAAAGTGATCCAAAGTTTGGTCTTGACCCTGCTGAGGCCTTTGCAGAAAGAATAAGGGTAGAAGAAACCCTTCAAGCTGAAAAGAAAAAGAAGACTCTTTTGAAAAGAAAGGCTCGGGACTTTGATATCTCTAAAGTCTTGAAAGCAGTTGAAGATGCTAGTGCTCAACTAACTGTAGAAGTGCATCAAGAGCCCATCGTACAGAGTCTGCCTGAGAAAGAAAAAGGAAAACAAGTGATAGAAGAAGTCGAAGTAGAAGAAGGAGATTTTCTTTTAGAATTTCTTCAAAGTTCAAAGAAAAGTAGAGAGGAATCGCTTCAAAAGCTGAGTGAAGGTGTTCAACAAACTACTCATGTCGATCAGGAAAGATCTCCGGACAGAATGTCATCTCGAGAAAAGCATGGTGCTCAATCCTCTCATTCTGATAAAGTTGTTGTCATTAGTGACAAAGTAGAAGAATAAAGAAAGCAGAAAGAAAAAGAAAAAGGGAAACAGCCAGTTGTTGATTCAAGAAGATCGTATGAACTAGCATCGTACGATGAAGATACCGATTCAGAGCATACAATCTCTCTCAAGAAGAGTGATTACATTGTTCATGTTTTGAGAAGGGTGGAGAAAACAATTCCTTATTTTCCGAGGCTGGAAGGGAAGATTGATTTTATTACTGAAAATCAAAGGAAAAAGTTTGGCTCTGTAAAAGAGTTGAGGAAGAAAGTTTTGTCTGTAGAAGCCGATTTGAAAGTTCTTTCAGAAAGCTCGGTTGCCCATAAGAAAGCTTGCAATGAGATGACCAAGTGGTCCTATAAAACAGAGAGCTGAATCAATGATCATGAAATAGCTATTGAAGATATAATGAGGTTATCAAATGAGCTAGCAATTGCTTTCAACAAACTTGATAGAGAAACGGTTGAAAGGCTGAATCTTTTGTCTTCTCAAAGAGCTGATGTTCCTTCAGTAAAATACTTACAAGATAGGATGAATGCTTTCCAATCTGAATTCTCGAAGGTTTCATCTTTCAAAGATGAAATGGTTTTACTGAAGAATCAAAATTCTGTGTTGTCCAAGGATAACAAGACTCTGCAAAATAGAATTGATACCCTTGAAGAAGTAATTAGAGTACAGGAGGAGACCATCAGAAATCAAGATCAGATTTTTGCGGATCAACAATAGCTTCTCAAAACTCAGGGTGAATCAATTTCTGAAGACAAGAAGGAGATCAAGAAGATGAAAGCTGTGCTTCATGAGCTTATAAAGAAAGAGAAGGAAAGAGAAAACAAATGATTGTTGTATTTGTTTCTTTTGGAACTTGTTTGTTTTGTAATAACTCTTATAATCCTTTCTCTTTTATCCATTGTCTTGTATTACTTCACTAACTCTTTCAGACAATTCGAGATTACTCCTTTCTTTTTGTAAATCACAAAGGGGAAGAATATTTACAAAGCAAAGATTGTTTTACAAAGGGGGAGAATGCATTACAATTCTCTTAAGGAAAATCTACGAATACAATCCTTAGGAAAGTCAATACCTAAGGGGGAGTTAGTTGTATTCAATTTTCTTATTCAGAAGAGTTTTTAAACTCAGGGGGAGATAAGTATTTCTTGTTTCATTTACTTTGTGTGTTTGTGCTTTCCAAAAAGGGGGAGATTGTTAAGTCAATAGTCTTCTTTTGACTTCTATATCATGTTTTGGAAATCACAAATGTATTCTATCATATGTTTGTATATTAAAATTGTCTTTTATCATGTTTATCGTATCGTACGATGTTGATCGTACCGACCAAATTGTATTGTACTGACTCTGTCAAACGTATCGTACTGACTCTGTCAATCGTATCGTATTGACTCTGTCAATCGTATCGTACTGACTCTGTCAATCGCATCGTACTGACTCTGCTATTCAGATGATCATTATTTGTTTTGGTACTTTGTCAAAAACTCTATCTGCATATGAATCGTAATCATGTTTTACATTTCTATATATCTCTTGTCCTAACAAAACGATGTCGTTGAGTTAGTTACAAACTAATCAAAACGATGTCGTGCTTTCTGTTTCAATATGACCGTTGGAGGAAATATGACCGTTGGAACCCGAGGCCTATAAATAGGAGGTCATTTGAAGCTGAGAACACAACGATGAACAAAGAGAACGAATGAAGAGACTCTGTGAACTACGAAGATTCTAGAGAGAGACACTGTGACTTCTCTCATCAGCTTTGTGCGTCCGATCATCGTATCGAGGGCTTTCAAGTAATTGAAAGACAGAGGTGCCGATTACCTGCAAAATCGAGGGCTGCCGGGGATAGGCAGACAGACGTGCCGATCATCGTATCAAGGGCTGCCGGGGATAGGCAGACAGACGTGCCGATCATCGTATCGAGGGCTCACCAAGGTGTTGGTGAGACAGACCTTTTATCCTAGGTGAAAGGATAACCCTTCTCTTTGGGTTAAAAGAATTGTATTACTTTTACATTTCCGCTGTTACTTGTATTAGAAAGGGATTTGTATTGTTTCCTTTCTTCTTTACATATTCAATTGTAATTGTTTCAATTACAATCATTCTATTACATATTGTATTTATTGGTTCTATACGCTTTAAGGTAGAATCATTTATATTTGTATTACTCTGATTATTGTGCTCATCTTGAATATAATTGTTTTACATAACATTAGTATTACAATACATCATACCTTTTACATTCAATACAATTGAGGGTATTTGTATTTGTAATAGTTTAAGTTCATTTAAACTAATCTTTTTGTTACTAAAACTCAAAGGTTTTTAAACCTACAATTCACCCCCCCTCTTGTATTGTTCCATCTAATAGACTTTTATATCTACTATTCGATCCAACAATGCTCACTCATTGATTCTATGTTTTAGTTAATGTAGGGGGCCAGATGGGACTGTATTGAAATTTAATCCAATGAAAAATATATTTATTATCAGAAACTAAATTTCATAATTATTATATTTAATGATATTGTGATTATGAAAAATCATTAATCATGATATATTATTAACATTGTGAACATTGGTGATATTACTAACAAATTTATTAAGAGGTATATGGAATCAATTTTTTTTTGAAATTCTATAAATCATCGAATAATGATGATTTGGATTCCTACATGTCATCATGAAGGGAAGAAGAAAATTTAAGAGTACCTAAAATGGATGGGAAGATGTTATCTCTTTTGGAAAAAGGTTCATAAGGAAACGAATTTTACTCGACTTCAATGCCTCATATGTTGAGTACAACGAGAATTACCCATCTCAATGCCTATACATAATTTCCTAATTCTAAACCAAGGAAAGACTTATTCTGTTCTAACCATTATATTGGAAGTATTTATATATTTAGGTATCTGGATCCATGAATTTTGAATAATTAATTTTATAAGTATTTTTATTTATTGACTTTCACTATTGATTTTAAAGAATATTTTGAATAAATATGATGGATAATAAATTGGATTTAATGGAAAGGTGATATTCATGGGTAACACTAAATATGTTTGCAATGTCAATATAATAATTATTCTATATGATAAATGTTTTATATAAATAAGTGAATTAGATAGTATTGATTACCATGGATCTGATTATATTTTGGTTGACATAGTGGTCTATGTCATCAAGGATAAAGTTTCCAAATAAAAAAATTTAATGAATCTATACCGTAATCATTGGAATAAGGAAGCATGTGTGTTTTCTAAAATTAGTAATCATAATTAATTTTTTCAACATTTTTCAAGGTAATATACGATAAGGGTATTCACATGCATGGAATGAGACAAAAAATTCGTACTTTGTGATATATGGGGGATCAATGTTAATATAATTTCATGAAACTCTATCTAAGTTATGGATTTTTATATTTTGTAATTGTTATGAGGATAAAAATTTATTGAAGGTTAAAGATAAACATTATATGAATTCAGTAAGATTAAATTGTTATCTCTACACATGAGGATTCATTCATATTAGATATCATGTAAAATCTACATTGTGTTGATGGAAATTGATAAGATGTGGGATCTAATATCATGGATATAATGATAAGTTAGTACTTTTTGAATGAAAAATGCCACCTTCCTTTTTAAAGAAAGTGGGGAGTGGATCAATGAGAAATAAAGGGAGAGGATTGCCTGAAATCATGAAAGTATATCATTTCCTTAAAATTTTTCATCATTAAGTAAAATGATCTTGAATCCAAAAATGGTTTCCATGAACATTCATTTCTAAGGATTCAGAAGATCACTTAGGTCATCAATGATCTATGTCTTTATGGTTGTGTAATTAATTAGGACCTTGTTCCTTATCACTCTTCATTAGAACATGATCGTTATATATTTCTTCCTTGAACATGTTTTCACATCCAAACTATTTTCTCATGTGTGTGAATCTCATTATGAGTTACTTTGGGTAACTATTTTGGTTCCAACTATTCCTTTTTATGTAATTGTTTTGTATTTTTTTACAATCTCAGATTCTTGGAATGAGTATTTCGTGTATTAAACCATAGATAACCTAGTTTAAATTGGATGGTGATTTTTATTTTGAGGAGGTTAAAATGTAACACCTCAATAATTTTAAATTATTTTTTTAGAATTTATTTATTCATTTTTATATTTTCATTAATGTAAAACTGATGAACGTTTATTTTATATTAAATAATTGTTGTTAGCTTGTGTTATACATAACACCAAATTAAAAATTCACTACAATCAACATAATATTTGGAATACCTACACAGAACAACTAGGTAATCATGCATTATATATAGGAATGGATTTCCTCGATTATTTGTGTAACCCACAAGACCATGTTTTTTCTAAAAATAATATATTATTAAAATACAATTATTCAATATTTTAAGATGAATCAATGATATTAAATTTTAGTTTTTGAATAGTATTAACTAATTTATGAAAACATATGGTTTAAGAAATATAATATGTTTCCAATTAATTATAAATGAATATGAAAACTGATTGAATATGATATGAAATATTATTATCATCACCAATATGTTTAATCCAAAAAATTAAATTTTCATTAATGTATTGAAATTAACTAAGTAAAACATTCCATTAACATGGATCTAACTTGTAATACTTTACACGAAACACTTACTTGATGTATATTACACGCAACAATGACTTGGTGTATGTTACACACAACATCAATTTATCATATGATTCTCAAAACATTGAGTTTCTACAAAACATCAATATATACATAAATATTTATATGATATAATTATACCCTAGACATTATATATAGTGATTGGAATAATATTAATTACTTTTAATTTTTTTTTAATTTTTATTTAAAAATAAAACATATTGATAATGAATAATATTATTTTTGGTAAAATATTTTTTTGTTTAAATATATTGGTTTCTTAGATGATGCAAATTTATTTTTGCTCTACGCTCAATAAAAGAATTAATACTAAAAACATTTGGGATTTTAATTTGTTAAAATAATTTTTTTTGAAATCATATTGTCAAAATAAGTATAGGGTAAATTTTTGTGATTTTTATGAGAAAATATCATTTTTTATGAATAGTGAAATCTTCTAAATTTTATTTAAAAAATATCATTTTGTTAAAATTATTATTATTGTTAAAATATATTATAATTGTTTTTAAAGTCAAATTCTATCAATTGAAAATAAATATATACAATTTAGTTCATAATGAACCATTTCACATCAAATTTGAATATAAAAACATAACAAACGTTTGAAAATTTTTCTACTTTAAAAACCAGTAATATTGTCCCAACCCTGGGATTAGATTTATTAATAAATTTCTTGCTATAGTTAATTGAATTTAGAAAAAACAATATAAAAAATAATAATAAATTCTATATTTCTATTCATGTAAGATAAACTTTATTTTTTTACCAAAATGATTAGTAAAAGTGATTACAATTAATCATGGTTATTATTGGGAAATTAAGCTTAATTTCAGACAAAACAATAAAATCATGTCCCCAAATGAACTATACACTACTCTAAAACCATTTTTTGTCCATATATCGGCTAAAAACATAATTTATTTGTTTATATAGGTTTGGTATTATATTTTTATGTAAAAACATCTATAAACCTAACTTGATTTCAAAAATTCGAGTGAGTCCTTTTCCATCCCTATAAAATTCCACAGCCTATAACTTTTCATCACATCTCTAAAACCTCCATGTATAGTAAAATCATTGCACAATACACTTACAAAAATAAATATCTTCCTCCTTTAATAATCCCTTCGGGAATAATGTAGTCCAATGTTTCCTTTCATCCCAAACCAAAAGAAGTTACTCGATTAACAGGTAACAAATTTTGTCAAGTTACATTCATTAACAGTATTTCTCCACCCTTCAAATTTTATTTTCCATGATTGTATAAAAATATTATATTCATTAATATACAAGTAATTTTTATACTAATGTTTCTAATTACACTTACAAACACCTCCATCTAATGGGTAATGGACATACAATATCATTGTACGACGAATTACTACCTCACAAAAGGATTATTGTTCATTTATCAATTACCACATATCCTAGTGAACATTATGATCAATAAAAAATTTATAAATTATATATATTATATTTATAATTTCTTTATACTTCCATAATTTTTATTTTTAACATTCCATTATGCTATCCATCTTATGTAAATACGATAACTTTTTCTGAGGAAGTGTGGATTACCGTCCCTAAATGTAATATGATTCATCCATACAATACATTGATTGTATTAAGGATAGTTTCAGTAAATATATAGGATATATATATTATCTCAAAAACATATATATATATATATATATATATATCATTTTTTTACATTCTCTCAACACGACAGTTAAATTAAAATAGCATTAATACGTACGTACTTCCTACAATCTTCTGGAATGGCATATTCCATTACATATATTGACATATTATGTAGATTTTTATAATAAAAATATAATATATATAAATGATATTTACATAATTTTTAAATTCTATAGACTTGAAATATGTATAAGGACCAACAATATAAAAATTAAGACGCTTATAAAAAACAATGTAAATATTACCTGAAATGAATACTAAACAGAGGATGGTAAAGAACAGTGTAATATTAGGTTAAAAAATCCATATATGTTATTAGATAAAATAATATCATTTAATAATGTATTTACATTAAATTTATATTTATTATTCAAGTGGTTTGAATGAGTACAATGATATTTAAGACAAACGGTAATGGGATTTCTTCTCACTTTTTATTTTCTTGAGATACACGCTATGTACTACACTCTTCCAATTTGTTTGGTTTATATAGTTACTAGTATTCAATTATTAGTATATTAAACGTAATTATGTGTGTATTAACAAATTTTTTTTATGAAATTTCATTCATGGGATTTTTTTTGAAAAATGATTCCAAATCACTGGAAATGGTTTCTCTTAATCTACCTTCATTGAGACTCATGTTTTTCATCAACCTAAAATATTTTTGAGGTGTATCTACATACTATCAACATATTCTATAATAAATATACTTCATTTTATGATATTTTAAGATTAATGTTATTTTATTTTATTCAAAATTTAGTATGATACCCTAGTTACCATGTTATTAGAGTTTATTAAAACAATATCATCGCTTTTAAAGGTTTTTTATGATTAGTCTTCCTTTTATTAAATCTTATTACCCATATCTCAAGAGATTTATAAATTTTATTACCCTCTAGATATTAATGATATATTTATATATTTGTACCATTTATTCCACTCTTTGGATAATATGATGTTTAATAATGTGTGTATATGAAATCCCGACCATACCCTCTATTCGGTTGGAAATATATGTTCCTTAAAAACCATATTTTCAAAAAGGGATTCCATGAATATTGTATCATTATAATTTAATATTAAAAAATTATTATATTTTCTTTTATAAATGTATAAATATGAGCATCCTTTTTGTTTTTTGAATGAGGCCTCATTCTAACCTTCTTACCAGGAAAAGAAGGAGTGTTGTTTTCAACTCTTATAACATGTATGGATTTACCTACCATCATTCGCTTAATGTTTCCATTAAAAGATTAAAAATTTATTCTTATTAAAAGAAACTTTTCTCTAAAAATTATAGATATTAATTACTTTTTAATATTATTCTCAATGAAATTGGATTTAAAAAATGATTCAGTTTTTAGTGTTATTTTTAAACATTTCATGTTTTCTTTATATGTTATCAACGAAAATGGTTATGAAAAGAATTTAAAGACCTATTTTTATGTTTTCATTGAAATTTCATTGAAATAGTTTTCAAAATATGTCGATGATTTCATTATATGATTTATATGTGTTTTAAAAATTGTAATCTTAAATTTTTTGATGATTATTTTATACTTTTTAAGGAAAATTGGTTTGGGAATGTTTTAATGCGTTATTTATAAGTTTTTAAAGTATATCCAAAGAATTGTTTTAAAAATAATATGCATGCATAATTTATATGTTTTCAATTTTTTTAATAAAAATGTTATTAAAATATTTTCAATCATAATTTATATGTTTTCGAAGAAAAAGGATTCAAAATGAGGTCATGTTTTAATGTTATTTTCTAATAAAAATATTTTCCAATGTTTTTATATATTAAAAATATTTCTTCAAAGAATAATGGATGTTTTCCTCAATAATTTTTTGCAATGATATTTCATAATTATTTTCAATCAAGGATGAGAGATATTGATATTACTTATTCCCTTTTATGAAATTATCTAAAGGTGACATTCATATTAATTTTGTTATTAGGTTATTCTTAATTTCATACTCTATTTTAAATATATTTCTCTATCACATTTTATATTCTATTTGATCTCACTTATAATCATGGGTTATGTTTATAGTGAAATGATTATAAAACCAGTGTTTTTAAATAGGGAATGACATGTTTATCTATTTTTAACAACATGTTCATTTTATGGGTTATGATATAATTATTTATGATATCTTTGGACATGTACTTATGATTTTGTTATGAGACAGGGTTGACATGTATCTCTCTCCAATGCATTAGGTAAAACTTTTATCTCATGGTATAATATAATATAGACTTAAAAGTTAACCATGACCATTGAGATGGCCTTGGTAATGAACCATGAATACCAATACAGTATAAGAAGTTAAATCATGCTACACAGATGGTCGTGGGAGTGAATTATGACATCAAAGATGGTATAAAGTGTAAACTCATGCAACAAAGATAGCCATGGAAGTGAAAAAATAAATCCAAGATGATATGGGGAGTGAATCTATACTACCAAGATGAATATTGTGGTGATGCCTTGACTACTATGTATGGATATGATTACATGTTCACAGTGTTACACATGGTCCTAGTTGTATGTCCATAATTTTATGAGAGGGTTAATATTGTGTATTTTACACACTGAGTGAACTTGTTTCTATTTACATTATTCAATATATTTTTTCTTATGTGTCTTCCATGATTCCATGTTTTATTTGTATGTTATGAATTCAATGATTTTGATCATTTTTCCCTATTAAATCAAGTCTTTCGAACAACCAAAATTTATGATGATCTCTGATATTAAGGGTATAATATTTAAATTTTATGCTCATGTTCTGTCCTCTTTTTATCAAGTTATGTCTACATATTTTCATTTATTTTCCTTTACAAGGCATATGATCTCACCCCTTTCATTTTTTTATTTTTCCGGGTTATGAATAAATCTTTTCGGTAGAATTAATAAAGGTGGATATCATCATGGTAGATTTTGAATATCATCCACTATTATTGATGATTTTATTCCACTTCCACGTACACTAAAAAATCATGTTCTTCGGGCACATATTTTTGTAATATATTGAATATTTATTTAAATCGATGAAATATTAATGAATATCAAACCTTATTCTCTATAGTACTACCCAGAATTCATTAGATAATATTTCGATTTATTAAAGAATCAAATTAATGGTAATGAAAACTTGATATTATCTAATAATAAATCAACAATAGACTCTTTATAAAAGGTAATAATTTTTCTACATAAATCATTGTGCATTAATACAACATTTGGTTACTAGTCCATATTAATCATTAAAATATAGAAATAAATGAGTGAAGAAATATTTTATAGAATATAGTAAATATTAAAATATATATGCGAATAATTTTAGTAAGTATTATTTCCCCATTCAAATACAAAATACAAAATTTAATAATTAAAAGAAGAAAAATTTCATAGACAGTTACACTTCTTCATAAAAAAAATCTGATTTATAGGATACAATTGGTGCTCTTGGAATTTGGAAAATTAGAAAATATATTCATGGAACACAATCACATTGTATAAAATTTGTTAAATTTTGGTAATTAGGGGAAGAAAATATTAAAATATTAATAACCTTATACAATATAATACAAACTAATAAGATGTGAATCAGTATATCTTGAAAAGATAATATTTAATTGAAATATTTTTGTTTATTTAAATCGAATGGGTAATTATTATGATGAGTGATGGTATATAAAAACATTCACAAATCATTTTTTGATAGGATTATATGAAAATAAAAATAACTAAAGTGGATTGGAATAGAATATTATATCTCAAACTTGGAAGGCTATGAAAATTAGAAGGATATTAATAAAATCCCTTGATTTTTGTGAAGAATGTGTAAAGAGTTTCACGCCCAAAAAAATTAAAATTATATTTTTGTAGTAAATGTCACATTATTGAACATTTTTAATTTACCATGAACATAAATAATAATTAAATCATGATAAAATAGTATAAATAATAAATCTAGAAGAAAAAATAGGATTTATTTAGTGAAAGACATATCTGATGAAGAATATGATATGTTTCTTATAATACTTGTTAAATAAATTTTTTTCATGTGAATAATTTAATGGATGTGGGAATTTTGATAAAACATATGTCAAATGATTACCTAAATAAGAATAATACGTGAATTAGTGAGTAAAATAACATTAAACTTCTTGTGAATTTTTTTTTAAAAAAATCGTGTACATAAAAAGTAAAGAATAACAATTTCATAAAAAATTACAAGATCACATGGAAAATAAGTTTGAAGAACCAATGAATATAGATAATGGGGGGAAAATTAAATGATTTTTTTAAAAATTTGAATAAACATTTTTCAAATATGAATATAGCTGGGCTGAGAAGCAATATGTAGCATGATTTCTAAAAATAAGGATCTTTGGTGAAAAAACTTCTTTAATTACTCACATGTTTTTTCTATGGAAGTGAATTTAAGGTGAATTCATTATTTTATAGGATACACATATTTTATAAAATAAGTGAATATTTGACAGTTATAAATTTATACATCATGAAACATAATTTGAATTAATTTGTCTATTTTCACCATTTGAAATCACATGTGATGATTATTGGAGTTGAATCACAAGGAAATCCAATCACGGAGATGAATTACAATGTGAATCTTATGAGGGGGAGCATATAATAACAACCACAAGATATAACTATCTACATTTTTATATTATAAATATCAAAATATCTCAATGTGTTTTCATCTTAAAATTATAAAAGAAAAAATATACTTATTCAATAATATAATCATTGAGATATGTTGATAAAATTATATTTTTTTCCTGAAGAAAAATCAATTCTAAAGGGGAGACACTTATTAATTGATGATAAATATAAATTAACGTTAAAAAGGTGGATTAAATTATTTAATATGAATGTTTTTAGTCATTCTATTTCGATGAATGCTTCAGATTGGATGAAAATATTTTGACATCCTTTAATTGAATAGTTCAATGCTGACATCATAAACTGAACATTACCTGACTTATTTCGTGTTAAATTTTATTACACATGTTTTATATGGATTCTATGTCTCATATAGAATTATTTTTGATTAATTTTATTTCATTTCAATGATAGTGGTGATTCCATATTTCTCTATTGTAAATAAGACTATGAGATTCCAGTGAGAAAAAGATGCTCTTAATATTTGTACGATGAGAATGAGAATCCATTACTGTACTTGTATATTTTATTTTACCTCTAATAAATGGTTGAAGTTATAATTGACTTCTAAAATTAAGTGAGTACTGTCAAAATATCAAAAGGGGGAGATTGAGGAACCAAAATGGTTTATTATTGACTTTTCAAAGTTGAAATTGGATTAAATGAATTGGGAATTTGGAAATTCAATTTTTTAAATTTTTAACGATTGTGGATGAAAAGACCCAGGCTTGACGTACATGTACATGAAATTTCTTTTGTGGAATACTTAATACATGACAAAAAAAAATTCCCGAAGACTGTATTAGTTTTGGTTCTTTAAAAACTCGTCACAAAATATTCTAATCGTGGTGAATGATTTTCCAAATCTCTAATAAAGATATACCACTTCTGTTTTCCTACCTAAAATCATTCATTATGTCATGTAGATAAGATAAAATATTAAGGGTGAGCTCAGATGGTTAGTATTGTTAAATATGGAGAATGTAAATCAAAACGTAAACATTTTAATGTAAAAACATTCAAATAATGTTTAAACTTCCAAATAATGAGTCATGAAATAAATCTTGGAAGTACCTAAGGCATGGATCATAAAGGAACATAAACCATTAAGTAATATAATTTTAATAAAACATGTAATTATGGAAAAATAATAACCACATAATATGACTTCCATAGTTTCAAAGGCTTTACATCCAAGACAATCATAATGGAAATATTCAATTACTAAACCGGGTTTACTGGCCATTCTAACAATGTATAACTGAACCAGCATTTCATGTCGTTCCAGCCATGCATTATAGAACCGGGTTTACTATTCTTCCAGTAATGTGTATCTCATGAGATATAAATCACTACCCAATGAATTGGATGTAGATATAGATCACACCCATCTTATAAAGAAACCATTATTACATGTTCCACAAAAACATAAATCAATCATCACAACATAACCCATGAATAAACTGGGATTCTTAAACATCATTTCATCATAACATAATCCATATATGATAAATAAGGTTCATAAAAATAATTACATCATAAAAACAATAAAATCAATGTAATAATTGGTATAGAAACATAACTGTAACACCCCGAGATTTTATGAAAAATATTCTTTTAATTTCATTAATGTCTTGTGTTGTATGCTACACCAAGATTACCTTGCGCTATACGCAACACCGTATTAGCTTCCAGTATACGCAACACTATTCTTGGATCGTGTTACACACAATTTTGATAATAGTTATTCTACGCAACATTGAGTATATATATATATATAGTCAATGTATAAATGAAATGTGGTTGGTTTATGTTATACGAAAAAACAAGGATTCTTGCACAGCACGCAACCCTGACTTGGCTTGCATTACACGCAATCACGACCTTTCTCGATAGCGTGTGTTGTACGCAATACCGTGTCTTACTAAACAATGATATATTATTATAATATTATTATGAACTACACATTATGAATAGTATTAACAAAATTTTGAATCTTATAACATTATTATTCTTCTTTCACATTTTCTAAAACATGGTATAAGAACAAAATAAAATTTTCGGGTAAAATAAGTATTTTTAAAAAAAATGCAGTTTTACCGCCTTTTGATGGCGCACCCACATTAAATATAGTTTTTGACATGTTTATAAGTTCAATTTTAAAAAATAAAATTCTTCTTTGGAATCATGAAATAAAAAAAATTGGATAAATTTTCATATCATTCTGGTAACTTTCATATTTTGATGAATAGTAAAAACACGCTATATTTTAATTAAAAACAAATTTTTTCATCGAAATAATTTATATGGTTAAATTATAATATTGAATAGTTTTAATGTATAAATAAAATATATTTTTACCATTTAATATAATGTATGTCATTAGCATTGATTCTACCTTGAATTCGTAGGATAAATCAATTCAATCTTTTAAAATGTTTTAAAGAAAAACCCATTTTCTTTCGACAACGGGATTAATTTTAATTTAATTTCTGCAACTTTTGTGTATTGAATTTGGAAAAATGGATTCCATATTTGGAATTAGTGGATCCAAATTATTTTAATAAGATGCTTTTTATTTTTGGGAATTATGAATAGTAACTACGGTAAATTTTATTTACCATAATTAAAGGTAAATTATGTAATTAAGGGTAAATATAATATTATAAAATTACTCTAACATAACTATAAATCCTATTGGATGACTAAAAGTCGACCCATATCGCATAAGGGTCGGATTAGATTCATTTAATGGACTTTTTTCCATGAAAATAATTTATTTATTGTTAAAACCAAAGAATGTGACAACATGTCACTTTCTTAAATCCTGTAAGTATAATAATTTTAATTTAGTGATACACTTCATGAAACTTAGAAAATGAATAGTCTCCATAAATCTAGTACAATTATATACATCATAGGAATTTATTTAGAATATTTAGGTATTAAATAATTATCATTTATTATGTCAAAAAGATGATGCAGTAATTGTCTTATTAATGAAATATTGACACAATTGAAGTTATAAATACCCAAATAAATGTAATTTAAGACTTTTTATGAATTGAACTAATTTTATATGTTAATATGACATTTTATTATTTTTTTAATTACCTTTTTTCTAACTAATAAATATTTTATGAGTTTCACAAAAATCAATTACTAAATAGTGTCAAAATTGACATTAAATAGTTTTTAAAACAAATATTATATTATTAATTGTTATTTTATTCCTGAAAATCTAAGGTTCTGCCAAATGACTTAGAAAAATTTATATATATTAATAATAAAGAACTTGGGGTTCGTTTGGCTTGATATAGTATGTTTATTAACCTTGTAGTGTAAGAAAACAAGAAGACACCATAAAAGTAAAATTATCTATCTTAAAGTTAAATACAAATGATAAGGTTAAAATAGGAACCTAAACATGTATAAATTATATTGGATGAGATTATTTAGACCCATCCCCACCTTAGCTTCAAAATAAATAAATTTGGAGCTATTTATAACGGAATTTGGCTTTATAAGAAAATAATATTTTTAGTTATTCCAAAGGTCCCCTTCTCCTCCCTTATAAAAGGGCACCCCCTCCCTCTCTTCCTCACAACACTATGAGCCTTCATGATCGGCCAACATCTTCCAAATTCTCTTCTCCACAACCCTATAAACATCCTAGAGGTTCTGGTCTTCCTCAACAACCAATTTTAGTGCCCTAAGAGAGGGTCTCAAAGAGGCGCTTCAAAGAAGAGGTAATTTCCGTTACCGATTCTTTCATCTTTATTTCTTCTTCCGCTTCTTCTTATTTAGTTGTTTCATTATGAAGTAATAACATAAGTATCACTCATATACTGATATGTTATTATACGTATGAATCAACCCTATTTCACCATCTATCCATCCTACAGAAAACGAAATCACCGCGCGTGCGTACGTACGGAATACCGTCTCCACGCCGTGGTGAAATCTATTTTCCACCACCAACTTACATGGATGGGTATAATGGTGTAAATAATAAATATATATTATTATTTTAAAGTTATATTGATTCTGAAATAGTATACATACACTCCAATACAGTCCCACGATCATGAGAACGATATCATCACTCGTGCGTATGTACGGACTACCGTCTCCACTACGCGATGAGATTCATTCTCCACTTTAAACATTAATGAATGATTATAAAGTATATATAATAAGTAATCATTAAATATATGACATAATAATGATACTGTATTTATGTTTATATATATGTCTGTCATCTACTTAATTCCATTTAACTCAATAAGGAAACAAAAACAGCGTTCAAGCTTACGTACGGCCAACCGTCTCCATGAACGGTGTATTTCATTCCATTTACTGATTTATTATATATATGTATATTCTGAATATATAATATATATAAAACATTTATTATATTCTGTAATTAAGTAATCATGATCTAAGTAATCATATGAATAATTACAAGTCAAAACACGGACGACAAATGAAACAATTTTACCCAAAATACTCTTTAACATGGAATTTATAAAAGAACGGGTAATATAAAGTCATAAGTGAACCATATATGATATCATACCAATTAATATGATTCTTTAATAAGTCAATGACATTATTTAAATCATTATACAGGAGTTTCGGACACATACGAAGTAAATCAGACCTAAGGTAAGGGATAATTTTGCAAATCTCATTTTTATCCGAGATTGCTTATTTGTAAGTATTTACTGGGGTTATTTCAATCATCCATGTCCATGTTTTATAAAAGTTATTTCATGTATTTTTAAATTCCTTTTTACCCATTTTTGACTTTTACTACATGGTATGTAAGGACTCTTTCTTTATTTACTTTACGAGGTACTTTTTGACTTTTCCGGCAAAAGTACGAAAAGAATGTGTTTTTCTTAACTTATACGGAACGAATGGATTTTTACAGTTTTATAAAGCCTTATTTTTATGAAGCCTCCTCCAAAATATTTCATGAATTTTTTAAAAAAATCATTTTATTTTAAAATTTCATGATGTTTTGTGAAAAGAAATTGATTTTGAAGAAGAAAGGATATTTTCCTCAAGAATTCATTTCATGTGTTTTGTCAAAACCATTTTCTATCTAAGATGAGATTATTTAATATGTGTATGTTTCAAATATAATGTCTCTATGATTTACATGGTTTCAATTTTATTATGATGAAATATCCATTTCTTTTATATGGATTATGTGATGATGGGATGATGTTTATGAAACCCATTTTATTATTTGGGTTATGATGAATGTTTTAAGATTATTTTGTGGCACAAGTAAAAATGATTTCACTATGAGATGGGTGGGACCTATATCTCCCTTCAATGAATTTGGTAATGATTTTATATCTCATGAAATAGACATGGCTGGAACGGTAGGTTAAACCGGTTCAGTGAAACAGGACTGAAACGAGGGTGACTCCGTTCAGAAATGGACTTTGTCCACTAAGATAGTCTTGGCAATGAGTCTTGAATAATAAGAAATTATTCTCTATGATTATGTGTGTATGCCACAAAGTTTCATGTTTTAAGGTAATGATTATTGGGATTTCATTTCACTACTATGATTTATCCCATGTTATGAAATTATGCTATCTTTTGAAGGATAAGATTTCCAAAATGTTATGTTATTATGAATATGATGTGATTGATATTTCTTTTGATTACCCTTACTGAGCATTTGATCTCACCCTCTTATGTTTTCTTTTCCCCAGGATATAAAGAAAGGTTTTAGGTAAAAAAAGGATGATCTTTATGGGATATGTTGAAGATCTTTCACCACGATTAGAAGATTATATTCCGAGTTTCCAAAGACAAAAAAATATTACAATCCTTGTGTGTGTGTTTTTGTTATATACTAAGTATTCCACAAATGTAATGTAATGTCCATGTACGTCAAGCTTTGAGTCTCTATAGTTGGTATCAGAGGAAAGGTTTAGTCAACCTTTGAAAACCAGGATGTGATAAATTTAGTAAGATCCCTAGATATATTTCTAAGGTATGTCTAGGGATGTCCCTAAGGTTAAGTATACATATAGGATATAGTCCAAGAACTATTGTAATGATCTTATAATTTAACCTAAGATGTTAGATATTGAGGGTGATCCCCCATTACTATGTTGTTTTCTCTAGCATGATTTTGCCTCTCACAGAATTCTTTTTGTGTTTTAGTTAATCGAGGGAACCCGAAGGAATTCGGTTAACATTGAATCCACTTGAAAATTTGGTGACTATGAGCAACAAAATTGTGTAATGCCTAGTGAGAAAGATATTGTGATTATGTCGAATCAGTCGTCGCAATGTATTATTAACAAGGTGAAATTTATTAGTATGCCTAATTCATCAAATAAGAGGAAGATAGACTATTTTGCATGTTCGCATGTTGAGGAGCATAAAGAAAGGAAGATTGAGATTTCTAAAGAAGGGAAGAAGAACCTTGAGGAATACCTCAAATGGAGGGACCGATGTTATCTGTTTGGAGAAAAGGGTCATAGAGTGACAGACTGTAGGGGTGTTCAATGTATTATTTGTGGAGAACATGGGCATTACCCAACGCAATGCCCTGACCTAAAAAGTTACTTCTAAATCATGGAAGGACTTATTCTAGGACAATCATTGAAGAGGATGGATTGAAGTGTTTTTGTATTGGTATTCAAGAATAATGTTATTGAGGTACTTCTATTGTGTATTGGAATATTTTTGTATTAGTCTATTTTGGTTTTCAATAATTTTAAGGTACCGGTAACCATGAAAAGTGATTGAAATATTTTTGGAAAGCAGATGATATGCACATAATGAAGGGATAAAGAGAATCTAATATGTTTGATAGTATTCATGAGCTCATGATTGATATAAGGACTATGTGATATCATGGTTTGAGGATATAGAATTTTGTGGATTTTGGTATATGGAAAGTGTTAACTTTTAACTGCATTCATGTTTTCACTAAGGTTCAATGGATATTCATTCTTCAAGAGAATACATTATTAAGGTATTCACATGTTTGTAATTTGACCAACAAGATATATATTTTGATATATGGGGGATAAATGATGGCATTCAAGTGATCATTTTCTTTATACTATGATCTTGGACCAAAGTATTTTAGATAATCCTAAATATTGGAATGGATTATGTTGGACATAAGTTAGTATTGTTTAAGGATACAAATTTTTTGATATTATTGATGGGATGTTATAGTAATATAGCTTTAGAAAAAAGAAAACCTGCAGGATGGGTGACAGCCCATCGCGTCGGACAAGGTTGTGGGAATCGAACCCACAACCGATGTGCGACTGGCCTTTATCACCTACCACTGTCCTACATGAAGTCCTTGTTTAGTAGAAACTAGTTTTATTATATTAAGCAGTATGATATATGAAGTATAAGTCCATTTTAGGAACCATATATGATTAATCTCACTATAGATGGACTTATGTATTTTTTGATAACTTTTCTAACCTTTTGTTTGAGACAGATGGAACGACCCATCATTCTATGACATGATCTGCTAACACATCACGAATGACAAATTAAACTTCATTTCTTTAAGTGATGAAGTGGAAATTGTCCAAAGAACGAAAAACGGTGAGACTATACCAAAATAACGAAAGTATTTCTTCTAATTCCAATTTCATCAACTTTAGTGAAATGATCTTGAAAACCAAAAATGTTGTCCTTGTTCTCTTATATCTGATGAATCAGATGGTACCATAGATCATCACAAATTTATGGCTTTGTGATTGCTGTGTTTTCCTTAGCAATTTTCTCTACCACTCTCCATCAGAACATGATGGTTAGATTTCTCTTCTATATCCATATTTTCACCTATGTGGAAACCCAATGATTAGTTTATTTGGGTAAATATTACGTTTCATAATTTTTTTTAAAGATTGGTTTTTGTATTCGTTATTATGATGTGGATTTCTATTAAAGAAACTTTCGAATAGTAAACCATTTATAACCCCGACGAATTTCGAGGGCAAAATTCATTTTAAGGGGGGTAGAATGTAACACCCCGAGATTTTATGAAAAATATTCTTTTAATTTCATTAATGTCTTGTGTTGTATTCTACACCAAGATTACCTTGCACTATACGCAACACCGTATTAGCTTGCAGTATATGCAACACTATTCTTGGATCGTGTTACACAAAATTTTGATAATAGTTATTCTACGCAACATTGAGTATATATATATATATATATTAAATGTATAAGTGATATATGGTTGGTTTATGTTATACAAAACAACTAAGGATTCTTGCACAACATGCAACCCTGACTTGGCTTGCATTACACGCAATCGCGACCTTTCTCGATATCGTGTGTTGTACGCAATACCGGGTTTTACTAAACAACGATATATTATTATAATATTATTATGAACTAGCCGTTATGAATAGTATTAACTAAATTTTTAATCTTATAACATTATTATTTTTCTTGCACATTTTCTAAAACATGGTATAAGAACAAAATAAAATTTTCGGGTAAAATAAGTATTTTTACAAAAAATACAATTTTGCCGCCTTTTGATGGCGCACCCACGTTAAATATAGTTTATGACATATTTATAAGTTCAATTTGAAAAAATAAAATTATTCTTTGGAATCATGAAATAAAAAAACTTGGATAAATTTTCATATCATTCTGGTAACTTTCATATTTTGATGAATAGTAAAAACACGCTATATTTTAATTAAAAACAACTTTTTTCATCGCAATAATTTATATGGTTAAATTATAATATTTAATGGTTATAAAGTATAAATAGAGTATATTTTTACCATTTAATATAATGTATGTCATTAGCATTGATTCTACCTTGAATTCGTAGGATAAATCAATTCAATCTTTTGCAATGTTTTAAAGAAAAACCCATTTTTTTCGACAACGGGGTTAATTATAATTTAATTTATGAAACTTTTGTGTATTGAATTTTGAAAAATGGATTCCATATTTGGAATCAGTAGATCCAAATTATGTTAATAAGCTACTTTTTATTTTTGGGAATTATGAATAGTAACTACGGTAAATTTTATTTACCATAGTTATCGGTAAATCGGGTAATTAAAGGTAAATATAATATTATAAAATTACCCTAACACATGTCATAATCCTATGGTATGTCTATAAGTCGACCCATATCACCTAAGGGTCGGATTAGATTCATTTAGTGGACTTTTGGCAATGAAAATAACTTAATTATTATTAAAACCAACGAATGTGACAACATGTCACTTTCTTAATTCTTATAAGTATAATAATTTTAATTTAGTGATACAGTTCATGAAACATCAAACATGAATAGTATCCAGAAATATAATACAATTATCTACATCATAGGAATTTATTTATAGTTTTTAGGGATTAAATAATTATCATTTATTATGACACAAAGATGATGCAGTAATTCTATTATTAATGAAATATTGACACAATTGATGTTATAAATACCCAAATAAATGTAATTTAATACTTTTTATGAATTACGATAATTTTATATGTTAATATGACATGTTATTATTGATTTAATTAACTTTTTTTAACTAATCAATCTGTTATGAGTTTCAAAAAAATCAATTACTAAATAGTGTCAAAATTGACAGAAAATAGTTTTTAAAACAAATATTATATTATTAATTGTTATTTTATTCCTAAAAATCTAAGGTTCTTTCAAATGACTTAGATAAGGTTATATATATTAATAATAAACAATTTGGGGTTCATTTGGCTTGATATAGTAAATTTATTAACCTTATAATGTAAGAAAACAAGAAGACATGGTAAACGTGAAATTATCTAACATAAAGTTAAATATAAATGATAAGGTTAAAATAGGAACCTAAAGTTGCCTAAATTCTATAGGATGAGATTATTTCGACCCATCCCCACCTTATCTTCTAAATAAAACAATTTTGAGCTATTTAAAACCGATTTTGGCTTTATAATAAAATAATATTTTCCGTTATTCCAAAGGTGCCCCTCTCCTCCCTTATAAAAGGGAACCCCCTCCCTCTCTTCCTCACAACCATTTGAGCCTTCAATCTCGGCCAAACTCTGCCAAATTCTCTTATCCAATTCCTTAGAAACATCCTAGAGGTTCTAGTATTCCTCAAAGACCAATTTTAGTGCCCTAAGAGGAGGTCTCAATGAGGCTCTTCAAAGAAGAGGTAATTTCTGTTACCGATTCTTTCATATTTATTTTTCTTCCACTTATTCTTCTTTAGTTGTTTCATTATGAAGTAATAACATCAGAATCACTCATATACCGATATTTTATTATAAGTTTGAGACAATCAAATTTCACCATCTATCCATCCTACAGAAAACGAAATCACCGCGCATGCGTATGTACAGAATACCGTCTCCACGCCGTGGTGAAATCTATTTTCCACCACCACCTTACTTGGATGGGTATAATGGTGTAAATAATAACTATATACGATTATTTTAAATTGATATTTATTCTGAAATAGTATACATACACTCCAATACAGTCCCACGATCATGAGAACGATATCATATCTCGTGCGTACGTATGGACTACCGTCTCTACGACGCGATGAGATTCATTCTCCACTTTAACCATTCATGAATGATTATAAAGTATATATAATAAGTAATCATGAAATATATGACATAATAATGATACTGGATTTATGTGTATATATATGTATGTCATATACTTAATTCCATTCAACTCAATAAGGAAACGAAAACAGCGTTCTTGTGTACGTACGACCTACCGTCTCCAAGAATGGTGTATTTCTTTCCATTTACTGATTTATTATATATATGTATATTCTGAATATATATTATATATAAACCATGTTTTATTTTCTGGAATTAAGTAATCATGATCTAAGTGATCATGTGAATAATTACAAGTCAAAACACGGACGACAAATGAAACAATTTTACGAAAAACGCTCTTTAACATGGAATTTACAAAAGAATGGGTAATATAAAGTAATAAGTGAACCATATATGATATCATAAAAATTAATATGATTCTGTAATAAGTAAATTAATTTATTTAAATAATTATACAGGATGTTCGGACACATACGAAGCAAATCGGACCTAAGGTAAGGGATAATTTTGCAAATCTCAATTTTATCCGAGATTGCTTATTCATAAGTATTTACTGGGGTTATTTCTATCATCAATGTCCATGTTTTATAAAAGTGTTTTCATGTATGTTTAAAGTCCTTTATACCCATTTTTTACTTTTACTACATGGTATGTAAGGAATCTTTCTTTTGATTACGCTACGAGGAACTTTTTGACTTTTCCGGAAAAAGTACGAAAAGAATGTGTTTTTTAACTTCTACAGCATGAATGGATTATTACGGTTTTATAAAGACTTATTTTTATGAATACTTCCTCAAAAATATTTCATGAATATTTTAAACAAAATCCTTTTCTTTTAAAATTGCATGATGTTTTGTGAAAAGAAATTGATTTTGAAGAAGAAAGGATATTTTTCTCAAGATTTCATTTCAAGTGTTTTATCAAAACCATTTTCTATCTAAGATAACATTATTTCATATGTGTATGTTTCAAGTATAATTTCTCTATGATTTACATGGTTTCAATTTTCTTATTATGAAATATCCATTTCTTTTATAAGGATTATGTGATGATGGGATGATGTTTATGAAACCCATTTTATTATTTGGGTTATGATGAATGTTTTATGTTTATTTTGTGGCACAAGTAAGAATGATTTCACTATGAGATGTGTAGGACATATATATCCCTCCAATACATTGGTTAATGATTTTATATCTCATGAGATAGACATGGCTGGAACGGTAGGTTAAACCGGTTCAGTGAAACAGGATTGAAACGAGGGTGACTCGGTTCAGAAATGGACTTTGTCTACTAAGATAGTCTTGGCAATGAGTCTTGACTAATAAGAAATGATTCTATATGATTATGTGTGAATGCCACAAAGTTTCATGTTTTTATTTATGATTTTTGGGATTTCATTTCACTACTATGACTTATCCCATGTTATGAAATTATGCTCTCTTTTCCAGGTTAAGATTTCCAAAATTTTATGTTCTTATGATTATGATGTGATTGATATTTCTTTTGTTTACCATTACTGATCATTTGAGCTCACCCTTTTATGATTTCTTTTCCCCAGGATATAAAAAAAGGTGTAGCGTAAAAAAAAGTAAGATCTTTATGGGAGATGTTGAAGATATTTTACCATGATTAGAATATTATATTCCGAGTTTCCAAAGACACTAAACTATTATGATCCTTGTGTGTGTGTTTCTGTTATGTACTATGTATTCCGCCAAAGTAATGAAATTTCCATGTACGTCAAGCTTCGGGTCTCTACAGTTGGTATCAGAGGAAAGGTTTAGTCAACCTTTGGAAACTAGGATGCAAGAACTTCAGTGAGATCCCTAGAGATATTTCTAAGGTATGTCTAGGGATGTCCCTAAGGTTAAGTATACATATAGGATATAGTCTTAGAACTATGGTAATGATCTTAGAATTTAACATAAGATGTTATATATTGAGGGTGATCCCCCTTTACTATGTTGTTTTCTCTAGCGTGATTTTGCCTCTCACAGAATTCTTTTTGTGTTTTAGTTAATGGAGGGAACCAGAAAGAATTCGGTTAACAGTGAATAAAATGGACAAATTGGTGACTATGAGCAACAAAATTGTGTAATGCCTAGAGAGAAAGATATTTTGATTATGTCGAATCAGTCGTCGCAATATATGATTAACAAGGTGAAATATATTGGTATTCCTAATTCATCAAATAAGAGGAAGATAGACTATTATGCATGTTCGCATGTTGAGGAGCATAAGTAAAGGAAGATTGAGATTTCTAAATAAGGGAAGAAGAACGTTGATGAATACCTCAAATGAAGGGACCGATGTTATCTGTGTGGAGAAAAGGGTCATAGAGTGACAGACTGTTATAGAGTTCAATGTATTATTTGTGGAGAACATGGGCGTTACCCAACGCAATTCCCGGACCTAAAAAGTTAGTTCTAAATCAAGGAAGGACTTATTCCAGGACAATCATTGAAGAGGATGGATTGAAGTGTTTATGTATTGCTATTCATGAATAATGTTGTTGAGGTACTTCTATTGTGTATTGGAATATTTTTGTATTAGTCTATTGTGGTTTTCAATAATTTTAAGGTACCGGTAACCATGAAAAGTGATTGAAATATTTTTGGAAAGCAGATGATATGGACATAATGAAGGGATAAAGAGAATCTAATATGTTTGATAGTATTCTTGAGCTCATGATTGATATAAGGACTAAGTGATATCATGGTTTGAGGATATATAATTTTGTGGATATTAGTATGTGTAAAGTGTTAACTTTTAACTACATTCATGTTTTCACTACGGTTCAATGGTTATTCATTCTTCAAGAGAATACATGATTAAGGTATTCACATGTTTGTAATTTTACCAACAAGATATATCTTATGATATATGGGGGATAAATGATGGCATTCACGTGAACATTTTCTTTATACTATGAGCTTGGACCGAAGTATTTTAGATAAGCCTAAATATTGGAATGGATTATGTTGGACATAAGTTAGTATTGTTTAAGGAAAAAACTATTTTGATATTGTTGATGGGATGTTATAGTAATATAGCTTTAGAAAAAGAACAACATGCTGGACGGGCGATAGCCCATCGCGTCGGACAAGGGTGTGGGAATCGAACCCACAACCGAAGTGCGACTGGCCTAAATCGCCTACCACTGGCCTACATGAAGTCCCTATTTAGTAGAAACTAGTTTTATTATATTAAGTAGTATGATATATGAAGTATAAGTCCATTTTTGGAACCATATATGATTAATATCACTATAGATGGACTTATGTATTTTTTGATAACTTTTCTAACCTTTTGTTTGAGATAGATGGAATGACCCATCATTCTATCACATGATCTGCTAACACATCAAGAATGCAAAATTAAACTTCATTTATTTAAGTGATGAAGTGGAAATTTTCCAAAGAATGAAAAATGGTGAGACTATACCAAAATCATGAAAGTATTTATTCTAATTCCAATTCCATCAACTTTAGGGAAATGATCTTGAAAGCCAAAAATGTTGTCCTAGTGCTCTTATATTTGATTAATCAAATGGTACCTTAGATCATCACAAATTTATGGCTTTGTGAATGCTGGATTTTCCATAGCCATGTTCTCTACCACTCTCCATCAGAACATGATGGTTAGATTTCTCTTCCATATCCATATTTTCACATATGTGGAAACCCAGTGATTAGTTTATTTGGGTAACCATTACGTTTCATACTTTTGTTTTTAAAGATTGGTTTTGGTATTCCTTTTTATAATGTGGGTTTCTGTTAAAGAAACTTTCGAATAGTAAACCATTTATAACCCTGACGAATTTCGAGGACGAAATTCATTTTAAGGGGGGTAGAATGTAACCCCCCGAGATTTTATGAAGAATATTATTTTAATTTCATTAATTTCTTGTGTTGTATGATACACCAAGATTACCTTTCTCTATACGCAACACCGTATTATCTTGCAGTATACGCAACACTATTCTTGGATCGCGTTACACACAATTTTGATAATAGTTATTCTACGCAGCATTGAGTGTATATATATATATATATTCAATATATAAATGAAATATGGCTGGTTTATGTTTTACGAAACAACTAGGTATTGTTGCACAGTATGCAACCCTGACTTGGCTTGCATTACACGCAATCGCGACCTTTCTCGATAGCGTGTGTTATACGCAATACCGAGTTTTACTAAACAATGATATATTATTATAATATTATAATGAAATAGCCATTATGAATATTATTAACTAAATTTTGAATCTGATAACATTATTATTCATCTTTAACATTTTATAAAACATGGTATAAGAAAAAAATAAATTTTTCGTGTAAAATAAGCATTAAAAAAATGCAGTTTTGTCGCCTTTTGATGGCGCACCCACTTTAAATATTGTTTTTTACAAGTTTATAAGTTCAATTTGGCAAAATAAAATTCTTCTTTGGAATCATGAAAAAAAAAATTGGATAAATTTTCATATCATTTTGGTAACATTCATATTTTGATGAATAGTAAAAACACGCTATATTTAAATTAAAAAATACTTTTTTCATTGCAATAATTTATATGGATAAATTATATTATTCAATGGTTTTAAAGTATAAATAGAATATATTTTTACCATTTAATATAATTTATGTCATTATCATTGATTCTACCTTGAATTCGTATGATAAATCAATTCAATCTTTTGCAATGTTTTAAAGAGAAACTCGTTTTCTTTCGACAACAGGATTAATTTTAATTTAATTTATGCAACTTTTGTGTATTGAATTTGGAAAAATTGATTCCATATTTGGAATCAGTGGATCCAAATTATGTTAATAAGCTACTTTTTATTTTTGGGAATTATGAATAGTAACTACGGTAAATTTTATTTTTCGTAGTTAAAGGTAAATCGGGTAATTAAGGGTAAATACAATATTATAAAATTACCCTAACACATGTCAAAATCATATTGGATGTCTAAAAGTCGACCCATATCACCTAAGGGTCGGATTAGATTCATTTAATGGACTTTTTTCTATGAAAAGAATTTAATTGTTATTAAAACCAAAGAATGTGACAACATGTCACTTTCTTAAATCTTATAAGTATAATATTTTTACTTTAGTGATACACTTCATGAAACTTCGAACATGAATAGTCTACAGAAAGCTAATACAATTATCTACTTCATAATAATTTATTTCTAATTTTTAGGGATTAAATAATTATCATTTATTATGACACAAAGATGATGCAGCAATTGTCTTATTAATGAAATATTGACACAATTGATGTTATAAATACCCAAATAAAAGTAATTTAAGACTTTTTATGAATTACACTAATTTTATATGTTAATATGACATGTTATTATTGATCTAATTAACCTTTTTCTAACTAATCAATCTGTTATGAGTTTCAAAAAAATCAATTACTAAATAGTGTCAAAATTGACATAAAATAGTTTTTAAAAGAAATATTAACTTATTAATTGTTATTTTATTCCTAAAAATCTAATGTTCTGCACAATTACTTATATAAGGTTATATATATTAATAATAAACAACTTGGGGTTCGTTTGTCTTGATATAGTAAGTTTATTATCCTTATAATGTAATAAAACAAGAAGACACAGTAAAAGTAAAATTATCTAACTTAAAGTTAAATATAAATGATAAGGTTAAAATAGTAACCTAAAAATGTCTAAATTCTATTGGATGAGATGATTTCGACCCATCCCCACCTTAGTTTCTAAATAAATCAATTTGGAGCTATTTAAAACCGAATTTGGATTTATAATAAAATAATATTTTTAGTTATTCCAAAGGTGCCCCTCTCCTCCCTTATAAAAGGGCACCCCCTCCCTCTCTTCCTCACAACACATTGAGCCTTCATTCTCAGAAATCCTCTGAAAAATTATCTTCTCCACTTCCCTAGAAACATCCTAGAGGTTCTTTGCTTCCTCAAAGACCAATTTTAGTGCCCTAAGAGGAGGTCTCAAAGAGGCGCTTCAAAGAAAAGGTAATTTCTGTTACTGATTCTTTCATCTTTATTTCTTCTTCCGCTTCTTCTTCTTTAGTTGTTTAATTATTAAGTAATGACATCAGTATAACTCATATACTGATATGTTATTATATTTATTAAAAAACCCTATTTCACCATCTATCCATCATACGGAAAACAAAATCACAGAGCGTGCGTACATACGAAATACCGTCTCCATGCCTTGGTGAAATCTATTTTCCACCAACACCTTAATTGGATGGGTATAATGGTGTAAATAATAACTATATATGATTATTTTAAAGTGATATTGATTCTGAAATAGTATAAATACACTCCAATACAGTCCCACGATAATGATAAGGATATCATCGCTTTTGCGTACGTACAGACTACCATCTCCATAACGCGATGAGATTCATTCTCCACTTTAACCATTCATGAATGATTATAAAGTATATATAATAAGTAATCATGAAATATATGAAATAATAATGATACTATATTTATGTGTATATATATGTATGGCATCTACTTAATTCCATTCAACTCAATAAGAAAACGAAAACAATGTTCATGCGTACGTACGACACACCATCTCCATGAACGGTGTATTTCGTTCCATTTATTTATTTATTATATATATGTATATTCTGAATTTATATTATATATAAACCATGTTTTATATTCTGGAATTAAGTAATCATGATCTAAGTAATCATATAAACAATTACAAGTCAAAACACAGACGACAAATGAAACAATTTTACCGAAAACTCTCTTTAACATTGAATTTACAAAAGAACGGGTAATATAAAGTCATAAGTGAACCATATATGATATCATAACAATTAATATGATTCTTTAATAAGTCAATGAAATTATTTAAATCATTATACAAAAGGTTCAGACACTTACGAAGCAAATCGGACCTAAGGTAAGGGATAATTTTGCAAATCTCATTTTTATCCGAGATTGCTTATTCGTAAGTATTTACTGGGGTTATTTCGATCATCCATGTCCATGTTTTATAAAAGTGTTTTCATGTATGTTTAAAGTAATTTTTACCCATTTATTACTTTTACTAAATAGTATATAAGGAATCTTTCTTTTGTTTACGTTACGAGGTACTTTTTGACTTTTCCAGCAAAAGTACGATCAGAATGTGTTTTTTAAACTTATACGGCACGAATGGATTTTTACGGTTTTATAAAGCCTTATTTTTATGAAGCCTCCTCCAAAATATTTCATTACTATTTTAAACAGAATACTTTTCTTTTAAAATTTAATGATGTTTTGTAAAAAGAAATTGATTTTGAGGAAGAAAAGATATTTTCCTCAAGAATTCATTTCAAGTGTTTTATCAAAACCATTTTCTATTTAAGATGACATTATTTCATATGTGTATGTTTCAAGTATAATTTCTCTATGATTTACATGGTTTTAATTTTCTTATGATGAAATATACATTTCTTTTATGTGGATTATGTGAGGATGGGATGATGTTTATGAAACCCATTTTATTATTTGGGTTATGATGAATGTTTTAAGTTTATTTTGTGGCACAAGTAAGAATGATTTCACTATGAGATGGGTGGGACCTATATCTCCCTCAAATTCATTGGGTAATGATTTTATATCTCATGATATTGACATGGCTGGAACGGTAGGTTAAACTGGTTCAGTGAAACAGGACTGAAACGAGGGTGACTCGGTTCAGAAATGGACTTTGTCCACTAAGATAGTCTTGGCAATGAGTCTTGACTAATAAGAAATGATTCTCTATGATTATGTGTGAATGCCACAAAGATTCATGTTTTATGTTATTATTATTGGGATTTCATTTCACTACTATGATTTATCCCATGTTATGAAAATATGCTCTCTTTTGCATGTTAAGTTTTCCAAAATGTTATGTTCTTATGAATATGATGTGATTGATATTTCTTTTGTTTACCCTTACTCAACATTTGAGCTCACCCTTTTATGTTTTCTTTTCCCCAGGATATAAATAATGGTTTTAGGTAAAAAAAAAGTAAGATCTTTATGGGAGATGTTGAATATTTTTCACCACGATTAGAAGATTATATTCCGAGATTCCAAAGACACTAAACTATTACGATCCTTGTGTGTGTGTTTTTGTTATGTACTAAGTATTCGGAAAAAGTAATGTAATGTCCATGTACGTCAAGATTCGGGTCTCTACAATAACCCCAGGTCATGTTATATGGAAAATAATATTGATAAACCACTTGATCTTTGTTCTTGAGGAAAATATACTTTCTTCTTCAAAAAAATTATATTTTATTAAAATGACACGCTATTTGAAAATAAAATAATTTAGTTGAAAATAAAATTAAAATAGTGTATAGGAATATTCCTAGAAATAATTCGGAATGAAACCATAAAAATAAATTCCTGTAATATATGGTAAAAATACCTTCTCCTCGTACATTAACCAGAAAAGTTAAAAAGTACATTATATTATAAAAAAGAAAGATTTATTTCATACCATGTAGTAAAAGTAAAAAATCGGTAAAATGAATTTAAACATAAATAGAATAAAATTAGAATTTTTATGAAAACATTTTTATAGAACATGTACATGGATGATAAATATATCCCCAGTATGTACTTACGTATTAACAAACACAGATAAAAATGATATTAAAAACATTATCCCTTACTTTTGGTCCAATTTATATTGGTGGTGTCCAAAACTATTTTATTTTGGGATCAAACTTATTATTAACTTTTAACATAACCATAATTATATATATGATATCATATATGATTCACTTAGGACATTATATTAACCTTTTATTTGTCAATTTCATGTTAAAGAAACATTTTGGGTAATAATTGATTGGTTTTTTATACAAGTTATGAATTTTTATTCTTGATATTATTACATATATCATGATTTAATTACTTATAAAATTTTAAAAAAATGTTTCTATATTATATATATAATGTATATAAATATATATAATAGATAGATAAATAAATGGAATACACCGTTCATGGAGACTATAGGCTGTACGTACGCATGAACGTTGTTTTCATTTGCTTATTCAATTGAATGGAAGTATGTAAATGAAATATATATAAATATGTTATTATTATTATTATTATTTCATATATTCCAAAAATATTTATTCTATATAATTTATATTCATTCTTGAATGGTTAAATGTAGAGAATGAATCTAATCCCGTCGTGGATACGGTACATCGTACGTACGCACGAGTGATGATATTGTTCCCCTAATTGTGGAATTATATAGCAATGGATAGTTTATAATATCTCATATTTAGTATAATGTTATAATGTTATAATATTAGTATATATTTATTATTTCTACCATTATATACAACCATTTATGGTGGTGGTGAAAATTTGATTACACCACATTGTGGAGACAATAAGATGTATGTATGAATGCATGATGTTTTCAATTTTTGTATGGTAGATAGAAGGTTAAATATTATTATTTAATATTTATAATATCATATAATAAAATTCGTGATAATAAAGTTATTACTTTATATTTAAATAACTAATGAATAAGATGTAAAAGAAGAACGATATTTGAAATAATTCGTAGAAGTGATTATCACTTCCTCGACGTGCCTCCATTAAATTTACTCTATGGGAACTATAATTACCCTTTTAAGAAGACCATAACCAAATATAATGTTACTATGTACGATTATAATGGAAATGGGTAGGGGTCGGTAGATATTTATGGATCAAAATGGAGTGAAGAGGAGAGGAAGGATGTTCCCTTTTCTATGAGTGGTGGGGGCACGTTAGGAAACTCTCAAAATAATAATTTATTATAAATTAATTTTCAATTAAAAATATTCCAAAACTTCATTAATTCTATTAAATGATTATTTGTGTTCAATTAAACATCAAAAAATAATTTTTAGACATATTTTGATTATTTTTTATCCTCATCTTTTTTGTTAACCCCTTATTTTATCATATTTAATTATAATGTGATATCATGTTATTTACACATAGAGGGTTTATGAAATTATTTAATCATGTAAAACGACCAAAAATAGTTATTTATAAAATATTTGGACTTATATTAACCATTTGGAAAAATATTATATTATTATGAATTTAATATCATTTAATAATCTATTTTATGTATAATGTTATGAGTTATGTCAATTTTGGAAACAATTCATAAGTTACTTTTGTAGGAATTCATAAAAACCATTTTACATGAATCCAAATTAATTAACTCATACCTAATATGTCATTTTCAACCTAAAATGTTGTTTATGGAATTAAAATACTTCAATTAAATATATTTTAGTATTTGTAAATTCATTAAATTGAATCTTTCATTAACGAAGTAGTCACTACATCATAATTATTTCATAAATAAATATATTTATATAATGTAAAAGATTATAAATAAAATACCATGATGTAGGAAATATTTTTATATTTCTAATTAATGTATATTTTTATATATATATATATATATTAGTTATCTAACCCTATATAAATATCGATTTAGTAAAATATATACGAGTATGCTATAATTATCATTAGATAAAATCAATTCTTATAAAATGTCATTATCACATAAATGTGAATCCATGGGGTCCAAAAATCGACACATGGATGTACATGGTGGGAAATATATTATCCAATTGGATTAGGACATGTTTCAGAGTTTTTTAATATTATTTTATACCCTAATTTACCAGATTTTCTTTTTTAACCATGTTAAATAAAACAATTACTTGAGTTACTATTCATATTGTATAAAAATAAAAGGTACTGATTTAAAAAATATATAACCCTATGATTAATATTATGTAATAAATTTTTAAAAAATAAAAAAAAATTGATGTATATAATTTAAATTTAATTATAGTTGTAAAAACAAAATGTTGGTTTTTACGATGTAATAACTATCGAAAGATTGACAAGTGTTTATGTCCAATTTAAAAGTGAGATTAAATTGAATGAACAAAATTGGATTAAATTATAAATTATAATCCAATAATTCATTTAAACCAAATAAAAAATAGGATCAAGCCATTCAAATGAATTAGATTAAAAGGCAATTTCGAGTTAAAATGCAGCATTTCACACTATTTATTATAATTTTAATTTTTTTTAGAAAAATAACATAAATTCTAGAAAAGTAAATTATTATTCCCCACTTCCAAATAAGAAGTTTATGTTTCAAAAATATCTTTTAAAAGTGTTAAAACTAGATTTAATGTGGGTGTTCCATCAAAAGGTGTTAAACCTACATTTTTTAAAAAATACTTCTTTTATCCAAAAAATTGATATTATTCTCATAAAATGTTCTAGAAAATGTTTAAAATGAATAATAATGTTATATAAAATTAAAAATTTATGTAATACTATTCATCAAGTCTAGTTATATTATATTTTAATAATATATAACTATTTAGTGTAAATTGGTGTTGCGTACAATGCAAGATATAGAGGAATGTCTCCCTTGCGTATAACACATGCGAAGTTACCTTTGTTTGCATTTCAAGATTCGTTTTCTATTTCATATAACTTAATCCAAACATATTTCCTTTATACATTGATCAAAATCTATACCCAGGGTTGTGTAAAATAAATTCTATCAAATGAACATGAAATTGTGTGCTACACAATCCTAAAATAGTGTTGTATTTACTGTATGGTAATATAATGCTATGTTTAGTGCATGATAATATTGGTCTATCATAAAACAAAATTCCAAAAACACACCAAAACAATATATCTCATAAAATATCACGATGTCACATTCTACCCCCCTTAAAAGGAATTTCACACTCAAAATTATTTGGGGTTATAAACTATTTATAACGTGAATGTTTCTTTCATGGAAACCCATAATGTAAAAAAGGAATAGTAAAACATTATTTTATAAAGAAATATAGAATCATAAAGGTTGCCAAAAGTAACTCATACCTACATGTCCACATAAGAGAACATAGGTGGGATGTGAAAACATAGATATGGAAGGTAAATCAAACCATCAAGTTCTTTTGTATAGTGATAGAGAATAAGATTTTTAGAAAGATTATTACCAGAAATCCATAAATATGAGATGATTTAAGAGACTATATGATTCATCAGATAAGATGGTACTATGATAACATTTTGTTTTTCAATATCATTTCTCAAAATTTGAGTAATTTTTCATTATAATTGATAATTACCTGATTTTAGTACAATCTCATCATTGTTCGTGCCTTGAAAAAAATTCAACTTTATATCTTATTTAATGAAATGAAGTTCGATTTTTCATTCTTCAAGTGTTTGAAGATAATTCGATAGAATGATAGGTCATTCCATCTGTCTCAACATAATTTTCATCACTAGAAATCAAATATTCATAAGTCCACATAAACTGAGATAATACATTAATCTAACAAACATCTATTGGAATATAACTTTTAAAAACCATAAATGGGTATCATTACAATACTTTAAAAAATATATAACCTAGAAAGAGGTGAACTAAATTGACCGAACATTTATCTCCCATATCTCATTAGGTAGTTCTTGGTTATCAAATTCCACACATGTGAATTCCTTAACCATGTATTCACACGAGTAATAGTGAAAACCAAAATTATCAGATATCCTTATTGATAACATGCATCATTCTTTATTAAAAAATTTATTGTAAATATTCTATATCTAGGAAAAAGTTTTATATTTCATCCATTATAGGACAATCCTTTTTTTTCAATAACTTTCTAATTATATTTCAAGAAACAAGAATCATCCAATCAACTTATTCCAATACCACATATCTCAATCCAAAGCTCTTTATCATAACATTGGGAACTTATTAAGTAAAATATTTCTCTTAATAATTTTTTCTCCAATTATATCACCTTACTCTTTAATTACTTTTCTATCTCCATATAAATATTCATCATATACATTCCAATATTTTAACATAAAAAACATATATATTTTATTATTTATATTATATAATCATTTTTTTCTGAAATATATACACCTCAATCATCCAACATTATTTTTAATCCATTTCTCATGATCCATCATCATCATATTTACTAAAATATGAATCAGGTATTTTTTCTCAACCTCAAGCTTCGTAAGTCCAATGTACAAAATAATGGATGAAGATCACATACCATTCATATATTTTTTACAATCAATTTATCCTCAATAGTAAAACCAATACTCGTACCATTAACATGATTCACAATATGATACATCCACATAGGAAATGAACCTTAATAATTCCCATAATTTTTCCATCTTAAATATTCACTAGTTTACTATAGTCCATTTAGTTCTATTTATTGACTAACATCAGAAAGAGAAGTTTGAGAAATACATATCCTAGATTAGAAACACATAAGTATGTTAAATTACATATAATATTTGAATTTTTGATACCTTCAGTTTAATCCTATGTTATCCATGATTATCAAAGAAAACTATGTTTGTAACCTATACTTTTCTTATCCATAATAAATCCCAAGACATATCCTTAAAATATCTCTAGGTATCTCACTAATTTTTTCGCATTCTAGTTTATAGTGGTTTACTATAACATCGCTCTGATTCCAACCATAGAGAAACATGATTTATGTAAATAGACATTACATTTCTTTTGTGAAATAATTATTACATGACACAATCATACGCTCAAAGATCATATTAGTTTAGTGTATATGGAAACTTGTAACAAAATATTCTAATCATGGTGAATGATTTTCAACGTCTCCCATAATTATCTACCCATTTTTTCCTACCTAAAACCTCACTTTATATAATAGGGGGAAAAATAAAGGGCGAGCTAAAATTCTAAGTAAGGTTCATCCCAGAGAAAATATAACAAACGACAAACATTTGAATGTAAAAACATGAAGAAAAGGTTTATACCTCAAAATATTGAGTCATGAAATAAATCTGGCAGTACGTAAGACATAGATCACAAATGATCATTAAGCATGGTATAATATCAATTGCATAAAACGTGTAATTGTTGAAAACTAATAATCACATCATATGATTTCAATAGTATCCAAGGAACATTGGTCAAGACAATTATAGTGGACATATTCCGTTACTGAACTGGGTTTACTTGTTGTTCCAGCCATGTATTATGGAACCAGAATTTCATGCCTTTCCAGCCTTGCATTAGTGAACCAGAATTACATCAAATTATAGTCATGTAAATCCCATGAGATATAAATATTTACCTAATGTATTAGATGTTGATATTGGTCCCATATATCTAATAATTAAATAATAATTACAAGTGGTACAAAAACATAAATATTTCATCATAGCATAAACCAAGAAATAAAATGAAATTCCTAAACATCATTTTATCATAACATAATATATATTAGATAAATAGACATCATAAAAATAATTTCATCATAATAAAAATAAAACGAATCTAATAATAGGGATAGAAACATAACCTTTTGTACTCTTATATGTAAAATAATTTTGATAAACCGCTTGAGTTTAGTTCATGAGGAAAAATCCTTTCTTCTTCAAAAGCATTTTCTTTTCTGAAAATGCTGTACATTTTTAAAAGAAAATAATTTAGGAGAAAATAAAAATTAAATAGTTAATATGAATCTTAGTGGAAATAAGTTGTGATGGAACCTAAATAATCCCTTCAGGTCATATAATATAAAATGAAATTCCCCTCATACTTTTTCGGAAAATTCCAAAAGATCCACGTATGGTAAAAAAAGATACCTTCCACACCATGTAGTAAAAGTAAAAAATGGTTAAAAATACATTAAACATACATGAAAGAATACTAAAAATTTTAAGAATTTTTTTAGAAATCATGGGAATGTATGATAAATATATCGTCATTATAAACATACATATAAACAATCTTGGATAAAAATGATATTGAAAAATTATCCCTTATCATATGTCTGATTTCTTATATATGTGTCCAAAAATCTTGAATTATTGGTTTAAAAATATTATAAACTTATAAGAGAACCGTAATAAATTTTTTGATATCATATCAGATTCAATAATGACTTTATATTACTCGTTAATTTGTCAATTTCCTAATAAAGGAACATTTTGGGTAATAATCGTTTTATTTATCATACATGTTTTGAATTTTTATTCTTGATATTATTACATATATCATAATTTTATTACCTCTATAATGTAAAACATTATTTCTATATTATTTATATTAAGTATATAAAGAAATATATAATATATAGATAAATGAAATATAATACATCGTTCATGGAAATGATTGGATGTACGTACACAAGAACATTGTTTTCATTTCTGTATTAAATTGAATGGTAGTAAGTAAACGAAAAATATATCTATATATAAATAAAATGAAATTATTATATAAAATTGTTCAAAAATATTTATTATGTATACTTTATAATGATTCTTAAAATTTTAATGTGGATAATGAATATCATCTCGTTGTTTAGATGATAAGCCGTACATACACACGGGCGATGATATCGTTCCCATAATTGTTGAATAGTATTGGAGTAGATGGTGATTAATATCTCAGTATTATTATAATGTTATAATAATAATATATTTTTATTATTTCCACTGTTATAAACATACTAGTAAGGTGCTGATGGAAAATAGATTACACCACAGCTTGGAGATGGTAAGTCGTACGTACGCACGAACGATGATTTCGTTTTTCATAAGATAGATAGTAGGTGAAATAGTGTTGTATCATATTTATAATCAAATATAATCATATTATTGATACATATGTTATTAATTTATATGTAAATTACTGTTGGAGTAGATGTAGATGAAGAAATAAATTTTAATCTCTAGAAGAGATTACCTCTTCCCTGACATGCATCCTTCAAATTTCCAATTAGGAAACTATAATTGGTCTTTTGAGAAAATTATAACCTATATAATGTAACTAGGGAAGGTTTGCAAATAAATGGGATCCTGCTGGATGATATTGAATGCTCAAAATTGAGTGAAGATGAGATGGAAGAGGTTCATTTTTATAAGGGAGAATGGGGGCACTTAATGAAACTCTCAAAATAATAATTTATTATAAATTCAATTTCAATTAAAAATTACCCAAAAATTATTAAATTAATATATTTGATTATGAGGGTTCTAATACCGATAATTCAACAAATTTTAGAAATTTTTTATTATTTTTTATGCTTTTATTTTATGTTTAACCATTATTTTACCATTTTTAATCTTATCATGATATCATGTTATATACAAATTATGGGATTATGTAGTTACAATATCATTTCAAACAACACATAAATAGTTATTATGAAATATTTGGAATTTTATTAAAAATTTGGACAAGTCATTGATTTTTAACAATTTAATATCATTTGATAAACTATTTTATGTTTTATGTTATAAATTATGTGAATTTTGGACACTATTGATATTTGATTTTTAAAAAAAATTTAATTAATATAATATTACAGATATGAAAAGAAATTAACTCGACCATTATATGTCAATTTTAGATAGAAAATTAGTGTATTGAATCAAAGTATTCAAATTAAATTAATTTTAATATATATAAATTAATTTAAATAAATCCTTCATTAATGAGGTAATCACTACAACATAATTGTGTCATAAATAAATATATTTATCTAATTACTAAATATTATAAATAAAATACCATGATGTATGAAATCGGTTTATCTTCGAAAATAATATCTATATACATATATTTATGTTATATAACACTATATAAGAATTGATTAATTAAAAGATATTTTTTTAGTTTACAATTATCTTCACATTAAATTAATTATAATAAAATGACATTTTCACATCCATGTCAATCTGTGGGGTCGAAAAATAAACCCAATGATGAAAATGTTAAAAAATATATCATCCAATCGGATTTGTACATGTGTCAGGGTTGTTTAATATTATTTTTTCCCTTAATGTTTCATATTTTCCCTTTTAACCATGGTAAATTAAATAATTATTGAAGTTACTATACATACTTTCTAAAATTAAAAGTTACTGATTTACACAATTTGATCCTTATGATTCCAAATATGGAATCCATTTTTCTATATTCAAAACATATGAGATACAGTAATTAATTTAAAATTAATTATCGTTGTCAAAACCTAATAGTGGGTTTTTTGAAGTAATAACTATTAAAAGATTGACATTGTTTTATGTCCAATTAAACACAATATTACAAACAAGGATCAAAATTGGATTAAATGATAAAAATATAATCCAAATGGACTTTAAAACCAATTAGTAAGATTATATAACTACATAAATAAATTATATAAAAAGTATTTTCGAGTTTAAATTGATTATTTTAACTATTATTTTAAATTTTAATTTTAATATAAAAATTTAAAAAAATCATGAAAAGTAAATTTTTATGTACAAATTCCTATGAAGTAGTTTATTTTTTCATATTCAACTTATAGAAGTTTCAAAAACGTGATTAATAATGGGTGTGCAATCAAAAGGCGATAAAATTGCATTTTTGAAAAAATACATCTTTTTTCTGGATAATTGATTTTATTCTCATATCATGTTCTAGAAAATGATTAATATGAAATATAATGTTATATAACATTATAAATGTTGATAATATTATTCATAATATATTGTTATATAATATGTTATTAATATATCGTTATTTAGTGAAACATTGTATTGCTTACAACGCATGTTTTCGAGGAAGGTCTCTCTTGCGTGCAACATAAGACAACTAAGTGTATTGTTTTGTGAAAAAATAATTAGGTGTTTAATATAACATTATAAAAACATAGATCATTTATACATTGACGAAAATATATACTCGGTGTTATGTGAAATGAATTCTATCAATGTAAATTGAAATTGAGTGCAACACAAGATAATAATAGTGTTGCACATACTGCAATCTAATACAGTATTTCATATTGTGCAAAATAATATTGGTTTAGAATTACACAAAATTCAGCAATAAAATTAAATTCAACTATCTCATAAAATCTAGGGGAGTTGCAGTGGAAGAGATCTATAGTTCAAAAGACACATGTCATTGGTCATATGAATTGGCGTAATTTTTAATTATCAAAAGAAGAGGAAGGATTTAGAATTTATGATTGAATTGAAAAGTATAATAATGATTAATTGTAAATTGATTTCAAATATGCTGGAATTAGAATATTTTTATAATCACATAACAAATTTGACTAAAATTTTTGTCATCCCTCACAACAAGACCATGGAGGACCGTACCCACTGAATTGGTGGAAAGTCAACCCCTAGTCATCCAACTTGGGTGATAGTGGTGTTATGTGTATAAAACTCACATAAAGAGGATCATATTAGAATATAAAAGCCACGGAATAGTGATTCTCACTAGATAAAGAGGTTTCTGACACAAGACAATTCCAATAGGTTGAGGGAGATAACCCCAAACCAACATTTGGCAGTACAGTGTAGCACATAGTATTATAAAGGATAGAAAATTAAAATGATGAACATATATGGAAATAAAATATTCTAGATAAAATTAATCCATAATTAAACATAAATATTAATTTTTCACAATTTGATGGGGTGATTTAATCCATTTGATCATTTAGTGTTGTATTCCTTCATTGATCAAAGGAAACATGGATGCACGAGGAGTATTATTTTCTCAGACCTGAATGTTGGAATGTATGAATGATCTATTTAATTATTCAAAGAATAATTTTATCATTATGTTGTTTTTAATTTTATATAATTATCATGAATCTTAATTTTCATGTAATAGAGTAACATAATCCTTCAATGTGTTGTGTTGATCAAAAAAAATTTATGATGAGCCTAATTCTTTTAGATTCAACACACGTGTTAATTCATTGCATGAGAAATTTTGAGCTGTTGTTGTTGAGATTGATCAGTGGATTATTTAAATATAAATACCCTCAATGATCTCTTTTTCATCATGATATAAAAAAATCCAATAGAATAGAGAGATAAAAACTATATTGAGGATGTGATATGTATTCACGCAACAATTCCCTGAATTCATGTTGAGAATATTCCTTTTTGATTTCATAACTATTGTATGAGTTCATCAAACTAACATATAAATTCACAATAATTTACATGAAGGTGTACATAAAATATAACCCATTTATTCTATTATGTGGTAAATAAATACTGATGATGAGTCCATTATACAGTTACACAAATAGTTTAAGAATAACACAAGAAATGTTATTCATTAATGATGTTAATTTCACTGGTATTTTTTGAGGATGATAATATTTATCCATTTTTTCACATGAATTTAAAATGAGTGTATATCAACCCTGTCAGAATGTACAAGGATATGAAATCAATTTTTTGTAATACATAAAAAATAAACAAATTGACTACCAATGACCGTATTGGTTTGTGCCATCAGAAATATGGAAGTATAATCACTAGTACATGGGTGAAAAAAATTATCCCCAACTAGGTTATCCAATAATATGACTATTCTTTGAAATACTATACAAAAAATATATCTACATAACCTTTGAAAGGGAACTTAAAAAGGGGTGAGCTCTCATTCTTAGTAAAGTGAATAAAGGGGTATATCCCATCATTAATTTGAGAATGATTGTATAAAAATGAGATCATAACATTGGATTATCATACCATACATATAAAATATAATAAACATAAATCATGTATAAAATGTTAGAATTTTTTAATTTCTCTATATTATGGGACACAAAAGAATGATCCAAGAATTAATAAAACATTAAACATATGGAATACAAATAAATAAATAAAAATACATTGTCAATGGTACCTAGAAAGACCTCCAGAACATGATAGGATTGGAATAATAAATCATATTCCTAATTTAGGATTTGGATTCCCTCTCATAAACCATATAGTTTCAGGAATGGGACTGCCTCCCATGTTCTTATATCGGGCTTAAGATTCCAGGTCATGTACACAAGTAATTTTTTTTCTTCGAATGCCCTCCAATTTACCCTTTTTGGGCATTCGATGACCTCTTCTGAATCCTTTTTTTGGTATTTAGAATCATTCTTTGTGAATACTTATTTTTCCCTCCTATATACCCTTTGGATATCATAAAACATTTTCATTTTCCCAATTCAATGTAGGTTGATATAGGTCCCACCATTTACATAACAAAGTAATGTATACATTTTCCTCAAGATAACTATACATTCATCATATCAGGAACTATGATAAAAATTTGGGGTTCAAAAACATAAAATCATAACATGTGAAATGGAATAGGTATCCTTAAAACATCATCGGTCACACAATATGAAAAGTAGATAATTTTAAAATTCTTTAATTAATGCATAAAATTAGAAAATATGTTGTTTTCAAAAGCATATTACACTTTGAAAAGAAATAGGTCTCTTAAGAATCATTACATCAAGGAATAAACAATTCACGAAAGAATATGAATTAAACCATTGGATCATTCTATAGAGTGGCATGGGAAACGTCAAAGGATGTCATAATAGATGGAAAATAATTATGAAATATATTTAAAAAAAATTGTCAAGAAAATATACTTTATTCATTAAAAAGGTATATTTAAATAAAAAAGTCATTTAAAAACCTTTTTTATTTAAAATAATTTGAAAATATATAATAAAAACATGAAATAAATTAGAAATCCTTCTTCATTGAATATTTGTAATAGAAGGTTCAAAATTTTGAAATCCCTTTTATTTGAAAATAATTTGAAAAAAATATTAATGAAGCCTCAAAATCATTGATATCATTTTCTTTTAAAACAACCTTTTGAAAACATATGGATTAGTTTTTAAATATCATTTAAAATAATTAAAAAAAATATTTTTGATAACCTTTTTCATTGAATACAACATTAAATCCATTAAATTTCTAGATTATTAGGGAAATATTTCCTTAAAAAATAATTAATTTTTAATCATATAATGTATGCATCAAGGGAAGGTCCTATAGGATAATGTGTTAAACCATCCAGCCAAAAATTACATTTTCATCATAAAATGATTAAAAAGTTCTTCCTCCAGAAAAAGAATATTATATTCATTTTTAAATCATTTTTTCATTAAAATGTAAATCATGGGTAAAAATGTCTGTGAATTATTATATGCGAATATTAGAATATTTTTTAACACATTTAGAAAACATATTTTTAATTAATACTTATTTTCTACCTAAGAGAGCGGAAAATACATGCTTCCTTAAAAATACATTCTTGATCATCCTCTTTACCAATGAGTGGGAAAATAGTACCAATATTTGAATTAACATGAATGAATATAGGGTGATAAATCTCAATAGTATTCTTATTATATGGAAAATTACTTTTTATCAATGGGATTATAACCATAAACAATCTAAATAAATAGTGGGATTGTTGCTATAAAACAATATAAATTATGTAACATTGAATAATAACATTATGAAGATAATAAAAATATATGAATCTTGACATATCATGAAAATAATTAGATTTATTATATAACATGTTAATGGTAGTATAAAACCCCATAGAAAAATATATGTTCATTACATGGCACATGTCTCAATGAAAGAATATTGAGACAAAACTAATTTACCGATTTGGAAATAATAGGAAATAAACTCATGAATGGATGATCATAAAATGGATATGTAAATAAAAATAAATATAGGTATAATAGTCCAAAAATACAACCATTTTAGTATACCTACAACCCAAAATAAATGAGTTGTTAATACAACATGAAACTCATGAAAATAATAAGTGAGATGAAATTCCATTACTTTATATCTAAACACTCACTTCATTCCCTAAAACCTCATGTATAATAAATATATGTTTTTATAAATATTTTATAGAACCATGTGTTTATATCTATTATAATTTACATTTTTATTATGACTTTATTTAACCCTCTTATGAAGATTTACATGTAAATATTTCCTTTCAGGTAATATATTGTTTTTTAGCACATGTCTTAATTTGGCATAATTTCTGTCCGCATACTTAAATCATGTTTTCTTTAATGTTAAAAATTATATAAATAACATGTATTATCATAATATATTTATTTATAATAATATATTGAATATTTAAATATGAAATGTAATATACTGTTGATGGAGGCGAAATGCCTTACATACGCATGAACATTGATTTTGTTTCTCTTTGTAATATTGAATGAAATAATATAAATGCTATTTATAGTTATATATATATATTATCAGTAAACTATTATTATTATTTAATATTTATAATATATCCTCACTAAATAAAACCACAATACATTCCACGATGTGTGTCAATGAATAATATAACTTTTAGGGGGCAGTATTCCACACATCCCCAAATGAAATCAGCGTTTTAAAATAATTGAAAGCATGATGGTAGGATTTATATAATAAATAAGTAAATACAAATAAATGGAATATATAATATATAATATAAAAATATAGTATCCATCATGGTTTTTAACCATGATATGTGGTGAACGTAAAAAAAACTACATCGTTTCTTGAGATGGTACTTCACCAGACCATAGAGTGGTATCTTTGTAACACATTAGATGGAAGTGTGTATAAGGTCATAATTAATGAATAGTATAATAAAATCACAATATATTTCGGATACATGGGTTATTATATGATATTGTAATATGAAAAATTTAGGTGTTATAGAAATTAAATAAATTAAATGACTATGACGAAGGGTGTTACCTCTTCATTTAGAAAATCTTTTTGGTTTGAAACAAAGGGCACCCTTAGAAGACATTATGACTAAATATATTCTTAAATAAGGAAGGGAGGTATGATGGAATGTTAATTTGGCATTGATTTTCCTGAATTAAGTGTCTTGAGAGGTGTGAAAACGGGGGAGAGGTGGTCGCCATTTATAAAGGAGGGAAAGGGAACACTTTATATTTTTTTAAAACAATTTTGTGTTCCCTAGGTATCACTTGTTCCAAAAGTACCCAAATGGGCCATTATATAACCATAGAGGTGTATTTTATTTAAAATGTCCATTATATGGTTTTTGAAAATGTATATTGGTCATTTTAACACTTGTGATTAACATTCGGTCTCTTATTAAGATAAACTTTACCTTAATCATTATAATTAATTATAATAACTTTCTATAATAATTTTGTTCAAAAAATATGTTTATCTTATTATACAAGAAAGATAAAACATATTAAATCCTTGTAATTATTTGTTTCAAAATTAAATTCTTAGATTTTTCAAAAATATGTTTAATGTTAATCTCACCGATGTGGTGGGCAAATGAGTGTTTTAATTTGAGAATGTTCTACTATTTATTAAAATTTTATATCTAAATTAAATATAAAAATTTTACAATTGAAATTAGATTAATTAATATATGTTATATATATATTTGGTCTTTAAAACTAAATTTATTTCAAAATTTACTATTTAAAAAAATTATATGAAAAAAATGTTTTTTATAAACATTTCATATTTTATAACTATTCATCCAAAAATTATGTTTCTCATAAAAATATAAAAAATTCAACCTAAGATAATATTTACATTAAGAATTAATTAATGATGATTTTTTATTTTTAAAATTTCCAAAGTTTCAAAATGTAATTTTTTTTTCACAAAAAGATATAAAAAATTGTTCATTTATTAAAATAATATTTTTAAACATATATAGAAATTAGTTAAAATTATATATTTCATTAGCTATATTATTTATTTATATTAATCCGTTATAAATAAAAATTAATGATTGTTTATTTATATTCTTATTACAATGTTTAATGAAAACGTCATAATTACCTTATCTAAATAATAATAATTGTGATGTACTGTTTTATTGAAACATAGTGTTGCGTGTAACACAGGATAAGTCGGTATTGTGTGTAGTGAAAAACTACATTTTTGTATCACATAATAGATGTATAAAATAGCTATTAATATAAAAAACCATTTTCATTATTGAATGAAATTCTAAAAATTAACAATATTAAATAAATTCAAATTAATAAATCACAAAAATCTTATGGTGATACAAACTTCTCAACTTAAAATGTATTTTATCCTCAAAATTCATCTGGGATATCAAAGTCTTAATACATGAAAAATATTTTTATATAAACTAATATCATAAAAATAAATAGAAAAGATTATTTTTAATAGGGAATGTTGGAACTGTAATAGTTATCCAAAATAACTCACCACTAGACTACCAAATAAGAGAACGTTGTTTGGACATGAAGGAAAAATGTAAATATTCATAGGGAGTTATTATGGTCATCAATCAAAAATAATTAAATAATAAATATAATGTTTAGGGCCTCAAATTCATAAAATTTTGTTGTATTAAAAGTCCAGCAGTTCAAGAAAAATTATTGCATTATGCAAAATTTTATCTCTAGATCATTTTATTTTGTATAAAAAAATTAATGAAAATTTATATATTCATTATTCTAGAACAAAGTCACTAATTTTTTCCCATTATCCACTTCACCGTTTTATATAAAAAGGAAGGTGAAATTTTCTTTCTTGAAGCAATAACAGATCATGAGATCCATGATATTCCATCCCATTAGTCATTAGTTGTCATCGATACAATGTTGTTAGAATATGTTATACATTATGAAAAAATACTAATGTGGTGAGATAATTAAATAATATCAGAAAAATCATAAATAATTTAACATGAACATTAAATAAATTTTTAACATTATTACCCTTCAAAAATATAATTCACCCTTTATTCTGTAAAAAATATCTTATCTAATACAAAAATATTTTCATTGGATACATGGGTCCATCCTTGTTACAATTGAATATAAATCTGATGTTATTAATCTATAATAAATGTATATGGATATAGACACATGAAATAGAACTAAAGGATGAAGAATAATATTTTTAAGGGGCATAATCAGACAAATTAAAACATGATATTATCAATTAAGGAGGGTATGATACGTGTTCCCTATTTATCATTATTATCTTTATAAATTTTTATTTTATAATCTTACCCTATTTAATTTTTCCCTGAGGATTTTGAGGCATATAATCCACATTACTCTAGGTATTTCAGCACATATAATTATAACGGCAAAATTCCAAAAAAATTTAAACACTATAGAGAGGGAGGTGAATTTTGGGATGATTTCTCATCTTTCACATCATTAAATAACTTATAACCATTATATTGACATTCATACACTCGATATCTTTCCCTTATGAACATAAAAAATTTAGTAGTTCCATTAAGATAGTTATATCCATGTATCTTCAATCAATTTGGGCATAATGAAATGATCATTTTCATTTATCCAAAGTTATTAGATTATCCTTCAAACACACTCATCACATTCTTTTCAAAATCATGAGATTGATATGAAAATTCATATTCCAATTTCATATTTTTATCAAATTAAAAAACTTATTAATAGCTACAAATGTCTAATATAGCATGTTCCTTTAAAATACTAGGATTCCAGACACAAAAAGATTGATCAATATTTCTTTCTGGTTGGATAATAATTCCCAAAGAGTACCTAATAAGAATTATATAATGTTCTTAATAGGATCTAACAGATTCATATTCCTTCTAAAATAGTTATAAGAATTCATTTTTCATCCTTATATGAAGACCCTTAGGAAATTACTTATTGCTAAATATAATCTTGAACTTTTCCCATTATATTGTATAATTTACAAATTTTTCCTCATATTATTAATTTGATTCCACTATTTATCCACTTAACCTACAAGATGGTAGATATAAATAGTGAAATTTCCACACCCTAACACTATAGGATAGAAAAAATAATTTCTTTTATACTGATACAATACTCAAAAACTAATTCTTCTGCGAAGCCAATGGAAGAAGGTGGGTGTTACCTCTTGTAGACTCCATAGAATGTTGTTACCACCATTTCACATTTGTATGTTCAATAAAATTAAGAGCTTCATATATATGTAAGAGAATATAAATTATGTTTTTCATTTAATATCCCATGAAATTCAGATTCAAATGAGAAAAAAGTTTCATTTTCCATTTCATATACAATTAACATGGATCGTTTTAGTTTCATCCATTCAGTAAAACTAAAACATAGAGTATGCATAATAAATAAAGTGTCCAAATACAAAATCTTGAAAAGTGTATATATGATGGCTAAATTATAAACCCTTGTTTAAACAATTAAACTTTAATTTTATCATTGTTGATTCATAGAAAATTTATCTTTTAATACATCAGGATTATTTGTGGTGAGTCTCTGAATTCCAAAAGAATACCCCTGGAAGTGTCAAACCAGGTGTGCAATAAGGCTCTTTCTCATGTACCTAGGTAGGACGAGTCAGGCCTGATGCACCTTCTTATTGTTTTTTCTCCGAGGTACATATATGATAGAGACACATCCACATGTAATATCAATACATGGATGTATTTCAAGGAAATCAGATTCAGTATCCTTTATAAATATTTCGAGATATTTTCTTATATTTTTCCTCATCCTTAATATTATCCATAGAAACATGCTAAGACTTATCCTTAAAAATATTCCTATGGATATCACTAAATTTTCATCTTCCTAGTTTTTAATTGTCGAATAAACCTTCTATATGATACAAAATATAAAAACCCCATAACAATGCACAACATCATTACATAATATTAGCCAAATACCTAAAATAGTAAAAAAAGATTCCCACTGATCTTTTTAGATTAGTGACTTTTGAACCATAGAAGCATTAAAACTAGTATATGTGTGAGATAAATTATCCCCCAATAGGTTCTCTAAGACAATAACTTTTCTTATAAATATCATACATAAAATATATCTACATAACTTGGGTTAGGAAACATAAAAATTGGTGAGCTTGGATTCATAGATATAGTAATAATTGTGGATAAGTCATAATGAATATTAGAATAAGGCTATTATAACCTGAGAATAAGATTATATCATCATACTCTAGTTATCAGAGATCATAAACATGAATCATGGAATAAATATTATCAGTTTATAAGTCATGAATCAAAATTGTTACAAGAGAATGATCCATGATGGAATAAAACATGGAAATCAAGGAATAAATACAAATAAAGATAATATTAGGTCAAGGATATCTACTGATACCATCATAACATGTAATTGTTTAGTTAGTATACTATGGAACTTCTTAGAGTTTGGGATTCCCTTCTATATACCCAGTTATTTTTAGACTGGGATTCCCTCCCATGTAACCTCTTATTTCGGGATTTAGATTCACTCATGTGTACCCTCTTATTTAGATTATGGGATTCCCTCTCATTTACCATCTTCTTTTGGGCTTGGGATCCACTCCCATGTATCGTCATGTTTTAGGAATAATATTCCCTTTTGTTTCAGTCTTAGGATTCCCTCCTGTGTACCCTCTAGATCTAAAAAAACATTTATTATCACCTAATTAATTAGAAGGATATATAGGTCCCACAAATAACATAACAAAATCATACAAATTTGTTCAAAAAGATAACAAAACATTCATCATTCCCGTACCATTATTATTAATGTTTTATGAACATCAAATCATAACACATGAAATGAAATTTGAATCCTTAAAAATTCCTTAAATCATAAACTATACAAAATATATATGTTTCTTAAACATTTCATTAAATAATAACACGTGAAAAGAATCAGGGTTCAAAATAATATTACCTATGGAAGATAAATGGGCATCATAATCAACATTCCATCAGAATTTAAACCATTCGAGAAAGAATATGAATGGATCCTTTGGATCATATCATAATAGGGAATGAGTAACATAAACATATGTAATCATAGATGGTGTAAAGTTTTGATATATTATTAAAAAACATTTCATGGGGAAAATATCATTTATTATTTTAAAAGGGCCCTTAACAACATAAAACCTTTCAAAAATAATTTTCATAGAAAATAATTTGAAAACATAAAAATAAATCTTTAAATATTTTTGAAAACAAAATTAATTGAAATTATATATGTGAAACATGAGACCATTTTGAAAATGATGTTCATAAATAAACATGGTATATTTATAAAATAAGAATAAGAATCTTTAAAATCCATTTCTTATAAAATAGTTAAAACCCCTATAAAGGTAGTTTTTAAAATAATTTAAAATACTTTTAAAAACAATACATTTTATAAAACCTTTTTCAATGTAAAAAACATTAAAACTAGCGAATTTATACTATATTATGAACATATTTTATTTAAAATAACATAACTTTGTAATATTAGAAATTAAGAACCATAGTAATTACAGTTATGAAAGCAAGTAAATCTATACATGAAGAGCACTCCTAATACACCATCAAAAGATTAAAAAAGTTCTTGGGGTGGAAAATGACATGAAAATTAATTTTTAAAAATATTTTTTCTAAAAAGGTATAAAAAGGGTGAACTTTTATTTTTATGATCACAGGTGAATTATTTAATAATTTTTGGAATGATTATATAAAACATGGTTTTGATGGAATGAAAATTTTAAACTGAAGAGGGGGGTAAAGTTGTACTTCCTTAAAATAACATTTTAGATCATCCTATGTAACAAAGAGTAGAAAATGGTACCATTAATTGGATATTTCTTGTATAAAAATATGATAAGAAAACTAATGAGAGTTCTTGGTTGATGGGTCAAAATATATCATCAATGGGAGCATAATCCTAAACATTCTCCATAAATAGTTCGATTGAATCCACAATCCACAAAAAATTTGGTATGATTGATTCCTAAAATTACAAAAATAAGAAAATTGCCAGAATAATGACTTATCCTAAAAATAATGAGATTCATTATGTAACATGTCATTGTTAGTATATACGCATCATAAAAATACATGGGTTTTTAACAAGGCATGTGTCTCAAAGATTAAAAATTGAGACAAAATTACTTTACTGATTTCATATCATTTAAACATATAACTCATGAATTGATGATCAGAAAATTGGGACTTAAATAAAAATAAATATAATGGTAATAAACTTAAAATACATCCATTACTATTATAAATAAAACCGAAAAAAATTACTAGTGAAAAAGTAATGATTCTCATGAAAATTAAATTGTGAGATGAAATTACCGTACCACATGTCTTGACTCTCTTTGCATTCTAAAAAACATATTATATAATAAATTTAATATTATAATAATTTTTTTGGCATAAAAATTTTCATATATATAACACCATATATGTTTCTATTATAAATTTATATTACCCTCTTATAAATAATTTCATGTTAAGGTTTCTCTTTATGCAATACCGTCTTTGTTTTTCACATGTTTCTTAATTTGTTATATTTTATGTCAACATTCATACATAATGATTTAAATAATGTATATATTTATCCAAATATCTTTTATAGACATTATATATGTATTTATAATAGTATATCTAATAAATACTTATGGAATGCAATTCGCGGTTGTTGGAGATGGTAGGTCGTACATACACATGAACACTATTTCCATATTTATTTGAATTAATGATTTATCAAAATTAAATAAATTATATGAATATAATACTTAATTTAGAATTTTTTTTTCATATGTGTCATATAATCGCTTTGACGATGCAGTAGTCCACACATCCCAAAATTAAATTATAGTATTTAAAAAGAAAGTATTGAATGAATGTAGGTTTTATATAATAAATAATTATGTATATATACATAATAATTATCATATATAACATATAAAAATAGATTTTACGTAATTATTCCCAACCATGATAGGTGTTAATGGTAAAATGAACAACATCATTTCGTAAGGCATTAGTTTACCATACACAAGAATTGTAAGTTCATTATCCATTATATTTATGTTAATTTTATTAAAGTTTTAATACATATAATAAAAATATAATAATATTTATGATACTTTTGTGATTATATGTGCATGTAATAAGAATATTTCAGTGGTTGAGAATGAAAATAAAGGAAATGAGCATGAGGAATGATGTTACCTCTTATTTAACTAAATCCTTTGGGTCTCCACCAGAGGGATTCCTTTGTTTGATCTCTACAAAATGATAGGATTCATGGAGTAAGGTAGGGATTATTATAATTGAATTAAGATGATATTATCTTATCATATGTATCTTTATATGTTTTAATAAAGGGCTAAAAACCCATAAATTTCATGGAAATTGTTTTCTTAAATTCTTTGTTATTTTACGAGTATGCAGTTTCTGACGGCACTTGATTCCGATGCCCGGTGTGACCGGAATCAATTTCCGAAGTTTAGATCAGGTACGTTCAGTGAATGAACAAGCGAGGTTTTCTATGTTTTGAATTGGTGCTCAGAATTGAAATCTGAGAGAACCGATGAAACCACAGCGCTCGTAAATTCTTAAGAGGACCTTTACTAAAGATGCATTTTCTCGGGAGGAGATGTTAAAAAAATTACTATTAAATGAAATATGAATATAGTTGTGGTACAAATTTTATTTCTTTTTATAAGGTGGTTTTATCCTACATGGGGGAGTTAGGGTGGGACCCACTAATATCCTAACTACCCATGTGAGGATAAATGTAAGGTGGGGCCCACACAAGCCCAAACCTTTTCACTTTCCATAACCCCTTAATCCCTTGGAATTAAATGTGTAACCCTTCCACCCTTTCTCTCTCTCCCTCTTAACTCTTGCCAACACACATTAAAAAATTAATTGAACCACATCAATTAGTTAATGAGTGTTTTGAATTATTAAATTTTGAAATGCATGACATAAACAATTAAAATAAGGGGAGACATTATTTTAATTTGGTTGGCTTTTTGTTTGGGAATTTGGGGAAGAGAGCCTTGTGTGATGGAAGGAGGAAGCTACTACATCATTGCAGAACGTCATCCTCTCTACGAAGAATGAAACCTCTTTGATGTAGATCACCGAATCCACAAAGATCACTGACATGCAGTCCTCTTCTTCTCTCCATGACAAAAAGAGGACACACTGCTTCCTCCAAGGGTGCACTTCGACGTCACCTTTCGACGACAACGAACGACGCCACCTCTCCAAAGATCACGTCATGAGGTAGGGGTTAATATTGATCATGTTTTAATAATTGTTATTCATTGATTAAGTATTGGCTTCTTGATATCATCATAACGGGAGAAGATCAGACCGCACAAACACGACCAATTCTCCTCCCATTTTCCTTGATGATCATCATTGATGATTGAGGCGAAGTCAGCACGGTGCTGTTTCACTGCACGGAGAGGAAAAGGACCACGGCTGTAGCAGGTCGTGGAGAGGTAGTGAAGCGTCGTCGCACCGCGCCTGTGTGGCCGAAGAAGGCCACGACCAGGAGCAGGTTGCAGCTGAGGGGCATGGCACCGTCACGCCGTGCTGGTGAGATGATTCGCCACCATAGGCCACAAAAGACCAGCAGGGGAAGTCGGCTGAGCTGGCCACTGGCGTCTCCAGGAGGCAGGACCACATCTGGGTCCCGCGGTGGCTCAGATCGGCTGGCCATAAAGGTCGACCGTTACTTGGAAAACCGGGGGGTGTAACCCCCCCCCCCCCCCAAATTGTTGCTTGGGTGGACCACACCTGGTCCGCCATTTCTAGAAACAGAGGGCCACGCCCCCTTGGTGTCCCGCTCGACCAGTGGCCGAGCCCCATCCAGCTTCTGAGCCTGGCCGGCCCCGGACCCGGGTTGGGTCGACCCAGGGGTTGGGTCGGGTCGGGCCGGGCCTAGACCACCCACTTCCGACCGTTTTGGTCATTTTCTCCTAACATTAGCTACGAGCCTCCGATTGATGCATCGTCAGTTGTGTAGGAATCCTTGGAAAGAGACAGTCATTTCAATATATTACACTTGAGGTTTAGGCGATATTTGGGTATGGACAGGTTGGTTTGAACCCGAAACCAACCGGGCCCTAGGAGCAGAAATTCTTATAACATATGGACCGGATGTCTGAATGACGTTCCATCAATTACATTGAATTTATATTAGTGAGACGGTACTTTTGGATTACTCCTCTTGAGGTTTGGATGTAGCTGGTGTATGGTCGGGTTGGTCTTAGCTTAAAATCCAACAGGGCCCCTGGCACAGAAAATCCAATATCTCTCAGACCAGGCGTCTGATTGACGCGCCGTCTGTCACGTTGAGTTCCTATTGATGAGGTCGATCATTGTGATACATAAAATCTAGACTAAATCATAGTTGATGTATCTAACCCCTTGGCTCGTTGGGTGGGCCCTCTTAGAATCGAGCGTGCTGTGTGTGGGAAACCTAGAGTTGGCTGCGACTGCGACTGCGACAACGATGATTATTGTACTTGGATCCAACATGGGTTTGATAGCGAGGACATATGTACGTGGATCCTCTGTGGTTTTGGTAGCGATGATGACTGTACATGGATCCTATGTGGGTTCGGAAATAATGGTTACGGTACATGGATCCTATGTGGGTTCGGCAGCGACGACTTCTGTACTTGGATCCTACATGGGTTCGGCAGGGGAGATGATTCAGAGGTTACATCTATCATCTACACCCCTCTTCGTGAGTAGTATACCTGTGTGAGATGAGTCTTGAATTTCAATCAATATCATCGATATGATTTAATTTCTTTCCTGTGTGGATTGGGTTGTGCTTTTCTTTGTGGACTGGGTTGTACTTGGGCTCGTGAGTTGGAGCCGAACTGGAATAGATGACTTAGGTATATGTATAGGAATATACTTAAGTATAGTTAGTTGATATTTCGTGTTTGTATATTTCCTTTGTGTTTTATATTTTGTGGATTCTGGGAGACCTTCGGGGGTCTCGGTGTCCCTATTGATTATTGTATACTCCACCCTGCACGGGCTATGACCGCACTACATGGTGTTGGTTGCAGATGACGGACAACGCTGATTGTGGTTGAGGCCTGAGGAGCAGGACAATATTCGGAGGTGGACTATCGAGCGGGACGTACATGCAGCAAACATCCGGACCCGAGGAGCTGAGGAGACCATCTGTAACAACCTTTCAGGTGGGATAGCCGTAGGAAGACTCGATGGTCCCTGATTTACATTACTGTTGTTGTACTTCCATTTCAGTTGTTTTGTACTTTTAGTTGGGTTTGTATTCTACCCCATTTACTTTTCAGCACATACTTTTGTACTCAGTTTACTTAGTGTTTACTTCATCTTGCATTCTCTATTGTGTTTTTTACTAATATAAAGGAAATGCCGTCCCCTTTATTGGGTTTTACACCTTGGGTGCTTGTCTCCAGCCCCTGGCCTATGGAAGGTGGGTTTGGGGTAGTCACGGCATGGGCCCCGAGGATGGGTCGTGACAAATGGTGAGAGGTTCTGACCTTTCATATGTGAGGGAATGGATACTGTTGGTATTTTTTTAAATAGAATTATGTTTTCCCCAAATTTTATGTATTCGAAATGATTTCAAATAGGAAATTCTAAAACCTTTGAGGTTTATTGAACTAAAATTTTCCATACTATTGGTTTTGGACAACTTAATATGTCATATTTGAGATTATGATTAAGGTTTAGACTATTGTGTGGTTTAATTTAACCGTAATCACTATAATTAATTTTAATCACATTCACTGATATTTATAGCCAACAATTATTTTGATATTATAAGACAAAAAATATAGTTCTGATTAAACCCATGTATTTCCATTTTTTTTAAATTCAATTCAAAGATGTAGAAAAATTATGTTTATTCACAATCTTGTAGACGTAGTGGGAAAGCGGGTTTTTTTAAAGCAGGAATATTCAAATTTTCTTAAAAATATTTTCTATAGATTAAATATAAAATTGATTAAAATGATTTGAATTGTATTAATATATGTATAATTGATCTGTTTTAATATAAAACTAATTTAAAACATAATTCGACCACATAAATAAATTTAATGAAAAAACGTTTTTTCAATTCGATTTAATTATTTTTATTAATTCATCCAATAATAAAGTTTCTCAGATAAATCACAAAACATACCTCTAAGATAATTTTCAAAATATGAATTGAAATGTTTAGTTTATTTTATAACATTAAATTTATAAAATTTTCTAAAATTAAAATAATTAATATTCACATATGGAAATAAAAAACAATTCTATTAAGGGAGTATTTTTTTAAAATTTTAATGACATTACATATAATAATATATTTTAGAACTGGTACATTTTATTTAAATGAAACCATAAAAAATAAAATTTAATAATTATTTTTTTCTATTCATATAACTAATATTAATGGATTAGTTATAATAACCTCATTAAAATAATTATATTAATTATGTGATGTTTTGTATAAACATATTGTTTTGTGTATTGTATGCCAAGACAGAGTTGTGTGTAGTGAAATATTACTTTAGTGTAGTGTATAATGACATTAGGATGTAGTAATTTAGTATAAAAAAATATTTTTAGTAGTCAATGAAATGATAAATAAAAATAATATTAGATTATCTCATTAGACAATAATTTAGAAAAATATTAGGGTGTTATAGAGTGTATACGTTGTTTATAGTACATGAATTATATATTCATTAAGTGTTTGGGTTGATAAGTCTGCATATATACAAGAAGTAGATTTAATATTTTGTGCATGGATTCAATAAATCTCTTTCACTTATGATTAAATAATCACTTGAAGGATCTCTTAGAAGTGTGAGTGGACATGTAATATTATTTTTTCATATCTAGTGATAATCCTATTGTTTTTTTGTTTTAAATAATAAATTTGTTAATTAAATACACTAAATTTTATAAGAACTTGGATAATGAATCATAGATGCAATATACATTTCATGATTAGTTTAGATTGTGTTGAGACTAAAGATGGTAAATAATTTAAAAGAAATATACACGATTAGGTAGTTTCGGAGTTGAATTCAGATCATTTGATGATTAGTGAATTATGAAACTGATATGGAAGTTTTTTATTTGTATATAATGTTTATTAAGATTGTACTCGAGAAGGGTTGGTGATCCAATTTGTTTTCTGGGAAAGAAATCAACTCAAGATAATTATAAAGGATCCATAAGCTGTAAAATTTCTATCCATTTCTTGATTATATATATTGTGAATCATGATTAGTATAGTTATTCAATATTTATATGATGTATAAGAAGTATATAGTTGCAAAGTGGAGAAGGCCAGATAGATACTAGTAAAACAAAGGGTGTATTATAATGATCATCCAATGGGAGATAAGAGTTTATAGTGTTGGTGGGAAAATATAATATCTACTGGGACTCTATTGTAGAACATAGTGAGACCTAGTAAAAATGTATATGGGAAGTTACCCTATTGAATCTGTCTAAATAAAGTGAATACTCATTAATACGGAGTATAATTTGTTATAACAAGGAGTGGGTATTAGAACTGAAACTTGTAAAAATATAGGGTATTGTATTTAGTTTAATTTATTAATTGAATACATGATCCAATTAGACTAAAAGGGGATTGTGGTTTTTATGGGGTTAAATATAGGAAAATATTTAAATAAAACACATAACACCTGATTCACCCCCTCTTAGTGTTATCGTATTATCCATTGGACACTCAAATTTCGCACATAGTTTTACAAAACCCTTAACCATTAATTATCTCATTATTCACGTATAATATATATATATATATATATGCACAGAATCATCCTTCAATTTAACTACATGAAATATTTATTCCCATCACTATGGGATACAAAACAACATTGAAATAGTGAACAATGTATATAAAACTGATCTAGTAATCATAACATAGATATGCTTCCCTATCATGTACAATACTGACAGGCATGGGATATTTTTATATTTTTTATTTTTTATATTAACCTTTCTTTATTAAAAATTCACATTCCCGTCATATGAGTCAAAACTATTGAGTGAAATCCTCTATTAAAATCCAACATGGGTCATAATTACAATTAGGAATTGAAATGTAGTGACACTCAAATCCCATAATCCTCGGCTCATCCATAATGACCAATATAATAATTTCACTTTTTTATCTCTCATACATATATTTAGTATATTTTCAGTGTCTATTCATTCAAAAATAGGTTTGTGAATATGGGTTCCTTTCACTATATGTGACATAATGACACCCACAGCCCAAATAATTGTCCCATCCATAATGTGATAAAAGTCAATGTCTTGGTATAAGTACTAAATCAATGATAGAGACATTATTTTCAATAACTATTTGTGCATTTATTCTTGTATGTATATGATACAAAGAGACACTCATATCACCAATACATGTCTCATCTATATCATTTTAAATAATAAAAATTTCAGAAGTCTTATATCAATGTAGAAGAAACTCTTCAATTTCTCTATAAGAAATATGTGTGGTTTGACGCGAGATTTTTCATTATACATTGAAAAAACTATATATATTTTCATAGGATCTATGATATATTTATCACAAACATATTATTCTATATTTCATAGTATGTATCAAAAATTGTAAATGTCATTTATTAGATAAATTATTAAGATACATCTCCTAGAGATGGTCTATCCAAGCACAATAGATATTCACATTCACAATAGTCAAAGACCCTGAACACAAGTGAGTGTGGTTAGGTTTTTCATATATAGAATAAAATTAACCATTACCCTTTATATGAGTATATTCTATATAAGGTGCATTTTAATTTAGTACTATATGTTTCGGGATTTATATTCGTAGAAGAAATGCAGCTACTCCCATTTTCTCAATATTGAGCCCAACCATAATTAATAAATTAATAAAACCCTTTTTTCATACCAGAATATGTATTAGATATATTCTAGGGATTCTGAATTGATTCATCTATCCATGTATACCATCATTATCAAAATAATTTATGATGATCCCCCATTCTGGTTGATGTGTTTTCCTCCACAAACTCACTGATTTTTTATGTAGTAAGGTGAAACCCCTTTTCATCTCCCATATATAAGATAAAGATCTGTTTAGTAGAAATTAAATAAATAACTATAAGTGAATAGATTACTATCATCATAAGATAAGTAGTGATTCATGAGTCTCTTAATTTAGGTTTCATCCATTACATTAATAACCCCCTTATTACTATAGTTCTTAATCCAATTCAATGATACATTAATTCTATGGTATCAATAGACCAAGGAAGGGAATAATAGAAATTCCCTACACATGAGTCATAATTTTTTAGAGAAAGAAATAGAAATAATGAGTAGTGAATAATAAAATTTCACACTTCAAACATATATATAGAATATATATAGTGAGGAAGATAATATCTACTTTTATGTTGATTCATATCTTTATAGGATATATAGTAAATAAATAACCTCTTATGTTGGGCGCAACCACAATTTCTAAAAAACCCAATAATCATTGTGTATGAGATGGATTAATATTGACGAAATTCTGTGGAAATGTTGTCTATGTAATTTTAACAGACCCTTCTTGATTTATAGTAGCCTTAGATGGTTCTATCCTAAAATTTAAAAATTCCCTAACATATCATGTAACATGTTCAATTTAAAAATCATTCAAAATATGTCTAAAATATTATCATCATGATCATTTGATGAATTAACCACATGTGTGAACTAGATGTAGACAAAATCAAAGTCCATAAAAGGGACTCTTCATATCTATGAAATAGATTTCGGAAAAATTCAACATCATGGGTTCTCTCATTTGTGGACCAATGCTATGGCAAGATACGCATATATTTAGTATACATCAAGGATGATCCCATTACTTTGACAATAATTGTTATTCATTGATTACCACTTATTTTTCACACTGATCACATAACTCATGATCTTCGAATATTGTTCAAACCCAATTTATGTGACTGGGATTATCATAGATAAATATAAAAAAATGGTAAAAAATGTAAGACCCCAAATTGATTATGAATTATAGAGTCATAGAATCTAAATTTTTTATATAGGAGTTAGATATATGTGTTTTTATTGAATATTAACAATATATAAGAAAATGGTATCCCAACACATGGATAGTTATCTATAATCATATTAGGAAGTTTCCCCATATATCATTGATGATGAATGATAGTAAACTATCTATGTATTATCTTAATCACATGGTCATTATCTATAGATAAATCAAGTTAATGTTGGAAGATATTAATCGTAATGATTTATGAATCCTTTTCATATGAAGTTAATCTATACATACCATCTTCAATTATTATCCCATTTGAAAGACCACAATATCATGATCAAGGATAACCAATGGTTGGGTATCTTCCACCATTATTCTATGCACCCAAATAGAGAAATAACATTTCATGTCTTTAGTTTCTATCCCATGATACATGGAATGGAAAACATTTCGATTCAGTTGATCCTTATTTTTTACTATACATGTCTACCCTTGATATTATATATGAGTCCCTAGAATTTCAATGAGAGCTGTAGTTGGCCTGAAAAACGATTCTTTAATCCTCGTGATCCAATATATCATGACAGTAGAGTCTATCACCCTAGAGTGTTTTGGGGTAATCAATTAAACTTTTTCCCCATATCCTTACTGATGATTTGAGAACCATGATCCATGATTTAGAGAATATTCAATTTTCATCCAAATAGTCGTTGACTAATGATTGATCTTCATATTCATAATCAGTTTATTTTTTCATACATCGCATTTATATCATTTCTTAATATTTATAAATTAGACAGTATAAAATTTAGTCAAATTGGAATGACCCTATACCCTATCCCCCAATGGTCCCAATCACAAGAACCTAAACTACTAGAGAAGGGGAAAAATGTTATACTAAAAACCTATAAACGGAATTCCAATATAAAAATAATTCTAAACTCACTAATATTAGATTCTATGAAGAATAAGAAAAATTTTATGATAAAAAAAGTTCTTGAAATCTTATATGGTATACTTTTTTGCCCTAGTAAAATATGAAAAATACTATTTGTTTTCATACAGAATAAGAAAATGTTTGATTAATGATTTATCATATCCCTTCATATTTACTACATGTTAAATACAAGAAAAAACAACTTATTAGGTTATAGAACTCTCCCATAATATATATATTGAGAAAAAATAATCAATTGATTGGGTGTTTTCATCATTCCAAATAATTCTAAAAACATTAAAAGATGTGTATCTAGTCTCTTGGGATCCATTGGTTGTCTATGAATCTATGCCTCTAGAATATGCATATTAACCCCTAGATTGTTTACTAGGGGAAGTATTTTTCTTGAAAATGGCCTCGGATCCCAGTTATCCCTTATAAAATTAAAGTGGAACTCATAACCTTAGAGTGTTTTGAATGTATCCTCAATATGTTTCCCCTATATCATAATCCTTTGATAAAACATGATTATTTATGATTTCCAGAATCCATAATCCAAAAATCCAATTTTATTCAGTATTCTATATGTTATGTCACTATATACAATATCAATTTTTGAAGAATTGTTGTGTAACCTCATTCTTTTTTTTGGTGATTCTAATCTTATCAACCTAAACTACATGGTATACGTTTAGAGATTCATGTTGATAAAATGAAAATTCATTTTTTTATATTGATATATACTATAAATATTCCCTTCAATCCCATATTTTTTACTTTCCCTTTTTATATTAACTATTTTTATTGGGAAAGAATACCTATTGTATAGTATTTTATCCCAATCCTTTTACATAATTTAAGTGCATTAATATCCAAAAATACTTCATGGACCTTGGAATGAATCATATCTAGATTTAAGGGATGCTATACCAAACAATGAATATAGGCCCCTATAACAGATCTATGATTCCATAACCTATAAAAAGAGGTGTTTTTTCTCACAAAAAAAATGATCCACTGATATGTATTATCATGATTATCATTTATGTTGAACACATCACTTCACAGTGATTCATTAATATCACCAAAATGTACTCCCCATATTATTCTCATCATTTAAAGAACAATAATTAATGGTTTACATGACCTATTCTCCAATTATCAATGTGTATTGACATCCTCTATGATACGTCACCACATAACATACCCATTCCTAATGAAAAGATGTAGGGTTATTGATCCAATAGTGAATATACATCCATGATGCAATTATGTAGGTTGATTGATACCTTATTTAATATTCATCTTCTGTGATCCACTTATTGTTTAGAGTTACTAAATCTCTTACATAGTCTTATATGGACCATGGTGGGGAGTGTACGCTACTTCAATGTACCCCTTTACATGAATATGCATAAAATCCCTGAACCCTAGTATAATATCCGTTCTTATATCGACCAGATAAATATTTTCTATGAAAAAAGGTGCCTCCAATCCATGAATTTTTTGAAAAAATTATATTGGAACTCACTAACCCCTCATGATTTGTGACATTCTCAAATTGTAAGTTCCATTTCACCACGTTGATTCAAACTATTTGGGACATGATTCACATTTTCAGGAGTATATAATTTAATATGAAGTGATTTTCCAACAATGTGTGGTCCAATATATATGACCATAGAATAAAAAAACATATCATATCTTTTATATGAAATTAATCTAAAACAAAACATGTTTCTTGTTGTACGACCATAAACCAAAAACCCTACTTTAAATGATATAAATATATTTAAAATTACATGTGGTCTAAGTTATATGTATTTAAACTGAGAAAAAATGAATCAAGATTTACGATATTAAAAAATGCAACATGTTATCTAATATATATGACCATAATGATGAATAATATATGGTTCATTCTCTACAACTAAAATCTAAATCATTATACTGTCCAAGATATATGACCCTTAACAACAACAATATATAGTGTTGGCTTTATGTCCTTAAATGACAACAACATATTGTCTAATTTATAGGACCTAAAGAAACTACCATTTATATCCCATGATATAATAACATTATCTACAAAAATATATCTTCCAAGGTATATGGCTAGAAGATTTAAAATGTTTTGGCCATTTATATTTTACCATAAACATCTCATATATCAATTGGAGATTAATATCCATAAACTGTCAATGGAAATAGATTTATTACTCATTGGATTTAAAACCCACAATTGTTGTCCGAGGAAAAAGTCAAGAGACATCGCACTAGACATGAACCTTGTGAGACATAATTAAAAATGATCATTAATAAAAAAAGGTCATAAAAAATATTATAATTAATACTACTAAAGGGATGCCTATAAAAAATTCATTTCCCATCCATAAAAGACATACTAATAAAAAATAAGGAAAATTTTTGGCAAATAAAAGAGAAATACATATTGCTTTTGGGTCACAATACATTTCCCCACCTATAGACAAGTTTTTCTATTTTGGCCTGTCACATAGGAAATTTTTTGATTACACTCATTCCATGATATACTCACCAAACATCCCATGTGAACTAAACTATTTTTAAAGGATAAGACCTGTCATGTTAATGATGATGTTTTTAATAATTTTCATCACTGATTCATTCCAAATACGAATCTATTATGAACGAATCATATATGATTAGATTTTTTATATAATATTTTGAAATTTTGTATCATCATGTTTGGATGTATATAAAATACTGATTATTCATTATAGTATGAATATTTTAAAAAATAATAAGAAGAATTCTAGAACATAATAGAAGGAGTGATAAAATACTCCATTTATTGATAATAAATATAAATGGATATGAGTCAGGGACAACCAAAATCCATTAAAAATCATTGATATATATGATATTATTAGTTTTATATATTTTTCATGTCTCAGTGGTAGAAAATAATTGGATACTAAATTTTATATATCTTTACATCCTATTTCAACTCAAGTGGGAAAATTCATGATTTCAGATAATAAATCATTGCACCATTTTCATTATGTCAATCAAGAAAGTAATTGTATTTGAATGATAACATTTAAAATGAGTTATATACTCTTCATATTCTTCTATCAATTTAGATAAACGATTAATCCAATCAATGAAAATAATAGGGTTATTTTTGTATCTTGTTCCAAAACCCTTATTAACTCTCTAGTGGATGGTTGTTTTTGGGATTCGTGGATCCATTTCCTAAGTTAATATAGTATTTGATAATTTAATCCTCCTTCACCTTACATAAAAAATAGTAAGAGGTTTAATTTAACTTTGATGAAAATATTTATCAATGGATTCTCCAAAATAAAATCATGAACCAGGTTATCGTATTGTATTTATTTCAGTCATCATTTAGAATTTTTTCTTAAGGAATCATTTTCATTTGAAGCAGTGAAAAATATATATTTAGTTATAACAACTTCTATGGGAATGTCTGTCCCATTTGAAATGGAAGAAAATGATATGGATCAAATTACTTCCCCTTGATCAAGAATATTCTATATCCCTCTTCGAATTGTATTGTGTCATGTTCTTTTCGTGACGGTTCCAGTTTCTCAAACTTGATTTACCAGATAATCAAAATGTTATTTTTCATAATTGGGTAACTTTCCTAAAGTGTTTCTTAAAACATAAATCTATTCCACTACATCCATAGACAATGGTTTAAGATAAGCACAATATTTTATTAATCCTTGACCTAGTTAGATCATTATGAAAGGTGGGTTAGATCCCATTTAAGCTTTTCCATATTCATGAGATGGGTGATTTTATACATCAATAGGATGTGGGGATATTATATCATTAGTATCCTCATGATTCATCATTATCCAAAACAAATAATTTAGTAAAGAGTATCATTTTCCTCACACACCCATAAACTGAAGAAAAGAAACTCTCAATGTATAGTGAAAATAGATGGAAAATATGTAAAGGGTATGTTATGACCAATAGGGGCCTATATACCCTGAGAGGGGGGGTGAATCAGGGTATTGATATTCTTTTTCAAAATTCTTCCTGCCCCACTGGATCATGACCTCTTTATTACAAGGGTCACTTTGTTTGCACTTGTGTGTTTATTATGATCACTTATTTTCTTCTTTGTTTCATGATGATGTTTCTAATGCAATGCAGGGAAGTAAGCAGTCAGACACAAAGTCTTTTACATGGTTCACCCTCACTAGGCTACGTCCAAGGAGCATACGCCGACAAGTTGCCGTGTGTACCAATTCCACTAAACATCACTAGCTGTGGATTACAATGTCTAGGCTATATCACTTCTATGCCCAGGCTCACTGCCTTTACAAGGTTTAGGGTCAGCTCACTGATTCCCAAGGGTCACTCCCTATTTATCTCTCTCTAGCTCACTGCCGGTGGAGAGGATCACCTTTTTCCCCTTCCTAAGCTCACTGCTCATGGAAGGGATTCACTCACAGTTTATAAACCTGTAGGTCTCTTCATTTGGATGAAGTAATGTATCCTTAACTATAGATATATGCTCTGTTAAAGTCCAACTTTAATCCACTGATGAATATCCCTTTACCCCTGAACCACTGGGCAATTACCTTTGGAAAGTACCTTCGCAAAACACACTACTTCGCGAAGCTCCCAACTTTGCAAAGCTCAAACAAGCCTTCACGAAGCTCCTGCATTTTCGTGAAGCTCTCTCGTGAAGCTCTCTCGCGAAGAACTCCCGTCAAGCTGATCTCGTTGCAAAGAAACTTCTCTCGCAAAGCTCACTGAGCCAACGCGGAGCACACAACTTTCGCGGAGCTACAATAGCCGCCGCGAAGTACCTCTTTTGCGAAGCACACTAGCTCCGCGAACCGAGAGCAATGGATTTTCTCTGAAAATTCTCTCTACTTCTCTTGAGGGGGTCGGCCTCTATTTATAGGATATTGCACCGACCCTTGTCCCTTCTGTGCGAAGTCAACGCCCCATCATCTCAAATCATGATGCTCTAAAGATTCCACCAGAATTCTGTCCAAATCGCGAAGCACCATGGCAATTTTCCGTTCACGAAGCATGAAATAGTCGCGAAGAATCACCATCAACATACCTTCGTGACTTCACCGCGATGCTCCCTCACGAAGACCAACATTCCTTCGTGCCTTCGCCGCGAAGCTCCTTCGCAAAGCCCTTCACCGCCACCATGCGCTTCAGCCTCTGTCGTTCGCGAAGCTTGACGTAATCGCGAAGCATCACCGCCTCCATTCATCTGGTCTTCGCGATTTCCAAAACCATGCATCCTATCTTCGTGAAATTCATTACTTTGCCATATGAAATTATGCTCTTCATGGAAATACACTTTTGGAGATGCTCACCAAACTCCAAATTTTGGACCCCAAAAATTTGGCAAACACTGGGAAACGGCGCCACCTTGTACTTATCTTTTTCTACCGCCTCCAGATCGTTCGTTCCTTTGTCATCCTTCTTTTTCAACAAGGATTGTCAACAACTTCTGGGGAACTCGACAAATATCCATGGAAACCTGCTTTGTCAACAAACACAACCAACCCAAAAATACTTCAATGTTACCTTGAGGGAATTTTGCCCAACAATCTCCCCCTTTGGGTTTGTTGACAATTCTCCAAAACTCAGCTCAGAATGATTTTCTGCACATTGATACCTCACTGAGTCTTCTTCCAGTCGCTACCACCATTTGCCTCTTGCGATTCTGATAGCGTTCAAGGATTCACTTAACACGTACTCTAATCCCACATGAGCAATGCTCGGCGTGAGAAAAAAGAGTAGAATGAAAAGTTCATCAATGAATCACTTCATGTCAGAACCCAATTGTCGACTCCACCCTGATACCAATTCACAAATTGATACCAATTGTTGAACCACACTGATACAAATTGGTGATAGCTGGACACCTTTTCAAACCATTCCAACACCACTGTTCTGCTTTTATCATGACCCTCAGCTGTCGTGATTTCCATGCTTTGATCGATCACTTCTAGCATCGTCAAATTTAATACTCTCCCACTTTTTCATTGCTCCCCCTTTCTGGCTGCTCCACCTGTCAGCTTCTCCTCGTATCTGTCATGATTTTTCAAATAGCCAGACTGTCTCCCAAACACTATTTTCTCCCCCTTTAACAAACACTATTTTCTCCACATTTGTCAATGAACCCAAAGGTCACTCATTTGTAGGCTGTAACAGAGTAGAGAACACAAATCAGCACATTAGGGAAAAAGACATCATACCTCAGGGAGAGGGGGGGGGGGGCCACATCCACACTATTTCAAGTGCGGGGAAGCGACTGAACTATCAGAGCCAGTCGATGCCTTTCAAATGCTTCCTTGGGTAAGGCCATTGTCAGGATGTCTGCAACCTGTAGTTCTGTAGGCACATACTCCAACTTCACGATCCCATGCTCAACTTTCTCCTTGATAAAATGATACTTTATCTCAATGTGATTTGTCCTTGAGTGATGGACGGGATTTTTGCTGAGATTTATTTTCACTTGAGTTGTCGCACTGGATTCCGATCGGAGACTTCACTTCAACTCCCATATCTTCAAGCTACTGCTTCATCCACAATAACTGTGTGCATGCTTGAGTGGCCGCAATATACTCAGCTTCTGCGGTGCTCAATGAAATGCAAAATTTCTTCTTGCTTAGCCAAGAAATACACAATCCACCAAGATAGAATGCACCACCTGACGCTGATTTTCTATCATCTGCTGAACCGGCCCAGTCTGCATTAGTTTATACCAATAACACCGTCTTAGATTTGTCAGTATATGTCAAGCTGAAATCCACTGTGCCTTGGATATACCGAAGTATTCTTTTCACTACAATCATGTGGAATTACTTGGTATTGCTCTGATATCTCACTGCTTGGCATGTGCAAAAAACAATATCAGGCCTTGTTGTAGTCAAGTACAACAAACATCCAATAATTTCCATGTATTCTGTGACATTAACTGCCTTTCCATCTTCATCTTTCGATAATTTCTTTCAGGTGGCAACCAGAGTCTTCATATCCTTGGAATTTTCCATTCCAAACCTTATGAGGACCTCCTTGGCATACTTAGATTGAGAAATGAATTTTCCATCCCTTCCTTGTGTCACCAGTAGACCAAGGAAAAACGTTAGCTCCCCAATCATTGACATTTGAAACTCATTTTTCATGAATTCGGAAAACTGTCTGCACTGAGCTTCATCTGATCTGCCAAACATTATGACATCAACATAAACCAACACCATCATCCTTTGATTACTTTCATTACTGTAATAGAGATTGTAATCAACTCCTCCACGCTGAAAACTAGGATTCATCAATTATTGATCAAGCTTTGAGTACCATGCTCTTGGTGCCTGTTTCAACCCATACAATGCCTTCATCAGCCTGTAAAATTTTTACTCATCCTCATGAATGATAAAACCATCTGGCTGCTCATTGTACACCTCCTCTTCCAAAACCCCATTCAGGAATGCAGATTTGACATCCATCTGGAACACTTTAAACTTTTGTTGCACTGCTATGGGAAAAAATAATCTGATGGTCTCCATCCTTGCAACCGGTGCAAATGTCTCATCGACATCTATTCCCTCGATCTGGGAGTACCCCTTGCACACTAGTCGTGCTTTGTTCCGAATCAATATGCCATCTTCATTCATCTTGTTGCGATAGAACCATTTATTCCCGATGACATTCTTGTCTGCTGGACTCGAAACAATCTCCCATGTCTGGTTCTTCTCAATCTGATCAAGTTCTTCGTTCATAGCCTGAACCCATGTTTCATCTTCAGCTGCATCAGCAAATCATTTCGGCTCAACCTGAGATATAAAAGATGTTTGCTGCAGTGATTCCATTCTCCTTATCTGAGCTAGAGCTAACTAATCACCAATGATATTTTGCATGAAAATTTCAGCTCAACTCTTTGACTGTTGTGCAGATGAGGATTTTTGATTTCTAAATCAGCATTATTCACGTATGATTCCCCTTTGTTTCTTTCCTCCTCATCACATTTATCAGGAAATTTCTCACGGTTTCATTGTTCAGTGAAATCATTCCTTTCAACTACTTCTCACATCTTCTTAGTATCCTGAAAACAGTCAGCTGATACCAAGATGTTAGATCAAACTAAATAAGCATGAAATGCTTGATCACTGCTGCTTCTCCCATAGTATGTCTTCTCTCGATAGACAACACTTGAGCTGGGTCATCCAATTATTTCCTTGATGGATCTGGAATCTGATTTTGTTGTTGAATTCTCCCCTTATGTAATGCAACACTTCCTGGGGTTAGACCCACTGTTTATACCCATAAACGTCATTCTTCTCCTGAATCATTTATTCTCACCTTCCACCTGTATGATTTATGCCAATCTAGCACTCATCATTGAGCCATTAACCAAATATCTAAGCCTACTGATTTGGAACTTGATGTAGGAAACAAGAGACAAAGTCAATAACACAATCACTTCCTGTTGTGCTCTCACTTTCTGTTGTGCTCTGTTTCTCTCTTTTATGATAAACTGTGATAATTGATTTGAGTCAATCAAAACACTGAAGCATATCACATTTCCATTTTTCATCTTTAGATGCCACTTCCCCTTGGATCATATCTCCCTAAAACCTTAAACACATCAATCATCAGTTAGTAGAATTTATATACATAGGGAGAGGGGGTTGAACTTCCAGAATCCACAAGATGAGGATTGTGGGTGATCCTGATGGGTCAACCCTTTGATTATTTCTTGTAGAGTATCACACTCTTTCCATGCTTCTTCTAGTTGCCTAGCCAACTTCAACTGTTCTGGCCATATTACTAGGAATTCATTACCTACATTATGAGAATTTTTCTGATACATAGATTTGGTAGGCTCGGACTTTCTCATCATTTGGGGTATAAACCCACTAGTACACATTTCCTTCTTTGAGGTTCTACTAAAATTCCATTTTCCTTGATTATTTCTCAGAGCAGGAATATCTTTTCTTTCCATCTTCCCTTGCTTCTTCCACTATTGCAGGGATCTTGCATCTTCTTCTAGATTTCGCTATGGAATACGTCCTACAAATTTTTCATCACATTCTTTGTTCATCTTTCTTTTATCAGATATATGAGTCACCACACTCCTTTTCACCGGTGGTGAGTCTTCTATTGAATGTTCATTCTTCTTTCTCACAACTGTAGCTTCTCCACCCTTTTTCTTCCAGATTTGTTCATGTTCCCTCTGAGAGATATGTTGCGAGTGTGACAGAGGAGGTGAGTGATACACCTTTTGGTCAACTCCTTGTGATTCCCCTGAGGCTATAGGCCTATTATTCACCTTACCACTTTGTCTCCCAATGTATGATTTCTCTTTATACATCACTGGAGTCAAGAATCTCTTTCTGGGCTCCTTTTCCTTTCCCACTTTCTTCTTGCTACACACTCTGGCCAAATGCCCATGATCAGAACATATGAAACATTTAATATTAAAGGCATACCTCATTTCATCACATCTCTGCAGAGATGCTGACACACCTCGAGTTTTTCTTCTAATATGGGGCTCTTGAGCTTCCTGACACATATTCATGGTGTTTCCTATTATTCCAGAGAAATAGCATCTGATTAATTCTTTCCTCTGAGAGACTCTTCACTCTGATTTCTCCTGACGCTTCTTCTTATTCTCAGATTTAGCAAAGTTTTTATTTTCACAGCCTGAAATGTATTCCAGAGCCTCTGAACAGAACCTTGATGTGTGTCCATGAATCCTACAGAAATAGCACATGTCGTCACTACATCTTGTAACTGTCATCTTAGGCCAATTTCCAGCACCTATAGGATTCCTTTCACATATGGAACTGTTCATATCTCTCTTACCTCTGTAGATTTTCACTGCGTTTTTCTTATTCTATATAGGAGTGGGATCATCATATCCAATTCCATATTTTCCCAAAAAGGATGGCCTTTGGGAAGATACAATCCTTTCATGCTTCTCCTCTGATGTAGGATATTTGGATTTAATTTTATCATCACCTGCCAAAGGATAGTCAAATAATAAGTGCAGTGCATCCTTCATCTTGGGATTATCTTCATATTTAGATTTCTCCATCTCCTTCTTCACTGATTCTAGCTCTTCTTTCAGCTTATGAATCTTTACCTTACTTGATTCAAGTTGAGCATCAAGTTCTCTCTTGAGATACATTCCTCTACTCATCTCAACTTCCAATTCTCGTGTAAGCTTTTCCACCACTTCACTTTTCTCTTTTACCTTAAATTTTTCATGAACAACAGAATCTAAGAAACAAGCATTCTCTTGTTGTAGCCTTTGATTCTTCTGATCTAATTCAGAAAGCTGTGTCACAAGCTCACCATTTTTAGATTTCAGGTTCTGAACATCATCTGAATTTTGACTCTATTCATAATCATCACCCTTTTGTTTTCCTTTCATTTTAGCCATCTTCTGCAGTTCTTCAGCATTTGAATCATTCTTCTCTGTTAGGTCAGTAACTATATGAATAAGCCTTTGATTTAAGCCTCTTAGTTTTTTGACATCAATCTCCAACACTTTGATCCAAATATCTTTAGATTTGACTTCTTCGGTGTTTCCAACGTCAATTGGAATATTAGGTTCTTTGATGCACTTGACTTGATATTTCACTTGTCTATTCATGCCATCGATCTCCCTTCTCTGTTCTTCAATCTTAATCTTATACTCACTAACTGATTCTGAGTTCTCTCGTGTTGATAACATGATTTTGTCAATTTCTTCCATGAACTCATACTTCTCTTCTTCCTACTACTGCATATAGAGTTTGGCATCGTGAACAACATTGTTGGATTTCGTTGTTTTTGCTCTCCAAACATCTATCTCCTCAATAGAAGCCTCCAACTCAGCTCACATATTCATTCTTCCTTCAATTTCTTCTTCTGTTTCAGTGTCACTATGATGATCATGTACTTCACTCATTCCAACATCATGATTGAGTGAATCAATCTTTTCCCTGTTAGATTCATCCAGACCTTCCTTCAGTAAACTGTTTGATTATTTTAATTGAATCACACTTTTTCCATACATACTTCCACACTGAGGAATACCACCTGACTTCTGCTTCTTCTTGGATGTTTTTCCCTTTTCCATGGCTCATCGAGATAAGAGCAAACAAATTCATTAAACACATAGATCGGCTACACCAAGTCAGAGCAAAAAAATCTAATAAATAAAACCCATCCCTCTGATACCAATTGTTTAGACCAATAGGGGCCTATATACCCTGAGAGGGGGGGGGGGGTGAATCAGGGTATGTATATTCTTTTTCAAAATTCTTCCTGCCCCACTGGATCTTGACCTCTTTATTACAAGGGTCACTTTGTTTGCACTTGTGTGTTTATTATGATCACTTATTTTCTTCTTTGTCTCATGATTATGCTTCAAATGCAATGCAGGGAACTAAGCAGGCAGACACAAAGACTTTTACTTGGTTCACCCTCACTGGGCTACATCCAAGGAGCATACGCCGACAAGTTGTTGTGCGTACCAATTCCACTAAACATCACTGCCTGTGGATTACAATGTTCGGGCTTGATCACTTCTATGCCCAGGCTCATTGCCTTTACAAGGTTTAGGGTCAGCTCACTGCTTTCCCAAGGGTCACCCCCTATTTCTCTCTCTCTGGCTCACTGACGGTGGAGAGGATCACCTTTTTACTCTTCCTAAGCTCACTACTCTTAAAGGTATTCACTCACAGTTTATTGACCTGTAGGTCTCTTCATTTGAATGAAGTAATGCATCCTTAACTATAGATAGATGCTCTATTAAAGTCCAACTTTCATCCACTGATGAATATCCCTTTACCCCTGAACCACTGGGCAATTACCTTTGGAAAGTACCTTCTCAAATCACACTACTTCGCGAAGCTCCCAACTTCGCGAAACTCAAACAAGCCTTCGGGAAGCTCCTGCATTTTCGCGAAGCTCTCTCGCGAAGATCTCTCGCGAAGAACTCCCGCGAAGCTCAACTCGTTACAAAGAAACATCTCTTGTGAAGCTCACTGGGCCAACGCGGAGCACACAACTTTCGCGGAGCTACAATAGCCGCCGCGAAGCTCCTCTTTAACGAAGCACACTGGCTCCGCGAACCACCTCCACGAACCGAGAGCAATGGATTTTTTCTGAAAAATATCTCTACTTCTCTCGAGTCGGTTGGCCTCTATTTATAGGCGACTGCATCGACCCTTGTCCCTTCCGCGCGAAGTCAACGCCACGTCATCTCAAATCGCGAAGCTCCAAAGATTCCGCCGGAATTCTGTCCAAATCGCGAAGCACCACGACAATTTTCCATTCGCGAAGCATGACGTAGTCGCGAATAATCACTGTCAACATACCTTCGCGAATTCTCCACGAAGCTCCCTCGTGAAGCCCAACATTCCTTCGCGCCTTCGCCGCGAAGCACCTTCACAAATCCCTTCACTGCCGCCATGCGCTTCAGCCTCTGCCGTTCGCGAAGCTTGACGTAATCGCGAAACATCACCGCCTCCATTCTTCTGGTTTTCACAATTTCCAAACCATGCATCCCATATTCCCGAAATTCATGCCTTTTCCATATGAAATTATGCTCTTCATGGAAATCCACTTTTCGCGATGGTCACCAAACTCCAAATTTTGGACCCCAAAATTTTGGCAAACACTGGGAAACGACGTCGCCTTGTACTGCTCTTTTTGTACCACCTCCAGATCGTCCGTTCCTTTGTCATCGTTCTTTGTCAACAAGGATTGTAAAAAACTTCTTGGGAACTCGACAAATATCCATGGAAACCTGCTTTGTCAACAAACACAACCAACCCAAAAATACTTCAATGTTACCTTGAAAGATTTTTTCCCAACAATCTCCCCCTTTGGGTTTGTTGACAACTCTCCACAACTCTTCTCAGAATGATTTTCTGTACTTTGATACCTCACTAAGTCTTCTTCCAGTCGTTACCACCATTCACCTCTTGCGATTATGATAGCGTTCAAGGATTAACTTAACACGTACTCTAAGCCCACATGAGCAATGCTCGGCGTGAGAAACAAGAGTAGTATGAAAAGGTCATCAATGAATCAATTCATGTCAGACCCCAATTGTCGATTCCACCCTGATACTAATTCGTAAATTGATACCAATTGTTGAACCACACTGATACCAAGTGGTGATAGCTGGACACCTTTTCACACCATTCCAACACCAATGTTCTGCTTTTATCACGACCCTCAGCTGTCGTGATTTCTATGCTTTCATCGATCACTTCTAGCATCGTCAAATTTAATACTCTCCCCCTTTCTCATTGCTCCCCCTTTCTGGCTGATCCACCTGTCAGCTTCTCCCCGTATCTGTCATGATTTCTCAAATAGACACACTGTCTCCCAGACACTATTTTCTCCCCCTTTAACAAACGCTATTTTCTCTCCCTTTGTCAACGAACCCAAGGGTCACTCCTTTGTAGTCTATAACAGAGTAGAGAACACAAATCAGCAAATTAGGGAAAAAGACATCATACCACGGGGAGAGGGGGGGGGGCACATCCACACTATTTCAAGTGTGGTGAAGTGACTGAACCCCCAGAGCCAGTCGATGCCTTTCAAATGCTTCCTTGGGTAAGGCCTTTGTCAGGATGTCTGTAACCTGTAGTTCTGTAGGCACATACTTCAACTTCACGATCCCCTGCTCAACTTTCTCCTTCATAAAATGATACTTTATCTCAATGTGCTTTGTCCTTGAGGGATGGACGGGATTTTTGATGAGATTTATAGCACTTGAGTTGTCGCACTGGATTCCGATCAGAGACTTCACTTCAACTCCCATATCTTCAAGCTGCTGCTTCATCCACAATAATTGTGTGCATGATTGAGTGGCCGCAATATACTCAGCTTCTGCGGTGCTCAATGAAATGCAATCGTTCTTCTTGATTAGCCAAGAAATACACAATCCACCAAGATAGAATGCACCACCTGACGCTGATTTTCTATCATCTGCTGAACCGGCCCAGTCTGCATCAGTATATCCCAATAACTCCGTCATAGATTTTTCAGTATATGTCAAGCCGAAATCCATTGTGCCCTAGATATACCGAAGTATTCTTTTCACTGCAATCATGTGGCTTTCCTTGGGATTGCTCTGATATCTCGCTGCTTGGAATGTGGAAAAAACAATATCAGGCCTTGTTGCAGTCAAGTACAACAAACTTCCAATAATTTCCCTATATTCTGTGACATTAACTGCCTTTCCATTTTCATCATTCGATAATTTCATCCGGGTGGCAACTAGAGTCTTCATCTCCTTGGAATTTTCCATTCCAATCCTTCTCAGGACCTCCTTGGCATATTTATATTGAGAAATGAATGTTCCATCCCTTCCTTGTGTCACCTGTTCGCCAAGGAAAAACTTTAGCTCCCCAATCATTGACATTTCAAACTCATTTTTCATGAATTCGGAAAACTGTCTGCACTGAGCTTCATCTGATCCGCCAAATATTATGTCATCGTCATAAACCAACACCATTGTTCTTTGATTACTGTCATTACTGAAATAGAGATTTTAATCAACTCCTCCATGCTGAAAACCATGCTTCTTCAAGTACTGATCAAGCTTTGAGTACCATGCTCTTGGTTCTTACTTCAGCCCATACAATGCCTTCTTCAGCCTACAAACATTGTTCTCATCCTCATGAATGAGAAAACCATCTGGCTGCTCAATGTACACCTCCTCTTCCAAAACCCCATTCAATAATGCGGATTTGTCATCCATCTAGAACACTTTGAACTTTCGTTAAACTACTATGGAAAAAAATAATCTGATGGTCTCCAGCCTTGCAACCGGTGCAAATGTCTCATCGAAATATATTCCCTCCATATGGGAGTACCCCTTGCACACTAGTCGTTCTTTGTTCCGAATCACTCTTCCATCTTCATTCATCTTGTTGCGATAGACCCATTTAGTCCCGATGACATTCTTGTCTGCTGGCCTCGAAACAATCTCCCATGTCTGGTTCTTCTCAATCTGATCAAGTTCTTCATTCATATCCTGAAACCAGTTTTCATCTTCAGCTGCATCAACAAAGCATTTCAGCACAACCTGAGATATAAAAGATATTTGCTGCAGTGATTCCATTCTCCTTATCTGAGTTAGAGCTAACTAATCACCAATGATATTTTGCATGTCAATTTCAACTCAACTCTTTGACTATTGTGCAGATGAGGATTTTTCATTTCTAAATAAGCATTAGTCACTTATGATTCCCCTTTGTTGCTTTCCTCCTTATCACGTTTATCAGGAAATTTCTCACAGTTTCATTGTTCAGTGAAATCATTCCTTTCAACTACTTCTCGCAGCTTTTTGGTATCCTGAAAACAATCAGCTGATATCAAGATGTTAGATCAAACTAAATAAGCATGAAATGCTTGATCACTACTGCTTCTCCCATAGTATGTCTTCTCTCGATAGACAACACTTGAGCTGGGTCATCGAATTATTTCCTTGATGGATCTGGCATCTGATTTTGTTGTTGAATGCTCCCCTTATGTTATGAAACACTTCCTGGGGTTAGACCCACTGTTTATACCCATAAACGTCATTCTTCTCCTGAATCATTTATTCTCATCTGCCACCTGTATGATTTATGCCAATCTAGCACTCATCATTGAGCCATTAACCAAAAATCTAAGACTACTGAGTTGGAACTTGATGTAGGAAACAAGAGACAAAGTCAATAACACAATCACTTCCTGTTGTGCTCTCACTTTATGTTGTGCTCTGTTTCTCCCTTTTATCATAAACATGGATAACTGATTTGAGTCAATCAAAACACTGAAGCATATCACGTTTCCATTTTTCATTTTTAGATGCCACTTCCCCTTGGATCGTATCTCCCTAAAACCTAAAACACATCAATCATCAGTTAATAGAATTTATATACATAGGGAGAGGGGGTTGATCTTCCAGAATCCTCAAGATGAGGATTGTGGTTGATCCTGATGGGTCAACCCTTTGATTCTATCTTGCAGAGTATCACACTCTTTCCATGCTTCATCTTGTTGCCTAGCCAATTTCAACTGTTCTGGCCATATGACTAGGCATTCAATGCCTACATTCTAAGACTTTTTCTGATACGTAGATTTGGTAGGTTCTGACTTTCTCACCATTTGAGGTATAAACCCACTAGTACACATTTCCTTCATTGAGGTTCTACTAAAATTCCATTTTCCTTGATTATTTCTCAGATCAGGAATATCTTTTCTTTCCATCTTCCCTTTCTTCTTCCACCATTGCAGGGATCTTGCATCTTCTTCTAGATTTAACTGTGGAATACGTCCTACAAATTGTTCATCACATTCTTTGTGCATCTTTCTTTTATCAGATATCTGAGTCACCACACTCCTTTTCACCGGTGGTGAGTCTTCTATTGAATGTTCATTCTTCTTTCTCACAACTGTAGCTTCTCCACCCTTTTTCTGCCAGATTTGTTCACGTTCCCTATGAGAGATATGTTGCGAGTGTGATAGAGGAGGTGACTGATACACCTTTCGCTCAGCTCCATGTGATTCCCCTGAGGCTATAAGCCTATTATTTACCTTACCACGTTGTCTCCCAATGTATGATTTCTCTTTATACATCACTGGAGTCAAGAATCTCTTTCTGTGCTCCTTTTCCTTTCCTGCTTTCTTCATGCTACACTCTCTGGCCAAATTCCCATGATCAGAACATATGAAACATTTTCTATTAAAGGAATACCTCATTTCATCACATCTCTGCAGAGATGATGATACACCTTGAGTTGTTCTTCTGATATGGGGCTCTTGAGCTTCCTGACACATATTCATGGTGTGTACTATTCTTCCACAGAAATAACATATGATTAGTTCTTTCCTCTGAGAGACTCTTCTCTCTGATTTCTCCTGACGCTTCTTCTTATTCTCAGATTTAGCAAAGTTTTTGTTTTCACAGCCTGAAATGTATTCTAGAGCCTCTGAACAGAAGCTTGATGTGTGGCCATGAATCCCGCAGAAATAGCACATGTCATCACTACTTCTTGTAACTGTCCCCTTAGGCCATTCTCCAGCACCTATAGGATTCCTTTCACATATAGAACCGTTCATAGCTCTCTTACCTCTGGATATTTTCACTGCGTTTTTCTTATTCTATATAGGAGTGGGATCATCATATCCAATTCCAGATTTTCCCAAAAAGGATAACGTTTGGGAGGATTCAATCCTTTCTTGCTTCTCCTCTGATTTAGGATATTTTGCTTTAATTTTATCATCACCTGCCAAAGGATAGTCAAATTATAAGTGCAGTGCATCCTTAAACTTGGGCTTATCTTCATATTTAGATTTCTCCATTTCCTTCTTCACTAATTCTAGCTCTTCGTTCAGCTTCTGAATCTTTACATTACTTGATTCAAGTTGAGAATCAAGTTCTCTCTTGAGATACATTCCTCTACTCATCTCTACTTCCAATTCTCGTGTAATCTTTTCCACCACTTCACTTTTCTCTTTTACTTTAAATTTTTCCGGAACAACAAAATCTAAGCAACATGCATTCTCTTGTTGTAGCCTTTGATTCTTCTGAACTAATTCAGAAAGCTGTGTCACAAGCTCACCATTTTTAGATTTCAGATTCTGAACATCATCTGACTTTTGACTCTCTTCATAATCATCAGCCTTTTGTTTTCCTTTCATTTTATCCATCTTCAGTAGTTCTTCAGCATGTGAATCATTCTTCTCTGTTAGGTCAGTAACTATATCAATAAGCCTTTTATTTAAGCCTCTTAGTTTTTTGACCTCAATCTCCAATACTTTTTTCCGAATATCTTTAGATTTGACTTCTTCGGTGTTTTTAACGTCAATTGGAATATCAGGTTCTTCGATGCACTTGACTTGATCTTTCACTTTTCTATTCATGCCATCGATCTCCCTTTTCTGTTCTTCAATCTTAATATTATACTCACTAACCGATTCTGAGTTCTCTCGTGTTGATAACATGAGTTTTTCAATTTCTTCCATCAACTCATGCTTCTCTTCTTTCTTGCTACTGCATATAGAGTTTGGCATCGTGAACAACATTGATGGATTTCTTTGTTTTTTCTCTCCAAACAACTATCTCCTCAAGAGCAGCCGCCAACTCAGCTCACATATCTATTCTTCCTTCAATTTCTTCTTCTGTTTCAACATCACTCTGATGCTCATGTACTTCACTCATTCCAACATCATGATTGAGTGAATAAATCTTTTCCCTGTCAGATTCATCCAGACCTTCCATCATTAAACTGTTTTATTATTTTAATTGAATCACACTTTTTCCATACATACTTCCACACTGAGAAATACCACCTGACTTCTGCTTCTTCTTGGATGTTTTTCCATTTTCCATGGATCACCGAGATAAGAGCAGACAAATTCTTTAAACACACAGATCAGCTACACCAAGTCGGAGCAATCAAATCTGATAAATAAAACCTATCCCTCTGATACCAATTGTTAGGACCAATAGGGGCCTATATACCCTGAGAGGGGGGGGGGGTGAATCAGGGTATGGATATTCTTTTTCAAAATTCTTCCTGCCCCACTGGATCTTGACCTCTTTATTACAAGGGTCACTTTGTTTGCACTTGTGTGTTTATTATGATCACTTATTTTCTTCTTTGTCTCATGATTATGCTTCAAATGCAATGCAGGGAAGTAAGCAGGCATACAAAAAGACATTTACTTGGTTCACCCTCACTGGGCTACGTCCAAGGAGCATACGCTGACAAGTTTTCGTGCGTACCAATTCCACTAAACTTCACTACCTGTGGATTACAATGTTCGGGCTAGATCACTTCTATGCCCAGGCTCACTGCCTTTACATGGTTTAGGGCCAGCTCACTGCTTTCCCAAGGGTCACCCCTATTTCTCTCTCTCTGGCTCACTGCCGGTGGAGAGGATCACCTTTTTCCTCTTCTTAAGCTCACTGCTCTTGGAAGGGATTCACTCACAGTTTATACACCTGTAGGTCTCTTCATTTGAATGAAGTAATGCATCCTTAACTGTAGATAGATACTCTATTAAAGTCCATATTTCATCCACTGATGAATATCCCTTTACCCCTGAACCACTGGGCAATAACCTTTGGAAAGTACCTTCTCAAATCACCCTACTTCGCGAAGCTCCCAACTTCGTGAAACTCAAACAAGCCTTCGCGAAGCTCCTGCATTTTCGCGAAGCTCTCTCGTGAAGCTCTCTCGCGAAGAACTCCCGCGAAGATCAACTCATTGTAAAGCAACTTCTCTCGTGAATCTCACTGAGCCAACGCGGAGCACACAACTTTCGCGGAGCTACAATAGCCGCCGCAAAGCTCCTCTTTCGCGAAGCACACTGGCTCCGCGAACCACCTCCGCGAACCGAGAGAAATGGATTTTCTCTGAAAATTCTCTCTACTTATCTCGAGGGGGTTGGACTCTATTTATAGGCGATTCCACCGACCCTTGTCCCTTCCGCGCAAATTCAACGCCACGTCATCTCAAATCGCGAAGCTCCAAAGATTCCGCCGGAATTCTGTCCAAATCGCGAAGCACCACGGCAATTTGCCATTCGCGAAGCTTGACGTAGTCGCGAAGAATCACTATCAACATACCTTCGTGACTTCGCCGTGAAGCTCCCTCGTGAAGCCCAACATATCTTCGCGCCTTCGCCGCGAAGCTCCTTCGCAAAGCCCTTCACTGCCGCCATGCGCTTCAGCCTCTTCCGTTCGCGAAGCTTGACGTAATCGCGAAACATCACCGCCTCCATTCATCTGGTTTTTACAATTTCCAAACCATGCATCCTATCTTCACGAAATTCATGCCTTTTCCATATGAAATTATGCTCTTCATGGAAATCCACTTTTCACGATGCTCACCAAACACTGGGAAATGACGCCACCTTGTACTGCTCTTTTTGTACCACCTCCAGATCGTCCTTTCCTTTGTTATCGTTCTTTGTCAACAAGGATTGTCAACAACTTCTTGGGAACTCGACAAATATCCATGGAAACCTGCTTTTTCAACAAACACAACCAACCCAAAAATACTTCAATGTTACCTTGAGGGATTTTTGCCCAACAGGGTATATATAATACCAATGAAAAAATCATGAATGAATTCTCTAAGAAACTCATCTCAGTATGAGATTTCTTATTACCTATCAATGAGGGAACAACATACATCGTCAAAAATATACCCTTAAGGTGATATAAATATTGATATCACCATTACAAGCATTATCCTTCAATTTAAAAACCCATTGAATTTACCCCTTCATTAAAGTTTCATACTCCCAAATAAGAATGTTAGAGAAGCTATAGTGTTTAATAACTGCATATATTCAATCACATGTTCTAATGCATTGTTCCAAACCATCTATTATATTTTTTCATACCCTAAGGAGTACTAATATGGGACAAGATACAGAAACTGATTATTTCCATAGGAAGGATTTGATTACCTCCAACAATAGCCTCATTTTTGAGTAATACATAACTTATAATTCTTTTCCTCCAAAGGAAAAATATAGAAAAGGGAACATCATGGGGAATTATCATATAAATAAGTCCTCTAAAGAAAAAATTTTCATTCCCATCACAAAATTGATTTTCTAAACATCAAAACTATGTGGAATATTTTTATTCCCTCCATCAGATATGTAGGAATCGTCCAAGTGGCCTGAGGCCCCAAAGGAAATTTTGAATTTTCATTTTATATATCCTTGATTTATTAAATTAAAATGATAGGTATGGACCTATCATATGAACTTAAACAATACCATTCATAAAATCGGGGTTTCTATTTCTATCTCAGGGGAAATTTAAACATGAAACATTGAGGTTAAAAACATTCATCGTTAACAATCCCATCAGCAGTTTTGAATTTCCATTTTCCACTATACATTATTACATCATTATTTATCTTAGCCATTATTTGATGAGTCTGCATGTATCATGCATTAGGGTAATATTCCAAATGTACCATATTATATTATAAAACATTTCCAATATAAAAATTCCTTACCAAGACGGATATATTACATTCACTTCCACCAAATCATACCCACTAGTCTATACTCAAAGTGGAAGTTCTCATTATAGGGAAATAGTCCATGTGATATAAACTCACTCTCACTGTGTTATACATCTTTATAAGACTGTCATCAATGGGTTATCCCCATTGTGAAACCATAAACTATTCATTGGTATACATTCCAAGTGGCATAATCTTCATATAAACACACTCCTTTTGAAATAAATCCATCAAATTTCCATGTGCTGCTCGCAACACTGACTTGGAATATGTTACACACAACATCAACTTAGCATATGATGATCGTAACAATTAGTTTCTAAAAAACATCATTATATATATATTTATTTAAAGGAGATAATTATAAACTAGCCATAAAAGATTCTTATATAAATTGTAATAATTACATTTAAAATATTTTTTTATAATTTTCATATATAAAAAAACATATTGATAATGAATATTATTATATTTGGTGAAATATTTTTATGTTTAAATATTATGGTTTTTTAGATGAAGCAGATTTAATTTTATTTTCTGAAATATAATTAAATTAATATCAGACACATTTGGAATTTTATTTTTATAAAATAAATGCCATTTTTGAATTCGGAATTTCATAATTAGTCTAGGGTAAATTTATGTGAATTTTCTGGGAAATATCATTTTTTAAGAATAGTGAATGCTACGAAATTTTTGTTAAATACTATCCCTTTGTTATGATAATTATAAATGTTAAATTATGTATTAATTTTTTCATGTCATATTATATCAATTATAAATCTATTTATATAATTTTGTTCATTATGAAGAATTTCACATCAAATTAGAATATAATTACATAACAAAATTTTTGAAAAATTTTCGACTTTAAAAACCTGTAATATTGTCCCATCTGTGAGATTAAAATTAGTATTATATTTAATTCTACAGTGAATTGAATTTAGATAATCCAAAATAAAAAATTATAACAAATAATATATTTATATTCTAATTATATCAACTTTATTTTTTACCAAAATTATTTGTAAAAGTGATAAAAATTAATCAATGTTATTATCGACAAATTAATCTTACTTTTAAACAATATAATAAAATCAAGGGCCCAAATGAACTATATGCTACTCAATAAAGTTTTTCCTGTCCATATATGAGGTAGAAAAATTCATTTATTTATTTATATTTTTTTGGTATGTTTTTTATGTTAGAGAATATGTAAATCTAACTAGATTTTTAAAATTCAAGTGAGTCCTTTACCATCCCTATAAAAGGCCACCACCTATCACTTTTATTCACACCTCTAAAAACTACTAGGATAATTAAATAATGGCCCATTACACATCCAAAAATATACTTCTTCCTCCTTGAACACTCCCTTTGGGCAGAAGTTAGTCCCAGATATCCTTTTGGCACTAACCAAAAGGAGTTACTCGATTAAGAGGTAACAACATCTCTCATGCTACTTTCATTAACAACCTTTCTCCACCCTTCCAATTTCATTTTCCATGATTGTATAAAGACACCAGAATCATTAATATACTGATAATGTTTATGCTAATGTTTCTAATTACACTTAAAAACTCCTCCATCTAATGGGTAATGAACATATTGTTTCTTTGTACGACGAACAACTACCTCACGAAACAATGATTGTACATTTTTCAATTACCACCTATCAGGGGGAACATTATGATGGATAGATAATTTGTAAATTATATTTATATTATATTTATAGTTTTTTATACTTCATTAATTTGTATTTATAACATACCATTATGCTTTCCATCTTATGTAAATATGATAATTTGGTTCGAGGAAGTGTGGATTAATGCCCCCTCAAAACAATATGAATCTTTCAAAAAATACATTGATTATATTAAGTATAATTTTAGTGATTATATAGGATATATATTATATCAATAGATAAAATATATTTCTTTCTTTCTTTTATGTACATTATTTCAACACGATTATTAAATGGAAACAGCGTTAATGCGTACGTAATTCCTACAATCTCCCGAATTGGCGTATTCCATTTCATATATATATATATATTCATTAGATTTTTCTAATGCACATATAAAATATATAAATAATATTTAAATCATTTTTTACATTCTATAGTCATGATATATGTATAAGTACAAACAATATAAATATTAAGGAAAATAGGAAAAACAAAATGAATATTAACTGAAATGAACAATTAACATAGGACGGTAAACAATAGTGTAATATAAATTCCTAATAAAACCATATATGTTATTAGATATAATAATATGTTTAAATTGTAAAGACCCGTAAATTCCAAGGAAATTTGTTTTCTTAATTTTCTTTGGAATTTTACAAGAACGCAATTTCTGAAGGCACCTGATTCCGAGGCCCGGTGTTCCCGGAATCATTTTTCGAAGTTTGCTTGGGTACGTTCAGTGAACGGACGAGCGGGTTTTTCTAACTTTTGAACCGGTGCTTGGAATCGAATTCTGAGGTCACCGATGGAATCGCAGCGCCAGTAATTGCTTAGAAACACCTCTTCCGGAGTTGTGTTTGCTCGGGTGTGGTTTTTAATTTTTGAGATTAAAGTTAAGAAATGTACTAAATTGCATGACAAACTTTATTTTATTTCACATAAGCCGCTTGGAAGCCACATGAATCCACTTAAATCAGCTTAAGCTGAGTTGATACGGATAGTGTGCTATCCAGAAATATCCTACCCTCTTGGTAGGATATTTGTGAGGAGGGGATCGCACGAGCCCCACCGTTTCTTTCCTCTAAGTAACGCACCCGTGAAAACCCGTCATTATGAAAGTCAACTAACGTGTTTTCTTAATTTCTTAATGCACCAATTAATTGGGAGGTTTTATTCGTTGAATTAATTGGGCGGGTTTATTCGTTGAATTAATTCTATGAATTAATTTAATCGTTTATTAACCTTTTTTCAATCCGTTGGCGTAATAATAAAATAAGACCAATGCGCGACTTCTGGAAAAATGCTCGTAGAGAGGTTTTGACAACTTTGTGCCTTCACCTTCCTTCGTGAAGAACGCGAAGAACGCGAAGAACGCCATCACCCTCGGAGATTGACGACGCTTCTTCCGAGACGTTCTTCCCCGTAATGATCTCTGATCACCAACTACTTGATGTAGGTGATTTCGGGTTTCTTTTTAATCTTCTTTGCGGTTTATAACAACACATGGATATAATCGATATAATTAAATCTTCATGTTCTTGAACCTCGGAGTTCGTCGATGCATCACCGTATTCCGCGACGACGCGACGCCCTTCCGTGAGGACGTGACGCCTTTCCGCGACGACGCGACGCCCTTCCGCGACGACACGACGCCCTTCCGCGACGACGTGACGCCTTTCCGCGATGCGACGATCACCTCCTTCCGCGGCGATCAAATCGGTGAAGAATGCGTGTGCGATGACTTGACGAGGTAGGGGTTTGTTGTGAAACAATTTTTATTCCCGTGATCGTTTCTTTTAAAATGAAGAACCCGGTTCATAAGAACAATTTTAATTCAATAAAATTGTTTTGGTTATGTTTTTCTATGTGTTGATAAATCCTAGCAATTGATACCGTCTAATGCAGAGGGTGCGGGCCAAACAAACACGGCCCGACAACCCTCCTGCGTTCTTCGTTGTTGTGCAGATTTGGCGGGCGACGACAAAACGTGCCGCAAAGGAAATTTGATCATTCCGCAGAGAAGAACGGGTCCCGGGAGGAGCAGCGGCGCAGACGGGAAGGAAAACGGACCACCAGAGCAACTCCAGGGGCCCGCGGTAGTCTCTGGCAGGGCGGGTCGCAGGCGCGGTGGCACCGGCGGCCGGAGGAGGCAGCGCCCCAGCGCGCCGCCGGACAGGGCCGCCGCGGCTGATGCCGCGGCCACGCGGTTCCAGCTCGCCCGCACGAGATGCGGCAGAAGCCGCGTCCATTGATGACCAGCGCGGCCCCTCGAGGGCCGCGACATCCTCATCCCGCGGGGGCGGCGCCGCACGGCTTCCTCGCTCGGCCGCTCGGCCGAGCCGAGCCAGGCCGGCCGCGCCGTGCCGCGCCCTGGCCGGACCTGACCGGGTCTAGCCGGGTCGGACCGGGTCGGGTCGGCCTAGGGGGGGTCGGCCCGGGCCCAGACACCCCGTCTTCGGACCGTTTGTGGTATTTTTCAGGTAACGTGAGCTACGAGCCTCCGAACGCTGCACCGTAAGCGGCAATGCGATCCTTGGATCGAGACGGTCGTTTCGATATATCTCACTCAAGGTTTCATAATACTATGGGTTCGGACGGGTTGGTTCATCCACGAAACCAACAGGGCCCTCGGAGCGGAAACGCTCATATCTTGAGCTCCGGACGTCCGATTGACGTGTCGTCGACTTTGATGGATTCCTCTAAGGGAGGCGGATATTTTGGCATACTCCGCTCAAGGTTTGGACGCAGTTGGAGTACGGTCGGGTTGGTTTTAACTTAAAAACCAACCGGGCCCCAGGAGGAAAAAGCCAATAACTTCCAGATCGGGCGTCCGATTGACGCACCGTCTATTGAGTTGCGTTCCTATTGACGATACGGAACCTTTGGAATACTCCTCCCGAGTTTTGGATGCAGTTGGGTTATAGCCAGGTTGGATTGTGCCCGAAATCCAACCGGGCCCCTAGAACGGAAAAAGATGATATCTTTCAGAAAGGACGTCCGTTTGATGAAACGTCATCGGCATTGGTGATCTTATCGAGAAACGGTCCCTATAAGTATACACTATGAGATTTCAGGGTACAGTTGAGATACGGCCGGGTTGGTTTGCTTACGAAACCAACCGGGCCCCTAGGACGAAAAGGCTAATAGCTCACAGACCTGGTGTCCAATTGACGCGCCATCTGTTGTGTTGAGACCCCTGTGACGAGGAGGTCCTTTGAGATACTTCTTAGTGGGACTTGTGATGTTTTGGAGTATCGACCAGTAGCTCATGGAGCGGACCCTCCCGGAGATGAGCGTGCGGAGTACGGAGACCGTGTAGGTGGCTGAGACCTGATAACTGTTTGTCCGATTCGACTCGGAGTGACTTGCATAGCCCAGTGGGGAGCACTACTTTTTGAGGTGGCATACCCACGACGGAGGAGCACTACTGTGTGAGGTGGAAGACCCGAGGTACTCGACAGGAGGAGTAACTCTGTAGGCCATGAGGGGGAGCACTACTGTGTGATGTGGCAGACCCATGGCGGGAAGCACTACTGTGTGAGGTGGCAGGCCCACGATACTCGACAGGAGGAGTACCTCAGCAGTCTTAGGTTAGTGAGCAGTACCTCGGAGTCGTGACAGAACCACTGTACACTCTAGAGAAAATGTTCTTCTGCAGTTACGGTTTCGATAACAAAAATCATGGTTTGAGATGAGACTTTTGACCCTTGTGTTTACCTCATGATTGAGATGGTTCACTTGATAACATAGGTATATGTATGGGCATATACCAGGGAAGTGTTTATCCGTTGATTTCAGCATCCTTGTGTTTCCTCATGATTGAGATGGGTTACTCGATAACTTGGGTATATGTATGGGCATATACCTATGTAGTGGTTATCTGTTGAGATCTTCTTTGTGGATATCCTTGTTGGTTATAGTGAGACCTTGAGGGTCTCTGGATCCCTAATGAGTATCGTTATACTCACCCATGCACGGGCTATGCCCGCACCTCATTGTGTTGGTTACAGACGATGGGCAGTGCTGACGGAGGCCGAGTGTTTGAGGACTGGACGGTACCCGGAGGTGGACTACATGACGAGTCAGTACCCGGAGGTGGACTACACGACAAGTCAGTACCCAGAGGTAGACTACACGACGAGACGACACACAGAGGAGGTTGATGGGTGAGAGCGTTGAGGAGGATATCTTTACCTACCCTTCTGGTAGGATCCGACGAGGACGACCTATGAGCTGCTTCCTTTCTTCCAGCTGTTGTCTTTTTCTGTTGTACATGTTCAGTTGTAGTTGTACTTTCATTTGGGGTTGTATTTTGGCCCATTTACTTTTCATCACTTTCTTTTGTACTTAGTGTTTTGCTTCCGCTTGTGCTATGTGGTGTTTTGTTTACTTATATAAAGGAAATGACTTCCCAGTTATCGGGATTTACGCCTTTGGTGCTGGTCGCCAGCCCCTGGCCTATGGAAGGCGGGCTTAGGGTAGTCACGACACGGGCCCCGAGGACGGGTCGTGACAAATTGGTGTCAGAGGGGTTCGGTTCTACCACATAAATTGGGACTCTGATCTTTTTTTCCTTTCTGTGAAGAAATAGTGTTAAGAGTACCGAGTGTGGTTTTTAGTTCAGGGAGTCTAGTGTTGGTGCGGGAGGCCGACGTATATATACACCAGGACCCTGACAACTGGTTTCCGAATTTGTGCACGAAAACACCGATTGCGTGTGTGTTTCTAGAAGTTTTTAAATGTCAGCTCAAACCGGGTCAGCTCACCAGGAATAATCTTTTGACCGTGTCACGTTGTTTCTTTCAGGATGCCTCCCTGTGGACGACCAGCTAGAGCCCCGAGAGTGGTACGTACTGATATCCCGCTGAGCGACGAGGCCTCAGTACAGGGACCTATCCTAGTTGAGCACCAGCGGAGGCACCAACGGTACTACTGCCCGTTGGGCCACTGATGCCACCAGCCCCAGCAATAGAGGATACACGTTGCTTGAGCGCACTGCATGAGTTCCAGCGCCAGAGGACACCCAGGTTCCAGGGAGGGACGACCCCGCAGAGGGATGAGGATTGGCTGGAGGCTGTGGTGAGAGTCTTCAGGCTAGTGGGGACGCTGAAAGATTTCATGGTGATCCTTGCTGCCAGCCTTCTTCAGGAAGCAGCAGGCCGATGGTGGAGCCTGATGCTTCAGATGCATGACGAGGTGACACTTCTATGGGCAGACTTCGAGAGCCTCTTCCGGGAAGAGTTTTTACCAGCCACCCTTCGAGCGGTGCGTATACAGGAGCTACTTCAGCTGCGGCAGGGCAGCATGTTAGTGGCGCAGTACTCAGCGAGATTCACAGACCTCTCTCGCTACTCTACAGACATGGTACGAGACCCATTCTTCAGGGCCCGAACCTTCGTGTAGGGGCTCAGGAAGGAGATCAAAGCTTCGGTTGTATCGCACAACATTCCGACGCAGACATGGGTGTTAGAGAGAGCCCTCTTAGTGGAGAGTTTCCTTGCTGAGCAGTCCCCAACAGCAGGACCCACCACTAGCCGGCATGTGCCAGAGTCTTCTGCGGCAGGCAGTAGACAGATGACGCAGAGGTCCAAGATGACCCGACCTACAGGTGGTTGATCGCGCGACTCAAGGACGGTAGTGCGAGGCCCCAAGGGAAGTTATAGAGCCAGACAAATCATGAAGTGTTACTCCTGCGGCGGGATTGGTCACATGGCATGACCTGCCATATAGATGACCAACAGTTAAATGAAGAACCCCCCAGGCAGAGGCAGAGGTTCGATCAAGGCAGACCACTAGGAGTAGGTGACCATGGAAGAGGAGCTTGCCGTGCAGCTGGAGGTGGACGACGCTTCGGGGTGTTGCCACCACTACCACTAGGAGGTCCACCCCGACCACAGGGAACTGGTGGACATGGGAGAGCTCAACTTCAGGCAACTGAGGCCTACGATCATGGAGCTCTATAAGCAGATGAACGTGATCGGGACTAGCTCCAGACCTGGAGACTTTTGTTTATGCTGCTTCTAGATTTGTTGATGTTTGTTGTATATGCCTTGTGTCTTTGTAATATGAGCTGCAAAAAAAGACCCTTATCTTTGTTTGCTTTCCTGTCCTTTTGTTGGGTTGATACTGAGTGGTCCCAGTTAAACTGTTGACTTGACCCTCACTTTCAAGATTTCTACTAAAGGATACCTTGTGACCACACACTGATGCCAACAGTGTGACTCGACCCTTGGAGGTGAGAGTGACAGTTGGATCTCTTGGTAGTTACGTCGAGGCCTTACGACGTCATCTCTGGCATTAATGCATCATTCATGTCAGGATTGACTGTATTAGGCAATGAATGTGGTTCATCCAGGGGATGAGACCGAATTTCTCTTATCGGAAAAGAAGAAATAATAGTAGCTCTTGTGAGACTAGAGAAGATCCAGGTCATCCAAGAGCGGATGAGGAGAGCACAGGGCCGACAGAAGCCTTATGCTGACTAGAATTGGAGGCCTCTAGAGTTCGAGGATGACGATCACGTCCTTATACGAGTCTCACCTCGATGAGGTTTACGGAGATGTGGCCAGGGAGGCAAGTTATCTCCAAGGTTCAACGGACCTTTCTAGGTCCTTAGATGGGTAGGCGAGGTGGTTTACGGCTTGACCCTTCCACCTCAGTTGCATTAGCTGGACGATGTTTTCCAGGTATCTCAACTGAGGAGATACGTGCTCGACCCTTCACGTATCATCGACCATGTGGAGCAGGACAATGGCGATGAGGTTACTTCCACGAAGGATCTAGTGGGGATCAAGGATCGACAGGAGCAGATCCTACAAGGACGATTGATTCCTTTGGTGCAATTTCTTTGGCAGCACGGGAACCTCCAGGTGAGCACATGGGAGCGGAAGGCTCAGATGCATGATCAGTACAGCCTTTGTATCCCTAAGTTTGTGGTGAAGCTTTATGGTGACGTAAAGCCCTATGGTGGGAGTAATGTAGAGACTCGTAAATTCAATGGAAATTTTTTTTCTTAATTTTCATTGAAATTTTACAAGAAAGTAGTTTCTGATGGCACCTGATTCCGAGGCCCGGTGTGCCCGGAATCATTTTCCAAAGTTTGGCTCGGGTACGTTCAGTGAACGGACGAGCGTGTTTTTCTAACTTTTGAACTGGTGCTCAGAATCGAATTATGAGGGAACCTATGGAATCACAGCGCCGGTAATTGCTTAGAAACACCTCTTCCGGAGTTGTGTTTTCTCGGGTGTGGTTTTTAATTTTTGGGCTTAAAGTTAAGAAATAAAATAAATTGTACGACAAACTTTATTTTATTTCACTTAAGCCGCTTGCAAGCCACTTGAAGCCACTTAAAGCAGCTTAAGCTAATTCGATGTGGATAGGGTGCTATCCATAAATATTCTGTCCTCTTGGAAGGATATTTGTGAGGTGGGGCCCGCACGAGCCCCACCGTTTCATTCCGCTATGTAACGCACCCGCGAAAACCCGTCATTATGAAAGTCAACTGATGTGTTTTCTTAAATTATTAACGCACCAATTAATTGGGCGGTTTTATTCGCTGAATTAATTGGGTGGTTTTATTCGTTGAATTAATTTGATCAATTAATTTAATCATTTCTTAACCTGTTTTCAATCCGTTGGCGTAATAATAAAATAAGACCAACGCGCGACTTCTGGAAAATGCTCGTTGAGAGGTTTTGACAACTTTGTGCCTTCATCCACCTTCATGAAGAATTTGAAGAACGCGAAGAACGCGAAGAACGCCATCACCCTTGGTGATTGATGACGCTTCTTCTGAGGTGATCTTCCCCGAAACGATCTCCGATCACCAATTGCTTGAGTAATGAGATTTCGGGTTTCTTTTTAAATATTCTTTTTGGTTTATAACAACACATGGATTTAATCGATATAATTAAATCTTCATGTTCTTGAACCTTGGAGTTTGTCGATGCGTCACCGTATTCCGCGACGACGCGACGGCCTTCCGTGACGACGCGACGCCTTTCCGCGATGACGCGACACCCTTCCGCGATGACGAGATTCCCTTCCGCGACGACGCGACGCCTTTCCGCGACGCGACGATCGCCTCCTTCCGCGGCGATCAAATCCGAGAAGAACGCGCGTGCGACGACTTGACGAGGTTGGTGTTTGTTGTGAAACAATTTATATTCCCGTGATCGTTTCTTTTAAAATGAAGAACTTGGTTCATAAGAACAATTTTAATTCATTAAAATTGTTTTGGATATGTTTTTATATGTGTTGATAAATCCTCCCAATTGATACCGTCTAACGCAGAGGGTGCGGGCCAAACAAACACGGCCCGACAACCCTCCGTTGTTCTTCGTTGTTGGGAGGATTTGGAGGGCGATGACAAAACATGCCGCAAAAGGAAATTTTATGGTTCTGCAGAGAAGAACGGGTGCTGGTAGGAGCAGCGGCGCAGACGGGAAGGAAAACGGACCACCGGAACAACTCCGGTGGCCCGCGGAAGTCTCCGGCGGCGCCGGCGGCCGGAGGCGGCAGCGCCCCGGCGCGCCGCCGGACAAGGCCGTCGCGGCTGAAGCCGCGGCGGTGGCGGCCAGCGGACCCGCGGCCGCGCGGGTCCGGCTCGCCCGCATAGGACGCGACATAAGCCGTGTCCGCTGATGTCCAGCGTGGCCCCTCGAGGGCCACAACATCCTCATCCCGCGGGGGCGACGCCCCGCGGCTGCCACGCTCGGCTGCTCGGCCGAGCCGAGCCAGGATGGCCGGGCCGGGCCGCGCCCTGGCCGGACAAGACCGGGTCCATCCGGGTCGGACCGGGTCGGGTCGACCCGGTTCGGCCGACCCAGGGGGGGGGGGGGGGGTCGGGCCGGGCCCAGACCCCCCGTCTTCGGACCATTTTCGGTATTTTTCCAGTAACTTGAGCTACGGTCCTCGGAACGACGCGCTGTCAGCGGCAATGCGATCCTTGGATCGAGACGGTCGTTTTGGTATATCGCACTCAAGGTTTCGGAATACATTGGGTTCGGCCGGGTTGGTTCATCCACGAATCCAACCGGACCCTCGGAGCGGAAACACTCATATCTTGAGCTCCGGATGTGCGATTGACGTGCCGTCGATTTCGATGGATTCCTCTAAGGTAGAAAGATCTTTTGGCTTACTCCGCTCGAGGTTTGGACGTAGTTGGAGTAGGGTCGGGTTGTTTTAACTTAAAAACCAACAGGGCCCCCGGGATGAAAAAGCCAATAACTTCCAGACCGGGCGTCTGATTGACGCGCCTTCTGTTGCGTTGTGTTCCGATTGACGATACGGAACTTTTGGAATCCTCCGCCCGAGTTTTGGATGCAGTTGGTTTATAGGCTGGTCGGATTGTGCCCAAAATCCAACCGGGCCCCTGGAACAGAAAAAAATGATATCTTTCAGACCGGACGTCCGTTTGACGATCCTTCAGCAGCGTTGGTGATCGCGTTGAGAAACGGTCCCTATGAGTATACCCTATGAGAGTTCGGGATACAATTGAGAAACGGCCTGGTTGGTTCGCTTAAGAAACCATCCGGGCCCCTGGGACGAAAAGGCTAATAGCTCACAAATCGGGCGTTCGATTGATGCGCCGTCTGTTGTGTTGAGACCCCTGTGACGAGGAGGTCCTTTGAGATACTTCTTCGTGGGCCTTGTGATGTTTTGGAGTATCGACCAGTAGCTCGTGGACCGGACCTTCACGGAGACGAGCATGCAGAGTACGGAGACCGTGTAGTCGGCTGAGACCTGGTGACTGCTTGTCCGATTCGACTCGGAGTGACTTGCATAGCCCAGTGGGGAGCACTACTTTGTGAGGTGGAAGACCCACGGTGGAGGAGAACTACTGTGTGAGGTGGCAGATCTGCGGTACTCGACAGGAGGAGTACCTCTGTAGGCTATTAGGGGGAGCACTACTGTGTGAGGTGGCAGACCCATGGCGGGAAGCACTACTGTTTGAGGTGGCAGGCCCGTGGTAATCGACAGAGGAAGTACCTCAGCAGTCTTAGGTTAGTGATCAGTACCTCGTAGTCGTGACAGGTCCATGGTACACTCTAAAGACGAGGTTCTTCGGGAGTTACTGTTTCGATAACGAAAATCCTGGTTTGAGCTGAGACTTTTGACCCTTGTGTTTACCTCATGATTGAGATGAGTCACTTGATAACTTAGGTATATGTATGGGCATATACCTGGGTAGTGGTTATCTGTTGATTTCAGGATCCTTGTGTTTCCTCATGATTGAGATGGGTTACTTGATAACTTAGGTATATGTATGGGCATATACCTAAGTAGTGGTTATATGTTGAGATCTTCTTTGTGGTTATCCTTGTTGGTTTTAGTGACACATTGAGGGTCTTGGGGTCCCTACTGAGTATCGTTATACTCACCCCTGCACGGGCTATGCCCGCACCTCGTTGTGTTGGTTGTAGACGACGGGCAGTGCTGACGGATGCTGAGTGTTCGAGGACTGGACGGTACCCAGAGGTGGACTACACAAGGAGTCAGTACCCGGAGGTGGACTACACGACGGGTCAGTACCCGGAGGTGGACTATAAGACGAGACGACACATAGAGTAGGTTGATGGGTGAGAGCGTTGAGGAGGCTATCTGTACCTACCCTTCTGGTAGGATCCGACGAGGACGACCTAGGAGCTGCTTCCTTTCTTCCAGTTGTTGTCTTTTTCTTTTGTACTTGTTCAGTTGTAGTTGTACTTTCATTTGGGTTTGTATTCTGGCCCATTTAATTTTCAGCACTTTCTTTTGTACTTAGTGTTTTTCTTCCTCTTGTGCTCAGTGGTGTTTTGTTTACTTATATAAAGTCAATGCCTTCCCAGTTATCGGGATTTACGCCTTTGGTGCTAGTCGCCATCCCCTGGCCTATGGAAGAGGGGCTTGGGGTAGTCACGGCACGGGCCCCGAGGACGGGTCATGACATAAATAAAGTATTTATATTAAATTTAGAAATATTATACATGTGGTTTGAATGAGTAAGATGATATTCAAGACATAAGGAAATGTGATTTCTTTTAACTTTTTATTTTCCTGAGACACAATCTATGTACTCCACTCATCCAATTTGTTTGGATTATATAGTTCCCATTATTGTATTATAAGTATATAATACCTAAATTAATGTGAATTAACATATATTTTTTATGAACATTCATTCAGGGTATTTTCAATAAAAAATGTTACCAAATCACTAAAAATGTTTTGTCAAAATTTTCCTTCATTGAGACTCATGTTTTTTATGATCAGAAAATCTTTTTTGAGGTGTATATACAAACATTTAACATGTTATATAATGAATATACATAATTTAATGATATTTTAAGCATCATTTAATTTAATTTTCTTTAACATACAGTGTGATACCCAAGTTACAATGCAATTAGAGTTTATTGAAACAAACTCATCGCTTTTCAAGGTTATTTATGATTATGATTCCTTTTATTAAATCTTATTATCCATATCTCAAGAAAATTTATAAATTCTATTACCATCAGTATATTAATAATTTATTCATATATTTTTACCATTTATTCCTCTATTTAGGTAATATGATAGTTAATAAAGTGTGATTATGAAATCCTGACCTTACCCTCTCTTATGTTAGAAATCTATGATCCTTCAAAAACATGTTTTCTAAAAAGGGATTCAAAGAATATTGTTCCATTAAAATTTAATATTAAAAAGGAATTTTTTAACTGGTATTCATTTACCAATGTTTAAAAATTTATCTCATTTTTTTTAATGAGGCAAATTTATAACCTTCTAACCATGAAAAAAAGAAATTTTCTTTTCACCTCATATAACATATATGGATTAACCAACAATCATTACCTTGAAGATTCCTTTGCATGATTAAAAATTTATTCTTTTTAAATTAAAATGTTCACTAAAATTTATGCAGATTAATTATTTTTTAATATTATTTTCAATGAAATAGGACTTATAAAATGATTCATTTTTTAAAAGGTATTTTTTACTTTTTCATGATTTCTTTATATGTTATCATGGAAATTGGGTTTCAATAAAATTTAAATACTTATTTATTTGTTTCTAAAGTATTTTAAATGAAATGGATTTCAAAATTTGTTTATGCTTTCATTATATGTTTTCAAAGTGTTTTGAAAAAAGTCTTCTTAAAATTTTTTACAATTATTTTATACATTTTAAGGAAAATGTGTTTGAAAATGTTTTAAATCCTTATTTATATGTTTTCAATGAATTTTCGATGAATTGGTTTTTAAATAATTATCTCACATAATTTATATGTTTTCAATATGTTTTTGAATAATATTTTTTTAAATTGTTTTGAAGAATGATTTATATTTTTCCAAGGAAAATGGTTTTCAAATGATATCATGTTTTAAAGGTATTTTTTAATTAAAATATTTTAAAATGGTTTTATGCATTAAAAATATTTTATCAAAGAATAATGGATATTTTCTTCAATAATTGTTTTGAATGATATTTCAAAATTATTTTCTATCAAAGATGACATCTGTTTGTTTTACATATTCCATTTTTTGAAATTATCGAAAGGTTAAACTAATATTCATAATTTTATTAATTTACGCTTAATTTCGTGGACTTTATGAATCATATGTCTCTATAACGGGTTATATTCTATTGGATCCTACTTCATTTCCCATATTATGTTTAGAATGAAATGATTACAAAAACTGTGTTTTTAAACATATTATAAAATGATTAAGTATTTATAACAACATGCTCAGTTCATGGGTTATGATATAAATATTTATGTTATTTTGGCACAAGTACTTATGAATTTATTATGAGAAAGGTCGAAGCTATATCTCCCTAAAATAAATTGGGTTATGATTTATATATCATGAGATAAAATATAATATACTTGGGAGTGAATCATTATTTTTGTGATAGCGATGGTAGTGAACCATGAAAACCAATATGGTATGTGAAGTGAACTCACTCTACACAGATGGCCATAGGAGTGAACTATGACATCCAAGATGATATAAAGAGTCAACTCATGCTACTAATATGCCTATGGGAGTGAAAAATGAAAACCAAAATGGAATGGGGAGTGAATACATACTACCATGATGAGCTTTGAAGTGATTCCATGACTACTATGTGTGGACCTGATTACATGTTCACAGTGTTATCCATGGACCTAGTTGAATGTTCATAATTTTATACGAGGGCCTGATATCATTTCCTTTAACTACTAAGTGAACAACTTTCTATTTATATTATTCAATATATTGTATGTGTATGTTTCTTCCATGATTCCATGTTTTATTTCTATGTTATGCATTCAAGGATTATGTTCTTTGTTCCCTTATGATCCATGTATTTTGAAAAACAAAAAATTATTATGATATAAAATATTATGGGTAGGATATTTAAATGTTATGCTCATGTTATATAACGTTTTATTCATGTTATGATTATTAATTTTCTTTCATTTACCCTTATTGGGAATATGAGCTCACCCATTTCAAATGTTTTATTTCTCTATGTTACGAATAAACATTTTAAGTAGAAATAATAAAGGTGGATATCATCAAGGTAGATTTTGAATATATTCCACTATTATTGAATATTTTATTCGAATTACACATACAATAAACTATAATTGTCCTCGGGAACGTATTTTAGTAAAGTATTGAATATTCATTTAAAATGATGAAATATTCATATATATCAAACCTTAGTCTCTATTGTACTACCCATAATTATATAGATAAGATTTCAATTTATAAAAGAATCAATTTAATGGTAAGAACTAAATTATATTATCCAGTGATAAATCTACTATATAATATTTAAATAAGGTAATCATTTTTTCTCATAAATTATTGTTCACTAATACCATTTTTGGTGGATAGTCCATATTCAACATTAAATTATAGAAAAACAATAGGGAAGAAATATTCTCTAGAATCTAGTAAATATTAAAATATATATGTGTTTGAATATTTTTTGAAATTATTTTTCCCCAAGAAATCACAAAATAATAAATGTGATATATAAAAGAATTAAAATTTCAACGATAGTTGTACTGCTTCATAGAAAACATCATGATTTTTTGTCTACTACTGGTGATCTTAGAATTTTGGGAATCAGAAAATATATTCTTCTAACAAAATCACATTGTATGAAAATTGATAAATTCATGTAATTTGGGGAAGAAAAGATAAATAAATTTGGAACAATATACAATATAATCCAAACTCATAGAATGTGAATCAGTCAATACTGAAAATATATGATTACATTGAAAATTTATATATTAATTTAAATAGAATGTGTTATTGTTATGATGAGTGATTATATATAAAAATCATTCACAAATCATTACTGATAGTATTATATGACAATAAAAATAACTAAAGTGGGTATGGAATGAATATGATAGCTCAAACATGGAAGGTTAACCAAATTTGAAGCATATTAACAAAATCGCATGATTTTTTTAGATAATGAGTAATGAGATTCACCCCTAAGAAATAAAATTCTATTTTTGATGAAAATTTCACATCCTTGACCCTTGTGAATTTCCCATGAACATAAATACCAAATAAAGAATGATAGAATTGTATAAATAATCAATCCAAAAGAGAAAAATGAATTATTTAGTGAAAGACATCTTTGATGAAGAATATGATATGTTATATATAATTTCTAACTTATTAAATAATAATTTTTCATGTGAATGTTTTAATGGGTGTGGAAATTCAGATAAAATATCTATCAAATGTTTACCAAAATAAGAATAAAACATGAATCAGAGGGGAAAATAACATGCAACTTCTTGTGATTTTTTTTTTTAAATTATTGTTCATGAAAATTGAAGAATGGGAATTTCTTAAGAATAGCATGATCAAATATAAAATATGTGTAAATAACCTATAAATATAGATAATGGGGGAAAAACTATTTTTGTTAAATTTGAATAATAATTTTTAATCTATGAATATATCTAGGATGAGAGGAAACTTTCAGCCTGATTTCTAAAAATAAGGATCTTTGGAGAACCACCGTATATAATTACTCACATTTTATTAGTTTTATAAAGAAGTGAATTTAAGGTGAATCCTTTATTTTATAGGTTTCAAAAATTATTATTAAATAAGTTAATATCCTATAGTTATAAAATTATACATCATGAAAGACAATTCGATTTTTTTTTTCTATTTCCACCATTTGAAATAACATCTGATGATTATTAGAGTTACTTCATGAGGAAATCCAATAATGGTGATGAATTATAAAGAGAATCACTTGTGGGGGATCATATAATAACCAAAACAAGATATGGAATATCTAAATTTATATACTATAAATATCAAAAGTTCTTAGGGAGTTTTCATCTGACATTTATAAATATAAAAAATATACTTATTGAATATTTTAATAATTGAGATATGTTGATAATAATAAATTTTTCAATGATGAAAAGTAAATTTAAATGTGGAGACATTGATTAATTGATGATAAAAAAATTACATTAAAAATCGGGCTTACATTATTTCATATGAATGTTTTTAATCTGTCTATTTAGATGAATGTTGGAGATTGGATGAAAATATTTGGACATCCCCTAATAGAATTTTTCAATATTTACATCATAAACTGAACATTTCGTTACCTATTTCTGGTTAAATTCCATCACATCTATTTTATATAGAGACCATTTCTCACATACAAATAGTTTTGATTAATTTTATTTCATTTCTATGATAGTGGTGATTCCATATTTCTTTATTGTAAATAAGACATTGATATTCTAGTGAGAATAAGATGTTCTTAATATTTGAATGATGGGGATGAGAATTCCTTACCGTATACGAGTCTTGTATTTTATCTCTAATAAGGGGTGGAAGATATCATTAAAATCTGAAATGAATTGAGCAATGAAAAAAAATCAAAAGGGGGGGATTGAGGAGCTGAAATGGTTTAGTATTGGTTTTTTCCATTGACATTGTATTCAATTAATTGAGAATATGGAAATTCAATGATTTTTATTTTTAACGATTGTGGATGAAAAGACCCAGGCATGATGTACATGTACAAGACATTTCTTTTATGGAATACTTAATACATGACAAAAGTATATACCCAAAGACCATATTAGTTTTTTGACCTTGGAAACATGTAATAAACTATTATAATTGTGGTGAATGATTTTTAAAGTCTCCAATAACGATATACCACTTTTATTTTCTTACCTAAAACAATTCATTATGTCATAGGGAAACAAAATCATATTAAGGGTGAGTTCAAATGATTAGTAAGGGAAAACCTATAGAACAAAAAAAACCATAAACATTTGAATGTAAAAACATTAAAATAATATTTAAACATCAAAATCAAGAGCCATGATATAAATTTTTGATTTCCATAAGGCATGGATTATAAAAGATCATTAACCATGAAAGAAAATAATTTAAATAAAACATGTAATTGCAGAAAAGTAAAAAAACATAATATGATTTTTTTAGTAGAAAATGAATTACTACCAAGACCATAATGGTGGACATGTTCCATTACTAAACAATTTTTCTTTCCATTATAGCCACATATTACTTTACCATATTTACATGGTGTTCCAGCTCTGTATTACAGAACTAGGTTTATTTATCTTCCAGTAATGTATATCAAAAAAGATATAAATCTTCACCCAATGATTTGGATGGATATATAGGTATCCCCCATATCATAAAGAAATAATTATTACATGTTCCACAAAAATAGAAGTCAATCATCACAACATAACCCGTGGAAGAAATGGGATTCTTAAACATCATTCCATCCTAACATAATCCATATAAGATAAATGGGATTCATAAAAATAATTCCATCATAAAAACAATAAAATCAAAGTTATAATTGGGATAGAAACATAACCCTGTGTCATGTTAGATTTAAAATAATATTTATAAACCACATGAACTTTTTTCTAATTGAAAATGTCATTTCTTTTACAAAAATAATATATTTTTTTAAATGCCTCAAAATTTAAAAATAAAATAATTTAGTTAAAAATAAAATTGAAATAGTGTAACCAAATATTCATGGAAATATGATTGAATTAAACCATAAAAATAAAATCATTCCATATAAGTTAAAAATACATTATCCGAGTACATTTCCCAGAAATGACCAAAAGTACTTCATATGGTAAAAAAAGAAATATTCCATCCATGCCATGCATTAAAAGTAAAAAATGTGTAAAAATGAATTAAAATATAAATGTAAGAATTCTAAAAACTTTATGAAAACATTTTTAGAAAACATGGACATGGATGAAAAAATATCCCTCATATATACTTACATATATACTATCATAGATAAAAATGATATTGAAAAATTATCCCTTATGTTAAATCTAATTTCTTTTAAATATGCCCAAAACTAATTTATTGTAGGATTAAACTTATTATTAAATTTTAACAAAACCATAATAATATTTATCATATCATATATGATTCACATAGGACATTATATTATCCTATCATTTTCAAATTTCATGTTAATGAAATGTTTTAGGTAACAATCGTTTTGTTTATAGTACGTGTTTTTAATTGTTATTCCTGAAATTATTACATATATCATGATTTACAAGCATCTATAATTTAAAAAAATATTTATATATTATATATATTTTGTACGTAAATATATAGATATATATAATAGATATATAAAATAAATGGAATGCACCATTAATGGAGATGGTAGGTCGTATATACGCAAAAACGTTTATTTCATTTCCTTATTAAATTTAATGGAATTAAGTAAAAGAAAAATATATATATATTAGAATTATTATGTCATATATTTCAAAACAATTTCTTATATGTACTTTATATTGATAATTGAATAGATAAATGTGGATAAGGAATCTCATCACATCAGGAAGATGGCAAGTCGTATGTGTAAATGAGTGATGATAGTTCTTTGATAATTGTGGTGTGGTATTACAGTGGATAGTTTATAATATACAATACTACAAATACCGCTTTTATCAGTGCTAAAAATGGCCTTTGACAATGCTAGAAAATCACTGTTAAAGCTGACGTACATAAAGGGGGGTGTCCCCTTTATCAACTCTTTTTTAGCACTGATAAAAAACCCCATTTATCAGCGCTTTTTTTAACAATGATCAAAGTTAAAAAAAATTAATTTTTTTTAAAAAATATCCTAGAAATATTGGGGGGGATTTTTACTGCGCTTGAACCCCCCCTTTATCATCTCCATCCCGCACTCCAGTGCCCCCACTCACCCCCACACACGCTTTATCAGCACTAGCGCCCATATTTCCCCCATGCGCGCGTAGCCCTACCACCACCAGGTTTGGAACTTGATACCTCCCCCCCTGCACGCATAAGCCCTTACAACTACTCTATTTTTATTTTTTCCATTTCATGATATATATATATAGTTATATTTATTTGTATAGTAATATATATATATATATATTAATATATATATATATATAGTTATATTAATATATATATATATAGTTATATTAATATATATATATAGTTATATTAATATATATATTTATAGTGATATTAAAATATATATTTATAGTTATATTAATATATATATGTGTAGTTATATTAATATATATATAGTTAAATTAATATATAGCTATATATATTAATATATTTGTATTTTAAATATAATGGATATTATTTTTTATTTAGATAATGCCAATATACTTTATATGTAAATATATTTTATGATTTATGTTTATAATTAAATTTTTATGTGTGAATATATAAATAATATGTATATATTGTTATATAATTTATTATAAATAGTAGTGCATTATAATAAATGACAAAATTTCAAATACATAATATCAATATGAATGTAATGCCTTGGAATAAATTCAGTCCCCACCAATAAAATCCAATAATACCCCCTTAAACGAGGCTGAAATTCAACAAAATGTAAAAAAATCTGGGTATCTCAACTAAATACTAAGTTTTTGAGGCCTTCTGGGACATTTTGGCCATGAAAAAACTTTTACATGTATATGCCTAGGTAACAAGTGTGTAGATCTCGTCGCAGGCATCGATTTGCTATGTGGTAGAGCTAAAACGGACACACGAATCAAATGTTATGGCTGTTTGAAGTTCGTGTTGCGTTTTTAAACTATTTTGGATATTTATTAATTTTTTTATATTTTTTTAGTCTTCAAATTGTTATTAAATGTTTATTACTCCATTATAATTATCAAATTATGATTAAAAATATTTTTTTTAATTTTTTTATAATCCATTTTGACTAAATATCTTATATATTTAGTATATTAAGGGTACATGTATAATTATACATTTCTAAAATATATTTAAAAAATATATTTTATATTTATATCAATATAACTATATTTATATATTAATATATTAATATATTATTTTTAATTTTTTTGAATTCGACCTTGTATCAGTGCTAACGAAAAAGGGCTTTTAAAGGTTGGCGCTGGGAAAAACTGTTTTTGTGGAAGTGATATCATAATTAGTATCATGTTATAATAATAATATTTATTTATTATTTCCACCATTATATACATCCATGTAAGGTTGTGATGAAAAATAGATTACACCACAATGTGGAGACGATAAGTTGTATGTATGCATGTGCGCTGATTTAAATTTTTGTATGGTAGATAGGTGAAATACTATTATTTAATATTTAAAATAACATATAAGAATATAATTGATAATTATGTTATTACTTTTTAAAGAAATCACTAATTAATTTTAATTAGAGGAAGAAAGGTATTTGAATGAATTCGTAGAAGAGATTATCACTTCCTCGACATGCCTTCATAAATTTTCTCTTAGGGCACTAGAGATGGTCTTTTGAGAAGACCATAAGCCTATATAATGTTAATAGGGATGATTATAAGGGTAATGGGTAGGTTTTGGTTAATATTTAAGGTTCTAAATGTAGTAAGGAGTATAGGAAGGATGTTCCATTTTTTAAGAGTGGAGGGGGCACTTTAGGTTACTCTCAAAATAATAATTTATTATTAATTAATTTTCAATTAAAAATAATCCAAAACTTATTTAATTCTATTATAAGATTATTTATGTTCAAATAAACATCATAAAATAATTTTTAGACTTTTTTTATTATTTGGTTATCCATAATGTTTTTGTTAAACCTATATTATACCCTTTTTAATCGTAATGTGATATCATGTTATTTACACATAGAGGGATAATGAAATTATTATATCATGTCAAACGACCCAAAAAAAGTTTTTTATGAAATATTTGGACTTATATTAAACATTTTTACAGATCATATATTTTTATGAATTTAATATCATTTAATAAAATATTTTATGTTTTCAGTTATGAATTATGTCAATTTTGGAATCAATTCATATTTGACTTTTTAGGAATTCATAAAAAACGTATTATAAAAAAAATTTAATTAACTCATCCATAATATGTCATTTTCATCCAAAAATGTTGTGGATGGAATTGAAATATTTAAATTAATTTTTTTTAATATTTATAAATTCATTTATTTGAATCTTTCGTTAACGAGGTTATCACTACATCATAATTGTGTCATACATAAATATATTTATATAATGTATCAGATTATAAATAAAATAACATGATGTAGGAAATATTTATATATTTTTAATTAATATAGATAGATTTATATATTAGTTATATAACCTTATATTAAAATCGATTTAGTAAAATATATGTGAGTAGGTTATAATTATAATTACATTAAATTAATTTTTATAAAATTTCATTTTCACATCCATGTGAATTCATGGGGTCCCAAAACAGACCCAAGGAAGTCCATGGTCGGAAATATATCATCCAATAATGTTATGTCATGTGTCATTGTTTTTTAATATTTTTTTACACTTATTTACCTGATTTCCTTTTTTAACCTTGTTCAATAAAACAATTACTCTAGTAACAATTCATATTGTATAAAAATTATAGGTACACATTTAAACAATTTCAACCTTATTATTCCAATTATGTAATCGATTTCTATATATTCAAAACAAAAATTTTGAAGTAATTAATTTATAATTAATACCATTTGTCAAAACCAAAAATGTGGGTTATTATGAAGTAATAACTATTAATAGATTGACAGGTGTTTATGTTCAATTTAAAAGTGAAATTACATAAAATGAACAAAATTGTATTAAATAATAAAATCATAATCAAATTATACTTTGAATCCAAATAAAAATATAATGTATCAATGTAAATAAATTAGATAAAAAGTCATTTTTGAGTTAAAATGCAGTATTTGTCACTATTTATTAAATTTTTTTTTATTAAAAAATACCATAAATTCAAGAAATGAAAATTTTTATGCCCCACTTCTAAATAAGATATTTATTTTTAAAATATTACTTATAATGTGTCAAATAAAGATTTAATATTGGTGTGCCACAAAGGTGGTAAACATGCATTTTTTTAAAAAATATTTCTTTTATCTGAAAAATTTATATTTTTCTCATAAAATGTTCTAGAAAATGATTACAATGAATTCAAATGTAATAAAAAATCAAAATTTAGTTAAAACTATTAATAATATCTAGTAATATAATATTTTAATAATATTTCTCTTTTTAGTGAAAATTGGTATTATGTACAACACAAGATATCAAGGAAGGTCCCTGTTGTATGTAACGCAAGCCAAATTAGTTTTGCATGCTTCGCAAGTGGATAGACCACTTGGCGGAGGATTGCAGAGGGAGGTCGTAGAGATATGGGGTTGTGGGCAGTGGTGTCGATGGGTCCTTGTGTCAGGGTAAAGGATGCGTACGGTTTGTTGGGGCACCTGTGGTTGGCACGGGTGAAGGTCTGGACAGAGGACTCTTGCCCGGTATGGACGCACAACAGAAGAAACCTGAATAGTGAGTTGATACCTACTATCATGGTAAGAAGCTGGGGGCCTCTGCTTTGGGTCCGCAAGAGGGCAGGGGGTTGGCAGAAACTGGGATGAACACTAATACAGGGGCAGGGCTGACTTCTTTTACATCCATAGAAACAAGCAATGGTACTTTCGCTCAGTTTAAGGTGGCATTGGAAGTGGCCAATACAGAAAGAGATAGAGAGTTCCATCAGGATACAGAGGCCCAAAAAAATAGATCTATCATTTATGAGGGTATCCTAGACATGGTGAAGGCTTCAAGAGGAGTGTGATTGGAAAGACCCATTACAAATGTCTAGGTTTGCCACAGTTTTCAGTGTCTTGTAGTGGATGACTCAGGAATGGATTTGGAGGAGGGAAGGTCTTAAGAGTGTGCTGGTAAAGAAGTCTCAGACCACATTTTCAGGTTGTGGCATTGAAGGAGATTCACGAGGGGAATAGTAGTGGTGAGGACTTTTCATAACCTTAGGATGGTGGCTCCTATACATATGTTCAACCGGTCAATGAGTTTAAAGAGGCTAGCAATCAGGGTCTGGAACTTGAATGCATTTCGATCAGGACCTCCTTGGATGGGGGGAAAGATAGTCATAAGGGTAGGAATAATTAATCCTTCTTAGCCCATCCTATGGAGACACAATCAGTGAGGAAATTTAATTGAAAACATTTGGATAATAATGGAGTGGCAGGTGTTGTGGCTGAACAACACTTGGATCTGATCAGGATCTAGGAAGAAGAAATAGAGGAAAATGTTTTGTATTTTAATGCAACTGAAGAAGATGCCTCTAAAATGACAGGGAGAACATTAAGGTTTACTCTTAATGAAGAAAAAAATGCTTGGGTTTATAGGAAAAACTCTATATTAGTTAGAGCTTTCAACAATGGGAAGATCAATCTGGAGGAGTATATTCGGACATAGGACAAGATGGCCATTCGATTAGAGGATCTTGTTACAGATGCACCTTCCAATCAGATCACATCATTTTCATGGAATTCTTTTTAGGGAACCAGACTCGGATAATATCAAGTTAATCTTTAATGACTTTGGTTATGTTAGCAGCGTTGGTGGGTCTGGCTAAGAGGAGTCCATCTTCTTCCGGTTCTCCTTTTTTTTGATGTTGTTCCATTGTATGATTCTTTTCTCCAGCATGTAACATGGGTCCGATTTATAAGAGGAAGACATCATGAATTCTTCATGGATGTTGGACTTTTAGACTTGTATGCTTCATAGGGTATGGCTTCGCCATCGGTTATGTGCCCATGCATTGTTGCACTTGACTGCTTACTAAAGGGCCATTATTAGTGAAGTCTTTTGTCATGGAGCATCAGCTGGAAGGGGAAGATACTTTAGTTTCTTCTGTGTGGGTTGTTTTGTTGAATTCCTTCTGGACATCATAATTTCTCACATTTCCCTTAAAAGTGTATTTTTATAATAAAAAAGTAATTTTCAGTCATTGGTTCATGAAATATATTCTATCTAATGAATATGAAATTATGGGCTACACAATCCTATAATGGTGTTGTGTTTAATGTAAGATAATAAAGAGTTGTGTGTATTTCATGGTAATATTAGAGTATCAAACAACACAAGCCAACCAAGGCATTAAATGAATATATCACATAAAATATCAAGGTGTTTCATTCTACCCCCCATTAAATGAATTTCACCCTCAAAATTCATCAGGGTTATAAATGCTTCTCTACATGAGTGTTTCTTTCATGGAACTCGGTTCAAAAAAAGAATACTAAATCATTATTTTAAAATTAATGATAGAAAAATAATGTTCACCAAAATTAACTCATCATTTTGTTACCACATAGGAGAACATATGTGGTATGTGAAAACATGGATATGAAAGATAAATCTATCAATCAAGTTCTCATGGATAGAGATAGAGAATAAGGTATGAAGATTGTTTGTTACTAGATATACATAAATATGTATAAATAATTACTTGATTTTGGTACAATATAATCATTGTCTGTGCATTGAAAAATTCCCACTTCATATCTTATTTTATGAAATGAAGACAAATTTTTCATTCTTGAACTGTTAGCAGATAATTCGATTGAATGATCTTTCATTCTATCTGTCTCAACATAATGGTCAGCACTAGAAATCAAATATGTATAAGTCCACATATAGTGAGATGATACATTAATCTAGCAAACATCAATCGGAATATAAATGATAAAAACCATAAATCGATAACATTACAATCCTTTAAGAAAATATAAAACATAACAATAGGTGAACTAAATAGACATAAAATTTAACTCCTATATCTCATAAGGTAGTTCACGGTTTTCACAGTCCAAACATGTGAATACCTTAATCATTTATTCTCTTGGGTCATAGTAAGAACCAAAATTATTAGATATCATTATTGATAACATGCATGTTTCTTTATTACAAAAATTATTGGAAATATTCCTTAATTACGATAATGTTTTCTTCTTCATCCTTGATTGCATAATCCATTTTTCAATAACTCCATAATTATATTTCAAGAAACTAGAATCATCCAATTCATTTATTCATGTCCCACATATCTCTATCTAAAACTCATTATCATAACATAAGGGAAATGTTAAGGGATATATTTCCAATAATAATGTTCTCTCCAAGTATAACACTTTACCCTTAAATCACTTTTATATCTCCTTAGAAATATTCTTCATATTCTTTCCACTTGATATACTGAATACACTTATATATTTCATGATTTATATTATATAATCATTAAATTATGGAAGATATACACATCAATCATCCAAAATTATTTTTAACCATTACTCATGATCCTACATCATTATATTTAATAAAATATGAATCCTGACTTTTTGTTTCTCAACCTCAAGATTCTTAGGTTCAATGTACACAATTCTAGATGAAGATCACATACCATTCACCTACTGATTGCATTCACTTTATCCTCCAAAGTATAACCAATACTTATACCATTGTCCTGATTCTCTTCATGATTCATTCACTTAGGAAACAAATATTAATAATTCCTATAATTTAGACATCATAAACATTCACTGGTTAACTATATTCTATTTGGTTCTATATATTGACTAACATCAGATTGAAAAGTGTGAGAAATACATATCATAGGCTAGAAACACATAAGTAAGGTAAATTACATATAATATTTAAATAGATGATATCTTCGGTTAACTCATATGTTATTCATGATTATCAAAAAAACCATTGTTTGTAACATATACATTACTTATAGATATGAAATCCCTAGACATATCTTTAAATATCTCTAGGGTTCTCACTAATGTTTTCACATATTAGTTTACAGAGGTTGACTAAACCTTCACTATGATTCCAACTGTAGAGAACCATTCTTTATGTACATAGACATTACATTTATTTAACAGAATACATAATTCATGATACAATTAGATGCACAAAGATCATATATTTAAGTCTATTTTGAAACACATAACCAATTCTTCTTATCAGGGTGAATGACATTCAACATCCCCCATAATGAACTACCCATTTTCATTTCCTATATAAAACCACTCTATATATCCTAGGGAAAAAAATATAATGGGTTGCTTAAATTCTAATTAATGGTAAATATGGAGAACATATAAAAAACTAGGAACATTTGAATGTAAAAACAATAACATAATGTTTAAACATCAAAATATTGAGTCATGGAATAAAACGTGAAGTACGTAAGGCATTGATCATTAATGAAAATTTACCATGATAGAATAGCATTGGAATTAAAACATATAATTGTGGAAAATAATAACCAAATCATATTATTTACATTGTAGCCAATGAATTTTGGGAAGACAATTATAGTGGACATATTCCATTATATAACATGGTTTACTTTCCATTCCATCCATGTATTACTGAACCACATTTTCATGCCCTTCCAGCCCTGCATTATTGAACCAGATTTACATCACATTCTAGTCATGTCTATCTCATTAGATATAAATATTTACCCAATGTGTTAGAGGCAGATATTGGTCCCACATATCTCATAATAAAATCATTATTACATGTGGTACAAAAACATAAATCATTCATCATATCATAACCCATGAAATAAAATGGAATTCATAAACATCATTTATTTATAACATAATCCATATATGATAAGTGGGCATCATAAAAACAATTTAATCATAAAAAAATAAATTGATTCTAATAATAGGGATATAAACATAACCTTTTGTCATCATAGATGGAAAATAATGTTTATAAACCACTTGCAGTTATTTCATGAGGCAAAAATACTTTTTTCTTCAAAAATGTTTTTTTCAATCAAAATTCACGGAAATTTTAAAATAAAATAATTTTGTTGAAAATAATAATTAAATAGTGTATATTAAGATTAGTGGAAATAATGCATGATGAAACCAGAAAGATCCATTAACGTATTATTAGTTAAAATGACATTCCCCACGTACTTTTTCTGAAAATTCAAAAAGTACCACGTATGGTAAAAAATATTCCTTCTATACCATGAATTCAAAGAAATAAATGGTTAAAATGACATTAAAAATAAATCGTTGAATACAAAACATTTTGTGAAAAAAATAGAAAACATGGAAATAGATGATAAATATATACCCAGTATATACTTACATAAATAACAGTCTTAGATAAAAAAGAGAATGCAAAATTATCCCTTATCATAGTTATGATTTCTTATGAATGTGTCTGAAAATATTATATAGTGGGTATAAACATATTATTAACATGTCAAAGATCCATAAAAATATTTATGATATCATATCTGATTCAATTATGACATTACATTACCCGTTTATTTGTCAATTTCATGTTAAAGCAACATTTTGGGTAATAATTGTTTTATTTGTCGTACACATTTTGAATGTTTATTCTTGATATTATTACATATATCATGATTTTATTAGTTATAGAATGTAAAAAATTATTTATATATTATTTATATTTAGTATATATATATAATAAATAGATAAAAGATATGTAATACACCGTTCAAGGAAATGGTAGGCTATATATACACCGAAATGTTGGTTTCGTTTCTATATTAAATTGAATGAAAGTTAGTAAATGAAAAATATATGTATGTATAAATACAGTATAATTATGAAGACATAAATTTCATAAGTATTTATTATATATACTTTATAATCATTCTTGAATGGTTAATGTGGAGAATGAACCTCATCGCATTGTGGAGACGGTAAGCCGTACATATGAACGAGCGATGATATCTCTCCCAAAATTGTAAAATATTATTGGAGTGTGAGGTGAATAATAGCTCAGAATTATTATCATGTCATTATAATCATATATTGTTATTATTACCACCATTATACCCATCCATGTAAGGTGGTGGTGAAATATAGATTACACAATGGCATGGAGACGGTAAGTCGTATACACGCATGCACGGTGATTTCGTTTTTAATTGGATGGATTGATGGAGAAATAGTGTTGTATCATATTTATAATACAATATCATCATAATATTGATACTTATGATATAATTTTATAATGAAATAACTATTGAAGAAGAAATAGACGATGAAATAAATTTGAATGAATTGGTAGATGATATTACCTCTTCCTCAATGTCCTTTCTTTAAATTTCAACATAGGGAATAATAATTGGTCTTTTGAGAGTATCATCACCTCTATAATGTAAATAGGAATGTTTTGAATATAAATTCGAAGGTTTTTTCTGATATTGAAATCTCAAAATGGAGTGAAGAGGAGATGGAGGTGGAGACCTTTTATAAGAATGAATGGGGGAACTTTGGGAAACACTCAAAATATAAATTTATTATAAATTGAATTTAAATTAAAAATGGTCCAATACATATTTAATTATAATATAGGATTATGGGTGTTCTAATTCCCATAATCCAATAAAATTTATACATGTTTTGTTTATTTTTTTACCTTGTATTTTTCGTTTAACCCTTATTTTACCCTTCTTAATTATTTTGTGATGTCATGTTATTAACATATTATTGGTAAGTGTAGATACCAAATAACGTAAAAAAACCAAAAATAAGTATATTTATCTGATGACTAAATATTATAAATTCAATTATTTCAATCCTTTATTAATAAGGTAAACATTACATCATAATTGTGCCGTAAATTAGTATATTTATCTTATGACTATATATTATAAATAAAATACCATGATGTAGGATATATTTTTATATTTATATATAATATCTATATATATATATGGAGATGTTATATAAAACTATATTAAAATCGATTTATTAAAAGAAGTATGTTTTGGTTATAAATATCTTTACATTTAATTATTTCTTATAAAATTCCATTTTTAAATCCATGTGAATCCATGGGGTCACAAAATCGACCCAAGGAATCCCATGGTAATTAATATATCACCCAATAGGATTTTGACATGTTTAAAAGTTGTTTAATATAATAGTTTTACTATTATTTAGGAGATTTACGCTTTTAAACATGGTAAATAAAATAATTACTGAAGTTACGATTCATACATTCTAAAAATAAAAGATAACTATTTACACGATTTGAACCTTATTATTACAAATATGTAATAAATTTTTAAAAATTCAAAACAAAGAAGTTTCAATAATTAATAAAAAATTTATTGTCATTGTCAACACAAAAAAGATGGTTTTTAAGAAGTAAAAACTATCAAAAGATTGGCATGGATTTATCAACAATTTAAAAATGAAATTAATTAAAATTAAAAAAATTGGATTAAATGACAAAAATAAAATACAATTAAACTTTTAAACCAATTAAAAATATTATATAACTATATAAAGATGTTATATTTACAAAGAGTTTCAAGTTTAAATGGAGTATTTTAACAGTTCATTTAAATTTTATGTTTCTTATAAAAATTTAAAAAAAATCACGAAAACTAAATTTTTATGTCCCTCTTGAAATTAATATTTATATTTTTTATATTTAACATAATAAATTTTAAAATCATATATTTAAAATGGGTGCGCTATCAAAAGTCTATAAAAATGCATTTTTTTGGAAAATTACATCTTCTGTTAGAAAAATGGATTTTGTTCTCATATCCTGTTCTAGAAAACTAGTAATATGAAATATAATGTTATATAAAATAATAAATTTGGTTAATATTATTAATAACATATAGTTATATAATATTATAATAATATATCATTATTATGTGAAACAATGTATTGCGTAAAAACACATGTTTTCGAGGAAGGCCTCTCTTGCGTGTAACGTAAGCCAAGTCAGTGTTTCATGCTCTGAAAGCTTACATTGGTGTTGCATATAACATAATAAAAATATATAACATTTATACAATTATAAAAATATATGATCAATGTTATGTGAACTGAATTATATCAATAGAACATGAAATTGGGTGCAACACAAGCCAAGATTAGTGTTGCACATACTGCAAGATAATACTATATTCCATATAGTGCAAGATAATATTTGTGTAGCGTACAAAACAATTAATTAATGAAATTAAAAGAATCTATCTCTTAAAATATCAAGTAGTTACAGTGGAACTGATCTATAGTTCAAAAGACACATGTCATTGGTCATATGAATTGACAAAATATTTAATTATCAAAAGAAGTGGAGAGATTTGTAATTTATTATTGAATGGAAAGTTATTATAAAGTATAATTTTAAATTGGTTACAAATTTTTTTTAATTAAAATATTTTTATAATCACATAATACATTTGATTAAAAAAAATTCATCCCACACAATAAAACCATGGAGGACCACATCCACTAAACTGGTGGAAATTCAACCCATAGTCGTCCTATATGAGAGATAATTGTGTTATGTGTATAACATGAACATAGAGAGGCTCATGTTAGAACATAAAAATAATAGGTTTAGTGAGTATCATTAGATAAAGAGGTTTCTGACATAGGTTTGTGCCAGTAGGTTTATGGAGATAACCCCATACTCAAATTTGGTGGTTCGGTGCATCACATTATATTATAAAGGATTGAACAACCAAATGAAGAACATACATGGGAATAAGATATTCGGGTTAAAATTAATCCATAATTAAACATAAATAACTAATTTTCCCCATCTTATGAGGGTGATCTAATCCATTTGTTCATCCAGTGTTGTCTTCCATCATTGATCGAAGAAAACGTTCATGCATGTGGACTACTATTCTCTTGGATCAGAATTTTGAAATGTATGATTGATCAATTTAAATACTCAAAGAATCATTTTATAATTATGTTGTTTTTAATATTATATAATTATCTTGAATGTTAATTTTCATGTAAGAGAGAAACATAATACCTTAATATGTTGTGTGGATCAAAATATCTTCATAGTGAGCCTAATTCTCATAGATTAAAGCACATGCTAAGTCGTTGCATGAGAAATTTTGAGGTGTTGTTCGTGATATGAGTTAGTGGAGGATTCATTTATAAATAAACTCAATGATCTCTTTTTCATCATGATATAAAAATCCAATAGAATCAAGGGATCAAAACAAAACTGAGGAAGTGCCCTATATTCACACAACAATTCCATGAATTCTTGTTGAGCATATTCTTTTTTGATTTCATGATTGTGGTATGAATTCATAATACAAGCGTATAAATTCACACTAATTTACAAGAAGGGTTAAGTAAAATAAAACCCATTTATTCTATTATGCAACAAATAAATACTAATGATGAGTTCATGTATACTGTTACACAAAGAGTTTAAGAATTACAAATGAAATGATATCCATGCACGATATTAATTTCACACGTGTTTTTTTGAGAATAATAATATGAATACATTGTTTGACAGGAATATAAAAAGAGTGTATATCAACCCATATAGAATGTACAAGGTCATTGCATCAAATTTTTTGTAATACATAAAAAATTACACAAATTGACTCCCATTGATCGTATTATTTTAGTGCATTTGGAACCATGGAATTACAATCACTAGTACATGGGTGGGATAAATTGTCTCCCACTAAGTAATCCATGACTATCTCCATTCATAGAGATATTATAGAAAACATATATCTACATAACCATGGGAAGGAATCATAAAAAGGGGTGAGCTAAAATTCATAGTAAGTTTTCGAAAGGGATTTATCCAATCATAAAAATGAGAATGAAGTTATGAAAATTTCATCATAACATTAAATGATCATACCCTGGATATAAAATATAATAAACATGAATCATGCATCAAAAATTTGTAATTTTTTATTCCATTATATTCTAAGAAATATGTGCATGATCCATGAAGTAAAAAAATATTGAGCTTGTGGCATGAACATAAATACTGAAAAATTCCATGTCAAGGGTACCAAAAAATATCTCCAAAAAATGTTACACAATGAATAATAACTCATATTAATTATTTAGGAGTGTGATTCCCTCTCATGTACCATCTTTTTTCAGGCATGGGATTCCCACCCGTGTACCCTATTTTTTGAGGTTTGGGATTCCTGGTGGTGTACACACGTATTTTTGGTTTGGGATGCGCTCCTACTTACACATTTTTGGGCCTTCGATGACCTCCTGTGCACCCTCATGTTTTGGTTTTTAGATTAAATCTTTTTTAACTATTATGATTCCATCCCATCAACCCTTTTGAGATCATAAATCATTTTTAATTTCCCAATTCAATATATGGTGATATAGGTCCCACCTTTTACGAAATAAAATAATTCATACACATTCTTCAAGATAAATACACATTCATCATATCATGACCTATGAAAGAAATTTGGGGTTTACAGACATAAAATCATAACCCATGAAATGGAATAGGTATCATTAAAATTTCATCGCGTCACACCATATGGAAAATAGATAGTTTTCCTAGTAATTTCATTAATGTATAACATGTGAAAAGAAGTAGTTTTCAAAAGCATATAACACATAGAGAAGAAATAGGTGGCGTAAGCATCATTCCATCTAGGCATAAAAAATTCATGAAAGAATATGAATGGAACCATTGGATGATTCTCTAGAATAGAATGGGTAATTTCAAAAGATGTAATCATAGATAAAAAATAATTATGAAATATCGTTAAAAAAATTTGTTATGAAAATATCCTTTCCTCTTTGAAAAACAATATTTAAATATTAAAACCAATTAAAAATCATTTTTATTGAAAATAATTTTAAAACCTTGAATGAATCCTTGAAATAAAATTGAAAACCTTTTTCTAAGAATATTTATAAAAGAATGTTGAATAAATTTTTAAAAACCATTTCTTTAAAAAGAATATAATAAAATATCAATTAATCCTACAAATCATTGACATTAATTTATTTGAAAACAACCTTTTGGAAACATATGGAGTAGTTTATTAATATCAATTATAATAATTTAAAAAAAATTGATAAACTTTTACATTGAATACCACATTAAAACCAATAAATTTCTAAATTATTATGGAATACATTTCTGTAAAAATACTATTTGTTTTCCTATGATGAATGTTTCAATGGAATTTTGTCTAGGATAATTGATAATTACATACAAGCCGAACATTAATTTTTTTCCATAAAAATATTAAAGATGATATTTTACCAGAAAATGAAAAAAAATAGTCATTTAAAAAAATTCATAAAAATTTAAAAAATTGGTAAATATTTCTAGGAATGATCATGTGAGAATATTAGAAAAACATTTAAGCATTTTTTTAATACATGTTTTTAATAAATACATTTTTCCTACTTAAGGGAGAGGTAAATACATGATTCGTTAAAAATACATTCGATGTCATCCTCTGTACCAATGGGTGGGAAAATGGTACGTTTATTTGAAATAACATGAATGAATGGAGGGTGATAAATATCAATAATATTCTTATTATATAGAAAATAATATTTTATCAATGGGATCATAAGCGTAATCAATCTCGATAAACGGTGGAAGTGTTGCTCTAAAATGCTATAAATTTTGTAACATTGAATAATAACATTATGAAAATAATAAACATACATGAATCTTAATCTATCATGAAAATAATTAGATTTATGATATAAAATTTTTATTGTAGTATATACACCCCTATAGAAAAATATATGTTCATATCAAAGAACATATCTCAACGAAATAATATTGAGACAAAATTACTTCACCGATTTGGTAACATTTTAAAATAAACTCCTGAATGGATGATGATAAAATGGTTATGTAAATAAATATAAATTTATTAATAATAGTCATAAAATACATCCATTTTAGTATAGGCACAACCCAAAATAAATGAGTTTTGAATACAACATTAATTTCAGGAAAAAAATAAGTGAGATTAAATTCCCTTACTTTATGTCTAAACTCTCTTCGAATTCAAAAAAAATCATGTATAACAAATATATATTTTTATAAATATTTTAGAAAAAAATATTATTATATGTATTACCATGAATGTTTTTATTATGACTTTATAATATCCTTTTATGTAAAATTACATCTTAATCTTTCCTTTCGGGTAATATAAAGTTATTTTAGCGTGTGTCTTAATTTGGATTAATTTTTTCCCCATACTTAAATCACGATTTAAATAAAGGAAAAAAATGATATAAATATAATTTATAATAATAATATATGTATCTATAAACATATATTGAATATATAAATATGAAATGCAATACACTGTTCATGGAGACGGTCGGCCTTACGGACTCATGAACGTTGATTTTATTTTTCATTATAATATTGAAAGAAATAAAGTAAATGAAATATACATATATACATATATATTATCATTAAATTATAATTATTATTTCTTATTTATAATATATCTTCACTAAATAAAATGACAATACTTTCCATGAAGTATGTGAATGAATCATATCGCTTTGAGGGGGAAGAAGTCCACACTTCGCCAAATGAAATCAGATTATTAAACAAAATGGAAGCATGCTGGTAGTATTTTTATAATAAATATGGAAATAAAAAAATATTATATATAAAATATATAATATAATAATTGTGTGTCCATTATAATATCCAGCCATGAGAAATGTTGAACGTAAAACGAACAACATCTTTTCGTGAGAAGGTTGTTTTCCATACAAAAGAGTGGTATGTTCATTACACAATAGATGGAAGTGTGTGTAAGTTCATTATTAATCCCTAGAAAAAAAAATAAAAATATATTTATGATACATGTGTTATTATATGGTCTTTGAATAAGAAAAATTTAATTAGTATTGAAATAAAACTAATGAAATGACCATTTTGAAGGTCATTACCTCTTCCTTGAGTAACATATTTTGGTTTGAAACAAAGGGCTTCCATTGTAGAATTTAGAAAAAACAGAGGATTAAATAAGAAGGTAAGGATAATGGAATTTTAATTTAGAATTTATTTCACTAAATTATTTGTCTTGCGTGGTTTGAAAATGGGGGAGAGGTGTTGGCCATTTATAGAAGGGGAAAGGGAACACATAATATTTATTTCAATTAATTTTGTGTTCCCCAAGTATCACTTGTTCTAAAAGTATCCAAATGGACCATTACTGAAATTTATAAGTGTATATTATTTAAAATTTCCATTTAATAGTTTTTGGAAATGCATATAGGTCATTTAATCACTTATGATTAACTTTCAGTCTCTTATTATGATTAATTTTAACTTAATCCTTATAATTAATTATAAAAACATTATCTGATATTTTTGAACAAAAATTATTGTTATCTTATTATAAAATAAATATAAAACTTATTAAATCATTGTAAGTATCTTTTTCAAAATTATATTCACAATGGAATCAAAATTATGTAAAATGTTAATCTCACAGGCGTGGTCAGAAAATGAGTGTTTTAATGTGAGGCTGTTATACTATTCATTAATATTTTATATCTGAATTAATTATAAAAATTATTATAATGAAATTATATTAACTAATATATGTTATATATATATATATATTTGGACATTAAATCTAAATTTAAATCTAAATTAACTATTTAAATAAATTTTATGAAAAATATGTTTTTAATAAAAATTTAGTATTTTTCATTATTCATCCAAAAATAAAGTTTCTTAGAAAAATATAAAAAATTCACCTGAATGTAATATTTAAATTATGAATTAAAAAATGATAGTTCATTTATATATGAAATTTCAAAATGTTTCTAAAATAAATTTTATTTTTTCACAAAAGGAAATAAAATGTTGTTCTTTTAATAAAATAATATTTTCAAACATATAATGAAATTAGTAGAAATTATATATTTCATTATCAATATTTTTTATCTATATAAATCCATTATAAAAAAATATTAATGATTATTTACTTCTATTATTATTAAAACGTTTAATGGAATGGTTATAATTAGTTTGATTAAATAATAATAATTGTGATGAACTGTTTTAAAGAAACTCAGAGTTGCATGTAATACAAGTCAACTCAGTGTTGTGTGTAGTAAAAAGATACTTTTTTGTATCTTGTAATAGAAGAAAGAAAAAACTATTAGTGTAAAAAACCATTTTCATTATTGCATGAAATTCAAAATGTCAAAAATATTAAATAAATTATAATTAATAATTTACAAAAAACTTTTAGTGTTTTAAACTTCTCAACTTAAAATGTATTTTAACCTCAAAATTCATTTGGGATATCAATGGTTTAAAAAATGAATGCAATTTTCATAGAAACCTTTATCTTAAAAATGAATATAAAATCTTACATAAAATATGTTATATTGGAACTGTAATGCCTATCCAAAATAACTAACAACTATGATTCCATATAAGAGAACATTGGTTGTACATGGAGGAAAAGTGTAAATATTTATAGGGTCTTATTGTGGTCATAAATTGAAAAAAAAAGTGAATGATAAAAGTAATGTTGAGTGCCACAAATTCATAAAATTGGGGTGATTTTAATGTCCGTCTGTTCAAGAAAAATTATGGCATTAGGAAACATTATATTTCTTGATGATTTTTTATATATGAAAATTCTTAATGAAAGTTTATAAATTCATTATTTCTGAACAGCCTCACCAATTTTTTTTCAATGATCTACTTCACCTATTTATCAAAAAAGGAAGCTGAATTTATCTTTCTTGAAGAATTAAAAGATCATGAGATCCATGATATTCCATCCCATTAATCAATAGATATCATCGATTCAATGTAGTTAGAATAGGTTATCAAAAATACATAAATACTCATGTGGTGATATAATTCAGTAATCTCGTAAATGTTATTTAAGAATTATCATGAACATTACATAAATTATTAACATTATTACCCTTCCAAAATATAATTCAACCTTTATTAATTAAATAATATTTTATCTAATTCCCTAATATTATCACCTGATATAGGGGTTTATAATTGTTCCAATTGAATATGAAATATGATTTTATTAAACTATTATTAATGTAAAGCATCATTGAAACATAAAATAGAAATAAATGATGAAAAATAAAATTTTCCAAGGGCTTAATCATACAAAATAAAACATGATAATATCAATTAATGATTGTATGATATGTGTTCCCTTATTATAATTATTATATTCACATATTTGTTTTATATAATCTGTCCCTTATTCATTTTCCCCAGAGGATTTTGAGTCATATAATTCACATTAATCTTTGTATTTCATCACATATATGTATAATGGAAAAAATCAAAAAAATTGAAATACTGAAGTGTGGGAGGTGAATTTTGGGGTAATTTATAAATATTCACGTAATTAAATTACTTATAACAATTACATTGACATTCATCCACTCGATAAAATTCCCTTTTGCACATAAAAATTTTTTCAGTCTTCATAAGATAATTACATCCATGTATCTTAAAAAAATTGTAAATCGTGGAACGATCATTTTCATAAATCCACAATTATTAGATTATCCATAAAACTCTATCATCATTTTATTTTAATAATCATGAAAATGTTATAAAATAAAATATTTTAATTTCACCTTCTTATCACATAAAAAAACTTCTTAATAGCTACCAATCTCTAATATTGCATGTTCCTTTCATAGACAAGGTATCAGGACCCAAAAAAATTGATGGATTTTTCATTCATGTCGGATGATACTCCAGAAGAGTACCACACAATCCATATAAAATTTTCTTCATAGGATCCAACTGATTCATCTTCCTTCTACTTAAGATCTATGAATTAATTATTCATCATTATATGAGGAAAATAGTAAATTACTTATTGAAAAATTTTGTTCTTGAACTCGTCCCATTATGTGGAGTCAATTTCATATTTTTTTTTTCATATTATTAATTTTATCACAACTTTTTTCACCTCACCATATAGATGGTAGATATTTGTTGTGAAATTATCTTTCCCTAACACTGGAGAATAGAAAACAACTTTTCAGTTATACTGTTCCACTACTCAGAACCTAATTCTTTAGAGGATCCAAGGGAAGATGGTTGGTGTTACCTCTGGTAGGACTCAATAGAATGGTGTTTCCACTATTTCAAATTTAGGTGTTCACAATAATTAACAACTTCAACAATATGTTTGAGAATATAAATGATGTTTTACATTTCATATCCAAAAAAATTTGGTATCATAATTGTAAAAAAAGACATTTTCCATTTCATTCACTATTATAATTGTTCATTTGAGTTGCATCCATTGAGTGAAACTAAAAAATAGAGTATGAAATAATCATTATAGTGGGGAGACACATAATCTTGAAAATTTCATATAGGATTGATAAATTATAATAAATTATGTAAACCATGAAACATTATGTTTATCCTAGTTTATTTATAGAAAATTTATCGTTAAATACATCAAGATGGTTTGTGATGATTCTGTGAATTTCTAAAGAACACACCTGGGACTATCAAACCAGGTCTGCAATAAGGATTATTTTCATGTACCTGGTTACAACGTGTCAGGCCCAATGCACCTTTTTGTATTCGTTTCCCCTAGGTACATCTATGACAGATCCACATCCACATGTATTATCCATTTGTGGTTGTATTTATAGTAAACCACATTATATATCATTTATCAATATTTTGAGACATTCCTCAATAATTTTCTTCATCCTTAATATCATCTATAGATAAATTCTTAGACATGTCCATAGAAATATTCCTACAGATATCACTATATTTTACTCATCCTTGTTTTTAATGGATGACATAACTTTATAACTGATACAAATTATCAACCCAATATTAATTTACAATGACATTACATCACTTTAGAAAAATACCTCAAATATTACAAAAATAGATTCGAAAATAATATTTTAGTTTAGTAACATGTGAAACCTAAAATCAAAAAAACTAGTAAATGAGTGAGCTAAATTATCTCGCAATAGGTTTTCTATGACAATAACCTTTCTTAGTAATATCATACATATGATATATCTATATAACCTAGTGTAGAAAACATAAAAATGGGTGAGCATTGATGCATAGAAATAGTAATAAAAGGAGATATGTAATAATGAATATTAGAATAAGGTTTTGATAACATGAAAATTACATTATATGATCATACTCTAAAAAACAGATATGATAAACATGATTCATGGAATAAATATTTTCAGTTTATAAGTCATGAATTGTAAGTGGTACAAGAGGATGATCCATAAAGGAATAATATAAGGAACACAAGGAATAATCACAAATATAGAAAATAATATGTCAATGATTTCTACCAATATCATCATAACATGTTAAGTTTTGGTTAGTATACAGTGTACCTTCCCGGAGTGTTGGATTCCCTACCAAGAACCCTCTTGTTTTGGGATTCTGATTCTCTCCCATGTAACCTCTTATTTCCGGTTTTGGATTCACTTTTATGTACCCTCTTATTTAAAATATGGGATTCCATCTCACTTACCCTCTAATTTCAGGCTTGGGATCCACTCCCATGTACCCTCTTATTTCAATATTAATATGCCCTTTTTTAGTCTTGGGATTCCCTCTTTTGTACCCTCTAGATATCATAAAAAAATTATTATCCCATAATAGAGAGGGGGGAGATAGAGGTCCCAATAATCACATATTTAAATCATACATACATCCTCAATAATATTACAAAAAATTCATCATTTCATGTCCCATGATTTTTTTTAATTTTTATAATAATAAAATAATAACCCATGAAATGAAATTTAAATCATTATTAAATCATAAAATCATAACCTATAGAAAATATAAAGGTTTCATAAACATTTAATTAAAAAATAACAAATGAATAGAATCAGTGTTCAATAGAATATAACCCATGTAAGACAAATGGGCATCATAAACACTATTCCATCAAAATGTATACTATTAAAGAATGTATATCAATAGAACCATTGGATCATATAGTAATAGTTAATGAGTAACATAATCATATTCAATCATTGATGGGGTATAATTTTGATATATTTAAAAATCATTTCTTGGGTAAAATATCATTTCTTATTTTTAAAGGGCTCATAATATCATAAAACCCTATGAAAATCATTTTCATAGAAACTAATTTAAAAAAATAAAAATAATGCTTTAAATCATTTTGAAAACCATACTAATTGAAATTTTATATATAAAAATATAGCCTATTTTGAATACCATGTTCATAAAAAATACGTTTAATATTTATAAAATAATAATATGAATCTTCAAAATCTATTTATTAATAAACAATTAAAAAACCAAGAAAGGTAGTTTTATAAATAAAATTAAAATACTTTATAAAAATAATAAAATGTATAAAACCTTTTTCATTGAAAACCACTTCAAACCTAAAGAATTTATACTATATTATAACATATTTTATTTTTAATAACATAACATTGATATATTAAAAAGTAAGCATTATGGTAATTATGGATATGAATTTTGGTAAATCTACACATGAAGAACATTCCTTTTTAACAATAAAATGTTTAAAAAAGTTCTTAGGTTGGAAAATAACAAGAATATTAATTTTTAAAAACCATTTTGTTAAATAGTTATAACATGGGTAAATTTTTTTGAATGTCATAGTAGAATTATAAACTAATTTTTGGAATGATTATATAAAACATGGTTTTGATGGAATGAAACTTTTCTACAGAAGAGAGAGGTAAAGTTGTAATTCCTTAAAAACACATTGTAGATCATCCTACAAACCAAAGAGTGGAAATTGGTACCATTAATTGGATATAACATGAATAAAAATATGGTAATAATACTCATTATAGTTATTGGTAGATGGGTTAAAATATCTTATCAATGGGAGAATAATCCTAAAAAATCATGATAAATAGTTAGATTACTACTACAAACCATTACAAAATTGGTATGATAGAATCATAACATGATAGAAATAAAAATATTACAAAAATAATAATGTATCATAAAAATAATAAGATTCAAGATATAATTCAATGTCAGTATATATGCATCATAGAAAAATATGGATTTATAACATGGCATGTGTCTCAATGATGAAAACTTGAGTCAAAATTACTTTACTAATTTCTTAACTTTTGAAAAATATAACTCTTCAACGTAAGATCAAAAAATGGGGATTTAAATACCCATAAATATAATGGTAATAAATATAAAATACATACATATTTATTATAAATAAATCCCAAAAAATGAGTACTGAATAAGGAATCATTCTCATAGAAAAAATGTGAGATGAAATTATTTTATCTTAGGTCTTGACTCACTTTGCATTCTAAAAAACATAGTATATAATAATTTTAATTTTATTATAATTATTTTGCATAAACATTTTAATATATCTAATACCATATATGTTTCCATTGTTACTTTACATTATGTTCTTATAAATAATTTAATTTTAAGGTTTCTCTACGTGGAATATCTTCTTTGTTTTTCGCATGTCTCTTAATTTGTTAAATTTTTTGTCCTCACTCATATATAATGATTTAAATAATATATTTATTTATTCAAATATCTTGTATTTTAATTATATATATATATATATATATAATAATCTATCTAATATATACATATGAAATTGAATTCACAATTCTTGGAAATGATTGGCCATACATACACATGAACACTATTTCCACAAATACTTGAATTATTGAATTAAAAAAATTAAATAAAATATTTGTAAATAATATTTAATGTAGAATAATTTTTTCATATGCGTTTTATAATTTATCTAACCCCATATTTAAAACATTACATGTATTGTGTGAGTGAATCTCATTTCTTTTACGGTGTGGTAGTCCACACTTCCCCAAATGAAAGTATCATATTTAAAAATAAAGGATATAATTAAAGTAGGATTTATATAATAATTAATTATGTATATATATATATAATATCATATATAACATATAAAAATATATTTTTTGTCATAATCCCCAACCATGAGAGTTGGTAAAGGTAAAATGAACAACATCATTTCATGAGGCGTTAGTTCACCATACAAGGGAATGGTAAATTCATTACCCATTATAAATATATTCATTTATGTATATTTTTAATACATATAATAAAAATATATATGAAAATTCATGATACTTTTGTTTTTATATGTTCATGTAATATAAATATTTGAGTGGTTTAGAATGAAAATAAAGTACATGATCTTCAGGAATGATGTTACCTCTTATTGGATTAAATCCTTTGGGTTTCCACCAGAGTGATTCCATTGTTTGATATCTACCAAAATTTTGGATTAATATAGTAAGGTAGGAATGTTTAGAATTGAATAAATATGGTATTTTTCTTATCTTATGTATCTTTAGATGTGTGAACAAGGATGGGAGGTTTTGACTATTCATATTGGAGGGAAGGGACATACTTTTTATTTTGTTTAAATAGAATATGTGTTCATCCAGTATAACTTATTCCAAAACTATCCAAATAGAAAATTATATAATTTTTTAACTTTATTGGACTAAATATACCCAAACAATTGGTTTTAGACAACTTTTTATGTCATTTTTACTATTATTATAATGGTTTAGGCTATTGTGAGGATTAATTTTACCTTAATCACTATAATTTATTTTAATCACATTCTGTGATATTTGTGGTCAACAACTATGTTCATATTATTAGATTAAAATATCATACTGATTAAATAGTAGAATTTCCATTTTTCCAAATTCAAATCACAAATGGTGACAAATTATGTTTATTGTTAATCTCGCAGACGTGGCAAGAAATCATTTTTCTTTAAGTTGGAATGATCAAATGTCCATCAATTTTTTTCTAAATTAAATATAAAAATGGTTATAATGATTTGAATTGTATTAATACATGTATAATAGATCTATTTTTAATATAAATCTAATTTTAAGCATAATTTAACTACATAAATAAATTATATGAAAAAAATCTTCTTAAATTTAATTTTATTATTTTTATATAATCATTCAATATTGATGTTTCTCGGAAAAATACCAAAAATTCACCAAAAGATAATTTTGAAATTATTAATTCAAAAGTGTATTTTATTTTATAATATTCATTTTATAAAATTTTCTAATATTAATATAATTATTTTTCACAGATGGAAAATTAAAATTCATTTAAGGAATTACTTTTTTATACTTTTAAAGACATTTAAAAAATGGTATATTTCATTACCAATACATTTTATTAAAATGAAACCATAATAAATAACATTTGAGAATTATTTTTTTCAATTCATAAAACTAATTTTAATGGATTGGTTATATTTTTCTCATTTAAATAATTAAAATAATTAACTGATGTTTTTCCTATACATATTGTTGTGTGTAATGTATGCCATGACAGAGTTGTATGTAGTTAAATATTAGCTTGGGGTTGTGTGTAATGAAATTATAAATTAATTATTTAAAATATGAAAAATAGTTAGTGGTAAATGAAACGAAAAATATCAAAAATATTATATTATCTCTTTTAACAATAATTCATAAAAATATTAGGGCGTCATAGAGTTTATACATTGTTTATAGTACATGAATTATTTATTAATGAAGTGTGTGAGTTGATAGGTCTGCATATATACATGAAGTATATTTATTAGTTTGTGCTTGGATTCAATAAAGTACATTCATATGAGATTACATAATAATATTGTAGAAGTATGTGTAGAGATTAAATTTTATACTTTCTCATAAAGTGTGAATACAATGATTTTATTGTTTTAAATAATAAATTGATAAATTCAATGCACTTAATTTTATAATAATGGGGATTATGAAACATAGATTCAATATACATTTCATGATTATTTTTTAGTGTGTTCAGACTAAATATGGGAAATATCTCAACTGTAATATTCATGATTAGCTTGTATCTGAGTTGAATTCAGATCATTTAATGATAGGTGAAGAGTGAATTTGATATGTATGTTTTTATTGGTACATGATGTTTATTATGATTTTACTCAAGAAGATTTGGAGACCCAGTTTGTTTTTAGGGAAAGACATCAACTCAGGATAATAAAGAAGGATTCATAAGATGTAAAATTTCAATCCATTTCGTGATTATATATTATGTGAACCATGATTATTAGAGTTATTCAGTAGTTCTATGATTTATATGAAGTATCTAGTCAAAAGTTTGAGAAGGCCAGTTGGATTCTGGTAACACTATGGGGGTAGAATAAAGATCCTCCAATGGAAGTTAAGAGTTTATAGGGTTGGTGGGAAAATATAATATCTAGTGGGACTCTTTGGTGGTGCACCACGAGACCTAGTAATAATGTCTATGGGACATTACCTAGTTGATATCATCTAAATAAAGTGAATAATATTTAATAGGGAGTATAAGTGGTTACACCAAGGATTAGGTATTAGTTCTGAAACTTTTAAAAATATAGGTTATGGTATTTAATTTAATTTATTAATTGAATACATGATCCAATCATACTAATAGGGGATTGTGGTTTTAATGGGTTTAAATGAAAGAATATAATTCATCAAAACACATAACACTTGATTCACCCCCTCCACTCTGTGTGATCGTATGATCCATTGGACACTCACCTATTGCACATAGTTTTTCTAAACCATTAAAAATTAATTCTCCCATTATTCACATTTGAGATATATATATGCACAAAATCATCCTTCAAGGTAACAACATGAAATATTTATTTTCAATACTATATGATACATTAAAACATTTAAACCCTCAATAATTTATATAAAAACACATCTACTAATCATAATATAGATATTCTTCTCTCTCAGGTATAATCCAGATATTCATGAGATATTTTTATATAGGTTGTATTTTCTATAAACCTATCATTATTGAAAATTGTTCTTCCCCTTGATATGAGTCAAAAAATTTGATGGGAATCCACTTGAAAAACCTTCATGGGTATTGATTCCTATTAAGATAGGATATGTAGTGACACTAAAATACCACAATCATAGTCCCAACCATAATGACCATGATAATAATGAACATTTTGTTCTTTCCCCTACATATATAAATTAAATTTTCAGTGGATATTCCATCCTAAATGGGTATGTAAAGATGGGTTCCTTTCACTATATGATACATAATGACAACCACATACGAAATCATGGTCTCATCCATAACGTGATAAAATCCCATGTCATGGTACAAGTACTCAAGTAATGATATGAACATTATTATCCCTGATTTTGTGTGGATTGGTTCCTGTATGAATACAATACATAGTGAAAATCATATCCACTGCACATGGATTATCTAAATTTTTGTAACTAATAAACATTTAAAAAGAGCCAAATCATGGTAGAAAAAACTGGTCAATTTATCAATAATAACAATGTGTGGTTTGATTCTTGAATTTCCAATATACTTAGAAAAAACTACATATATTTTCATAGGAACCATCATATATTTATCCCTATCATATTATTCCTTATTTTATAGTATGTATCAAAAATATTAAATGTTTTTTAGCTACCCAATTATTAAGATACATGTCTTGGAGAATGTCTATCCAAGCACAATAGATATTCTCCGTCCCAATACTCAGAGACCATGAATCGGAGTGAGTGTGGGTATGTTTTCTTGTATGGAAAAAATGAACAATTACCCATTATATGAGTCTATTATATATGGGTTATAATTTAATTAATACTTCATGTTTCATGATTCCTCTTCATAGTTGAAATGCAGCTACTCCAATATCGTCAATATTGGGCCCAACAACAATTATTAAATTAATAATACCTCATTTCATGCTAGAATATGAGTGAGATCTATTCTTGGGATTCTGAATTTATTCTTCTATCCATGTATACCATCATTAATAAAATATTTTATGATTATCCCCTATTCACCTCGATGTGTTTTCCTCCACAAACTCACTGAATTATAATGTAGTAAGGTGAAATCCCTTTCCATCTACCATATATAAGATACAAATATGTGTACTATAAATTATGTATATAACTATATATGAATTGATTACAATCTTAATAAGATGTGTAGTGAGTAATGAGTCTCATAATCAAGGGTTCATCCATTACAATATGAAAATACCCCTATTACCATAGTGTTTGAAGCATTACGATGATACATTACTTCTATGGTTTCTATAAACCAAGGAATGTAGTAATTGTAATTCCCCACACATAAGTCATACCATTTTAGGGAAATCCTCTAAAAAATTGAGTACAGAATAATTAAATTTCACATTTCTAACATATATGTAGAATACAAATAGTGAGGAAGATAATAGTTATGTTTATATTGATTCATATATTTATTGGATATATATTAAATCAAGAATCATCAATGATGGGCCCAACCACAATTTCTAAAAAATTGACTAATCATTATGTATGATATGGATTGATATAGAATAAATTTTTTGGAAATGTTTTCTATGGATCTTGAAATGCCCCTTATTGATTTATAATAGACCCTGGATGGTTCCAGCCATTGAAATTACAAAAACCCAAACATATCTTGGTGCATGGTCAATTTTTAAATCATTCAAAATTGGTCTAAACTATTATAAACAAGAACATGTGATACTTTAACCTCATGTGTGAACTAGATGTATACAAAATAAATGTCCATAAAAGGGCCTCTTTATATCTATGAACTAAATTTATAAAAAATTCATCTTCATGGGTTCTCTCATTGGTGGACCCATGCTATAATAAGATACCCCTATATTTAGGGTACATCTATGATGATCGAGTGGCTTTCACACTATTGGTTATTCATTTACCACCAATTATTTCTCACACTGATCTGCCTCTCATGATCCTAGAATATTGTTCAATCCAAATTGTTGTTACTCAGTGTATAATGGATAAATATGAAAACCTTTCCAAACATGTAAGACTATAAATTTTTTACGAATTATTGATTCATATAATCCTTCTTTTTCTATGTATGAGTTAGATATATGTTTTTTATTTTCTATGAAGAATATAAATGAAAATAGTATCCCAACACCTTGATTGTAATCTATAATTTTAATAAGAATTACCCCCATATATAATTGAACAATAAACATGGTAAACTATGTATATATATTTTCACGTGACCATAATCAATAGAAAAATCAAGTCCATGTTTCACGATATTTAACATAATGATATATGAATCATTTTCACATAATGTTATGCTACAGGTACCATATTTAATTATTATCCCATTTGAATGACCACAATATCTTGAACAAGGATAACCAATGGTTGGGGTTCTTCTACAATTCTTTTATGCACCCAAATAGGGAAAATTCATTTCATGTCTTGAGTTTCTATAAATATCCCAGGAAACATGAAAAGGAAAACATCTCGATTTAGTTGATCATTATTTTTTAATATACATGTCTACCTTAGATCCTATATATGAGTCCCTATAATTTCAATGAGAGGTGTAGTTTCCTTGAAAAATGTTTCTATAATCCTCATGATCCCAGATGGCATGAAAATTGAGTCCATCAACCTAGCGTGTTTTGGGGCAGTACATTACATATTTTTACCATAACCTTACTCATGATCTCAAAACCATGATCCATGATTTAGAGAATATTCATCACCCATCTAAGTAAGCATTGAATTATTCTTGATCATGAGATTCATAATTTTTTATTTTGTTATATATTCTATAAATAAATGGTCTATGCCTTTAGAAATTATACTATATACAATATGGTCAAATTTGAATGACCCTATACTCTAACCCCCAATGGTCCTAATCACGTGAACCTAAACTACTAGTGATGGGGACTTAAAACATGCTGAACTAAAAACCAATAAGCGGAATTCTGATCATAACACATTTATAAACTCAACAACATCATCATCAATGAATTTTAAGATAAATAAAATGATAATAAAATATATGAAAAAATCCTAAGGTCTACCATATGGCCCAAGTAAAATATGATCAATTTTATTTAGTTTCATGCATTATAATAAAATGTTTGAGTAATGAATTATCATATCCCTCCAAATTGATAACATGTTCAATACAAGAAAAAACAACTTCTTGGGTCCTATAACCGTCCCATGATATATCTTTTGAGAAAACATTATTAATTGATTTGGTGTTTGAATATTTATAAATCATTCAAAAAACCCGAAAAGATGTGTATCTAGTCTCAAGGGAACCACTGGTTGTTTATGAATCTATTCCCATAGAATATGAATATGAACCCCTTGATTTTCAACCAGGGGAAATATTTTTACTGAAAATGGCCTCAGATCCTGGAAATCCTTCATAAAATTGCAGTGGAACTCGTAATGTTAGATTGTTTTGAGTGTATCATAGATATGTTACCCCCATATCATAATCCATTGATAAAACACAATGATTCATGATTTGCACAATACATAATCCAAAAATACTTGTGGATTAAATATTCTCTATGTTATTTCACCGAATACGATTTCAATATTTGTATAATTGATGTGGAACTTTATTCTTTTCTTTTTGGTTGTTCAAATCACATCAACATAAACTAAATGTTATACATTTCAAGATTCATGTCGTTAAATTGAACACAAAATTTTCTATAGTGATATATAATATAAATATTCCATTCATTCCCCTATTTTTTACTTTCCCTTTTTATATTCCTTGTCTCTAGTGTGCTAAAAACCTCATTGTATAGTGTTTTATACCTATCCTTTTACATCATTTAGGTTAAAAAATATCAAAAAATCCTCCATGGACCATGGAATGATGTATATGTTGATTTAAGGCACACTATACCTAATAGAGAATATAATCCCCTAGCACTGATCTATGATTCCATAACCTATACAAATTATGTATTTTTCTGCATTCTATAATTTTCTCTGATCAATATTATCATGATTAACATTGAAGTTTAACTCATCACCTCACCGTGATTCTAGAATATCCTCAACATGTCCTCTCTATATTATTATCATCATTTCAAGAACAATAATTAATGGTTTACACAACCCATTCTCCAATTATCAATATGTATTGACATCCTCTATGTTATGTCCCCACATAACATACCCATTCATAATGATAATATATAGGGTTATTGATCCCTTCAAGAATAGTAAAATATGATTCTATGATGTAGGGTGATTTATCCCTTCTTAAATATTCATCTTCTATGATCCACTTATCATCTAGAGTGACTAAATCTCCAACAAAGTCTTATATGGACCATAGTTGGGAGTGTAAGCTACCTCAAGGGACCCCTTTACATGAATATGCATATAATCCCCTAACTGTAGTATAATATCTCTTAGAATATCAACCATATAAATATTTTCCTTGAAAAAAAGGGCCTCTAACCAATTATGTTTTAGAAAACATTATATTGGAACTCACTACCACATCAAGATTGCTGACATTCTCAACACGTGTGTTCCATTTAACCACCTTGATTCAAAATATTTGGGACATGATTCAAATATTTTTGACTATATAATTTAATATTATGTGACTTTACTAAAATGTGTGGTCCAATATATTTGAATATAAAATAAAAAACAAATCATATATTCTATATGACCTTAATCTAAAACAACACATGGTTCATATTGTATGACAATAAACCACAACAAACTAGGATCCATGATATAAATATATAAAAATGACATATGGTCTAAGGTATATGTATTTAAACTAAGAAAACATGGTTTATGATATACAACATTTAAGAAATTAACATATTATCTAATCTATATGATTTTAAAGTTGAATAATATATAGTTTATTCTATACAAAAAAAACTAAATCAATATATTTTCCACGATATATCACCCTAAACTACAACAATATATAGTGTAGGATTAATTTCCTAATATGAAAAAAACTTGTGGTCAAATTGAAATGACCTAAAGCAAATGAAACTTATAGCCCATGATATAATACATTTATCTAAAAAAATAAATCATCCAAGGTATATGGTCAGAATTTTTAAAATAATTGGGTAAAATATTTTTGACGTTAAATATCTCATATATCAATCTGATATTAATGTCCATAAACTACCAAATTATGGAGATTAATTTATCATTATATTTAAAACCCACAATTGGTGTCTGAGAAAAAATTTATCACACATCGTAATAGACATGATCCTTGGGAGACATAATAAAAAATAATAATTAATAAAAAAAGTTATAAAAAATATTAGAATGGGTAATCATAAAGGGATGCCAATAATAAAGTCATTCCCCATCCATATAATACTTCATAATTAGATGATTAGGAATATTTTTTGGTAGTAAAAGATAAATACATAATGATTTTGGGTCCCACTATATTTCCCCACCAATAGACATGTTGTGCTATTTAGGCCTGTCACCTAGGAAATTTTTGGATCACTCTCTTTATATGATATAATCAGCAAGATTCCCTTGTGAACTACTCAATTTTTAAAGGATAAGACCTAACATGTCAATTATGATTTTTATACTAATTTCCATCATCGATTCATTTCAAAGATGAATCAATTGTGAAAGAATCATTTATGTCTAGATTTTTGTTTATATAATATTTTGAAATATTTGATCAACATGTTTGGAAATTTATACAATAATGATTCATCAATATTTTATGAATATTTTAGAAAATAAGAGGAATAATTCTAGAATATAATAGAATGATTGAAAAATAACTCTATTTATTGATAATAAAGATAAATTGTTAAGAGTCATCCACAACCCAAAACCTTCGTAAAAAAAGATCATTGACATATTAGATATGATTTTTAATATATTTTTTAAGGCTTTGTGTAAGGAAATAAATGGTTACTGAATTTTATATTTCTTTACTTCCTATATAAAATATAAACTCCAGTTGGAAAAACCATGATTCATGATAATAAAACATTTCACCAATTTCATAGTTTCCATCAGGAAAGTTATAGTATTTGAATGATAATCCTTACAATGAGCTATATATTCCTCATAGTATTCTATCAATACAGATAAATGATTCAAAAAATAGTGAAACTAAGAGGGTTATTGGTGTAATTGTTCCAAAATCATCATGTACTTCCTAATGGATGGTTGGTGTTGGGATTAGAGGATCCATTTCGTGAGTTCATATAGTATTTGCTAATTGAATCCTCCTTCACTCTAGGTAGAAAATAACAGGAGGACGAATTTACATTGGATTAAAATTTATAACAATAAATTATAATAAATAAAATCTTTAGCTATTTTGTAGTATTGTATTTATGTCATCCATCATTTAAAATTGTTTTTGAAGGATTCATCTATATAAGGAGTGGAAATCTAACAATATTTAGTTATAACAACTACTGCAGGAATATTTTTCCCAGTTTAAAAGGAAGAAATGGAAGTGGCTCTTATTACTCCCCCTAGATCAAGAATATTGTATATCCCTCTTCGAATTGGGTTTTGTCATGTTCTTGATGTGAAGGGTCCATTTTCTCAAAACTGATTTTCCAGGTCATCAATAGGATAATTTTTATAATGTCAGAACTTTCCCAAAGGGTTTACTAAAATTTAAATCTATTAAATTTATAACATTTTTGTCATGGGGTGTGGGAAAAAAAATATTTACTTTGTTAAAATATAGTATAGAGGTTAACACAGGTTGTCTTTAGAGATGATCTCTCAACAATCAATTATGTCACTTTAAATTTGATAATGAAATGGTGTTGGTTTTTATACTATTTGGTTTTGAAAACAATGAAATGAAACTAAATATATAAATAAATAAAAATATTCAAAACAAATTAAAAAAACATGTAATTGAGAATATTGATATTAATTGGGTGATTAGGTTGGGGTTGGTTCTCTATTTAAAATTCCATCATTTTTCATTTTATTCAATCCTTTTCTTCCAAGTTGATTTAAGTGATATTTCAAAATCACATCCTATCACACCTTTGATAAATTGTGATGTTGAGAGTAAACCGTACCAATATCTCATATCTGTCTAATATCCTTCCTATTTGAGAAATATATGTATTGAATACCCCTAATTGAGTTAGGAAATTCCCGATCGGGTCTTGTTTATCCCAAAAAATTAAGAATATTCATTACCCCTCCCACACGTACTGACGATCGCTGAGTACTTCACCACTAAGCCCTGATATATTCCATCGTAAATAGACAAGAACCTAGTGGATAGATATTATGATCATTTACCAAATCTGAAATCAATAACGGAAACAATAAGCAAATACAATCACAAATGATAATAAGAACCCCTTAATAAAATTGAATACAACTTTTTACTAAGAGAATGATTTTATATTCACTAAATTATAAGAACACATGCATTACATATATAGAAATCCAAAACAAATCCAATAACTCAGATGATTTACCACACCATGGTAAGGGTAATTGAGAAGGAGGGGGAAGAATAAGGCATTATAAAAGTAAGAAGAACAAAAAAAAGAAAAGAAAGAACAAAAATTTTGTCCTCTAGAATATGTCCATCATAAAAATAGCTCCGGTTATCCCATGATCTCTTAGAATGAGGCCATGGTACCTTCTTATAGGAGGTGTTAATGGGGTTGGACATCTAACCTCGAAATATCAGATCATTTGGAGCTGTTTGGAATGAGTTATGGTTGATTCAGTAGACATGACTTATTCTGGCTGCCAATCACTATTCCACCAAACATACTTTGACCGGTTGAAGTGAGGCCTTTATCAATTCAGTTATACTTTATTTTTAATGTGAAGCTTCCTCATCATGTTTTCTTTCTGACCTAGATATAATAACCCAATTTGGTGGTCAGTAGCTTGAGATATTGGTCATTGAATGAGTCATGGTTCATTCTGCTAGCCAGAATAGATTTTCACATTTAACGATTTTGTTTGGTAATTTGGAGTTCGAATTGGAACTTTTTCCAGAAGAATAATTTGTATCCAATGAACCATTGAATCCTAAAGAAATGAATCACATAAATTAGATAACAATTTTAGTATTTATGATCGAAATACAGAGGCATCATAAAACTATTAAATTTCCTGAATTAATAAGTTTTCACATTTACTCTCAAAATTCACAAAAAAACATTAAATGATGAAAATAATAATAAATTGAATAATAGGAAGGGATTAAATCAATTAAAATTTTATATCTAAATATGAAAATATTTTCTCTATCAACGTTACATCTATATACAATGGTTTTAGATAAGAACAATATTTATCTAATCATTGTACTATTTGTATCAGTATACTAGGTGGGTTTGATCCCATCTTTTCTTTCCCATAATCCTGATCTATTTGAATTAATAATTCAATAGGATGTGGGGATATTCTATTATTATAATCCTCATGATTTATCATTATACAATACTAATAATTGAATAAATTGTATCATTTTCCTCACACACCCTTAAACATAAGGGAAGAAACTCTCAAGGTATAGTGAAACTGGAAGGATAATATGTTAGGGGTATATAGAATATAGATGAATAAATAATCAATGAAATGACTATGGAAATCATCTCAATGTGACATTTCCTATTACCTTTCACTGAGAGAACAACATACATCATAAAAAATCTAACCTTAAGGTGATATGTACGGAATGAAATAGAAATTATTGTGGTTATATAACATATGTGAAAACTCATAGACATTTAGTTTCATAACATTGATAGTAGATAAATTCTGTACTCTTGGTGTAATTGGGAAATGGGTAATTTAAATTATTTTTAAAACCTGTAAATTAAAATGTTGTATCCTATCTAGTTGAATTAAAACTGGATTGTCCCACTAATTAGTTAACGGGATTTTCCTTGTTGAATGTGAAAAAAATGTGATAAAGATAGGAAACAATTGGTATGACCATGTTGGGACATAACCCTTATACTAATCTCAATTACATCACTAGTGTACTAACCAAAACTTCCAAACAAACATCCCAATATTATATGATCCATCTATTCAAGGACATAACCAAAAATATTACTAACCAAAAATATGGGGAAATAATTGACATTGACCCTTATCCCCATGAGATATACTCCACTACCTGTAGAATTACTCAATAATATCCCTCACTATCACATTATTTCGACTGGGAAAATGATGAGGATGTACCGCACATGTCCATAATCATCAATAGTAAAAGAAAAATGATTATATATTATTGGGAATAAATAAATTAATATATTATCATATCCTTACACAAAATATCCCTTATAGTAATATGAATCTCCTAGGATAAATAGGGAGTATATTTAGTGTCCTCGGAAATGTTTTTGGTAAGGATAAACTCATCATTAATCTTCCCACGAGGTGGTTTCCCTCCATTATTTTGTATGTCCCATGTGCTGAGACATACAACACTATACGGTAGGTGGAATTATTAGGTTCTAAAAAACTAGTGTCTAATCCAATATAGAAGGAGATCTGATGATTAATACATGATGAATTGTGGAATCTATGATGCTTCATAGTTATTGATAATATTAATTTGATTATAATGGTCTTTTCTAATATATTTGACCTATAATGGACATGCCCATTCATTTGTAAAATTATTTCAATGATGAAGGTCCCACTTGAATATCTATCATTCCTTAATATTGTTCAATTAATAATAGATTATAGATAAATAACATTGTTATATGGGATGATATGTAAAATAACTTCAATACGGTCTTATATGGTACATGGTTACTGTATTGGTGAACCCCTAAAATGGTGATTTGACCAATTGACTAGTCTAGAAGATAATCACATAAATATTGCTATATTTGAAATAAAACCAAGATCATAGATGATTATGGTTAGGGGAGGGACTCACAACATCATCAAAAATATTATATCTTTATAAATCTAGTTTACATGATTGAGGATAGTTCTGAAGATCAAATAGAATATGTTCCTTATGTGAGTTATTATAAAATTATACCCCCTAATAGGGATCAACATTTTGGATCCCTATAGTCATAGATCTTCTCCAAATAATGAATGAATAGTTCGTTGATCTTCAGTCCATATAGACCAATGCATGAGAAGCATATATTTAGATAAATTTAGATTTAAAGGTTAATAGGGTTGTATAACATAACTTGATCCACATGCTATAATAAGATTGCAAGAATAAAGTGATCATGTGACTACATAATGGTCATGTGACTACATAAATATTCAATGGTTTAGCATCCCACATGCTAATTGAATTCCCATAGAACAATCAAATGGGTGAATTCAAAAGAGAAACATAGTTTCCCAACCATTCATAGGACATGTGATTCACATGAGTTATCACATTATAAGATAATATGGATAATTTAGGAAATTTTCTCGATTATGTTAGTTAAGAGATATTAGCCACAAAAGGTCACAACACATTCTGATCTTGCGAGTTGGTCACATGAAGATATAGAGAGAAGTGTTCTTGTAAGAAAAAAAAGGAAATAATGATCTCTAGAATCCTGATATTCATGTGGAATAGCATACCCTTCAGACTAATATTTATAGAATATTTAATTAAATAGGAAAGTAAACTTTTTAAAACCAATTACAAATAGTATCTAGATACCACATTAAATTTATAAAGGAAAAATTCATACAGAAGCCCAAGATACCAAGGTGGGAATTCACATTTTCAAAACTAAGTCATTCCATTATCTTATAGAATTATTTCTAGGCGAAATATATTTACGACCACTGGATGAATTTATGGAAAACTGAATTTGTAAATATACGCAAAAATTCACCGAAAATATGGAATATTTTTTTCATGGATCCCATTACCATTATTATGTCGTGCAATTATGACCCAAAATAGAAAAACACTATAAGGGAAATGAAATTGTATAATAGAGCACTACTCACACTATGCACATAAAGGAAATTGATTTCATTGATATTAAATATTAATGTTATAATGGGGTGTCTAAGATGAGATGGTCTTATAATATATATTTTTAAAATTTAACCCCTACCAAACTCATGAAGACTCCTCACAATAACTACTTCACATGATTGATTATTGGGTGAGGATGATTGTGATGGGTCAATCTTATTATTTCAATTATTTACATCATACTTTAGGGAATATCGCTAATTACATGATACATAATCACTCACGATGTAAAATCCTAGACACACATGTGTAGATGATATTCCACTGACATGGCCTTCCAACCTGGCTCACCCACTATGTGACGACGTGCTTGTATAGGGGGGAATATAAAAATCCTAAAAAGATGACTGGGTTTAAGTATTTGAGATTGAGACATAGATATAACATTGACTATATTCTTAAGATAATCAATCAATTTAAAAGCCATTCTATTAATAATGTCATGGAGTAAATTATAAAAAAAATAAAGCAGAATGTTTGATATTTTTTCAAATAACATGGGAATTGGTGTTAGAGTAGATTATGTAGTGGAACTCTAGTAATGAAATTAAATAACCCCACATGAATTTTATAAAGATAATTTCCCTACCTTCTTCATTTAAAGAACATGAACCTTACTTTATCACATTAATAAAATAACCCTATGTCTATCAAGGAAGCCCATATCTCTCATGTGTGCCACTAAAACTCTCCTAAGCATATTCTTCCTTCTCTCCAATAAGTCCATGCAAATTAATATCATCCAATACACCCTAACTCATTGGGACATAATACATATGATTTTAATAAATATATCATACCAATAATAGAAAGAGGAACATATAAAATATATGGTTTGTAATTCCCACAATAATAAGGATATGTAGGAAAAATTTTCTATTGTTACATTAACATATATTGAATGAGAATTCCCTCATACATATCACATCATTACATGTGGGAATATTCCCTACAGAGACTGTCATTCCTTCTATGTATCATCTAAATCCCACATTTCTAAATACATTAAGGAAATTATAATCCTTACCATATGAAATTAAGTGGAATGGTGAATGTCATTTTTTTATGTTGTTGAAATCAAGACACATGAACTATAAATAATATAATTCTTGTTATATTTAGAATATGTAGAAAAACTTTAAAAGGCATGAGTTATTTATTAAATATATATTCTCAAGTCTATTCATATATCTATATTCATTATAAAGGCCTTGATTCCCCCATATGAATCTCTCATTACAATAAAATATGTAGAATCTTGTGTCCAACTTGAAGATCCATATCCTTTATGAGACTTATAATCTCACTGCACTTCGAGAAAACATGATATGAAGGACTCAATAAATGATATCCCCATTTAAAGGATTCTCCATTGGTGTAAAAACCCATTGAATTTACCTTATCATTAATGGTTCATACTCCAAATTAGAAATGTTAGGGATGCTATAGTGGGTAATACCTACATATATTCAATCACATGATCTAATGAATTGTTCTTAACCATCTATTATATTTTTCTCACCCAATGTAGTACTGGTATGGGACATGAGATTTAAAATGAGTATTTCCATAGATGGATTTGAGTACCTCCAATAAGAGCCTCATTTTTTGTGTAATACCTAACTGAATATTATTTTCCTCCAAATGGAAAATTCTCCAAATGGAACAGCATAGGAAATTTCCATATAAATAAGTCCGCTAAAAACTATTATTTTCATTCCTAACATGAAATGGATTTTCTAAACATCAAAACTATGTGGACTCTAATTATTCTCTCCACAAGATATGTAATAATACTCTTAGAGGCCTGAGGACCCAAATAAAATTTTAAAATTTTATTTTTATATATCCTCGAGGTATTAAATTTAATTGATTGTTATGGACCTATCAGATGATCTTAAACTCTATCACAAATAATATCTAGTTTTTATTTATATCTCAGTGTGATAATAAAACATTCCACATTGAGGTTCAAAACAAACATCAATAACTATACCATCATCAGTTTTAAAATTATATTTTCCTCTATACATTGTGTACATCATTATTTATCTTAGACATAATTTTATGAGTCTATATGTTTCATGAATCAGAGTCATATTACAAATGTCCCGTATTCTATTATACCATATTTCCAATATAAGAATTCCTTACCAAATGGGATATATTACTTTCAGTTCCACCATATTATACCCACTTGGCTATATTCTAAGTGTAAATTTTAATTATAGGGATATAATACATGTTTTATAAACTCACCCTCATTGTGTTACTCCCCATTATGAGATTTTCATCATTGGGTTATCCCAATTGTGAAACTGTAAAATATTTCTTGGCATATATTCCAAGTGGAATAATCTTCACATAGACACACTCCTTTTGAAATTAATCAATCATCATTGGGGTTTATTCAATTTGAAGTTAACAATAATGGTTTACTCATGTGTAATCACCTCACAGGTGATTTCAAAGAACTGTAGTCCTATTATTCCATACCACATTACATTAAATTGAATGGATCATTATTTTTTGAAAAAACATAAAATTTATGCCATGTATCATTCTGTGTAACAGAACTACAAGGGTATATATAAATTTTGTAATGATATGTAGAATATATCTTCACATGTTTGATCTCGATATTGTGAACACCTTTCTCATTCCTAGGTGAAAATGAACTCTTGAGCATCCATTCAGTGTATTTTAGACAATGAAACCCCCCAAAATAGGGCCACTAATTAATATTGTGTGATAATATGAAGGAACAATGATACAAACATATGGATTCATTAGAGAATATACTAATATGTTTATATTTTCATATCAATAAAATTTTCTAAACTATTATTAAATATTTCGGAAAATAGTAATGCATTGGGGTCATATAGATAATAAAAAATATATCTGAACTATGTAACATATTTCAGGAATATGTACTTACCCCCCCCCCCTATAGGATGTGATGAGACCGACCTTCCATCATATTGATCAATGTGAGTTCATAATTGTTATTGTTATGTAACCCTAATAACCGTATTCTTTATGAATATAGGATCATAACATGATACATATAAAATAATCATTGGGTGTTTCCATTTTAATGCAACCCCCCCCCCGCCCCTTTGAAACCATAAAATATAATATAAATGAGATGAATTCTAGGGGTTACTGTGTCCTTGGGTATAAAATTCATACCCAACATGACCATTGTTATTTCTAATAATAAGTGATATGAATCAGAGTTGGGGTAATTTTTGAAATTTATAACATAATCATGTTATGTGGGATGTTCACTGGTGAGGGATGTATAATCCCCAAATATAATTGATTTATAGTTACCCTTAGAAAGTTCCTTTAGTAATAACACTTCCTAGAGATGGTATGATATATGTGATGCATATTAGAGTGATGTGGTTAAATATTGGAATAAGTTTATGGAAAATATAGACATACTTATTAGGGTATAGGGGAATTTAATGGGTTTAGACATGGGTTCTTGAGATGTCAAATCCATGGAAGGAATTTTGAATTTAGGTCTAGTTTAAAGGGTATGATCAATTATATTCCAATCCATGATGGATTTTAGTATGGTTGATGAGTGAAAAATCTTATGAAAGACAAAAATCCATATTTATTTTGGATGATTCTCAAGTGATAGGAAATCCATTAAATGTATTTAAAATGAGTGATATTAATCCATCATGTTATAAATAATCATCCTTCATTATTTTGAATATATTATATTAAGATTAATGTGATGCATGTTTGGTTTCTTAGTCTCATGATCCTAGGATTAATAATGCTAAAATCATAATACTACAATTTTAGGTGTGATATAATGTTTTCATGAAGTGTGAACACATATAGATTTGGGAATAATGATATGGATAGAGGTTATGTAATTTATAGAGGGTTCTTAGAGGTCTCATCTACCTTGTAATATAGGAGTGAGTGTTAGAAAATATTTTTCGTGAAAATCCTTAATGTGTGAGTGAAAGTGCATAATGATTTTTAGGATGTTATTAAGCACAAAATATATTGACCGACTATTTGAGGGTTATAGAGTAATTTATTTTAGGTAGTTTCCATAGTTCTATAATAATGAGTTTTTTATGTGGATGTTATGTGTTGCATTTTAGGTACGAGTTAAAACAATAAATTAACTAAATCACCAAGGTATAGCCTTTTTGACAATGTACTTTGATAGGGATATTCTAAAATAGGATGAGTATATCTTAATATGGGAGGAATTATTATTATATTGGATACTGTTTTACACTATGATTAGATACCAATGTAATATAATCAATATTTTGGGGAGTATACCTAAGGTTTGTAGAAGGTGTGACCGACATTGAAAATGTGTTTTAGAAAACATTGACGATAAATTTCGGAGTATGATAGGAATGGGAAGTGATGAATCTTTTATTTTATTTATTGGGTAGGAGATGGGCAATCCATTTTAGTAATCAATATTTAGTGTTGTAAATTATGAGGTCTGTGATGATCAAGTATTTCAGTTTATATAGGTAACACTATGGATATACTTATGAAGGCGATAATTGAATTAGAAATAGAGGAATAATACTATTATTAATATGGTTATAGATGTGGTGAAACCTATTATAGGATATATGATATGGAACCATGATGTTGATTAGTAGGTGGATTCATTATAATCTATATATTTATTCAGTTATTGTTTTGTAGTTTAGATAAATTTTTAGGTTTTGTTTAAATGTATACTTATGGATAAAGATGGAGATCAGTTTGACCGAAGAGTGAGTTTGATTAGAGGTATGGCGATGCTCATGATTAGAACATGAAGAATAATTTAATTCATTGACTATTCATGAAACTAATTATTCCGAGTGTTATTTTTAGAATTTTATTACAACATCTTTATTATCCCATGATGCTTTAAGAAATTATTGAAATATGACCAAAATATGTAATTGTAAATTAGTGGGTGATGATTTTTATTTTTAGGGAAATTCATAAAAATTTAGAAAGTTTTTGATAAGTGATATAATTTTTACAAACACAAATAAATTTACATCAAGTTAATCATATCATGTATGACATGTGTCATTTGATGATTGATCTTGGCCTTTTGGGAAAATATATTATGTCCATGATTAATTCATGAAAATCAAAAACATATCTAATTTGTCTTGAAATTAATAATTTGGAACAATATTAAATTTTTGAAAAATTTATTTGAATTTTAAATCATTATTGGGTGAATCTATGGGAGAATATACCTTATGCCAAGGAGTTTTTAATCACCAAAATATTTATGGGTTTTTGGGTTTTTAGAAAATACAAATTTGTAATCATAAAATAGGGAATTCATCCAAAATTAGTACCCATATTGGTAATATGAGGCTCTGAACGTCTCTAGGATATGTTTTTGGATTTTATTATGAGGGACATAAATATATATAATTAATGAAAAAGAGATAAATATTTAAAAGGATTAATTTCCATAAACATTTATTGTTGACAGCTCATCATGTCATGATAGGTGAGGGTCACACTGTGATTAGGGGATATCAGAGATCATGATGTAACCATGTAAACAAATATATACTAAATTTAGTAGGTCACAATGTAACTACACGGAATCATGGAATTTTGGTTGGTGTGTGTGTTTTGTGGGAAGTGTAAATTAATGGTAACAATAATGATAATTGGTTTACATCATGTAATGTGATTCATACCATGATAAAAACCTATATTAGTTTTTTTTATTTTAAATGAACATTCATATGTTAAATCAATAATGGTTGGGTTTCATGATATTATAGTGATTCTTACATATTGTATTCTGGAACCCACTTTCATTTCCTATGATATTATTCATGGAAAAATTGGGTCATCCCATAAACCATAAGAAACAATGTGATGTCTTAAAATTTGGAGGCATCATGGACTTGGATGTGAAGGATATGATTGAGAAACATGAAGGTCATTCTATGACTGTGATGAACATACTGTGAAGGAAGGAGTTCACATAATGAATGGAGGTGGACAAATAGATATGCCATGGGTTGTGGGATGTGTGATAGTCTATGATGATGTGTTATATTCCATTGACATAGGGGCCACAAAATAAAGGGTTTATATAATTGGAATCATTCTATGAGAGCTATGGGTCACAATATAATGATTCCATGTTCTAGTTTCCTGAAATATAGGCCAACCAATATATTATAGGATATACCATATTTTTATATTGACAGAAACAAGATTTGAGAATGACCATTTTTCATAACTCCACCCATCATCATTCCACTTATTAACCACTTTCATGATTGGGGGTTTCTGGTAGATCACATGATGATTAAATTTATATTTTCATAATTCTTTACTTTGGTTTATTCCCCATAGATTCCATCTAATTTCTTAATATTTAATAAGTTTATTGATGGTTATTCCTCTATATCATGGTTCAATCAGGTTTATATGAAGGTGTTATTCATTAATTATATATGGGAATTCCAAGAGGATGAATAAATAGAGTTTTGGGCTGTATAAACAGAGATATATTTAGAGTGAGTTTTGGATTATTATTCATTATTAGTTTAAATAAAATATATAATTATCAATTATAATGATTAAAAATCTAGATATTGTACATTGATATAGGTGATTGGGAATTGTTATGCTATTTCATGAGGAACGTCCATGCATGGTCAAGAATGAGTTGAGATTTTCTAGTAAGGTTTTATCACGCATGACATATGTTGTTTCTTTATTACAAACCCATTTTCGTTTTTACAAATTATTGTTCCTACTTGTAAGAATTAGTGTGATTATAATAATTAAATAATGACTCACATAACCATATATAATGTGAAATGGTGGAATTAACTATCATATATATGGAATAAAGGATCTATTTATAGTTGTTTATTTTTTGGATCTTTTAGAAACAATGTAACTAATGTGGAATTTGTACCAAATGAGTTTATGCGGGTTATCAAATAATTCAACGATATTTAGATGATATTTTAATGGTTTCAGTTTGTTTCAGTGGTTTATTTTGATTGGAATGAAATGCATAGGCCCATGTGTGATGGGATGGATGTGCATGTCAAATATGATGAAGAACAACCTCCTGTCTGTGGATTTGAGATTTAGTATGCACTATGAGATAGAAAGGTCGAATGGAGATAAATAGGGTTTGATACAAAGTGTTTCATTTATATTTAATTCACTAGGTATCTCAAAGTGTATATATCAGATAAAACCTAATAAAGGGTGAGAGAAATTTTCACGGTGACATGGAATAGTGTTTCTAGGGGTCTTAGTGAGAGATTCCTTCATATGTTATTGGAAAAAGATGATTTGGAAGTGATGTGGGAATTTGAATAGGATTAGACCAATCACTTGAGTCATAGTTAATGTATGGATTAAGGAGTATAATATCATCCTAAGGTAATGACAGTGTGTTTTTATAAGTTATTATAGACAATATTTGGATTGAAGAATTCAAAATATTCCTTTATGGGTTAGATGATAAGGTCAACATAATCAAAATAATAATATTATTTGAATAAAATGTTTTTGAAGAGAGTAACCTAAGAGGATGTAATGACGATGAGACATGATTTTAGAGATAGGGTTATGTCTCAAGTGACTAGTAATCCACAAATCAGTTGGTGTGTTTACAAGATATTCTATGATGCTATATACTTTTCTATGTGCCTTTGAGCATCCATGATAACCCACAAGTGATAATGTCTTTTAGATTGTGTAATATGTTATATATCATGAATATCTCCTCAAATATAATAATCTTTAATGATGATACATGATTAACTGAGTCAAATTATTTTTAATGGGAGATACATTGAGAGGTCATGTCACATCCCGACTCCAGAATAACCAGATTTGGTGCCTTAAAACATGACTTGTAATTTAGAAAAAACATGCACTGAAATTTTACACATCATGTCACATACAGTGGATCATTAATGTTCTGGATCTAAGAAACCAGCTACTTCTTACATGCTTCATCAGCTAAAAACTGATACATGAAAAATTTTATTCAAAAAAATATGGTGATAATTTTAATGCCTAATTATGGGTTTTAAAATAACATAATATACCAACTATAACTTTTGAAAACATGATTCTAATTTTTTTTTCTACAACTTTCTTTATGGATTCTATAGCCCATGTATCATAATGTAACATTTTTTCAATTAATTAAAAGAGAACATTTCATTTAACACTAGAAAATTACAAAGAAACATCATCCAATTATAAGCATGCTAATACTGAATTAATATGTTGACACATTCTAGCTTTAAAAGTAATGACATGTGAAAATGAATGTACAGAATTTAAAACTAGGATTATTACAAGATCATGGTTTCAGATAAAATTTATAACATTAATTTCATCATTTACTAACTGTGGAACATACATTGGATAATAATTATCTATGTACTCTGTATGTAATATACCATAACATTTAATTATTATGATTTTGATAAACATAAACTCTTTAACCAATAATATTATAATAGTCAAATATTCTCTTGGTTAATTAAATTTCATAGTCATAATGAAGAATGTGCATGTGTAGAACTATGTGAAGGTCTTGTCCAGGATGTCTAATGATTAAGTCCATGAACAAAATCCATAAATCATTTTTGGGATTGGGCTCAGCCTATTCCATGTCTAGTTGTCTCTTGAGACATACTGATCCATCGAGGGGCTATAGCGGGACCCTAAAATCACAAAATATGTCCACATCAATCCTCTTCTCTCTAAATCAATGTGCACATAACAAATTGATTTATTAAATTACTTATCACATAACATTCCAATTGTCAGATATTACATGGTTATTTATTTCATATTATTTAGAGTGTCTCAAACCAACTTGAATAATTTAATTTCACAATTCTATAAAAGGATAGTAGAGTTTTAAATAAATTATTTATCATTTACATATATTTAGTGAATCAAGCATATATGTGTTAATTAAAAAACTATCAACTGCCATAATATTTCATTGAATGGTATTAATGATAAGAAGATTATGGGATATGTGATGACAACTAATGTACTAAAATAAATATATGTTCTTCCAAATATAATGATATCCTTAAATTCTAAAAACTTATTAATCAATACATATTTAAAATTTATCTAGATGCATTATTAATTATAATATAAAACAAATGGTTCATGTGGGGTATTAAACTCAAATATTATCAAACAATTATTACTAATATGATTTTTTATACCACATCACAAGTGTATACAAAATATTAAAAATAGAGAGAATAAAACTCAACCATTACAAATAACATTTAATATATATATTAAAATTAGTGGTTCATGAATATGTATGTAAGAGTAGAAAAACACAAATATTAAACTCATTAATTCTACATAAATAGAAAACGCATCAACATTATAATATATTGAGTATCCAAATTTTGGGTTTATTGTTGTGTAAATTTGTTCATACACAAGGGTGTGTATAGAGAGTTATATTTAAAAACCACACATAATTCGAAATGTAATTGTTTTATTATTTCATGGAAATACATGGAAAATTAAAAATAAAATTGAAGATCAATGTTTATATGAATACACATATTCTCATGAAACTGAAAATAGATTATGTATTAAAGGGTTTAAACAAAATATCTAATGACACCCATACGACTTAATTATAATAGACACATCAATTAATAAGATAACCCATATTTTAAATAATAATTTCAAATTTAAAAGGTGTATTTATTAACAAAACTTATATATATATGCTTCTGTAAACATTTATAACTTACATGTATAATGGAGTATACATAAGGTTCTTACACCAAAATTAATTGATACATACATGTTTATCAAAAACATAATTTAATAATTGAATTTCAATGATGAATGTAATAAAATATTTCCAATATCTAAGTTAAATAAACTATATAATTATATAAGATCGTGTATTTGTAAATAAAGGATTCCTAAACAACTGGTTAATGAAACTTGCATGATTTAAACCCATTAGGAATATTAATTAATCAAACAATTAAAAAATGAAAAATGTTCCATTATTTATAAAAGTTTTCTTATGAAATACATTTATACATTTATTATGAAACCATATATACAATTTTCCCAATATATAATTATATATACTTATACACATATAGAACCTCGACACAACACACACACATTCCTAATAAGGGGTTCAGATCATCATGTAGGGTAATGGTCTCACCGTTAAAATGAAATGGGTTGATCACTCTCTTAGTCGTGTATACATATATACAAAATCACTCTACATACAAAGTACCTAAATATGTTTTTCATGTTTAATATAATCCCTCGTGTTTATAATTCTAATAAAACCCAAAATATCGATGACCTAGAATATAAAAGAAGTGAAAATTTTATCTAAAATGTAAGTTTATATATATATTTATATTATTATACATGTATATCTGTATACATACAATGACAGAAAAATATGACAATATATTCCCTTACGTTCTATGAGGAGGAAGATAGAATCAGGAATCGTCGATGGATGCATGCTGGAAGCTTAGGAGGAGGAACAACCAAAGGGGTTCTTGGAATGAAATAGATAGATTACAAAATATAATATGCTAAAAATATTAAGAATATTTTAATTATAATTATGGATAACCGAGTCCTATTCAGTTTATAAATAAATGAAAGTGTAATAATTGTGGAAGATTAGACCGAGGGGGACCAAACAATGTCACGGGCGTGGATAAAAGTTGCAAGTGGGAGTGGAAAATCCACTCCTTCACGGTGTGAGGAAGGAAGAAGAAGGTGATGCGAGAGAGGAAAACCGGAAAAATAACAGATGGCTTAGATTAAAGGGGGTGTAGATCAGACAACCATGGGTGATGCAGAAATTTGAAAAGAGATAGACGATCACAATTAGATCTATGATGGATCTGATGGGTTATATTTGACGTGGAGATTTAAAAAGACTCGTAAGACTGTGACTATATCCTTTGGGATCATACGGCTCTCAAAAATCAAGAAGGTATACCGCAATTACAAGTATATGAGGACCAGATCGAAATAGACGACACAAATCAAACACAACGTGATCGAATAGCCTAGATCTGATCTCGAATGTTTTTTCCAATGCACATCAAAATGGTGGGAGCCTCCAAAACTTCATTATAAGCTTGAGGATCCATGAATATGATCATAATACTCCCTCTCCCCTCCCAATACCACCTCATACAGGGTTCTACGGGTGCGCTCTACTCCCACCCCTGTCGTCGTACCACCCCACATGGTGGCACGGTACCGAGGCTCCTCTGCCTGTTCTTGAGGCACACGCACATGCCCTAGGGTTGGCCCGTGCTAAGGCTGAAGACTAGGATAAGTCATCTAGAGAATTCAACCTCTTTCAAACTATAAATTGGAATTTCCCCTAAGGGGTTTTTTTGTTAAATATATAACTACCTTTCCATACACATATATAGGCATTTTTCATAGAAAAATTCCCCTAGTTATATAACCGCAATAGTTTTAAAACACAAAATTATATATTAATATTTACTACATCATGATGAAAACTTTATAATAGTATTAAAAAAACATATTTCACTGAAAACCTTGTTAAAGCAATAATAATGATAACATTTACCATACATTTGAAATATTTGAAAGGTGTTTAAAATCCTCACCTCATTTTAAAATCACAATAAATTTATGTCAAAATTATAATTTTAATAAATATCGTAAATATGTTGGAAGAATAAATAAAGAATAAATTATACATAGTTAGTATAATTTAATCCTTTAGAATACCAACGATAATAATTTCAACAATTAGAACGAAAAGGTCTCCTAAGGGAAATGGACTAATTGAGGGCCTCATAAAACCACACATTAAGTTGTTTAAAAAATATTGATAAAATGATGAAGATGGTGCACATCATTACATTGATTCTTATTGTAGTTGTAGTAGCTCTTTCCATACGGATGGTTATTGTGATGGATCTGAAGAACCCTTAATATGTTTTTTTTTATTTTTTTTTGTATTGGTGGTCTCCCTGTAATTATAATAGGTCTTTTAATAGGTATTTTTTGAGTAGTATTGTTTTCCATTGATCTAGCTATAATGTAAACACTTCGGTGTTTAATGAAATAAAATTCCTTTTGTAATTTTTTTGTATTATTTGGATAACATGAAAAAAACCATAATATTATTATTATATTAGATATATGTTTTTGGGTGTCATAGGTCTAATAATTTCATGTGGAGGTGATATAATGAAATTCTATCATTAGATCATTGAGATATCCATGGTGGATACCTATTTATGGAGCAATATGTCTTGTGTGAGAGGATATATATTGATATTACATCCTCTTTTTGCTAATATGTGTGATTGTCCATTATGAAAACTAAGTAGAGGTGGATTATCATCATCTAGACATTCAATATCATGATTCTTTCCACATATTCCATGTTATTTGTGTTGTGATATAATATTCCTTAAATTTAAAATAATGTTATTGGATGGTTTGACCATGAAATTGTTTGGAAGTCAAGATAACCTCATCAAATCACTTTTTGTATCAGATTTAATGGGGGATCCATCCCTATGTTATAAGTGATTTTTAACTTTATCATTTCATTATTTGAAATGTGAACCTCAACCGATGTGATAATAAGTGGTGTGGTTACAGTATGAGGCATGATGTGAGTTCAATAATTAGCATGGGACCTAGTTTATGAGAATATGATGTTCATTACTAATTGATTCACCTAACAAAATGACTTTATTTATTGTTCTATATTTCATACATGATGATACAACTTCATTGGTAATTGTTAAATAATGTAGTGTTGAACATCATTATGGCCTGACATGACATGAATTCTTATATGAAAATATTTTCTTATTTTTTGGTTTCCTTATTCTTAAACACATGTATGTTATTATTTATATTACGGAAACTTAGTGAGACCCTAAAAATGTTATTTTTTCTCTCCATTCATAAGGATAAAAATATACAATAAGTCCACTTGTTAGTTACATAGGTCTGAATATAGAATATATGAGGAATTTGGTTGGAGTAGTTAGACCTTTGTCAATGGGGGGATAGAGGTATGAATCATGGATAGTAATAGATAATATTTAGTTTTTCTCAATATTTTATATCAATGTTTATTCCAGTGAATGATCAATAGGTATATTTGACAATATAACTACACATTTCTTATATCATGGATATATTGATGGATTATGAGTACACACATTTTCTGTTATCGATGTAGTTTTGTTAGATATATTTTATTAATTTTATGATATTTATAGAATAGTATCCTAAAAATATGATATATGTATTTTCCACTTATCAACATCAACTGGAATATGGGGAAGCATGTATAGGGTCACAAAAACATACTACTGGGATATTGTTGAGTAATTTGAGCGGGGGAATTACATATTGTTAATGAAATAAACCCTTGATTCTAACTGGGACAATTCAACACTAGATTTTCATTAGAAATTCCAAATAACTAAAAGCTTCTTAATGAGGGATAGAAAAGAACATTAAGCTATTGTTTCTTTCTATCTCAAGTGATAAAATGTGTTAACTAACTTAATATTTTATTTGAGATATATTTTTATATTATTAATATATTTTATTTATTTTATTCTTCACATTATTTGTTAATATTATGTAGATATTACATAATTAGTAACCCATGTATAATATAATTATTTACAAACGATAATTATATTTCATTTCATTTTTTAATCCATTTCAATTTATTTAAATTATTTGATCATGATGAATCATCAAAATAGGCCACAACCAACATAACAAAAAAGTACCCGTGAAAAAAATAGTATAAAAACATAATATCATCATGTGTATTTATTTATTGGTTGGTTTATCTATTGGTGATAAACTGATCATCATCACAGGTCAAATAACACTTTGGAATGGTGCTTTTTCAGAGTAGTAACTTTCATCCCTTACTATGTTTTACTCCTTGGTTAGTTTCACATTTGCTGGTTTCATGAACTGTCTTCTCTAATAGGTAATCCATTGTTTAAAATTATTACTCACTCATAAGGGATGGGTTCTAGGGGTTTGGTGTTTTATAAAATAATCCTTGGACATGTAGTTATGTATATAATAGAGGAATGGATTATGCAAAGATCATAATATTTAAATTAATAAATAAATTTTCAAATAAATAAACATGAAACTAAAAATAAAAGAAAGATAACCCAACACATACAAAGGCCAGTCAAGATCAAGATAAATCAAAACATGTAGTGATTATTTATATAAATAATATAATGTTTAATAAAACATTTCCTTATTTAGAAAACATTAATAAAATTTAAAAACATAAAATTAATTATTTAATTATATATCATAATAATTTTTCCAACTAGTACTTGAGATATAATTCGATCCACATTCAGAATTATATTAAGAATATTAAATAACTTTTTAAAGTAAATATTAATTTTGAACATCGAGTATACTAATAGGGATATATGGTGTATACTATTTTTATATGTTTAAATTCATTATGATAATTTCATATATTTATATAGGACATATTATTTATATGTAACATTGTGTGTCTCTTCTTCTTACATGACATTTTTTTTCACTCGACACGTCATGTGACTCACACTATGTATGTTCCCCATCATGTATTTTGTAATTACATGACATTTTCCCCCACAATCTGTTTCATTTTATACACATCAAACTATCAGTGGGTCATGTTATATGAACTTTTCACTTTTCATACCTTATAACATTACATAAATATTTGCAATGTTTACTACTAGAAATGTATGTTAAGAACATGAAGTGTACAACAACCATTATATGTCTTGTATATAATAATTTTTTGGGATAATAATTATTAATAATTTAATTCCCCAAGACATGTTGAAAATTAATCAGTGTGTTCCTAATTAGTAATAACATCAATTACAATGTAAGTAATACTAAAAAAATTAGTTTAGTTATGTATCTCATTAATAATTTCTATGTTGACTCACACGACACCCCAAACTTGTAGTGTACATTGTGTCTATTTCAAATGAAACATGTCTTGTACAACCAGCTATATTCTGTTTAATATGAATCTACACACCTAAACGGCATTACTAGAGTTTTGCAGTGTATCTATAATGATATATTAAGTGTTACATGACTTGGAAAACTAGTTACACACTGATTAATTCACATATATCTATGAAACTCGATTGGAATTCAATATAAACATGAAATTATATTGTGTGGTTTACCATATGACATGTTTATTTAAATAGAATAAATGTTGTGTGGGGATAGGCTGTATTTACACAAGCAACACAATATTTAGTCCCTATTATGAAATACATTCTATTGGAGATTAACAGACAATGTGTAATAGTAGCGTGTACAAACCCACACATTATATCGTGACTATGCATCTAATTCCTTGTATTATTGACTTTCAATACAAGATATAAAATATACATAACATGAAATTTATCCTTTCTTGGTATCCAATAACCACAAAACATCATAATGGTATATTATAATTTTATTCATGTGTTCATGGTTTGTTATTAGTCTCATGAATTGAAAGAAATGAATTATCAAAAATATTGAATTAAGAAGGAAATTTAATGAAATAAAAACATGAAAAACAATGAAAAAATTGATCATACAAATATTATATGATAATATATTATAAAAACATCTTAAAAACTATTTCATGGTTATCGGGAACTATTAATGTTGTGGTTCAGTGACTGGTCATAATATTTTATTAGTCCAGCGGGTAATATATTAAAAACATAATGAAAGAGAACCCTTAATATATTAAAGAGCATCTTTCATATTTTATGAATAATTAATTGAAAAATAATTTCGATAATTTTTTAGATTCTTCATGATAATATATAATAATTATATTATCATATATTAATTAAGATAGATAATATAAGTGTCGATTCATCGATTTGTATCTACACATACTCCACGATTATCCAAAAAATGGTCTATATATTCTGGGTGCTAGTGTAGAGGAACCTTGTGCTTTTCTTGGTTTTTTTATAACATCAAATGGGTTTTCCAATTCTTCCTCACTTATGAGACTACTAGAGGATAAATTTTCCCTCTATGGATAGGATAATTTAGTTTTTACATCTCTTTATAATGACACATAATTCTAAAATAAAACATAATTATGAAAACATATTTAGGGTAAATATTTGAGAATTGCACATGGCCCATTATCAAATATTCAGTTAATGTTAATACCTATGTCTAAAAATAATAATCAAAATTTAATAATATAAATATTACTTTTATTATTTACGAAGAAAAAATAATTTCAATGAAATTTATTTACAAAATAAATCAATAGTCATTTATATTATAGTAACAATATATTTCAATTATGCAAGGCCATTAACTCGACTAGACAATCCTTCAAAAAATTGAACGAACAGAGAATAATAAAATTATTATTAATATAAATATTATTTTTTCAATAAATAAATAAATTGAATAAATGGATTTTATATGAAAAATATAAATATTTATCTGTATATAACAACATAAATATTTATATTAATATATTTACTAAAGAAATGTATTAATAAATATTTTTATTGCATTGTGAATAATAAAAATGTGATAAAATATGTAATACATAATCTACAATTGAATAACCAATTATTCAATTTAAAACACCTGAAAAATATTAAATTATAAGAATTTATTCAATATCATATGTGGCACACAATGCTGATCATAAACATCCCACATAATATATTTCTTAAAAATTAATCTCTTTGATTTGATGAAGAACATGGAACCCCAAGTATAAATGAAATTTAATATGGTCAAAAATTATAACCTAGAAATTATATTCATGATAATAAATACCACTAACTAAATTATCAATATATTTTTAATATATTTTTTATAATTAATCAGAATAGTTAATATAAAATGAAATTTATTTTAAAAAATGTATTCCTTTTAATGGTCAGTTTTGGCATGCTTTGCACTAACAATATAAAAGAAATTTTTACCAATTAAATAATAATTAATTGAAAAAATTAAATTGACTTTTTTATCATTGTATCTAAATTATCCTAGGGTGATTTATTTGGATTTTTATGAAATGTTCCATTTTATTATGGATACTAAAAAAATTTAAATTGTAAATGAGAACCACTATTTTAATTAAATTATATATAATGATAAATATTATTCTTAAATTATTTGAATATACACTTATTTAAAATATATATATTAATCTAATTTTGTTCATGGGGATAATATTCAATTTTTAGTTTGATATAAAAACATTCTAAACCTATGAATTTTTTTTATGTTCAGCTTCTTCATCACCTTTGTGGGATTAATTATGAATAAGAAATTTCAAATTTATTGAATCGAAATTGAAAAAATATATTAAATATTTAGAATAATATAAATTTATATTATCTAAAAATATCTAATTATTTTTATACTTAAATAAATTTTGAAAAATTTAGAAGTCATTTTCTATGGTTAATGTAAGAATTGTATTTAACATTGGTTAAACTAAAATTATTTGGGTTACAGTAACATATAAAGATCAATAAACAATATTTAAATTCCATATTTAAATAATATAATATATTAATATATATAATATTACATTATTTAACATTGTTCAATTTTTAATACATGGGATTCCCTTATTCTTTTCTGAAATTAAAATTGTGACCCTCATATCACTTATAACTATCCACTACCTCTCCCCACTTCTTAACACCATAATATAATTTTGGATTAGAAAATACATAAGAAATACCATAAATACTTCCGTAATATTTTCCTGGAACCTTATATTTTAAAAAAATGCATATTATTACGTAATTTTGTTCCAAACCTAAGGAGGTTACTCGAAGAAGACGAAAAGTTCCTCAACAAGTGTTTTTTTCTTCTTCCTCCACCAACAAAAATTATTTTAAATCCATGATGAATTAATAACCATAGAATCATCCATATCTAGAGGTTTTATTATTTTAACATAACTTATTTCGACCATATCCACATACATAAAATGGGTTATAAAATCGACATTCATGTGTACAGTAGACAACCATAAGGTGAACTGATGTCATGCATTTATTTCATTTACACCTCTAATGGTTTGGTATGCTGATATATATAAAGTATATAAATGATATTTATGACATATATATATATATATATATATATATATATAATTATTAATTATATAAATTATAAATTTTTAATATTTCTATTTTTTAGGGTATAGGATAACATTGCCCTTGTGTTCGACAGACTGTGAACTCGCGAAGGGATGCATAACATAGAAGGTGATTTGTTTAAGATAATAATTACATGTGTTAAACATGAAAATATTATTTTATTAATTAAATATATATAATTATGAATATATGATAAATAATTTTATTTTATTACCATTTCACACAATGAAAAATGATAACATTGTTCGTGTACGTGTGGGTTACCACATTCATGTAGCGATGTGACTCTCTTTTCAGAACAAACAAATATAAAAGATATATATATGTATATTTAAAGAAATAATTATATTTATTATATTAAGATCAATCTGTAAAGATAAAATATTTCATCCCTCCTTTCAATAAAAATCAATGAATAATGGAAATTTTACTTGTGTGTAAATATTGCCTAATATATCCATGATCATAATGTACTTAATTTATAAAATCCATCATCCATGGTTGGAATTAAAAGTATAATTGGTATATAAATATTATATTTTGTTCATTAATATTATATTTTATATTATCTTACAATTCAATGTGTTCAAGAACTATATCTTATATGAAAAATCATGCATGAGAATATAAGACAATTATCACCTAAAATAATGAAAATAATAACATATTACCCATGAACAAGTGATAATATGTCATAAAAATATCATATATGTTATCATATATACTAAATAAAAATATTTTATAACATAATAAAATGTGTAAAACATATAAAAATGAGTTTAAATAATGTTCAACCAAAAGGAAGCATGAGGTTGGGTATTCCATCAGAATTTACAATTATTGAGGCACATTTGTATGTTACCAACCAATTTAACTTATATGATACCTCAAAAGTGAATTTTAGATGAAATATAATTAATACTGATGAATTATTTATATTTTATGTTTCAATTTGATTATTTATTCAAATGGTATTTGACATCAAAATATACATGCTGTAAGGACTTTTATCATTCAATTTCTTTTCATGAGGTTATATTATTATTTCATTGTATTTGATATTCATCAATTATTAATGTTATTAATATTGATTATATTTGTGGTTTTCTTCCTATTATATTCTATGTATTACCATTTTACACTCAAAATTTTTTCATTTATTAATTCTCACATTAGCGTTATGATTATTATAAGGCTTTATTTTACAATCTCATTTTAATCAGGATTTATTGTAATTTAATTTATATTGAAGAATTTTTTTAATATTTTTATAATAAGCCTAATTATTTTTATTCTAAAATGTATACTCATTATTTATTAGGAAATAGAACTATTTTTTCACTCATTTTTACATAAATCAATTGATAAATTGTATTTATGAAAACCAGAGTTTATTTCACTCTTCGGTCAGAAATCCATTTTATTATAAAAATATTTTTTTCAAAAAATGGTTCCAAAAATGTTTTTATATTTATACAGATGATTTATTAAATAAATATTTACCATTTTGTAATTTTTATTTTTTTGTAATGAATCTTCATGTCAATTTCATCATAGTTCTTAATTTTACATTAGAGAAAAAGTGAATGGAATCATTCATTTAATGTGTATGGAAAAAAATAAATTTTTAATTGTCCAAAGCTCTGAAATATTTTAAATATAATTTTAAACACTTAAATTATTATTTTCAATGAAAATTATATTCAATTATTTAAAAATATTAGTTTTGATGATTTATTTTCAAAATAAAAAAGTCATTTTTGAAATGAAATTTTTTAAGAAATTTTTATGGTATTAATACTCACCATTGAAAACAAAATTTTACTCCTATTAAACTGGGTATATGTTTTATTTATTCTTTTCATATTATTTATACGGATTCTTAATAATATTTTATACTATGGAAAGTATTGACACTCACTTTATTGATCCACTTTCTAGTTGTTAAAATTCCCTTGAAAAACTCGCTTACATGTGATCATTGATTATTAAATTTTGCTAAATATTGATTTTATTTATCATGAATATGTTTATTGCATAAAACATATATCATTTCATCCTAAAATAGTATATATTTAATGTTATTTATTTATATAGGTGAATATTTATATATCTGAATTTGTTACTCAATACATATAATTGATTATAAGGAAAATTGTTCTGGAATAAAATAAATTATTTGATATATAGGGATAGTTTTATAACCAAAAATATGGATGGGGACCAATTATAAATTTCCATATAATTCATCATTACATCTCATGAAAAAAATTAGTAAGCAGGAATTTTTTCAGGTTTTAAATGTATTTTTAAACCATCTTATGAAATGTATTAACGATAGAGGTATCCTGTGGCTAAGACATGTTGTCCAATAATTATGTGTTACCATCATTATGAATATAGTTATTATAATCCATGATATTTTAAAAATTACATTATCATAAGATGAATTTCATAAATTGTTTTTGGAATAAATTGAATGTGTTTTCAGTTATACACAATTTTATATTGATCATTTCATATCCATTTATTTATATAGAATGTGTGTTCAGTTATACACAATTTTATATTGATCATTTCATATCCATTTATTTATATAGAATGTGTGTTCAGTTATACACAATTTTATATTGATCATTTCATATCCATTTATTTATATAGAATGTGTGTTCAGTTATTCAAACTACCATTTTGATTATACTTTTTTGTTATTTAAATTTAATATGTGTAAAATTTTATAATAATATATGTTGATTATGCTTAACGATTTATGATATCATTCGTTGTACATAACCTATAAAGAAAATTTGATATCACTATTATTTTGTTTAATTTCTCAAGATTCATTTATGTGTTCAATGTTTGATATGTATGGATGCTCTAGGTTGAAAAATTTTCTTTTCGTCATAAAATAATGATAAAATATTTTTGAAAATATAATATAGGAATAATGTATATATGTAGTTTATAAAAAAATACTAACATATTTGGTCTTTTGGAATACAATTCCTTATATCTTATGAAAATGTATTAATGTAAGGCACAAAACAAATGTTACAAGGGTTGGGTTCAATACAGTTTGTATCGTAAGAATCCTAATCGAAACCATGGGGATAATATTTAGGAAACATAGAATATATATCATAAATATATGAAAAACATTGATTATAAGTATAAAAAAATATCATAAGGTTTCTATAATGATGATGTTATATTTTTTTCATAGAAATACATCATTATCTATATACAGAAAATGGATGAGGTTAAGGAATAGATGTACCTAATGATAATAACATCGAAAATGGAACATTGGATTTAACCTGATCATCAACGTGTTCATAAATATAGGCCTTACTTCTCAACTTACTGGACACATATGAGTGATATGATTAGGATAATTCATTTTTTTCACTTCAGTGAATTATAATGGGTTTGACTAGATGCTAATAATGAATGACCTAAAGAGTATTATATAGAAAATAATTTTTCACAATTTAAAAATCATATATAGTAGTATATGGTTTTCCCACTACGATTAATATTTATAATAATATATATTTGGTTATATTCAAGGGATGGAACCAGAAGAAATAATTTTTACATTGAACAATAATTATAACATGGTGATTATGAGAGAAAAATGGGATTATGATATGTGTGAATGATATCATTGTTTTTCTGACATATTTGTCATGAAATATTATTAACAACCAAAAACATATCCAACACATGGACTATGAGATTGAGTGTGAAAATAATGGAAGAAATAAAAATAGATATCAGTAATTTTAGAAATGTTGTAGGAGAAAGCCAAGAATGTTTTTCAATGGATTTTTAATTTTTTTTACTGTGGAAAGGAAAGTAACAATGAAAATAATTACAGATGAAAATGAAAAATATGATGAAAGGAAATAAATCTTATCATAGGGATCCATTTATAGTTTGTTTTCTAATGTGTCGGGAACATTGAAATTATGATAGTCAATTTCTATTTATAAATATTAGAACCTAGACCATGGAAGTACCTATAATGAAATAAAATTGATGATTTATTTTTGTAAGTAGATTCAAGAAATAAATTTTATAATCAATTTTATAAATGATATTTTGGTGGAGATAATTTTGGAATGTATATATCTTTTATGAAAAATCATGTATAAGAAAACAAGATATTTCACACAAGAAACAATGAAAAAAATAAGATATTATTAAATAACATGAGATAAGAAGTTATAAAATAACCATATATTATATTATAAATATTCACATGATTCTTCTGTAAATTATTACATATTTGAAAGCAATATACATAATTATAAATAACAATAATCCAAATGAAATAATGAGGTAATATATTTTCTCTAAAATTCATTTCATGGAAAAAAATTTCTATGATGTGGACTAACTTATTTTATATGATGTATACACTAACCATTTCACATTAAATATAAAAAATTCTTCATAATTCATTGTATTTTAGGATTCAATTTTAATTATATCATTCAACGATGTTTCAACTGAAAATTCCCAAGGTGTAAAGAAATTCATAACTCAATTCATTTTCATTGTTTAATTTTACATTTTCAGTTTATTTGATATTCATATATTAAATGTCTAGTTAATATTGATTATGTCCGGTTTTACTATCACATTTATTATTTGTATTGACATTTTAATAACATCATTGAAGGACTGATTAATTCTCACATTACCATTATGACCCTTGTAATGGTTTATTTTACAATCTCATTTAATTTGGAATTATTTATAATTGAATTTACAATGAATAAAATTATTTTATTATTTTATAATAAACCCATTTATTTTTTTTACTCTGGTTATTAAGGATTTTTTATGTAATAATAACATTGTACCACTATCCGGAACCTAAAATAATTGATAATTGTTTTTATGAAAATAGAAATATATTTATCTCATTGGATATAGATAAATTTTATTCTAAAATCATGTTTTACAAAAAAAAGTTCAAAATTATTTTTAAATTTGACTAATGATTTATTAAAGACAATTTTTACAATTTTTACTATATAAATCAAATTTATAGAATGTCATATTCATATAAATTTCCAAAAAATTCCATTTTGTTATTAATAAAAAATTTTATAGAACTATTAGTTTCAACACATACTAAATGAATGAAATTGACAACTTCCATGACCACTCAAATGTTTTAAATGTCTGTTTTATGTTTCAAGGGTTATTTTTAATGAAATTTTTTTTCAATTTTTTTAAACTCCAGTTTTAAATGTTGGTTTTCAAAATGTAAAGGAGATTCTCCTCTAAATTGGTTTAAAAGATCTTTTTTATTCTATTATTATTTATAAATGTCAAAAAAAATTATATTTTCTCAATTTGGTATATTTTGGATTTATACATCCCATAATATTTATGGGTATTTTTTATGATAAAGTTTTACTAAGATATATATTTAATTCAATTTAGTGATTGATTTTATTGTTACACCATCCCCTTAAAATTTTAACATACCTATAATATGTAGACATTATGATACCATTAAATATCTATATTATTTATCATTGTAATGTTTTCTTTATATATCATATATCATTTATTCCAATGTTGTTCTAGATTTAAGGTTAATATTTAGCAGGGTAAATATTTATAAATCATTATTCATTACTCAATACATATATTTTATTTTATAGAAAAATTTCCATAAATTAAATAAATTATTCAATATATGAAAAAATATTTATCCAATTATATATACGAGGGAATGAGAAATAGATAACCGTATGACATATCAATATGTATCATTAAACAAACTAGTCAACAAGACTTGAACAGGTTTTTACCAATAGATTTAAATTGTCTTTTTAATTGTATGGATTTTAGATGTATCATCTATCCAAGGCATGATATCCAATAATTTATTATTACAATAATTTAGAATTTTCTTATTGTAAAATATGATATTGTAACAATGATATTATCATTGGATACATTTAATTATCAGTTTATAAATTAAATAATATATGTTTTTAGTTATTTACCTTTTATATATTGATTATATATTGTCTAATTATTTAAATTTCATGTGGGTTATGTTATTTAATTTTCAATATTGATAATGTATTATAGAGTTATTTATATCCAATGTGTGTTCATCCATTTACCTTGTCATATTTAGTATGCTTATTTATTCTTGATATATTCATTTTTCTTAACCCTTAGTATTTATTTGAGCTCTCCCTTATTTTTATTCCTTTATCAGGAATCAATAAAGTGTACTATTGTCACGACCCGTCCTCGGGGCCCGTGCCGTGACTACCCCAAGCCCGCCTTCCATAGGCCAGGGGCTGGCGACTAGCACCAAGGCGTAAAATCCCAGTAAACAGGGAAGGCATTGCCTTTATGAGTAACAACCACACAGAGTCAGCAAGCGGAAAGTAAAGTGCAGAAAAGTAAAGGGGCCGGAAATACAAGCCCAACTGTAAAGTACAACTGAAAAGAAAAAGAACAGCAACTGAAGAAAAGACGGCGGCCTCGTGTCGTCCACTGGCAATCCCACCTGAAGGGTGGGTACAGATAGCCTCCAGGCTCCTCGGGTCCCACGTCCGCTCCGAGCACGTCCCGCCCAGTGGTCCACCTCCAGGTACCGTCCTGCTCCACGCCCCAACCGTGATCAGCGCTGTCCGTCGTCTGCAACCAACACAACAAGGTGCGGGCATAGCCCGTGCAGGGGTGAGTACAACTACTCAGTAAGGACCCCGAGACCCCCGAAGGTCTCTCGAAATCCACAAAGGATATAGCACAAAAGAAAGATGCAATCACGAAGTAACATCTGACTCGACTTAGGTATATGCCCATACATATACCTAAGTCCCCAATTCTAGCTCTGCTCACGAGCTCAAGAACAACTCAATCCACAAAGGAAAGCAAGACCCAAATCCACAAAGGAGAGTAAACAGTAAATCCACAAAGGATGGTTCAACACAATCCACAAAGGAGAGTAACATAAGATTCAGCTCAACCAGGTATACTTTTTCAGATGACGTCAAGGATGATCACTGATCCATCTAAGTCGTCGGACCCACGAAGGATCGATAGGTACTAACCCCCGCAAAAAGACCCACGTAGGATCGGGCTCACACAGAACCTGTAGGCAGTGGCTCACACAGAACCGGTAGTAAGGACCCACGGAGGATCGGGCTCACACAGAACCTGAAGCACTGATCCACGTGGGATCGCTGAGTGCAGTAGTCGACGCAGTCCACTGAGGATCTCTGCACAGTCGTCGCCGCAGTCCACGAAGGATCTCTGCTCTGCCGTCGTCGCAGTCCACGGAGGATCTCTGCTCTGCCGTCGTCGCAGTCCACGGAGGATCTCTGCTCTGCCGTCGTCGCAGTCCACGGAGGATCTCTGCTCTGTCGTCGAGGTCACAGCCAGCGCTAGGGTTCCCGCACGTAGCGAGCTCGTTTAGGAGGGTCCGCTCCACGAGCCGAGGGGCTGATACATCAACTGACACGTAGTCCGAAGTTGATGTATCCAAAAGTTCCGTATCGACAACAGGATCTCAACGCGACAGACGGCGCGTCAATCGGACGCCCGGTCTGAGAGTTATTGGCATTTTCGTCCCAGGGGCCCGGTTGGTTTTTAGGGCAAAACCAACCCGACCGTACTCCGCCTGTATCCGATCCTCGGGCGGAGTATGCCAAAAGTTCCGTCTCACTTAGAGGGAACCACCACAGCTGACGGTACGTCGTTCGGACGTCCGTAGCTCAAGTTATGAGCGTTTCCGCTCCGAGGGCCCGGTTGGCTTCGTGTACGAACCAACCCGGCCAAACCCAAAGTCTTCCGAAACCTTGAGTATAATATACCGAAACGACCGTCTCGATCCAAGGATCGCGTAGCCGCTGACGGTTCGTCAATCGGAGGTCCCAGGCCCAAGTTATGGGCGAAAGACCGAAGAGGGCCCGAAACGGGGGTACTGGGCCCGGGGCGACCCGGCCCGAACCCCCCCTGGGGTCGGCCGAACCGGGTCGGCCCGAACCGGGTCGGCCCGACCCGGTCCGAACCGGCTCGGCCGGGTCCGGTCCGGCCTGGGCGCGGCCCGGCCGACCGGACCGGCTCGGCTTCGGCCGAGCGGCCGAAGCGCTGCCGCCGCGGGTCAAACCCGCGGCTTTGGAGAAAACGCGGCCCGCGCGGGCCGCGTGCTGGAAGGCCGGACCGCGGACGCGGTCCGGCGGCTCGCCGCCGCCGCGGCTCGGCCGCGGCGGACTCCTCCGGCGGCGCGCCGGGCGCCGCCGCCCCCGGTCGCCGGCGCCGCCGCGCCGGCGACCCGCGCCGCCGCCTCCTTCCGCGGGCCGCCGGAGATGCTCCGGTGGCCCGTTTTCTTTCCCGTCTGCGCCGATGCTCCTCCCGGGGGACGATCTTCACTGCGGAGCCAACAAATTGCCCTTGCCGCACGGTTTGTCGACGTCCGCCAAATCCGCACAACCAAAATAGATCGGCGGAGGGTTGCCGGGTCTTGTTCGTTAGACCCGCACCCTCCGCGTTAGCCATAAATCACGGGAGGAATAATCAACAACAATTTTTAAATAAATTAAAAATTGTTTCGATCGGGTTCTTTATTTAAAAAGAATAATCACGGGAAAAAGAATCACAATCAAATCCCTACCTTGATGATCGTCGAGCGCGGGCGTTCTTCGCGGAAGAGATCGTCGCGGAAGAGATCGATCGTCGCGTCGTCGCGGGAAGGTGTCGCGTCGTCGCGGAAACCGGCGTTGAGCCGGCGAGCTCGAATGGTCGGTGATCGGAGATCGGAGATCGGAAGAACGTCTCGGGCGAAAGCGTCGTCGACTTCCGGGTTCGGCGTTCTTCGCGTTCTTCGCGTTCTTCGCGTTCTTCGCGTTCTTCGCGGAGAGGGTGGAGGAACGAAGATTCTCTCAAATCCTTTCCAAGGATTTTTATGTTGGTCTTAATTTATAAACATGCCAACACGAAACCGGTTAAGAAACGATCCATCAATTCGTTGAATTAATTCAACGAAAGAAACGACCCATTTAATTCACGAAGAAACAGTCCATTTAATTCACGAAATAAACCGCCCAATTAAATGGTCTGTTAAGAATTAAAGAAAACGCGTCGGTTGACTTTTCAGTTACTTTGACGGGTTTTCGCGGGTGCGTTACTTAGCGAAAGAAACGGCGGGGCTCGTGCGGGTCCCACCGCACAAATATCCTACCAAGGGGTAGGATATTTCTGGATAGCATCCTATCCAGTTCAACTCAGTTCAAGCCGTCTTTAAGTGACTTCAAGTGGCTTCCAAGCAGCTTAAGTGAAATAAAATAAAGTTGTCGCACAAACTTTATTTTATTTCTGACTTAAAGCCGTAAAATTTAAAAACCACGTCTGAGCAAACGCAACTCCGGAAGAGGCGTTTCTAAGCAAATACCGGCGCTGCGATTTCATCGGTGCCCTCAGAATTCGATTCCGGGCACCGGTTCAAAAGATAGAAAAACCCGCTCGTCCGTTCACTGAACGTACCCGAGCCAAACTTCGGAAATTGATTCCGGGCACACCGGGCCTCGGAATCAGGTGCCGTCTGAAGCTGCGTTCTTGTAAAATTCCAAAGAAAATTAAAAAAAAATTCCTTGAAATTTGCGGGTCTTTACATTACTCCCACCTCAGGGCTTTACGTCCCCGTAAAGATACATCAAAACTAGGGAAACAAATGGGGGTACTGAGCACGCATCTGAGCCTCCCGCTCCCAAGTGCTCTCCTGGAGGTTCCCGTGCTGCCACCTGACGCGCACAAGAGGAATCGCCCGCCCACGTAGGACCCGCTCCTGTCGATCCTCGATCTCCACTGGAACCTCCGCAAAGGTCGCCCCATCGTCCACGTCCAGCTCCCCAAAGTCGATGATGTGCGTCGGGTCGTGCACGTATCTCCTCAGCTGAGACACGTGGAAGACGTCGTGCACCCGGTGCAACTGAGGTGGTAGAGCCAGGCGATAAGCCACCTCTCCTATCCTGCTGAGGACCTGGAAAGGCCCGATGAAGCGTGGAGACAACTTGCCGCCTCGGCCAAATCTCCGTAAACCACGTCGAGGTGAGACACGCAAAAAGACGTGGTCGCCATCCTCGAACTCTAGTGGCCTCCGCCTCCTGTCAGCATATGACTTCTGCCGGCTCTGAGCTGATGATAGCCTGACCGGAGGTCTATCTTCGAGAACCACCGCGCTCCCTTGAGCTGATCGAAGAGGTCATCAATCCGTGGCAGCGGATACTTGTTCCTCACTGTCACCTGGTTCAGGCGACGATAGTCGACACAAAGTCGTAAGCTCCCGTCCGCCTTCTTGGCGAACAAAATCGGGGAAGCCCAGGGTGAAACACTGGGTCGGATAAACCCCTTGCTCTGCAAGTCCTCTAACTGTACCCGCAGCTCTCGAAGCTCGGCGGGGGCCATCCGATATGCTGGAGTAGATATCGGGGCTGTCCCGGGGTACAAGTCGATGTAAAAGTCTACCTCTCTACGAGGAGGTAGCCCTGGAACGTCGTCGGGAAAGACGTCCACGTACTGGTCCACCACTGCAGGAAAAGCCGGACTCCGCACGTCCACTGCTCCTAGGATGAGGCTAGCCAACTGATGAGAGATGGGCTGCACTCTCCTCCGCGGAAGTCCATCCTGTGCTGCAAAGGTTCCCTTCTCGCCGGTGAAGGTAAACCTGCTCCCGTCGGTACGAACACATCGCACCTTGCGCCTAAAACAGTCGATCTGGGCATGAACCGTGGATAGCCAATCCATGCCCAAGATGACGTCGTAAGGCCTCGACGCCGCTACAAGGAGATCCCAGCCGAAGCTCTCGCCTCCTAGAGTAAGCTCACACTGCCGGCACCAGTGCGTAATCGTCGAGTCTGCTCCCGTAGGAGTCTCTAGCCGTAAGGATCGAGCCAACGGCTCAGTCGGAATCTCCGAGCTCCGAACAAGGGCAGAGGCTATGAAAGAGTGACTCGCTCCTGTGTCTATAAGTACTGCAGCAAGGGTGGAATAGACACAGATCGTACCTCGAATCATCTCTGGCAAGTCGGGGTCGTAGGCCTCCACTGCCTGGAGCTGGGCCTGTCCCTGCCCGCCAGCTCCCTGTGGTCGAGGTGGCCCTCCTGGTGGTGGTGGGGGTAGAGCCTGGAAGCGTCGCCCACCACCCGCTGCTCGGCCAGCTCCTCGGCCTCGTCCGCCTCCTCCCTGCGGACCGCCGCGGTCGACCCTCTGCCTCTGCCTGGGTGGCCCCTCCACCGTCTGCTGCTCCTCTGATCGGCGAGTCGGGCAGTCACGAGCCATGTGACCCTGCCCGCCGCAAGAGTAGCACAGCCTGCCTCTCGAAAGGCTGGCACTCCGCTGTGTGCCTCGCACCGCTGAGCTGGTGTCCTGAGGCCGTCTGCGAGGGGTTCTGGTCTGCCTGGACCCGTGAGTCATCCGTCGGCTACCAGCTGCCGATGACTCAGCTACCTGCCGCCCTGCGCTAGGTCTCGCCGCTGAAGAAGGCTCTGCCAGGAAGCTCTCGATCAGGAGGGCTCGCTCCAGTACTCCCGCCTGGGTCGGAATGCTGAGGGAGATCAGCGACGCCCGAATCTCCTGTCGCAAGCCCTGCTCGAAGGTCCGGGCCCGGAAGAAGGGGTCCCGTACCATGTCGGTCGAGTAGCGAGATAGGTCCGTGAACCTCGCCGCGTACTGAGCGACCGTCATGCTGCCCTGGCGCAGCTGGAGAAGCTCCTGGATGCGCACCGCTCGGAGGGTGGCCGGGACGAACTCAGAGCGGAAGAGGCTCTCGAAGTCCGCCCAGAGCAAGGATGCCTCATCGTGAACCTGGAGCATCAGGCTCCACCATCGTCCTGCCGCCGCCTGCAGGAGGCTCGCTGCGAGGATCACCATGAGATCCGCTGGTGTCCTCACTAGCCTGAAGATCCGTACCACCGCCTCTAGCCAGTCCTCGGCGGCCTGGGGGTCCGCCTCACCGCGAAACCTGGGCGGTCGCTGGCTCTGAAACTCATGCAGTGCCCTGAGGCGACGTGCATCGTCAGCGTCTGGTACTGGTAGCATCGGTGGCTCGGCGGGTAAGGCTACCGCCGGTGCCACTGCTGGCAAAGGGCCCTGCACCGAGGCCTCGTCGCTCGGTGGGCTGCCATCGCGCCCAACACTCGGAACCCTAGCTGGCAGTCGTCGCGGGGCCATCCTGAAAAGGAGAACAAGAGCACCACAGTCAGAACAGTATACCTGGCGAGCTGGCACAAGTAATCACAAGGAAAACTTGAGACTTTCATAAAGCAGATCAGTATACCCGGTGAGCTGACATAAGTAATCACAAAGAAAACTTGAAACACACACGCAATCAATGTTTTCATGCATTAAGTCGGAAATCAGGAGTCAGGGTCCTGGTGTACGGATACGTCGGCCGCCGCACCAACACTGGGCTCCCTGAACTGATAACCACACTCAATACACTAAACACTATTGCTTCACATAGAAAGAAAGGACGATCAGAGTCTGCGGTAGAACCGACCGCCTTTGATACCAATTTGTCACGACCCGTCCTCGGGGCCCGTGCCGTGACTACCCCAAGCCCGCCTTCCATAGGCCAGGGGCTGGCGACTAGCACCAAGGCGTAAAATCCCAGTAAACAGGGAAGGCATTGCCTTTATGAGTAACAACCACACAGAGTCAGCAAGCGGAAAGTAAAGTGCAGAAAAGTAAAGGGGCCGGAAATACAAGCCCAACTGTAAAGTACAACTGAAAAGAAAAAGAACAGCAACTGAAGAAAAGACGGCGGCCTCGTGTCGTCCACTGGCAATCCCACCTGAAGGGTGGGTACAGATAGCCTCCAGGCTCCTCGGGTCCCACGTCCGCTCCGAGCACGTCCCGCCCAGTGGTCCACCTCCAGGTACCGTCCTGCTCCACGCCCCAACCGTGATCAGCGCTGTCCGTCGTCTGCAACCAACACAACAAGGTGCGGGCATAGCCCGTGCAGGGGTGAGTACAACTACTCAGTAAGGACCCCGAGACCCCCGAAGGTCTCTCGAAATCCACAAAGGATATAGCACAAAAGAAAGATGCAATCACGAAGTAACATCTGACTCGACTTAGGTATATGCCCATACATATACCTAAGTCCCCAATTCTAGCTCTGCTCACGAGCTCAAGAACAACTCAATCCACAAAGGAAAGCAAGACCCAAATCCACAAAGGAGAGTAAACAGTAAATCCACAAAGGATGGTTCAACACAATCCACAAAGGAGAGTAACATAAGATTCAGCTCAACCAGGTATACTTTTTCAGATGACGTCAAGGATGATCACTGATCCATCTAAGTCGTCGGACCCACGAAGGATCGATAGGTACTAACCCCCGCAAAAAGACCCACGTAGGATCGGGCTCACACAGAACCTGTAGGCAGTGGCTCACACAGAACCGGTAGTAAGGACCCACGGAGGATCGGGCTCACACAGAACCTGAAGCACTGATCCACGTGGGATCGCTGAGTGCAGTAGTCGACGCAGTCCACTGAGGATCTCTGCACAGTCGTCGCCGCAGTCCACGAAGGATCTCTGCTCTGCCGTCGTCGCAGTCCACGGAGGATCTCTGCTCTGCCGTCGTCGCAGTCCACGGAGGATCTCTGCTCTGCCGTCGTCGCAGTCCACGGAGGATCTCTGCTCTGTCGTCGAGGTCACAGCCAGCGCTAGGGTTCCCGCACGTAGCGAGCTCGTTTAGGAGGGTCCGCTCCACGAGCCGAGGGGCTGATACATCAACTGACACGTAGTCCGAAGTTGATGTATCCAAAAGTTCCGTATCGACAACAGGATCTCAACGCGACAGACGGCGCGTCAATCGGACGCCCGGTCTGAGAGTTATTGGCATTTTCGTCCCAGGGGCCCGGTTGGTTTTTAGGGCAAAACCAACCCGACCGTACTCCGCCTGTATCCGATCCTCGGGCGGAGTATGCCAAAAGTTCCGTCTCACTTAGAGGGAACCACCACAGCTGACGGTACGTCGTTCGGACGTCCGTAGCTCAAGTTATGAGCGTTTCCGCTCCGAGGGCCCGGTTGGCTTCGTGTACGAACCAACCCGGCCAAACCCAAAGTCTTCCGAAACCTTGAGTATAATATACCGAAACGACCGTCTCGATCCAAGGATCGCGTAGCCGCTGACGGTTCGTCAATCGGAGGTCCCAGGCCCAAGTTATGGGCGAAAGACCGAAGAGGGCCCGAAACGGGGGTACTGGGCCCGGGGCGACCCGGCCCGAACCCCCCCTGGGGTCGGCCGAACCGGGTCGGCCCGAACCGGGTCGGCCCGACCCGGTCCGAACCGGCTCGGCCGGGTCCGGTCCGGCCTGGGCGCGGCCCGGCCGACCGGACCGGCTCGGCTTCGGCCGAGCGGCCGAAGCGCTGCCGCCGCGGGTCAAACCCGCGGCTTTGGAGAAAACGCGGCCCGCGCGGGCCGCGTGCTGGAAGGCCGGACCGCGGACGCGGTCCGGCGGCTCGCCGCCGCCGCGGCTCGGCCGCGGCGGACTCCTCCGGCGGCGCGCCGGGCGCCGCCGCCCCCGGTCGCCGGCGCCGCCGCGCCGGCGACCCGCGCCGCCGCCTCCTTCCGCGGGCCGCCGGAGATGCTCCGGTGGCCCGTTTTCTTTCCCGTCTGCGCCGATGCTCCTCCCGGGGGACGATCTTCACTGCGGAGCCAACAAATTGCCCTTGCCGCACGGTTTGTCGACGTCCGCCAAATCCGCACAACCAAAATAGATCGGCGGAGGGTTGCCGGGTCTTGTTCGTTAGACCCGCACCCTCCGCGTTAGCCATAAATCACGGGAGGAATAATCAACAACAATTTTTAAATAAATTAAAAATTGTTTCGATCGGGTTCTTTATTTAAAAAGAATAATCACGGGAAAAAGAATCACAATCAAATCCCTACCTTGATGATCGTCGAGCGCGGGCGTTCTTCGCGGAAGAGATCGTCGCGGAAGAGATCGATCGTCGCGTCGTCGCGGGAAGGTGTCGCGTCGTCGCGGAAACCGGCGTTGAGCCGGCGAGCTCGAATGGTCGGTGATCGGAGATCGGAGATCGGAAGAACGTCTCGGGCGAAAGCGTCGTCGACTTCCGGGTTCGGCGTTCTTCGCGTTCTTCGCGTTCTTCGCGTTCTTCGCGTTCTTCGCGGAGAGGGTGGAGGAACGAAGATTCTCTCAAATCCTTTCCAAGGATTTTTATGTTGGTCTTAATTTATAAACATGCCAACACGAAACCGGTTAAGAAACGATCCATCAATTCGTTGAATTAATTCAACGAAAGAAACGACCCATTTAATTCACGAAGAAACAGTCCATTTAATTCACGAAATAAACCGCCCAATTAAATGGTCTGTTAAGAATTAAAGAAAACGCGTCGGTTGACTTTTCAGTTACTTTGACGGGTTTTCGCGGGTGCGTTACTTAGCGAAAGAAACGGCGGGGCTCGTGCGGGTCCCACCGCACAAATATCCTACCAAGGGGTAGGATATTTCTGGATAGCATCCTATCCAGTTCAACTCAGTTCAAGCCGTCTTTAAGTGACTTCAAGTGGCTTCCAAGCAGCTTAAGTGAAATAAAATAAAGTTGTCGCACAAACTTTATTTTATTTCTGACTTAAAGCCGTAAAATTTAAAAACCACGTCTGAGCAAACGCAACTCCGGAAGAGGCGTTTCTAAGCAAATACCGGCGCTGCGATTTCATCGGTGCCCTCAGAATTCGATTCCGGGCACCGGTTCAAAAGATAGAAAAACCCGCTCGTCCGTTCACTGAACGTACCCGAGCCAAACTTCGGAAATTGATTCCGGGCACACCGGGCCTCGGAATCAGGTGCCGTCTGAAGCTGCGTTCTTGTAAAATTCCAAAGAAAATTAAAAAAAAATTCCTTGAAATTTGCGGGTCTTTACAACTATGGTTGAAATAAAAGGATATAATAGTCGGAATGATGGTGTTATCCAAAAAAGAATGTTGTAAATTTTGTTTTGAAATATAATATTTGAACCATGTATGTATCCAGTTTTCCAATATAACTAATATATTTGGTCTATAACAATGAAATTCCATATATAAAATGAATATTTTAAAAATTAAGACACCAACTTGATGTTACTAGGGTTGCGGTCCATATATTGTTTTTTAAATATATATAAATTGAATAACTATTTTTAAAAAAGTTATGAATAATATTTTCTATTATTAGTAATTTTAATTGAATCTATTAAGGATCATGTTACACATAGAGTATGACCAACCATGCCTATTTAATAGTTGAATTTTGTGAAACTAAAAAAAATAAAAGATCACTATCTTATAACTCATCATAGAACCCATAAAGAAAGAGTTTAATGTTTAAATGACAATAAAATTATCAATAAAAACACTACTATGTAATATAATGCATTTTTATCTATATCATTTTAATTAGGATTCATTCTTGATAAAAAATCCTACATGGTTTATTTATTATTAATTGTCATTCTCAAATGAACTCATAAATAAACTACTAAAAATATTAATTTAATAAGAAAATTCTATTTCAATCAATGACATAATCATATATTATTCCATTAAATCAGATGATAAAAATACTAACCTTAATTATTCAATAAATTTTATATTATTTTTGATGAACCAAATGTGTTCTACCACACAAAATTCATATATTATCATGGTTTTCATCTATATATGAAATCAAGATATTCATGATATAAATTATTAAATATTTAATGTCTATGAAAAAATAAACAAGGTTTTGTATATGATTATCAAAAAACACATAAATATGAGGAAATTTTCTGGGTAGGCTTTTTCTAATTTAAATTGACCGAAGATAAAAATGAATTAAATTTAACTATATTTCATGATTTAAAGTTTACAACAAACAAAATTCATATAAAACAATGTCTATAAGGTTAAGTGAACTAGATATTAGCTATATAAAAATATTATATTATAATTATTGAAAACATTTATATATAATAATTCTCATGTAGACACATTTTATTCAAATCACATGATACAATAATCTTGAAAACATTGATATTTGAAATATACGGAAGAGGTGTGCTCAAAAACTCTATAAAGGAAAAGAAATATCAAAATGTGATAGATAATAAGCATGATGGTGAATATGAAGAAAACATAAATATCATAATAATATATCACACAATTGTTTATGATAATCATTAAACTATAATGATAAACATAAGATTATAAAAATATAATTAAGGAGTAACTGAATTTAGGATATGGATCAAAATACAAATCAACAATCATAAAACATTTGAGCTTGATGCAAAATTATGGATTAATTTAAAAATAATCAATTACCAAGAAATTTTAGAAATTTATGGAATTAAATTTAATCTTCAAGAATTGTAATAACATAATAAAAAACATAGTAATGTGACACAACCATATGAATATGAAACAAGGTGTGAGAAAATAAATTATTTCGATACCTATGTGAATAAAATATTTTTTATATGCTTATAAATGGGAGAAAACATGTCATAACCATTCCATTGTGAAAAAATATTTTCCTGGACAAACTATCTCATGAGATATAAACGTAATCAAATTCATTAAACGGTGATATATGACCCCAATCATCTTAATCTGTAAATTTTATTTCTACATAAAATCATTCTTCATAATTAAATCAACAAACAATGGAAAAATAATGGGCTTCTAATGATTATCACTAAACATAATCATAAAAAATAATAGGATATAAAAATACTGTTTAAAAATATGATTCATAACATAATTAATATATTATATGATCATGAATAGCTTCATGATAGTTAAACCAAGGTGGAAAATTAAATATGAGAATAAAAATGTTATTATGTTTTAAAACATTATTAAAAATAATGAACCATAAATTAATTTTAAATGAATATTATAGAAAAAGGAGAGATAATAATTTTTTTAAAAAAACTTATAAATATTTAATAAACAAATATCATTATAATTAAATTATCGTTTCATAAAAAAGATATTAGAATATTTTGAAAAAATTATTTTTTAAAGAATATTTACTATTGGAAAACTGAAAACATCATAATGTTTTTAAAGGGTAAGTAATATAACATTGAAAAAGAATTTACTTTTGAAAAAAATATTAGATAATAAAATCATGAAAAAAGAGTTAATGTTATGAAAATAAAATTTAGAGTGGAGAGTAAATCCATTTTTTCAATATAATAGAAAAATATTTTTAATATTTTCATATAACATTATTAAAAACCTAATTATTAAAAATATGGTGAATCTGTTGTTGTAAAATGAATTACTGGGAGAAATATGGTCATATAAGATATATTTTTTGGTTTCCAAAAATGAATTCTGAAAATTGGTGTTATTTGAAATCATGGGAATAGAAGGAAAATCCATTAAAATAAATTAAAATTATTTTGAAGAAATCATTTTAATGAAAAAATAGAATCATAAAGGTAGAATACATTGATGTGGAAACTTATTTCATAAAACATTTTGGTTTAAATTCAATATAACTTCATTATATGGTATAGTTGATCAATATTGAAATATAATAATCAAATAATTTTGATTATGACCAACAATAATGATTTTGGCAATGAAAACACGTTATTACATTTTTCAAATTGGAACTATAATCCAATGAGAGGTATATCATTAAAAATAACACTAAATATTATCAAATTTAATAGTATAATGAAAAATAAAAAAGGTTATGTGAACAAGGTTTATATTACAAAACTATTTAAGGGATAAATATTTGACACAAATAAACGAATACCACGTTTCCCCTTTAAAGTCGGATGCACTCTATGATTTTTATTAAAAAAAATCTGATTATCAAATTTTATAACCATGCTAATAACTATAAAAATTAATAATGTTAATTTATAAAAACTATTTATATATATATTACCTGGGATTTTTTCTATTTTCCTGTGTTCAGTGTTTGATGTTTTAATAATTTCTTATTTTTTTCTCGGAGAAGTGTCGATATTATTTCTTCATAAGAATATCATCATTCAATTTTCATTATAGTTAGTTGAATATATTATTTCTAATAATATATTATGCTTATATTTAATTTAATTTTAAATTTATTTTTTATTCTTGAAGATGAAATCAGAAATGATGTTCTCGAGTTATATTTTTCCTACCATGTGTGTTTTCTAACTGGAAATCCTTTTTTTTTTTGATTTTCAATAGCCGGTTTAATGGGTTCCGGTGCCCAAGAATACAACCACAACATAAACCCAGAAACAGAAAACAACACACTAAAAACATCAGTAAAAATCATCAAATGCGTACTCCTCTCCGCATCCCCTGCCAGACTCATCTTCTCCAGTGGCCGAGGCTATTTCCCAACCTGGTGTCCTCCAATGCTGAGGACTTTGCACCCGATTCCTGAGAAGTTCCAGAACAGGGTCTGGTGAAATCCTCTCAGTCACAATGTTGTTCGAAAAAGACAGATCGACCTTGCCTTTCTTCCTAGATGCTGAACGAGTCTGCATAGGCCGCGGGAGACAGGAGTAATCCTTCCTTGACCGACGTCTTACTGAGGGTGAACCAGGCCCTCTGACTGGAAAAGAGGTTTGCTCACTCTGTACCACCTCACTGAACAAGCGGTCACCTGTTCCGCTCACCTTCTCTGTCCCTCCCAAAGGGAACTCCCTTCCTTTATCATCCTGACCCGTAGTAGGGTTCTCCATCACCGGAAGAAGCACCCCCACTGAAACACCTTCATCCACTGTTGCCGTAGGGACTGCTTTCAGGACCTGCTCAACCTGGCCCTCATCAGCTCCTACCACATTGGGGTTTCTGGTTTCCGTGCAAGCATCCAAGGATGATCCCTCCAACCCCAGTCCCCTGTCACCCTCTTGCATAACCTACATAGCCTCCATTCTGACCAAGCCAACTTCAGTCTCCAATCCTCCAGCCAACTGATCCTCTAAGGCCCTGTCACCATTCTCCTTACCTGCAAAATCATTCTCTTCCAGGCATTCAGATCGACCATCCTCAGCAATGATAGAGAATCAATTACTCAAAGGTATAAAGGGGGGAGCCACAGGTTCCAATCCCCTGGAATCCTTCGAACAATCCAAATTCGGATGACTACCTGGCCCCTTCCCATCCAAAGAACCAGTACCCGAATCACCCTCCATAATTGCCTTACGAGTCCTGACTGATTCCCCATCTAGTGTCATCGAATCCACCCCAGAGCATTCACCTCTGGTAGCCGGCTCCATCGGTCTCGAGTGAGAACCCTCCTCAACCTGCAAATAGTTATTCCCCTTCAAGGCCGGCGGGATATATTTCCCTTTACCTTCTCCCTTGGTCGACCGAGGAGGAAGTCCCCTACGGTAGACTTAGGTTGAGTGCCCTAACCTCCTGCAAGACCCACAGAAATCAATCCAATCTTCATAAATCACCCGCTGTTTACAGCGGTACTCGTCACCTATCATGACAAAAACATACTCAAAGGGAGATCTAGATGCATCTATCTCAACACAAACGTGAGGATTCACTGGATGATAGAGCACTTCAGTTCGACTATCCGCACAAAGGAATATACCTACCATATTACCAAGCATTCGGATAATTGCAGGGTTCTGGAACGGTAGGGGAAGCTTGGGAAAACTTACCCAAACTGAGATTGAAGGTGAGTCCCTTTTCATGTGCAGGTCGAAAGACCACCGCAGCAGCAGAAAACGGGATCCCTTGTAAAAACGAGGCGCGCTTGACCATGCTTTTATCAAATCAGCCTCCGTCTCGATGCGAACCATTATCTGCCTATTGTCGAGTAAACCCACCACTGCTCGTTCTTGGAGATCCCACGAACCGAATACGAAATGATCAAAATCATTAACCGAGGGCCTCTTGTCCTTGAAGCGGGCAACAAGAGTGAGATTCAATAGGTTGGTCGACTCAAAAAACTCCGTCGAGGATAAAGGAAGATTCGGGACCCTGTCCACCAGATCTGGGACCTTAGGGTTTAAAGCCACATTCGGGAAGGAAGGGAGAAACTCCGGGTTAGAGAAAGGTTGGAAGGCCCTCGCCCTCCTAAGATACGACGATTCTACCTCCCCCATCGAAGGGGGAGGGATCGGCACAGAGGCCGCCGTCGTCACCTACAGAGGGGATTCATCGGGAGACCTCCGCCGTCTCGTTTCCGCCATGTGTGTTTTCTTAATTAATTAATTACATATTGGTGTATCCAATTCAATACAAATAATAAATAAATAATTAAATAATTATATCTATTATAGAAGAATGGTTTTTTCATAATCAACCATGATATAATATCATTGTATTTTTCTAGTTTGTTTTCAAAAGTACACAAACATGAACATTCCATGATTACTGATGATCACATCAAGATTTTGATGTAGAATAATTACAAGAATCAAAAAATGATAAAATATTGTCTTTATTAGATTGATTTATCATAATTATAATTTATTTAGGAGATTATTTATTCTATTTGAAAGAATTTCATAACATGAATTAATGATTTTCTTCTTAGTATAGTACTGTTACTGTATTAAATTATAAATAATTATTTGTTGATCATATACCAAATAGGTACTCCAATTTTGTTTGATAGAACCATAATGATATCATAAACATCATGTATATTATTTAAGACCATTTACTAGTCCATCAACATAAGTATAATATAAAATTAATAACTGAAATCAATCATCCCATGTAAGCGGCAGTCTATTCGTATTCATGGTTGGATATTTAATTCACCCTATAATAGGGTAAAGGAGTAATATTCTTTATTTTTTTATATAATAAAATATCAATAAATAACATTAAAATATATTAATTTTTCATTATTTAGGATCCTTATTTTTTGGGTTATAGAAATTGAATAAATCACTACATTTTTGGGGTAATAGATCACCCAACACATGACCCACACTTTTGTTTTAATTAATCGAAAAAAGTAGGGTAGTTAATTCTGGTAAAATCATAATTATGAATTACCAAAAGTATTTTTATAAATATTTTATCATTTTAGGATGGTGAAGAAGAAATTTTTTGGATATGAAAATCATAAAATGACATATAAAAAGAATGACAGGTTTAATAACATCTATCTTAATTATGGAATTTAAAACATGAGAAGTGTATTAAACTCTATAGGGGTGGTATGATAGTACCAAAACATTATTAAGGAGTATATGTGTATTTATTTCTAGGTTCTATAATTTTGGGAATGAAAAGTGGTTTTGAACAAGTGGAACTGTCGAGTATAGTGCCCCTTTTTCAATGAAAATGAGTTGTAGTATCTCAAATATGAAAAACTATTATAAATTAGGAAGTAAAACTAAAATGAACATCCAACAAAAAGGCATTTAATAGGGTGGATAAAATATAATTGTGATAGAAACCTCAAACAATAAATAGGAAACATTTTTTAGTGTTATTCCTTTTACCTCTGAGGTTACTCACATTTACCATTTTTGTTCTCAACACCATAATGAGTTGTTATGTATCTAATTTATACATTAAGTCTAAAAAATGAGACATTATATTTAATTCGAATAAAATAAAAAAATCATATTAAATATAATTTATCTAATTAAATTTTTATCTATATTTTTTTTTCAAATACACATAAAATACGTAAAAACTCATGTTTGTGAAGTATTTTTTAAAAAAACAATATTCAAAATAAGGATATAATTATAAATAACATTGATTAAAATCAGTTTGAAATTATTTTTATCATTAAAATTGTATTTATTGAATTATAAAATAAATAAAATACATCATTTAATCATGTCATAATTAGTTTAAAAATATAGTTGAAAAATTTATTTTCATTAAAACACTACATAACTTTTTAAAATATTGAGCGTGGGTTTGTAAATTCAACATGGTAATTTGAAATTTATAATTATAAATATTAATTTGAAATTCTATAGTTATTGAATTCGGAAAAATTAATGTAGTAAAATAATAATTTAATTTAACAAAGAAGATGACATTAATGAAATCTCTATTTTCACTACTCACATGAAAAATAATTATTTATAAAAAATATGTAAATTTTATTTTAATATAATATGACTAATACATAACAGAAAATGTAGTTAATTATATCAAATTCACATTTCAAATATTATAAATTTTATTTTTAATTAAAAACATAAAATATAATAAATACACAATGTTATAGAAAATCAAAATTTTATATAATAACAATAAAGTAAAAAATTATTAATTTATCTAGTAATAATATATGTTTTTATTATTGAATAAAAATAAAAATAGTTCCCTGAAATATAATTAATAATTTCTCAATAAAATTTCTCAGTATAAATTTTATTTAGTATATATTTAATTTCTAAGAGTATATAAATTCATGATATATATATATATATATAATAATTTCATTAAATATTGACATAATCATAATTTAAAATAACATAACCACTTATGATCGTTTCGTAATACTTAAGAACGTGATAAGATCTATTTTCTAATTTTTTTGAGGTTTAGTTAGTATGGTTTTTTTGCTATCTACACGAGCTTGAAATTCACCCATTTATAGTTTTTCTAAAACATTAATTTATTGAGATTGTATTTTTCTTGTTCGAAGAAAACCATTGAAAATCGACCATCATTTTGAGTTTTGATAAATAGTATCCAGAAGAAAGAATTATCCTTCTAGATTCCATTTCTTTTTTTCACATTATTTGTTTTTTATGAGATATGTTTGCATCAATTTATTCTAGAATTTTTTTTTAAATATATTCTAACCATATTGTAAAACATTAAAAATATATCATGTAGTTTGGTTTAGTATTCCATGTGAAACCTATTATGGGAAAAATATTTATTTAAGAAAAACATATACGGATCTACTTGTTCATTACACTCTCCTATGGGAAATGAACTATTCCCACCCAATTTTTATTATTATATATAATAAATGTTTTAAAAGGGTTTTATAAGAAGACATGAGATTTATTTTTAAATAAAAAATCATTATAATATATAGACTTATAATATCCATAAAACCCATAATGTGTTTCTCCCTAACCATTTATGTTAAATACATCTAATTGTTTTGGGATATGAATTATTTTAATGTCCTGATATTTTATATATTAAAACTATGTTTTGAAACTATTATATATTAGTTTATGAAAAGTAATGAGATTCAATATGTTTATAATATCTACACTATACACACTTATATCTATTCATAAATATGTTAGTGAAGTTGGAATGTTGATTTTTAATGATGATTTTGACTAATATCTATCATCTTATTTATAAAGCTCAATATGACCCCCATTCAGACCCCTCCAAACCCTTTTTAGAGAATATGTCTTTGATGAATTGATATGTGCACTATCATTATTATATATTGTGTGGTTTTCTATATTTATCATATAATTACCCATATCTTCACTCAAATATTTCCCAAGTATTGGCACTTTGGGATCCATAATACCCTCCAGGATAATGGTTGACATGGATTGGATTCCTCAGAATTTATTCTTAACGGGAATTTTGTGGTCCCAGATAGGGCCTTCAAAGACATAATCATTTCACCAGACATGTTTTATGGGATCACACATTCATGGGAATTGAAAATAATTTCATAACTACTCATGTCCTATATATTTTTAGCTCAAATAATTTTTCACCTAATTAAAGTGACTTATATAACTATTAGTAGTTGAAGAATTTTTAAATAAATCCCACATTGGAATGTTTCATTCATCTTTTTTGGTTACAAAAAGGCATACAAATAGTGACAGTGCATTGATTTATGTTGGTGAAAAAGATTAATTACTGTAATATATTGTTAATGTATCATTATTATATATTTATTGGGGATATATGTTACTATTTATCCCCTATACATTTTTAATATTTATAATTATGTCGATAATTCAAGCAAGATATTTGAAGATATAGTCTATCTTGAAATATTTTATCCACACTATGAAATATTTCTATAGGACCGCACAAATATTTTCATTTTTATAAAATTAAATTTCAAAATCAAAAAAATGTATAACTACATAAGTTATTTGATTAACAAAATTTGGGTCTAACAAATATAAAATAATATAGGAAACATATAGTGTCTATAAGAATGATTATATATTAACAATTTTAATTTAAAGTATTTAATAATCACAATCCACATCATTATATATCATTGAACATGATACATATTTTTCCCTTAGTGGTTTTGGTTTAATACAATCATTCTTATCATACATAGATTTATGAAACTAAATTTTTTAAGGTCCAAAATTTACACACATAAGGCATTAGACTGTTGGTGGCTCCAATAGATTCATATTTTATATCATTATTGTGCTATCCAAACTCTTAAATTTCCTATACATGTTTTGTTATTCATAATCCTTTATTAAACAAGTATTACATCATCCAATTCACTTGATTAAATTCTATTGACACTTCTGTCTAAATTTTTGACATATAGGGAATTAAAAAAAATTCCATTGCCATCTTAATCAATTGATTCTTTATGAAACACCCTCATAGGATTAATTTGATAGATTGGGATGTTGACTTCATTACTGTTGTTAATATTATTCGAAGATATATTATTTGGAAAAATCCTAATGTTTCTCATTCAAATTTATATTCCTGTGGATTGTTCATTGAGTTAGTCAATGCATTGTCCCTCACACACATTGTTATTTTTAGTTGAACCCATTTCAAAAATTGTAATTGGTTATTAGATTCAAAAAACATTAAAAGCATGATATAAATACCATAATCGTTACTTTTAATAAGCAATAAAATATCTTCTTCTTTTCCATATCCAAATTCACTTATAGTTACATTTGTTCAACATATACAAATATTAGATTATTTTTTATTAAATTGTTGATTTATATTCACCTTCTTAACCTAATCACACAATTTAACTATGAAATATATCATTCAATTTGGATATTATAGAGTATCTTATCAGCTAATTAATATCCCATTGTAGTCTCAAATAATGTGTAAAGTTATGACTCTATCAACTCCCAGGTGAAAATCCACTCAATATTAAATCTTTTCCGTTTGGGTTATTTCCACTATGTACATATATTCTAGATCTATCATTCATGTGTTATATCTAAATAGGTAAATAATTTTTTATGAAAATCATATATTCAATGCATTGTGAATATTTCAAGATATCATCAATTAGCTAATCTTTTTTATACGGTTTTCACTATGGTACACTATCCCTAATACCAAAGGTAACATTACTAATCTACTAAAATAAATAAAATCATGTATACAAGAAAACCCTACTCAAATACCAACTATAATTCCCTTATATATAAGAGAAATAATTTGTACTACATTCAATAAATTTAAATAATACATCTCACTATAGTCATATACCCAAATGATCAAATGGTTTAGTGTCTTGGAGATTTTCAATATAAAAATATTAATTTATAAAATATTGAATCTTGTATACATAATAATAATCCTATATAACCTCTCTTTACATATCCTATGGTAAAACAATATTCATAACTAGGGAATTAGATACCATAGAGTGGGGATATCTCAAACACTTAGTATGGTAAAGGGCATATAAAAAAGAGATTGATCAAAAACATGATGGATAATTTGATGAAGGAGAAAATATATGAATTTAAATCATTATACAATGTATGATATACCTATAAACACATATAAAAACCCACTAACATAAACTTATTCTTCATTAAGAATAGAAGAAATGAAATGGGTCGGAATACATTTCAATAATCATAAATCATATGAGAATGATAGAAAAGATCATAATGCATTAAAAATATATCATGATCATAATAGAAAAATAATTTATTGAAATGAAATACATATTTTTAAATCATAATAACATAATAACCATACATGGAATATGGAACAACAATTATTACAATACAAATTATTTGTGATTAACCATTAATTTCATGCATATGTGACCAAACTCATTATGTCTATGACTAATAACAAGATAAAATACATCATTCACAAGCCGATGTGAAGAAAATCATTATCTTCATGCCTAAATACATCATGATATATAAATTATACCAAACACATATGAGGGTGATATTGGAAACCATCCATCCTTATCCATATATATGTGTGTGGAACTTAAAACGAATCATATGACTAACTAAAATAACACATGAAAAAAATGATGTTTCCCAAAAATATAAAAACCATTCACATAATAAAATATATGATATCCAAATATAATATTCAAAAATTATTTATAACATAATAAGAAATTTAGGATTATTAAATATCAATTTATTAGAGGTCAAACATGGATAAAAATAGATGTGATAATACAAAATATATCACCAAACATTTAAAAACTTTCTATGGTTGATGAAGAATAAATAACATTTAAACTAACATTTAAAAGGAAAATATTAGATTATATTGTTAAAATTATTATATAAATACTTCTAAATTAAATTTCTTTGAAAATAAATAATAGGTTTTAAATAACATGTGAGAATACATCTATATTGTTTACATTTAAATGAATATTTAATAATAGAGACAGAAAATTCTCATAATGTTTTCAAAATCAGAAATTGAAAATACATTGACAAAATTTAACTTTAAAAATATTATTTTATAATGGGAATGTGTAAAATAAAATTAATTTTATCCAATGAATATGTGTTTTAGATGATGAAACAATTTATTTCTAAATCAATGAATTTTTTTGAACATTTTTAAATAACTACATTGAAAACAAACATATAAAAAATTATAAAGAAAAAATTGTTTTAAAATGAATGATGTGGGGATATGATATTAAAAAATAGAATGTATTTGGGCTTAAACTAGTTCATTTCTATGAAATAAATACTCGAATAAGGATATGAATTACATTAAAATAAACAGGAACTATTCATAACAAAATCTTATTAAAATATAAAATAGAATCATAATTGTATAATAACTTGGTTATAAAATTTATTTCATGAAACAAATATGTGGAAATAAAATATAACATCATGAAAGGGTAAAATAGATCCCTCTTGAATTATAATACTATAAGAATAATGATAACAAACCAATGAAAATATTTGAGTAACATAAACCGCATATAACATTTAAAACATTATAATAAAAACCACATGAGAGGTATAACATTAAATATATCACAAAAAAACATTAAATATAGTGGGATCGTGGCTAAAAATTCCCCTGGGTTGGTATTCAAACCATTGGAATTGAAACCTAGTTTACAACTTAAACAAGTCTCATGGGATTTAACTTTTTGATATGTAAACCCTTATATTTTATCCCCTACATAGATAAATTCATTATATGATCCATTATAAAAAAATAATATATTTATAACTAATTTGAAAACCATATTCATACATAATATTTTTTATAATTTCCACATACAATCATTATTTGGTTGTATATTAGATATTTTTGTAATATTTTCCTCTATCTAGTTTTTTTAAACATTTGTGGTAGTTTTATAGGAGAGATGTCGATATTAATTATTATTAATATGTTCATAATTTGATTTTCATTAAATTTATATTTTGAATGAAATATAATTTTTATGATGTTTAAATTTCCATGAATGTGTACTTTAATCATTGTCTAATAAAATTAAATCTACAATGAACGTTTTTAGATATTTTCAAACAAAAAACATTTTATTATTAATTAATTAGTTAAATATTTTTTTGTCACTAATAGATACAAAATAAATAAATAAATATTAATTTATGTAATATTATCCAAGAAAGTATGTTTTCATAATAATCTATGATATAATTTCAAATAATTGTTAAAGTATGCGGCCAAATCGATCCAAACATTAAAATAACATGACTATCGATGATTATGAGGTGATTTATTTATAAAATAATGAATATATTTTATTTTTGATATAATTTATTTTTTATTATTATGAAATATTATAAATATAAATGTACTATATGATGATTTTTTGGATATGACAATATTGCATTACATGTATTAATGTATTTCCCCATTATACACTATTTTTAAAGGATTGAATTTATGAGAACAATTTCTGTATCATATAATTAATAGTTTATCCAATTTGGAATATAAATAAATATATTATATCAAAAAAAATTATTTTTACATTAATATCATTCACATAACTATAAATCTAATGTGGTTGTAGGATCCTAAAAGCTTCTCCAAGGGAAGAAAATACTCCCATAATCACATTGCTGAAGGAAGCTAGCATTCCTACAAGCCAACTAATGTGAATGGACTCAAATTGAGATTAAGGATCAGAAGAATATTGAAGGAATTATATTTCTTAAGATTGTTTTAGTGACGCACAAACCATCACAGGTAAGGGTTTAGGAACCACATGAACCGTGAACCACTAGACCGTCGAACGACCTGCGAGCTGCTGGCATGAAGTGTGATGGCCAATAGACCCAATTGATCATGAACCACAATTGTAATGTCCAAGATTTTTCCATGTATCATTTTAATATTATATGGGAATTAATTCAAGACCAGGCTCTGAGGAGGCATGTTGCTCTGAGGCCCTATGAGCCCAGAACAAATGTTTGGATTTAATTTAATAATTAAATAAATGCATGCATTCAGTTTTCCTGAAAATGTGGAATTAATCCTGAACGAGTGCTCGGAGCAGAAATTTGCGGTCACCATTGTGTTCAGAACAACTTTTTTACCTTAGGTGAGGCCTAACATCGGATGACACGGGTCAGTGGTGAAATCTAGTTTTTGGACATAAGAGTAATAAAATATTTAGTAAAAATATTTTATTTCTGCAGCGAGATTTTATTAATTCTTTTGCAGCAGATATATTCCTTCTAAGGAAAGACTTGTTCAGGGTCTAGGGTTACAAGCCTCATAACTCAGAAACCCTTGGCGGCTTTGGAGGCTCTAGAGAAAACCTCATGATGCGGCAACGACGACGCGATGACTAGAAATTTGCCAACGAACGCCGAAGAAATCTAGGTAGGATGTTTTTTGTGATTTTTCTTCCTCGTTTTTGATTTCCATGATGAACATGGACTAATCCATGAACAGATTAGCCTTCAAATCGGTTTTTCTTGCGGGGTGGGATATTTTCGTGAATCGTGGGTTTTGATTCTTGAGGTTGTTTTGGTTTTTCCTCAACATTCTACTGGTGACGAACCAAGATCGACAGGAACATCGATCGAGGTTCGTCCCTCTCGATTGTTGTGTTTTCCTCTCCCGATTCTGACGCATTCTTCATGCGCGTTCTTTGCGTTCTTGGGGAAAATCGATTGTTGTGCACTCTTTTGTTGGCACAACTATTTGAAATTGATGATCGAACATCTAGAAAACCTAATAGAGGTGTGATGGCGATGGCGGCGAACAAATCGACGTGGTTTGGAAGTTCCCATTCTTCGAGCGTTTTCGTGCAGATTGATCGAGATGTGTTTTCAGGGTCGATCGGAAGCCCGAAACTGATGGAATCAGTTTATTAGGGGCGAGACGACCCCAAATCCGGAGTTTTGTGATGATCGGGTTGTTGGATCATGATTTGGAGGATTAGGTTACGCGTGCGGAGGAAGACGATGCTTCTGGAAATTTCCCGACTACACGCTGTGTAGTATGGGATACATGGCGTGTGTTCATCAGCGGATTACATAACGTGTACTCCGGGATTACACAGACACGATAATGGTACACGGCCAAGGACACGCTGTGTATACCCCTCCCTGGCCAAACCCGGCCAGATACACGGGATACCCCGTGTACTGGTACACAAGCAGGCGATACGGACACGGGAAGAGACCATGTACGGGCACATGGCCAGTTTACATGAAGTGATCCCAGGTGCTCGGACACGGCGTGTACCTCTTCTACACGCCGTGTATTTGTTTTCCACCCAACAATCCAAATGACACAACCATTTACACGGGCAGTACCCAGGGTCAAGGAATAGGGTGTGTACCTTTTCTACATGCCGTGTAGTTTTGTTTTATACAGCTTGAACAAATGACACGGTCCATTTACATGGGATATACCCGGGGTCAAGGAACACTGTGTGTAACCATACTACACACCGTGTAACCTTTTCTTCATGGCCTGACCCACTTGTCTTCTGTGACATGGACTAGCTTCTTAGGGTTTGTACCCATGGTTTTTCCCCTGATGGGTTTGGTATCATTTACTATATACAAGAGTATGATCCCTTCAGCAGGTATTCCAGAATAGATTTGTCGTAATCCCCTCTCTGATATGTAGAGCCAGATCCTCTATTCATTCCTGGATCCCTAGATAGAGTTCTTGGAATCGACGTGACCAACATTACATGGGCGCTGATCCTCTACATAGCTGATTAGCTCAGAGTGAGTTGTTGGAATCACCCCATGACTTTTGGTTTTAATACTTATCTGAGCATCATGTTCCCAAGTAAATTTGGAGTGTGTTATCCCAGAACGAGTACTTCGTATCACTCCCTTCAGACATAGGAGTGTGTTCTCCTCGTTCTATGCTTAGTGTAATCTTCGAGTTGGATCCTAGTGGCGGTATCGCGATGGTCGTTTGTGTATGAGTATATCAGGATATTCTTGTGATATTTTCTATAGACATGAACTGTGTGGAGCTGACTATATCTTTCCTTTGGGGTATTGTCCCTTTTTGTATTTCATTTTGGTTTCGGGGTGTCCTACTGGGAATTGTTATACTCACCCCTGCACGGGCATTGCCCGAACGTGTCATGTCTTGTACATACGAGCTAGCCTTTGACAGGATTCTAGGTGGACCAGGACAGTACGGTGTTTAGTGAGATCAGACAGGACGAGTTGCGTTCCTATGACTAATGATTACAGTCCTAGAACCTTTCCATACAGGTTGGACTTTGTTAAGGACTTTCTTTTTGGTGGGATTGTACTTTTGGCCCAGGGATTTACTTTCATGCAATTTACTATCCTGGCATACTCTGTGGTTGGGTTTTAGTGTATACATGCATCATTTCCATTTTAGTAGCTTTAATTTTCATATTTGTGGGCTTGGAGATGTATGTGCATGTGTACTAGTTTTTAGGCAATTCCTCCCACGTTAGTAGCATGCTTACTCGGTGCTAGTCACCAGCCCCTGGCCTATTGGATGCGAGCTTGGGGATTTGCGGCTCGTGCCCCACTAGGACGGGTCATGACAGAGTGGTATCATAGGTGGTCGGTTCTACCGTAGAATAGAGAGTCTGTGAGTTGGTTTGGGGAAACATTGTTAAGTGTTTCGAGTTCAGATTTCAGTCTAAGGACCCTAGTGTTGGTGCGGGCGGCCGACATATCCATACACCTGGACTCTGATAACTTGGTTTTCGACTCAGAATATGAGAACACTAGTTGCAGGGAGAATAATAGTACATGCATCATATAGGAATGGGTTGTGGTTTCCATGTCCTTTTTGAGTCATCTCTCCAGATATACTCATTAACTGAGATACATCTTGTTTCTTTTACAGGATGCCTCCGCTACGTGCACCCGCTAGGATCCATCATCTCGATCACGAGGATGACCCCCTCACTGATGAAGCCACGATACAGAGACCATATCCCCATGTTTTACCACCAGTTGGTGTGCCAATTATCCCTCCACCTGTGGAGGAGGGTTTAGTGCCTGTTGTACTAGTGGAGGAGGAGCGCTGGCTGAGCACACTCCACAAGTTTCAGAGATAGGGAACCCTCATGTTTCGAGGAGTGCCTGAACCTCAGTCAGCAAATGACTGGCTTGAGGCGGTGACCAGAGTCTTCTTTTTGGTCAGGACACCGGCAGACCAGATGGCGATCCTGGCAGCGAGCCTTCTGTAGGGCTCGACAGGACGATGGTGGAGTTTGGTTTTCCAGACCCATGACGAGGCGACACTCACTTGGTCGGAGTTTGAGCATCTCTTCATAGAGGATTTTTCACCTGTTACCTTGAGATAAGTACATAAACAAGATCTTCTTCAGCTTCAATAGGGAACCATGATGGTGGATGACTATTCGTCGACATTTACCGACCTCTCGCGGTACTCGATGGATATGGTCAGAGATCAGTACTTCAGAGCTCGAACTTTTGAGTGAGTATTTCACAATGATATCCGAGCTAGCATCATCCCTATGATCATTTATACTTTTTATGGGGTGCTCGAGCGGGCTCTGGTGGTTGATAAATTCGTGGAAGAGTAGAGACAGCCAGTAGATGTCAGTAGTGGGTGATATAGATCAGAGACCTCGGCAGTAGGGTGCCGACGTCAGGGACCCAGGCATGGGAGACATTTTCAGAGGAGATCCCAGGATAGGGGATATGCCATACAGTGTTTGCAGGTTGAATCCAACCTTCCTCGAGAGAGGCGATGCTACTCATGTGATGGCAGGGGACATCTCTCTCAGGATTGTCCGAGCCGCCATACTACTGAAACAGGAGCAGTGGATGGACCGCTGAGGGATAGGCAACGTGTTGATTAGATAGATCTGTGGGGAGGCATACGTTTTAGGGGAGCTCAGAGAGCAGGTGGAGGTGGTTTTCATTTTGACCTGTTTCCGCTACCACCCCCAGGAGGTCCACCCCAGGCCCAGGGAGCTAGTGGACAGAGGCAGGGACAGCTGTAGGCGGCAGAGGCTTATGACCCAGGTACTCCTGAAATGATTAGAGGTACTATCTGTGTCTTTTCTACTTTGGATATCGTATTGATAGAAATAGGTGATACTCATTCCTTTCTAGATGCTTATATTGTTTGAGACCTTGAGATTCTAGTTGAGTCGTTGACTCGACCCTTATGCTTAGAAACACCGACTGGGGAAGCTTTAGAGATCAAAAACCTCTGTAGAAAGTGTGACCTAACCCTCCGAGGCGGGACTTTCGATTGTATTCTCTTGGGGGTAGCGCCGAGGCCTTACGATGTCATTCTTGGAATGGATTGGCTATCCACAATTCATGCCCAGATCGACTGTTTTAGGCGAAGGGTGTGGTGTGTCCGTTGTGATGGAACGAGGATCTCTTTTTCAAGTGAAAGAGAGACCCAGGCAATGTAGGATGGACTCGTACATAGGAGGTAACAACCAATTTCACATCAGTTGGAAAGCCTAGCCCTTTGTACATCAGATGTTAAGAGTTTCTAGTTTCCAGCAATAGTGGATGAGTACGAGGACGTCTTTCCGGAGGATGTCCTCGGGCTACCTCCCTGTCGGGAGATAGATTTCTATATTGAGTTGCAGCCCAGGATGACACCGATATAAACATCATCATATCAGATGGCTCCTGCAGAGCTTTGTGAGCTGAGGGTGCAGCTGGATGACGTGCATAAGAAGGGTTTTGTGAGACCCATCATTTCACCATGGGCGGCCCCAGTGTTTTTTTCCAAGAAGGAGGATGGGAGCTTGAGGTTATGTGTGGATTACCAGAGCTTCAATTATGTGACTATGAAGAACCCGTATCCACTATCGGGGATCGATGACCTCTTCGACCAGTTGATAGAGGCACGATGGTTCTCTAAGGGCGATCTACGATCAGGCTATGACCAGTTGCATGTACGGGAGGTGGATATATCGAAGACGGCATTCTGATGTCTCTATGGTCACTATGAGTACTTGGTGATTCCATTCGTCATGAAGAATTCCCCGGAAGTGTTCATGGGACTCATGAACCGGATCTTCCAGCCCTACTAAGACCGGTATGTGGTGGTCTTTATCGACGATATCATTGTGTACTCTGTGTCGGAGGAGGTGTAAAGACCCGTAAAATTCAAGGGGTTTTTTTCTTATTTTTCTTGAGATTTGTACAAGAATGCTGTTTCAGACGGCACCTGATTCCGAGGGCCGGTGTGCCTGGAATGAATTTCTGATGTTTTTTTAAGCTTAAATTAATGTGCGTAAGCAGTTTTACTAAAAAAGTGTAATAACTCTTAAACGGTTACTTGGATCAGAAATCTGAGGGCACTGTTGTGATCAGGATCGCAGGTTTACCATAGGCGCGACTTAAGTTTAGTCGGCGCGGGCCACCTGTGGGAAATTCCAAAATATGCTTAACCGTAAATAAAATAATAAAATAAATTATTTTATTTTTCAAATGATTATAACTCACAAATGGTAGATCAGATTAAAAATCTGAGACAACCGCTAAACTCATGAGGGCATGTTTTATTTAGGCAGATACTAACTACGGCCGACGCGGGCCACCAGAAAAAGTTAGTTTTTAGCCGCAAATAAAATAATTAAATGACATTTATTTTATTGTAAATTTTGTATCTTTTTTAATGGTAACTCGGATTGAAAATCCGAGAGTACCATTGGATTCATTGGGGTGTGTTTCACTGAGGCAGAGCCTGACCTTGACCGACGCGGGTCGAGGGTGACTGATAATAATTTTCCGAAGTTTAGCTCGGGTACGTTCAATGAACAAAAGAGTGGGTTTTTATAACTTTTGAACCGGTGCTTGGAATCAAATTCTGAGGGAACCAATGGAATCGCAGTGCCGGTTTTTGCTTAGAAACTCTTTTTCCGGAGTTGCGTTTGCTCGGGTGTGGGTTTTAATTTTTTTGGGATTAAGTTAAGAAATAAAATAAAAGTGGTGTGACACTTTATTTTATTTCACATAATGCCACTTAATCCAGGTTAAGCGGATAGGGTGGAACCCAAAATATACTACCCACATGGTAGGATATTTGTGAGGTGGGGCCACACGAGCCCCACCGTTTCTTTCCTTCTATGTAACGCACCCGCAAACCCCCTCTTTAATGAATTTCAACCATGCATTTTTCTGGTTAATAAACGCCCCATTAAATTGGGCATTTAAATTGTTACAATTAATTCTTCGAATTAATTGTTCGTTTCTCATCTTTTGAATTTCAAAAGCTTAGGTTGATAATTAAATAAGGGTTGGACTTATTTTTTTTATGGTTGAGGGGTTGCTTGTTGAGAGGATTGGGAGAAAACTCTACGACTGGAAGATCTTCATCCTCATTCACTGAAGAACCCAAAGAACGCGAAGAACGCATCGTCGCCAACGAAGAACACCGGCCTCCGACGAATGGCGATGAAGAACCCCGAACTCTCAAAGATCGACGACGCGACGCTGGGTATCGCAACACGACGATCCTCCTTCTGCGATGCTTCTTCCGCGGTGATCCTCTTCTTCCGCAGCGACCCTCTCCTTCTGCGACACTTCTTCCGCACCGATCCTCTTCTTCTGTGGTGACCCTCTTCTTCCGTGGTGGTTAATTCCGCGACAAACGCTCGTTCGACGTCAGCGTTGAGGTAGGGGTTTTATTTTTTCTTGTGATTGCTTCCGTCGTTATCCCCCTTTCAATTGAACCACCTGTTATCACATTGAGGGGAGGAGGTCGGACCGCACGAACACGACCGACACTCCTCCCCTCTATTCGGTTGTTGATATTGATGCGGTGAGCAAGGCGACGCGGTGCCAAAGCACCGCGGGGATTTTGTAAAAAGGAATAGCGGAGAAGAGTGGCGCCGTCGCACCGCGCTGTTGGAAGCAATAAATCTGCAACACCATCGCGACGCGCCGTAGAAGATGAACAAAAGATGTGGCACCGTCGCGCCGCGCCGAAGTACCTCAAAGGCACTGCGGCCGAAGCGAGGCTGTGGCAGAGGGCCGGGGCGCCTTCGCGCCGCGCCGGACGGACGAAGGCCGCGGCCGGTTCCAGGCTGCCGGCGGAGCAGGGGAACCGGCGGCCGGGTCGGGCCGCCAGCGTCGGAGCAGGGGGGACTGGCTTGCCGGTCCCGCTGCGGCAGAGGCCGGCTAGCCGGAACGGGGTGGCCGGACCAGGAAAATCCGGGGGATACAAACCCCCGGCCGACAAGATGAGCGGCCCCATTAAGGGGTCGCGGTTTCAATCACGCGGGGGGTAGCGCCCCCGACCCGTAATGGCTCGGTCGTTTGGCCGAGTCCCTGGCTAGCGCGCCGCACGCCAGGCGGCTACCCTGGCTGGTTCGCCAGACTGGACCGTCGGGCCAAGCCGCGCTATCCGGGTCAGGCTACACCCAAGCAGGCCGGACCCGGACCCGGTTCGGGCCGACCATGGGGGTATCGGGTCGGGTCGGACCGGGCCCGAACCCCCTAATACTGAACCTCTTCGGTCTTCTGCCCACAACTTGGGCTGCAGACCACGGATCGATGCACCGTCAGTTGCAATGCGATCCTTGGATCGAGTCGGTCGTTTCAGTATACTACACTCAAGGTTTCAAAGTACTTTGGGTTCGGACGGGTTGGTTCGTACACGAAACCAACCGGGCCCTCGGAGCGGAAACACTCATATCTTGAGCTCTGGACGCCCGATTGACGTTCCGTCGACTTTGTTGGATTTCTCTTGATGAGACGAAACATTTGGCATGATTCTCCTGATTTTTGGTTGCAGTTGGATAATGGTCGGTTTGGATGGTACCCGAAATCCAACCGGGCCCCTCGAACGGAAAAGCTGATAGCTTTCAGACCGGACGTCCGTTTGACGAACCATCAGTGGAGTTGGAGATCACGTTAGGAAATGGTCCCTATGATCATGCCCTATGAGAGTTTGGGGTACAGTCGAGATACGGCCGGGTTGGTTCGCACATGAAACCAACCGGGCCCTTGGGACGAAAAGGCTAATAACTCACAGACCGGGCATCCGATTGACGCGTCGTCTGTTGTGTTGAGACCCCTACGACGAGGCGGTCCTTTGAGATACTTCTTCATGGGATTTTGTGATACTTGGAGTATCGACCCATAGCTCGTGGAGCGGACCCTCCTGGAGACGAGCGTGCGGATTACGGAGACCGTGTAATCGGCTGAGACCTGATGACTGCTTGACCGATCGACTCGGTGTGTTTCGGATAGCCCAGTGGGGAGCGCTTGGTTGTAGCGGCAGACCCACGACAGAGGAGCGCTAGGTTGTAGTGGTAGACCCGTGGTACTCAACAGAAGGAGTACCTGTGGTGGCTATAAGGGGGAGCGCTTGGTTGTAGCGGCAGACCCATGGTGGGAAGCGCTTGGTTGTAGCAGCAGGCCCACAGTACTCGACAGGAGGAGTACCTCAGCAGTCTTAGGTTAGTGAGCAGTACCTTGGAGTCGTGACAGGACCACTGTACACTCCAGAGATGGGGCTCTTCAGTAGCTACTGTTTCAATAATGAAAATCCTGGTTTGAGCTGAGTCTATGACCTTTTGTGTTACCTATTGATTGAGTTGGGTCACTAGATAACCTAGGTATATGTATGGGCATAAACCTGGGAAGTGGTTATCCGTTGATTTCGTAATCTTTGTGTTTCCTCGTGATTTAGATGGGTTACATGATAACTTAGGTATATGTATGGGAATATACCTATGTAGAGTTTATCTGTTGAGATCTTCTTAGCGGTTATCCTTGTTTGTTTTAATGAGACCTTGAGGGTGTCGGGGTCCCTACTGAGTATCGTTATACTCACCCATGCACGGGCTATGCCCGCACCTCGTTGTGTTGGTTGCAAACGATGGGTAGTGCTGACGGAGGCTGAGTGTTCAAGGATTGGACGGTACCCAGATGTAGACTACACGACAAGTCACTATCCGGAGGTGGACTTAACGGCGAGACGACACTCGGAGAAGGTTGACGGGCAAGAGCATCCAAGAGCTGCGCTATCTGTACCTACCCTTTAGGTAGGATCCGAGGTGGATGACACAGGAGCTACTTCTTTTCTACCAGCTGTTTGTCTTTTTCTGTTGTACTTTCATTCAGTTGTAGTTGCACTTTCAGTTGGGTTTGTATCTTGCCCATTTTCTTTTCATCACTTTCTTTTGTACTTATTGTTTTAATTCCTCTTGTAATCTGTGGTGTTTTGTTTACTTTTATTATGGTAATGCCTTACCAGTTATCGAGATTTACGCCTTTGGTGCTAGTCTCCAGCCCCTGGCCTATGGAAGGCGGGCTTTGGGTAGTCACGACATGGGCCCCGAGGATGGGTCGTGACAAATTGGTATCAAAGGAGTCGGTTCTACCACAGAACTTATAACTCTGATATTTTATTTCTGTGAAGCTATAGTGTTAAGAGTACCGAGTTTGGTATTCAGTTCAGGGAGTCCAGTGTTGGTGCGGGCGACCGACGTATCCATACACCAGGACCCTAAAAACTGATTTCTGACATTGTGCACGAAAACACTGATTGCGTGTGTGTTTCCATAAGTTTTAAAAAGTCATCTCAAACCAGGTCAGCTCACCGGGTATAAATAGTTTGACCATGTCACGTATATTTCTTTCAGGATGCCTTTTCACGGACGGCCAGCTAGAGCCCAGAGGGATGTGTGTACTAATAGCCTGCCGAGCGACGAGGCTTCGGTACATGGCCCTCTTGCAGTTGAGGCACCAGCGGAGGCACCAGTGGTACTACCATACGTTGGGACACCGATGCCACCAGCCCCAGTAGTAGGCGATGCACGCCACTTGAGTGCGCTGCACGAGTTCCAGTGCCAGAGGCCACCCAGGATCCGGGGAGGGACGGACCCGCAGGTGGCTGAGGATTGGCTGGAGGCTGTGGTGAGAGTCTTCAGGCTAGTGGGGATGCCAGCAGACTTCATGGTGTCCTTTGCTACCATCCTTCTTCAGGCAGCAGTTGGCAGGTGGTGGAGCCACTTGTTCGAGTTTTGCGACGGGATGAACTTTACATGGGAAGACTTCGAGACCTTCTTCAGGGTGGAGTTTGTGCCAGTAGCTCTACACCCCGAGCTTGTACAGGAGCTGCTGCCTTTGCCGCAGGATTTTTGACCAGTAGCCGAGTCATATGTGGGAAGTAGACAGATGATGAAGAGGTCCAAGAGGACCAGTGCAAGCTGTACGATGAGCAGGAAGTGTTATGAATGTGGCAGGAAGGGTCACCCGGCACGTGATTGCCTGACCCCCCGCACAGTCGATCCGCAGGCCCTGGAGGAGCCGCTAAGGCAGAAGCAGCGGCGGGTGCTTGGGCAACAGGCGAGCAGTGGACAAGGCAGTAGAGATCCGGGAGCAGGTGGATAGGAGAGGAACTAGTGGATACGTCCCTTGTACTTCTAGTTCCATGTTGCTATTGTATTCGTGTCTTTGTACTATGAGCTGCAACAATAAAAAGACACTTATCTTTGTTGCTTTCCTATCCTTTTGTTTGGTTGATAATGAGTGGTCCCAGTTAAGACTGTTGACTTGACCCTCACTTTCAAGATTTCTATTGGAGGAGGCCCAGTGACCTCACACTGATGCCGACAATGTGACTCGACCCTTGTAGGCGAGAGTGACAGTTGGATCTCTTTGTAGTTACGTCGAGGCCTTACGATGTCATCCATGGCATGAATGCATCATTCATGTCAGGATTGACTGTATTAGGCAACGGGCGTGGTTCATCTTGGGGATGAGACCGAGTTTCTCTTTTTCGGCAAAGGATAAATTTTAGCAGCTCTTTCAGATCATTGGCAAAGAAGGTGAAGATCATCCAGGAGCAGATGAAGACTGCACAGTGTAGTAAGAAACATGAAATTGGTGCCAGTCTTAGAGACTCGAGCATGTGAAATGTTTTAAGAAGAGGAATATTTAAGAAGAGATGAATCTGCGAAGTAGCCGATGTGGAGGCAGAGCTAGGAGAGCAGCATGAGGCAGTGTACTTTTTAACATACTACAACCACCCGCCTTAGTTGTCCCCGTCAGGCTTAGGGAGCTGGAGGGCAGGGGAAGAGAGTAGCTGCTTGCGGTCAGGGAGAGTGACCCAATGGCTCTAAGAATTATTCAAGGGATAGTCAGTGTCCACTACTAGCTGTCGTAGTAACAGAAGTTTATATGAATCATTCCTTCTTTCCACGAATCTTGTCCCAGACCTAGAGTTTCCGGTAAGCTGTAGACTTGACCCTCACGTCTGGAGATACCTTGTGAGAAGACTCGATAATCACACTTCTGCCGACGGTGTGGTCAGACCCTTGAGACGAGAGTTTCGGTTGGAATCTCTTGGTGGCAGCATCGAGGACTTACGACGTTGGTTTGAGTATGGACTGGGCAATCATAGTTCATACAGAGATTGACGGTATTAGGCAAAAAGGTTGTGGTTTAACTACGACATCGGGTTGGGTTTTCCTTGGTCGGAGAAAAGGGAACGCCAGGTAGCACCGGATAAACTAATGCACAGTAGGGTGCGACTGATCACTCTTGATTCGGTCAACCTTACACTCGTGGCAGTAGTTGTTTTGAGTTTCAGTTCTAACAGGAATTGGAGACCTATAGAGTTTGAGTATGACGATCACGCCCTTATATGGGTCTCGCCTCGATCAGGTTTACGGAGATGTGGCCAAGGAGGCAAGTTATCTCCGAGGTCGAGCAGACCTTCTTAGGTCCTCAGCCGGGTAGGCGTGGTGGTTTACCGCTTGACCCATCCACCTCAGTTGCACCGCGTGCACGACGTCTTCCACGTATCTCAGCTGAGGAGATACGAGCACGACTCGTCGCATATCATTGACCATGGGGAGCTGCACGTTGACGACGGGGATACTTTTGCAGAGATTCCGGTGTAGATCGAGGATCGACAGGAGTGGGTCCAACGTGGATGGTCGATTCCTCTAGTGCGCATCAGATGACAGCACGAGAACCTCCAGGAGAGCACTCCGGAGAGGGAGGCTCAGATGCGTGCTCAGTTCCCACTTTTTTTCCCCTAGTTTTGATGTATCTTTACGAGGACGTAAAGCCCTGAGGTGGGAGTGATGTAAAGACCCGTAAAATTCAAGGGAATTTTTTTCTTAATTTTCTTGGGATTTTTACAAGAACACAGTTTCAGACGGCACCTGATTCTGAGGGCCGGTGTGCACGGAATCAATTTATGAAATTTTGTTAAGCTTAAATTAATGCGCGTAAGAAGTTTTACTGAAAAAGTGTTATAACTCTTAAACAGTTACTCAGATCAGAAATCTGAGGGAACCGTTGTGCTCAGGTTTGCGGGTTTACCCTAGGCGCGACTTAAGTTTAGTCGGCGTGGGCCTTCTGTGAGAAATTCCAAAATTTTCATAACCGTAAATAAAATAATTAAATAAATTATTATATTTTTCAAATGCTTATAACTATCAAACGGTAGCTCGGATTAAAAATCTGAGACAACCACTAAACTCGTGAGGGAATGTTTTATTTAGGAAGATACTAACTTCGGCCGACGCGGGCCACCATAAAAAGTTATTTTTTAGCCAAAAATAAAATAATTAATTGAAAATTATTTTATTATAAATTTTGTATCTTTTAAATGGTAACTCGGATTAAAAATCCGAGAGTTCCATTGAATTCATTGGGGCATGTTTCACTTAGGCAGAGCCTGAACTTGACCGGCGCGGGTCGAGGGTGACTGATAATAATTTTCCGAAGTTTAGCTCGGGTACGTTTAGGGAATGAATGAGCGGGTTTTTCTAACTTTTGAACCGGTGCTCGGAATCAAATTCTGAGGGCCCCAATGGAATCGCAGCGCCGGTTTTTTCTTAGAAACGCCTTTTCAAGAGTTGCATTTGCTCGGGTGAGGTTCTTATTTTTTTGGGGTTAAGGTAAGAAATAATATAAAAGTGGTGAGACACTTTATTTTATTTCACTTAAAGCCACTTAAGCCAGGTTAAGCGGATAGGGTGGAACCCAAAATATCCTACCCAGTTGGTAGGATATTTGTGAGGTGGGGCCCGCACGAGCCCCACTGTTTCATTCCCTCTAAGTAACGCACCCGCAAACCCCCTCTTTAATGAAAGTCTACCATGCGTTTTTATGGTTAAGAAACGCCCCATTAAATTGGGCAGTTAAATTGTTAAAATTAATTCTTCGAATTAATTGTTCGTTTCTTATCTTTTGAATTTCAAAAGCATAGGTTGATAATAAAAAAAGGGTTGGACTTATTTTTTTTATGGTTGAGGGGTTGCTTGTTGGGAGGATTGGGAAAAAATTCTAAGACATGAAGATCTTCATCATCCTTCGCTGAAGAACGTGAATAACGCGAAGAACGCATCTTCGCCAACGAAGAACACCGACCTCCGACGAAGGGCGACGAAGAACGAAGAACTCTCGAAGATCGACGACGTGACCCCGTGTACCGCAACGTGACGATCCTCCTTCTGTGACGCTTCTTCCGCGACGATCCTCTTCTTCCGCAGCGACCCTCTCCTTCTGCGACGCTTCTTCCCCGACGATCCTCTTCATCCGCAGCGACCCTCTTCTTCCGCGGCGGTTAATTCCACGACGAACACTCGTTCGACGTCAGCGTTGACTTAGGGTTTTTCTTTTTTCTTGTGATTACTTTCGTCGTTATCCCACATTCAATTGAACCGCATGTTATCGCATTAACAGGAGGATTTCGGACCGCAAGAAGATGGCCGACACTCCTCCCCTGTTTTCGGTTGTTGATATTGATGCAGCGAGCAAGGCGACGCGGTGACAAAGAACCGCGGGGATTTTCTAAAAAGGAAGAGCGGAGAAGCGCGGCGCCGTCACACCGCGCCTTTGGAAACAATATATCTGCAATGCCATCGCGCAGCGCTGTAGAAGATGATCAAAAGATGCGGCGCCCTCGCGCCGCGCCGGAGGACCTCAGAGGCACCGTGACCAGAGTGGGGTTGTGGCGGAGGGGTGCGGCACCGTCGTGCCACGCCGGACGGACGAAGGCCGCGGCCGGTTCCGAGCCGCTGGCGGAGCAGGGGAACCGGCGGCCGGTTCGGGCCGCCGGCGTCGGAGCAGGGGGGGACCGGCTTTCCGGCCCCACGGCAGCAGAAGCCGGCCGGCCGGAGCGGGCCGACCGGACCAAGAAAAGCCGGGGTTTACACAACCCCGGCCAGCCAGATGAGCGACCCCATTAAGGGGCCGCAGTTTCAATCACGCGGGGGCAGCGCCCCCGCCCCGTAACGGCTCGACCATTTGGCCGAGTCCCTGGCCAGTGCGCCAGCGCACCTCGTGCCGGGTGGCTGCCCTAGCCGGTCCGCCAGACCGGACGGTTGGGCTGCGCCCATGCGGGCCGGACCCGGACCCGGTTTGGGCCGACCCTAGGGGTATCGGGCCGGGTCGGACAGGGCCTGAACCCCCTAATACTAAACCTCTTCGGTCTTCTACACATAAGATGGGATTCGGATCTCCGATCGATGCACCATCAGCGGTGATACGATCCTTGGATCGAGACGGTCGTTTCGGTATACCACACTTGAGGTTTCGAAGTACTTTCCGTTCACCCGGGTTGGTTCGTACACGAAACCAACCGGGCCCTCGGAGCGGAAACACTTATAACATGAGCTCCGGACGTCCGATTGATGTGACGTCAACTATTTTGGATTCCTCTTGATGAGAAGAAACTTTTGGCATGCTTAGCCTAAGTTTTGGTTGCAGTTGGATAATGGCCGGGTTGGATTGAACCCGAAATCCAACTGGGCCCCTGGAATGGAAAAAGCTGATAACTTTCAGACCGGATGTCCGTTTGACGAACCATCAGTGGAGTTGGTTATCACATTGAGAAATTCTCCCTATAAGCATGCCCTACGAGAGTTTGGGGTACAGTCGAGATACGGCCGGGTTGGTTCGCACACGAAACCAACCGGGCCCCTGGGACGAAAAGGCTAATAACTCACAGACCGGGCGTCCGATTGACGTGTCGTCTGTTGGGTTGAGACCCCTATGACGAGGCGGTCCTTTGAGATACTTCTTCTTGGGATTTTGTGATACTTGGAGTATCGACTAGTAGATCGTGGTGTGGACCCTCCCGGAGACGAGCGTGCCGAGTACGGATACCGTGTAGTCGGCTGAGACCTGACGACTGCTTGACTGATCGACTCGGTGTGTTTCGGATAGCCCAGTGGGGAGTGCTTGGTTGTAGCGGCAAAACCACGGAAGAGGTGTGCTTGGTTGTAGTGGAAGACCCGCGGTACTCAAAGAAGGAGTACCTATGGAGGCTATGAGGGGGAGTGCTTGGTTATAGCGGCAGACCCATGGTGGGAAGTGCTTGGTTGTAGGATCAGGCCCATAGTACTCGACAGGAGGAGTACCTCAGCAGTCTTAGGTTAGTGAGCAGTACCATGGAGTCATGACAGGACCACTGTACACTCCACAGACGGGGTCTTCAGTAGTTACTGTTTCGATAATGAAAATATTGGTCTGACCTGAATCTAGGACCTTTTGTGTAACCTCTTGATTGAGTTGGGCCACTAGATAACCTATGTATATGTATGGGTGTATACCTGGGTAGTGGTTATCTGTTGATTTCGTAATCTTTGTATTTCCTCATGATTGAGATGAGTTACTAGATAACTTATGTATATGTATGGGCATATTCCTAAGTAGAGTTTATCTGTTGAGATATTCTTGGTGGTTATCCTTGTTGGTTTTAGTGAGACCTTGAGGGTCTCGGGGTCCCTACTGAGTAACGTTATACTCACCCCTGCACGGGCTATGCCCACACCTCGTTGTGTTGGTTTCTGATGATGGGCAGTGCTGACAGAGGCCGAGTGTTCAAGGACTGGATGGTACCCGGAGGTGGACTACATGACGAGTCAGTATCCAGAGGTGGACTTCACGACGAGACAACATTCGGAGAAGTTTGACGGGTGAGAGCATCTCGGAGCTGCGCTATCTGTACCTACACTTCAGGTAGGATCCGAGGTGGAAGACATAGGAGCTACTTCTTTTCTACCATCTGTTTGCCTTTTTCTATTGTACTTTCATTCAGTTGTTGCTGCACTTTCAGTTGGGTTTGTATTCTGGCCCATTTTCTTTTTAGTACTTTCTTTTGTACTTAGTGTTTTACTTTCTCTTGTACTCTGTGGTGTTTTTTTACTTTTATATAGGCAATGCCTTCCTAGTTATGGAGATTTATGCCTTTGGTGCTAGTCGCCAGCCCCTGGCCTATGGAAGTCGGGCTTGGGTAGTCACGGAATGGGCCCCGAGGACGGGTCGTGACAGGAGGAGCACGCAATACACATAAGGATGTTTCTGGACACACTCCGAGAATACCAGTTTTATGGGAAACTTTCTAAGTGTCAGTTCTGGTTATAGGAGGTCCACTTTTAGGGACACGTTATCTCAGTAGATGGTGTAGCAGTGGACCTAGCCATGGTGGAGGCAGCGCAAGCATGTGAGACACCCCGGAGCGTGATGGAGGTGTGGAGTTTCCTTGGGTTGGCAGGCTACTATCAGAGATTCATCCTTGATTTCTCCAGGATTGCAGCACCCATGACAGCTTTGACCCAAAAGGGGCAGCCTTTCGTATGGACCGAGAGATGCCAGCAGGCTTCCTAGTAGTTGAGACAGAGTTTGATGAGCACCCCGATCCTAAGATTAATAGAGGAGGGTGTCGAGTACATAGTGTTCTGCGATGCATTAGGAACCGGGCTTGGTTGTTTCATGATGCAGAGGAAAGAAGTGATTGCCTATGGCTCACGTTATTTGAGGCCACACGAGCAGAACTACGTGGCCCATGATCTTGAGTTGGTGGCGATAGTCTTTGCATTGATGATGTGGCGGCACTACCTGATTGGCGAGCAGTTTACCTTATACTCTGATCACAAGAGTCTTAGATATATCTTTTCACATAAGGATATGAATATGAGACAAAGACGATGGATTGAGTTCCTCCAGGATTACGACTTTGAGATCGTTTATACTCCTGGGAAGGGGAATGTGGTGGCAGATGCACTCAGTAGGAAATCCAGTTCGATGTTACTGGATGAGGCGGCGAGGCAATTGGCCTCCTAATAGTTATCCTTCATGGATGGAGATGAGGGAGCTTAACTTCATTTTATGGTTGTTACACATCCACTCGTACAGCGAGTTAGGGACGCACAACACGGGGATGCTAGCTGTGAGGCTCTAAGTGCTCATATATCCATAGGTAATGATGCAGATGGATATTTAGAAGGTGGGGAGAACATTTTTCATTTCGTAGGGCGCATGGTAGTACAAGTGACGTTGCGGGAGGAGTTTTTGATGAATTTTCATACACCCACTTTGGAACTACATCCAGTTGTAGAAAATATGTATCAAGACCTCCGACGTCAGTTCTGGTGGCCAGGAATGAAGTAGGGTGTGGTAGAGTTCATCTCTCGGTGCCTTACTTGTCAGCAAGTAAAGGCTCGGCACCAGGTTCCAGCAAGTTTGACTCAGCCCCATGAGGTGCCAGAGTGGATGTGGGACGGGATATCCATGGGCTTCATGATAGGTCTACCATATACGTCCCGGGGACACAATGCAATCTGGGTGATCTTTGATTGACTCACCAAGTCGGACCACTTCCTAGCCATAAAGGAGCAGAGTTCAGTGGATAGCTTGGGATGCCTCTACATGCATGATATAGTCCTACTTCATGGAGTTTCATCCACAATCTTCTCAGATCATGATGATTGTTTCATATCCTAGTTGTGGAAGGGATTGAAGGATGCTTTTGGGACTCAGTTATGCTTGAGCACAGTGTTCCATCCCCCGACTGATGGTAAGACAGAGCGGACCATCCTGGTCCTGGAGGATATGCTTCGAGCTTGCATTCTTGACTTTGGTCGTATTTGGGAGGATCACCTACCACTGGTGGAATATGCTGATAACAATAGTTATCATTCCACTATTGGTATGGCACCATTTGAGGCTTTGTACGGGCGGCCCTGCAGGTCGCGACATTTCTAGACATACCCAGGAGAGTCAGCACTCATGGGCCTAGAGATGGTGAGAGATACTACAGAGAAGGTGCATGTCATCTAAGAGCAGTTTAAGATTACCCAGAGTCTGCAGAAGTCATATGCCGACAGAAGGCAGAGGCCCATGGTGTTCGAGGAGGGAGACCATGTGTTCCTTCGGGTATCACCTCGACGGGGATTGCGGAGATTTGGCCATGGTGGAAAGCTATCTCCGAGGTTCGTTGGCCCTTTACAGATTATGAGTAGAGTTGGCGAGGTGTCGTATCGCTTGGCTCTACCTCTTTAGATGGATCAGGTACACAACGTCTTCTATGTGTCGTACCTACGGAGGTACATGCATGATCAATCAGACGTTATCGACTAGGGTGAGTTGGACATCGATGATGGGGAGACCTTTGCAGATTACCCAGTGGAGATCAAGGATAGGTAGGAGAAGATCCTTCATGGATGATATATCCCCTTGGTGTGTGTCCGGTGGTAGCACGGAAATCTCCAGGAGAGCATGTGGGAGTGGGAGGCTCAGATTCACATGCAGTACCCACATCATTTTGAGTAGCCTTTGTTCTGGCTTTTCGGGGACGTAAAATCCCTAAGGTGTGTTTGATGTAATGTCCCAGATTTTTTCCATGTATTATTTTAATATTATATGGGAATTAATTCGAGACCAAGCTATGAGGAAGCGTGAAGTTCCACGGACTGGTGATCCCAGAACAAATGTTTGAATTTAATTTAATAATTAAATAAACGCGCATGTGCGGATTTCTTGAAAAATTGAAATAACTCCTGAACGGGTGCTCAGATCAGAAATCAGAGGAAAGATTTGCGTTCAAAACAACGTTTTTACCTTAGGCGAGGCCTAACATCGGCCGGTGTGGGTCAGTGGTGAAATCTAGATTTTGGACACACGAGTAATAAAATATTTAACAACAATATTTTATTTCTGCAGCGAGATTATATTAAATATTTTGCATCAGATATCTTCCTTTTAAAGAAAGGATTGCACAGGGTCCAGGGTTACAAACCTCATAACCCTAAAACCCTTGGCGGCTCTGGAGGCTCTGGAGAAAACCTCCTGACGTGGCGACGGCGACGTGGCGACCTGAAATTTGCCAAAAACGCCATAGAAATCCAGGTAGGATGTTTTTTGTGATTTTTCTTCACCATTTTTTATTTCAACGATGAACGCGGACAAATCCACAAATATATTAGCCTGTGAATCGGTCATTCTTGTTGGGTGGGATATTTTCGGGAATCGTGGGTTTTGATTCTTGAGATTGTTTTGGTTTTTTCTCAACTTTCTAACGGTGACGAACCAAGATTGACATGAACATCGATCAAGGTTCATCCCACTCGATTGTTGTGTTTTTCACTCCCAATTCTGACGCGTTGTTTGTGCTCGTTCTTCACGTTCTTCGGGAAAATCGATCATTGCGTGCTTGTTTTTTGGCGCAATGATCTGAAATTGATGATCCAACATCGAGACAAGCTAACGGAGGTGTGACAGTGATGGCAGTGGACAAATCGACGTGGTTCAGAAGTTCCTGTTCTTAAAGTGTTTTCATGAAGATTGATCAGGATGCATTTTCAGGGCTGATTGGAAGTCCAAAACCAACAGAATCATTTGTGTAGGGGTGAGATGACCCCAAATCTAGATTTTCGTGATGATCGGGCTGTTGGATCCAGATCCGAAGGATTAGCCGAGGCGCGCCGAGGAAGAAAACGCTTCTAAAAATTTGTAGACTACACGCCGTGTAGTATGGGATACACGATGTGTGTTTGTAGGTAGATTACATAACATGTACTCTAGGAGTACATGGACATGGGTAGGGTACACGGCCAAGGAGATGACGTGTATACCCCTCCCCGGCCAGACCCAACTAGATACACGGGATACCCCGTTTACTGTTACACGGGCAGGCGACACGAACATGTGAAAAGACCACATACAAGAGCATGTCCATCATACATGGAGTGATCCCAGGTGCTCGGACATGACGTGTACCTCTTCTACATTCCATGTAGTGGATTTCTACCCAAAAAAGCCAAATGGCACAGGAGGTTTATACTGGCAGTACCCGGGGTCAAGGAACATGGCGTGTACCTTTTCTATATGTCGTGTAGTTTGGTTTTATACAGCTTGAACAAATGACATGGGCCATATACACAGGCAGTACCCGGGGTCAAGGAACATGGAGTGTAAACATAATACACACCGTGTAACCTTTTCTTCATGGCTTGAGCCACCTGTCTTCTGTGAATTGGACTCGCTTCATAGGGTTTGTACCCATGTTTTTTCCCCTGAAGGTTTTGGTATCATTTCCCATATATGGGATTATGATCCCTTCAGCAGGTCTTCTTGAATAGAGTTGTTGTAATCCCCTCTGTGAGACGTAGAGACAGATCCTCTATTCATTTATGTAACCCTACGTAGAGTTCTTGGTATCGACGTGACCAACTTTACCTGGGCACCGATCCTCTTCTTAGCGGATTATCTCAGACTGAGTTGTCAGAATCACCCCATGGATTTTGGTTGTGATCCTCATCTGAGCGTCATGTTCCCAAGTACTTGTGGTGTGTGTTCTCCTGGAACGAGTACTTCGTATCTCTCCCTTCAGACCTAGGAGTGTGTTCTCCCGGTTGTATTCTTACTCGAATCTTCGAGCTGGATCCTAGTGGCGGTATCGTGATGGTCATTTGTGTATGAGTATATAAATTTTCTTGTGATATGTTCTGTAGACATATACTTTATGGAGATGAATGTATCTTTCCTTTGTGGTATTTTCCCTTGTTGTATTTCCTGTGTGGTTTCGGGGTGTCCTATTGGGTATTGTTATACTCACCCCTGCACGGGCTTTGCCTGCAAGTGTCGTGTCTTGTGCAGACGAGAAAGCCTTTGATAGGATTCTAGGAAGAACAGGACCGGACAGTGTTCAGTGAGATCATACAGGACAAGGTGTGTTCCTACGTCTACAGATTGCAGTCCCAGTACCTTTACTTATAGGTTGGACTTTGTTACGGACTTTATTTTTTGGTGGGCCTGTACTTTTGGCCCAGGGATTTACTTTCATTCACTTTACTTTCATGTCGTACTATGTGTTTGGGTTTTAGTGTATGCATGCATCTTTTCTATTTTAGTATCTTTACTTTTCAACTTTGTGGGCTTGGAGATGTGGGTGCGTGTGTACATGTTTTTAGGCAATGCCTCCCATGTTAGTAGCATGCCTACTGGGTTCTAGTCAGTAGCCCCTGGCCTATTGGAGGCGGGCTTGGGGAGTTGCGACTAGGGCCCCACTGGGACGGGTCATGACAACATTACTGGCTGAACAAAGCATTTTAAATACATCCACATACCATTTGTGAACTCGTTAGTTTATAGATGAATAAAATTGGAATGGTTCCATGAATCGTGACTCGCGAACCACAACCTCTGCAAACCCTGGTTGACCAATTCTTCCTCAAGTCATGATATATCATCATGGGATTCCGAAAAAGGGGCCTCGTACCAATAGATATGATTTCCCCATTACTCTATTAAAGGGAGAATAGAATGAATAGTGCAGAATGGATGAATAAAGCACGACGGAGACCCTAGAGATTGGATGTAAGAATTCTGAGAGGTGTCTGGCATCACTCTCGAATCATTGGTTGAACAAAAATTGAAAACCAAACTTCCACGGGTATTACAGATCATGAACAATAAAATTATGGAACTTAATAATAATGGTAGAACCTCAAAACCAATTGGTGAAATCACAAACCACATATTCCTCGCATATGAACTCCTAGTGAACAATATTCCATGGAACCCTCATTCGATATAGTGTTCCTCATAGTGTATTCCTATGTGGATTTAACATTTTTCCACGTACTACATCAGTACGCAAATGGATCCCAAAGAGGTGTGACATACCACATTCAGCACCATATACCTCTGTTGGGAATGATGGTATGTTCCCAATCCTACCTACTTCTTCGGTATGTAGATTAGTCGTCTTCCCACAAATAGCTATGGTATGCAGAGCTCCCCCAATCCTGCATTAGAAGACAATGCATGGAATGAGGAATCATCAGGTATTAATTATTCTTGATCCGTTCTCACCCCTCCATTACCATCCAGTCCTCTATTGGCCCTCCACAAACCAGTCCCCTTGAATCAGGCCAAACACCTCTCCAAAGCAACCAGACCTGTGTGATCGGATAATCATGGGCATTAACATGCACCTTTGAGTATAAATAACCAATGTAGGTGGTTTCACAATGGCTCTCCCCCAACATTTTTTACTTTAGTGATGTATTTATGTGTACATTAATATGGTAACTTGGAGTCCAACCATGTGATGCTAACATGAACATCCCCATTATAGAAATTAATTGTGACCGCTTTCTTTTCCATTTTATGAGGAAATATGATCAGTCAAAGGAGTCATTTTTGCTTCTCCTTTTGATGAGATTTGACATTCCACCCCTTTCATAGAACGCGTTTTAGAGTGATCCCTTTGAGGTATGCCCCCAAAAATCCATGGGTCGAGAATCATTACCTCTAATGTCATCCCACATTAATAGGTTACTCGTTATGTGCCCTCATCCATGGTCACACCAGCCACTTCATCATAGGCCCTACCTCTCGCATCAGCAAGATATGAGGACTGTTGTTGGTTGGATCACTCACATTCAATTGTTTCTTATACTGAGAATGACTCACATGGGATTATATATTTTATATTATTACAATATCCACACAATTCTAAACTATGGTAACTGTAATTATTAATCAAACTAGGATACAAAATATATCTACTTGAAGGAATGAGATCAAAATGGTTCCCTTTTAAGGGGGTTTACCCAATCAGGTCCCATTAAATGGGAATCACCCTTGCAAAATCCAAAAGTCTCCCGAACTATGTGGGTTATGATTCGACTCCTAAGGACAGGTAGGGTGCCCATCTTATTGGTTTGATCCCAACATCAAGTCACCTACCCTCGACCTAGATGATGATAAACTCCAAAATGTCATATTGTATGGTATAAGTTATCATTACCTCTGTAGAATAAAATCCTTGTATGCCTATGATGACACTGAAAGCCAAGGATTTCAAATGGATACACTCATCTAGAAAGAACCAAGGATTCATAAATAAATGAACAAGACTTAAATTATAAAAGAGTCCTAGAATAAGAAATAATTCCCCAAAGGGTGCGGTGAGACCAAACACCAATCCCCTCATCAAATGGAGTCCTTAAGTGTCTTTGGCCGAATCATCATCAAATGATCACATTCATTTGGAAAGTAGGACCAAGAGTCCTAGATACTATTCTCTTTGGGTGTTTCTGGATCCATTAATAAACCTGTTAAAGAACATTCGAGAAAGTTATATCCAAAGAGGAATGATTGCACAAATACTCAACCCCATGCAATCTCCGGCTAGGAACAATTGACTCTAGAACCTCCCTCACTATACAAAAGGGATAAACTTCTCTATCTATGTGTTGTTAATAAAATTCTCATATAAAGGATGATTATGTGGATCGGGTTGAAGTAAATATTGTGATGTGAAAGTTTATACAATATTAGAAAAATGCCTATCTCTCGTTAGTCCATTTTGAAAATTTTTTCTACCATGCACCTATGCCACCCTCAGAAGAGAAACAAATTTTTTTTGATCCCAACGTGAGTCCTTAACCATGGTGGATTTCTTACCCTACTCAATCCCCTTCTCCTCACAACTGTATGTGGAGGAGGCCAATTTGAATTGTTAATATTCATATGTTCAAGGGAGTGACTCTTTGACGTGGTTTTGTGCTAGATAAATGTAATATATGTATATTTTAGGTTCCCACATAGTTTCCATAAATCAAAATGACATCCCAACAACCAATGCAGACACTCACCTTAGTGACCCTAATGTTGTTCAAGTCACCACTAAAGAGAAGGACACCCTCTCCTACCTAGCATCTTCAACGCTGGGTATCGAATAGGCTGATTAAAGAGTATAACCAAAATGGTACCTTCCCCATGGTGTAGATCCATAGAAAAGACCTCAAGTCTTCAAGATCTCTCCATTTTCCTCCTCAACCGCGACCAACACCCCAACATAATGCGGCCGCAGTGTTTATCTCATACCATTTCAAGAGCTTGTCCCGAAAACATGATAACATGTAACACCCTTATCTTAGGGAGGAAGATGATTTCAATGATGTGAACATCATCTCAACTGCACATGTGTCCTACCCATGATTCCCCGCTAGATATTGTTGTTGATGATACTGGGAAACCATGTCTCTTCATGCTGAAGAAGACCTTGTGTCGAGGGAACCTGATGATGTCCAGAAGACCAGGTCCCCTTGGGTTGCCTGCCATGGGTGAAAGATATATAATCGAGAACATTCTATGACCCTAATTAATATGAAGAAAAGAATCTATACAAATTCAACAAAATTCAAAAAAAAAATACATACAACTCTCCCCCCACCACTAAAGACCACCACATAAATAGGCTGGAATAATATGAGAAAGTGTACATTCGTACATGGCTCTCTGGTCTCACCGTGCAGACTAAGGGAAAAAATACTATTAGATTTAGATATCTTCCAGTGTCAAAGAATTCAATCATCCAAATAGGGTGGAATCCAGCTACACTTAGGTACAAATTCCTACCGATGCATATCAGTATCGCCACCGAAATAAGGCGGAAAGAAAACAAGAGAAGATTCAAATTCTTATAGATGCATTCAAAACCCATCCAAAAAATACAATGGAAATTGATAAGATCAAAATCATCAATCGTGAATATATAGCCCCAAAGTGAAATATGGTGGCATATGGAAATGGAATATGGTGGCAGACTCGTTACTCTATCTTGGCATAGGAGAACATCCACTCTCTACTAGAACCCATGGTGGATGGGAGTAGGTACAAACTCTTTCTCCAACATCAGAATGGACCTTCATACTAATTTTAGAAAAAGATATATATCATAAGATCATGGAAATTATAGAAGATTGGACATCAATTTCAGATCATATCCTCTAAACATGCCATGATATAATTATATCAGTGGAAAATGTGAGACACCAGGCCCATGACATAGTTTCCTCGAACGAAATGATGTACTCAAAAAAGTTTTCAGTCACTCTTAATCAATTATGCATCCAAACATATGTCTAGGATTGTCTACGTAAATATCCTATGATACACTGACTACTGTATCGAGAAAAAATACTTGTTCCAACTAGGGAACACCAGTCTAAATCAGTGGCTGCTTCAAGTTATGAATATATCCCTGCCAAAACTCAAGATGCTCGTCAGTATATCCAAGAAGAATCAATGTACCCATCCAGACATGGACCCATATATGAAGGTCATTACCAACAACAGGCATCCCTATTTACCATGAAGAGAGTGCCCAAAAATTAAACACGATAATGGAAATGAAAAAATGAATGTAAAATACATGATCCTACACTACTGGAAGATGGGGTTCTTGACGCCCTCAAGCATATATCAATAATGGATCAAGGACCTGTCAATATATTATAAAATTAAGGAAGTCGTAATATTATTCACAAAGGCACACCCTGCAATGTCACTACTAGTAGCTCAAAATGTCTTCCATAGAGCACCGACAGGGGATTACTCCGCAGTCTAGTAATGATCAATCATGATAGACCGTATCCTAATGATTGTAATGTTATTTCACCCCTTTACTTAAAGATTCTATAGTAAGACGCCCCCCCCCCCCCTTGTGGTTTCCCGCCCTAATGCTCCTCCCTATGGTATACACTGAAAATATGATTGTCTGTGAAGACATACAACAAGTTATGATGGTTTTTATCGCTATGATTACATTCATCATGAAGGCCCTAACAGGAATGGAGATTTCTATGAAGGCCCTCCCCTCAATGTAATCAATCAATGAGAAGGTATTACCCTTTTTTTAGTACATCATGAATGCACTCTCCATGATGTACACTACATAAATTAAGCATGTAGCTAGGTATAAAATTGTAATTGTAGTCCTCAACATCATAGTAGACATTGATAAGGTCCTCCCCTAATAGTAATCCTTCTTGATAGTCTTCCCTACGGTATACACTACATAAAGGCTTCTCCATGTAGTCATGTGTTGATTCATGGTGGTATTCCTCTCCATAATGAGAGTCCTTTATAAGGACCTCCCTACAATGGTAGTTGTTGTGATGGCCCTCCCCTTAGTGACATTACGCAACGAGAAGGTCCCCCCTTCGTTACATTACATCTTGAAGGCCCTCCCCATGAGGTAAAATATGTATATTCTCCCTGCATCCAGGTATCATGTTGTGATAGTAGTCCTTACAATCAAACTAGTATTTGAGAATATCATCCCCTTACTGTAGCCGTCCTTAATGGTCCTACCCATGTGTATACAATACATGGAAACTCCATGTGGTTGGGAATTAAGTTTTAATGGTATCCCACACTCTTGTTGCACCGATTTTAGTGGTCCTACCTGTAATAAAAATTAATTATTGAAAGAAGGGGATCCCCATGGGAAAAAATGTTAGAACAAAAATTTATGTTGAGGCACTCAGAATTATGGAGATAGACATATCAGGTACTATTTAAATAAAAAATGAATTTATTCCTCCAACAGAGGATAGTTCATGGCCATTCTCATCTTCTACGCCACCCCTACTCCATTAACATATCAATTATGCTCCCACTTGTTTCATTTCATGGAACATAATTGTTAAGAAGTAGTCAATCTAGGCATATCATGTAAAGGAGTCCCCAAAAAAACTATAATAGGACATGTTGTTCGTGAGAAGGCAACTAGAGAGGGGTAATATAAAATTGATGTATTGACTTATAACCATTTCTCACGTCGACATTCAAGGGGATTTTTCTGGGGAATTTAGGCCTATAATTCACCTAAATATATGGACAACACCTCTCCAGCTAAAAGAAAAGTTCATTCCCTAAAAAGGGTATGCGGACCATGTCAACATGTTAGGGGAGAATCACCATCTAATAAATCTTGAAGCCCTCTCATCTTCAGGGAACCACGAACAGAAAGGAAAAAAATAGAAACCTTGAACTTGATTGCCTTTATTCACTATAAATGTTACATTGCCTCATTGGTGACGCCCTAACTGGTGTTCATATTCATGGAAGGGGAGAACATGGTTCCCTACAATTTACCATGTGTCCCATCTAGAAATCTTCATTGGAAATTACATTTTACAATTTCATTACATATATTTTTCATTAAAATAAATCCCCTACTCAAGAAAGATGGAATACTTGAAAAAAACAGCACCGAAGTAAGTCTCATTAGTATCAGATTCGAGGAGATCACATCATCCTAAAGTTTCTGAGCCATGAAACCGAGAACATCCAGCGTGCTTCCCATCTAAGGTAATCTAACCAACAAGATGTTCTCATTTAATTAAAATCCCAAAAATAACTTACATTCCCAATTATGTACTTGGCTCATATAGGCATGAATGTGCATGAAATTAAAATATTGTCAATTGCAGGGGCTACAGCCGCAATATGGGAACAACCCCAGCCCACAGGGATAGGGGAATTTTTAACTCAAAATATTCTTTAATCCCTTCTAATTTAGGCCTTAGTGGATCAATGTAAGAACAAGAACAACCCTCATCCCATAGGGATGGTGGAATTTTAACCTCCATTTATCGCACAATGGGCGTATGTCTTCTCCCATCTGTGAAGAACAATGACAAAAGATGTCACCCATTCAACCTCGTCTCATTATTCATACCCTCCTAGATGGAGGAAAATTATGATGTCAGATCATGGAATCCGTCAAGAAAATAATCGCCTTGAAAACTCAAATAATGCAACATAATGGAAGGTAATTTCCAATAATTGATTCAGAAATCATTTCTACCATTATACATAGGTTAAACAACACCAAATGTGGTATGCATTAGTAAACGACGTATAAATAAACCACAAGGATCTCAAAAGGAATGATATGAAGGGAGAGGACAAACTGGATTATGGTTGCCTCCTAGAGGAATCCTACCCTGTGTCTCATGGTGTGTATACCCATAATTAGAGAGAGGACCTAAATTTAGGAATGCCGTAGTTAATCTCCATTATCCCCCATGTGAAACCCTAGTAAGGATATGAACAAATCCTATTTTGTCTATAAACCACCACCTCCTCCCCTTGAAAATTTGATCCTCACTCTCGAGGAAATATTCTCTAAGGGGGAGGAATAAATAAAATATCTCATGAAAATTAAAGCCTAGAGACATCAAGGAAGCTATATTGTAGGATTTTCCCACCACACTCTTAGGTAACATCAACAAGTTTTCCCAGAAGAGGTTCCCTTATCATAGGCACTCATCCCCAGTAAATGAATTCAATCTTAGACACACATCCGTTTTGGCACCGGGATCGCCAACCTATTTAAATCTGTACCTAGAAGGACATCAATACATAACACATAAGGCATTGGAATAAAAAGTATATTCATGTGAAACCACAATGGATATACCAATCTAGGTACCCATCCCAAATTATTGTTGCACCGGAATTCCCAAAATTAGCCGCTGATGCCGCAAAACAAACTCAAGCTCAGTAAATATGGGTCAAGGGTTATTCAATACCAGTAAACAACTAACAGCTTAAAGAGAATCCTTGGAATGATGACACCCTCAAATAAACTAAAGCACAAACCATACCCTCATTGGGTAGGCAATTTTACGCCACCACCACACTTTGGAAACCTCATATTTCCAATGATCAATTGCTCAGGAGACATGGAATAACATCTAATGCACTACACCATTTACTGAAACACCATTATAGGAACTACAAATAATAAATATGCTTCAAAACATAGATGATTCACGTGAACCCTGTAGGGTTAGGCCTTCCTATTGTATACGAGCTTTCTAGATAAATCAGTAACATGCTAGAAGGACCTCCGATGATAGTTTCTCTTCCAATTGAGTTAGACATTTCCTAAGACAATGAACCATGATCTCATGAACTTCATGCAACAATAGAATGACATGGCTTCATACATCATTTCCAGATGGAATGACCTCACTTATTCTATGGACAGATGCATCACCAAGATGAAATTCTTGATATTTGGATTGATAATCTTTTTAATTATTTATGAACATCACATATCCCGATAAAGTACCCAAGTGGGTTAATATATTTCCCTACCATTTATAAAAGGATAGAACAATCCTTGTAGAAGAAAAATATCAAGTCCTAATTGGCCCCATAAACCGAATGAAAAATAGAGGGAGAATATGAAGAGAGTTATGTCACTCTTAAGACAACCTTAACACCATCTCAAGTTGTGAGGCCTCCAACAAATAATGTGGTACCACCTTCCAACAGCCAACCCCACCTCCCCAATATGATTGATGGGGTTCTCAAAGAAAACTATTCGAGGATCAAAAAAATTAATGTATATTCATTTTGATATTACCAGGTCTTAAGCTACTTTATATCCACCATGAAATGAAACATTCTTGGGCTACCATAGCCTAAGAGAGGCAATGAAGTGGGCCTTGATGACCATCCAAATTATCCCTATCAATAGATATTGGGACACACCCTTCAAAAACGTTTTTCCTAAAGGTTCTCTAGAAAAATATGGTGGATTGAAATTTAGTCAAGATGGACCCACCAATATCACATGTATCATATGTTTCGACATTAGACTCAATAGAGAAATTGGAATGAAAAACATTCTCCAGTAAGAAGGAGAAAATATTTGACATTCGGTTGACACTAAAAATAGTCAACCGAGCTAATTGCATCCTCTAGGTGTAGTTGAAGCAACCAAATTTTTATGCAATATCTCCTCATGAGTCACATCCATCATCCTTATCCCCACAGTCCTGTAAGGAACAAAAGGGATGAAAGAAGGATAAAGAATATGTGTTATCAATGAAGCCGAAGCTAATATTGACAAATTCTAAATTCATTCAAGTAAACATTGTACGACGAGTGCCAACTCTCCAAAAGTTACAATGGGAACTGGCCCACCAAATTGGACAACTGGCGCCACCCCACCCAATGGTTCAAAGGCCCAACCCCACCATATGACATCATCAGAAAGAGATAGTCTGATAGATACAATATCAAATCAAGAAAAGATAATCATCTCTATTAATTTAATTCACTTGATGGACCCTTTATCTGATGGAGACCATGGCCACAAACTCGAATTCCATGTTCCAATTACAAAGCCAGAGGAAGAAGTCAGAGAGGTCGAGGGTTTCCATGAAGGAATTATTATAGAAGGAGTATAATTATCGACTATATTTTAATTAAAACCAATGAAATCATGAAAACTCACAGAAGGACACACATGATGACCTGACGAGAACCTAAATGTTTATATTCCTCCACAAGAAGAATTCTAAGACCAGTTATTTATGGGTATCTATTAGAGGATGAAAAAATATCAAACCTCCCAAGGTTTATGTGAAAACCAGTCCCATCAAACCCAAGAAAAACATAAATCCACCCACTCTTAGCACAGTGGTTGGACCATCTACGTCCAAAGATCAACAACCAAAAGTTTTTATGAATGTGTAATCCCAATTTGGTAAGCACCAACCATTAGAGTAGAAATATGATATTCTAATGTACCTATCATCAGTACTGGTAAATATGACAATGTTGGATGCATTGGGACTATCTGCAGACCTTAGGGATGTTCTCATTAAACCTTGCGAAATCCCTATGAATTTGAGGCCTATGTAATAGTTGTCATGTCTATGAGATAGAGACCAATCTAGAAGGATGACAGGCCATCATCTATTTCACAGAAATGAAGGAATACACCACCATTAAAGGGAACATAGAACCCTTATATGTGTCTATCAATATAAATGGAATTTAATTCTAAAAAATTTTATCGAAAAAGATTATAGAGTTAACCTCCTCCCACTGTGAACACTTCCTTGGTAGGGTTGTGATGAAAAGGTTTGACACCCTACACCACACTTCTTCTGCGATATGAAAAAACCGAGAAGAATACATTGGGATGAAACAAACATAAAACATGGCTGGGATTAATCATGTCATATTTGGATTTCCTAGTAGTAGGGAAAAGTATGTAATTAAACGCCTTGTTTGGGAGGCCCTGGCTGCCTCAGCACCCTATAATATTGTCATCATACCATTATTGCATCAAATATTACACTATTGGAAAAAATGGGACATTTATCACTGATAAAGCTCCGTTAAAATCCTGTAAGTCTCATTAAATTAATTTTCGGTTATATGAACCAACATATAAGTATATGTTGGACAAGGAGGATGATAAAGAAGAAGAAGAAAAAAACCTCTAATATTCCTCTCCGGCATTCGATGTAGTTGTCTCCACCACAATTGATGAAAATAGGGAGATAATCCTGGGCACTGAAGATAACCGATGACCCACTCTGATTAGTGTGGATATGTCTGTCATGGAGAAGGAAAAATATGCCTCTTCTTGAAGACGAATCAATATGTGTTTTCCAGGAACTACACATAGATCCCATACCTCGACCCTAAAGTCTCCACTTATCGTTTTTTGTTTTACAAAAGTTCATCGTGGCAATAATAAGGTATCTCTAAGGACCCCCCCCCCGAAATGCATTCTACCAAAATAGAGGTTTAATTGGAATAGATGGTTAAAGAAAACTTCATATGAGAGGACTAAAATCTAATCTCGTTGGAAAACATTGTTCCTCGAAAAAAGAAGAAAATATAGATTAGGATACTCATTGACCTTATGGAAATAAATATACTCTTCTTGAAAGATGATTTCCTTGTCCCCATCACAGAATTGTTGATCGATGAAACTACAAGATGTGTGTCCCTCTCTTTCATAGACTACTATTCTCGATAAAACCCGATTTTAATGTCATGTGTTTTGGAAGAAGCTAAAACATTTGGGGCCCCTTAGGGAGTGTTCTGTTATAATTTTATGCCATTTGGTCTATGAAATACTGGTTCCACATATCAGCATTCCATGAAATGCATCTTCAATCACTTCCTAGGAAAATGTGTCGAGTTCACATCAAATATCTGGTTGTTAAATCACGATAGTTCTCAAACCACCTGAATGACATTGAAATAGTCTTTAATAAATTACGACAATATAATTTAATGATTAATCCCATAATGAGTTTCTTAAATGTTACCTATGTGAAATTCGCATGCATCATCATACACCATCACAGCATTGATGTTGACCCTATGAAGACAAAATCCATCCTTGGAATCTCCCACTTCACTACCTCACTGGGATGAGAGGTCTCCAGGGGAACATGTCCTACATCTAGTGCTTCATATTAAACATTGGTGGTAATTGTTTACCTCCCACCACATTAATGAAGAAGGGGTTCATGTATGTGTTGGATATTGATTGTTAATAAGATTATTATGATCTCAAAAGATATATCCTAAGCCCATCTGTGTTGATGCCTCTAGTTGAGAGGATTCCTATCATTTTATATATAACCTCATTGCAACCGTCATTAGAAACCTTCCTCACTAAAAAGAATGTTGTTGTAAAAACGAAAATATTATATTACCACAATTGAATAAAAGTTGATACTGAAACTCAATATTGAATAATTGAAATGAACATCCAAGAACATATCATCTCATTTTAAAAACTCAACCATTACCTGTAGCACCATGAAGTCCTCCTTGTCTACTACTATAGCCCACATAAATAAATAATCAATCATCCAATGATAACTGGATTCCTATCTCGTTTGGAGGTCATCATACAATAGTTTTTCACAAGGTACGTACCCTAGAGTGCCTCCAAAGGCTAGCCGTTAGTATACTTCTTGGAGGAGTACCCCTCAAGAGAAAAACCACTGTTGGATGTCGTACATCTAGATGAAGATGTTTCCCTTATCCAAAAGGTCCCCCATTAATGGAAAATGTACTTCTATGGTGATTCCAGAATCCCAACATGAAAACATATGGAGGATCCAAAGCTCAAGAAAGTGATGCTACGTTATATTATTGTATCCCCTGAAAAGTATTTTTTTACTTAATCCTTCATTATTTAAATTGGATGATAAAATAATGAAGCAGAATAATAGGACCTCATTGCAGGAATAGTGTGTGCACTTCATCCATTATCCAAAGACTGAAATATTAAATGATATTCGGTGCAAGTCATCAAGTTGGTCAATGATGACCATTAAATTAAGAAATATGTATTGTGCCTTACAAGAACCATGTTCCAGAACTGACGGAAACAATCCCATCAGAACAAATGCTAACCTATGTCCCAACGTCACACAATTCTCATCTTATTCAATGGAAAATGAAGACACAACCATGGCTGATCTAGACTAGGATGAAACCGTTATTTTCATTTCCCACCATCAGATGGTCATTCCATATATTTAGACCAATATAGAGGATATCAATGAGATCTTCCCCATTTCATAGCCTTATGACCTCGCCCCCTCCTGGATGAATCCCCTTGAAAATTACCTCCAGAGGGTGGAACTCCCACCTGATCGGGATTGAAGGGAACGGATATGGGGGAATAAAGTTAACAATGTATTGTACAATGGGTAAAACCAAAAAAATGTTCTCTACAAACTAGGGTTTGATGTAGTCCTTTTCATGTAAATTGATGGAGAAGAGACTGCCTTTATCATGAATGTAGTGCACACCAGAGCTTGTGGAGGGCATTAATCTGTAATCATGATCTCTCATCAAATTCAAAGGCTTGGATAGTATTGGCCAACTATAATACAAGATTGTTCCATGTTCGCCAACATGTTCCATTCCTTCCACATTCATGCCAATTTTATTCATCGACCCCAAAGTTATTTCATACACCTATGTACTCCTAGACATTTTCTGCCTATGAGGTGGACGTTGTTAGAACATATCCCCCCACTACAGCCAAAAAAATTATGTTCATACTCACAAAAACCGACATGCTATTCAGATGGTCCGAAGTAACACACCTTAATGATATCGGGCCAAGAAACAATGTTTGCATTGCGAATGCCTGCATCATTACCAAATTTGGTGTCCCTCAAAAAATACTAATGGAACATGGCACCAACCTATGCTCAGATGTGTGGAGATGTTATACCATTAATTTGTAATCAAATCCAATGGTTCATCCTACCATTATGCAGCAGCCAATGGGATGATAAAGGATTTTGACAAGATGATTTCTAGCATACTCTAAATGATGTTAGATAAATATTTGAAAACATGGACAGAAAAGCTCTTTTATACCTTATGGGATTATCAGACCACAAACAACACTTCCACCCTATGAATTCCCCTACACACTAGTATATGTGGAGCATGCGATTTTTCCTATCGAAAATCATGTTCCATCACATAGGGTGTCCATTTGTGATCAACTACCCATGGAAGACAAATCCTAGAGACAATTTGATGAGTTTGAGAAACATGATGTGAAAATCCCAGACACATTGTACCATTTGGAAGGATACCAAAATATGATCGCATGATCCTTCAGAAAAAATATTTTCTTTCAGTAATTTCATGAAGGAGAGATGGTGTAGATCCTTAGAACCATGCTGATACATGGGAAGAATCCCCAAAACCCTGATCCAAAGTAGAAGGGACCATATTTCATATATAAGATCAATTCCAATGGATTATACTATTTGATATCAATGGAAAAACATCTCATCATGTCTCCCAGAGATGCAAGGTTTTTGATGAAGTTATTCATGTTACAACATTGCACATACATGGTCCAAACTCAAATTGTGTGTCATCATTCTGACCACATGACGATAAACTATACGGTATTATTCTATGAATCAAGAAATCAAACTAAAATTACATGGTCCAAAATCTATGACCCTAACCTATGAGTCATTGACCGGACCACATGACGTTAAACTGTACGGTATTAGTACATGCAACACAATAGTAAATTATGATTCCATAGTTCATTCACTATGAATTTAAACTATGTGTTTTCATCCTAGCCAAATAGCCTAAAATCGTACAATATTTTTCCATGAATGATTACATTAGACTATGATTCCCTAATCCAAAATAAATTAACATAAACTATGAGTCATTGTCCTAACCAAATGATGTTAAAATGTATGGTATTAGTACATGAAACACTACATTAAACTATAATTACAAGGTCTAAACTCTATAAACCTAAACTATGAGCCATCATCTTGACCACATAACGTTAAATTGTACAACATTAGTCCCTGAAACATGAAATTAATCTATGATGTCATGGTCCAAACTCTGTGACCCTAAACTATGAGTCACATTCTTGACCACATGATTTTAAATTATATGGTATTAGTCCCTACAACACGACATTAAACTGCGATGCTAGTGTCCTAAGTGCATGAATCTAAACTTCGTGGAAAAACATCCAAGCTGCGATACATTAAACCGAATATCGTAAATCGTCCTAATATCATAATTATAAACTGGTATATACCCTAGAGAAAGATATACGTATTGATTATCTTTAATTATTGGGATACGTAACGATTCCTCAATCCTCGATCATGGTCCAACCCCCACCATATAAAAAATTTATTCTCTCATGTCCTCTATCTCCCCATATTTACGAGGGAAACCCTTTTCACTCATGATTTCTCACATCGAGTATTACTCATGTAAGATTAGGATTGTTGGTAAGGGTTCCCATTCTTCAACATACTATAGAGAAATATGGTAGACCCAACATCCATAGCAGATTAAAAAAAATTCCCCTATTCCTATACTAGCAATAATAATAATAATAATAAAATAATAATAATAATAATAAATTCCACCCCATACCCATATGCATGGAATGATCCTTTGAGGGGAATGTTTATAACTATTTACAGTTTTAATCATGACCATGCAGGACAAGTAGGGATGCCTGAATCTGGAATCCTGGCCTAGTCACCATTAAAATAATGAATCATTCTTCATGCATAGATCAGACTCATATGAGGAGCCCATGAAAGGTCCTAACCGGCAGAAAATAAACTGGGAGGTTCATCAATACTCACATGCGGCCTGATTCGCAATGTTACGTGATCCCACATATTCCCACCTCTCATAAAATATTACGAGATCATCCTTCCCCTAAAAATATGAGTCAGATATATGTAGAAGCTTCATTAGTTAATGACTAATCACTGTCTTGGAAAATCATCATTCCTAGGAACATTGTTCCATTTTCCCAAGTTCCATACTCAAGGAAAACATGGATCATTATAAACATTCATGGCCATCTGATATGGATGTACAATGTACTATTGGTACCTTTGTTTGACTATGCACATCATTCCCATGTGGCTCTACATACATCAAAAAATAATTTTCCATCAATAAAAGGTAAAATTGTCCTAAGGAGAGTCCTCTCCTACCTTGGTACACCCAATGGCTTCCAAGACCCATTTCATTCCTCCCAATTCATGTTTCCCACTAGATAATATGGTTTAAAACATAATCCATCACTCATGTTTAAGGGATTCTTAAATATCCCAATAATGATAAAATCAAATCTGTTAATGATCATTGGGAAATAATAACATACTCACAGTATGACTCTAAAATACACAACATAATGTCCTCACTACACGAAGATAAAATGTGAGGCCACAATTTTCCTTATTCATAAGATTTTAAACTACATAGCATTGGTTTAAGCCTAAATTCTCCATATTATTGATAATTCAACTCTTATGTGGCGATATACAACCCTCGTAATACCTTTTTTCTCACATCAACCATATTTCACGTGTTCTTATGGATTTCAGTGATAAATCCACCTTGACATCATAGAAAATCAGTCTAATGATTTGGTCTGAGGAGAATAACCCTAAAAGAAATGTCACAGTTCCATTCCCTATATGGAACCCCATGTCATGACCGTACGATTTTAAACAATAGTGTACCCCAAATATGTGATGAATTTCTCACCCTTCATATGAGTCTGATCTTCCAAATGGATACCTGATTTCATGAGTGGATCACAACACAAATGTCTCTACTTTATATTGGTACACTCCTTAAATACCCTAAAATTTGTGCTCTGAGGGTTCTTGTATCCTTATAACATTCCATTTCCATCGAATATGGAAGGACAATGTCCTATGAACACCATTTTTTACTATTCAGATCATTCCTCTGTGGCTCTTCATATGTTTCTTATAAGATGGTACCCAGTAAAATTAAAATTCTTCCCCAAGAGAGTCTCCTCCATCATCAGTACCCCCATTGGATTACTAGCCCCCTGAATTCCATTGTGATTCTTGATCCCTCATGGTCATGGTATACATTATCCTTCCTAACCATGTATGGGATATATCAAAACATGTTGTCCCAATTCATTAGTGGTTTCTCTTGAGTATTCTGTAAAATAATGATACCACATCCATATTCATGAAGCTGATCCACATATAAGACTAAAAAATTCAACCACATATTTACAGGTTTCCCAGTGAAGTTCATATAAATGAAATGTTTACTTTCATGATAAGACACACCCCTTTTCAATGTTCAAAAACAATGTTAAGAAAGATCCCAATATACATAATCTTTCCCAGCCATTGGGGATGGAAGGACAGTGTGTTATGGACACTATTGTTTGACTATGCACATCATGCCTTGTTTCTATACATATGATTTTTACTAGATTACAGTAAATCAATGTTAAGCTTATTGTAACGCCCCAGCTTCTATAGTACATTTCGCTATTAAATATTGCAACAGTTTGCATTGTATGCATCATTGAGATTCTAACACACCGTGACCAATCAGAATAGTCGTTATGAAAAGTATTACCCACTTTTTAAAATTTTATATATTTTTTTTCAAAATGGACTTCATTTTTGGATTCAGAATATCGAAATTTTCTTAGGGTGATTTTTTTGTATTTTTCTGAAAACTATCAAATTTTTATGCATAGTGAAAACACTTAGTTATAGTTTAAAACCGAAATTTTATTTAATTAATTATTTATTTTATTTAAATTTCCATAAGGTCCAAATATATACATAATACCTATATAAGTTCAATGTAATTCATTGGAGTCCGTTTATAAAAATTTTAGATGTATAAAAAATTTATCGATGTTTTTACCGTCTTCTGCCCGCATCATAGGAGCATTTTTTAATTTCCATAAAACATAATTTTACTTCTTTTGAGAGTTGAATTTAAAAAACCTTAGAGACATTTTTTTATATTAGTATTTAATATGTGGATCAATATGATATATATAATTTTGGGTGAATAGTAATTTTTTACTTTTATTTACCAATTTTAAAAGTAAATAGGGTAATTAAGGGTTAAAATGATATTATCATTACCCAAAAACCTTTCCTAATTCAATTAGATAAGTTTAATTCGACCTAAATCAACCTTAAGAATAAACATGAACCTTTAGGACCTCTGGTAATATATTAGCTCATTTATTATTATTTAATTAAAATAATAGTTAAAAGTGTTAAAATCATAGATTAATAACTAAACCATTTTTAATATAGAGTAATACATAAGATAAATTCGACAATAAATATTCATTAGAAAAATAAAAATATTTACTAAATAATGTTATTTTATTTTTAAAATTTATACATTAAATAATTTAATTTATTTGTTACACAATGATGATGTTGTAATTACCTTATAAATGAAATATTGAAATAATTGATATTATAAATACCCAAATAAATGTAATTTGAGACTTTTTATGAATTAAAATAACTTTATATTTTAATATGACATGTTAGGGTTGATAAAATAAATTTTCTTTGTAGTAATAATGATTTTATAAATTTTGAAAAAACAAAATTCCAAATAGTGTCAAAATTGACATAAAATTGTTTTTAAAACAAATATTATATTATTAATTTATATAATATTCCTAAAAATTATAGGATATTCTATATTAAATAAATAAAGTTATATAAGTTAATAATGTACCACTTGGGGTTCTTTTGATGTTTATAGTAAGTTTATTAACTATATAATATAAAAATACAAAGAGACATCGTAAATGTCAAACTATTTAACAAAGAGTTAAATCTAAATGATAAGGATAAAATGGTGACATAAACTTGTCTAAATCGTATTGTTTGAAATTATTACGACCCATCCCCACCTAATCCTCGAAATAAATCATTTTTAGCCAATAAATACCGAACATCATTTTATTATAAAATAATATTTCAATTTTATCCTAATGTGCTCCCACCCCTTTTATAAAAGGGATCATTCCTACTCCAAAATTCACACCCTCAAATCCATTGGGCATGGACAAACCCTGACCAAATATCATATCTATTGTCCTCCATTCATCCTAGAGGCCTTCATTTAGTTATAAATCCAACCCGAGGAGCCCTTTTGATCAAATCAAATGAAAGAACTCAAAGAGGAGGAAAATATTCCATCACCTCTTTCATGATTTTTCATCTTCAATTACTTCGTTCATTGTTTTATCCATTATAAAATAATTACTCCAGAATCTTATATATACTTTGACTTTAATATAAATATGGTATGACCATATTCATTATTCTATCCTTCCTTTGAATGACATGTCACCATACATGGGTTAGTACGACTTACAGTCTCCATGTCGTGGTGTAGTTGTTATTCAATACATTATTATTTGGATGGGTATTATAATGATGTATAATTTATTAAAATAATAAATATATCATGATAGTTATTTTTATATATGATATGCCATTCAATTTTATATTATTTTAATATCAAAACACAGATTTTTTCGCTCATGCGTACATACTAATTACTGACTCCATGAACACGATGAGATTAATTCTCCATTATATCCATTCAAGAATAATATTCATTTTATGATTAAAAATAATGTTTAAAAACTTAATATAATTTTGAATATGAATAAGATACACCCTATCCATAACAAACATTATGTATGTAACAAATCTTATAAAGGAAAATGAATCAGTTAACACCTGAAATGACGATAATACTAATATATTATTAACAATGCAATATTAAAAGATAATATACGATATCATATTAATGTATATGGTTCGTGTATATTTGAATAAAAATTATTTATCCATTATACAGGAGGTTAAACTACCCTCGACCATGGAAAAGTACAAGGTAATGGTTAATTCTATATTCTCGTCATTATCTGAGGTTGTTTTTAAGTAAGTATTTACTGGGACCTCATTATCAACCACATACTTGTTTCTTAAAAATGTATTTCAAATAATTTTTACAAGTTATATAAATAGGATTAAAGTCATTTATATAATTATTTTGACTTATATTTTTTGAAAGGAATCTTTCAGTTGTATTCCAAACAAAGTACTTTACGACTTTTTCGACAAAATTACGGTAAGAATAACTTATTTAACATATACGGTGGGTGCAGTTATTCTCCACTATTATTAAATAATCAAATCGTCCCTTAAAATATTATTAGAATATTTTCAAAATAAATGTTTTATTTTATAATTATGTAACATTAAATTATTTCGAAAAAAGAAATAGATATTTCTCTCAAATAGTTTTGATGTCATCTATGTCAACACCTGTTGATATATTTTATAATTGTTTGAAGTCGATTCATTACGATAAAAATATCCGATATTGTATTGATCATTTATATATATTTGATGGTGGATGTGTTATTTTTATACCATTCATGGTTTATGGTTAATGTATTGACATTTCCTATGATACTTTTAATATGAATGATTATGTTATATTTCAACCTTTTCGTATGACGAATGTATTGAACTTAGTATGTGAAAGGTGGAGCCCAAAATAACCCCTCGATGCATCGGTAGGTCTAATGAGACAACTATACATGGAATTGGCCGGGGCCATTCCCAATTTGATATATGGTTTGGGCCGATGCCTTAATCATTTTTAAACATCTTTGTCAAGGACTTGAAAAAATGATCCAAAATGCATGGAATTGTACATTCTCTCAGTTTGAAAATAATATTGATGGTTCATGTGGTCATTATACTAGTATAATACCCATGATAATGTTTTATTATGGAATTATTTACCTAGCTCATATTCATTTCCATAAAAGTGTTCATGTTTATTATTAATAAAGGCAAGTGTTTTCAATTATTCACAGTGCTTAATATTTATTTTATCTTCTGTTGTATTGCATACCCTTACACAGAATTTCAGAACACCCCTTTCTTATGTTTCATTTTCCAAGGATATGAATAAGTTAGTTATGTGTGGCTTTTAGGCATAATCATGGAGGAATATATGTTTCTAATGGAATAAATTAGTGTTTTATTTGTTTTCATGTTGTAAAGTTGAACTTATGTATGAATATTTGTTCCAATAATACTAAACTGATTGGTATTTTGGGACATGATTTCATTGTGATCTTTCCTTAGTTATGTAATAATGCACCGACTCTATGTAACTGGGTTTGGGTAATTAAATTTGGTATTAGAGGAAGTTTAGTTCACAGCTTGGAAACAAGATTTAGATAACTCTGCTTAGAGAACATAGCCCTAAGAATGAATTTGAGAATTATTATAGAAGAACTTCAAAAATTTTTGGTAACGTATAGATTTTGTGTGTTTTCCAAGAAATACATCTCTGTCTGGATACGAGAAGGTAGAGGCGGCTCTGGCACAGATGTACCTAGGGGTAAAACCCGAAAACACCGCTTTGAACTAGACTCGAATGGGAACTAGTGCACGACAATGGTTCTTGCTGCACTCTTGGTTACGATACTCCTGGAGGATATTCTTAGGATAATTATCAGTTTTGTTACAATCCATTATAAAGGGTTGATGATTATATAATATCCAAAATAAAAATTCATTATGGGTATGGATTTTATCCATAAACTGCTCAATTTATATTAAATGTTTTAAAACATTTGATTTATGTATTATGATTCATAAAAAAATCTAGTGTATACCATTGATTAGAAATAGTGCCTAGTGGAAGGAATGGAAACCATATCAACTCATGTAATTAATGTAAGTATATTCCTCCTACTCTGGAGAATTATAGTAGAGCAGGTGATGCAACTAGTGGTGATCATATTATCACCATACTTGGACAACTAATAACAGTTTTGAATAATAATCTTACCCGTGTGGAGCACCATAATCTACAATGCATGGGATCAATGTTAGACCGCTTCATGAAGAAAAAGCCACCAACATCCAATGGGAGTAAAAATCCATTACTTTCTGAGCAATGGATAAATTACTTAGAGATAATATTTCATCTTAGAGGAGTAATGAAAAGGAAAAAGTTGTCATCATAATTAATCGCCTCATTGGATATGCTGGTCAATGGTGGTCATAGAATCAAAACACAAAGGAAGATGGAGAAGTTTCCAGTATGGAATGAGATATTTCAAAGTTCTTTTATTAGAAAAATACATACCAGGTGACCATCGAGTGGATAAAGAAAGAAAATGTCTATGTCTAAGGTAAAAAGAGGATGAGAATGTCTCAAAGTTTGAAGCTATCTTTATAAGGTTAGCAAGGCAAGATGCAGATTACATACGTAACCCATGAAGTAAGATTGACCGTTTCTTTGATGGGTTATCTAACAACCCAAGATTTTATGAGATTTTTTTAAATTTCATTGATGTTATCTTTTGTACACTACACCAAAGATATCTTTCACTACACGCATCCCTGACTTGGCATGCATTACATGCAATCACGACCTTCCTCGATAGCGTGTGTAGTACGCAATATCGGGTTTCACTAAACAAAGATATATTGTAATAATATTATTATGGACTAGCCGTTATGAATATTATTGACTACATTTTGAATTTAATAACATTATTATTCATCTTACACATTTTATAGAACATGGTATGAGAACAAAATAAAATTTTCAGTTAAAATATGTATTTTTCATAAAATGCAGTTTTGCCACCTTTTGATGGCGCACCAACTTTAATTATAGTTTTGACATGTTTATAAGTTCAATATTACAATATAAAATTCCAAATTTGAATAAGTATATAAAAATTTACTTTGGATAAATTTTTCATATTATTCTAATAACTTTTATAATTTAATGAATAGTAAAAACACGATATATTTTAATTACAAACAACTTTTTTCATCACAATAATTTATATGGATAGATTATAATATTGAATGGTTTTAAATTATAAATACAATATATTTTTAACAATTTATATAATGTATGTAATTACCATTAATTTTATATTGAATTCATAAGTAAAAACATTACAAATTTTGGCAATGTTTTAACTTTTAGAACATGTTTTCATAACAACGAGATTTGTTTTAAATTAATTATTGCAACTTCAGAGTTTTTTATTTTGAAAAATTGAATACATATTTTAATTCAGTGGGTCCAAATTATTTTAATAAGTTAATTTTATTTTTTTGATATTATGAATAGTAACTACGACAATTATTATTTACTGCAGTTAAAGGTAAATCGGGTAATTAAGGGTAAAAATAAGATTATAAAATTACCTTAACACCTGCCAAAATTCTATTGGATGACTAAAAGTTGACCCATATCACCTAAGGGTCAGACTAGATTAATTTTATCGACTTTAGTCCATGAAAATAATTTAATTATTATTAAAACCAAAGAATGTGACAACATGTAACTCTCTTAAATCTTATAAGAATAATAATTTTAATTTAGTGATACAAATCATGAAACTTCGAAAATGAACAGTCTCAAGAAAGATAATAAAATTATCTACATCATGTGAGTTTATTTATAATTTTTAGGGATTAAATAATTATCATTAAAGGTGAAAAAATAGTGATGTTGAAATTATTTTATTGATAGAAATATAAAATAAATGGTTTTAAAAATATTAAAATAAATATTGAATGAACTATTTAATATTCTCCAAGAATTTTCTAGACAAATATGACATGTTTTGAATCTACTAAATATTTTATTTTGAACATTTCTTCTATGTGGATTTTATTTAAATTCAAATAAATAAATAGTGTCAAAATTGACACTATTGTTATTTTCTAAAAATAACATAATATAAAATTGATTAAAAATCAAAAAAATATTTAAAAATTATAAATTAAAATTTATATGGTCGAAAATGTGATAAATTATCCATTTATGGGAAATTCACAAAAATTAAGTAATTATTTATAACAATTTAAAATTTAGTATCTTATTAGGAAAAATAATATTAAATAACTTAAATAAAGATAAATCATGTTAATAAGGTTTAAAATAAGTTTCCAAAATGTATAAATTTTATTCGTTGATGAGATTACAACCCTATCGCATCTAATATTCAAATATGTTTCATTTTTTGGTGGCCTTTATGTGGTATTTGATTTATTATAAATTAATATTTTTGAAGTTTCAAAATGTGCCCCTCTCCTCCCTTATAAAAGGGGACCTCCTCCCTCTCCACTTCAAAACACCTTGAGCCTTCATGCTTAGGAAAAACCTGCCCATTTATCTTCTCCACATACCTAGAACCATTTTGGATGTTCTGGTCTTCTCAGAAGACCAACTCTAGTCCCTTAAGAGGAAGCTTAAAGGAGGTGCGTCGAAGAAGAGGTAATCTCTTCTACTGATTCTTTCAAGTTTCATTCTTCTTCAAAATCCTATTCATTAGTTGTTTCATTATAAATTAATACAATCAGTATCACTAATATATTGATATGGTATTATAAATATGAAATAACCTCATTTCACCTTCTATCCATCATGCGGAAAACAAAATCACCGCGCATATGTACGTACAGAATACCAGCTCCACGCTATGGTGTAATTAGTTTTTCCACCACCACCTTACGTGGATGTGTATAATGGTGTAAAGAATAACTATAGATGGTTATTAAAACATCATACTGATTTGAAGATATTATATCATTCACTCCAATTCTATTCAATAATTATGGGAATGAAATAATCGCTCATGCGTACGTACGAACTACCGTCTCCACGAACGCGATGAGATTTATTTTCCAAGATTAACCATTCAGGTATGATTATAATGTATATATATAATAAATAATCAATAAATGTATAAAATTATAATGATCTTGGGTTTATGTACATATTTCTTTCATTTACACAATTCCATTCAATTCAATAAAGAATAGAAAACAGTGTTCATGCGTACGTACGTCCTACCGTCTCCATGAATATTATACTTCATTCAATTTATCAATATATAATATATATTTATATACTGAATATATATTATATATAAATCATGTTTTACATTATGTAATTATGTAAATCAGGATATGAGTAATAATATTAAAAGAAAAAAATCGAAACGTGTATGATAAATGAAACAATTTTACCCAAAATGATGCTTTAACATGGAATTTACAAAAGAACGGGTAATATAAAGACATAAGTGAACCATATATGATATCATAACAATGAATATAATTCTATAATAATTAAATGACATTATGTAAATCATTATACCTGAGGTTAGTATACATACGAATCATATCAGACCTAAGGTAAGGGATAATTATTTCAATCTCGTTCTTCTCCGAGATTGTTTATTCATAAGTATTTACTGGGGTTATGTTTATCATCTACTTCCATGTTTTCTTAAAATGTTTTCATAAAATGTTTACTATTATTCAATGTATTTTTAATGACATTTTTACCCTCTCTTGAATTCTACCATATTGTATTCAAGGAATCCTTCCTTTGTTTTCCATATAGGGTACTTTTTGACTTTTCTGAAAAAACTACGAGGAGAATGTTTTTCTTAACTTATACGGCCTGAACGGATTTTTACGATTTTATAATGCCTTATTTTCATGACACATACTCTGAAATGTTTCATGTCTATTTTCAGAAAAATCATTTTCTTTTCAAATTTCATGGTATTTTGTGAAATGAAAATGATTTTGAAGAAGAAAGGATATTTTCCTCAATAATTCATTTCAAGTGTTTTATCAAAACCATTTTCAATCTAATATGACATTATTTAATATTTTTATGGTTCACTTATAATTTCTCTATAATTTACATGGTTTCAATTTTCAAATGATGAAATGATATCCATTTGTTTTACATGGATTATGTTGTGATGGGATAATGTTTTTGAAACCCATTTTATGGTTTGGGTTATGATGAATGATTTATGTTTATGTTGTGGCACACGTAAGAATGATTTAATAATGAGATGGTTAGGACCTATATTTACCTCCAATTCATTGGGTAAAGATTTATATCTCTTGATATAGGCATGGATGGAATGGAAAGTTAATCTAGTTCAGTGATACATGACTGGAATGAAGAGTGAACTTGATTCAGTAAGGGACTTTGTCCACTATGATGGTCATGGAAGCAATGCCTTGGATAATATGGAAATAATATCAAGTTCTTAATGGTTTTCCACAATTACATGTTTTATTCCCATTATATTTCATCATGATTGATGTTCTATTATGATTTATGCCTTACGTATTTCCATGTTTTATTTCATTTCTCCAGATTTTGATGTTTAAACATTATGTTCATGTTTTTCAGTAAAATCTATATAGTTTGTTTTATTTTCTCCATGTTTACCCTTACTGAGAATTTGAGAACACCCTTTATATGTTTTCTTTTCCCTAGGATATAAATAATGGTTTTAGGTAAGAAAACAGAAGGGTAATATCATTATGGGAGATGTTAAAGATCTTTCACCATGATTATAAGATTATGTTTCGAGTTTCCAAAGACACTAAACAATTATGTTCCATGAATTTTGGTTTTCGTTATTTTTTATGTATTCCTCAAATGTAATTTATTCTCCATGTACATAAAGTTTGGTGTATCTACAGTTGGTATTATAAGAAAGGATTAGTCAACCTTTGAAAACTAGGATGCGAGAAATTTTGTTAGATCCCAAGAGATATTTATAACGTATGTCCAGGGATGTCCATAAGGTTATATATAAGTATAGGTAATATTCATAGAATTAATTTAACGATATTAGAATTAAACCTATGATGTTTGATATTTACGGTACTCCCCCTTTATTATTTTGTTTTCCCTAGCATGATTTTTTCCTCTCACACTATTCTATTTGGGTTTTAGATGATGGCTAGAACCTGAAGGAACTGTGTTGATCAATGTAATGGAAAATGAAACGATTGTACTCTTGAACAAACCAATGTTATTGGAGATGGAGTGAAAAATTTTATTGTTAAACTTACATAAGCTATGAATCATTCTGGACATACAAGTGAGAAGAGAAGGAAAAAATATCATTTTGTGTCCTTCATGAGGTAACGTCCACCTTATTTCAGTGGGTCTTCTAATCCACTTGTTTCTGAACAATGGATCAGTACTGTTGAAAATATATTTTACATACTTCTCTCTTCGATACATGAAAAATTCTTTCGGGCTATTTACCATTTAGAAGGTGAAGCAGACCAATGGTGGACAGTAATTAATAATACGAGGCCCTTGAGATGAAATTGAATCCATGGAATGAGAGGAGTTCACGAACTTATTTTTCCATAAGTACATCCCTAGTATTCTTCAAACAAAGATGGAAAAGAAGTTCCTATGCCTTAAGAAAAAGGATGATGAATCTGTTGGTATATACGAAGTGAATTTTACATGGCTTGCAAAGTTCGAATCTGGCTTTATCATCCAACTAGAAAGTAAAGTTGATCAATTATTTAGTGGCTTAAAACCCAGTCATCGAAGGGAATTAGCTATAAGAGACATTAGTATCTATGAAGAAAATGTGTGTTGTGCTATCAAGGTAGAACTGGAAGTTGGTGTTACCTATCCATCTCACGATTTTTATAAGAAATGAAAGATGGAGTTCAAGGAAAAATCTCAGAACAATGGTGAAAAGAAGATGGATGTTATTTTAGGCACAATGTGTTGAAAGAAGCATGGTGGAGATTGTCTAAAAGGTACTAGAAATTGTTTCAAGTGTAGAAAAGAAGGTCATCAAGAATCTTAGTGCTGAAGTAATGGGAAAAAGTTTTCTAATGACATGAATAGAGAAAAGAATATATAGAACGCTCCACCAACACTTCAATTCTTCAATTGCAAGTAATTGGGGAATTATTCAAATCAATGCCCTAATCCAAGGGTTAATGATGGTCGACGTGAGAATCCTCTTAAGAAAAAGGATAAAGGGAAGTCATAAGGGATCACTATTTTTGATGTTTCATATGGAAATTTTGTTGTGGAATGATTAAGTGTTTTTGTAATGGGATTTCAAAATAGTGTCATGGAATATCATTTATCATACTGTGGAATTCTGGAATATCTATATATTGGTTTAAAATTATTATATGGTACTAGTATCCATGAAAGGTGATTGAAATATTTTTTTAAAGAAGTTGATATGTGCATAATGAAGGGATAATGAGAAAATGAAACGAGCTCATGACTGATATCTTGGTATGAGTATATAGAATCTTTGGGATTTTGGTATGTGGAAGGAGTTAGCTTTTGACAACATTCAAGTTTTCACTAAGGTTCAATGGGTATTCATTTTTTTGAGATAATACATTATTAATATATTCACAAGTTTGGAATGTGACCAACAAGATATATTGTATGATATATGGGGGATAAATGATGGTATTCACATGCTCGGTAGATGACATTTCTAGTAATTGTTTTCTTTATACTATGATCTTAAGTATTTTAGATAAGCATATTGATTGAATGGATTATGTTGGACATAAGTTAGTAATGTTTAAGGATAGAACTATTTTCGATATTATTGATGGGATGTTATAATAATATAGTTTTAGAAAAAGGAAACCCAGCCGGATGGGAGACAACCCGTCTCGTCAGACAAGGCTGTATGAATCGAACCCCCAACTGAAGTGCAACAGGAGCTTATCACCAACCACGGGCATACAGTAAGTCTGTGGTTAGTATAAACAACTTTTAATTTATTAAGCGGTATGATATATGAAGTATAAGTCCATTTTTGGAATCATATACAATTGACCTCACCATAGTCAAACTTATGTATATTTGATAACTTTTGATAACCTATTGTTTAAGACATATGGAATGACACATAATTCTATCAATGATCCTCTAACACTTATTTAACGACAAATTCAACTTCATTTCTTTATGATATAAAGTGGAAATTGTTCAGGGCACGAACAACAGAGAAATTGTACCGAAATAAAGTAAGTATTTCTTCTAATTCAAAATTTTCAACATTAAGGAAATGATCTTGAAAAATAAAAATGTTTTCCTAGTGCCCTTAAATCTGATGAATCATATGGTACTATTGATCATCACAAATTTTTGGATTTGTGACTAATGGATTTTTCATAACCATGTTCTCTACCACTCTCCATCAGAACATGACGGTTAGGTTTCTCTTCCATATCCATATTTTCCATTATGTTATCCAATGTGGGAACCAAATTTATGAGATACATTGGGTATCCATTTTGTTTCTAATTTTCATTTTTGAAATTATGTTTTATTATTCCTTTTTACAATGTGGGTTTATATGAAAGAAACATTCAAGTATTAAACCATTTATAACCCCGACGAATTTTGAGGCCGAATTTCATTTCAAGGGGGGTAGAATGTAACAACCCATGATTTTATGAGAATTATTCTTTTTAAATCCCTTGATGTTTTCTGTTGTACGCTACACTAAAGGGATCATGCACTACACGCATCCCTGACATGGCTTTCATTACACACAATCATGACCTTTCTCGATAGCGTGTGTATTACGTAATATCAGGTTTCACTAAACAATGACATATTGTTATAATATTATTATAGAATAGCTGTTATGAATATTATTAAGTGTATTTTGAATTTTATATCATTATTATTCATCTTACACATTTTCTATTACATGGTATGGCAACAAAATACATTTTTCGGGTATAATATTAATTTTTTTAAAAAAATGCACTTTTGCTTCCTTTTGATGGATCACCCACATTAAATCTAGTTTTTGACCTATCTTTAAGTTCAATTTGATAGAATAATATTATTTTTTTTGGAATAATAATATAATAATTTACTTTGGTTAAATTTTTAATATTATTCTGATGACTTTTATATTTTAATGAATATAAAAAACAAGCAAAATTTTAATTAGAAACATCTTTTTTCACCACAATAATTTATATTGATAAATTATAATATTGAATGGTTTTAAAGTATAAATAAAATATATTTTGAACATTTAATATAATTTATGTCATTAACATTAATTTTACATTGAATTCATTGGTAAAAACATTTCAATCTTTGTCAATGTTTTAACTTTTGAAATCCGTTTTCTTAACAACGAGATTAATTTCATATTAATTACTACAAATTATGTGATTTTTATTTTGAAAAATTGATTCTATATTTGAGTTCAGTGGGTACAAATTATATTAATAGGTTACTTTTCTTTTTTTATTTTTTTAATAGTAACTACGAAATGTTTTTAACTGCAGTTAAAGGTAAATCGGGTAATTAAGGGTAAAAATAAGTTTATAAATTTACCCTAACACCTGCCAATTTTTTTTTGGATTACAAAACATAGAATCATATCACCTATGATTCGGAATAGAATAATTTTATTGACTATTGACAATGAAAATAATTTAATAATTATTAAAACCAAAGAATGTGACAACATGACACTCTCTTAAATCAAATAAGTATAATAATTTTAATATAGTGATAAACTTCATGAAACATTGAAAATTAATAGTATAGAGAAAGAAAATAAAATTATCTACATCATGTAAATTTATTTAGAATTTTTAGGGATTAAATAATTATCATTATAGGTGACACAATCGTGATGTTGAAATTATTTTATTGATTGAAATATCTAATAAATGGTTTTAAATATAGTAAAATAAATATTGTATGAAATATTTAACATGATCCACAAATTTTCTAGATAAATATAACATTTTATGAATCTATTAAATATTTTTGTTTGAACATATCTTCTGTGTGGATTATATTTAAATTCAAATTAATGACTAGTTTAAAAATCGACACAATTGTTATTTTATAAAAATAACAAAATATAAAATCGTTTAAAAATAAAAAAAAATATTTAAAATTTATAAATTAAAATTTATAAATTAAAATTTATAAATTAAAATTTATATGGTACAAAATGTCATAAAATATTCAATTATTGACAATTCACAACAAAATAAGTAATTATTTATAACAATTTAAAATTTAGAAACTTATTACCACAAATAAGATTAAATAAATTAAATAAGGATAAATCAAGTTGATAAGGTTTAAAATAAATTTCCAACATGTGTAAATTTTATTGGTTGATGATATTACAACCCTATACCATCTAATATTTTAATTTGAGTCATTTATGGTGGTTTTTAAGTGTGGTTTGATTAATTATAAATTAATATTTCTGAGGTTTCAAAAGGTTCCTCTCTCCTCCATTATAAAAGTGCACCTCCTCCCTCTCCACTTAACAACACCTTGAGCCTTCAGGCCCAGACCACCCCTGCCCATGTCTCTTCTACACTTCCCTAGAAACATTCAGGAGGTTCTGGTCTTCTTGTAAGTCCATCTCTTGTCCCATAAAAGGAAGCATAAATGAGGTGTGTCGAAGAAGAGGTAATCTCTTCTACCGATTCTTTCAAGTTTCGTTCTGCTTCAACATCCTCTACATTAGTGTTTTCATTGTAAATTAATACAATCAGTATCACTAATTTACTGATTTGATATTATAAATATGAAACAACCCCATTTCACCTTCTATCCATCCTACGGAAAAGGAAATCACCGCGCGTGCGTACGTACGGAATATCGTCTCCACACTGTGGCGTAATTAGTTTTTCCACCACCACCTTACTTGGATGGTTATAATGGTGTAAAAATAACTATATTTGGTTATTATAACATCTTACTGATTCTGAGATATTATATCATTCACTCCAATTCTATTCAATATTAATGGGAATGATATCATCGCTCGTTCGTACGTACAGACTACTGTCTCCATGAACCCGATGACATTCATTTTCCACGATTAACCATTCAAGTATGACTATAAATTATATATATAATAAATAATCATGAAATATATTACATAATAATGATACTGGATTTATGTACATATATGTTTCATTTACTTAATTTCATTCAATTCAATAAGGAAATGAAAACAGCGTAATGCGTACGTACAACCTATCATCTACATGAATGGTTTTTTTCATTCCATTTATCGAGATATAAAATATATTTATATAATGAATATATAATATATATAAATCATGTTTTATATTTTGGAATTAAGTAAATCAGTATTTGAGTAATAATATCATGAACAACAAATTGAAACATGTATGATAAATGAAACGATTTTATCCAAAACGCTTTGTTTACATAGAATTTAGAAAAGAAAGGGTAATATAAAGTCATACGTGAACCATATATGATATCATAATAATGAATAATATTCTGCAATAATTCAATGACATTATTTAAATCATTATATAGGAGGTTCGGATATATACGAAGCTTATCGGACATATGGGAAGGGATAATTATTCCAATCTCTTTCTTATCCAAGATTGTTTATTCATAAGTATTTACTGGGGTTATGTTTATCATCCATGTCCATGTTTTCTAAAAATGTTTTTGTAAAAAATTTAATATTCTTCCAAGTATGTTTAAAGTCATTTTTACCCTTTTTTGACTTTTACCACTTTTTATTTAAGGAATCCTTCCTTTGTTTACCATATATGGTACTCTTTGACTTTTCCAGAAAATGTATGAGGATAATTTTTTTCATAACTTATACGAAAATGAACGGATTTTTACGGTTTTATAACGCCTTATTTTAATGATGCTTACTATACAATATTTCATGACTATTTTCAACAAAATCTGTTTCTTTTAAAATTTCATGGCATTTTTTGAAAATTAAATTATTTTGAAGAAGAAAGGAAATTTTCCTCAAGAATTCATTTCAATTGTTTTATGAAAACCATTTTCCATCTCAGATGACATTATTTCATATGTGTATTATTCACATATAATTTCTCTATTATTTACATGGTTTCACTTTTCTTATGATGAAATGATATCCATTTGTTTTATATTGATTATGTTATGATGGGATGATGTTTCTGAAACCCATTTTATTCTTTGGGTTATGATGAATGATTTATGTTTATGTTGTGGAACAGGTAAGAATGATTTCATTATGCGATGGGTGGGACCTATATCTCCCCCCAATGCATTGGGTAAAGATTTATATCTCAGGAGATAGACATGGTTGGAAAGGAAAGTTAATCTGGTTCCGTGATACATGACTAGAATGAGGAGTGAACTCGATTATGTAATGGAATTTGTCCACTAAAATGGTCTTGGCAGCAATGCCTTGTCTTCTATAGAAATCATATCAAGTGATTAATTGTTTTCCATAATTACATGTTTTATTCCAATGCTATTTTATCACGATTTATGTTCCATTATGATCTATTCCTTATGTACTATCATGTTTTATTTCATTGGTCAATATTTTGATGTTTAAACATTATGTTCTTGTTTTTAAGTTCATATGTATATAGTTTGTTTTATTTTCTCCATGTTTTCCATTACTGAGCATTTGAGCTCACCCATTATATTTTTTCTTTTCACCAGGAAATAAATAAAGGTTTTAGGTAAGAAAACAAAAGGGGAAGATATTTATGGGAGATGTTGATGATCTTTCATCATGATTAGAATATCATGTTCTGAGTTTCCAAAAGAACTAAACTATTACGGTCCTCGAGTGTTGGTTTATTTATGTATTAAGTATTCCGAAAAAGTAATGTAATGTCCATGTACATCAATTATTGGGGTCTCTACAGGTTAAAACCATTTCTCCATATAGCATTAGTATCTCAATCCTTCTCATTGTACGAAGATATTGTCTCGAGTGCTATCAAGGTAGAAAAGGAGTTCCTTAAGTATTACAACATTAAATAAAAGCAGGAGAAGAAGAAATTTGCTAAACACTCTGGGAAACGAAATAGGGAAATATGAAAGAAGGGAAGAATTGAATTTCCGCCCTGTGATAATTGTGGAAGGAAGCACCCAAGTACCTGTCTAAATGAAAAAGGAGTGTGCTACAAATGTGGATAGAAAGGCCATATTGATGGTGATTGTAAGGGAAAGAAAGATGATACCAATGTTCAATGCTACAATTGCAGGCAGATGGGATATTATTCAAATGAATGTTCTGAGCGTCAAGGAAATTTCTATCAGAAAAGGCCAAGGGATAAATGCCATGCTTATGTGATAACTACTGCGGAGGTTGAAGTTCTTAAAGATGTGGTGGAAGGTAATTTAATGGTTTCCTCAAGTTTAGGAAATTATTTATTTGATTCTGGAAACTGGCATTGTTTTATATATACCCAGTTTTCTATGAAAATTAGATATTTCATATTTTAATTGACAAGGTAGTTGTCAGTCAAAACTCCTAAGGGAAGTATCTTTGCAACAATTTTTTTGGGAATCAGTTCCCATTAAAGAATATAGATGTTCTTTATCTATTGATATCATCATCATACACATGATTAAATTTGATATAATCATCTGAATGGGTTGGCTTTTGGACCATGATGTGAAAATTTATTGTAAGAAGAATGAGGTTACAATTTTCGATGATGATAAAGAGTACCTTATCTTTAAAGCAGAAATGTCACCACCTCGTTATTATTTAGATCCACCCCTAGATGCTCAACTAAATCTACTTATTGGAGTAGAAGAGATTGAAATAGTTGTGGGTGAGTAAAATAATGTTCAAATAAAGGACGTACCTATTGTTCAAGAATATGTTGATGTGTTTGCTGAGGATTTATGTGGACATTCTCCATAATAATAAATTGAGTTTTCCATTGATTTAATTCCTAGTTCAAGGCCCTTATCTAATACCCCTTTTAGAATGGAAAATATGTAAATAGTGGAACTAAAGTATGATCTAGAGGAATTGAGTAATAAGGTATTTATTCCCCATAGTGTTTCTCCATGGGGAGTCTCCATTCTTATTGTTTTGAACAAAGATAGATCTATGAGTTTGTGCATCGACTATAGGGAGATCAATGCTATAACAATAAAGAACAAGTACCCCTACCTTGTATTGATGATTTATTCGACCAACTTCATGGAGCTCAAATTTTTCCAAATATTTTCCTTCGATTCAGATATCCTTAGTTGTCTGCGAATAAGGAATACATTTTGAAAACAAAATTTCTAACCAAGTACAAGCATTACAAGTTTATAGTAATGCCTTTTGGGATGACTAATGAAACCTTTGTCTTCATGGATATAATAAAAAGTGTTTTTATTCTATATCTTGATGATATTATAGTTGTATTTATAAATGATATCCGGATATACTCCAAAATCTATGAATAACATGAAAATTACTTGTGAACCATTCTGAAATCCATCACAATAAATAAATTATACGGGATGTTTAGAAAGTGTGAATTTTGGTTTCAGGGGATATAATTTCTTGGTCACATTGTCTCCAAGGATGGAATCTCTGTTGACCCTTCTAAGACAAAGTCAATTGAAGAATGGGCAGCACCGACATGTATAACTAAGGTACGAAGTTTTATTGGTTTAGCAGGTTTTTATCAACATTTCGTCCATAATTTTCCTTGACTAGATAACCCATTAATGAAGCTCACACGTAAAGGGGTAAAATTTGTTTGGAAACAATATTGTGAAGACTGTTTCTAAGAACTGAAGAGAATATTAGTAAATGATCCTACCATGACACTACCATGAAGGAATGATGGGTTTGTTATTTATAGTGATGCCTCAAATAATGGACATGGTAGTGTCCTTATGCAGAATGAAAGAGTTATTTCCTATGCATCATAACAGCTAAAAATTAATGAGAAAAACTATCCTACTCATGATATTGAGTTAGTAGTTGTAATCATTGCTTTAAAGATTTGGAGACACTATCTCTATGGTAAAAAATGTGAGATCTATATTGATCACAAGAGTTTGAAGTATATTTTCTCTTAGAAGGAACTAAACATGAGGCAAACTATATTGCTTGGAAAACTAATGTATTATGATTTCATGATACACATACATGGGAAGGAAAATAAGGTTGCAGTTGCAATGAACAGAAAGGATCATGGGGTTTTGAACAAGATGAGAGTTGAAAGGGATCCTTTTATCATGGATCTTGTAATGATGGATATAAGAATAACCATGGAAGGTAAAACATATATTCTTTTTCAAATGGTTGTCAAACCATCTATACATGAAAGTATAAAATGTTCTCAGGATGATGATGAGGAATTTCAACTTAAGATCAAATCTGTGAATGATGGGAGATTGATGAACACCGTATATAAAGATGGAATTTTGAAATTTTGGAAGAGAATTCATGTTCCCGATATACCTGATCTGAAAAAGGGAATTATTAGATGATTCTAATATCTCCAATTTCTCTATACTCCCCGGGAGCAGCATGTTCTATAAAGATATGAAAGAACCTTTTTTGGGGGACAAAATGAAGAGGGAGATTTCTGATTTTGTGTCAATATGTATGGTTTGTCCACAAGTGAAAGTTAGAAGGAAACATCCTGGAGGTGTCATGCAAACTCATCCCACATTTGAGTGGAAATAAGATAATATTACGATCGACATTGTCATGGGACTACCAATGAATCCTAGAAAGAACGATGAAATATGGGTCATTGTTGATCGTCTTACCAAGTCACCACATTTTATTGATATAAGAGAATATTTACCACTTGAACGTTTAGTTAGACAGTATATTAATGAAGTTGTAAGACTTCATGAAGTACCCCTATATATTGTTTCTATTGTTGATCCACGTTTTACATCAAGATTCTGGAAAAGTCTTCAGAAACCCTTGGATACTAATCTTCATTTGAACATTTCCTTCCACCCTCAAATTGATGGACAATCAAAACAGACTATTAAAACCATAGAATATATGTTGGGATATTTCTCAAATGACTTTCAAGGTACGTGGGGTCAATATTAACTCTGGTAGAAATTTATTATAACAATATCTTCCATTCATGTATTCAAATGGCACCATATGAAGGGTTATAATGATAGATATGTCACACACCAACTGGTTGGGACGATGTTGGTGAAATAGAACTCATAGGCCCAGAACATGTGTGGGAAACGATGGAGAAGGTGAAGTCTATCCAAACCCACATCAATGCATATCAATGTAGGTAGAAGATCTATGTCGATAACTGAAGGAAGGATTTGGAATTTCGGGTAGGATATCATGTTTCATGAAGGTATCTCCATGGAAGGGAGTTATACTATTCAGTAATAAGGGTAAATTATATCCTAGTTACATTGGAGATTTTTAATGTCTAGAAATAATTGGGGCTGTATCTTACTATTGGAAAATGCCACCAATTCGGTCCAATGTTCATGATGTGATACATGTATCACTGTTGAGAAAATACATGCCTGACCCAACACATGTGCTCACCTATTAAGAATTATAAAAGGAACCGGATCTATCTTATTGTGAACAGCATGTAAATATTTTTGATACATGAGAACAAGTGTTGAGAGACTGGACAACTCATCTGATAAAAGATCTATGGAGAAACCATAAAATGGAAGAGACAACATGGGAACCCGACGAACATATGATGAAGAAAAACCTGAATCTTTTTGTGTAGTAATATTCTAGAAATTTTGAGAACAAAATTATTTGAAGGAGATGAGAATGAAACACCCTAAGATTCTATGGTACTTTTCACTTTGAATAATGAAATAGCTTGCATTGTATGCAACATCGAGTTTATAACACACTTCGAGCAATCAAACTAGCTGTTATGAATAGTAATACACTGTTTTTGAAATTTTATAAATTTTATATTTCAATATGGACTTCATTTTTGGATTTGGAATATTGAAATTATCTTAGGGTGAATTTTTGGTATTTTTATGAATACATTCAATTTTTTATGAATAGTGAAAACCACTGAGTTATAGTTAAAACAAAAATTTTATGTAAATAATTATATATTTTACATAAATTTATTTTTGGTCAAAATAGATATATAATACCTATATATGTTAAATGTAATTAAATGGAGTCAATTTATAATAATTTTAGATATATTAAAAATTTATCGATCATTTTACCATCTTTTACCCACCTCCTATGAGCATTTGCAAATTTGCATAAAAGATAATTTTACTGTTTCGTGAATCAAATTTAAAAAATATGAGATACACGGTTGATATTAGTAAGTAAATTTTTTTTCAATAAGTTAAAAATAATTATTGGTGAATAGTAACTTTTGACTTTTATTTACCACGGTTAAAAGTAAATAAGGTAATTAAAGGTAAAAATATATTTATTATTACCATAACACATGTCCTAATTCTATTGGATAAGTGTAATTCAAAAAAAACAACCTTAGTAATAAAATATGATCTTTTTGGTCCACTCAGATTAAATAAGGTCGTTTATTATTATTTATTTCAAAAAAGAGATAAAAGTGTTAAAATCAATGGTTAATAACTAAACCTTTTTAATATAAGAATATACATAAGATAAATTAGACTATAAATATTCATTATAAATCTAAAAATATTCCATAAATAATGTTATTTTATTTATAATTTTTAGACATTAAATATTTTGATTTATTTATGACACAAGGAGGATATAATAATTACCTTATTAATGAAATACTAAAATAATTGATATTATAAATACCCAAATAAAGGTAATTTGAGACTTTTTTTAACTAATCTAATTTTCATGGTTAATATAACATTTTAGGATTTATTAAATGATTTTTATTCAATGTAATAATGATGTTCTGAATTTAGAAAATATAAAATACCAAATACTTACAAAATTGACATAAAAGTGTTTTTAATACAAATATTATATAATTAATTGATATAATATTCTTAAAAATATATGATCTACCAATTTTAATAGATAACGTTATATATATATTAATAATGAACCACTTTGGGTTCTATTGGATGTTAATAGTATGTTTATTAACCATATAATATTTTTTAAAGGTTGGGGCCGAAGCCTCATTTATTATTTAAAGCAAATATCTCTTTCAAACTGGGTAGAGGGGGACCCATTACATAGCTTGAAGGCCCAAGGCCACGTTGTCTAAATACAAGGCCTGGAAGCCAATTTTTGGCCCAAATATCCCTTCGGTGAATTGTTTTTCTACAGTACTCGAGATGCTACAGTACCTGCTACAGTACCACCACAGCTATAGTTCCTGTTACAGTGCATCCACCGCTACAGTGCTACCGCTGCTACAGTTCCACGGATGCTACAGTGTTGCTATAGTGACCTGCTATAGCACTGATATAGTACCCTGGAAATTATTCCCTTCCCGGATTTCATCATGGTTCTTTTGGATGCCAAGGAAGAGCCTTTACCACTTGGGTACAATCTCATTAGCGTTAACCATATAATATTAAAATACAAAGAGACACGGTAAATGTCAAACTATTTAACTAAGAGTTAAATCCAAATGATAAGGTTAAAATGGTGACATAAACTTGCCTAAAACATATTTTTTGAGAGGATTTCAAATCATCCCCACCATAGCCTCAAAATAAATCGTTTTGGATCCATTAGAAACTAAAATAAAGTTTATAATAAAAAAGTATTTCAATCATTTCCTAAGGTTCCCCTCACCCTTAATATGGAAGTGAACATCCCCTTCTCTAGAATTAATACATTTAATGTCATGTGTCTTTGCCAAAACCTGCCCAAATATCTTCTCCACTTTCCTCCCTTCATCATGGTGGCCTTCCATTAGTCATAATGCCAACCCATGGAGTCCTTTTGATCAAATGAAAAGGAAGACCCTTAAGAAGAGGTAAATATTTCATCACCTCTTTCATATTTTTTCTTCTTCCACTTCTTTTTCCTTGTTGTATCCATTCTAAAAAAATATTTCCATTTCTTATATATAATACGATTTTATTATAAATATGGTACAACCATATTAATTATTCTATCCATCCTTTGAATAACATGTCACCACTGGTATGTACATATAGCTTACCATCCTTGCATTGCAGTGTAGTTGTTATACAATACATTATTATTTGGATGGGTATAATAATGATGTATAATTGATGAAAATAATAAATATATTTGATAATGATTCATTATATATGATATATCATCCAATTAAATGCAATTTTAATATCAAAATAATGATATTGTCTCTTGTGCATACATACAGATTATCGTCTCCACGAACACGATGAGATGCATTTCCCATCGTATCCATTCATGACTAATTTACATTTGATGATTAAAAATACTCTTTATAGACTTAATAAACATATTAATGTTATTAAGATACATAATATTCATAAAAAAAATTACGTAAGTAACAAATCATATAAAATAAAACAAATAAGTTAATACCCGAAATGATTATAATACTAAAATATTATTAACAAAAAAATATTTAAATATCCTAAATGATATCATATTAATGTATATGGTTCTTGTATAATTTAATAAAAATTAATTTACTATTATACAAGAGGTTATCCTACCCTAGAAAAAGTAAAACATCAAGTTAAATGTCAATTCTACAATCTCTTTATTATCTGAGGTTGTTTTTACGTACCTATATGATGGGGCCTCTTTTTCATCCATATCCATGTTTCTTAAAAAAAATTACCAAAACATTTTTAATGTTTACTTTAAAATGGGTTAAAGTCATTTATACCCTTATTTAAACTTATTTTTTTTGGAAGGGATCTTTCAGTTGTTTTCCAAACAAGGTACTTTACGATCTTTTCGACAAAATTATTTTAATAATGCCTTTTTTAACTTATAGAAATGGTGAAATTATTCTCTGATGTTACAAAATCTTCAAAGACTACATACAAACATTTAAAAATATTCTAAAAATAAATGTCTTCTTTTATAATTATGTAACATTAAATGATTTCAAAAAAATAATGAGATATTTCTCTCAAATAGTATTGATTTCATCTATGTCAACAACATTTGATAGATTTTGTACTTTTTTTATGTCGGTTCATTATGATACAAGTCATCCATATTGTATTAATGGTTTTGCGATATGTTTCACTATGGATGTGTTATTTTTATACAATTCATGGTTTATGGTTAAAATATTGACATTTCGTATGCTAGTTTTAATATGAATATTTATGTTATATTTCAACCATTTCAAATGAGGAATGTATTGGACATAGAAAGTGATGGGCGGAGCCCGCTATAGCTCCTCAATGCATCAGTAGGTCGTATGTGACAACTAGACGTGGAATTGGTCGTGGCCTTTCCCAAATTGATATATGGGTTTTACCGAGGGCTTAATCATTTTTAGACGTCTTGGATAGGGCCTTTACCAAATGTTTATGAATGTACATCATTATACATTCCCACATTAAGAAAATAATACTGACGGTTCATGTGTTCATTTGACTAGTAGAATACCCATGATTATGTTTTATTATGGCATTATTTACTCAACTCATATTCCTTCCATAATAGTGTTCATGTTTATTATTGGTAAGGCATGTGTTTTCAATTATTCAACATGATTAATATTTATGTTATCTTCCATTGTATTGATTACCCATTCTGGGCATTTAAGATAATCGCTTTCTAATGGTTCATTTTCCCAGGATATGCATATGATATTTATGAGTGACTTGAAGGTATAATCTAGGATGTTTGGATGTTCCTAATGGAATAAATTAGTGTTTTATTTCTTTTCAAGTTGTAAATTTGAACTTATGCATGAATCTTGTTTCCAATAATACTATAATGATCTGTCTTTTGGGAAATGAATTCCGGGTTATCATGCCAATATTTTTTAATAATGCACCGACTCTGTATAACTGAGGTCGGGGCATTACACTCATCCTCTAGAGAGTCCTTTCTAGCTTTTGTATGCTCATATGATATTTATCTCCCATCTCACCCATCGGATTATAAAACCCCTTTGGAAAAGTTCATACATGCAACACCATGAGATTTTATGAGAAATATTTTGTTCTTATGTATTATGTTATATGAATCACCAAAAATATCTTCAATTATACACAACACTGTCTTGGCTTTCATTACACGCAATCGCGACCTTCCTCGATAGCTTGTGTAGTATGAAATACCGAGTTTCATGAAACATCGATATATTGTTATTATTTTCTAGAACATTTAATGAGAACAAAATAAATGTTTCATGTAAAATAAGTATTTTTAAAAAAATTTAGTTTTGCAGCCTTTTGATGGAGTACCCACTTTAAAAATAGTTTTTGAAATTTTTATATGTTCAATTTGAAAAAATAAAATTCTTCTTTTAATTAGGATATAAAAATTTACTTCGGATAAATTTTTCATATTATTATGATAACTTTCATATTTTAATAAACAGTAAAAACACACTATATTTTAATTAAAAACAACATTTTTCAACACAAATAAAATGTATATTTAAATTATAATATTTAATTGTTTTAATGTTTAAGTAAAATTTATTTTTACCATTTAATATAATCTATGTCATTACCAATAATTTTACAATGAAATCATAAGTAATAACATTTCAATCTTTGGAAATGTTTTAACTTTTAAAACCCATTTTATTGACAAAGAGATTAATTAAAAATTAATTAATGCAAATTCTGTGTTTTTAATTTTGAAAAATGGATTCCATATTTGAATTAAGTTGGTCCAAATTTTGTTAATAGGTTACTCGTATTTTTTTGATATTATGAATAGTAACTACGATAATTTTTATTCACTAAAGTTAAAGGTAAAGCAGGTAATTAAGGGTAAAATAATATTATAATATTACCCTAACACCTGAGAATATTCTATTAGATGACTAAAAGTATGACCACATCACCTAAGGGTAGTATTAGATTCATTTTATGGTTTTTTGACCACGAAAATAATTTAATTATTATTAAAACCAAAGAAAGTGACAATATGTCACTCTCTTAAATCATATAATTTTAATAATTTTAATTTACTGATAAACATCAAGAAACATCGAAAATGAATATTCTACTGAAATATAATAAAATTATATATGTCATGTGAATTTATTTATAATTTTTAGGGATTAAATAATTATCATTTAAGGTGATACAATAGTGATGTTGAAATTATTTTATGGATTTAAATATCAAATAAATTGTTTTAAAATTATTAAAATAAATATTCTATGAACTATATAATGTGATCCAAGAATTTTATAGATAAATATGACATTTTAGTAATCTATTAAATAATTTGGTTCCAACATATCTTCTATGTGGAGTTAGTTTAAATTCAAATAAATGAATTGTGTCAAAATTGACACTATTGATATATTATATTATTAAATTGTTTAAAAATCAAAATAATATTTTAAACATTACCAATTAAAATTTATATTATATAAAATGTCATAATGTATTAAATTATGTATAATTAAGAACACATAAGTAAGTATTTATAACCATATAAAATTTATAACATTATTAACTAAAACAATTAAATATATTAAATAATGACATATCAAAAAGGTTAAAAATAAAATAAAAACATGTCTAAATTTAATTTTTTGATGATATAATAACCCTATCTCATCTAATATTCTAATACGAGTCATTTTTGGAGGTTTTTAAGTGGGTTTTTATTTATTATAAATTAATATTTTTGAGGTTTCCAAAGGTGCCCCTCTCCTCCCTTATAAAAGGGAACATCCTCCCTCTCTTCTTTAAACAACAATGAGCCTTCATGCTCAGAAAAACCCTACCCATTACTCTTACCAACTTCCCTAGTAATATTTTGGAGGTTTTGGTCTTATCAAAATACCAACTCTATTCACTTAAGAGGAAATTTATAGGAGACACATCGAGGAAGAGGTAATCTCTTCTACTGATTCATTAAAGTTTCTTCCTTCTTCTACTTCCTCTTATTTAGTTGTTTCATTATAAAGTAATAACATTAGTATAAATTATATACTGATATGTTATTATAAACATGAAACAACCCTATTTCTCCTTGTATCCATACTACATAAAATGAAATCACCGCGTGTGCGTACGTACGGAATACCGTCTCCACGCCGTGGGGTAATATGTTTTCCACCACCACCTTACTTCGATGGGAATAATGATGAAAATAAAAACAATGTATATGATTATTATAACATGATACTAATTCTGAGATATTATACCATCCACTCCAAGACCATTCAACAATTATGGGAATGATATCCTCGCTCGTGCGTAAGTACGTCTTACCGTCTCCATGATGCGATGTGATTCGTTCTACATGATATTCACTAAACCGTGATTATATAAATGAAATGAATGAATAAATATGATATTTACTATACTAATACCATTTTTTAAATGATGTATCTATAACCTAAATAGAGGAATAAGAATTTATTTGACAAAAAAATCATAAGAACATAAAGCAATGAATACCCAAATAATAAGTAGCAATGAAATATTACAAATAATAAGAAAAGAATATGACCATATAGGATATCATAACAATGATTATGATTCTGGATAAGTCAATGACATTATTTAAATCATTATACAGGAGGTTTGGAAACATTCCAAGCATATCATACCTATGGTAAGGGAAAATCTCGTAATCTCATTTTTATCCAAAATTGTTTATACATTATAATTTACTGGGGAATATTTATCATCAAAATCCATGTTTTGTCAAAATGTAATATTATTTATATCCTTATAAAATTTATTATATCCAATTTTACCTATTGGTGAATTTTAGTAAAAGATATGAAAGGAATATTTTGTTGTTTTTAGTACGAGAAATATTTTGACTTTCCCGACAAATGTACGAGAAGAATGTTTTTTAACTTATTCGACATGAATGGATATTTATGATTTCATAGAAAATTATTTCCATGAAGCTTCAATTAAAAGTTTTCAATTTCATTTTTAATTATCTTTTTTTTGTTTAAAATTGTATAACATGTTAATAAAGGAAATATGTTTTTGAAGTAGAAAGGATATTTTCCTAAAGAATGGAGTTCAAGTGTTTTATCAAAATTAGTTTCCATATAAGATAATATAAGGTTCTGTTTCTATCCCTATTTTTACATTTATTTGATTATTTTATTATGAAATTATTTTTATGAATTCCTTTTATCTTATATGGATTATGTTACGATGACATGATGTTTAAGAATCCCAGCTTTATTACATGGACTATGCTATGATGTATGATTTATGATTTTATGGCACAAATAATAATGATATCATTATGAGATGGGTGAGACCTATATATCCCACCAATTCATTGGGTAAATATTTATATCTCAGGATATAGACATGGTTGGAACAGAATGTTAATCCGGTTCAGTGATACTGGACTAGAACGAGGAGTGAACTTGGTTCAGAAATGGACTTTGTCCACTATGATAGTCTTGGAAATGAGTCCTGAATAATTTGAAATGATTTTCTATGATTATTTATGTATGCTACAAAGTTTCATGTTTTATGATAGGATTATTGGTATTACAGTTCACTACTATTATTTATCCAATTTCATGATATTATTGTCTATTTTGTATGTTAATATTTTCAAAATGTTATGTTCTTATGAATATGATATGATTGATATATCCTTTGTTTACCCTTACTGTGAATTTGAGGTCACCCTTTTGTATGTTTTCTTTTCATCAGGTAAGGAATAAGCGTATTATGTAGGATATTCCAAAAGAGACTCTAGATATTATGAAATAATCAAAAGGAAATATAGATGATTTGTGAACCGGTTCTTTATGTTTCCTAGTTTCTAAAGACACTATACCTAGACAGTCCTTTCATGATTTTATTATATGTTGTAATAAGTATTCTTCAATTCTGAAGTAACAATAATGTATGTAAAGTATGGGTCATTATAGTTGGTATCAGAGGAAAGGTATAGTCACCCTTTGGAAACATGGATGTGAATGCCTTAGTAATAACCCTAAGGATATGTCTAAAGATAGATCATAATAATAGTGCTTTTGAAATTGCCTTGAATAACTAATGATAAGACCTAAAGTGTGAAATTTTATTCTTGATTATGTGGATTTCTTGTTATGATTAGTGTTTCTCACACTATACTTCTTGGTTTTAGTCAATGGCATGAAACCGACTGAACCGTGATAATGCTGAATGCGACGAGAAATACAATGATTGTCCCCCTGGGAAACCAAATGTTATGGGAGATAGAATGAAAAATATTTTAGCCATGCTCACCCAAAATTCCCAAGATATGAATCATGCTGGCATTCCAAAATAGCAAAGAAAGGAGCAACATTCTATATAATCCATCATGAGGCATCATCCACCGTAATTCAGTGGGTCTTCTGATCTATTAGTGGCTAAACAATGTATAAGTACCACTGAAAAGATATTTTCAGTTCTACAATATTCTGAACATGATAAAGTTATCTTAGTAGTATATCATTTGGAAGGTGAAGCTGATCAATGGTGGAATATTATCAAGAATACGAGGGAAAGATATGAAATTGAGTCCATGGAATGAGATGAGTTCAATAACATATTTATCAATAAGTACTTCCCTCGTATTCTTTGAACACAGATGGGGGAGGAGTTTCTTGAACTGAAGCAGAAGAATGATGAATCTGTTGGTACCTACTATGAAAATTTTACAGGATTGCAAGCTATGCTTTTTGGATTCTTATCCAACCTGAGAGTAAGATCGATCGATTCTTTAGTTTCTACAAAACCAAGTCGCCGAAGGGAATTATCCATAAAGGACTTCAATAGATACAAGGAAATTGTTCGATGTACTCTGAAAGTTGAGATGGAAATTCAAGTAATCCATCAGTCATATGGTTTGATAAGAAAAGGAATATGGAATTCAAATGAAAATCTAAAGAGCACACTGAAAATAAGATGATTTTTCCCTTATGCTCAAAGTGTGGAATGAAATATTTTGTGAGTTGTATTAAAGGGACAAGTAAATGTTTCATTTGTGGAAAATAAGTTCATCGGGAATTTGAATGCAGTAATGATGGGAAGAAGATGTCTAGTGATGAGAACAATGAAATGGATACATAGAATGCACCTCCTATACTTCAATGTTATATGTCCAATAAAATGTGGCATTATGCTAATAAATACCCTAATCCAAGGGTTATTGATGATGATCGACGTTAAAAAACTCTTAAGGCCAAAGACAAAGGAAAGTAACATGCAATTTCTATAGGTGATGTGGAGTATGAAAATGAAGTGGTGAAAGGTACACATACCATCCACTATAATGTATAAAATGTTTTATTTGATTCTCGATCCACACACTCTTTTATTTCTAACGAATTTTCCAATTTTATCTCTGTATTACCTCAACAATTAGATGTTGATATAGCTATGACAACCCCTAATGGAACAATGGTCACAAAAAAAGTTTACAATTCTTCTCCGATTGATGTTTGTGGGAAAGTGATTCCTGAAAATCTTGTGATCCTTACTATAGTGGATTTTTATGTGATTCTTAGTGTGGATTGGCTTTCTATAAAGGTAGATCATATCAATTTCCAAAGAAGGGAAGTCACATTTCATATTCCAGATTAATCTATGATCGCCTATCAATGCAAGGATGAACATAACCTTCCAGTTGAAATTTCTTCTATCTTATGGGTCTTGATTCCACTAAATGAATGTTATTTATCTAAAATGGTTTGTTATAAAATCATGATTTAGAAAATGCTCAATTTACAAGAGTTTGATTATGTATTTCCATAGGAATTTCTCTGACATCCACCAAATTGTGAAGTTGAGTTTTTAATAGAACTCGTACTGGGTGCTTTACCTATTTCAAAGACAACTTATTGAATGGACCCTATTGTGTTTCATGAATTGAAGAAGAAACTCTAAGAGAATACTGATAGGGGATTCATATTCCTTAGCGCATCACCATGGAGAGAACTTGTTCAATTTGTTAATAATAAAGATGGGTTAATGAGACTCTGCATTGATTATCGAGAACATAACAAGATCTCTATCAAGAAAAAATATCCTCTCCCATGCATTGATGACTTATTTGACCAACTACACAGTGCACAATACTTTTTGAAGATTGATCTTCAATCATGGTATCATCAATTACGGCTCATAAGGGAGGATATACCAAAGAAAAAATTCTATACATGGTATGTACACTCTGAATTTGTAGGGAATCCATTTGGTCTTACTAATGCCCATACTATTTTCATCAATCTAATAAATATAGTCTTTAGAGACTATCTTGATCAGTTTGTGGTTGTCTTTATAGACGATATTCTTGTCTATTCAGAGAGAAAGGAAGAACATAAATAACAGTTGGTAGTTGTATTGAATACCCTGAGAAATGAGAATCTTTATGCCAAATTTACCAAGATTGAATTTTGGCTTAAAAAAGATGCATTTTTGGGTCACATAATCTAAAAAAAGGGGATATATATGGATCCATCAAAAATTAATGTTATTGAAAGATGGTTGAGACCAACAACATTAAATTAGATCTGATGTTTTCTTGGATTATTTGGGTAATATCGACATTTTGTGAATGATTTTTCAAGATTGTCTAACACACTCACCAAATTGACACAGAAAGGAGTTACGTTGTTTTAGAAGGAGGAATGTGAAGATAATTTCAAAGAGCTAAAAAGAAGGTTAGCTATTGCACATGTACTCACACCACCTTGTAGTGGAGAATGGTTTGTGATCTACAGTGATGCATACAACAAGGGGATGGGGTGTGTTCTCATGAAAAAATGATATGGTGATAGCTTATTCCTCACGACAGTTGAAAATGAATGAGAAAAATTACCCAACTCATTATGTGGAGTTAGCTGTGGTAATTTGTTCATTAATGATTTGGAGGAATTATATTTAAGGTGAATGGTGTGATATTTATACTGATCATAAAATTTTAAAGTAAATTTTCACATAAAAGGAGCTGAATATGTACCAAAGAAGATGGTTGGAGATGATTAAGGATTACGACTGCTCAATTCATTACCACCCTGGGAAATCATACAAGGTGGCGGACGCATTACATCGACCAGACCGTGCATGATTATCCATGATGAGGATCACTAACGATCCAATATTTATTGATTTACAAAGGCCAGATCATGGAATTATTATTGAAGGGGAAAATAATATATTTCTCAAATAAATGTTCAACCATCTATACATGTGATGATTAAAGAGGCACATAAAGAAGATGTAGAGTTACAAAAGACAGTGAGAAATGTTCATGAATTCCACATTGATTATGATGAAATAATAAGTTTAATGAATCGGGTTTGTGTTCCTCCAATCCCAGAATTAATGGAGGAAATATTGGATGATGTTCATAGTTCCTCATTATATATTCACCCTAGAAACACGAAGATTCATAGGGGTCTGAAAGTGTACTTCTGGTGGGATGGCATGAAAAGAGATGTTTGCTGAATATGTCTCTCAATGCATGGTTTGTCATCAAGTTAAAGCTAAGAGATAGAAGTGTTTGGGGATGTTACAACCGTTACCCATACCAGAACAGAAATGGGAAAACATCACTATGGACTTTGTCAATGGACTTCCAAAAACATCCAAAGGCAATAATGCTATCTGGGTTAGAGTTGATCGTCTTAGGAAGTCGGAAAAATTCATTGCTATTAGATATGATTTCACTCTTGATAAGCTTGCCATGATATTTTTGAAGGATTTGGTATGATTTTATGGTGTTCCAATTTCCATTATATCTGATCGGGATCTGAGGTTTACTTATATGTTTTGGAGAAGTCTTCATCACACTCTCGATATACAGTTTAGTTTCAGCACTGCGTATCATCCTCAGACAGACGGCCAGTCTGAGAGGATAATTCAAACTCTAGAAGACATGTTGAGAGCTTTCTTTATGTATTTAAAAGGTGTTTGGGATCAAAACCTACCTTTGATGGAATTTTATTATAATAATATCTTTCACTATAGTATTCGGATGGCTTCTTATGAAGATCTCTATGGAATGAAATGTCAACTCCAACTTGCTGGGATGAAGTTGGGGAAATAAAGCTATTAGGACCTGATCATTTTGATGAGATGGTAGAATAGGTCCAATATATTCAATAACCCAGAAGAACAACTCAGAGTCGACAAAAAAGTTATGCATAAAACCGAAGAAAAGACCTAGAGTTTGAAGTGGGTGATAATGTGTTCTTACGAATATCTCCTTGGAAGAGAGTAATGGGATTTAGAATGAAGGGAAAGACGAGCCCGAGGTATATTTGTCCTTTTGAAATATTGGATCATGTTGGGAAGGTAGCTTACTGATTGGAACATCCACCAAATCTCTCTCGAGTTCATGATGTGTTCTATGTATCTCTCCTGAGAAAGTACATACCTGATCCTTCACATGTACTAAGCTCAAAAGTTGTACCGCTGAAGAAATATCATTCTTTTGGAGAACAGCCGATAGAGATTTGGGATCGTAGAGAAAAAGTCTTACGAAACAAGACCACTCTCTTGGGGAGTGTTTTATGGAGGAACCTCCAAATATAAGAAGCTACATGGGAACTTGAGGATATGATGAGAGAGAGGTATCCTCATCTGTTTGTTACGAAGTGACGAATTTCAAGGGAGAAATTATTTTTAAAGGGGGTAGAATGTAACACCCTGAGATTTTATGAGAAATATTTAGTTTTTTTGTATAATTTTATACACAACACCAATGGAATCTTTCACTACATAGAAAACTTTCTTGTCTTGTGTTACACGCAATCACGACCTCCCTTGATAGCTTGTGTAGTACGTAATACCGAGTTTCACGAAGCATTGATATATTGTTATAATATTGTTATAGACTAGCTGTTATGAATGGTATTAATTAAATTTTAAATTTTATAACATTATTATTCATCTTACACATTCTCTAGTAAATGGTATGGTAACAAAATAATTTTTTCGGGTAAAATAAGTATTTTTCAAAAATTACCGTTTTGACACCTTGTTATGGAGCACCCACTTTAAATATAGTTTTTGACATGTTTACAAGTTCAATATGACAAAATAAATTGATTTTTTGAGTCAGGATATAAAAATTTACATTGGATAAATTTTTCATACTATTCTGATAACATTCATATTTTAATGAATAGTAAAAACACGCTATATTTTAATTAAAAACAATTTTTTCATTACAATAATTTATATGGTTAAATGATAACATTGAATGGTTTTAGAGTATAAATAGAATATTTTTTTACTATTTAATATATTTTATTTCATTACCATTAATTTTACATTTAATTCATATGTAAAAACTTTTCAATCTTTGGCAATGTTTTAACGTTTAAAACCCATTTTCATAACAAAATGATTAATTTTAAATTAATTACTACAACTTCTGTGTTTTGAATTTTTAAAAATGGATTCCATATTTGAATTAAGTGGTTAAAAAATATGTTAATAGGTTACTCTTATTTTTTTTATTATGAATAGTAACTACGGTAATTTATATTTACTATAGTTAAAGGAAAATTAGGAAATAATAATAAAAATAAAATTATAAAATTACCATAACACATGAAAAAATTCTATTAGATTACTAAAATTGGACCCACTTCACCTAAGGGTCGTATTAGATTCATTTTACGGATTTTGAACAGGAAAATAATTTAAATATTATTAAAACCAAAGAAAGTGAAAACATGTCACTATCTTAAATATTATAAGTATAATAATTTTAATTTAGTGATAAAATTCATGAGACTTAGAACATGAATAGTCTACATAAATATAATAAAATTATATAAATCATGTGAATTTATTTAGAATTTTTAGGGATTAAATAATTATCATTAAAGGTGACACTATAGTGATGTTGAAATTATTTTAGGGATTGAAATATCAAATAAATTGTTTTAAAAATATTAGAATAAATATTATATAATCTATTTAATGTGATCCACGAATTTTTTAGACAAAATTTTGACATGTTATGAATCTATAAAAAAATTGGTTCGATCATATATTCTGGGTGGTTTTTATTTAAATTCAAATAAATGAATTGTGTCAAAATTGACACTATTGATATTTTATATTATTAAATTGTTTAAAAATCACAAAAATATTTTACACATTACAAATTAAAATTTCTATGATCTAACATGTCATAATTGATCATATTATGTATAATTAATAACAAATATGTAAGTATTTATAACCATATAATATTTATAACATTATTACCACAAATAAATTTAAATAGATTAAATAAGGATAAATCAAAATGATAAGGTTTTAAATAAAATAAAAACTTTTCTAAATTTAATTGGTTGATACGATTACAACCCTATCTCATCTAATATTTAAATATGAGTCATTTTTATAGGTTTTTAGGTGGGTTTGGATTTATTATAAATTATATTTGTGAGGTTTCCAATGGTGCCCCTCTCCTCCCTTATAAAAGGGCACCTCCTCCCTCTCCTCTTTACAAAACATTGAACCTTCATACTCGGCCCAACCCTACCCCTTAATCATCTCAACTTCCCTAGAATTATTCATGACGTTTTGGTCTACTAAAAAGACAAACTCTATTCCCTTAAGAGGAAGTTTAAAGGAGAGACATCGAGGAAGAGGTAATCTAATCTACCGATTCTTTCAAGTTTATTCCTTCTTCTACTTCCTCTTATTTAGTTTTTTCATTATAAAGTTGTAACATAAGTATAAATCATATACTGATATGTTATTATGAATATTAAACAAACCTATTTCACCTTCTATCCATCCTACTAAAAATGAAATCACCGCGAGTGCGTACGTACAGAATTCCATCTCCACGGCGTGGTGTAATCTCTATTCCACCACCACCTTACTTGGATGGGTATATTGATGAAAATAAAAACTATTTATTTTATTATTATTAAATTATAATAATTTTGAGATATTCTACCATCCACTCCAAGACCATTCAATAATTATAGGAATGATATTGTCACTCGTGCGTAGGTACGGCTTACCGTCTCCACGATGCGATGTGATTCGTTCTACATGATCTTCAGTAAACCATGATTATATAAACGCATTTAATGAATAAATATGATATATATTATACTAATAACATTTTTTACATTATTTATCAATAATATAAATAGTGGAATATGAATTTATTCAACAAAACAAGTATAAGAACATAAAGCGATGAATACGTGAATAACAAGTAGCAATGAAATATTACAAATATGAAGCTAAGAATATGGCCATGTATGACATCATAACAATGATTATGATTCTAGAACAAGTCAATGACATTATTTGAATAATTATACAGGAGTTTTAGACATGTATAATGAATATCGGACCTATGGTAAGGGAAAATCTCACAATCTCATTTGTATCCGAGATTATTTATACATCAGAATTTACTGGGGAAATTTTATCATCCAAATCCATGTTTCCTCAATATGTAATATTATTTATATCCTCCTAAAATTTTTTAAATCCAATTTTTCCTATTGGTTAATTTTAGTAAAATATATGAATGGAATCTTTTGTTGTTTTTAGTACGAGATACTTTTTGAATTTTCCGGCAAAAGTATGAGAAGAATGTTTTTTTATCTTCTACTGCATGAATGGATTTTTAGGATTTCATAGAACATTATATCCCTGAATCTTCCATTTCATGTTTTCAATTTTATTTTTAATGAACTTCTTTTAGTTTAAAATTTTATGACATATTAATAAAGGGAAAAAAATTTTGAAGTAGAAATGATATTTTCCTCAAGAATGGAGTTCAAGTGTTTTATAAAAATTATTTTATATCTAATATAATAAAGGGTTATATTTATATCCCTATTTTATCTTGATCTGATTATTTTATGATGGAATTATTTTTATGAAGTCCATTTATCTTATATGGATTATGATACAATGACATGATGTTTATGAATCCCATATTTATTACATAGGTTATGATATGATGTATGATTTATGATTTTTTGGAACACATAAGAAGAGTATCATTATGAGATGGGTGGGAACTATATCTCCCTCCAATGTATTGGGTAAAGATTTATATCTCAAGAGATTGACATGGATGGAACAAAAAGTTAATCTGGTTCATTGATACATGACTGGAACGAGGAGTGAACTCGGTTTAGAAATAGACTTTGTCTACTATGATAGTCTTTGAAACAACTTGAATAATATGAAATGATTTTATATTATTATGTGTTTATTCCACCATGTTTCATATTTTATGATATGATCATTGGGATTAAATTTCACTACTATGATTTATCCCATGGCATGATATTATAATCTCTTTTGCTGGTTATGATTTCCAAAATGTTGTGTTCTTATGAATATGATATGATTGATATATCTTTTGTTTACCCTTACAGAGCATTTGAGATCACCCTTTTATATGTTTTCTTTTACCCAGGTTAGGAAGAAGGGTATTAAATAGGATATTCCAAAAGGGACTCTAGATATGGTGAAATAAACGGGAGACAGTGTAGATGATTTATGAACCAGTTGTTTATGTTTCCTAGATTCTAACGACACTATACCTATACGGTCCTTTCATGATTTTGTTATATGTTGTAATAATTATGCATCAATTCTAGATTAATAAAAATATATGTAATGTATGGGTCATTATGAAAAATATCCTCCTCTTTTGAAATGACTAGATTTGAAATATATTTATAATTTAATTGAGTATTCACCGGATCTCCCTTAGGGAAGTAAAAATCGTGTAGGAGTGGTTTCCCACTCAAAGCTGATACTAATGTCCCTTATATTTTTAAACATCATCACCCAGACATTCCCCCACTGTGGCTCTCAAAAATCAACACAAATTCAAAATGTTTTAAATCCTCCCATGGCATCACAGATGGAAGGCCAGTGTCCCGTTGATGCCTTTTTTGACTATGCACATCATAACCCAGTTGATCTGCCTATAATTTCTACAAAATGACCAATAATCAAAGTAAAATTCTTCCTCAAGAGTGTCCTCTCCTACTTTCATATGACAAAATGGATCCCAGACCTCATACATATAAAAAAATCACAAATATAGGGTCATGAAAAATCCCCCATTCATGTATAAAAGTTATTAAGGCACTCTAGGATGATGATTCCAAAATCGGTGCCCCTACCCCCATCATGTTTGGTCTAAGATGTTTGACCTAAAATATCAGTAATACGTTTGATTACAAAGACTATGAACTGACAGTGAAAGAGATTCCACACTTGCTAGAGTGAAAATCCCCAAAGGGAACCTATGGGTAAAATTTGAGTGTCATTTCATTAAAACTATACAATGTATGGTTTATAAAAAATTGTGTCAATCTATCAAAAGATACATAATTCTTGTTATGTAGAATACTCAAAAAGGGAGGAATAAGAAAAATTCATGTTATACCAACTATGCCCATGTTAAGAAGGATTTGGTAAAAATTGGGGTGATAATGAAATTGACACAAATGTTCATGAGGTTTTCTCTAAAACCGTAGCAATAGTCGAACTACACTCGCTGAGTCCCGAGACTCATGGAAACATTAGTGCGTAATTCGATTATTTAAATTTACTGGTTTCGAATATTTTTTTGAAATTAATACCAGACAGAAATGATTTCTATATTGTTGATTTTAATCGATATTGATGAAAAGAAAAGGTAAATAAAAAGCATTTGAAGGAAAATTGGTTCCATCCCATTTCAGAAAAAATCTTGTGGGTATCCACAACCCATACCCTCTTCTTGTAATTAGTAAATGATCAATATAGGAGATGTTCAACAGAGAATCGATGTTATATAAATTATTGATGTGACTCCTCAATAGATTGGTGAAGCATTTATGATTTTGTTGTCTCAGCCTCCTCACATTCCTAATGTGCCTCCGCGTCCCTCATTGATTCGAGTCCAGCCCATTCTCCCTCATTATTTTTCCATCACCCCTCCTCAATAGTGACCATAGCCTAGGCTCGCACCTATTAATGCCGCTCCATTTTATGGATCTATATCTCCACATCTTAGTAGAGTTGTAGTACCAAGGAATCTTTCTTTATGTGATCGTTTTGCAACTTGTATCCGATCTAGTGTGATTTGTAGCATCATTAATAAAAATTAGACATTAAACCACAAGATGATCCATCAAATCTACCTCAGATTGTGGACACTCTAGAATACTAGTTGATTCTTTAGAAGAGAACCACATGCCTTACTATATCTTTAATTCCATGATAGTAAAATCAACCAAATCCTAGGACCCAAAATTTGAGGTGTAATTTTGGAATCTTTGCTGGCATCTTAGCGAATGGGGTCTAAGAAATCAATCTCAAATTGTTCCTCCATGCCTTTTGACGGATGGGATGAAGATCGACCAGGACTTCTTGATTGGTATCATTATCAATCCCTAAAGACTAAATATTTTTAGGCATGATCATCACAAGAGGGGGACTCGATTCAGTGGCTACAGCATGACTCGACCAGAAAACTTCCCCACATATGGTTGTCGCAACAGAGGACAGATTGGGGGTGTCCACCACTATTTCTATGGAATGTGGTTTCAATTCTAATAATATGGAGGAGAAATATTCCATATCACCCATCTTTACAGCAATACCTCTACCTATAATAGGTGGTTCCACATCTTCCATTCCTAGTTGCGCTCAATGGACACTCAGGAATAACAAAGACCTGGTGTTTTGCTCAGCCAAAATAACAATCCCATATATATCAATCAAAATGTATCTTATTTATATAAGTCATGTATGGATAGTTAGTACATTCAAGGGTATTGTCCTTGAGATCCTAATGGAAGAAAACATAGCTTCTCTCAGAATTGGAAAAAAGGCTACAATGGCCAGCTCCAAATTTTCAAGGGTCGGGACATCAGCCTCTCTATAGATTTTGAAATTATAGAGTCATCATGAGTAGTTGGTGTATCTATTGATGAAGGGGATCCCTATATAGGGATAAAGGATATTTGACCAGTATTGATTAGTTTCTAAGTATTTAAATCCCCTACAAAATCTGGTAGGTCTTGGGGATCACCACGTGATTTGTCCGTTGACATGAAGGTCACCATGTCACTCTCTATGAGAGCCATCGCAACACAGAAAAATTATCCATCATCTTCTGGATGATCATTCACTATTGAGGTCCATATAATTTGAGTGTGAGAAGGAGGACCTAAAGGGTTGAATGTACTCATGGTCTCTTCAACTGTCCTTGCACAGCTGCTTTGGTCAACCACAATGGTTGGAGACCGTTCCTCTTCCATAAACTGTATGAGAGTCGTAAGTGCATGTGTAGCCACCATATGGATACCTATAGTCCCTGCATTAAAATACATACATGCACCAGTGAGTCAACAAGATAAGGGTTCTCCATTTAACCACTAGTGGAACAAATTATTACTTGTGATTCCCCTATAAATTCACTTTGACGGTTAGGAGTATTCTTGGTGATTTGTTGTCTGTCTCAGATATGTATCCTTAATAAGATAACCTAGTGAATCTGGAAGAGTAAATTCCCTTGAAGATTATCAATTGCTAATTCCTTGTGTTCTTGGGCTCCATGATATCCTTCTGTAGTACCCCTTTCTTTGGTATACTGTACTCCCCAACTGTAATTCCTCCATGAGGATAAATTAGTGAAAACTCCATTTCTCGAGACCCTGTGGGCCCCTTCAAAATTAAATGGGGAGTGGTAAACCTTTATCATCTTAGAAAAAATTGAATTTAAATCCATAGGCTACTGGTAAAGAAACTATCTGATCAATCGTGTGAGTAACTCCATTAATGCCACACCATCAGACCAATAATTCATGTCCTTATGGGTGTTGAGACACTTGCCTATCTCATTCAAGAAGATAGCTATCTCATCAGTATTTTCTTTGGCCAAAATACAAGTAGGAACAATGGATCCACCAATAACTAGATGGTAGAAACGTTATAATTGATAAAGCCTCCATATATCTTCATTTGAATCTTTGTCCCTCGGTTTATCCTAGACACTCTAGGCATCTGGAAGTGCATCCAGGATTGGGTTAGCTAGTGCTAGAAGGTTGGTGCAGGAGAGTGGAGCAGTTATGGACAAGCACAAATGTTTTATAGGATTCATTGACAAATTAGGACATCTAGAAGATAAATGTTTACGAGGAATTGGGAGAATGTAAGATTCTTTTACCCTGGAATCCACAATAGGTGAGCCAATGACGTCATCATCCACATCATTAGTTGATGACTGTAGCATGGAAATCATCTGATGTGAGTATTTTTAAAGGAATCTTTGGGAATGGATGAGGGTCTTGAGGTGCTTGAAATAACCACCCAACCACTCGGGGTCCTCATCAAAATAATCGTCAGTGGGGGACGACACTTAGTTAACACCACTAAGAGAAACATTCATAGTTCAAAAGTTCTTTCATAAAGAACGAGGGGAACAATAGTGAGTAGATGTATGGGCATTAAAATGATATTATTGCCTCCATTCCACTATAAAATCATCCATGGTTTGATAGATGGTGGACTCTCGACAACAGATTCGATATCTTGTTTGACCACCCATGAGGTCACAGTCCTGAATTTCACAACTTTCCTCGGGGGGGGGGGGGGGGACTAAAAAGATTTCATATGTAATTTCCATGTTGAGATACTTCAACAACTCCATTTTTATTTTGCTTCCCTTTTTCCCCATTTTCCTTGGAATTTTCCATTATAAGAACTAGGTCAATTAATTTTCCATCATTATATGATTTAACAATGTCTTGAAAACAACTTTTGGTATGGAAGGGTACAGAATCCCCAGAATATGGATGTATGTCCCAATAGTTAGTGTCGTCCAGGGTGAGCATTAGTTATATGTGACGAGATATCATTAGTTTCTTCCATTTTTGTGCACTATAAGAGCAGGGGGACAAAACATATGAAAACACATAAATTGATGACTAAATTTTCAAGGTGTAAATCCCTCGTAATAAAGGTTCCCTCTAATACGAGAAACTAGGATACCTTATCTCAATGAGAAGTAGTATCATTGGTTGATAAAGGTGTTAAATGATTTATTCATAATAACACTGTTAGGGGAATAATAATGATGATAATTGAAATGTTTGTAAATGTTGTGGTAATCCATTAGGACTTTCTCATCCTTTTCAGTTTTCCCCTCTCATATATCCTGGGAACCTCAAGCTGTCAACATAACCTCTCTAGTACTATGAATATACGGTGATAGTGTGTAATACAAAATTGGTATGTTGTTGATAAAGGTATAACCACATATGGGGGCTCTTATACTGCCCCAAGGAATTTGGATGGGCCCAGTCATCCGATAAGGTGGTCCCCCTCACTTATCTGACCCATTAGGTGATAAATCTTGGCTAATTCTAGGATAACTAATTTGATGCATCTTCCAATAGCCATCTGTGCAATCATGATGAAAGTTTAGGCTCTCACACCACCATATGACTATATCGGTAAGACCCACTAACTTAAGAACATTTCCAAAAAGGTATCTTGTCAAAATAATCGATCGACGTATGGGATGATCCCCTATACCCACTCATGAAATGTCCCCTAATCTAGTGTTGGTCAATAGGTACCCCCTCACCTCTCGGTTGTATTCATAGGATAAGCCTCAGTCATCATTGATTGGGACTTAGACCAGTATACTTAATAAAGGCACCCAAAAACTCATCAAAAGGAACATACAACATGAGATAAGGATCAATTCCCATCAAAAGTATCATCTCCTAAATGATGAGTTTCATGGCCAAAAAAGGGGTTCATTCCACATCATTCCAAACTGATAAATAATGTAGGAATTCATCACAGACATCCCATCCAATAGGGATTCATGAGATTAACCAAATGCCCAAAGGCTAATTTTGACACCCTTGGTTAAATGGATGGATTGGGTATCATGACTACACCTACTCAAGAGATGTGAAATAAGGACTGTGGCATGGTGAGTTTATGTATGAGATACCCAAGAAGCCTCCCATAGTCCCAAAATCAATAACTTGGTTTGATATTATTTGAAACTCAGGAGAACAAAAAAGGCCACCACCTATCAATTCCAAATGAGCCTCCAGAGAAAAGATCTAGTCAGTATGGACATCCATGCTTCTCATTTTCTATAGCCTTCCATGCATTTCTCTAGTAGTAGTGGGTCCTATTATCTTTCTTCCACTCCAACTCCTCTAAAGCTAGAGGTGCATAGATCAGAAAGGACCCAAATGAAATATCTATTTTAGTGGACATCCCCATAGATGAAATCAATTCCTTTAGGATAGAGGTGTTAATTATCTAGGCAGCATGATGATTAGTCAGATTTGGTGCAAGGATCACAACATTAGAAAATAGTTCAAACCCATAAGAAGCAAGCCTATCTGATGTCAGGTATTCCCATTGACATGTTGTATAATGATTCACCAAATATTTGATTAATTGAACGACCATACTTTTTTCATTAATAAAATCCTTATTCTTCATCAATATTTCATCAGTAACCAAATGAGGGGCAGTAGTAATTTCTTTAGAAGGAGTAGCGATGTCAGAAAAATTCTATGAAATATCCATTGATTCATGCAAAAAGATATCCAAAAATCCCACAAAAGGTTTGTATAATAAATTATTTTTTGTATAATCGACCCTAAATATGGATAATTGAATGAATGGAGTGCTCACATGTGTCTCATTGTACTATTCCCAAAAATGGTACGCATACACCAATTCATACATGCTTCATGAAACGTAGAAGCAATCCCTACATGCTACCTAATACAAGAAAATAATATCTTCATATTGATGTAGAACTCGGAAGCATTATATTATGTACAACCATGTTATGTGAAACACATGTGAGTCACTGGACAAGAGAGTGTTGTCCAGTGAACATAAGGGTTCATGGAATGCAGATTCCACAAATGAAGGCATCATCCTGCCCATTATCAATGTGTATGTTTAAATGTTTATGTTCATATTATTAAGGCTTAATGTTCATTACTCCAGTATAATCTCAGTGTGTGGGACATGTAAAACACATAACATTTTTCTATGTGGAGTTCTGAATATTAGTTTCAAATTCCATAAACCAGTTTGTGAAACCCTAAATCTGGTTCATAGATAGATGAAATGGTAAAATTATCAATACATGGAACATTCGAAGCGGTTCATGAGAATGATTTTTTTCAAAAGAGACGGCACGCGAAGGAAGAAAGAGCTGAGTGAGAGTTGAGAGAATGTTTTTCTGAGAGAAAAAAAAGATCAATGACATGGGCCTTATATATAGGTGTGGTCCCCTCATACCATATCTAAATCTTCACTGCTTACCACTTCAGTTTAGGACCACTTCTACATCGGAATAGACTCCTCTTCATTCAGAACTAACACCATTATGATGGGTGAAAATTTTAGGTTCCAGAAAAAATATATAAAAGAATAAAATACTCCAAAAATCACATTTTATAAGGAAGAAATAATTTCTATATATCTAGTGATGTAAATGGTCCAAAATTGAGTTAAAAAATCATAATAAACATGAATGAATCAAATTTCCCAAGTGTTTTTGTGTGACCCACATAACATCGTCAGGAAGGGTTTGTGGACTGCATGAACTATGAACCACCAGTATATGGAATGACTGGTGAAGAACTAGCCAGTGGAACGATGTCCAGTGGACCCAGTTGACCACATACCACATCGCTGGAAGAACCGAGCATGTGGAAAACATCCACGTACCATCTCAAACACGTAGCAGTTCGTGAATGAAGAAAATCAGTGATGATTCATGAACCGGGACACATGAACAACAACCTCCGCATACTCTGATTGACTGGGTATTCTGCTAGTTAATATAACACTTCATGGGATTCCACAAAAGGTGTCACATGCCTATATATATGATTTCCACATTGCTCTAAAAAATAACATAGAATTAATTGAGAATAATGGACAGAGAAATCATTGAAGAGACACCATATGTTGAAATTAAGAACTTATAGAGGTTCCTGGATTCAGTCTTGAATCAAAAATGAAGCCCAAATTGAAAAGAACATTTCTGCAGGTATAATCAGCCATGAACCATAAAACGAAATAACATAATAATAATGGGAGAACTACGAACCTAATTAGTGAAATCATAAACCGTATATTCCTCATGGATGAACACCCTGAGAATGATAGTCGCCATGAAACTCCTTCGATATGGTGTACATCATAGTGTATCTTTGGGTGGATTTAACCCGACACAGGGACTTCATTAGTATATATATGGAACCTGATGTGGCATGAAATATTGTATTCCAAATTACATACCACTATGGTGAATTGTGGTCTTTTCCCATGCCAGCATACTTCTTCGGTACACAGACGTAACCTCTACACACATACCGCTATGGTATATGGAGAAACCCCCATCCTACTAAAAAAAATAGTATGTCAAATTGGGCATCATCGAGTATTGTTTGCTTCTGCTCCAATATCACCCATCTGTTATCGTCTAGTCCTCTATAGTCCCTCCGCGAACCCATCCACTGATATCAACCCAATACCTCCTCTAAAGACACTGGACCCATTTGATCAGATATCAGGCGCATTAGAAAACCCCTTTGAGTTAACATAACAATGGAAAGAGCAGTCACGTAGGCTCTCCCAACAATGAAATGGACTCCAGGGATTTCTATAAGACTACATTCCCGTGGTAACCTGGAGTCCAACCTTGGGATGCTGACATGACCCCCAACCCCCGTTTTAGGGATTAAGGGTGACCACCTTCTTTTCCATTCAATGTGGATTGGTGATCAGTCGAGGGTGTCATGTTTTCTTCATTTCCTAAAAGGCAACATTCATACTCTTTCTCAACACACTTTCTGAGGTATTCCCATAGAGGTAAGTTCCCAATATTTTGAGAGCTAATCCAGATGACCTATACTATCTTCCCATGTTAAAAGGATAATTACTACGTGCCCTCACCCATATTCAACCTGACCTATTCTATTTTAGGCATTCCCTCTCTCATCAGCAGGAGAGGAGGAATGTGATGGTTGGTTGGATCTCTCACATCCACTTATTTTTCACACCCATTATGACTCACATGTTCATAGAGGTTTCTGGACATTACAACATCCACACAATTCTAAAGTACAACGAATCAGATTCCTAGTTATTCCCGGATATTTAGGATGCCTTCTTGACGGCCCATGATCAAAAGGGATCTCTTCCAAGGGGGTCCATGTAATCCTGTCCCATAAAATGGGAAAATTCCAAACATAAGCCCCATGATTACTGAACTAAGTGAGATCTGATTCCTCACCCAAGGATACAAAAGAAGACTTCATAAAGGTTTGATACCAAAATCATGTCACCTTCCATCCCAACTGGATGATGATAAACTCCACAGTTCCTTATTATATGGCTCAAGTGAGAATTTCCTCCACATCATCAAATCCATGTCTGCCTATAACGACCATGAAAACCATGAGTAGCCTATATATACATTCTTCAAGAATGAACCATGGATTCAAGAACAAATGGAAACAATTGAAAATCTATAAGAGGATCCCAGAAAATGCTATAACCCCGCCAAGGGTGCGGTGATCATGACCTCCCATTCTATCGACCATTGGATTCTTTATGTAATGTTTACAGAATCATCATCCAATGGGAACCTTCCTTTGGATATCTGGCCCGTGAATCAAGGATACTAGGGACATTGGGTGTTTATGTCCCCAACAATAAATATGATGGAGATCATCCGAGGATGTTGTATCTTGAGAGGATTGATTAAAGAAATAATCTAACCCATGAAATCTATCACTGAAAAAAATTTACTGTAGAAAAACCATCGCAATACTGAAGGTATAAACTTCCCAGTCCCCAATGGGTTAATCCAATCCCCATTTAATGGATGATGTCATAGATCGGGTAAAATAAAATATGTTGACATGAATGTTTCTACAATAACAGACAAATGTTGGTCACCCATTGGACAATTTTTCATTTTTCTCAACCAAAAACCTACACCATCCTCAATGGTGGAACAATATATATGAAAAAAATAGAAATCAGATATCCCATGGAAGTGGTAGTCCACACATACTCATGGTTAACAATACCATTTTACAAAGATTGAATAAAATAAGTAATTTGGTTTATCATTTTAGAATATATAATATCTGATTGATTTGATAATAATGTAGTAAATTATTTATAGGGACATTTATCGTATGGTGGTGATGGAATTTTTTTATGGTGTTTGTAGTCCACACGACACACTATTCAAGGATTCATTTTTAATTATTTGAAATAAGGGTGTATGAACATTGAATGTACATTTTTTATAATAACATTACAACATAATATAAATAATAACATTATAATTTTAATATTATTATGTAAATTTTTTTGATAAATAAAATAATTTAAATGAATGAATATTTTTGGAACTTATAAATCACTTCATAGATAGTCATATTTTTGAATGGGATTATTCCATTAATGGATTTTCATTTGATAAAAAAGTACATAATTATAGTGAATAATATTATGGATGAGATGGTTGGGTATATTTTGGTTTGATTTTTTTTTGTTTTGTTGTGATTGTAAATTAAGAGAGGGTTTCCCCTTATACAAGTGAAAATGAATGGAATTACATTAAATATAGGAAACAATTAAATAATGGGAATTCAAAATATGGCCATGTTCTTCTAAAATTGAGAAATATTATATTTAATAGAATATAATATCGATCTACACAACAAAAATTTAAAAAGAATCATGTTTCAAATAGGTTATTCACATTACCTATATGGTTACCCACTTTCCTTATTTTTGTTTTAACCATGCTAATAAGATTTTACCTATTTAATTTAGAATATAAGTCTGAATAAACCATTCCTTTTGATATTATTTTGAATCATTGATTATTAATACAAAATACCATTTATTAAATAATAAAATTTTTAGTAAGAAAAAAAATTAATTTCAGCGATGTAACAGACAAATATTTAGTTTCTTGGAATTGTTTATTTTTATATAAAATGATTTATGATTATGGGATAATTATCAACTTAATTGATTCCAATTAATTTAAAATAATTAATATAATTAGAATTATATATTTTTTATATTAAAATTAATCATTAACAAAAAATTTATCTTCTTATAAATAATTTTAATAAAACTATTGAAATATTATTTTCATTAAAACTCTAAAATAATTATTAGAGTGTTGTGAAAGAGTTTATAAATGTAATATTTTAATTAATATTTCTTTATTATAATTTTTTATATATAATTTTTTATGAAATGTTTTCCTTAAATTTCAATGTATTCATATAATAAAATAATTCCACAAACTAAAAGAAATAAATAAAATAATTATTGTCAATCTCTATTAAAATTTAATTATTTCGAAAAAATCTAAAGAATATAATATTAAGAAATTATGACTGTGATAAATACAAAAATGATATAAATTTTATAAAATTCACATCTTATAATTTATAAAAAAATATATTTAAAAACAAAATGTGTTTTGAGATCATGATTATAACGAAATATAAATTTAGATAAAATAACAATATTTAAATTTAATATTCTATTTAGACCTTTTATATCTCAATATTATTCAATCAAAAAAAATAGTTCCTTATAAAGATAATTTTTTTAAAGAATATTATTTTTAAAAAAATATTAAAGTAAAACTAACATTACAAAGAGTATATAAATTCATGATATATCTATAAAAATATTTTATTACATTTGGATATAATCTTTATTTCAACTCATATCACCCTAAAGTATCTTAATAAGACATTCTAATCATATATTCTTTAATTTTAGTTTCATTCGATGAGTCATCTAGCATACGCCTCATAGAAATTTCTACTATCTTGAACTTCCCGCCCATATGGTTTTTAATAAACCATAAATCCTTGAGTTCAGTTTGGAAATTGAGAAGGGAATAACAAAAAAATCTAAAACCCAATTCTCTATTGGATAATTGTTATAAATTTTTAATAAATATTATTTTGGATTCCATTACATATTACATTGTTGATGGGTTTTTTATATAGTAAATTCAATTTATATCATCTAATATAACATCATAGTTTTAATGATCATATCTAATATTGAAAAATTAATAAAATGAATGGTTTTGTTTTAATTTTGAAACATGTAGTAATGCAATATTTATTTAAGCTATATATATAAGTAAATATTAGTTTATTAAATCTTAGCATCAATTCAATTAGACTAAATTGTGATATTTATTAAAATAAGTCTTACTGTATTTTGAGACTCCAAGACCAAATAGTTAATTATCATAAGTTCTCAGCTCAATTGTTGTTGACTATATGAAATGTGTTTAATAATAATATCACAAAATTTATAGATTCTCATTATATAGGGTAAAAACTATAAAATTACATTGGGACTAATAATCTACAATCATTATAACATTATTATTATATAGAAGAACAATAATAATTGAAATAATGATTAATTAATATAAATTTAGTTGAATGTATAAAGTCAGATAGTTCAATAGAACCAAATACAACATAGTAAATAATTTTTTTAAAAAAAATATACATTTGAATATGAAAATTAAAAGAAAATTTAAATGAGGAGATTTCTGTGGTTTGAGAAGAATACCCATCATTAATAGGGATTAAAAATAATTAATCCTAACCAAGGTTATTTACAATGACTTTTAATACAACTAATCCAACAACAATTTATTAACTGACAATATATATAATTTAATAAAATTAATGTATATTAAATTATATTATTGAAATACACTCAAAAGTATTTTAAATTTTACTATTTCATTAAAAATATACCAATAAAAACATTACATCACATATCTCTGAATATCATATGATAATAGTTTTATCCAAATTCTAATTGTACATTGTATTACAATTTAGAAAATAATTTCATGGGCCTTTAGTCCCCAATGTCCCGACCTTTCAATAGTGTGGTATTGAACCTTTCATCCGCTCAAAATATAATCAGTAAAGTATGATGGTGAAATTAATGTATTAGAATATGGTTTTTTTATTTATATGTGTACTCAAAATAACTCAAAAATAACATAGTTAGATACTAATTATAGTTCTACACTTCTCTGATATTCATTGCCTCCAGAGTCCTTTTTGAATTTATCCCTTAAATCATTCACCACTTGTGATGTGAACAAAAGGGTTTAACGTGTCGAAATTTTCCAATAACCACCATACTATTCATCATGATAGAGACACAACCACTTCCTCATTTACATATATTCTAAAACATATAAATACTTATCATATATAAAATGAATATTTATTACATTTAATTATTCCTAGAATCATATTGTTGGTGTCTTTGGGATCTAGGTACATATCACCTCATTAGTATATAGAATTTCATAAAAATTTCTAAATGCTTCATTATAAATTAAACATAAGTTCATTGAATCCTTCTTAATAAATTTTATCCCCATGGTAAATACATGAAATAAAATATAGGATAAAATACCAATAATAAGAATGTCTTGGAAATATGAAGAATATAATAAAAAATTGATTACATGATATCATTAAGTTATCTGTGGGATCATATCATAGTATAATAATTGAGAAAAAAATACATCATGGAATAATAATGAAACAATAAAAATTTCATAGAAATAATATAAAGTGATGTCGATATCACATAAACAATGGATTCATTAAGACGATCAAGATCATCATTGAATCAAGGAAAAATAGTATCACAAGGAATACTATAAAAAACTAAAAATAAATTTATAAATTATAGAAATGTGACGTGTTCAATATAATAATGAAATTATATGATAAGTTTTATTTCAAATATATAATACCATAATTTTTACTAATAGAAACATAATGTTAGTGTATAAAATTATCATTAAAGATAATCATATCATATTTATGAATATAATCATAGAAAATGATATGTATATTTAAAATAATATAATGTTATATAATTTTGTACCAAAAGAATTATAGGACTATATAATAATGGTCCCTCCCATAAAATCATAATATTTTAAAAATAATAAATTATATATTTAGAAAACAGATATAAATCATGTCTAAAAGTGAAATAAATCCATAAAAATAGAATGAGATTAACAATTAACTTCAAAACAATTATGTTAATTGAAAAACATGGATGTGAAATAACAGAAGAGAATGCATTATTTTGTATTTTCAAATGTTAAAAAAATTAAACAAAATAAAGTAAATGGAGGAGAGAAAAATTATAACAAAAATCAATGAAATATTTTTATAATAAAATCATTATTTGAAATCAATGAACATCTTTATGAATTAATCCCCCTAAAATAATGACACACGTATTTCATAAAAATGAAATGATAAATTAAAATAATAAAACATTATATGGTATTAAATGAAAATATAAAATATGTACAGTGAAATAAGATTAGAAGAAAGAGTATAAATGGAAATATAATTGGGTAGAGTGTGGCTACACTTTAACTAAAATCATTTTTTTCCCATTATGTTTACACTTATTTTACAACCGAACTATGTTTACTAAAACATTAAAGTGAATTATTGTAAAATCATTTTTTAATTATTGATAAATTTTAATAAAATTTATTTATTTATTATCATATAATTAGTGTTATCAATGCGCAAATACATGTGTGTCTGAATTATTCTATATTTAATTTTAATAAGAAAATTCTGGTCATTTTTTTAATTCTTTTTTAATTAACACAAAAAACAAAAAAATACAATAACAGAACCACACAAAATCACACACGCATAGATATATATTTTATTAGATGTAGAATCTAATTTTGAATGAGATGATAGATAAATAATTTCTAATGTCCTCATAGGTTTTTAAACCGACCATTAACATGATGTGTCAAAAATTGAGAGATATAATGTATATTTATATATGGTAGAAAAAATATTTCTTCCATTAAATAATATAATTAATATCATATAAAAATTACATTTAATATATTTTTTGTGGATATTTAGAAATATAAATTATAAAAAGATATTAGATAATAAAAATTGAATAGAATAGAAAATAATGCAACCACATCCTTTATGTCTCCTCCACTAGGTTGGATATAATTCCTTATATTTTTAGATTGGTATAATAATAAAATGTATATAAGGATACTAGAAGGATTAACATAATCTTATTATAAAAATATTATTAAAATGGAAAAAATTCATAGTGACTTTCTATTTTTCCCATGTTCTTTTGGATCACTAAGGGGGTGGGGGGGGGGGGGGGCGAACCGGTGATAATTTTTTATATTTTAAAGAGTTACTCCATTTTTACCCAAAATCTATGTTTGGATAGGGTATAAATACAATATAAAATAATTATATCTCCATTAATCACTTTCATGATGATGGAACCACATAAGATGTAAATAAATATTTACATTGTTGATTATAAAATCCCACAAAGTGTAGTGATTGTTTAGATGCTCCTATCATAGATTCTTCATAATTTCTACAACTGGTTATAATTCAAAAGTGTCCCAGATAGCTTTCTAAATTAGTTCACACCATGTTCTAAATCCTTCATCATAAAAGAGTGTTTTAGTTAAACACGTCTATCTTTAATGAATCATCTGAATAATGGAGATCACATTCTTCTACCCCAGGATACTTCAAAAAAACTTATAATTATGATCTTCCTCAATCAATAAATTGAATAGATGATCTTATCATATAAAATTTATTGTAAAATCATCTATAACGTTATTTATACATTTAACATACCTATTTCTGATCATACACATCATTTTCAAGATATATTCATCCTAAATGTATCTACAAATCATGCATAAGGACTTCTTCCCCCTAGACATCTCCTAGATTTGAGCTATCCTTCTTTCTCATTTTCTTCATAGTGTTTCAGTTTTACAAAGTTATCATAAAAAGGTAATTATATTTTTGAATATTCACATCTCAAATCATGTACACAACTTCATTATAAAATCCTATATATGTATATCTAAATTTTTGTTTTCTAATATTTGTTTCAAAAATTGAATTTTTTAAAATTCTTTAATCTTCAATGTCAAAAGGGTACCCAAATAAAATAGTTCAAATATAAATCCTAAAATTATTTCTCATTTTAAAATGCCAGAAATTTTTATCAAAATATTACTTTTGAAATTCAATATGACTCAATGTGAGATACTGAAATAAAATATGGGTGGATCTAATTTATTATGAACAAAAAAATAACTTTTGTGATCCACAAAATTTCTTATAGATAGTTCGAATATCATATATCAAATAACCTTTAATAGTGAAACATATTGGAAAATTGTAATTTTATTTTAAATATGATAATATCTTACACACTATAAAATTTACTTCCAGATAGATATAATGTATAATGAATTGGAAAATTATAATCCATGTATATTAATTTTAATATATGTTGGATACATCATATCAATGTAGATGAATTTTATTACACTTTGGTTACCCAAATTCCATTTATTAGAAGTCAATTACATGGTTTCCCAGCTCCTTTCATCTAGAAGAATACATTTTTCTATTTTTCAAAATCTAAAATTAGAACCACAATTCCATAATTTCATAAAATAAATCATAAATAAATTTTTACATTAAAATAAAATTCTCAATAATTAAAAATAATTTCACATAATATAAAAATAATCATCTAAAAGGCTATTTTTCGTTTTTTATAGAATCTTAAAAAATAATTAATATTCAGACCATTTATCACAATAGCAATCAATCATCTATATTCTATATTTATTGTTTTACTCTTTAAAATTATAAATACCATTAAACCTATAGGAACCACATCATATACTAAATTCCTAAAACCATATAATTTAATTAACTTAATTATATGTACATTAATCATCATAATTAAATAGTTTCATTATCATGAATATTTTTAAATATTTTAAATTAATACTTTATATTACATTAAAAACCCTTTAAAAACAACATGGATGTAATACATCCTTATCCCCACAAAATTATCACACATTATTCACATCCATAGTGAAAACATATTAATAAACCAATCTAGTAAAAACCCCACCATTGTAATTTTTTTATATAATCATTACAAAATTATAATAAAACATTTCCATCTCTAATTTCTTATTCCCTCTTTATTGGAAATGAAAACAATGATAATAAAGAGGGGTCCTCATAATTATTTTTAAATTTCGAAAAACAATTTCCCCCCACTAAAATCAAAATGATCAACCACTATGAACCAGTTGAGAGAAGGATAACCCCACATACACACATAAAAAGTTACTTTTGTTCATCAAATCAAAACTTACATGGGAAAAACCAATGTATAAAATAAGAGTGTACACACCAAGACACATGGGATATATATATAATGGATAACATGTGATATAAATATATTTTTCGATTCATGGATGTATATTAAATATATTTTTCAGGTATGTTTAAACTATTTAAATAAATAAAACCCATAAAAATATTCTATGATCTAATCTTGTAAAATTCATTCTCTAATCATTTTTATTAATTGAAACCCCCATATGATAATTTTTTTTAAATGATAAAAAATATAGGTTACAAGAGTTATTACAAAACTAATTCCTCAAGGTTAGTACATTTTTAAAAAATTTCATGATTTACTATATGATATCATTATCTCATTGTTTCTCTCCCTCAAGGGATACACTCACCTATGCCACTTTATGTTAGTTTGAGTACATCATAGAGACAAACAAATTATTATCTAATGTGTATAGGACTCAATTTTCATCAATAATCCCTAAAATGATAGAAAATATATTAAATAATAATTGAAAACAGGAGGAAACCCAAGGTTAATTAGAAGTAACACAGAATTCATAAGTTTCCAAACAAACAGGGATAATTTTTTTTCATAAAATCATAATAAAGAGATTTATTATGACTCATTTTATCATTTTAATGCATCAATATGTTTTTATTAATCATTTAACTAGGATAAATCATTGGGTGAAGAAGTATTATTTTCCAAATTGATCATGGAAACATCCTTCACTTGGAATTTTGTCATATTTCTCATTCAATATCGAATGACTTATAGAATTATCATATTACTTTTCATTTGATCTCCATACAACCCATATATTTAAAAACATCCTTCATGACTTTTGATACATGTAGTTAGTGATATATTCTCAAGGAAATAATCTTTCTCATGTAAAATGACTTCTTTTTATACTGATTTGGAATGAAAATATTATTTTCCCCATTATTTATTCATTTTTTCTAATATGTCAAAACATTCACATATTCTTCAATTACATTCATAATTTTATAGAACATCTCATAGAATGTCTTCTCTGAACATTGTATTTTTACTCCATTTTCCATTTGATGGATTTCTATTAGGTAATTTATCATTACATATGTCATCATAATGACATTTATTTCCACATATTCCTGATAAAGCATCTAAATTCATAAATTGGTTATTGATGGAGAAGTTATCTACATTTAGTTAAAAAACATTATTATTCTCAAAATCAATACTTCATTATATATTATATATACCCATTGATTATTACCTCTTCAATAGTGATTTCATTTTAAATAAAACGGTATACTATTTTTCACTATATCTTCCTCAAAACTGACAATAATCTCGAAAAATGGATTTATTATTATGATGACAAATGTATACAAAATTACTATTTTTGTACCGAATTCATGGTTGTTGGGCACTCGTTGGAGTTATGTCAGAGGAAGATCTCTTGTGAGAGATGTGGGATGAAGGGTCACCTGACTACTCTTTGTAGAAAGAGACTTCAGGGGAAGCATGCAAAGTTGTCAAATCATGAATGGGATTATCTCAAAAAATCATCTGGCACTCCGACTGAGGTGTTGGCCTCCAGAAAACCTGTGTCTCAAGTGAAAGGGAAAGGGCTGATAGTGGATACGTCTCTGATGAGTGGCCCTTCTAATGTTCGGGCTGATCACACGAAGATCACATCGAAGGATGGTTGTGCTGTTACTCTAACTAGGTTGGTTGAGGCTGGACATACTCCCAGCCTCTCTGTCTCTAGATCCCCTTATTGCATTGATCCTCCAAATGTAAGTATGAATGATAGTCCTGATGTAGGCTTGATACGTGATGAGACTTTTGAGTTGGCTCCTTCTAGGACTTCTCAAAATGTTGATTATCATCAGTAAATTCAGAATATCTTGATCTCATCTAAGATTTCTGGGAAGTGGGGTGACATATCTGAGGCAGAGGAGACAGCGACGGGTTGCAGTGCACCTAGCACTTTCAAAGATTCCCTTATTTCTGGGAATGGGAAGGCGAATGATTGCTTAGTCTTAGATCATGAACCCTCAAAGAGACGACAAAGGAAGGATTATTCTAACATACCTCGTACGGTGTCTACACGATCTTATAAGATTTCAGGTGCGTTCAATTCTGATGTTCTCAAGATCCTAAATTAGGATAAGTCCCACTCTGAATGGGAAACTACCGATGACTCTAATTATGGGAATCTCAAGTCTCATTATGATATGTAATATTGCGTTTGATGGATGAGGGCAAGTTCCTTTGTTTGACCCCACTAACCTCCTTTGTACCTTTTTTCTTTATTTAATAAATAGTCCGAGGCTTAGCTTCTGGAAGATCTTACTGGTAATATATAATTTCCCAAATGCAACCAAATTTTAATTTTTTCCAATAAGGGAGTGGTATATTTAAAATCTTATTATCTTCTATTTAGGTGAAATATTACTTCTAATTCTTATTAACCAAAAAATTTTATGTTTTATGTTTAATTTTATGCTAAATTATTTAATAGGATTATTTTGAGATGTTTTGGAAACATAATTTACAAGACTACAAGTACTATTTAGCTAGATATATTGAGAAGATTTTATTTTAAACTCAACTAACATTTTTATGAATTCTGGGAATTTATTTGACAGATATTTATATAAATGAGTTTAGGATTGTATCTCGGAAACCACCACCCCTTTAGTAACTATCCTATCTGAAAGGTATCCTATCATCCACTAATTCTTTATTACATGGAATTAGTTCAATATTATAATTTTAATAGGGTATTTTTATCTCTTAATATACTCTTCAATCTCATATTATTCCTAAAAATTCACTTTTTATATTGTTTTTATTTTCTTTATTAACCTGTGTGTTAATTTCTAGAGATGATTTTAACTCACCATTCAATTACCACTCAAGTTTAGTGTGTTCTTCTTCGCCATTATTACCTGATGAGTCAAGACCCTTATTAACATGAGAAAAGAAATTAACTTCTTCATCAGTTTCACTTCTTGATGACAATTCTTCTCTGTATATCATTTTTAAAATAAAATTTCTCTTTACTCAAGTTACCTTCGTTTTGTTCATCTCCTAATTTTTTTGTGTCCTATGTATTTAAAACCAATATTAGTGTCTTTAACTATATTCTTCATCTATTCATATAGAATATTCCCCATCCCACTGGGATTGTATCACCATTGTGTTTGTTTACCTATTAATTCTCATATTATATTTTTGAATCACTTTTAATTGGGAATAAATATCTGGTTGAAGTCTTCAATATCACCCTCATATTATGAGTCACATAATTTTATAAATTCAAATTTTTTGGATTTTATTATTCTAAAAAATATAAATACAAGCAATAATCATTCATTCTTTTTAATAGTTGGATGATTTTACATCTCATAATAAATTTCTATATTATGAAAAAAATTACTATAATGTATTCTCTATATTTCAGTGATTATACATTGGGATCAAGCCAATTTGAAATTTTCCTAATCATTTTTGGACAAAGATCTAGTATTATAGTATCTCACAATAACCACTATTATTACATCTATCTAATTTACACTTGTGATGTAGTACAATTTGTTATCATAACTACATAATTATATCATAAATATTAATCTCAATACCTTTAGTTTGGATTCCATGAGATTTATGTTTCCCCCATCGTATATATTTAAATTATCTTAGATCTGTTTGGTAGTTTGATTCCCCAAGTCATTTGTGGGAAACATCTCTGATAGATGTGTCATGATGATTTTTTTATCCCATTGTTCTATGTATTTATGTTATAAAAATGTGTTATAGTATATCTCTCAAAAATAAGAGTAAATAACATTATTACAGTATATCAGTCTTCCAGTCCAAGCAATTATAGTTGGGATATAATAATTTTCTATCCGTCATGATATTTATTTCCACACAATGATGGAACACCAGTAGTTTTCTCAAATATAACATTCTCTATATCTACTAATAAAATGGATCATTAAGTGGGAACTGAAAATAATGAACTAATTAATGTTCCTTTTTCATATTGGATCATGAGAGGGGGATTTGGTGCTTCAATATAATCATTTTTTATGTCACTCTCCATTAAAAAAAATACACAATTGTTTATATTGTTAATCTAGTCATAAAATATTTGATTACCTTAAATGATTTCATATAGTTCAAAATACTAAATTGGTAGAGAAATATTTATAAGGTTCAACATTATTCATGATCTTTTATGTGATTTGTTAAATAACTAATCAATGGATTCACCACTACGTCCATAATTTTACAAAACTATGGAATCCATCAGAATCCTATCAACACATAATCACACATTATTCCTTCTCTTGTGTCACAAATGAGAGCCTTTAGATTCTTAATTACAAATACTATAATTGATATTAATAAGAAATATCATCTTCTTATAATTAAAATATTGTTTTCAACACTTATAAATATGTATTCATCAATGAATAAATAGACTGACATGTATTATTAAGTAATAATTTATGTCCAAATATCTTAGTCTTTTCTAAACATGAATGGATAACATGGTCAAATTTTTCTCCCCTCACATGAATAGGTTCTCCTTATAACATTGAATTGTTAGACCCCAAGTTTTTATTCTCTGAGATGTTTCTTAGTTTCAAACATTAATTATTTATCTGTTGATACAAATATATATTAGGTTCAGAAAATTATTACACAATTTTTTTTAGATCTATCAATATTCACATCTCTAATAACATACATACATTTAATCATATTCTATTGATTATTTGTATTCATAAAATAATATAGTGTACCAGAATATTTTAAAAAATGATATTTTTGGAAAATCCAATGACCTTTGGAAGAAAAAATGACATCCATATTAAATCATTCAAACAATAATCCTGATATTATTTATCATTGAAAGTAACATTAATTTGTGGTAAAATTTTTTATTTTTAATTTCTTCAACCCTTGTGTATATACATATTAGAAATCCTCCAGAAAATATTCTTTGTTATATAATTCAAAATATTCACGTACATAGAATTTTTCATGTTCTGTACGTTGAATTGTTATTTATTGTGTGAATCTTATATTACATCATGTATATATTGGTTTAATATCATTAAATTATTCATTAAATTTGAATACATGAAGTTTTCAATATAATCTTATGTTTTATTATTCATCAAAATATTAAATTTTTATAATTCTAATAAATTATCAATTTAAAATTCCATACACGGGATATTAAAATGTCATACCGAATGATTAAAAGTCATATTAAAATAGAAATTATCCTAAATTATACATAAAATCAATTAAATATTATTGAAATATAATGTTACAAAAGAAATTTTTCAATGAATGATTTTCAAAAATCAATTTATCACAAATGTAATACCCCATAAATTCTAATTTAAATTTTTTAATGTCTAAATTTATGTGACATATTATATAATATTATAAATGTAAAAATAAATTGGAATGAACAAATATTTTTATCCTTAAAAATATCATTACAATAGTCAGATATGAGACCAATTAAAATTACAAACAATTTAACTTTTTAAAAAATATAAAATTAAATAGCTAAAATAGGAATGTATGGATATCACCAATCTACTAGAACCATATTCCCAATGAAAACAATATAGTAATGAAAAAAATATTGATAAAAAAATAATCATCTTATTGAAATGAAAATGTATCCTTAATAGAAATGGTTATGAATTATAGTGAAAAAATGATGTCGTATTTACCGGGTAAAAAAGGATATTTGGCTATTGGAATTCAACAGAAATATCACCATTGGTCAAAATGACCATTGGAAATAATTACATAGGTTGATACTTTTACCATTACAGTATATTTTCTATATGTTTTTATGAAAATGTATAATTAATATAAAAAGGATTATTGATGGCCTCGACCAGAAAAGTCATGTCGTCTGAAGCCCATTATTCCAAATATTAGGAGGGAAGTATCATCATTCAACTTTTTCCTTGACTACATCCAAGAAAAGAATTAGAAAATGAATCTTGAATGAAATCACATATTAGAGAAGCTCAAGTTAGTGAATATTTCCAATAGGTCGATGTTAGGTGAGGAACCCCATGAAAATAAAAACTATCTCACAACTTAACCTTAGGGAATATGTTTGTGTAATGAGGGGTTACGTGTCTAGATATTATTTTCATAAATAGAATATTAATTCTTATAAAAAAATATTTCATTCCATAAATTAACGTTATGAATATTTTTCTTAATAAATTATATACTTTATGAAGATCAATTAAATTATATGAGTTTTTAACATAGATAAAAAATAATTTTATATTCGTATAAAATATATACAATTTTTATATCAAATTAATGCATAATAAATATTGTATTTTTTATTAAATATAATTTTAAAATAATGTTTTTTAAATACTAAATTATAAAAATATTATAATGGTATAATTTTTTTTTCTTAAGAGCCACAAATGTAGTTGTTCCGTAAAAACTTTTATTTCAATATAAATAAGGTTTATTATATATAAATTATTAAATTATAATTGAAATAAAATTTACTTGAAATATAAATATTTTATTATAAATTAACATATTGATATTAAATTAGGGTAAATTTATAAGAAATTTTTAGAATACCATATTATTTGTGAATAATTCAAATATACAGTTTTACGGAATCTCTATATTTTATGACATCATGTTTTTGCCACAATGATATAATAATTAATTAAACACAATCATTGAACTAAAATATGTTATTTTTTTAATATTTAGTATTTTAATATTGATAATCGTAATATAAAACTATAAGTAACTTTCGAATGTCTAAAAAGGAATGTTTGATTTCATTTAAAAACATTACATTTTAGAATCCACTATTTTCCATGTAAAATTATGTATTTCAAAAAACATTTATTCTAGTGGATTAACATAAAATAAAACATGACCAAAATATCCAAACCCATGAAAAAAAAACCATTGACAAGACTATGGTTTTTCATTTTCCTCATCCTAGTTTTCCGGGTCTTAAATTTTATAATCATTAAACAATTCGTCCACATATCCTACTAATACCCTCATAGTAATCCATCTTCATTTACACCAATTACATCGTATATTATTTCATGATTATTGTTCCTACCAATTATTCCCTCAATGGTGACTTCATGACCACATGGTCTCATCCTCTATTTTTATGAATATATGTTCATGTTGACGGAAATCTCCACATCTCATTTCAATTTTTGTTCCCTTTTCATCTGGTATTGCTTCTACTTTATAAACTGACTTCATTTTTACACTTCTGATTTTCTTATTCAATTAATAATTTTCTTCTAGGAATTGGATACCATTTTCCATCCCATTATAACATTTCAAAATCTATATTTTTTACTCATCTGACTAATAAATTTTCATCAAACAGTTTCCTCTTTTATAGGGAAAATTATATTTTCTCTTTTTATTTGAATGCACAAATCACTTTTATATTCAATGGGTATTCACCAATATTTTAAAATTACTTGTTTATCTTGTATTCACATATGGTAAATCTACAATTTCTTTTATGAGTAAAAAATGATGCAATTACCATGCATTAATGTTCATTTGTATGTGAAGATTCTTAAAAAGAATGATTTATTTTCTTATCCTCGAGTTATTAGTGAAATGAATTATTCTAATATATATGGCTCATATATAATTAATATATACAAAGTGAGTATATTAGTAAAAAATTAATAAATTTTGTACATGATTTAATCTATATAGAAGACATGTTTTATGATACCTAGGTGAGTAACCATGTTGATTCTAATCTATGAAACCTTGGAGATAAAACATACTAATATGATTATGAATGTTTCACTTAAATTTTGTATCCACATTTTAATGTTTTGATTCATGTTATTATTATTATGATATACCTCTTTCTCATACATTATAATTGTTCCTTTTTTTCTTATTGGTATGCCTCATGATCAAATGCAATATGAATTTATTTTTTATTTACATATTTGGTTACGTGACCACCCCTTTTCATTTGGTTTATGCTCCCCATGAAATGATATGCAATAAATGTGACCTACAGTGAACCAATGAATATGTATTTCATGTGGTCTAAGAATATTTTTTATGTTTTCATGAGCTACGTAACTTATTTAAAATAAATTAAATGGTAAAAGTTCCACTATTTATACCATGTAATGAAATGTTATATAATTAAATATCTGGATTACATGGTTGAGATCAATGGATGGATAATTTATTTTTGTAATTTGTGATTTTATATCATTAAGAAGAACACTAGGGAATATTATAAATATAATATCATATATAAGTATTTTGTTGAAATATTTAGGAAGTTTTTCTATTATAATAAATACCCCTATATATATAAATGTTGATATGAGTTGTGAAAAATATACCTAGTTGTATCACCTTAAATAAATTTTAGCTAGACCTGAATGGGAACATGTGAAAAAATAGCCTTTATTGCACTCCTATTTTTATACCACCAAGGGATACATATTGTTAATCACATATTTTTTATGAACCAATGTGAATGATATATGTTAAATTTAGTTTTTATTAGACGATATTAATAAAATAATTAAGAATGTTGCATTAAGAAATAAATTGATTTAGAATTTTTACGTTTTTAAAAGATAAATGTTTCTCACATAGCCTATCCTCTATCAGAAAAATATCCTGAATATTGAGGAACTGCGTAAATAATGAGTGTAATAGTTGATACAAAAACATCTTTTTAGTGGAATAATGCATAGAAAACATCATAATCATGATGAATAATTTAACATTAGTTACAAATAGTAACTTGAATCGCGTCCGGTGACCAAATTCACCTCAAAGGGAACAAATTTCTGTTCTGTCCATCATGAATCGATGACTACATTTTTTTAGTGGATATAACAACCCATTGATTACTGAACAATGGATATGATCTATATTGAAGCTCTATTATATACTACATTGTTCTGAGAAAGAGAATGTAACCATGGAAGTAAACCACTTAAAAGGAGAAGCTAATCAGGGGGAGATTAATTCAACACGTGAAGACATAAAGAGATATTGAAGCTAATGAGTGTGAATAGTTCTGGGGAATCATTTCATGTAAATATTTTCTCTATTCTATGTGAGAAAAATGGGGATATAAATCCTTAAACTAAACAAGAAGAAAAATAAATCGACGGGAATCTATAAGATGAAATTAGAAGATGTTATCGATACACATATAACATTTTTATGGATCATAAGGGCAAGGTAGATAGATTCATCAGTGTATTGGGATATCATATGCTGAGAAATCTAGAAAATCGTGACAATGAAAGATATCAAGAGATAATTCATTATTATATGAAGTGTAAATTTGATATTGGAGAGATAAAATGATCATTTAGATAGAATTAGAGGAAGAGAAAAATGGAAACAAACTCATGGAAAAAATTTACTAGAGAAGATGAAGAACGAAAGTGCAACTTCTCATGTTCAATAAACATTGGATGAAGCATCCAAAAAACATCTTACATGCAAGTGTAATGTGATATATGTGTGGATTTAATGTTTATATTTATCCAAACTATCATGGTAAGATGATGCATCATCATCTAAATAATAATAAAAATGGAATGAGGGTGAAATCGTGACTGGAATTTCAATTTATTAAGTGTGAAAATCATGGGAACTTTTGAAAAAAATTCCAAATTAAATTATAATGGATGGGAAAGACCATTAACCTTATCATAATCAAAGGGATAATGGTTGGGAATTTTTTATCACGTTGGATAAAGTTGATGCTTTGAATGATGTAGTGGTAAGTATACTCATTATACTCTCAAAGCTATCATGTAATTTTTATAATTTTGGATCTACACATTCATTTATTTTATTTTATCTTTTCAATGAATATAGAATAAAACCATTCCCTTATAGATGTAATGTTATTATTGAAGTCCCATGGAGGAATTATGTTATCATAAATAGTATATAGAAACTCTAATATTTACTCTGGAGATTATAATATCGTCTTGAATATATTTATCAATCCCAATATGGAATTTGAAATTATAATGGGGATAGTGTGGGAAATATTGTTTAATATTAAGATAAACTACCAAATATAGTAAATTTAAATAGACTTCAATGCACAATATATATTCATTTTTAAACGTGAGATATCCCTTCTTAATCAAACACTAGAAAAACCTTGTCTATCCCTCTATATGAAGATGATTAGTAAAGACAGATAATTAAATGAAGGTATAATGATAGATAATATTCTTATTATTCGAGAATAAATTGATGTATTTCAGTATTGTTACATTGACATCCATTGGAGATAGAGGTAGAGTTTTCTATTGAACCCATACCTGAATCCATGACAATATCAAGGACCCCATATATAATTGAAAATATGAATTTTGTGGAATTAAATAAAAAACATCAGGATCTTTTTTACAAGGTATTATTACAACCAAGTGTGTCTCCAGGGGCAGAACCTATTATCTTTGTGAAGAATAGGTACAGATCAATGCAGTTATAAATTAAGTGTGGATATCTAAATAGGGTCTTAGTTAATAAAAACTACCATCTTCCAAGGATTTATGATTTATCAGATCTAAATCATGGGGTTAAAATATTCTCTATGATTGGCCACCAACCTGGGTATCATCAATTGATGGTAATGAATAATGATGTTCCAAATACTTATTTCTGGACAAGATATGTACATTTTGAGATTGTTTTCATTCATGTTGGCTTGAATAATGATCTTATTATATTTATGTATTCCCTGAATAATTTCACTAATTAATACCTTGATATATTTATTTGAAATTTTTTTGATGATATTAAAATATATTCCAAAAGTTGAGAGGATCATGAGGATAATATTAGTGTTATATTGAATCCTCCGAGTAAGGTGAAGCTTTTTTGGAAATTTAGAAAATGTGAATTTTGGATATAAAATGTTCCATTTATGTGGAAAATATTGACTAGTGAAGGAATCACATTTTCCATGTAAAGATAAATATTGTAGAAGAGTGTCCTCCTCTTACCAAGGTAATTTAGATATTTGGATTACATGGATTATAGCGATATTATAAGATTTTTGTGCAGAATGTTTCATTAATTTATATTCCAATAACAAAGTTAACTAAAAAAGGGGATAAATTCTTCTGGAAAAGGGAGTGTAAATAATGATTCCATGAACCTAAAAAAATATTGGTTACTGCACCAGTTATAACTCTACCAATTTTTCCAATAACCATTCATTATTTATAGTGATGGATTTCAGAATGGGCTTGGGTGCATCCTCATAAAAAATGACACATTAATTACATACGTATCTCAAGAGTAAAAGCCTCATAGAAACAATTATCTTATGTATGATATGTAAATATTTTCAATTGTTTTTTCTATGAAAATATGGAGGAAATAACTTCATTAAGATAAATGAGATATATACACATACTAAAAAGTACATAAATATATTTTCATGAAAAATGAATTTAACATGAGACAAAGGATATCATTTGATATTATAAAATACTATGACAATTAAATTCATTATCACCCTAGAAAGGAAGTAATTATGTTTCCAAATATGAGAAATTTACCCATATAAGAAAAATTAATATCCTCTTAATATTTAAAAGGTTGTTTACACAGTTAAAATTAAAAGATAATAATTTAGGGTAAACTAAAAATATAATGTTAAAAAATAAAATCAATACATTTCTAAAATTTATTGTATGAGATTATTTTGAGTCATACTCATATTATATTCAATATATCACAAGTTGGAGCAATTTAAATTAAAAAATTAATTTAATAACATAATTATTTTCGAAATTCCAAGGATTCCCTTCCCCCTCTTAAAAAATGTACCCTATCTACTCTATTACTTAATCATCAAGAACCATTTTTTCAGAAATAAACCTAAAAAAACATCATAGAATCCCTCTTCTCATCCGAAAATCCTATATTAGGTAATAAATCCTCCCAATGAACCCATTTGGTATAAATAAAAATTAGTTACTTGATTAAAAGGTAACCCCTTCTCTCCTATTTAATAGTTTCATTTTCAATCTACACTCCCTAAAATATTCTTATTCTAGGATTAAATAACAAAAAACATATCCTAAATATACTAGTATATTTTTATTCTAGGATTCTATCTAAACATACAAACACCTCCATTTAAGGTGTAATGAACATACTGTTTCTATGTACGGTGAGCTACTGCCATAGAAAATATGTTTGTTCATTTTTCCCATACCACCTCTCTTAGTGTCCATTGTTATGGAATTTTTTTACATATGATATTTATATTACATTTATATTTTATCTTTTCTTATTTAATTCTTATTTACAACATATATTTATTCTTTACTATCCTCTGTAAATATGATAATTTCGTTGGAGGGTGTGTGGATTATTTCCCACTCAAAGTGTTTTGAATTATTCCCTCTATAAATGGAATATATAACTGATGGTTTTATTAAACATATGAGACATATATGACATCAATATAGTAATGGTATTATAATATAAATTTATATTATTTAATTATTATACTTTCAGTATGAATATGAAATGAAAGCAGCGTTCGTGCATACAAATGGTCTACCGTCTCAATTAATGGTGAATTATGTTTCTTATCTATAAATATTATGGTTTAGTTTAAATACTTATATAAAGAATATATATTTTATTTCAAACATGATTACAATTCTTGAAATTGTTTAAATTTGACCATACAGTCAATTTACATCAAAATATGTTAATTTTTTACCCAATTACCGAATATCAACTATACTTATGATATGAAATTAAAGAGTTATGTAATTTTTATTACAAGATAATAAGTGATATAAAAGGAATAATAAACATAGATAAGGTTATAAAAAATGTATAAATTAATATATGTATATGTTTTTCAAAAATAATTAATGTATAATTCAATTTGGACTCAAGGAAAGGGAAATATGAACTCAATTTCCATTCATTGAGATAAATAACAATGTCATTGTTTTTGTTTTTCCAACAATATATATGAATGAAGCATGATTATTTTAAACTGAATATCCACATTTTTTTGGTGTATTTACAATTTTCAAATATAATTATTTCATTTATTTATCCTCACTCAAATGATACTATTATGGTAAGGTATTTCATCTCAATCTCCATTCATTGACAAATTTCATGACAATACAAAACATTATTGTTTTATAATGTTTATATAAAACCAATATGAAATTTAATATCCATTTTGTGTATATAGTAATGTTAATTTTTAAATTTATTAATTCATGGATGTTATGATTTAAATTTTTAAAGTTCTATTGGACTCCATGAATGTATAAAGATATAGTTACCAAATCATTTTCATCATGAAGTTAATTTAAATATATATTTACATGGATATAAAATATTATTCAAGATATTTTATTTCTATATTGAATTTAATTTTTAGGTTTTCAAAGGACAATTTTTTATATATAATTCATTTATCTTTACAAATTGGCAAAAATGGTTTTTTAAATGTAAATGGAGGCAATGACTTCCTTACTACCATGACCATTATTTGATATTTCTCTTCTCTACAAGCCATAATGTTTTTAAAATTTAAATAAATACCTAATTAACTTTTGGGTATTTAGGTATTTAAAAATATTATATTATTATTTTTTATATCAAAATTTTTTAGCAATTCATTGTGATTGAAATTTTTTTAGTGAACTTTGATAGTTAAAATATTTTAGGTTTTATGATTATATAATGGTAATTATACATTTTATGGGTGGTATGATTATAATTCAATGATTAGTGGTTACATCATATGTCAATGATACATGGTTTCATGATAAACCATGGATGAATGGTTTTGTTAGAACATAAAATGCATTGGGCAAGGAAGTTGGCCTATGGATAATCTTTTTAGTGATATGTGTGGAAGTCAATCGTATGGTTATTGCATTGAAGTATTATTATGTCCAAAGATAATATAATTTATTATCTGTGATTTATATGTGCTTTATGGTAGTATTTTGATTATAAAAATGGTATATAATGAGATTATATTCAATTAATTCTATTTACTACTTATTATAGGAGAAAATTATTACTTTATGAAAAAGTATTCTTGGGTTAATTTTTTTTTTCTTGACTAATAGTTTTTCCTTATAGGTGTATTTATTACTAATTTCTTAATTCTAATCCCAGGTTTTTGAAACTTTTTCATGGCGTATAAGGATTGTTATGAGAAATAAATAAGTAAAGAATATTTTTATCATGAAAATAAATAATTTTTTATTTTAATGAGTTTTATTCTATAAAAAATATATTGGTATTAGAAGTGTAAAAATTATAAAATTTAAGCTGTAATGTAATAGTTAAAACCTAATTATCTAAAAATTTAATCCTGAATAGATCCTCAATGAAAATTCATGACTTAACTCAGGATTATGTAATGTTTAAGGCTAGGGCCTTATTGTTGGTATTAGAGGATGATTTAGACAAATTTGGGGAATAGAATGTTTTCTTAATATTTAGGGAAATCCTCATGGGTTTATAATTTTATGGCTCATAATAAGTTCAATTTCATAAAAACCCCTTTTTGGGATTTATGATCTGAAATATTAAGGTGACTAATGGTAATTATAGGGATATTCACCATTGATAAGATTATGGGTTATTATTTTTGGGATGGATAATGCGAGGAATGAAAATACTATTGAGGATAAAACATGTTGTGCTTCTTGGAGGTAATTCTAATATTTTGTGGATATTATAATAATTACATAGTTTTGGAAATAGGATAGCCTTTCGGATGGATGAAAACACGTCACTTCCTGCATGACCACATGAATCGATCACACAACTGAAGGGTGATAAGGGTACAACACCTACCACTGGCCTACACAAAGTCCACAGTTAATTTAATTTTTTATTTTTATTTAAACTAGTATATGGACTACGATGAAGTTGAATTTGTGAACATAAATTTTATAAAATTTACATCCTTGTTATTGTAAAATGATATATTGATAGAGGGATAAATGTTATTTCGTAAGACATTTGAAATTTTGGGAACCCTATATGAATTATAAAAATAGAATACTATAGGATTTTATTTGGGGATTAATGGTTGAATTTTATTTATGATGAATCTATGTTTTTATACAGTACTTATGGATATTCATGTTATTTATGGAAGTGATTAATCTATCTTGGAGGAAATGAGATTATGTTAATTACTTTTTGATATGATATATTTATAGTTTTTGATGTAATTTGAGGATAAATTTTAAATTTTATATTGGAATTCTATGTTATTAAATCCTTATAATTGTTGGATTTCAATCATAGTTTGGATTATTTTTAGGAATTTTATAGAAAATTATTTATCAAATGGTATCTGTTGAAATTTGGGTGTTAATGTTGAATTTTGGAAATTAAATGTTGTTTTTCTTCATGAAATGGATTATTTTATTGGGTAATGATCAAATTTTATTATAATCTTTTTTGGATTAGGTTAATATTTCAATATAGTATGAATAGATAGTAAATATTTTGTGGATTATGGGGTTCCATAGATGTTTATTATAGGTCTTTAAGTGTGACCCCGTCTTCAATAATTCTCATCTTCTCAAGAAGTGATGAGTTATTTTTAGAATTTTATTAATGAATGAAACTATATATAACATGTAAGTATGTTTTATTTTGTTCTTACTAAATCTCAAAACTAATTTGATCATATTTTTGAAATGTATATTAAAATAAAAATATATTAAATTTACATTTACTATTGGAAAGTCAAAGATTGTTTTACCCCACACATGATTGTGGTTTTCTGATTGTTATCATTCTCTTGGTAATTTTTTGTATCACTCTCCATCAAAAATTGAAAAATATTTTTTCTTTTATATCAACATATTCTCATTTAGAATCCAAGATTGTTTTATATCAGGTTACCTTTGTACTTCACTTTCTTTATTTTAATTTGGTAGTTCTATCAATCCATTTCTGATGTGGGAATGCATTAATTGTATTTTGAAAGTCCATACACTTGTTTTTGACTCCAAATTCAAATTTTGATGCTGAAATTTATTAATAGGGGGAGGATTTAAACTCCATCATTTGAGAAAGAAGCACATTGTTCAATAGCATTCACGATACACTAAATCAAGCATAACCAAGCAACTAAATATAATTATTTAAATGTGACCATTATAAAAAAGCTATTATTGTGAAGCGAATGAACTGTATTTACTATATTATGAAAATAAGGATTTCTAAATGATTATAGAATGATTCATCAGTTACCAAATTTACTACAAATGGATATAAAACCAAATTGAACATAAAAGAATGTATTTTTAATTAAAACGTACTAAAATGATAATAATTGTGTTTAAATATTCATATCAAAATTGTTGAATTATATTAATGAAATATAAACTTAATGTTATTTTGAAAATTCATATTATATATTTTATAGATAATATATTTGAACAAAATTACTTTTAAACATAAAATTATTATTTATTCAAAAAATGATATTTTACCACCTTTGGATGGAGAACAAAATTTAAATATAATTTTTAAAAGGTTTGTATGTTTTATTTGAAAAAATAGACTTTATTATTTTATTTTGGACATAAATCTTTTCTTTGTATTAAATTATCATCTTTTTCTGAAAACACTCATATTGTAATGAATTGTAAAAATAATACATTTTAAAACAAAACTGCATTTTCTTTTAAGTTATTTATTTTGTAATATTGTTTATTTAATTGGTTTAAATATATAAATAGATTTTTTTTGAATTATTGAATACAATTATTTACATATGAATTAATTTAACATTTAAATTCGATATAAACACATGTCAATCTTTTCATGGTTTTATCATTAAAAACATTTTTCTTCATTTGACAATATATATTTATTTTAAATTAATTACTAAATTTAATTAGTTTTTTATTAGAAAAATGGGATACCTAATTTGGAATAATAATTTAAAACATATTTAAATAGTTCCCTTTTATTTTCAATATGATAAATAGTAACATTAATAAATATTTTTGTTTCACCTCAGATAAAGGGTAAATAGTGTAAATAAGGATAAAAATTGTATTGTTATAATATAAAACTACCCTAACACATGTCCTAATCCTATTGGATAATATATTTCTGATAAATACAAACCTTGGGATGAGAATTTCACTTTTAGAAGAATATTTAAGTGTAATTATGACACTTAAAACTTATAATCTAAATTAGAGGATAATATTTTGTAAACATATACCTTCTTACTAAAACAAATTTAATATGGTGTAATATAAATCATAACTTAGATTATAAATTTTATTTATAAATATAAAACAATTTCCTACATCATGGTATTTTATTTATAAAATTTAGATATTAAATATTTAAAATTACTTATGAGGCAAGGATTATGCAATGATTTCGTTATTAATGAAAGAATCAAATAAATGATATTTTAAATATGAAAATAAATATTATATGATATAATTTATTTCACAAAATTTTTTCTATGATAGTATGATAGGTAAAAATTATATTAATTGTATTAATTTAATGTTATATCTCTTTTAAATTTTATTTTAATTCAATAAAATGATAATTTTATAAATTCACATAATTTATGTTTTATAAAAATAGTAATTTATAAAATTATTAAAAAAATTAATATTTTAAATTCAAAATGTGACTATGATATTGTATAAAAGTCCATTAATTGTACAATTATGTGTTATTGAACCAATATATGTAAAATTAATTTCCTCTAACTAAATATATTTTTATAACAAAAATAAAAATAAAAAGAGAACAATTAAGGGTACAATGAAAATGAATGGTTTAAAATAAAATCAATACATCTTTAAAAATTATTATATGAGAGGTTTTAAAACTATATTCTTCTATTTTTTTAAATATCTCATGCAAGATTATTTTTAAATAAAAAACTAATTTATCAATATAATAATTGAAGAGTTTCCAAGGGTGCCCCTTCTCTCTCTTATAAATGGTACCCTCTCTTCTCGAATAATCAGACTTATGTAACCCCTTGGATTGGCCTAGACATTCCTAAAAAACTTCTTAGATCCCCTCCAATAATCTTATAAGACTACCTCATGATAAAAATCTTCCCAAGGAATCCATTTTATATAAAACAAAATATGTTACCAGATTTAGAGGTAACACCTTCTCCCATGCTTTTTAGTTTCATTTCCACTTCCCAATCCATAAACATTTATTATTCTAAGATTAAAAAATAACACCACTATAATGTATAAACTAGGAAGTTTTTTTTAAGGATTCAATATACACTTACTCAAACCTCAATTTAATGGGTAATGGACAAACTGGTTCTCCATACGGTGAACTACAGCCTCACGAAACAATGATTGTTCAATTTTCCCAGACCACATCTCATGATGGCCATTATAATGGGACTTTTTTACATATTATAGATATATTATATATATAGTTTTTGTATGGATATTTATTTATTTATAACACACATTAATGCTTTCCATGAGGCAGTAATACAATAATTTCAAAGGAGGAATTCTGTGCAACCGCACCTTCAAACCGATAAGACTCATTACCGTAATACATGGAAAAAATAAGGGATTTGTCTATTTAAAATATGAGACATATATTAAAATAATATAATTTTTCAATTATAATTTTTGTTTATATCATTTAATTATTGTTTTAGTAATATGAAAAAGAAATTAATGTGGCATTTTTGCGTTCATACAACCTACCGTATTCATGAATGATGTCATTATTTTCATATCAACAAATATTTTGGGTTATTATAAATACATATTTTCTAGATATTTATAAAATTTAAATCATGAATTTTATTCTAGAGATGACGTATTTTTACCAAATGGGTAATTTACATCAAAACATGTTCATTTTTAACTCAAGTACCAGATATCAACAAAATGTCTATAATAAACATAAATAGTTATGTAATTTTTTTAAAATTGTATTAAGTGATATTAAATAAATAATAAACAAGAACAAGGTTTTCAATAAATTATAAATTAACTGATGTTTATTATTCAGTAAAATAAATAACATATGAGACAATTATGAATCAAGGTAAGGGAAATATAAACTCAATTTTCATTCATTGAGTTAAATAACCATGTCAATGGTTTTTTTACATGATTATGTTTGAATAACCTCTGATTTTTTACATTGAATATACACATATATTTTGTGTATTTATATTTGTCACACATAACTATATCATTTATTTATCCTTAATCTAATTATATGATCACAATAAGGGATTCTATCTCAATATCCATTCATTAATTCATTCCTTGATAATATACTCATTTATTATTTTATAAGGTTTATATTTAGCTAGTATGGAATTTCATGTCCATGTTTTATATATACCATTAATAATAATTTAATATTTTAATTCATAGAGATTATGATTTAAATTTTCTATACGGTATATGACACCATGAACGTTTAACTATTTAATTATCAAATATTTTTTTTCATGATATTATTTTACATATTTATAAATGTAGATATAAAGGATTATATAAGAAATTTTAGGACTATCTTTTATTTTATTCACTTTATCAAATGGAATATTTTTTATATGAATCATTTTTCTTTCTCTACAAAATAACAAAAAAGATGTTTTTTTAATGCAAATGGTGACAACGACTTCTCTTACACCATTAACATTATTTTATATTTTGATTCTTATACAAGATGATTATTTTTAAATGGAAAATAAAAACCATAACCATTTTCGATATTTTAGTATTGAAAACGGATTTAAAAATGGTTTGATTATATCAATATATTGTAAAAATTCTATGTGATTTGAAATTATGAGAGTGAAATGTTTATAATTGAATTATTTTATGTGTTATGATTATATGATGGTACATGAAAATTTGAAGGATGGTTAAGTGATAAACAAATGACGGATGGTTACATGATAATCACAAGGTAGTTGGATCGATGATAAACTAATAACGGATGGTTATGATATAACCTCTAATGCATTGGGTATTGAAGTCGATCATATGTCTCTTCCATTTAGTGATGTTAGTAGAATTCATCCATATTATTATTCTATTTATGTATGATTATGTATGAAAGTACCATTATATGTAATTTTTTATTTATATTGTTTTTATGGTTTTCTTTTGACTAAAAAACAGAATCCAATGATCTTATATTCAGTGAAATGTATTTACTTCTTCTTAATGGTGAAAATAATTATTTTATGATAAATTATTAATAGTTTAAAAGTTCATTTATGGCAGCTAATTATTCCATCTTTATATATCCATTACTATAATTTTTATTCTCATGAAATGATTTTGAAATGATTTCAACGATGCATATGGATTTTTAAGATAATGGAATAAGTTATGATTCTTTTTTCAAGAAAAATTAATTATGTTTTATATTAAAGTGGTTTATTTTGTGAAAAATGGATAGTGAGTAGAAGTGAATAATTAATAATATTTGAGTTGTTATGTAACAGTTGTGGCATAATTCTTGAAATATCTAAACCTGAAAATATCCTCAATGATAAATCTTGAAATAACTCAAGATTATGTATTTTTTGAGCTTAGATCCTTATAATGTATTTGTACTTCATATAAAATGTTCTATTATGAAATAAAGAAATATTGTTCATTTTATTATATATTCATTACAATTTATTTATGGTATAATATTATACATCACCATTTATGTCATCATTATATAAAATTAATCATTAAATATGAATATATGAATTTTTTTCATATCATTACAAGAAATCAAGTGAATATAATTTTTCCACACATATATGTTAGGGGAAAATTTATGAAAATATATTTGTAAAAAATTAAAGGTGTTATAATATCAAATGGATTAAAGATCCCATGAATCTCACATAGGTATAAAAAGATACATCCATTGATATAATTTAGGTAAAATTAAATTTTATTGGAATATAGTTTATTCTGGAATAGATTTTTAAATATTTAACGGAATTATTTATTTATATTTATTGGAAAAAGATATTTTCCCATTGTTTCATTTCTAAATCCTTCAGAAAATACCATATCTAGATCATTGCCTCTATTAATTTAATATATTCCATATCATCAATAACTATGATACACAATTCTATACTCTTTGGTAATTGTTGCAGAGAAATCATATCCACAACACCAATTTTATAAAAAAATATGATGTTCTTCTCCTATCATCAACATAATGATAAAATTCAGCATCTATATAAAACTATATTAAAAAATATTCAGCATAATAAGATAAATACCCATATATACCCTATAAGTATGTCATCAAGGATCTAAAATATAGTTTGTGATATATTATTATAATTTTCATGAGTCATCAAACAATATCCACATCATGTTATTTCTTAGGTGAGTGAATTCTAAGTCACATATAAAACTCCCAAAAAAAGATAAATAATATATATATTTTTCATTTTATCTGTGTTTATTACTGAAATTCTGTCAATGGTACTTTGGAAAAATTAATTACATTTCAAGAAGAATGAAAATTACTTTTCTCTAAAGCATATTGAACTAGATAAAAAATATTTATTGTAATTTTGTGAAATATTTATGTTTTAACAAATATTATATCTAATTAAAATCATCATAGGAGTATTAATTTATTTTCCAATATAATTTATTTCAAATTTATAGCAACAAAATAATCTTTCAATCATTCATACTCAATTCATTATCTTATGTAATGAGAAAACCATCTACATAATATAATATTATGTTATAAAAATTAGACAATGATTTTAAATAATAACTTTTACCTACATTACATATCATAAAACTATTATTTCACATGAATTTATTACATATTCTATTTCACTAAATTGTTATATAAATTAGTTGTTATCAAATTTATTATTTTTTTACAAAAAACAATTCTCATATTCATACTCAATGAAACCTTCTATTTAAATCATTAAGATATTCTCATCCAAATAACATTGTAGGTAATATTTATATAAATATTCTACAAAGGTAATTCTTATATAACTATATTTTTCCTATAGAACATTAATAGTTGATAATATAATATTAAATGAAAAGGTCTCTATTGTAATTCATATAATCTTAATTTTTTTATTTCTGCACTACAAGTCATGACATGTATTTTGAATTTCAATTATGTTCATAATTGACATGTTACAGTACTTTTTTATGAATTTATTTGTTCTCTTTATATAAATTAACATGTTCCCTACTTTTATTGGGATTAAATTATGATAAATTATTCTTCATTTCTAGCACCAAACATCATATGTCCTTAAAATTTACTTCGTTTTCATAACACTCATGGTTTCTATCGTATTTCAAATAAAAATAATGAATATAATATTTATATATTTTTACTAGCATATATAACCATCTCATAATCCATGTTAATATCTTCATAATAGGGTTCCTTAATAAATATTATACCTAATCTGGTTTTCACGTATGTTTTTATGTTCAACCAACTAAAACTAACGTGGTACCTTTCTCACACTATCAGTTTCAATGATTTATCTATCCTTATACATAACATAATTTATAAAATATTTCTTTTATATATTAAAATATATTTTTATTTTAATTGTCTCATATATGAGGGAAAATATGTTCATTTATATTTCCAATTCAGAATAATTTTTGAGACTTCTTATCTATCTTCTTTATATAATTTTATTTCACATGAACATATTATGTGGAATGAAACAATTTAAAATGAAACATTTAAATCATTATCCCTATACACACATCATCATAAATATTTATTTGGAATTAATCCCTCAATGTTCAAATTATTAATTTTTGGTTTCTTCTATTGGTTGAAATAGACAGTTGAAAAAGTTTGAGTTTGTTTGGTGTCAAATTAGGATTATATAGTGGTTCAATATGAATTTGGTGGTACATGAAGATTGTGTAAAATAATGGAAAAAAGAATAATTTCTTTTCATATGTACAAATATGATGTATCATATATACTGATAAGTTTTTAGTTATATGGAACTCATATACAGTATGTAGATAACATTATATTAATTATATAAAAAATATTTGATAAAGAACGATTTACATGAACTGTGTGTGAAGACCAGGTTGGGAGTTCAAAAACTATGCTGATGTTAATGAAAACTAATTTCCTATAACAAGTTCGCATCCCTACTTGAGGTTCAGTATACTATGAAGAATCATTGGGATTTTGGGATGGTGTTTTATGACTAACTACTAAAGATATTTTATATCCATGATACCAAAAATGATGATAAATATGTAGATGAGTAGTAAAATAGTTATTAATAGTTATATCATGTTTAACGAGATTTATAAATTTTTAATTTTAATTAAGTGTTATACATTAATTCAAAAGAGTAAAAAATCATCTTATATGATTATCAATTGTAATTCAACCATAATGGAAGTGAATTTTTGAAGTATTCACATGTTGACTAGTGTCCCATTAAGCTCGTATGCATAATAAATAGTTTGTGATGTTCTTCCCATGCAATCTATATATAGTGAAATGTTATCCATAAAGTGGGTATATGTTGAACAATGTTATGTGAATCTATTATGTGGAAAAATTAGTTAATTTAATAGATCCCTCAAAATTATTATATGGTTAATAATACTCTGTGAAGTGTTTATATAGGAAATAGTTCACAATGAAGCTAGTATACATTATAAGTACTCAATAAGAATAAAAGTTCAAGAATTTATTTCACTTGAAGTAAAAGTTATACATTATGGTGGATTTAAAGTATCAGAAAATAGAGGACATTAGTTCCACACCCATATTATTGTGAACTATGATAGAGTTTACATAGATCATCATACGAATCATTTGAAGGATTATTGTGTTTAAAATAGTCGAATAGGATCACCATGTTGTCAAGATGGAATGGTTATAAAATAATAAAAAAATAAATTCCACTATGTAAATTGTAATAGTAGTATTTTTTTGTGTTTGGATTACATTGGATGATATCCATTGAATACATATTTTATTCACCCAGTCATGGGGATACAGGTTTAACGTCCCGGTTCCGAGAGCCCCCCAGAGGCCCCCTATCCCCAGTTGGTCACATGGCACCAAGTGCATTTCCTCGAATGCCATATGATGACGACTAGTAGTGATGTCCTTGGGTGAAATTATGGGGAATCTATTCCACACTGGTAGTGTAAAAAATTGGAAGTAAATAGATAAGAATAGTAAAGTAGAATAATACCATACAATAGTAAACAACAAAAGACTGAGGTAATAACAAACTAGAGCCCATATATATAAATGAGGCATGATAAAATGTCTAGGAAAGTAGAAAAGAAAGTTACAATGATGGAATACATAAATAACCCAATTAATAAAGAGAACAGATAAACATCAACATCATCGCAGGCCTCTTCTTGTTCTCATGCTCTCCAGCACCTCTGAAATCATGTACATGAAGTAGAAGGGAACTTTCCCTTGCCTATATCTGCAACAATAAAATATTTTTGGGTTCAAAATCATGACCCAAATAGGGTGTGAGACTAATCCTAGTAGGAAACCATCTAATGAACTATGCCTAACAGTCAGTGAATATATATATTGCAGGAAATAAGGAAAGAGGTAGTAAACAAGGAAGTACTCAAAAGTAAGCTATCATATATTTCCATTTACAAACATTTAATTTTAAATATTTAATCAACCAAAAAAAATTACTAGAAACGCTCTGTGTAGTTCTCACAGCCTAAACCCTCTAGTTCGCAATACAATAGAAGATATAAAAAATAATCTATGAGGAAACATTCACCATAAATTTGCCATATAGTCTTTTAACTGTAAACTATCGGCTCTCTGAGGAAGCAGTCAATGTCAATTTCTCATGTGGCCTCGTAACGTAACTATAGACCCTTTGAGTGAGCACTCAACATCAATCCCCCCTATGGTCTCATAGTGTGATAATTATAACAGACAATCGAAGAAATCCATCAATGTCAATTTCCCCGATTGTCTCACTACACCATATTTCCGCTACCCCCTATAAAGCCATCGTTCACAAATGATAATTAGCAGCCAATGTAACTCTAAAAAATTACATGTAATTAAAACCAAAACAGATCATAGCTTGTAAGATTAAAAGACCACTCTATCCTCTCAGTTGTAGGGATGGAAATCACAGCTGGCTAAAATGCTAACCAAGACCAATCGGTCATAAACAAAACATACAAGGGAAAACACTTTCAAATCATACCAATTATCCCAATTTACATTCAATTGACCTCTAATAAATAATATAGGCATATCAGGAAATTGAAAAGGCTAGAATCATAAACACTCAATACCCTATACAAGGGTATTGGAACTTTTTCACATATAACTCAAAGAATTTCAATGGAAAGGCACAAACCACCTACCTCGGCATTGTATTCTCAATATACATGAATCTCAAGACATGATTAGCCGTAGATCTCCATAGATCTATAAAAACATATAAAATTTTTAACTAAAGATAACTCTTTAAATAGGAGGAATCAAAAAATGAAGCTATAGAAGAAGGATGAGCTTACTGTTGTGATCCCATCACAATTAACTCTAGTCAAATCAGAGAATTCATGCTCGATCGCGGGATCGAGAAAATATCAACATCGTACAGATGGTCTTAGTCTAAGAAGGTGATGATGAAGATACTTATACCAATTAGACGTGACCCTAGTCTGTTTAATGAAATAAAAAGGAAAGTATATGGCGTGTAGCTTATAAGTACACATCGTGTACTTTCCTTAACTGGCCCACACATTATGATGTCTCTTGGATACCACACATGGCCATGACAGGGTGTGTACTTATAAAGGACATGGGGTGTACTTATGAAATTTCTATAAAAACCCATTTTTCCTCAAAAAAACCAGAACAAGGAAAGAATACCTCAAATGAAGATTCAGTTTCTTACAATATTCCCCACATAATGAAATTCATCCCTAAATTTCCCTAACAAGGAGGCATAGAAGAAGAGTTATCACAATGCACCGACCACTGTGATCGTACATCTGCCTCCCTCTCCTATGTATCATCCTATACTCGCCTATGATTCCATAACACTCGTTCCAGAGGAATAGATAGGACACGGAGAACCTTCTCTCTCCAATAAAAAAATATATATGATGCCCCTTAAATGAGGCGTCCACCTATAAATCAACCTCCTCTAGTTGAAAAACATGATACAGGCTTGAGAAGTAATGTCAAAGATTAGAAACATGGAAGAAATCATGCATAGCCCTATACTTCTGAGGTAACTGCAGCCGATAGGCAACTGGTTTGACTTTATCCAAAATCACAATTGGAATGACATACCTTAGTGAATGTTTACCCAATCCCCTAATCATCCTGTGTCCCAACCTTGTTGTGACATGAAGGATAACCTGATCTCCGACTTTGAACTCCAGAGGTCATCTCCGTCAATCAGCATAAGACATCTATCATGACTGTGCCATATCCATCTTCTTCTGAATCCAATCTATCTACTCTATGGTATCTTGGACAATTCGAGGTCCCAAAATAGCTATCTCTCCTACCTCCATCCAGAATAACGGTGATTGGCATGGCATACCATACAAAGCCTCATATGTTTCCATCTGAATATTTTCTTTCACACTATTATTATAGGAAAACTCCACAAGGGGTTTGTGTTTCTCCCATGAACCACCAAAATCCAAGATGCAGGCTCGAATAATGTTCTCAAGCACTGGAATTGTTCACTAGAATTGGCCATTTGTCTGAAGATGTATGTTGTTCTTAGATGTACCTATGTACTGAAAGCCTTGTGAAGTATCTTCTAGAGATGAGAGGTAAAACGTGCATCCCTGCATGAAACTATGGAGTGTGGAACTCCATGTAAACACCCAATCTCTCAAATGTACAACCGTCCTAGCACATTAACACTTATGGTCTCCTTAATCGGAATTTAGTGACCTACCTACATAAGTATGTCAATGACAAACCAAACATCATCATTTCCTTGAGGTGATCTCAGTAAACCATTCATGAAGTCCATCACGACATCGTTCCATTTCCACTCCGGAATGGTAAATTGCTACAAAATACCTACTGGTTGCTGATGATCACCCTTCACTAGCAGATAGGTGGAACCTATCATGAGAAACCCAACAACAACTCTCTTCATACCAGGCCACCAATATTGATAGTGTATATCACGATACATATTCATGACAGCAAGATTAATATCCCATAATCAAGAATGAATGCCCCACATCAACTCCTCATGTATGTATGATGGCACCCATACATGCCCATGAAAACACATGATCTCATCCCCTCCTACTATCTATATTGGAATACGATTCTCTCCTAAAACACTCTACCATAGGACTAGTCTTTCAGAATCTGATAGTTGCCTCATTCTCACTTGATCAAGTAGATTAGAGGTAGCAACTGTAGATGAATAAAAAGGATTCCCTAGTAAGTCTTGCACATCCAAATGCATCATAAATAACAGATCCATAAACTGCCACTCACTACTGGCCTCCTAAACTACCTATATCTGAGTCCTCCTACTCAACGCATCAGCCACAGTGTTGCCTTTCCCTGGCATGTAGGAATGCTCGATGTAAAAGGAATGAAGGTAATCAACCCATCTCTACTATCTAAAATTTATGTCATGCTGAGTGAAGATAAATTTGAGAATTTTTTGGTCAGTGACAAAAAAAATTTTTTATCCCATCATGTAGTGTGTCTAATAGCGTAAATCCGAAACAAATGTAGTCAACTCATGATAGAGCGTCGAGTAATTATTCTCATGTGGCCTCAACTACAGATAACCGTATGGAACAACCCCTTCTCCGTACATAACCACTACTCCCAGCCCGATACCTGATGCATCACAATAAAAAATATAACTCATTCTCGGCTCTGAAAAAACTAGTATTGATGCTTATGTCAACCTCCCCTTCCGCTTCTGAAAGGCTGACTCACAAGAATCTAACCACAAGTACATTTCACCCTTCTTTGTCCGGACCATCAGTCGAGTTTCTAAGCATGATAAGTCATATATGAAATGTCTGTAGTTACCATATAGCCCTAGGAAACTCCGTACCTCAAAGATGTTCTTCATATTCTCGTAGGAAACTATTTCTCTCACATTATTTGGGTCAACTAATACTCATATCTCTAGGATAACATTACCCAAAAAGTGAATTTGGTCAATCCAAAAGTGGTATTTTGAGATCTTAGCAGATAATTGATGATCTTTCATTGTACTAAAAATGATCCCATGATGTTTGGAATGGTCTTGTCGAGTTTGAGAGTACACCAAAATATCCCCCATGAAAACAACCATGAATGAATCCATGTATTCATGGACTCGGTTCATCAGTTCCATGAAAATTGCAGATGTGTTCATGAGATAGAATGGGATAACCACATACTCTTATAGACCATACCTTTTCCAAAATGCTGTAAGAGGTACATCTGATTGTCTATGGTGAAATTTATGGTAATCGGACCTCGTTTCAATCTTTGAGAACACTAGTTCTCATTGATCTTGATCAATGATAGCACAAATCCTTGGAAAGGGATTTCAGTTCATGACTATAAACAGGTTCAACTTCTAATAATCCACATAGAGTCTGAGTGTACTTTTCACCTTCTTTCAAAACAGGACAGGCGAATCCCAACGAGAATTACTTTGTCAGATGAAAACCTTTTCCTGCAACTCCTGCAACTGCTTATTGAGCTCTTTAAAATCTGGTATGGCCTTCCTATAAGGAGGAATAGATAGAATTTCTACTCTGGGAACAAGATCAATAGAAAATTCCACCTCTTTCTTTGGAGGAAAACCTAAAAAGTCATCTGGAAAGGCATCCATAAAACAATCCACCACTGGGTGAAAGTCTATCTTAGAAGTCCACTGGTCATCTAGATAAAGACTAGGAATTGGGGCTATAACTCCTTCCAACCCATGATTCTCATGTCCTGCTCTTCTCACTAGGACATCCGATTCACCCTTATGAAGAAAAAATCTTCTGACCAGTGATGTGAAACTCACTCTAGAATGATTTGAATCAACCACTGCCTGGAAGGGAACTAACCGGTCCATTTCAAGGATGACATCATATCCTATCATCTATTGGAAATAATGTTCCCATATGAAGAGAAACCCACAGTCCTATACAGGGCACTTCGTGCACTATAACACACTAGTTGTTCTTTTCCCCAACAAAGAGTCTAGAATCAGGATATCAGCAGAAGAAAAGATACTGAGCCCAAGGCTCTCCTGAAAATCAAAAAATATAATGATATGGGAATCCCATGTATCGAAAAATGAAGATGCTAAAACTATGGCAATTAGGATCGTACCTTAAACTGTAGAGGGTCTGGGATCATACTGCAACTGGGTTTGATCCAAAAAAATGGTTGGACCTACACTATAGCCCTGCGGCCCTACCTGACTACACTGAGCTGATCCACCCTATTGTCATTGAAATCCTGGCGACTGGCTACCATGACCACGTCCTCCACCTCAGCATGTACGGAAAAAATAATTCCAGTTCTCTGATTAATGAGATACTGGTGGTGGTGCTCCTAAATGTAGAGTAATAGAAGAACCCTTGTCACCAGTTTCTAGTGAAAAAAACTGACAGAATCACTGAAGATGGCCCATCATGCCACATGATCGGTACTCTACTGATTCTCACAGGTAATGAGGCCTTTTATTCCAGGTCTTCCCGCATTGTTATCACACCATCTGGCTACTAGAAGAAAGGCACACATCCTCATATCTCTATACAATGACTCCCTACAGTGCTTACTACTGTCCGTGGGAGAACCACTATAACTGGATGCAGAACCACCCTGGCTCAGAGGTCCAGAATCCATCAGGTTGCACACCATGATTAGTGCCTGGTTGACTAGATAGGATATCAAAGTCAACCTAATGATGTTAAATTGAACCCAAATTTCAGTCCTAGTACCATAATCTAACATATGGGCATGTAATAACTCATCACCTCCTCAGAAGGGTGTAAAGTGTTGTAGCTCTCTGAACTAAGAAGAATACTCCATGACTAAAAGAGTACCATACTCCAAACTCATGAACTCTTAGGCTCGATCGACCCTCATAGTGTTCGGGTAAAAAATGTCATAGAAGGCACACTGGTAATCATCCCAAGCCATGATATGCTGGCTTCCCACTAGTTAGATCACATCCAACAATCTCTTGGAGGAATCCTGAAGCATGTACATAACACTTCACCCGTATTGATGGAGGCGTCTCTAGATGATCAAAGATCATCAGCATGGATTCTATCCATGACTATGCAGCCTGATGTTCTCTTTCCCTAGTAAATGTGGGAGGCCACTGCTACTAGAAAACCCATTCCAACTCTTCCATCGATGGTTCATGATGCGGTACATCCTTCATGTTCTGCATGAACCTCATAAAGTTCACTCGGAACTATACGTCAGCACCTGTTTCTGGAATGATGGCTAGTGCCATGACTGGCACAACTGGAGGATCTGATGGTAGTCCCTGATTAGCCATATTCAGGGTCTGATCAGTACCCTATAACTGGCGGACAAGACGAGGAAATATAGGCAGCATGACTCTGCAAGGTCAAGAACAATCTTTAGATCATGATTAATAGGGGATGAAACATAGAAGTGTAAGGAGGGAGCTGGAGAAATAATGAATTTATGCTTTTTTTCAAACATGAATACACTACGTGTATGATGACTAAACGACATGTTCCCTTACGCCTTAACATAGTCATGTACTTTTTCCATCACACGTCATGTAATTCCCTAAACAACGATGTGTTATACTGACACACAACATTTACTTTAATCCTCTTTCACTTCCAAAGTTCTTATACATGGTTAAGCCCAACAGATCTCCTATAACAAGACTGCATGGTGTGTTTGTGCCAGAAAAGATTTGTACTAGATGAACTTCACTGACCCGTGTTGTTAGATACACCGTCGGTTACACAACTCACTCTACATGACATGTTTATTATAGAGATGACGTGTACAAGAAGTTTTTCATTGTCCCGTGTTGTTCGTTACACGGTGGGGTACATGGGTTACACTACATGATGTGTTCAATCATGACACAGAGTGTACCCCCTATTTTCATCCACTAGTTTCATTAGTCAAACAACCAAATACAAAGCTTCTACAACACGGTGTGTTAAACTGGTACACAATGTTTCAGTCCAATGATTTTCTCAACCCCGTGTATATTCCCACATATTCTGTGACAATGTTAGAGACTACATGATATGTACATATATTTCATGGATTATACATAATAAAAATAGTTCCTTCCTGAATATAAGTACACCAGGCATGTATTCACCATTACACGTCATGTATTAAGGCTTTTTCTGAATAGTAAACCTCAGAAACAACTACAGCACATAGAAAACATTAAAATGAACATTAAAGTTCCAAATTCCGATCTGTGAGAACACATACTACCCAAAAATCAAATCATAGCATCTTATACATGTTATATACAAGAAACCAAGTTAATGATCCACCAAATTCTGATTCATGTGGGCCCACAACACCTCATGAATTGAATTTTGGTATTCATTCAAAATACCTTTCAAAATTTTAATACACTATCAAACAGCTTGTATTCATATCAAAGAATCTATCACAACAACATGCATATCTAGAACAACACCTATCACAAAAACCTGTAATCCCTAATGTAACATAAAAGGAATTGAATGAATGCATGACAAGTGATATCTAGCAAGTGACTATATGATGCATGAAATAGAATACCCTCGTCTCATCAGGTTACAATAGAAGTAGAAACTCAATAAAATCAACAATAACATCACAAAACATGTGAATCACCCAAAAGTGAAATTAAATCAACTGTAATAATGGAAAAAGAAAAAAAATCACAATATAAAAGGTCAATTGGATTTTTCCCTATACAAGAGTTAGGAACTCCCAGGAACAACTTATTACCAAGTACCTATTCTTTCTTATCCCTACCTATAGGCTTCACAATGTAAGTCATGAAGAAAGAAATCCTCTGATATGACATTGTAACATCCCTATTACAGGAGACTCCCAGAGGTTCCACATGCCTGGTTAGTCACATGGCCTCTATGGAATTTTCCCAAATGCTAGAGGATTATGACTTGTAGGGAGGGACTTGGGTGTGATATTATGGAAACTATGCCTTCATTTGTAGATTAACATAGTAGAAGTAAACAGATAGTAATAGTGGAAGTAGTATAATACCATACAACTGTAAACAGATATTAATTGAGGTAATAAATAATTGGAGAAGATATATATAAATGAAGCATTATACAATTTCTAGTAAAACATCCAAACTAGTCACAATGCTAGAATACATAAATTACCAATGTACTAAAAAAAGATAGACTTTAAAATCATCACAAGCCTCAATGTGGTCCCATGCTCTATAGCTCCGCAGTTATCGTGTACCTTAAGTAGAAGGGCGCTTTCCCTTGTCTATACCTGCAACAACAAAATCTGTTTATGACCAAAAGCATGACCCAAATAGGGTGTGATACTAAACCCAGTTGGCAACCACCCAAAGATCTGTTCCTAACAGTCAGTGAATATATATAAGGTAGGAAAAAAGAAAAGAGGCATTAAACTAGGACATACTAAATGTAAACAATACTATAGATTCGTTTACAAACAAATACATTTAAATATTTATTCAACCAAAATCAATTACAAGAAACCATGTGGTTAGTTCTCAAAGCATAACCCTCTGGTTCTCCATACAGGAGATGATATTTCAAAGGCTCTATGAGGAATCACTCACTGTCTATTCCCCATATAGTCTTTTAATGGTAAATTACAGGCACTCTGAGGAATCCATTAACATTTATTCCTTTTAGGGCCTCGTAACATAACTATATACCCTCTGAGGGAGAACACAACGTCAATCACCCCTATGGTCTCGCATCGTGATAAATATAACCAATACTCTAGGAAATCTCTCAATGTCATTTTCCCGTATGGTCTCACTACATTATGTTCATATAACCCCGTGTAAAGATATTGTATGAAAATGATTATGAGAAACCAATGTAACTCTCAATAACTACTTGGAAATAAAAATTCAACGTATCATAGCATGTCAGATAAAAATATCACTCCATCCTGTCACCACTAGGAATAAAAAGCACATTAGAAGAACAGGAAAAGCGAGACCAAATGTTCATAAACAAAATATTCATGGGGAAAACATCCAAATCATAACAATTAACCTCTACTCAAGTATACACGCGTAATAGGAAATTAAAAAGGCTATAACAATAAACACCCAATACCCTATACAAGGGTATTGGAACTGTTGCACATATAACTCAAAGAATATTTATAGAAAGGCACAAAACACCTACCATAGTGTTGTGTGATCAGTATATGTGAATTTTAAATATTGATATGACTTATAACACTGTAGATCAACAAATACGTCTTAAATATTTAACTTTAGATAACTCTTGAATGAAAAAGAATAAATAAACGAATCTCTACTAAAAGGAAGAGGATACCATGGAGATCAAAACAAAATAGATGGTGGCTGAATCGATGAATGGATGCTCGATCTGGGGCTCATGAATAGATCAGTGATGTAAGGATCCTCTCAGTTGAAGTAGGTGAAGAATAAGAAACTTCTTCCAATTAGACGTGACCCCAACCGGTTTAATGAATTAAAAAGAGAGTGCAAGTCGTGTACTTTATATGTGCAAGGCGTGTACTTGCTTAAACTGTCCCCCATATTAGGCAGCATCCAGGACACCACACAAATTTTTTGAATAGCTGTTACACGGCCATAACACGTCTACCTGCAGAAACCGAGTACACGGCGTGTACAAACGAAATTTCTAAAAAACCCACTTTTTTTAAAAAACACTTGAAAGAGGAAAAATTAACTAAAAAAGAAGATACGGGTTTTTAAAATAGGTATAATTTTTTTTTTTTATTTCAAGATTAAATTTTGATTTAAATCATTCATTAATACAGCCATAGAAGAAATTTTTCTAACAACATAACATGACCAGTAAGGAATGTTTCATTATTATCTATCTCAAGATTTTGACCGACCTCTTATGTTAACCTTGAATGGATAACAATTTTTATCCGATCTTACTAATGTTATCAGTTTCATTACCTATCATAAAATATTATTAAAATATGAAATAATAAATGAATTCTAATAATCATGAGAATTAAATTTTAATGTGGAAGAATTAGATGGAACATTAATTTTGATATATTGTAATGGATGTGTATAATGATAAAATATATGTACTTTCATTCAGTATAGATTACAATGCATGATCAAAAGGTTTCTTAAAATAACTAGATGCTCATAAAATAAGAATTATTTCATTTGGTGGATATTTATGTAACACAGTCTACATGAATTTTATGTCATGTGAATCCTCTATTTTTTATGTTGAAAAAATTGATCATTTTAAAAAATGGTGATACCAAATTCTTAGAAAGTAAATGTTATGGTGTGAGGAAAAGTTAAGAGGGAATTGTGATTCACCAAAATGAATAAGTAAATTAATTTTCAATATATATAATGTTGTTGTCAAGGAAATTCATTGTTTATTGAAACCCTCAATGCTGTAATTATTATCATGAGAATAATATGGAGGATGCCACAACAGTTCAATCAGAAGTCTGCATGCATTAAAATAATAATATTAAAGATATAATGATGGAAGAACTCCATAGTACTATGGTATCATATGATATATGGAATGACTAAAACTATTTTATTGAAAATGTGATTTATGAATGTGGAGTTTGATGCAATGAAGAAGCTTATTGTTGGGGACGATCTAGTATAATAAGAGGTGGTGGAATTTATCACATTTATTTCTAATAAAATCAATGCCAAGTAGAAAATATTTATGTGAAACCACCATTCACATGATTAGAATTATGAAATTATGGTCACTATGCATCTATGTGTCCTACAGAACATGATAATTGTAACAAGGATAATTAATCTCCCAAGAAAAAATTATAATCTTATGTGAATTGTCGAAAGGGTATGAAATAAAACATATTTTTTAAAAATAAATAGCTTTCACATGAGTATAAGAGTTCATAATAAATTGAGGTATAATTAAATGAATATTGAAATGACAACAAATTTGTTTTCATAATGTCTATTATAATAATGAAAAATATAAAGAATGAGATAGAATATGAAAAATGAGAAGTGTAAGGATGGGTTAATCTCAAGGCATCGTTAAAGGATGATCTGGAAAAGATATAATTTTTGAGATCCTAAAAGATGAAATAATATAGAGTTTCTTATGATCCTAGACTCTATATGGTATTTTTAGAAGGGTAGATGTTTGAGTTGAAGAAAATTATTGAAAAAATAATTCATAGCAGCCCAAAAACACATATTTGATTATTATGTACACGATCAAAGGTAATTGAAAATTTAAGATTATCAATGGATTGAATAACACAACGAGTGACTGAGTCAAAATTATCATCGATATTGAAGAAAATGTTATCAATATAAGACCAAATATAAATGATCATGATAGAATTTTGATTCCCTACACGATATCATGAAAATAAAACTAATAGAAAAAAGAAAATAATGATTTGAAGAATATATGTATAGAAAAATCGTCAAAGAACAATGAGGGAAAATGGAATTGAAATGATAAATATGGTATCGGTATTGATTTTAAAATCATATATGTGGTGATTAAATAGAGTAAAAATGAAGCAACCCTAATTTTAAAATATTATTTAGAAATTAATTTGGATGAAAAATACTCATAAAAATAAAGGAGAAATATCAAATGTTGTAAACAAAAAATATAATTAACCTCATAATAGGTGGTATATTTTGGAAGGATGACACGTTATCAAAATTTATATTCTATATCCAAAAGGAATGAAAATTAAAATTATCAAAATAGCTATCGTATAATATTAAAAACTACACACATGATTTTGATTATCAATTTTTCTATTATTGATTATTTTGTGATTTGATAATGTATTTATTTTCGACAATGTAAATGAATTGTTTGATGAAGAACCATTATAGAAGTTTATAACATCTTTAGGAATAATCATATGATTTATAAAGGTAATTTAAATATTTTCATTTGATAGATGAAGATGGACCTTCATATTCTGATGAAGATACAACATTTAAAACTACCATATGTGGGATGATAAATATATAGATAAATAGATAAACATGTATAAAGTATTTAGTTGTAGATATGTAAAACAATCAACAAATTCTTGTTCAATAATCATTGAAAATTGATTTATTTAACACATTATAAGAAATAATGATCTTCTAACAGTGATAATGGAAGAATGAGAAACTTTATTTATATTTTCAATGATTATTTCCTAAATATTATTTGATTTCAGAATCAAAATTTTGTGGGAAAACCTATAAATGCACATATAAAATGGTTATGGAATGTTTAGGTAACACCTTTCTATGTTTCAATCTACCATGTGACATAGATAATGCAACAAAAATTTCCAACGAGTCCTATATCATCATATTAATGGATGGTGTAGTTGTGATGTTTTGGAGATGCACAATTGGAAATCTCTAGAATATCAGTTGAGAAGAAGAAACACACTTTCTATCCATGGAAGAAGAAAAAAAATTTCACAAATGGATTGATTTTTTTTACATATTCCCTTATATAATCTAGTGTTAAATGATATACTTTGATATCTCTCTAAACATTCATGTTATAGTAATAAAATGAGTGGTTTTTTAAAAAATGGATGATATATCCAAACATACAAAATAGAAAGTGAAGTCGTTTACATTGGTTCTTGAATTGGTGTATGATTATATAATTGGATGTTAAGAAAAATATCCTTATATAGAAGGATATATTACATTAATATAATTATGTCTAAAACATGATGACATCAAGAATTTACCTCAATAACCTGAATACGATGTTAAGGTTCTCTACTCACAATCGGTGAAAAAAATGTATCTTGTGTAGAAAATGATTATATTTCACATTTCTAATAACATTTTATTAAAAAGATCGTGACATAATACAAGCTCAACAAACATGTGAAATGAAATCTTTGGTTAGTAAATGTGAACTCCATCAAATAATGGTATGATTAAGTGGAGAACCCAAATTATAAAAATCATGGAATGATTGAGGGTTTTTAAAAGTTCCTGCCATAAAATTTTTTGAAGGTTGAATTTATGTAATAATTCTACATTTATCACAGATATTGGTTTTTTCATGGGGGGATAAGAATCCATTGTAAATGTGGCATTGAATGAATCGATCATTTAATTAATTTTTATTGTTCAAGATTTAGTGACTAAATATCAATAAGATGAAACCTAGTATGTTTGAATCATATAAAGATCGTGAAATTTTCCAATCATACATAGGAATAAGTAAGGAATTTAAATGATTCAATAAATTTTGGTGATTTTTTTTTAATGAAAATGTACTCACAATTGTAGAAAATGCCCAAATTTTTTTGAAAACCAGATAAAAAATTATGAAGGATATTGGAAAGGAGTTGATAAACTCTATGGAGAATAAGAGTAAAATAATGATTTACAAGAAGAAATTAATTATGATTAGAATTTTGTAATACCAACATATTTATAGATGTCAAAAGTTATGGTTCAAAATGATCAGTATACAATCATGAATGGTAATAATTCACTAGTGAAGATGATTAGAATGATGTTTATTATACTAATATATATCCTATATTATGTTGTGACCATTATATTCAAGAATATATAAATGATGAGAATTGAGTTCAGGTGAAAATGGAGGAGATTAATTAAATTAAAAATAATCATATATGGGTGATATTTTCAAGGCATATAAATAAAACAGCTATATAAACCAAATGGGTGTTTAATAGAAACAAGAATTGTGTGGTAAATTTTATTGAAACCACGGCATGAATAACATGAAAGTGGTACTCCTAGATTGAATAAATAAATTTCGATGATACATTGTCATCTACGCCTTGGTTGTAATAAACTTTTATATTGTTGGTCAGAAATATAAATGGAATTTAAATGTTTTATATATAGAAGAAAATTCAACATTTTTACATGGAGTTTTTAAATAAATTTTGTAGATTCAATAGCCAAATGTTTTTTGATCATTAATCAATATGAGAAACATGCCTTTTAGGATGAAAGGGATTATAAGGGCTAATGATGGCCCCAAGTTAATGGTGTTGATGACTAGAAAAATATACAATAACAATTAGTTCTAAATGTAGTGGTGTTTTTTAGAATCAACGAATCAGTAATTAGATTTTTTTAATGGATGATGATTATAAGATATGTCCAGTACATAAATATTTAGGGGTTTTCATGAAGCACAATTAAAATTTCTTGTAGAGTTTACGATGTGATAATTTAAATTTTTTGGATTGAAGAACAATATTTATGCACATTCTATTGGTTAAAAAATTAAGATGTGTCATATTATTCTCTCAATATATATATACAACGGGGGATCAATGAAAGATTATACTGGAGGAATCCTAGGTGATTTAAAACCCGTTTTTGATGTGGTTGAAATTGAAATGGGATGATTAAACTAATTGTTTTATTCTCATGCAATACAACTAAGTAATTTTTCTCTTATTGTACAAAATGTAGACATGACCTATGATTTTTATATATTTATAATTATAAAATATATCAAATTAATACCAAATAAAAAAATTACAAGTGTGGAAAGTAAAAAATTTATATTACAAAGTTATTTTCATTTTTTGAGTTACAAATCAATAGGAAATACTGATTAGTTTTGATATATAAACATTGAATTTTCATCATTAATTGTTGATCAATATTGTTCCAGAGAATAGCTAGCTGAAACGTTATGATGGGGGGTTAACTACGTTCATTAAATTTTTATCCCATTAAACCACCATATTAATGTCATATGACCTAAAATATTTTTCTTATTAAGAACAAGCACTATAAATATAAAATCATAATTGAATTATATTGGAAGAAATATTTTATAGTTTTTTTGTGTAATAGAAATCACCATGTCCCCTCTCTAAACACTCTACAGTATGAGTTTGGTGATTTCTACAATAAAATCCCCTTTAAGTGTCATCAGTCTATGTACAAGCATATGTTACACGTTATAATGGTACATCGACTTTGAAACTAGATCTCCCTTTACTATGCATATCCATATGCTTAACAAACTCACATAAAATATGTGTATATATAAGAGAGACATATATACATTAATGAATTTTTGTAGTACACATTTTCTAGAGGAAACTGATAGTAGAGTAGATAAATACTGATAAGATGATGATATTCAATGAATAGTTATAAAGAATTTTTATTTTACTATATAGACCTTTAATCACAAGATTTTAGTATTTTATATATAATAACTATTTGAAAATGGTATCAGAGAAATAAGATATAATTGAATGTCTCATTATTTCTCTCTCTCTATGTGTATCTGTATAAATGAACTGGTTAACATTTAATATTTATACACCCCATTGATTCTGAACATATGTATACTAGATAATCACATCATTCATGTGAATAATCCATTGAAATGTTTATAATAAATTATATTAAAGTCATGTATCAATTCTTTAAAAATATGATATATTATTTTAAAGGGTTGTTGTTAGAGATATTTTACCTCTTTGGATCATACTTTTAATGGAAATATGGACATATTATAGAATTATACCATTCCATAAATAGAAAATTCCTTTTCTAATATTATAAAAATCATGAAACGACTTATAAATAGATTATAAATGTAATAATGAAATTATTAATAATTTCTAGTTAATAATATGATATAAATTAATAGTATATTTCTTAATAAAAAAATTCAAGCTGTGAAATAATTATATATTTGACTTATACAGAATCTAAGTTAAATTTAATAATAGATTTCATAGAATAATACCTCTACATAATAAAATTATATTCCTAAATTTTCATAATTAATTTTCACAACGTATTTTAGTGTCGTAAAATTAAAATTTCTTGAATATCTTTTTTTAATGTAAATAAATTTAATAACTACACTATGATGGAAATATCAAGATTTTAAAATATTATAGATTAGTTATTCACTTCCTATGATATTATCATAATTAGTATGATAATTATTCATCATAGTGTTTCCCAATTGTAACCATATAAAAGATATCAATTCAATATTTTCATTCTCATAAGATAAAATACATTAACTTTTATTAAGAACACAACTCCTCATAATATGATCACATATATTGACTGTGTGAAAATTTACATTGACATAAATAACATATAAGGAATATATTCTGAAAACAAATAAGATAAACCCATTATAATAAAAATATGTATTTTATTAATCATAAAAACACATAAAAACTAATTTATATTGGAAAAAAATAATTATGTCTAACAATGTCCTTTTATTAATGGCCACAAATCACATTATAATAAAAAAATGAAAAAAACAAATTTCAATTTATTTATTATCTTTTTTTGTCCTTCCACTTGGTTTGTTATAAAAAATAATTATGGTAGAAAAGAAACAAAAAAGACACATTCAAAATTGGTTTGTGTAAATTGTTAATACCACATAATGTGAAACATAATTATCCTTTTGTTTTAAGAACAAAAAATATATATTGAATTACATATCAATAATAATTATAGAATGTCAATAATCAATAAAAAAAGATAAAATAAGATTATTGATTAAATTTTGAAAACAAAAGAGAGAAAATAAAATATATTGATATATAATACAATAAATACAATAATAACAAAACAATAAAATGAATTAAACATGTTCAATATAAACATACACACATTCAAATGTTTTTCTTTGAAACAAAGTTTTATTATTTTTGAGGAAACATTGAAATAAGAATGAAACATGGGAAATCATGCCAGTTTTGTGGGGTACAATAATTTTTTAACGGTATTTAAAATAATGGTGATATTGTAATAGAAAATGAATATGTAGTAAAAGGGGAATTAAGAGTTTCTACGACAACATCACTGACAATGTGTAATGATCCTCCAAATCCATATTGATTAGTTTGATTAATCCATACAGAGGTGGACTGAATGTTGATTCCATGTTCATGTTCCTATTCTATTAAATAATTATCTCCTTGGATAAACAAAATATTTTAGTAGGGTTATAGAAAAGGTAATGACCCTAATTATTTAATCATGATATTTTCAATTATGTTAATTTGAATAGTGTCAACAACCTCCTTGAATAATTGAGATGCATGGGCACGACATGTAAAAATAGGATATCATGGTAGATGTCTTCCTAAAATATGAAACTAATACTCCATACATGTGTCAATTCTATTCACCATATCATTCACACAATAATAATGGAGTGTATTAAAATAGTCCCAATCCATTTTAGATAGATTTCCTAAGTAATTTTTTAGATTTGATTCCTATAAAATTGAAGAAATAGCTTATTCAATGTATCTAATGGTTTTTATTATAATCCAATTGAATGATAAGTGGTAAATATTTCTTTTCCCTTTTAGGATTATTTATTAATTTGGGGTTCAATAAACATGTCATCCACTTTTACTCCTTCTTATTCATAATATTTTTACATTAAATTTCTAAACACCAACTAATGAAAACCATCAACCATTTTTTAAATACAAAAAAATATTCTTCCAGTGATGAATTAATTATTTTTAGTCTAGTGAAAATAAAACTAGTATTTGTTTTTTCAATTTAGTTGAAATATTTTAGATGTCTATTACCTTTTCCTTTAGTATATAATTTATTTCATTACAGGATTGATCAATAAACATAATAGAGCTTTGTAGAAATATGAAAATCCTTCATACTATGGATGTAAATTATTTACTAAGATATTTAATAATTTCACTATATGGATGATCACATTGTAATGAATAAATGGTTGACATCATTATTTCTATATCCAGAGAAACTCATTCCAATCAGGATTTTAAATTAGATTGGTAAGAGGCTTCTCTACTAGGTTTCATAAAAAATGTTTCCAAAATCAATTGATCTAATAGATTCAAATCTGTAAGATCCTATATTGAATCCAAATGCTTATAATGGATCATAATCTCACTTCTAGACTCAAATAACAAAATTTTAGAAGATTTAATTTCAGTCGTTATATTAGAATAGATTTATACATCTTTCTATTAAAAAAACTAATTTATCTATGAGAATCTTATTGCACTTTCATACGATTATTTTCATCAAAATACATGTTTTAAATAACATCTAGTATTTCCTCCACCATATATTCTTCCACTAATTCTTATATGGGCATTTCCATTGCAACCAACTAAGTTGTATCCTTTTATTATTCGTGTTCTTCTCTATACAAATAGATTTGATTATAAAAAACCACTGATTTTATTCTATATTTTCCACTAGTTTATCATGATGTAGAAAATTAAAATAAAAAAATTTCACATGAAATCTTATAAATTTTCCTTCCATAAAAAATATTAACCATCATAGTTATGGATGTGACCATTCCTTCTATAGTAAAATAAATATGGATAAAATCATGTTGTACTATAATAGAAGTAGGTGGCGAACAAGTTCTTGGTACTGTTCCTTCTATAGATATAATAAATGGTTTTACCATTATTTTTGTTTCAGTGATGTTTTCATTATATATATCATCCCTTTCATCAATACTTTGTACTGGTCTTCCCATACAAACATTTACATTTTTTTATATATAAGAATCTATATATGTAGTTACTATAATGAAAACTGACATACCTTGAGTAGAAGTGAAATATTTGTCATTTGGATACATATAAATAATATTATCAATAATTATTAAATAATAATTCAAATAAAACCCATTTCACCTTTAGATAGTTTCACTTGACATTGTTGAAGCAAGTCTGTGAGTTGCAAATTTGTCATCCAAAAAAGAAATTGACCTTAAAATTGACTAGAGCCAAGATCCTTAGAATTTGATTTATATTTAAGGTTTTGTTTTTTAAAATTATAAGTATATTTCATAATGTACCTTTTTATGTTGATATTTTTATCAATAAAAAAATACAGTAACATAACATTTTGAAAATGTTTTATTCAGACATTCCATTCAATTGTGAGTTGTAGACGGAATGAATTTCTCTAGAACCATTCTATTAGGTTACAAATATTTCACCAATTTCCTTTATACATCAGTTATAATAAAATGATTTTTAATTATCTTTTGATTATGTACTTCATCAATAGTTATAATAGAAGTATTGATTTTAGCATATATTAAAAGTGAAAATCATAATAATACATCCTTTTATAAATAAATTATTGAAAATAACTACAGATGAAAATTAATAATAAATAGATCATCCATATCACCAGCATAGATTACACAGTCTCCGAAATTAAGAAAATAATTTTTTTTAAAAAAATATCAATTTTTAAAAGACACTTATTCCAGGTTTTTTGATTTATGACTGTCTTATGTGATATATAGGTAATTTCGATCAAACAAATCTATAACTCTTTCACATTGAAATTTTCTGGAATCTCTTGAATGAGTAATTATAATGGATTGATACATATTATTCATTTTGAATTAATCTATTATTTAAAAGGTTTATAATATTTTAGGATTACAAAAGGGAGATTTAGTTTGTATAGAGTCAATGGTTAACGGGTTTTATAGTGTATTGTATATTGAACTAACTGACCCAATTTTTTTTGTAGTTATCAATTATTTGTGTTGTGTGATGCACATAAGAATCAAAAATAAAATAGATATCATTTACAATTGTAATGTTACTAGTAATTAACGTAGTGGAAAAAAATATAAAATATTATAATATAAATAAAATATTTATTCAATTACAATAAAATGGTATTAAAAAATAAAATTACCAAATTTATATTTGAAAAAACTCTGATCTATCGATAGAAAAAATTTTAGTAAATATATATTAAATTTCTATTTTCTATGAAAATTAATTATAATTAGTTTTCACCTTTTTTTGCAAGATATCTTAATAAATGTTATCTCTAATCAATGATCATGGTTCTAGAATGGTTAGTCGTGTTCATTGAAATATTGATAAAACTTGACTTATCATATCTGAGTGGAAAACAATTAATGTTAAACCCAAAATCTATTACAATTTTATTCATACACAACACTTATGCATTCCAACATCTTATTAAAATATATTTTTCTTCTCAAGTTTATAATGATATACATGGTTATTTATTACTTGACCATGATACTATAGATTTACCAAGACAATGAGATGTTCATGATTTTATTTTTCAATCAAATCTACCATCATCAATGTCTTCATCAAAATTTTATGTCAAATTAAAATTATAGTTTTCTATGAAAATATTTACAAATAGACATATTTCAATTGAGATATATTAAACACATATTGACAAACATTAAATTACATTTGTTATGATTGGATTGAAACTGTGTGAAAAGGCATAAAGAGAACATAACTTGTACTGACCTATGTTATTGCACATCATATTTGATTACTGGGATTTCTTTTAATAAGTGATTAGTAATTAAAAAAAGATAATAAGTAACAATAATGTTGAATAAATTCTAATTAGAATGTAATAGAGCACGATAATGGAATAGGATTTCATAGAATATAGAGACACCATTTAAATTGATGACGAAGAGAAATGGTAGATTTAATGTATGAGAATTTATAAATTTTGAGGATATATAAATAAATTCATTCTCAACTTCAATCACAATAACAATAAAGAATACACTAATATAAAGAGTGAAAGTTAAAAAAACATAAACAGAGGCGGAAACTATTCACGATGTATATAGAACAATATAGAATGAGGGAGGCAAAAATCAATGAAAAAGATAAAATATAATATGAGATTGATTAAATAAATAGATGAAGATAGAGAGCCGATAACCAATTTTTAATATTTGACAACATGAAATTTATTCAAAAAATAGATTTAGACATATTGGAAATGGTTATTTCTTGACTCAATGAAAATAATGAAGAGTTTTTGTTTTTAAAAGCTATATTGAATAGGAACCTTTTCTAGGAATGTAGAGGGGATCCCAAATTTCTATTCCTGTAGTGGAGTTAATCACCTATGCTAATAGGATTCAACTGAGAGATATCAATATCTTTAGAAGACCAGAAAACATGAAATTGAAAAAAAATAAGTTAATGTATTTTTAATCATGATGTAGCAAGATAATTAGTATCATAATTCGATAAAAAGATGAAGATGTACAACTAAAAAGTGCATAGAGAACATGTAAAAATAAATTAGTGAATACTTTTTCCAAAAATCAAAAAATTTCTTTACTATATCATTGTCATCATCACTTATAGTGAAGAGTGGTTATCCAATGAGAGGAAAAAATGCCTTGCTTAATGATTGATAATGATTTAAGAGAAGAAAAAACACAACCGAGTAGTATTAATTTCATGCTAGGAGGCAGTACCAAATAAGCCTTTCATTTTGACCATGGTGGTGATATGTAGGTAACCGAATAATGCCACACAAAAAAATTATGTCAATCAAAAATTGATCAACTACACTAAAATTAGGATACATTATCAATATATATATAAATGAGTACGAATGAAAAAAAATATTGTATAAATCTAGAATATTTTAAGAGCTACAAAATCTGCTATGGATGACAACAAATATATACATTAATTCCTAAAAAATTCATATTCTAATCATAAAAGAATATTTAAATTTGATCCTTTCCAAATATTTAAAAATAAATAAGGTATCGTTACCATGAAAAGTTTATGACTTTACTAACTCTAAGACAAATTTGAAACAACACTCATAGTGGTATTAATTTGATCACCCAACATTGGTTCTTATAAGAAGATGATAAAATTACAACTCAATACCTTATTAGTAAATTTACATTTAAGGAAAATATGCTCAAAACATTCCAGTGTATTTATAATGTGGAGTGTGATCGAAGGAAAATGTATACCTAATCATCAGTAGGAATTTGGTTATTCCAAACCTTCTAAAGAAGGATATTTCATGAGGGTAGATTAAAACTAATCATAAAATTACAAATCCATCTATGAGCGAAATAATAGAGGCTACACAAGTAGGCATGAAGGAGAATAAAGATTGTATCAAATTCTTTCTATGATCCATGTTGAGATGGTATCTAAGTATGATATACTCTATATATAATACCAAATGTAGGATCTAAATAATAGAGATATTGTATATATGTAGTATCTAGTGATACAAAATATACAAGTGGGGGGTGGATTTTATACTTTTAAAAATTCCTTTGGAACTTTTAAATATGGTTATGTTTAAAAAGTTTAAACATGGTAATTCACAAAATCTCTAGTTCTACACACATCCTTGAATCTGAAAATATGATTCCGTGAAAGTTAATATGGAAAGATGGTTATAAAAAATGAAACTTAATGAATGTTTACAAGGATAAAGACTCTTTCCTAATGAGTATAGAATCTCACTAAATCAGAGTACTAGTAAATGGACGTATAAGATTGTTATACTTTCTTAAACAGATAAAATGCACCGGAAAACTTGTAACAAAACAATTAAAAAGTAGTAAATCATTTAACCCAATGAGAAGGGTATCCATCAGCCTTGGATAAAGGTCTCTTGATTTATACTTTAAAAAATGTCTATCTCACCCACAACAAGATATTCCCTCAATACGATGATCAGGATCTATCTTGTTATCCTCGAAAGCCCCCAACTACAAGGTAGTCAGCACCTTTATCTTCCTCAAGAAGGAAGCCCTCAACTTCAAGGTAATCGAAACCCCTATCTTCCTATCCCCAGAAGCCCTTGATTGTACACAACAACAATCAGAGATGCACAAAGAAAATATGCTTGAATAAAAGATTAAACAAGTTGTTAAAACTTTCTACACGAATCATGAGAGTTTATAATAGCCTCTATATCTAAAAATTTATTCAACAACATGTGAGTAAGTTCACCCAAAAGTATTGAGCTGTTTCAAATGATCTCCTATTTATAGTAACAACACCAATGGTCGACTCCCTCCTCCATTGGTCATATTTTTCTTTGAATTTCAGAGGGACATGTACACGTGTCACTCAAACAACGGTTACTTAGTAAATGAAAGAATGAAATCATTTTATAATAAACAAGTGTAAGAAAAAATATGGTTACATGACTAGAATCTAATATTCGGAATATAAGAATATAAAAAGTTGAGAGTCTAACAAAAAATGAATTTGGAGTTTATAATACAAGGATATTTGGATTCCATTTTCTAGGAATTCGGGACCTGAACTCTATAGAATTCCTGAGTCTGAATTTCAAGGAAATTAGGAATATGGATTCACAAGAATTCTGAAACAGATCATATAATGTTTGGAGTCAGAGTTCATGATAATTTGGATTCAAAACTCATAAGAGTTTGGAGTCTGTATTCCTAGAGCTCGGAGTCAGAACTTAGAAGAGTTCGTAACTAGAATTCGTATTCAAAATTCGGATTCCGAACTCAAAAGAGTTCATAAACAGAATTTGTATTTAGAATACAAAGATAGAACTCAGAAGAGTCCATAACCAGAATTCTCAGAATTTGGATCCTAAAACAGTATTCTTCATGTCTAGGTATTAAAAGGATTCCAACATTTTGGTTTCAAACGGAATTATACACTTGGAAAAATTATGATATGAACAATAAAAATAGATTAATGATAAATTTCATTGGGGATGGAAAATTTTCTTTATGGAAGTAAAACAGAGGGATAAAAGAGATTTTCCTTGAGATAAAGTGTTTGTGATTTTAAAAACAAGAAGGGATGGTGAAGTAATAAGGAAACCTTATTGACATAACAATCTCCCCCAATTGTGAAGGAATTGAAATGTCCTAAGGAAAACCTTATCTACTCAACAATCTATCCCTTTTTGGAAAGAAGAAACATCCTTACGAAAAAGAATAAAAGGTCTTATACAATATTTTTCTAGACATTGAAAATAAAACTTATATCCCTTTTCACATTGAAAAAAAAGAATACGACCAAATCCCCCTTAGGACTAGGAACAGTAAGGATCATATTCTAGATATATGGAAGGATATTTTTCATTATCTTGAGTACATAAATCTCTATAATGAAAACTCACCCTTTGATAAACTCCCCCTTACTTTGTGATATTTCATATTTACATAGAAATATTTTTCCATTATTCCCATTTGTGATTTTCAGAAAGAATACGAGGGAATGGAAAAAAAATTAGTACCTGAAATATTAGAATAAAGAATGAAAAGAAAAAATGAGAAACCAAAAATTTCAATAAGATTGGAAGAATTTGTACACCGAAAGAAAATAAAACAAAAGATTTGATTGGATCTATTTTTTGTCCATCTCTTTGGGTATCAATTAATTTCCTATGGTTTTCACTTTTTTAGCTCCTTGTGATCATCCTTTATTTTCTTCTCTATGGATTTGATATTTTCATCTTGAGCCTTCAGATCATCTGCCTGAGCTTTCAAAAATTCATCTTGCTTTATTAGCTTCTCTTCCATATCGATCCAGAGATCCATTTATCTTTTCCATCTTTGAGCAACAGAGTACAACATTCAATTCAGATCCTTGACCTCTGGAATCTGAGAATTCTACTCAAGGATTAGGTTTTACTCATATATATTTGTGGTATCCTTGAATTTTATATCTTCAGTATCAAAATCTTTCTTAATATCATCTTGAAATTCATCAAGCTCTCTCAAATATTCAACTATATTATTTGACCAGCTCACCATTTTCTTACAAGATGTTTTGTGGGCTTCATAGTTGATCAGGAAATATTTGAATTCTATCTCCAACTAGATACACTTGTCCATCACCATGGACACTAAATCAGATTTTAGGACCAAATTATGTTAAATAATCTGGAATCTGGAATCTATGCTTGGAAAAATTGGAATTGTCCCAACAAGCTTCTTCATGGATTGGACAAAAAAATCATGTCCTAGAGAAGATGATTCTGAATCAAAAAATTTTCTTGGTAAGGGATCTATTTCTAGCTCAACAAGATTTCTCTTCGAAGATCCTCCAACTTCCTTCTTCTTTAAGATAGTTTTTGTAGGTGTATCCACAACAAATTATATCCCATTATTGGTTCTCATAAAATCTTCTATATTTAGAGATTTATGTTCAATGTCAAATAGCTAAACAATATTGTCATAATCTACCTTTTCCTTCTCAGCTCTAGCCTCAGAATCCTCAGGATGTATGAAATGTTTATTTTAACACTCTTCCTTATACAATTTATTAAATTCTTCTTCACCCTTCTCATATACCCCTTCCTCATCCTTCATAGGAGTTGGTAGCTTTGAAGATAGTGCTTCAGAAGTTTGTATTGATAGTTTCTCAGATGAGGTTTTCCTTTTCATGAAAGTCTTCAGCTTGATGAATAAGGTCTTTTCAGTCCGCACTGATTTCTTCTTCTTGCACTTCTTCCACGACTTCCTTTTCTTCATCAACCAAATCTTGGTGTTTTTCTGGAGTCATGTAATTCTTCCACGGAGTCTCAGTTAATGTCTCAACCAATAACGATTTAGGTTTTGGAATATTATTGGATTCTATTTCAGTATCCCTCAGAAGGGATTTAACAATTTTGGCTTCTGACATATTATTATTGTTCTTCTTTTCATTGGATTTCTTCCCATGCTCTTCTGATATCGTATCTTTCAAAGGCTTGGCCTTAGAAGGATCCAGAATAAACTGTGGTTCTCATTCATTTTGATTCTTTTTATCTTCCCTCCAATTGGAAACCACATCATCTGGATAATATTTCTGCTTCTTGGGAATTTGAGGTGCAGATTGAGTTTCTTTAGCATTAGGTGTTTTATATTCTTCTACCACTTCCTTCAACTTCCCCATGTTTCCACCTTTTTCTATGATTCAAGAACCTCTTGTTCTTTCAGAGTAGCTTCAACCTCTTCATTTGGTAAGTCATAGAATTCCCTTTTTTCCTTAGAGAAACCAACTTTCATTCTTTTGAGAGTATCATCACTGATTATCATAACTTCTCAATTCCTTGGCTTTGATCGGAAAGGGATTTTGAATGACTCAAGGCACCGAACAATAATCTTGGAAAGGATGGTCGGGTACATTAAAATCAGAGTTTTCAATATCCCATTCTTAATAATCTATATCTTAATTATAATATGCTCAATCATGTTTCCCTTGCTCAAATTTACCAGAAAATATAAGATGAACATGTCACTCTTCTTGGAGGTGTCCGTATCACCTTTTATCAGAACGATAAAACCATGAACTCACAATTCAAGGATCTGATTATTTTTCAAGAGCTGCGAAATCATTTCAGTTATGACATCTGTAAGTCCAAGACACTCCATAGCTTTTACCTTTACAAAAATTTATTTAACATCTAACAGCTTGTGGGAACAGAACTTGACTTTCCCTTTACAAGACTACCCCACCAAGCTAGCAGCCATGGTGTATGAAAGGGAATATGTTTTTCCATAACTTCTTAACGAAAATTTATCTTTTACTTCTTCTTTAAAGAAATTGACCGACTCATAAAACTAAATAAGTATATTCGGATACACCATGTCTTGATCCCCTGGCTTAGAAATAAAAACACTTTCTCATCCATTAAGCATGATGCTCTTGGAGAAAATACAGTCATACTTGTTGAAGAAATTTAGATTCACCAGCCTTTCTCTATATACTATCCACTCTGAAATCGGCTAGACAGTAGACATATCTTTTTCAGAGGATTCATTTCCAGTCATTCGGATATGAGAATAATCTAAAAATTTTGGAATGGGGATTTTTAGGAAGGAAGTGTTTCGACATGCAATGGCATGAAATCGATGTGGGACCACACTTTAGGGGTCCTTTATATAGGCTTTGATTTGACGGTTGAAATTCAAAAATAGATATAACGGTAGAAAAACCATCTTATTTGATCTTGAATGTTAAAATGATATCCGCAAGGAAAATTTCGTTGGATCTATTCTGTTGAGGTTTTTAATGAAAAACATTCGGATTTAAGGAAACTAGAATCTGAAAATTTTAAAAAATAAAATAAAATATCATTTAGGAAATGATGATTAAAAAGACATAAGCAATATATCCTACCTTTCAGACTACTAGGAAGATTATTCATATTTAGGAAAACTTCATCATGAAGAAATTTAGATGCCAAAAATTTTGATTACGAAAAAAAACACAAATAAAACTACATTATGAAAATAAAAATTATGAAAATTTCAAGTATGAAAATTTTCATTTTAAAAATTTCATTAATGAAAATCGTCATTAGAAAAATTTTGAGTATGAGAATTTTCATTATGAAAATTTCATGTACAAAAATCTTCATTACAGAAATTTCATGTACAAGAATTCAAATTATGAAAATTTGAAAAACATCATTTCGAAAAACATGAAAAACATCATTACGAAAAACTTGAAAAACATCATTAAGAAAAAAATGGAAAACTTCATTACAAAAAAATGAAAAACATCATTACAAATAAAATGAAAAACTACATTATGAAAAACATGAAAATATTCATTACAAAAAACATGAAAAACTTCATTATGAAAAACATGAAAACCTTTATTAAGAAAAACATGGAAAATATCATTATGAAAAACATGAAAAACATAAAAGAAAATGTACCCCCCATGAAAAGTAGTTTATTGCTATAATGAGATTGGTTTCAACAGAAAGGTAATCAAGGAAGATTAACTTATGGTTATCATTCATAACTTCTATTTAATATAATAAAATCTATCAAAGGGTAATTGTTTTTGAAAATATTAGGAAGTTGATCTTGTGTTTCAATAAATTGAAGAATGATATATCTTTTATGTGTGTGATACCTAAGAAATTGATTCCTAATATCTATTTGTTTTTCATGATATTGATATGAATGGTTTTTAATAATGGAAATGGAACCTGTATTATCAATCAAAATTAATGTTTTCAAAAAACTAATACCATAGTCTGTGAGTGTGTGTTTCATCCACAACACTTGAGCACAACAACTTCCAGCTGCTATATATTCAGCTTCAGGAGTGGAAAGTGCTAATGAGTGTTACTTCATGCAAGACCAAGAAACTAATGAATCTCATATGAAATGAAAAGTTCTGAATGTACTCTTTATATCCATTCCACATCCACCAAAGTCATCATTTGAAAAACAAATTAAAACAAAATCATTTCCAAAAGAATAAAAGTGTCATAAATCTATAGTTCCCTTTAAGTAGCATAAAATTCATTTCACTTACTTTAAATGAGTTTCCTTAAGATTGGATTGATATCTTGCATATAAGCATACTGATGATATTATGCCTAGATGACAAGCTGTCAAGTAAAGTAATCTTCCTATCATACCTCTAAAATATGTTTGATCTACTAGTTTCCCAGCTTCATCAAGATCAATTGTATTTGAGATACCGATATGAGTTCTTATACTCTTAGTGTTGTCATATCCATATATTATAATAAGATATTTAATATACTTATGTTGTGACATATATATACCTTATGGTTTTTGAGAGAATTGAAAACCAAGGAAAAATGTTACCTCACCCATAATACTCATTTCAAACTCATATTTCATTAGATCCGCAAAGGAATCGGTTAAATATTACTGAGTTGAACCTAATATAATTCTATCAAAATTAATTTGAACAATAAAAACTTTTATCTTATATTTATATATAAAAGGGTTTGGATCCGCATTTCCCTTAACATGTTTTTTTTGAAATAACAATCTTGTAAGTCTATCATAATAGGCTTGAGGGGCTTGCTTTAGTCTATAAAAAGCATTGGTAAGTATAAACACGAGATAAGGATGTTTTTTATCTTCAAAACTAGAAGTTTTTTCAACAAAAACTTCCACATGAATATAACAATTATGAAAATCACATTTCACATCCTTTTCAAACTGTTTGAAATTGAAGAATGCTACAATGGAATGTAGGATATAAATATATTCAAGTCTAGCTACTGGAGCATAGGATTGTTCATAGTCTATTCCCTCTTTTTGATTATTGTCTTTATCAAATAATCTATCTTTATTTCTAACTATGAATCCATTTTCATCACACTTATTTCTGAAAACCCAATTTACTCCAATAATAGAAGTTTCCTTATGTTATTCAACCGATTCCCAGATATTATTCCTTTCAAATTAATTTAGTTTATCTTGCATAGATTTTATCCAATCATCGTCACCTAAAGATTCATCAGTGATTTTCGGTTCTAATTAGGAATGGAATGATGGATGTCCTACTTCATTTCTTAAAGAAATTCTTTCCATTACACGTTGATTCACATCACCAATGATACTGTCACTGGGATGATTCTTGAAAACATCTGATTTGGGTTTTGTAAAACTTTCATCAACATATGGATGCAAATATTCTGGGGTTAATTCTTTAGAAACAACTTATTAGACTTTTTCCTTATCATAAGGATCTTCTAACAAAGGATGATAATCAGTTTTTAAAAACACATCTGATGATATATGTTAGGGTTGTTTAAAAACAAAAGATTCATTTTAATCAAATTTCACATGTATTGTATCTTTAATAGTACAAGTGTTATTATATAAAACTCTATAAGCCTTAGAATTCATGTAGTAGCCTAATAAAAATCCTTAATCATAATTTGGTACCAATTTGTGTAGAATCTATTTTTAATTTAGAATGAATTCTTTGCAACCAATAACCTTGAAGTTAGAAATTCGAGGTTTTCTACCATTCCATTACTCATAAAGAGTTTTATTAAGAAAATCTCAATTCAAAACTCGATTTATAGTATAACAATTAATACTTATAGCTACATCCCAAAAATGTTTGAATATAGAAAATTCACTCAACATAGTTCTTATTATATCTTGACGAATTCTATTTCTTCTTTCAACAAGTCCATTTTTTGAGGTGTTCTAGGTGTTGAGAAATTGTGATTAATTCCTTTTCTACTACAAAAAGTTTAAAAATCATAATTTTGAAATTCTCCACCATGATCCTTATGAATATTTTTCAATAGAAATTTTTTCTCATTTTTTACTAGGGTTATCAGACATTTAAAATACTAGAAGGCTTCAGACTTCTTTGCTATAAAATACACCCACATAAATCTAGTGTAATCATCATCTAAAACAAATACATAATACTTTCCCCCAATGTTTCCAGTTTGTGTAGGAACAAAGAGATATATATGTACTAACTGTAATGCATCAGTTGTTGAGACTTCACCAATTTATTTAAAACTTTATTTATCTTTCTTTCCATATTAACTATTGTAAAAAACATTCGATTAATCAAATCTAATCTCCTATAGATCCTTAACTAAATTTTCATAGAATGTTTACATAGGTTCTTAAGGTTATTATGACCTAAAATTCTATGCCAAAACCAAGAATGATCATCCATTGCACTAAAGAAATGTATGTCTTGGCTCCTAAGTTCATATATGTTTAGTGTGTATACATTCTCTTTCCTACGGGAAGAAAGAAAAAACTCTTCCTTGAAATTGTGTACTAAGCACTTATCATTCCTAAAATTCACAATGTAACCTTCATCATTTAATGGGATTATGCTAATGAGGTTGTGCTTAAGACCCTTAACAAAAAAATATTTTAAATGAATGTTTTTTCTAGAAGAACAATTTTACCAATACTAATAATTTCTCCCTGAGCATTATCTCTGAATGCTACTTTTCCTCCTTTCGTCTTGATAATATTTTCAAAATATTTTTTGTTACCAGTCATATTATAAGGACCCAACCATATACATTACATTATATAGAATTAAATGAATAATTCAAATTGAGTATCCTTTTTGTTTTAGAGTTTTAGAGAATTAGGCCATATTATTACATGACAACATGAATATTACATGTAGACACTACTTCTCAGTGTCCATTTTTTCATTAAAATAAAGACTCTTAAAAAGAAACATGTCTAGTTCCATGTTTTTTACTGCATGAATTTTCCATGATCCCATCCTTGACCTTATATGTTTATGTCATGTGGAAAAAATTTCAAAAACATGGTATGAGCATAAAAATCTCATTAGGGGTTATAAAATAAAGAAGGAAACTATTATCCCATCCATAAATTCAAATCAATGAAACCATACTTTTCAATTTTAACATACCTTACGAAATCATAAGATTTATGAATAACACACAAAAATCATAAATCTTAAAGGTTACCTATGGAATCCATATAATACATACAATGTAGATATCACAGCTACATAGGGAGTTACACTTGGAATACCCATCATAATATATTTCCTAAATCTCTTAGAAGAAACATCGCGTTTACCTTTGTCACGTTACCCAATGCTTTGGAGAGTTATATCGGGCTCACCCGCCCAAGGTTTATCCTGGAACCACCCATATAATTGAACAATTCCAAATAACCATAACATAATCATGACATATAACACATGTATAATTGAAGTATAACATTTCCAAATTCCAATATATCAAATAAAGATATTGAAATAAACAAGGTTTTATCAAATAATTTTCAAAACCATTTAAAAATACATTTTTGAATCAAAGTTCCCCATACCACAAGGAATCTTCTAAATGAATTATAATTTGAAAACATTAATTTACATATAAATAAATTCTAAAACCCATTTTTAAAATAAGTACATTAATGAGAAATATTTAGAAGAATAAATCTTTAAAACATTTGGAATGATATTTTAGTTAAAGAGTTATTGTAACCAAAAGAGAGACGCTTGAATTAAAATAATTGAGGAAAAAAATTTAATCAGAACATTATAATATCATGTGAATAAGAGAATTCATGATACAATATGTAAAAGTACTTTATATACACCATATAAAAGTGAACAGGTGTATAACAAAAAAGAAGTCTCGATTGAATGTAAATTAAGATGAAATCTCCTATAAAGAATGTATCCTTAAGTTAAGGATAAATCAACGACATAATTATGTGTGAAAAATATAAACACACTGAATATGATTAGATATTCAGTTAAAATCAATCAATGTACATTCACACATATTCTTATAAAAACAACACCAATGAATTAGTTGTTTAACTCAATAAAGAGTGATTGAGTTAAAATTAATCTTATCAAGTTCAGATCGATGAGTTAAACATTTATCAATGAAGTGATTATGTGTATCAAAATTATATCCACAGAAACGGGAGTGGAAATTTGTACAAAAATAATAAATTGTGATTCCCCACATAATCATATAATGACATAATCAAGAATTTGAAGATTAACCCATGGAATGGAAATTGGGTTAAAAGGTTCCCTTAATGATTTGGTAACTTATGAAACATACAACCCATGAAAGAAGGATAAATAAATGATGATGTAAATACCCATAGATTTAAATATATTACACAATTAAGATAATCTTCGGTAGTACATACACCACATAAAAGAAAATAGTGTCACATATAGCATCAATCTCATAGGAATAAAAAGTGAGATGAAAACCCCTTACCACATTGTAATCAATCGAGTCGTATGACCAAAAGTTAACAATCACAAAATGAATCACAAAATACCATGAATATAATGAGAATAATGTTAATAGATATAAAATATAGGTACACAATACTCTACTTGCAATGAATAAGTGGCGAACAATTGAAATATAATGGAATTAAAAGTGAGATAAGAAAATCCCTTACCTCGTGTTTGACTTGACTAAATAGTTATTTAATCTCCGGAATGATAAACTTAAGATAATTATTACTTGCTTAAGAACTTTTTTCAAGTTTATTATTCCTTTTATATCACTTATTACCACATTATAATCATTTTTTAATCACTTAAGTTCATAAAATGCATTTTGTCGATATTTGGTACTTGTGTCAAAAATGAACACCTTATATTTACAAGTCATTCATGTGGTCAATAATAAATTATATCCCGAATTAAAATCATTATTTATATATCATATATATAATATATATCTAGTATATATATATATATATATATTTATAATAGTACATAACATTTATAGGTAAGAAATGAAATGCACCGTTCTTGGAGACAGTAAGCCGTACATTTTCATGAATGCAACTTCCATTTGTATTTATTATTTTAATGGAATTAAAATCACAATGATACATAGTTATATTGTAAATCATGTATAATATCATATAAAATATTATTAACTCCGTCTTTCATACATCCCACATAAGGCATTAACGAGTCATATCACTTTGATGGGGCGGTAGTCCACACTTCCTGTAATGAGATTATCCTATTTACCCACTATGGAAACCATAAATTATTTCTATAAATGGAATAATAAAGAATCATAAAGAAAAAATAAACATAATATATATCATATATAAATATTGTTCCATCATAATGGCCGCCATGATAGGTGGTTGGAGATATATGAACAATCATCATTTCGTGAGTTGTTAGTTAATCATCCACAGAAAAATTATGTTTTTCATCAATTAGATGAAGGTGTGTGTAAGTTTAGTTAGAAACCTTCTCATAAAAACATCCTAGTATATTGAGGTTTCTTTTGTTTTTACAAATGAATGGAATAAAAAGAGGTTTGCGTTTGGAGAAGTAAATTAATATAAAATAATTTAAGAGAAACTATTACCTTTAATTTGGGTACCTCCCTTTGGATTGAAATAAAAGACTTCTTGAAATAAATCCTACCTAAGTTATGTATTCTAGGATGAGGTTAGGATGTAGAAAGATTAATTGGGCAGATTCGGGATGAGCCTAAAGGCTTGAGAGGTGTGAGGAATTGGTTAGAAGTGGTCTCCTTTTATAAGGGAGAGGTGGGGATCTTTAGTAAAGTGTGATAATATTATTTTATTATATAATGATATTCGGTTTCAAAAGGACCCAAAATCATTAAATTAGAAGATAATATTACTCATAGTCTATATAATAACATACAATAGGAATTGGACAGGTTTTGGATGTTCTTTTAATATTTATAATCTTATTTATTTAACTCTTTTATTAATGAGGTAAATACTACATCATTATTGTGTCATAATTATTTTAATTTATGTGATGTCTAAAAATTATAAAAAATACAATGATTTAGTAAAGATATTTATAATTCCAATTAATATTTATAGTCGAAAAATTATCTTAAATAACACCATGTAAAAATAAATTTACAGTGAGATATTTGTTTATGTCATTTTTGTCATTACATTAAATTAATTAATCTAAAGTGTCAATATCGCTCCCATGTGGCTCCATGGGGTCCCAAAATCGACCCAAGGATTCCATTGGTTGGAAATGACTCATCCAATAAGTTTAGGACAAGTGTTAAGATAATTTGAAATTATTATAATGTTCTTTTTACCTTGAATTACTTTATTTACCTTTACTGACCGAAAATTGATTTTTTTTATTATTCGAACACTTTTGAGGGAAAAGTGAGAAACCGTACCTGACTTTACGACTTAAGACAATCAAATCACCCTAGTACAAAAAATTACTGCCAAAAAACACCAAGAATACATAGAATATCCCCTACCCAACATCATAAACAATTAGATCTGCCTCTGTTTGCTCCTCACTGTCGGCTAACTGTCCCGTGCATGAGCTCACATGCCTGGATCGATGGCATTGTCATACCCTCTCAAACATCTGATTCCGTAGTGATGACCAGATGAAAACCAACTGCTCAAAACCTCATCGGGAGAAAATCCATGTATGACAGATGCAGCGACCCTCAAAACTCGAACCAGATAGCCACAAAGAACATTTCACCAACTCAATGAAATCAACCACGAACTCCACCATTTCAAATCATTCCACACAATTATCAAAAACACCAAATCAGAACTATGAAAAATCAATTTGCATAGCCCCAATGACCATTCTCATCACCTCCATTATATCCTTCATAGAACCATTCATAACTCTACCTTCATAGACTCAGACTCAGCATAAATCGACCAACACCACAAATTTAGAAAATTCAGCAACCAACATCAATGAAGAAACCCTTCACCGAACAAGTCCATAATTCTCCTGCTCCTTCAGCAACAGCACAACCATCACCCATGACCAGAACAACCAGAACCAGCGCAAAGCACCGGTGACGATGATCCATCGCATGATCCAAACCAACAACAAACAAAAATTAAGAGAAAGAAAAATGAACCAACACCGAAATGAGGACCTCCTGAGTCTGAAATCACCTCCACCGCTGGATCAATCCGTCGCTGCAAATCCAAAAAGATCAACCACAAACCAGAAAACCGAATCCAAAACACAAACTAGAACAAAAAAAACTGTGATAAATAAATGCAGCAAACATAAAAAAACATCCTCGAAAATCATCACCCTGATGCCAGACCAAACCGGAAGAAGAACGCAATGCCTGTCGCCACCTTCAAGCATATACGAAGACCAGATCTACCCAACACACCTGCATCCAACGCAACAACGTGATGAAAACCATCGTCATAGCAGTCCGAAACTCGAACAATGGACCCTCACCGGACCCTCTGCGCCTCCATGAGAAGCCCTGTCGAAATCGAAGGGGAGGGATTTAAAAAAGGCTAGAAAACATAAGCTTTGCAAAAGATTCGAGCCCATGGAGTCACACGATGCTGCCACGGAAGAGACGTCGCACGCCACAAGATCCCCGGGTTGAAGCGTCGAGAAGAATCTGATCTGCAATGAGGGAGGAAGGAAGTGGAAGGTGGAGGAAACCCTAAATCGGAGCCCCTTACGGGCGCATCTTAGAAATCATCTTATTTACCTTTAAACTTGGTAAGTAAAAGTCAAAAGTTACTATTCACCGAAAATTATTTTCATATTATTGAACCACATTTTACTTACTATTATCAACCATGTATGTCTTATTTTTGAAATTTAATTCTCAGAAGTGGTAAAATATTATTTTAATGAAAAAGCCTGTTTTTGTAACTACTACTAAGTGGTTTCACTATTCATCAAAAATTGATTTTTTTCAGAAAAATACAAAAAATTCAGCCTAAGCATTACATGATATTTAGAATTCAAGAATGATGTCTATTTTTCCAAATTAAAACGTAAAATTGGCATTAATTAATTGAATATTAATTCATGTTGAAAAAACAAATAACATTTTTTGATGAAATAATAACTATCAAAAGAGTGACACTTGTTTATGTCCAATTTCAAAGTGAAATTAATTCAAAAGAACAAAATTGGATTAAATGGTAAAAATATATTATAATTACACTTTAAAAGCAATTAAAAAGATACTCTATATATATAAATAAATTAGATTAAATCATAGTTTTGTATTAAAATTCAATATTTTTCACAATTCAATAAAAACTAAACTTTATCAGAAAAATTAAAAAAATTTACACAAAGTAAATAATGATGTCCCCATTATAATGAAGGATTTTATTTGTCCATATGAATGTATTCAACTGACCAAATCATATTTAATGATGTTTCTCCATTAGAAGATGATAAATAGTCATTTTAATGTAAATTATGTTTAAAAATAGATTCATTCACATTTTAAGCCTCTAACTTTTATTGGATAAATGTAAATACATTTAGAAAACATGTATAACCATATTGTAGTTAGTTTTGTTAATTCCTTCAAATAAAATAGTTAGAAGTTAGCTACCATTTAAAATAATAATATTATATTATTAGTCTGCAACGTAATATTTTCAAAGAAACCCATTGTTGTGTATCAGGTATGCTATCGAACATAGAAAACCCTGTAGAGTAACGTTAATATTTAATTCAATAATATTAATAAATATGAAATATGTCTTATTCTTTATTTTCATTTGATGTAACATCCTTCCCCCCTTTTGGGAATTTCATCCTCGTAATTTTAAAACTGGGCTTGGAATCATCATTAAAAGTCTGACATCAGAAAAGGGTAAGTAAAACTATCACATTAAATGAAAGAAAGAAAAGTACAATGGTCACCCGTGATAAACCGTACTATGATTCCATGTATGAAAACATGGATATGGAAGAGAGAACAAACTGTCATATTATGATGGAGAGCGATAGAAAAATTTATTAATAGAAATTTAACCACTAGAAAATTAAAAACATATGATGTGTTAAATGGTCTTTGATTACCCAGTAGGAAACGTAGACCAACAACATTTTATTACATTCTCTTTCATAATTTGGAGGAATTAATTTACTACATAGAATAAGAAAATAATGAAATATACTTACATTAATGTAGAGTTTCATACATTAATAAGTTTCTACCAAAACATATCTTTTCTCCAAACAAATAGAATTCAAAAAGACGCTGTCACATCCAAAGCTCAAGAATCAGCTTCTTGAGAATCACATAATTCAAAAAAGAATATCTATATATTTACCTTTCCTTTAGACATCAAATAAAACTAAAATTGTTAGTTCAAGATCATATAATACCCAAAAAAGGATAATATTTTACAAAAATAAAAAACTACTCTTCATCTCCAAAATGTTTCAAAAAAATCACAAAGTTCAATAAATGCCATTCAAAAAAACAACTTTCAGTAAAATTTTTCAAAATATATGCAAACTAAGATTGACACCCAAATATCAAAATGATTTAATTACATATTCTTCTAAGATAAAATTTATCTCCAAATAAAAACAATTATTCATAAAGTCTCATATTGAAAAGTAATTAACCAAGTCACATGTTCTCCATGATAGGTAAATAATTTTCATAAATAAACCAAATCATCATATGTCCATAATAAAAACATAGATTTTTCCAAAATAATAATTCATTCATTATTCCATAATTTAAATCCATAGTATTCTATCTTCTCTAGGTTTATAGTGTTTCCTCAAAAGAGATAATGTCTTCCACAACAACCATTATCATTTAATCACTAAATAATTTTTTATACTATGTACATGGATTTTATTGAACATAAGTTCTAAAAATCAACTTATTCTTGTTCCATAAAAACATTTTACTAAAATAATAAGTAATACTAACCAGGGACATCAAGTAGTCTAGTGTTAGGCGATGCACCCATGTCGCCCTAAGGTTGTGGGTTTGATTCCTACAACCTTGCTGGATGCGACGGGGTTTCACCCATCCAACGGGTTGTCCATTTTATAAAAATAAACAATAACCCTATCATGTTTTAACCTAAATGGTTTTATTATACCTCCAATTTTTATACAAATTAATTGTGATCTCAATATCATATTTTTTTATGTCTTATATCACCACTATATGATAAAATAAAATGATCCCCAAAATGAATAACTGCATACCTAAATCATGGTATCCATTTGGTTTCCTCATCATCTTGTTCACGTTGGTTGAAGGTCCATGCATCCAAAAAATTATTTAGAGATCCTTCAAAATCATTTTCATCCTCCATCCAAATACACCTTGTACAACATGGGTAATATGGGTGTTCACAGAAAAATATTTTTGAAAATAATCATGTATGAAATATAATTTCAAAACATCTAATAAAAATGATTTTTATAAAATAGTCAGATCGAATTTGAATTGAAACATTCAATTAATGGTCCTTTTAAAAATAACATTGTTGTGTGCTGAGATAAAGTATTGTAAAAGAAAATATAAATAGGTTACTCAAGGGTCTACTTATTTAGAAATTTTTTTTAAATCATAATATGCTAAAAAATATTATGATAAGGTAAAATATTTGAAAATTCCTTGATAATATTTATCTTTCTTAAAAATATCAGAATATTGTGAATATAGGATTTGTCTAAATACATCCCATGATCCACGATGATAACGAGCTATAGTGGAGGAGTTTGATATCTCAATCAACTAATTTCAAGTGAGTTGTATGCTAGAAAAAGATTCAAAATAATTTGAACATGACTTTGAAATAATTATTGCAAGCATGTCATTAGGAAGAGATTGGAATTTTGTTTGAGATCCCCCTCCTTCCATTTGATACTGACATTCCTTGATTTGAAAAAGTCATAAAACAAGGATTTAACTGATGTAATAGACATAGGGACTAACCATGTGTTTAATGGAAACTCATAATCCCTAAAGTTGTCTAAACCAACATCAGATACCAACTATAAGGACCTGACCATAAACATTACATAATCTAGAAGTAAATGAATAATTCACATTGAGGATCTTTTCATGTTTAGAGTTTTAGAGAATTAGGCCATTCTATTACATGACAAGTTGAATATTACATGTAGACACTACAACTCAGTATCCATTTTTTTCATCAAATAAAAACTCTTAAAAACGAAATATGTCTAATTCCTTGTTTTAGACAACAATACTATTCCTTGATCCAATCCTTGACCCTATTCATCTTTATGTCCTCGGGAAAACATTTCAAAAACATGGGATGAACATAAAAATATCATTAAAGGTTATAAAATAAGGAGGGAAAACATTTTCCCATCAATAAATACAAAACAATGAATCTATACTTTTCAATCATAACATACCTTACGAAATAATTAGATTTACTAATAACACACACAATTCATAAATCATAAAGGTTACTAATGGAATCCATATGAAACTTAATTTGTAGCTACCACGGTTACATAGGATGTTATACTTGGAATACCCATCATAGTATATTCCCTAAATCTCTTAGGTGAAGCATCAAGTTTACCTCCGTCATGTTACCCAATGCATTGGAGAGCTATTGCGGGCTCACCTGCCCAAGGATTATCATGGAACCATCCATATACTTGAACAATGCCCAATAAACCTAACATAATAATTACATATAACACATGTATAAAAAAATATAACATTTCCAAATTCAATACATCAAATCAAGATATTGAAATAAACAATGTTTATCAAATCATTTTCAAAACCATTTAAAGAGATATTTTTTAATCAATGTGTCCCATACCAAAATGATACTTTTAAATGAATTATCATTTGAAAAAATTAATGTCCATATAAATAAATCCTAAAACCCATTTTGAAAACATGGAAATTAATGATAAATATTTAGAATAATAAATCTTTAAATCATTTAAAATGATATTTTAGTTAAAGAGTTTTTTTAACAAAAAGAGAGATGCTTGAATACAAATAATTGAGGAATAAAATTTAATCAGAACATTATAATATCATTTGAATAAATTAATTCCTGATATAATATGTAAAATTACATTATATACACCATATAAAAGTGAATTGGAGTAAAACAACAAAGGTGTCTCAATGGAATGTAAATTGAGATGAAATCTCTTATAAAGATAATATCATTAGGTTACAGATAAATCAACGACATTATTATGTGTGACAAATATAATTACACTATATATTATTGGATATTAATGTAAATAAATCAGATGAAATTAAAACTTATTCTCGTAAAAACAACACCAATGAATTGGATGTTCAACTCAACAAATAAAGATTGAGTTAAAATTACTCCTATCAAGTTCATATCGATGTGTTGCGAATTTATCATTGGAGTGATTATGTGTATCAAAAGTATATCAACAAAAATGAGAGTGGAAATTACTACACAAATAATAAATATTTATTCCCCACATAATCATATCATGACATAATCAATTATTATAAGATTAACCCAAGGAATGGATATTGGGTTAAAAGGTTCCTTTACTGATTTGGTAACTTACAAAACATAAATCCCAGGAAAGAAGGATAAAAAATGAAAATTTAAATACAAATAAATTGAATTATATTAAACAATTAATACAATATTGGGCAGCACATACACCACAAAATAGTAAATAGTGTAAAATATAGCATTAATCTCACTGGAATAAAAAGTGAGATGAAAACACCATACCACGTTGTAATCAATCGAGTCATATGAAAAAAAATTTAATAAAATCAATTGTATCATAGAATACAAAGAATATAATAAGAATAATGATAATATATATAAAATGTCAGTACACAATACTCCACATTCAATGAATAAATTGAGAACAATGAAATTATCACGGAATTAAATGTGAGATAAGAAAATCCCATACCTCATTTCTGAATTGACTCGATCATTATTTAACTTCCTGAATTATAAAATAAAGTTAATTTATATTTTCTTAAGAAACATTTTCAAGTTTTTTATTCCATTAATATCTATTATTACCATGTTTTAAACATTATGTAATAATTTAAGTTCATAACGTTCATTTTGTCGATATTTGGTACTTGTGACCAAAATGAAGAACTTATATTTAAAAGTTGTCCATGTGGTCAATAGTACATTATATCTAGAATGAAATTAATTATTTAGATATTATATATATCATATATATCAATTATATATATATATATATTTATAATAGTACTAAACATTTATAGGTAATAAATGAAATGCACCGTTCATGGATATGGTAAGCCGTACGTACAAATGAACGCTACTTCCATTTATATTTCTTATTTTAATGTAATTAAAAACATAACGATACATAGTTGTATTATAATTCCAGTATAATATCATATACATTATTATTAACTCTATCCTTTATATGTCCCACATAAGGAATTAATGAGTCATGTCACTTTGAGGGGCGGTAGTCCGCACTTCCTCTAATGAGATTATCATATTTACCCACATTGGAATCCATATAGTATTTCTATAAATTGAAAAATTCATCGACATAAAGAAAACATAAATATAATATATATCATATATAAATATGGATCCATCATAACAACCACCATGAGAGGTAGTAGGAGAAATATGAACAATCATCATTTCGTGAGGGGTTAGTTTTCCATCCACAGAAACATTATGTTCATCACCCATTATATGAAGGTGTGTGTGAGTGTAGTTTAAATCCATCTCATAAAAACATCCTAGTATAATTTGGTTTCTGGGTTTGTTACAAAATAAATGAATAAAAAGATTTTAGGGGTAGGAGATGTAAAATAAAAGAAAACAATGTAAGTGAAACTGTTACATTTAATTTGGGTAACTCTCTTTGGTTTGAACCAAAGGACATCTTGAAATTCCTTATGCCTAAGGTAAGGCTTCTAAGAGGAGGATAGAAAATTAAAGAGCTTAATTGGGTAGAGTTTGGACGATCCAAAAATCATGAGAGGTGTGATGAATTGGATAAAATTGGTCTTCTTTTTATAATGGAGAAGAAGGGTGCTTTAGGAAAGTGTGATAATATTACTTAATTATATATTGATATTCAGTTTCAAAAGGAAAAAAAAGAATTAAATTAGAATATAAGAGGACTCATTGTCGAAATAATATCATACAACATGAATTATATAGGTATTGGATGTTATTTTCATTTTTATATTATTATTTATTTAAATATTTTATTAATGAGGAAAATACTACATCATTATGGTGTCAGAATTATTTTAATTTGTGTGATGTTTAAAAATAATAAAAAAATACCATGATATATAAAATATTTTTATATTTTCATTGAATATTTATAGTCAAAAAACTATCCTAAATACACCATGTAAAAATTAATTTACAATGAGATATTTGTTTATGTCATTTTTGTCATTTTTTTATATTAATTAATATAAAGTGTCAATATCACTCCCATGTGGCTCCATGGGGTCCCCAAATCGACTTAATGATGCCTAAGGTTGGCCATGACTCATAAAATAAGGTTAGGACAAGTTTTAAGGTAATTATGAATTATTATAATATTTTTGTTACCTTGAATTACCTTATTTATCTTTAACCGCTGTAAATAAAAGTCAAAAGTTACTATTCACTACAAATTATTTTCATCTTATTTAACAAATTTAACTTACTAACAACATACATGTATTTCAGATTTTTTAAATTCAATTCATAGAAGTGGTAAAATTTCATTTAAATGATAAATTCAGTTGTTTTTTAACTACTACTAAGTGGTTTTACTATTCATAAAAAATTGAAGTTTTTTAGAAAAATACAAAAATTCATCCTAAGATTTACATTATATTATTAATACATAAATGATGTCTATTTTTACAAATTCAAAACATAAAAGGGGAATAAATAAATTTAAAATTAATTCTCGTTGTTAAAACAAATAGCGTGTTTTTATGAAACATTAACTATCAAAAGATCGACACTTGTTTATGTCTAATTTCAAAGTGAAATAAATTCTAATGACAAACAACGGATTAATTCATTAAAATATATTCTAATTAAAATTTAAAACCAATTAAAAATATAATCTAACTATATAAATATATTAGATTAAAACACATTTTTAAAATTAAAATACAATATTTTTCACTATTCATTAAAAAATGAACTTTATTAGAAAAATTCCAACAATTCTCAAAAAGTAAATGTTGATGTCACCATTCTAATGAATGATTTTATGTGGTCAAATATAATGTTTTAAAGCGACCAAAATTATATTTAAAGAGGGTTTTCCATTAAAAGGTGGTAAATCAGCCTTTTAATGTAAATTATTTATAAAATTAGATTCATTAACATTTTAAGCCTCTAACTTTTATTTGATAATTGAAAATACATTTAATAAACATGTATAATCACATTGTAGTTAGTTTTGTTCATTCCGACCAATACAACATCTAGGATCTGACTACCATTTAAATTTATAATATTATATTATTAGTGGGAAATGTAATATTTTCAATGAAACCCATTGTTGCGTATCGGGTACGCTATCGAACATAATAACCCCTTTAAAGTAAGATTAATATTTAATTAAAAGATTAATAAATATGAAATATTTATTATTATTTATTTAACTATGATGTTAAACATATTCTAGGAACATCCACTATCCATTTACCAAGTATTTTTTTGGTACTCCCTATTTTCCTGAAAACAAAAGAGTTACACTTTCAGAATCCAAACATTCTTTGATCCGGAAATTTCAGAATGAAAAAACATTTGCACATAAATTTTCATAGAAAAATATGCTTTATGAATTCCAAAATATTGAGTTTTGTTTAAGGAACAATTGTTTGCCCAGTGTCCACCACACTGATACTTAGTGTAGAAAGGAGAATAGTGTGGAATGAAATAATTATTGCTAAAAATCTGTTTAAAACAAGAACTATTCCTTAAAGGTCAGATTTGAGAATACATTTTATCCAAATTTTCCTTACCTATGGTAATGTTTTGAAAACACTTCCTCAAGGAAAAAGTTTCCTATTTTAGTTTGATAACGAAGTTATTTCCTTTAAAAATATTTGATTTGGAACTAGAGTTAGGCTCGAAAACATTTTTCAAAGAAATTACATTTTCTAGTTCTTTATAAAGTTTATTCTTCTCAGAATTTACATCCTCAAGATTTATTTAAATATATTAAAAATCCACAAATTTTTTATCAAGATCTTTAGAAAGATACAATATTTTTTTAGTTAAAAGAGTATTCCTAGAATTTCCCTTATCATATTATTTCATGAGTTTTGAATTCTCAATTTCAAGGACTTTGGAAAACCTAGAAACATCATCTTAGGAAGGTAAAGTTTCATCTTCATAATAAGAGGATTCATTATCAAAAGAGTTATAATACTTAATATCATTATCATTCAAATATATATTGGTTATAGATTCGGAATTGTGTACCTCAGTGATAAAGCAATGATTGTCAATATGTAGTCTGTCAATTATACTGAGATTCTTCTATCCAGAAGATTCATAATCTGATGATTCATCTAAAGAGTCACCACTACTGGAACTCCAAGTGTCATTTTCTTTCAAGAATTTCTTATCTTTACCATTGTAGTGATTCTTTCTGTTTCCCTCAAAATTATTTTCCTTTCTTTATTTTCTCTCAAGCATATGACAATCAGGTCTTATATGTCCAACTCTATTGCATTCATAACATGTGAATTCGGAATATTTCTTGTCCGTTTATTCATTTTTCTTATATTTGGATTGAATGTTCTTCTGGCCAAAAATCTTGTTCATCCTTCTACCATGATTTGAAAACTCATTTACTGAATTTTCACTTCTACTAGATTCGGATTGAATAATAACCTTCTTAGATTTGGATCTAGTAACTCTCTCCAGAGACATGGACTTCATGTGATTCAAAGATGTAGTAATAGAAAAACTACTATTCCCATTTTTCTTCTTTACATAACCAAAATCTATCTTCATTCCCATATCATGTTTAAGAATAGTTCCAAATATTTTATCAATAGTATTCTGAGTACCCTCTCTGTTCTAATCAAAAGCAGTCCCCTTGGATTCCCACTCATTAGGAATGATTTCTATGATCTTATCAACAAGAGCTTCATCATCTAATCCTTTGTCACCCATGGATTGTAAACTATTCACAATATTCATGAATCCTTGTTGCACCTTAAATATGGGTTCTACATAAGGAATGTTAAAGCCATGGTATTCAACACTAAGCATTTCTCTCCTAGTTTCAATAACATTGGAAGTTCTAATGTGAGTAACTTCAAGTTTCTTCCAAATACTTTCATGTAGCTTCACAAGAAGATATCTGGCTGTATATATTTATAGTCATGGATCAATGTAAAGTATTGTGTACCTTATTATTTAGTTCATATTCAGGATTTTCTTGATTTGTGAAGATACTAACATCCTTGTTAGGGATTTTATATCCTCTAATAAGCACAACAAAATTATCAACTCCAGTATTGATAATAAAATACTTCATTCAATATCTCCAAGAATCATAATCATTCCCATAAAAAATAGGCGGCCTTGATGGATTTAGGTTTTCAATAGAACCAACATTGATTCCTAACATCTTTAAAAAATCATTCCACAAAAACTTGTTAATTCAAAATGTTTTTAAACATAAAAAAAATTCCCCATTAAAGAAAATAAGACTAGAGTATCTCTATGAAATATATGAATTCAAACATTATGAGTGCAAAAAATATGATTCTAAAAATAAAATGAAGAAGAATTGTTTTCTGAATCTAATCGTGAGATTAATTCAGATTGAACCAAAATTCGAAATCCAATTGTAAAATTGGTTCTGGATACATGATCACCTACTCTGATACCTATTGTTAAGATGGTATGTGAGTATGATATATTTTATAATACCAAATGTAGGATCAAAATAATAGTGATACTATATATAGTATCTAGTGATACACAATATATAAAAGGGGGGTGAATTGTATACTTTTAAAAATTAATTTGGAACATTTAAAGATGGTGATGTTTAACATGTTTAAACAAGGTAATTCACAAAAACACTAGTTCTACACACTTTCTTGAATATGGAAATATGATTTTGGGAAAGTGTATCAAAAAATATGGTTCTAGAAAATAAAAAATAATGAAATTTTACAAGGATAATCATTATACCTTAAATCGTATAGAATCTCACTAAATCAGAGTGAAATTAAAAGGATGTATAAGATAGTAATACTTTACTAAATAGATAAAATGAAGTGGAAAACATGTAAAAAACAAGTAACAAGTAGTAAATATTTTAACGCATTGAGAATGATATCCAAAAACCATGGATAAAGGTCCCTTGATTTATACTATCAAGAAAGTATGTCTTACCCACACTAGGATAATCCCTCGATATGAAGATCAGATTTTGTTTTGCTGTCCCCGCAAGCCCTCAACATCAAGGTAGTTGGCACATCTGTCTTCCTCAGCAAGGAAATGCTCAACTTCAATGTAGTCATCACCTTCATCTTCCTTTCCCCAGAAGCCCTCGATTGTACACCGCAACAATCAGAGTCCCACAAAGAAAATACGCATGTAGAAATTATTGAACAAGCTATTCAAACTTTCTACACGAAGCATGAGAGTTTATAAGATCCTATCTCTCTAGAAATCACATAAACATCATGTGAGTAAGTTCTGCCAAAAGTTTTGAGCTCTTTGGAATAAGCTTCTATTTATAGGAACAACACCAACATTCGGCTCCCTCCTCTAATGATCATATATTTTACCTTGAATTTCAGAGAGACGTGTACTCATGTCACTCAAACAATGGTTAGTTATGCACGAAATCGTTTTATAAAAAAACAAGTGTATGAAAAAATATGGTCACATAAACCAAATCTAATATTTGGAATGTAAGCAAATAAAACGTTCAGACTCTAACCAAAAATGAATTTGGAGTCTATAATACAATGATATTCGGATTCTATTTTATAGGAATTCGGATCCTGAAAACTATAGCATTACAGAGTCTGAATTTTAAGGAAATTCAGAATCTGGATTCACAAGAAATCGGAACTAGAACATACAATGATCAGAGTCAGAGTTAATGAGAATTCGGAGTCAGAACTCATAAGAGTTCATAGTCTTTATTCAGAGAACTCAGAGTTAGAACATGGAAGAGTTTGTAAATAGAATTCATATTCAGAATTCAGAGTCAAAACATAGAAGAGTTTGTAATGGGAATTCATACTCAGAATTTGGAGTCCGAAATTAGAAGTGTTCATAACCATAATTCGCATTCAGAATTTGGATTCAGAACTCAAAATAGTTCATAACCAGAATTCTGAAAATTTGGATCCTAAAACAGAATGCTTCATATATAGGAATTTATATTATTATTAGGTTTTTGTTACAAACCTAATTTTACACTATTTAAAATTATGATAAGAATAATAAAAACATGGTAATGATAAATATCCTTGGGGAAGGAAATTTTTCCTTATAAAAGTAAAACACAGGGTAAAATGAGATTTTCCTTGAGATAAGGTGATTTTGATTTTAAAAAAAGTAAGGGACAGTAAAGTTATAAGGAAACCATATTGAATTAACAATCTCCCCCAAGTGTGAAGGAAAGGAAAAATAATAAGGAAAACCTTATTTATTCAAAAATACAAAGGTAGCTATGAATTTGATCTATAAGGTGATGGGTATATGATTTTCAATCTATACTAACTGTGTAACTACAACACCCATAATGTGGTTAACCAACCCATGTGGAACCATACTAAAACTATCATTCTAGAACACCATATAATTAGTACTGTTGAATTTATGTCATATTTTCATGTATGTACTGAATTCACTTACTGAATTATAGATTCTGTAGATCATAAACTAAAACAACAAAGAGAAACATCCAATGTTGTTTTTAGAATTTTTTTGAGATGGTGAGGACAGATGGGAGGGAGAAACTAATCTTGTCAGTTGAAAATAAAGCATAGATTGATGCATCGATCTCTTAAATCACATGTTACAACCCTTCATCTTCAGTAAATATTTATAGAAATATCATAGGATGAAAGTATTATATTTTTTCAGTTCCTTGAAAAAAATGTTGTCCCAAATATAGTATTTGACACGAACTGCATTTCACGTGGAGGATACTAATAATGGCGATAAAAAAATAAATCATTAAAAAAATCAACATAGGATTAAATTAAAAAATAACCAACATCATATACCCTTATGTTTAAATAAATCTAGTTAATGCTCAGAGATAAAAAACTCTTCTATCTCTTCTTATTCAGTTGTTTTTTTAGCGCACAGAATCATCTGGAATCTGAGTCTCGAATAAAATCAAAAAGGTCATGACCTATAAATCTGACTACATGCAAGAAGTTTTTTTTCCATAGTTCAACACACACATATCACTAAACCTTTAACATAAAAACATATATTTGGAAAACATCAAAATAAAATAGTACAAATTTCAATCAAAATAATCTTCTTCCTGTTCCAAAGTATACAGTAATGGAAGAAAAAAATTAAGAAGAATTTAACTGTAATAGAAGATTACCTTTGAATAAGAAATTGTGAATGAACCAGTTCATAGTGAAAAATGATTAGATTTTGTGTTTATCCACTTTAATCCCCCTGATGAGATTATTAATTCTATATTAAAATAAAATTTTCAACGATAATGAAAAGAAATAAAATACATTCACTAATAGATAATTTTTTTACTACAATCAAAATATTTGTTTTCTGGGATTCCCTTGGATTTTACAGAGGCTAGAAAATATAGATAAAAAAATAACTAGATATAAAGAAAATATAAGAAAAATAATAATATTGAGAAGCATCAGAAGGTATAAGAAGATAAAGGGAAAGGAGAGGTATGACATGAGGAAAAAGAATTATTTTGATTTCAAGTGCAGATAACAAAGAAAACAAGCATGAGGATTTCATTGAAAAAATATAGTTTTTTAATACCCTGAACACCAAAACCAATTATCTTGACACACATACCCCATGACAATAATAGATAAAACTAAAATATGAATATAATAATCATAGATAACTCAATATGACATGAATGTTAAATATAGATACAAAAAACACACAAAATCGAAATAGAGATAAATTATATAGAATTCTTGACATAGTAAATAAGTATATGAAATTATAGAGGAATATGTATTTTCCAAAATCAAGAGAAACGAAGATTATGGAGAATAGTGTAATCACTAGTGTTACTAAGTTTAATGATAAACAAATCCTGATAGAGTTAATAAATATATGAAATTATAGAACAATAAGTATTTACACGAATCAATAGAAATGCAGATTATATAGAAATGGTTATTCACCTAAGATGGTAAAAATAATATACTCTGAAAAGTTCAACACATTATATATAGGAAATATAATAGGTTGGATATAATAGATATGTTTAAACATGCATAATGAATAACAACACATGTTCAAATATCATGTTTTCATCTGAGGAATATCAACTAAACATGTAATATGAAAATCACTGCATGAATATTATTATCTTGGGATGGGAAATATTTGAATATGAATATAACAGTACACAATTAAGTGAATATTTCAGTGGATCAAAACACATTTGCATACTTCAATGAAAAAAATGAACCAAATGAAGAATGGGAGTCATAATAATAAGTTTCAAAATCAAAAAAGATAAAGTAATTAATTTTATTTTAGATGTATAACAGATCAAGAACTCAAAACTCTTGGGAGGAATTGATAAAGGAGATGCTAATGATCTATTCTATGCAGTTAATGATTTTGTCATTTATTGAAATTAATATAAATTACTTATTTATATATTGATTTATGGAATTCTAATATGGTAACAAAATAGAACATTTTAATGGTGTTTAACATGTCTATGAAGTTTAATGGTGTTTTCAAACTCTCTAAACATAAATTAGATGAGCATCACTGAAATGCGGATAATAATAATTCACAATCCAGCCCTATGAATTCTAAAGGAAATCTTTTTATATCTGGATACGTTCACCTAACACCCTACTCAGAAAAGTTATCAGAGTCACAGTTTCACAGATTGGAATTGGTTTTCCCACTCGCTGGTGGAAAGGATGTATACTCCTATTCTAGTTCACAACTTGATATATTTGGTACGCACTATATCCCTGATGATTCTCTTTCAGTCTATATTATGGATTAGGTTCTCATGGAGAGTGATAATGTTGCGTAGGTGAATGTGGTACCACCCTCTTGTGAATGTAATAGTGGTATGAATCTTGTTAAATATTATGTTTTATCACTCAACATCATACAAAACAATGGGTTTAAGATAAAGAAATTTAATGTCAAAATAAAGAGTCAGATTTATCATGAAAACAATAATACATAGAAACAGCTAGTAGTAAACCCAAATTTTCTTTTGAGTCCTTAATATAATAATTAATCTATAGTTATTTAGACTACCATTATCCTTGGGATAAAAAAGTAAGCCACCAACTGGTCAGTTTCTATAAAGGTTCCAAGAATATGTTGTAGAAAATCTCATTAGATCCGAGCATCCACTAAAGCCACAACGTTGATCCAAAAAACATTCCATGGAAAATGATAATAAAATAAATATAATCCATTATTAACATAAATATAGAAAACAATATTAAAAAATATATAATCCAAGATGGAAATTATATTTAATATAATTTATTAAACATAGTGTAACAAGAAATAGAAACCTGTTTGAATGATCATAGTTTACATACCCATATAATGAGATGTTGAAAATAATGTAATTGCACTTGTTTATAACATTCATAATGAATAATACATGTAATCATGAAAAATGAAACACTAAAACCTGTGTATTGAATAAAATAAGGTAAGTAAAACCGTGTTATACAATACGATGCAGTGTAAACAAATGTTGTTACTCATTTAATTGGGTAGAATATATTAGTGTGAAAAATTAATGGGAAATAAGTTATACATATTAATTGAAGAAGTAATTAATATCATTCTCGTAAAATCTTACAACAAAATTTGTTAGTATTTTGAATCATAACATGAAAATGAAGAGAACATAATTTGAACAATAATTATTATAGATGTGAAATGAATGGAGTAATGTTGAATCAATGATTTAGGTTCATGAATATGTAACTAATATCATACCCGTAGTGCGATTATTTTTATGGAGGGAACAACATACCAGAAAAAAGAATTCCAAACCCAAGAAATGAAATGATAGAAAAACTATGACAATAAAATTTGAATAGGTAATTGATACCATAATTATAAAATCATACCACAACATTTGTTATTATTTTCAAACATTACCTGTAAAGGAATCCAAAACAATTGAACCCTAAGTATTATAGATGTGAAAGACATGAGTAATACACAATAAAGGATATGGGACCATTAATAAGTTTGCAATATCATACCTAATATGTGAAGATGATGCGGGACAGAATAACCTATTGGAAAATGAAATTCCAAACCCATGAAGAGAAATAATAGAAAAATCATACAATAAAATGTGAATAGGTAATTACTCTTATACATGTAAAATTAGGAAAAGTTTTTTTATTAGTTTGAAACATAACATGAAAAACAAGACAAAAAAATTTGAACCATCGGTATTATATAAGTGAAATGACATTAGTAATGAATAAGCAAGTATTTGGGCTCATGAATATGTAAGATATCTCATACCGAAAGAGATAACATGATTTATGAGGGAATAAACTACTAGAAAAATATATTCAAAACAAAATTCCAATCCAATGATGTAAAATGGTTACAAAAATCAGTCAATACCAATTGAATAAGTAATTAATCTTATACCTATAAAATCAGACAACAAAATTTGTTATTATTTTTAAATATTACATGAAAAAATTAGACAATAAAATTGGAACCATATGTATTATATAATTGAATGACATGTGTAATGAAGATTTAAGGAATTATGTCCATGAATAGGAAGTAATCTCATACCTAAAGTGTGAAGATGATGAAGGAAAGAATAACCTACTTGAAAACTAAATTACAAACCCAAGTAGTGATATGATAGAAAAAATCAAAACATAAAATTTGAATAGGTAATTAATCCCATACCTGTAAAATCATGCAAAAAAATTTGTTATTATTTTTATACATAACAAGAAAAATAAAACAAAAAAATTTGAAACTTGAGTATAATATATGTGAAAGGACACTAGTAATGAATATGTAAGGTTTTATGTTCATGAATAGGTAAGTGATCTCATTCTTGATGTGTCAATATGATTCTAGCGGTAATAAACTACTAGGAAAAAAATTGCAAACCCATGAATCCCTAGAATTGATGACAGAAATCACATGTTTGAGGTGGTTAGAAGGGATGGAAGGATAGCTGATTGAAGTGGCTATGAAGGTATTGAATGAAATTTGAATGATGTGTAAGATTCTTGTTATAAGAATGTGAAACAATTTGTTTAGTGGATATGAATGAACTCACCAGCCGGAGAGAATTTGAAGGAAATCAAGAGAGGTAAAAGGTACATCATTGAGAGGTGAGGTGAAACTTGGAGAAGGAGCAAGAAGAAGTAGGATCTCTTCAGATTGCGAGGAACGTGGGAGGAGGATGGCGATTTTGGCACGAGTTTCATTATAACCATATGTCGTGTGAAGATAAATCCAAAGTAGGATTGGGATCAAGATATGAATAAGGAACATGATAGAAATGTGAGGTGAATCTTGTAGAAAGATCACCTTAGTGAAAAAAGGACGACTAAGTGCATCGTAATTGAGAGAATGAACACTACGATAGAGAGAGTTTCGAGGGATTTTAGGTATTGATGAGGTGAAACCTGATTGGTAGCGGGACTTGGAGGGATATAATGGAGTATAATGGTAGTGGAGGAGGGACATGGGGGAAAATAGGAATTATACATTTTGAAAAAGGGCGTGGAGTATTGGATGGGATACACATGTTATGGGAGAAGGACAAAATTAGTGTATATATATAGTATATTTCTGGTCTCCCTATAATGAAATAATGTAAATGTGTAATGAATTTCCTATAAAATATATTTTAAAATGGTTATTTATCATCACACACATCCCATTTAATATTGGATATCAAAAGAATTTAATAATTCTTAGTTTTCCGATTTCCTAAATTCTGATTTAAATCAAATATTTTTTTCATTATTTATGGATATTTCCAAAATATTTGTTATAAATTGGCATCTCTATAAATTATTTTAACTCACCCATCATACTAATTTCAAATTCGTTTTTCATATGTTTCAAAAAATCATCACACGTATTTTGGTTTTTTGATCCAAAATTAACATCATCAAAATATATTTGTAAAAATAAAGTAATTTTTTAAAAAAGTTTTATATATAATGTGGGAAATACTTCCCTTATAGAAAAATCATTTGATAAAATAAATTAAAATAATCTTTCATAATATTCTCTAGGTTCTTCATTATTCCTATAATGATATTTCCATGTTTTAAAACATAATTTTTAAAGAGAGGGTCTTCAAAATTAAGAGTTTTATCAACATAAATTTCCTCCAAAAATATACTTTTATAAAATAATATTTAACACCTATATGATATAATTTATAATTTATGTAAAATAAATATTCAGTAAGAATTATTATTGCCTATAAACTTGATATATGGGTAAATGAATTTTTATAGTATATCTCACCCACATGATTGTATCCTTTCAGAGCTAATCTAATTTTATTTCTAGTGATGACACCTTGTTTAAAATATTTTTTTATAAATTCCCATTTAGTTCTATGAAAATGATAATCAGAGTCTTTTCCAACTAATTATCAAACATTGTTCATCTTGAACTAGTTCAATTCATCATGTATAGCTAAAAACCAACATTAATTAGATTAGTATTCCTTCACATTTTTAGGTTCTATATGAGAAAAACAGGGAAATAATTATAATATATTAAATATATGACTTCTACTTCCACAACCATTTAATATTCCTATAACTATTTCTAGATGATATTCTTTAGGGTTTCTATGTTGCCTAGGTATCACACATTCTGGTTCACTAGTATTAATTAATACTCTATTTTATATCAAATAAGCATGTTCCATATCATCATTCTTATGATTTTCAAAGAGAGGTTCATGTCACATTTATTTATGTTAATAACCCTACCCATTAGATTGTATCATTTTTAGTTCAATAGTATCACTTTAATCACATATTACTTTTAGAGATTCTTAAATAGTCGATGTAGATTTTTTGAAATCACTATATTCTTTAAAAGTAGAAGAATATCTGAGGAAGATACATGAATATGATTTTGGATCATATATACCAAGATTACACATTGTGTTTAAGATGTAAACATTGATTCCAAATACATTACCACATCCTACATTTTGTTTTACTGTATTTTGTAACCCATAGGGTTTTCTCTTTACGATATTCCATATAATAATTCTATTAATGGAACTACATGTTGTGTTAATAGATTCAACCCAAAGGTATGAGGAGATTTTATATTCACATAACATTGTTCTAGAAATTTATTACACTGCCTTTTTATCCTATCAGTAAAATCATCATAAGGATGTGTTTATGGGATGGAAGACTATGTTATTTACCATGTTTTATGTGACAAGAACTAAATTTATGATTCCAAAATTCACTACTTTTGTTTCTTCTCCATGCCAGACTTTTGGAATATTAATTTTATACACATTTACATAAACATATAAAAACAAAATTAAGATTAACTTTTATGTCTCAAAAGTTAAAAACATGTGCATCATGAAATATCACTATAAAATAGAATAAAAAAGGTTTCCTCATGAGTTATTTTTAAATAATTTCTTAACATATCCAAACAGAAAATATATTGAGGTATAAATATGAAATCCCCTTTAATACTATTCAATGATGAAATTTGGTTCTTACCCATTTTACAGGCATCAAAGATTTTTATTTTATCCAATTTATGATGAAGAATATCAAAGGATGGATTTATTTTTGATACTTTTTCAAAGAATGGAAATCAAAATTTCCGAGCCATATATTACAAATTGATGATTCAATAATATAATCATTCAAAAAATATAATTTTTTTTCTACAAAAAAAATTATGATCTTGAGTATAGTAATTATTTTTCCTTGGTACATTAAACATGAGTGGTTTATCTCTGAAAAGTAGAAAATATTTTTTACAAAAATAAACAAAATGACCATGATTAAAAGATGATAAATAATTATTAACTTATTAATTGTTCCATTAACATAATTATTTATAATGAGAATAAATTTTGTTTTTCCAACATATCTAATTACAATAAATTAACATTTTTCTGTTGAAAGTGGGTGCCCTAGACCTAACTTGTATTGTACTTTGATTTCTGTTACATGTATTCAGCTTGTTTTTATACATGTGTTTCTCTTTCATTGATAGTGTAGATACATCTGCATCCACTTTGTTTATGGAAATGTCCATTGATTACATGTCGCATAAAATGGTTATAGCAGGTCCCAGACAATAATGAGTACCCTGAGATTCCATGACAGTAATCTTAAAGTAACATCATATGGTCAAGTTACATCTGTCTGAAAGGACATAGATCACGTGTGACCATCTGGTGCTGGGGGCTCATAAGAATTGAGAATTCTTCTCATGAATTGTGGACTTGATGATCTATAGCTGTTGAGATAATGAGGAAAAACCCGCTTAATATGAACACCACATGTTTCTGGTGTCATTGGTCATTCCTATCTATGGACATTTATAATGGTCTCCTGACATGAGATCATTATTAATGAATGCCATTTAATTACGTAAATTTGATATAAGGATATAACCATGGAAACAAAGTCTTGGTGAGGTAGTTTGTATCGGGTACATCATTAGTGACATGGAATTGATTGAATGATCAAGAATGGATTTGTCGCTTCTATGTTCAAGAAGAGATATATCAGGCCTGGTTGATTAGGATGGTTGCACCTTCAATAAATTCATCGCCATTGTAGTCGAAGGTAAGACCATCCAGAAAAATCAACAAACAAAATAAAGAAAATAAATAATGATGACACTAGTATGCATTATGCTCTATTAAGGTATCGATGATGAAGAGATTAGATTACATGGACTGTGTTCGTAGGATGGCAGTCGCTACTTTGACGTTGCCTTATCTCTATAGGGGCCTCGATGGGTTGCTAGACCCCGCTCTTGGTAGTTGGTATTATTCACTAATATTGAGATAAGGGCCCAGAGGGTCACACACAATAGCTCCTTGAGAATATGCCCTATTCTGGGAAAAAGAATTTAGAACTTTGTGGGCCCCACAAATGGGACCAAGCACTATCCAAGTTCTATTGATCACCAATGACTAAATAAATTCATTAATTATTCATGTTTAGAATAATTTTATGGATTTATTGATAACATGTATTTACAAGTAATATAGTAAATACAAGTATTAATATTATTCGAATGGATTTTAATATCCTAGGTTCATTTAATATTAACTGGATGAATGAGACGGGATAAAGACTCAAATTTATCATGTAATATAATTATATATTACATATAAGTGAGAAATTTTAAATATTATTTATGGGATATTTTTATTTGTCATAAATAAATATTTATATCACTTATATAGTGGGTGTCTGTTACGCGGGGGATGGTAACCTATACCGTGTGTTTTAAACACTCCCTATATAAGTGAGAGAGAGGCTCTCCCATGATTACTATTCATGTGTCAATATTGAGTGTTTCTCTCTCCTCCTGGAATCTAGAGAGAGTCTCTCATGCAATGAAGGATCTTCAAGATCATCCACCTCGGATTGAAGCTCGTTCCTTTGCGGTTATCATCACTGCACTGAAATGAGGGTCGAAGATCCGCACTAGAAACCAGATCATGATGAAGGGTGGCAGAGAAGATTCGAGAGGCATGTGTGGACGATCTAGAGGGCTTCGACATCAGACTCTTTGAGCAACGATCGTCGGAGTCATGCGACAGACGTGCACAAGTCAATTCTGAACAAGGTAAATGTTCAATTTAATTTTTGTGCTTTTTATGAACCTTGCGAGATCCTTGAACCAAGCCGGGAGAAGTTCACTAGAGTTGACAGGGTTATGTCACTCCGGTGAAGCAGAAAATTTTAAAGTCCCAGCCCACCAGCTTCCGCTGCGCAGTCCCAGTACCCCACAGTGGTAACAAAGGGATCACAAGGATTTTCTGAGTCAACGCCATTAAAATGAATTATATTTAATTTCAGAGTGTTAAAACCGTTCATTCAGATTTGACCACGCGTCGTTTTGTTTTCGATTGATCAAGTTACGATCATTTAAAATATTTATTCAGACCAACGTCTTGTTTTTCCATTCATTTGATGTTTATCTCACATTGAGAATTAAAATCAAATATATATTTTATTACATTTTATAAATGAATATTTTATAATAAATATTTCATTATGTTTTTATACTAATAAAATATATGATGGCGGGAGACCAAGAAAAAAGACCCCTAATTGGGGTCTTCATGCTTTTAAATAAATAAAAGGGAAGAAAAGACCTGAAAATGGGGTCTTCTCCCATTATTTAAAAAAACAATGGGTGTGGCCTTATTTGTCTAAAGGACAAATAAAATAAAAAAGGAGGAATACCCCAAAGGAGTATTCTCTCATGCGGCGCACAAGAGAGGGAGGCTGAACCCCAGCTAGCCTCCCCTCCACCGGACCTCCTCCCCACCGGATCTCCTCCGACCGGCCGCAGCCATCCGTGTTGGCCTCCCCTCCACTAAACCACCCCTACCTGGCTACCTCGAGCCCCCCACCGGCCTCATCTTCCATGCCGGACGTGGCCCGCGCCGGCCTCCTTCATTCGCACCGTAACCCCCTCCGACGGGCGACCTCCCTCTCCCTCTGTCGAACCTCCTCCACACCGAGCCCCCTACGTCGAGCTACCTTGGTCCCCGCCTCACGCCAGCCAACCCCCGTACTATATCTCATCCATCCGGCCACCCCAAGCCCTCACCGGCCTCCTCCTCCACACCGGACCAGTTCTGTCGGTCCGCACTAAGCCTGCACTGGACCGAACAGCCGCCTCGGCAACTCGCCAGAGCATTGGGATTCTGTCCATGTAGATGGCCAGCATCTTTCCTAGCCTCCTTCAGCTCCACTTGGACTACACCAGGAGATTCATCCGCTACGGGAGTCATTGGACACCGCGGCAACACCATGGTCACACCACGGTCAAGCCACGGTCACGGCGCGGTCAAGCCGAAGTAAGCATTCAAGGACGACACCCCACGGTGGTACAAAGTCCTGCCAGAATCCTATCCGGTTAGAGGGAACCCTCCAATAAATTAGTTTTAATAGTTTAGTTTTTTAAATTAAAATAATTGGAATTAATTTTGGGGATTAAATTGTTTTAATACGAAATAATTATTTAATTTATGTTTAGAATTAAATTAATGGTTTAATTTAATTTTTGGAAATAAAATTAAATTAATCAAATGGAACCGATAAAAATAAATTATTTTAATTTAATATAATTCATTTAATTTATTAGAACTCCCTCTCATAATTTAAATTTATTGCAATTTAATTTTTTATTGTGCTTTTACCCTGAATGGTCTTGATCAAGTGACTGACTTGTGTATGTATGAAATTAATTTGGTTATTTAATTATTTATTCAATGCGTTCGATTATTGTAATATTTAATTAGATAAATGACGGTGTGTGAATCGTCATTTAATTCAAATATGTATAAGGTCATGTGCGTCTGTTGCACGAGTTGTATTTTGTACCACAGGCCCCCTCTCTTGCGTGTGACTATATTTGTAATTTTATGGCGAAGATCTGAGAGGCATACCCCTCCATGTTGTGGCGGTAGTCCAGACAAGAGTTGGACGCTTTATACTGGGGCCAGCAGCGACATGAGTCACGTATTGACTCAGGTATAGATTCCCCTATGTGATGATTGATCAGTTATTAATCGATCATTATAGAATTTTCAAGACCAGTTGGAATGCATGATTTAATTTTTGAATAGTTTATTATTTTATGCATCCGCATTATTATTGCATGATCACATAGGATAGTAAAGAATATAAAATGCTTAAAGGTGTGATGAATAATATTCTATTGAATGTTCAGTTCTATGTGCGACAACCTATTTTGAACATAATAAATAGAAAAGAATTATATTCATAAATTAATATTAAAAATTCCTCAAAGATATATTAATTCAAAATGTCTTCCATTTCTAACATCTAAACAAAACCGGCAGTTTGGGTGCTCATCAACCTCAATTGAGAGTGACTATTACTACCGAGGCATTTCAATGATAGAAATGGGTTGACATAATTAAAGTGAGTAGTCAAAGATTAGCCTTACCTAACTTTATATCACATTAGAGGCAAGAGGTTGGGGGAATCACATTCAGATTCCAAAAGCTAGGACTTTAGTCAACAACACAAGAAACCAAAAGAACAAGTGTTTTTCCATCATAGTGCCTACCTTGAAACCCTCCAAGTAGTGTCATATCCCTAGCTTGTAGACTATGAGGGAGGTTTCGAGGATCCTTGCCACTAGAATTCTCAAGTGATAGAGTATTTATAATCTAATAGTGATAGATATTAAGGTTTGTTAAATTATTGGGAGACATTAAATGTTATAATAATTTATTACTCATAAAATTTCAAAAGCTAATCAAGACAAATTACTAATTACTAAATGTTTATCTGATGTAGATTCAAAATGGAAATCACAAACACCACATGTACTTTATCACTACGATTGATCTAGTATAATAAAAATATCCGGACTGAAAAAAAACTTCCAGGAGTGGTACATGAACTTGCGCATAGTACTATATGAAGTAAGGAAGTCATATGTGGTGGAATCACCAATATCGGCTGAGCCTCCTTAGGGATCTAGAAAAACAGGAAAATATAAATGGAGAAAGCATGTAGACGATGCACTTGATGTACAATGCATCATGTTGTCATCCATGTCCAACCAATTACAAGCCAATGCATGAGGAAGAGGACGCCTACAAGATGCTTTCACGTCTCCATGAACTATATGACGAGAGGGATAATCAAGAAAGGTATGTGATCTCATGTTCTCTTTATAAGTGCAGGCTTACAGAAGGGCACCAAGCTGGTCATCACGTACTTAAGATGATTGGGTATATTGAGAGGCATGAAGCCCTTGGGTTCAAACTGAACCAAGAACTAGTAGTGGATCACATTCTTTCTACTTTATTGTCAAGCTTCTCAAATTTCATATACAATTATAATATGAATGGTATGGGAAATTTGCTCCCGGATCTCTCAAATTTAGTTCTCCAAGCTGATAAGGACCTGAGAAACACCAATTCAACTGTCCTTATGGTGAAAAATAAAACAAGGGCATGGAAAAGGGGTCTAAGGGCATATTGAGGCCAATGACACCAATGAATCGTCCTGCAATGAATCCAATGATTCAGAGGCAAAGTAATGAACTGGAAGCTTTCTGCTTTGGATGTGGCAATAAGGCCACTGGAAGAAGAATTGCAGATCTGGGAAGATGAAGCAAGCTGATGCTTCTACATCAGGAATTTTTTTCATTGAATGCAATCTATCTTTATCCACAAGTTGGGTACTGGATAAGGCATGTGGTTCAAACATTTGTATTCATATACAAGAACCATGTAGGTTCAAGAAGATTGCTAAAGGTTAAGTGGGTCTCCGAGCATCAAAATGTGCAAGTCTGGTGGCCTTGGTAGTGGGAGTCTATCACTTGACTTTAACAACGAGTTTGGTTCATGTTTTAAACAATTGATATTATGTACCATCTATTACCAGGAACATTATATCTGTGTCGAGTTTAGACACTATGGGTTTTTATTTCATGTTTGGAAATAAAAATTTTCTCTTTTATAGGGATATCATATGTTTTGGTATGGCACATCATAACAATGGTTTATATATTCTAGAACTAGAAAACTCAGTAATGTAAATCATGGAAAAAAACAGCCATCATGACTCAAATAATACCCGCCTAGGGAACTTCGGGAATGATCATGTAAACGAGATGTGATTACGAAGATTACATCAAGAAGGGTATCTAGACTCGGTATAGTTAGAACCCTTAGATGTATGTAAATATTGTTTATATGGAAATATGACCAAATCACCTTTCTCATGAAAGGGAGAAAGAGCCAAAGCAGTGCTGGAATTAATATATACCGATGTATGTGGTCCATTTCCAGTAAAGGCATGGGTGGTTTTCTATATTTCATTATTTTTATCGATGATTATAGTATGTATGGCTATATCTACTTAATGCGGTATAAGTAATATTCCTTTTGTTTCTTCAAGGAATACAAAAATTAAGTAGAAGAACGACTTCATAAGAAGATAAAATCACTTCACTCATACCGAGGTAGGGAATATCTTAACCAAGCTTTCATTGATCACTTGAAGGAGTGTGGGATAGTATCCCAACCCACTCCTCCTTATTCACCACAATGGAATAGTGTTAGTGAATGGAGGAATAAGACCTTGCTTGACATGTTCAGATTAATGAAGATTTATGAAACTGTTTTATTATCCTTTTAGGGATACAAAATGAAAATAGCAGCATATACCCTTATCCGAGAAGCAAATAAAGCTACATATGGGATTTCAAATCAGTTATGGTATGGAAAGAAATACAATCTGAAACACGTGCATGTGTGGGGATGTGAGTCATTTTTGAAGACTTTACCAAGTGAAAAATTAACATCCAAAAGAACTAAGTGAATAATTATAGGTTATCGTAAAGAAACTAGAGGATACTTACTACATAACCCTTTTGATAGAAAATTAGTTGTGGCAAGATACAACACAATTCTAGAAAGTGATCACATTTCTACTAGAAACAGTTGGAGAAATATTGGATTCGAAGTACTTAATACTCCAGATTCACAAGAGTTGGTGGCAGAACAATCACCACAAGAGCACATGGAAGAATAAATTGTTCCGGAGACATAGATACTACGTAGGTCTACGCGAGAGGTTAGAGAACCAGAGTATTATGGTTTTCATGTCACCGAGTCAGGTGACATAATAATCCTTGAGGATGATGAACCTCTAACCTACAAAGAAGTAGTAGAAGGAAAAGAAGCTATGAATTCTGAGATAGAGTCCATGTACCAAAATCAAGATTGTATTTTGTTAGACCCTCCAGCCGATGTATAGCCAATTGGATGAAAATGGGTATTTCAGAAGAAGCTGGACATGGATGGTAATGTTAATACCTTTAAAGAAAGACTGGTTTAAAAGGGTTTCTGACAATGTGTAGGCAGTTACTATGATGAAACCTTCCCACGAATAGAATTTCATAAATACATCAGAATATTTCTTGAAATAGCATCCTTTCATGATTATGAAATTTGGAAAATGGATGTCAAAACTGCTTTTCTAAATGGTAATTTGGTTGAAGTCGTGTATACGACTCATCTCGAAGGGTTTTTTAAGTCATAGAAATCCAATGAAGTATGCATGTTTCATAGATCCATTTATGGATTGAAGCAGGCATCAAGATCATTGAATGTTTGCTTTGATGAGGCCATAAGCGATTTTTGTTTTGTCAAAAATAAAAGAGAGCCTTGTGTCTATAAAAGGATTGAATGGAATTATATCGTTTTCCTAGTTTTGTATGTTGACGACATATTAATCATGTGAAACGAGGTGAAATTATTACATTCAGTTAAGACATGGTAAAATGAATGCTTCTCTATGAAATACATTGGTGAAGCAGCCTACATTCTAGGGATCAAGATTTATCGAGATAGATCTCAAAGGCTGCTTGGCCTAAGTCAAAGTTCATATATTGACAAGGTACTCAAAAGGTACAATATGGAACAATCCAATAGCGGATTGTTACCTATGTCACATGTTGTAAATCTATCCAAGAAAATGTGTCCACAAAGACATGAGAAGATTAACAGATGAGTAGAGTCCCTTATGCTTTGGCAGTGGGTTCTATCATGTATTCCATGATATGTACCAGGTTTTATGTTGCCTTTACTTTAACCATGGTGGGTAGATATCAAGCCAATCCAGGAGAGCAGCACTAGACATCTGTGAAAACTATCCTAAATTACTTAAGGCGTACTAAGGATATGTTCCATGTGTATGGAGGAGATGACGAACTAGTTGTGAGAAGATACACTGACGCTAGATTCCAGACAGAACTTGATGATACGAAATCGCAATCAGGATACATCATTTTCTTGAATGGTGATGCATTGAGTTTGAGAATCTCAAAGCAAGATGTGGTTGCTGAGTCTACAGTAGAGTCTGAATATATTGAAGCTTTTGATGCAGCAAAGGAAGCAGTCTGGATACATAGCTTTATCTTAGACATTGGTGTTGTACCTAGTAGTGCATACATTGTTCTAGTATATTGTGATAATTCTACTACAGTGGTACGTGACAAGGATCCCAAGTCTCACCAGAGGACAAAGCATATTCTAGGGAAGATTCATCTCTAGAGTGATTTTACCCAAATAGGTGAAGTGACAGTTAGCAGAGTAGCCACAGAGGACAACATGGAAGACCCCCTGACTAAATCCATTTCTCAACAGAAGCCTGATTCACATGTGATAACTAGTGGATTGAAACAAGTTATCAGTTGTCTCTAGTGAAAGTGGGAGTGTTGAAAGTGGGTTCCCAAGACCCAACTTGTATTGTACTTTGATTACTCATACATGTATTCAGTTAGTTTTTATACATGTGTTTATATTTCCTTAATAGTATTGATATTTCTGCATCCACTTTGTTAATGGAAATGTCCATAGATTACCTGTCGAATCAAAGGGTTATAGCAGGTCCTAGGATATAATGAGAATCCTGAGATGGCATGAAATTAATCTTAATATAACGTCCTATGGTCCATTTACATAATTTTGAAAGGACATAGATGATGTGTGACCATCAGGTGCTGGGGGCTCATAAGCATTGAGAAATCTTCTCCTGATTTTCTCACTGGATGATCTATAGATATTGATATCAAGAGGGAAGACCCGCTTAAAAGGAACACCACATGTTTCTGGTGTCATTAGTCATTACTATATACAGACATTTGTAATGGTCTCCTAACATGAGATCATTATCAATGAATGTCATTTCATTACGTACATTTGATATAAGATGGAAAAAATGGTGACGAAGTTTTGGTGAGGCTTTTTGTATCAGGTACATCATTAATGGCATGGAATTTATTGAATGATCGAGAAAGGATTTGTTTCTTCCGAGTTCAGGAAGAGATATCTCGGGCCTAGTTGATTAGGATGGTTTCACCTTCAATGAATCAATGGCCATGGTAGTCGAAGGTAAGACCTTCCGAACAAATCCAAAAACAATATAAAGAAAATAAAGAATGATAACACTATTATTCATTCAGATTTATTGAGATATCGATGATGAAGAGATTAGATTACACAGATCGTTATTTGGAAGGCAGTCGTTTCTTTGACTTTTCCTTATCTATATAGGGTCCTCGATGTGTTGATAGACCCCACTCTAGGTCAGAGGTATTATTCATTGTTATTGATATAATTTCCTAGAGGGTCACACACAATAGCTCCATGATAATCTTCCCTATTCTGGGAATAGGAATTTAAAACTTGGCAGGCCACGCCAACGGGTCCGAGCACTATCCAAGTACAATGGATCACCATAGAATAAATAAATTCATTTATTATTTGAGTTTAGAATAATTCATTGAATTTATTTATAACATATTTTTACAAGTTATATAGTAAATACAAGTATTAATATTATTCGAATGGATTTAAATATCCTAGGATGGTTTAACATTAGCATAATGAATGAATCGAGTTAAAGACTCAAATTTATCACGTAATATATTTACATATTACAAGTAATTGATAAATTGTAAATATTATTTATGGAATATTTTTATTTGTCATAAATAATTATTTATATCAGTTATACAGTGGGATTATATTACACGGGGGACGGGAACCTATATCGCGTGTTTTAAACACTCCCTTTATAAGTGAGAGAGAGGCTCTTACATGATTACTATTCATGTGTCAATATTGAGAGATTCTCTCTAATCCTAGAATCTAGAAAGATAGTCTCTCAAAAAAAGAAGGTCCTTCAAGATCATCCATCTTGGATTGAAGCTCATTGCTTTGTGGTGATCATCGATGCACTGAAGTGAGCGTCAATGATCCATTCTAGCACCCTGATCATGACAAATGGCGTGTGAGCAGATTTGCAAGGCGTTTGTGGACGATCTAGAGGGCTTCGATGTCGGAGACTTTGAGCAAAAATCTCTGGCACCCTGTGGCAGACTTGTACACGTCAATTCTGAACAAGGTAAACGTTCTATTTAATTTTTGTTCTCCTTATCAACCTTGTGAGATCCTCATACCAAGCCGGGACAAGTTCACTGGAGTTGACTAGGTTATGTCACTCCAGTTAAGTAGAAAATTTCAAAATCCTAGCCCACCAGCTTCCACTGCGCAGTCCCGATACCCAATATTTTCAATATCACCAAATGTGGAAGTGCCTATATTAATGTCATATAGTGACTGAAATATTGAAAAATATCATCAAATAATTCTTAAAAAACCGCTATACGTAGGCCATTTTTCATTGGTGTCCTTTGGGGTTTATTTATTCAATGAAAAAACAAATATAATTTTTTGGTACCATCATACTCTTGGGTATAACAATGTCAGCCCTAAATGACTTTGGGAACCAAATCTGTTTTTTTAAAGGAATTATCCATATTTTTTTGAAATGTTTAAAAATAAACTTGAATTTATTTATAATTTTTTTTATATTTTTAGATTATATATTATATCATAATTTACCATAACTCCATAGTGAAAACATATAACATCATAATTTTTTTTTAAAATAAGTAAAAGTGTTTTTTAATAAAATTCAGGTCTTTAGATAGGAATTAAATTTATTATTTATTATTTATTTTGAAAAAGAGTTTGGTTATTGTAATCATACAATATAGTGAAAAACTATTTGGCATATTTGATGTTTTGGACCTCCTTCTGTTGGTTTTAAATTGTCATAAATTTTTCAACACATGATGCTATAGAGATTTTAAAATTAATTTTTAAAATTATGTTTTTTTATTTCCTACACTTCATTAATAAAACAAATATTATATTTTTATCATTATTAAATAGTTTTTAGAATTTTAATGGTTTAAATTTTATTTAAAATGAATTAATGTGGTCTCATCAATAGAAATAATCATGAATTATTTTCTATACCTTCGTTAACAATAAAATTGTGAGTGATTTTGGGTGGTATGAATCCAAATGACCAATTTTAAATTTAAAAAATTTACCTCAATTTTCGAGTTAATGACAAGGAATCGTCATTAAAATTCACAATTCCATGAAGAATGATACTATAGAATGGGTGGTTGTACAACATCATTTGAATATGAAGAGGTGGTATAACATGTATAGTGACATGATACTGTGTTAGTGGTCAAATGATAAGAAGCTTATAAATACTTTAAATTTTCATAAATTAACATTACATTCCATTTTTAGAACACATATATCATTATAAAAACAAACACCCAATGACCGTACATTTCTAGTTTCATAGGAAACATGGAAACATAAACACCGGTATATAAGGGACAAGAATTATATGTCACTGGGGTCATCATGACTATATTACTTTTTATAAACATCATTCAGAATACATAACATCTTAACAATGGTAAGGAAACCTAAAAAGGGGTGATCTCAGATGCTATGTAAGGATAAATAAGTGAGACCTGGAATCATAAACATCATAATAGGTGTATGTGAATGTGATCACCAAAAAATAATTTCATATGGTATATATCATAAGATCAAAAACAAGAAAATTTTACTACAACCTATAAGTTCATAAGACATGAATAATAATGAAATAAATACCATAATCCATGAAATAACATACATGGAATAAAACATGGAATTGTGGAATACAAAAACATGTGATATCATTCTCTATAAGCCAAGAAACCAGGCTAGAACATATCAACACACTTCATGGGAGCCACAAAAAATAGTGGTAACACACCACCATATTGAGTCGTGTTAATTTATTTACATGGGATATAGTTTTCTTATCTTCTCATAGAGGATTAGGTTACCCTATCATCCTATATAATGGTGACTACACCTACTGAGATGAACACACCAACATCCCATGTCATAGTCCTTAACATGTAAGGTATCATGATTCCCTATATCACTATAGTTGATCATGCTCGTTGACATTATTGACATAATTATCTGGTTAGGTATAAATATTTACCCAATGCACTAATGGGATATATTTATCCCACACATCTCATAATAAAATCATCCATAAGTGTGCGAGAAGATTATAAAACATTCACCTTATCTTGATATATTATAATATATATAATATATATAGATAAAATAATAACCCATGAAATTAAATTTTTATCATTAACATTTAACCTCATAATAACCTATGTTATTGGGATAAGTTTCACAATCATGCCATTAAAGCATAACCCATGAATAGAAGCATGATTAAAAAGAATATAAAATAAGGAATAGAAAAATGTGGGAAAATAATAACTCCATAAAAATATATACCATTCAAGAAAAATATTATTCTATACTATAAATCATTTCTTAGAAAGAATTTGTAATATCCATTGATGTCATCATAGAGAGAAAATAAAATGGGATGATATTTTGAAATAAATTTTTTGTGTAAAAATATCATTTCAGGATTGAAATATTTCTGGAAAGAATTATTACATTTGAATTCCATTTTCACGAAAATAATCATGAAAACATATAAATAAATAATTGAAAAATTGGAAATTAGTTTTCTTTGAAATCATATAATGTGAGTATCAATTTTTCTTAAAACAGTGGTACTGAATACATATAAAAGAAGATAAAAATGATATGAAAATTGTTCCATTAAAATTAATTTGAAATCATTTAATGAAGACTGAATCACATAATAAAATTTTAAGAAACATTTTCAAAGACAATTATCATGAATGATTATCTTTGATAAAATTTCTGAAAATGTTATTATTGATGTTCTATACATGTGGCTCAATGAATGAATATTGAGACTAAAATAAGTTTTTTGATTTGGTTACTACTTAAAACTATACACCAAGAAAGATAAATCATCTAATAGATATGTAAATACATATAAAAATAAGTTTAACAATCATATGATATATTCAGGGTATGTATAATCACTACAAAAAGTGCTCAGTCGTGAAAAAGGGGTAAATATAACCGAAATACATGTAATACTATAAATCCCCTTACCTTTGAGCTTGAATCACATTGTACTTATTTAAAAAACATGTATATTTAGATTAATTTATTATACCAAACCATATTATAAAATCTAGTACAATATATGGTTGATTGTGAATATAGATTACACTCTTGAAAACAATTCAATCTTAATGTTTCACTTTCAATTATATTCGATTTGTTATTTACATGTGTCATACATTATTATATATTTTATCTTTATACTTATATCTAATTTATATACATTATATATCATTTATATAGATTATATCTATATTATAATAATATTTAAAATTTAGAATTTTGAAATGGAATACACCATTCATGGAGATGTTTGGTTGTATATACTCATGAACACTGTTTCTATTTACTTATCATTTTTTAAGTAATAATGTAAATTATGTGTATGAACCGATCCGTAAAACATTACATAATTAATATTTAAAAAATAATTCAATTTTACGATCTTTATAGATTTATATTTTTAGAGAATTAGGTCATAACTATTACATTACATCTCAAATATTACAATGTAGACACTTCTACTCTAACCAATTTTTTTCACCACAAAAAATCCTAAATTAAAACAAGAATTACATTGATGATATATGTCTTCATTAATTATTCCATACTCTTACCCATCTTTATATCCTATGAAAATCATTTCAAAATCATTAGATGAGTATAAAAAGCTCAGTAAGGTTTAGAAAATGAAGAAAGAAAACATTAGTCAAAAAATTCATAAAAATCAATGAAATAATGTTTTTCACTCATATAAAATAATATCTTTAATATAACTCTGGAATTAATAATATCTATTAATAAAACCAAAAAATCATAAATTATAATGCTAACATTTAACATCTATTACATACATACGTTGTAGCCTTCACTGATATATAAGGAGTTACGTTTGGAATACCTATAACAGTATATTCTTTAAATCTCATCGGAGAAACTCTAACATTTACCTCTGTCATTTTACCCAACACATTGAAGATATATCTTAGGATCACCCACCTAAGGTTTATCATAGAACCACTTGTATATGTGACAATTCTGAAGAACTATAACGTACTAATAACACATAAAAAGTATAAAGGAAAGATAACATCTCCACATTGAATCACAATATATAATTTCAAGCCATTGAAATAATCTCTGAATTACCAAAACCATTTTCAACACCAAATTATATAAAATGGATATATTGTATTTATTTTCCATTTAAAAACATTACGGATTGCTAAAGAATCGTAATATCAAATAATTCTCGTGGCGGCGGAAAGGACATTGTCACCACATAAATTAAAAAACATTCTTTTTGACATTTTTTAAAAATCATAGAACAAAAAATATTTCATTTGAATGAAATTAATATTCAATGGGGTTTATATAACATATTAATGAATTTCATGTTTAAATAAAAATATGCATCAATGTGTGCATATTGAGGTGATGTCCCTTAAAAAGATTGTATTAATGATGTAAGAATCTATCAATGGGGAGATTATGTGTAACAAAAGTATATCCCCAAAAAATAAGTGGAAATTAAAGAATAAATAATCAAATAGTAATTCCAAACATAATCCAAGCATAAATAATCAATGAAGTATGTGTAAAACCCAATGAGAGGAAATTCTGTTTAGAAATTCCCTTACGATAATTCTATAGCCTAACAACGTCAAATAAAAATTTTGAAAATGAGTTGATGAGAGTGAAATGGGTCCCTAATAATTTATATATGAAATGGTCCAAAATAAAGAATTATAAGCACATATCCCAACATATTATAATTGAAATTAAAGGAACTAACATAAATTAAGTCTTTGACTATAAGAGGAGGGTGAAAGGTTCCCTTACCTCGAGTCTGAATCGTAATGTTTGTTCCGTGTTCATCCTGAATAATAAACATGTGTTAATTTCAACTTTCCTGATAAACTATTTCATGTTTATTAATCCTTTTATATCACTTATTATCATGATATAAATATTACATAATTATTTATGCTAAGATCTGTCGTGTTGTTGATATTACGTACACGAGTCAAAATTGATATTGTTATAATTAAAAATTGTTCAGGTGGAAAAAATTAAATTATATCCAAAACATTATACATGATTTAAATATCATATATATCTAATATATATATTTATTGTTGTACATAACATTTTGGAGATAATAAATTAAATACACCGATCCTGGTGATGGTAAGTTGTACATACAATTTAACGTTGCATTCCTTTTCTGTCATATTAAAGGAATAAAAAATAAATGATACATAAGTATATTATAATTACTGTCTAATTGCATATTATATTTATGTTACATAATTTCATTATTTTTATCCTTTATACTTTCCATGCATGAAATTAATGAGTCATATCAGTTTAAGGTGGTTGTAATTAGCAGTTCCTCAAATGAAATTATCATATTTACACATCATGAAAAGAAAAAAGGTATATTTTTGAATAAAAATTATAGTATAATAACGAAAATGAAAATATAATATATGTCATCTATACATACAGTACCATCATAACGTCCACCATGTGAGGTGGTAGGGTAAAATCGAATAATCATCATTTCGTGAGGCAGTAGAATGTCGTACACCGAAAAAATATGTTTGTATAAATTATATGGAGTTGTATGTATGTGTAGTTAGAATACAACTCATAAAAAATCCTAGTATTTTTATGATAATGATTTTTTAATGTATCCAACGAATAAAAATATAATAGGGAGTGGGGATTTAAATTAATGGATGAATCATTATAGAATACACTACAACTAAAAACTTGTAACTACCGTTGATTTGATCCAAATGGAATACTTGTATTTCCTTAAGCATAAGGAAATAATTCTAAGAGGATTGATGCGTGGATGCTTATTATGGCTGATTATGGTCACTCCAAGGCCCTTGAGAGGTGTGAGTAAGGGTTAGATGTGGTGGATTTTTATAAGAAGGAGGAGGGGTACTTTATGAATGTCTTCAATGAATAATTTCTTATAAAATGAATTTAGATTTATAAAAGTAAAAAAATAATTTAATTTAGATATAAGATGTGTATTTTTTTAAATCCTCCCAAGCAATAGATTTTAGGAATGTTTTTTTTTTCAAAATTAACCTTATATTTTAGCTTTAACCTTAACTTTACTAATTTAGCTCTTACAATATCTTCTTGTATATTCATATTACATGGTTAAAATTGATACCAAAAAATTACAATAGAAATCAATTGGTTCATTAATTATATTTAAACATAATATCTGTCATTTGTCTAAATTGATGATTTTGAAGACAATTATATTTTTAATAAAATTGTATTTGTTTTAAAAATTCATTTCTGTCAAAAAAATTTATACTATTCATATCCTGAATTTTTTAAAAAATTATACGAAATTTATTATCTACAAAAAACATCCTCAAAAAATATATCTTAATATTTATAATCTAAATTATTTAAATCAGTCACTAATACTGTGATCACTACATCATCATGATGTCATGATTAAAAATATTTATTCGATGTCTAAAAATTATAAATAAAATACCATGATGTATGAAATATTTTTATCTTTATAATTACTATTTATAGTCTATCATATCCCCTATAATACCCCGTATAATTTTTTTTACTAAATGAAACATGATTATGTTACACTTCCATTACATTGAATTAATTATTCTAAATTCCCATTTTCACATCATAGTTGCTCTAAGGGGTCCCTAAATGAACATAATGATTCCCACAGTCAGAAATATTTTATCTAATAATTTTAGGACTCATTTTAGTGTAATTAAATATTATTAGAAAATAATTTTGTTACCTATATTTACCAGATTTGTCCTTTATTAATGGTAAATAAAATAATTATTGAAGTTACTATTCATAATGTCTAAATATTAGCAGTATGTATTTACACAATTTTGACCTCTTGATTCCAAGTATGGAATCAATTTTACCAATTTCAAAACACATAATTTGATTTAATTAATTAAAAATTAATTGTTTTTGTCTAAAAAAATGCATGTTTTTAAGAAGTAATAACATTAAAAAAATTGAGATGTGTTTATGTAACATTTAAAAGTGAAATTACATCCAATGACCATCATTTGATAAAATGATTAAAATATAATCAAATTATAATTTCAACCTAATTAAAAAAATATAACTATATAAATAAATTAGATAAAAATATGTTTTGAATTAAAATTCAGTAATTTTCACTATTCCTAAAAATGACCTTTATCAGAAAACAACCAAAAATTCATTAAAAGTAAATTTTCATATCCAACAGCTAAAGTAGAATTTTATGTTTTCAAATAGATCATATAAAAGTGACAGAATATATATTTATAAAAAGGGTTCTCCTTAAAATGTGTCAAAACAACCATTAAAAATAATTAGAGAATTTCATGCTTAAAATAAGACTCATTTTTATATTAATCCTGTAAAATTTATTGGATAGATATAAAAATATATAAAAAACATGTGTAATCATAATATAGTTAGTTTTGTTCAATACTTCCAATACAATCACTATGATTTAACTATCATTTAATATAATAATAGAAATATTGTATTATTTTTCTGTATAACTCAATGTTGTGTGAAAGGTACGATATCAAAGAAGCACATTGTTGTGTGTTGAGTACGTTATCGAAAAAAGTTTTCAATTAAACATAAAAGTAATATATTATTCATAGAAATTAATTGATATTATAATTTATTATTAAATAAATATTATGGTCATTACATCCTTCCCCCCTTTTGAAAATTTTGTCCTCAAAATTTTAAAATTGGCTCGGAAACATCATGGAATGTCCTACATCAGAAATTAGTCATTAAAATAGTAACAATAATAACAAGAATGAGAAGATCAATTTTTACCCTAGATAACACATACTAAGATTTAATTAAAATATGGATATGGATGAGATAAATAACAATCATGTTCTGATGTAGAGTGATAAAAAAATAATTATTATAATGTTAGCCACTAGAAAACCTCAATCTTGTGATAGGTTAAACAGTAATGACATCAAAATAGGAGAAATAAACAGACAATGTTTTGGTTTAAAGTTCCTTTTCATAAATTAAAGTAATTATTTTACTAATGATATTAAGAACATAATGAAACATACTTAATTTTCACATAGAGTTTCATCATTTATGAAATATGTACCAAAAACTCATATTTTCCCCAAACAATGAGTATTCAGGATGACATTGTCACACCTGAAGAAGAAAAATCAACTTCGAAAAAATAACATAACCCTCAAATGATTATATATGCATATCCCTTGTCTTTATAAATCTACCAAAAAAGATAATGGGAATTACAAGATCTGATAATACACAAATGGATAATCCTTTATAAAAAGAAATACTACTATTCATCTCCAAAATTCAACAAACAATACCCAATGTTCTACAATGACCATTAAATTCACAATTTCCATTATAATTATTCAAAATAACCCAAACAATGATTGATGCCAAATAAATTAGAAGAAATAGTTCACATAGTCTTCCATGATAAATCATAATATTTATCTCCAAATTACATTAACTAATCTTAAAGTCTCATACTGATAATTAATTAACCTAATCACATATACTCTATGATAGGTCAATCACTTCCATAAATGACCCAAATCGAAATAATTCCACAAAAAAAATAGATTTTTCCCAAATATAATTCAACCATTACCCATTAAATGAAATCTAGCAGTATTCTGTTTTCATTAGGCATATAGATTACGAAAAAAGAAAACATCTTCCAAAATTAAATTTATCAGTTAATCACCAAATCATTTTTCTATACTGTGTATATCCATTTGATAAAATATATGTTCCCAAAATCAACATATTCTTGATCTATAAAATCATTTAACTGAAAATAATAAGTAATATTTTCTAGCGACATCACATAGCCTTATGGTAGGCAATGCGCCCTTGACACCCTTCTATTATGGGCTTGATTCCCATGGCCTTTCCGGACATGACGCGTTCTCACCCATCATGTGGGTTGTTTATTTTATAAAACCATATCTTTCTTATAAGATTCCTAAATAGAAGATGATTTCTTAAAAAACCATAAGTTTCTTTATAACCAAATGTTATCTAATGCCTATAGTTTTTCATCCCAAAAATTAATGACATGTATTGTCCTCAAATTAAAGAATCATATAAACCCAAATGGTTCTTTTTAACAATATCGGAAAAAAAATGATAAATATTACTCAAATATAATTTTTATTTAACAAACATCAGGGTTATATTAATAAGTGAAAATTATTCAAATGTAATCCCTCAAAAAAAGAGCATTAATACATTTAAACATTTCATCAACCAAATATCTAACATAAGTCTTGAATTTCTAAAGTGTAGACCTATTAATCATCCACAAATATTTGAGATCCCTTAATAATTTTTTCAATATTATTCAGTAATTATTTTTTCTTACAAACTAAATCATGAGTCATATCCAAAGATTCAAAAATTTCAAAACATCAGCTAATAAATAATCAATTCATTTCGTAGGTCATTGTCAGTTTCCACATCCTTCATTAAAATGGAATTATGAATTTGTAAAAAATTATTTTAACCGTCATGATGATCACATTCCTATAAATTCTTTTTAAGAGATCTATTTGTGTAATATCAATGCACACTGCATTTAAAACATTTAATTATTCCCTTTGAATGAACATCGTTCCCTTTCCTGGAGTCAATTGAATGCATCCTTTATTCCACAAAATGTTATGGCTTTAAGACCATCCTTACATGATCTATAGAATCTTCCCATCAAATTGAATAATTTTCCAAGGTGTTTTGTTCCACATCTTTGACGCAATGGTTTTTGAATATACATAACATTGTGATTATTTTTTGAACATGCATAGGAATTCATTTTTTGCATATATGACAAAATAAAAAATTAACAATGCATCAAGTGGTTAATAATGAAGCAGGATAGTTGGTTGAGAATAACCGCAAGAGTTATCATTGCTGACCCCATTTTTTCATCTTATTTAGAATATTAACATAGTTTAATTCGCATCCATTGTTAAATTGGTGCCTGTTAGATTCAACCATTTATTAAAACCAAAAATTACAGTGTGAGTATATCAGTAAAATCATCATATACTATATTATGAGGAGGTTAAACACTAATATATACTCATTAAATTTATCTAAAATAAATATGAATCACTCTAAAATGTTAACCTCTGTGGTTATATAAAACATGACAATTATGCTTAAATATCACGCTAACCTCTAAAGAAAACTAAGTAGACCATTGATACCAAATGTAAGGCCCCAACCTTAAAATATTCTTAATATTAAGTTAAATGAATAATTTCGATTGAGGATCTTTTTAGATTTATATTTTAGGGAACATGGCCGTAACTATTACATTGCATCTCAAATATTAAAATGTAGGCACTTATAATCTAACAAATGTTTTTCACAAGAATAAAAATCCTAAAAGAAAATCAGAATTATTTTCATCATATAAATATTATTGAATATATCCTTTCACATACCATTCTTTAAAACATGTGAAAAACATTTCAAAAAAACATGAGATGATCTTAAAAAGCCCGGTATGCATTATAAAATAAGGAAAGATAATATTAGTCCCTAAATTCATACAAATAAATGAAATCATAAATTTCATCCATATAATAAAAGCTCTTAAAAATACCTCAAGAAATAATAATATTTGTGAATATAAAGTAAAAATAATAAATAATAACGATAACTTGTGTCATTAGAAAAATACATACATTGTATCTTTCACAGATACATAGAGAGTTTCGTTTGGAATATCCATCATAGTATATTCCATAAATCGCATAGGAGAATCATTAATGTTTACCTCCATCACGTTAACCTATGCATTGGAGAGATATATCATGCTCACCCTCCCATGTTTTATCAGGTAAACACCCGAATACATAAAAAATTCCCAAGAACCATAACATATTAATAACACATAAAACAAGCATAAGGGGAATATAACATTTTTTACAATGAAATCACAACATATAATTTCAAGATGTTTAAATAATCTTTTCTTTTTTCTAAAAACTTTTCAATATCAAAATATGTAAAAAATGGTATTTGGTATTTATTTTCATTTTGAAAACATTACGGCTTGTTGAGGACTCCAAATATCTAAAAATGCTCGCAGTGACGAAAAGGTTTTTGTCACCGCATACATTAAAAAGAATCATTATTTATTTCATTTAGTAAAACTCTTCATATAAAAAAGATTCCACTTGAATGAAATTAATGTTAAATGGTGTTTATAAACCATATAAAATAATTTTGCGTTTAAATCAAAATATGGATCAATGAAAGGAGATTGAATCGAAGTCCATTACAAATATTGTAGAAATGACATATTAATTTATCAATGGGGTGATTCTGTGGAGAAACAATATATACAAAAACAAATAAGTGGAAATTACAACATAAATAATCAATAAGTAATTCCACACAAAATCATGGCATAAATAATCAACAAAATATATGTAAAACATAGTGAGAGGAAATTGATTTTAGAAATTCCCTTTTGAAAATTTGGCATCCTAACAATGCCACATAAAAATTTAGAAAATAAGTTGATGAGAGAGAAATGGGTCAATCATCATTTATACATAAGTTGGAATGAAATGAGGATATATATCACAAACAAAAACATAAGAAAACAGAAATTATAAGACATAACATAAATGAAGTCTTGTACTAAAAGATAAGTGTAAATGGTTCCCTTACCTTGAGTCTGATTCGTCACGTATGTTCCTTATTCTTCTTGAATAATAAAATTAAGTTAATTAATACTTTAATAAGAACCTTTTATGTTTAATAATATTTTTATGTCACTTATTACCATTTGATAAAAATTACATAATTATTTATGTTTATATCATTCGTTTTGTCGATATTGGGTACATGAGTCGAAAATAATTTGATTTTAATTACAAATATTCCATGTGGTCAACATTAAATTATCTCAAAAATAGTATTAAATATTAAAATATAATATATATATATATATCATGTATATATGTATTTATAGTAGACTATAACATTTGGAGACAATAAATGAAATTCATCGTTCATGGAGATGGTAAGCGGTACGTACGCATGAACACTACTATCATTTATTTTCCATTCTAACGAAATGAAAAATAAATTATATATATGTATATTATAATTACATTATAATATCATATTATATATATGTTACATATATTCATTAACATCATCCTTTATAGGTTCCATGTATGGAATGAACAAGTTGTATAACATTGAGTGGGTTGTAGTCTTCACATCATCAAATGAAATTATCTTATTTACATATCATAAAAATAATAAAGAAATGTTTTTAAATGAAAAATAAACTACAATAGAGATAATATAAATATAATATATATCATATACTCATACAGTTTCATCATAATGGCCAACATGAAAGGTGGAAGGAGAAAATCTAATAGTCATCATTTCGTGAGGCAGTAGATCACCGTACACAGAAACAATAAGTTCGTATCCATTAAATTGAAGTTTGTGTAAGTGTAGTTCGAAACATTATAATAATTACATACTAGTAAATTGGGGATAATTATTTTATATTGTAATAATAGAATAATAATATAATAGTGAGTGTAGAAGTAAAATGACAGAATGTAAAATTTGAGAAGATGCTACCTCTTAAAACGTGTAACTTATTATGATTTGATCGAAAAGGCTCTCTTGAATTACCTTCTTCCTAAGGTGCTGATTCTAGGAGGATGCAAGGAACATTGAATGCTTATTTGTGTTGAGTATGGATGATCTGTGGGTTTTTAGTTGTCTGGGAAATGTTTGTACAAGGTGACCATTTATGACATGAAGGATGGGTAAATTAGGAATGTCCTTAGTAGTCATTATATTATAACCTGAATTTAGATTTGAAAAGGTCCAAAACTAATTTAATTAGAATATAGTAAGTGTAGTATAAGAAATCCTCTCAACCAAAAGGTTTTAGACAGGTTTTGGTTTTATATTTAACATTATCTTTTAACATTAACCCTTAGTTAACTAATTTAAATCATAACATGTATTCTTGTATATTCATAGTATATGGATAAAATTGTTACTATAAAAAGAAAAATAAATTCTCATGTGGTTAATTAATGATATGTTTGTCAAGACCCGTCCACTGGGGCTCGTTCCGTGACTTCCCCAGGCCCTCTATCCATAGGATAGGGGATGCAGACTTGCACCAAAGGCGTAAATCCGTAAAACAGGGAAGGAATTACCATTATAACTATAATCACACACAATAGAGTACAAGATAAAAACAAAATACTAAATAGGAATGTATAACATAATAGTTCTGAAATTTAAAAGGGGACTGAAATAAAATATCAACTATAAAGTACAAGTACAAATTAAAACAATACAACTAAAAAGAAAAAACAGGTAAAAGGTGATGTGAAGCTCCTAGATCATCCACCATGGATCATACATGAAGGGTAGGTACAAATAGCCTCTTAAACACACAAAATACATCAGTCTCCTCTGGGTACTGACTCGTATTGATGTCCACCTCTGTGTATCGTCTAGTCCTGATACACTCAGCCTTAGTGAGAATTGTGTGTCGTCTACATCCAACACAACGAGGTGCAGGCATATCCTGTGCAGGGGTGAGTATAACGATACTTAGTACAGACCTTGAGGAAACCATGGTCTCACAAAATACACCAAGTAAAAACCAAAGAGTATGAAATCAACATATATCCATTACATTGGTATATGCATAAACATATACCTAAGTTATCATGTAACCCATCTCAATCATGAGGAAAACAATGATTTCACTAACTCAGCTCACACAGGTATACAACATTTGTATATAGATAGAGATGATCAGATGTTTCCACTGAATCATCTAAGTTATCAGACCGACATAGGATCCAAGACTAGTGGTTATAACTGTGGTACCCAAACAGGATCCCAGAATAGTAGTGGGAGCTATCGGACCAACAAAAGATCTAGGACCAACTATTTTTTCTGACCAACACAGGATCGAGGAATAGCAGTCAGAACTATCGGACCATCACATGATCTACGAACATTATTCAGAGCTGTCATCCCTACATATGATCCAGGACTATCTATTCTGTCGGACCAACACATGATCCATGAACAAAAGTTAAAACTGTCAGACCAACACATGATCTAGGAGCAGTCTTCAAAGGTGTCATATGAACACATGATTCCGGACCAGCTATTTTGTTGGACCGACACATGATCTAGGAATAGAAGTCAGAACTGTCAGTCCAACACATGATCCAGGAACAGTCGTCAGAGTATAGCCAGCCATATGTTTTCCACATATTACTCTAGATTCTGGGAGGGTCTACTCCTCAAGCCAAATGTCGATACATCAACTACCAAGAAGTCACACGTAGAAGTATCACAAAGGTCCACCTCATCATAGGGGGCCTCAATGAAAATGAAGACACATCAATCAGACACCCGGTCTGTGAGTTATAATCTTTTTAGTCCCGGGGGACCAGTTGGATTCGTGCATGATCCCACATGGCCTTATCACAACATTAACTGATCTGTAATGGGGTATGCTCAAATGGACCGTGGTACTCCATGAAAACCAGCACCGCTGTCGTTTCGTCAAACAGTCGTCCAGTGCCAAGGATACAGGCAAAGGAAGTAATAGTGTCGGTAATGGGCCTGGGCCCGGTCTATCCCAGTCATATCGACTCAACCCCGCCCAGAATGGGCCAACCCAGTCACACCCGATGGGTCTGACCTGGATCGTTGGGCGGCTCAGCCCGCTAGGTTCGGCCCGATCCGCTGGGCCCGACCCTGCAAACTACAGGAGCGGTTCGAAATGAAGGTCGATGCGTATGTGGCTCGGCATAGAGGCCAGGGTTGCTTTATCCAACACCTCATGGGGCACGGCTCGGGTTTCTCAACCTGGAAGGTTGAGCCGGTTCCACCAGTGATGCCATGATGGATGCCGCGGTCTGGATTGGGTGGTCGACGCACCTCTGCAGGTTCAACCGAGAGTCGCGGCATGATAAGGCCAAACGAGGAGCAGGAAGCATGTGGCCAGGATGCGGGGCACCGGGCAGGGTTTGGTTAGGCCGGCGGGGTGCAGGCAGCACGCATGGAGGCCGAGCGAGGCTCGGGCAGGACAAGTAGTGTGCGGGCATCATGGGGGTTGTTCGGCTGGTTGCGCGGATAAGTAACCCAGTGTGCGGGGTGCGCGGGCAGCGCACGGGTAGGCCGGCGGGCCGCGAGGAGGCCACGAGGTGCACGGGAAGCCCGCGGGATTGCCTTCGCGGCACTGGTAGGGAATGAGGAGTGCCCAGGGAGGCCAGCGAGGTGCGCTATCAGCGCGTGGGCAGGCCGCGGGGGTGCACGGGCAGGCTGCGGGCTTGGCCGGAGGCAATGCAGGATGTTGCGGGGGTCACGCAGTTCCCGTATGTCACAGGTAGCATGATCTTTGTTGTTGCCGTTTTTTAAACCTCGTTGTTGTTACATGGACATGCCGAAGAATGCCACAAAGAGGAAAAATGACGGAGGTTGTCGGGCCATGTTAGGTTGGACCACACCCTCCGCGTTTAGGGTGGTATCAATAGGCTAAAAAAGATAAGTAGTTGATCATTAACATGTTCCCAACACCCATTTATTTTTTATGAAGAATATAAGATAATGTATAGCAACATCAATTAATAATCCTTGTACCATTCAAAAGAGAGAAACAATTAATTAACCCAGCTCCCCTAATTAATGTTTGAGAGGTGGCACAAAAAAAATTAAATGGGAGTTGGCTCCATTATGGTGGAGAAGGTTAAGGGGTTTCTCCCCATTTAATGGGGAGTTGAGGAGGTTTTACTCCTCTCCATAAATAGAAGGTTAATCCTCATGTGGTCCCCATGTCATAACCTCTCACCGAAGGTCATGCTTCTATGGGCCCCACCACCATAACCCCCCAAGGAAGGTTAAGGTGTGGTGGCCCCGCCACCAACTCCCATGAAGATTTTTTAACCACCCAACATCACATGGAATTTAAAAAAATAAAATAAAGTTAGCATACATTATTTTATTACTTCACACTAAAACCCAAAAACTACCTTTTATCCTCGAATCAATGTCATTGAAGGGAAAGTATTCATATGAAAATATCAGCACATCGAGCTCAACAGTGCCCTCATATTTCAATTCCCAGCACCGGTTCAAAAGTTATAAAATCCTGCTCATATATTTAATAAATGTACCCGAACAAAACATCAGAAATTGATTCCGGGCACATCGGGCCTCAGAATAATGCTCCGTCAGAATTTTCACACTCGTAAAATTCCCATGTATTTAAAAAATAAAATACTATGATAATTATGGGTATTTACATTCTCACCACCTAAGGGCTTTACATCCACATAAGATATAACATTAACTAAGGGAACAAATGCTGGTAATGAGATTGCATCTAAGCCTCACGATCCCATGTGTTCACCTGGAGGATCCCGTGAAGCCAACATATGCGCACCAGAGGTATCGATAGTCTACGAAGGACCCGCTATTTTCAATCCCCAATCTCCACTAAAACCTCCTTAAAATTCCCCACATCATCGATGTCGAACTCTCCAGGGTCGATAATGTTAGAAGGGTCATGAAAGTTTCTCCTCATCTTTGATATGAGGAAGACGTTGTGCACACGGTGCAACTATGGTGGAAGACCCAGGCAGTAAGCCACCTCGCCAACTCCGATGAGGACCTGAAAATGTCCGACGAATCGCAGAGATAACTTGATGCCTTGGCTAAATCTCTATAGACCACATCGAGGTGAGACCCATTGAAAGACATGGTCTCCATCCTCGAACTCCAGAGGCCTCTGAATCCTTCTAGCATACAACTTCTGCCTGCTTTGTGTAGTTGTTATCCGCTACCAGATGATTTTCACCTTCTCTGTGTTAGCTCGTACCATCTATGGTCCCTTTAGTGTTGAATCCCCTAGGTCTGTCCATCACAGTGGAGATTTGCATGTTCGACCATACAAGGCCTCAAAATGTTCCATCCTGATGGTGGAGTGATAGCTTTTGTTGTATAAAAACTCCACCAAAGGTAAGTGATCCTCCTAGATGCGACTGAAGTTTAGGACACAAGAACGTAGTATTTCCTCAAAGGTCTGAATGGTCTGAATTTTCTGACCATCGCTCTGAGGATGAAAGGTGGTGCTCAGAAGAATCTGCATTCAGAAGGCATCATGCAACCCCTTCCATAGTTGGGAAGTAAATCGTCTCTCATGATCGGAGACAGTAGAAGAAGGTAATCCATGTAGCCGCACAATCTCCTTCACATAGAGGCATCCAATGAACTCTATTTAACCCTACTCTCTAATTGGTAGGAAATGGGTTGACATGACGAGTCAGTCGATGATCACTAAAATCGAGTCATGACACATGGATTTAGGTGGAAGACCCATCACAAATTCCATGTATATCCCATCCCAATTCCACTATGGGACCTTTAAGGGATAATTTAAGCATGCTGGTACCTAGTTCTCCTTCTTCACTAGCTGATATGTGAGGCATCGACAGACAAACTCTACTACCGCTTTTTTCATACCTGTCCACTAGTGCTATCGTAGAAGATTCAGGTACATCTTCACCAATACTGGATGTACTTCTAGAGGGGATGTGTGGAACTCCCCCCACATCCCCATGAAGTGCTACTGGTACCAAGGTATGTCCTCTAAAGAGAATGATGTGCTCCCCACCTTCAAAAAATTTATCAGGTGTCTGCCCTGTCAATATCTAAGCACGTCGGGTCACACAGTTAGTGTCCCCATGTTCTACCTCCATGACTCAATGATGAAGTGGTGGAGTGACTGTACGAGACTAAAAAATGGTTTACCCATCCCTATCCAGAATGTATATCTGCATGGAATCTAGTTACTCTGTCACCTCTCTTTGCAGCTGTATACCAGATCTCCTACTGAACAACATTCCACTTCCTAAATGTATAGACTATCTCGAACTCATAGTCCTAGAGGAACTCAATCCAATGTCACACTCTCAAGTTAAGGTCCTTCTGAGAGAATATATATTGGATACTCTTGTGATCAGAGTATATGATAATACATTCTCCCATTATATAGTGTGAACACAACATCAAGGCGAAGACCACTGCAGCTAACTCCAGGTAATGGGTAGATTAGTTATGTTCATGTTGTCTCAGCTGACGATAACTATAAGTGATCAATTCCCACTCCTAAATCAGGACACACCCGATTCTGGACCCTATTGTGTCGTGGTATACTACGTACCCTAAGCCTTCCTATGGAAGTCTCATGATGTGGGGCACTATTCAGCCTCTGCCTCAGCTCCTGAAAGAACAGTTGGCATCTCTTTGACCACACGAAGGGTTGATCCTTCAATTTCATTGATGGTAGTGGTTCTGCAACTCTGGATAAGTTTGGAATTAACCTCCGGTATTATCCATCCAAACAAGACGTCCCTCCTCCATTTGGGGGGGGGGGGTAATCATGGAAACACATTTTAAAATGATGTCCCCATGTACTGTCACCCATGATTTGAATTGAAAACTCAATACTCCTATTTCCCCAAGGGTAAGGCTGGCCGACTCAAGAGTGATCAGCTGCACCCTCCGATGCATGAGTTTAAACTGTGATGTCTGAGTTACCTTTTTCGTCGATTAAAGAAACCCTTATCCCAACATTGTAGTTAATCCACAACCTTTTTTCCTTATACAGTCAATATGTTTATGAACTATGGTTGCCTAGTCCATACCCAAACAAATGTCGTAAGGCCTCGACACTTCCACCAATAGTTTTCAATCGAAACTCTCGCCTCAAGGGTCAAATCACACCATCAGTGTATGTGTGATTATCGAGTGTCCACTCTAAGGAAGCTCTAGATGTAACGGTCAAGTCAACAGTTTAAACGGAAAATCAAGTTATGGGAAAATATTTTTGGAAGGAAGGAATGATTGGTACCTATGTCTATTGATACGGAAGATAGAAGTAGACACAGACTATTCCTAAAATCATCCCTATATCCCTTGTGTCACACTACATGACCGCATGCAGCTACTCTCATCTCCTGCCCTTAATATCCCTAAGACTAGAGTGGAATACAAAGGCCGGTGGTTGTAACATGTCGATATGTACACCTCCTCATGCTGCTCTACTAGCTATACATCCACGTCTGCTACCCTGAAGATTCATTTGTCCTTAACACTTCCTCTTCTCGAAAGATTTTACACACTCAAGTCTCTGAGACTGGTGCCAGTTTAATGATTTCCCACAACTAATATTCACAGGCTATATCTGTTCATCCCAATAATATTGAACCACTAATGTTATCTCTAGAATATTGTGAAAAGGTGGTGGTATGGATGTCCTAAAACACACCACACTTGGTAGTATGAGTCCCAAAGCACTGTTTGTAACGTATTCATCGTGTACAGGGAATCCTTGGTATTCCTCGATGAATTCTCAGCTACCGACATGTCTCCTTGAAGAAGCTGTACAAGCACTAGAGAACACTCAGCAACCTCCTCAGGCCAATTCTCAGCCACCTGTGAGTTGGGATCACCTCAGAACCTGAGGGGTTTCTGATACAGAAACATGTGTAAGGAACTAAGCCTATATGTGTCATCTACCAGTACTGCTTGTTGTAACTATTGACCATTAGGTAGTGATATAGCTGACACCCTACCTGAAGGGACAATCTCGAGCAATGATCTACACACCGAAGACTCATCACTATGTGGACCAACCTCATGGACACTCAAAAAAAAACACTAGTAGTAAAGATCACCATCTATTCCATCGGTGTCTCAACTAGGTGGTGAACTCTAGAAATCACCTCTAGCAATTCATCTACTTCCTGGGAATATTTCACGCCTCGAAACCTCATAGGACTTTGCCATTGGAACTCAAGCAACGTGCTCAGTCGGTGTGCACCGTTTTCCAGTGTGGTTGGTGGCATCTGCTACCCAATGAGTGGTTGTGCTGCTTGTACACCACCCGACGGTGTCAACATATTAAGAGGTCCCTACACTAGAGCCTTGTCGCTCAATGGGCCATTATTGTGTAATCTCACAGAAACCTGAGCTGGATGTCTACGTAGCAGCATTGTTATAAGGAATTGGTGTGCCACGGTTAATAAGTTATACCTGGTGAGCTGACCCAAATAGATCACAAAGAACACTCTTGAAACACACACACAATCAATGTTTTTGTGAACTTTGTTGGAAAACAAAAGTCAAGTTCCTCGAGTATGGATTCATCTGCCTCCACACCAACACTAGACTCTCTAGATTGAAAACCACAATCATTACTCTTAACACTATTGCTTCACAGAAAAGAAAGATTAGAGTCCTATGTTCATTAGTAAAATTGAATCCTATGATACCAATTTTCCATGACCTATCCCCCGGGGCCCGTTCAGTGACTACCCCAAGACCGCCTTCCATAGGCCAGGGGCTGGCGATGAGATCCAAAGGCGTAAATCCATAAAACGGGGAAGAAATTCCCTTTATAACTATAAAAACACACAATAATGTACAAGATAGAAGAAAAACACTAAGTAAAACTGTATAACAAAACTAAGTTGAAAAGTAAAAGAGTTTAGAAATACAAGACCAATTGAAAAGTACAAGTACAACTGAAAAAAAGTACAACAAAAAATGACAAATTAGATGAGAGCTGTAGAGAAGCTCCTGGATCACCCATCATGGATCTTACCTGAAGGGTATGTATAGGTATCCTCCTCATCACACCACGTCTGCAAGTCTCCTCCCAGTACAGACTCATCGTGAAGTCCACCTCCAGGTACAATACATTCCACGTACAGTCAGCCTCGGTCAGCACTGTCTGTTTTCTGCATCCAACAAAATGAGGTGCATGCATATCTCGTGTAGAGGTGAGTATAAGGATGCTCAATAGGGACCCTGATACAACGAAGGTATCTCAAAATCCTCCATGGATAAACCATAGAGTATGAAATCAATGGATATGCATTACTTAGGTATATTCCCATACTGATACCTATGTTATCAAGTAACCCATATCAATCATGAGGAAAACACAGAAGTCACCGACTCAGCTCACACAGGTATACAACTATTGTAGAGAGAAAGAGATGATCAGATGTAGCCACTAAATCATCTATGTGGTCATACCTACACAAGATCTAGGACCAACAGTTAGAAATGTCAGACCAAAACAGGATCCAGGAACAGTAGTGGGAGCTGTCAGACCAACACATGATCTAGGACTAGCTATTCTGTCAGACCAACACATGATCCAGGAGTAGATGCTAGAACTATCGGACTGACACATGCTCTAGGAACAGTCAACAGAGTTGTCAGACCAACACATGATCCATGACCAGCTATTCTGTCAGACCAACACATGAACCGAGAAGTGAAGTTGTAACTATCAGACCAACACATGATTCCAGAACAATCATCAGATCTATCATACCAACACATGATCTATGACCAACTATTATATCATATCAACACATGATCCCGGAAAAGAATTCATAATTTTCGGACCAAAACATGATCCAGGAATAGTCATCAGAGTACATCCAACGATAGGGTTTTCACAAATCACGCTTGATTCTGGCAGGTTCTACTCCTCAATCCAAGTGTCGATAAATCAACTGCCACAAATTCCCACATAGAAGAATAAAAAAGATCCAAATCATCATAGGGGTCACAACGCAACTGATGGTGTATCAATCGAACACTCGGTATGTGAGTTATATACTTATTAGTCCTGGTGCCCCGGTTGGATTCGTGTACGATCAAACTAGACTATATCTCAAGATTACCCAAACTCTATTGGGGTATGCTCAAAGTGACCATCGTGCTCCAATAATACCAGCGTGGTTAAAATTTCATCAAATGGTCATCTGGTGCCAAAGATACGGCCAAAGGCTGTAACATGGTCTGTAATGGGCCGGGGCCCCATCCGACCCGGTCGGACCGACTCGACCCAATCTAGACTAGGACAATCCAGTCAGACCCACTATGTCTGACTCGCCTAGTTGGGAAGGTTATCCTGATCGGTTTGGACCGATCCTCTGGGACCAACCTAGTATACTACACTGGCAGTTCGGCCCGAACGTCCACGCGTAGGTCGCTCGACCCTGATGTAGGGGTCGGTTATCCCAACAACATGTGGGGAACGACCGGGGTGGCTCGACCTGTAAGGCTGATCTGGCTCAGCCAGCAATGCCGCGAAGGATGCCTCATGCCTTCTTGGGTGGCTGGCGTGGCTCGTCCAGTTCGGCTGGGAGTCGGGGCGAGGGCAGCGCACAGGAATGACGACGGGGCGCAAGCAGGCCGGTGTGGCGCAGGCAGCCCGCGGGCAGGCCGGCGGGGTGCACGGGAGCGCATGAGAGGCCAGCGGGGCTCAAGCAGCACGTGGGTGGAAAGTAGGGGACACGAGCAGTGCACCAGTAGGACATGGGGCGCGAGCATGGCCGAAGGTGGTGTGGGACGTCGCGAGGTCGGCATGGTTCACAATGGCCTCAGGTTACACGACCTTTGTCATTGTCGTTTTCGTCTCCTCATCGTTTTTATATCTCCATTCCGAAGAATGACAAAAGAAAGAAAAACAACAGAGGTTGTCGGGCCATGTAACATTGGCCTGCACCCTCCTCATTTATGGAGGTATCAATAGGCTCAAAAAGATAAGAAGTGGATCATTAACATGTCCACCACAACCCTTTATATCTGATGAACAATATATGAAAAAGTATAACACCATCATGTAATAAACCCCCTACCATTGATCATTTCATGATGATGAAGTTGCGAGAGGAAGATGATGTTGTCGTCATTCATCGCATCTTCCACACACTTATAATCCACGCTCGTGCGTCATTTCATTGACGACGTTGAGGAGGGAAGATCGGTCGAAGATGTCCCGCATCGAAGGGGGTTCCGAGGAAGAAATTCGAGGATAGACGTTCTTCATTTTTTAATATGTTTTTCATTGGAAGTGTTTTTCGTTGGTAGCCTTCCCCCAATATTTCTCCCATGTTCCTCCTTTCTCTCCATCCACCCAAAATGAAATACATTGCCAAATAATAGATTATGATATATTAAGTTTGTTGTTGTAAATTAAAATTTAGTGATTTAATTAAATTAGTTGACTCATTTTAATTATTTTTTTGGAGTTACCATAACATTACAAAAGAGAGAATCAATTAAATAACCCAACATCACAAATTAATGATTGAGAGGTGGTAAAAAGTACATTAAAGGGGATTTTGATTCATTAAGGCAAAGAAGTTTAAGGTGATTCTCCCCATTTAATTAGGATTTGAGTAGGTTTTACCCTCCTATATATATCGGGGTTAAGCCACATGTGGTCCCCACATGATAACCTCTCACAGAAGGTTATGCTTGGGTGGGCCACACCACCATAACCTCCCAATAGAGATCAAGATATTATGGTCCCTCCTCCAACTCCCATGAGGAGGTTTTAACAACCCAACCTCCACATGGAGGTTAAAAAATAAAATAAAGTGAGCTCAATTTATTTTATTACTTCACACAAAAACCCAAAAACTAACTTTTATCCTCGACTCCCTACCGTCGAAGAGAACGTTTTCTTAAGAGAATATCGGCCCTACGATTTCAACGATGCCCTGGGATTTCAATTCTGAGCACCAGTTCAATAGTTATAAAATCCTTCTCATATGTTCACAAAACGTGTCTGATCTAAACATTAGGAATTGATTCTGGGCACACTGGGCCTCAGAATCATGCGCCGTCAGAATTTGGAGACTAGTAAAAATCTCATGTTTAAAAAAAAATCAAGAGAATCCAGGTCTTTACAATGTTCAACAATATGTAAATCATTTGGGAGAATATTAATTTTGTGGACTATTAAGTCATTTAATAAAATATTTTTTGTTTTAAAAACTCATTTATATAAATTTTTTATACTATTTATATCATGATTTTTTTAAAAATCCACTAAAACATGATTTTTTCCAAAAAAAAACATCGTTAATTAAAATATATTAATTCATAATAATAATAAAAATTCGTGGATGGAATTAAAATTTTCAAAAAAATTATTTTTATATTTATAATCTCATTTAGTTAAATCATTCATTAATTTGGTAATCACTACATAATCATTGTGTCATAAATAAATTATTTTTTATCTCAAAAATTTATAAATACAATACCATGATATAGAAAATATTTTTGGTTTTATAATGACTTATTATAGTCATAATTATCACTTATATGAACCCATATAATATTTTTTAAAAAAATAAATGTTTATGTTATATTTTCACTTACAATAAATTAATTATTATTAAATTTCATTGTCATATAAAAGTGTCACCATGGGTTCCCAAAATCATCCAAATTATTATCATGATTGAACATATTTCAGCCAATAATATTTGGAAATGTGTTAGTGTAATTTAATATAATTTTTCCCTTATTTACAGAATTCACCCTTTAACCATGGAAAAGAAAGTAATTACTGATGTTACTATTCATAATGTCTAAAAATAAAATCTTCATATTAAAACAATTTGGACCTCATGATTAATAATTTGGAATCTAATTTTATAAATTAAGAACAAAATTTTTTTTGTAATTAATTTAAATTTATTTTCCATTGTCAAAACTAAAAGTATGTTTTTTAGAATTAATAACTATCAAACGATTGAAATGTGTTTATATCTGACATAAAAGTGAAAATACATCAAATGACCAAATTTAGATTAAATGATCAATATATAATCCAATTATACTTTAAAACCAACTAAAACAATATTTTTACTATATTAATAAATTTTAGGAAATGGCATTTTTTAATTAAAATGTGATATTTTTCAATATTCATTAAAATTGAACATTAAAAGAAAAATAAAAAAATTTCATCCAAAGTTAATTTTGATTTCCTTCTTCTGTATATTAATTTTATTTTGAAAAATATAACATATAAAAGTGACAAAAAATAGTTTCAAAAAAAGGGTTCCCCTTCAAAAAGTTGGTAATATGACCTTTAAAAAGTATTAGAGTATTTCATTCTCAAATTCAGACTCATTCTGATTTTATTCTTCTAAAATTTAGCGGATAAATATAAAAATTTATTAAAAACATGTGTAATAAAAATGTTGTTTGTTCTGTGCATTCCCACTAATATAATGACTCGACATTATCTATCATTGGAAATAATAATAATAACATTGTATTGTTTTCCAGTATAACTTAATGTTGTGTGCATTATAAGATTTCAATGAAATTGTTGTTGTGTGTTGAATATGTTATTGGAAAATGAGGTCTATTTAACATAAATTTAATATCTAATTCATAAATATTATTAGATATAAAAAATTATTATTCGATAAATACTCAGTCCGTAACATTGTTTATATATATATTAATGTATATAATTTTTTACACAAGCATTATTATATCATATATATAAGATTATGATATATCATATAAATTGATCAAACACTACCTTAAACAATCTATTTATTGTATGAATGAATCACATTTATTTAGGGTGATATTTTCTACACTTCCTGAAATGAAATTATAGAATTTTACCCAAATACGAAGTATAATGTTATGTGTTGTAAAAATAATAATAACGAAATAAGATATATCTTATATAAAAATAGATTAGATCATAATTCTCAACAACATTGGTGGTAAAAAAATGAACAATCATCATATAATGAGGCGGTAGTTCATATTAAACATAAACAATTATTCGTAACCCGTTAGATAGAAGTGTGTGTATGTGTGGGTAAAACATCTTGTGTAAAAACTACTTAGTATATTGAGGATATTGGTGTTTTTAAATAAGATAGTAACAAATATAATTTAAATAGTTGGGAAAAAATAATATAAAGAAGCATGAGGGAGGGTGTTACCTCTTCATTAGGTGACTACTTTTGGTTTTAACCAAAGGGCATCATCAGAAGGCTTTCATCCCAAAGGGAGGACTGATAGAGGAAGGTAAGTATGTTGGGATGTTTATTGGGAAGATATTCTATGAAAACATTCCTTTTTGTAGGTGTGAATAATGTGTATAAGTGGTGTCCTTATATATGGATGGGAGAGTATGTACTTTTCATTTTCTTAAACTAGTTAGGCATACCCTCATTTTTTCATAAAAAAGTAAAAAAAAAACCAAAATAAAAAATAGAAGGTATATTCCAAACATTTTTCAATCAAATTGGTGTTAGAAAACTATATATTCTAATTAGACCGTTATGCTTTTTATTTATTTCAATGTTAATTGTAAATTAACCTTAATAACTGTAATTATGTTTAAAAGTATTCACTGATATTTTTTGTCAAACACTAATTTAATATTATTAAACATTATATGATAGGATTAGTATTAATATGGAATCTATTGTTACAAATAAAAAATATATATTAGGTATAAATGAAATGACAAATAATCATAGTGACTGGACCACACAACAAGTTTTTAAAGTATAAAAAAATAATAGATTACGAAATTTTTATGTCTAATTGAATTTTGAAATTGGTTCCAGTGACCTAAAATGCATTAATTGATAAATATTTATCTAATTAAACATTAAAATAAATTATTACTAAATTTCTCTAAATTAAATAATTATATTAAAAGTCGGTTTTGAATTAAAATTTAGTATTTTACATTATTCGCCAAAAAATGAATTTTCACAAATAAACTCAGATAAACCACCCTAATATAATTTTGAAAATCTAAATTGAAAAATTATGTTTATTTTATCAAATTCAATTTCAAAAAATTTCTAAAAATAATTTTTTTATTTTCATTGATGGACTTGAAAACAATCCATTTATGAAAATAGTATTTTTAAACAAATAGATACATTACCCAAAATTAAACTTTTCTTTATAAATATGATCTATTTATATAAAAATATTATAAGAATTATTTTAAAATTAGTTATTTATATTCAAATTTCTATGTTTCACGAATAGGTTATAACTATGCCATTTTAAAAACAATTATAATATGAAGGTGTTTTATTGAGACATAATGTTGTGTGTTGTATATGCCATGTATGTGTTATGTGTAGTGCAAGAGAATTATGTTAAATGTGAAGGAATGTATGATTGTAACACCCCATGATTTTATGGTACGCTTCTCTTTTAATAAAATAGTAGTGTGGGTTGTAAACAATGTTGAGTTCTAACACACCACATCCAATCAAACTAGCCGTTATGAAAAGTAATACCCACTTTTAGAAATTTTATAGATTTTATCTTTAAATATGGACTTAATTTATGGATTTAAAGTATCAAAATTATCTTAGGGTGAATTATTGGGATTTGTTTTGATAACATTCAATTTGTGATGAATAGTGAAAAATAATAAATTTTAATTAAAAATAACTTTTTTAACCAAAATAATTTATAATAATAAATTATAATATTTAGTGGTTTTAATGTATAATGATATTATATTTTTACCATTTAATTCAATTTTTGTCATTTGACGTAATTTCAAATTTAAATAGGACATAAACAAGTGTCAATCTTCTGATAGTTATTATTTCTTAAAAACACACTTTTTGTTTTGACAATGGAAACTAATTTTAAATTAATTTCTGCCACATATGTGTTTTGAATTTATAAAAATGTATTCCATATTTAAAATCATGAGGTCCAAATTTTGTAGATAGTTAACTTTTATTTTTATACATTTTGAATAATTACTTCGGTAAATATTTAATTTACCATGGTAAAAGGGTAAATTCGGTAAATAAGGGTAATCAATAATATTATAATAATATTAAATTTATCTAACTCATTTCTTAACCCTATTTAATGATACATGTACTACCATGGGCATCTTGGTGTCTATTTTGGGACCCCTTTGTGCCAGTTTTAAGTGATAATGACACTTTATATTGATTAAAATAAAGTAAATTCAAAAAATAAATAAGCATATATTTTTTATTAAAACAATTTTTACATAAATTTATACATCTTATATATTTTAGAATAAATATTAATTATAAATATAAAAATATTTCATACATAATGGAATTTTATTTATAATTTTTAGACATTTATTAATTAAATTTATTTATGACACAATGATGATCCAATATTTTCATTATTAATGAATAAATCAAATAAATGGTATTATAAGTGTTAAAATAAATATAATTTGAAAATTTAGATTCCATAAAATTATTTTATAGGTTTATATGAAATGTTATGAAGGATTAAATGGATTTATTTTTGAATTAATAATTTTTTATAACTTTAACAAAAATCAATTCTTAAATAGTGTCAAAATTGACAAAAAGGAGTTTTTAAAACAAATATTATATTATTAATTAATATAATATTCCCAAAAATATAAGGATTGTAAAAATTATGTATATAATGATAGGTTTATTATTAAATAAAAAATTGGGGTTCTCTTGAAAGATTATAGTATGTTCATTAAAAATACAATACAAAATAAGAAAGAGACATACTAAATGTCAAACTGTTTAACTAAGAGTTAAATCTAAAATATAAAGTTAATATAGTATCCCAAACCTATCTAAAACCAATTGGATGAGTGGTTTTCTACCCATAACCACCTTATACATTAAATAATCTATTTTGGAGTAATTATAAACCTAAAATGATTTTATTATAAAATAATATTTCAATATTTTCTTACGGTGCCCCTCACACCTCTTATAAAATGGCACTCCCCCTTCTCTCTAATTCACACATTCAAAGAAATTTGGTTCGCCCAAAACCTGCCCAAATACCCTCTCAACTATCCTCCATTCATCTTATAGGCATTGTTTTAGTCATTCAGCAATCCTAAAAAGTCTTTTTGATCAAATCAAAAGGAAGAACCCGAAGAAGAGAGAAATATTTCATCACCTATTTCAAGATCCTTTCTTCTTCCACTTCCTCTTTCTTTGTTATTTCCATTATAAAATAATAACTCCATTATATTATATATACTGTGATGTTATTATAAATGTTTTACCACAATATTCATTATTATATACATCCTTTGAATGACATGTCACCATACAAGTGTACGTACAGCTTACCATCTCCACGTTGTGGTGTAATTGTTATTCAATACATTATTATTTTGATGGGTATAAAATTGAAGTTTAATTGATTTAAATAAAAAATATAACATTACAATGATTCAGTATATATTATATATAAACCAATTGTATATTATTTTAATATCAAATGAATTATATTGTCACCCATTCCTACGTACGAATTACCGTCTCCACAAACATGATGAGATTCATTACCCATCGTATCCATTCAAGATTAATTTTTATTTGATGATTAAAAATAATGTTTAAAGACATAATATCATTCTGAATATTAATAAGACACATCCAATCCATAACAATAATTACATATATAATAATGCATATAAAGGAAAACAAACCAGTTTACACCCGAAACGACAAAAATACTAAGATATTATTAAAAAACAATGTTAAAATTTAATATATGATATAATATTAATGTATATGATTTTTAAATAATTTAATATCAATTATTCGACCATTATATAGGAGGTTATCCTAATATCAAACAATTAAAATTAAAATGTAAGGGTTATTTTTAGAATCTCTTTATTATCCGAGGTTGTTTTTACGTATGTATCTTCTAGGACCTCTTTGTCATCCACATCCATGTTTCTTAAAAAAATATTTCAAAACATTATTACTATTTTATTTACTATGGGTTAAAGTCATTTATACATTTTTTTGACTTTTTATATTATTATTATAAAGGAATATTTTCATCATTTTCCATAATGTCCTTTATATCATTTTCGTCATATTATTTTATGAATGTGTTTTTTATGTTATACAGTGGGTACGACTGTTTTCCACCATTATAAAATCATTAAAGCATCAATTATAAGCTTATAAGAATATTTCCAAAATAAATTTTTTCTTTTATAGTTATATGAATTTTAAATTATTTCAAAATAGAATGAGATATTTCTCTAAAAAAGGTTTTGATTTCATCTATCTTAACATCCTTTGATGGATTTTAGGTTTATTTGAAGTCGTTTTATTATGATGAAAAACTTCCATATTTTATTGAGGGTTTTGTGATATATTTTACTATAGATGTGTTATTTTTATACCATTCGTAGTTTATGAATAAATTATGGACATTTCGTATTCCAGTTTTAATACGGATGTTTATGTTATGTTTAAAACTTTTCATATGAGGAATGAATTGGACTTAGTATATGATGGGTGGAGCTCGTTATAGCTCCCTGATGAATCGATAGGTCTCATGAAACAAACTAGTGTCTTTACACAAGGCCTTTAAAAATTATTATTTTTATTCTTGGCACATGACCTTGACTAAGTGGTTATGACGTTTGGAATTTTTCATTCCATCATTATGCAAGTGGCTATTGATATTGCATGTGATTATTTGACTAATAGAATATCCATGTCAGTATGTATGTGGAATTATTTGATTTCATCTTTTCTATATTCTGCTGAAGATCAAGCTTAAAAGTCTCTTGTTTTAGTCTTATACATTGCTTTAAATGTTTATTCTTATTTATTAAAGTTTATGCTATATTGTTATCCTTACTGAGAATATGAGCTCACCGGTTTATATGTATAATTTTTCTCAAGATGAGAAGATTTATTTTTGGACTGACCTATAGGGATTTTCTGAGGGTATATGAGTGTGGTCTTTGGAAACAATGTTGTTGTTTTTTTTCATTTTATGATTTAACGTAAACCTAATAAATGTATACTTTACTTTTAAGGCTACTAAACTAATCGGTCTTTCGAGACTTGATCTTTTGTGATCATGCCAATGTTATTTTATAAGGCACTGACTCTGGGTAATTGAGGTCGAAGAGTTATAGTTGGTATTAGAGGAAGTATAACACAAACCTTGGATTTTTCAATTAGATAAACACTTATTACAGAAAATTACCCTAAGATGGACTTTGATGATTAGTATAAAAGAACATTATAGAATTTTGGAATTGTATTGATATTATTAGTTTTCCAAGAAATACATCCCTATCTTGATTGGAGCATGTAGAGGCTGCTATGGCACAGATGTACATAGGGGTAAAACCCAAAACACCGCTTTGATCTAGACTCAAACAAGAACTGGTGCATGGAAACGTTCCTTGTTGCACTCTTGATTACGACACTCCTAGGGGATATGATTAGGATAATTATCATTTTCTTTAAAACCCATTATGAAGTTTTTATGATTATATACTTATTCAATGAAATCATTTTTAGGATTATGGATTATATCCATAAACTTTTCAATTAATGTTATGTGTTTTACAAGTTTGTAATTATGTATTTCGATTGATAAACTAATAATGTTTATGCCATTGTTTAGAAATGATGCCTTGTGGAAATAATGGAAACCATATCAATACATGCACTCCATTTAGGGATATTCCTCCTGCTCAAGATAATTATAGTGGAGTTGGTGATGCAACCAGTGCTGATCAGCTAATCACCATAGTGGGACAACACAAACTGGTTATGAATAATAACCATACCCGTATGGAGCACCCTGATCCATAGTGTGGAGGATCAATGTTAGATCACTTCATAAGGAAACAACCGCCAACATTAAATGGGATTAAAAATCCATTAGTGGCGGATCAATGGATAAATTCCTTAGAGAAAATATTCAATGCCTTGAGGAGTAGTGAAAGGGAAAATGTTGTCATGGATGTTTACCACCTCACTGGAGATGCGGATCAATGGTGGTCATTGATTAAAAAACCAAAGGAAGATGATGAAGTATCATACATGGAATGGAGGGAGTTTAATTATCATTTCATAGAAAAATAATTTCCCTGTGACCATCGATCAGATATGGAAACACAATTTCTGAGTCTGAGGAAAATGGAGGATGAGAATGTCGCAAAGTATGAGGATAACATTACAAGGATAGAGAGGAATTCTGAAGGTTATATACATAACCAAAGATGTAATATTGATCATTTATTTGATGGGTTAAACAATTTCTCCATCGAGCATTAGTCTCACAATCCTTCTCATCATATGAGGATATTCTATCATGTGCTATCAAGATAGAAAAATGAATTCTCTATGTCATGTGACCTTAAAGCATCACAATAGAAGAAGAGATCTTTTGAACACACTGGAAATAGAAATGATTGGATGAAGGGAAAAGTTTAATATCCATCCTGTTTTAAATGTGGTTAGAAATACCCAGGTACTTTCCTAAAGGGAATGGAAGTCTGTTACAAGCATGGTGAAAAAGGCCACTAATATTTTGATTGTAAGGGAAAGAAAGATGTTGTCTTGTTGAATTCTACAATTATATATAACGGAGGCATTATGAAAATTAATGTCCTAAGCGTTAGGGGAACATACCATAGAAGAGGCAAGGAATCAAGGTCAAGCTTATGCTATCACTGCTGCTGAGGTTGAAGCTCCAAATGACGTAGTGTCAGGTAATTTAATGGGTTCCTCAATATTGGAAAATGATTTATTTGATTCTAGATCATCACATTTTTTCATATCTTCCCATTTTTCTAAAAAAATTAGATATTTAAAATTTGATTTAATAAGGGAGTTATCAGTTAAAACTCTAAAGGGTATTATCATTGCAACAATGTTTTTTGAATCAATTCCCATTAGGGAATAAAGAATTTTTTTATCTGCTGATATCATCGTCATACCCCTGATTGAATTTGATATAATCCCTTGTATAGATTCTCTATCGAACCATGATGCAAAATTTATTTTATGAATAAGGAGGTTACTATTTCTGATGAGAATGATAATGAACACCTTACCTTTGGAGAAGAATCATCACCACCAAATTCTTATATAGATACTCCCATATTAGCTTAACTAAATTCAATTATTGGTGAGAAATTTAATGAAATAACTATGGGTGAGGAAAAGAATGTTCAAATAGAGGATGTACCTATTGTGAAAGAATATTATGACATGTTTCTAGAATATTTACCTGGACATCTTCCACAAAGAGAAATTGAGTTTTCCATTGATTTAATTCCTGGATCAAGGCCCATATTGAAGACCCCTTATAGAATGGCCACTATTGAATTAGTGGAACTAAAGAAACAACTAGAGTAATTGAGTAATAACAGATTTATTCTCCCTAGTGTTTCTCTATAGAGATCCCATGTCGTTTTTTTAAGTAGAAAGATAGATATATGTGGTTGGGCATCGACTACTGGGAGATCAATGATATAGCAATAAAGAACAAGTATCCCCTACCTTGCATTGATGATTTATTTGATCAAGTTCATGGAGTTCAGTACATTTCAAATATTGACCTTTGATCTGGATATCATCAGTTGTGTGTGATGATGTAAGACATTACAAAAACAGAATTTTGAACTATGTATGAGCATTACGAGTTTATAGTAATTCCTTTTGGATTGACTAATGCACCCACTATCATCATGGATCTAATGAATAGATTTTTCAGGGAATATCTTAATGAATTGTTAATTTTATTTATTGATGATATCTTAGAATACTCCAACATTTATAATGATCATAAAAATCACTTTTTCATTATCCTAATGACTCTTATAAGAAACAAATTATATTGGATGTTTAGAATGTGTGAATTCTGGCATCAAGATATTTCTTTTCATGGAAATATTATCTCTAAGTATAGAATCAATGATGATCATTATAAGACCAAGAAAATCCAAGAATATCCAGTACCAACGAGTATAAATGAGGTATGCAGTTTTATAGGATTAGAAGGTTTTTATTGAAATTTCGTCCAGAATTTTTCCCGGTTCGCTATCCCATTAACAATGCTCACATGAAAAATGGATAAATTTGTTTAGACAAAAGAGTGTGAAATATGTTTTGAAGAACTAAAGAGAATATTAGTCAATGCTCTTATATCGACTCTACCATTGGGGAATGATGTGTTTTTTATTTATAGTGATGCATTAAATAAAGGACATGGTTGTTTCCTTATACAGAATGATAGATTTATTTCCAATGCATCACGATAGCTGAAAATTAATGAGCAAAACTATCCTACTCATGATCTTGAGTTAGAAGCTGTAATAATTCTATGAAGGTATGTAAACATAATCTCTATGGTAAAAAATAAGAGATGTATACTAATCACAAGAGTTAAAGAATATTTTTCTCATAGAAAGAACTCAACACGAGGCAATGGCGATGGCTTGAACTACTCAATGATTTGGATTTCATGATACACTACCAACTGGGGCATGCAAATAAGGTCAAAGATGCTATTTTTAGAAATGATCATGGAGTTTTGAACAAGATGAGAGTTAAAAAGGATCCTATATACAAGGATCTAGTAATGGTAGATATGGGAAACATCAAGGAAGGTGAAACATAGAACCAATTTTAAATGGTTGCCATACCGCCTTTACTAGAAAGGATAAGGAGTTCTTAGGATGATGATGAGGAATTTGAAATAAAGATTAAATCTGTGAACAATGGGAGATTGATCAATATCGTATATGATAATGGGATTGTGCAATTTGGGAAGAGGATTTTTTTTCTTAATTTACCTAATTTGAAAATGGAAATTTTAGATGATTTTTATAGCTATAATTTCTCTATACATCCTGGTTGACCAAAATGTTTATATATTTGAAGGAACATTTTTGGTGGGGCAACATGAAGAGGGAGATGGCTGATTTTTTTTCAAGATGTATGGTTTGTCAACATGTGAAATATGCACAGTAACAGCCTAGAGTAGTCTTGCAACCTCTTCCCATACATGATTGGAAATGGGATAATATCATGATGCACTTTGTCATGGGACTAACAAGGACTCCTAGAAGAAATGAAGCTATATGGTTCATTATTGATCATCTTACCAAGTCATCACATTTTTTTTCTATAAGAGAAGATTTACCAGTTGAACTTCTAGAAAGACTATATCTTAATGATGTTTTGAGACTTAATGGAGTTCCCATGTAGATTGTTTCTTATCATGATCCATGCATTACATTATGATTCTGGAAAAGCCTTTAGAAATCCTTGGATACTAAACTTCGTTTGAGCACTGCCCACCACCTCCAAACTGATAGAAAATCAGAACAGACTTTTCAAACATTAGAAGAAATGTTAAGATCATGATCACTTGACTTTCAAGGTATGTGGGATCAATATTTACCTCTGGTATAATCTTCCTATAACAATAGCATCCATTCTAGAATTTAAATGGCACCATATAAAGCATTATATGGAAAGAGATTATGTGCACTAACCTGTTTGGATTATGCAAGTGAAAGAAACGTTAAAGGCCCCGAACATGTGGAGGAAATGATGGAAAATGTGATGGTAATAAAATCCCACATCAATGTAGCTCTAAGTAGGCAGAAGAGCTATGCAGAGAACTGAACGAAGGATTTGGAATGTCATGTAGGAGGCCATGTTTTCTAGAAGATATCTCCATGAAAGGGTGTTCTAAGATTCCGTTAAAGGGGAAAATTGAGTCCCAAGTATATCAGACCGTTAATAATTCTAGAACGAATTGGGGCCATAGCATACCATTTGGAAATTCTGCCAAGTCTCTCCAAAGATCACGATGTATTCTACGTATCACTATTCGGAAAATACATGCCTGACCCAATGAATTTACTCAGCTATGAAGAATTAGAACTGGAACCTGATCTGTCTTATGGCGAATTTCTTGTCAATATTCTTGATACAAGATAACAAGTGCTGAGAAATAGGATGACACATCAGGTAAAACATCTTTGGAGAATCGATAAAATTGAAGAGGAAATGTGGGAACTTGAGGAACTTATGATGAAGAACCAACCAAGTTTTTTTATGCAGTAATAATCTATAAATTTAGAGGGAGAATTTATTTGAATTATGGGAGAATATAACCCCCCATGCATCCACAAATAATATTCTCCTTGAATAATACAATACCGTGTGTTGTACGGAACTTCTAGTTTTAACACACCACAACCAATTGAACTAGCCATTACGAATAGTAGTACCAAATTTGTGAAATTTTATAAATTATATCTTTCAAAATGGACTTCATTTTTGGATTCGAAGTATCGAAATTATCTTAGTGTAAATTTTTTGTATTTTTATAAAAAACATCATGTTTTTAATTAATAGTGAAAAATAATAAATTTTAATTAAGAACAACTTATTTAATTAAAATAATTTTTTGTGATAAATTATAATATTGGGTAGTTTTAAAGTATAATAAGATTATATTTTTACCATCTAATCCAATATTTTTATTTAGACATAATTTAACTTTTAAACTGAACATAACTAAGTGTCAATCTTTTGATAGTTATAATTTCTTAAAAACACGTTTTTGTTTTGACAACGGTAATTAAAATTAAATTTAATTCTGCAACTTATGTGTTTTGAATTTTGAAAAATGGATTCTATATTTACAATCATGAGTTCCAAATTGTGTAAATATGTAACTTTTATTTTTAGACATTTTGAATAATTATTTAGGTAAATATTTTATTTACCATGGCTAAAGGATAAATGTGGTATATAAGGGTGAAAAATAATATTATAATAATATTAAATAACACTAACACATGTCCTAACCCTATTAGATGATAAATTTCCGACCATGGTCATATTTTGGTCGATTTTTGGACCTCATGGAGCCACTTTTATGTGATAATGACACTTTGTATTAATTAGGTTAATGTAAAAACAAAAATGACATAAGCATATATTTTATAGTAATACAATTTTTTATTAGGTTATACATGTTATATCTTCCACTATAAATATTAAATAGAAAGATAAAATTCTTTCCTACTTAATCGTATTTTATTTAAAAATTTTAGACATTTAATAATTAATGTTATTTGTGACCCAATGATGAAGAAATATTTTCCTTATTAATGAATGAATCCAATAAATGGTATTATAAATGTTAAAATAAAAATAATTTTAAAGTTATGATGAAATACACTAATTTTATATGTTAAAATATCATGTTAGTATTGATAAAATTAATTTATTTCGAATTAATAAAGTTTATATGACTTTTAAAAAAATCAATTATTAAATAGTTTAGAAATTGACATAAAAAGTTTTTAAAACAAATATTATATTATTAATTGATATAATATTTTAAAAAATCTAAGGTTTGGCCAAATGACTTATATAATGTTATTTTTGTCATAATGAACCACTTGGGGTTATCTTGGATGTTTATTATAGGTTTAATAACCAAGTAATATAAAAATACAACGAGACATGGTAAATGTCAAACTATTTAACTAAGAGTTAAATTTAAAAGATAAAGTTAATATAGTGACCCAAATTGGTGTAGAACATATTGGTTGGGTGGTTTTTGAACCATCCCCACCTTTTAATTTAAGTAATATATTTTGGAGCTATTAGAAACAAAAAATTATTTTATTATAATGTATTATTTCTAGATTTTCCTAAGGTGCCCCTCACCAATCTTATAAAAGGGCACTACCCCTTCTCTCTAATTCACACATTAATATCCATTTGGCTCAGCAAACCCCTTCCCAAATACCCAATAAAATGTCTTACCTTCATCCTAAAGGCCATAATTTAGGCATAAATCCAACATAAAGAGCCTTTTTGATCAAATCAAATGGAAGAACCCGAAGATGAGGTAAATATTTCATCACCTTTTTCAAGTTCCTTTCTTCTCCCACATAATCATTCATTGTTATTTCCAATATAATTTAATAACTACAGTATATAATATATAATTTTATGCCACTATAAATATGGTACAACCATTTTCATTATTTTATCCATCCTTTGAATGACATGTCACCATACGCGTGTACATATGGCTTACCGTCTCCAGGTCGTGGTATAATCATTATTCAATACATTATTATTTGGATGGGTATAATTATGATCTTTAATTGATGTAAATAATAAATATGACATGATACTGATTCATTATTTATGATATACCGTCCATTTATATATTATTTTAATATAAAATGAATGATATTTTCGCTTGTGTGTATGTACGGTTTACCGTCTCCACGAACGCGATGAGATTCATTCCAAATCGTGTAATTTCATGATTAATATTCATTGGATGATTAAAAAACATTTAGAAAGGCTTAATATCATTATTAATATGAATAAGATACATCCTATGCATAACAAACAATACTTTTGTAACAAAGCATATAAAGGAAAACAAATCAATTGACAGCCGAAACGATGATAGTACAAAGATATTATTGAAAAAACAATGTTAAAATATCATATATGATATCATATTAATATATTTGATTCATGTAAATTTAATAAAAATTATTTCACCATTATATATTAGGTCAACCTACCCTCGACCAGGAAAATGTACATGATAAGGGTTAATTTCACTATCTCTTTATTATCTGATGTTGTTTTTACGTAAGTATCTACTAGGACCTCTCTATTATCCACATCCATGTTTTATAAAAATGTATTTCAAAATATTTTTAACATTTTATATACTATGGTTTAATGTAATTTATACCCATGTTTGAGTTTTTAAATGATTTTTATAGATGAATCTTTCCGTTTTTTTCCTAACAAAATCATTTATAAACATTTCGGAAAATTAAGGTAAGAATTTCTTTTTTTTAACTTATACGGTGAATGCAGCTATTTTCCACCATTATAACAACCTAAAATCTTCCCCTAAAAGAATATAAGAATATTTACAAAATAAATGTTTTCTTTTATAATTATATTAATTTAAAATGTTTTCAAAATTGAACGAGATGTTTATCTAAAAAAAGATTTGATTTCATCTGTGTCATCATCTTTGGAAGGACTTTAAGTATATTTGAAATTGATTTATTATGAAAAAAAACATCCATATTATATTGATGTTTTTGTGATTTTCTTGACTGTGGATGTGTTATTTTTATACCATTCATGGTTTATGTATTAAGTATTGTCATTTTGTATGATATTTTTAGTACAAATGTTTATGTTATGTTTAATAATTTTCATATGAGGAATGTATTGGACATAGTAAGTGATGGGTGAAGCCCGCCATAGCTTCTCGATGCATCGGTTGGACTAATGAGACAAACTACTGTCTTTGCATAAGGCCAGGACAAAATATTATTTGTAGTCATGGCACAAGGACTTCACTATGTGGTTATGAAGTCTGGCATTAAGCATTCCATCACTATGAATGTGGCTATTGATATTGCATGTGATTATTCGACTTGTAGAATATCAATGTGAGTAAGTATATGGAAATATTTGATTTTATCATTTCCATAATATTCTGAATTTCAAGTTTAAAAAGATTTTATTTTAGTATTATACATTATCATAAATCATTATGCATATTTATGAATGATTCTGCTATATTGTTATCCTTACTAAGCATCTGAGCTAACCCCTTTCTATGTTTTATTTTTGAAATGATGCGAAGAAGTATTTTATGACTGAACTAAAGGGATAGTCTGATGGAATGTGAGTGTGGCTATGGAAACAATGTTGTTGTATTTTTTCATTTTATGTTCTATTGTAATCCTTATGAATGTATCTAGTAATTACAAGGATAATAAACAAATCGTTCTTTCGAGACACGATCTTTTGTGATCATGACATTGTTATGTATTAACACACCGACTCTGGGTAACTAGAGTCAGGGCGTTGTAATTACCTAGTGAAAATTAATAAATCAATGAAAATTAAATCATTCAAAAATAAATTCCATAAAAATTTATTTGATATATTATACCCCCCTTAAAATGAATTTTCCCCCAAAGTTCATCATTATCCTACAAACAAATGAGGATACTTCAACTTCATAATATCTGATACAGCCCACATAGAATCCTATAACTAGTGATTTCTCCAAAAAACATTGAATAATTGAGTGGTCTTATTTCAGAGAACTTTCTTAGTATAATACATAATTTCAACTGGTTGTTCTTCTTAAGAATGATCATACTCCAGCGGTATGAAATCTGAGTTCAATAAATTTGGAGGGTTAGTTATATAATTCCTCTAGAGAGATACATAGAACACCTAAGTGTCTTGAGAGACATTTGGATTATGTTCCATGAGAAATATTATCATCCGGATACGATCAAGGATTTCAAATTAGACGATATTTCATGGTCATTGAATCACCTTTTATATGAATCACGTAACCTTATTCTAGGGTGAGATTGATAGAAACACATTTTAATTAAATTTAAATTATTGATCTCAGCATCATTTACGAAAATTAATTTTCATCCAATTTTAGATTATTTGAGATACAACTGAATTGATCCTGACATCTGTACCATCTCTTCAGAAAACTCAGGTCTCAATAGATTTCAATCTCTAACTTATTCTAATCACATTAGATTTATACATTTCCTCCCATGAATGGATTTATATGTTTCCTTCTAAATGATTTAGTTAAAGATATTTTTATACAAAAAATCACCATGATATAGTTGATGATCCCAACCACCATGGAAATATAGAGAACGACATCACAACACATCTAGTTTGTTTTATATAGTTCATTTATAATGACAATATATCATTGGATGAACAGTAGTGCTAATATATAATTCCAAATGATGTTCGTACTGAAGAAGTCACTAAAACATAAAGGTAAACCTCTGATCTCAATCATATAGAATGTAATTTGATACACCATGAACACTTTCCTCGTCATTATGTATATCATGGAAAGAAGATCTAGATATATTTTTTCTCTAATAGAGATGAAGTGTTAAGAATTTTTAAAGTGATCAACTACCACTGAAATATAATTAAACCCTTTTGAGTTTTTGCGAGGATCAATGAAAAAATAAATAGTGATGTTATTCCATTTCCATTCTTTTATGAGTAATGGATGCAACATCGCTTTAAACTTTTTTCATTCAACCATAACTTGCTAAAATACCAAGAACGTATATACTTACTGTAAAATATATCTCTTTATTTCATCCCACTATAATTATTACTTCAAATCCATATACATCATTATTCTTTATTGGTGAATAGAGAATGAATAACTATGAGAATCCACTAATAGATCGTTTTTCATATATTGTATAGATGAAAAAACATTGTTCTTAAACATTATAATTACATCCTAACCAATGTTAAACATTGGAACATTTATATCATTATTTTATATCTCCACATCTTACTTATTCTCCTCCTTAATAATCACTTGAATTGGGGGATGAACATTAATTTTTGAATGATAATATTTTCCCCCTTCAATAAGGATTTTTAAATACCTCCTCCAAAAATCTAAAAATATACGATCTATTTTGATTCTTATAATAGATAATATAGCATGATCCATTCAAATTAAATCATAAGACACCTTGTTACCTTTACTCCGTGGTATTGTACTGAGAAGTTAAAATCCTTTATCAATTATAACAATATTCATGGTGCATGTTAAAATCCTTTGGTGTGAATATATAATTGGTAATTTTATGATAAACATATATGTTATAGGATTAAATATAAAAATAATGTCACAAGATCATTAATAAAATAATTACTTTTGCGAAATCCAAATCCCGATTTAGATAAATTTTCTCATGAACATTAATCTACCTCAATGCATAAGTGATAAGCATGTTATTAGGCATCACAACAAATCAAAAACACCTTGTGGATACATAACTAAAACATACAATCCCTTCTTTACTATAGTGTAATGTAAGAATGGTTCACTAAAAAATGTTATCTTTATTTATATAAAATATTCCTTGCATTTATATAACTAGAGTAACTTTAAACCCTACTGAGTTTACACGGTCAGAGGAATAAAGAGTCATGAAAAATTCAACATAAAAATTCAATAATAAACAATAAAACAAATAAATCTATAGATCTCAGTAATGATGGATTGTCTGGGCCAACATCAATAGACTCTGGCTTTGAGGATCTACTACAATACAATCTCATAAAATTTTGTGACCTAAAAATGATCCTTTTTAAGAAAAAGTTTACATTTTTTAATTTTTATTAAATTTAATTCTTCCTTTGGTTCATTATAATAATTATCATGTGGTCTTAATTCTCTTCCTTTATCATTGAATATATAATAATATCATCTATAAATACGAAAACAAACTGATTCAGGTAATTCTTGAAGACTCTATTAATTAAATATTTGAAGATAACATTGAATTAGTATGACTAAAACACATACTATATATTTTTTGTCCATTCCATGTACATAATTTCATCTTCGGTATATCCCCCATATAGACCCTCAATTGATGATACCAAGAATGAAGGTCAATTATGTCTATGTATTGAACAATTCATAGTTTATTAATCAAGATATCATTTCGGGGAATATGATACTTGTTCATGGTTTTGATGCTTTCAATATCCAAATAATCATTATGGAGACGCATTGATCCATCCTTATTTTTTTCAAAAAGAACATGTACTCCCCATGTTGACAAAATTGATGTAATGAATCCCTTATAATTATTCTCTTGGGGTTTCTCTTACTTTTATTGCAACTCAATTATAGCCATTCTATAGGGAGTATTTGAAATTTTCATGGAACCACGCATGAGTTCTATATATAACTCAATATCATGTTTTTCACGAAGGACATGAAACTCCTCGAGTAAGACATACAAAAATTACCTAACAACAAGAATATCATCAATGTCAATATTATCCCCAAGAAGATCAGATAAATCACCCATATTAATTGGAATTGAGACCCATAAACTGGCTGTAATCTATAATGGATGTTTATACATATCATCACATTGATGTAAAATCATTGGAGGTATCGATATTTCAAACACAACACCCCTCACATGAGAATCATTGTGGGATTTTTATAGAGAAATTTTATCCATACCTAATATGACAACAAAATCAACATACGGATGAATGAATATATTATAAGGGTCACATTCATAGAAATGTAACCCTGAAATGAATCATTACTTGATATTCAATCATCACACCATTTGGGGTTTTTGAAACAAATTCCACATATAAAAATATTGGTGGTATATTAATACCCATAGAAAATAAATTATATATGAATTTATGTGTATATCAAGAATCAAATAAGACATTACCTGTACTAGAGTGGATGGTACATGTACCATTCACCACATCGTTGTCTCACCCCGTGTCAGAAATAGTGATCACATGAGATTTCCCCATGTCCCATGGATTAATAGGTTTCTGACGGCAATCATCATCATTAGCCCTTTGGTTTGGGAGCTGGTTGGTATAATTCCTATTGTCCTTACACATGATGCACTGTAATCTAAAAAGTTCATTCTATGAATATTTTGTTCATGTATCATCATTGGCGAACTTCTACCCATTTGTAAAAAAATTGATTTCTCGATGGACATCACATCCCCACATAAATCACTTTTTATAACCCATAAAACCATTCACTCTATGCATCTTTAAGAACTGGGGAATAAAATAATACTTTTCTTCTTCAATTCATGATGTATATATATTATTTTAAACTCTATCATCCTTTTAAATCTCAAACCATGATATAGATATGTAACTCCAACCTCCATTTCAAAGTTGATTTCATAATGCACAATATTCATGTAGATACTGAAGTCTTTTATCGAAAATTATTTTATGAGGCATGGAATTAAGAAAATAATAAACATATCAACATTACTTTAAAATTTTATGATAATTCTAGTAGCGTACCTTTCTTGACTTCTGAAATTATCCATGTATGTACAAACCGATTCATCATCGTTTTTCGTCAAGTTAAGGAACTTGTTTTCATTCTCTATATAATTAATAAATGAATGTATTTATTGAAGAACATGTTCGTGATCCCATCCCAATCCTGGGATTTAAATTTAAATTGATTCCTCATATTTTTCTTTTATGTACAAAACTTCTCTACATCACGTTTCAATTGATAAAGAGCTATAATGAGGTTATTATGATTTGAAAACAAAATAATGGATAATATCATTTAAGTGTTACGAATTTAGTGTCCACCAAAAGTGGATTAAATATCCACTAAAATAAGGTGGATTTTTTCCTCATGAGAGAATCAATACAACATTTTTCCTAACAGTTCCTTTTTGGAAGAATAGTATAATTCATAGTTTCATAATTTTTTGTGATCATAAAAAAGAGTTTTTTCATTCTATCCCCTATATCATTCAAATACTTCAGAGGAACAATAATGATTTTGGGGAACTAGATAATCATGAAAAAATCACTTCTTGGACGTTTAAATTATAAATCCTCATTTAATTAATGAATAGTTAGATTAATCCTAGTTTATTCATCGACAACATATATTTAAATCCTTGTGGTTTGTGAAATGGTTTTTAATTCCCAAATAATATACCCTGAGAGTTTCAAAAAAATGTCTATTAAAGACAATTATCATGTACTAGGGTACACCATGTAATTCCTGGCACTCCCTATCAATGTTGTAACTCCATGGAACAACAGTTCCAGAGCCATATCCACTATTAATATCGAGATATGTTTTTATTCCTAGGAAAACAATAACAATATAAATTAACAAAAGTGTAGTACAATTTCCTATACTTTTACTTATACTTTGACTTTACCCTAGAAATGTTTTTAGGATTATAACTAAGGTTTTTTCATAATGGATTCTAATTTATAAGTAAATTTATTAAATGATAATAACTATAGAAACACCCTATTTTCATATAGTATCATTAAATTGAATTGGAATAATGTTAAATATATTATTCAAACAAAATCCCAAATATAGTAATTGTTTATCGCCTTTGGAAACAAAAAATCCTAAACATTGGTATATATGTGATCTTTGTTCTCTCCCACTAAGATATTCATGACTTCAACCCTTATTATAAACATATAATATAATACATATCTTCATAACATGGGAATGGAGACATAAAATGGGGTGAGCTCAGATGCACAGTAAGTGTAAATAAGGGAGACATGTAAGCATAAACATGGTCATCGTGGTATGATAATGCATTCATATCATTATATGATCATAACTTTTCATATCATATGATCTGAAACATGAATAATTTCATAAAGCATGGATGTTTAAAATACATGACTCATAAAGAAAATAAAAAATATAATCCATGAATGAATATCGAAGGAATAAGAAATGGAATTGTGGCAGACATAAACATGTGATAACATTTCTTATAATTCAAGATACATTGTAATAACTTATCAATTCACTTCATTGGAATCCCACCTACTGGGTGAGAAACCCCATCATCCCTAGTCATAGTCGATTCCTAGTTAGAGACTATTTTTTTTATCTTCCTATTTTGGATCATGTTTCTTAATTTTCTAACATTATGGTGACTACAACTACTAGGAAAGACAAACCACCAACCCCTCCCATAGTCCTTTACATATAACAGATCAAGTATTTCTATAATCCCATTGTGGATACATCGTATTTAATATATTCAAATAATTATATAACGAGATATAAATCCTTACCCAATTAATTTTATAAGGATATGGATCCCACCAATCTCATAATAAAATCATTAATACATGTCCTACTAGATAATAAAACATTCATCATATCATAAAACATTAAAATAGATGGTATTTATAAACATAAAATCATAACCCATGAATTTTAATAGGTTTAAATAACATTTCATAACATCATAACCTATGGAAAATATATAGGTTTCATAATCACATAATCAAAACATTACCCATGAAAACAAGTGTTATTAAAAAAAATATAACTCGTGCAATTGAAATGGTTTTCATAAGATTCACTCCATCATAACATAATAAATTCATGAAATAATGTGAATAGAACAATTTTATAATTTCCTATACGGTAATCGGTAGCTTCAAAGGATTTCATATTTGGTATAAAATAACCTGAAAAGATATTTTTAAAACATTCCTTGAGGAAAAATATAATTTCTACTGTGAAAAATGATCATTAAAACATAAAATCATTTGAAAACCATTTTCATGAAATTGGACATGAATAATTAAAATGAAATTTTCTTAAACATCTGGAAACTTTTTTCTTTGAAACAAAACAATAATATCTTGAAAACATTTTGAAAATAATTTTCCTTTAAAATTTCTAAAAGAATCCTGAAAATTATTTGGAAAAGTTCATTATAAATACATTGAAAATATTTAAAGGACTATTGAAAACCATAATTTTTTTCTAAAATAATTATCCTTGTAAATTTGCCTAAAATATCAACATACTTTTTTTAAATGGTTGTTGAAGATTAGGGAATGTGTATCAAAGATGTAAAATTGATTCAAAACAACTTTTTATTAGGTAAATATTTAATCATAAACTAAATTAAAGTGACATAATAATAATTATATTTAAGAAAATATAAAAATTAGGATACAAATAATAGAATATATTCATGGGCTGTATAATCACCACACAGAAGATGAAAGTGTTGAATAAGGCATAAATCACACAAAAATAGAATTAATGCTATAAATCCTCATACCTTGTGTCTTGACTCTCTTTATGCTCATTAAAACCTCTTGAATAATAAATAAATGGTTATTATAAATAAAAATATTATCATATATAAAACCATATATGGTTTTCTTATGACTCTATTACATGATTGTTAATACTTCTATGTTGAGGTTTCAAATTGGGTAATATCTTCTTTGTTCTTCACATGTGTGTTATTCTGTTATATCATTGGAACATTCAATTATATCATTATTTCTAGAATTTATACCATCATATTAATATAACATATATTAATTATATTTTTATTTTAATAATCCATATAATATAGAATAATGAAATGAAATACAATGTTCATGGAGATGGTAGGTTGTATGTACGCATGAACATTCTTTCCATTTAATTGTTTTATTGAAAAGATGAATGTAAATGAAATTTATGTATATATTAGTATATATATGAATATTTATGTATAATTATTATATCATATATATCATATAATTTACTAAACCCATCATTAATAAATTTCGTGTATTGTGTGAATGAATGAAAATGAATTGATGGGGTGGTAGTCCTCACTTCCTAAGAAGAAATTATCGTATTCAAAAAAATTGAGGTTATAATGATTTGTATTGTTCAAGATTTGTAGAAACATAATAAAATAATAAAATAACATATATCAATTATAAATAGAGTATACATGATTATTTCAACCATTATAAGTGTTAATAGGATAAAATCATTGTTTCATTAGTTCATAGTTCATCATACAAAAAAAATGTATGTTCATTACACATTACATTGATTTGTGTGTATGTGTAGATATAACCCCTAATATAAAAACATCTTAGATTTTTGAGGATACTGGTTTTTTTAAATAATAATTGAGTAAAAATAATATAATGAGTGGGGAAATGACATAAAATAACTGAGATAGAGGGAATACATTACATCTTATTCTGATAACTCCTTTTGGTTTTCAAAAAATAGCTTCTATGGATGGTTTTATACTCAATGGGATAATTATACAAGGAAAGTATGTATATTTTTAACCGTATTCATCATATCATGGATGAACCTTAGAGTTTTGACTGGTGTGAATAAAGGGTATAGGTGGAATTCTCTTTTTGTTATAATAGGTGGCATACATGGTCGTTTTTTAAAATAAGTTCAACGTACCCACGTTTTTTCAGGAAAAAATGACAATCCAAATAAAAAAACTCATTAATTGAAGGATTAGTGGTTAAATATGGACATAAATGGGTCTTTAACATGTGGGTTGTTTATTTAGGCCCATTCCATTTCTATTTATTCCCATGAAAACATTAATTTTACCTTAGTTACTATATTTAATTTTAACTTTATTCACTACAATGTATTGTCAATAACTATGATTGTATTATCTAATATTATAAATATTTATGTTTACTAATACACAATCCATTTTTAATTATAAAAACACCTAATTGGTAGAAATTTTATTAACATAAATCTAGTCGAGTAGGCAACACTATGAGATATTAAAGTGAAATGTTCAATAGTTTGCTAGGAATTTATATCCATCTTCCAGGTGATATTTGTTTTAGTGTCTTATATTAGACTAATAGAATAAATTTTGATCTAGTTATAATATTAATGCCTAACAATAATTTAGATATATATATAATATTAAAAACAATTGAATTGAAATTCAATATTTTCACTACTCAACTTTAAATTATGTTTCTCAAAAAAACTCCAAAAAAATCACAGTAACCTAATATTGAAATTATATATTTAAAAAATTAAGTGTATTTTGTCAAATTATATTTATAAAATTTTATAAAATTCATTTGATTATTTTTCATAGATGGACATGAAAACCAGTTATTTTGAGAAAATAATATTTTAATCATATAAATAAATTACGAAAAAATATATTTTAATTTATCAATATTTTTTATTTATATGAAAATATTATAAAAAATATTTGAAAATCAGTCATTACTATTCATATTACTATGTCTAATGTCTAGTTTATAACAATATCATTTAAATAATTATAATTTTTATATGATGTTTTGTATAAACTCATTATTTCATGTTATGTACACTGTGCCGGTGGTGTGTGTATCATAAGACAGGTCAATACCTTCTAAAGGGACTTTTGGAATAGGTTAAATATATGACATCATGTAAAATTTATTCATTCTAAAGAAAATTCCATAATAACCTATGATGTTACAAATCTTTTGGCGGTGATTATTGAGAATTTAAAAATAATGGATATATGTTCGATGGAAAATTGATGACTATATAAATGATGGCCTAATCACCCATGATAGTTCTCTAAAATAGTCAGGCGGTGATCCCCAATGGACATAAGCATGTTTGGGAGAAGGATCTGTTGAATTTATTGGTGATAATGGTTGAAATCAAGGTATGATGAATTTATTTTAGAAATGACATCATGGGGATGAAAAATTGACTACGAAACATATATCGATTCTGGTGTGTCTCCAAATATACACCACAATGTTCATCCAGGGTTCATATATAGGGTTTTATCAGTGAGATAAATAAAATATTGTTTGAAGATTGAGAAAATATTTTGTGTTTTACCAATGGGCACACCACAAGGTGTACTAGACTACATTTCTCATTTGAACTCAAGCTATAGAGGCTATGTATAAAAATTTGAATTACATGTAAGACCCCTTAATTAATTCCCAAGAACTATACAATCGACAAGACATGTAGTGATATTACATTAAATGCCTATTGAATACATGACCTAGGTTATAATGATACACAACTGAATAACCATATATCCTAAGACACTATGAATATATAAATGATTGATGCTTTATGAGTCAAGGTGTGTGAATTTATGTAAAAACATACAATTTTTATCCCACTCTAAAAGAAAGATAATAAAGATCAATAATTTCTAATCTAGATAGAGTACAAAAAAATAATATCCCATTAAACTATTGAACTGATAGATGTCAAAAAATTAATTGAATTGAATAATATAATTAAATTTGAATTTAAAATTATATGATAATTTTAATAATAAAACAATGGGTTTTTTATAATTTTTTAAATAATCCTCAAAATGATATTATTAATCCAAATGAGGAATGATATTAAATAACATAAATCATGGTATAAAAATTGAATCCTATAAATTATTATATTATATGAGAAGATACAATTTCCACACTAGGAAAATACTATATTAATCACCAATCAGATGACACATGTCCTCAGTAGGAATTATTCATAGAATCGTCTGTGATAAGTTGATTTATAAATAATATTTACTATGATTACACTGATTAATAAGAACTAGAATAAATCTATAAATCTTCATAAATTTTTTTGGACGAAACTAATTTTATATCCCAAGAAAATAATTTATTATATTGGATTGAAAAAAATATTACATGAGAAATATAGATCATTAAAATTAAATTATAATAATTTTATCTACACGATTTCTCAAAAAGATATTACATATATAAGAACTAGAGGGAAATGATGTGATGGAAAAATTAACTCAGAATATATATTCTTTAACTTTTTTATAAGTTTAAATCAATAATTACTAATATATATCTATTGTAGAATTTATATTAAGCACAAATAGTAACATTCATTGGATTTAGTTTTCATTCCATCATCATTGGATGTAGAAACATATTTGGGTAAATGAAATTCAATGAAACATATAAATACTCTATAAAATTAGGGGCACAATATAGTTACCCAAAACAAGGAGAATCAAATGTTAAAATCAATAGCCAAGAAACTAAAGAAACCAAATTCATGTTAACACAAATCAATGCGATTTGTTTTTTTATTTTCGAAATAAATTAAATGTAATTATAAATTTTAAAAAAATTCCCCATTTTCCATAAACAAAATGACCAATATAGTGAAAACATAAAATTTTGTGTTTTACTAACATATACAAGTAAAATAACTATAGAGATTAATTTAAGATTAATGTAAAATTCAATGAATATTCTCTTGAGAACGAAATCTGATGAATTCAAATTCATCAACTTTACAAATCTATATTCAAACTCCCCCCATTATGAAAATATCTCATAAACATAAAATCCATTATTCCCATATATATATAAATATATTAAAAATCTATCATCAATTTTTAAAATCAAAAAAATGATAGTAAAATTAAAATTATATATTGGTATAACCAATAAATTTTATAGCAATAGATAATGAAATAATGTTATATGAAATTTTTCATGTATATTCAATCAAAATGACTACATATATATATATATTGAATAATTAGAACTCATTCTCTTCCTTACTAAATAATTCATATTCTTTTTATTTAATTAACTTCTAATTATAACACATTGATCTTCTCTTCTAGGATAACGCCTATAGTGGTTACATAACTTCTAATTATTGAATCATCATGGATAGTCATGGTATCACTCCTATACTTACCTAATTGTAAATGAATCATAAATAGATAATAATATAATGAATCATCACCAATACAACCCATTTCTCATATATTTTTGTGAATTTTAATCAATAAGAAATTAGAAAGAGAAAAACTATAGTGGTGGGTGACGGAAGAAATCATCCATCTTGAAGTAATCATGACGTACAAGTGATCATAAATTGATGATGATATTTAAGTATGATTTTAATAATATTCTACAATCCTCCATAGAAACCCTCATTAAAATAATTTTCTATTTGATAGTACGTTAGGACCAAACTCATAATTTTTATAGAGGTTGTCAAAATATACTAAAATAAAATGATAAATTTGAATAAATATTATTTAATTTCATAATTACCATTTAATTGTACATATATAAAATATATAAATACTTAGTAAATAATAACATTCAAAAATCATATGTGTACATTCAATAAATATAAGGTTAACTTCATAAAATGTAAAGGTAAAGTCCTTAATCATATGGGGGGACATCAAAAATGACAATATTATAATCAAGAAATGTTGGAATAAATTTAATAATAATTCAATATTTAACGAAAATTGCAATAAATATAAATATTTGGTTCCATAGATTCTTAGAAAAATAATGTATAAAATAAAATCCTTCTATAATATAATATCTATTATGTTCTTTAAATATAGTAACATTTATATTGAGTTTTTATGTGAAAGTTTAATACAAATAATATAATTTTCATTTTAGTTTCTTCGTGAAATTATATAGATCCTGTATAAAGTTATAGTTAATTTTTAAAAATTTAATATCCCTCCCCATTCATATAGAATTTTACAATGTCAAAAGATAATGAAATAAAGAGTGTAAATTATGAGATCTATATATCAATGATTCCTAAAAAATATTATGTACATTAAAATATTTAATAAATTAAATAATTAGATTAAAATTTAGCAAGATCATATTAAATTCCTATAAAATTGTGTTAAAATTTTTAATTTTTGTCTTATCATGATGGAAGTGGTGTATTATATATATGTGTTTAGTTTATTAGTTATTTTATATTTATTTTAAAAAAGATAATGATATTATGATATTATAAAGAATCAAATTTTGTGTAAAACTAATACAAAAATCAATGAGTTTATGTCACATCCACAAAAATTTAGAGAAATAACATTAAACAAACACATATTCATCTCTATGTATGGGAGTGCGATTGAATATTTTTTTCATGATACAACAAGTGAAAATCAAATCATCGAGAATGTAAAAAATTTCAAATGGAAGCTCCAAACCATTCTAAAACAACTAAATTCATCATTTTTGTGACTCTTATGTGTAAAATATAACTGAATGAATAAACTTTTCTATGTTCTAACATCATGTCAATGTAAGAAATAATACCTTTAATTTTCTTGTGATGGTATTATTTTTGGATGACATAGAATTTATCATATAAAAACATGTATGAAATATGATATGGCATTTCATTAAAAAATTTGAACTTCTAACCATCCCATCATTTTTTTAATTCCATCAGTTTCATAGATTTACTAATGTCATGTTTATAGGATGTACCAATTAGGGTTTAATTATAGATGAACTATTAAAACAAAAATATATAATTATATTACAGTAATAATTATTTTTATTTAATACATTTCATTCAATTATATGATTTATTTAGAATATATTAATTCAATTATTTTAACCCATCATACTCATCTAAAATACACCAAAATAAGATTTGAAACAATATCTACTGTTGTTATTGGGGATAAATATATATATATATATATATACATATACCTTTTTACACTGTTTTTTACGTTAATAAAAATTATTCTAAAAATATATGGAAATTAAATTCCATTAAGAAAATAATTTTGAAATAATGATTCATAAATTATATCATAAAATAATTTCAGATGTATTTTATATCCTAATTTTCCTTCAAACATCTAAATACCTGTTTCCAAAAAATTTATAATATAATTCAATCGGTTTCTCAGCATAACATTACTTATGAACATAATTATTTTAGAAGGTATATATAATATAATATTTAAAAAAAGATTCCTTATTCTGTAAAGGAAATTAAAATATTGATGGAAATGAGTTTTACATCCATTGAAAATGATTCCACAATATATCTTCCATATTATTATTTATTTTCCATATAAACTAGTATCACATTATTTGGTCCAATTAATAGAATCTCATCATGATTATTTCAAATACCCACGACAGTCTTATAGCCATAATATCTATTATGAACGTAACCTATGACTATTATTTCTGGTTAGAATTGATTGAGGTCTTCATGAATAGGAACCAAACAACCCTCATCACCTATGGAATCATATAACATTTTTTTAAATTGATATTTGGAAGCCATAACATCAAATTCATTCTATAATAATAGTGAATCTCTAACTCGTAGTTCATAATTATGAATGATGTTATCATTAGGATGATTCCTTATGTCCTTTATGTACCTTGGAAAGAAGTGTTATTTCTCATAGGTTTTATGAAATTGGTTATGAGTATTGGGTGGGAGAGTGGTGATTTTTCAGTATTTAATAACTAATTTAAAATTTATGATTAGAAAGTGATCAAATAAAATGTTAAATAATTCAGCCACACTAATGTATGATATTAATGGAAATTAATATTCATAAAGTAAAATATGTACTATAAAAAATTTTATAGTTGATTGAATTTAAATAATACAAATATATTCTTCATCCCTCTCTTAATCTAATAGATGTGGATTCCACTAGGGAATATTAAAATTTTTAGAGAGTGAAATCTCTTAATATTATAATTTTTAAAAAGTAGAGTCTTAACTAATCACCCTTTACTTTTATTAGTTCAATAAAAAACCTATTATTTTACTAGGGATGAACCATGTTATACTTATATTGGAGGAATCATAACTAGTTACCTTTTCCAGGTTTATAAAAAACACAATATAATAGGATGAAAAACATAACCATAATTTTATTAGTGTAGAACTGACCCTGACTTACATAGGCTCTATCCTAACATATTCTATGATATGGTTCATCTTGAACATAGTATTGTAAGGAGATTGGATAAACCTATACTCCTATAGGATTTGTCATTTACTCATCTGATTTTCTAATTTTGTGGAACCCTTCCTTATAAGGGGTTATGCTTAAAAATATCTTCTAAGGGTATACACCAAAACAAAACATACCATTGTTAGGGTAGTATATCCACGTGAAAGAAATACTATGTGAGATAATACAACTTGGAATGCTAGAAAATAAGTAATGAATTAAAAATTTAACATGAAGATTCATCAACAGTGAATGTTATGTTTAATAGATCACATAGTGATCAGGAACTTCATGATATTGAAACAACTTATCGTGTGAAAGTATTCGTTTACATTAAGAAGTAGTTGGATTATGATTCACTATTACTCTATTGTGAAGTATGCCACACAAAATAGTAAAACATTTTTCACACCCCTTATCTCTTCTATATTTTCGCCAATCCTTTTTAGATCATATACAATATTTCATGTTTTCTTCTATTCAATGAAAATAATAATTCTTAACAAATTCCCATAATAATGTCTTAATGTGGGAAACAATTTTAACAATCATTGATATATTTTTAAATGGAAAAAATATTATACACCAACATTTATTATAATAATAAATGAATAATTATTATATAAGTAAATATATCCATAATAGTAACTAATAAATTCACTAGAATAATTCAACAATTTATAGAAGACTAAGTCTAAATTTTCCCTAAAAAATAAAACATCAAGTTTTTTATTTTTGAGTTCTCTAATGCTTTCTATATTCTATAAATCAAATGTTGTGTAGATATATTAATGATTAAAATATTTAATATAGTATTTAATAATGAATATTTAAATCATCGAAAAACTTAATTCAATTATATGAGAAAAATCATCATATTTTGGAATGAATAATTTAAAATATCATATTTTCCAAAATATCCGAATGAATATCAGAAAACTATTTACTACAATGTGAATCTCATTTAATATCTCACAAAAAATATAAATTATATTCACTTACCTATTTTATAATTTTTTTTAAAAAAATAGAACATATAAAAAAAATATTTAAATTAAACATGTTTTAAATCGAAATGTCTACCATTATGTAAAATACAGTATATATTTTTATTTATGTAAGTATATATCTCAAGGATAACATAAGTTATTTTAACATATAATAATTTTTTTTCTCCAAAAATAAGATCATGAGGCTTATAAGAAAGATCAAAATAATTTATATATTATGAATGTTTTATTTACATGGATTGCTATAATATTTTTAAGTATTCCATATTTCATGTAACTAAATTATATGACATATAATAAATTCAATATAGTTAATTTTCACAAAATTGAATTGATGATGTAGTTATGTTCTGGTCAATAAATTAATCAAGTAGACAATACACATATTTGTATTCTTGTTGTTGAATAATTAAGTTTAATCACTTAGGTAAAATCACATTGGTGAATTCACTTTGGAAAACCGACAATCATGATTATAGAGATTTGTATACAACATCTATTCACAAATTTTAGACATAAAAATGACATTATAAATCATAGAATTAAATTTTTGTCAAATTTAAATATACTAATAAAATTTAATTATCCTTCTAGGAACAATAATTTCCTAAATCAGACATTAATAGACAATGTTATATAAAAATTCATTGGATAAATAGTTATAAAAAACATTAGAATTTATCCTAAAAATGCCTGGATTTTTAAAATAATTTATCTTATGATAGAAATTTTTATTACATGTATGTATTCAAATTAAAATCGGAAATTATTATATTTTCCACTTAATAAGAAAAATTAAATTTGGTTTTTTTATATAAAGTTATTTCCGAAATATATAAGGTATCCATATCTATAAAATCTACTTTGTGAGCGAATTTGTGATGTGGAAATTGGATATGATGGAAATTTAGACACAAATGGAATGTAATTTGGTGATTTTTAGATATTAAAATTGTTGTATAAATGATATTTTAAGGTACTGAATGATATACATAGTAATGAAATGTTTTATGGAACATATTGAACATGATATTAACAATAAAAACAAAAAATAATTAGATTAATTATGTAAATAACAAAAATGTATAACCAAATAAAATCATTATTTTAATTAATAGGTAATATAAAATAATTAAAAAACCGAATAATTATTTGATATAATATTATTATCAATTAAAACATGAGTAATATATAATTAATAATATAATGGACAACTAAAATAATATTTAAACATTATATAGAAATGACAAATTAATATAAAATAGAATCTGGTATTTTAAATTATTCTAAATAAAAAATTATAATATTTTATTTATAAAAAAATTCTATTATGATTTTAAATATTTAAATTGAGTTGAATTAAAACTAACTTATTATTTTAATTTTTGAAACATAAAGTTTTGGTAGGACATTCCACCATTATCCTAATTTTTGATAACTACTAAAATCATAACACATTTAAAAACACTCCCCCATTTTGAAATTATCAAAGTGATTCTAATAAAAAATAAAAAAAATCCCACTGTCAGAAGATAAATTTTCCCCTTTAATTATATTACAATGTTTTTCCTTTCCCAAAATTGATATTGAATAATTAACTCTCCTTAAATTTAATGTTACATGAGAAGTCATTGCATTCTGGGATTATAAATATAATATAAAATATTACGAGTCAATAAAATTGGAAAAAAATTATCAATAAACTCTAAAACCATCCATTATTTGAACATGAATTGTATACAATGGAAAAACAATTAAAATATTTTTATGAAAAATGAAGATAAATCATTCATAAAATAAAATATTATGTAAATTAATGTTTTACCAAAAATATAAACATAAACATGTATATATGAGTATGAAGAAAAATTGATATAATAAACAAATATGTAGATATATTAAAATTAATAATATGAAGAAAAAATATTCTAGATTTCAACATATTACATATAAAATCTGAAAATTTCATAATTAAAATACCCTCAAACTCTCGGAAAATTTTAGCATAGAATATTATACTCCATGAGATTAATGGAATAATTTTTTTTAGAATATAAAAATATATTATTTATTATAAGAATCTAAAAAACAACAAAAAAAATTTTCTATTAAATCCAACATAGGTCATGCTTAGACTATTAAAAAATATGTTTTTACAATTGAAAACATCATATGGTAGTCATAAAAAATTTATTATATGTTGAAAAACATTAACTTCCACATTATTTACCATGAAATGAACTAATGTACATATTTAAAATTTCATCATTACCAAGAAAAAATTTATATTTTAAATTTATTAAAACTATAATACTTTTCCAGGGAAAATTAAAAAATCGAAACAAGGTTTTATCCACATTAATTTATGAACTCTATATATCAATTAATAATATATAAATTATTATTCATAATGATCCAACTCAATTATATCTATATATATATATTCAATTAACTAACTAATATTATAATAAAATTTAATCCCAATATAGAAAAAGTTGTAAATACCATATTTCATAGAAAAATATTTGAAGAATTATATTATAAAACAATTTATTGAATAATATAAATATTTCTTATATAAGGAATGAATTTAAATAAAAACCATAATTTCTACAATGTTAATCTTAACTTTCATCTTTCCAAAAGGATGTTTGACCAATTCATGTAGATCATAATTAAAATAATGGAATATATATTTTTTAAAAATATTTTATAATTTTTATGAATACACATATAATGTATTGAATATTAAGTTTCATTGACTAATCTATCCATTATGTATTCATGGTTATGAAAAAGTGTGAAAACTTTTTAATTTATTAATTTGTATAAAAAGACAATAACAATTTAGTATAAACAAAATTTTAATTCCAGTAGTGATAACATCTCAAAAAAACACTATATTGTCACTTGGAGACAAAAAATATGTTATAAGATAGTAAAAAAAATTTGCATACAAGTTATAATATCATAAATTTAAACCATGATTAAATACCAAAAAACAAATTCCCTAGACATCAGAAAATGAAAATTTAACAGAATATCATAAAAACACAATTTACTCTTGTCTACTAACTAAAAGAATAGAGAAATATTAGTGTACATTGTAAAAACCCCATAATAGACATGTTATTCATGCTTAGAAAAATTTATAATAATAAATATTGTAATCATGTATCCAATATATGATGAAAATCTATAATGATGTGTACTTTGAAAATTAGAAAAAAAAATATACTACCAAAGTATAAATAGTGGTGAAATTTATTATTATTTTAAAAATATAAATTTAGGTTCCCTACAAGAAGAAGGTTTACATGTTTTGATCTGAACATATGATTTATATAGGAAATTACAATAATTAACCAATTATTTATTTAAAATAAAATGATAATCCCTATATGAATGACAATAAGATCAAAAATTTAATGAATTATCCAGTGAACATATTGTATAGTGTTATTTCATAAAATTAATTATATTCAATTTAGAAACAATATAATAACTATAATTTATATTCCATTAATCATCAAATTTCATGAAATAATAATTCATGTTATTATTAACATTTAAATCATAGTTAATATAAATTTTATTATTCAGGTTATATTATCATTTTTAAATTTATATTACTTGTTATATATAATTTATTTTTTTAGAAAAATTTCAAAATAATAATTATCCTTATCATGTTTGAAACAATATGTTCATATAATATTTTCATTTAGAAATCCATTTTCGTCATTATTCTGTTAAAAATTTGAATAATCATTCATATATTTTGGAGGTAAATTTTTTTTGTTTCTCTAATATATATAAACATTTCATTTATTGGAACATGTATAAAATTAATTTAATTCATTTGTTCTTCATATGAATAAAACACTTCATTTATATCATTAATAGTTTTATAATCATTTTTCGAATTTATAGAATAAAAAGAATCAAAAATATAATCACTATCATTATTTCTACTTTTTACACATATATTTCCATATTTTATAGCATATGAACCATGATTCGATGTTAAATAATGTGGGGAAAAAATTCCACCATATATTATTTTTATACATATTAAATAATTTTTTTTATTTTGAACATTCATCCTCATTGCATGATATTTTAGAATCACTCCATGAATTTAAAATGTAGTTTTATTTCTTCATGGCCTTACATGGAAAATTAAAATTCATAAAATTGGGATTAATAATCCCTTTCTTCCTAAAATCATACAAATAATATTTGATTAATCTAAAATAAAAATTAAATTACGTTGAGTGATCTATCCTTTATGAAAATAGTGGATTTTTATTTTTTTAGATGCTGAATACATTTTCATTCATCTATTATTTTTATTATTAGAAAAACTATTTTTGGAGAATTGTCTTGTTAAAGGGAATCTATTTCATGGTGTTTCCAAATTTCATATGTAGTTCTATGAATAAAAATACTATTAAAAATATTTCCAACAAAATAATAATACATAATTTTACCAACATTATAATTGAGATCATATTTAATAACATATTATTACCTATGAAATTTTTTGTTAATGTCATATTCAACCCATTTATATTTTATTAATCTCCCATCATTGAAAATATTATTTCCATTAGTCTAGTTAAAGGTAATGATAAATAATTATCATAATTAATATAAAATATAAAACTATGCATAATAAATCTTAAAAACCCACCTATAAAAATAGTTTTGTGTTATTAATTAAATTGAATAATGAAATTTAACTCAATTTTTCCTACTATAAAACCAATTGTTAGATATCAGGTAGATAAAAAAACTAAACTTATATATACAGACACCATGATCTAATAAAATATTTTTGGTCATAGTGTGGTGATGAATGTAAAAAATAGTGGTCTTAATTTTATTTTTTAAAAATATAATTATATTTTTTTCATAATGATTTGATGTTGATATATTCAAATATTAAACAATTTGAGTACCCTGATATAAAAAATGAGTGGTAAAGAACAATTTATGAAAGTAAAATATCATCAAAACATAATTTTCTAGTGGGTCAAAATCAAATGATAAAACTATACTATTAAACCATATAAAAAAGTATGATTGGTGAATCCTACTATGATATTACATTTTTAAATTAGTATAAATAGTATTTACAAATTATTTTTTCACACCCATCATCCTAAATCAATTCTTTAATCTTTTATGATTTCTAAAAAATATATCCTTTTATAAATAAGACCCATCCAAAACATTTACATTCTCAATAAAAATTTCTTTCTTTTTTATGGATGAGACAACATATATTAATTTAAAATGAAAAACCTAACCCAAATTATTATAGGTGCTTACCCAAACAAGACTACAACATTCTCATTCCTAACCACTTATATGTTAATGGTTTGGAAGAAACTAGTCTTATAATGGGGATGAATAAACCAATCCCTTGCAAAATAGTTACATTCCACTTATGTTTTTTATGTTCTAAAGAACCTAGTATTCTAAGAGTTTGGAAAACATTATGTCTTTTAAGTGGAAATAAAAATCATAGATTTACTTCTTTAGGGTATTATAACCACAAGAATGATAAATCATATGAGACAATACTTCCATGATATTTATTAAAATTGAATATAATGATATTTTACATAGTAAGAAGTAGATTTATGAAGAACCCTGAATCAATTTCCATAAATGAAGCATGTAAGTGGGAAATATATTTTAGATCCATTCTATCATAATTTCAGGCGTCATTGTTTTTTATCCAAAATAGCAATGTTTATGTTAATCCCTTCAAAGAACAAAACATTTATTAAAAAATTTCCACAATAAAATCATCATGTGGCAGAATACTGTAATGATATTCGACATACTATAAAATGAAAACTTTTTTTACACAAAATGTTATTCAAATAATAAATAATAAATTAATACAAATATAAATAGATACATATTTTTTATTATTTTTTTTAATAATCCCCTTTTTTATGATATATAAACTATCTATTTATTAAAAAAGTACTTATTTTAACATTTCACATCAAAATATATCTCTATCTCCTCTATCGATATTTTTTTAGACAATTTTTATATAGATTGAAAAATCATAAGAAAAATTAATGCATAATTAAATAATGACTATTAATATCCTTGAAATTTTTTATTATAATATACATGATATACTCTTCAATTTTTAGTACTTTTTATTTTGAGTATTAAATTTTCAAAAATATTAGTATAAATAGCAACACACTCTTAATACCTGTGAGTCACTATTAATTTATCCCAAACTAATCTAAAACCTATTCATGTAGCTTTTAAATAATTAATTTATAAATTTATAATAATTAAAACATTTTAAATATTCAATAAAAAAATTCAAGAATTTTAACTATTCCACATTACGTAAAACAGAGTATATTTTCATATTAATGTAAATTGATATCTCAAAAATCACATAAGAGTTTTTACCACATAATAAAATTTATTTTAATCCAAATTAATTTCTAGAAAAATATATTTATGAGTAAAATAATTTATATTAAAGTAAAAATTGATTTTTAAGGATTTCAATAACAATTCGAATGAAAATATATTTCACATATCCAAATTATACCATATAATAAAATCTAGCTACACATCTGATTTTAATAATGTTGAATTTAACATGTATCAAATTTCACATACACTAATTGATGTCGTAGATATTTTATGTAAAAAAATTCACATTGGTGAATCATGATAGAGAATTCACAAAGGTGAATTAATGTCGGTAAATTCACCTATCTAATTTTAGAAATTTTTAAGCAACATGACTTTTCAAATTCAAGATAAAAAAGACCATTTAAATGATAAAATCAAATTTTACCTAATTTATTTATATTTATAAAATTAAAACAAATTTACAAAAAATATATAATCACATTCATCAGACCTCTATAGACTATTTTATATTCAAAATAATGTTGAAAATTAGTTTTAAAAAACATTAGAAATCATATTAAAACATGAAGTTACTTATAACTTAATTTAGGCTATGATAAATATATATTCAGAATTTTATATATTCTGATAAATTTTCTATAATTTTCATATACTCTATAAATATAAAATTACACCAATTTATAATTTTATATGAAATTATATTATATAAATAAAAAATGTAACAAAATATCATAAATAGTTACATGTGAGAATTGGCTACAAGGTTATTATATACATTGGATATTTGGGTATGAGGGAACTGTAATATGTCACCATGGGAATAGTACAAATTATTTACAAATGATATTTATATTTCAAAAAGAATATATTTATCTTATGAATACTACTAAAACTATTAGAACATGTTATGAATAATCAAAAAAGTAATCTAATGTACATTTAACTAAAGAATAAATCGATATGACCAAGAAAATCTATTATTTTATTTAATACAAAAGATAAAATGAATATAACACTCAATGATGAAATGCTAAACTAGTAAAATTAATGAAAAAATGAATAATAATTAATTAAAAAATATAATGAAAAATTGAAATAAGATTAAAGCATAACAATAATATGAAAAATCATAATTACAGAACTCAAGGTATTTTTATGTATACTAAATAAAAAATTAATTTCATTCAACAACCAATGAATTTTATTTAAAATTTAAATACATAATTTTTATGTAATAATATAAATAAATATTTATATTTCATATAATATAATGTAGTTCAAGGAGCTACTCAATAAGAAGGAATGTTGTTTCTATTCTACTAGTTGTATATATTCAATCAGCCTAGCATCAAGTATGATAAAATTTGATAGATTTTCCTTCAACCACTAGAATTAAAATGATTAATTTTCTAAAACAAAATCAATATTAATTTCATAATAAAAATGTATTATATTAATTAAAGGATCGATGTCCTAAAATATAACAAGAATTTTTTCTTTTGAGAAATTTTTCAATTTGTTGAAAACAAGATACACATTACTAGTTGAGGTATAACAAATAATAACATATTGATTTAATTCTACATAAAATTTCAGTTAATAATAATTAATATTAAAGAATATTAATTAATATTCAATTAAATTTATATAAAAATCATTCCACCTATAATTCCATTGTTCATAAATATTTTTTTAAAATACAGTGAAGTAAAATATGATTTATAATATTGGAAAATGTTCTAATAGTTACAAATAAATATACATTAGAACATATTATTTAATCCTTAATGTTCAAGTAAATTATTAAAGGTGCATATTATTATTTCAATTAAATCAATCTTTGGTGGGATTATTTTCTACGAGAAATTATTTGTAATGTCTTGTTCAAGACAAAATGTTTTAAAATTTTAATTTTACAATTATATACTATAATCAAATTGGATAGTGACTACAAATAGTTTTTTTAATGTTGCATACATAAGCATAAATCCATATAAAAATAGTAAAAAAATTTAATTTACGTTTTATTTATGAAATCAAAATATACGTAATTTAATAATTTATTAGGGAACATATATAACTCTTTCCTTAATGAAATATTGTTTTTTATGGAAGAAAACATTCCTGATCACAATTTGTGAAGGATTAAAATAACAAATTTTTATAATAGGTTTAAATTTTGAATTATAATACTTCTTATATTTGTATGTATTACAAAATTTATTAGAACTGAAATTTTGTTCAAGTAAATTCTTCAGTAATCCTATCCATGTATAGTTGATAATACTCTAAAAAATAATGTACCCTAACATCATTTTATACCCAAGAACTCTTACAGAATACACTATGTAAAATCATGTTATTATAATTAAGGACTTCATTATGGGTAGTTTAAACATTACCATTACTATCAATTAAGAAAATGAAAACAATTTTTAACATTTAATGTTAAATTTATCATTCCAAATGTTTATGGTGTACTATTCATCAGATAAAAGGATTATGGTAATTAAGTTGTTCTAAATAACTATAACAGAAGTAAAATTTTAGATTATAGTCATATAAATAATTAAATTATAACAAATACTAAATTATTTTTTCCTATGTACTATCCCAAAATGATACACATCAACCATATAAATTTATATATTAAAATATTTTTACATTATCACTATCATGTATCAAGAATAAACTCTATGAATACACCATTTATCTCAGTTCATAGTTAACAACTATGAAACCTAAAATAATCATTGATAATAGTATGGGGCCCTATTATTCATGTCTCAAAAAAATGATCTCAATAACACTTTACAAGACCAAAAATTTTATTAACAAATGGTATTTAAAAAATAATTGTTCTTTATAAATATAATCCAAATGAATTTCAAATGGTTGAACCTTTTTAAAATAATATTACATTCTCTAATGATATCCTCTTATTAATTTATTTATAAAAGAGACAATATTTTTCATTAAATTAATTGGATATAAATGTTAATTTATCTATTTAAAAAATCATTTGGATAATGAAAATTTAGGTATCAACTATATTAAGATATCATAAATGTTTTAATTACCAAAATTTAAATAAGAGTGTTGATTCAGTAGACAACATATGTGTGATGTCAATTTAAAATCTTTGTTTTAATAATTATCAATTGATATTGATATTTATTTAGTATATAAATAAAATTTAAAATTATATATTATATAATTATATTTATGAATATATGACTTATCCAAATCCTTTTTAATATAAATTCTATTGTTTGTTCCCTAGTCAACTCAAATATCTATCCAATTAATCAAGCTATAGTGAATAATCATCAAAATTTGAATACAAAAAGTAAAAGATGAATATAATTAAAATGGGGTAAAAGAATCTACCATTAAAAATTAAATTTAGCCTGACTTATTTCATTGTGAAATTTTTTAAAAAGTCATAATCATTTAGATATTATTGTTATATAATAATCTAATAACAATTGATGATTCATATTAACTAGAACACCATGTATTTATCATATCACTAATTGTTTCCCCTTGCTTTTCATTTTGAAACACTATTATACTATTTTTCATCTGTTTTTATTCAAGGGTAGTAAGGTGTGTCGTTACTAGTGAATTTTCAATCATAAATAAAAAACATATTAAGAACAACTGATTGTTTCATTCCTAATATATATATTCTTTCAATGAAATTTATGAAATTCATTATAACCATAGATATTTTTTATATAGATTATAGGTTGATCATGTTCCCCATCCCTAAATATTAAAAGAAATACTAATATAATTATGTATTTAAACAATCTTCTTTGATGTACTGGCCTTTGATGTGAATTAAAAAAATATTGTAGATATGGAAGTTAAAGAAAAAAAATTCATTTTTAATTTTTTCCTTCTCATCAAATAAATTTAATCCATATTCATACATTATCCAGGTTCAAAAAATAAATATTGGTTTGTATCATTATGATTCATTGATCATATACTAGTGTACTCTTTAATTCACACACTTTGGGAAGAATCTGAGTTACCGTTAAATAAAAGTTTCATTTATTATCTTAATCTCACTATAAGATTTAATACAATTATCTTCTATTATAAAATTCTAGAGTATTTATGAAATAAATTCTTCTGAGAGAAATTAAAATGATTAATATTCATCTTATAACATCACTATTTTAATCTCCAACACATTGGATGTATAGAATTGAGAAAATTAAATATTCCTCCATATTCCATTTTAAGTAACCCATGATGATATCTTGCTATGTGGGTCCCAGCCATGCTGGTCTTGTATCCTTTTTGGGTCCCAGCTTAGATGATTCAATACTGGTCTTGTATCCTATGTGGGTCCCAGTATAGATGAATCAATGAAGACAGCAGGTCTTGTATCCTATGTGGGTCCTAGTTGTGCTGGTCTTGTATCCTATGTGGGTCCCAGCTTAGATGATTCAATACTGGTCTTGTATCCTATGTGGGTCCCAGTATAGATGAATCAATGAAGTCAACTGGTCTTGTATCCTATGTGGTTCCTAGCTGTGCAGGTCTTGTATCCTATGTGGGTCCCAGCAATGATGATTCAGTGCTGGTCTTGTATCCTATGTGGGTCCCAACATAAATGAAACAATGAAGATGGCTGGTATTGAATCCTATGTGGGTCCCGGCTTAGATGATTCATTATCTATGTCTGATCATCTCTTTCACCTTTTCGATGATGTGTACCTGTGTGAGATGAATCCTGTTCCTTTCCTGTGTGGATTGTGTTGTGCTATCCTGTGTGGATTACATTTTTCTTTCCTGTGTGGAATAAGTATACTTTCCTGTGTGGACTGAGTTGTACTTGGGCTCGGAGGTTGGAGCGTATTGAAATGATGACTTAGGTATATGTATGTGAATAAACCTAAGTAGTGTCGGTTGTTACTTCGTGATTTTATCTTTCCTTTGTGGTTTATCCTTTGTGGATTTTGGGAGACCTTTGGGGGTCTTGGGGTCCCTACTGAGTAGCTTATACTCCCCCCTGCACGGGCTATGCCCGCACTACGTTGTGTTGGTTGCAGACGACGGACACCGTTGATCGTGGTTGAGGTTTGCAGAGCAGGACAGTACCTGGAGGTGGACCACTGGGCGGGACGTACTCGGAGCGAACGGCGGGACCCGAGGAGCTGTGGAGTTATCTATACCCACCCTTCAGGTGGGATTTCTAGAGGACGACTCTGCGTAGCTACTAAGAGATCCAACCGTTACTCTCGCCTCCAAGGGTTGAGTCACACTATCGGCATTAGTGTGTGGTATCTGGGTCTCATCCAGAAGATGTCTCACAAGTGAGGGTCAAGTCAACAGTCACAACTGGAACCTCTTAGTAACAACACAAAAGAGGACAGGAATGAAAACTCACAAAGGTATGTGTCATCGAAAAGTTGAAAGAGATGATCAGACATAGATACTGAATCATCTAAGCTGGGACCCACATAGGATACAAGACCAACTGTCTTCATTGTTTCATTTATGCTGGGACCCACATAGGATACAAGACCAGCACTGAATCATCAAAGCTGGGACCCACAAGGGATACAAGACCAGCACAGCTAGGACCCACATAGGATACAAGACCAGTTGTCTTCATTAATTCATCTATACTGAGACCCACATAGGATAAAAGACCAGTTTTGAATCATCTAAGATGGAACCCACATATGATACAAGACCAGCACAGCTAGGACACACATAGGATACAAGACCAGCTGTCTTCATTGATTCATCTATACTGGGACCCACATAGGATACAAGACCAGTATTGAATAATCTAAGCTGGGACCCACAAAGGATACAAGACCAGCATGGATTGGACCCACATAGGATACAAGACCAGCACTCTTCATCGTCGCAGTCCACTGAGGATCTCTGCACAGTCGTCGTCGCAGTCACAGTAGCAGTCGTAGCCAGCTCTAGGGTTCCCGCACAAAGTAAGCTCGTTCGGGAGGGTCCGCTCCACGAGCCGAGAGGCTGATACATCAACTGTCACAAAGTTCAGAGTTGATGTATCCAAAAGTTCCGTATCGTCAACAGGAACTCAACGCAACAGACGGCGCATCAATCGGACGCCCGGTCTGAGAGTTATTGGCTTTTCGTCCCAGGGGCCCGGTTGGTTTTTAAGGAAAAACCATCCCTACCGTACTCCACCTGCATCCAAACCTCGGGCGGAGTATGCCAAAAGATCCGTCTCACTAAGAGGAACTCAACAAAGTCGACGTCACATCAATCGGACGTTCGTAGCTCATGATATGAGTGTTTCCGCTCCGAGGGCCCAGTTGGTTTCGTGTACGAACCAACCCGGCCGAACTCAAAGTATTCCGAATCCTTGAGTGCGATATACCAAAACGATCGTCTCGATCCAAGGATCGCATTACCACTGACAGAGAGTCGTTTTGAGGCTCGTAGATCATGTTACGGGCATTTGACAGAAAGTGGCCCGAAAACAGGGGTCTGGGCCCGGGCCGACCCGGCCCGACCCCCCCTTGGGTCGTTCGAACCGGGTCGACCCGACCCGGGTCCGACCCGGCAGGGCCCGGCCTGGCCCGGCCCCGCTCGGTCCGGCTTGGTCCAGTTCGGTCCGGCCTGACCGGCCGGCCGGGGCTCGACTAGCGTGGTCGAGCCGATTCGCGGGCGGGGTGCGTGGCTCCCCCGCCCTTCGCCGTTAATTGAGGCCGGCGGAACCGCCGGCCGCCTCCCTTCCGGCGGCGTGCCGCCGCCGCCACCTTCCGCGGACCACCGGACGCGCTCCGGTGGTCCGTTACTTCTGCCATCTTTGCCTATAGTCCCCACGGGACCCCACCTTCACTGCGAAGGGATTCAAATGCCCTAACGGCCTGCTTCATCGTCGCCCGTCAATCCGTATGTCAAAATGAAATGCGCAGTCTTCGTGGTTCTATGGAGCGGTGTGCTGGCGCCGCGCCCCTTCGTCGTGGCTCCGCTCCGGCCGCGGTGCCTTCGACTTCCTTCGACGCGGCGAGACTGCGTCGCGTTCTTGTTCGACTTCTCGGCGTGGCGCGACGACGTCACGTAATACATGCCGAGTGATTCTTGCGTGGTGCGACGACATCACGCCATTCCATTCCGTCCATATTAGAAACAATATCAATAATGGAGGAGGGTCTTCCGTGTTTGTGCCGTCCGGCCCCCTCTCGTTAATCAATAACAACTGGTTGTAAAATCACGAAGGATGACAAGGTAGAATTCATGAACGAAATAATTAATTAATAAACTTCAACATCAATCCGCATGAACGAACGATCCGCGGATCAACCTGGAATTGGTTGGTCCGCGCTCGTCGTTCTATTCTCAAAAGATAAGAGAATTCCAAAATAAATTCCCCTACCTCGGTTTCAAGAGCGGAGCACGTCAACAAGCTGCGGAAGACAAGCGTCGCGGAGGTTGGGCGTCGCGGTAATCGTACGTCGATTCCGTTGACGTCGAGGTGTGTCCGAAGAGGTACGTCGCTGGAGAAGCTTAGTAAGATGGCGGAGAATGCCCGAGGAGGAAGCGGCATCTCCTTTCGTTGGCACGGGAAGAAGATCGAAAGAAGCGGCATCGTCGATCTTTGGAAACACACCAGCTGCGAAGAAGAGAAGAGACGACACGTCATTCACTTCTTATGGTGACAAAGTTCTTCGTCGGAGCCTATGCGTTCTTCGTGTTCTTCATCGAGGTTGAAGAAGATGAAGAAGATGCTTCCCAACTCTCTCAAAGTGAAAAAACTCTAACCAAAGAAAATAAAATAAGACTCATTCTTATTTTATTAACACAACAACACATTTGAATTTCAAGAGTTTGAAATTCAAAACCACCCACAACTCACCTCATTAAACTCATCACATTTAAGTCATAGGTTATAACTTACAAAAACCAAATTAAAGTGGGAGTTGAGGGGGGTTTTAGAGGATATGAAGGGGTGGGGTTTGTGTGGGCCCCACCACCCTCATAACCTCCCAAGGGAGGTTGGGTGGTTACCCAACTTCCATCAAGACAACACTTAGAGTAAAATAATAAAAATTGTAGTGTACGTATAAAATAAACTTCCCCAATTTTTATTATCAACACTCGCGTAAAAGCAACTCCGGAACAGGAGTTCCTAAGAAACTACCGGTGCTACGGTTCAATAGGTGCCCTCGGAATTCGATTCCAGGAACCGGTTCAAATGTTATAAATTCCCGCTCGTTCGTTCAGTGAACGTACCCGAGCCAAACTTCGGAAAATGATTCCGGGCACACCGGGCCTCAGAATCAGGTGCCGTTAGAAACTGCGTTCTTGTAAAATCCCAATGAAAATTAAGAAAAAAATTTCCCTTGAATTTTACGGGTCTTTACATTACTCCCACCATAGGGCTTTACGTCCCCGTAAAGCTTCAACACAAACTGGGGATACAAAGGCCGTAGAGCTAGGCGGTAAGACACCTCGCCAATCCTTCTGAGGACCTGGAAGGGTCCGATGAAGCATGGAGACAACATGCCTCCTTGGCCAAATCTCCGTAATCCACGTCGAGGTGAGACCTGGATGAAGATGTGGTCGCCATCCTCAAACTCTAGTGGCCTCCACCTATTGCCTGCGAAAGACTTCAGTCGGCTCTGAGCTGTCTTCATCCACTCTTGGATAACCTGGACCTTCTCTATCGTGTCCTGGACCACCTCTGGACCCACAAGAGCTGCAATGATTTCTTCTTTGATGATTAAGAGAAATCCCATCTCACCCCTTGGATGAACCACATTCTTTTCCTAATACAGTCAATCTGATATGCATGATACTAATCCATACCAAGGATGACGTCGTAAGGCCTCGATGCTACTACTAAGAGATCCAACCGTTACTCTCACCTCCAAGGGTTGAGTCACACTGTTGGCATCAGTGTGTGGTAACTGGGTCTTCTCTAGTAGATGTCCCACAAGTGTGGGTCAAGTCAACAGTCAAAACTGGAACCTCTTAGTAACAACGCAAAAGAAGACATGAATGAAAACTCACAAAGGTATGCGTCATCGAAAAGGTGAAATAGATGATCTGACATAGATACTGAATCGTATAAGCTGGGACCCACATAGGATACAAGACCAGCCGTCTTCATTGTTTCATTTATGCTGGGACCCACATAGGATACAAAACCATCACTGAATCATCAAAGCTAGGACCCACATAGGATACAAGACCAGCACAGCTAGGACCCACATAGGATACAAGACCAACTGTCTTCATTAATTCATCTATAATGGGACCCACTTAGGATACAAGACCAATATTGAATCATCTATGCTGGGACCCACATAGGATAGAAGACCAGCACAGCTAGGACCTACATAGGATACAAGACCAGCTGTCTTCATTGATTCATCTATATTGGGACCCATATAGGACACAAGACCAGTATTGAATCATCTAAGCTGGGACCCAAAAAGGATACAAGACCAGCATGGCTGGGACACACATATGATACAAGACCGACACTCTTCATCGTCGCAGTCCACTGAGGATCTCTGCACAGTCGTCGTTGTAGTCACTGTAGCAGTTGCAGCCAGCTCTAGGGTTCCCGCACACAGCAAGCTCGTTCGGGAGGGTCCGCTCCACGAGCCGAGAGGCTGATACATCAACTATCACAGAGTTCAGAGTTGATGTATCCAAATGTTCCGTATCGTCAACAGGAACTCAACGCAAAAGACGGCGCGTCAATCGGACGCCCGGTCTGAGAGTTATTGGCTTTTTCGTCCTAGGGGCCCAGTTGGTTTTTAAGGAAAAACCAACCTTCCCGTACTCCACCTATGTCCAAACCTCGGGCGGAGTATGCCAAAAGATCCGTCTCACTAAGAGGAACTCAACAAAGTCGACGGAACGTCAATCGGATATCCATATCTCAAGATATGAGCGTTTCCGCTCCGAGGGCCCGGTTGGTTTCGTGTACGAACCAACCCGGCCAAACTCAAAGTATTCCGAAACCTTGAGTGCGATATACCAAAAAGACCGCCTCGATCCAAGGATCGCATCGCCGCTGACGGCGAGTCATTTGGAGGCCCTTAACTCATGTTGCGGGCATTTGAACGAAAGTGGCCCGAAAACGGGGGTCTGGGCCCGGGGCGACCCGGCCGGACCCCCCCCCCCCCCCCTTGGGTCGGCCGAACCCGGTCGACCCGACCCGGCTCGGTCTAGCCGGTCGTGGCTTGGCCAGCGTGGTTGCACCGATTCGCAGGTGGGGTGCGCGGCTTCCCCTCCCTTCACTGTTAATTGAGGCCGGCGGAACCGACGGCCGCCTCCCTTCCACCGGCGCGCCGCCGGCGCCGGTCGCCGGCACCGCCGCGCCGGCGTGGCGCGCTGCCTCCGCCTTCCGCGGACCACCAGACGCGCTCCGGTGGTCCGTTCCTTCTGTTCTCTTTGCCTATGGTCCACCCGGGACGCCACCTTCACTGCGACGGGATTCAAACGCCCAAACAGCCTACTTCCTCGTCGCCCGTCAATCCGCATGTCAAAACGAAACGCGCCGTCTTCGTGGTTCTTCGTCGTAGCATGATGGCGACGCGCCCCTTTGTCTTAGCTCTGCTCCGGCGGCGGCGCCTTCGACTTCCTTTGACGTGGCGCGACGGCGTCACGTTCTTGTTCGACTTCTCGGCGTGGCGCGACGACGTCGCGTAATACTTGCCGAGCGATTCTCTCGTGGTGCGAGGGCACCGCGCCATTCCATTCCATCCATATTAGAAACAATATCAATATTGGAGGAGGGCCGGCCGTGTTTTTGCGGTCCGTCCCCCTCTCGTTAATCGATAACAACTAGTTGTAAAATCATGAAGGATGACAAGGTAGAATTCACGAACGAAATAATTAAATAATAAACTTCAACATCAATCTGCATGAATGAACGATCCGCGGATCAACCTGGAATTGGTTGGTCCGCGCTCATCGTTCTATTCTCAAAAGAAAAGAGAATTCCAAAATAAATTCCCCTACCTCGGTTTCAAGAGCGTAGAACGTCAACAAGCCGCGGAAGACAAGCGTCGCGGAGGTCGGGCGTCGCGGTAATCGTACGTCGATTCTGTTGACGTTGAGGTGCGTCCGAAGAGGTACGTCAGTGGAGAAGCTTCGTAAGCTGACAGAGAAAGCCCGAGGAGGAAGCATCGTCTCCTTTTGTTGACACGGGAAGAAGATCGAAAGAATCGGCGTCGTTGATCTTTGGAAACACACCAGCTGCGAAGAAGAGAAGAGACGGCACATCTTTCTCTTCTTATGGTGACGGCGTTCTTCGTCGGAGTCTAAGCGTTCTTCGTGTTCTTCGTCGAGGTTGAAGAAGAAGAATAAGATGCTTCCCAACTCTCTCAAAGTGACAAAACTCTAACCAAATAAAATAAAATAAAACTCTTTCTTATTTTATTAACACAATAACACATTTGAATTTCAAGAGTTTTAAATTCAAAACCACCCACAACTCACCTCATTAAACTCATCACATTTAATTCATAGGTTATAACTTAAGATAACAAAATTAAAGTGGGAGTTGAGGGGGGTTTTAGAGGATATGAAGGGGTGGAGTTCGTATATGGCATGCTGTAAGTGGTATTTGTATATGGCATGCTGTAAGTGGTATTTGTATAGGTCCCATGAGGTTAGGATTTTGTGTCTCAATAATTTATAGCACCATTATATTGTATGAATTAGACAAGTAGTACATAAGTCCAGGGTGAAGATTTATTGAAGTTTATGATTTTTAGTTGGAGAATATTTTTCATCGATATAACATGAAGTTTAAAGAGTCTAGATTATTTGTTATTTTTTTAGTGTACATATGCCATATCATCTTGGATTGTGACATGTCTAGTTCATGTCGGGTAATTTATTGTCATGTATAACATCATTGCATCATGTTTCCCTCTATTTTTTAGGAACATATTTTTTCATGAAGATAATGATTATAGGGGATCATTTTACTAATTTCTATTGTGGCATCACATGTTAGGATTGACTATTGGTTTGGTAAAATACAAATCCCTTTTAATATTGTTTTATTATTCCATTAGGAAATTTTTTTCATCCACATTTTAAAAATGAGGGATTCTTTTAATTTCATTCATCCATCATATTTTCCCCTCGAATCATGTCAAAATTTAAAAAAAATTGAATAATAATAGACCATATTCATTTAAATTGATTCCCCAATTATTGAAGATAATTATTTTTGAATAAGCTAAAATACACCTCATTATTATTGGTTTTCTATTAATTCGTCCCTTGGAGAAAATAATGGATCTGGGGTATAGTGGGATTATGAGTGGTTTGAGTGAGTGGTTCATATAAAATTATTTCAATTAGTTTGATGAAGTATTCATTGGAGAAATCACATTTAAAGGGTCATTTATTAATTTAATTGACTTTAATAAATGATTCAATAAAAATTGGCCAATGTAGTGAATTTAAAAATTCCATATTATTTTTTGTGAATTATATAATTATCATGATCTTATTTAATATGGGTGTTTGGTATGGATTTAATTAAAAAAATGAAGTTTAAATTGTAATTTTTTTTATATGTGGTGAATTTAATGTGTTTACCACCTTATGTGATATTTCACAAGGTATTTGTCGGTACATGCTATTGTTTATGAAAAAAAATTGTATATACTTTTTTATTAAAAATATATCTTTTCTATTGAAAACAAAATTAATAAATGTATACCTATGCAGTGAAGGTAAATTAACTGTTTGTGTGTAAAACATTATATCATAATGAATTAAATTGAAAAGTAGGGTTTATAGTAGTCTTTGATGATAAAGTTATTATTATATTCTTATTGGGGTTATATGTCCTTATTTGAAATATTTTATGGATTTGTTGTTACAATTATGTGGGTATTGTTATGAGGTAATTGAAGAAGTTTAGTTCATATTTTATTTGTTAATTGTTGGTTTGTGGGGTTATGTGAGTTTGATTGTATATGGAACCAATGATTTTATCGTTAGATTGTTTATAGTTAGATGGATTCATCGGTTGTATTATGTTGGGAAGCAGGGCTGTGTCGGTTATTACATGGTGAATTTTATGAATCTTCTATGGTTGTTGAATGATATTGGATGGGATGCATGTGTGGGTTGTACATACGGTATAAAATGTCGTCACATCAATTATAATGATTCATTGTTGTGATTTTCATGGAATGATGGAACAAGCGGTTACTATTGATCTTTTTCCAGTTGAATAGTAGTAGCATGATATAACATGAAATGATGTAGTGGTAATAGGTAATGTACTAAATAATTGGGGGTATTGTTAAAGTTTGGGTTTTCAATAAATATTTATTTTAATGTCTTAATAAATGTTACAAGGTAGATATGAATATGGAAATATTGTAATGGTATTGTTAAATTGTACATAGTTGGTAATTGTAATTTTATTTTTCAAAACATATTTTTAAATTAATGGATTTTTGTGGAATATATATATATATATATATATAGGTATATACTAGTGGGTAATCTATGTAATGAAACAAATTTCTCGTACATAAATATGAAATCTTAATGGAGGAATATTCATTTAATAACATGAAAATACATTATATAATTGTTCAGGTCTTTTTCCTTTGGAAATATGGACATGTAATCAATTGGACTGTAAGTGATTTATGTCATATTTCACTATATTTTTCATAACTATAAACCATTATCTAAATATCATACATAATACCATGAATTACAACTCAATGAAATAAAACATAAGAAATGGTTAGATCAGATGCATAGTTGGGGTTAAAGAGGGAGATATCAAAATATCATGGGAATATGGGTACTAAGACCTGATAATAAAATTCAAAAACTATAACCACCATATCATATCATTAAAATGATACATGAAATAAATCATGGTAGTTAATAACATTTTAATCATAGTGGAATCAAATAACAAGTAACATAGAACAAAATATTTGCATAAGGCGTAGATTTATGGATTACACATATGGTTATACAATTTTGAACATGTTCAATTAGAAATAGGTTTACTCATTATTCTACATAAAAGAAATCATACCCCCATATAAACTTAGGGATACACAAATAGGTCCATAAAATACCTTTAGGACAAAAATCAATTTCCACACATTTGATTCTGAAAATGTAATCCAGTTTACACATAAAAATTGTGAGCATGTAATTAGGTTCATCCATATCATATTTTCTCATGATTTTTATATATTTACCCAATTAATTAAAGGGTCACATGATAAAAATCATAAATATGTATGTAAAAATATTTTAAACCATTTTTCCAATCAACAAAATGAAATGAAATTGGTTTTAAAAAATTCAACATTTCATAACATATGTAAAAGATATAGGTTTTATATTAATTTCTTCATTTTATAATATCATAAATAATAGAAAATTATTTATTTTACATAATTTTTTTTATATTATAGCACATGGAAGATAAATGGGTTTAATATAGAAAATTCATCAAAAAAATAAACCATTCATAAGAGGAATCAGAACGGTATCTTTGGATCATTCCTTACTAACGCATGTGTAACATTAATGGATGCAATCATAGATGGAAGATTATTTTTGAAAATAAACTAACATATTTGTATAATAATTGACCCTTTCCACTTTAAAAAACAAGTTAAAATATATAAAACATTTTTAAAGTAATTTTCCATTAAAAAAATATTGAATTATATAATTGGTGTTTTAAAAAAATTATAAAAATAATGATGAAAATAACCATACTTTAAAAATTATCATCTAAAAATAATAATTACTAAAAAATATAGAAATATTTTTTATAATAAATAAAATTTGAATGCTTTAATGGAAGAATAAAAACATCAAGTGGCTTTATGTGTGAGATGTTCTGTACATGTTAAAGAAAATATTCCTTATCCATTTTCAGTAAAATCCAGAATTGGTTATTTGATAAAATGAGATATTGATTCCCTTTAAAATATTTTTAACAATAAATCAATGTTAAAATAACATTTAAAATTATTTTAGATAACGTTAAATAATTTTAGAATTTTTTTAAAAAAAAATAGATATGTATGATATGGGTTTTGACCAAGGATAGAAATAGTGTTCAGTTTTCATAAAATATTAATGAAAATTAATTAGTAAATAAAGGTAAGAAAATTAATGGAAAAACATAACTCATCACATAACAAGAGGTGAATAAATTTAAAGTGTTTATTGATATAGTGATTTAAAAATTCACACATAAAAATTAAACATATAATGAATTCTAAAAATGGATGATATTTTAAAATAAAACCATTATCACATTGGTAACATTGAATTGTATTCCCCATAAAAGAGAGATAATTATATAGCTATATAAATAGAATTTTCTAAAGGATAATATTCAAAAAATAAATTCATAGGGTGTAAATATAACATATAAAATAAATAGGCGGATAATAAAGAATATGTCACACATAAGTAAAAAGGTATTTGGAAATTCAAGACCCTATTTATCAATTTCTTTAATACATGTTAGAACCTCTAACATAAAAAATATATGTTTTTTATAAATATATTACACATTTATAATTTTATATATTACTATATATTATTTTATTTGACTTTTCATTACCTTTTATTATCAGTTCCACAATAAAATTTAAATTTAGTTAATAAATAATCGTTTTTATGTATGTTATAATTTAGTAACATTGGTCCTCTTACATGGATCACAGTTATATTATTATTGAATTTTAACGATGATATAAATATAATATTCATTAATTATATATTTCATTATTTTAATACATTAATTTTATAGACATAAATTGAAATACACTACTCATGGATATGGTATTTCTTACATATACATGAACCATGTTTCTATATTCTCAAAGGATGAATTAAATAAAAGCTAAATAATATATTAAAATTATATAAATATCGCAGATTTTCTTGGAATTATTTTTAAATGCTATATTGAATTAATATGTTACCATGCATTAAGATGATGTGAAATTCTGAGGCCCGGGGTGCCTACAAAAATGCATGAAATAAATTAAGCATTAATAGAATGTGCGAGCGGTCTTCCAAAAAAAGTGGAATAAAAATTAAATATATTCATGGATCAGAAATTTTGGGACAACATTTCGTTTTCTATCACATCTTTACCATTGGGGATGACTAACACCGACCCGCGCAGGCCGTATATGAAATTTAAATTTGGGATTATTAAGTAAAAAAATTAAATTTAATATTTATTTTATTTTTGTATTTTCCTAAGGGAATGAAATCAACTTTTGAATAAGCTATTTAGATGAATTTATAGGGTTAGATTCATAACCCTTTAATTCTTTGAAGTGTTAGAGAAGATACCATTGGAGAAACCTCTCGATGAACATTGCTGAAAAGTCAAGCGATCTAAAATCATTATGCCCAAGGACATGTGGGATCATGTCAATGGTTTCATCACAATCATTATTCCTCAACAATTGATCAAAACTCAAGTTAGGGCACATGATTTCAATTCTTTCATTCCCGTTATTTGATATAACGATGAACATGGATCATCCCATGAACAGGCTGACCTTCGATTCCTGTATTCATGTGGGATAAGTGATAATTGATTTGAAATTGTAAATTCATTATATTCATATTTAGTCTATTCATCCATATAATGGTTGTGAATCATTTCCATAATAAACAACGGATGTGGTTCATTCCTCAGGTTATTTCCCTAGGATTTCATCCCCCTTTATTCAGGCATGTTATTTGTTCTCAATGAGGTTATAAATGAAGGATCATTGTGCATTCGTTTCATAGAGAAACAATATGAAATAATAGACTTGACATCCTGAATTCATAGAGGAGGTGTGACAGTAATGGAGACATACGGATCATCATATTCTAGGAGATATTCTTCATCATGTGATCTTCATGTAGATGATCCGAATCATTTTTCAAAGCCGATCCAAGGATAGAATCTTACCAAATCGATGTTTCAAGGACAAGAGAACCCTATTTATTTGTTTTCTAGGTAATATAATAATCATATAAAACATTATATGATCAAAAAAAGTGTTGAAGGTATAACATCAATTCTAGAAGATCTTGATGAACACAACACATTTATCGGAATACATAGTGTCTGGGTTTCTGGATATAGAGAGGTGGAACATAGTGTGTGGGAGCTGTAAAATGTCACTTGGAACCATACCTGTAACACAACACATATCTCTAAGGACACACATACATCAGTAGGAGTACACGATATGTACATCACCACATGACCACACCCTGACCAATTATAAGGGATACCTCATGTACTGGTACATGGTTACAAGAATATGGGGAGAAGCCTTCTACTATAATATAGCCAACATACATGAAAGGGACCCTAATTTTTGGATATAGAATGAAATCCTTTATATACATCATGCATACCTTTTCTTACATGAAATATTTTTTTGACATGACCCATTTTACACGAGCAATACCTGTGGTCAAGGGATATGATGTGTGACACTTATACACATTATGCACTCTTTTCTACATTGACTGATCTCTTTTTCCATATAATCTTTTAAATTATTTATTTGGGTTGATTAACCTTTCCTATACCCCTATGGTTCGGTTGGTATCATTTCATTTCTATAGTTGTATGAACCATTTCAATAGGACACTCTTGATAGAGTTTGGAGTCCCCTCCGAGAGGCCCGGAGAAGGATTCCCCTTCCATTCGTGTTCCAAGGGTATTTTTAGGTTATCGACACAACTCATAATACTGGCTGTTGGTCCTATACATAGACTATGAATCACAATTATTTTTGGTATACATAATGTCCCTTGCAGTGATCCTCATATTTAGATCTTGATCTTCTTCGCTCGTGGAGTTGGTTCTTCTTGAATGATTGTATACAGTTATCTCTTTACCTATATCTTTATATGCCACACTCATGGAAGTTCTCGATGAATAATACTTCGTGTATAGACGTCAATTGGGTTATCCGACTCAAGAGTATGGTCACCCAGATGAGTTATTTTAGGAATCTTCAGACTGAATCCCTAGCTTGGGTATACGGTCATTGTGACCTACCTATAGACATGGGGTCTGGGTTTCGATTATATCATGAAATGTTCTAATTATATGTCCTATATAAATATACTATATAAATAAGACTATAACATTACATTGTGTATTTGTTTTTGGTTTCCAGGGGTTCCTTATGAGTATTGCTATACTCTCCCCCTACAAAGGCCATTCCTTAATGTGTCATGTCTTGTGCATATGGATTACATTTAGAAGAATTCTAGGGGACCATGACAATATATAATATTGTGAGTCTCTGATAGGCCAAAGCATTCCTATATCATCGAGCAATAGTCTATGTACCTATATTGTTTTCTACCATGATGGACATTGTTGTTGGTACATTCTTAATTTTGGTGGTCTTCTAATCTGGCCTAATTTACATTAATTCATTTTACATTCCATTGTACACAGTTTTTTGGTTTATTAATATGCATTCATTTTTCTCCTTGGGTGTTTTAACATTTTAGCATCAATGATCTTGTAGAAGTGTACATGTTTATAAGTTCATAAGAAATCCCTCCATTGTTAGTGACATGACAACATGGTTCTAGTCACCAACCCTTGTCCTATAAAAGGCAGGCTTTGGGAGTCACATAATGGGCCTGACTGGGATGGGTCGTGAATGAGTGGTATCATATTTGGTTTGTTCGACCATAGGACCGAGATTCTGTGAGATTGGGTTGAGGAAATATTGTTAAGTGATTTTATATCATCAATTATGATAAGGACTCCATTATTGGTGTGGGAGGATAACGTATCCCGAAATCGTGGCCCATATAACTAACCTTTAAAACGGTATATGATTACACTAGTTGTGGAGAAACAAAAAATTGTATTTGCATCATATATGAATTTTTTAAAAATTCCATGTCCTTTTTGAGTTATCTCTCAACATATACTCATTGATTGTGGTTCATCTTTTATCACTACAGGATTCCACTATGATACATAACTACTAGGATTCAACAGCTCAATCATTGGGATGACCCCTTAGTGATGACACATCAATACAGGCTCCATTTCGCCAGGCTCTACCTCTAAAGGATTCACTAGCTTTACCACCACCAGTGGAGCATCAGGTCGTACCTGCATTACTAGTAGAAATGGGGCATAGGATGAGCACACTCATTGAGCTTCAGAGATAGTGACCCATCTGATTCTAAGGCTATCCCCATATTCAACTAGCTTATTATTAGAATGAGGTGGTTCCAATAGTTTTGAACATATTAAGGACACCAAAGACCAACATGGTGATCCTGTCAATAAGCCTTATTTAGGGTTCCATAGGGTGATATTGGACTTTTACCACATAGTCATATGATGAGGTGACTCTTTCAATGATAGATATTTAGAGAGTATTTAGAGATGATTTCACTCCAGTTAAGCTGAGAAACGTTTGTATATAAAAGTTTCTTCAAATCTATAATTGTATTATAATCATGGATGTCTATTCAATGATGTTCACCAACCACTACAGATACTTTATGTATATGGTTAGGGGTCAGTAATTCTTTTATCACACCTACAATAGTGGTATACAATGAGTAATATGTGTTAGTGTCATACCTATTTTCACTCAGACTTATGCTGGAGTGCTCAAGAAATCATTTGTGGTTGAGATCTTCTTGGATGAGAAGAGATAGCCATAGACAGTCAGCAGCAAGAATGCACATTCAGAGACCTAGACAACGTGGAGCCGACATCAAACACATGGATATAGATGTGGGAGACATCATAGGGGTCGCAAAATGGGGGATCTATTATCATGGTCTTTCATGATCAATCCAATTAGCATAGGTTGTGGTGTTACTATAAAGAAACAGTTTAGGAAATATTGCTAGAGATAGTCCAACTCGTTCGGATATTGACAAGGATGAGGTGGATATACCACTAAGGCTGAGGAAATGAGTGGAACGGGAATATCCTACAGGAGGAAGCTGTGGTAGTAGGGAAGGGAATCCAGAAGTTGGTGATATACATTTTGACATACTACCACCACCCCACCTAGGATGTCTGCACTAGGCTCAAGGATCTGGTGGAAATTGGAAGGTTAATCAACATTCCATCTAGGAAAACTACCAATTGACTCTGTTAATGATCCATGGTATGATATGTGATATTTATACTTTATCTTATGTACTTATAAACACAGGTCATAGCCATTATTTCATCCCCACATATCTTGTTTTGAGACCATGAGATTCTGATTAAGCAGTGGATGTGACAATTATTCTTGGAGATAACGATGGGAGGAGACTCGATGATCAAAGACCATTGCCAATATTGTGATATTACCCTTGGTGGTGAGTGTTTTTGTTCGAACCTCTAGGTAGAAGAGTCAAGACATTATGACATCATTCCCTTTGAGGATTGACACTCTTCAGTCCCATCCATGATTGACTATTTTCAGTAAATTGTTTGTTTATTCAAATGTGATGGGATGGAATTTTCATTTTTGGTGAAAAGGAGACCATGGAATCATAGGACGAGCTCATGGACAATAGGCTACAACTGATCACTCATGAGTTAGGTAGTCTTACCCTCAAAGTAGTAAATGTTTTGAGTTACAAATTCCCTATGCTACTAGAATATTTTGAGTATGTCCTTCCCAAATATGTTCCAAGATGACATCCTTAATTTTAGGTAGAAATATACCTCAATTTACACTCCAAAAGGCACCTATCTCAGCACCAACATATTTTATGGATCCCATAGAGATTCACAAGATGAGGGTGTTGTTGTAGGATTTGTATAGGAATGGATTTGTGAGACCTAGAGTCCCACCCTGGGTAGCCACAATTTTGTTTTCCAAACTGGCATATGAGAACATGTGGTTGTTCATGGATTACCCACACTTGAGATATGTGATGGTAAAGAATATGTATCCCCTACCTAGTATAGATGACCTATTCAGGCAGTTGAGAGTGGAATAATTGTTGTATAAGAATGACCTTCGACCAGGCTATCACTAACTACAAGTACGAGATGCAGATATGCCGAATTTCCCTTCAGTTTCATATACAGTCATAATGAGTACATGGTGATTCCCTTGGGAATGATGAATTCCTTACATGTTTTAATGGGACTCATGAAATAGAACATCCATCCATATGTAAATTGGTTCTTGGTAGTCTTCATCAGTTACATCATTATATACTCAGGGTTTGAGGAGAAACTAATGGTTCCCCATCTGATTTTTCTTGACACACTCTAAGAGCCCCATAATTAAGAGAATCTCTCCAAATTCTAGTTCTAGATTCAGAAGGTAAACTTTTTGGGACATGTAATCTTAGTAGATGGGGTAGTAGAGGACTTTGCCAAGGTGGAAGCAATGTTAGCATGGGAGCCACACAGTAATGTGATGGAGGTGAGGAGTTTCCATGGGATGTAAGGATATTACCAAAGATTCATATGTTATATATCCCAGATATCAATAGTGATGAAATATTAGACTCAAAAGTGGTTGTCATTCATGTATACAGAGATGTTTTAGTAGGATTATCATTATTTGAGGTAGATTTTAGTGAGTTACCCAATAATGAGATTTTTAGATCATGGTGTCAATTACATATTGATTTTGTGAGGCATTATAGATGAGACATGGTTTCCTCTTAGTGAAGATGAAATCAGTGATTGCCTTTGGTTTGTTCTAGTTTAGGCCACATGAGCATAAATACACAACCCACAATATTGAGTTAGCAGTAATAGTTTCGGAATTTTATATGTTGTGAAACAACATAAGGGATGATTGGTTTATCTTCTGTTTCAAACACATGTGTATCATGTATTATTCTAATAGAAGGTTCTGAACTTGATATAGAGGAAATTGATAGAGTTCCTCCTGTATTATTACATTGAGATTTTCTATACTCTTGGGAACAAGAATGTTGTGGATGATTCTCTCATCACGAATCTAGTTTGTTGATGTTGACCGAGGGGTCAGAGTAGTTGTACTGATTATAGTTATCCCTCATTAATGGATATGATATAGATTACCTCTAAATGATTTCATTCTCCCCTCTACTCTTAGAACGAGTTGGGTAGGAATATGTTTGGGATACCGACTACGAGACTTTACGTGACATGTTTTTCATAAGGCATTATCTTGATAGATATTCACATGGTCAGGAGAACATCATCCTTCATAGGGGATACATATTTTTACCAACATCATTGTATGTGGAGGTTCTGAGGAAGATTCTTAAATCTACTTTGGTGGTGCACCCTGATGTGGTGAAGATATACTAGGACCACCAACATCAGTTTTGTTGAACGTGGATAAAAAGATAGTGGAAGTGTTCATTTCTTGATGCATTACGTGCTAGCATGTGAAGGATGAGCACCATGTTCTAATGGGATTAGATCACCCCTTGTAGGTTCTATAATTTATGTGGTATGAAATATCATTGTACATCTTGATTAGTTTAACCAGTAAGTTTTGGGGACATGATTTTATCTGGGTGATCGTTTATTGAATCAACAATTTGTCCAAAATACTAGCTATAATATTATTGAGTTATGTAGAGGGATTAAAACACCAGTACATGAAATAAAATAGTGCATCCTCATGTGGAACGATCTATGATTGTTTCATTTCACAATACACATTTCACTTCCCAGTTGTGGGGGTATTGTGGGAGGTGTCTGGGAAACAGTTACCATTGAGTACATCAATTCAACCCCAGAAAGATTCCCAGATGGATATGATAATTCAGGTTCTGGATGAAATGTTTTGACCATTCATGTTAGACATCATTCATAGCAGGGAGAACTACCTACCACTAGTGGAGATTATGTACAATAATAGCTACAAATCCACAATTTGTATGGAACTATTCAAATATTTTTATAGGTAACAATGCCCGTCAGAACATTGGTGGAATCCCATAGGAGAGTCATAACTCATCATCCTAGAATTTGAGTGAGCTACTACCATGAAGGTTTAGGTCATCCAAGAGTTGATGAAGACTGAACAGAGCTTGTTATGGTCATATGACGATAGACGAATGAGACCATTGTAGTTCGAGGAAACATTCCACGTTTTCCTTCATGTATTGCCTCAATGATGGTCGTAGATATTTTTATGGAGAATCAAGTTATATATGTGGATCATGTACCCTTTTTAGATACTATGTAGAGTAGGAGTGGAAGAGTATTACATAGATATACTACAAGAGTTGTTTCGGGTGCGTGATCACTTCCACATGTCATGGATGAGGAGGTATTTGCATAGTTTTTCAGATATCATACACTGGGGTGAGCTAGAAATTATGGATTGAGCTAATATTGTAGTGAAACTAGTGGAGATCAAGGATTTATACAATATTATCCTTCATTGGTGAGTAATTCTCCCACTTTGAGTCCAGTCGCAACATGTAAATCTACAAGAGACAACATAGGATCGGGAGGCTCATATCAATGTGCAATACCAACATCTTTTTTAGTAGTCTTTTGGTCTGTATTTTTGGGGAAATAAATTACCATGTTGGGGATGTTGTAATATTAAATATTTCAATTTTTCGTTTTAAAATATTATATGGAATCAATATATCCCCAGGAGTTTAGGCGGTGTGCGATTCCATCAACTTGGGTTCCCAAAATAAAATTTTTAAATAAATAAAAACTTAAATAGAATGAATGACCAATTTTCCTAAAAAAGTTGAAATAAAATATAAACGGATGTTTGGATCTAAAATATAAAATAAATTTTCATTCATATCCACAAATTTTTATCAGGAAAAGCCTAACAAAGACGAGTACGGGTTGACTGTGAATGATATTTTTTTTGATGTTTATAGAAATAAAATATTTTTTTAAAATATTTTTTTCTGTTTTACAAACAAAATGAACTAATATTTTAAATAAGTTTTTAAGTATAATTTCTAGAATAGTATTCATGAGCTTAGAATTATATGGAGTGTTATCATTGACACCATTGGAGAATCCTTTTAACGATTAATGACAACCAATGAAGCGATTGTCAATCGATGTGATAGTGGAGTTGTATAAATTCATAGACATTGTAAGTGAAATAATTATTCATCAAAGATAGATCAAAAATTTAGGTATGGAATGTGATTTAAATTATGTATCACTCATTATTTTATTTAATGTTGAACGTGGATCAACCCAATATTAGGTTGACATGTATTTTGTTCAATCTTGTGGGATGGGTGAGTTTAGGTTTGATTCCAGAAATTTATTCTGTATAAATTGTTTCCATGGTCAATATAATCGGAGATGATCAAGGTCATTACAAAAAATGGTTGATGTTTTCTCCTCAGGTTATTTCTCTATTATTTCATCACAATTTATTCCCGTGGGATATTAGTTCTTCATGAGGTTAGGGATGAAGGATCAATGCATCTCAATTTCATGGTGAAACGATATGATATCATAGATTTTACATCATGAATACCTAGTGGAGTTGCGATAGTGATGGAGATAAGAGGAATGAAATATTCCAGGTCATATCTTCCTTCATGCATTCTTCTATCCGATGATTAGAACTGATATTCAGTGTCGATCTAAAGTCTAAATCATACCAAATAGAGGTTGGACGAATGAGACCACACTGAATATACCCTATCGGGGTGAGCATATCGTAATATTAATCATCTAACGATCAACCAATGTTCTATTAGATGAATAGAGATTCTATACAATCCATATGTACATGATCTGTATCTAAGAATATAAAGTGTGTGGGACTAGTCCTATGGCAGAAAGGGTTTCGAGCAACATAGCAGTTGAGTATGGTTTGTGACAGTTGTCACCGAATGTATAAGACCTTCCTGTAACTCAGAATGTATCAGATAGGATACAAAGGCCTGAGGTGGAGTGCACAACATGTACTCCACCACATGGCTAGACCCCGACTAGATACTTGGCTACCCCATGTAATGGTACCTAGGTATGTGGACAATGGTTGAAGTCTAGTACTTTAACAAGTCCAACATACATGGATTAGACCCCAGGTAGTCAGACATGGTGTGTATGATTTTTACACACTGTGTATACCTTTAACCACATGACATGATTTCATAACATGTGTCCTTGTACATGGGATATAACTCGGGGTCAATGGACATGATGTGTGACACTTCTACACACTGTGTGCACTTTTCTATAGGGAATTATATACTCGTCCACCATATCATAGAAATTTTCTATTTTGGTTGGTTCCCCAATCTTGTTCCTTTGATGTTCAGTGGTTATCATTTTCACTCCACATGAGTATGACCCCCTTTCAGTAGGACTTTCTGGATTGAGTCGGCAGTCCCCTCTAATGGATCAGGAGTGTGATCCTCTATCCATTCACGTGACCTATATAGATTTAGGTTATTGATGTGACCAATCCTACTAAACATCATTCCTCTATATAGAAGGTGAATATGGATGAGTCATTGTATATGACATTTCCTCAGTAGTGATCCTCATATGTGTATAAGGATCTTCCTCACATGTGGTTTTGATTCACCCGAAATGAGTGCATCGTATTAACTATTCATATATATCAGTGTATATATCTCTCATGGATGTTCCTAATGAGTATTACATGTCAAATGAAAATTTTCATTTCTATCAAACTTAGAAGTGAGCTCTCCCAGATGAGTACTTCATGGAATCATTGTACTAAATCCCTTGCTTGGGTTTTGCAACCGTTGTGACTTACCACTAGATAACGAGTCTGGGTTTCGAGTATATATTTATTTTTATTATTATATGTTGTGTAGATGTATACTGTGTAGATTTTATTTTTCATTTGAATTTTGTATCTATTTTTATTTTTTCGATAGTCATACTGATGATTTTTATACTCACCCCTGCACGAGCATCCCTGCATCTCTCGTGTCTTGTTCAGATGAGCGGTCATTTTAGGGAGTATAGGGTAGACCAAGATTGGACAGATCATCATGAGTTTCAAATTGGTAAATCTTTTCCTACGAGTTCAAGTAGAATACCTATACCTATCATGTTTTCAAACATTATAGACCTTGTAGATGGAAGACTCTTTCTTTTTGTGGGCTTATGTTCTTTCCAATTTTACTTGTTGGCATTTTACGTTCCATTGTACAATGTTGGATGGGTTTATAAATATGCATAAATTATTATCCTTGGATGTGTTTTACATTTCAGAATTTGTGGGCTTAGAGATGTGTGTGTGTGTGTGGGGGTAGTTAGTCAATTCCCCCCTTGTTAGTGATAGTCCTACTTGGTGATAGTCACCATCCCATCACCAATTGGGTGAGGGCATTGGGATTTGTGGAATGGGCCCCACTGTGATTAATCATGATAATTATAATTATAAAATTATTTTTATCTCATATTGATGAAATATTTTCATTAAACATAACCTAAATAATTACCATGAAAATCATTAATGATAAATGATTTACCTTGCATTGTGAGGAAGTAGTCCTCGGTACAGATGAACAACAGTATGGTATCACCCAAAGAAAGGAAAATATAAATTCAATTTTGATATCACAACTCAAAGAGTATATTTATATTAAAATTAATATATATACATATATATATATATATAATCCAACATAATACCCATCCATGAGAGGTTTTGATGGAAAATGCATCACATCAGTTGGTAAGGTAGTAGTCTCCCATACAATGTAACGATGTTATTGTTATCCAATTAAGACAAGAATAGGTTGTTGTAGTTCATGACCTTAACAAAATAAAATTTCAATTTATTTAAAATATATACGTTAACATATATATTTTAAAAATCATATAAGGGTATGGAGGAATAAATAAAAAATGCTCAATTAGGGGCATTACCTCTTTTTCAGGAATTTCCTTTTGTTTTGAACAAAAAATCATTCCAAGGTTTGATTTATATTTTAAAAAAGTATTATATAATGATATAATTTATATATGTAAATTATTTGCTTAGTAAATTTCTAATAATGTTTCTTTTTGATATGTGTATAGAAGCTAATAGAGGGTTGGATTTTATAAGTGAGGTGAGTGGTGAACAAGTTCTTTTTTTAAAAAGGTTCACCAATGTTTTTCACATGAAAATTTCTAATTAAAGGAGTATTATCTTACTAAGAGGAGAGAAGTTCTATATATTTCCATAAAATGGGTCTTGGGTAATTTTTTCAAATTTAACCATTATATTTATAATTTAATCCCCCGAAACCCCATCGTTACCTTAACTGTTATAAATAATTTCATTTAATATTAATGATGTTCAACACATAAGATGAATTTATTATATCATAAAATTTATTATTATTTCAAATATGGAGTCCATTTTTATAAAGTCAAATCCCATTTTTGGTATAATATAATTAAAAATTTAAATCAAAAGTTCAACGTGAAATCATGTTTTCTATTAGAAAATTATGATAAGTAAATATTTTTCTAATATAAATAATCAATATAATATTTAAAAAACTGACCTCAATTGGATTAATATATAAATAATTTAACATATTTTACTTTTAATATCTTGTTAAAATATTTTATATTTTTTAATTCTATAATTGAAATTTTAATTCTCAGTAAAAACAATTATTATTCCCTCTTTTTCAAAAAATTTATCTTTTTTAATATATTCTCAAAAATATAACTGTTTATAATTTTTACATTTCAATTTATAAAATGAATTTTTTATTTTAAAATAATTTCTATAAAATTTTCATATATAATTTTATTTTGTTTTCCTGAAAAAAATAAATAAGAAATATTTTTTCAGAAAATATTATTTTAGAAACCTATAACGATGATTCTAAAAATTTAGAACTATTCTATCAATATATTTTAATTATATAAAATTTAAAAATATTTATTTATTATTTTTTATATCTTTATCTTTAATGTAAGTTTTATAATGGATGTTTTTAAATAAATTTTTTTAAAATGTATCACCATTTCATAAAACTCAGTGATATGTGTAATAGAAACTATGTTTGGTGTTCATGTAATAAATGATTTCAATGAAACATTATTTATACAATATAATAATTCATAAAAATATGGGGTCGCATTATACCATCATAAAATGAATTTACCCTTCTAAATTTATAAGTGTGATTAAAGTTAATGACAATAGTTATGCCTCATCAATTAAATAGCTCCCCAAACCACCTTTGTAAATAGGTTGTTATACCTAAAAATTTGACCAGGAGAGTGGTCCTCCTTCATATAACAATTTTTAAACAATCTATAATATCATCAAAATATTCTTTATATGAATGATCATCCTCCAGTGTTATGACCTTTTTATTTAATACATGTAAAGGATTGGGTACGTAATTTCTCATGTGTGTTGCATAAAACAGATCTAGGACTTTATTGTTATTTAGTGGACAATCCATGTGGAAATTTATGGTAAAAATATTATCAATAATATCAAATGAAACAATATATCTAGGTATGAGTTACCTTTTCTCTTCTAATATCAAATCCTTCCGTATTGTGTAAATTTTTAGAATAACCATTTTGCAAACATCAAATTGAAAATCACAATACTGAATTTAATTATAACTATTCTAATGAATTTGAGATTCCTTTATGTGTTGATGAATGATTTTAACCTTCTCTAAAATTTGGATAACTATCTCATTTCCCAAAATCATTATTTATCAATCTTTATTTCAGTTCATTGGATTTATACACTTCTTTCTACAGAGGGATTCATAAAGAGCCATGTGATTTCTTGAGTGAAAGCTATTGTTTTATGAAAAATAAACTAAAGGAAGGTGTCAATCCCAACCACCATCAAAATTTATTGAAAATATCTAAACATGTTATTTTGAGGTTATTTATTCTCTTGGGCTGGCCACATGTTGGAGAATTAGATATAGTGCTAAAACTGAACTCAAACAAATGATCTTGTTGAAGGCTTCTATAAAATTTCTTTGATAAACCACATAAAATAATCAGAACTAAGAAAACAATTTACTACATTAAATTTTTTTCCACTTCAATAATTTTTTCCTTGGAAATATGATCCAAAAATATATATTATATAATTAAAATTTTGTGTTTATAAGTTTTATGGATTTCAACTATAACCCATAATTCATGATTACATTTATATGTTTTAGGGAGTCGACAATTAAATCCAAGGTGATGTTCTAACATTATTTTTTGGTATAGAAAATTCAAAGTGCATCCCCTTATACTATTGTCTCTCATCATTATCAATATTACATACCAAGAAACAAGATACAAACATTGTGATATCTCTCTTTATGACATCCCAAAAATTAATCATGAACTTATCTATACATATTTATAATATCAATGTTAATAGAGAATGGATAAATACTATCTTCTTATAAAGCTCTTACTTAAAATATCATATTGAAAGAACACATAGATGATTCTTAAACAATATTATTTCATCATGATAATGGATAAAATCATTAGCATTTCTAATATCTTTTATAGATGTATATCATTATTATATGCCTCATTAATTTAAACATGGATTCTTAGATTATCATTGAATATAATAAGAGAATATCTCTTTATGTAATTCAATATTTCCTGAAAAATAATTTTTATATCTATAAACATTACATCATTTATGATCCTCATCATGTTAACTCTAGCTAGATCTTTTCTTCTCAAATTATTATCCACAGTGTTCTCTTCCTCTGGTTTGTGATGAATTGGGCAATCATAATATGTAATCTTCTATAACCATATTGTCCGGAGACTAATTCATGTGAATATATGAAATTAATTTTTAAATTAGTATAGATATAACACTTATCTCATTAAATATAATTCATCCCTATCATTTATGAATTTTTTTGGCATCTAACTCTATATCCTGAGTGGGGAATCTTTTCTCTATAATTTTGAATTATCATGATGCATAAGAAATAACCACGTTAATATAGATAAAAATAATTACCAATGAATTATTTTATGGATATATATATATCAAAACCCCTTATCCACTATCAGTATGTTATGGATAGGTTTTCTAATTAATATTTTCTTTAGTTACATTAAATTTTCCTTACATTTACCATTATATGGAAACATGAAATCATTTAGAGTTAACATGGTGTGTGGGGTTTTTAGCCATGATAAATTATCAATAAAATATTTATAATATTGAGATAGTAGAATTAAATTATTGATATATTTCATCATGGTTGGGCTATGTAAATATTCAATTCCCTCTATCAATTATTATGCGATCTTCATTCTCTTCTTTTCCATATGAATAGTTATGAAAATAATTTATAAAGACCACAACAAACTGATCAAGCTAATTTCTAAAGACTATATTCATAAAATCCATGAATATATTTGAGGAATTATTACTATCAAGTGGCATCATTATATATTCATAGTTTATATATCTTTTACACAATTATGTCTTTGGAATATATTACTTGAAACTCAATTAATGATATTCTAAAATGATGTCTAACCATGGGAAGATATTGAGCTACTCTTTTTTGATAAAATTTTTCATCATTATGAGTTAAATGATAGATTTTAATGATCATGATCTGGATCATATCATATTAATAAATGATGGGATTCATAAATCCATCTTTTTTAGGAAAACATTTATTCGGTTAAACATATGGTGACACACTTTTCCAAATGAATCACTCATCAATATTATCCTAGAGTTTCATCATCAATTCCAACAACTCAATTAGGGCTATTCTATATAGAGTCTTTGATACTCTTTTGGAGCCATGTATGTGTTCAATTAAAAAAATATACTTCAATATTTGGTGAAATACTAAAAATATATTCTATAACGACTTTAATAAACTCTCGCATGATAAGAATATCATCGATGTCCAGTTTCTCCCCATCCATCTGAGATATAATCTCCTTTTTAATAATAATCAAACCCCATACAATAGATGTGATTTTTATTTGAATGTCATATTTAACATCACAGATATTGATGATCATAGGATGGGTTGGAATATAAAATATTACATTTGTTCCCTTATATGTATTGTGGGATTTATGTGGAGAAAGAAAATATAATCCTATAATAACGTCAAGTTCAACTAGACGGGGAAAGAAAAGACATAAAGGAATCACATTCTAAAAAACAGAAACTAATTAAGAGTCATATACATGAATGTAATCATCATGTGATTAGAGGGTGTTATAGAAAATAATAAATTTAATAATTTGGGTGTAATATTGATGACCATATAGAAATTATTATACATGAATTAATTAGTAAATATAACATTAAATAAGACATTAATTGTTATATATTAGTTAATATGCACACATTTCACCATATAATTATCATAACCCCAATTAAAATTAGTGATTTCATGTTATTTCACTTTATCAATCAACTCAACAGGTTTTGGGAATTGATCACCATCAATAACCTTTGTATTTTAGTATAGATAGTGTGGGGGTGTTTTTTATTGATCACCATATCCATTCATTTCATTCGATATAATATTCATAACAATTTTATATTATCATTAAAATGGAAAATATTTGAAAACACCATATACATAATTTTTCCCTTTCATGAATTTGATTATGTGTTCCTCCCCATATCATTTGTAAGTTGGAGTTTTAATTTTTTTTCCTTCTATGTGACATATCATTGGAAATTCCATGTATCAACATGAATATTTTGTTTTAAAAATTATGGGATTTATTAATTAAAATGATCTTGATTTCCTCTTTTATATCATAATGAATGATTCCCACATAGATGCTGATGTCCTTTATGGAAAAATCACTTCATCGTAAATAAGGTTTTATGACATAGATGAATTGATTAACTGTACATTCTGGTGATATTACAATAAACAAAGTGTAATTTGATGGTATTTTAAAATTTTGATGAAAGGTAACAATATATTAAACATTATTTAGATTTATGTCAACAGATACTTCTCCATTTACATGAATGGAATCTTTGGAATGTAATTATTGAATATATGATCTCAATCTTATCCCACATAGTGGAGTCTGTTTCATCATGTTCCATTGTATTTTCATGAGAGTCCACTATTGATCATTTTCACCTACAGAATGATTCAGATCCAAAATTAATTTTTCATTATCCAGACACTAAAGAATTGAAATTATTTTTTTAGTTGTGGTACCCAAATACTATTAAGTTAACTTTTTAGGAAACCATAGAATGAATGTGGAAGTCTCCTCATGAAAGAATCATCAAAAGTTTTTTTCCTACATTACTCATTTCGATGTCCAGTGTAATTCATGGATTGAGAAAGATGTGTGAGAATTGAAATGATATTTTTCATTCTGTATACTATAATTTGTTTTTAATCAGGAGGTAAATAGTTTCATTTTACATCAAACTCATTATCAACATGGTTCTCTCTGTTCCCATCCATTCAATTAAACTAATAAAAAATAGAGTATGAAAATATAATCACTATGGGGGAACCACATAATCATGACATATCTCTTAAATAGTTTCTACATAATAAAGAATTATTTTTAATATATTACCACTTAGTGTTAATCTTTGTTACTCATTGTCATCATCTTCTTATATCCACAATGATGATTTTTATAGAGCTTCAAAATTTCTAGTGCATATCTAATAGGAGTGTCAAAATTTGTGTGCATCATAGCCCAATTTTCCACAAAGTAAAAATAAATGCATGTTCTATGTTTCTATCATAGATCTGTTACCATTATGTAAATCTATGTGATATACACGTCTTTATATAGTATCTTAATACAGATTCATTTTCATGGAAATAACTTGCTCAATCCTTTACCAAAATTATAGGACAATTTCATATACATTAACTAATCTGTAGAATTATCCTTATAAATATCTACAGGGATTTCACTAATCTTTTAAAAACATGAAATTGTAAATTAATAACATTTTATTCGATACAATATGTGGCACAAAATAGGAAAACATAAATAAACCATGAATATATTTATTTAAATTTAATCTCTTCTATAGCTTGCATATTCAGAATCCATATTTCTAAATGAATAATAATATATAATACCATAATAAACCAGACATTAAATAGGTGGGAATTTATAGTACATATAAATTTATGAAAATTTTGTTTATATAATGATAATAAATAAAATAATAATAATAAAAAATATAAAAGATTTTTTTTAAGAAACGTTATTTTTTTCTAAAATGATGTTTAATTGTTCTTTGCACACATATTTAAAAATTAATTTTTAAAAATATACTAATCATTAATGATTAATATTAAAATAATTTTTTAAATTTACATATTATTAAATATTTTGGGTAAAATAATTGAATTTTTTTTGTAAATTATTCATTTATTGATGACTAGGAAATAATACTTAATTTTATTAAAATTGATATTTTGTATAAATTATTAAAAAGAAAAATTTTATTGTAAATTTTTGAAAAAAAATTTAGTCCAAATATATATATAGTTATTTAAAATTGTTCATTTTAATTATTTTAATAATTCAATTTTCTATAAAATATTTTAATACTTGTGACCACTTTCTCTTTTGCACCTCACTTTTTCATCATGCCTTTAGCATTAATCTTAATTTATAGACTGAAAATATGTTAACTAAATATTAAAAAATGGACTAAATATTTGTAATATGAGTAAATTATATTATATAATATGTAAAATCTAATTTTCTACTATAAATAATACAAAATATATTGAAAATTATTTAACATAGTTAAAGAAAAAATTGGTTTACTGGAGGGGATGAAATAAAAAGATAGGGGATAAAATTAGATATAAACATTTATCAAATCTATATTTTTGGGAAATATTTCAAATTTATGATTTATAAAGAATTAAAATACTAAATTTTTGACCCTTATGGAAGTTTAAAAACATTGTTACATATTTCTATTTTCAAAAATTAGAAGTGTTCCACTCACCTCACTTATAAAATGACACCACCTCTCCTATATTATTAACACAATTAAGAAATTTCTAGATAATAGTTGCACTAATAAATTCTAGACATACATACCCTCTTCCTAGAAACAGTTTTTGTATTAAAATCCATTCTCGTAATATTTTAAGTATAATCATAATGATTTACTATGCAAAGTGGTAAAATACCAAACTATTTGTTTTTTATCTATTCTTCAACCTCCTCAAAATATTAATTATTTTTTATTATATAATAAAAAAGTATATTATATAAATTAATTTAATATAATTTTATTTTCATTACCTATATGAATCATATAATTCTCTCAAATGGGAAATGATAAATCACTCTTGTTGATAGCAGACTACTGCCCCATGAAATGATGTGACATTTTTTCCGTCAAAAGCTATCACATTTGGGTATGATGATGGATATATGTTTTTCTATAATTTTTATAATATAATTATTCCTTTGGATTCATTATATCATATATATACTTTTAATCTCCAATCTGTATTGGAATGTATAATGTGTTTCATATTTACATGGACTACTACCTCAAAAATCTGTTTAACTCAGTTTTTTGGTAACGCTTTTCATAAAGGTAATAAACTTAATGATAATGAGTATATGTGAAATATATAAATTAAGTATATTAATTATTAAATATTTATAATTATTAAAATATATTATATCTCTTTATTTCTTACCCTTTCATCCACTAAAATGTGATAACGTCGTTCATGTACATGTGGACTACTTCAATCACAAATAGATTTGAGTATCTTTTCGTCTAAAAACCAAATTTATTATATATATAAAAATATCTAAAATATTATTAAGTATTTATAATAATATTATTATTATTGAAATATATATTACTCATTACCTCTTTTATATAGTGATCATTAAAAAATTGAAATTTTACTCATGTCTATATATGATTCTCCATTTCCATGATCATAACAAATTGTATTCAACAAAAAATAATTCATTATTAGTCAAAAAATAATACTTCATGTATAAAAATGGTAATTATTTCTGGATATAAATTATGTAATTGATATATATATATATATAACATTTACCCATGAACCATAACTTTTGTGACACCAGACACGTGATATAGCAATGAAAGTAATAATTGAAAAAATGAAAATAATGAATGATTAACAATTAATAGGTGATAGATTTTATTAGAGTACATTTTTGAAATATTAATATTGATTTATTGAAAATAGGTAACTTTCGTCAAACCATTTTAGAGGTTGTTGTATCATGGTCAACCAAAAAGAATCATGTTGTTGTGGACTTCATCATTGTTTCCATTCATTGGGATATATTGTATTGTTATGAACCAAATTTAATCTATATGGTAATCATACAAGACCATTTAAATACAATATCTTCATTAAATATTAATTTAGTGTATTTTAGTTTTCAATTTCAATATTTCACTAATGGTTACTTTTAATGAATATTACCATGTGGAATTGAAGTTCATAACAATTTTTTTCACTAGGATATATTTATTATTCATTGTAATTGATATTATAAATTTATGTGTGAAATGAAATATGATAATATTTTGTTCAAATTTTTCCTATTTTATGGGTATTTAAATTTTATATGCATAATCGATTAGTAGATTAATTCTCACATACCCATTATGTTCTTTGTAATGATTTATCACACAATCTCATTTTAATATAGATTTTTTATACATTAGTTTACATTGATAGAAATAATATTATATTTGATTAATTAGACACATTAATTTTATTATAGGATATTACTTAATCTTTTTTTTCAATGAATAAAACTATTGTCACTATTCTTTTTTTAACATTATTAGAAAAATGGTTTTAGAAAATCCGAATTCATTTCACTATATATCCAAAAATCAATTTTCATCTAAGTCCATGATTTCAAAAAAATGTTCTCATAAATGTTTTAGAAATTATTAAAAATATTTATAAATGTAATTTTTCCCACTCTTCCGTTAATTTTTTTTAAAAGAATCATTATCTTGTTTTCAAAATAATTTTTGATTCCATTTTACTAAAAATGTGAAAACAATATTTATTTTTATCATGCAGGACATGTCCATAATTTCTAAATATCAGTACAACTCTATATTTTAATGATTAATTTATATGTTTCAATGGATATTTTTTAGGAAAATCCTATTCAATTCATTTGTGAAATTTTTGATTCACAAATTTATTTTCAAAATAAGAAATATATGCCCCTCAACAATATTTTTAATGATCTTTTATTGAATTTATATTCATCTACGACAAGAAACCATTATTTTAAAACTACAATTCAAGGTATATCATATTGATACTATATTTAAACATCTTCTAGAAGGTTTGTGATAATTGTGAATAAGATAATCATTGACATCAAAATCCTTGATTCACTTCTACAGTACTCAACATTCCAAAATAATATTCACATTCATATGGTCCTTATACACTATATATTCTCAAAATAAATGCCTAATTTTTCAATGGTCTTATTATTTGTTAAACAATATTTAATTTCAATAAACAATGTTATAATATAAAATTTATTTTATCAATAAGAGAAATATTGATAATATGTCTTCATCATTTGATATTGATATAAAATTATGGGAAATATTATTCCTTAATTAAATATTTTGTTCAAAATACATGGAATTATTTCGACTAGGAAATATTAGTGGGGCTATGTTATATAATGTCCCTTGATGAATTGTTAGTATCATGTGATAGATTAGTTGTCTAGGCCATGTTAAATAGGTTCCTAGTGAATCCATACCCATCAGTTTTAATCTATCTAATGGATGTTCTTCATAATAGTTGTTTTAATCATTCATGAGATCATGGTTCCCAATAATGAAAAATTCCCTTCATTTAGACTTATGTTTTTATTAAACATGAATTTTTCATAATGATATTTTAGGTAAATGCATTTTATTCTATGTTTTTTATTAAATAGATCATATTTTCTGTTATTTAAATTTCCATAAAAAATTTTATAATTCTTGTTATCTATGATTTTTTTAATGATATTATATATGGATTAATTTAATTCTCATTTAATTCATTAAATGATATGTGTTTTATGTTATTTACCCTTCTGTATTGATTATTTTATATGTTATTACCAATGTTATTTTCACAATTTTCTAATTTGTGGATGAATTACATCCATAGTTTATTGATAAAAAGGAATGTGTTTTCTATTATTACCTTGTCTTATTGATTATTCCATATTTATATATTTAAATGGAATATGTGATCAGTTATTTAAATTTCATTGACGATTTTTCTTATTGATTAAGGATATCTTCCACGGTACGTAACCCTTATTGAACATCTAAACTCTGCATTATTTTTTCATTCCAAGAAATACATGAAGTGTACAATAAATTATTTCAAATTATATATTTGATGGAATATTTATATTATAAAAAAATATTTCATAATATGTCTTTAAATGTTATACGGGAAACAGGTATGTATCACGGTTACCACTAGTACTAATCTATTCAATGCATTCATATCTAATTCCTTGTATCTCATACAAATGTAATAAAGTACACATCAGCTCCAGGCTATTGAGGTTGATGATATTATTATTGGTATCGGCGGATGATCAGTAGAAACAATGGATACTAGATTTAGAAAGAAATCATGATTATTGATCACACACATTTGAAATATTTTGTGTATAAGTATAGAAGAACAACCAATTGTTTTTGTAAAGTAGAGATTATGTGGGTTTTCCAAGAAATAAACCACTATCTAGACACTTCAATTGGATGTGGTTCTCAAATATATGTACCTAGGAGTAATAAATATAAAAATAGAACAATGAGATTTCCTCTATCATCACATGGTGAATTAAAATAGTCATTAATACACCCCTAGAATGACAATCCATTAATATTTTATTAGTATCAAACACATTTTGTTTACAATACTTTTTTAATGATTTGAATAAGTGATGATAAGTAATGGCCTCAGTAAAAATATGGTGTATTATATTTAAAATAATATTCCTAAAATGAATTGGTAATTTTTTATTTGTATTAATGAAGGGAAAAAAGAAATTAAATGTCAATGAAAAATAAATCATTTGTGAAAAGAAAAAAATAAAATCATAGGGACCCATTTATAGTTCACTGTCTTAAATTTGGGGTAACATACTAGCCCGAGTGACATGTAATGGTTCATTGAGTCGGTTCTCAACATGACCTCAGGCGTGCCTCCACATATGCTAGAGGCTTCTCACTAGTAGGAGGGTCTGATAATTTTGTCATGGGGAGACTCTACCATTATTTATCAGAGTAATACACCAGCAGATGTAATGATGCAATAACAGAAGCATCTAAATACAATATACTATATAAATAATTCAAAATAATGAAATGTGTAATTTAAATATTTGGAATAATAAAAATAAATGATAATGTATGTATCACGTGTCAAGAAAATGAAAACTAAAAAATAATGACACAAATGACTCTGAAGTGGGTCCGAACTACAAATTTCCCCATTGATAATGCTCCATCATAACTTATCAATCTAACTTGTCCCTTTTCCTATATCATGTCCGGCATCCATGAAATCTATTTGGTATCTGATCAGGAAGGCCAAGGATAGTGTAAGTACAACTATGTTGGCCACCACCAACAGTGTATAAAACAAATCTAGTTAGAATAAGGGTATATAATTGTATAAATAATAAATTAAGGAATTCTTGTAAATATCTTATTCATATCCAATTACCCATTATTTAATAACATGAACATCTAGGTTCTTGAGGACACCAAAACCACAATACCTACTTTGGAATGTACTAGAGTCTAAACTATTTACCATATTTAATTTATAATCAGAATGTCACAATAATAAATTTATTAATAGGCAATGAACCATTGTCCAAAATAAATGTATGAATGTATAATATCATTTATAACACCCTTGGGGGTATTTTGAGAATTATTACCTATCTAGTAACCCCATGGGTATTTTTAGAATTAGTCATTTCCAAGTAAAATAATAATTTCCCGAATTTTATTTGGTCTTGATATCCATGACTATAACCCTTGTGGGTTTCTGGAGAATCAGTCCATGTCCCACAATCTATTTTCAATATTGCATTTATATAACATATATCATAGTATTAATTGGATAATAAACATTAACCATCCATCATAATTTCCATTTAAAACATTGATTTATTAATCCAACCATTAATCAGAAAAAATGATCCATTAATTCCAAATGTAATTAATAAAAACTGCAATAAAAAATATACCTAATTACTCCACTAATTAATCATTTAATACTAAAAATTAATTAATCACATTATTTCTATTATTAATTCCAAAATAAATATACCAAATCCACCATCATTGAAATCCTCATAATTAATTTATCAATTAATTATTTTGGACATCCGATGTTATTACCAATATCACAATACCCAATATTAACTAATTTACTCAAATAATTATTCATTATAGAAAAAATAAATTATTAATTTATTCCATGATATTTGTTTAATTTAATACGCATTTAATTTTGAGACTATGTGATTTTTTTTCCAAACCACCTAGTTGAATTCTTCGATGGATAGTTTTTCCAATGAAATCCTCAGAATTTGATAATTAAAATGTTATATATTTGAGTTTTGGTTATACATCCCTAAATCAAGATAAATTATATCATGATATTATCAATATTGAACTAGATATACAATCCATGATCTAGATCCCATCAATTATGTTTACTTCTAAGGAAATATATTAAAAAATTATACCAAAGGGTCAAGGAAAGACGGATAAATGATTGGGATTGGTATCTAGAATAGATACACATACTGGGAGATGAGTGGATCTTTGATTTGGGCTTTGAATTATGAAAATTTAAGATCAGATGACTTTGGAACCACTCCGAATAGATCTAGAATTTGGAAAAAAAGTTCTTTCCCGAGTTAAGGACAAAATGGAGGTGTTTTGGGGGTTCATAATTTTAAAATGATTATTTGGGTAATTAAAAACCACATTAAAATTTATATTGGAATTGGAACTCTGTTAGGTGAACCATACACAAACCGTGTATAACTGACATTCCACTATGGGATGGTTAAATGATTTTGTGCACACTATTTTCTCTAACAATTTTCCAATCATTCACAACACCTTTTCCTGAAATCTCTCTTAAAACTCCAATCAATTGATCCTTGATACATTACTCCAAAAAAATTTACATAAAAACAACCAAAAAGTACATGGAATCGTACCCAGCATAACACTAGAGAAGGATGGGATCATACTAATTCTCTACCTTATAATAGTTCATCCTCAATAGAAACTACCAAGATTTTTTATGATTTCGATCCAAAATGATCAGGTCATTCAGTCCTCATATCTTCCTCCCTTTACTTGTTCAGTTCTTTAATACATCCATTTTTTCGAATATACAGTAACTATTAGAACAATCATTCCCATAAACAATTTCTCACTACAATCCAACACATGTATTAGATGTTCCTAAATAAAACTTCTATTTCTAAATCAACATGATCCACATCGATCACATTATAATGGACAGGGTGATACTGTTGCACTTTTGATTCATGGAAAACATAATGCATAGAAATGTATTTATGTGGAAGATCCCATCAGTATTCAACCAGTCTAATCATCTCCACAATCTTAAAAGGTCTATCAAATCTGGGTTCCAACATTCCATTCTTCAATATCCTTGGGTGGAACAACCTAAGAGACACTCGAAAGAATACAATATCACACTCTGTAAAGACTTGGTGTTGTATAAATTTCTCATCATATGACTTCTTTATATTCTGATCATTATACATACAAATTAGAATCCGCTGTAACTTCCCTATCATCTCCAAAATGGGACTCAATCAAAACAACTCACCTTTTTCCACTTAGTATAGTAATAACTATCATGGTATACTATAAAAATACTTTTATGGTTCCATATTAATAGTTTACCAAAAAATATTTTTGTAGAAAAACTCAATTAATTCCATGTGATTTTCCCACGCACCTGTGGTGGAAATCCCATAGATCTCAGCATATCCTCACTCACATGTATAATACACTATGATTTTCTAAATGATTATCAATAGAAATCCATACAAAATAAAACCAACCTACCATGATTCATTATCATGACATTGGAGAAGCATGAAGTAAATCAAGTATCATGATATGAAAATATTGTTCATTAAACCCCATGAATTGGAATAATATCCAATACATAAAACACTTCCAAATGCTCTATTATAATGGTTTCCCTTATTTAAATGAAACACACTACATTTGTCTGCTGATACACAATGTCCAAAATAGATTTATTCATCCATATTGGCATCAGAAGGCCTACCACAAAGGGAATGGTCACTTAATCCCACATCCATTCCGAAATATGAAAATGTTGTAGTAAACCTCGAGGACATTGATGCACGTCCTTCTCCTACTGATAGTCATAATATCATATCTCTAAACATTCTATCTTCATTTTCATGTTTAACTGAAAAAACTATCATCATAGGTCATGAAACATTTTTTTCACACTAGGATACACCTCCCACATTGAGGAACAAATCTACCTCAGAGGCTTCGGTTGCATGATTGGAGGAACAAAAAACTGATTCATCACATAGATGATATCTTCCTCATCTCTCTTCCAGCCCAAAGGTGTCTCCCCAGATTCAAATATTTCCCTCAAGGATAAAAACTATTGGTCCTCATACTTCATGTCTATGATCCATCCCACAAGTTTATGTTACACTTCCACTTACATGAGTGTATTCTCCTCCTGGATTTCTAAAACCACAATGTGTATCTCAAATAGCAACATCATCATCTTCTACTCAGCACTATATTCCAAAAGCATCTAAGTCTATGTTTTCCTACTCAATGCTTCATCCACATTGTTTCCTTTACAGATTGTATATGCCAGATCCAAATCAAATGAATTCAGATACTCAACTAATCACTACAAAAAAATATTCAAATAATAATGTTAAAATATATTAATCATGCACTATATATTAGTATAAACTATAATATATTTACCTAAGATATAATTTCATCCGCCCTTCAAATCATGAACCACTACAGCCAACATGAATTCATGTGTAGGGTAATTCAATTCATATGGCCTCAAAAGTTGAGGTTGTATTCCACAACATTTACTCGTTCTTCCACATATATCTATGTCCTATCCATCAAGCATCACAATACACAATGTACTCTTCTACTGAATCATATTGGATGAAAATTGATGATGGCGTCAAATATATGTTTAACTCTTGAGAAGATATCTTACAAGCCTATGATAAATTAAACACTACATCGTTTTTTATTCAATCCATGAAATGATGCTTATAAATAAGAAAATCTTGAATTAATGTTTTATAATAATAATATAATCACAAAAAGTGTAATATATCAAAATAATTCTTGGGATTTTCCCAATAGACCAATACATACACCTTCTTTGGGTCCACTAACGCACCTTACTCAGAGATAATGTGGCCCAAATAGTATAAATGGTAAATCCAAAATAGATACATTGATTGTTTGGAATATGTCTGATTCTATATTACTATTATTAGGGTGATTTTATGATATTGGGAATGATCATCATGAGTCTTGGAGTACACTAAAAATCCGTCCACAAATACCACCACAAATTGATCTAGAAACAGATGAAATATCACATTCATCTTGGATATAAACATTGATAGTGTGTTATTCAACCGAAAAGGAATTATAATAAAACAAAAATCCCATACATTCCCCTAAAAGAATTTCTCTATATATCAGGAGTATGAAATCTCAACTTATGATACACTGATGTAAAGTCAATCATGGTGAAAACTCATTCTCTCTTAAAGCAGTCAAACAAGTCATCATAACACGAAAGATGATATTAGTTTATCATAGTCATCATGTTCAACATCCAGTAATCGACACAAAAAAGTAAAATAACGTTAGAATTTTTTAAGAATAACATAGGTGATCTCCAAGGATACATACATTTAATGATTAATAATTTTTCTATCATGTCCTCTTACTGATTTTCGAGTGATTGATTCTCTATCAGAGCCACTTTATACAATAAAGTATATATTGGATCATCCCCCAGCATGATCTCCACAGTAAATTCCACATCTCTCTAAGGTGGCATCCATATGATTTCTTCATGAAAGAAATCATGAATCTATTCTACTATCTGTTGAAGGAAAAATTTCTTAACACCTTCTTCAAATACGGAATGACTAGAAACCAGTGTTGTGAGCTATCCAAGTTGCTGAGTAATTGCCCATGTTCTACTTGTCTTGATATCCAAGTCCCCATGGTGAATGTAATGGTCACCTATAGGAGATATAAACACCACCCTCCATTGTTAAGAAGAGATGTATCCTCAGTATGATACTAGACAATCCACACACATTTTTAGATATAAGTATATCATGTTAAGGATATAGAGATCCCATATAAAAAAGGCACTTTCCAATCTGAAGAGAAACTCCTGTGAACATATAGATGTCTCTATAACATACTCCCAAAGGTGTATATATCATCATAACCCCACTCAAAACTTCAACACCAGTCTCTAAAATTTATAATGTTTTTAATATACTAAAGGAATGAGATAAACCATTATCCAATATTGCACTTTACAAATTAGATGCTACTAGAATTGTACCTCTCACTGTTGATTTCCTAGACTCACACTCTAAAATTTTAGGCTATACCACATAAAGGATTCATGATCCTATTCATTGTTATATTTTTTAACTACACTATGTAGAACCTCTCTTCTGATATGGGTGTTGTTTCCCAGAATCACCATGTATGATACCTCTACTGCATCGTCCAGTAGAACACCAACTCTGGGAAAAATAAAGTGTATAAGAAACCCCTCACACACTGAGACTATGTCTATATTTTTAATTACTACATGAATCCCTAGGGTTCCAATAGAACCATTATAGATTCCCCATATTACAACAAGATCTTCATTCTATAGGGAGTCAATGAAAATGATTATGTTACTATCCCGACCTAACTCACTTACTGGAAAACACACAGTCAAGGTCCTATGTAACTGAACCCTCTGTTTGGATACTATAATTCCCAATATGTTGGATGAAATTATAAAAACATCACTTTTGTTTCTCAAAAATCGTACCACCTGGTCATCTATTAGATGCCACATGTTCCCCATTGTAACCCTCTTTCAGGTTCCCCTAATAATTGAGAGAATGCTTCTCTATATATTCAAACATCTTCAACTAGAATATATTCACATGGGACTTGATTTCACATTTGAGTCCATAATGAAACAAATTTTCCATAATAGAAGCATCCCCATATAGTGCCAGAATAAATCACTGTATATATATGAATAATCTAGCAGAGTCCATCACATACATATTCTATTGTGTCAGCCTAAAGAACTCAGTTCCTTCCTCCTACTCGAGTGTCATGAGATAAAAGTGCTCAATGAACTTCTCTTGAATTACCTTCCACTCCAAAGCTTCATATATTCCATCCAGTGATATGATGTCCAACCACTATTTCACTTAACTAGACAACATATATGATTCCATATTGACTCTCTTCTGAACATGAGTCTCCAAGTGGTCAAGTGTATTATTGATAGACTCAACTCAAAACACTAATACCTTTGTTCCAGCTTCTCGAGTAATCATCGGAGGGTGCTGCAATAAGAACTACCTCATCAGATTCAACAATATTTACAAAACCCATCGTAGGTATCTATTCTATATTTACTAAAGCTAGTTATGTTATCCCAAAACATCTCTCTTACATCCTCACCTAGCACTATCTATGCCTCAGGATCAACAATAGGAGGACCATTCGCAATCATGACCCACAATTTTTCCTCCCAATAAGCATCATAGAGGCATATTTCTAAAAACACAAACACACAACATAGAGAAAATTTAAAAAATTTAACTTAATTACACGAATCCAATACGTTTACATCAATTTATCATTTTTCAATCATTTTCAATTTCACACTTATTACCATTTTCATTTTATTTTTAAATGTAATTAAAAGAGTTCATTTTCAACAAATTAACCATTTCCCATTTTCTTATTCATGCCAATAATAATCCATGTCCCAAAAATCATGAGTGTCTAGAGTAAAGCATGTAGAATAAACCCTCCTCCCATTCTTGGCCACAAATCAATACTCATGAAATTGCAAAAATAATAAAAACTTCATACAACATTTCTGTCACCATTGGATAAATAATAATAAACTATAATGACAACCAAAAATAATAGAAATCCCACCTTGTATACATGGTTTTACCCCTATACATTGGATTGAAACTCCCATGCACGATCTCATTACCAGGTCTCTAATCTGCCTAGTCCCATGTAAAAATTTCCCCAAATAGTAATAGAAAAAAAGAATAATGAAAACAGGATATAAGAAACAATTTTGTAACATCCCATCTCGGGAACCATGCAACGGTTCCCTAAGCCAGTCCAGCACATGACCTCAGGTGCACCTCCACGTATTCACGAGGCTACTGACATGCAATGTAGGTCTAGTCAGTTAGTCTTAGGGATAATCTACCCACATTTATAAATTAAAACACAAGATAAAGTAAACATTCAATTGTGCATGAATCATAATACAAAAAACTACTGAAACAATTAATGAAAAAAATATTTTTAATATAATTTCCACTTCATGAAAAAAAAGCCATTTTAATGTATGTATCAAATGTCTAGAAAATTAATACTGAAAAATAATGACATAAATTACACCAAAAAATGATGTGTTCAAAAATTGAGGTCAGGCGGCCTAGAAACCTCTCTAAAAAGCTTTATAATTTCTAAAAATTATTTAGTCCTGGGCTATGTTTGAAATTGAGGTGGTTTGGGGGTTTAAGGCATTTAATTTTTTTTGGTAATTGAGAAATTTATACATGGTTTTTTGGGTATGGGTGCATAGTTAGGTAATCTTCCAACCAATAGTGTAGACCTCACTATCCATTGTCACACAGTTACATGTGTTTGTGAACATGGTTTTTTCTTAATGTGAACCAACTCTGCAGAACCAATTTTCTAAAATTTCCCTCAAACATCCACCAAAACACATGGTATGTCATAACACCAATGTAAGGTACATAAACACAAACAAATATTACATGAAATTAGGCCATAGGTAACTCGAGAAAAGTTCAGGATCTTATATGCGGGGAACCTTTCAATTATTCTAGTAAACACCATATTCTAATGGTTAATAATTAGACTATGAAATGGGCTATATTGAAATAAAACCATTTTATTATTTATGTATTTTAATTCGAAATATTTATTTATGATGTTTTTTAGTAATGGTATTTTGGTTTTAACAATCACGAAACATATAAAAATTGTATTATAATTTTAAATCATATATTTATTTATTATAATAATACATATTGGTACCATCATATTCCTTTGAATATGTGAATGTTCATATTTTGAGTGGATTAATAAATCATTTATAGGTTTTAGGTGATGGGAGTATACTGAGATTAAGAATATTTTTTGAGATATTAATGAAAATACAACACATTTGTTTCATAAATATTTTTGTGAAAATTTTATTTAGTGAAGGCCACTAGGCTTGGAAAAATAACCGATGTAAAATCATGTTTTTTTCTACCATAGTTAAATGTGATATATGGGTTAATATTTCATTGTTCATACCTAAATGGTTTCACAAACAAAATTAATTATGAACAAGTTGAGTCACTAATGTGGTTACTGATTACTGTGCTATATTGAATGACTTGTGCTAAAAAAATTGAATTCTAAAATATACATAGATATTTATGGAATGAAATTTGACTATATTATATATCATAAAATTCAATAAAAGGAAATTTTAGTGCTTCATAAATAAATATGGCGTTATTTGGTATTAATGTATGGGAGTAAAAGACGAATTAGAAATTTATAGAATCCAAAACAAAGGAATAAATTATGCTTATGAAATAAAAAGATATCACAATACTGTATTTCCTTATATTATTAGAAATTAAATGAATTAAATATAATTAAGAAAATGATGTCAAAAATATAAATTAAATTATCTTATTATGAATAATTTAGTCTTTAGGTAAAAATATATTCATGGCTTTGAGATCGATAACATTCCATTGATCATTCACCTTCTTATGATCAAGGACCCATATAACCCTTTATAATTATTTTTTCATTCCATTATTTAAATATATTCACATTAAAAAATATTATATTACAATGGAACCCCGTTATGTGATATTACATATGAAATTTTATCCATATCTATTTTATTTTGATGATAATTTATTAACTCTTTTTATGATGTGGGTTCTCAAAAAAGGAGCATTCTAGTTGAAATTCCTAGATTAATTTGTGAATGATAATATTGTATAGATGAGTTTTTTTAGAGTGTGTATAATTTATAATTCTAAATTTATTGAAAAATAATATTTTAATGGATAGTATATTTGACAAACAATAAGGAATATTATACAACCTATGACATATATTTCATCAAATTCAATCACTTCTATTGAATACGTAACATGCAACGATGAGTCTATAAAAACAGCAATATATAATACCATTATAGCCCAATTGTTATATTGGAAGTTATGAATTTTAATAAATTAATTTTTAATATTATGGTTATATATTTTATTATAAATAAAATAATAAAAATGTAAATTAATAACATGTTTCATGAAAAGATACTTTTTTTCTAAAATAATGTTCAGTCGCGCTTTACCCACAAAATTTAAAATGTATTTTATTACCTCTTATATATAATTTTATTAATATAATAAATTAAAATTTTAAAATTATAACATCAAAATTATCAAAGGGTTAATTTTTGGGATTTTTCTAGATTGTATCTTTTTTGGAGAAACAGTGAAAACATACGTATAATGATTGAAAACTAACTTTCATTTAAAATTATTACATTAATAAATTATATTTTAGACTATTATTAAAGTAAATCTAATAAAATTTTAAATATACTAATACAATTTATGGAAATGGTAATTATTTCCAAATTTGATGTCGATATTAAAACATTGTGAGCCTTTGAAAATTTTCTCTTTCAAAGCCCACTTTCTAAACATATATTTTGGATAAATTTTTATTTTAACTTTTACACTTCCATGAATATTATTTTTAAAAATATATTTAATATTTGGAACAATAATAATTTTTTTTACTAAATAATTCAATATAATTTTTTCCTATAATGAATAACAAAAAATTGAAATATTATTTACCGATGATAAAGTAATAATTGGGTTAATCTGGTGGTAAACTAAGACATGGATAAAATGATAGAAAATCATGTCTAAAATATAGTGTATGGATATCATTTGACCATATATTTCTTATGGATATTTAATAAACCATTTTCACCCAATTGGCAAGCGAAAATATTTGGTAAACCTTATTATTTAGAAAAATTAATGTGTTCCACTCAACTCAATTATAAAAGATCCTTGAATCTCCTCTCTATGTAACACCATAAAAAAATTTGGATTATCCAAAACCTAAAAAAATAACATCACATATACCACAACATAATATTAGAAGAATTTTTTTTATAAATACATTATAGGAATGCAGTAGGTATAATTCGAGATTGGTCATTAGAGAACATGTAAAATTACGAATAGCGCAATTTTATTATATTGTTTCATCGAGATCAATAAAATATTAATCATTTATAATTATAAAATAAAAATGTAACTCTTATATAATGTGAGGTTATTTTGTTATTTTATTTAACCTTATTATTTTTATATTCTATTAAATGGTAAACAATAATGTGAGTCATGATTACGATAGTCTACCGCTTCACAAACAAATGTGAAAATTTTTATTCAAATCAAATCACGATTGGGTATAATTATATATATAAATTATGAAAATGAAAGTTATAACATAATTATACCTTTTAATTCATTATATCAAACACACACACAGATATGTTTATATACATATATAATTCTTTTCTATTCTACATGGGATACAATAGTGTCACTCGTGTGTTCGACGAACTACCACCTCGCAAAGAAATGTAAATCATTTTACACTAACTCTTAACATGGATTGTATGTAGGATAATGATAAAATATTTATGTGATATAATTGAAAAAATCACTATAAAAATGAATGTTTTATCATTCAAAAAATATAACATATCATTTTTTTTTCTGACCATTTCACCCACTGAAATTTCATAACGTCTTTCATGTACTTGTGGAAAACCTCTTTTACAATGCGGTGTAACTCTAATTTCATCACAAAAACACATGAATTATTTATCTGAGTATATTTAATGAAGGAATATGAAATTTATTTTATTACTATAATTTATAAATAAAATATATTAATTAACTTGTTTAAATAATGAGCAATGAAAATGTAAATGTTACTCATGTGTCGGTACGTGCTACTGTCTCCATGATTATTGAATAGTTAATTTATTTAAACCATCATTAATGAATTTTCAAAATAAGTATAATTTATATATAAATATAATAAATATTTCATTATTTATTTCCACAAATGTTGGATTTATATGACATACCCATGAACTGGAAATCTATTGACAAAATAGAAATGAGAAAATATAGAAAATAAAACAAAATATAATGAAAATATTTAATTATTAATAATGAATAGATAATAAGACACATAATAGGAAAATACTTGATATTTTAAATTTGAATATTTTTATGGTATAAAATGAAAATATTATTTTATCCATTTTAATATTAGTCAAAGATCGATCATAAAAATGGTCCCTTTATTGAAGCATATTGTATTGTAATACACCTACATAATTTTATACGGTATATATATTATCCCTTTTTCATGTAATATCACGATTGATTGAAAATTTATGATATTTTAATTTTTTATTTGATTTATTTAGTTTAATGTTATTTTACTTCAATATTACCATGTGGTAATGAATTTAATAAAACAATTCATTTTCATTGGGTTATATTACATTTTCTTTATCTATGATATTATATAAATTTGTTTCTATATAATTTATACTATATTATTTTGTATTTATAATTTTATTTTGGATTTATATTTTATACGAATTATTTATTCATTGTTAAATTTTCACATCAACATTAATATATTTTTAATGGTTTATTTCATAATTTCATTTTAATCAAGATTATTCATTATTGAGTTCACATTAATGTATGTAAATTGATAACTAGATAGAAAACTATAATATTATTCAAAATCAATTTATTAATGATTTTTTCAATTAATAGTACCAATTTTCACTTATTGGTACTTTAAATGATTCATAAATATTTTTAGTAATATCTTACTACATTTCTCTCTCAAGTACAAAAACAATTTTTTTTCAAAATTAATTTTTCTGAATTTTTTACAGAACAATTTATGAAATTATTTAAAAAATATTTATTAATTGAATTTTTAACCATGTATTATATTAAATTTATTATTTATTAATGTTACATTCTTTTTATTTTCAAAATATTGAGAATTTTTCATATACTGAAAAGAAGAAAGGATTAATTTTTTTAATGTGTTCAATTTGGGTAGTATTTAATTCCATCATAACCATTCAATGATTAATGGTAATGTTAGAAAATGAAATTTTTTTGAATGAAATGAATATTAAATTTTCTTTAGAAATGTTTATTTTCAATATATAAATTTTAAAATAAAAAGGATATTTTTCTCAATAATGTTTTTAAAGAAATTTTTTGGGGTTCTTATTCACACAATTAAAAAATAATAATTATGAGAAATATAACCCAATTGAGTTATAAGGTATTGATACCATCCATATTCTTACGTTAAATGTCTTAAGTCATAAACTTCCCCAACAGGGCTCAGGTTACAACATTCCCAAGACATCCTTCAATAGGCCAATGGTGGTGGCCAGTCCCATAGAGGCATATCACAAACATCATTGGCAATATCCTAATATTCCTACACAAAAAACACATATATATCCAGCTTCATTCAGTTTTAAATGAGAATGAATCTATTAAATAAGCAAGAATTCTTCTTAAATACCACAATCCAAGTATGAAAACGTAGTACCATAAATAAAAGAATCCAAATACAAGGCCACCGAAAAGAAACTGAAAACATGTCCAACATTTATTCTGGTTGAGTACTGTTTTCAATGTAACCACATGAACACACCTCGGTTTGTATGGATCCCTATGGTCAGCCTTGTTATGGTCCCTGTATTAATTTGTTAAAAGGTTAGTCATCTAAATTAAACAATACACATGTGAGAAAATATCATGAAAATGTGAGTATAAAAATATGTAATATGACACACCGAAATCACTAAGCACGTAGAATCAAGAATAATAGTGATCTCAAGAAATTTATACATCTAATGAACATAAAAAATAACATCCAAATATACTTATTTTAGACATAATGTCTCAAGTATGATCAAATATATATTTACAAACAAGTATTTGTTCCTAATGTTTCCATATCTCACTCATACGTGAAAAAACACCCATTGATTTAGATAACATTGATGGAGTCTGTATGAGAGGTCATTCTCAGCAGGTATCACCACAAAAATAACACATTGGAAGTTATAATAGATCGATACATAGATGGAGATCACACCCATGTTTATGATATATTCCAATAATCTAATCTGTATTGACCCACCAAGTATGGGATATAGTCTCATGTATTTCTTATCACAATGATTCTATGATACATACCTAATAAACTGATTATGATAGTGGATCTCACTATAAGACTAAAGGAGGGATTACCCCAACTCTTTCTATATCTACAGTTCCATAGAGGGGTTCACTATCATAGTATATTTGATGTGATTCTATGCTAATCAATATAAAAATTGATCAAGGGTACATTCCCTAATGAAACATGTCCACCATTATGAGGAAAAACCCAAAAATGAATTTTGGAATATGTTTATAATTTGTAATGGTAGAACTCAATATTTCCCATTAGCATCAGGTTCTACCATTATATCACATCATGTTCCAATGTTTGTGTCTGATTAAATGATGGGTCTTACCCTATGTACTGCTTACTGTGTATGTGTACATATGACCATGTCCATGTCTAGCTAGTTGTTTCTATGTACATGCCTGTCCTCGAGTAATTATGAGCCACCGGGTAGGGTTCACATGAGGTTTGATAGATATTAAATGTTGTCTGATATTTTTATCCACAAAAAAATTATAGAGTCTCAAAGGGTTCCATAAATTAGTTTTTTTCTTCCATTACAATCTGTTTAGTAAAGAATTTCATACACTCATGGGTCTTCATCCCGATTAATCCACTGACAATATAGCACAATTTTACTCCATGATTTATGCAAAAGACCCTTGATATAAGTTAACTGATATCTATCATTACCAGAGATCTGACTTTCATTCATCTTGTTTTCTCGAGAATCATCCCATAGATTTATTCTCAATACACACTCCCTAATCCACACTCACAGATAATTATATAGTCCAAATCCATCATCACCATCATATAGACAGATATAATTGTTGATCGAAACCAAAATATGTGATATCAATAATGTTCCATGAAATAACATCACATTGATTAATTTCTCAAGTATCCATCAATCCACCAAAAAAATATTACTATGTTGATGAACACATGAATAATAGTGCAAAAAAACTATGGAATAAAAAATATGAATGAACCTCATATATGTTTATATTTTCCTTGATACTATTTTTTAGAATATAGAATATTTAGCCAATATAAATTAAAAATTCCATCCAAATATCATAGAAAAATAATCATGTTCTTATAAAATGATCAAAATGTTAATCAATTAATTAGTTGAATGATTCAAATTCATCATAGGAATACAAAAACGTAGATAAATAAAAATAAAACAAATTTTTACCATGATGTTGATTGATCGTTGATAAAGTGTTAATCCTCTTCATTGTCATTGGTGAGATCCTCAATTCTCTTTCGCCTAAACGATTCTAAATTTGTCATCATTGTTGACCACAGATTTCTCCAACACCCTCTCACAATTCTGAAGGATATACCGATATCCTTCAGCACTTGATATACACATGTTTTAATAAATAAATAAAACATTTCTTTGGATCACATAATAAAATAAACAAATTAATTAAATAATTTTATTATTTAAGCCTGTGATGGATTTTAATCAAATTCCAAATGATGAAATTATTTATGTAACACCTAACATAATCCACTTGATCTAACCTCAACAATGACATCATATTTTTAATACAATCATCTACTTAAGATTTATTTTAATTTTTTAAGAAAAATTTACATTCATGATTTTAATTATAATAAATATAATTTTAATATTAATTTTAGACTCATTGGGCCCTAGAATATCACTCGGTCTCTTTGCATAACTATGAAATTATTCTATACAATATTCTGATGTACCATTTTAAAATTAAAATTTAATAAATTCTCTCCAAATTGAGGCATTAAATCCTAGAAAAAAATAAATGGATTCATAAAGTGACGTGTGTACTCGAAACAAATCTGGGTATCTTTCTCTATGGAACTCTCTTATATATTTATGTGCATCCACCAAATACACAGTAATTCTATCACTCACCAATTGATGTTCATATCCTACCAATCATAAAAAACTACCATGTACTCAGTAATGGTTCATGAATCCTCAATGTCTAGCTCACCCATGTTGATAACATGTGATAGATAATTTATGTAACTCTATAGACAAGACATATTGAAGTTGTTGTGTGCCTGATGTAATAGAGGAGATGGAGTGATGTGATATGCCACATTAAAAAACTATGCTATATCTCGGATGGGATAGTGATTCTTGAGGATATATTGAACTAAAAAGGACTCTGTTGTTTTTCCATTTGGGACTTTGGATTATAGTGTGTAGTCATCATCTACTTTATGATGATCATAACCATTTATTTATAGTGATCCACCAACTCAAGGAACATAAGCGATATCTCTCATGGGGTTTTCAAGCATAGTGGAAACCAATTAGGTCACTCATACAATGACTAAAATGTTCCCACAACAATGGATGAATGGTAGAAGTTGTTTTACCTAAACTCCACCAATTCAAGGTGATCCACCAATTAGGGAAAAACTCTACCATGAAAGCCTATGATATGTTCTCAAGTACCTAAATTCTCTACTCAATCTACCCATCAGTATGGAGGTGAAACTTCATGTTCGAATTCGACTGTGTCTCAAAGAACTCATCCAAACCCATCCATAATATATAAGGGAAGTGATATTTGTTCTTAGAAATGATCTTGGAGGTAACCCCAAGTAACTAAAATATATCTTACATATAGTGGAGTATCATTTGATCTAGATAACTCAAATGTTGAATAGATATGAATTGGGTATAATTGGTGTTTCATTCTATAAACACCCACATTTAATAATTTCTTCTAGATTTACATGGTATCCCTATCATTATGTCTATGGATATGTCATCCCACTTCCACATTGGAACATCAATGGTTTGAGAAAAATCTGATGAAACATGGGTCATATTTAGAGATTTATAACTAAAATGTAATCAAGAGCTAAACTATGAATATCCCTTTATAATCCCTAGCCACTAAATCTACGTTTGGATGTCCTAATATATCTTCAAAACACCTATATATATCACCATGGATGATGTATGATACTAATTCAAAACCTCCTCCAATAATTTCACTTGTACTATTTTCCATCCACTTAAAAGGGTGAAATTTTCCACACCTTCATAAAATACATCAAGTTCATATTCTGTGGATATATGATTATGTATGTTCTAAATCTTGGTATACACAATAGCTTCCTATATATATCATGGTATAATAAGTTAGGATAAAGTCATTAAATCGATGAAATATACTCTATCCTCATCCTCACAGGACTGCTGTATTGTGGACAGATTTTATGATTCCTTTCCTAGAAACCATGTTCTATATATCATACTAAGAGTATCTACTACAACATTCCCCTACCTAAAAGTATAACTGATCTCAATGTAAATATCCTAGAGAATTAATATCCAATAATTATGCCACAAGTCATGATCCTTTCTAGAGAAGATATACTTGAGACTCTTATGTTTAGAATAAATGATAAATTTCACACCCATTAGGTTGTGTGGTCAAATCATCATTGTTAATAACAGAAAACTATATGAAGATGGTGGGTTTCATAGTTATGATCATGTGGCATCCAATAACATGAACTATATTTAATAAAATCTTGCTTATGTATCAGTAAAAAAAAAGACCAAGTCCTTGATGAATAATTCAACAATATTTTCTCAACACTATCCACTGATAATATATGTTGGGAGTGGTCATCAATCTTAGCATCAACTCCTAGATATCCTGATGACACTTATTTATCCATTCGAAAGGGTTACCTTTTTTGTTAAATTATATCAAGGGTGTATATATTCTAGATAAACCATGTATGAATATCTTATTGTATCATTCCAATCAAAACAAGTTCTCTACCTCTATCATGCTATTAGGTAGATCATATGAAAACAATTACATGAAAATTCTACGGAAACTACTACATAATCATCATAGATAAAATATAATAGAAATAGTTCACTATAAATCCATTAGTATATCTTTTATAGATTCCAGAAATGATGGTGTTCTCGAAGTACATTTGCAACCCTCCTCAAGTGTCTCAAGTGCTCCCCATCATATTTCAAGTAAACTAGGATATCTTTGATAAATAAAACCATAAAATAGTCTATGAATGTGTTATTGAGGTAATTAATTATTCCAAAGAATATTTATAGGGATTTTTTCACACTAAGGGGAATCATCATGTAATCATAGTGAATATAATAACATCATAATGAAATTATTGGTATATTATCATAACATACTCACAACTACATATAGCCTGATCTGAGGTCAATATTCAAGAACCATGGTATCCCTCTAAATTAGTAAATGGTTTAATCAGTCATTATTTTTTGGTAAATACTAAATATTGTCACATAGTTTATTTTAAGGTTATCCACTCTAAACCTCACATTGACATCTGCCAAATTGGAGAAATATACTTTGGCGTCACATGGTGAAACACGTGGTCTAACAATGTCATTCCTATTCAAGTCCTCATACTACACACTTTGGGAAAAAAATTCCGAGGGATTCATCCAATACACTATAGTAAATATAGGATTTTTCCCTGCATGCAGGAAAATTCATAAGACTATATGTTGATGTGGAATTAATCACATCACGTCCTCTAGTAACACGTCCAGGTCCTCTTCCACCATAGTAGGTAACTAAAAACACATAGAATAATTTGAAAAATATATATCTCTATAAAAATAATGAGTACTAAGATTTAAAATCCCATGAATCTTTCTATCCCACCCTGATTTAATTTCTATTTGAACCATAATGGGAAAACCCCCATCATTATGTACACACTTCATCCACCACCTAAAATAAACTGTCTAGGTTTGAACTGTAGATACCAATATGTATCTAATTAGTGGTTGTAATATCTAATATTTTCTAAAAATATTCCACAAAATAAATTATAGCCTCCATGATTTTGTTCACCCTATTGATATAAGTGTGTTATCACTGAGTCACCTCTAGTAGAAGTCTTTAAGCCCAACATTTGAGATAGGGGCTCAACCGGAATCTATGTGCCTCAAATAAGATGATTGTTAGGAAATTAATTATTTACAAATCTACCTTTTAGTAAAAAATATATGTTATAAAATATAAATATCACCCATTGTATCATGCCTAGAGTCTCATGTTAATAATCATCAACTATCATTAGCTTCCCCCTCCCCTTTCCCCTATCTCCCTGAGCCTATTGTGGATAACCTAGGGGTAGTGGTGGAGAGAAGTCATAACATTTTTCTACATAAAACAAATCTACAAGATCATATTACATTTCCTCCACCGTACAAAAAATCATGTTCCTACCACTTCCACTACCCAGTTTTCCAATAAACAATTTCTCTATCAGTAATTCAGTGGGTCAGTCATTGTTTTGATAGATGTCCAAAAAAATAAGATGAAAAGTATTGCCTCTCAATTTTATTACACAATCCACCATATGATCCCAAAACCATATACCATTTTCCTAGTATCATCATTGGATACATATAGTATGTCTAGTTATCTATTTCTATGTATATATCCATGTCTCTAGTTTCTTATCTCTTATGTGCCCACTATTGGAACTAGCTAACTATATCTAATCATAATGAAAACACATGACCATTTATGAATTATCTATCGCCACAAAATATGTATGAATTCATAGATGTGTCAGGATGGATTGGATATCTCTATGTTCAACTCACTCTGTTTTCCATGCCTAAAATAATTGATCACACACCATATCCATTGATTATAGAGATAGGTTGGTGAACTATAAAAAAGTACATCTATAGTTGTGCACATCTCCATTAACATAAAACGGTGAACTACAAAAAAGTAATAACTATGAATGTATACATCAAAAATACCCCCATCCTAGTGAAAAAATATATCATGGGGAATAAAATGGAAAATAGAATACCATCAATAAGAAACTTTAAAAATGACTAACATATCACATGGGCGAAGAATTATGTCAATTTAAACACTAGAATACACATTGGTCTATCCGTATCAATTAGCTCCTCCATGCTTGGGTCCCTCTAGGACTCTATCAAAAGTCTGTTCATTTTCCTTAGACATGACATATGTTGGAAAATACAATGGAGGTGTTAGTTTAAAAATACCCAGTTGGACACCCTAAAGTAAATAAAAATTTAGAATCAGGAATAATATTCTTCACATCATATGTAAATTTCTAAGACATATATAAAAATATCCTTCACATATAATCATTGTAGAAATACATCTTCAACTAATATCAAAAAAATATTTATAGATTATTATTACTTATTGTAGGATACATGTATCAATCATCTAGGAAGACATAATTCATGATTGTGATTGATCTAATGGAATCCACCTAAGACATTTTACTTGTTGGGACTCTCTATATGATCTATACACTAGAATTATAAAGAGATTTATACAAAGATGTGGATGAACCACACTGCAATGATGTATAACAAGAGACCAATATGGATTAAATTTCAATGTAGGGAATCTAATAACACATTGGGGTTTTCACTATGATAACATGAACCCAACTAAGGGGAATTATAATGATATAGGATCACTCTCTGGGCCTCTTTAATGGGTTCCCACAACTCTATCTTGTACTAATATTCCTCAAAAGAGATCACCAGGTTGTTATATTTGATGAGACCCCATAAATAACCCTCATAGAATGTAACCTAATAAATACGGAATAATTTGAACAATAAAAATACTCAAACTCTTATTTTAATTAGTAAACATTGTGTGATTATACTATGTGGCTTGTCACTTTGGCATAGGGTTCTACCATTATATCGTGTACCATAACCGTATCACTGTCCAAGAACATGTTGTGTATAACCCTGTCTACTCATGAACATGTCCATGATTGGATTTCTATATCCATATCCATCTATAATTTTACTTGTTTGTGAACCTTATATGTTAATCATTGAGTTTTTGTATAACACAACATGTGGGAGGTGTCACATGCCATGTGATTTTGTTGTTTTCACATAAACCTGTGTTTTTCACATGGTAACATACATGGTGTGTGTTCTTTCATTCATTTTCATTTAGTAATTAATTTTAAAAAACCCAGAGGCCTTTATATGGATTCCTTATCCACCTCTAAAACACTATTTTTCTCTATGATTCTCAACATAAAATTCTGGATTTGAGTCCACATATCAATATCATCACCATATATCTTTTTTCCATCTATTAAGGTTTATTGTGAATCATCATGCAGCCTTACCATTACCACATGCTCCAAAACTTGCATTCCTACATAATTATATAATAATGATCTATCACAACCAAAATCTTATCTAGATCCCACAATCGGTGTGAACCCAAATATGAAATATGAACATGATTCACAAAGGAACAATTTTACGATGATTAATTTCTTGGAGGTCCATGGAACCCCTAGTCCAACATAACACTCGTGATGAAGACATGATTAATGGTGGGAGAAAATCAATAAACACCTAACTGTAATGATCCTCATGTATTATTCAGTTGGCCTTATTCCATTTTTATTAGAATGATGAATGAATGTTCAAAAATAAATAAACAATTATTCAGTTAGTGAACATTATTCATAAGATTAATTATATAATGATAAATACTATCTATAATTTCCCAAAATTATTTTGGATCGATCATGGACAATGAAATAATTTACATTATTGACATTTGTGAGATCATCGAATCCCATTGTTGTTAACATTCCCCGATCCACCACCATCACTCTCTAAGTATTTCTCCAATGATTTTACAAAATTATCATGATTATGTGGCCATTCCTATGAATTTTTTATAAGTGTGTTTAAATACTGAAAATAATATATTTTTACATCACATAATAATATTGACATATTTGTTTATTTATTTTATTTTTTTACACCCATAATAGTTTTTAACCACACAAATGACGCTAGAAACATTAATATCCCTCTTATGGTAACTCCCTTTCTAGAGCTCCAGGCCATCATCTGAATTATGGCATAATCCCCTATTATTGATTTATTTAGAGCTTTCATGAAAAATATGAACGCATGATTTTATATATATTTAATATATTGGAAAATTTAATTCATGGCTCACCTGGAATCAGAATCTCATGACATCTGAGTGAAGAGTTCTGAAAATATTATATATAATATTATAATGTAATATAATTGAAAATTATATTCATTAAAAAATATTCCCAATTTTACCAAGGAAATTATTGGAATTCATTTCATTGATGCATTAAAATAGTCAATAAATTTCCATTTAATTAATCATTTTACGATGATCAATGGAAATAAAATTTCACATATATTTCCATATTATTTGTCCTGGATTTTCTTAATTATTAAAATTAAAATCATTTATACATATGGTGTTTTACATTAAAATTTATTTTATTGAATGTGGAAATATATATAATCCATATTCTTTCTTCGAAATGTATATTTAATGGAATATAATATTTCTTATGAAATAAATTGATTATTTGATATATGGGAAATGATTTTTCAATGATTATACTTGTTGGGAATGGTTACAGATATCCCCTCCAAGAATGAGTAGCCTCAAGAGATTAATCATTTGGATAGACACAGTTAAATGGGTTTTTATGGTATACATGCATATTAGTTTTAAACATTTTGAGGTAGATCTAAACGTTAGAGGATTCCATGATTCCTATGATCATCACTTCCAATAATTAAAAATTTCTTCCGTCGATAAATATATTATTATTATTGATAATATTTTAATAATGATATTATTTTAGGATTATTTTCATTTTTAGATAATTTAATAAATATAATGTGTTTCTAGTTATTTACCTTTCAATATTTATTATTCATTATCATAATATCCATTATATATTAACAATGTTTTTAAATATTGACTCATTCCATTCTCTGTTAGTTGATTAAATGGAAATTTTATTTATTTATTTTCCTTTTCTTATTTATTACACCATACCTTAAAATCCATAAAATTTTTGAAACAATACTGTCGCTGGAATAATTTCATTCTTTTTTTATTAATTACATGAATGTTTTCATTAGTTATTTACTATGCCTTAGGGATTATGTAACAACCCGAGATTTTATGAGAATTATTATTTTTAATTTAATTGATGTTTTCTGTTGTATTCTACACCAATTTGAGCTTGCAATACACGCATCCCTGACTTGGCTTGCATTACACGCAATCGTGACCTTCGTCGATAGCGTGTGTAGTATGTAATTCTGGGTTTCACTAAACAACGATATATTGTTATAATATTATTATGGACTATCCGTTATGAATATTATTAACTACATTTTATATTTTATATCATTATTATTCATATTACACAATTTTAATAACATGTTATGAGAACAAATTAATTTTTTTTGTGTAAAATAATTATTTAAAAAAAAATGCATTTTTGCCGCCTTTTGATGGAGCACCCACTTTAAATCTAGTATTTGAAATTTTTATAAGTTAAATATGACAAAATAAAATTCTAATTTGGAATAAGTATATAAAAATTTACTTTGGAATTTTTGTTCATATTATTTTGAAAACTTTTATATTTTAATGAATAATAAAAGCACAGTATATTTAAATTTAAAAAAACATTCTCATTGAAATAATTTATATGGTTATATAATAATATTGAATTGTTTTAAATCATAAAAAGAATATTTTTTTATCATTTAATATATTTTATGTCATTATAATTAATTTTACATTGAATTTATAGGTAAAAACATTTCAATCTTTGGCAATGTTTTATCTTTTAAAACTCGTTTTCTTAAAAACGTGATTTAAATTAAATTAATTACTACTACTTCTGCATTTTGAATTATGGAAAATGGATTCAATATTTCAATTTAGTGGGTCCAAATTATTTTAATTGGTTAATTTTATTTTTTTGATATTATGAATAGTAACCACGACAATTTTTTTTACTGCAGTTAAAGGTAAATTGGGTAATTAAGGTTAAAAATAATATTGAAAAATTACCCTAACACCTGCCAAAATTCTATTGGATGACTAAAACCCGACCCATATCACCTAAGGGTCGGAATAGATTAATTTTATGGATGTTTTACCATGAAAATAATTTAATTATTATTAAAACCAAAGAAAGTGATAACATGTCGCTCTCTTAAATCCTATAAGTATAATAATTTTAATATAGTGATAAACTTCATGAAACATCGAACATGAATAGTCTCCAGAAAGATAATAAAATTATTTAAATCATGTTAATTTCTTTAGAATTTTTAAGAATTAAATAATTATCATTAAAGGTGACACAATAGTGATGTTTAAATTATTTTATTGATTAAAATATCAAATAAATGGTTTTGAAAATATTGAAATAAAAATTGTATGAAGTATTTAATAATCTCCACAAATTTTCCAGATAAATATGACATGTTATAAATCTATTAAATATTTTAGATCAAACATATCTTCTGTGTAGATTTTATTTAAATTCAAATAAATGAATAGTGTCAAAATTGCCACTATTGTTATTTTATAAAATTAACATAACAGAATATTGATTAAAATCACAAAAATATTAAAAAATTGTAAATTAAAAATTATATGGTATAAAATGTCATAAATTATATAATTATGGACAATTCACAACAAATTAGTAATTATTTATAAAAATTTAAAACTTAGAATCATATTACCACAAATAAGATTAAATAAATTAAATAAGGATAAATCAAGTTTATAAGGTTTAAAATAAATTTCCAATATGTCTATATTTTATTTTTTGATGAGATTAAAACCCCATCTCATATAATATTCTAATATGAGTCATACTTGGAGGTTTTTATGTGGGGTTTGATTTATTATAAATTAATATTTTTGAGGTTTCAAATGGTGCCCCTCTCCCCCTTATAAAAGGGAAGCTCCTTCCTCTCCACTTCACAACACCATGATCCTAAAAATCACCCAAAACTGGACCATTTCTCTTATCCACTTCTCTAGAAACATTATGGAGATCTCATTTTCTAAGAAGACTAGATCTAGTCCCTTAAATGGAATCTTAAAGGGGGTGCATCAGAGAATATGGAATATCTTCTACCGATTCTTTCAGGTTTCATTCTTCTTCAACTTACTCTTCTTTAGTTGTTTCATTGTAAATTAATAAAATAAGTATCACTAATATACTGATACGATATTATAAATATCAAACAACCCCATTTCACCTTCTATCCTTCCTACGGAAAATGAAATCATCACTCTTGCGTACGTACGTAATACCGTCTCCACACCGCGGTGTAATAAGTTTTTCCACCACCACCTTACTTGGATGGGTATAATGGGTTAAAGAATAACTATATATGGTTATTGTAACATCATAATGATTATGAGTTATTATATCATTCACTCTAATTCTATTCAATAATTATGGGAATGATATCATCGCTCGTGCATACGTATCAACTACCGTCTCCACGAACGCGATGAGATTCATTTTCCATGATTAACCATTAAAGTATGATTATAAAGTATATATATAATAAATAATCATGAATGATATTACATAATAATGATACTAGATTTATGTACATATATGTTTCATTTACTGAATTCCATTCAATTAAATAAGGAAATAAAAATAGTGTTCAGGCGTACATATGACCTACTGTCTCCATGAACGGTGTATTTCATTCCATTTAGCGATATACTATATATATTTATATACTAAATATATATTATATATATATAGTTTTTTACATTATGGAATTATTTAAATATGTATATGAGTAATAATATCAAGAACAACAAATCAAAACACGTATGATAAATGAAATGATTTTACACAAAACACTGCTTTAAGATGGAATTTTCAAAATAACGGGTAATATAAAGTCATAAGTGAACCATATATGATATCATAACAATGAATTTGATTCTTTAATACTTCTATTACATTATTTAAATCATTTTACAGGTGTTTTGGATACATACTAAGCATATCGGACATAAGGTAAGGGGAAATTATTCCAATCTTCTTATTATCTGAGATTGTTTATTCATAAGTATTTACTGGGGTTATGTTTATCATCCATGTCCATGTTTTCTAAAAATGTTTTCATAAAATGTTTACTATTATACCATGTATTTTTAAAGACATTTTTACCCTTTGTTGACTTTTACCACATTGTACTGAATGAATCCTTCCTTTGTTTACCATATAAGGTACTTTCGGACTTTTCCGACAAAAGTTCAAGGTGAATGTTTTTCTTAACTTATACGACATGAACAATTATTTATGGTTTTATAATGACTCATTTTTATGATTCTTACTCTAAAATATTTCATGACTATTTTCCAAAAAACCCTTTTCTTTTAAAAATTCATGTCATTTTGTGAAATGAAAATGATTTTGAAGAAGAAATGATATTTTCCTCAAGAATTTATTTCAAGTGTTTTATCAAAGCCATTTTCCAAATAAGATGACATTATTTCATATTTTACTTTTCACATATAATTCTCTATGATTTTATTGTTTCCTATTTCACATGATGAATTGATATACAATTATATTATATGGATTGTTTTATGATGGGATGACGTTTAGGAAACCCATTTTATTATTTGGGTTAAGATGAATGATTTATGTTTATGTTGTGGAACACGTAAGAATGATTCAATTATGAATTTGGTGGGACCTATATCTTCATCTAACTCATTGGGTAATTATTTAAATCTCATGAGATATACATGGCTGGAACAGAAAGTTAATATTGTTCAGTGATATAGGACACGAACAAAGAGTGAACTCAATTCAGCAGGGGACTTTGTCCACTAAGATGGTTTTGGAAGCAATTCGTTTTCTACTATGGAAATAATATCATGTGATTAATGGTTTTCCAAAATTACATGTTTTATTCCCATGAATTTATCATGACTGATGTTCCATTATGATCTATTCCTTACGTACTGCCATGTTTTATTTCATTGCTCAAGATTTTGATGTTTAAAAATTATGTTCTTGTTTTTAAGTTCCAATGTATATATTTTGATTTATTTTCTCCATGTTTACCCTTACTGGGCATTTTAGGTCACCCTTCATCTGTTTTCATTTCCCCATGATATAAAAAATTGTTTAAGGTAAGAAAACAAAAGTGGAAGATCTTTATGGGAGATGTTGAAGATCATTCACAATGATTAGAAGATTGTGTTCTGAGCTTCCAAACACACTAAACTATTACAGTCCTTGAGTTTTGGTTTTTGATGTATTATGTATTCCTAAAAAGTAGTGTAATGTCTATGTAAATCATGTTTGCGGTCTCTACAGATTATCCCATAGCTAGTTTTTGAAATGGAACCAGTGTTCTATTATTTGACATTGGATGTTTATTATTTTTACTGTTTATTAATAGATTACACTTTACCTATCAATTACAAATCATATGAGATCAGCATTATTTTTTTTCATTTTCCTAGAATCCTTGATTTGTACTATGAATTATATTCCTATATATTCTATAGATAATAATAATAGTATATAAAATATGTTGTAATTATTTTCATATTTGAAATTCAAATCACAAATTTATATATTTTAACAAGACTACAAAACTGTTAAGTGTTTTAGGGTGTGATTCCTTTTATGTTATTACAATTTTTTAAAGTGGACACTAGATCCAAGCTACTAGGGTCATGATTGTTATATAATTTATCTCCTCATCAATTCTAAAGGATTACTACACATTACTCTGATACCAACAATAAAGACTAACTATTATCATACAAAAATATTACATCATAACAGAAAAGTAATCATTATATAATATTACATTCCACATAATAATTTTTTTGGTTTGTTCTATTTTGAATCATGTACATGTGGAAAACTGGTCTATTAGTGAGCATTGTCATATGAAAATATGATATCCAAAACTAGAATCATGCTTATAAATATAACAGATAATATATTTTATAATAACTTGGGGAAAAACATACAAAATGGTTTGATCATATGATCAGCATGGGTATGAAAAGGAGATATCAAAATATCATGAGCTTAAGGGTATGAGAACAAGAGAATAAAATTCGATAACAATACCATGCATATCATAGATCATAATGACGATTCATTGAATAAATATACTTAGTTCATAAAACATGAATCATAATGGAATTTGTGATCATGAACCATGAGAATATAAAATTAGAATAAGAAACGGATGAGTGAAATACATATAAACCTATAACATTTTGAACATGAATAATTATAAATATGTTCACTCATTATATAAAGGATGTGAATTCATGCCCTCACATAATCATATATATATGCAACTTGGTCCATGTCATAACCATATGGACATGAGAACTGGGTTCATACAAACCACTATGAATATGTAATCAGCATTACACATAAAATTATGAAAACATAATTATGTTAATGTGTATGATAATTAATCATGTTTTTCTCCATATATACATAATTTATTAGAAAAAGATATATTTTCCCACCCATCACATAAACAAAATCATATATAATCATTCCATAAGATCATAAGAAAATCATCATATCAGAAACAATAAAATTAAATGGGTTTCATAAATATTTCATCATAGGAAAAATATGGATAAGGAAATTGTTTAATAATATTTTCATCATTTAATTATAGAAAACCGCATAGTAGAATATGTATATTTTATAAGAATTTTAGAATAGTATTAACCAAGGATGTTGAATGGGTTTCAAAAAAACCATTTTATCATAAACACAAAGCATTAAAAGGAAGAGTAAGAATGATATTATTGGATCCTATTCCAAGTAAAGATTGAGTGACATGTAACGAAGTAATATTATTCATAAAATGATTTTAAAAATCACTTCGAACATTTAAAGAAGAAAATAGTTTTACAACATTACAGAAATCATAGTCAAAACAAATAACTTTTTAAAAATATCTTTATATAAAAATATCCTTGAAACATATAAATTAATTGTAATGTCCTGGAAATTACATATAAATTTTCTATAAATATGGAATTATTTCAAGATCGTGAAATCTGACGGCACGCATTTCCAAGGCCCGGAGTGCCCAGAATGGTCTGTCAATGTTTTGTTAAGAATTAATTAGTGCCCTTAAGTAGTTTTATTTAAAAAGTGTAATACATATAAAAAGTTTTCTCGGATAAGAAATCTGAGAGCAACAATGTGCTTAGGATGGAGGGTTTACCCAAGGTTCGACCTAAGTTTAGTCGGCGCAAGCCTACAGTGAGAAAACCTGAAAATGGAATAAACATAAATAATATAATTAAAAAAATTATTGTATCTTTAAAATGATTATTACTCACAAATAGAAACATATATTAGAAATATTTGGCCACCGCAGAACTCATAAGGGTATGCTTTCTTTAAGAAGATAATAACTTTGGTCGACACAAGCCATAAGACAAAGTTAGCTTTTGGCAGTAAATAAAATAATTAAGTGAAAATTAATTTTTTAAAAGTCTATAACATCTAAATATTAACTCATATTAGAAATCTGAGAGTATCGTTGGGTTAACTAGGGAATGTTTCACTTAGGCAGAGCCTAACACTGACCAGCACGGGTTGAGGGTAACTATTAAAAAAATTTATGAACATTTTTTGAGGTATGTTTAGTAAAGGCATAAGCAGCATTTTCTATCCTTTGAATAATTAATTAGATTTTAAATTCGAGGACACTAATGAATCCGTAGGGATGAGATTTTTTTAAAAGAAACTCCACATTTACTGATGTATGTCTGGATAAAAAGTTATGTTTTAAGACTTTTTAAAATAAATTAATAAAATAATTTTTTTATTTTATTTTCATTCCTTTCCTCCTACAGACAAGCAACATTGTGGGACGAGTGATATGTCAAGCCAATAAATGGCTTGAATATTCAATTATATGTAATTACACCATTGTGGAATTAGGATGTTTCCTAATTAATGGGAATCCATTAATCCCACAAATATTTGACACCCACAACCTCTACTATATATATAGAGCTTGGGGAGAGGTGTCGAAACTACTTCTCCAAGCAACGAAGTGCTAACAAAGGGAAGGGATTCCAAACTCTTATAGGATGGATCCATTACCTGTGGAAGGTGATGAGCGACACTGAAACCCAAAACTGGAGATCAATGAACGAGTGACTTCATTGGAGGCTAGTTGTGGGGGACGTGGATCACCGACCCACTTCATCAAACGTGTCCTCACCATCGTTCTTGAGGTAGAATTGTTTTTGGAATTATGATTTAATGTATTTGATAAATCCCCATACTCTATATTAACACTAAAAATGAATAAACATAAATGGACATTGTCCCTTACATATACCTCACCACTTTTTATTTTGTTCTTCGTGTGTTTTCAGGCGTTTGTCAACACCAAATAAATTATGACGCTGGAAGTACAATGTTATGTTGAGTGTGACCTAAAGACACTGAGCCCTCAAATAAAGAATCATTAATTTGAAAATGACATAATTTTTGGGCTTGCAAAGAATATATGATGGCTCTCGGAATGAAGTAGCAGCTGACACCAAGCTAACCACGAGGAAGGTGGGGCAGCATGAGTCCACGCCACCGGTTGAGCAGGTGGTCACGTTCGGTCATCCACGGAAGAGTAGGGAGGCATCCAGCATCCTGTCGGACACATGGAAGAGCATTGCCACGCGTCCACGCCACCGGAGAAGGAATCCATAACTGCTTGGCCTCGATAGAGGCCAAAGGTCATCCATCACCCATTTGGTGGTGGAGGACAGTGGTGCCGTCGTGCGGCTGGGAGGAGGATGACTGGCCGTCAAACCTTCTGGTTGTGGCACACCAAGCAAGACCCATAATGGTGAGTCCCACTTCCAAAAACTGAATGGCATATTGGTATTTTGGGTGACACGGGTGGTGCCTCCCTCCCAGGCATCGGGCAAGGATGACCCCGCCACGTTATTTCAATGGAATGCGGCCTGCATCGCTGGCCGCCCCAACGGGTCGCACTGTCGGGCGGTGCCAAGCCACCCTCTTCATAGTTTGGGTTGACCATGGCCCAGTGGGCTGGACCCTCTATGGGGCAGACCAACCAGGTTGGACCCAGACCGTATTGGACAGAACCCGGGCCCAATTTGACCCAGATACACATTTTTGGCCGTAATAAGGGATCTTGGAGTCCGTTTTACAAACCATCTACCGCACCAGAATCCTTGGATTGAGATGTTCCATTTGTTATAATCCACTCTAGTTTTCTATAAATATTGAGTGTGGCTAGGTTGGATTGAACCTGAAAAAAATCAGGCCTTTTAAGCAGAAACACAAATAACCTACTGACCGAGCATCCAATTGATGTGGCAACTTTTGTGTCGGGTCCCTTAGGACGTGAAAGACCTTTGGGATACTTATTCAAGAACCTTCATTGAATTTGAGTTAGGATCGATGGGTTGAGTAGAGGTTCTCCCAAACATGCTATTAGTTGAAATCCAGTAGTTGGCATTAAAGAAAAGGATGGATAAAGATCATACAAGGTTAGTTACATATCTATTATGGGTAGTGCGGATCTTGTGTGGGTTATTGCGAGGGTTATTACCTATCAATCATGTGTGGGTCAGTGCTTAGTGATCCTGTGTGGTTCAATGCATACTGATCCTGTGTGGTTCAGCACTCAACGATCCTATGTGGGTCAGGGCATACTGATCCTGTGTTGGTTAGATCATGTGTGGGCGAGAAGAGGTTAGTACATATCAACTCTAGGTGAGTCGGATCCTATGTGGGTCATTGCATGGGTTTTTACGTATCGATCCTGTGTGGATCAGACTCTATATGGTCAGTAGTAGTGCCTCTTAGCAGAATAAGATGATCTAGCTTCACAAAAAATCATATGCTATTCTATATTTTTCTAAAAACATTGCTTGATATGAGGCTCTATTTGAACTAATACATTAACCATTATGGTAATATTAATGTGGTGATACATATGTTCCAATTTTAACTTTGTGGTACTATCTTTGTGGAGATACATGTGTGGTATTTTTACCTTCGTGGTACTATCTTCGTGGTGAAACCTATGTGTTACGTTTACCTTCGTGGTACTATCATCATGGTGATACCTATGTGGTACTTTTACCTTCATGGTACCTTCTTTTTGGTGATAATTGTGTGGTACTTTTACCTTAGTGGCTATACATGTGTGTTACTTTTACCTTCGTGGTACTATCAACATGGTGATACCTGTGTTGTACTTTTACCTTCTCAGTGTTACCTTCGGGGTGTTAAGTTTATGTTATTCTTCCCTCATGTATGAGATGTGATTATCTTGATATCGTAGGTGTATGTATGGGAATATACCTATGTATACATGATGTCTTGATTTGTGGATTTCCTTAGTGGAACATTAGGAGACCTATGGGGTATCGTGGTCCCTACTGAGTATTGTTAACCTCACCTCTACGTGGGCTTCTCCTACACCTTGTTGTTTCATGTGAAGAAGATGTACAACGTTGATCGAGGCTGAGGGAGTTAGGATTGGATGGTGCATGGAGGTGGACCATTCGGTGAAACGTGGCGCAGAGGAGACAGATAGATGTGGAGTGCTAAGGTTGCAATCTATACCTACCCTTCATGTAGGATTTGTGGTAGTCAATCCAAAAGATTCTTTTGACTTTTTAGTTGTATTTCTACTTTTTAGTTTCACTCGTACATTTAGTTAGGCTTGAATTTTGGGCCCGATTCTTTCAACACTAATTATTATACGACAGTTTATTACTGGTAAATTATTGGGGACTTATTCTCTATTTGTATGTATAGGTTTAAAGGAAATTCCTTCACATTTAAGGGGGTATGACTTTCGGTGCTAGTTTCCAACCCCAGGCTAATAAAAGGATGGATTGGGGTAGTCACGACACGGGACCTAGGGGACGGTTCGTCACAAAGTGGTATCGGAGGATTTTGGTTCTACCAAATAACTAGGACTCTATTAAATTCATGTCGCGAAATAGTGTTATGTGTTATGAGTGTGGTTTTGAATTTTGGGAATCCAGTGTTGGTGCGGCGGCTGATGTATGCATACACTAGGACCCTAAATTCTAATTTCCGACCCAGCACATGAAAACACTAATTGGGTGTGTATTTGAAAAGTTTTTCTTTTGAATTATTTGGAGTCACCTCACCAGGAATAACATAATGACTGTGGAACACCTGTTCCTTATCAGGATGGTGTCTCTTAGATAGCTACCCAGGTTTCGTGAGAGAGTATGTGATGATGGACCACCGAGTGATGAGGCCTCAGTACATGGCCCTATTACATAATTAGAATCTTCAGGTGGTGTTCCAGGAACACCACTATAAATTTATAAGACGTTACAACTAACTCCACTAGTAGATGATACGCGCCGACTGGGAGTGTTGCATGAATTACAGTGGAAAAGTCCTGTGATGCTTCAAGGCAAGATAGATTCTAAGGCAGCTGAGGACTGTCTGGAGGCTGTGTCTAGAGTTTTCTTCAAAGTTGAGGCATTGGTAGAGAAAATGGTGATTTTAGCTTCTAATCTTTTCTAATGAGTGACCATGAGGATGGTCAGCATAGTGATGAGGCTTCAGTATATGGATTGATGCCCGATATAGTAACTTTGGGTAGAGTTTCATCTTTATCACTACCGTTTGGTCAACAGTTACAACTGATGGTACTATTAGAGGATACATTTAGCCATTTCACCTTAGACGAGTTTCAGAATCAGATAATCCTTTGGTTTTGAGGCGAGCCCATCTCATAGGTGGTTGATGACTAGCTTGAGGTGGTGGCTGAGATTTCCCTAGAGCTTCTACAGCTTAGACATGACGGCATGTCGGTAGGTGATTATTCATTGAGGCATACCGAACATTCCAGGTTGTTGATGATAATGATACGATTAGTGATTCAGGGCTCAGACTTCTTAGCGCGGTGTGTTTAAGGACGTCCGACCCAGGACTATTCCTCTATGAATTCCTAACTATATTAGTGTGATAGAGAGAACCTTTTCCGTTGATTATTCTCTGGCTAAACAGATACAACCAGTGAATGTTAGTAGTGAGAAAGCATGGAGTTGGTGCCAGACTCCAAGACTTGGGCATGTAAATAAATATTTAAGGAAGATAGAGTGTTAGGGACATGGGAAGGTAGTAGCTGCATATGGGCAAGGAGTGAAACCCAAGTGCTATAGGAATGATTCGATGAACAATTTGTGTCTACTAATAGCTGACGAATTAATAAAAATAGAAACCAATAACTCCGTCATTCCATGAATCTTGTCCAAGGCCATGATTTTCTGGTTAAACTATTGAATTGACCCTCACGTATAGAGATTCCATTGGGAGGAGACTCGATAATCACACTTATACCGATGGTGGGATCTGACCCTTTAGGTGAGAGTTTCCGTTGAAACCCCTTGGTGGAAGCATCTAGGACTTACGATGTAAGATTGTGTATGGATTGGAAGAACACAATTCATATTGTGATTGACAATATTAGGAAAAAAGGTCGTGTTTTATCTATAATTTGGTAAATGGGTTTTCCATGGATGACTAAAAAGGAAAACCATGCAGCGTACAATAAAATCAGGAATAGGATGGTGCAACCGATCACTCTTGAGTCGACCAGCCTTACCCACACGACATCATGAGTTATGAGTTATCAATTCCCAATAGTAGTGGCTAGAGTTCTACCAAGACAATGAATTTGATAAATTCTATACCCCTGGAAAGGAGAAAGTATTAGTAGATCCTCTTAGTCGAATATTCTATATATAGTTGATGAGTGAGGCGATAGAGCAGTAAGTCAAGTTGCAAATATCCTTCTTGGATAGAGATGGAGTAGAATACATCCAATCTATGACAGACACATCCCAACTCTTTTAACGAGTTAGGAAGGCACAACTTGGGGAAACTGAATACGAGTCTTTACATGCTCAGATATCCATAGGACAGGAACCTAATTGATTTTATGAAGGTGAGGAGCACATCATCCTCTTTAGAGGTAGTATTATGAGTCCAGAGCTGCTACAATAGGAAGTGTTGAGGGAGTTACATAAGTCCCCTCTAGTGGTACATCATGGAGTGGAAAAGATGTACGAGGACCTTCGGTGTCAGCACTGGTGGTCAAGGATTAAGAAAGTAGTGGTAGATTTTATATCACGATGTCACATTTATTATCATGTGAAGACTGCACAGAGCGGGAAAAAGTCATATGTTGACAAGAGGCAAAGACCTCTAGTGTTTTAGGAGGGGGAAGCATCTTTTATTGTGAGTATCCCCTCAACAATGACTAGAGAGATTTTGCCGAGGTGGATAGTGATCGTAGAGGTTTATCAGACCATTTCTTATACTTCATAGGTTTGGAGAGCTGGACTTAGGAGATGGGGCGATGTTTACGGAGGCTCTAGTAGGGATTGTGGATCGAAAAGATCGGGTCCTTCCTGGGCTATTGATAATTTTGGTGCGCATTCTCGTGCAACATGGGAACCTCCAGGATTGCACTTGGGAGCATGAGGCTAAGATCCATGATCAGTAACCCGATTTGTTTATTTAGTCTATGTTGTGGATTTTGGGGATGTAAATCCCTAAGGAGAGGAGAATGTGATATCCCAAAAATTCTGTATATTTTTTTTAAATTATATGAGATTATTTTGAGACCGCGAAATCTGATAGCGCGCAATTCTGTTGCCCGGAGTGCCCGAAATGGTCCTTCGATGTTTTTTATGCTTTAATTAGCACGCGTAAGAAGTTTCACTAAACAAGTGGAATAAATCATAAATATTCACTCAGATCAAAAAACTGAGGGCACTGTCACACTAAAGATGGCGGGTTTACCCTTGGCATGAAATATGTTTAGCAGGTGCAAGCCTCCATTGAGAAAACCTGAAAATGGAATAACTGTAAATAAAATTATTAAACTATGTTATTTTAATTTTCAAATTATTATAACTCACTAAATGTAACTTCAATTAAAAATATGAGACCACCTCTAAACTCATGAAGGTGTGATTTATTTAGGTAGATACTAACTTTGGCTGGCCTGAGCCACTAGAAAAAGTTAGTTTTTATCCGTAAATAAAATAATTATGTGAAAAATACAATTTATTGTAAAATCCATAACTTATTAATGGTAACTCATATTATAATTTTGAGAGTTTCATTGGGTTTTTTTGGGGCGTGTCTCACATAGGTAGATCCAATCCATGACCGATGTGGGTCGAGGTTGACTGTGAATAATTTTTCCAAATTTATTTTCATTTCATTCCTCAAACATACAAGCATCAACGTGAGACCATCGACCTGAAAATCCAATAAATGGCTTGACGATTCAATTCTATGTAACTGCATCATTGGGGAATTAAGAAGATTTATAATTAATGGGCCTCCATTGACCCCACGACTGTTGCACACCCTACCCCTATCTGATTTTTATAGAGCTTGGGGAGAGGTGTCGATACTGTTTTCCCCTGAAATGAAGTTATAAAAAAGTATAGTGACATAAAACCCTTGGAGGACATGTCCCGTACCAGCGGGATGTGATGAGCAACACTGATACCTCGAACCAGAGAACGAAGAATGAGTGATGTCGTTGGAGGGTAGTTGTGAGGGATGGAGAACACCGACCTGCTTCCACAAATGCGCACTCACCATCGTTGTTGAGGTGAGGGATTTATTATGAATTATGATTAAATTTATTTGATAAATCATCATACTCCAGATTCACAATGATGATGGCCAAACTAATATGTCCATCGTCTCACACATATACCTTGCCTCTTTTTCATTTCTTCTTAGTGCATTCTTCATGTGTTCATCAATGCCAAATAATTATTAATGTTGGAAACAAAATGTTATGTTGAGCACTACATACAGACACAGAGCCCATGACTCAAGGATTGTGAATATTTCAACGACATAATTTCAGGCTAGGAACGAAGTCGTGATAGCTCGCAGAAGAGGGCAGCATCCAACACACGGTTAGACATGTGGAATGTGTGGCAGTGTGCATCTGCATATCCCTATTGAACTATAGGTTGCTGCACGTCGGTCGCGGCAGATCAGGGTGGCAGCGGACATCTTTCCGGCTGTGCGGAGGAGTAGAGGAGGGCGTCCATACCACTAGATTAGGAGGCCACAACCACTTGGAAACGGTGGAGGCTGAAGGGAGGCTGACACCTGGCCATCCACGGATGACAACGGTGTCGTCGCGCTGCTGGGAGGAGGAGGAGAAGCTGGAAAACCAGTAGGTTGTGGCACTCTAAGAAGGACCCGCTTTGGTAGACCCCGTATCCAAAAAGTGAATAACCGATTGGACATTCTGGTGACCTGGGAGGCACCTCCCTCCACAGGCGTCGACTAGGGGAGACCCTGCCACGATTTTCTACCTGTCCATGGGCTACCCTGATGGGCCACGCCACCAGGCCGCGGCCAGCGGGCCGCACCACTGGGTTGTGATGACCCAAACCTAGTCGAGTAGGCCCAGACCGAGTCACGTTGGCCTCGACGAGGTCAGGCCGGGTCGGTCGGACTGGGTCGGACCGGACCCAAGCCCAATTAGACACAAATACACCTTTTGGGTATAACATTGGAACTGGGCATTTGTTTGACGATCCGTCTAAGAAATCAGAATCCTTGGATCTAGACGGTACTTTTGTTATACTTCTCTTGAGTTTTGGATAATATTGGAGAACAACCAGGTTGGATCGATCCGTAATCCAACCAGGCCCTTGGAGCAAAACATCTAATAACATGCAGACAGGGCATCTGTTTGACGTGTCGTCTGTTGTGTTGGGTCCTTTAGGATGTGACAGATTTTGAGATTCTTCTTTGTGTATCTTCATGGAGATTGAGGTACGTCTGATGGCATGAGGAATGGTTCTTCCGAATGTGCAAATAGAGGCATTCCAGTTGCTAGCAGTGAGGTGGAGGATGGTGATGGATTATATATATTTTAGTAAACTATTGACTTTGGGTGGGTCGGATCTTGTGTGGGTCATTGTGGGGGTAAATACATATAGATCTTATGTGGTTTGGAACATTGAGATCATGTGTGGGTCAGCACTTATCTATCCTGTGTGGGACGGCGCTCAGTGATCTGGTGTGGGTCAGCACATACCGATCCTATGTGGGTTAGATATTGTGTGAGTCAGCGCTCAATGATCCTATGTGTTTTAGCACATAACAATCCTATGTGGGTCAGATCCTGTGTGGGTCAAACGAATTTAGTACCTATCAACTCCAGGTAGGTAGATCATGTGCGGGTCATTGCGGGAGTTAGTACTTATCTATCTTGTGTGGGTCCAACTCTATATGTTTAGTTGCAGTACCTCTTGATAGAATAAGATGATCTGGCTTCACGACTAATCACTTATACTTCTATACTTAACCAAAAACGTAATTTTAGTTGAGACTTGGTTTGAACTAATACTTGTACCTTTGTGGTACTATCTTTATGTTGATACCTATGTGGTACATTTACCATCATGGTAGTATATTCAATGCGATTCATTTGTGTGAGTTTTAACTTTTGTGGTACTATCTTCATGGAGATACCTATGTTGTACTTATTCCTTCGTGGTATTATCATCGTTGTGATACCTGTGTTGTACTTTTACCTTCATGGTACTATCTTCGTGGTGATACTAGTGTGGTACTTTTACCTTCGTGGTACTATTGTCGCGGTCATAAATGTGTGGTACTTTTACCTTCACGGTGTTACCGTCAATTTGTTACTTTTATTGTATTCTTCCCTCATGTATGAGATGGGTTTAGCTTGATAAAATTTATGTACGTATGGTCATATACCTAATTAGAGTTGATTTCATTCATTTTTCTTTTCCTTTGGGGAACATTAGGAGAACTATGGGGTGTTAGGGTCCCTAATGAGTATTGTTATACTCACCCCTACACGGGCTTCACCCGTACCTTTTTTTATGATAAATATGATGTACAATGTTGATCATAGTCTGAGGGATCTAGGACTGGACGTTCATAGAGGCAGTCCATTTGGTGAGACGTGACGTAGAGGTTATGTACATGCATGGAGTACTGAGGAGGTGATCCATACCTACCCTTCAGGAAGGATTTTTGGTGGATGATCGAGGTGTTACTTTTCCCTTTATAGTTGTAATTGTACATTTGAGTTGTACTCGTACTTTGCGTTGGGCTTGTATTCCGACCACTTTACTTTAAATAATCTATTTACAACAAATTCTTACATAGTGGTTCCTTCTGGTTGTGTTCTTCACTAAGTGTATTTACATGTTTAAGTGTAATGCCTTCCTGTTTTAGAGAGTATGACTTTCGGTGCAAGTCTTCAGACCAAGGCCTATAGAAGGTGGGCTTGGGTTAGTCCCAACACGGGCCTGGGGGGGGGGGACGGGTTGTGACATGAATATTGAACAATATTTTAAAAAATTTAAGGAGGAATGAAACTTTTTATTTTGAAAATATAATTTTCACACTAAATGTCCATGTAATATTTTATAAATCAATTTCATAGAAAATGTATATTAAATCCTATAATGTAATATATAAATCATTGAGTTTTTTTGAAGGAGCAAGTAACATTAAATGTTTAAAAAATATTCATTCACATTTTTGGAAAATTACAAACAACCCATTTTTTAAAAATTAAATTATTATTTATAATTGTTTTTACAAATAAAATAAGTAAAAATATGTTTAATAAATTATTTTTATAATCATTAAAAAATGAAAATTATATTATAAAACATGGATATGAAGGATGAACGATTTTTGATGGAATAGAAAAATAAATCCACTTTTTTTTAAAAACAATCTTTTGAATCTATATTACATATAGAGAAAAAAATGAATAGAAAATATTTGTTCTCATGACATAAAAATAGTTCAAGAAAATTATGGTTTTTATTGAGACATTTATTATAACATTTCATTAACCTAATAATAAAAAAAATTAGGAAAACAATGTGATTATACAATAACATCATTACAACATTTGTAACCTTGAATTGTAAGAACCATTAAAGGGAGATAAAAAGTAGGATTGGAAAATTAAAATAATTTTCATGATAAAAATAATAAATTATTTTATGGTGATGTATATACAGCTCATAAAAGAAATAGGTAGTGAATATGGCATGTGCGTCAAAGAAGTAAAAAGTGAGGAAAAATTCCATTACCATAAGAATATACTTCGAAAATATTAATACAACATTTATAATGAATATATATTTATTATAAACCTATTATATGACCATATTTATATGTATCACACTATATATTATCTTCATATGAATTTTTATTACACATTTTTTAACAATTACTTTTTAATGTTCTGTTCGGGGTAATAACTACTTTATTTTTCATTTATGTTATTATTTGGTAATGTATGTAATAATAAATTTATCATGGTTAAATAAATTAAATAATTTTAACCAAGATATATTTATCATATAAATTCATTGTATAATTATTTTTATTAATCCATTAATGTTAGATTTGGAAAATGAAATACATCACACATGGAAAATGTCGGCCCCATATGTGCATGAGTATTGCCTCTATTTTCTCGACCGATGAAATGAATAAAAGGAAAATAACATATTAACAATATAGAGTTATTTTTTTTAATATATAGCTCATATATTAATTTTATGTATCTGAATTACATTCCATGAGAATCATTACTTAAAACAAAACAAATCGCTTCTCCAGCCGGTAGTCCACCACAAAGACAAACAACATTTTCAGGCCCCCACAAAATGAAAAATAAGAAGGATTTTGTGATATCATATTTATTTAATTATATTTATGTTACAAAAACATATATATATATATATATATTCCATCTTCACACCCAACTATGATAGGTGTTTATGGTAAATGTGTCATAGTGATTTGGGGGGGGGGGTCCATCGTACACAAGAGTGAGGTTATAATTTTCTATTTGTGATAAGTGGGAAGAGTTTTTAGTTGTAGTCACATAAAAAACATACTTATATTTAATATAAATTTTTTTAATGTAATAATGCTTTAATAAAAATTGAAGTTGTAGTGTGAATAAATAAAATAAAATTCTCGATTAGGGACATTACTATTTCTTGGGAGAATTTTTTTTAAACCAAACTAATTTACCAATAGGATTTATGAAGACAATATGTATTATAAAACATTATTTGGTAGAAAGGAAGTGATTTGGGACTGTCTTTGACAATCCAATGGGATTTGGATGTCTATGGATGAGAAGATTGAATGTGGCCTTTCATAAATGAATTGGTAGAACACTAGTAATTTATTAATTGAAAAAGGTGTACACATGTTATTTTCATAAAAAATTGATTAAAATTTTAAAATTATCGAATATATAAGTGATAATATCTAAAAATGTACATAAAAAGTTTTTTGGACATGTTTATGTTATTTTGAACCATTATATTTAGTTTTTCCCCTTGTAAATTGTTTTTTCATTAACTGTGGTAAATAATTTTATCTAATTTTTTATATTGATTATATTAATAATATATTTTTCATTTTTGTATTATATTTATTATACTAATTCCAAAATTGGAATATGTTTTTCTATATTCAACACACATAATTATTAGAATTTAATTTAAAATTAATCTCGTAGATACGATGAGAATGTGGGGTATTTACAGGGAAACTTTTCATAGGTAGAGAATGATTTAATATACTTATTTAAAAAACTAATTAAATTGAGAAAATTGGAATAATATATAAATAATTGAAATAATTATAATTTTAACTCCATTTTAATGAAAATTTTAAATTATTAAATGCGGTAACAAAATTAATAAATCTTAATCAAAAATAATATTTTCCAATATTGATCTTAAAATTTAACTTTTCAAACAAAAATCTATAAAATTTCCCTATGTTTATTCATAAATTTATATTTCTAAATTATATATTATTTTTTAAAATAAGGTTTTTTAAATTATCAATAAATATATTTATAAATTTTTCACAGAAAAAAACAATTTTTTTAGGAGAATGTATTTTCGAAACATTTTATGAATTTCTACAAAAAATTTAAATTTTTCAATAATAATTAAAGAAAATGTATTATAATTAATATTTATAATTTTTTATTACTATTAAAATCTCTGTGTTCACATACCTTATTGTAATGGTCATGATTAAATTATAATATAAATAATATTGAACATAAAAAATAGTTTAACATGTAATTCATGAAAAACCATGTTTTGTGAGTAATAAAATAAATCTAATAAACCTAATTTATTTTAAGAGATAAATTCATAAAAACTATGGGTATTATAATTTTTATATTACTTATTTATGGGTGGGTAATGCCTCGCATTTTTAGATTTGTACCATCGATGTCAATCGATAAATCGTGGCTTGTTGGGGGAAGGCCTTAGGGATCACAATCAAAAATATAGTAGGATCAGGTGGGGTTTACAATGGGGGTGGCCCATGAATGAGTGATATAAAAGATACTAGTTAAGATATATGATTTATAGTGGATTTATATACAATAAATGATATATTATTTGGTAGGGAAACAAATCTTATAGACCATGGATCTTAAATTAGTCTATGATAATTTTATAGGACAATCGATTTTATTCCCCACCCAGGGATATGATAATGGGAAAATGGGATTACCAATAAACTAATAGAAATGGTGACACTTGTGTGTATAGTTATTGGGGTCCTACATTAATTTTTATTGTTTTTTCTAGTGTTTGAAATAATATTGTGTTTAGAATTAAATTAATATTACTACTGGAATTTTATTATTTTTTTGACCAGGATAAAGAGTTTTGTTTTTTATTTTTTCGATATAAAATTAGGTCCTCATAAATGAGTTTTTTAGGTTTTTTAGTTTCATTAAACTACTTTAGTTGAGTATATAATGGTTAGTCACACTATATAAGAATTTCTTCTGTTGAAAAAACAATGTAAATTTTAGTTTATTTTTATAACTAACTATGATAGGTGCATTCCTAATTTGGAGTTTAGGTGATGGATATAGGATCTCAATACTTTTTTTCTATTAAAAAATTTATATATTGATTATCTGGTGTTTTTTCCACTATGCAGTTATGACAAGTACAAATTTTTGGGATTTTATATATCAGGTAATATGTTTTGTTAGATGATTTCTAGTGGGTGTGTTTTATAGAGTTTCTATAGTGAAGGAAGATTGTGGTGAATATGACAGAATTTCATGGAATCAATGGATAATGAAAATGTGATATCCCAGAGAAAGGTTTAAATACATTAAATTATTTGTCCCACACAAAAATTCTCTAGAGGGGTTGAGATTGTAATTTTTGGAGGATGTGTTGCACCTGAAGATTCTAAATATTTTCACCGATATTACATTTACTATATACACGGAGGTAAAAGAGAAAGGTGTGGTGGTTGAGAGGATGAATTAAAAACTAGGTTAGTCTCAATAAGGGATCCATTATCATTAATTGGTGGTGTTTCCCTTTATTGAGGATCTAATTTTTGAAGGATTTTTAGGATTTGGCCAGTTTGGAGTTAGCCATGTCAACTTTCATCATTCTATTTTTATAGGTCTATATGTTCTAATTCCCCCTATGAATGTATTTCTCATATGGGATTTTATTAAATAAAGATCAATAATATTCATAATGTATAACATTTTTGGGATAAAAATTGTTGAGGGGTTGTTGATATATGAAAATCCTAACAGTATAATTATATGGTAGAAGTATGTGTAACAAGTGTAAAATTATTGTGATTCACTGGTAGGTTATGGATTTTGAAAAGAATTTACCATGTAATGTGTATTATACTTTGGGGAAAAGTTATGAGTGACTCTATGGTGGTTGTAATAAGATGTGACGATACAAATCTAGATGTGAAAATTTTCATTATATGGATGAATCTTTTCAAGAGGGTCCATAGATCTTCTGAAGTACCATTTAATTATCTGTTGTTATGAAATATGCTTTTCATTGTTCGAAAAATTCACACTCCTTTATTCATCCTACCATAGTTAGATCCTTTTTTATTCATGCTGCTTGTTGGATCTATTTATATTTACCACACTTATTAGTGAATTGAATAGTCTTCTTGATAACTAATGGGGTTTTGAGGTAATGGTGAGGAAACATATGTCATACGGGGATTTCATTCATATTTATATACAACTGTACATTTTCATTATGGTGAAAAACGTATAGTATTGATCTCAAACATATATCTATTAAATTTAGAGGTGAGTTGTTTTTTATGAGGGGTCTAAATTGAATTATTAATTAGGAAGTTAGATAATAATATTTGTTGCAGATGATTAGAGTCAATATTTCCTCAAAAAGTGTTCATATCGTTGAATTTAGAGGAGGCACAAGTGGTGTACATTCCTAGACTTGTAGTGGACATCCGTGATAAATTTTCCCAAGGATTTAATGCACTTGTACAATCTACAAGATAATTATTTATAAGTATCATTAAATATTGGTGCCTATATAATTTTTTTTCACCTTATTAGATGAATCCTTTTGCATTCTTTGAGCTAAGGATTTGTTTGATGACTTGATTTACAAGGGATTTTTCATGCATAATGTTTCACCATTGGGAATTGTTATGTTATTAACAAATAATGTTCACACTATTCTATGGTTTTGTATATTCAAACAATAGTTTTATAGATCAATGATATATAAAAATTAATAATTTCAATGTATTGATGATATAGTCAACCTTTTAAAGGAATCAAGGTTGTTTTTGTAGATCATTCTGATGTTTGGATTTCATATTACAAGCGTTTGGGAGTATGATATCTTATAGAAATAAATAATGTGTATATTTTGGGACATTGGGTTTTTACATTTTTTATATGGTGTGATTAAATCACTAACCTTGTCCGTGGGATGCTCATAATATGGGTTCTATGAGTTCTTGTATATGTTCATGGTTTTGATCCTCAATGAATTGATCATATTATCAGTGTTTTGGAGAAGTATATTAACAACCTTGGGCCCGTTTAGCTTTTAAATTGACAAATTAAACTTATGGGATTATGCCTATATTTAAGATTTGGATTATGAAGGTTATCTTCCCTGGATATGTGGTGTCCCCCCATGGAGTTTATTTGGATCCATCATTGATTTAGGTAGTGGATTCCTTGGAGGTACTAATGACTTTTTCATAGGTCCTTATTTACATCAGAAATCAATTAAATTTTTATTGGATCATATTATAATTATATTGGGTTATAACCACATCCATAATCATGAAAATGAAGGAATATTCTTTCTCATAGAATGGTTAGTTTCACGATAGTTTATCTACCTAAAAAGTGGTTTATTAACAATCCATTTAATTTTATACTGAATGAGGGATTGATTTATATGGTGTTCAATGATGATTCCCATAGCATCTTGACATATATCGTGATATGCCTGTGGGTGGTGATATCACATGGGTTATACAAGTAACCCCACATAAGTGTAACTACTCAACCTATGACCTCTAATTTATAGTAATGGTCTTTTCTCAAATGTGGTCGTAAAATTACCTCATTAGTTAGATATTTTATTTCATTATTTATCCCATGCTATTGTGTTATGTTTTCCTTTATATTTTATCAAAATATGTGAGAATGGATATGGGTAAATATTATCCATCATTAATATTTTGATATATCATACACCCTGGAGATGGGAAATGTAGTTATATATTAATTGAACTGAACTTCCTAGAAATATTTTTATTTTGTATCAAGTGATATTTAGATAAAGATGATTGATATCGTGTAAAATCAAATCATTTTATAGAAGTTCATCAGTAGAGTTTCTTATTTTTATATAATAAACAATTATTCTTGAGTTATAGGGAATAAAAGTCTCATAGGGGGGTAATTATAGGTAATAGTGTTGTGGGAACATATTCTAAATGATGATGTATTACAGGGTTGATCAATGGATGATCAACATTAGTTGATTATTTAGGGGAGGCTATTTGTTTTAATAATTTTTTTGTGACATGGTTCGTTTAGAGTTCCTTATAAAAAGTCATCAATCCATCCTGGAATGTCTATGATGTATAATCACATTAATGATGAACTTCATTATTTATGATTAAATATATCATTGATGGGTTTCATATGAAATTACATTGTATGCCAGTTGATGAATTCAAAAAGTAATGTCAATGTAGATTTTCATAACCAATTTGGGTACCCAACTTAATGTTGGAGGACATCTTGATAAATGTTTCCATTATCTACCATAATCATTTATGGGGTGTGATGTAATTTGTGTGATCATGGATCAGTTAAATAGTTCAACCCACTTCGTTAAACATATATTGATTGGTTCTGTTGAGGTTTTCAGTAGGCAGTTTATATATTAGGTGTTATGGATTCATGGGGTACCAAGGGAAATTGTTTATAACCAAGATCCACATTTCACATTATTATTTTTTAGTGGATTAAAACATACATTGGTCTCATATTTTTACATTATAATTTCAATCCACACTCAAAATAATTAATATAATGATAATACCAAATATATGTTTGAGGCTATATTGTAAGAATTTGATTTAGATTTTTTTGTTTCATGGGTGAGAAACTATCCCTTGGTTGGGTATTCTTATATCAATGTCATTCACTATTTTATTGGAATGGTATCAATCAATGTGTTTTATTGGAGAATTTTCATTACATTTTATGCTCCACTGGGAAAGGTTAATGTATGGTCCTCAGTCAAAATATGGTACAAATAATGAAAGAAAACATTGTAATGATTTCATAGTTGATAACTGTAGTTAAACACCATCACATGAAATTTTCAGATCAACATATGAGACCTACAAGTTTCAATTTGGTGAACATGTGTTATTGATTATTTCACCAATACATGGGAACTCGAGTTATTTAAGGCGTAGGTAGATATATATATATATCTAATTTATCAGTTATTTAATGGTATTTTAGAGTGTTGGATATGTTGAATATTTGTTAGTTATTTATAAAAACTATTATGATATCAATTTCTTCCACTATATGTCACAGATCTTGATATATCATCACAATGATTATTATTTCATCAATCAGGTATATTTGGATTTCAAGGATAATGAAACATTCATTGAGAATAAAATTAAGCTCATTTATTTTTAGGTGGGGGTAAATGTGTGGGAGTACAGTGAATTCATTTTGATATTTTTAATGTAATGGTGGATAGAAATAGAGTCTATAAGAATGGGAGCCACATATGTTAATTTAGTATATGAAGTTGTTTTGTTATTTTATTAATTATTTTTTCTAAAATTAGAGATATTATTTATAAATATTTATTTTTCATTGGGTCTAATGTATTTTTATTTTTTACCATGCATCTTATTTATTTTATAACATCATCCCAATTTTGAGTTATGTCCTAGGGGAGTTCTTGGTTAGTGGTGTATGATATTTTCATTATTATTTGTATTTGGTTAATGAGAATAAGATTCATTTGGGAGGATTCTAATCTTACATCAATTAAACTACCATTCATTCCTATTATGTGTTATTGGTGTTGGATAATATAGGTGGAGTATTGGTAAATTATTTGTATAGTTAAGATGAATTTTTACTAATGTGATGGTTCTCTATAGTGGAGTAGTGCAATGTGTATTGATCGGAACCCTAGATTTCATGGCACAAATTTGTATTATTGGTTCTAGTGTAGTTTACATGGATGTTTTATGCTTTTACTCTTCCATTTAATTCACTATTAATGTTTGGATCACTGATACAAGATATGGAAGATAGATGAGAATTTATTAGGAAGAAAAGGATCCCTAGATGCAGTGTAGCCTCATAGATGCAACATAGATTATAAAGAGGTAAATTTAGATATTATTATATTTTAAGTGATCAATATTTATAGACTATTTATTTATAGAGTGGTTGGTTTGGAGGTTTTGGTAGAACTTAGAGACATTATAATATATATTTCTAAATAAATTTATTCTCAATGGTAGATTTCAGTACACCCAACATTGAGCCTAAAATAACATTAATGTAGTTATCCATTTTCACAATACATTAATTTTTTGGGTATATATATGAATAAATAAATTATTAAAAGTATATGTATTATATATATATATAATAAATTCTTTTTCTATCCAAAAAATATGGATGAAAATATAAATCATTTTAATGTAAAAGATATATTTTGTGAGAAAATATTTTATTTCAGCCAATGTTTTTATTATCATTATAAATTAAATTAACAACTATTAGAGAATTCATATAATAAAATTTATATATTATATATTAAAAAACATATTTTATCATTCATATAATTTTATTAGGCATGGGATAAGACCATATAAATTATAATTCTTAAAACTCATATTTTTATAAAATTAAGTTTCATCTCATTCTTCAAATATATTTTATAACTACATTTTATTAATTTTATAAAATTTATATGAGAAAATGATAATAATTTTTTTGTTACATATTCTGATATTACCTTCTATTGAATTTTTTACAATTTTCTGAGAATATTAATTTTTGGATGAATATATAAAAAAAATGATTTTTATTGAAAATTGCCTTATGATTTAATGATTATATATGTTACATAATGTTTTATAAATTTTTATTTGTTAAAATTAGTCCATTAATGTTATAATTAAACACATTTAGTTCATTTTAATATATTGTATGTTCATATTTTTTATAAATTTGGTTATTACATTTGAAAACATTTCTTATGGATAAAATATTTTTTCATAGCGTCTGCGGATTTAGTTATAAATAATTTTATTTACTTTTTTATAAATTAATTTTAATAAATTGGATTCATTATTAATAATTATAGAAAATAATATTAAATAAAAAATTAAAATTAGTTTTTGTTCTTAATGAACAATAAAAATAGTACAAATTAATTACTGTTGTGTGGTTATAAGGTGTTTCTCATAGATTAAAAAAATGATTAAAATGACATAAAAACAATAAAAATTTATATTATATTGATGTATTATTAAATTATATCATATAATCAGTGATAATGATAAATTTTCAATCTTTTTAATATGTGGAAAATATTGGTTTTGTTTTTTCTTTTAAGAAATCCTATGTGTTTCCTCCCCCCATATCAAAGTCCACCCTCCTCCTAGATTAGTTTTCCCAAAAAAATCTATTTGGTATATAAAGTTACTAAAAAATACCATAATTTTATCCACAACAATTACAATAATTCATTTATTACACCATAAAATAATTCTTGTATGTATTTAAGCGTAGAACAAAATGGGTTCTCCAAAGAAGACATATAGTTCTTTAAAATGTGTCATTGTTTTATTTCATCAACTAACCACAAAAAAAATTATCCAAATATTGAAAATTAATAAAAAATGTTTCATAAAAAAAAATTAAGTTATTTTTTTAATGGAATAACTTATTTCAGCCTCATTTTACATCAAAGGATAAATGAAAATATTGATCGTTTCTACGGTGGACTACCACCTCACGAAACAATGTTACTAGTTTTCTATAACCTTCTCACACATATGGATATAATTATGGATTATATATATATATATATATATTATGACATTACAATCATTTTTAAAATATAAAAATAGATCATTATTTTACCTTCTCATCTGTCAGAAAATTAAAACATTGCTCATATGTATGTGTAAACTGTCACCTCCATGTAGATATGTGATAAAATTTTTATTTTATTTATATAATTATTGTAATAAAAATAGATTTAATAAATAATTATTATATATATATTATAATAAAAATTCATTAGATATGAAGTATACTTTTTTTTCATTCATTCCATACATTGAAAAAATTTAAAAAAACCTTCTTGCGTACATACATCGTACCTTTTCCATAAATTATGTTATTAATTTACTTGTATATAATTTATGGATTACTTTAAAAAATTAATATATATTATATTTATATAATAATTAAAATTTTGGGTACGATTGAACCATGATCAATGTACATCGACTGAAACTACCAAAATAAAAACAGACATGAAAATCAAAGCTGATATCATATATACTATTTTTTTTAAAAAGAATTGTTAATTAGTTGTGGATAATATATAACAATTAAATCTTACATGGTATGATATATAGATAATTATTATTGAATATATTTATTAAATAGTATTAATGAATATGTATGATGTAATTTGGAATATACATAAGGGTTTATCATCTTACTTTTACATCAGTGAAACATATATCATATTAAAAAATTATTTACTTTATAAGTTGTATATATTTCACATTAGATATTATTTATTGTGAATCTATTTTTCTTCATTGTATTAAATTTTTAATTGAATTTTTAAGGGTATTATAATTCAAAATTTATCAATGTTGTAAGGGTTTATTTTACAATACCAATATTATTTAAGATAATTTATATTTAACTCTACCTTCGAAGAATTATACGGTATTTAAATTTTGAATCATGATATATTTTATTCACATATGGTAATTCAATAAATATAATTATAATATAACCATTTATATCTATTTGGTACAAATATTTATTGAAAGTATGATTATCATAAATTAGGATTTATGTCCCTTTTAGGTCGCAAATCCTTTCTCTTCCACATCCATGATTTATAAAAAAAATTAAAACAGATTTATTATTATATATTGAATGATTATAGTCATTTTTACCCTAGATTTGTTTTCAATTTTTCTAGAAAGAATCATTCTATCATTTATTAATTATGGAACATTTCTTATATTCTTTTAGAATTGAGAAGGGAATATTTTTTTTCATATACATGGAATGAATTTAACATTTATATACTCATGAAAACTGATTTATATATATCCTTTTTTATAAGAATTAAAAAAAATTCAACTAATGTTTTTAATGTTTTAATAAAAAATTTAGTTTTAAAAATGATTTTTGAAGTGAAATTAATACATTCCTTTAGAATGTTTTAATAGAATTTTCATTGTATTTCTATTCATCAATTACAATAAACCTTGTTTTAGTTATGCCACATTGGAAATATGTTGTAATGACAAAATAATTATTATTTATTAGGATAAATTAAGAAAAATTATAATGGGGATATACTATTTGGATTAAATTCTCTATATTTCTCAAATGATTTATGAATTAAATTATTAACTATAGATATTATTAATGATTCATACTCAGGATTGTTGATATGAAAGCTCATATTGATTTTGATTCAACCCTTTTATATGAGGAATCCATTGGAAAAATATTTTATTGGAGGGGATATATATAGACCTAGAATAAATCTGTTAGTCTCTTGAGACAAAATATATTGGAAAAATGGCTAAGGCCTTTCTCAATTTTTTAAGATATGATGGACAGTGGCCTTGATATAAATATTATGATGTAAAAAATTATAAATTAAATAATTATTATAATACATATTAATGGACATGTGATTATAATATTAGTTTTAGTGTCCATGGATATGGGTCATGCTAGTGTAATTGTTAATATGGAAGTATTTGAACATAACTTAATCTAGCAATTTTATTCTTCTTTATCATGTCACTCATTAAATGGAATTTGTTTCAGTTTTCTACCATTCTATATTAGTTATTATTTATTTTGTACGCATACCCATAATAAGAATTATATCTCACCATCTATCTTAAATTTCCTTTTATTCTGCTTTTAGGATGTGTATTATTATTGAAACATATAGATATACAAAAATAAATTATAGTGTTAAAAAATTAAATAACATATTGTATTTTCTATTTTAAATTATGATGTGATATTAATGTTTTTACCAAGTTTACAATGGATTAAAAATAATTTATTCAGTTGGGATGAAAGTACTTGTACATAATTAAAATTAAATAATTTTACCACATATTCTATATTTCAACGGTGAGGGTCCATAAATCTATAATCAAGGGAGTATTATTAAAAATGACAGTAACACGATTTTAGAAATTATAGATTATGTAATATATACCTATGAATGAATTTTAGTTTAAATAAAAGTAAAACATAATAGCCTAATGTTTTGGTAAGTTATATTTTTTATAATGTCCTAGTAATACATCACTACATTGATACTATAAGTGTATTTTTCTCTGGCACAATTGTAACTAGTAAAATTAAATTCAATAAGGGAACATTGGGATATTACTTTTTCATCACTATAAAAATGTAAATGGACCTTTCTACATGCTTTATTAGACTCTATTATTAGATATCTTTGGGATTATTCACATTTTCTTTGGATCCATTTATGGTGGATTAGAAATTATATTTTTGAATTTTGAATATTTTGAAGGATCCAGGTTTTTAATTCTGATATTTTTTGTAAATAAATATAAAATATATATTTACTGATTAAATAGTATTTAATATATACATTTTGATTAATAATGTTATTAGATAATCATGTTTATGGATTTTTTTTAGAAATGGAACCAAGAAGAAGGAATTAGAACCACATCGATGTGGATAGTCATGGCATGTATTTCCCTTATAGAAAAGAAAATGTTCTAGTATTTAGAGAGAAAACAATAGATAAAAACTTTATATGTATTTTAGGCTACCTAAAACAGATTATGAACAATAACCATGCCCTATATTTTTCACAATACTAATACATAATATTTTTAACAATGATAGACCAATTCATATGTCAGCAGCCTCCATTATTCAATTGGACAACAAATCTGTGTGCAGTTGAGTACAAGATATGTTCCATAGATAATAAATTTAACAAAATGTGATGTGATTTAGGGAATAAGATTACAATCATAGTTTATTCTCCTTATAGGGATTTGGATCAATGGTTTCCACTAATTCATGACACCATGTATGAATATGGATTATCAAACCATGAGTGGAAGTATTTTATGTTAGTATTTTTGTATAATTATTTACCCGATGAACATTAATTAGATATTAAAAGACTATTATTATGTTTTTGAGAAAAGGAAGAGAAAATTGGTTCCATCTTTGAATCCAAAATTATAAGGTATGAATGTTTATCTTCCAGAACATTTATAAAAGATATTCCTATTTAAATGATAAAATTACATATTAAGATGTTATGTTTTGAAAACACCAGTACTAAATTGGATGTTTTGAATACATATATTATTTTCCAAATTTAAAAGACATATATGAATGATAACAACTACTAAAATAACTATTTTCTTATTATCATATGACAAATATATATAATTAGTTATAATATAATCCCATTGAAAAATATGAATGAAGTGATTTCTATGACTAGCAGGATTGTTCCCTATGAATCCAACTTATTATAGATTTTTATAGAAATAAAAACACTGGGATATTCATTGACCATTCCGAGGTCAAGATTCAATAACTAAAGCACAAATGAAACTATTTATGGGGAAATTAAAATCTTATAGAGATGAAGGCACTGTCAATGTTTTCCAAACTACCACAATCAAATATCAACAACATAGACAATACACATAGGGTGTCATATGGTTTTATAATATATATACCCTAATTTTATGAATTTGAATATTTTTTTATAAAATGTTTATATTTATCATTTTATTATTACGTTGTTGTTATTTTATTATATGTTTGATAAAATTGGATTTCAATATGATGAATCAAAAATTTGTATTTGTAGGAAATATATAGTCTCAATCAAGATACTATTTTTAATGAAAACACCATTATTTGAAAAAATATATATTTAAATAAAATATTTTTGTTAAAATATATTAATTTAATATAAATGATAATATAATTTAATGATGTCAAAATGAAACTTTTTAAAAGGGTAAAAAATGATTTTTTAAAAAAATTGTATTTTTAAAAAATGTGGATTTTGACATAAAATAATAAATTCCTGTATAGAGAGAATTATTTTCTTAAATTAAATAACTTTTTAAATGAATAATATTTTAATTATCCAATAGTGAATTTTTCATTAATTCCAGACACATGTAAATATTTTTGTAAAACTAAAATAAATTATAAATAAATTATATGTATTATGACATCATATTTAACCAAATGTGATGTAATATATTTTATAAAATATATCCATAAACTGATAAAAATTTCTAATTAATATTAATTATTTTTCATGGGTTTTTTATTAATTATATAATTAGATAATAGATTCTCCAAAAACAATATTATTTTTTATAGGTTAAAAATAAATTCGTTATAAAAACCATTCAATTCAATATCCCTAGGGTATTATTTTAATGGGATCAGTTCCTGGAGATTTAAACTAATTAAAGAATCTCCAATATGGATAATACAATGGGAGAAACCATGGGATGGAATGTGGTTTTTACTAAGGTATCATATAGAGTCCAAAATCTATGTTTGGAAATTAATAAAAAAATATCCTCTATTTTACTATAAAAATCCACCATGCATTTCATTTATCTCCACTGAAATAGAATAGATCATTTTATTAATCTTAATTTAGCTCTCTAGATCCCTTATATAGTTTCTAAAAACTCCAATGATGATCATAAATTTCATTATAATCACCCTCTCCTGGTAATGTATCTCTCTCACTTATTTTCCATTAAACATCCATCTTTGTATTTAATAATAATAATCAAAATTTATGTCATTGATGTGCATTTATAAATATAAATTTACCAATAATTATTATATTGATATTGATATATCATTTTTCTTCCCTCTTTATAACCTTTACCAATTTCCATACTGTTACGAAGTATGAGGTCCTTTCATTCCCCACATTCTTTAAGAACCAATTTTTTTGTTATTCCATTTTTTCAATTTTTCTAATTTGGACATGCTATCACATATCACTACTAATAAAAATATTATTTCCATGTGATACAAGACCCATTTATTTTTCATTAAACTTCCCCATGAATCATTATTTTTCACCACTATGCTTCCAAAATTATATTGATAACATTCCTTGCCAAACATTTCAATTTAGAGTACCCAAAATTATTTTCACATAAAGGTATTTACATATATAGAACTATCCTTTATTTAGTGGTAAATTCTAGGAATTTTAGATACAATTCTTGATCATGTGATTAAAAATTGATACTTATGCCATAATGCTAAATTATATATGTTTTACACATGATAATTTAAAAATTATGATTACTGTCACATTATAGAGATCATTTACATTGGCTAATGATTTTGTATCATGGCACATCATGTGAATTATTATGGACTAATCATGATACATTATGGACCATTATCCATAGTTTTATGTATTCTTGGATGTTTTCTTCATCATGTGTTTATGATATGTTCCTTATCGTCTCCTCATTCCCATGCATCATTTATGATATCATCTTATATCATGTTTCATTATTCTAGATTATTATTATGAACCCTATAATTTTACATTCATATTCCAGTTAGATAATATTTACTACTTTACATTATGTTATATTTTGATTATTCCCCTAATAGGCCTTATATCTCACTCCTTTATAAGTATTTTCCCATGTTAATCCATGATGTTTTAACTGAATGATGTAATTTTAATGGCATGCAAAGGGAGTTTTCAATAATAATTGTGTTCCTATGTTTAAGGTTTATGTAATGTAAACGTAATTTACAATGATACTACCCACCATAAAAATAGGGGATGATATTTCAAGATCATTTTCATTGTATTTCCAATAATGTTTGGATTAACTGCCAAACTTATTGGGAATCTCATATAACCATAGTGCCCATTTGAGTATTGAAATGTAACCTTATGAGGATATATATGGGAAGAGGCTTCAAAAACTAACTTGATGGGACGAAGTTATATACCTATAGATAATGTGACCCAGTCTTATCATAGAGACGGTAGAGAAGGTTCAAACAATTCAAATTCATCTAAAATTGGATCAATGTCAATAGAAATGCTATTAAAACAAAATCGATGAGACCCGATGATATAGTTATATATAAATTGTCCCATTTTCCTTCTCCATTGAATAAATTCATAATATATAATTTAAAATAAAACATAGTACAAGACACATTATCCCCATTGATATCCTTGATCACATATGAATGGTGGAATATCGACTGACACCCCACCTAACAAATCTCATGTTCATGATGTGTTCCAGGTGTCCCTCATATGGAAATATATAGTAGGCCCCTAACATGTACTGAATCTAGAAGTTATATAATTGGAAAAATGTAATTTCATATAAGGATTATCCATCACATATCACATTTTGGAGAGAAAAGGTTCGTTGAAACATTATAATTCACTATGACAATGTTCTGTGGAAAATATGAAGTTTGAGGAAGAAATATTGGAATAGGGAGAGGCAATGAAACAAAATTTCACACATTAGTTTTAGTTAATGATATGAAATTTTTGAGTGAGAAATTTCTGAATATGGGGAATAATGTAACGAACCATAAATTTATAAATTAAATGACCTATTAAAATCAGTCAATACCTTATTAAAGTGAGATGTTATAGAAAAAAAATTGCATTCATTACTTATTAAGACTATTTATATATTCTATAAAATTTAAAATAACATTATGCATCACAAATAATGATGACATAATAATTAATTAATTGTAATATTACTTCTACTTATAAAAGAATATGATAAATTCTAACTGACGTAGTTGTGAGAAATGATGGACTGAAATACTTGGATTGTACACCATAATGTCCATTTATTAGATCTTCCATGTGATATAACATCACTGGAATATTAAAATGACAAAGAAAAAGGGGATATTGAAAAACTGAAGCATGAAATAATCGTTTATCGAGGAAGTTCATGTTCATCATGATTTTGACCCAATCAATGTACACAGAACAACCCTAATGAAATTTATCCATCACCCACTTTACTGTTTGGACAATCACTACTATAATAAGGGAATATTTATATAACCTAATATTAAGAATTTATATATATATTATTATTATTTAAATAATTATTACATTTATACTTAAATTATGATATTAAAATGTATGAATAATAAGTTTTATAAAATTGGAATTCAATATAATGGAATAAATATAGTTAAGGGAAATATATAGTTTCAATTAAGAAAATATTCACCATGATATATATATTTTTGAAATAAATTACATAGAAAATTAGTAATAAATAATATTTGTTAAATATAAATGATAATCTAATATTATAAAGCCAAAAATAGATTTTATAAGTACAAGAAAAATGCTATTTTACAAAAAAACAATTATTTTTTTAATAAATGAGAATTTTTTATCTAAAAGGGTATATAATAATTATTATATAAATATTTAGGAAAATAATCATTATTATTGACATTAAATTTTAAATAATATCCCATGGGGAGTTCTTATGATTTTGGGAGGCAACCGATATTTTTGGTAGAATTTTAATATTTTATAAATTTGAAATGTGTATTATGAAATAATAATTCCCTAAAAGTTTTTTATTATATGGTAAAAATCGATTCCATGACCAAAAATATATTTCCAATTTAAGATAATGTTTTTTGGAGATATTTTATTAATTTTATAAAGCCTTAATGAATCCATTAAAACCTTTATTATATTTTCATGTTTTAGAATCATTTTTTTATAAATATGACTCCCTTACACGTCACCAATGGTATTATTTTAATTATAACTGTTGTCAAACATGTTAAATAATTTCAATCACACATATTTTGTGGAAAAAATGTTCAATCTCATGGTATGGTATGTGGTTTAGATTACATTATAAAATAATGTCCAAAACTTCTGTTTGGAAATAAATAAAGAACTCTCCCCTCATTGCATATGTAATACCACACAAAAAACTATTTAATGTTACTACAAATTCATAGATAATAATATTAATTTCCCATTACAACAATATATCCCAACTATGGTGCCTTTAATCTTTGAAGAAGCTCATTCTATGATTTTAGAAGTTGCCTTTTAATGTGAGGGATCTTTCTCCTTTCTTTTATATTCGATAACAGCTTTTGTAATCATCAATATGATTATTAGATTATTATGTTTTAATTTATTTATTAAAATTATATTAATTTAAATTATAGGTTTTAATTTTTTTAAATCATTAATTCTATATAATAATACTTTTACATAATATGTTACATTACTGATGTAATGGATCCTCTTATTATCCTGTTTATTCAAGAATTCCCCTTTTACTATTACATTTTTTTTGCATTTTTTCTTTGGGATATGTTATAACAAGTTTCTATTACATCACTTATAAAATTAATGTGGTGATAGAAGACTTAATCTTTTATTAATCCCTCCCATGAATAATTAAGTACACCTGTTATACTACCAAAATTATAATGCAATGTTTACAGACAAAGAATTTATATTGTGAGTATATATCACCAATTCCACTCAAGAGTATTAACCTAGATGTACAAATTCTTCATTTATTGTGTAATTTCATGTTTTTATCCCTTACACATTGATCATCAAATTAAATGTGATGAAATATACCCTTTATATTTAATGATCTATGTGGTACACGTGAACATTTATACAATATTATGATTGTGCCCTGATAACACTCAAAAGTATTGGGTAATGTTTTATTCACAAGAGACATCATGAAAGAGACTATGGAGTAATCCTTCCCCCTTATGTCACTATCTCCACCATATTATGGTTTCTTAAGAGTGATCTCATTCTTATGTTTTCGATATGATATATTGTTTTAATAGCATTACCATGTTTCCTTTATGCTATCATGATTTATCATGATTAATTGTACATGATTATAATTTTTTGACCTTTAATATTACAATGATATAAATATTGTATAAAATTTACATATTTAACCATTTATATTTTTTATTCCTATAATGGTCCTCTTAAACCACCCCCTAATTATTTACATACATAGGTTACCCAGTAAAATTTAATTAGGATGATTGAATATTAGGACCATGTTAAGGATGTATTCAAAAAAAATTATGAATGATTTATGTGGATGTTCTATGTACTTAATTTTTAAAGTACACATGTTTCTATAATGTTATATGATTTTTTATAAATGGATTTATCTAATAATAATAGAATTTATATGAAATAAAATTTCTTTTGTAAAGACCCGAAATATTCAAGGAATTTTTTCTTCTTAATTTTCTTTGGATTTTTACAAGAACACAGTTTTAGACGGCACCTGATTCCGAGTCCCGATGTGCCCAGAATCATTATCCGATGTTTGGCTCAGGTACGTTTAGTGAACGAACGAGCGGGTTATTCTAACTTTTGAACCGGTGCTCGGAATCGAATTCTGAGGGCACCGATGGAATCACAGTGCCGGTATTTTCTTAGAAACGCCTCTTCCAGATTTGCATTTTCATGGGTGTGGTGTTTAATTTTTGGGCTTAAAGTTAAGAAATAAAATAATTTGTAAGACAAACTTTATTTTATTTCACTTAAATCCACTTGAAAGCCACATAAAGCTGTTTAAGCTGAGTTGATGCAGATAGGGTTCTATCCAAAAATATCCTACCCTCTTGGTAGGATATTTGTGAGGTGGGGCCCGCACGAGCCCCACCGTTTCTTTTCCGCTAAGTAACGACCCCGAGAAAACCCATGATTATGAAAGTCAACTGACGTGTTTTCTTAATTTCTTAACGCACCAATTAATTGGGTGGTTTTATTCGTTGAATTAATTCTATGAATTAATTTAGTCATTTCTTAACCTGTTTAAAATTCGTTGGCGTAATAATAAAATTAGACCAACGCACGACTTTTGGACAAATGCTCGTTGAGTGGTTTTGACAAATTTTGTGCCTTCATCCTCCTTCGCGAAGAACGCGAAAAATGCGTAGAACGCAGTCACCCTCGGAGATTGACAATGCTTCTTCCAAGACGTTCTTCCCCGCAACGATCTATGATCACGAACTGATTGAGGTAGGAGATTTTAGGTTTCTTATTTTAAATATTATTTTTGGTTTATAACAACATCATGGATTTAATTAATATAATTAAATCTATGTGTTCTTGAACCTCGGAGTTTGTCGACGCGACACCGTATTCCACAACGATGTGATGACCTTCCACGACGACGCAATGCCCTTCCGCGACGACGCGACGCCATTCCATGACGTGACGATCGTCTCCTTCTGCGGCGATCAATTCTGCGAAGAACGCGCGTGCGATGTCTTGACGAGGTAGGGTTTTGTTTGTGAAATAATTTATATTCCCGTGATTGATTCTTTTAAAACAAAGAACCCGGATCAAGTTCAATATTAATTATATTAAAATTGTGCCTTGCTTGTTATTCATGTGTTGAATATTTTATTCCCGATTATTATCACCTAATGCGGAGGGTGCGGGCCAAACAAACATGGCCCGACAACCCTCCGCAGTTTTCTGTTGATGCGCGGATTGGCGGGCGACGACAAAACATGCCCTAGGGGTGGTTCATTGGTTTCGCAGTGAAGTAAGAGACCCGGGAAGAGCTACGACGCAGTCGGAAACGAAATCGAACCACCGGAGCAACTCTGGTGGCCCGCAGAACCCACCGGCGGCACGGGTCGCCGGCGCGGCGGCACCGATGGCTGGAGGCGGCGGCCTGCGGACCCGCGTCCGCTCGGGTCCGGCACGCACGGGACGCGACAAAGCCGCGTCCGCTGATTCGAGTGCGGCCCCACATGGGCCGCATCACCTTCATCCCGCAGGGGCAGCGCCCCGCGGCTCCCTCGCTCGGCCGCTCGGCCGAGCCGAGCCGGGCCGGCCCGACCGGCCGGGTCGCGCCCTGGCCGGGCCGCGCTGGGCCGCGCCACGCCGAACCGGGTCCGACCCGGACACGGGTCGGGTCAACCCAGTTCGGGCCGACCCAGGGGGGTCGGGCAGGGTCGGTCCGGGCCCAGACCCCCCGTCTACGGACCATTTTCGGTCTTTTAACCGTATCTTGAGCTACGAGCCTCCGAACGATGTACTGTCAGCGGAGATGCGATCCTTGGATCGAGACGGTCGTTTCAGTATATCACACTCAATTTTTCGGAATACTTTGGGTTCGGCCGGGTTGGTTCGTACACGAAACCAACCGGGCCCTCGGATCGGAAACACTCATATCATGATCTTCGGACGTCCGATTGACATGCCGTCGACTTCGTTGAATTTCCTCTAAGTGAGACAGTTCTTTTGGCATACTCCGCCCGAGGTTTGGATGCAGGTGGAGTACGGTCGGGTAGGTTTTTCCTTAAAAACCAACTGGGCCCCTGGGACGAAAAAGCCAATAACTCTCAGACCGGGCGTCTGATTGACGCGTCGTCTGGGACGTTGAGTTCCTGTTGACGATACAGAACTTTTGGATACATCAACTCTAGAATATGTGTCAGTTGATGTATCAGCCTCTCGGCTCGTGGAGCAGACCCTCCTGAACGAGCTTGCTGTGTGCGGGAACCCTAGACCTGGTTGTGACTGCTACTGTGACGACGACGACGACTGTGCATATATCCTCAGTGGATTCGACGACGACGACTACAACACTCAGCGATCCTTTGCGGGTCAGTGCTACCGATCCTGTGTGGTTCTGATCTTGTGTGGGTCAGCGCTCAGCGGTCCTGTGTGGGCCAGCGCCTACAGGTCCTGTATGGGCCTGATCTTGTGTGGGTCTTTGCGGGGGTTAGTTACCTATCGATCCTTTGTGGGTCAGATCATTTGTGGGTCATTGCGGGGGTTAGTACCTATCGATCCGTTGTGGGTTCGACAACTTAGATGGATCAGTGATCATCTCTATCATCATTCGAAGAAGTATACCTGTGTGAGCTGAAAACCCTGTTTGCTTTCCTTCGTGGATTGTGTTGTGCTATTCTATGTGGATTTACATTTTACTTCCCATTGTGGATTGTGTTGAGCTATCCTGTGTGGATTTTACGTTTTTCTTTCTTGTGTGGACTGGGTTGTACTTGATCTCGGATGTTGGGGACGAGCGAGTATTGATGACTTAGGTATATGTATGGGAATATACCTAAGCCGGGTCGGATGTTACTTCGTGATTGTATCTTTCCATTGTGGATTATCCTTTGTGGATTCTGGGAGTCCTTCCGGGGTCTCGGGGTCTCTACTGAGTAGCTTATACTCACCCCTCCATGGGCTATAACCGCACTTCGTTGTGTTGGTTGTAGACGACGGACAACGCTGATCGTGGTGGAGGCTTGCGGAGGAGGACAGTACCTAGAGGTGGACCACTAGGTGGGGTGTACTCAGAGCGGACGGCTGGACTGAGGAGATGTGGAGGCTTTCTGTACCCACCCTTCAGGTGGGACATCCAGAGGACGACTCGATGTTTCCGCTTTACTTTTCAGTTTCTTTTTTCCCCTTTTAGTTTTACTTTACAGCTGAGCTTGTATTTTCGGCCCCATTTACTTTTCCGCACTTACTGTTGTACCAGCTTTTACTTAGTATTTACTTCTTCTGCTTGCTTAAACTGTGGTGCTTGTTTACTTTTCAATGGAAATGCCTTCCCTTTTACCGTGATTTTACGCCTTGGTGCTAGTCGCCAGCCCCTGGCCTATGGAAGGCGGGCTTGGGGTAGTCACGGCACAGGCCCTAAGGACGTGTCTTGAAAAATTGGTATCATAGGTGGTCGGTTCTACCGCAGACTCTGATCTTTTTTCTATGTGAAGCAATAGTGTTTAGCATATTGAGTGTGGTTATCAGTCCAGGGAGTCCAGTGTTGGTGCGGCGGCCGACGTATCCGTACACTAGGACCCTGACTTTTGATTTCTGACTTAATGCACGAAAACATTGATTGCATGTGTGTTTCAAGTTTTATTTTTGATTACTTTGTATCAGCTCACCAGGTATACTGTTCTGACCATGGCGCACCTATTTCCTTTCAAGATGGCCCCACGACGGTAGCCAGCTAGGGTTCCGAGAGTGGTACGTGACGACATTCCGCCGAGCGATGAGGCTTCGGTACAGGGCCCTTTGACAGCAGATGCACCGGCGGTACCTCTACTCGTTGTGCCACCGATGCTTCCAGCCCCCACCACTGACGATGCACATCGCCTTGGAGCTCTGCACGAGTTTCAAGGCCAGCGACCGCGTAGGTTCCGTGGAGAGAAGGACCCCCAGGCAGCCGAGGACTGGCTGGAGGCAGTGGTACGAGTTTTCAGTCTATTGAGGACACTAGCCGACCTCATGGTGATCCTCGCAGCGAGCCTACTGCACGCAGCAGCATGACGATGGTGGATCTTGATGCTCTCGGTGAACGATGAGGCCTCTCTCATCTGGACAGACGTTGAGGGCCTCTTCTGCTCAGAGTTCGTTCTGGCCACCCTCCATGCGGTACGCATCCAGGAGCTTCTTCACTGTGGCAGGGCAGCTTAACGGTCGCCCAGTACTCGGCGAGATTCACCGATCTCTCGCGCTACTCGACCGACATGGTACGGGACCCGTTCTTCCGGGCCCGGACCATTGAGCAGGGATTGAGACACGAGATCAGGGCATCGCTAATCTCCCTCATCATCCCAACCCAGGCAGGAGTACTAGAGCGAGCCCTCTTGATCGAGAGCTTCCTTGCTGAGACTTCTCCAGCGCCGAGACCTACCGCGGGGCGGCACGTAGCAGAGTCTTCCACAACAGGCAGTTGACGGATGACTCAGGGGTCTAGGCAGACCAGACCCTCACGTAGACGGCCTTAGGACACTGGACTAGCCGTGCGGGGCACACATCACAGAGCTAGTCTTTCGAGAGGCAGGATGTGCTACACTTGCGGCGGGCAGGGTCACATGGCTCGTGACTGCCCGACCCACCGTGCCGAGGAGCATCAGATAGTTGAGGGGCCACCCAGGAAGATGTAGAGGGTCGACCGTGGAAGTCCGCAGGGAGGAGGTGGACGAGGTAGAGGAGCTGGCCGAGCAGCAGGTGGTGGGTGACGCTTTGAGGCTCTACCACCACCACCATCAGGAGGTCCACCTCGACCACAGGGAGCTGGCGGGAAGAGACAGGCACAACTCTAGGCAGCAGAGGCCTACAACCACGGCGTGCCCGATATGATTCGAGGTACGATCTATGTCTATTACACCTTTTCTACTATTATTATTGACACTGGAGTGAGTCACTCTTTCATATCTGCTTCCCTTGTTCAGAGCTCGGAGATTCCGACAGAGCCGTTGGCTCGATCCTTACAGCTAGAGACTCATAAGGAAGCAGACTCGACGATTACACACTGGTGCTGGCAGTGTGAGCTTACTCTAGGAGGAGATATCTTCGGCTGGGATCTTCTTATTGCAGCATCAAGGCCTTACGACGTCATCTTGGTCATGGATTGGTTATCTACAGTCCATGCGCAGATCGACTGTTTTAGTCGCAAGATGCGATGTGTACGCACCGACGGGAGCAGGTTCACCTTCACCGGCGAGAAGGGAGCCTTCGTAGCACATGATGGACTTCCGCAAAGGAGAAGACAGCCCATCACTCATTAGATGGCTAGCCTCATTCTATGAGCTGTTGACGTGCGGAGTCCTAGTTTTCCTGCAGTGGTGGATCAGTACGCGGACGTCTTTCCCGACGACGTTCCAGGGCTACCTCCTCGCAGAGAGGTAGACTTTCATATTGACTAGTACCCCGGGACAGCCCCGATATCGACTACAGCGTATCGGATGCCCCAGCTGAGCTTCGAGAGCTACGGGTACAATTGGAGGACTTGCAGGGAAAGAGATTCATCCGACCTAGTGTTTCACCCTGGGCTTCCCCAATTTTGTTTGCCAAGAAGGCGGATGGGATCTTGCGACTGTGTGTCGACTATCGTCGCCTGAACCAGGTGATAGTGAGAAACAATTATCCGCTACCGAGGATTGATGACCTCTTCGATCAGCTCAAGGGAGCACATTGGTTCTCGAAGATAGACCTCAGGTCAGGCTATCATTATCTCAGAGGTCGAGACGAGGACATGCAGAAGACGAACTTCAGATGTTGGTATGGCAACAATGAGTTCTTGGTTATGCCATTCGGCGTAACCAATGCTCCAGCAGTGTTCATGGGCCTCATGAACATGATATTTCAGCCATACCATGATCGATTTGTCGTGGTCTTCATCGACGACATTTTTATTTACTCGACGACTAAGGAGGAGAACGCCTACCACTTACGAGTAGTACTAGACACACTCCAAGAGCACCAGCATTATGGTAAGCTCTCGAAGTGCTAGTTCTGGATACGCGAGGTCCACTTCTTGGGGACATGTCATCTCTGAGGCGGGAGTTGTAGTGGATCCTGCGAAGATCGAGGAAGTGCTAGCTGGGGAGCCACCCAGGAGCGTGACGAAGGTGCAGAGTTTCTTGGGTCTAGCTGGATGCTACCGGAGATTCGTGCCAGACTTCTCTAGAGTTGCGGCACCACTCTCAGCTTTGACGAAAAAGGGGAAACCCTTTGTGTGGTCAGAAAGATGTCAGTAGATCATCCAAGAGCTGAGACAGAGGTTGACCAGCGCACCTATCTTGAGGTTGCCAGAGGAGGGAGTAGGATACGTAGTCTACTGCGATGCATCGGGGATCGGCCTCGGATGTGTCCTAATGCAAGAGTAGGAAGTGATTTCCTATGGATCACGTTAGTTGAGGCCGCATGAGCAGAACTACGCTACCCATGACCTGGAGTTAGCAGCAGTGGTCTTCGCCCTGAAGACATGGCAACACTATCTGATGGGAGAGCGCTTCACAGTATTTTCTGACCATCAGAGTCTCAGGTACATTTTCTCGCAGAATGACCTAAACCTGAGACTGTGGCGATGGCTCGAGTTCCTCCAGGACTATGAATTTGAGATAGTATATACTCCTGGGAAGGGGAACGTGGTAGCCGATGCTCTCAGCAGGAGGACGGGCATTCAGCTACATGATGATGTGACAGATCACCTAGCCGCTTTGCAGATATCCTCCGTGGATAGGGATGGAGCATCCTTCCTTCAGTCTCTCACAGTCACTCCTCCACTACTGCAGGGGGTCAGAGAGGCACAGCGTGGGGACGCCGACTGTGAGACGCGGCGTGCACAGATATCCTCAGGACAGGAACCTGATTTCTTCTCCTTTGGAGCAGAGCACGACATCCTTTTCAGAGGACGTACCTTAGTACCAGTTTCTTTACGAGAGGAGGTGCTGAGAGAGTTTCACACTTCTCCTTTGGATGTACATCCTCAAGTGGCGAAGATGTACCAGGAACTCAGACGACAGCACTGGTGGCTAGGCATGGAGAAGGTTGTGGCAGAGTTCGTTTCTCGGTGCCTCACCTGCCAGCAGGTGAAGGTAGAGCACCAGGTACCAGTAGGCTTGGTACATCCCTTGGAGGTCCCGGAGTGGAAGTGGGACGGCATATCTATAGACTTCGTGACTGGACTTCCACGCACTTCCAGAGGTCACGACTCCATCTGGGTGATTGTTGACCGACTCACCAAGTCGGCTCACTTTTTACCCATTAGAGAGCAGGGCTCAGTGGAGAGCTTGGGGCGTCTCTATGTTCAGGAGATTGTACGGCTTCACGGTGTTCCATCATCTATCATCTTCGATCGATATGCTCAATTTACTTCCCGACATTGGAAGGGGCTGCAGGATGCGTTCAGGACACAACTACGTCTGAGCACCGCCTTTCACCCTCAGACGGATGGTCAGACGGAGAGGACCATTTAGACTCTCGAGGACATGCTCTGCGCATGTGTCCTCGACTTTGGTCGTACCTGGGAGGACCAACTACCCTTGGTGGAGTTCGCGTAAAACAACAACTACCACTCCACCATCGGGATGGCACCATACGAGTCATTGTATGGCAGACCTTGTTGATCTCCTTTATGCTGGACAGACCCTGGGGAGTCAGCACTTGTGGGACCAGAGATGGTCCGAGCCATGACAGTGAAGGGCCAGGTCATCCAGGAGCGGATGAGGAGAGCTTAGAACCGGCAGAAGTCTTATGCTGACAGGAGGTGGATGCCACTAGAGTTCGAGGATGGCGACCACATCTTTTTGCGTGTCTCACCTCAACGTGGATTACAGAGATTTGGCCGAGGCGGAAAGTTGTCTCCACGCTTCATTGGACCATTCCAGGTCCTCAGAAGGATTGGCGAGGTGGCTTATCACCTGGCTCTACCACCTCAGTTGCACCAGGTGCATGACGCCTTCCACATATCTCATCTGAGGAGATACATGCATGACCCGACGCACATCATTGACCATTGGGAGCTAGACGTGGATGATGGGGTGACTTTTGCGGAGGTCCCGGTGGAGATCGGGGATCAACAGGAGCGAGTCCTATGTGGACGAACGATTTCTCTAGTGCGCATCAGATGGCAGCACGGGAACCTCCATAAGAGAAATTGGGAGCGGGAGGCTTAGATGCGTGCTGAATACCCACATTTATTTCCCTAGTTTATGATGTATCTTTACGGGGACAAAAATCCATGAGGTGGGAGTGATGTAAAGACCCGAAAAATTCAAGGAATTTTTTTTCTTAATTTTCTTTGGATTTTTACAAGAACACAGTTTCAGACGGCACCTGTTTCCGAGGCCCGGTGTGCCCAGAATCATTTTCCGAAGTTTGGCTCGGGTACGTTCAATGAACGGATGAGCGAGTTTTTCTAACTTTTGAACCGGTGCTCAGAATCGAATTCTGAGGGCGCCAATGGAATCGCAGCGCCAGTATTTGCTTAGAAACGCCTCTTCCGGAGTTGTGTTTGCTCGGTTGTGGTTTTTAATTTTTAGGCTTAAAGTTAAGAAATAAAATAATTGGTAAGACAAACTTTATTTTATTTCAATTAAAGCCACTTGAAAGCCACTTAAAGTTTCTTTAGCTGAGTTGATGTGGATAGGGTGCTATCCAAAAATATCCTACCCTCTTGGTAGGATATTTGTGAGTTGGGGCCCACAAGAGCCCCACTGTTTCTTTTCCGCTATGTAACGCCCCCGCGAAAACCCGTCATTATGAAAGTCAACTGACGCGTTTTCTTAATTTCTTAACGCACCAATTAATTGGGCGGTTTTATTCGTTGAATTAATTTAATCGTTTCTTAACCTGTTTACAATCCATTGGCGTAATAATAAAATAAGACCAATGCATGACTTCTTGATAAATGCTCGTTGAGAGGTTTTGACAAATTTTGTGCCTTCATCCTCCTTCGTGAAGAACGCGACGAACGCGAAGAATGTGAAGAACGCTATCACCCTCAGAGATTGACGACGCTTCATCCGAGACGTTCTTCCCCGCAATGATCTCCGATCACAAATTGCTTGAGGTAGTAGATTTCTAGTTTCATCTTTTAAATCTTCTTTGTTGTTTATAACAACATCATGGTTTTAATTAATATAATTAAATCTACATGTTCTTGAACCTTGGAGTTCATCGACGCGACATTGTATTCCGCGACGATGTCACGCCCTTCCGCGACGACGCGACGCCCATCTGCGACACGACGATTGTAAAGACCCGTAAATTTCAAGGAAATTTTTTTCTTAATTTTTTTTGGAATTTCACAAGAACGCAGTTTCTGACGGCACATGATTCCGAGGCCCGGTGTGCCCGGAATCATTTTCCGAAGTTTTGGCTCGGGTACATTCAGTGAACAGACGATCGGGTTTTTCTAACTTTTGAACCGGTGACCGGAATCGAATTCTGAGGGCACCGATGAAATCGCAGCGCCGGTATTCGCTTTGAAACGCCTCTTCCGGAGTTGCGTTTGCTCAGGTGTGGTTTCTAATTTTCGGGCTTAAAGTTAAGAAATAAAATAATTTTGCGACAACTTTATTTTATTTCGCTTAAGCCACTTGGAAGCCACTTGAAGCCACTTAAAGGCGGCTTGAACTGAGTTGAACTGGATAGGATGCTATCCAGAAATATCCTACCCCTTGGTAGGATATTTGTGAGGTGGGGCCCGCACGAGCCCCGCCGTTTCTTTCCGCTAAGAAACGCACCCGTGAAAACCCGTCTTAATGAAAGTCAACTGACGCATTTCTTAAAATCCTAACAGACCATTTAATTGGGCTGTTTCTTTCGTAAATTAAATGAGCTGTTTCTTTCGTTGAATTAATTTTACGAATTAATGGTTCGTTTCTTATCTTTTGAAATTCAAATGTTTAGTTGTGTAAATAAAATAATGCTTAAGCTTATTTTATTTTGGGTTGAAACTTGAGGCGTGGAGAGGGTTTGGAGGAAAGCGTTCTTCTTCGGCGAAGAACGCGAAAAACGCGAAGAACGCCAAACCAGCAGAGATCGACGACGCAAAGCCTTGTACCGCGACGCCAACGGATCTCCCTTCGCGACGCTTCTTCCGCGACGATCTAACCCCGCGACAGCCTTCGATCGACAACAACCAAGGTAGGGGGTTGCGCTTATTTTTATTTTCTTTTTGGATTTCAACAACAACATGGATTTAATTATTATTAATTAAATCCGTATGTACTTGGTCCTCAGAGATCGTCGATGCGACGCCCTTCCTCGGTGTGACGATCACCTCCTTCCGCGACGGTCAATTCCGCGACGACCTCGCATCCGACAGCGACGACGAGGTAGGGATTTATTTTGGGAATTAGCCCTTTTCTTTTTATGTTCCGGTAATTGTTTCTTTAAAAAGTAAAGAATTGGCTTTGTGAACAATTTTTAAAATTTATTAAAATTGTTTTTTTTCGTTCAAATGAGGAACCCGTTAATGAAACAATTTTATTTAATTAAAAATTGTTTCGGATATGCGTTCATGTGTTGAACTTAATTTTCTCCCGTTTGATTATCTCTAACGCGGAGGGTGCGGGACAAACGAACACGGGCCGACGACCCTCCGCCGTTCTTCATTTTGTGCGGAATTGACGGGCGACGATGGAACGTGCCGCAACGGATGTTTGACGATTCCGCAGTGAAGGACGAGTCCCAGGAGGAGCAGTGGCGTAGGCGGAAACAAAATCGGAACACCAGAGCCATCCCGGTGGCCCGCGGAACTCGCCGGCGGCGCGGGTCGCCGGCGCGGCGGCGCCGGCCACCGGGAGCGGCGGCACCCGCGGACCCGCGGCCGCGCGGGTCTGGTGCCCTCGGACGCGGCTGAAGCCGCGTCCCGACTCAGCGCGGCCCCACGCGGGGGGCCGCAGCACCACCAGGCCGCGGGGGCAGCGCCCCGCGTGCCCCAGCCGTTCGACCGTTCGGCCGAACCGGACCAGGCCGGGCCGCGCCCTGGCCGGACCGGACCGGGTCGGGCCGTGTCGGGTCGACCCGGTTCGGCCGACTCCCGGGGGGTCGGGCCGGGTCGGCCAGGGCCCGGACCCCCGTCTTCAGACGGTTTTTCGTTCACACGCCCGTAACTTGAGCTATGGGCCTCCGAACGACGCGCCGTCAATGGCAACACGATCCTTGGATCGAGACAGTCGTTTCGGTATACTATACTCAAGGTGCACCTTCCTTTTCGGGAGCCTACGTAGTTAAAACTCCGTAGTTAAGCGTGCTTGGCCTAGAGCAGTGATCAGGATGTGTGACCTCCTGGAAAGTTTCCCAGGGTGGGTGTGAGACGGAAAGGCCAATAACTAACAGACCGGGCGTCCGATTAACGCGCCGTCTGTTTCGTTGAATTCCTCTAAGTGAGACGGATCTTTTGGAATACTCCGACCGAGGTTTGGACGCAGGTGTAGTACGGTCGGGTTGGTTTTTTCTTAAAAACCAACTGGGCCCCTAGGACGAAAAAGCCAATAACTCTCAGACCGGGCATCTGATTGACGCGCCGTCCGCGACGTTGAGTTCTTGTTGTCGATACACAACTTTTGGCATCCTCCGCCTGAGAATTGGATGCAGATGGATAGTGGCCGGGTTGGATCACACTGAAATCCAACCGGCCCCTGGAACGGAAAAGCTGATATCTTTCAAACCAGACGTCCGTTTGACGAACCATCAGCAGCGTTGGTGATTACGTTGAGTAACGGTCCCTAGGAGTATACCCTATGGGAGTTCGGGGTACAGTTGAGATACGACCGGGATTGGTTTTGCTCACGAAACCAACCGGGCCCCTGGGACGAAAAGGCTAATAACTCACAGACTGGGTGTCCGATTGACGCGCCGTCTTTTGCGTTGAGACCCCTATGACGAGGCGGTCCTTTGAGATATTTCTTCGTGGGACCTTGAGATATTGGAGTATCGACCAGTAGCTCGTGGAGCGGACCCTCCCGGAGACGAGCGTGCAGAGTACGGAGATCGTGTAGCCTGCTGAGACCTGACGACTGCTTGACCGACTCGACTTGGAGTAGGTCGACTAGCCCAGTGGACGGAGCGCCCGGTATTTGGCGACAGACCCACGGCGGACGGAGCGCCCTGTAGTTGGCCGCAAACCCGCGGTACTCGACAGGAGGAGTACCTCTGTAGGCTATTGGGGGGAGCGCCCGATATTTGGCGACATACCCACAGCGGACGGAGCGGCCGGTAGTTGGCCGCAGACCCGCGGTACTCGACAGGAGGAGTAGCTCAACAGTCTTAGGTTAGTGAGAGTACCTCGGAGTCGTGACAGGACCACTGTACACTCTAGAGACGGAGCTCTTCAGTAGTTACGGTTTCGATAATGAAAATCCTGGTTTGATCTGAGTCTTTTGACCTTTGTGTTTCCTCATGATTGAGATGGGTTACTTGATAACTTAGGTATATGTATGGGTATATACCTGGGTAGTGGTTATCCGTTGATCTCATGATCCTTGTGTTTCCTCATGATTGAGATGGGTTACTTGATAAATTTGGTATATGTATGGGCATATACCTAAGTATAGTTTATCTGTTGAGATCTTCTTATGTTTATCCTTGTTGGATTTAGTGAGACCTTGAGGGTCTCGGGGTCGCTACTGAGTATCGTTATACTCACCCCTGCACGGGCTATTCCCGCACCTCGTTGTGTTGGTTGCAGACGACAGGTAGTGCTGACGGAGGCCGAGTGTTCGAGGACAGGACGGTACCCGGAGGTGGACTATACGACAAGTCAGTGTCCGGAGGAGGACTTCACGGCGAGACGACACTCGGAGGAGGTTGACGGACGAGAGCACTGTGGAGGCTATCTGTACCTACCCTTCAGGTAGGATTCGTGGTGGATGATCCAGGAGCTGCGCCATCTGTACCTACCCTTCAGGTAGGATCCGAGGAGGACGACCCAAGAGCCGCTTCCGTCCCTCCAGCTGTTGTCTTTTTCTGTTGTACTTTGTTCAGTTGTAGTTGTACTTTCTTTTGGGTTTGTATTCTGGCCCATTTACTTTTCAGCACTTCTTTTTGTACATAGTGTTTTACTTCCGCTTGTACTCTGTGGTGCTTGTTTTCTTTTATAAAGGTAATGCCTTCCCAGTTATCGGGATTTTACGCCTTTGGTTCTAGTCGCCAGCCCCTGGCCTATGGAAGGCGGGCTTGGGGTAGTCACGGCACGGGCCCCGAGGACGGGTCGTGACAAATTGGTATCAGAGGTGGTCGGTTCTACCGCAGACTCTGATCTTTCTTTCTGTGAAGCAATAGTGTTAAGGGTACCGAGTGTGGTTTTCAGTTCAGGGAGTCCAGTGTTGGTGCGGGCGGCCGACGTATCCATACACCAGGACCCTAGCAACTGATTTTCGACTTTGTGCTCGAAAACACTGTTTGCGTGTGTGTTTTCAAAGGTTTCCCCCCTTAAAACAGCTCAAACCAGGTCAGCTCACTAGGTATAATCGGTTGACCGTGTTACGTTGTTACTTTCAGGATGCCTTTTCTCGGACGACCAGTTAGAGCCCAGAGGGATGTGCGTGCTGACAGCCTGTCGAGTGACGAGGCTTCGGTACAGGGCCCTCTTGCAGTTGAGGCACCAGCGGAGGCGCCAGCGGTACTACCATACGTTGGGCCACCGATGCCACCAGCCCCAGCAGTAGGCGATGCCCACTCCTTGCACGCACTACATGAGTTCCAGCGCCAGAGGCCACCTAGGTTCGGGGGATAGACGGACCCGCAGGCGGCTGAGGATTGGCTGGAGGCTGTGGTGGGAGTCTTCAGGCTAGTGGGGACACCAACAGACTTCATGGTGACCTTTGCTGCCAGCCTTCTTCAGGCAGCAGCAGGCAGGTGGTGGAGCCACTTGTTCCAGTTTTGCGATGGGATGGCTTTCACATGGGAAGACTTCGAGGCCTTCTTCAGGGTGGAGTTTGTGCCAGTAGCTCTACACCCCGAGCGTGTTCAGGAGCTGCTGCCTTTTCTGCGTGTTTTTCGATCAGAATCCAAGTCATCTGTGGGAAGTAGACAGATGATGCAGAGGTCTAGGAGGACCAGACCAGCAGTTGGGCGATCTTGGGTTTTAGGACCGGTGGTGCGGGGCACCCGGGGTGGGGTCAAGGCCAGGCGTGCCAGAAGAAGATTGTGTTACTCATGCGGTGGAAAGAGGCACCTGGCACGTGACTGTCCGACTCCTCGTACAGTTGATCCATAGGCTTTTGAGAAGCCACCAAGGCAGTAGAGATCCTGGAGCAGGTGGACAGGAGCGGAACTAGTGGATACGTCTCTTGTACTTCTAGTTCCATGTTGATGTTGTTTTTGTGCCTTTGTACCATGAGCTGCAATAAAATAAAGACACTTATCTTGTGATGTTTGCCTTCCTGTCCTCTTTTGTGATGTTACTGAGTGGTCCCGGTTAAACTGTTGACTTGACCCTCACTTTCGAGATTTCAACTGGAGGAGACCCAGTGACCTCACACTGATGCCGACAGTGTGACTCGACCCTTGGAGGCGAGAGTGACAGTTGGATCTCTTAGTAGTTACGACGAGGCCTTACGACGTCATCCATGGCATGAATTCATCCTTTATGTCAGGATTGACTGTATTAGGCAATGAATGTGGTTTATCCAGGGGATGAGACCAGATTTCTCTTATCGGCAAAGAAGAAATTTTAGCAGCTCTTCCAGATCATATGCAAAGGAGGTACAGTTTATCAAGGAGCGGATGAAGACTATAGAGTGCAGTAAGAAACAGTAAACCAGTGCCAGTCTTAGAGACTCGGGCATGTTAAATGTTTCAAGAAGAGGAAGTTTAAAGGAGAGATGAGTCTACAAAGCAGCAGATGTGGAGGCACAGCTAGGTAAGCAGCATGAGCTGGTGTACATCCTAACATGCTACAACCACCCGCCTTAGTTATTCCCTCCAGGCTCAGGGAGCTGGAGGGCGGAGGAAGAGTGCGGCTGCATGCGGTCAAGGAGTGTGACACAATGGCTCTAGAAATGATTCAAGGGACAGTCTATATCCACTACTAGCTGCTGTAGTAACAGACGTCAATGTGAATCATTCCTCGCTTCCACAAATCTTGTTCCAGAACTAGAGTTTCCGGTAAGCCGTGGACTTGAACCTCACGTCTGGAGATACCTTTGGAGGAGACTCGATAATCACACTTACGCCGACGGTGTGGTCATAACCTCGAGGCGAGAGTTCTGGTTGGAATCTCTTGGTGGCAGCGTCAAGGCCTTACGACGTAAGATTGAGTATGGAATGGGCAATAACTGTTCATACTCAAATTGACGGTTTTAGGAAAACGTTGGGATGGGTTTTCCTTGGTCGGCGGAAAAGGAAACCCCAGGAAGTGCAGGGTAACTCTTGTACAGGAGGGTGAGACCGATCACTCTTGAGTCGGTCAACCATACCCTCATTGCAGCATTCGTTTTGAGTTTCAGTTCTAACAGGAATGGAGACCTCTGGAGTTCGAGGATGACGACCACGTCTTCTTACGGGTCTCACCTCGACGATGTTTACGGAGATGTGGCCTGGGAGGCATGTTATCTCCGAGGTTCAACGGACCGTTATAGGTCCTCAGCTGGGTAGGCGAGGTGGTTTACCGCTTGGCTCATCCACTTCCGTTGCACTAGGTGCACAACGTTTTCCACGTATCCCAACTGAGGAGATACGTGCTCGAACCCTTCGCATATCATCGACCATGAGGAACTAGACGGTGGAGATGAGTGTCTTATACGGAGGTTCCTGTGGGGATTGAGGATCGATAGGAGCGGATCCTAGGAGGATGGTCGATTCCTCTTGTGCACTTTCTTTGGCAGCGCGGGAACCTCCAGGTGAGCACATGGGAGCGGAAGGCTCAGATGCGTGCTCAGTACCGCTTTGTTTCCCTAAGTTTGTGGTGAATATTTATGGGGACGTAAATCCCTGAGGTGGGAGTAATGTAAAGACCCGTAAATTTCAAGGAAATTTTTTTCTTAATTTTCTTTGGAATTTTACAAGAACGCAGTTTCTGACGGCACCTGATTCCGAGGCCCGGTGTGCCCGGAATCATTTTTCGATGTTTTGGCTCGGGTACGTTCAGTGAACGGACGAGCGGGTTTTTCTAACTTTTGAACCGGTGCCCGGAATCGAATTCTGAGGGCACCGATGAAATCGCAGCGCAAGTATTCTCTTAGAAACGCCTCTTCCGGAGCAGCATTTGCTCGGGTGTGGTTCTTAATTTTCGGGCTTAAAGTTAAGAAATAAAATAATTTTGCGACAACTTTATTTTATTTCGCTTAAGCCACATGGAAGCCACTTGAAGCCACTTAAAGGCGGCATGAACTGAGTTGAACTGGATAGGATGCTATCCAGAAATATCCTACCCCTTGGTAGGATATTTGTGAGGTGGGGCCCGCACGAGCCCCACCATTTCTTTCCGCTAAGAAACGCACCCGTGAAAACCCGTCTTAATGAAAGTCAACTGACGCGTTTCTTAAAATCTTAACAGACCATTTAATTGGGATGTTTCTTTCGTAAATTAAATGAGCTGTTTCTTTCGTTGAATTAATTCTACGAATTAATGGTTCGTTTCTTATCTTTTGAAATTCAAATGTTTAGTTGTGTAAATAAAATAAGGCTTAAGCTTATTTTATTTTGGGTTGAAACTTGAGGCGTGGAGAGGGTTTGGAGGAAAGCGTTCTTCTTCGACGAAGAACGCGAAGAACACGAAGAACGCCAAACCTGCGGAGATCGACGACGTGAAGCCTTGTACCGCGACGCCAACGGATCTCCCTTCGCGACGCTTCTTCCGCGACGATCTAACCCCGCGACAGCCTTCGATCGACAACAACCAAGGTAGGGGGTTGTGCTTCTTTTTATTATCTTTTTGGATTTCAACAACAACATGGATTTAATTATTATTAATTAAATCCGTATGTTATTGGTCCTCGGAGATCGTCGACGCGACGCCCTTCCGCGGTGTGACGATCACCTCCTTCCGCGACTGTCAATTCCGCGACGACCTCGCATCCGACAGCGACGACGAGGTAGGGATTTATTTTGGGAATTACACCTTTTCTTTTTATATTCCTGTAATTGTTTCTTTAAAAAGTAAAGAATTGGCTTTGTGAACAATGTTTAAAATTTATTAAAATTGTTTTTTTTTCGTTCAAATGAGGAACCCGTTAATGAAACAATTTTATTTCTTTAAAAATTGTTTCGGATATGCGTTCATGTGTTGAACTTAATTTTCTCCCGTTTGTTTATCTCTAACGCGGAGGGTGCGGGACAAACGAACACGGCCCGACGACCCTCCGCCGTTCTTCATTTTGTGCGGAATTGACGGGCGACGACGGAACGTGCCGCAACGGATTTTTGACAATTCCGCAGTGAAGGACGAGTCCCGGGAGGAGCAGTGGCGTAGGTGGGAACAAAATCGGAACACCGGAGCGATCCCGGTGGCCTGCGGAACTCGCCGGCGGCGCGGGTCGCCGGCGCGGCGGCGCCTACCTCCGGGAGTGGTGGAGGCACCCGGGGACCCGCGACCGCGCGGGTCTGGTGCCCTCGGACGCGGCTGAAGGCGCGTCCCGACTCAGCGCGGCCCCACGCGGGGGGCCGCGGCACCACCAGGCCGCGGGGGCAGCGCCCCGCGTGCCACAGCCGTTCGGCCGAACCGGACCGGGTCGGGCCGTGTCGGGTCGACCCGGTTCGGCCCGAACCGGTTCGGCCGACTCCCGGGGGGGGGGTCGGGCCGGGTCGGCCCGGGCCTGGACCCCCGTCTTCAGACGGTTTTTTGTTCAAACGCCCGTAACTTGAGCTACGGGCCTCCGAACGACGCGCCGTCAACGGCAACGCGATCCTTGGATCGAGACGGTCGTTTCGGTATACTACACTCAAGGTGCACCTTCCTTTTCGGGAGCCTACGTAGTTAAAACTCCGTAGATAAGCGTGCTTGGCCTAGAGCAGTGATCAGGATGGGTGACCTCCTGGGAAGTTTCCCAAGATGGGTGTGAGACGGAAAGGCCAATAACTAACAGACCGGGCGTCCGATTAACGCGCCGTCTGTTTCGTTGAATTCCTCTAAGTGAGACGGTTCTTTTGGCATACTCCGCCCGAGGTTTGGATGCAGGTGGAGTACGGTCGGGTTGGTTTTTCCTTAAAAACCAATCGGGCCCCTGGGACGAAAAAGCCAATAACTCTCAGACCGGGCGTCCGATTGACACGCCGTCTCCGACGTTGAGTTCCTGTTGTCGATACACAACTTTTGGCATCATCCGCCAGAGAATTGGATGCAGATGGATAGTGGCCGGGTTGGATCGCACTGAAATCCAACCGGGCCCCTGGAACGGAAAAGCTGATATCTTTAAAACCAGAAGTCTGTTTGACGAACCGTCAGCAGCGTTGGTGATTACGTTGAGTAACGGTCCCTATGAGTATACCCTATGGGAGTTCAGGGTACAGTTGAGATATAGCCGGGATTGGTTTTGCTCACGAAACCAACTGGGCCCCTGGGACGAAAAGGCTAATAACTCACAGACCAGGCGTCTGATTGACGCGCCATCTTTTGCGTTGAGACCCCTATGACGAGGCGGTCCTTTGAGATACTTCTTTGTGGGACCTTGAGATACTTGGATTATCGACCAGTAGCTCGTGGAGCGGACCCTCCCGGAGACGAGCGTGCGGAGTACGGAGATCGTGTAGCCTGCTGAGACCTGACGACTGCTTGACCGACTTGACTTGGAGTAGGTCGACTAGCCCAGTGGACGGAGCGCCCGGTATTTGGCGACAGACCCACGGAGGACGGAGTGCCCGGTAGTTGGCCGCAAACCCGCGGTACTCGACAGGAGGAGTACCTCTGTAGGCTATTGGGGGGAGCACCCGGTATTTGGCGACATACCCACAGCGGACGGAGCGCCCGGTAGTTGGCCGCAGACCCGCGGTACTCGATAGGAGGAGTACCTCAACAGTCTTAGGTTAGTGAGCAGTACCTCGGAGTCGTGATAGGACCACTGTACACTCTAGAGACGGAGCTCTTCAGTAGTTACGGTTTCGATAATGAAAATCCTGGTTTGAGCTGAGACTTTTGACCTTTGTGTTTCCTCATGATTGAGATGGGTTACTTGATAACTTAGGTATATGTATGGGCATATACCTGGGTAGTGGTTATCCGTTGATCTCATGATCCTTGTGTTTCCTCATGATTGAGATGGGTTACTTGATAACTTAGGTATATGTATAGCATTATACCTAAGTAGAGTTTATCTGTTGAGATCTTCTTGTGGTTATCCTTTTTGGATTTAGTGAGACCTTGAGGATCTCGGGGTCCCTACTGAGTATCGTTATACTCACCCCTGCACGGGCTATGCCCGCACCTCGTTGTGTTGGTTGCAGACAACAGGCAGTGGTGACGGAGTCCGAGTGTTCGAGGACTGGACGGTACCCGGAGGTGGACTATACGACAAGTCAGTGTCCGGAGGTGGACTTCACGGCGAGACGACACTCGGAGGAGGTTGACGGACGAGAGCACTGTGGAGGATATCTGTACCTACCCTTCAGGTAGGATTCGTGGTGGACGATCCAGGAGCTGCGCCATCTATACCTACCCTTCAGGTAGGATCCAAGGAGGACGACCCAGTAGCCGCTTCCGTCCCTCCAGCTATTGTCTTTTTCTGTTGTACTTTGTTCAGTTGTAGTTGTACTTTCTTTTGGGTTTGTATTCTGGCCCATTTACTTTTCAGCACTTCTTTTTGTACTTAGTGTTTTACTTCCGCTTGTAATCTGTGGTGCTTGTTTTCTTTTATAAAGGCAATGCCTTCCCAGTTATCGGGATTTTACGCCTTTGGTGCTAGTCGCCAGCCCCAGGCCTATGGAAGGCGGGCTTGGGGTAGTCACGGCACGGGCCCCGAGGACGGGTCGTGACAACGATCGTCTCCTTCCACAGCGATCACTTCCGCGAAGAACGCGCGTGCGACGACTTGATGAGGTAGGGGTTTGTTTGTGAAATAATTTATATTCCCGTGATTGTTTCTTTTAAAACAAAGAACCCGGATCAAGTTCAATTTTAATTCTATTAAAATTGTGCCTTGCTTGTTATTCATGTGTTGAATATTTTATTCCCGATTATTATCACCTAACGCGGATGGTGCGGGCCAAACAAACACGGCCCGACAACCCTACACAGTTTTCCGTTCATGCGCGGATTGGCGGGAGACGACAAAACATGCTGCAGGGGTGGTTCGTTGGTTTCGCAGTGAAGTACAGGACCCTGGAGGAGCTACGACGCAGTCGGAAACGAAACCGGACCACCAGAGCAACTCTGGTGGCCCGTGGAACCCACCGGCGGCGGCCAGCGGACCCACGTCTGTGCGGGTCCGGCATGCACGGGACGCGGCAAAGCCGCGTCCGCTGATCCCAGTGCGGCCCCACGTGGGCCGCGACACCTTCATCCCGTGGGGGCAGCGCCCCGCGGCTCCCTCGCTCGGCCAGTCGGCCGACCCGAGCCGGGCCGGCCCGACCGGCTGGGTTGCGCCCTGGCCGGGCCGGGCTGCGCCGAACCGGGTCCGACCCGGTCCCGGGTCGGGTCAACCCAGTTCGGGCCGAACCAGGGGGGTCAGTCCGGGTCGGTCCGTGCCTAGACCCCCCATCTTCGGACCGTTTTCGGTCTTTTACCCGTATCTTGAGCAACGTGCCTCCTAACGACGCGCCGTCAGCGGCGATGTGATCCTTGGATCGAGACTGTCGTTTCGGAATATTGCACTCAAGGTTTCAAGAATACTTTGTGTTCGGCCAGGTTGGTTCGTACATGAAACCAACCGGGCCCTCGGAGCGGGAACGCTCATATCTTGAGCTTTGGACGTCCAATTGACGTGACGTCGAATTCGTTGAATTTCCTCTAAGTGAGATGGATCTTTTGGCATACTTATCATGAGGTTGGGACGCAGGTGGAGTACGTTCGGGTTGGTTTTTCCTTAAAAACTAACCGGGCCCCTGGGACGAAAAAGTCAATAACTCTCAGACCGGGCGTCCGATTGACGCGCCGTCTGCGACGTTGAGTTCCTGTTGACGATAAGGAATTTTTGGATACATAAACACTGGACTATGTGTCAGTTGATGTATCAGCCTCTTGGCTCGTGGAGCGGACCCTCCTGAATGAGCTTGCTGTGTGCGGGAACCCTAGAGCGGGCTGTGACTGCTACTGTGACGACGACGACTGTGCAGAGATCATCAGTGGATTCGACGAAGACGACTACAGCACTCAGCGATCCTTTGTGGGTCAGTGCTACCGATCTTTTGTGGATCCGATCCTGTGTGGGTCAGCGCTCAACGGTCCTTTGTGGGATAGTGCCTACAGGTCCTGTGTGGGCCCTATCCTGTGTGGGTCTTTGCGGGGGTTTGTTATCTATCGATCCTTTGTGGGTCAGATCCTTTGTGGATCATTTCGGGGGTTAGTATCTATCGATCCTTTGTTGGTCCGACGACATAGATGGATCAGTGATCATCTATATCTTCATTCGAAGAAGTATACATTTGTGAGCTGAAAACCCTGTTTTCTTTCCATTGTGGATTGTGTTGTGCTATCCTGTGTGGATTTATGTTTTACATTCCTTTGTGGATTGTGTTGAGCTATCCTATGTCGGTTTTACGTTTTTCATTCCTGTGTGGACTGGGTTGTACTTGAGCTCGGATGTTGGAGCCGAGCGAGTATATATGACTTAGGTATATGTATGAGAATATACCTAAGCCATGTCAGATGTTACATCGTGATTGTATCATTCCTTTATGGATTATCCTTGTGTATTTTGGGAGACCTTCGGGGGTCTCGGGGTCCCTACTGAGTAGCTTATACTCACCCCTACACGGGCTATGCCCGCACTTGATTATGTTGGTTGCAGACGACGGACAACGCTGATCGTGGTGGAGACTTGCAGAGCAGGACGGTACCTGGAGGTGGACCACTAGGCGGGGTGTACTAGGAGCGGATAGCTGGACCGAGGAGCTGTGGAGGCTTTCTGTACCCACCCATCAGGTGGTACTTCCAGAGGACGGCTCGACGTTTCAGCTTTACTTTTCAGTTTCTTTTTTCCCCTTTCGGTTTTACTTTACAGTTGGTCTTGCATTTCTGACCCCCTTTACTTTTCCGCACATACTGTTGTACCAGCTTTTACATAGTGCTTCCTTCTTCCGCTTGCTTACTCTGTGGTGCTTGTTTACTTTTCAAAGGCAATGCCTTCCCTTATACCGGGATTTTACGCATTGGTGCTAGTTGCCATCCCTTGGCCTATGGAAGGCGGGCTTGGGGAAGTCATGGCACGGGCCCCGAGGACGGGTCGTGACATCTCTTTTCATAGAAAGTCATGTTATCATCTAAATATGCAATTCAAAGAGTAAGTTTTGTATTTAAGTATTGGGGTTTAATTTACCAATTCAATGTGACCTAGACAGAAAAAACATTATCATTATACATTGAAATAATTTAGTGTTATATCGTGATAATGAAATAATTAAACATAACATATAGATTTTAATTATGGAAAGGTAATAAAGGGACATGAGATAAAAAACAGATAACAGGAATAAGGGAATGTTATAATTTCCCACATATGAAAATCATTGAAGAAAAATCGTTGTTCTTGGCACAATTGAATAGATGTTATCATAATCTATAAAGATAAATTACAATATTTGTGTAAATATAATGGTTATAAATAATAATCTAAATTCAAATGACTCTTCTTTATGGATATGGGGTATAAATAATATGAATTCCCAATGAATCAAGGGAATATTACATAGAAGATTCTAAGAGATAAATGTCAATATTTTTATACTGATACAACTAATGATGAATGATTAATGTGATTCATTTTTTATATTCATGAATTATGTTTTATAATTATTGTATATATCGTATTACCATTATAATATTAATGAAATGTATAAGGCTTATAATTTTTTGTTTTTAACTTAATTATTTCAAAGGATATGTTTAATGATTTTGATGGCAATGAAATGTGATATAGTGGAATGATTTTTTTGGAAAACATGTGATTCTATAAATACAGACCACAACATGTTTTTGATGTTGAAATAATAATGAGAAAGGAATATTTATGGGATAGTATTGGTGAAAATATAATTAGTTATAAATTTTATGGTTTATGTTATCATTTCTAGATTTTGTAACAATTTTAGTATTTGTGGAATATATTTTTGATAATCTGGTATTTTTTTAAAATAATAGAAGTTTTCATTAATGTTCTACTTTGGTCAAGAATTTTACATATTTGGTATGTGACATTATGGAATACAATTTTCATTGAATTAATTATAATGTTGACATTAAAAATTTATTGGCAATCCTTATAAACTTTGGGAATTTAAATTTTGTAAGAGATTTTTAAGTGGATTACTAATGTAAAATATTTATGAAATTGATTATGATTAACCTTTGGTTTATTGTTTTGGATTTATTGATTAGGTTTTATTGTATCAATTATACCAAAAAATGTGGTATAAGAAAAGTATATAGTGTTAGGAAGAAGGAATTTCTTTTCTTTTATGAATATAATGGTCTGTTTAAACATATTTTTTAGGGAAAAAATATATTTTGATATTTATTTAATGGACTAATCGATAATGTAGGAATTGATCTATGAAATAAATTATGAAATGTTTCATTTGTTATAGACTTATATTATGTAATTTTTTTTGTTATTAGTATATATGGTAATCGATATCCAAAAATCTAGGAAAATGATCTTGAATCAAAATTCTATCATATTACCTTCACGTCCTATAAATCAATGGTCTTTTTCACACCTTATTGGTTTCTGGTTTTAAGGTCACTAACATTACCTTGATCATTAAATTCCTTGCGATCAGTGATCTTGAATAGTCTCCAAAATTATTTACTTTTTAATTATTTTCCATTGTAATCACTTCCTAATAATAGTTTTTAACTTCTAAATATAGTTATTTGTTATTTTAAATAAACATAGTATAGCCCTATCTCTCTGATCAAGTGGATTTTTTATTTTCCTTTTTTATGATATTATTCTTTAATAATAGTTTCTCCAAATATAAATCCCTTGTGTTATGAAAACGTGTTAAAAATTTATGTATGGAATTTAGTAAAATATAGTATAATTAAACACCATATTTCATTATAATGTTTTCTAAATATGAATTTTATCCTATAGATAGCTTGTGGTACATGGAATCATCAGTATAAAATAATGATAAAACAATATACTATTATAACATAGATTTAAAATTAGAAGCTACGAATATTATTAGATAAATATATGTCTTACTAATATAAAAATTAAATCCATTTGTCATCAATTATTTACAACTTAAAATATAAATCATTTGAAAAAAAAGAAATATTTTTTAAATTTTTTTATTTAAACAGTCAATGTGTTTTGAAATTAATAAATTAAATAAATCACTATTAGTAAATGAAATGAAAAAATTTAAATATTTTATTTTCAATAAAATAATTTTTTGTTCGTATATTATTTCTTTAGGTAGGGGATAAGAATACATCTTGTTTTATGCATAAAGTTGCTATTTTTCATGAATAATCTTTCATTGAGTTATACACACAAATTATAATTATATTTTCTTCAATTTCATTAAATTTATATAACTACATTAAATTTTTAAATTATAATTTCAATTTTTCCTAAACTTATTTTCTTATTAATTTTCAGAAAGGATTAATATTTTGGTTGAATAGTGAAAAATTGAAATTTTTTTGAAAATAATTGTTTAAAATAATTTTTATGATAATATTTTTAAAAATTATTATAAATTATATTAACTTCAATTTTGTTATATTTAATTCATTTTAGGTCTACAGGTTTAATTTTATGTTAAATTTTTAACTTTCAAAACATTTATTACATTTCAAAAAAATTTCTTTGGAACACTGTTTGTTTATCATGTCTACGTGTTTACTTTTAAATTAATTTTTTTAAAATAGAAGTATTAAATATTGTAAAATGGATTAAATTTTTGGAATAATGATTATTATTATTATATAATTTGTTTGATATAACTTTATTTATAATGAATAAAAAATTTAAAAATTATTTATGACGATTAAGGTTAAAATGATATTACTATAGGATAAACATAAAATAAAATGGTTTACATGACCTAGAAGCATTTCATATTCATAATTTCAAAATCATTAATAAATTAATTCCTAAATTATTCTAGAATGATTCATTTTGGACCCTTGAGGCATGTGAAAAATATGGGTGTAATTTTCTCTTCGCAAATATTTTAACTGTGTCCTCCCCCCACTTATAAAATGTCTTCCCTCTCATATCCAATTCATACATCCAAATATAATTTTTCAGAAAACACTTACCAAAATAAATTCCTCAAATCACTATATATGGCATTGACTCCCTATATTCTTCAAAATACAATTCATGGAGGGATATAGACATAAACCAAAAGGGGTTCTCTAAAAAAGGGGATTAATTCCTTACCATGCATCTTTGTTTTAATTGTTCTTACACCCCCCATAAAATCGTCAAAAAATATTATAACATAAACAAAATTTTATTTAATATATGGATAGTCTATTATGTTAATTTAATAACTAATATTTATCTACTCTTATATTTATTGTGAAATAAAACTCACGATCATGTGTACATCTGACAATTCCCTCACGAACATATCAAAAATTATTTCCAACAACATTTCTCATTGACAAATTAAATAATTTAACAATTTTTATATATTATATTAATTTAATAAACACACTAAATTAATTATAATTTTAGTTATTCCCACTATCATTCAATCTGTTGGAAAATGATTATCTCGCTCATGTGTATGTGTAAACTATTGTCTCCACCAAATGATGTGATAGGTTTTCATTTTATTTTTAAATGGATGCAAATACGGATGGATTTAATGAATATATATTTTTTATATGGTGTAATTATAAACATATAGTGGTGAAATATTTTTTACCTTTATTTATTTCCATCTATTAAAAATATGTAGAAAACATTAATATGTATGATAGACCTACCGTCTCTGAGAATGGTGCAATTAATTTATCTATATATACTTTATGGATAAATAAAAATACAAATAAAATACATTTTTTAGTGTATTGCCAACTATGACACCATGTGAACGGTAATGAACTATTAATTTACACATAAACCTATTCTTTTTTCTATACCTGATCCATGAATCACCTTTGATTCTAGAATTAATAGTGTAGATAAATATATTTTCAACTTTATTGGTGCCACATCTAACAATAGAATTTGTGATTATTTATGGGTCTTTGCTCATATCTCGATAAATATATCACATATTTATAACAATTATTCTCATGTATTGACATGTAAAGTGGAAATGAATTATGCCACCTTCTTGTGTACATTTTTGTATTCTTGTAATAGATATCAGGATAGAAGAACTATATGGCGTCATATATCCTCCCTCAATAACAACATTCAAGCACCTTGGATAATCATTGTGGGCATTAATGCCATTCTCAAACCTTGTGAAAAACATGTACAACTACAGTCAACTGCCTCTAATAAAGAGTTAAAATTTTATATTGATGTTAACAACCTAGTGGATATTAATCTAGTTTGTGAAAAATACCCTTGGTATAGAAAACAACATAATATAGTTTTAGCAAGTAAGATGGATAGAGCCATCACAAATTTCATTGCCCATGATAATTGAAATACCATCTATTGTATCACCTCACCAAAACTTAATTCTGATCATCATCCGATTCTGGTGACCATAAAAACTAGAGATAATAAGAGAATTTTTCATTTTAGGTTCATCAATTCCTGGAACACTATTCCAAATTGCAATAAAATTGACGAAGATACATGGGATTCAATTCACTGAAATGATGTCATGCTTGTATTATGAACCTAAAACTTATGAAACAAAATTTTATGTTATGGTGCAAAGACAGAGCCCAAACAAATGATAATGAAATTAACTTCCTAGAGCATGACCTTAATCCAATTAAAACTGACTCAACCAATAATAATTTTACTAGGGATTCAAATCAAGAAAAGAGAATTAGTTATAAACTCAACACACTTCTGGATTTGAAAGAAAACCTCTTAAAACAAACCCTTAAAATCCACCGGCTTAAAGATGGAGATAGAAACACTATTTATTTAATGCTCTCCAAAGAGCTAGAATGACTTGATGACCCACTTTCTATACATAAGGATAGGGATAATATCATTGATAGTGAAAATATTTTGACCAATAAATTCACTACCTACTTTATTATCATTTTCAATAGACCTACTCAGAATAAGGAGATCAAGCCAGAAATATTTCCCCTACTAGTAGGGAACAATTATAATGACATCTTGAATTGTATTCCAATTAATCACGAAATTAAATAGGCGGTTTATAGCCTAAATCCTGATAGTGTCCCTAGTGCAGATGGTTACACTAACACTTTCTTTCAACATCATTGGGAAGTTTTTTTTCAATGATGTGTGTCACATGTTAAGAACTTCGTCACTAATGGGTTCCTCCCTTATGGTATAAATGAAGAATTTATTTCCCTTATTCTAAATGTTCCCAATGCTTCAAAAATTCTTCATTTTAGATCTATTGAAATTATCAAAACCATGTATAAAATTATTTACATGCTCTAAAATATGAGAATGTCCCCTATTTCCAACAAAATTATATCCTAACACCAATTTGGCTTTCGAAAGGGGAATAATATCCAAGATTGTATATGCATTGCCTATGAATGTACTAACCTATTAAAAATTAAACAAATAGGGGGAACTGATTCTATCAAATTAGATATTAATAAAGTGTTTGATACTATCGATTGGAATTTAATCTTAAAAATTATTTCTAGCTTTTTCTTTATGATGATTTTGTCAAAAAAATAAAAACTCTTTTTAAAACTGGTCACATTTCTGTTCTAATAAATTGTTTCCCAAAGGGGCACTTCACTTGTTCAAAGTGTGTCAGAAATGGTGACCCCCTCTCTACCATCCTTTTTTATTGCTGAAGACTACCACAGTAGACTCATCACTGATTTGATTCACCAGTGTACATTAAATCCCATATTTGCATCTAGAACTCTGACTATTCACACACATATTTTATATGATGATGATATTATATTATTCCTCCAATGAGATGAGAAAAATATTAAAAATATCAAAGGTGTTCTCTCACATTATGAGGAGGTATCTGGTAATTTATTAAATTGGATAAAATCTTTTATTTCCTTAAACAATCATTTCCATGTGAGTAAAAAAATTGATGTAATAAAAGAATTGGGTATAAAAGAAGGATTATTCCCTTTTACCTATCTTGGGGTATCCATTTTTTGGGTGAATCCCAAAAACACATACTTCTTTAACATCTTTGATCAAATATATAACTAATTATCCTCCTGGATGGGAAAAAATATTTCGATGGTAGGTTGATTTTTCCCTAAAAACACACCATTGTCTATAAAATTGTATACATTATAATGGTATACGAATGGTCCAATGATTTAATTAAATGATTTATATGGGAATAAAAAACATTATCTGCAGCAACAACACTCTCAAAAGAATACATGTCACTGTTTCCTAGAAAACATGTTGCACTCCAACTGAAAATCAGGTGATAGGTATTAAAAACCTCAATAATTTTAATGAAGACCTCCAAGAAAAACATATATAGAATATTGTGAGAAACAACTCTCAGACTTATTAATTCCAACGTTGTAGATTTTATAATAATATCAGGAAAGGAAAGCACACTTTTATGGATTAATAAATTTGGTCTTCTATTAAACATAGCTTATAAATTTTTTTATCCAACTCTTGATGGAATGTCAATAAAAAATTTTCCTTTCTCTTTTGGAAAGACAACTTCAATGGTATTCCTCACTGTAACATGATAGAACCCATCCCTTTTTATAACATCGAAAACATCACCATAAATGAATGTGTGAACTCTCTTGATTTATATCTACCTGATGAAATCTCTTCTTTTATATATGACTACACTTTTTCTAACACTAATGACTTCTTAATCTGGGTACCATACCATAATGGTCTGCTAGCCTCTAAACTTTACTATACTCATAATTTCACTACCAAATATAATCAATTTTCCAGGATTAAGACTTTAATCAAAAGCTGGATTAGATCCTCAGGTCTCACATTAATTTGGGAAATTTCTCACAATAGGATCCTCACAGACTGAAACCTCCAGATGTGTGGTATACACCATTGTTCTAAATGATCCATATTTAACCGACACAGAGAGGACACATACCACCTATTTTTAACCTATGCTATTAATTCAACACTGTGGAAATATATTTTTGACATTTTTTATCTCAGATGGACAGGTTTGGACTCTATAGGATCGCTGCTTCAATGATGCACTACTATAGATGCCTCCCCACAAATTCACCAGCTCTTTACTGCTGTTGTGGCAGAACTAATTCATCTTATTTGGTATGAATAAAATTAAATCAACCAAAAATATAATACATTCAATTTTCATGCTGCCCAAATAAAAAACCACACTGTGATCAAGGAAGCTGCAATCATGAAAATAGGGACTTCCCATAGCTCAATTAGGGATTTTTGCATCCTTAAAAAAATTAGGGTTAAAGGAAAATACAACTCGATGAGAGGTTAAATAAAATTATTATAGTAACCACTCATTCATGGATGGTGAAAAATTATTGTATATGGTTCTTCAAAATGGAATCCAGGATATACTGGATACTGTATCATATACAAAGATAACAATGAGAACATTCTTGGATGATGTGATGGTTCATGTTTTCATGCCTTATCCCTCGAAGAAGAGATGTACAATGTCATAAGTGTAGTTTATTTAGAAAGGAAAAAAGTATGGAACAATATATGGAATTAAAGTGACTCAACTACCATCATTGAAGCCCTTAGATATGGTACATCTCACTTGGCTTGGACAGTTACTGCTAAATGGATCATTTGCCTACAACACCTCTCAAGACTCAATCACATCATCATGCACACCTATAGAGAGGTGAACAAAGTGGAAGATGGGGTTACCAACAAGGGTGTCAACATCAATAGTACATACATGGAGAATCTGCTTACTAATCTCACCCCTCTTTATGAGAATGACTGTAATAAAAACCTCGATTTCAGAATTGTGTAATTTTCTCTTTCATTTATTCTATTTCTTTAAAAAATATTAAATAATTTTTTTTAATAAATATCATTATTTTGATTTTGGAGATTATGGTACCATGATAAATGTATATAAATCAAATCTACTGAATGCAACATGATATTAAAATTGAAGGGGTTATCACTCATAATAGAGTTTTTTATATTGGACTATTTATAAAATAGTTATAAAAATTCATAAATAAATAATATAAGGTATGCTATATAACTAAAGTAATGTTTTATATATTTTTATTACATATATTTTTATTGTAAATTCTGTTGAAACATTTATGAAAGAAATCTTACTTCAGGTAAGGGATTTTAACATCACATATACATTTGTGAGACATATTACTTATTTACCTACAATATAGTCGATTTTTGGTATATAATACATCATCGATGTGTTATATCAAGGATATTATTACATTAATGTTATTTAATGTATCAATTAAAGTTATTTCATTCATGAGGATTATGATACAAAGGTTACCATTTTTTTTAGGGGTTATTTCACAATCACGTCACTATTGGGGATTGTTTATATTTAAGTATCCTATGGTAGAATTATATGGTATATCAATCATAAACCAATTATAATTTGGTCACCATTTTTTATTCACGATAATTTTAGGTAATAGTATAATTTTTAGCAATTTGCGACATAAAAATATTGGGAAAAGTATTTTTTGAAAATTTATAAAAATTCCCTTTATAGTGAAAAAACCATTTATCATCCAAATCCATGAATTATAAAAAAACTCAGCAATATTTATATATTATACTATTATTTTTTTATTTAATTTTTATCCATGAAAATATTTTATCATAAAACATTATAATGTATATTTATGTTGTTTTCCAAATATGGTTCTTTTTATCATTTCTTATAAAAATAACATTGGAATCATTATTTTAACATCTGTGGAATGAGAATACAATTTCCACCATTAAAAAATAATTTCATTAATATTCATCCCCACGTAAGCTATATTCTTATCAAAGAGAATGTTTTGTCCAAATATCCTAGAAGTGATTAGTTTTGAAAAGTTATTTTCATTTTAAAATGGATACCTTCATTAATAATGTAATTAAAGTAATATTTATGGTAACTCAACTCATAAACAACAAGTTCAACATATTACATATTCACAATGAAATATACCATAATTATAAAATCATTATTTTTTATTTGTATAGTCTATGAAATTTTTTACTAGGGATACCCTATTTCGAGACCATTATCCAATTGACACTAGATGATTTATGATTATTATTATTGAATAGAGTAATAATTACCATTTCATTTAATATTTTCTATATATTAATGGTTTTCATTATGAATAACACCTTTATATGTGGACTACATTGGACTTATAATTTTATGGTTGGAGCCCTCTATAGCACCTTGAAGATTTGGTAGGTCTCATGAGACAAACTAGATTTAGTATTTACCCAAAGGACATTCACGTAGAAGTCTGATATATTTTTATGGTACCTTGAAGTTATGGTTATAATTTAAAAAATTACAGATTCCATAATTATGAGATTAGTTATTCAAGTCCATGTTTTTATTCAATGTTTTAGAATATAAAAGGTTAATTTTAATGTACATGTTACTACTAATATGAAATTATTCAATTATAATTTATTTATTCTATATTATTATTTATGTTCATGTTACCTTATATTTAACATGTGTTTCAATTAATTACCATGTCATTATTATTTTTGATTATTTATTAGTAGTAGATTATAGAGTATGCATACCCTTACTGATCATTAGATCTCACAACTTTCTTTGGTTTCCTTCACCCAAAAATCTAGTATGTGTATTACCATTGTTATGCAGTTGTATTATATAATTAATTTCGGTGTAAACCATGAATATTACATTATGTATTTAATATTTTTATTTTTAATGTATGATTCATTATGTATAATGTTTTCCAATAGTACCAAAGTATTTGATAATCATGATTTGATTCCCTATATCTAGTTACCATATACTAATCTAACAACTAACAATTTGATTCCAAAGTCGAGCCACTAATGTTGTAATTTTATGTTGTGGAAAAGAGCCATGTTATTCGGGATTCCTATAGTTTAATAGGATTTGGGATATTATAATTATACAAATTCGAGATGTTAGTTTGAATGATGGTTATTTCTATTTGTTAGGAGACATCATTCCTTCATTTCTGTAAAATAAAAAACAATTGTGGAATAGTATAGTGGAATCCTTATGATATTATATTTTTCTATTATAGTTATAAATTAAAGAATCAGAAAATTCCATTCATTGAACTACTTTACTGTTAACTATTTTGTGACTATAGGTAACTTATTAGATATATTTTATCCAATATTTATAGAATATGATGCAGAACAATGGGATGTTTTTTATAATTGAACCATGGTGAGTCATTCCATAATTGTTATTTATTTTCTCTCAATTCGTAACCTATATAATTTTGTTAATGTTGGATATGGTTGGATTTATTGATGTTAAATAATGTGGTTGATGGTGGATGTTTTTCATTAGGTTTGAAAATTATTCCTTGGTGTGTTCTCGATTATTTGGTCATGTATTTCTTATAGTTTCTTATTTCAATGAATCAAGAAATCATAGTTATGATAGTTGAATTAATAAATTTTATTTCTATTTTCTGTATTGTGGAATTATATTTCTTTTCTTATCATTAGATAATGAATATATATAGAAATAATTAAAAAGGAACTTGAGATAATTTAATTTAGCGGTACAAGGGGAATAATATGTTTTTACCCACTTTTGTGATGTTTATCATAAAAATTATACCTTTATTGAAATTTTATAAAAATCATAATAATTTTTTATATATTATATTTATATGTTTGTTTTTTATAATTTTGATTAAAAACATATAATCACAGGAAGATGACAACTAAATTATCTATGTACATAATTTTATATCTAAAATATTCCCCAGTAAAAAAATAGTACTGGATTTTGTGGGAATTGGTCATTTTTTATTTTTATAGTCATGTGAACATATTGCGAATTTTTATAACTATAATTTATAGAATCGTAAAAATTATCTTAGATATTTGTACTTATAAGGGGGTGGGGAATTATACACTAAAGACATAGTTTAAAATATTTAAACTAAAAACATTATATGTAATGGATTTTCCGCAATTGAGATTCGCACATTTGTGTATCATCGGAATAAGTATAATTTTGCCAAAATATTCACACAAAAATAATATATTTACATAATAATGAATTATATTTAAACATTAAAACTAATATCTGTTATTATTCTAAATCAGTATCAAATTTTAAACCCCTGATTTTCCATTCATGAATGTTACACCCTGATATATTTGTACCCATTTACCTTTTAATTAATATTTTTATTAATATGTTGTATCACATGATGCAATAAACAAAAAAAATCTATGAAACATTTAATAAAGATTAATATAACCATTAAAAATATTATTTGATTTATAGGGTGTCAATATTGTTAAATATATTATTAAAAATATATTGAAAACAATAATGGTTTTTTAAAACAAATTGAATAATATAATTAAATTATTAAAACTTGTAAATTAATATGATCTATTTTTTGCATAAAATGTTATTTTCTTCTAATATTATCATTGTTATGATATATAAGATTTTATTTCATGGATCTAATTATGTTATTATGTCAATATTATACAAAATATATGTCATATCAATAATATATTAACGAAAAATTAATTAAAAATTGACAATAAATAAGAATATAAACATTTTAATGTATAAAAATTCATTTCCCTATAAAAAGTTTATATTATATTAAACATTTCTATTGACCGGTTAAATTCCTAAATTTTATAATTAAAATTTGATAATTTTATGTTCATTTCTGAATTCATCAAATTAATAATATCTGAAGATGAATTTTTTTAGATTATTTTAAAGGATCAATTTTTATAGTGAATAGTGGAATATTTCATTTTTTTGAAATACAATAAAAGCATAATGATATAAGTGTAAGAAAAAATTTATCGAAAGTATTTATTAAAAAGCTGATTTATTCTATTTGACAAATAATTATTTAAAAAATAATATTTTTAATTTAAAATATATATATTTCCATTTTAGAATGGAATTTATATTTTTCTGAATCACTATTTTCAGTGCATTATAAATTTATTATATTATATCTAATTTTATCACTATTAGAATTTTTATATAATAAAATAGAATTTATATTTTTAACTAGCTGTTTCAAATGATATAATATTGTCTAATTTGTTTATGTATAAGAAAAATAATTTATTTAGGTTAAAATTTGTAACCATAGTAAAACAGAAAATGTTAAATGGGTTAAATATAAAAGTTAAAAGAAATTAAACATCTAGAAAAGTGGATTCATATGTTTTTTTTGTTATTTCTAATAATTAACTCATAACCACTCCAATTTGTTTCATTTTGGATCCACTTCCCTTGAATCATTTACCACTTATTACAAAAACAAAACATTTAACACTTTAAAAAGGATCCCTTCAACATCCCACATCTCCTCACACTATAATCCCTTCAGTTTAACAAATATATTTCTAAATCCTTATTATGAAATTATAGACACGTTATTTTGGTATTCGTATCCTTTATGTACCTGTAATGACTCTGATTTAGACTAGTAAGGCATGAAAATATTGCTTAAAATATTCTAAGATTCAAGATTTGAGTTTTCTCGGTAATCCAAAGTCCAGGGTGACTCTGTGTGATGATATTATAAATATTTAATACATTTTTTCAATCATGAATAGTTTCTAAGGAAACATAAATAACTCATGTTATGAGTTTTGAATCATATGTTCGAGACAATAGTTATGTCCAGAACATCATGATTTCTCTAGGTGTGACATAATGTTGTTTGTGATTGAGGATTTTATATGTGGAATTTTTTTTACTGTGAATTATGAAGGGGATTTAATTAAATAATAGATAAATTAAAAACAATCATAAAATCATCCCCTCCCATTATCTTTGTGCACACATCACAATAGAGGAGTGATAGCTCTCCTCTCATCTCCATGCCTTTGTCGATGTTGAAACATGCACTAAATACATGCAATGAGGTGTCTTTGATCACCATTTCATAATAATATCATCATTATATAGAGAACTATAAATATTAAAGAATCATTATTGATCCAATTTTTCATATTTTTAATTAATAAGTATGTATATTTGAGTTTTCTTCCTGATAACTTTTGATATTTGATGTTAAAAAATTCTAGAGCTCTATTGCACTTGTTGTTGATCCCTGCTAAGTAGATATATGAGAATTGGGATGAATTTGGATGGATTGGGTGGAATTTCAAGCGATTCCTAACTGAAATAACAAGTTACATGAAATGTGGTTTACAAAGGCATGTCGAGTGGCTCTTCAGATATGAAGAGATGAACTTTTGGGACTTCACGTCCTGTGTGGTTGTTACACATTGTATAGTTCCCTAATCCATGTGGTCATGGGAAATGGATCAAGATATCCTTGTGAAAACACATCTTCATGTAATAAAACATGTCCAAAATAATATTACATGGGGTCTGGTACAAGGAAAATGGAAAACTACTCGGTTTGGTGGATGTTTATCTGAACACACGATGTAGTACATGATGCACAACTTGTGAGTGACACAGCTGGCCAGTCCATGTTTTATAGGAACAGGACCATGGGCCTTGAGATTGGAGACACATTGTATACCACCTCTAAAGCGTTTTACCCCAACATGGGTTGGGACCCGTGGGCACCAGATAAATAGGAAACTTATTAGGCGGGATGACATGTCATGTGTTACCCGGTGCAAACTATATACTATTAGGAGATCCTCTGGGAATAATTATCACTCTATATCTCATACTCTGGGATTCATATTAATATTTGTGAGAAGTCAATTCTGAATGGTTTTCCATTCAGGATGAAATTGTGGTCGTCATTAAGTGTTACAAGATATGAGGTTGTGTAAATCAGAGAAGATTCTTGTGTTGTGGTATTGAGGTGATGTTGGAGATCAGTGTGGTTTGTATAGAGATATGTTTGGACTATTACTCCCTTGTTTGAATAGGATGATGATTTTCCTACCACTATTCTTATGTAGGGATAGGTCTCCCCACATTATGGGATTGTGTTTGTTACCTTTTTGTAGTTTCTTCCAGTGGTGTTACTCACGAATGGATTCGGGTGAGTGTTTCCCAATGATGATCATGAAGGTCTAGTAAGTACTGTCAAATTGGACAAGGGTGTAGTTCCTCAATACATGGAGAAAGTACAACCCTATTGGACCAATGTGGAATTCCACCATATATGATATATATAGAGCCGATACACCCCTACCATGTTAGGGTGTGGGTCATCTATACTAGGTGTCGGTACATCCCTATAATTCAATGGTGGAATTTTTTCACATCTGTTGTTCTAGAAGGGTCGGTACCCCCTATCATGATAGGGAGTGGGTCGTCAATCTCCGGTCGGAACTCAGCTACAATGTTTGGATTTAGGTCTCCCATAGTGAATGAGTAGTCAGAGTCAGTACACCCCTATCTTCCATGGGGGAGGTTCCTCTTGCTAGGGAGTGTCACACCTCAACTAGGATATGGTTCAGGACGATGAACTAAAAAGTGTTACTCCCCTACAATATCCAGGTGGAAGACCTTCCTTACTAGTGATTTTTAAGCAATGGGATCCATCATTCCTCTTTTGAATAAATTTCAAAACCACATTACAAAGAGATTAATAAAACTCTCAACATGATGACTATAAAATACAGAAGAACATTAAACCAGTAAATGATTGAAAATGGACATATATCATTAATTTATAAAGGTGGCTAATTTTTGGGAAGATGTTGTGTGTTTGATCAATGATGGAGGTGAAAAGGAAAATTCTAGATGAATTTCATAGATCAAATGATTCAATATTCCCCAGTATTATAATGAAGTAAAATGATATAACAGAACATTTTGGTGGGATGGTATGAATTATGGAATTATGAAATATGTGTCCATATTGATAGTATACCAATAAGAAAAAGATAAAATACAACATCCTATGTGATTAATGAATCCAATTCCTATAAATATATGTATGTAGGACTAGATTATAACATATTATATCACTGGAATCCCATAGAATACAATGCTGATTGATTACATATTGGTCATCATCAATCATCATAATATGTTTTGTCATTACCTAGAATTAAAAGATTTTGTATTCCATGGGATATAGAATCATGGTATTGAATACTCAATTCACTACCCTAAATCGACTGGCCACATGACTTCATGAATTTATATATGTTCTCTAATGGATTTTGACTAGCATGAAGGGACTATAATTTATCCCTGGGTCACTATTCTCTTAGGATCAGAGTTTAGAGAAACGATATCCATAATGGGAAACAATGTAACCCATAACAAATAAACAAAGGTGGAATAAAAAATAACCTCAACTAATAGACAGTGTGAATCTAAATGAGTATCATATATTAAATAATGATGATCATGTCATTATTCTATAAAAAGGGGGCATACACATGATACTTGGGTACCAATATATACAATCATTCTAAGCATAATAAAAAAATACCAAATTCTATACCCACTAAGATCAATATAATAGTCTCTATACTCTTCTCCCAAAGTACATCTTAGTAATGAGAATCAGTAATTGGATGTTGGACAATTCCCCCCATCTATAACTACATTCATTGAGTCCGTTGGTTACCCTGAGTGGCCCAAAAGGGGTGTGAGATATACTCAATAGTACACCATATACAGAATATATATGTATTTAGTCTAATTATATAAAAATATTATTGTACATGTAAATATATAGGTAGTATAATAAATAATTATTCCATGTTAGTCCAGGTTTTTAATAGAATACTCAAATTCCACTATCTACATAATAATATGCAGCATGTCTGAGACCTGATGTCAACCTTTACATATATAACATGAATGTTAATCCACACACACACACACACACATTATAATTATCCTTGAAAATAATTATCGATATATAAATGGTCAATAATAAATTTTATGCTTAATAATTTCCTAAACCAATAATATTTCATTACCTTGAAGGATGCATCTATAATTATAAAATAAGAATTTATCAAGAGTTCTCAATTTATAGTCATCATGGGTTTTTAAATAATATGCATCCTACACCAATTAAATGAGATCCACAAAGAGGGACCAGAGTATTATAATAGGAGAACTAAATGTATCCATAAACATAAGTGACCATTCAATGAAATCAATAAGTGGAACACATGTAAACCCCATGACATGAAATTTTACAAATCCAATTGATCATATCAATGGTATACCACATAGGGGACCATGTATCATAATATAAACAATTAATTGGTAGCCTCCATATTGTCTGATCTAAGGTAATCCCCCAGGGAACCAGTTATCACTCTTGGAATGTTCAGCATACTCCTTGTCAGACTGTCCATGGCATTCTATAAATAAATCCAAGCATCCCTCTCAGCAAATTGAGATTTAGATACATAATCTCATTATATAGATCATCAATCCCTTCAATGTATTTTTTATGTTAGGGCCATTGTATCACCCTAATACTCATGTAAGGATAATTCTTTAAGTGGTATGAATTTTATACCATACATGTAGTTCAATAAAATAATTACATATGGAAATTAGAAGATCTCATTTAGTGGACTAGTTTAATTATAATCCACGATGTAGTTAGAAAAATATGGAAGGCATGATGTTAGTGGTGTCTTATTCTACGATGAACAACCTCCAACATTGTATGCGAGTTTCAATAGCTATAAAAATAATTGAAAAATCAATTAATTTATTTAATTAAATGTTTAGGATACTTCATCAGAAATATCCAAAGCATAGCTGGATTACAGCCCATATAAAGAATCGAATTTTTGAAAAATAGGTATAACATCTACCATAGGGTTATAGATGTACCCTTGACCATTTTTCTCATTATAGTAAATATATAAAGAGTGGAATTCTCAAAATATAAAAATTATTGTGAAATAGGTCATATTAAAATGAACCAATGTTCCACCAATGATGGTGAGATTAAAGAAGGAAGCATAGTAAAAGATAAAGTCTCTTACTGAGTGGAATTTAATTGGATGAATGAATGTTGATTTCAAACAATGATAGAAGAGTAACTGTAATTAATAGATTAGGTGTGGTGGAGGATCATTCTTGCGGGGGAGGGTTTTCTTGTGTGGAATAAGAAATAAAAAGTGTGGTGATTTCATAAATAGAAGGAAAAAACTATATTTTCCTCTGAATTTTAAAGGGTGTGTTGTTTGGCCACAGTGATTGAAAACCATGTACCAACTATGGACACCCAACATTCGAAGATACACACCCCAAAAGACAATTGACACACAGTTAGACAAATTCAATGCATCTATTTTTCACATTTTATTATATCCCCACAGGGATAGATCCTCCTTTGATTTTTTGGAGAACCATGTTGAAACATTATAGGGAGACATAGATTAAGGTGATTTGTAATCCCTTACCATAAACTAATCGTGTTCCTCCCATATGATCTCATAAAAATAAATCCCCAAGATCTTAATAGGTGCATAGACTCCATAAATCTTCTATTAACCATTCAATAAATTTATAAGGATAAACTAAATAGTGAAAACCAATAATTAATGGGTATGTACGTTATGGAAAAAATTTGGATGTTAAAACATACCCAACATAACATAAATAATCCTTGTTTTTCAATCAGGATGGTGTAAAAATATTATCTGCAAAAAATTAGGGCCATTAATCTCATACATAGACCACTAACTCTCTCTCATGTCTCATCTTATAGATATCTATAATTCCATAACACCTGGAAAAAGGGACTGACATCCAATAGAGATCCTTCATTCCCTGATCAAAAATACATATATGATCTACCATAATGTACCCATCTACCTGTTAATCAATATACTTAGGATAAAATGAATGTTATGGGTTTGAATAATAATGGTTAGTTGGTGACACATTGAAGACATCATACATGGTCTGATAAGTTTGAGTTGAATCCAACCATGATGTTTCTATTCAGACCCTCACAATGATCATGAAAGGTCCATCCTACCATTATTATAACCTTCCCTATTTCTAAATCCATATATGGTCCAATTTTAGGAAAATTTTTAGAAACATCTTATGTTACACCTCAAAATACATAGGCTGAATTAGTGATATATATATATATATATATATTATTCCATGTATAATATGAACCCATTTGATTATGAACAAGATACACCATATTTGATGTATGTTAGATGATATGAGGTCCCATTAGCACTATCTTACCTACATATAACCAACATAATGGTGAACGGAATGACCTACCATATACGACCTCAATGGAATCCATCAAAATAGTTTCATGAAATATGTTTTTCTAAGAAAAATAAAATAAAATTAAGTGTATCATCTAATATCTACTAAAACCAGTGAATCTGGGATGGTTCATGTCCTCTAACTCTCAAATAGTACTCACTGATATACTATCGGTCTAAGAGTGATATTTTTGAATTAAGACAGCCTATGAGCTGACTGATTTTTACAACCATTTCAAGAAACACAACGTAATATGGGCATCACATTCCAAAATTATAGAATTGGGAACACTTTGAATGTGTAAAATCTCCCAATCATTAATCATCAAATGAAAATATATATAAATGGTCTCCTTGATTGGTAGAAAGTGTATACGAGGGTCAACATGTATATTATCACACATACTACATCAATTTAATGATGGGATCATGAAAGAAATTATCAAAAAATTAGTACTAGAATTTTCTCATTTCCATTCTAGAATTTAAAGAGGTTATAAAAGTATAAAAGGTACAAAGTTCTCAGACTCCTCCAACTTATAGGTTTAGCGATGTGTGAAATAACCTATAATCATCCTATTCATAATTTTCCACATATACTTATGAAACATGTCTTCATAAATTTTTGAAATCCCATGGTGTACTACCCAAATAGAATCATGTGATATGTGGATCAATTACTCTCATATGTCAAAAGGTACCCATGCAATATGATAAAGTACAGTTTGTCATAACAATGAAATAGAGTATCTCTTTAGGATAACTATAAGGGTACATCACCATAATATTCCACCCATGGATTTCATCAAGTGGAACCCATGTATAAATCGTGGCATATAATATGACATAACACATTGATCTCATCCATGGTAAACAACATTTGTGACCAAGTATCACTAGTGGGATCATATATTTGTATAAATATATTGACCCCATACAAAGAAATCCACCGAGAAACTAGGTATATTTCAGGGTAAGTATAACATCAAATAGGTGATCATATCCATGGTATTCTATAAAATTATCCAACTATCTCTCCCATAATATTGATATTTAAATTCACATTGTAATTATATTGCACTATGTTCCCATACAATTAATACTGATGTTATGACCCCTCTATTTCAATTTGATAGATGTCATGATAATGGGGTTTCAAACCTATAGTTTATAACATTCATCTAATTCAATAAATTCATAACATAGTGTAATATAAACACCACAATTAGTGGTCTAATTTAATTCCATGTCATGATGCTCAATGGAATTAATGGAAGGAATGAAATTTAGAGTGGATCATATCAAGGCGGTCAACATCTCATGATGTTCATGGTTTTCTAGGAGTATACAAATCTTGGAGACCTAAATTCAATTAATTAATTAAATATTTAGTTTGTGCCTCCAAAATAATACAACACACATCATGACAATGCACCGTATAAAGAATCAAAACATTTTGGAATGGACTAAAAGACATACATTATATGGGTAGATGACCCCTTATCTATTATTTATCATAGAATAAATGTCGAATCATAGAAATCGTCGAAATTGGAAAATTCCCAATATATAGGGAATATTTTCACCAACCAAAATAATAGTGAAGGCAATGAGATAAACAAATTATTAACGTTAATGTATGTATGTGCTAATCGAGAGGAATCCAATGAGAATATATATATTTGATTCATATGTTGGAAAAATGTTCTGAAAACCCAAGTTAGGTTTGGAGGAGGATATTTCATTAGGGAGGGTGATATTGTGTGTGTAGGATGAATGAAAAATTATGGTGACGAATAAATGATTAGGTGGTGGGGGAAGGTATTTTATCCCAAATTTTAATTAGATGATGGATTGGATGCATTTTTTTAAAAAATCATATTCAATCAATGAAAAACCCACTATCCATGTGGCACACACTACATGGTTTATAGAACACAATTTTACAAACCAAGGGTATCACATTAACACCCTATGTTGCAACCACCAATGACTATGCCCTCAATTGCATGGTTTAGACAAACTATGTGAAATCATTTCTGGGAAGAATGATTTTATGTGCATGGTTATAACTATCTATGATACTACCATATTTTCTCAATGAATTAGATCTATTGGAAATGAAAAATCTCTAGATGATCCATCACACTTCCATAAAACCCAATGAAACATTTATTAAGATAGAATAATGGGTTCAAACAATTAATTAAATGGTCCATTAAATATTAAAAAATTAGGGTGTTACATGAGAGCCTTTGCTGGATATATATCAATGAAATCCTAATGCTTTATGTGTCACCTCTCTCATTTGTATGGGATCATTACCCTCAATGCACATTTAAATTTTTTATGTGATTTGAAAGGGATCCTGATACTGAGATACATTTTAGGAAATCTGATCTTGTCTGAACTAATTGAATGTCTGAAAGGACCATTCGGGTAATGGGATAAAAATTAAAATCATGTTATATTGAATTACATGGTATTTGGGATCAGTATCTAACATTGGTATAATTTTCACACAATAATAGATTCCATTCAGGCTATGTAATGGAACTATATAAAGCATTTAAAAGAAATAGTTTTCATACTCAAACCAGATAGGAAGAATGAAAATGTAGAAATCTACATTACTTTATATTTTAGAGGATATGACTATGAATGTATATTTGGAATTTTGAAACACTAGAAATGAATAGAGTTGTATCTTACTAATCGGATGTGTTTCCCATTATTTCAAATGAATATAATTTCTTCCACGTTTCATTATCGAGGAAATACATTCTTGATCTGTCACATGTTCTCACATATAAGGACATGGATATAGAGTCTATAATTATTTATATTGATTTATTATTCCATATTATTGACATAATATAGAATGTTATTTTGAATTGGAAAACACAATTGTTTAATTTTTTTGAATGGAAGTTTGTAATAGGAAAATGTGGTTCTCGAAGATCATATGATAAAGTGAAAATCACATTTCTTAAATAGATGGTTTAATATAATTATCCATCTTGGGCCAACCTAACTCATCACCTAAGTCAGCACATAAAGTGGCCCAACATAAATTCTTAATCACCATGTGATGGAAAAAATTACCTGAGTATCGACATAAAAACTAAAAGTACCATTTTATCCTAAAATACAACACACCATGTCTATTAAGTAACGATATATGAGGAACAAAATTGTGTAATAGATATGAATATATACATACCCATGAGAGATACACGATAAGAAAAAGTTTCTATGTCCCAAAAATGACCCAAATCCGTGAAGAAAATTAAGTCTATGTGGGACTATATATAATCGCGTTCCCAGTAAACAATGAATCCAATGCCAACTGACAGATGTTCCAATTCCCTATGATAACCCTCACAATATTTATAATGATATTGTATGCATACTGAAAATTAAGCATCCATGAATAGTGATAGAGACGTCCTGACCTTATTATAGAATTCAATATATATTCTTTGAAAACCTGAAAAAGCTACCTCTATGAGGAACGATGTGATATATATATATATATAATACGTTACATACTATTTTGCTGTATATTATTATCCTAAGGATCTCAACTTGAGTAAAATAAATTTTCATGAACAACACAACTTCAAGGATTTCTTAATATACTCCCATCCTTGGATGGAAAACAGGGTGGATGATTTATCAAGTAAGTGGGACCATGGAGTTCTAAATACGATGAGCATTAATAAGGATCATACAAATATATGGATCAAGTAAAGGTCAATACAATTTTTTCTATAAAATTGGGGCAATCATTATTTATTTTATATAATTAATTAATCATAAATATAATGAAATACAGAAAACTCCAATCGGTATGATTAGAAAAAACAATGGTATATTAAATCATTAAATGATGGTAAATTGATATATTTCATCTATAGAGAGGTGGTGTTAATTTTTTTGGAAGAGGCTATGTGTTTGATCCATGATATAGTTGAAAATATATTTTCTATATGATGAACATGACTCAAATGTATCAATACAAAATAGTTTCACAATGATATAAAAATGATTTAAGAGAAAATTTCTAGTTAGATTGTATGAAGTTGGAAATTATAAAATATGTGCCTACATTTTTATTATGATGTTCGGTAAAACATAAAATAACACATCCTATGGGCTTCTTGAAATCTATTCCAATACATATATGGACGTTAGACAGTATTATAATATACTATATATTTGGAATCCCAAAGCCTTCACATAATACATAATATAAATGGGCCATCATCAATCATATCACTATGTTTGCTCATTTAAATGAAATAAGATATGATATTCTCCATTTGTTTTGTCATCCCGGTCTGGAATCCACTAATAAGTGATGGGAAATTATTTTCCACATTACCACAAGCATGGATCCCAATAAGCCAAAGGATGATGAATTGAAACAATGGACATTCATGTTTCCATGGCGTGACTATACCATCATGATCAGTGTGACGCATAATGGTATCTAGTAAGGGTTATCAACAACATAGATAAAACCAAAAAAGAGGGAAAAAATAAATAATTTATAAAAGTAAACACTCGATATCTGAATCTGTATCAGATACCACAAAATAATGAAAAAATATTCATTCTATTACAAAGGGGAGAACACAATATATAAGGGCACCCAGATATAAAATAATTCTAAAAAGACAAAATACCGAAAACTACACACACAAGAATCAAAATAATTGTCTTCGTCTTCATCTCCTATACTCAATCGTTGTAATACAATTCAATCATTTGAAGCTGGGCACATCCCATTGTCTATACATTCAATCACAAATTCTATTTTTTCTCCATCGCTTCCACAAATATAGTGTGAGATATAATGATTTTTCAATTGTATATTTTTTTGAACAACCTATTCTGAGTATATAAAATTTGTAGTGTACATGTAATTCTAAGGGTAATGAACTAAATATACAAACCATGATACTCTAATATACAAATGGGATACCAAACTGACACAATATTCATTAGTATATGCCAGATTCCTCTAACCTAATGTCAACCATTACATATATAAGATGTATGATTATATATATATAAATTAATTATCCTAGATATTATGCATGGATACAAAAAATGGGGGTCTTAAATTTCAGGTGTTAACATGGATCGAACCAAATAATATTCTTTGATAGAGAGGATGCTACCCTAATTATTAAATAAAAATGCCTCTTATGTTTGTAAATTATAATCACCCATATTTCTTAAGTAATAATAATCCTAAGACCATACACCGATCTATAAGGACGAACTTGACTATCACTCTAGGAGAACTAAAAATATCTGTCAACTTTAGAGTCTTTCCAAGGTGATACACAAGTGATACACATGTTTAAATCTCAATATGGAATATAAAAAAACCCACTAATTATGTCCATAATAGACTACATAGGGAAAAACATGTTTCATATAGAATATTTCATTAGTATCTTATCTCCGAACCCATTAATGGAAATCCACTATGGAATCAAGTATCTCTCATGGTTAGTACAACATCCCCCTAGTGATCTCACCCACAGTTTTCAATAAATGAGTCCATATATATCTCTAATATTATTGAGATTATGCAATAGATTTTATTATACAACATGATGAACAATTCAAATGCATCTTTATGTCAAGGCCCTTTTATCAACTTCATATTCATATAAGGATATGGGTTTTTCTAAAATTATCTTCATACCATTCATGGAAATCCATACAACAATTTCATGGGAAACTTAAAACACATCAATTGTTATATTAATTAAATTTTATTGTATGAATATATAATGAAAATAAAGAATTTATTCCATTAGTAGTGGATAATGTAGTGGTGTTAAAACCTTGACATTTTTCACGAGTTTCAAAGTATACACTTTGAAAGGAAAATATAATTATTTTAATAAATTATCCATTTAAGAGGCGTAGATAAATTTTTTCATAGAAGGAAATAATGATGAACCATATAAGTTATCTAATTTTGTGGATGATAACCACCCCACATACAATAGGATGGATGATAAACTATTTCTTATTGTTGCCTTGGAATTAATCTAGAATGAGACAGAGAACCAAAATTGAAAAATTCCATGGAAATAAAAAAAATTAAATGATACTAAATTAGAACCAAATATGGTGAGATAAATGAAGGACTGAAGGTAAAAGATCTATTATCATACTACGAGGATTCTAAAGAGATGAACCATGGTAGATTCCGAACAATGATTGAAGATTTACAAACAATCCTAGATTAGTCATGGTGTTGGAAGAATAATTTTTGTGCCAATTAGTTTTTAGGAGTAAGAAATAAAAATGGTAGATTTGTTAACGAAAAGAAGTAGAAAAAGATCATTTCACCCAAATTTTAGAGGGTTGATGGGTTGACCATACAGTTGGGAAAACCCATGTGCCAACCATGCACACCCCACTATCCAAGTGACACACTCAACATGGATTCTAGTGCATGGTTAAACCAACAATGTGCCACAAATTCACATCCATTATTACATACCCTCATGGAATTTTTTCACAATTTATGAATATATTGTGGAAAACATACATGGGAGCACATTATGTGGTGCACATTTATCCATAACCATGATTTAATAGTTCACCTCCTTTGTTTTCCCAAAAAAATAGTTCTCCAAGTGATGAATAATCCCTGTAACTATATAAACTGAAAACAATCCACTAGAAACATTTATAAGGATACATTAAAAGGTTATAATCAATAATTAATTTGTAAATACCTTATAACAAAGACATTGATGTTACAACTTCGCCTCATTAAAATAACTCATCCTTGATTTCCAATTTTTAGGGTGAAAATATATTATAATAAATGTTATGGTCATTGTGAATTAAAATATTTCTTTCTCACTCTCTTGGGTCTCATCCTCTATATAACAGTTTTGCAATAGACCCAAAAAAGGGACTAACATTCCCTAGCGAGCCTCTATTCTGGGATCAATGATAGAAATAGGATTCGCCACAACTGAAAAATCTACCATTGAATCCAAATTATTATTTTCAGATAACTAATATGGGTTATAGTAATAATTAAAATCCTCTAAATGTTAAACATTTCATTCATGTACTGATACGTCTGATATAATCCCAACGAATAGGCATCTAGCTCAACACTCACCATTTTCTCGGAAGTCTCGACATAACGAGGTGATAGCTCTCCCTAACTATAAATCCTAAAATAACCTAGATTATGTAACACTGTTATAAATTCATACTGTCAAACATCAAACTCTAGAGGTACTATTGATGATGTATGAATGAATTCTTCTAGAACTAAAGTATAAACATAATCTTTTTAACAAGAAACACATGAATTGACGTCTCAAGGATGAGATGATGTACCATTAAAACCAAAAAAATGTATATGGGTCAAAGGATTGACATAAGTTATATTAATAATTTGTAATCCTTGAAATATTAAGGATTTCATGAATGGCCTGATACATCATAGATAAATCCAACCAATTGGAATTTGGCTCATGTTACTATATGATCTCTAATGATGCAATGTTATTAGGTGATATAATTCCCTATGTCGGAATACATCAATAAACCAGATTAGGGGAAACAATAGAAATACCTGATGTCACACAAAATACCCTAGATGTCAAATATTATATATATATATATGAAATCTTTAGGGAATTATTTTTACCCATATGATTTTGAATAACCTACACATGATTTGTAGTCTCACAGATGTGATGAACTTCTATTAGCACTAACTCACCATCCTCCAACCAAAATGGGGTGGAATACTTGACCTACAATATACGGTAGTGTAGGGAACTATATTAATAGTTTCATGAATGTTTTTATTACAGGGAAACTAAACACAATATAATTTCTCCTCCCAAGAACCTCCAAAATCAAGGATACATACACAGTGTATGTCTTCGAACACGTGTATTATTTTTTTATACCGACTCTCCGTATAAGGGTGATATGTTATACCCATGAACACCTATAAACCCATATATTTTAACAAAAATTTTCATAACCACAATGTAAATGGGTAATATCTGATATATATGATAGAATTGGGAACCACATGAAGGAATACCATCTAAAAACTATAAATCCTCTAAAAACAATATTTTGAAAACGACTCCTTGATTAGAGGAAAGCACATTACCATGGTCAACATGCCGATAATCACCTATAATACATCATTTCTCTTTCGAGTCTCTAAAAATCTCTCATACAATCCATAGTCACCATTTTCCATTTCCATTATGGAATGGAAAAAAGTTATAATGTTTTTCATGTTTCTAGTCTTCATCCCTAACCTACTGATATGTGGGGATCCACGTGAAAAGAAAATCAAATATTCTTCTTTATACCTATCCATAAATACAAATGAAACATGTATCGATATATCCTAGAATCCCACAATGTACTATTCAAAAATAATAATGGTATTTTCACGTCAATTCCTCTCATATGTCTTTATGAACCCATACATGTATTTGGTATTGTAGATTCTCATAATGTGAAATCTGAGTATCGCTCATTGAGAACTATATTTTTCCATTAGCATAAGAATTTACCTATGGTGATCATAATATAGAACCCATTAATCACACACATAAAGAATAAATACATTAAACATTGATCATATCCATGGTATACCACATAGGCTACCAAGTATCACTTGTGGCATATTATACTATCATCTGCCTACTTAGCCCATTCAAGGAAATCAACTAAGGAACTAGGTATCTATTAGGGTAAATAGAATATCTACCTAGTTATCCAATCCATGACATTTTATAAAATTATCCACATATTTCTACAAATGTATCGATATTAAAATACACATTATAACTATATTTCTCAATGATGTCATCCATCAAATCCTAATGATAAGGCCCTTGAATTTCAATTAGATATATGTAATGATAAGTTTTTAACTATGATTTATTTTATACAATTAATTCCATGATTTAACATCATTACATGGGGAATTCTACACACTTCTATTCATGTTCTATTTCAATTCCATGTTATGAGGCTCTTAAGCATTTATGGAAGGTACATATTTATGGGTTATCATAACGAGGTGGTCTTCCTTAGATATAATTTATGGGATTTTAAAAATATAAAAAGCATGGAAAGATCAATTTTTTTAGATAACAAAATTTTTAATAGTAGACAATATAATATAATACTGCATGGTGCAATAACACACCATATAAAGAATAAAAACTTTTGGGAAAATAACTCTAACCCCTATATTAGGTTGGTAGATGACCCCTAGTTCTTTGTTGGCCTAAGAATCAATGTATAAAGTGGGAAATTGTTAAAATAAGAACATAACAAAGAAATGTGAAATATTATATGTCACCAATATATCACTGAAGATAGTGATAAAAAATAATGGGAGGTAAATAATGGATGCAATTATTGAAAGGAATCCAATTATAAGAATGATTTTTGAATATGAGATCAGATAGAGGAATAAGGAAAAATCTTATCTTTATAGTGGAGGAGGGGAATTCATGTGATTTAGGGATGCTATGTGTGGAGGAATAAACTAATATTGGGATAAGGGATTGATTATAATGAGTTAAAATTCCCTTTTACAAAATATTTTAATGCGAACATTGTTTTGAAGAACATTTCGTAAAATCATTGGCCAACCATTCAGACCCCAATGTTGATATCAATCCAAATAAATGGATTATGGAACAAAATTAGAAACGTAATTTGAAGCCAATGCGCACCATTGGTTATAGACCCAAAAGTTCAGATCCTTATTTTAATAGTTTAGTAAAACATTGTGGCATCCATAAAGGGACAGATGGATTGAGGTGTACGGTTAGTACTAACCATGTGACATTCCTATTTTCTTTGTGTGTCTATTCTCTAGGAACTGAACAATCCCCATATGATCCCAAACCCTTGTTTAAACCGTAGAGATTATTTTTAATGATAAAATAAATGGTATTAACAAAAAATAAAAGTTTCCAAACCTAACATGAAAAAATCGGTTCTCACATTAGATCCTTTCATGTCTAGATATCATTGAAATCATCATGCTTCATGAGGAAACTCTATTTTTTTGGTATTATCATGATCCTTAGTTGAAAATGAAATTATATAATTTTTTTTAAATAGAAATTTGAATTGATATTCATTTAAGAATATAAAATAATTCCTAATCCAATTAAATGTATAAATGGATTACGTAGGTATTCGAAGAAATATTGAGATCATGTTCTATTGACATCAATGTTATATGATATCAGATTGCAACATTTTTAGAATTATCATATAATTACAACTTATATTAAAAAATCAGAATGGATCCATATGATTAATGACATGTAAATAGGTTTCATTCACCCCGAAGATTGTAAGAAACTGGATATATAATGATTTTGACCTTGATATTTTCATTGATATAACAATTAATGTATATATAATTAAATATCACAATAAAAAAACTCAAACAAGACAAAGGATATATGATGAAAATATATATAATGAATTGTATTTTTATATTGGGGATCACATATTCTTGATGATTTCACTATGTATGTGGGTTGTAAGATTTGGTAAAAAGGGGAAGTTTGGCACTATTTACAGTAGTACATTTGAAATGATAGATAATATTTGAGTAGTATATTACTGATTGGATATGTTGCACCACCATTATAAAGTACATGCTGAATTCTGTGTTACCATATTAAATAAATACATGTTAGATAAAAAACATGTGCACAAATATTAGGTAGTAGAGTTTGATTATGTCTTACCTAATAATAATGAAATATTCAATATTGTTGACATTAGGGAAAAAGTGTTACAAAAAAATAAAACATGATTGGTGATGATCAATTACGAAATAAAAATCTATAAGTGAAAAATGGCATGCTCAAAGAAGAAATGAGTAATTATAATACATCTTTTTTTCTATATATGATATATTTTAATGAACTATTCTGGGTCATCCTATGACATCCCAAATGTTATTTTATAAATAGGATTGAACTGCATTATTGATCACCATGTGATGAACATAAGTACCTCGTTATCCACATCAAAAACTACGGGAATGATTTAATCCTAAAATATAACCCAACATGTCTCCTGAGTAATTATATAAGAAAAAAAACCATGTCAAATGTGACAAATGATACATAATCATGATAAATTCAAAATAAATAACATAGGTCATTTCCAAAAAAAAGTACTGAAACCCAATACCAAAAATAGGTATCGATGTGACTATCCATCACCACCTTCCAAATCCATAATAAAGACTATTCCAACTGAGAATCATTACTCTATCACATTATGGTCCTCCCCATACATCTTAAAAAAAATATGTGTACCGAAATATAATGTAACATTTAGTGTTTGATCACTAAATCTCCCTATGATACCACCAATAATCTATTCCATGTATAACGACATGATACTATGGATTATATGATTAAAAGTAGATCATGTTTACAAATTAATTTAATATAATGAAATGTTTCGTAAAATTAACCACTAGATATCTTTAAACCAATCCACATTTAATTAAAATATATTACCAATATAAAATAGGTGAGAAATAGAGGGAATTAATGAACATAATCTGCATCTAAAATGATAAAATAATGCTAAATTACAATGGAAATACATTATGTCAAAAATTTATTGGTTACTTTTAAATAAACCATATTTACATAAAAATTGAGTATTAAATTTATATTGGTGATAGTATAAAGGTATAAAATAAGTATCAATGTAAATATCATATAATATTTATGTGATAAATCTTATATGAAACAAAACCATCATCAATTAAACAATGATAATGTGGGTTGTATCCATTGAGAAAAATACTCTGACATATGAAGGGGTATTAAACCTTGTATATCCTGAATACTAAAAATATAGATTCATTCCTTAATCTATTGATATGACATGAAATACCAATATCAGATCAGTACTCTCTAGGGTTTAATATTTTTATATCTAGACCCACCCAAGGATCCTAAAGACCATTGTTGGGAAATATATTTGAAAAACAAAACAAAAAATTTTATAAATCGATTTCAATGTAATGAATCACTACTCGCATGGTTGAAAATCAATGTTGGTGTCAAAATGCTCTTTGAGATAATTCATTTAATACATAATGTGGATAAAATGATTCTAAATAAAACCCATTTTAAAACAAAATTTTCATTCCACCAAATTTAAATTCCTTTAAAAAAATATTCATTGATATTAAAAAATAGATTTCCTCAAACCAGCAATAACGAATTTTTGTGAAAATTAATTAATTATTTTCTTACCTCTATTGTATTGGGAGATCTATGTTGAAAATAAAATAATGATTTCTCCTTTAATATCAATAATGATAAAGGAATGAAATAGTCTTCACAATACTAGATCATAGTAAAACATGAGAAATTTCCCATATAAACCATAGATTAGTTCATGGTACACCATATAAAATTATTGAATATGGAGAAGTCAAGAGATCAAATATAGATCATGAAATAAAACAAGAAAAATAATAAAAAACAAAATTACTAAATGGATATCTAGTTTTATCAAAGGAGATCCTCTATGGGACAAAAGGGTTAACCTACTATAGAAAAAATAAAAATATATGTCATCCTAATGAGATATATATTTTGTATTATTGGATAATCCATTAGAGGGAATAAATTTAATTTAAAAATTAAATTTTTTTTTGATACACAAACATGGTTTGGACACATATATTATGAAACTATCTGTTAAAAATGCATCAACCTTTATCCTGTGAAAATGGAGGCACACTATTACATTGGGACCATTACAAAACATGATAAACACATCTCAATCTACTTTATAGGGCCTTTAACAACTCCCATAAACATTTATAGTTTCTATAAAGACTCATAGAGTTAAAAAAACTGTTCCAACAGAATAAAAAGAATTTATATAGCCTACATTCCCAAATCAAATGGTTATTTCAAGGCTTAAAAACCTTTCACCAAAATCGTGCTCCTAAATATTATCTCCCATAACACAGTTTTTACAATGCCAAATTCAAAAAATCCTCTAGAACCTCAATAAGTGTTAAAATATGATCAATATTAAACATAATTGTATATTATACGGTGTAAAACCTAATCGAATCATAATATCTATCTCACACAAAATATCACTCACAATTTTTTAGTAGATATCATAAGAGTTTAATTTTAAATCCGGAATGATTCTATCTCACACAGATCATGTATATTACATTTTAACTGTAATAACACAATGACCAATGATATCATTATATAATCACATGCCTTGTCTTGGTGATCTATACCATGAATAAAATTAGTAACTATTGAGTTATAAGGATCAATACCAATGCCAATCCATCCAATAGCACATGAACAATCTAGTCGAAACCTTCTAATTTAATATATATAAAGAAAATTATGATTTTAAGTAATATCAAATGAAATTTACAATAAATAATACAATTCTCCATGTCATTGGATGGTATTTAATGGGAAACAAAACCCTAATTCCATTATAACCTTCTTAACCAATTGATAATGCCCACAATAAAGGAGGAATCCAAAACAAATTCATATCAACTAATAAATTCTAAAAAGGAATATGATGATGGTAAGGATATCAATTTTAGTGGCCCACAATGTTTGATAATAGTTTTTGAAAAAACTACACAACTCCATTATCCCAAGACAAGACTTTGTCATATTATAGACCATTCACATACCAATGGTTAACATGAAAGAGACACACAAGGAATCCCTTTGGAAACATCTAATTTTTTCTAATTAATCGAAAATTAAGTTTGATTTGAAATAAAAAACCAATGTTCTCAATAATTCATTCCTAAAGAAGATCCTACTGAATTGGAGGAATCTTTTTGTTTCAAAATCAATATGATGATAGTGTGTCATTTTTAAAAAAACAAAAAAACCCATCATATTACTGAAACCCAACATGAATTTTTATAAAATAACTATTAATATTTTCTAAACCATAAATATAGGAATAAAAATGAGGTTTAAAACCCCGTACTTATAAAACCCTTCATGTTTATATACTATAACCCCATCAATGGAAGGAAATACATGAGTTGATTTATTAAATCCTATAATGGGACCCCAGAATTGTATATTCTTCCCATGTATGAGTTTTTATTATTACAATGACAAGGTACATGGGTCATTTAGGAAACCATTAAAAATGAATTGATAAGGATACATAAAAAGGATATGTTTGTAGGGATCCACATCCCATTTAGAATTTTATGTGAATCATGATATAATTTTTGCATTTTACCAAGTAATTCGGGGGAACTAAAATTGACATATAAGAGATAGAGAATGTTTGGGGAACACTAATTACATAGAAAAATTTGAAATATTATTATGATATATGAACCCCTGACTCCGGCCAAACAGAACAACAAACATCCTTAAAAAATGTATCCATTAAAAGATGGCAACCAAAACCTAAGGGCTCTCTAGAATTCAAGGATTGACAAAAATACTACCATGTGTAAACCACATCTTTTATGATCTTAATTATATCAATACAAATGATAACCATATTTCTCAAAAGGTGAGGATTCAGGTAAATTGGATCCATAATTATATAAAAAATCATTTCATCAAATAGGTTCCCAAGGGATCCATCCTAATATTCCATAATTTTTTGTGTGGGTAATTTCATATTCCAAGGATCTACGACGAAGCTGAATTTTCAATGATTTTACAAAATATAGATATCATTGATTTGAAATTACATAACCCATTATTTCTATCACAAAATCATATTCATATGGTTAAATAATGTTCATGGGTTTGACAATCTAAATTTATCATAATAAATTCTCTCTAGGGTTTGTGTCACTATGTTCTAAGATCATTTATATATGCTAAAATCTATAATTTATAATAATAGAAATAATTTCCATGAGTTTTTCGTTGAAAAAAACCATAATCAATCAATAATTTTTTTTAGCAACAATACATATCCCAAATCCTTTCCAATGAATTTATAGTATCTTTATATATACCCATCTATGATTAACATTAATCTAAAATAGGGATGAATTTAGCATTACAACCATTTTTTTAAAAGGCTTCCTAAGATACATATTATTTGTCATGTGTATCTATGAAGAATATATATTTTTAGTGGTCTTACAAAAAAATTTATAGTTTCTAAAATTGTGTAACAATGAGTAACTACATCGATACAAAAGATCAACAACACTATAATTGATGTTCCACAGTTATCTTAATGGAATCTGCTAGATATCTATCAAGAACTAATAGAAATATTATTCCCCCACCATTCACAAACATCCAAGAGGGAATTTGATCATGCAAAAAAATTTAATCTTAGTGAAGAAACATTTAATGGATCATTTGGTCCAACCACCCTAATGATCTTTAGGATAACATAAGCTAGATTCAAATATAAACCATGTCCTTCATAACCATGAGTTGATTATAATAACTATATTACATATAATGAAATGACATAGAAGAAGTATTAGGAATTGAAACTAATTTCATGAACACTTAAAAATATATTCACAAGTAACATGGCAGGAGAACTGCATACCATTATTTCATTTATTGTATATCAAATAATCACTAAACACAAGAATGGGTTGGGAAAAAATTAAATATCAAAAATAATATTTATCACTTCTAATAATGTTCCTAAATAACCCCACAAAAATTAATTATTCTAATATAAAATAAAATTAATTTTCCAGACATCCAACTTTATTTATAAAAACGTTTTATAAATATACCATTTTAGATGTAAGAATATTTCATTAATAAAGGAAAAAACATATTAAAGATCATAGTTACTTAAAAAATAACATTTTGATTTTTTATTAATTATTTAAAAAAAATTACATTTTTAGAGAACATATTAAAGGAAACCACATGTATGAATTTAAAAGAAAAATATCATGATACTTAATTAAGGAAAAACATTCTTTTATAAAGAATTAAGCTTGATTAAAGAAAAGAATCAAATGTGTAATATTAAAACATGTTAATAATTAACATGTTTTGAAATAAATTTTTTATATTATGTCCTAATCACAAAACAATTTTCAAAAGAAATAACTAGAAAAAAATATTTTTCCCAAAAGCATCAAATATATTATTTTGAAACTAAAACAATTTCTACGATGATACACATTAGACACAAAAACTGCCTATTGTAAAAATTGAAAAAAATAATGTGGCACAAAAATCAATAAATATAATTCATGATATAAAAAAAGTATAGGAACCATAAAAATATTATTTATAAAAATGTCTCTTACTCAAAAATTCCATGAATCATGGGTTTTAAAAAAATGGTGGTTGTGCAATAAATCTTGACCGAGCATCATGGTATTTGACCAAGTCTGTTGAATTCCAAAACCAAATTAGAATATCCAAATTCAAGTAATTTTTTATTATATGGTTTTTCAACCATTACACATCTTCCATAAATCGTTACTCTTCTTTCTATGAACACATGAAATATAAAAAAAGAGTGAAAATACTAACTTCTCATAGTAAATCAAGTGGAATAAAAAAAATATAGGGATCAATAACCGACTCATAATATAATACATTATCCTTGAAAAATCCAACTCAAATTCAAATAGACCCCACACCAATCCCAAAAAAGGTCACAGTTGATTCAACTCAGAAATTCACTGATTTGATTATTCAAAAAACCATAACATTTCCATCTAAAATGTTATTCGATTTGGATCAAAATAATGTCCAAAAAATGTTATTGATGAACACAGGATGGTGGCCAACACCTAGGTATAATCATATAAGACAATGGGAATAATTTAACAATTAAAGGTAATACAACACATCACCTGAATAATCTAATAATAAAAACAATAGTGTTCAATGTAGATGAAAATATATATAACCATGATATATAAGAACCCATGTGAAGAGGATATATCATAGAAATATCTCATAAAAAAATGTAAATTAAGGTCTTTATGTGACTATCCACCACCAACATTCCAATCCAAAAAGAAATTAATTTCATAGAGAGTGTCCTCCAGGACACATGATACATATCATCTTTCCACTATCCTAAAACGTTTCACCATAGAAACCAACAAAAAAAATACATCCATGAGATATAAAATTATTTTGATATCACCAAGAATCTATAGATTTTATAACACCATGCAACTATTATCATCTTCTATAATAAGTAAATATTTTTCAATTGAAATAAAATTTAATAAAAACATCCATTATTTACCATTAAAATAATTAATATCAAAAGCAAAAAAGGGAAAGTATATAATCATTAATGAAAAATAGAGTGGTGTAATTAAATGAAACCATATATATAAAGATAGTAATGTGAAAAATTAAAATGGAATATCATTTTCAAAAAAATCCATTTGTTTCATTTAATGAAATTCCATATTCACATTAACCAGGAGTAAGAAACTTACCTCCAAGATATTTTGAAGGAATAATATATATATCACAGAAAATATCACCTTATAATCATACGGAAAATCATACATGGAAAAAAAATATATTATAAAAAATAAGAAAATGTTAGCTATAACATATGGCAACACATACTCATACAGCTGAAGGAATACTAAGAGAGGTATATAATGAATCACATCAATAAAATGTATTACTAAATTATATTGATGTCACAAGAAAAACCCCTAGTAGTTCCATACTCATTATGGTTTCCATATTTCAATAACCTAACATACCTAAGGTTCCCAATATTAAATATTTGTTCTCTTTTAAAAAATACTCAAAATTTTATAAAACTATTTCATAGAAATGTATCACCACTAATGTCCTTGAAAAAATTCATTTTATTAAAAATAATATTTTATGAATTTCATGGAACACATAAGTGGGATATGATTTTTTAAAGAAAACCTTAAAAATAGTGTTTATTTCCACTCAATATGCATTCCAGAAAACTATTGACATTTGGTATTAAATCAATCAATTTCCAAACCCAAAATAATGGAATATGTAATAACATTAAATAATTAATTGGTAAACACCATTAAATAGATAAACCTACAATAATATTAAATAGAGTGAAATTTAATTCAAACCAAATGATGGATACGTGGAGATCAACTCCAGAGAATCCTAAATATAGGATAAACACAATAAATTACCCATTTAAACCATACTTAATTTCATCTAACCCCATATTAGTTTAGATATAATAGAGAAGATGTGTCTTACAAGATATAACAGTGGTGAGAAGAGAAAAATCAGAAAAATATATATATATTAAGGGAAAAAGGATATAATCAAATATTATCTTAGGGAGAATGGTTTTTACTAATGAAGAATTATTAAATTATTAGAGATTAAATTGTCTGATATAATTAATGTATTGTATAATTTTAGGAAATTAATAAACTGTAACATAGTTTGGATACATAATATTAAAAATCACAATCTAACTCAGTAATCTACAGCTTCCTCTTAGTACTGAGGTGAATAGATACTTTTAGAGAACTACATAAATTGATAAACCTTGGTCATGCCTTGAGAGAAACCTTGGACTAACACATATATACCCTCACTTTTTGTCTAATGACTCAGTCAATTTCAAAAAATACGGTCACTTAATTAAAAACTCCTCTAGAATAAATAATACAACATTTCAAAATTAGTACAATGTTAGAAAATTTATTATACTCAATTATTTTTCTCATCTGTTTCTTTAAAAACTAAGAATTTTCAACACTAGAAACCCAAAATCCTCTAGAACCATAAAATAATAAAAAAAGTAAAAATAATAAAAACATATGATATTGAAATAATATTATATGTATTTAATTTTAATGGATGGGATTATTCATGGTGGTATAATGTAATACATGATATGCTACTGGAGTAGGTATACACCATATCCAAAATCTAAACACCCCCGATTTATGTGTCTATAAAATTTAATAATTTATAAATTTTAGAATATAAATTTTTTCAAATATACCTAATTTATTATCGATCATTATGATTTTCACTTAAGATTAAATTTTTGAATCTCAAATAAAATATTTTCATATAAATAGTGGAAATTATTTTATTATTAAATATGAAATATTTATGTGATTACATGGATGCATGAATCAAATAAAATAGTCAAAACAATTATTTAACATAATATTAATTTATGGATTGAAATTATATATTTTTGAAATATTTATTTAACATGTAAATAATATGTCCATATTTTCAGAACAAAATAAAATTTTACCTTAATAAACATTGTTTTATGTATTTTCATTAAATCAAGTATTTTCTATGTGATATTTTGATTTATCATTACCAAAAATTCTTATATTTTTTTATTATTATAATAAATCAATTCATATCAATAAAATCAATATCATATGTAATTTTATCTTATATATAAAGTTAATGTATTAATATGTTATTTTTCAAAAAAATTCTTTTATATGATTATGTTTCTTTGTTTTAAAATTTATATTCCCCACTTTATAAATTATATTCCCAAAATTGATTTATAAGTTTTTTTAAAAAAATATCAATATAATTAAAAGTAAAAAATTTAAATTTTTCAATTAATAATTTAATTAATGTAAATAAATAATTACCATGGTAAATATAAATTAGGATAAACGTTAATATGATAAAAAGTAAAAATAAAAAACCATGAAAAAGTATATGTGTCTAAAAAAGTAATTATAATTGTGATTATTCAACAAAACATACCATCCCCTACTATTTTATTTATTTTTCGTTTATTTTGAACAAAAAATTGTAACATTACATTAGAGAAAATGTAAGGGTTAGTCATAGAATAACCCTTCCCTTCTCTAATAAAAGGAAAAAAAATTACATCACCTAAAGACACACCACTCTATATTCATTATTCTATAAAATCATCCATCAATTTCCTCCTAGACCACTATCATAAATTCAAAATCACATACTAACCATTATTTAGAATAATTAATTAATTTCCAGGGGTAATTCCAATGAAAAATCAAGTCCCCAGTGCGAGTATTGTCAAAAAATTATATTTTCATATTTATTATATACCATATATTTTATTCAATACATACTAATTTAATGAAATTTTTATAATTTATATAATTTAATTATTCTATATTTTTGTTATTATAATTTTATTTTCATCTATCATACCCATTAATTATAATTAAATAAACGTTCTTTTATATTTGAAAACTATACCCACAATGAGGAAATAAATTCATTTATCATAAAAAACCCATCATTTATGGTTAGTATTATGGAATAGATAGTGAAATAATATTTTAATGATATTGATGATGTTTCTTAATATTGAACATGGAATCTTATTAACAATATTATCAATAATCAATCATCATTAATTTAATCATTTTAAAAAAGTGTGGTATGAGGGAATTTTTTTAATCAAATTATATAATAATTAAATATCCCCTACTTATTCTTAAACATAAAATATAATTCTAATATAAAAGACAAATAAACTGTAAATAGGATCATCAATGTTTTGTTATAATTTTATTCCAATATAACCACCTCATAATCATTTAGTAGATCCTCGAATGTTAATGTATGTGTTGGTTTCATCACACACTTCTATAATTCGATGAATTTATATCATGAATTACCATGGTAATATTATTATTTGTGTAATAAAATATAACATTATAAATAATTAATTTTTAAATATGTATATATTATGTCAAAATATAATTAACTAACTTATAAAACACTTTTCGATCATCAAGAATCACCAAAACATGTTTCCTGTCGATTTCATATTCAATGATAATTGTTTAGAAACTCGTAAATTAAATTTTGAAATACATGAATAATTATAATTCATACAAATCAATATCCTTAATTACTAATTAATGATGAAAATGTGAATAATAATAAATGTAGGAAATATTATTATGATAATAGTAGAAATGCAAAAAGTAATAAACACTCAATTTTGAAAATATGTAGAATTAATATAGAGAATAAAAATTTATGAATAGTAGAAGAAACAAATAATATGTGTACAGTTCAAAATTAAGTTATTAATTTTTCAATGTTTGTGATAGAAGAAGGTAATGTCTATTTTTAGATGCTAGGAAATGATTTCAGGGTTTTACATCTAAAAATCATGTCCTTGAGGGTAATTTGGTATTATGCTCATACATAGAATTATATAATATATATACTAACTATTCTATTTTTCATTTAATTATAAACCTTTATTAATTAGATTGAATAAAAAAATTTAATCCATGTATTTCAAGAGGGATGGATTGAATTAATACCCAAGACGAAATATGATGGGGGATTACATATAATTTTAATTCCTAGGGACTCATGTTATAATCACTAAATAATCTCTATTGTTCGTAAAATACATTTAAATAGTAGAAAATTCCCTCCTTACTCATGTCATTTACTGGATTTAGTGGTTTATATTAATATACACATAAATTTTTTTATTCAATAATTATATTAAATGTTGTAAAATGAAATATTCACCATGGTAGATGGACCATCCTATGTTTGAGAGAGGAAAATGTGAAAGTAGTTTATTAGAAATTACATCTCCTTCTAGATACAAAAATTTGGATGATGTATTATCATATATGAACATAGGTGTAATCACCCTAGAAATGGTTGTGTAAGAATTCACTCAATCAACACCCTGATGCAAAATAAGTTGTCTAAAGACATTAGAACTAGCCATAGACTCTAATGATATATGCTAAGGAATATTAACTCATTATTAATGAACCATGATAAATGAGTTTTCCATGAATTGAATTCATATACTGCAAATTAAACAATTTCACCCAATAAATAACAACAATTGAATTTAACGCCCCGACCACAGTTACCCAGAGTCATTGAATTATTGCATAACAATGGCATGATCACAAAAGATCAAGTCTTGAATGACCGATTATTTTACTATCCTTGAAAACAATAGATAAAAATATAATGATTACATTACAACATAAAGTGAAAAACAACAACAACAACTTGTCTTCCTATCCGCTCATACTATCCCTGCATGTCATTCATAAAATACTTCTTCACATACTGGAAAAAATAACACATAAAGAGGGGTGAGCTCAAATTCCCAATAAGGATGACAATATGGAAGAAACATTAATAAATAATCATAAACATTTAAGGATATGTATAACTAAAACAAAAAACTTTTAAACATGAACATCAACATAATATTGTAGAAGTAAAATGACATAATTCCATTTACTTATTCACATGTATATTCTACTAGTCGAATAATCACATGCAATATCAATAACCACTTTCATAATGATGGAATGTATAATGACAAACTATTATAACCTCATATTCAAGGCCTTGTTCCAAGACTACAAATAAGATTTTGTCAAGGCCTTGTCCCAAGACAGTAGTTTGTCTCATGAGACCTACCGTTGTCTCTAGGAGCTATAGCGGACTTTACCCATCACTTACTATGTCCAATGCATTCCTCATATGAACATGTTTAGACATAACATAATCATTCGTATTAAAACTATCATACTAAATGTCAATTCTTTAACCATAAACCATGAATGATATAAAAACAACACAACCACAATAAAACATATCACAAAACCTTCAATTCTATATGGATGTTTTTTATCATAATAAATCACATCCAATAAGATTAAAATCCATCAATGGATGTTGACATTCATGGAATCAAAACCATTTGATAGAAATATCTCTCTTCTTTTAAATAAATTAAAAGTCACATAATTATAAAAGATATCATTTACACTAAAAATACTCTTATAATATTTTAAGGGATGCTTCGACGATTTTATAACGGCGGAAAATAGCCGCACCCACCAGATAAGTTAAAAAGTCATTCTTACCATAATATTGTCGAAAAGGTTAAAAATGACCTTATTTGGAAAACGACAGAAATATTCCTTTATAAAAATATTATAAAAAGTCCACAAGGGAATAAATTACATTAACCCATAATCTATAAAATAGTAATAATGATTTGAAATTTATTTTTAAGAAACATGGATGTGGATGATAAATAGGTCGTAGTAGATAATTACGTATAAATAACCTCCTATAATGAAGTGATTGTGAAATATACCCTTACCTTGTACTTTTTCTTGGTTGAGGGTATGTTAACCTCATGTATAATCATGAAATAATTGTTATTAAATTATACAAGAATCATATTCATTAATATGATATCATATATGATCTTTTAATATTGATTTGTTGATAATATTTTAGTATTATCGTCGTTTCGGGTGTTCACTTACTCCTTTTCTTTTATATGTTTTTTTACATAAGCCATGTTTTTTATCCATAGGTAGTATAATATTCATATCCAAAATGATATGACGTCTATAAACTTTATATTAATCATCATATGAGAATTATACTTGAATGGATATGATGGGGAATGAATCTCATCGCGTTCGTGGAGACGGTAGTCCGTACGTACCCATGAGTTACAATATCATACTTTTGAAATTAAAATAATATATAATTTTATGTTATATAATATATAAATAATCACTATAAATATATTTTTATTATTTAAATAAATTACACATCATTATCACACCTATCCAAATTATAATATTTTGAATAAAAGTTACAACATGACGTAAAGATGGTAAGCCGTACGTACGCACGTATGGTGACATGTCTTTCAAAGGATGGGTAGAATACTGAATATGGTTGTACCATATTCATAATAACATCACAGTATATAGAAGTTATTGGAGTTATTATTTTAGAATGAAAATTACAGTGAAGGATGAACTGGAAGAAGAAAATAACATGAAAGAGGGTGGTGAAATTATTACATTTTCATCGGGTTCATCGTTTTGATTTGATCAAAATGTCTCCATAGGTTTGCTTTATGATCAAACTATGGCCTCTAGGATGAAGTGAGGGAATTTGAGAGAATATTGTTCTAGGGTTTGTTTGATCCAAATTGCTTTGAATGTGTGAATTATATGGAAGGGGATGTGCCCTTTTATAAGAGGGTTGAGGGGAACCGTAGGAAAATCTAGAAATATTATTTTATAATAAATTAATATTCAGTTTATAATTTATCCAAAGTGGATTATTTAAAGGTTAATATAGATATTGGTCGCAAACCACTCAACCAATAATTTTTGACAGGTTTGGGTCACTATATTAACTTTATATTTTTGATTTAACTCTTAGTTAAATAGTTTGACATTTAACATGCTTCTTTATATTTTTATATTATATTATAAATAAACTTACTATAAACATCCAAGAGACCCACAGGTGTTCCATTAATAATACACCTATAATTATATATCTTCTTGTTCCGAACTTTATATTTTTATGAATATAATATCAATTAATAATATAATATTTGTTTTTAAAACTCATTTATTTCAATTTTAAAAATATTTAATAATTTATTTTTCTTAAATTCATAAAAACATTATTAATTCGAACCAAATTCATTTCAGAAATCCTAAGATTTCATATTAACTAATAAAATTCGTGGATGGATTCATAACTTTCAAATTATATTAATTTTTACATTTATATTACTAATTAATTGATTCATTCATTAATAAGGAAAATACATCATCATAATTGTGTCATTAATAAATGTTATTATTAAATGTCTAAAAATTATAAATAAAATACCATTATGTAGTAAATCGTTTTATCTTTCTAATGAATATTAATAGTCGAATATATAACTTATATATCCCTATGTAAAAATTGGTTTGCTAAAAGATATATGCTTATGTGATTTTTGTATTACTTTAACTTGATTAATATAAAGTGTCATTATCACGTACAAGTGTATCCATTAGGTCCCAAAATCGATCCAATGATGCCCATGGTCAGACTTGTATCAACAAATAGGGTTAGGACACGATTTAGGGTAATTTATTATTATTATAATATTATTCTTTTACCCTTATTTACTGGATTTACCCTTTATCAATGGTAAATAAAATATTTACCGAAATAATTATTCAAAATTTCTAAAAATAAAAGTTATTTATTTACACAATTTGTACCTCATAATTATAAATAATGAATCCAATTTTCTAAAATCAAAACATAATGGTGGTAGAAAATAATTTAAAATTAATTCTCATTGTTAAAACAAAAAGCGTGTTTTTAAGATGTAATAACTATCAAAATATTGGTGGTTGCTTATATCTAGTATTAATGTGAAATTTTGTCCAATGACCAGCATTGGATTTAATGGAAAAAATATAATGTAATTATACTCTATAATCGCTCAAATTCATAATTTACCACTATTAATTCTTTCGATTAAGAAGTTTTTTTAATTAAAATTTAGTAATTTTGACTAATCATCAAAATATGAAATTTTTCTGAAAAGTACCAAAAATTCACCCGAAGCTAATTTCAATATTATGAATCCAAAATTGAAGTATATTTTGAATGATAAAGTGTAGAAAATTTCAAAAATTTAGTATTACTATTCATAATGGCCAATTTGATTGGATGTGGTGTGTGTTATAACTCAAAGTTGCGTACAACACACGCTACTGTATTATTTAAAAGAAGCTTACCGTGGAAGATTGGGGTGTTAAATTCTCCCCAGCATCAAATAATTTTGTCCAATAAATTCCTATAATAAAAAAACATGAAAAGTCTCGGGTGGTTCTTCAACATAATTTCCTCAGGTTCCCACATTTCCTCTTCCATATTATGTTTTCTCCATTGAACATTTACCAGATGGGTCATCCAGTTTCTCATCACTTATTATCTCATATCAAGAATCCGGAAAAACTCTTCTCAATAAGATTGATCGCGTTCCAGTTTGAATTCTTCATAGGTGAGTACATGCATTGGGTCAGGCATGTATTTTCTAAACATTGACATGTGGAACACATCGTGAACTTTGGAGAGACTTGGCGGCATTAACAAACAGTAAGCTATATCATCTTTTCGTTCTATAATTTCAAATGTTCTGATGTACTTGGGACTCAATTTTTCCTTCTTATTGAAACGTATAACTCCCTTCTAGGGAGATACCTTTAAGAAAACTTGATCTCCTCCCTGAAATTCTAAATCCTTCCTTCAGTTGTCAGTATATCTCTTCTGTCTACTTTGAGCTGCTTTGATGTGGTTTTGGATTACCTTCACCTTTTCCATCATTTCCTCCACCATTTCTGGTCCTATGAGTTTTCTATCACCAACATCATCTCAACAGATTTTTTTGAGACATCTCTATCCATATAACGCTTCATACGGTGCCATATGAAAACTTGAAAGGAAGATATTGTTATAGGAATATTCAACCAGAGGTAAATATTGATCCCACATTCCTTGAATGTCAAGTGAGAATTATCTCAACATATCCTCTAAGGTTTGAATAGTCTATTATGATTTTACATCAGTTTGGGGGTGGTAAGCAGTGGTCAAATGAAGTTCAGTATCAATGGTTTTATGAAGACTTTTTGAGAATCTTGAAGTAAAATTTGGATCGTGATCATAAAAAATTGATTGGGGTACACCATTAAGTCTCACAACTTCATTAATATATTGTCATGCTAGACGTTCAAGTGGTAGATCATCTCTTATGTTAAGAAAATCTGCTGTCATGGAAAGACGATCAACAATCACCCATATTGCATCATTCCTTCTTGGAGCCTTTTGTAGTCCCATGACAATGTCCATCATGATATTATCCCATTTCTACTCAGGTATGGGAAGGGGTTTCAATACTCCTCGAGGATGTTTCCTTCCACCCTTCACTTGTTGATAAACTATACATCATGATACAAAATCAGAAATCTCCCTCTTCATTTTATCCCACCAAAAATGTTCAATTAAATATATATAAATTTTGGTGCTCCCAGGGTGTATAGAGAAATTGGAATAATGATAATTATCTAACAATTCCTTTTTTAAATCAGGTATATCGAGAACACAAGTCTCTTCCCAAACGTCAAAATTCCATCTTCATACACAAAGTCACTCAATCTCCCATCATTCATAGCATTAATATTCTTTTGAAAATCATCATCACCGGTCTGAGAACTCTTCATCCATTCTAGTAAAAATGGTTTGGCAACAATTTGAAAATGCATTGATGTCTCACCTTCCCTGGTTTTTCCCATATCCATATTTACTTAACCCATGAAAATAGTATCCCTTTCAACTCTAATCTTGTTCAAAACTCCATGATCCTTTCAGCTAAAAGAATAAGCTGCCTTTTTTTCCTTCTTAGGTGGTATTGTATCGTGAAATCATAATCCTTGAGTAGTTCAATCCTTCGCCTTTGCCTCATGTTGAGTTCATTCTGTGAGAAAATGTACTTCAAACTCTTGTGATCGGTATATATTTAAAAGTTTTTACCATATAGATAATTTATCCATATCATCAAATTAATGATTACAACAGCTAACTCAAGATCATGAGTATGATAGTTTTTCTCATGAATATTCAGCTGTCGTGATGCATAAGAAATAACCCTATCATTCTGTATAAGGACAAAACCAAGTCATTTCTTTGAAACATCACTATAAATAAAAAACCCATCATTCTCCGATGGTAGAGTCAATATAAGAGCATTGACTAATATTCTCTTCAGTTCTTCAAACATTCTTCAAACTCTTTTGTCCATACAAATTTAACCCCTTTATGTGTGAGCTTTGTTAATGGGTTTTCCAACCGAGCAAAATTATAGATTAAACATCGATAATAACCTACTAACCCAAAAAAACTGCATACCTCAGTTATAATTGTCGGTGTTGTCCATTCATGGATTGCCTTGGTCTTAGAATGATCAATAGATATTCTATCCTTAGAGACAATATGGCCATGAAAAGAGATCTCCTGATGCAAGAATTCACACTTGATAAACTTCTCATATAATTCATATCTTATAAGAGTCTTTAGGATAATGTTCAAGTGATTTTCATGACCTTCGTAGATTTTAGAGTATATTATGATATCATCAATAAATTCAACTACAAAATCATTGAGATATTCCGTGAAAACCTTACTCATTAGATCCATGAAGACAGAGGGTGCATTAGTCAATCCAAAATGGATTACTGTAAACTCGTAATGCCCGTACTCTGTTTGAAATGATGTCTTTGGAATGTCTTCCTTCTTCACACACAACTGATGGTATCCATATTGAAAGTAAATCTTTGAAAAGTATTGAGCACTATGTAGTTGGTCGAATAAATCATCAATGATAGGTAGGGGATACTTGTTCTTTATTGATATAGCATTGATATCGCTATATTCTATACATAACCTCATAGGTCCATATTTCTTTTTAACAAAAAGGACAGGGGATCCCCATAGAGAAACACTAGGGCTAATAAATCCCTTATTAATCAATTCCTCTAGTTGTTTCTTTAGCTCAACTAAATCCATAATGGCCATTATATAAGGGGTCTTCGACATGGGTCTTGAACAAGGAATTAAATCAATGGAAAACTCAATTTCATATTCTGGAGGATGTCTAGGTAAATCTTATGGAAACACATCAACATATTCTTTCACAATAGGTACATTCTCTATTTGAACATTCCTTTCCCCACCCATAGTCATTTCTTTCTCTTCCTCCCCAATAATTGAATTTAGTTGAGCTACTGGGGGTGGATCTAGATAAGAATTAGGTGGTGACAATTCTACTCTAAAGATAAGGTGTTCCATATCATCATCATAAAAATAATAACCTCCTTCTTCTTAGAATAAATTTTTTCATCATGTTATGAAAGACAATAAATACTAAGGATTATATAAAATTCAATCATAGGTATGACGATGAGATCAATAGATAGGAAAATTTATGTTCTCTAATGGGGACTAATTCACAAAACATTGTTTCAATGATACATCCATTAAGAGTTTTTACTAACAACTCCCTTGTAAAATCAAATTGTAAATATTTAATTTTCTTAGAGAACTGGGAAGATATGAAACAATGTGATGATCCAGAATCAAATAATGATTTTGCTAAACTTGAGGAAACCAATAAATTACCTGGCACCATGTCTTTTGGAGCTTCTACCTCAGCAGTAGTGATAGCATAAGCTTGGCCCTGATCCCTTGGCCTTTTCTGAGGTATGCTCCCCATACACTTAGGACATTCATTTTCATAATGTCCCATATCCCTAAATTGTAGCATTGAACATCATTAGCTTCTTTATTCCCCATACAATCAAAAGCATGGTGGCCTTCTTCACCACACTTTTAATAGACTCCCATTCCCTTCAAGAAAGTACCAGGGTGTTTCTTCCCACATTTATTGCAAGATGGAGAATAAACATTTACATTAATCTATTTACTTCCATTTCCAGAGTGGCGAAAATATCTCTTATCCTATTTCATTGCTTTAATGTCAATAGACATAGAGAATTCCATTTCTATTTTGATAGGACATAATACAATATCTTTGTACGAAGAGAAGGGTTGTGAGACTAATATTCGATGGATAAATGGTTTTAAACCATCAAATAAAATGATCAATCTTACTTCTTGGGTTACATATATAATCTACAACAAGCCTCGGTAACCTTGTAAAGTTAGCCTCATACTTTGTCACATTATCATCCTCCTTTTTCCTCAGACTCAGAAATTGCCTTTCCATGTCTGCTCGATGGTCACGAGGAAAGGATTTTTCTACGAAATGCTCTTTTAACTCCTTCCATTCCATATTTTAAATTTCATTATATTGCTTCGTGTTTTGAATCAATGACCACCATTGATCAACATCTCCAGTGAGGCGGTAAACGTCCATGATATCTTTTTCCCTTTCACTACTCTCCAAGGCATAGAATATTTTCTCTAAGGTATTTACCCATTGATAATATAATATGGTATTTTTAAACCTATTTAATGTTGGTGGTTTTTCCTAATGAAGCGATCTAAAATTGATCTTCCATGTTGCGGATCAGGGTGCTCCATATGGGAAATGTTATTATTCATAACTTAATTGAGTTTTCCCAATATGGTGATTCGCTGATCATCACTCGTTGCATCACAAACTCCACTATAATTATCTTGAGTAGGAGTGAAATCCCTATATGGAGTGCGTGCATAGATATAGTTTCCATTTATTCCACTAGGCACCATTTCTATATAATGGAATACACTAGATTAGTTTATGAATCGAAATACATAAATCCAAACTTGTAAAACCCTTAAAATTAATTGAACAGTTTACGTATATAATACATAAACATAAAAATGTTTTCTTTGAGGATTTATATACACATATACTCTTCATAATGGTTGGTAAATAATATGAGAATTATCTTATGCATATCTCCCGGGAGTGGCGTATCCAAGAGTGAAGCAAGGCCCATTGTCATGCACCAGTTCCCATTCGAGTCTAGATCAATGCGGTGTTTTCGGGTATTACCTCTAGGTACATCTGTACCAGAGAAGCCTCTACTTGAAAATATCCATACAAGGATTTATTGATAATAAAACTCAAAAAATCTCTATAATACTAAAATTCTAGGAAGTTCTTCTATAATAATCCTCAAATTCTCTCTTATGGCTATGTGCTCTAATTAGAGTTTATATAATTCTAGTTTCCAAGGTTTGTACTAAAATTCCTCTAATAGAAATTGTAATGCCTCGACGCTAGTTTCCTAGCATCGGTGCATTATTATATAACATTGGCATGATCACAAAAGATCATGTATCTAAATATATATTAGTTTAGTATCCATGGAAACACTAGATACATTCATAAAGTTTACATTAAATCATAAAGTGAAAAACTAAAACAACATCTTGTCTTCATATCCACTCATAATATCCCTGCATGTCATTCATAAAATACTTCTTCATATCCTGGGAAAAATAAATCATAGAAATGGGTGAGCTCAAATGCCCAGTAAGGATAAAAATATAGTGGAAACTTTCATAAATATGCACAAACATTTAAGGCAATGTATAACTAAAATGAAAGCCTTTTAAACATTAACATCAGCATAATATAGCATAAGTTAAATAAAATAATGTCATTTACTTATTCACATGGATATTATACTAGTCGAATAATCACATGAAATATCAATAACCACTTTCATAATGATGGAATTCATAACGCCAGACTATCATTACCACATAGTAAAGGCCTTGTACCATGACAACAAATAAGATTTTGTCAAGGTCTTGTACCAAGGCACTATTTTGTCTCATTAGACCTACCGATTCATCGAGGAGCTGTAGAGGGCTCCACCCGTCACTTACTAAGTCCAATGTATTCCTCATATGAATAGGTTTAAACATAACATAAATATTCGTATTACAAATAGCATACGAAATGTCAATACTTTAACCATAATCCATGAATGGTATAAAAAAACACATCCACAGTCAAACATATCACACAACCTTGAATACTATATGGATGTATTGTATCATAATAAATCACATCAAATAAGCATAAAATCCATCAAAGGATGTTGACATAGATGAAATAAAAATCATTTGAGAGAAATATCTCTCTTTTCATTAAATCATTTAAAAGTCACATAACTATAAAAAAAATCATTTACTTTGAAAATATTCCCATAACCTTTTAGGGGAAGCTTCAACGATTTTATAATGGTGGACAATAGCTGCACCCACCGTATAAGTTAAAAAGACATTTTTACCTTAATGTTGTTGAAATGGTTAAAAAGAACCTTGTTTGTAAAATGACATAAATATTACTTTATAAACATCTTCTAAAAATCCAAAAATGGTATAAATGACATTAACCCATAGTGTATAAATTATTAAGAATTATTTGAAATATATTTTTAAGGAAAATTGATGTGGATGATAAAGAGGTACTAGTAGATAATTACGTATAAACAACCTCGGATAATGAAGAGATTGTGAAATAAACCCTTACCTTGTACATTTCCTTGGTTGAGGGTGGGATAACCTACTTTATAATGGTGAAATATATTTTATTAAATTATAAGAAAATCTTATACATTAATATGATATCATATATGATCTTTTAATATTTCTTTGATAATAATATTTTAGTATTATCATCGTTTTGGGTGTTCAATTACTCATTTTAATTTATATGATTTGTTAAATAACCCATGTTTTTTATCCATATGTTGTATATTATTCATATACAGAATTATATCAAGTTCTTAGACATTATTTTAATCATAAAATTAGAATTATACATGAATGTATACGATGGGGAATGAATCTCATAGCTTTCATGGAGACGGTAGTCCGTACGTACGCACGAGCGACAATATAATTTTTTTGATATTAAAATAACCTATAATTGGATGGTATATTTTTTATAAAGAATTATTATAATGTTATATTTATAATTTACTTAAATTTCATATCATTATCATACCCATCCAAATAATTATGTTTTGTATAAAAATTACACCACGACGTGGAGGTGGTAAGTCGTACGTACGCACGTATGGTGATATGTCATTCACAGGATAGATAGAATACAGAATATTTTTGTAACAAATTTATAATAACATCACAATATATATAAGATACTAGAGTTATTATTTTATAATGGAAATTTCAAATAATGAGGAAGTGGAAGAAGAATAGAAATTGAAAAAAGGTGGTGAAATTATTACCTCTTCTTCGGGTTCTTCCTTTTGATTTGAGAATATTTGGGCCCAGTTTTGATGAACCAAAAGGCTTTGAAGTTTTTAATTAGAGGGAAGGGTATGTGCCCTTTTATAAGACGGGTGAGGGGCACCTTAGGAAATGCTAGAAATAATATTTTATAATAAATTCATATTAGTTTTATAATGTCTCCAAAGTGGATCATATTACATTTAATGTGGGGATAGGTCTCAAAAAACTCAACCAATAGGTTTTACACATGTTTGGGTCTTTATATTAACATTATCCTTTTTATTTAACTCTTAGTTGAATAGTTTGACATTAACCATGTCTCATTGTATTTTAATATTATATAGTCAATAAACTTACTATAAACTTCCAAGAGACCCCCAAGTGGTCCATTAATAATACACCTATCATTATATAAGTTCATTGGCAGAAAAGTAGATTTTTTGCTATATAATATCAATTTATAATATAATATTTGTTTTAAAAACTCATTTATGTAATTTTTTATAATATTTAATAATTGATTTTTTTTAAAGTGTTTACAACTTTACTAATTCGTAACAAATTAAATTAAGATATCTCAACATGTTATATGAACCAATAAAATTCGAGGATGGCATCAAATCTTAAAAATTATATTTATTTTAAAATTTATAATACTATTTATTGGATTATTTCATTAATAAGGAAAATACTGCATTAGTATTGTGTCATAAATAAATTTTATTATTAAATGTCTAAAAATAATTAATAAAATACCATTATTTATTAAATTATATTATATTTCTAATGAATATTTATAGTCAAAAATATAAAATATTTAACCCTCTGTAAAAATTGTTTTTCTAAAAGATATATGCTTATGTTGTTTTTTGATTTACTTTAACATAATTAATATAAAGTGTCATTATCACTTACAAGTTGATCCATGGGGTCCCAAAATAGACCCAAAGATGCCAGTGGTAGGAAATGTATCAACCAATAGGGTTAGGACTTGTTTTAGGTTAATTTATTATTATTATAATATTTTTTACCCATATTTACGGGATTTACCATTTAACCATGCAAAATAAAATATATATCGAAATAATTATTCAAAATGTCTAAAAAATAAAGGTATCTATTTACACAATATGGACCTCTAGATTCTAAATATGGAATCCATTTTTCTAAATTCATTACACATTATTGGGATAAATTAATTTAAAATTAATTCCCGATGATAAACCAAAAAAGCGTGTTTTATGAGGTAATAACTATCAAAATATAGGCTCTTGCTTACGTCCAGTTTAAATGTGAAATTATGTCCAATGACCAAAATTGGATTAAATGGTTAAAATATAATCTAATTATACTCTAAAATCAGTACGATTCATAATTTATCACTATTAATTATTTCGAACAAAAAGTTGTTTTTTATTAAAATTTAGTAATGTTCACTATTCATCAAAATATGAAAGTTATCCGAAAAGTACAAAAAACTCACCCTAAGATAATTTTGATATTCTCAATCCAAAAATGAAATCAATTTTGAAAGATAAAATGTATAAAATTTCCAAAAGTGGGTATTATTATTCATAACGGCTAGTTTGATTTGTTGTGGCATGTGTTGGAACTCGAAGTTGCATACAACACACACTACTGTATTATTCAAAGAGAAGCGTACCGTGGAAGCATGGGGTGTTTAGTGGAAAAAATATAAAATTAAAGTTAAACTCACCAGCATATTTATTTCATAAGGGTACTTCCAATTACATTTATGAATATCTAAAACATATAATTTTATTTAGGGGTGTTCTCGTCAACATCTCTATAATTCAATTAACGACGATGTGATTCCTTATTATATTTTTCATCATATAGATATGCATGGGTTTATTCATAATGTGGTTCCTTTGGGAATGGTATGAGATTTCACAATGAATCTTATTGTGAATTAATTTGAGTTAACTAGTTGACAGGTAAGGCCCTTAATTATATATCAATTCAATAAATTGATATATATAATGATATAGTACAACATGGATTTTGGTTTATAACTCTCCCCACTTCAGTATAGTATCATACAAAATAGTCTTGAAAATAAATTTTGATTCTTCAGATTTTGAATTCTATGATAATGAGAAAATAATTGTTATTATGTATGATTTCATATATTTTAATGGATATAGAGTTCGAACGGATTCATTCGCTATGGGGTCCTATAGTTTATTTATTTAATTAATATCAACTATTCCATATTTTTGTTATAAAATATAAAATAGTATGATACTATTTTTTTTAACATTTTTTATCACCCTTATTTATTTTCTATTTTGTTGGAAGAATATAGTATAACATTCCATAATATTCAAGGATATATTATTGGGATAAATATTTTATTTCAAAGATTTTATATTTTATTATCTATGTTTTAAATGTAATTTATGTACGTATACAATCATCTATGGCTGCTATGATACATGATCTTCAATTATATATTTCTTTATATACTAATATTAAAATCTAACTAATAAATATAGGATATTTGATTATAGAGAATTACATAAGTAAAACTATCACAGAATGTATCCGGTTAGATTTGGAATTTAAATTATCCCGAGTTCATTAATTGTATTTTAAATCACATGTGTTTTCTCTAATGTAATAATATTAAAAAAATTAGGATTATTTTTAAGGAAAATAAATTATTAATTTAAATTAGTTTCAAAGGTATTTAAATAAAAAAATTTGAAACATGTGATACCAAAATTTCATAAATTGTACATGCCAAGTGATTGAAAATTACCCTGAGTCACCATTATAATTGTTTCTTGTGATTTTAAAAAGTATTTTCAGTATTTTGTAATGAATTAATACATGGAATTTATTTTTTAATTTCATTTAAAGTAATAATATATTATTTCAATATTAATATAGCATTCCATAATTTAGGATTAAATAAAAAATCTAGTTTTTTATATGCCTTAGAAGACTGTGGTGGCTATACACACACACACACACACACAAATATATATATATAGTTATAAATATATGTATATATGTATATGTATGAATGAACTTTTCGATATGTGAATTTTGAAATTAAGAAACATAAAAACATATGAATACGGACTTATGTCAGTGTGTTAATTTATATGGAAATAATGAGGGGAAAATATTTGGAAATTAAAATAGGAAAATATTTAGAATTTTAAAAAATAATTATTTTAATTTCATGAATTATCTCAAAAATCATGTTGAAAATTAAACAAACTATTTACCTAAGAATATTGGATTTGGAGTGGGTGTAAAGTGTTATGTTATTCTTGCGAAATGTGTTAAAAAAGAAGGTAAAATTATTTCAACATAAAGAATAACACATGGAACCATATGTATCTATTTATAGTGGATTCGTAAAGAATGTTAGGAAATTGTCTTCCCTCACATTCCCTTGGTCTATCATAAGACAATTTATAAGGTACATGATGGTGTGGATTGGTTATGACATGGATATTAAATTTTATATGGAATCAACTCATGAATGGGAAATTTTATTCATGGATTGATCAAAGAGTGTATAAGTTTCATTAGAAAAGGAATAACCTCTCTATCATGGGGACACCAATGGTTCTTGATAAAATATTATACCAACATTTATTTATTATTATTTAACTAAATAAGTAGATTAATTTTATTAAATTAATTAGTTTATTTAACGAAATATTTTATCCCAGTTAATCAATGTATGAATAATTGTCATTAAAATGAACAAGACAATCTTTTTTAATAGGATATGTTTTTAAACTTACTGCATCGTTGATTTTATTTTTAATGAAAATAAAAAAACAATAACAATAAATATTTCAAAATATTATTGTTGGGACTATTAATTGTTTGAAGGGTTATGGGTTGTGATTTTATGTGGCCTTCCTACATGGCTCTAGAGGTCATGCATATATTGTAATTTTTTTTCTGGTTTTTTGATCCTCTATTAATGCTCATGATGTATTTAGATTTTAGTATTGGATGATGAATTGTAATGCTAGTTGTAGGGGTATTGTATTTTTTTTGTTTTACACTATTTTTTATAAAAATCGTCCATGTGGGTCCTTTTCAAATTTTATTTTTTTTCTTTTTAGTTAAGGTATTATATATTTAGGATTATAGGTTGACTCATAGGTCATTGTAGGTGAGTGTGTTTGAGGGTGAAATGAGGGAATTAAATTTCATTATTTTTTATAAATTATTTATTTTAATATTAATATGTTAGCTCATATTATTTTAGTTCTCCCAAATAATTGACATACATATGGGTCATGTATATTTTTCATTTAATAGATTAATTTATATTATCATAACATTCATCCGCAACAATTTCATTTTATAAAAATTATTCGTGTATTTAACCTAATAGAATTTGGGATTTCTCTAAGGTAAGTCATGGGTCGACATGGGTTCTCGGTGGAGTGAGACCATGGTTGGTTCATGACAAAATAGTATCATAACATTGGTTCTTTAAGGATCCAAGATAATAGAGTCTCCCATGGTTATTTTTTTATTAATGACCTATTGGATATATGAATTTTAAAATTTTAGATATTGGATTGGGGAACTATAGCCTGTTATTTCTTATTTTGTTCCTCATATTTATATAGGAATTTGGATTTAAGACATGGACCCTATGTTTGATGTCTACTTATTTTTTTTGGGGAGATAATACGTATTAATTAGAGAATCCCAAGGATAATTTGTGGATAAGAAGGCAATATAGAGACCCGGTATAAGGTCTATTATGACTCATAGTGTATGTTTTGTGATTGAAACATATTCCATGAAGACATATGTCTGTATTTAGAATATAATGTAGTACCCTTATTAAATTATGTATTTCAATAATTTTGTATTAAATTTTTATTGAATTTTATGTGTTATTGTATTTTGGGTAAAAAATAAATATTATTTTAAAAATATTAGATTCAAAATAAATTGAGTTCTATTTATGAAATTAATATATTATCATTAAAAAAACAATAATAACAAACATGGTAGATGGATATGAAATTAAATGGAAAAAAATTAATATATTTGTTTTATAGGGGATTTATGTCACTTGGTTTTTCAAAATGATGGAGTAATTATTTAGAGGTACATTTATAAATAAATTATTATTTAATTTAAAATGGGTGAAATTTGGTATTAAAACCATTATTGAAATGTTTTAATAATGATTTCAAGTGTATTATTATGAAATGTAGTGTTTTTTCAAATGTAAATTGTGTTTTAAGTGGTAATGAGATAATTTTAATTAAAAAAATATTTCCAAAAACTTTTAAATGAAATTTTGTTTTGAACATTTTACGGTGATTTTCAAATAATAATTTTGAAATTGATTTTGATTTTAAAATTATTTTTTATTCAATTGATATTAAAAGACATATTATTCTATAATTTTTAGGGAAAGTATTTTTATGGTCTAATAAGATAAATTATTCAATTATAATAAATATTAGTTCAAAATAATTGGTTTTGATGGGGGGATATTTAGTTTTTTAAAATACTGTCTTTAAAACATTATAAATGTATTTCTGGGCCCATGTCATTGTGTAGATGTAGTGGATTGATTCAGTGATGTGTGTTTTGAAATATCAAAAATGACCTTGTCTGAGACAATTCAGTATGATTCATTTATTTATCCTCCTATAACTAACCATATGAAATGATTGGGCATTGATATTGTAGGATATTTCTCCTATATACTATATTGATTTATTTTTATTGCTGATGGTTGTCAGTTTTATATACAGGTTCATGCCTCACTTAGAGTATGTAGAGTTTATTTATTATATCTTATTTTTTGTCTCTCTTTAGGGATTAATTTATTTTTCAAAATATTATGTCGAGGGTGACATACATGCACATTCTGTAGTATTTTGTGGTTTTATTTAGCCATTTCTAATATTATCGTTTTTCTTGATCTTTTTTATAAGGGTATGAAATATAAAATTTTATGTCCATCTAGGGGTGATTACAATTAATTATTCTATTATAATAAGTTGGAACAAAGATGGTTCATTTATTATTGAAATGGGTTCCATGGGGTCTTGGTGTTTTAGATGTGACATTCCATGTTTCATTCTATGTTAAATTGGTTCTAAGCCCAATGTTGGTTATTCTAGTTTGAGCACACCCCGTTGGAGGTAAATAGTGTTATGCCTGGTATTCTCTCATTTATCTTAGAATAATTGTCTTTTTGAAGTGATGGGTTTTTTAAAAATTATGTGGTTCCCAATTATAATATTAATGAATTTAATTATAGCAATTATGAATATATCAAATCTTCTGATGTACTATGATTCCAATTTTTTTGTGATTTTTTTATTATCTTTACTAACATAGATCAAAGGAGTTCCTACAAATGAGTAGATATTTTTGATATTTGGTAGGTTTTTAGAATTATAATATTGTGGGTATACATTCATATAAGAATCATTTTTAGATTCTAGATGTTCTATTATGTCTTATGATCAATTATCTTTTTTTTCGTCCATCATGAATATTTTTTTTAATTTTTTTTATGGGGATTTGGTAGTGGTTTATAGATTCATGATTTATTTTTCTATTAAATTTAATTCATTTTATTAGAGTACATTCTAGTTGTTTATGATGAGTGAATTAGATAATTTTTGTGTGTCTAATTTCCATAGTTGTTATTATTTTATTAGTCATAAGAATAAATATTGGTTGGACTTCATGATTCAAGGATTGTGTTCATAGTACCAAAGTTAGATACCATTCATTCATGAGTCTACAATTTCATCTATGTTATTAAAGGGGATGAATGTATTATAGTGTGGAGAATTTTCAGACCCTAATCATGAATATTCAATTTAAATTAATTTATTTGTTTATGTGTGGTCTATTCCTCAAGTTTAATGTAAATCATATTTAAATTTTAAAATTTTTTTATTTGTTTTATATATTATTTTTACTATAAATGGATAGTAAAAATTATGTATTGATTTTAATGGTGATATAAAATTTTTAAAAGGGAAAACGCTTTGGATAGTCTAAATATGTGTCCTATGTATGGTGGAATCTTGACCCTATATTTGGATATGAACCAATAAAACATGGTTTGTAAAACCATGTGGATGAACTGTGTGTATTTTCGTTTTAAAACTGATTTTACCTGAAAAAACATCCAAATTTTACCCCAAATCAAACACATTCCCATCTCCACCTTCATTTCAGTATGTATACTACAAGAGGGGACTCAATCCATGAATCCCTTTAGATTAACCCCTCCCTCATGGCCCATTTCATAGAGTTTCATCAGGTGTTCCGAGTTCAGATAAACAAAATAAGGTTTCCCCTCATTCATTACCTCATACTCCCTTATTTATATCAAATTTTTTTAATAACCTTCATTACAAATTTCCTAAATAAACCCTACCAGGGGTTCAAATATTAATTACCAATATTCCTTTTTATATGTTCCACTAATCCTTATCCTCTCATAATTTATAATTATTTTAATATTTTTTATTCATATTTTGTATTTTAGTGATATAATATACACTATTTTGTAATATTAATTAATAATTATTGGTTTTATAATTAATGTTTCTCATAATAGCCCTTTCAAATTCTATTCAGGCAGATATTCGCTTCAGTTTCGAATGGGAATAGGTTTAAGGTAGAAATATCATGCTATTAGACCGTTAAATTCTAGAATATATATTTCCCATGTATTAAATATATAGTTTCGATATTATGTTATAATATTATATATTCATTATTATTACATTAAATTTGTCTACATTATTTTATAATATTAATTTTAATGGAAACATTTTTTTTTAATTTGGAATCATTATAATATCTTTCATTCATAAACTGTGCATGCCATGTATTTGAGAAATTTCATAATTGGGACTTATAAAGGAATCATGTTATTTTTAAAAGGTGTATTTATCCTTTTAAAAGAAATATAATTTATCCCTTATTATTAAATTTCCATAGCATATAATAAATCAACCTCTATGAATTGATAAAGTATTTTAAGATTTTGTATTGAATATAAATATAAGGATTTTAAATTCCATGGATGCATTTAGTTGTTTAACACATATATATGGGTATATATATATATATTCATGTTTGTGTAAAATTGTATGTGATAATTAGTGATTTTGAAATAGGGGACATATGTATATATATATATATATATGTGTGTTTTTAATATTATGAATAATGTGGGATAAATCCGATGAACATAAATTTAGAACACAATCTATGATTTCAATTTGGTTTTAATAGATTTTATAAAATTCTCTCAATGGAAAAGTTGATATATATCCAAAATATTTAGTTTGGTATATTTGATAAGGAATTGATAGAAAAAGAATTGTTATGCTTTCCCAATTTTTTGGAATTAGAAAGGGAATTGTATGAGAATTTATAATTTTATATGAGATCCTTGGGTACCTAGGTTGGATAACTAGGTCAAGTATGTTAGGAATTTGTTTGAACTATTCCACATTTGGGAAATGATACAAAACTATGAAATATACATGATTAAATTAATTGTTAACCACTATGACATTGGCTTCATCCTCCCTAATGGATTATATAATGGAATCATTATGTATTATTTGATTATTGAGAGTAAGAGGATCATAAGTTGAGGCCAAGCCTTAGTATAAACTTAATTCACATTTTGATTGGTTTGTTTATATAAATATCACTATTTATTCGTATATATGTAAAAAAATTAGTGCATTGTTTAAAATTTAATTTTTATCTATTTCAAATACCTCTTCCTTTCAAATCCATAAAAGAATAATTTTATTTTAAATTCACAACCCTCTATAGTTTTATTATATTTTTTCAAAATTATAGTATCCATTTTTTATTTTTAAATACTAATAACCAAAAATAAAATTCTAAATATATATTACAATTTTATGAAAATAAACCAAACTTTTATGATGCTCCAGGGTGTGTTGGATTGGGTGGAATTTTAATTAGGAACATGTGTTAACACCTATAATATGAAGAAAATTTATTATTTGGGATCATTTATTACTACTCAGGGAGTGTTGAGGTTTTATTATTGTATATAGAATTTAAATTTAACATAGAGGTAGGTTGGTTATTATTTACTGATTTTTCCTTATATTATTTTCTATTAATTATTTTTTCTTTTAGTTATTAATTTAGCTGGATAAATTGTTTATGTTGATGATGCAGTGGGACAAAGAGATGAAATCATGTGAGTTCATTGGAGGGTGAGATGAGGTAAATTGTTTTAATTATTTTACTAAAAATATTTCATATTATTTATATATTTTTATCTTATTATTTTAATTTTCATGGAAATGATTCATGTGAAAGGGTCACGCCACGTTTCATGATGATAGTTTTATTTATTCTGTTAGAGGATTATTTCATAATGATTTCCATTATAAAAATAAGTATTTTTATTCACATTATGGGATTGTGGATTCCCCTCAGGTATGCCTACAGATGAATTGGTTTTCCTAAAGATGAGATAAATTGGTTTTATCATAAAAACATTTTATCAAAGTACAATGATCGAAATTGAAATTAAAAATCATTTTAAATGAAATCAAAATCACTAAGATGTGGAAATGAAAATAAACTATAAATAAATTATAAATATATAATAAATTATTATAAATAAATATTATATAATAAATTATACATTATATAGTGTTTTAATTTTAAAATGAGTATAATTTTATAAATTACGTTTGATGTTATTGTGTGATAGAAAGATAATTAATCTAAGGTATGGGGTTTAATCGCAAATTCCACTTTCTGAGGGATGATTTCATATTTTAAAATATTTTTAAGTTATGTTAGGTAATAAATATAATGTTGAAATTTATAATCATAAATGACATTTAATTATATGGTTTATAATATTATATAAAAAACATGACCTCATGATCTTTTACTTCATATATTAACCATGTTATAATTGTTTTTATAATAATTTTCATTCAATGAGACATTTTATTTAATCTGTATTTTTTTGGTGTATATGTTGAACAATGATGTTATTTTCCATAACATTCATGAAATTTTATTTATTTAAAATACATTAGAATTTAATTTTACCAATATGTTTTCATACGAGTGTTACTAAAACCATATGGGTTATCTCACCTCAGTTATTCATCTATGAGAATTATAACAAATTCACTAATTATATTTTGTTATATGACTCATATACTGACCATTTATGTATTTATACAATTAATATAAATAAATAAAATGTTTTCAATGATTTAGAAAATTTTTTCTCAATTAAATGTTTTAAAATCAAATGTTACTCAAGATGTTATTGTATTTGTTAGCATAATATAAATTCATTTGGATAAGATGATTTTCCTTTAAACTTATTCTCATGAGTTGGGTAAAATTATTAGAATGAATGAATTTTATTTAAAATCATCTCATGTTTGAAGGGATTTAATTTTATTCAACTGATAAACTTTTCAAGGGGTTTGTACCTAAATTCTAGTTTATTGAAAAATATATTTCATAAAAAAACTAATTAATAGTAATTCCCAATTATTTTAAGGTTTTATATCCTTAATGTCCACATTATTTGATTCCAAACATGATATAACTAGTTATTTAAAAATATATATATTTATTATGTGATAAATTCTCATTATTTCACGTCACCACTTTTAATATATTTTTTGTTTTATGGTGTGGTATTCAATAAAGGTATTTTGAAATATTATAAAATAAATTTCCATTCATAGACAATAATTTTATTTCATAATAAAAATTTCCTCTTTGATCCATTAATTAATTTCTCATGGAGATGTTTTTTTAAATATTTGATATTTGTATTTTTTAAAAAAATAATATTAAATTATTGAAATTTAGTTTTTAAGAGAATAATAACATATACATTTTACAAAACTATTTTCAATGTTTTTTAGAAACAAATTTTATGATTATATTATAGTCAATTTCTAAAAATTTATACCTTCATTAGAGTAATGTTCTATGTTTTACCCTTTTAATTCTATATTTAAATAATAATTTTTCTTTACATAATTCATATAATAAACTAATCATTCTCATGATTTTATTTTATGTGATTCCTCCTCAAAATGATATAGAACTCATTTTATTAAATGTGATCTTCATGATATAATATATTAATAATTTTATATGATTCTTATGTTCTTGGGATTTCATTTTGGGATGGTTGGATCCATATATCAAATAATAATGAAATATTTAAGGTTTTATGTCTCATGATATAATAATGTTGTTTTTGGAAATAAAATCAAAAAATAAGGTGTTGGAATTTTTCTTTGTTCCCATGTATAGGAGTTTTTGTTTTGTTATCATTGATTCCATTTGAATGTTATTTTTTAAAAACTAGAATAATTTGAATTGTACAATTTTGAAATATAAAATAATTTTTTAAATCATAATTAATGTTAATATTTATGTAAGGTCAGAATCATATGTGGTCCCGTGAAGGGGGTGAATTGTGTGATTTTAAAAATAGTAAACAAAATAAATAATAATACCTCATATTGAATTGAAATGATTTGAATCAATATATTATTTATAAAGATTCAGAAAAATAAAAAATAGATATTTTGAACATAACAATTTTCATAGTGGTTCGTTGAATAAATATCCCACAGTCCATTATACCAACACTCTTTGAGGAAGTGTAATGTGTTTCATCAAAAATTTCCTCGCATCCAAATACCTTAAAAACTGATTATAGATAGATGAAACCTTAAAATAACTTAGGATCTATCACATGTATCTTTGAAAAAAAAACATTTCACTTAGGGAATTTGTCACACCACCATTTTTTAGACTATGTAGTTGACGCCTCATGAAGGAATGATTACGTGATAATTTCTAAGATTTATTTGGAACATAACTATAAAAAAACTTTTAAATTTGAATCCCATTCTTTAGAGTATAATGTCATCAAGATATAATTAATCTAATGTGATACCAATATAATATTAACATAAAATAAATATAGAAATTTAAGAAAAAAATATTATGGGCATTAAAGAAAATGATTTATATAAGATAAAAATATATGACTTCAAAGTGTAAATCATATAGATAGTTCACAAAAGGGAATTTTATAATAGAAATAAGTATAGAATTATAATCATAATGATAAAAAATAAAAGATAAACACATTTATGTCCCCAAAGTGTTGTTCTTTTGGAAATTAAAGACATAAATGAACTATTTAAGAAAGTACAACTCAAAAAAAATTAGGAAGATAATTTATTTCGATTATTTCTAAAAAATATGAAAACCCATTGTGAGAAACCTAGATCATTTGAATTCAAACACCTGGGAGAAATCATATGTTTAGTTAAAATAGGAATGAATGAATTAATTGAAAAAGGAAATTTTAATTTGTCATTTAACAACATTAAATAATTATAAATACTAAAATGAAACAATATCAGAAAAAACACTAATAATCCAAAATTTAAATATCATATATGAATGAGTTAATGGTAGTGTGTAGAAATAATATTCAAAAGTACTGTTGATAATGTATATTTTCGTCAAATATATAGAATTATTACCCATATGTTAATTAAATAAATTTAGGGTACTTATCAAAAGTAGTGTTCATAATACTTACTTTTAAATTAAAATTTGTGGTTAAAATTTGTGAAACTTATCGAATGTAGTGATTATGATCCAAGATATGACATAAAATATAAATATATGAACATTTATTCTAAGAAACATTGAAATTACTATAATTGATTGTAAAGAAATACAATACCCTATCAAAATTAAATTAATATATTCATGAAATTCAATTAATGAAATTCCAGTAGTAAATAAATATTTTTTTTACATTACACTAATCAAGAAACTATTAATATTATTAGAATAGAACATTAAAAAAATCTCCCCCCTTAAATTATGAAGGAATAAAATTAAATTTAAACATAAAAAAATATGACATATTTAATTTTCCAATCAATATTGATTCAATAAGAAATGTTATTTTAATATTCTTGATTTCTCCTACATCCAAAAATATATTTTAAACTCTAATAAATATAATTGATAATGAAATTATATTATGATATTAAAAAATATGTAAGTATATTGAATAAAAAATTTACATTATCACAAAACTATTTGTGAGTGTTTTATTAGGTAAAACAAAAAATGATTACTAATAAATTAAATAGGTTTTGAAAAAAAACTAAATGGTTCGTAAAACATGTAAATGGAAAATAATTTAATTCGTTAATTATTATTTATTATATGTATTATATGTTTATATCATGGAAAATATAATGATTTATGAGGGGAACAAGGTGATGGATTTTGTTGAGATTATGATTTAGTGGTTACGGAATCATGAAAAGTTTAATGAAAACCATTTATCACTTTCATCAACATCTCAAAAAATTAATTTGTTGAACCAATAACCTTATTCATAAAAATAACAGACTCCTTCCTCATATTTTTATATTCAATGAAATTGGGTTTTAGAAATTCCAGAATAGGAACATCTAACTAGAAATAAATCCTAATAATTTCTCCCATCTTGTTGGAAATATTTATAATACCATGATAAGTAAAAGTTACCCTTCATACTGGCTCATTTGTATACCCATGGGAGTTTTATATGGAATGATATCAACTTCAATAATTTTAATTCTATCACTAACGATATAGATAATTGATTTTGGATACTAAAATATTCTTGTCAATTATAGTGCTATAGTTTGACAGAAACTAGAGCCAATCCCATGGATTATTCTAGATCTATTATGTTAAAGCGTCCAAAATACTTCTTCAGTTATCCAAAATTAGAGCTCGAAAATGATTCAACAATGATATTACATGTCATCTATTCAATTTATATTATAAATTCATAAAAAACTATTTTTAAAAGAATATGTAATTTGATACATTTTAATGGATCTTGCACAAAATCTTACTCAATTCATAGAAGACAATTAATTCTTAAATCGTCAAAATATTTTCTCCAAAACTATAGTTCCACATGAAATACCTTATTTAACCATTTTTTCTAATTTCATTTGAAAATAAAACACTCACTATGGGAATCAAGAGAATTATATGATTATTATTTAGGTTTTCTTGAGGGTTCTCTTTCTTCAGTTAAAGGAAGAGACTACAATACCAAAAATTATCTAGAAGAAGATAATAAATCTTCAAGAACATTAGTTTCTTCACCATCCTCACTAAAAGTATTCTCAAAATATTCTTCAACAACATTATCTCTCTTATATATAATCAAATTTATTGTTTTATCTAGAGGAGTGTGAAAAATTTCATCATCATGAGTTTATTTATAAATCTCATCCTCTCTATGAGACTCCTCCTTTTTAATATAAGCTACATTGTAATCTTCATGTTCATACTGATCATAATATTGATAAAAAAAAATATATCAACAGAATATGGAACACCATATTATTATATTGATTCTACAAAATATATTTAATGGACCTCTCTAAACTATGTAGTTTTCATATACTCTAGTGTCCTTGTATATATTAATTCAATAATTGAACTAGTGGACTAAAATTTTCAACAATTCAAGGTACAAAAATTTCAACATGTTATTTTATTCTTCATGTGATTATAAGATTTCTCACTACAATTTTTTTATTCTAATGTTCTAGTGAGTTGAGGAACTCTAACACAGATTAGTTGATTACTCAGATCTACTCTGAACAATCTTCATGGAGTGTAAGGATTGTATGTTTGGAACACATATAGATATATGGATTCTTTTACATAACCTTATACTATATATTTTATAACATCCTTAGTATTAAATAACAACAATTGAAAAAAAATAAAAAAAATTTCCCCCATGAGAACCCGCACAAGGTGTTTCTCCCTCCTCGACTCCAAAAATAATTAACATGTGTTTTAATATTCTATATAAAGGCCCAAAATTATGAGCATCCCAATAGACATAATATTTTTTTTGTGATATTTTATTATTTTACAAATTAAAATATTATTTAATTTATTATAGTGAAAATGAGACTATATTCTTCTGTATATATCAAAGGAAATCATTAAATCCTTTTGATATTAATGAAAAATATATCATAACATTAATTGACCAAAATTAAACATGATATCACTCAACATCATGAAAATAAAATGTGTTTGAAGAAAATGAAATTATTCAAGATATGATATTCTTGGAACCATAGTACATTGAACAAAATTTACCACAATATTTAAATATACCTCTTAATCCTTTATAAACATTTTCCTACATTAAAATAAACATAAAGAAAAGTCATCATGTCCTTTGAAATATATTCAATGTCTCTGAATGACCTTAGAATAATGTAACATTACCCTACATGGGGGAATCTAAACATTTTGGAGATATTTTATATAGGATAAAATGTTATAATTTACCATTAAAGAATCATTATATTTGGAATCTCTGATACAAAATTAAGAGTTTTCATAAAATTTGATCACTTATTTATTGAAAATATAATATATTTTTTCTCAATTAAATTAATTTCCCAAACCATTAGCGATTTGACATGCTTTATCACGATATTTTATATAATAAACATTCATATTCTACTAATATTTTATGATGAACTATCAATTTAAACTATAACCATTCTTCTAATTAAAGATGCCTATACCTACTTCATAGGATCTCATGGTTGTTTCGTTTTTCGAGAATAAAAAGGTTTAGGGTTACAATAATATGAATAGAAGATAGATTGTTGATTCATAATGGATAAAGGGTGCATGATCATGAGAAATTTAGAAAATTAGAGATAAAGATAGTTTATCTCGTACTGTTTTGAGATTCATTTCGTTTTTGGAAGCAAAAAGCACTTCAAAATCATTTGTGATTTTTAATTTTTAAAATAAAAAATTATAATATTAAATAATGAAATAAATATTTTAAATCATAAATTCTATAATCATGGAAAATCAATTTTATGATGTATATATAAAATATTTGTTATAAATATTAACTTCGAAAAATAAATAAAAAATATATATATACCTAATTATAAAAAATTAATTTAAATATGAAATAATATAAAATAATATTTTATAATATATTTATCAAGGTAAATTATGATCTTTATTTAAAATATAATAAGCCTAAATTCCCCTTACTATATTCAAAACTTGTAGTGACAAGTGGTTTAACGAAATTATTAGCATGTTCATATTCAATATTTATAATTTCTTAAAATATATAACCTTCCAGGACATGTTTTCATAGAAAATGATTCCACATTAATAATAATTGAGTGTATCAATTTTTGTTTTAAATATTAATTAAACTATTATTATCATTGAAATTATTTATTTGATTAGTATTATTCTATCTATAAAAAATAGCGTGTTTTACATTCAATATGTATGTAAAAAACCTCCAGACTAAAGTCAATACACCTTTTATATTTATATTTCATCTGAATATTTCTTTAATATTAGAAAATTAAATTATGTATATTTCTAAAATGTGATAGGTTATTGAGGTACTTTTCCTATTTAATCTACACACTCTTGAATAATCATATGAATATGATAATAATTTAAAATCATATGTTTTTTTATTGTGATATGATAGAATAATAGTTCACATAAGTTATATAAAAATTATTTTAACAATTTAATGATCAGATTCATATGGGTTTGTTTGAAACATTTCATGATGATAAACTAAAAATATTATATATGTCCAACTAGTAATAATATATATTATCATAGAAATCATCCATTTTTATAACATGTTGTTTACAAGTATTACAACATCATTCATGTTATGTTTTACATTAGTGAAATGGGTGTTTGATAATCCATAATATTTTTCAAGAATATTTTTTATAACCAATAAATAATTTATTTAATTAGAATAAAATAATTTAATATTTATATTTTATATATTTGAAAAACATTAATGAAATGTAGTTCTCACATAATTCTAATTTATTATTTATTTCATTAGTTTTGTGAAATAAATTCAATGAATTATTTGTTGACCTAAAAATAACATAATCTACATGGATTTTTAAAAATAATATATCCAAACAAGAATTTTTAGTAAAATATTTATTTTCAATGTAATGTAACATATTATTTAATACTAGGACCTTGGATCTTTTATATGATCGAAAAGAGAATTAATAAGTTTAAAAATAGAATTTTTTGGATTTATATTTTCAATGTCAAGAGGTTGATCAACATAAACATCCTCTACTAAATAAAAATTTAAAAATATAAAATTAACATCAATTTGATATAATTTAATATTCATATAAGATAAATAATGAAATGATAAAAAATGGATTTTAATAATGTGTATGGGGAAATATATTCCTTATTATCAATTCCTTATTCGTATTTATATCCTTTATTAACAATTCAATCGTTATTTATATTAATTTTACATTGGTTATCTTTATTATTTATAAAGAACCACCTGGTTTCAATTACAGGTAGGATTGAAAAATAATAACTAATTTAAATAATCTATTTCTTTAAAAATATTTATGGATATCCTATATAGATATTTTTTGAAATTTAATTTTCTCTGTTTTATTTTATAGTGATTGGTTCTAATTAGAATAGAAACTTAGATAACTCATAAATGTTTTCTACCCTAATCCTTTTTATAACTACCTAAGATAGGTCTCCTATAAATGTTTCTAAGGATGATTCTTTAAGGATCAGGGATATCTTGGTATGGCACAGTTATTTTATCTAGATTCATGTTTTTTTAAACAATATTAAACACGATAATACTCTATATTAATAAAAAACTATATAATAATCATGTATCAAGTTGTTATAACAATTAGTGACACCATGTATTTGAGTTTTAGTTTAAATAAAAGGGTCAGTTTTTTCAATATTTTCAATAATTTATTCATTAAATATTCATAACTTTTTTTAGACACTTAATAATATTTATAATTATTAAAATATCTTATATTGGTTCCAACATTTTACATTCAAACAAACATACAAATATTTTTATTAATCATCATGTTATAAAAAATGCATCCAAAAAATCAATTAAACAACATTATGTATTTAATTATTTCATAATTTATAGGATGTCTTATTAGTATATGTCATTTTGAAAACTCCAATAATGATAAAGAATGGTGTAAAAATTACTTCTTTCCAGAAATTGTTATGATGAATGTGTTAATTTATCATACTCCTTTCTATTTAATTAAATTTCCCATTATTATTTAAAATAAATAAAATTATTCAACATGTTCTTGTAGTTGAAAAGTTATATTTTATCCTCAAGTATAAGATATAATAATTAAATTAAGGATTCTCAAACTATCTTCCATGATCACTTAATATGGTATTATTACAAAACTCTGTTTCAAATTGTACAATTTTTATACAACATTAATAAATATTAAAAGCATCACATTTATGCTATATTATATAATGCTAGAAAAATATTGAAATACCACAAATAAATAATATCATAATGTATAACACCTATTTTTATTTCCTCGGATGGCCCATGGAAATCCATTGGGAAATCCTATAATGGATTATATATTGAATCATAGATATTAAATTTAAATTAAGAACTATTCTACATTCATATATAGGATGACTCAAGAAAAAATCTCTCATAAAATATAAAACATGGAAAACCAGAAGATAAATTTTTCTTAGATAGCTATGATAAAGATAATATATTACAATGTTCAATTCACCTATTAAAAATAAATGATTCATTTATTTAGTTAGTTTATCAATTGTTTATTTCTTATAAAAGTAACTAATGTATAATTGATTATAATCTTTAATGTGTGGTTCTCTAATGTTGTACAATTTATATTTGAATAAATAGAACATATCATTAGAAAAAATAATCATAAAAATAATCATTAGAAGGTAAAGATATGAAATTAAAAATATACATCAATTATTGGACATATAGTTCGTTAATTAAGTGGATCAATTTTGGATATCCAACTAATCCAACTCTAATTATATTATGTCTATCATTATTTGAAAATGTGACCAACCATCCATTGACTTTTGAAAATGTATGAAATTTTAAAAATTACCGACACATATTCCTTGATTAGCCACTATTAGTATTCCATATTCCATAAATTGTTTTATTAATTTTAACCTAAAATCAAAATTATGATAAAAAAAATTACCCAAAATTTATTCGGTCTAGCTATGTTAATATGTAATGATCTAGGCAATTATATTTTCTTTATATCACCAGTATTGATATAAGTAAATTTAGAAACAATTTTAGCAAAAAGGTTATTATATGAAATAATTACCAAAGAGATATTCCTGATAAAATTCTTTTCACCATGGAAATTAAGGAAAGAATAAAAATGAGTAATGCTATACATTTATTATTTATTATAATTGTGAAAATAATAATTTTATTCAAATTTGGTTTTAACCATTGGATCCAATAAAAAATTTCTCTTTTTTCTAAATAATTTTTATAAGAATATTATTTATTGATTATTCTCTATTATTATATATACTAGAATTAATTTATAATAATATTATTTTATCTTACAAAAATAAATTTTTTTCTTAATGCATAGTGAATTTTGATGGAGATTTGATAAATTTATATTTAAATTATATGTGTTGTTTTAATAATGAATGTTTTCCACAATGAACTATATTATAAGTATTCCATAATATTTTATTTTTTTAAAATTGGGATAGATATTTATCATGATTAATAGGTTAATATGAAGCCAGATTTCTATTTAATAAACACTCAAAATCGTAAGAAAAAGAGTAATAGGATTGTACATCATCCTTCTTATAGATAATGAAAATTTATCTTTTAGATTTTATTATTATTTATTTAATTATATTTAGTAGAGTCACTAGTGTCTTTATGGATACTAAATCCACCATTTATAGATTCCTTAACTTTAAATTCATAATTAACTTCAATTTAGTACTTTATTAATTTCCTTTACATTTTTCACTTTTGGTCAATTATTTATGGGAAATATGATATGATGTGTCCCCTATTGTAGAACTAATCACATCTAAATTCATTTACTATATGAAAAAAATTCATGAACTAATTCAAAAAATCTCAAAACAATTATTCTTACTATAAGACATAGTGAAAAATATAGAGAGATAATTATGTTCAATTTTAGAATCTCTGCATTCTAAATCATTAGATGTTGTACAGTTATTATTATATTAAATAATTTTTTATTTGATTTGATACATTGAGAGTAGAATAATCACTTTTTATAATTCAATTATCTTCTACATCATATTCCATTCTAGTAATATACATCATTAGAGTACTCAAAAAAATTGGCTTCTTTTGATTGATGGGGATTGCCTAATTACAGCAAATATTCCATTCCATTTGAGAGAAAAGTCACAAAAAATATAGTTATTTATCCTGTTCAAAAACTTCATCCCCCATGGTAGGAAAATAATTTACTATATTGTCCAATATCTCATTCATATAATATATTCTATCACCATCACACAACATGTTTTTGTAAAAAATAAACTTACCAATGTTATATCATATCAGTCTAACATTATTAGTTCCCTCATCAAAAATGTTTAATATTTTCCACAAATCATATGCAATGAAACATATAGATATATTATAGAATTAATCCATGCAATTCCCACATATAATATAATTCATGGCTCTTGAATTAACAATATATTCTTCATCAATAGTAGTATATCACTTTTAAGGTTCTCCAAAAATATCATATTAATTTAAAATATTCATACCAACATAAAAAACAATATTATTTAGATACATAATAAAAGTTTTTTCTATCATGAATTATGGATCTATGATAATTGAAATATATTCTTTGTGATTAGCCATTGAAATAGTTCCTTTTATAGATGTCGACTCATTCATTCATTATCGTAACAATTTTCATCAATCGGAAATACTTTGATAATAAATTTTAGGTTATAATAATTTGAAAACATATATGAGGGTGGGGGGGGGGGGGTTGTGTGAACTATATCATTTTAAAATATAATAATGAAATCAATCATACTTTGTTTCTATGATTTGAAATGATGTGAAAAGATTATTTCAATACAGATATTCTGAAAAATAAAAAAAGAGAAAAAGTATAAAAAAAATTATATTAGGTTGGGGAACAAAGATCATATAGTCAAATCCATAAACACTCTCTCGTTGAGATTGATTATTTTCACAAAACATGTCATCTTATATGGACAACTCTAAAACTGAATGTATAAGGTTGACACATTACAAGAATTCATTTTCATTTATCAAGAATATTAGTGCAGACAACTTAGTGAAAGAAGATGTCAGTCCATTATGAGTGAGTATATGCATATGATACATTTAGAAAAAATATTGTATAATAATTGTTTAAAAATATATGCCACATATTTATATGATAAAATAAGATAAGATATATCCTACTCATCAGAGAATAAATTATTCTCGAAATAATAGTCATAAATTTATCATAGCTTCTGAGGACCCTCAAATAAATACATCAATAATGGAATAAAATATTATGAATAGTGTATTAAATAATTTGATGATGATACAAATTTAAAACTGTAAGGTGTATCATTGGTAGTAATATTAAAAAATGATTGAAAATGGATACATTAATTAAATAATTATTATTAGACAAACAAAGATCATAACATGTATATTTCCTAAGAGTATCTACATAGAAAATTGGAGAGACATAAATGAGATAATTTAGAATGTCGAACTCCTCTTATTTAAAATGAATATTTATTTATTTTATGTCAAAAAGATCCATAAAACCCACCCGTTAAAACATGATTATTTTAACTTAAATTCCCTTTGAAAATCACAACATCCCTTATAAGTAGAAAATGATTAATTTTTTTAACAGAGTATTTTTAATGATTCTTTGACTATCTTCATGAAAATATAAATAATCCAATGAATCCATTGTAAAAATAAATAAAAAATCCATAAATTAAATTTTCTAGACATTTATGTCAAATTTTATTATTGGGATAACATTAAAAATTACATTTTCAACGTATATTAGTATATAATATTTGGGTTGATGAATCATAAATTATGTACGAAATGTATGATACTTCCAAAAAATATGGTTTATGATCCCAACATTCAAACATAAAACATTATGTTAGAAATTGAGGATCCTTATCAAATGTGGCGTTCCTAATCATAGAATTCACCTCAAAAGATGGGTTATGAATTGTGATTTGGGGTTAATTTGAGATAATAAAAATAGTTTGGAAAATTAATCATCATCCGTATTAAAACATATATAATGTAAACATGAAATTAAATTTATGTAATTTATTTAGTAAATAAGGATGCAAATTGAAAGCAAAAAAATCAATGATAACTTAGGGAAATTTCATTACAATCATAATCATAACATTTTATTTTTTCCATACTTGCTGTGTATATGTTCTATATTCAAAATAAGACATATATCCATTTTTTATGTTCACAACATAGTCTAAAACGTCAGTAGTTTTTCTTATAAAGTTCATAGACAATATTCTTATGCATATGACACATTTAAATATATGTTAAGAACCCTCCCTTTAAATATTCCCATCGTGAGACTTCAATAATGTAAGATTGAGAATGACCCCTGAGTCTTGCATCCAATCGGTCCTGGGTGGTGACTAACAACAAGGGAGTAAAATGTCATGAAATGGGAGGTATTAACATTTTTATCAAAAACCATGATTAGGAGATAAGATGGTGCATCAAATAGAACTCCAAGAAAAATATATATATGATAAATCCAAAACAATCATATATGTTTAAAATATAATTACTACAAAAAATTCTCCAATGTTAATACCCAAAAGTAATTACAAGCAGCGATGAAACAATTTTCCTAATGTAGGAGCTATTAATACCCATCATGGCCCCCATAATCCTCCTGGAAACCTGAATGAAATTTTATAATGTAGGTTGAACATAAAATTACTCTATGTATAAAAAATATAGTCCATGGTACACAAGTGAGAGAATAATACTAATGATCTTGTGAGAAAACAGAAGAACTGCCAACACATAACAAGAAATTATAACCATCCCTACCCCAACAATACAGACTCCTGAAGAAAAAAAAGTCAATTAATGTAATATATTATTTACATCGATGAAATGGTACATTCCCCACATTCCCAATGATTAATCACTCTCACGCCCTAACATAAAATGTCATTGCACTTCCACCTCTTCTGAAAGTACCACATCCCAACATACCCTCACACACCTAGTCCTCAAATATAGTCCAAAAACATGACAAAACAAATCTCATCACATCTCGACTTCATAGACTTGGGCCTCACAACCATTTCCTTCATATTGACACCCAAGCCACAATCCATGTCCCATCTTGAAGAAACATCATAAATCCCAAAACATTATATCATGAAGACACAAGGGAAACAACATTTATTCTCATGTTGAAGATACCTGGGAGAACACAACTTGCCCAAAACCACATGGGCCTCACAAAACACTACTTGCATGAAGAATCTTGGGGTATTACATCATGTATGGGAAATCAAGGATGAGAGGGTGGCCAACCATCCATCTTACCACTACTATATTTTGGAGTGAAACCCTCCCCCTGATAATGGGAGTGTATGGCTCATAGTACACAACTATAGTGGGCATTTATATACAAAAAAGAATAATACATGTATGTATAAAGAGTATAAAACATTCAATCCCATCCTATAGGATATAAATTAAACAATAAACCACCTTATGATACTTCCAACTGTGCTAATAATTCTAAATGAATATATTATTACAAAAAACAATCACTTTAGATGTTGATAAATGAAACCCATCCACAATATGCCACACCCCAAACATACCCATAACCTCATCATTTAATAAATTATCAATTTTTTATGAATTTCGTTAATTCCATATCTACCCGTGAAACTACCAACCAAAACATTAAACAAACCACATATCATAATCTATATAGATGAAATAGAAAAATAATAAAGAAACTCGCTTTATATTTTCATTTCATGTAACACCCCTACTAACCACTTCCATCATCAATAATTCACATCATTCACCCAAATACACCATCTCAGCATGTAAACCCTTAATACACATTCAAATCCCACAAGACATTTCATAAAAACAAAACACAATAGACTATCTGTATTATAACACCACAGCTATCACACCCAGTAACATAAACATAGCACATCGCGAACCAAAATCCCTGTTACTCAAAAATATCCAATCCATTCTATAATAAGTCAATCACTCAACATATGATTTAATTTACACTACTCATAACATCACACCATAAATCCGTAGTCTAAACCCTAGTACCACAAAACCACACAATGCACAATATTGAAAACCCCACACACAAACCCAACCACACTAAACAAGGCTGTGTGTATTCATATTTGGAAAATAGTCATTCATCAATTTTTATTTGATAATTCAACAGTTATAAAAGAACATGTTCGATCCTAGGGACTCAAATTATTTTAGCACATATTAATAGTTAATCATTTATATATATTTGAATCCATAAAACACATGAACTAAAATAATCCATCACAAGTCATCTCGATTTCACAATCAAATACCAGCAAAGTCCATGATTTTTAGCAGTCATGTAGATGATATTTATCACAATATCAATAATCAAAAAAATATACATGCATCATTTTTCCCCATCCGCTATGTATTGTTTTAAATATGGTTCAATTTTCATTATCAAAAATTGATTCATATTCCTACACATGGGAAGCATTCATTCAATAGCCTCACATGATACTCAAAAAGATGGACGAATAGTTCCGTATCTTTTGAAACATAATATTAGCACCTCCTCCTTCCGCCAAAATCGGGGTGCGTAAGGCTCCATGAAAATGTGATCCAATAGAAAAACATATAAGAACATCTCCTCATGGAATAAATGTTTTGAGATTCCCAGGAATCAAGATAAAAGGGAACATAAAATGAAGTAATGATTTTTATCTTTGAAGGACTACATATGTGACTCAATGGTTTTGAAATAGTTTTGAACCACTAATTAAAAGAGGATATTGACCACTCATTATGACTAAATTAAATCCTAGCATGTGTTAAGAATTTAAGTATATAATTTACATAATTTGAAAGTGATTTATGATAAAAAGACGTGGTTTTAGTCCCAATTTATGTAAAAAATGTTCAAATGAGTAATATGGAAAAACTAGTAAAACAAGAAATTTTGAAAAAATGTGGGACATGACTAACCGTTGGGTGAGTCATAGTCATGATTCTACATTTTTTGAGTCACAGGTAAATGAATCACTACTTGAAAAGTCATCGTTATGATCTAATAGTGTCTAGATACTGATTTTGAGTCACCGTTAAGTGAGTAAATGTTCGTTGAGTCACCGTCTGATGAGTCGCTATTCTATGTGTCTAATTTAGTAAGATACTATAATGAATCATCGTTACCATGTCACTATTAGGAGTCACCAATGAAACTCACCATTAATAAGTCATCGACGTTACTCACCGTTGTGACGACCTACTTTCACCTCCTACAATCAGTGACCCACCATCTTGAGACACTGGTTTCAGGCATAGTTCTAACTCACAAGTATTATTTCACACTCATGACCTACCAGTGGATGACCCACAATCACATGGAAACTATTTGTGAATCACATTTGTGACTAACCATGGAAATATCTAAATATTTTTAAAAGTCATTATATGAGTCTTTGTTGCCTCCTATAACATCTCAAATAAATGATTTTGGCAATGTAATTGACTAGGGCGTTTTTTATCCATTACATAAAATTCTTGTCAAACTATTCTCATCCTAGAAAATTCAATACCAAATCTCAAGGTCAGTTGGGACTGAGAAACCAACCCATTATAAACCTCTCAAGATTCCCACTATGATTGGAATACCATTTCTAACTATTCAACCCATCGTTCAAAAATAAGCCAACCTGTTTTGATTAAAATATCAAGTGATACACAAACATCGATGACCACTGTAATTGAAATCTACTACCCTCACTGGCCACAAGACACACAACAAAAGCGCCATAATACACACCGTACAGAAATATGAATCATGGAATTCTATCCTCTATATATAGATACTATCTACTTTAGGAGACACAAACTCACTCACAAGAGATTAATAGAATCTCAATTTATGTGTCTCGATTTGAAATTTGGTCTTCCCATTTCCAAATTTAGGACATTATTACAAATCATAGAAAAAGGAAAAAATTAATATGATAACAATAATGGTTCAATCATTACATTACAATGGAAAACACAACATGGAAAAATACATAAAATCTATGGGCACTCGACACACAATTGCACCTCCCATTCCAAAAATACTCCCCTTTAAAAAACCAAACCCCCAAAACAAACGAAAAAAATAATTTTCTATCCATGATTTATCTATTACCCATGATCCTAGATCTCCATCAGCCGATCCCAAAATGTCATTTCATCTTGGACATCCCAATCTCCCATTGAAGTGACATGAGTGTCAACATGAATATACAGATGAAGCTAAGAGAAATTAATGATGTACTGGGTCCTCTACAACTGTGATGGTTATTCCAGCTAGTACACCACTTCACCAACATGTACAAACACCTCGACGGGCCCGATGAACCTGGTAGAAAGCTTACTATATGTTACTAACCTCTAATTGTAACATGGAAACCTTTATAAGAACATTCTCTCCAACCTCGAACTCTAATTCCCTTCTCTTGTTATCTAAATATGACTTATGAAGATACTATTATACATTTATCGTCTCACGGACAAGATAAACCTTATCTATCATGATCTTCACTACCTTTGGAGAATGAAAAACTATCTCTCCAAACTCTATCCATCATAATGTAAAATTACATTGTCTTCCAAACACCGCTTAATAGAGAGCCATAATAATTAAATAGTGATAGATTTTAGTGTAATAAAACACTACTGATGGAATTTGACTCAACAAGATTCACCAAAATACTAAACCCATTTTTGTGACATGTCCAATAATGTCTGAATAGTATGTTCTGTTAGGCCATCCATCATAGGGTGGAAGGAAGCGATGAGGTGTTACTGAGTTCCAAAATCAAGCTTCAATATTCTCCATACTCATGAGGTAAAACATGTATACCGATATGAGAAAATGGATCTTGAAACTCTATGAATACTCACCAATTAATCCATATAAATATTTTCAAAGGAATCCTCTATGTGTAACTACATGATTTCTATGAAGTGAGCCAATTTAGTTAGTCGTTCCACCACTACACATTTTGCATCACAACCTCCCATGGTTTATGGGTAAAAAAGTTAATGATTCCATTGGTGGGTCACCCCAATTACACTCGGTGATATCTATGTATTAAAAAACCACTAGTATCATGGTTCTTAGGCATCACCTACTATAACACTATGAACCTCTCCACAAACTCCTCCAAGACCTATTTCGTCTCAGGCCACCAAAACTAATCTCTCATTCTAAGGTATATCAAGGAAATTCAAGGGTGAACTTCGAAAGGCGTTTTGTGCAATTCATGAAGAACTCCCCTACATATCATCACGTGGATAAACTAAATTCCAAGAAACAACACCATATTTTGACCATCCTCCCACCATACCTCTAGGGAATCAACCTGGTGAATTCTATCATTCAACACCTCTACTTCCAAGTCTCCCATGTGGGACTCTTTCACATGATGTATTGGAGAATATTTCCCCATTATCTGAAAAATTTATCACCTACACCATCCTCCCATGCCACAATGTGAAAATATGCCAATGCCTCTATCACCTTCTTGTGTGTCTACAGATTCCCAAACTACCCCCTTCTTCAAATTCATTATCAAAGAATCATTAATGAAATTATAATTTCATTAGGTGTGGAAGATTTTGAAGTCATAGTCCTGGAGAATATTCATCCACCTCCACTAACACAATTTCACATATTGTAGGGAAACCAAAGACCTCAAGATAATTTTATCTATTAAAACCAAAAATAACACCTTGATAAAGTAAATATTCAATAACATCAATGAAATCATGACAATCTCTAGATTAAAATCATGGTTGGAAAATTAACATTCATGGGGAAAAATTCCTAATACCATAATAGATTAGTCATTATTGTTTCATCATCACATATACCAAACCAAGATATAAGAAATAAAAAACAACATTGAACATCGCCCATTCATCTTGAAACTGGATCAATGGATTACTGGAGCACTGACCAACTTATCCTTCATATAACAAAATGCTTTCTTGAACTACTCACTCTACACAAAAGCATGATCATTTCTTGTCAGAGCATTAAATGGGGAATCAATATGAGTGAAATTGGGTATAAATATACAATAATATAAAACCAAAAAAAAATATGTCAACCTCTACAACATTAATGACGGTTTCCAAAAAAAATAACCTAGACCTTGAAATGGTTCCACTTTTATACCTAGAAGAGACAACACATGTACATGGAAGTGCACGTCCCGTGTCCAGAACATGCTGTTGGAAAACATTATATAATGTTGGTGGCATTGAATGACCTATAATACATAAATCAGATGATTGATATCCTTTTACTCAGACTTCAGGTATATAAATATGTCAAAGATGACTATGACAAAAAACTGATCCAGGAACTCATGGAAGAATGAGTTTATAAGACCCATGAACCTTGATGGTATGTTTGTAATACAAAATACAATGATTATGAATTTAAAATTCCAATACATTCACTTTTAATCCATCATCAGTATATCACCCTCATATACCCGAAAATGGTGATATATAGAAAATAGATTTATCTTGGAGAACCAAATAACACTGATAATTGGCCAATAAAATCCTATATCCTTTGGAGAGGGTAACATTTATTGATTGTTTCCTAATTCATTCTCTAATATTTTATACACAAACATAGACCACCATATGAATTCTCCACAAATAAGAATTTATCACCCCATGGTGTCAAAATGGGCATCATAAATCCCTTCTTCATCACCTCATTAATTTGAATCCTCAACTCCCACAACTGTAATGGTGTCATCCTAAAAGGATCCATCAAAATTATTGAAGCATTGAGTAAAAAGTCTATCTATAACTTAAGATCATATCGAGGGGGTATATCACAATCTTCTCTGGTAATACACCCCTAAAATCCCAAAAATACTTGGAACCACCCCTACATGTGAATCCACTAATTCCATTGATTGCTCAGTAAAAGAGGAAGGAATGGGATCCTTGAGAACATGACTCTCCTTCGTACGAAATAAATAATAGAATGCATAGAATAAAACTTGTAAATGCCAATGATGGAATATTATGGATGAATCTATAATATAATGTGGTTCCCATGAGACCAATGTAATTCCATCATCAATCTACATATGTCGCATACATCAACCGAACTAGTCTAACCTCTGACTCGCATACTCATCACAAGGGGCACCAGAAGCCTTCCTATGTATAGTCCAAGTTATTGGGATGTACTAGGTGAAAAAAAGCACTATGAATATCTTGAATCAGTCAAATCCTAATAAAGGGTACTAAAAGATGACCCTACCTTGAACGATATATTACTCTGTTAGACCCACTGCCTCTACAAGATGCAACTAACCACTCATATCAGCTCTCATATTTAACTAATAACTATTTCCTTGACCATTCACATGTAGAGGTCCATGAGGAACACCCTAGGGTTATCCCCCACTTACTCACTCTCTTCTTAGGGGAGCAGGGGCTGGCAGTCCCTCATGCTAAAATTTCCTAGCTGGAAACCACTGATTAGGAGGGAACTGAATCTTCCAACCACCACCATATTAAGCATGAAATTCCACTAGGAATATACTATGATGTTTCCCATATTATCCAGATATGAAACACAATTGCTACATGCCTACATGGTATGAAGGACGGTGAGAATGTCAAAATAAAATCTGCAGAGGTCGATTCCCTGTTGGCGGAAACATGGAAAGACCGCACTCCTAATACATGCTGTTGATAACCTTTCGCATTTATGATCATGGAGGAATCACTTTTTATGGTATGAATCCTCGTGAGTGCATCTTATAGATATCATCTTACTTATTCTGGACCTCCTTGTACATTTTCATGATGAAGGGGGTAACAACATACTATATAGCAGGATGAAGTGTCTACTCTAGATGGATCACACTAGACGTATCATCCCAGAAGAGATCTGAAGAAAAATGAAAAAGATCCTTGAATTTGATCCCAAAATACAATACTGAAATACTTATCTACAAGTGGAATATTAGCTCATACCTTTTCCCAATATTCATGGTTTCTGAAAGGAAATTGGCTCGAAACTTATTCTCAATTTCAACCAATAGAATTCTAACCACCTTTCACTCCCACATGTACAACTTCCATAAATGATACATGGCACCCTAAATTTGGATCACTTATAAAAGTAACCCAATAATCTATAGAATAAATGATTAAACAGAACATGATCACAATTTCTATGTGCCAACTCTCCATCTCTAAGTCTAAAACACCACTCTCTTAGATTGCCATACTCTGCTATTGGAATGCTCATAGCCTTTTCAGCCACTAATGATCATCCTCTACCTGATCAACACTTTGTTGATTGAACGTGTCATCCTGAAGAGCCTATATTATCTTCTCTACAAATGGATAATGATAGGGTTTCATGGATGGAAAAGGTAAATAAGGAAATCCAAAGCCCATGTAGTATGGACTTTTATTTAAGATTAATTTCAACCCATTATTTTTTTAAATTCCCCAAAAAATGAAATTCAAATAGTAATCGAAGTCATTATGATTCATATATCGTTCCTAGTGTCTCAGAACTGGAAATATTGTAGTTGTACTTGTTTATTTGATTGACTAAGAGTCCTTACATAACATCATGGGGGGCCCATAAATCCCATTTCATATATGGACTTCCCTATCCTATTCCACACACCATGATCTCATGACACTACTTTTCAACCAAAAATTGATATCCTCCACATGCCTCACCCAAAAATATATCTTATTTATCAAACATCATTGTTGATAACATTGTTTAATGACCCCTCCCTATAAATATTCCCCTCCTGAGTTGAAAATTAATAAAGAGAAACAATTACCCCAAAGTCCCGCCTCCTGTAGGTCTAAGGGTGGATACCAGAACCAATGGTGTAGAATCTCATGAAATCAGAGGAGTTTCCCTTTTTATAAGAAAAATAGATTCGAAGATAATATTTTTCATCTCATAAAAACTCCAATAAAACTATATAAAAGAAATACATTACTATCCCACATGATTTTTTTAAGTACAACTGGTAAATAATTTACCAAAGTAAATAGAAAAAATAAATTCTAAGAAGCGATGCAACAACTGTCCGAAAGTTTCTACTAATAATGCCCAGTATAGTCATCACAATCATTTTATAAACCAGAATGATTTTTAATACTATAAGCTGTGTATACATGTATAAACCATATAAAAACAAAAGTCTCTCATGGAATAGTGGGAGAAGCATACTAATGCTCCCATGAGAAAACAAAGTAACCAATAGTGTCTAACAAGGTATTATTTCAATCACCACCTCATCATGGCACACTCACCATGTAATGAATGTAATGTAATGAAATATATTAATAGCATCGATTATAGGGTACCTTACACCACTTTCCCACTAATTATCCTATCACATAACTTAACTAAAAAATATCATGGTGCTCCCACCTATTCTTAAACTACTACATCCCAAACCACCAACAAACAGTTGTGCCTCATACCTAGTCCAACCACATAAGAATATGATGCACATTGCATCTCAACAGCACACACATGGGCCTCAAAACCATTACCCATAGGTAGAAAAATGGGCCACATAACACACCACATACTGAAATAGCAACGGAAACCACAAAAAATCTCATCCCAATGACACCTTGTAATAACAACTCATCTCATCCTAAAGACACCTGGGAAAACACAACTCGCTCACACACACCTAAGCCTCACTAACCACTACCTACCCAACTAATCATGGGATATTACTGCCTATAAGAGGGGTCAAGGGAGAGCATGTGGATTTTCATCTGTCCATCCATCAAGATGTCTGGGAAAGACACTGTCCCCCTTGACAATTGGGTTGTTCAGCACAATGTGCACAACTGGAGAGGGGTGTGTATAAAAAGAAGAAGGAAAATATGATTATCTATATATAGTATCAAAAAAATCAATCCCAACCAATGGTTTCTCAATAAAACAATAATCTACCTTATGATACTTCCATATACTCTTCAATATATAAATGCATTTATTTACACCTGAAAGAATTACTTTGGATGTTTATAAATGAAGTCCATCCACAAAAAACAACAAATCAATCATACTCCCATCAAAATCATTTAACCAATTATCATTATTAATATTCAATCCCATTTATTCACTCCATATATACCCAAGAAACTACCAACTATAGCATGAAACCATTCCAATCGGATAAACAATACCGAGTAAAAACCCAGAGTAATGAAATTTTAATCATATTTCCACTCAATTTAACACCCATTCCAACCACCACCATCATAATTATTCAATTTCATTCATCCCAATCCACTCTCTCAACTAGAAAACCCCCAAAACACAACAAAAACCACAAAACATATTATCACAACCAAACCCAATATCCCCACTATATAATAATAGCACACCAATATCATCCAGTAACATAGACATAACACATCCTGAACCCGCATCCTCATTGTTCAGACACTTCCCATTCATTCCACAATCAGTCAATTTATCAACATAAGATTACATTACACCTCACTTACCACACCACCTCATATATCTTCTATTGACCCCATCACCAAAGAACCCCACAAGGAACAGGATGAAAAAAAACCACACATAGAACACAACCACACCAAATAGGGCATTGTGTATTCATATTGAGAAAACAATTGTTCTGTTTTTCCACATTGATAATTCAGGGGTTATCAACATACAAGTTCGATGTCATGAAATATATTTATTTATCTAAATATATTTGTTTAATCAATTTAATATATCTAAATTCATTCTACACGTGATCAATAATAATCCATCATAGGCCACCCGGAGGGCACAGACAAATACATCCAAGGACAATGATTTCTAGTAGGCATATAGATCATATAGATAAAAAAATCAAAAAAATGAAATAAAAGCATGCATGAAATTCCCCAAGATCATGTTTTTTGGTTTAAATAAAATATAATTATCTTTATTAAACATGAACCGTAATTCCTTCACATGGGAATCATTCGTACACCCACCCCCCATGATAAAAAAAATAAGAGCAACAAAGTGATCATTACCATGAGAAATAGATGATCATCATGACCTCCTTATGAAAAACAGGGGGTGCACAGGTCTCTAAAGAAACACAATCTATGTGTGAACATGTATCCATTGGTTCGTGGGGAAGAATTGTTCAAGGGAAACCTTGAGTATCGGGAGAAAATAGAAAGAAAGAATATAGGGAAGGTGAATGACTTTAATGGACTAGATTCAAGACTCAATGGATATGAAACTATTTTGAACTACATATTATATGTGGATATTAACAATGTGTTTTGACTAACAAAACTCCTATCTATAAATATGAAATTAAATATATAATTTATACCCATTTAAATGAATTTATAAAAATATAAACATTGTTTTAATCCCAATTACTGTCAAATAAAATGTTAAAGGGGTGAATGTAGAAAAAAATTTATGAACCCCGATATTTTGACAAACTATTAAGAAGTGACTCACCCTTTGATGAGTAGCTATCACGGGGCACTAGTGGGTGTGTCACCGGTGGATGGATCACCGCCATACGAGGACTGGTGTGAGATACTAGTGATGAGCTAACCATGGAAAGTCATCATTATGTGTGCAACCATCACAACTAACCATCAGCGGATCCCCATTGCAATTCACTAACACAACTCGACACTTGTGAGTCCCTATTGCGAGTCACTGATATGACTCGCCATCAGCGAGACATAAATGTGAGTCACAATCATGACTTAGTGTTAGTGAGTCCCAAACGCTACTCACTATTTTGATGACCTAAATTCTAAACTAACCTACAGAGACACACTACCACGAGTCACCGTTCTGACTTACTTGTCCTTACTCACTATTTTAACAAAATGGTAGACAAACCACCGTCAGATGAGCTTGCAACTCACTATCACGACTCACAATATAAAAATATAGATTCTTAGAAAACTCTTTAAATGAGCCATAATTTCCTCTGAGAATACATTGGTCATCATATTTTCGCAATGCAATGGACCATGGTGGTCTGTGTCATTACGCTATATTATGTTGTCTGATTATTCTATGCTACATGACTCATGTTTATTGTCTTTTGTTTTATCACTCTTATTCCATTGAATTTTTTTACTCATTTAGGTTAAATGTTTGTATGTTATGCAATATAGGTAAATCACATGAGTCTATTATCCATTTAACAAGATATTTTCCCATGATAGAGTTTTATCACATTATTATGATCTCAAATTTGATGAGATGTAAATATGGTTTTTCAATATTTATCATTTGAGCTCATACTTTTGTATTCATTTAAATTACCCTAGTAAGGATGATGTGTATAATTTAAGATATGTATATAAGGCGATAATTAATTACTTGATTACAATTAATGGTGAACCATAAATTTGTTATGTATATAATAACCAAAGAAACAAAAAAAATTAGTTTTTGTGATTTTGAGATATGTTGTGATTTATAATTTATTAACCTTGTAAAAAATGTAAAATCTCTAAATATTTATCATGGGTGATATCACATTTTATCAAATCATGTTTTAATGCATTTATTTTATTATCAAACAAGAGTATGGGGTCGGGAGTGCTTTAGTTGATATCATTGAAATGTCCGTTAATTTTGTGGTATTAGTTTAGTAATTTTGGGGATTATCATGAGAGAAAATTATTGTAAAACCTCTGTAAAAGTCAATGTAAGGGATACAATCATGAAATTTTTATAAAATATGGATTGTGTTGTTTCTTAAAAATAAGGTACTTTTATAGATACAAAAACATGGGTACATACTCTAATAAATATGCACCAAGGGGTAATAACAAGAAAAGGGTAGTAATGTATTAACTAGATATTCATATGTTTCAAAATAATTACAGATTAATATACAAAAGGTTTTACCAAAACATGGGATAGTATTTAGATGATTAAATTTCTATTTATAGATAATTAAGCTGGATTTAAATGAATATTGAAGTTGAAATGTATTACTAGTCAGGTTGGAGAACCTAATAAAAATATTAACATGGAAGACCAACATTTAACATATGTTATTAATGGTTTATCCAAATTTATTGTTTTTTAAAAAATTATCATAGTATTATGTGATAGAGTTATAGTAGAATTAATATTAAGATAGAAGGTTTCAAATTAATTTAATTATTATATCTTACATTGTTGTACATTATAAAAACCTTTTTGAATATTGTATTTTGTTGGATATATGATCATGAAAATGAATATATTCAGGTTTTATCTATAGAAACATATAATATATATTCCTCTATTGATGGAAGTTTATAAAAAATGTTTGACAATATCAATTTACAGATATTAAAAATAAAATCATTAGATTTATTGTGTTACCCATTATAATGTGTTATACATTATATAATGAGTCATAATCATAACAAATTATCATTAGTGAGTGATAATTATTATTTTGAGTATGAAATTTATTTTTGGGATCGAATGAATCTCCATAAAATTTTACTATAATATTTAACTAAAATAAATATTATTTTTAATATCTTTTCTCACAATTAAAACTGATCCAAAACAAAAAAAAATTATGATGATAAATATAATTATTATAATTTCTTTATTGAATGATGGCGTATTTATAAAGGTATATGAATTATTAAATATATATTGAAATAAAACTAAATTCACTTTTATAAACAATACAATGATGAAATTAAATTTGTATAGCTGAACAACAAATAATACAATTTTACGCTTAATAAAAATTTTATCTAAAAATTTGAATTTAATGCATAACTTATTTTTGGGAAACATAATATATTTTCATTAAATGATGATAAAATGTATTTTATATAATAAATAAAATTTAATTATACGTAACTTCCATATTTAAAAAATTCATCTTCATATAAAAATTGTTTTCAATTATTTTTAATATTATAGTTTATGGTTAAATAAATAATTATTATATTTTTAATTTTATTTTATATACTTAATATTTATGATTTTTCATAAATTTATTATCATAGGATCAGTTTTTAGTTTTTTATAAAATTATTGATATGTTGTTGAATAATGAGAATTCAATTTTTATTCATATACTAAAAATTCCCTTTTGAATAGAGAAATATTTAATTTTTATGTAAATATTTTCATTCATATAATATTATGATTAATTTATAAACCTATATTTTATATTTTAGGACATAATATTTAATTTTAACAAAACTATTTCTAATGGGTTATATGTTAATTATTTGATAATTAATTTTAATCAATTTTGGAGATTCTAGATTGAAAAATCTATTTCATATTTTGAATTAGAAGGTCTAAATTAAGTAATAATTTTCATTTTATTTTTTGGGTAAAAAATATATTACACAAGTAAAAATTAGTTATCATGATAAATTTTAAAAATGTAAAATGTTTCAACATAAGGTGTTCAAGATATAGATAAATTTAAAAATATGTATCCAAATGATTTTATTACATATTTATCCACCAAAAATAATTACTTAGTTATTATTGTATGATTTTGGTGCCACTGTTCTTGAATAAACACCAATTATTTCAAAACACACACTTCTATCAGTTATAAATGATGCCCTTAATCCCCGCCCCACATATCCTCACTCAATAATCCATTTTCTTTATAAAAAAATTTAAAAAATACTTAGAAAAAAATTCTATAGACATTATATAGGTTCTATTAAAATAAAATGAAATCTTTTTAAGGTCTTAATATTATTTTCAAGAAATTTAATATAAGGTGTAAGGTAATAATTTATAAATCACTTTATTTCATTTTCATTTAATTATTACATCTTATTCTTCCTGAAATTAAATTGCACCATTTAAAATAATAACATAAATGGTTCAATTATACTACTTTGTTCTCATATTGATGAAAAAAATCATTATCTACCTTTAAATCTTATCCTAATAAATTTTAATACTACATTAATGAATATGTGTACACTACCACATCATTGAACTACATAGTTATTATTTCATCGTAGACTCATAGGGATGTTTATAATAATGTACTTAATGACTGGATATTATATTTCTGACATAATTATGATTATTTATAAACAAAATCTTTTTAAATCCCATTAATGTCCGTGTATCATATTTTTTTACATAGTGGACACTTTTAATTATAATACATTTCTATGAAAATTTTTTTTTTTCTGTTTTAGAGAATTTGGAAAATAACATAACCTAAAAAAACCCAACTATTTATAAAGTAATGTATTTTGTCGTTCTATATGACAAAACTATTAATCCAATAATAATTAATTAAAATTTACACTAAAGTTTATACATATGATACTCTTTATGATATATTATATTTATTATATTACTTCATAAACAATGTTAATGGAAAAAATTGTTGGTTGAGATCAAATACACAATAATGGGAACTTATCAATTCATAATATTGATTAAATACCAAATATATGATATACATTTATAAGAGAAAAATATGTTATGAAAATATAATTGTAACATAAGACCACAATAAGGACAATAATAGAAATAAATTATTACATTTCTTAGAAGAATAAAACAATAATTATAAATCAAGTGAAGAATAATGTAATAGTGTATAATATCAAAGAAAATATTTAGATAAATCGATTTTAAAATAGTTTTATAAAGAATAATATTTTAAAATTTTAATAATAACAATAATAAGTAACCATATGAGAAATGTCTTTATAACCATGTCTTTTTAATAAACACATTGTGTATGTCATTTAATATCTCATGATATATCAGCATTAACTAATGAAATGGATTTTTATGTAGTTTCATTACCACCATATTCTAAACATATGAGTGGTACATGGAATAAATAATTCATCATATAATAAATAACCCATATAAATAAAATGTTTATCATATCCTTTTAAAACACAATAATGTAAGGAAAAAATTCATAATCACATTAATAATCCTAAAATGATATTCTAGTGGAAAATAAGGGGGAATCTAACTATATTAAATAATTTAATAGAAAAATACCATAAAATTAATATAAGAGAGTATATGGTATTTTAACTTTAAAAATATATTGAATATATTTATGTTAACAATACCTGTAATAAATTGATGTGTGGAATCTTGGTGAAAACCTTTCAACTAATGGTTAGAAAATTAGGTTTTCACACATTGACTAAATTGGAATAGAAATAATAAATAATAATTTAAAATGTAATAGATGGAATGGAATTGAAATAAATATATAAAATATCTATAAATTTTATAATATAATTTATCTGATATTTCATGAAAAAAACTCATGGTGTGTAATCATTTGTAGATAAAGTGGTAAATGGAAGAGAGTCTACTAAAGAGTATTTAGACAATGTTATTAACATTTTAATAAAATAAAAAGAAAAATTGTCTCTATAATAACATATTTCTTTATGAATGGGTTATATGGAGAATTTAGAAAAAAAATTAAATTTTAAAATATTATTCAACAATAGAGCATTGAAAAAAAAATCTATTTTATGAAAACATGGAGCTGAAAATAATAAATATAATCATTTAATTAAATCCATCAATAATGATTTCCTTAAAAAATAATTTATAAAAACAAATAATATATATTTTCAGTGAATGTAGTATAAGATAAATATAAAGGCCAGATGAAATAACACATAATTTTATTTCCATATTTAAGGAAGAACATTGGAAGGGTATAAAATATTTATAATAAGGGGAAACCATCACTACAGAGGATAATGATTGTTCTCAACATTGATATAATATTTTAGAAAAAAATGAAGTTGTAAAATTTTTAATTTGAAGGAAATTTTCCTCCAATGTGTAAGAGGAAGCACCATAAAAAAATATGATGGTGGAATAATATAATCTTGCTAGAAATAAGTTGACTATGAAGAAAAACAACACAATGAATTGAGATGAGTTAATAAAAACTAGTATGCTATTTGTATCATTAGAATTCATATTCATTTAAATAGAAAAATTATATATCTATAAAAGCCCATAAATTAATTAATTATAGTGGAATAAATTATTTAGGAAATATTTATACAATATTTTGGATATCATGGTACACAATATTAATTAAGTTTCACGAAATTACAATTGAGAAAAAGAACCACAGGCTTCAAATTCACTCTTATTCTAAAATTCCCTAGCATCTTGTGTAACAATAATACATATATTAAAAATATATTATTTTATTTTTTATTATATTTTTAATTTCAAACACTTCATTGAAAATTTTATATTAATAAGATATATCTTAATTATGACATACTTTTATAACCAGGGGTTAGTAATTTTGATTGTTTTACAGATGTTTTATAATATTGATGTTGACCCCCATTAGCTTTCTTAGTTTGCATTAATAAATATTATTTTTGATATGTTAATATTTTATTTAATTAATTAGTTAAATATTTTTATTATTTGATTGTAAACATGTATATGGGTTGTGAAGATAAAAATATCAATGAACTTGTTTTACTATTTTTATTGAAAAAACGTAGGAATTTTAACAACTAATTTGGTTGTTAATTTTAAAATAATAGAACTATAAAAAAAATTAAAAATATTCTAAAAAATTTATAATAATACATGATATTTTTCCCTTATTTATATATGCTTATGATTTATAACAAAATTCATGTAGGTTTAAAATTGACCAAAAATAAACAAAGAATAATCTATGGTTTTGTTTCATTATGATAATAATTTTTTATTAAAATCATTATTAATGAATAATTATAGAATTATATATATATATATTAATAAGTTACTTAAAAATTAAAGATTTTTTTTAAATTAAAAGATAATTAGATAGAAAATTATATATTTAATTTTCTGTTTGATATAGTTCACATATATGATGGTTAACATTTTCATTTCTCAAAAAAAAATAAGTTGCAATATTGAATTATTAGTTTACTATCATAATAATAATTATATAATATATGTCATATTTATCCATCAATTCAATCTTCATAAAGAGCATTGATAAGTGGTGAGGAAAAAAGAAGATGCCACTTAATTATTGTGATGGTATTCAGAAACACATGATCAACATTTTCATTTACGCTAATTGAAATGGAAAATGGTGGGTAATGATTAGAAATTAAAAAATAGTAATAAAATTTTAAATTTCGTTATAATAGATTTTAAATATTAGGTTTGGAAATGCAATCTAGAAAATAAAAGAAGTTAGGATATGAATATTTCTGTTGTTGATACATTAGTGTTTCAGTTGAGTACTCTATATAAATAAAGTGAATAAAATAATTACTACAAAATGAAAGATAATTGAAGTTAAAAATTATAATATGGGATATAAATATAGTGTTTTAAGTTGAATCCAAAATATTTACTGGTCTTGAATGGGGGGTGATAGGCCCCTTTATTAGGGGGTAAAATATTTGTAAATATTCCACTTTTATATAAAGAGAGATCACGTTTCACATGTAAATAAAAATCCAAAATATACATTAATGGATAGATAAATGTTTTGGACAAAAAAACCTCAGAAAATAAATTAAAAACATGTGTTTAACATGTTTTTATTTATAATTATGAGGTTAATTGTTATAACCTTATATATTTAAATGTGGTATATAGTTTTTAACTAGGTAATAAATTATTTCCAGGATTAAAAAAAAATATAGTACATAATATATACCACATAATTAAAAATTTGTTATCAATATAAATATATTCAGTTATTAAATTTGCTAAAAAGTAATTTTAAATTATAAAATGTTTAATATATTAGTTTATTATATAATAGCCTAAAATATTTTCATAAATATAAAATATAAATTTTTAATATAAAATCAATACTTTTAAATTTAAAATTTGTAAAATAAAATATTTATTTTTAAAAAAATGGGATTAAAAAATTATAATTGATATATATATAATAATAATTTCATAAAAATATAGTGAATTATTTCAAAAATATTTTACACTATTAGAATAAAAATAAATCATTCTAGATTAATTCTAGAAACATTTCATAAGAAATTGTTTTGTTATAAATAAAAAATGGCTTTAATTTGGTAATGTTTTATTTTTAAAATTTTACTTTTAAATAAAAACATATAAAATTATTGAAAACTATTTTCATTAAAAATAATGCTTACAAAATATTTAATTGTCCATTATATTATTTCCTAATAATTAATAATTAAATTATATACAATATTGTGATAATGTAATCAATATATCTTACATATAATATATTTATCTTAATTAAATATATCTAATAACAGAAATTTTTTGAAAAAAATATACTTTAAAAATTATTTTCACATTATTAAATGCCAATTTACCACATTTAGATACATGATACATAATTTTTCATAATTGTTATAATTATATATCATTAAAATAATTCTTAACTATATATCATTTAAAATACGCAAAAAAAAATATAATTTAGAATGTATTAATGTTTTTAAATAAATATTATTCACCGACTTCCATTAAAAGAAATAATTTATATATTTTAAATTAAATTTTATTCCTCAAATGATATAAATATATTTCACTGGATTTTATAAATATATTATATAATACTTTAAAAATAATATTATTTTTAATAATACAAAATGTATATATATATATATATAAAAATTTTTATTTACTTATTCTCTATAAAATTATTTAAATTTAATATTAAATATACAAAATAAGAGTATACCAATTGAATACATTTATATGAAATGAACACATTTCGAATGAACATATTTCTAATGTCCAAATTTATAATGGTTAGATTTCATTCAAATATATAAGCATAATAATTTAATTCATTACATTCATTCTTCTAATGTCACATTAGAAATTTCCAATGTTTTCATTTTTTATACATAAATATGATTTATCATTTCTTTTTTCCCTCCTTCTTATTGGATTTCTATGGGTATTATTGATTTAAATGGGTAATGACATTCTAGGTGATATCATATTGTTGATTATTTTACACGTCTATATTAATTTACCACATTAAATTTATTCACTTTTAAAGGATGTAATAATACACAATGAGAATTATTTTATGGTTTTTAGTACACATTTGAATGCTATTTTGTGGTAATATTTTACGGAGAATGAATAAAATGATTATATTTTAATTTATATATTGATTTAATTATTTCTAATTTTATTTCAATTAATTTATGAAAAATAATAAAATATATTAATGAAGTTTATTAACTAAATATTATTTGATAAAACATAGTGTCCTACCAGTTTTTTCTTCCATCACCTCCATCCTTTCATTTTTAAATGAAATCATGCACAAACATATGGGGGACTAACACATCCATACAAGTAATTTATTATTTTCATGATCACTATACATGGATGGTGAATTTTTTTTTCATGAATATAAATGATCTTAATGATTAATATATATTATGAATATTATTAATGATGGATGAAAATAATCAATTATCCTTATATCAATTTTTTTCTTCTGACCAATTTCATCTTCAAGAATCGTGAATAAAAATTTAATAGAATGTAATTTGATCCTTATAAATCTATAATAATCATATATTATTTTATATTATAAAAAATTTGCAGGATTTTTTTATCCTAGTGAGGGGATCGACATAGACATTGCAATTCATATGTAAATTAATAAAAATAACTATATTTGTGGATGAAGATATATTAAAAGAAACAAAAAATTTATAATAAATGAAAATAATTATAGATTATAAAAAAAGTATATATTAATATAGTTATTAGTTATTTTATTTTGATAATTCGACATAATAGATAGAATGATATATTTCATTCATCAAATAATGAATTCAAGCTATTATATTCCGACTTAATTCACCTTTATTGAAAATGATTTCATTTTTTGGACCTATTAATCCATTAAATGGTTTTATATTTAACCCATTGAATTTTTATATTATAAATCCCTCTGAATGATTTATTTAATTCACTATTGGGTAGTACTTATTTCATGAAATTCTATTTTATATATTACCCATGATTTATGGGTTTTCAAATTTCATTTTTCATTTATTGAGAAATATTAAATATTCAAAACATTTTAGTTATTTTTTATTTATTATTTATATATATTTATACTATAATATATTTTTAAAATTAATTGGATTTAATAATCATTCCAAATTACATTTATTATGTGTTTTTTATTCATTTGATACTAAAGTTGTAGGGGTTTTCTTGTCCCAATATTACTTTTTTGAGAAATATGTCATATCCAACAAATTAATTAATTTTTGTGGAGAAGTTAAGTAATTATTATTTATTTATTTCATACATATCATAAAATATAATGAATTTAATGATCCATATATGGTTTTCTCAAAATATGTATTTCTTTTCAAAAGTAACCAAAGTCGTAATCTATTTTGTTAACTCAATTTTGATAAATTGAGTTATGATCATATGTATTAATGATTATTTTTATAGGTTTGGATAAGTATACCCATTTATTGAATTAAATTTCAATTGGTCTCATGAATCAATTTTTTTAATTCCTTTATCATCAACTCATTTTTAATTTTTTATTATCTCAATTCATCATTATTGGAAAACTTCTTTATTATTAAAATGTAATGTTGTTAATAATAATAATCATCATCATTGAGGGTTGTTTGAAATCCAAGAATATTTTATTTAATTCAAAAAATCTATATTTTATGGGACACCAACATTTGGATTATATCTTGTTTTATCCTTATTTATAGTAACCTATTTTAAAAATAATGATTTTTTTTCCACATTTTGATTTGGGTTTCAATAAAGGTATTTTAAAATATTATATAATTCATTACATTAATTATTATATTATTTTTATTTAAATACTAATTTAAACAAGAAAAAATTTATGTATTTTTCTAAGATTATGCATTTTAATTAATGAAAAAAATTTATTTCAAAATGTTTTTATGTTACATTCATCAATATTTTTATGTTATCACATAAATTATCCTATACCTATAAATATATAATATTTTCATTGTAATGTTTTTTCATCAATCTCCAATTAAATACACTAGTGAAAAAATCTTTTTGTTTAATTGATTTTTTGGAATCAATTTATTTAGCACTTGATTTCATTTTATTTGATATCAATTATAAATGTTATGAAACCCATTTTCGTTCTATCTGTTAGCAACTATATGATATATGATTTATTTTATATGTAAATCCAATTTATATGTTATACTTACATTAATGTATAGGTCCAACATACTACTAAAATGTAAGGGTAATTGTTTTATGTATCATAAGATAATGATGTCATACATAGACATTTTATTTTATTCATAACCAGACACATGTGAGTTTTTCATTATTAATAGCTTTAATCATTGAAATTTAGTTTCTTTAATCCATAGATAATGAATGTTTTATTAAATACAAAAAAATATGTGTACAATTTTCATTGATCAAAAGCTGAAGAAGGGGAATTTTTTATTGTTTAAAACATAAAACATGTGAAGTTCACAATTTTTTAATCCTACTTTATGATATTTTTTCCCTATTGACATATTAATTCATATACTTTTTCTAAAAATTTAATTCATTGGAATCATTAGGTTTAAAGATTATTTTATGATTTCCTATTATTATGATTATTCAATAATATTATGTTACCCTATATGCGAATGTTATTCCCTAATGATCATGATAACTACCATTTATTTTTATAATCTTAAAATATAATATACCTTCAATAAATTGAGGATAATATATATTATTTTATGAATTATTAGTACCTATTATGAATCTAATATTCTATAAATAATATATTCCACAAATTCTTTTATTTTCCTATATTCTTATAAGTTCACCCATATGAAATACTCAATATTTTTCTATTACTTTTAATTTTAGCTAAAAATTATTTATATTTCAAATTCTATATGTTACAAATATTAGAAAAATATAAGAACTATATAGAAGGGGATTTATTATGGGGTGGTTATACATTCCATTTCATAACTATAAATCTATTTTCCTAATCCCCAAATACATTATAACATTGATTTTTAGGATTTTATGAATATTTTTGTGATGTATTCTTGAAAATTGAAAATAATGTAAATATATGCATGTTTTGTGTTGGTTATATCACATGATAGAAAATTATTCCTATAATATGTGTGTTTTTAGAACTAGTCATGATGTATATATATAGGGTGGCATAAATAATTTCAAAGGGTTGATTGTTCTATTTAAATAATTGAGATACTTGAAACAAATTATGACTGAAAATTATTTTTTTCATGAAATTAGAGCCAATATGAAAACATTCTACGAGTCCATAAACCTCAAAGTGTTTTACATACCATGACCTAAAGTAACCTATATTCTTAAACCATTTGTGTCCTAGTTAATATATATTTTTCAAAAACATTTTTTTACTAACATAAAAATAAAATAGACATTGAAAAATATAGGTATATGATTTTTGTAGAATACGATCCATAAGAAATAATTTTTAAATCCAATAAATTTGAACTATTAAAATATAATATATCATAGTCTCATTAAAAATGATTAAAAAAATTAATATGTCGTTATATAGGATCAAAATGGATGAGAATATAAATATTTAAATGGATAAAAATTCAATGAATATTTATGAATTTCATTGAATGAAATTTAGACAAACAATGAGTGGTTATATCGAACCCCTTACAATGAAGAAATAATTATAGAGAATTTATTTTAAAACCCCTATACATTTATTTATAAAACAATTATTGTTTTATTAAAAATAATTCTATATAAAAATATTGGAATTAAAAATGACAATTGTAGAAAATAATATTATATAATTATTGAATTAGAATATGATTTTTCATTTTAAAAAGAAATATTTTTTATTCAGATGAAAGGGTTTTCTCATATAAAACATAGTTTATTAAAAAAATTATAAATTTTTTATATTTAATTTCAGAAAATTGGATTAATTTATTGTTCCATAATTTCAATATTATCTTGGAGTGAATGTCTAAAATTTTTCTCAATAAGTTATTATTATTCACAAATATTTTTTTTCAAATATGGATTCTTTTATAACCTCATAATGATATAAATTTTTAATAAAAAATTATATTAAAATAGCGAGTAACCATTAAATAATTTTATTTAAAAAAAACAAATAAATATTAATCTACTAATATAAAGTCATTTTTATGATTATATAAATATATAAAATAATTATTTACAGTGAAGTAGTGCTTGTGTATAATTATAATTGTCAATGTTGGTGTTTTTTGTAATATATAAGTTAGGATTGTCCTATAGTTGAATTAAAGAATAAATATTATTTATATTAATATATGTGGTTATATGTTAATAAATCTTAAATTCATATAATTTGGTAAATTCATAAATGATTAACTATCTCATGAGAATGGTTAGAAAAGTACAGATTGATAACAAAAAATAATTTCATTGTAATATAAATGTGGAGAAAAAAATTAATAATGGTATTAGGAAATTATATTAATGATAATACCTTATTTTTATTTTGGTAATTTTTTAAATAGTATATAATATGATAATTATCTGAAACACATATGTTACAACGGTGAAATGCTTGTACATGAACGAGAAGTGGAAAAGTATGTTGTTATAAGAATTGTAAAAAAACATCTTATTCAGATGAATTATTAAATTAACTTATTTTTAGGGTTAAAATTTAAATTTAATCTGTGATTTAAATGTATAAATTATAATTCCATAGATATATATGATATTTTTTAAGTAAAATATTGATATTTATGTTGAAAATTTCATTTCATATGTATTTAATGAGAAATATTAATTTTTAAACTGTTAAAAAATTATTAAATTATATCAGGTGCCAATTTGGATGTAAAATATTATATAATATTATCAATTATGCATTTTGGAGACAATTATTATTTTAAATTTATATTTGTACCCTTAAAAAATTATATTTATTTAAACACCAATAACATTTTCTTATAAAAGGAGCCTCATTCCATGCCTTCCAAAAAAACATTTTATATACAATTTTATTTTATCATAACACAAAAATACATCTCAAATATTCTATATTCACATTCAATAGCCTTTATCATATCCAAATGCCTTCTCTCCCACAATTTTCAAATCAATCAAGTGGAGGTAGTTTAAATAGAAATATAGGAGTTTCCAGAATACTTTCTTTAATTTTATTTATAATCCATTCTGAAAAAAACTAATTTGAAACATCATATATTTTTCTAAAATAAAAATATTAGTTTTTAAAAAAATTATTTATTTCCATAAATGATAAAATATTATCCAATACCATTAATCAAATTATTTTCAAAGTACATTATAAGTGGAAACTACAGGTCCTTCAATATTGATGTTTTTCATTTCAATTATAAAATTAATCAAATTTATAACATAATTAATAATGAAAATAACCCTAACATATATATATTGTATGGAAAAAATATTATATATAAAAATAATATATTTATTGGGTTTTCTATTGTTTTCCACTCTTTGAAAATAATCACCCACTATTGGGGTTTTTACACCATATAAGAAACCAAGGATGTTTTTTAAAATGAAGAATTGGATGGATATTTTTTAAAATATGTTTCATGATTGAATATAAAATAAATTATAATGTAATTTCATGATTATGAATCTATAATTTTATATAACTCTCATGATAATGAAATTTAGGGATAAAAATGATAATTTGTTCAAGTTTCATTTTAACTTCTATGATTATTCCTTTTGTGCTTATCCTTGATGAACATGGGGTTTCTCAATTTTTCCCAAAAAGTGTCTTTGAAAATAAAAAAATGAACATTCATTCATGGTTGAATATCTAAATGGTGACTATTTCATGAAATATTGAACTCCCTTGATTACGTGATGATATAGACACAATACCAATATTATTTTAGAAATGTTGATTTAATAGTATTATTTCACAATACTATTCCTGTACGATCATGATTATAAATATATACTGTGTTATATTTATTATTTTTATGGGTTAGCTAAAAATACATTTTGTAACTGTTTGAATGTATTGTTTTATGAGATTATATTTAAATTAGATATTTTATCTGTTTTATTAAAGTTATGGTTTTGGATATTATATTTTATTAAATTATAATATGATATAGTAATCTAATTTATTAAGTAATTATTTATTGTTAATTGAAAATATTTTATAAATAAAATATTCTGATACAAAATTTTAAGGGTTTCTGTAAGATTGACGATTCATATGATTTCCTATGAAACCATCATGATTATTATTTGTAGATTATGTTTTATTATGGAACTATTATGGGCTATTATATTATTTATATTATGGATTATTTGTTTTCATTACAGAAAATTGTATTATTAAAAATTGAAATAATCTATTTGTTTTCATGTTTATTTTATGAATTTTTTTTACATTTTTATACAATAATAAGATAATTTTTCTCTTTTAATGTTTTCAAAATATTTTAAATCTCTTAGAGATTATTTTTAACAATAAAAATAATTCGTTGGTAATTGATATTGGTCTAAAAAGTGTATGTGTATAATTTTATTAACATGTTTTTACTGAAAATATTTTATTCAATGGAATTTTGGATTCACTTTATTGAGCTCATTCTCAAGTTCAAATGTTTATTGAAAGTGACATGGTACCCCCCACAAATAGGGGGTGGGGAATTCTCTCCATGGATTATAATAAACCCAATTTTTTATTCATATTGTTCATGATTCCTAACTACATACCTATTATCACATCAATATCACATTACCTAAGGTAAACATCTTTGACAATGTTTCTATTGTAGTAATTCAAGATCAACATGAATACATAGAAATGTATTATCATCCAATGCCTTATCAAATATTATGATTAAGGAAATATATAATCCTATAATCAATGAGTTTCACAAGATCATAAATCAAACATGTGGTATTTAAAACCCCTATTTGATGGGTTTTCTTGATTAATATATTATTCTTATTCACCTATAGATTGAATATGAAATGATTCTTGAATGATTTAATTTCACTTGGTAACTTAAATATATATTAATATATTGACTAGTATGGAACCCTGATTCCTATTTGATTTTTTTCCATTCCATGATGAAATAGGTTTACCTTTAATATGTTCATCTTCAATTTTATAATATATCATTTCTAAAGATTATCAAAAAGTTATTTTTGAATATATCATTATTTTGACTATTAAACCCAATAAATGTTCACACAATAACCCATTTCATATATGTGGAGTTTTAAATATCAAATCCTTCAATAAAATGTAATAATATTGACATTGAAGTCAATTAATTGTATTCATATGAGGTTTATTATGAATACATTTTTTTCATTTTGACTCAACTTATATAATAATTGGAATTATACATAACTGATTTATCATATTCGACGTGTACTTATTGTATGTAATATAAATGTTGAGTTAAATATTATTTCTGGCTCCCAATTAATATATATGTTTTTTAAAGAAAACCCCATAGAGGATTCATGTGACATGACTCTATATGATGATTCCATTTTGAAACGACTCTCAGGGACTAATAGAAAATCATATAGTTATAAGGTGGTTGGGGATGAATGTAATGAGCATATATCTATTGATATATATATGGGATATCTTTATAAGGACTAAAAGGAGGGGAATTATGGTAATATATCCCATTATGATTCCAAAATCATTTAGTGTAGATTTACTTTGGAAAATCCTTGAGTAAAATATTTATATAGTTCCCAGTAAGGGTTGAAATGGAGCTTCATCTACGAAATATGAAATCTATAATATATGATATTATCACTTATTTTAAAATCTATAGTATGCTTGGGGTTAGAAGAATTAAATCCTTACCATAATGATGAATGATTGAAATATTTGGGCTATAATTGGAATATAGAACTTCTGTAGGCTGGAGGATTTTACCAAGGATTAAATTATAAAGGTCTGATTACAAAGGAATCTAGTTTGTATACTTATAATGAAAAATCATCAAGTTAGACACTAAATATTTTTTACTATATGAATATGAGGATGTGGTGAATGATAGTATTCATTCATAACTGTGAGTTAAATATTTTATGATGTGGTATTTCAATATAGATACTTGTAATTTTATAACTGGATAAATACTAGATGATTTATGGATAATTAATTATTTCTAATACTATATGAATATGATAAAAAATTATGTTTTCAATGTATTAATTATCTAATTTGAATATTATAAATGGGGTAGGTGAGAGTGAATTTGGAGAACCTTTGAAAATAGATGTGATTAAGGATTAAATAAATTTGATTAACCATGAACCCCCAAATAGATATTATGATTTCGTTGTCCATATGGAATAAAAATTAAGGTACAATAATTATCTATTTATTTATCATAAATAATGATAAAAAAATGAAAATAATTTTATAAAATGAAAATATGAAGAATATTTTTTCCATATTTTCCAATTAACTAGTGATCATGATAACATATCATATCAAAATTTTCCAATACCAATCATTTCAATCACCCATGAATAGTTTAAATATTGATTTGATTCATCCAATTGTAAAATTTCAAATCCTATTTCCATGGATGAATACAATTTTCTTATATATTTCATTATTACTGTCATAAAAGAGAACTATTAGGCCAAAACCATGGTTTAGATAATTATATTGTCATAGAGATATTGGAATATTCATGTTTTCCTATTTTGGGAAGGAACTCGACGTTCCATTCTCTATATTATCTATATTTTATTTATAGTAATGTGTGGGATGGATTTTACATTGTTGGATAAAACATATCCAATATTAATCATGTTTTAGGGTTCCATTAATATATCCTAAACTCAAGTTCATTCTATTTTAATCATAATAGATGATGTAAGTGTGTTATAAAAGGGAATTGAATATAGTATATATCTTATTATAAAACTATAATTATGAGTACTTATTCTAGTTTTCATTGTTTTTTTACTTTGTGTTATTATACATTTATTTATGATTATTTTTATATTGGTTTTCTTATATGTCTCTCACTCAATCATAATATTATCTTATTAAAAATTAAAAATTGGATTTAGTGTAGAACAATTTTTTTTTCATTTTATTGGGGTTTCTAATCCAATAAAACTACAATCCTAAAAGGTCATGGTAATGAATATGATTAAATATTTTTTCCGAAATAAATATTTTAGGGTCATTATATTTAGGGTTTTATAGTTGGTATTAGACTGTGATTTTTTTATCCTAAGGGATTAATATGATCTCAATTAATTAAATGAATGATAATTATGTAAGGTGAATATTGTTTTTTTGGGGAAAAAAACTAAATGTATTAGTTTCTTATAGTGAAACATATAATAACTATTCATCTCATTTCAATTTTTCGTCATATAATCAAATAATATTTAATAAATTTTTTCCCTATCATTAATATATTGAATATTTTTGGATGGAATCTGGAGTACAAAAATAATTTCAAATCAGAAATGTAAAGATAATGAATTTTGAGTAAAGTGATTTATGGTTGTGATACCTCAATTATCATAGGCCCTAAATTTCAATCTATGTTAAATATACCAAAATAATATCCCAAAATGGATACATACATAATCGAATGATTAATTTTGTAGTTCCCTAGGATAGATTGACAACTGATAGGGGGTGGTGGTTGGGTAAATTAGTAGTTTTGATTTTAATAATTAATTTTTTTTAATTGACACTGACAATCTTGTTTATGGTATATACACACTTAGTAATATATCACTATCTAACAATGATCGGAGAAATAATACGATCGAGTAAAATACAAGATATATATGGTTATATAGAAAACAAACTCTTTGTTACGATGGTTATTCTCCAAACACATATTATATATTATATTCATATAATTAATTATATTGGTCAATACAGAGTAACATTTATTCACTCCTGAATCTAAACAAGAGGTTCATTATAATACATCCCACAGTGTTACCAGAATCCACACTTTCTTGCTTAATATTCTACACTAGAGGGTTCTACTCAACATCCACATAAAATAATTTTCCTTCCACGTACACAAGGTAGACTTACCCATTTCAGTAAGCATTATTTCAATAAAGTCTGATCTATTGATCTTATTCCATGATATTACAAGATCACATATTCTAGTCTACATATTCAAGTACCATTGAAATGATTGACGAGTTTTCATAAAAATCATTGATCTCCTTTATTTGATCAGTTTATTGTATGAAACAAATTTTAAGGATATTAATTCAATTTTAAAATTATTTTGTAGAACAAAAAATATTTGTATGTGGTATAAAAAACAAAGAGATAAATATATACAATAATGTCTATTCATATTGTCAACACATTTTATCTTTTTTAATTCTCAAACACAATCGACTAGAATGTATGATTTTTTTGATAATATTCATAGTTTCATTGTCAAAAAAAATCTTTCCATATTTACTAAAAAATGATAATCGTTTTCCTAAATTAACTTTCACATACCCTTTCCATATTTTCTATATAAAATCACTTACCACTCATAAAATTTTCTATCTCCACTTTGAGGGGATAAATAATTTCTCAATAAATAATTTCTCTGTATAACCACTCACATTAATATCATTAATAAATAAATAGTCCCAATAATTATCAAAAAACATTCAATGGTTATAAAATAATTTATCAAAATATAATCCTAGAAATTCATTATGTAGTTTAAAGCAATTGAATAGTCTCCACATAGAATTTTTTATCACATTCTAATAAAAATTATTATTCATTTACTTATTTCATATATATATATAATTTTCAAAATCAACATCTAAAAAACTCACATAAAATATTGCAGCAAAATGAATTTTATAAACCTTTCATAAACCCTTCATAGGATAATACCATCATTATCAAGGAACATTTCATTTTCTATGAATCGTTGAATAATTTTATTAATAATTTCATAATATTTTCATCCCCAAAGGAGAATAAATCTTAATGAATTTTCTAAAAGAAGATATTTTTTCTCACAAGGAAGATAAAGCCTTTTGTGGTTGTTTCCTATAAAATACATTTGTCCATCATTCATCTCTTCCAAGTAAAATTTCCGAATAATTATTGCATATTAATTTTCACTTAATGTTTCTATTGAACCAAAACAACATTTTTTGTACTTTTAATTTCCCCCATGAAAAACTCATAGTATATTTCACAAAGAAACTATTTTTCATTTTTTCTTAAAAAACACATAGGCAACCAATTGATATAGAATACCTCATCCAAAAATATACCATTGCAATGTTTTTTTATTTTTTCATAAATACTAACATATAAACATATATATATACCGATTAGATAATGAAAATCCTATATAGAATCAAATTAATTTTTAATTGCTCAATATGAAAATCATAATCCACTAAAATATCGTACATGTAGTTGTGGAATATGATCGATAGTCAGGATTAGATGGAATAGATCCATGAGATCAGACACTGATCATCATTTTTGTATATATATACATAGTGTAATTGTACCATGTATTACATTGTGTCCAACGTAAAATCAATTGTTTTTGGAGAGATTCCTTTTATAACTCAGTGTAGTATTAGCAACGCAGTATAACCCCTGGGTCGACAACAATATTCATAGGCCTAGGAACATATGGTCTTTACACCATGGCCAATTAGCCAAACCTCTATGACCTATTTGGGAATGATCTCTAGCATACATATGCATGGTTCCACAGACATATCCATAGTCCATCATACATGGTGGCCCTCCTATGGGACTATACACATTCCATATTTGCTGCAAGATTTCATGGGACAATTTGTTCATTCACTGTTGTCCTCCAACTCCCACATGTGGATCAGTTGGATATTTCCATGGATTACATAGAGACTTGTCCTTATATTGGACATATCCCCAAAATTAAAATACATAGAAATATACCTATATATATAAATGTAATTTCAATGCCTTACATGGATAATATTCAAATCCAAATTCCTCATCTTCTATTATCCCTCATGAATTTATGATTTCTTTTTTCATGGTTTCTCTATTCCATATAATCCTAAAAATCAATACAAACATGTAATTCCACTAGATGAATTAATTTTTAAAATCAATAACATATGAAATTTATATTTAATTTAAAAATAAAAATAATATTTTTTTAATAAGGAGATATTTACGACCATTAAATTCAATGAAATTAGATTAAACCATGATAATTCAATAGTCATCAACACTTCATCAACCATCACATACAAACATATTTAAATCATATTAATTTAATTTCAACAATACCACCTATTTAAATTTTTTTATCAGTATAATCCCATATTACATTTCAATATATTTTTATAAATTTTCCCCCTCTTATTGACAATCAATATGAAAAATAGAAAATTGGGTCTTCTCAATACATCTTTCTCAACAAAAGAGTCATCAACTCCATTATATGAAAATTTAAATATCAAAACTAAGAATGGAATCATCTAAAATTATTCATAAAAAATTAAATAAAATATATGCAACATGACCCAACGTGGATAAGAAAATTGTTGAGATAAAATAGTTATCTAACTATCCAGAAATATGATTCATGTAAAATTAGGAATATAAATTAAGAATTATAATTAAATGGATTTGAAATAGTCAGATTCATCAATATAATAATAAATCATGAACACAGTTATACAAACAAAATTGAAAGCTCAAATGAAATATATACATATTTCCCTTTTACTAATCTAAAAACAAACCATAACACACCCATAACATAAATAATTAATATAATAAAGAAAAATTGATGAAAATGTGATTTAAATTATACATTTAATAATATGATCCTAATTTATGGAGTAGTGATGATATAATATCCTCATCTCATCAATGATCCCCCTAAGGAGGTGAATCCATCTCCATAAATTCCTTGCATATTTGTAAAATGGAATTAGTATATAACAAAATAAGGAGGAAGATTCTTAATCAACATGAGTAACCTTTAGTGTTATAGATTTCTATCGAACGTGGATATTATTTTCCCGTAAACTCATTCATTCCATTGTCTAATGTATCCTTTACAATTTATGTCACTTGATTACATGAGATATATAGATATTTTATTTTATTTTAAATAGATCCCCTTAATTAGAGTGAATCTCCATATAGTAGTGTGGATAATGTCAATATTTTTTAAAACATATAAAAATCACCATATTTTTCTAGAATTTATTATCCACCACAATATATATATATAAATATATATTGTTTCATTCCATTATTATCAATAATTCTTTCATATTCTTCAAATTGATTAGGAAATTTCCATTAATTTGGAAAAACAACTATAAACACATTATAGATATTCTATATTTTCTCAAAATATTCATATAAATCACCACTATTTTTATGTTGATGTATCCTACCCTTCTAATCATAAGGAATATAACATTGATGTATTTTAATAAATACCTCACCTATGTAACCCTTAATTTTATTTCTTCCACAAATTACTATCTAGATTCAAAATCAATTTTGTTTGGGAAGGTTGGATAAACATCAAGACCCATAATTATTTATCTATGAATCTATTATCAATTTTCTTCATGACTCCCTAGTACTATATTTCTCTTTTCAATCAATGCCATTGTATACCAATAATAATAGTATTTATTTCCCTATATTTCAAATCACCCACAATAACTTCTATCCTAGATAATTTACATTGATATATATTCCATCTATATACATTTGGTTTTCATGTTTCTTCATAATGAGACTTATTTTATCAAGGGGTATTTATTTTTGTGAATTATTTCATTCTCCCATATATATAGGATTAGGTACCTCATTTATCATCATTGTGAGAATTGGTTAATCTTTTGTTTCTTCTATTTATATCTCGAGACATACTTGTTACCCTGTTTTCTTATGTTCCTTCCTTTTTTTTCTTACGTTCACATCATCATATGACTGGTTAATGATTTGTATTGAGAAATAATAATCTTAAAAGTGAAACATTATATTGATGAACTCAAAAAATTCTTCAATTAATTCAAATAAACTATTTATAGAGAGATTAATTTTGTTTTAAATTTTCTTATGTGAAGTAGGATTTCTATTTACTACAGAATTTCTCAATAAAATATATCCATTAATTTATTTTCATTAATTTTAATGTTATTTCAACATTCCAATTATTCTTTTTCGATGTTCCACAAACCCCATTAATTTCCAATGAACCATCTTTTCTAATTTTGTGGTTTAATTTGTTTTTTTATAATAAATTATAAAACATGTTGTTTTTGAGTGAAATTACCATTCTTTTTGATGATTTTATGGGAATAATTCTTTAATATTATTTTTGGATCTACCAATTATGTGCTGTATTTAAACACATTTTTTTACCATCCATACATTCCTTGAGTTTTCATTTAATCATACACTAATTTTTAAAAAATTATTAACAAATATAATAATTTTTAGTATTTGGTACACCTTTTTCATTGGGGATGATTCTATTCAATTAGAATATAATAGAATCATATATTTTTAATTATGATCCAAAATAAAAAATTTATTGATGAAATATTTAATTTCATTTACTTTTGAAGTTACATGTTTCAGTGATTGCTGATTTTTTAGTCTCACTATCAGCTGTTAACAATTAATGTTGAGGGTGTTATTCTCATTTGAAACTGATCTCCTCTGGGATTCCTAATATTCATATAGAATATTCATTTTCCCTATATGAATGACTAATTATTCATTTATAGAATTTTAAATATCCTTTAACCTATTATCTCTATCCTCTGATTGATAAATATTGAAAACCATATAAACGTTGTGAATTTTATTGAAATTCATTGAAAATGAAAATGGTTTTATTATATCATTCATTACATAATGAAATTGTTTCTTTATTTTCATTCAAATATTTTTGTGTAAGTTTTGGATTCCACGACCATTTTATCCACTTCCACTACTATAGAATTACCCTCTCCTTTATGATGTAATTTGTCATCATGAGTACCCCTAACACATCGAAAGATATACTTTACGACATATTTGGGGTATTTTTTAAAATTATAATTAATTCCAAAGAGTAAATGACAATGTTTTCCATCATTATCAAATCATGATAAGTATTAATTAGAATAATAATTATAATAATAATAATAAATAAAACACTTTCCATTTTTTTATTTTCATGTAGAGGTATCTCTGTCTATACTACATGATTATTCTTCAGCATTCTAGCATGTCTCTACATTAATGTATTATATGAAATAGAAAAAAATATTCAGAATATTATTTTCTTGTGTAACGTTATATTTATCCATTTTAGTTGTCTAAAATCATTCCTTTACTCCCTACTTCATATAAAATATATGTGATATTTATATTTCATCTTCCATTAGATATAAATTGTAGATCCCCAGAATTGATTAACTATAGAGCGGGTAGTGAATTAGAGATTTACATTTTAAAAGTTTTTTGTTGGAATTAAAACTTTTGAATGTTTTAAGGTTATTTATCCATAGAGTTATATCTCATTATCTCACATGATATGATTAAATAATAGGAATGCTCATAAGATACAATATTTATAAGGATCGTAAAAAATTCATACTCAATGTCACATTTTTTATTATCAAAACATGTAACCTACACTATTATATTACTAACATTTTCAATTGTTTCTAATGAATGACACATTATTTATCCTAAAATCACACCATATTTTATTTATAATACATCACATAGTGTTATCAGAATCCATACATGCCTTATCCAGAATCAAGAGTAGAGTCTTATACTCCTTAGTGATAGATGAGGATTCTGTTCCATTATAAGAATGTTAGAATTAATACTTCTTTAAATTCATTTTATACTATTTTTTTGATCTATTAATATTCCACTATGATCTATTATGATCACAGATTCATATGTACCTATTCTTTAATCTTTTTAATGCTTTCATGTCTTTGTCATAAATATTTTATCACCTACATATCATAAATTTCTTCATTATAATAAATAATTGGGTTATTATTTAACTTTTATAAGGCCTTATATTATTTGATATATTTTCAATGGGTGGTCATAAAATATTCATGAATATTATAGAGAATAGATAGCTTGAAAAAATACTGCTTAGTTCATCTTCATGAATTCTAAATCACGATAAAATTATTTGTAATTTTTTTGATAATATTTATAGATTATATATAAAATATATCTAAATAATATATTTTGTTAAATGTTCATTATGTGCATAAAAATAATTATCTCATAAAACATAAACATACTATATAAACAAAAATCGTAATATTCAACAAAAAAATGTCTATATAATGAGGGATAACATATGTTCTCCAAAAATATTTTATGCACATCAAAACTCACATTAATTTATTTAATATATGAATCAACCCATTATTTATAGAAAAAAAGTCACCTTTTATAGGAGCTTTTATCTCATTATAATTATGAAAACATGGTACCTTGAATATAGTGGTTCAATTGACTCCATGTATCATTTTTAATCATCATTATAACACAAATTTTTATTAACTTCCACGTTGAATATTGAAATTTAATTTTCAATGTCATCATAATAAACACTCAGTAAAAATAATTTGTCCCAATGCATTTTATAAACCATCCTCAAACCCTTAACATGGTAATTTATCCATTACTACATAGCATTTCATTTTTGATTTATTTGGATATCATTATTTATTACTGTATAAAATTTTAATCCACATAGTAGAATAATGGTCAATTTTTCCCTCATAAAATTAATTTCATCTTGGATTTTTTGTAGTCATCTGTATTTTATATATGAAAAACACATTCTCCTGGAATTATTTTCCAATAAATTCTTTCTATAAATACTAAATGTCTATCAATTGTTGTTTCATGTAGAATAATCAACACATTAAATTATGTGTATTGTTATTTTCATTCATGTATCACTCATATTATAATATGAGTAAAAATAGGCCTTCTTTGTTTTTCTCAAAAAATAATACTGAAAATATATATAGCATACCTTTTCCAAAATACACCTTTAAAAGTAATTTTTATTCTTGTAGGAAAAACATACAAACCTATATTTCAATGTCTTGTTAGTATATTGAAGATACATCATTTCATTATTTCCTATTGTGGTTTCTCAGTATGTCTATCTTCACACACACAAGGATCTTATGTGAAAAGTTTAAAGATGACCAACAGTTGTGAATATATATCTTAGATAAATGAGATATGATAGTAGTCAATCATTTGGTAGGATTATAGGCTGAGAAACAGTACACTGAATAGTTTTGTTCCCACATCGAGTGCCTCTTTTATTGATTACATACTTTTATTACTCATTATAGAATCATCACATGGAGCAGTTATCATAGTTAGAACTGAAATTCACATAAACACACACACACAAATAGGCTTAGGCCCATGGGCTATTATCTCGTCCATTGAAAAACACATGGCATGTGCTCAAAAATTCCTATAAATGGGCCCACTAGAATATCCTGATCACATTATAAATGAGGGCCCTCATGTGGGACAACACAATGCCCATGGCACCATCTAGAAAGCTCGAGAATGTCCCATGAACAATTGTTAACCTATTGGTCCCATGTATGCCTAGGATTAAGCTGGAATTTGAATTCATAGAGAGTTAGAATTTTTTTATGAAGTAATCACATAATTAAAATACATTAAAAATATATGTGTATATAAATTTTAATTTCAATCTATACATAAATAATATCATAAGAGAAACAAATCATATTATATTATACTACATGAATTTATAATAATTTTTTATCTTAACTTTAATCTTTATAATCATAAAAATAAATACATGAATTGTATATATATTTTTGATGTAATGTGGTAACATCATATATATTTTTTTCAAAAATTAAGATCAGTACAATCAATTTTCCCACTTTAAATAGGGGAACTATCATAGAATGAAATCCAATTATAATATATGAATCTAAACCTATTATATGGGAATAACCACTTTATAAATTAATATACATTGACTTATTGAAAACCAATGATTTCAAGGATCAATAATTGTGTTAAAATTTACTATCATTTAGTAGGACATCTAATATAAAGATAGGTAAAAGATTGATAAATTAATTTTAGTATATAATTTACGTATTGAGTGGTTCATAGTATTAAAAGGGAACACCTAAATTGTAATATTTTTAATAAAAATATGATTATTTTGTGATTGTAGATAATAATATTGTTGAGAATAAACAGATAAATATTATTTTGTGGATGTTATTAGATGATTTTTTTTAATGATTTTTATTCCATAATGTTCATAAAATTTGATTTTAATTAAAAAATTTAGTGTTGGAAAAGGATGATGCGGAATAAGTTTCTCATTATGATGAAACATTACCTATATTATCATGGTATATACATATTATGAACTATTAATCTAAAATTGAAATATTTTACAAAAAATTGAAACAAGTTTTTTTAATTTATTTTGATTACTCATTGATTTTAATGTTTTGAGAAAATTGATTAATGTGATAAAAAGGAATAATTTTTTTTACTGATATGAATATCATATCATTAATGATAATATGTGATCATAGTTCTGTATAGTGGTAAAATAAAAAAAAATTAAATGTAAATATAAGAGAATTCATTTTATTAATTTATTCAAAGTTGAAAAAATTAATCATCATGATTATACTATGATATATGGAATGTTTTATCAATGTTGTAAAATTAGTTATGTTGGATAAGACTATAAATATATGATTAATTCCCAAACTAAATATTCTATAAAGGTACTGAAATCTTTTACTTATAATAAGATGGGACACTATGAAAATGTTTTCCAATTAGAATTATTAATGTCGAAAAATCATTAAATTTATATATATAACATATTGTCGATGTTATTATATAATACCAAAGAAAATATTGATCCATAAAATTATGTGATGTAAGTAACAAAATCAGTTTACTAAAATTTTGATATTTCCCTATTTCTCTCTAGATTTAAATATTTTTTTTTTAAATTCTCTAGTTGTATAAAAAGAATTCTGATCAAATGGATAAAAAATGTTTTGTGAAAACTATTTATGGAGGTATAAAACAAACAAATATTTATTGGTACCATTTTATAATTATATATAAAATATATTTTTTGTAAATTCTTTTGTCTTTTATATATTGGATATTTATATTATATTAGTTATCAATAAGTAATTATGTTATGATTCTAATCTACATTGAAGATAACAATAATTTACGTGATTTTTCAAGAGTTCCTGTCGAAATATAATAATGAGGTCATATATACGAAAACATATCAAGATGAATATAAAATAAAAAATATATATTTAACTAATTATAATATTGGGTATTTCATTGAAAATACAGAAATTTTAAAAATTAATGATGTTCCTATAGTGAATTAATATTTTTATCTACATCCTATTGATTTTTGAGGAGTTATTTGGGATTATAAAGTCCAATTAAATAATGAGTTTGTTCCTGATTATATGAAAATTTTAAAACATCCTTATAAAATTGAATTAATAAAGAAATTAGTAATAAAAATTAAATTACAAGAATATGTGGATAATGATTTCCTAAATAAAATCACTAATCCTTGCTGTGATCATGTTTTCTTTTATAAAGAAATATAGTTCTATGAGGCTTTTCTGTGATTATAAAGAACTCAATAATATTACCATTAAGATAAATTATCTTTTTTCTAATTACATGTTTTATTAGCTCTTGTGAGATTAATACATTACAAATAATTACATTAATTACAGATATCATATGTTTAATGTAGAAAAATTAAATAATTTTATTAATTATTTAATTGAAAATATAATTTAGATAATAGTTGGAAAATAAAATGTGGTATTCATTGATTATATATTTTTATATTCTACAAGTTATAAGTATGATAATAATAATTTAATGAATATCATCGATGAAAAAATAGAGAATAAGAGAAATAGATAAAAAATTAAATTTGAATTGTCGATATATAAAATTTCATTCAATAAGAATATTGTAGCTAAATGTGTTATAATAGATGTTCATGGTAGAACTAATTTGGTATAAGAATAACCATGAATATATAATATCAAAATTATTCATTGTTTTAATTGATCAAGTGTTTCTAATAAGTAGTTTTTAAATGGATTTTCCAATATAGAAACCCCTTTTGTAATGTTAACTTAAAAGAATGTTAACATTGATTTGAAAATTTATTGTGAGGAATTTTTAGGAGAGTTTAATAAAGATAATTTAATTCTATTATAGTAGTATTTCCCTCACAAAATTTGTAATCTGTGATTCATTTTGATTCATGATAAAAGGGTATTGACTATGTTTTTTAATGAAAAATGTCTTTGCAATTTCTTATGAATAACAATGACTATAACCTAATAAAGAAAAAAATTAAAAAACAAGACCCTGATATTGAAAAAGTAATGTTTTCTTAAATATTTTGGATTCATGAATTATATGTATTGATATGTGATATATATATATGTGTGTATGTGTGTCTCATAAAATTTTTAATTAATATATCCACTCCAAAACAGATAAGAATGAGTTAAATGACGTGATTTGAATTGAAATGTAATTATTAATTCTCAAGTACATATCATCAGGGTTAAAAATTATGGTGGATGATGAATTGTGTCAAAATGATAATGAATTATTAAATATGATATGTTTTGAGGATGATCTGTTAGTTTTAAATAATTGATAATTGAATTGGAAATATTTTGTATGAAAACCTAATGTATTTTGTTCAAGTAATAATATAGTTCCCTTTCATGGAATTAATAATATATTTTATAATTATGTCAAAGGATGGTAATAGAGAATATAATTGATGAAAAATAAAATATATATGAATTTAAAATAAATGAAAATGGTGTTATATGATTTGAAAAGCGGTTATGTGTACCAAATGTCTCTTAATTAAAAAAATAATTTTTGTGTATGGATTTTATTTATAAATATTCTATTATTTCAGGAAACATGTAGATTTATATATTTATTAGTAAATATTTTATGTGATTAAATAATGAATAATAATTATAATCGAAGTGCCCAGATCAGTGTGAATCACTGAGAGGGGGAGGGGGTGAATCAGTGATCCTTTAAAACTTTTTACTAATTGATTCTTTATCAATTAAACCTATATGGCTGGTTAAAGCCTTGATCCACTCTTCTTGTATCTCTCACCTTTCCACGAATGATGAAGTAAATGTAAAGTCACTGGACACAAGGATTTACAAGGTTCAGCACCAAAGGCCTACGTCCTTGCCATGTTGGTTATACGCCCCAACATGGTTTCTCCATTATAACTTGTTAGAATTACAATGGTCGATACAGCATCCCACTGTATCTCTCCTGAGTCCCACATTAAGGTCTTTATACTGCGTCCCACAGTGTTACCAGAGTCCCACTGGCCTCCTCCAGAATCCCACTGAAGACTTCTTCCACCCTGAGTCTCACAGGGTCTTCTCTTGGCTCCTCGAGTCGCACGAGTAGCTCTTCTTCACTTTAAGCTTCTTCAAGTATCTTCAGCAGTCTGGGATAAAGACTGCTGGCCTTTCTCTGTACCTCTGATCACTTGTGATGATCAGGTCTTCTCGTCTTGCTCAGGCTTTATATCCTTCTTCTAAGGATGACTTGGCTTCTCTCTTCAACTACTGAATACTCAGACAACTGATATCTTTAACTTCAGTCTGGTCCAGTCTCACTTCACTTCGACTTCATGCACTGAGTGCATTGCAACTCTGCATCTTCATGTACTGATTGCATGGCCTTCTCAATTCTCTTCAAGATCTTTAAGTCTTGGAAAACTCAAATTCACACAAGCAGATTTAGCTTTGTTCACGTGCGCACGTGCATGCATGCAAGCATGCACTTCCCTCTTTCTTCTCGGTGCAATAAACCCACAAAGGGTGTAATCACTTCAAGCACACACCTTCTCACTTGAACTTCACACTTTTGTTCAATGTTTTTACACACTTAAATGTGTGTTATACTTATTTTGAGTCTTCTTCTTCTTCTAAGTGTGTCTATTCCACTTAGAGCACACACATAGGTTTGGCCACTTCACTTTGTTGTTTTGCACACACAACTTTGTTCTTTGATTTTCACACACACAATGAGTGTATATTTGGCCTCCACTCTTTTTGCACACCCCCAAGCTATGCCTCGGCCTTCCTTTATTCTTTGTGTACACAAAGCACAAAGCCTCCTTCTCTTCCACACACTCACTTTAGTGTTCTTTTAGTTTGTTCTTCAAAGTGTGCACACAAAAGGGCTACGACCTCCTCTTGTTCAATTTGCACACAAGGCACTAAGGCGTGGTCTTCTTTGTTTGCACAAGGCTACGGCCTTTCCTTCCCTTCTTGCACACACACCCGAATGTGTCCTTCTTTACTTATTCACACACACTGCCATGACCCTTTTCTTCTTTTGTTAAGCACACACGGCCTCGGGACTTCACTTCCTCTTCAAGGCGCGCAAGGAGTGAGTTCACCTCGGGTGTAGCTGGCCGCGCAAGTGCACAAGGCCTCTAGGCCGCACAAGCCACGGGTGCAAGGTACCGCGGGCGCGCAAGTGCTACCGCGCAGGGGGCACGGTGCATAGAGGGGGTGCGCAAGGTTCTACCGCACAGCCCAACCTCTTCTTCTTGTCATGCAAAGGAGTTGCGCGCAAGGGACTCCTTCGGGCCAAGGATGGCACCGAGATCTTCAGCCGTGCAAGTAATTTGTGCGGGGCTTCTTTCTTCGTGAGGCAGAGAGCACTCACGGGACTTCAAAAATTCAGCGCATCAGCAAAAATAAACGAGAGCATGGGCTCTCCTTTTATAGGCAGAGCGGCCTCAAAACTTCAGCGTGGGATAAATCTCAAATCCCCGAAGTATTCAGATCTTCAAGATTTTTTCAAATATTGAACTTTCTCTTCAGTTCTCCGTTGGTTCTTCTATTTTTATTTTTCTCTACGTCCATGCGACTTAGAACGCATGCACGACCTCTTCTCTTCCAATCCATGCAAAGGTATAAACCCTTCACGGCCTCGGCAGCGTTGCTTGCCTCAGCCGAACTTCGAAATCCTCATTCGTCGCATGAAAGCACGTTTTTAAGAATGGTTGTGTTCGTTAGATCCATACGAACTCATAGGTGTCTTCGGCTTCTTCAGAGGTGGCCGGAATCTCAAAAACATCACTCGGGAGGCGCCTGGTTTGAAGGTGGCTGCGGGAATGCTTCAGCCGAGCTCGGGGAAGAAGAAAAGCTCAGCACCGTTGGATCTGATCTTTGGACGGCCTGGATCTGAACGGGAGCGGCGCGATGCAATGAGCGGCAGAGACCGAGCGCGCGATGAGACGGACGGCTCAGATCTGATCCGCGGCGAAAGTTTTCGTCCCACATCGAATCGCCTCGCGGAATTTTCGCGGTTTATCAAACACCGCGTGCCAACCTCAGCTCAATTGAACTTCCTCCTCCACGGTGCCGCCCCGCACCGTGTTCTCCTACGGGCACGCTCTGCGCCCACTCACGCCTCCTGCGGGCGTGCTCTAGCGCCCACCATGCACTACCTGACTCTCGCGGGTGCGCTCATGCGCCCCTACCGCGCTCCTCCGGGCGTGCCGCAGATGCCTATCCGGTGTCTTGGGTGTGTCCTGCCGCCCTGGGCTCGCCCCACGGTTTCCCCCATGTGTGTGGTGCCTAGAGCCCATGTCTTGGGGTTGAACCCTCAAGGTGCCCATGGCTGGCCATATTTTTTGGCAACGGCATGAATAAGACTTTGTCAAATACAAAGATCTCCTATGAGTATAAGCCAAATGCCAAACCAAGTTTCCTTTCTTCCTCCCATTTCTTCATTTCTTCTTCATAAGAATTCTTCCAATCTCCTAAAAATATATTCATTACTTAGGAGGGAAATTCATGAAGGTTCATCATCAACTCTTCTTCTTCAACCGAACTCTTGAATCACATAAATTCTTCAATAAACTTCATTGACCTAATCAGAGATCATGTTGGATCTTCTTCATGTTCACATGCACTAAGTGATAATGCATGGACTTCATTAATCCACTTCATCCACTTAGAGATTGTGGATGGATCATCTTCAACTCCTCATGCATTTTCAATGCAATGCATGGTCTTCTAACATTGTTGTAACATTGTATCTACTTGATACAAGTTCTTTGAACTTTAAGAATAGCTCAACAATCGTCTGATTTAATGATGATACTCCATCATCATCTATTCTTCAAGTGGTGTAACTTAGTATCATCTTGATACAAGTATTGAAACATTAAGATCAGTTCTTCAATCGTCTGATATACATAGAGAATGTTTCAACCACAACATCCTATGTCACTTAATGAATCTCCTAAGTGACATGCATCTTAGTACCATGGCCATTCTCCTTCATCACCATCACCATCACATCCTTTGTGATTCACATATTGAAACTCCTTGACATCCATCCATTCATTCCTTGACAACAACATACCTCATTGACAACAAATGCAACACAGTGCACTTCAATCTCCCCCTTTGTATTTGTTGTCAATACACTACTTCTGCACATATGAATGGGTCAATATGTGTGCCAATATTTTCTCCCCCTTATTGGCAATCAAATGCAAAGGTGTGGTGTGGTTCACTTTCAAAAATCTCTTCCTCCCTTTGAAAAGTATTTTCATGAAAAACACTGAGAGAGGGATGATGTCACATGTTCTCTTTAGAAAAGAACCATTAGTAAATCAACTCTAAGTCTACTTGGGCTAACCCGGTGTAGAAAACAAGAGTGATATGACTAAGGAACTCAATTCTATCCATCATTCACTTTACATGTGAGATTATGCTTCAGGGGTTTGAAATTTTCAGATATTCAATGAATTGCTAAATCCTGCACATGCTTCACAAAGCTCATTAGAAAGTTCAGTGCAAAGGTAAAGCTCCCCCTTAATTGAAAAGATACACTCAATTAAGAAACAAGGGATGAAAGTATGATTGGAATACCTTCACTTTTCTCAAGATGGTATTAATCTAAGAATCCCATCTTCTTCAGATTGGCTCCCCCTCAAGGGGTGCACTCCATTTTGTCCAAACCACTCTCCAGATGAGAATGATCATCATCTTCAATTCCCTGCAATGTTAGCACATGTAAATACAAGTGATTAGGGAATAAGATGGAACCTCCTTGGTTCATCAATGTGAACAACAAGGTTGAGAATATTCTCTCAACCGAGATGTCCCATTTTCACCATTCTTCACACTTGCACATTTGATCTTCAATGATGTTTGTGCTGGTGTGGATCTCAATACATCATCATGTGAAATCTTTTGTTTCCTTTTTGCCTTAGCAATTTCCAGTGCTTCATCTTCAGCTCTTTGCAGTTCTCTGGCAAGTTGCAACTGATTAGGCCATATGACTAACAAGTCATTTGGAAGTGAGGCCTCAGTTTTGGAAATCCCACATGGTTCTTTTGATACTGTTAAGCCACCTTTCTTAGGCAACTTATTTTCAACCAATCCCTTGTGCTTCTTCTGGATTGATTGTCTGTTTGAGTGCAGTTGGCTTCTATTAAATTTCATGGCTTGTTTACAAAGATCCATGGTATGGCCATTCTTTCCACAGTAGAAGCACTTCTTGGTGGTCCTTCTGGATGCATAACCCTTCTTGGACTCAGACTCCAAGGACTTCTCTTCATTTCTCAAACACTTCTTGGGAGCATTTTCTACTTTCTTCTTGCTTCCCAAGGAATCTTTTTGAGCCAGGTTCTGTGATCTTTTCTTCTTTTGAGCTCTGGATACAGTTGGAGACTGACATGTATCTTTTTGACCACTTTTGCAATCATCCCAGATGTTGTCAAGTAATCCAAACCTATTTGCAGTAAAAAGATGTCTCTGGACCTGTGGATGTTGCTTCTTTTCTTCTGGCTTGCTCCCCCTAGGCATGGGCTTCCTCTGTGCTTTGGAATTCAGTGGATTGTACCAACAATCCATTGCACAATGCCCATACTTGTTACAACACCAACATTGACCCACAAATATTGACTTTTTGATTCTTTCTGATTGTAGGGTACTTGTGTTGAATTGTTGTGCTGCTTCAGGAGAGCTCTCTTTCTTCATTGTCTTCATCCATACTTGATTGGAGTTGCTCTTCCATCCTGCACTATTTGTGGAAACACAATTAGAAGCATGAGTACAAGATGGTATGTATGGTACCTTCTTTTTAGAAGTTGTTGCCCTTTTATTAGAGTATGTATTTCTTTTAGAATCATCCTGCTCAATGCATACTTGAGTAGCAACATTTCTCCTTTCATATGACTGGGAGGCTTTGGCTTTGGGTGATTGCTGATTGTTCAATATCACCTCCAGTTCTATGAATTTCATATTGAGGGAGTTCTTCTCATCCTCAATAGTTCTTAGCCTTCCTTCCCATTTCTATTCCAGCTGCTTTATCTGGTCTTCATGCACCTTATTCATTTCAAGCAATGAGTTGTCAAGCTCCTTCACCAATTTGACTTTTTCTTCGAGTTGAGCATCTCTGACATTCATTGACACTTTGTGCCTCTTTTCCAGTGCATGGAAAACATCTCTGACCATTATTTTAAAGAAATCTTTCTCAGAAAGGCTCCTTTGCAATTCTTCAGTAGTGTCGTCATATCTATCATTGCAAAGAGAAACAGTTTCGTCTTTAGCCTTCACCAGCTTTCTGAGAGTGTTGGTTATGCCAACCCTTTTAGCCAATTGGACTTCCAGATAATTGGCTTCATCTTCTAGTTTTAATTTTTCTTCTTGAAGATCAAGGAGGCCTGTAGCTATACACATTGCCACTTCCTTGGGGACTGTCTTCTGAAGATATTTGATTGCATTTAGAAGATCATTGTTTCTTCCATCATCATCACAGCTAGAGCAGGATTCATCAGAAGAATGATAAAAGGAATTGTCATCTGATGTGACTTTCACATTTCTTTCCATAGAAGGAGTTTCTCTGATTGCAACAACCTTCTTCCTCATCTTCTTTCTCTGTTTCTTCATTCTGTTTTTCAGAGTCTTGGAAGATATCTCCATTTGAGGTTGTTCTTTCATTTCCTCAAATCTGCACTCCATATAGACTCTCTTGGATCTTTTAGAGGTAACCTCCACTCTGATACCAATTGATGTGCCCAGATCAGTGTGAATCACTGAGAGGGGGAGGGGGTGAATCAGTGATCCTTTAAAACTTTTTACTAATTGATTCATTATCAATTAAACCTCTATGGCTGGTTAAAGCCTCGATCCACTCTTCTTGTATCTCTCACCTTTCCACGAATGATGCAGTAAATATAAAGGAACTGGACACAAGGATTTACAAGGTTCGGCACCAAAGGCCTACGTCCTTGCCATGTTGGTTATACGCCCCAACATGGTTTCTCCATTATAACTTGTTATAATTACAATGGTCGATACAGCATCCCACTTTATCTCTCCTGAGTCCCACAGGAGGGTCTTTATACTACGTCCCACAGTGTTACCAGAGTCCCACTGGCCTGCTCCAGAATCCCACTGAAGACTTCTTCCACCCTGAGTCTCACAGGGTCTTCTCTTGGCTCCTCGAGTCGCACGAGTAGCTCATCTTCACATTAAGCTTCTTCAAGTATCTTCAGCAGACTGGGATAAAGACTGGTGGCCTTGCTCTGTACCTATGATCACTTGTGATGATCAGGTCTTCTCGTCTTGCTCAGGCTTTATCTCCTTCTTCTAAGGATGACCTGGCTTCTCTCTTCAACTACTGAATACTCAGACAACTAATATCTTTAACTTCAGTCTGGTCCAGTCTCACTTCACTTAGACTTCATGCACTGAGTGCATTGCAACTCTGCATCTTCATGCACTGATTGCATGGCCTTCTCAATTCTCTTCAAGATCTTCAAGTCTTGGACAACTCAAATGCACATAATCAGATTTAGCTTTGTTCACGTGCGCATGTGCATGCATGCAAGCATGCACTTCCCTCTTTCTTCTCGGTGCAATAAACCCACAAAGAGTGTAATCACTTCAAGCACACACCTTCTCACTTGAACTACACACTTTTGATCAATGTGTTTACACACTTAAATGTGTGTTATACTTTGTGTGAGTCTTCTTCTTCTTCTAAGTGTGTCTATTCCACTTAGAGCACACACAAAGGTTTGGCCACTTCACTTTGTTGTTTTGCACACACAACTTTGTTATTTGATTTGCACACACACAATGAGTGTATATTTGGCCTCCAATCTTTTGGCACACCCCCAAGCTATGCATCGGCCTTCCTTTATTCTTTGTGCACACAAAGAAAAAATCCTCCTTCTCTTGCACACACTCACTTTAGTGTTCTTTTAGTTTTTTCTTCAAAGTGTGCACACACAAGGGCTACGGCCTCCTCTTGTTCAATTTGCACACAAGGCACTAAGGCGTGGTCTTCTTTGTTTTCACAAGGCTACGGCCTTTCCTTCCCTTCTTGCACACACACCCGAATGTGTCCTTCTTCACTTATGCACACACACTGCCACAACCCTTTTCTTCTTTTGTTCAGCACACACGGCCTCAGGACTTTACTTCCTCTTCAAGGCGCGCAAGGTGTGAGTTCACCTCGGGTGTAGCTGGCCGCGCAAGTACACAAGGCCTCTAGGCCGCACAAGCCACGGGTGCAAGGTACCGCGGGCGCGCAAGTGCTACCGCGCAGGGGGCACGGTGCATAGAGGGGGTGCACAAGGTTCTACCGCACAGCCCAACCTCTTCTTCTTGCCATGCAAAGGAGTTGCGCGCAAGGGACTCCTTCGGGCCAAGGATGGCACCGAGATCTTCAGCCGTGCAAGTAATTTGCGCGGGGCTTCTTTCTTCGTGAGGTAGAGAGCACTCACGGGACTTCAAAAATTCAGCGCATCAGCAAAAATAAACGAGAGCATGGGATCTCCTTTTATAGGCAGAGAGGCCTAAAAACATCCGCGTGGGATAAATCTCAAATCCCCGAAGTATTCGGATCTTCAAGATTTTTTCACATCTTTAACATGCTCTTCAGTTCTCCGCGGGTTCTTCTATTTTTATTTTTCTCTACGTGCATGCGACTTAGAACGCATGCACGGCCTCTTCTCTTCCAATCCATGCAAAGGTATAAACCCTTCACGGCTTCGGCAGCGTTGTTTGCCTCGGCCGAACTTCGAAATCCTCATTCGTCGCATGAAAGCACATTTTTAAGAATGGTTGTGTTAGTTAGATCCATATGAACTCATTGGTGTCTTCGGCTTCTTCATAGGTGGCCGGAATCTCAAAAACATCACTCGGGAGGCGCCTGGTTTGAAGGTGGCTGCGGGAATGCTTCAGCCGAGCTCGGGGAAGAAGAAAAGCTCAGCACCATTGGATCCGATCTTTGGACGGCCTGGATCTCAACGGGAGCGGCGCGATGCGATGAGCGGCGGAGATCGAGCGCGCGATGAGACGGACGGCTCAGATCTAATCCGCGGCGAAATTTTTCGTCCCACATCATATCGCCTCGCGGAATTTCCGCGGTTTAGAAAAACACCGCGTGCCAACCTCAGCTCAATTGAACTTCCTCCTCCACGGTGCCGCCCCGCACCGTGTTCTCCTGTGGGCGCGCTCTGCGCCCACTCACGCCTCATACGGGTGCGCTCTAGCGCCCACCATGCACTACCTGACTCTCGCGGGTGCGCTCATGCACCCCTACCGCGCTCCTCCGGGCGTGCCCCAGACGCCTATGCGGTGTCTTGGGTGCGTCCTGCCGCCCTAGGCTCACCCCACGGGTTCCCCCATGTGTGTGGTTCCTAGCGCCCATGCCTTGGGGTTGAACCCTCAAGGTGCCCATGGCTGGCCATATTTTTTGGCAAAGGCATGAATAAGACTTTGTCAAATACAAAGTTCTCCTATGAGTATAAGCCAAATGCCAAACCAAGTGTCCTTTCTTCCTCCCATTTCTTCATTTCTTCTTCATAAGAGTTATTCCAATCTCCTCAACATATATTCATTACTTAGGAGGGAAATTCTTGAAGGTTCATCATCAACTCTTCTTCTTCAACCGAACTCTTGAATCACATAAATTCTTCAATAAACTTCATTGACCTAATCGGAGATCATGTTGGATCTTCTTCATGTTCACATGCTCTAAGTGATAATGCATGGACTTCATTAATCCACTTCATCCACTTAGATATTGTGGATGGATCATATTCAACTCCTCATGCATTGTCAATGCAATACATGGTCTTCTAACATTGTTGTAACTTTGTATCCACTTGATACAAGTTCTTTGAACTTTAAGAACAGCTCATCAATCGTCTGATTTAATGATGATACTCCATCATCATACATTCTTAAAGTGGTGTAACTTAGTATCATCTTTATACAAGTATTGAAACATTAAAATCAGTTCTTCAATCGTCTGATATACATAGAGAATGTTTCAACCACAACATCCTATGTCACTTAGTGAATCTCCTAAGTGACATGCATCTTAGTACCATGGCCATTCTCCTTCATCACCATCACCATCACATCCTTTGTCATTCACATATTGAAACTCCTTGACATCCATACATTCATTCATTGACAACAACATACCTCATTGACAACAAATGCAACACAGTGCACTTCAATAATTTACTATGAAATTTTTTATTTTTCAATAGAATATAACAGAATGACTAACATGAAATTAATTCATTTACAATTATCAATTATAGAATAGAAATAAGTATAAATATATATGTATTTAATCATGGTGTTAAAAAATAATTCTCAAGGTATTAATGAAATTTTGGTAATTATTCACATTTTGACTAAATATTTTCATTTTTTCTTATTCGATTTAACTTTTCTTTAGATCACCTGTCACATTTTTATCATCAATGTGTTAGTAAAATTTCATGGAGTCATTATTTATACTATTTCTATTTGTGATCTATAGTTTTTTTTTTAAAATATCTATATATGACTTCAATATTCATTAGGTTCTGGATTACCTATTTTTATTTCTTTTAATCCTCAATGAAATTGATAATCAGAGTAGAAAATTAAAACATTACCCAATATGAATCAATCATATTTGTTAAAAATATCAAAGTACCTGAGATAAACCCCAATAATTACTATAATTATATAACAATAATTGTATTTATTTATTTATATAATTGAATCCGTTATAAATACTATTTTTAAATTGTTGTCCAAATGTGGCATGCTTGAATGAGGTTGGGTAAAGGATGTTATTGGTCCCTGAGTTGGTGAGTGAGATTATTATAATGGTGAAATTGATTAAATATAATTCAATATCATATCCAGGTAGGAAAAATATTTATATAAATAATAAAATGAAATAAAATTACTTTTATGTGGGAGACAATTGTTTTTCTTAAAATTTATATTTTAAAAGATTCGTTGAATTGCTATAAGATAGGGAAATAAATAACTACATTTGTTAGCCCATATGAAATCCAAGAAAATTTGAGATCAATGTCTTATTGAGAAGCATTAGATTCCTTTTTATATTAGTTAAATAATATTTAAAATGTAAATATTAATGATGTATATACATGATGATTCTCATAAATTGATTTTTAAGTTGCATTATTAGAGAACAATATTTAATATATAAAAAACTCATTTATCATTCATGAAGTAAGTGAGAATGTGATTAAAAAATAAGGTGATTTTTCTAGTTACATCTTCATATATTGTTTATATGACAAACAAATAATGGTAATGTAATAGAGATATGAATGGAATGTATCCCCACTAATTTCCAATGAGTAAAACATTTGAGTACATAATTTAATTGAAGATATATAATGTGAAAAAATGAATATTATTTTAAAGAAATAATTTTATATTTTAATAATATTAGATGATGCACTAAAATTAATTTATATTATGTTAAATTGAGAATAATTTATTATTTTATTTAATAAAAATACGATTACAATTTGAAAAAAAATTAGTAATTTTTCGATAATTTTTTAAAGTATTACTTAATTTTATTTACAAGTTCAAATTATATATTTAATAAACTAAATTTACTAAAATAGATATCATTTTTGGTTTCATTATTTTGATATTTTCTTAATGATAAATTTTTAGAATTTTCTTTAAAAGGTTTATGATTTTTTATTATTTTAAAATATTTATTTTTATAATAAAAGAATATTTTAAAAAAATTAATATAAATGAGAAATAAATCATTTTAAAACATATGAAACATAAATTTTATGATGATATACCCACAATATCATAATAATATTATTATATAAATATTAATTGGTTTTTAATTCAAGATAAATAAGAAATTTATTGTGGAGAGTGACCAAGCACTTTTGGAACATTAAAAACGTCAATGTTTGTTCCTCAAGAAAATATAAAAGTCAGGATAAGGATAGATTCCATGTAAATGATGAATATTATTAATAATATATTTTTTTCTATATTTAGTACTTTAAAATTTAACTGACAAAATAATTTGAAAATACTTTCCAAGAGGTTAAGTGTTGTATAAAAAGTCATTATTTCTCATGGGGAAATATTATAAATATATGAATGGAAATAAATTTTTTATTAATTAATATAAAGGATAATATTTAGGAATTATAAAATTTACTTCTATTTTTAATTTATTTTTCATATATAACAATAATATAATTCTAAAAATCACTAAAATAGTTTCGATGTTTCTCTTGTGCATGTTTCATAAAAGTCATTGAAAATGGTTTAAAAATGATTAATATAATAATATTAGAATGAAATATAGTGTATCATATTTTAGGGATATAAATAATAATTAATAAACTATTTAATTTTATAAATATATATTTCACCATAATTATGGTATTTTTAGAATAAAATCAATGAAATTTCCTAAAAATGAATTTAAATAATATCTACTATTAAAAATAATTTTATAAATTATTAAAAAACAATAAAAATTTTTCATGAGTAATTTGGGATGGTAAATGGACTATCATACCATATATTCTAAATTACTATACTACTTTTCATTTTAATTTTACATGTTTTGACTCCTTAGTATATACTATTTTATAAAAAACTATTTATCATTTCTCAAAAAAGGGGAATTGTTAAATGATTATAAAAATTATTATCATTATTAGTTATATATAAAATTTATATCTATTAATGGTCCAATTTTCTTTTATTGTGGTCATGAATACATTTTTCCAAAAGAAACCTCTCTCTAAAAAATTTTGTACACAATTTGACTCTTGTGGTTTGGAGAGAATCATATGTGTATACATTCACATCTCTTATTTCTAATTTGCGATCCTTTGCCATAAAAATATTTTAAATAATATCTGATATTACTAAAATAAAATAATGATAATGATTTTGGAATCTTTTCTTCCATAAAAGTTGGTTTTTACCGATTATATCCCACAAAACTATTTTTCACCATTCATTACAACATCAAAATATGGGTTTTAAAAATTATTTTTTTCACATCTATTCACCTATTTTTCTTATTTAATAATTAAATAAACCAATAATGGTAACTATAAAATAATAACATTTATATAATATAATTTCATAAATAATATATAAATATTTAGTGGCATATCCTTTATTTTAAACTATTTTTAGATTATTTCTCCCTATGTTGGTTTTATATTATGATAGTGAACAAGGATTGTTTTATAAACATATGACCTTTAAATAAATTAGTCAAAAAATTATTATTGATTAGGTAATCAATATTTTTTAGTTTTTTAAATTTTTATTCTTTAATTATAAGAATTTCAACATAGTAAATAAAATAAATGTATTAATTTATTTTCAATTATAACTTTATGAATGAAATTTTTCAATGAGTAATACAATAATGTTAATTATTGTATGCCCTGTTCAAATATTAGTGATTCTAAAATGGTGTGGAAACAATATATTAATCTTTATTGTTCTTATAAAACTGATATAACAATTCCAATGATCATTATCATTATCCCATTAATGTTTTGGATGTGATCAATCAAATGATCACAACATGATTTACGTAAACAATACAAATTTGTATGATAAATGGAATATGATAATAAATGAAAGAAAATTATTATTAATATAATGAATAATTTAAATTTAAAATATTAGTTGTATAGTTAAAATAATTTTTTAATTATTTAGGTTATAGGTTTTACGAGGTGAGTCAGGACTCAAGTAACGATATTTGTTTATATATTTAATGTTTTCTTGATTTCAAATAAATATTCAATCCTGTATTTTTTATTTTGTGTGTCACTTATAAATATTATTAAACATAATTCAATTATGTTTCATGTATATTTATTATTCCCCAAGTATTATACACAGAAATAATGAATGAAATATCTTATTGTATTTTACACGAGTCATACTTTATAGGGATGTGAAAATATTAACTTTTAAATTCATTTGACCTCATCACATATTCCAATCAATAAATATATTTTCTTTATTAAAAATTTGAAAATTAATATTTTTCATTGATATTTAAGTTAATTTAATTTCTTGTTGTTCTTTGTATTTTTTACTTTAAATTAATGGTTATTAGAAAAAATAATGGATTTTTCTTCTGATTTGTATTATTTATCTAAAAAACACTTATGCATTCTAGTTAGAAGGTATTTTTTATTCTAAAAACAATATTCTAATAGTTTTATTCATATTATGGTTCATATATATTTTATATTATTTTGGATGTCTCTGATATATCTATTTATTGTATTTAATAAGGTTCTATTTTAAAAATAATATATATTGAAGATAAATGAATAGGTTGTTCATTTAAATGTTTTATTGCAATAGTGGTAAAAATATGTATTATTATTTGATGTCCCAAGTAGCCATTATTTTTATTCATTCCAATTTATGCATTATTATGTAAGTAATTATTCATAGTAGTTGATTTTATGAGTTTTTATATGTATTCACGACTTCAATGTTTTTTTATTTAAATGATAAATTATTCTTGGGTTTTCATATGTTTTCATTTTATTAACACGATTTATTTCATTTCATAACCCTTAAAATGATATATTTTATCCTAATAAATATATATATTTTTTATATGTTTTTTAGGATAATTAGGAATTATAATTTAATGATTATTACAATATAGAGAATTATCGTCAACAAAAGAGTTTATTATTTTAATTTGTTTTTATAGAAACAACTCACATTGAGTGGATGTGTTGTTTTTATTTCATTAGGATTCCTAATCTTTTAAAACTATATACCTAGAAGTCAATGTGAAAGTATGTAATGAATGTTATTTTAAAAATCAAGTAATTATAGAGTTTTTATATTTGTAGTGTCTAAATATCCTCCAATATTAGAATGTGGCCCTATATGACTATTTGTTTAAGGATGATACCAATAGATTTTATTCAATTTAGTTACCACATTCTCTTAATGGGTTATCCATAATAGAGATTTTATGTTGGGATATATATCAAAGACGATGGTTGATATCAAACAATGAAACTTTATAATACTCTAAATATAAAATATCATCGGATATTTGACTTTTTAAACACTCCAACATCTAGTGGTAAAGAATTGATATATTTATTGCCTCAATAACCTCCTAAATTATATTTAATTTATTAGTTGTTCAATATAACATTACCATATTTTAATATTAAAATTTGTCACATGAACATAGAAATTTCATAATTTTTCATCCAAAAACAACAATAAATATAATTGGATTTTAGATATTATTTATCAAATTCAAATATCATTTTATTTCATAGAATAAAAATAATAAAATGTAGTATTATAATCAATATAATCAATACATTTCTAACAAAATAATAGAATAATGAAAATAACACTAATAATATAAATGAATAAAAGGTATTTAAGACACCCAAAATTATAATGGTCACCAATAATAATGACTTGTAAAATTATTACAGATGAAATATGTTAAAATTTTTATAAAATGAGAATATAAAACATTTGTAGAATATTGAATGACTTTGGTATGGTAAAAATAATAGTTTTTATAAGAATACTGTGGATTAAGTACTATTTAAATAAAAACCTAAATATTATAATCATAACGTGATCATTATAATAGTAATATTATGGATACTATAGTAAAATGACTGGAATGTAATATTTTATATGAATATAACATGTTTTTAAAAATATTTAAAAAAATTAAAATTTATTTCCAAATCATAGAAAATAAATAAATTAAATGTTTAGATTTAAAAATTGTAATACTTTTTCTTACATTATAAAAAAATTGTTTTTCCTTATAATTAAAATATTAGAAAAAATAATTTTGAAATTTATTTCAATGATAATTATATTTTAATTTTTCAATAAAAAATATTTAATGATGAATTTTTTAACATTTTTGGAAAATTTAATTTTTTGGGATAATAATAAATAATACAAGTCTGAGTATATAACAGGTTTCATGAATTCATTTTTATTTAAAAATATATTATAAATTTAAAATATTTTTTTGAAAAGTATTTTTTATTTAATTAGTGTAATAATATATTTTTATGAAATAAATTGTACTTATAAGCATAAAAATAGATTTATAAATTTAAAATTGTATTTTATTTTTATAAAAATTATACTTTCAAACATTACTAGTAATTATATGTTCATATAACATCATTTTATCTTTTATTAATTTTTATATCAATAAAATATATCATTTTTAGTCAATAATAATTATTATTTACAATAATAACTACCATTTATAGTATTTTGAAAAAATAAATTATATAACATTTTATTAAAAAACATCCCTATAATTATAATATAAATATATCCAATGAAACCAATATCTATTCTCTTATAAAATTTATTACTAGTCAAAAAACATAGAAAATACTTTTTGAAATCATTTTTCCCCATTTGGGAGGCATGATTCTAACTAAAATACCCTCCTTTGAAGGTTAAATTCAATTTCCTTTAAGTCAACTCAATGTGAAAGTTAGAGATTCCCAATCTTAGGTATCTTCGTTTTAATTTTCCACCAACAACATTCTAAAACTATGATAACATAATAACTAAATTAAGACATTATTATTATCATTAATTTAAATTTATTTATGAAATAAGTATTCATTATTTTAAAATCATTTTTAATCACCCTGAATACCATCATTCACCCATTGTGGATTTTACCTATGATATAAGAAATAATATGATACCTTCAAAAACATCTTTCATATTTTATTATGTATTTTTAATCATTGATTTTACATAAAAAACTAATAAATTAATGTAATGTTTTGTATTATTAATAAAAATATATATTATTTCATAAATAAACCGTAATTTATAATTTTATCTTGTAAATATGACTTTACTATGAAATACCTTATTCATGTAAAATATTTTAGAGAATTTATCTGACTATATTTATTTTATAGTAATATATCAGATCAAATCAATAAAATAACACTTCTGGAACTTATGAGACCATGGAAAAAATATTATTGACTTTTACCATTTTATGGAAGTAGTTTTGAAAATGTAGACTGATGAACAAAAAACATTCAATGAATTATAGATGAATATAATAATTCCATGACTACTGAAAATAATATACAAAAACATTACAATAGTTTTATTATATAAAATTAATATTTATATTTTTAGGTGTTACAATTTTAAATGAGTATCCAGTGTGAATCATGATTCAGGATAAGCACTATCTATTACATTCCTCAATCATTTCCATTTACATTCTCCCAGTCAATATTCTTTTTTCTATTCTTCCCTAATTATTCATCAATCATTTATATAAATTCATTATTAATATTCTTTATTTATTTTCACTTTATTTTGACTATTGATATACAAGTATTTCAAATTCCACATTCAATCAATACATTAATCCTTCCCCTTTTAAACAAAACAATTAAATTTCTTCTTTCTATCTATGAATCACTTATTAATGAATTTTTTTTACTGTTAATTATAAACCATACTATTTACAAATCAAATTTATGTGTACCTTTCTATTTTTATAGTACATTATACATATTTTAAAAAAATTTATGATTCATTTTAAATTATCATGAAGGGGTTCATTTATAAACGTCATCTTAATTTTTTGTTATGACTTACACCCCCTTTCAACAATTTATTCTTTAAATATACATATTCATTCATTTATGATCATCCAATATTAATACCTTCATCTAGGGGAAACATCATTACACCACATTATATAACATAGTAATTTTATTAGGTATCCAATTTCATTCTCATTAAATTTTAATTTATAATTAAATATATGATTTGTTTTCATCATGGTATTGATATTAAGAAAATATTATGTGACCTTTGGGTTGCATAGAAGTATAAATACCTCATATTTATTTGATAATAATTTAATTTAATGGGATACTATTTATGGTTCATGGGACGTAATATGATCATATTATGTAATGATATCATTACAGTGATCCATAATTTTTATTTTGAATTAAACTGAATTTGATTGTGACTTGTAATTAGAATTCACATGACTAAAATGATCCAATTATAGTATTACTACCATGAAATATTTGGTGATTATTTTTTATCCAGTTATTTTTTAAACAAATTCTATGTTTATTGATAGTTACTATAACTCGTTCTTTGGTATATTATCCCCTTAAAGAGCATTTTAGATCACTCTTTATTTTTATATATCCATAGTGTATCCCGCGAGGTTATATAAGTATGATGATAATTAATATTTTATTATTAAAATAGAAATTACATATTATGTATTTTAATTATAAAATGATTTATTTTCTAGAAAATATATCAAAATCATTAAACATTTATATTCTTTTTTTTAAAAAAATTATTTTATTAGAATAAATGATAAAATTATATGTTTAAGAGATATGATATATTGTAGTTATTTTATTATTATTGAGGTTTTTTAGGATAATGAAAATTGTATGAAATAGTACATAAATTAATTATATTAAGGCATAAAATTTCACATGTTATCATATCTCCATATTTCAAATATATTTTATTATTAATTAAACTAATTTCATAAATAATTTCTAATTTTTATAAAATTATTTGAAATAGGATTAATTTTTTTGACAATTCAAGTGATGTTTAATGTAATAATATCCTAAAAATTACTCATAATAAGATGATAAAAATTGTAAAATCCATCATTGTGTCACATGATCGTTTGAATCATGTTATGAATAATAACATAAATGATACGGGGTCCATGAACTCTTCAAAGGATAAAAAATTTGTTTTTTTGTTTTTTTGTAACAAAATATATTCTATTTTAATTTATCATCCAAAAAATTAATCATTATGAAATGTATATCATTATTTGAAAAAAATTACTTTTTCTATATTACTTTATTCATATGTAATATTTCTAGGATTATTATAACATATAATGAGTAATATGTAAGTGGTAAAAATTGACTCAATGATGTTATATGAACTCATAAAAATATTTTTCAAAAATTATTCTCCACATGAAATTCATTTTACAATACGTAAGTAATTGTTTGTAATAAAGAAAAACTAAATGATTAAAATTTTTCCATATGAATAAAATAGAAAATGATTTATAAGGCATGATATTTGAATTTTAAAAGAACCTAAAATGAAAGTTGACTAGATATTTGTTATATTAATTAGTCCTACCATATCCATTTTATCAATATAATATGTTGGTAGATATGAATAATTTTTTAATGTTATTATAATGTGTAAATGGATAGTAGTGATTTTGAATGGACTAAAATCATTTTCAAGGAATTTTAATGGTTAATGCTGAAGGATGGATGCAAATTTCATTAGCCGCATGTCAGAAGATTGAGAAAAAGTATCGTCTAAAATTACTCCAAGGAACATTGATAAATTTTATGTAAAAAATGAGTTTATTATGGAAAATATTAATGAATGTACATGAAGAATACAATTTATAAACAAAATTATAGATCGTTCTGCACAATTATCCACTTATGTTACTGTGTTTTGACTATAAATAATATTAAAAAATATTGTTGTTAATGAACCACATAAGTGGTCACTCTAGATAACTAAGCTAAAATATTTTAAATAAAGGGATACATGTAAGAGTATTTGATATATATACTATTAATTTTGTTGATTAAATTGAAGTGGTGAAACGTATACTTGTTATTCATTTAAGAATAGTTAATGTACTATTTTATTTCAGTTGGTCACATTCATTCTTATCAGTAATGTTCCATTAAAATATTCATTGGGAACTATAAAGACATTAAGGTTGAGTTATTAATGAAAACATCGTATTTTTAAATTATTTTTATCGTATACATATATATTAATTAATTATTTTTAGTAAAAATAATCATCAATAAATATTGAAATTTATTCATCGATCGAATTTTATGATATACTGGACACGTATTTGTGAGAAATATAACTCTATATGAAAAAAATCAATAATTTATGTAATAATTAAGAGTTAATTAATAATAATATTTACAAAATAACTCTAAATAATGAAAATTATTTCTTTATGAGAGGTCAAATCAACTAAATATGGTAGATATAAAGGAAAATATTATCCTTAGAAGGAACCACAATTATGAATGAATATGTTTTTATATTTAATGCTGAGTTACATGGTCTTACCCATAAATAAGAGGTTAATTTCTCAATTGAACTTATACAAAAATATCGGGTAAAGACCAGGAAATTCTATGGAAATTTTTTTCCCTAAATACATGGGAATTTTAGGAGTCCTTGAAAATTGACGACATATGATTCTGAGGCCCGGTATGCCCGAAATAATTTTATAAAGTTTTGTTTAGGTATGTTTAGTAAACGTACGAGAAGGTTTTTATAAATTTTGAACTGGTGCATGGAATTGAAATCATACGGCATTGCTGAAATCACAGCTCCAGTTTTCCCTTAGGGAGACATTTTCTTCGACGACAGTGAGTCGAGAATATAATTTAGTTTTTGCGTTTTCATGGAGAATAATAAAATAATGTGATCTTCACATTATTTTTATTTATTCCACCATGCAGGTGTTATGTGGTGGGTCCCAATGGATCTATAACCTCTTTTTGTTTGTTGGAAGATGGAGGTTGGATCACCATGCCTTAAACACCCATGAGAGGTTGTGGTGGTGGGGCCCAAACGAACCTAACCTCCTTCGAGTGGTTATGACGTGGGGACCATACAGGACTAAACTCCCTTATTAATGGAGGGAGAGAAAAAAATCTAAACTCCCATCATTAATGAGGGATATAAAGGACCCTAGGACACCCTAAAAGGAGATGGGTGAATCAGGGAGTCAACTTTTTCTTTTAAACAAATGGATCTTGTTCCCACAGTGGTAGAAACTAGTCTAACCAATAAGATGGATATGAGAGAAAATAAAACATTCACATGCAAAGAGATGCCACAACACTTTTTACATGGTTCACCACTAAGGGATACGTCCAAGGGGAATATGCCGACAGGTTTTTGGTCGTACCAAATTCGATTATTCTTCACTCGATGTGGATTAATAAGGTTTGGGAACATTCAATCTGTCCAAGTCTCGCTACCTTTACAATTATTCAGGGATAGCCTACTGCATCCCCCGGGTCACTCTCGTTGACTCTCACTAGCTCACAGCCTTTGGTGAAGTCCCAATCAGTTTATAGACATGACGTTCTCTTCATCATCGCTAATGAATATATCCTTTGTTGTATGTATATGCTCTATTGAAGTCCAACATACACCTGTAGAATAAACACACTTTTCACCAAAGGTATAGGGAAAACATCCAGCTTTCGTGTAGCCCCAAAAATACTGGCAAGATTCAATCCTCAATTGGCGCACTTCTCCAAGCCAGCGCGAAAGTTATAAAGATGGCGCACTTGTTCACCTCTACTAGTTTCGCGACACTTTCATTTTCATCCTCAAACTAGCGGGACATACACTCTTTTCCACCAAAACCATTTTTGGAGCGCAATTTTCAATTTTCGCGCTTCTTCAAATCCAAGCACACAAGTGTCAACAAACCACCTATGAGACACGTCCTTCACCAAATCCAAACTTGGGAAAATCACCCAATTTCTTCACCAAACCACCTTGGATGTGCAGTAATCAAATATCGCACAAATTCTACTTGTGAGACCCACAACCACTTTCACGACCACTACACCTGCGCGACCAGAGTTCTTATTTTCTCAATGTCCGAACATCTATACAAATGGTGAGGGTTCGACTTGTATTTATAGTCATTTAGTTACTCTGGGCGTCGGTTTGCAAGTCTTCCCTCGGTGCGCAAGTTTCGGTGTGAAAATCTCAGTCGTGTATGTCACTTGTGCGACCAAACATAAAACTTGGTCACCCTTCTCCCTTTGCCATTTTTTCATGTTATGATCATGAAAAACATATAGCACACAAGTTTATTCTCATTCACGAAAATGGCACCAAGTCTCTTTGCCACCTTCAATACCATTATCTTCTTATTCTGTATGATCACTTTATTGGCACACATTCTGAACATACACTGAGGATTGACAAAAAACACAAACAATAATCCAATTCAAGCAAAGAACGACCATGGTTCCAACAATCTCCCCTTTTCTGTTTGTTAGAAATCAGTAAATAAATTCAATATAGAACCAGCCATAGGCAAACCACAAATGCAAGAATCAACTCAGCCAACACTCTATGTCTACGTGAGAAATGATCAGTGTAGAAAACAAGAGAGGAAGTTTGAATTGGGTTTCCATCCAATGTATTCCTTCCCATCCTATCACCAACACTGAATTCTCAATGTGTCAGAAAAGCATTACATGCTTGAATTTATTCATTTATCCCCCATTGAAAATAAACCCAATGACCAGTAATTGTTTATTATCCCACTCAAACCACACTCCCCCTAGATAGTATCTCCCCCAAAAACCTGCATCGCATCCATAAAAAGATTTAAAAAAATTAACATAACAGGGGAGAGGGGTATTTTGTAACCTCCTTATGCACTAGTATTTGGCTGAATACCGAGGTTCAACCAATGCTTCTCAAACACAGCCGTTGATAGTGGCTTGGTCAGGATATCATCCACATGCTCATTAGTTCCCATAAGATCCATTCCCATCAAGCCTTGGTCAAATTTTTCATTGATTAAGTGATATCTCATTTCAATAAGTTTTGTACGAGAATGCTAAACATGATTCTTCATAAGATTAATTGTTCTCTTATTATCACAGTAAATTACCATTGGTTTCTTCACCTCATCATCAATATCTGTTATTTTTTGCTTCATCCACATCAGTTGAGTGCATGCCTTTATGAAAGATATATACTCAGCTTCATCATTACTAAGAGATGTACTTTCTTGTTTCTTGGTCAAATAGCCAACACATTTATTCCCTATATAGAATGCTTCACCATTGGAGGACATTCTGTCTACTACATCGCCAACCCAATAAACAATAGAAAATTTTGATAATTCATTGTCTCTTCTTGCAGCAATATATAATCCATAACTGTGAGTGCCTTGAATATACCTCATGATTCTTTTTACTACTTTCATATGTCCCTCCATTGGATTACTCTGATAGCAGGAAACTAGACAGGTTGTATAGACAATATCTGGCCTTGTCACTGTGAGGTACTTTAGGCTCCCAATTATACTCATGTACATAGTGGGGTCTACAGATTCTCCATCCTCATGCTTTCCAAGTTTGGATCCAACAGCAATCAGAGTTGATATTGTTTTGGAGTCTTGCATATTAAACTTATTCATCATCTCTCTTGCATAATTTTCTTGAGAAATGAAATTGTAATCCTTCCTTTGAATCACCTGCATCCCCATGAAATATGTGAGCTCCCCAATCATAAATAATTAAAATTATGATTTCATGTGATTTGCAAATTCATCCCTTAATTTCTACCTGCTTCCACAAAATATAATTTCATCAACGTAGCATAGAACCATGAACTGATGTTTTATAGAATTATTCATTTATATATTGTTGTATACTGCTCCTATTTTGAATTATAGCTTCTTGAGATACGATTCCAGTTGGGAATACCATGTGTGTGGGGCCTGTTTCGCACCATATAGAGATGTCTTCTATTTGCAGACCTTTGTTTCATCAGTACCAATTACAAAACCCACTAGTTGTTCAACGTAGACTTCTCCTTTGAGTACACCATTCACGAATGTTTTATTTACATCTATTTGATAAACTTTATAATATTTTTGAAGTGCCTTGGCATGGAAAAGCCTAATTGACTCTAGTCTAACCACTAGAGAAAAGGGTTCTTCAATATCAATGCCTTCAATCTGGTATTATCCTTCAAATTTCAGTTGTTCCTTATTTCTAATAACACTTCCATGATCATCAAACATGTTCTTGAAGATCCATTTTGTAGAAATCACATTGTGACCTTCGGGTCTCTGGACAAGATCCCATGTCTGATTCTTGTCAATCTGATCTAACTCTTCATTCATGGAATTCACCCCTGATTCATCCTTTGTATCTTTATCAAATGAGGATGTCTCCACAACTGACAAAAATGAAGATTGTGTGTTATTCCTGATCCTCCTTTTTTGAGTGGGTTCTCTCTTGTCCCCAATTATTTTAAATGGATAAATTTTAGCTCTATGATTTCTCTTGTGCGGTTCAGGTTCATTCTCTCCAGCCAAAGTTTCTTCTTCGGATTCTTCTTCTGAGTCAACATCATGATGTGTCTACTGAGTGTTTTGTAAAGCTTCCTCTATTTCTATATTTTTATTTTCTCCACATTCAATTTCTTCCTCACTTTCTATCACATCAACATATGATGTCCTTGATGAATTTCTGTTTTTCTATTAAATTATCATAACATCACTACTTTCCACAATCCTTTCTAATCGCTTGTTGAAACACTTGTAGGCTTTGCTGTTAATTGAGAATCTAAGGAAAATTCCTTCATCTGCATTGTCATCATACTTCCCATGATTTCCTTCCTTGTTTCTAATGAATAATTTACTTCCAAAAACAAGAAATTATATCAAAGAGGGTTTCCTTCCATGCCCCAATTCATATGGTTTCTTCATCTCACCCATATAATTTTATGTTCGATTTTGAATATATACAGCAGCTTGAACAACCTCTTTCTAGTAATGTTTTGGAATACGACTCTCAAGAAGCATAGTTCATTCCATGTTGTTCACCAATCGATTCCAACATTCAACAACTCCATTTTTTGTGGGGTTCTAACAATAGCTACCTCATGTTGTATCTCATGCTTTCCTAGGTAATTTTCAAATTCAATGGATGTGTATTCACCTCCATTGTCAGATCACAACACTTTAATTTTTCATCCAATATCATTCTTGGTGATTCAACGATATGTTGTCAGGAGGTCAAGCACTTGTAGTTTCCGGTGAATGAACATTAAACTTTCCATTATACTATAATTATCTATGAAAAGTACAATGTACCTTTCTCCATGAGTTCCAGCTACATTTTTCAACCTACATACATCTGTATGAATTAGATCAAGAATATGGGATTCCCTTTTCTTCTTTGGCCGATATGAACTGCTGACCAACTTCCCATGAATGTAATCATCAATAGACTTTTCACGTTCACGCTTCAGGTTCGGAATGTCCATGACAATCCTCAATTTTGATATTTTCTCCATGCCTTCTTGATTGATGTTTCCCAGTCTTCGTTGCAACAAATTGTTTTCATCTTCAATAGTAATGTAACATACATTTTTTTTACTATAATCCTTATATATGTTGCCTTCTATTATGAATCCCTTCATATGTGAATTGCCTATGTTTCCCTTGATAGGGAATCCTTTATGATTAAAATTAACTATTAGTTTTGAGTCACAGAGGTGACTCACACTGAGTTTACTATGACGTAGTCCATATACATAATTGACTTCAGTATTATTTATCTCTCCATTAGCTAATTCAGTACTTTCAATGCCTTTGATTTTCATAGATCCATCATTACCAAATTGTATTGTTCCATCAACCTTCCTTTTGATATCCATTAACAGGCCCGCATTACCTATCATATGAGAAGAACAACTACTATCCAGAATCCAGGTACTCTTTCTTTTTGTAGATTTGAGGGCCACCTCTCCAATGTTGGTTTTCTCAATTTTCTTCATTCATTCCATGAAACATGGGATTGAGTATAGAGCACTGATGGTCTTTCAATTATCTCTTCCATGTACCTAGGTTCTTCATAATTGAAATATTCTTTGAGAGGAGAAAACCAGTTTGGAAGAGAAACATTGTCTTGCTAATGATACTTGACCTATCTCAATATTCAGTATGATGTGTCTATGTCCCTTATTTGCATGCAATTAACTTACTTATAACCAAATTTAGAACAACGAAAACAATATCCATATAAATTTTTTCTTCTATACGAATTAGGATATGAATTTTTTCTCCTCTATTAAACTCTTATATCTTCTCCATTCAGATAGCTTCTTGCCTCTTCACAATAAGATATGGTGTGGACTAAATATCGACAGAACTGACACTTCATGAGAGGAAATGTATTCTCACTTCTATTTATCCTCATTTCTTTTTCTGTGGGAAAATAGTATGAGGGATTCTTTTTTCACAAGTCTCAAGTATAATCTTATTTTCTTCATTCAAATTGAATTGGGGGTTTCATTTTCATCACTTCAGAAGACATTCCCACATCACCAACAGTCATATTGCCTTTATTTTGGTCACCCTTATTTGTAGCATTTGTCAATTAAACCTCACAACCAATTCCTCTAGGATTTTAGATTGAAATTTCACAAATTCATCTAGTTTATCAATTTTAGCTTCAAGTTGATCAACATATTTAGTTGATTCCTCTAGAATTGACTCCCACTTATTGCAACTCTTACATTTCAACTTAAGATTGCTAACAGAATCCTTAAGTTGCAACTTGGGATTTCCAATAGTTTTTAACTATTTTCCTCCACCATTACCTTCTAATTATTCAATCGTGGCCATCATGGAAGCATGTTTTCAAGTTTTAAACTCTGGTTCTTCTTCCTCGCAGAATTTTTTATTATCATCTTCCTCTTCACAGACAAAACTCGTCTTCATAACATTATTTCTAGATTTGATGTATCCTTTCTTGAAAAACCTTTTTTGAGGAAACTCATTTTTTTTAGAATCTCTATCATCATCATTGATCTTTCTTAAGCACTGAGAAGCAATGTGCCTGACTTTTCCACAACGAAATCAATCTAGAGTTAACTTCCCTTTGAATTTCCATTTTCCCTTCTAGAACATCTAGGAAATAAGAGAAAGAATTGTTTCCCACTTCATCTTCACCACTATTATCTTTTTAAATTTTTAGTTTTTCCATGGATTTGAATTCCATTTCCTTGCTTATTCGTGTAGTAGAATCTTTTGGTTTGTCTCTCATTTCATATTCCACTAGGCTTCTCAATAGATCATCCAAATAATGTTTGTAAAGATCTCATTCTTCAAGGGTTGGCACCTTTACACTGTACATGGGTGTAAGTCTTCTTAATATTTTATATATAATGTCAATGAAGTTGATTTCTTCACCTATACCCAGAATTTCTCCAACCACATTAGTAATTCGACTGAATAAGGTGTCTAAATTGTCATCAGGATGCTTGTTCAGATCATAAAGCCTATTTTGTAGGACTTATAGTATCCCCTCCTTCACTTTTATATCTTGATCATAAATATTTTCACGTTTATCCCACATGGACTTTGTTGAGGTGTAACGAATCACCTTTAGATAGATCTTATCAGAAATGGCTCTGGTGAGAGCATTATGCACTTTAGCATCAGCATAAAAAATATTCCTATCGACATCTGACACAGCCAACCAGTTGAATCAGTAACATGTATACCTTGGATAGTGGAAGATAGGGTTTCCATTCCAAGGGATCTTAAATGAGATCTCATTCTATTCTTCCAAATCTAGAAATTACTTTCATCTAAGAGAGGGACTCCCCTAACATTGGATGAATTTTTCATAATGGTATATTGACAGATGATGCATGAGTTAACCTCTCTCTGATACCACTTTAATGACCCTGGGACACCCTGAGTGGGGAGGGGTGAATCAGGGTGTCAAAAATTTCATTTAATCCGACGGATCTAGTTCCCACGTTGGTAGAAACTAGTTTAACCTATATGATGGATATGAGAACAAATAAAACAATCACATGCAAAGAGGTGACACATCACTTTTTACATGGTTCACCACTATGGGCTTTGTCCATGGAGAAAACTCCAAAAGGTTGTCGACTATACCAAATTCCACTATTAATCACTCTATGTGGATTACAATTGTTTAGGAACAGTCACTCTATCCCAGGATCACTACCTTTACAACAATTCAGGGATTGCCTAATGCGTCCCTTGGGTCACTCCCGTTGACTCCCCCTGGCCTGCTGCCTTTGGTGAAGTCCAACACAGTTTATAGATGTGAAGGTCTCTTCATCATCACTAATGAATGTATCATCTGTTGTATTTAGATACTCTGTTGACGTCCAACTTCCACATGTAGACTAAAATCTCTTTTCGCCAAAGGTATTGGGAAAACATCCTTCTTTCGTGAATCCCCAAAAAGACTGGAGAGCTTCAATGCACACCTAGCGTGCTTCTCTATGCCAGAGTGCATGTATTAAAGACGGTGATAATGTTCACATCTACAACTTTCATGACAATTGGTTTTTAAACCTCAATCATGGGTGACTGAGTGTTTTTTCCACCCAAACCGGGTTTGGCATGCAAATTGTCAACTGTCACACTTCTTCAAAACATGTCACGCAAGTTCCACCAAACCACCAGTGTGGCACCTCCTTCTCCAACTCCAAACATGGACGACTCACCCCCTTTCTCACCCAAACCACATTGGACACCCAACCAACAACTGTCGCGCAACTTCTACATGTGGGACCCACTATCACTTGCCTTACAACTACACCTGCACGACGGAAGATCTGATTTTCCCTAAGTCTGAACTATGATACGAATGAAGAGGGGTCAACCTCTGCTTATAGGAATTTGGATACCCAGCACGTCGGCGCACAAGTCTTCCCTCGACGTACAAGTTTCAGTGAGCAAGTCTCAGCCGTGTAAGCCACATGTGTGACCAAACATAAAACATGGGCACCCTTATCCCTTTTCCATATTTTCATGTTATGATCTTGAAAAACATATTGCACACAACTTTCTTATTCTTCATGAAAGCTGTGCCACCTTCAATACTATTGTCATCTTATTTTGTATGATCACTTTGCTGGCACACATTCTGAACATCCACTGAGGATTGAAAAAAAAAACCATACTCCAACTCATTCAAGGAATGATCGTGGTTCTAACAGGAGTGTCTCTCCACACCCACCCACCTTTATTGGTTCCAACACCCCTAATTAAATTGTGCCAATCCTCCTAATTAAATAAATTTGTTCCAACACTCATGAATTAATTAAGGTAGGATCGAGGTTAATTAATTTACCATTTTGAATTTTGTGCCAAGAAAATAATAGATAACTCAATCTAGTATTATTTTGTTTGGAATTGCTCTTTTGGTGGAATATTGGGGAGAGGGCTTGGGAGGATTTGAATTATCCCCTGAAGAACCCCATCTCCCAACAAAGAATAAAGAATGAAGAACGAAGAACACATTATTCCAACGAACAACTTCGAAAACAATCCACTTTGAATTTCTTCCCCGGACACCTACTGACCTGGAGTGTCTTCCAAAACCGACGTAACATGGGATTGGAAGGGTGATGTAGATTAGATGAATGAAGATCATCTCAAATACATTCCGAGACTTCATCATCAATTAATGATCAAAAGTAGGTGGTCTATTATATCTGAATTCTTTCCTTGAATATTATTCATTGGTTAGAAAATAACGGTTGTGGGTGTGTTGTTGTCCATCTTACTTATATCTTGATGAAATGATTGTTACTACCCTAAACCTGGAGGGTGCGGACATAGCCAACATGGAATGAACCCTCCGCTATTCTTGTTAGTGATAATCCTCATCATGGAGATGAGGCGACGACCGCCGCCTAGCCTCCCATGTGCCTGGCCGAACCTTGCCGGCCCGAGCCGGCCAAAGCCATGCCCAGCCATAATGCCCGGCCACCACAAGCCCGCCTGCCGGCATGCCTGCCTACCTTCCAGCATGAACGACCACCTTCACTGTGCCTGGACGAACCACACCGGCCCACACGCCATGCTCACAGTGCCGCTAGCTTCCCCTGTTAAGGAACCCTGGCAGAACTAGCCCAGTCGCGCCCTCCTAACACTCCATGTCAAACCAGCCCCAAGCCTAGGTCGAACCACCAACACAGATTGATGGGAGGGGCCCAGCAGGCCAGGATGAACCTAACAGGTTCACCCACCAAATGGGCTGAGTGAGACCCAAAAGTTCGGACCGGGTCATCCCAGAAAGGGTCAGCCTAGACTAGGTTGGATCGGGTCGGTCTGAATGGGTGGGACTAGACATGGGCCCACTACGGACCCTCTACATTATTTTGGCCATTTCCTTGGCATCAGGTATCCTCTTGAGGAACCGCCAGTGGCGATGGTATTCATGGAGCGCGATGGGCCCTTTGTGTATACCCCTGTAGAGTTTTGGGTATAGTTGAGATATGGTCAGGCTGGATCGAGCGCGATCCCAACTGGGCCTCTGGGACTAAAAGGATAATAACTCACAAACCGGGAATCTGATTGACTCGATGTCTATTGCGTTTAGACCACTATGATGTTGCAGAACTTTGAGATACTTCTTCGTGGTACTTCGTGGTAGGTAGAGGATCGACCAGTAGCTCATTTAGTGGATCCTCCTAGAGATGAGCTTGCACAATGCGGAGACATAGTACCTGGTTGAGACCTAACAACGACTGACCATTTAGACTCGGAGTGACTCTACTAGCCATTCTTAGACTTCCATGGTGTCACGACAGACCCGTAGTGGGAAGCGCCTTGGTGTGGCGGCATACCCACGGTACTCAATAGGAAGAGTACCTCACCAAGCTATGAGTGGGACCATCTTGGTGATGCGACAGACCCATGGTGGTTAGCGCCTTGGTGATACAATAGAGCCACGATACTAAACAGGAGGAGTACCTCAGCAGTCCATGGTTAGTGGGAAGTGCCTTGGTGTCACGTAGGCCCAATGTACTATTAATAGGAGGAGTTATCCGGTTACAATGGTTTCGTTATTGTGAATACAAATCCTGGTAGAGCTGAGTCATTAACTTTTTTGTTTACCTCATGATTAAGATGGATTACTTGATAACTTATGTATATATATGGGCATATACCTAAGTGGAGTTATCTTTTGAATTCATACTTTTTATTTTATACTTGTAGAATTTAGTGAGAAATTGAGGGTCTCGGGGTCCCTACTGAGTGTCGTTATAGTCACCCCTACACAAGCTATGCCCGCACCTCGTGGTGTTGGATGTAGATGATGGACAACACTGACCGAGAATGAGTGTACGAGGACTGGGAAGTACCCGATGGTGGACCACGTGGCGTGACGGTACACGGAGGAGACATACAGAATTGGAGTGCTATTGAGGCTAATTGTACCAACCCTTCAGGTTGGACTTCCCAATGGACGATCCAGCATGTGCTTACCTTTCTTGAATTGTACATGTTTTTTAGTTATTCTTGTATATACCTGTTGGGCTTGTATATCATCCCCTTCAGTTTTAATCACTCTATGTATACAGTTTTAATTAGTGTTTTTCTTCTATCTCATACTCTATTGTGTGCATTTATTGGTTATAAATACAATGTCTTCCCAGTTTTAGGGAATTACCCCTTTGGTGCTAGTCGCCAGCCCCTAGCCTATAGAAGGCGGTCTTGGGGTAGTCACAGCACATGAATCGAGGGATGGTTTGTGAAAAATTGGTATCAGAGGAATCTATTATACTGAAGAACTTTGGTCTCTAATATTTTCTGTGAAGAAATAGTGTTACAGATACTGAGTGCGGTTTCCAATTCAGGGAGTCATGTTTTTGTGTGGTGGATGATGTATCCATACACCCGGACCCTGACTACTGATTTTGGAATTAGTGCACGAAAAAACTGATTTCATGTGTATTTTGAAAATATTTCATTAAGTCATGTCAACCAGGTCATCTCACCATGCATAATCTTTTGACTGTGTCGCATCTGTTTCTTTCAGGATTCCTCCCCGAAAATGACCAATGAGTGTCCCGAGAGTTGTACACACAGATATCCCACTAATTAACAAGGCCTCAGTGCAGGGCCCTTTACCATCATAGGCCCCAACAACACCACTTCCTATTGGGACACTGATTCCACCAGCCCCAGGAACAGACGATGCATGATGATTAAGCAGGTTGCACGAGTTCTAGCTCCAATGTTCTCCCAATATAATCAGAGAGAAAGACAAATACGAAGCTAAGTATTGGATGGAGGCTATGGTGAGAGTTTTCCGACTGGTAGGGACAACAGTCGACTTCATTGAAATCCTTGCTACCATCCTTCTACAGGAAACAATGGTTAGATGGTGGGGCTTGATGCTCCAGGTCCATGACGAGTTGAGACTACTCTGTGCAGACATCGAGAGCTGGTTTCAGGCGATGTTTTTCCCAGCCACCCTACGTTCGGTACTGATACAGGAGCTACATCACCTGTATCAGGGCAGCATGATGGTGGAACAATACTTAGCGGGGTTCACTGGCCTCTGGTTCTACTCAACAGATATGGTGCAGGACCCATTCTTCAGGGCTTGGACATTCGATCAGGGGCTCAGGAGAGAGATCAGGGCTTCAATGATCTCCCTCAGCATCCCAATGTGGGATGCGGTGTTGGAGCAAGCACTCATAGTATATAGTTTTCTTGATAAGTAGTCTCTAGAAGCGAGACCCACAACTAGCCAACATGCAACAGTGTCTTATGCAGATGGAAGTAGACACATGTCGTAGAGGTCTAAGAGGATCATAACTACAGGTGGACGACCGAATGACTCAGGATCGTTTGTGTAGGGCCCCAGAGCATAGACATACATACCAGGAGCAGGTAGTGTTTCTCATGCGGTGTGCAGGGTCACATGGATCGTGACTATATGACCCACCATTTGAATGATCAGAATACAGTAAAAGGACCGTCCAGACAGAGTCAAAGATTTGATCAAGGTGGTCCACAGGGCGCAGGAAGTCTTGGTAGAGGAGATGGTCGAGTTGCTAGTGGTGGGTGATGTTTCGAGGTGTTACCACCACCACCACCACCAGGAGGTCCACCCTAACCACAGGTAGGAGGTGGAAAGGTGAGAGCTCAGCTTCATGCAACTAAATAATACGACCACTGCACTTTGGAGAAGATTCACTGAACGAACTGTGTCTACTCCACCTTAGTAGCATTACTTATAGACACAGGTGTCAGTCACTCTTTCATTGCCACATCCCTCATTCCGATCTCCGAGATTCTGATGGTGATGTTGGCTCGATCTTTATATATAGATAATATTATAGGATCAGACTTGATGATTACGCACTGGTTCCGGCAGTGTCAGATCAATCTAGTAGGTGAGATCATCAGCTGGGATCTCTTCATAGCAGCTTCAAATCCTTACTACGCCATCTTGGGTATGGACTAGTTATATACAGTCCATGCTCAGATCAACTGTATTAGGCACAAATTGTGTTGTGTCCACATGGATGGGACCAGATTTACCTTTACCGATGAGAAGGGACCTTATGAAGCACAAGAAAGACTTACTCAAAGGAGGGTGCAACCGATCACTCATCATGTCACGACCCGCCCTCGGGGTCCGTGCCGTGACTACCCCAAGCCTGCCTTCCATAGGCCAGGGGCTGGCGACTAGCACCAAGGCGTAAATCCCGGTAAAATGGGAAGGCATTGCCTTTGTAAAGTAAACAAACACCACAGAGTAAGCAAGCGGAAAGTAAAAACTAAGCAAAAGAAAAGTACAACTGAAAGTGCGGAAAAGTAAATGGGCCAGTATACAAACCCAAACTGAAAGTAAAGTACAACTCGATAGGGAAAACAGCAACTGAAAGGTAAAAGCCGCTACACCGAGCTATCCACTGGAAATCCCACCAGAAGGGTGGGTATAGATAGCTCCTCTACTCCGCGGTTCCCACCGTCCGCTCCGAGAACGTCCCGCCCAGTGGTCCACCTCCGGGTACCGTCCCGCTCTGCAAGCCTCAGCTAAGGTCAACGCTGTCCGTCGTCTGCAACCAACACAACGTAGTGCGGGCAAAGCCCGTGCAGGGGTGAGTATAAGCTACTCAGTAGGGACCCTGAGACCCCTGAAGGTCTCTCAAATCCACAAAGGATAAACCACGAAGAAAGGAACAAACACGAAGTAATAACCGACACTGCTTAGGTATATGCCCATACATATACCTAAGTCATCAATTTCAAATATGCTCCAACCTCCGAGCCCAAGTACAACTCATTCCACACAGGAAAGTAAACGTATTCCACACAGGAAAGCAAAACGTAATCCACACAGGAAAGCAAAACGTAATCCACACAGGATAACACAACACAATCCACATAGGAAAGCAACAGGATTCAGCTCACACAAGATTTTCATTATCAATACGTCACTGCTGAAGAGCCCCATCTCTGAAGTGTACAGTGTGCTGTCATGACTCTGAGATACTGCTCACTAACCTAATACTGTGGAGGTACTCCTCCTGTCGAGTACCGCAGGTCTGCCGCCAACTACCGGGCGCTCCGTCCGCTGAGGGTCTGCTGCCAAATACCGGGCGCTCACCCAAATAGCCTACAGAGGTACTCCTCCAGTCGAGTACCGCGGGTCTGCTGCCAACTACCAGGCGCTCCGTCCGCCGTGGGTCTGCCGCCAAATACCGGGTGCTCCGTCCACGGGGCTAGTCGACTCACTCCAAGTCGAGTCGGTCGAGCAGTCTTCAGGTCTCAGCTGGCTACATGGTCTCCGTACTCCGTTCGCTCGTCTCCAGTATCACGGGTCTGCCGCTACAACCAAGTGAACCACCTCTATCGAGTAAAAGAGAAGATTCAGCTCACACAGGTTTACTTCTTCGGATGACGATAAAGATGATCACTGAACCATCTATGTCGTCGGACCCACGAAGGATCGATAGGTACTAACCTTGCAGTGACCCACACAGGATGAGACCCACACAGGATCGGGCCCACACAGGACAGGGCCCACGCAGGACCTGAAGCACTGATCCACGTAGGATCGCTGAGTGCAGTAATCGTCGCAGTCCGCTGAGGATCTCTGCACGGTCGTCGTCGGAGTCCACGGAGGATCTCTGCACAGTCGTCGCTGTCGAAGTAGCAGTCGTAGCCAGCCTAGGGTTCCCGCACACAGCAAGCTCGTTCGGAGGGTCCGCTCCATGAGCCGAGAGGCTGATACATCAACTGTCACAAAGTCCATAGTTGATGTATCCAAAAGTTCCGTATCGACAACAGGAACTCAACGCAACAGACGGCGCGTCGATCGGACGCCCGGTCTGAGAGTTATTGGCATTTTCGTCCCCGGGGCCCGGTTGGTTTTTAAGGCAAAACCAACCCGACCGTAATCCACCTGCGTCCAAACCTCGGGCGGAGTATTCCAAAAGATCTGTCTTACTACGACGGACACAACAAATCTGACGGTACGTCAATCGGACGTCCGTAGCTCAAGATATGAGTGTTTCCGCTCCGAAGGCCCGGTTGGTTTCGTGAACGAACCAACCCGGCCGAACACAAAGTATTCTGAAACCTTGAGTGAGATATACCGAAACGACTGTCTCGGTCCAAGGATCACGTTGCCGCAGACGGTTCGTCAATCAGAGGTCTGTGGCTCAAGTTATGACCAAAAGACCGAAACTGATTCGAAACGGGGGGGTCCGGGTCCGGGCCGACCCGGCCCGACCCCCCCTGGGTCGGCCCGAACCGGATCGACCCGACCTGGGTCCGACCCGGACCGGCCCAGCCAGCCGGCCGGAGGCGCGGCGGCACGGTGGAGCGGCGGCCTGGCGCCGCACGGAGGCGGCACGCGGGGGGGGGGGGGGGCAAAGCCCCCCGCTTGATTGGGATGGCGGCGCGGCAATCAGCCGCGCCCCTTTGTTTTAAAAACACCCCCCCCCCCCACGTGGGGGGCCTGCTTGAGCAGAAACCGGGGGGCCGCCTTCCCCCCCCTCAAGAAACCGCCTCCCCCAATTAAGTGGGGGGGCTTTAATGCTAGCTGGGGGATTAATTTCCCCCGGATTTGACCATCCGGCCGGCCAGTTGGCCGGCCGGTTTTCTCCAACGGGACCGGAAAATCCGGTCCCCCTTCCGGCTTCCGTTGCCGGCGGCCCGGCTGCCGGTGTTCTCGTCCCGCCGCGGCCCGGAACCGGCCGCTGTGTTCGTCGTCCGGCGCGGTGCGACGGCACCGCGCCCCTCCACCGCGCCTCTGATTCCTCTTGACGCGGCGCGACGGCGTCGCGTTCTTGATGATTCTTCCACGGCGCGGCGCGACGACGCCGCACAAGATAAACATACAATTATCCACGTGGTGCGACGGCACCACGCCACCTTGCTTCCACCCGCAAGATAAATCAACATGAACGATGGAGGGGGTTCGGCCGTGTTCATGCGGTCCGGCCCCCTCATGTTTAATGATAACACAACATAAAATCCTTACGTTAATTATGCATGAACCACGAACAAGGATAAATAAATAAACAAAATACAACAACCCCTACCTTGGGTATAGGTTCGAATATTTGTCAACGTCCCGCGGAAGACAACGTCGCGGAGGTCGGGCGTCGCGGTAGTCGTTCGTCAAATCCGTTGACGAAGAGATACGACCGAAGAGATACGTCATTGGCGAATCTTCGTATGCCGACGAAGAAGGTCCGAGGAGGAAGCGGCGTTCCCTCTTGTTGACACGGAAGACGAAGAAGAGAGGAGCGGCGTTCTTCGTCAAGTTGAGCGTTCATCGTCAAGTTGAGCGTTCTTCGTCAAGTTGAGTGTTCTTCGTCGAGTTGAAGAAGAAGGAGGAGGAGCTCTCAAAAATCCTCACATGTTGGCTAAACAAAACTAACCAAATAAAATAAGGTTCCTCCTTATTTTATTTACCAAGCCAAGGAATTCAAAACTTAAAATTCAAAAACATAACACTTAATTAATTATACATGTCATGTGTAATTAATTAGATGTTAAGTTAACAAACTTTTAAGAAGGAGAGAGGGAAGTTAAAGGGGGAAGATGAGAGGCTTAGGTTCGTGTGGGTCCCAACACACTTAATCCTCTCAAGGGAGGTTAAGTGGGTGTGGGTCCCACCCCTAACTCCTTTTGAGAGGAGTTAACCTACAAAAGTTAAAAAAAATTCCACATTTTTTTATTCAACTTTTTATAAGTCTCCCAAAAACTAACTTTTGTCCCGCAACAAACGCAACTTCCGAAAAGGTCTCTTTAAGAGAATATCGGCGCTGCAAGTTCATCGGTGCCCTCAGATTTCAATTCCGAGCACCGGATCAAAAGTTAGGAATTCCCGCTCGTTCGTTCACTGAACGTACCCGAGCCAAACTTCGGAAATTGTTTCCGGGCACTCCGGGCCTCGGAATCAGGTGCCGTCTGAAACCGCGCTCTTGTAAAATTCTAAAGAAAATTAAGAAAAAATTTCCCTTGAATTTTATGGGTCTTTACATTACTCCCACCTCAGGGATTTACGTCCCCGTAAAGATACATCAAAAACTAGGGAAACAAAAGAGGGTACTGAGCACGCATCTGAGCCTCCCGCTCCCATGTGCTCTTCTGGAGATTCCTGTGCTGCCATCTGATGCGCACAAGAGGAATCGATCGCCCACGCAGGACTCGCTCCTGTCGATCCTCTATCTCCACCGGGACCTCCGTAAAAGTCACCCCATCGTCAACATCAATCTCCCCATGATCAATGATGTGTGTCGGGTCGTGCACGTATCTCCTCAGCTGAGACACGTGGAAGACTTCGTGCACCCGGTGCAACTGAGGTGGTAGAGCCAGGCGATAAGACACCTCACCAATCCTGCTGAGGACCTGGAAGGGTCCGATGAAGCGTGGAGATAACTTGCCGCCTCGGCCAAATCTCCGAATACCACGTCGAGGTGAGACCCGCAAGAAGACGTGGTCGCCATCCTCGAACTCTAGTGGCCTCCGCCTCCTGTCAGCATATGACTTCTGCCGGCTCTGTGCTGTCCTCATCCGCTCCTGGATGACCTGGACCTTCTCTATCGTGGCCTGGACCATCTCCGGTCCCACAAGAGCTGCAATATTTCTTCTTTGCCGATAAGAGAAATCTGGTTCCATCCCCTGGATGATCCACATTCTTTGCCTAAAATAGTCAATCCTAACATGGATGATACAAATCCATATCAAGGATGACGTCATAAGGCCTCGACGCTACTACTAAGAGATTCAACCGTTACTCTCGCCTCCAAGGGTTGAGTCACACTGTCGGCATCAGTGTGTGGTAATTGGGTCTCCTCCAGTAGATGTCTCACAAGTGAGGGTCAAGTCAACAGCCAAAACTGGAACCTCTTAGTAACATCACGAAAGATGACAGGAACGAAAATATCACAAAGGTATGCGTCTTTTATTATTGCAGCTCATAATACAAGACGCTACACAAATGCAACAAGGAACCAGAAGTACAAAGGATGTATCCACTAGTTCTGCTCCTGTCCATCGGCTCCCAGAGCTCCATGATCGAAGGCCTCGGCTGCCTGAAGTTGAGCTCAAGCATGTTCACCTACTCCCTGTGGTCGGGGTGGACCTCCTGGTGGTGGTGGTGGAAGAGCCTCAAAGCGTCGCCCACCACCGGCTGCTCGTCCAGCTCCTCTGCCTCGTCCGCCTCCTCCCTGCGGACCACCACGGTCGAACCTCTGCCTCTACCTGGGAGGTTCTTCACTTAACTGCTGATCATCAGCATGGCGGGTCGGACAGTCACGAGCCATGTGACCAATCCCGCCACAGGAGTAACACTGCCCACTCTCGGCACGCCTGGCTCTGACTCCACCCCGGCTTCCCCGTACAACTGAGCCTGAGTCGTGCAGTCGGCCACCGGTAGGTCTGGTCTGCCTGGAACCCTGAGTCATCCGTCGGCTACCTGTTGCCGAAGACTCCGTTATCTGCCGCCCTGCGGTAGGTCTCGCTGTGGACTTAGCCAGGAAACTCTCGATCAGGAGGGCTCGCTCTAGTACTCCTGTCTGAGTCGGTATGCTGAGGGAGATCAACGATGCCCTGATCTCGTGTCTCAAACCCTGCTCGAAGGTCCGGGCCCGGAAGAATGGGTCCCGTACCATGTCGGTCGAGTAGCGCGAGAGATCGGTAAATCTCGCCGAGTACTGAGCGACCGTCATGCTGCCCTGCCGCAGCTGAAGAAGCTCCTGGATGCGCACCGCACGAAGGGTGGCTGGGACGAACTCCGAGCGGAAGAGGCTCTCAAAGTCCGTCCAAAGTAGAGATGCCTCATCGTGCACCTGGAGCATCAAGCTCCACCATCGTCCTGCTGCTGCGTGTAGTAGGCTCGCAGTGGGGATCACCATGAGGTCTGCTGGTGTCCTCACTAGCCTAAACACTCGTACCACTGCCTCCATCCAGTCCTCTGCTTCCTGGGGATCCGTCTCCCCACGAAACCTGGGCGGTCGCTGGCGATGAAACTCATGCAGTGCGCTGAGGCAACGTGCATCGTCAGCGGCTGCTGCTGGAAGCATCGGGGGCTCGGCGGGTAGAGCTACCGCCGGTGCCACTACTGACAAAGGGCCCTGCACCGAGGCCTCGTCGCTCGGTGGGCTGTCGTCACGCTCAACTATCAGAACCCTAGCTGGCTGCCGTCGTGGGGCCATCCTGAAAAGGATACAGGTGCGCCACGGTCAGAACAGTATACCTGGTGAGCTGATTTATGTAATCACAAAGAAAACTTTGAAACACACACACAATCAATGTTTTCGTGCATTAAGTCGGAAATCAGAAGTCAGGGTCCTGGTGTACGGATACGTCGGCCGCCGCACCAACACTGGACTCCCTGGACTGATAACCACACTCAATACGCTAAACATTATTGCTTCACATAGAAAATATCAGATTTCGCGGTAGAACCGAACTCCTCTGATACCAATTTGTCACGACCCGCCCTCGGGGTCCGTGCCGTGACTACCCCAAGCCCGCCTTCCATAGGCCAGGGGCTGGCGACTAGCACCAAGGCGTAAATCCCGGTAAAATGGGAAGGCATTGCCTTTGTAAAGTAAACAAACACCACAGAGTAAGCAAGCGGAAAGTAAACACTAAGCAAAAGAAAAGTACAACTGAAAGTGCAGAAAAGTAAATGGGCCAGTATACAAACCCAAACTGAAAGTAAAGTACAACTCGAAAGGGAAAAACAGCAACTGAAAGGTAAAAGCCGCTACACCGAGCTGTCCACTGGAAATACCACCTGATGTGTGGGTACAGATAGCTCCTCTACTCCACGGGTCCCGCCGTCCGCTCCGAGCACGTCCCGCCCAGTGGTCCACCTTCGGGTACCGTCCCGCTCTGCAAGCCTCAGCTAAGGTCAACGTTGTCCGTCGTCTGCAACCAACACAACGTAGTGCGGGAAAAGCCCGTGCAGGGGTGAGTATAAGCTACTTAGTAGGGACCCCGAGACCCCTGAAGGTCTCTCAAATCCACAAAGGATAAACCACGAAGAAAGGAACAAAAACGAAGTAATAACCGACAATGCTTAGGTATATGCCCATACATATACCTAAGTCATCAATTTCAAATACGCTCCAACCTCCGAGCCCATGTACAACTCAGTCCACACAGGAAAGTAAACGTATTCCACATCGGAAAGCAAAACGTAATCGACACAGGAAAGAAATACGTAATCCACACAGGATAGCACAACACAATCCACACAGGAAAGCAACAGGATTCAGCTCACACAGGATTTTCATTATCAATACGTAACTACTGAAGAGCCCCATCTCTGAACTGTACAGTGTCCTATCACGACTCTGAGATACTGCTCACTAACCTAAGACTGCTGAGGTACTCCTCCTGTCGAGTACCGCGGGTCTGCCGCCAACTACCGGGCACTCCGTCCGCTGAGGGTCTGCTGCCAAATACCAGGCGCTCACCCAAATAGCCTACAGAGTTACTCCTCCAGTCGAGTACCGCGGGTCTGCTGCCAACTACCAGGCGCTCCGTCCGCCGTGGGTCTGCCGCCAAATACCGGGCACTCCGTCCACTGGGCTAGTCGACTCACTCCAAGTCGAGTCGGTCGAGCAGTCTTCAGGTCTCAGCTGGCTACACAGTCTCCGTACTCCGTACGCTCGTCTCCAGTATCGCAGGTCTGCCGCTACAACCAAGCGCACCACCTCTATCGAGTAAAACAGAAGATTCAGCTCAAACAGGTTTACTTCTTCGGATGACGATAAAGATGATCACTGAACCATCTATGTCGTTGGACCCACGAAGGATCGATAGGTACTAACCTTGCAGTGACCCACACAGGATCAGACCCACACAGGATCGGGCCCACACAGGACCGGGCCCACGCAGCACCTGAAGCACTGATCCACGTAGGATCACTGGGTGCAGTAGTCGTCACAGTCCGCTGAGGATCTCTGCACGGTCGTCGTCGGAGTCCACGGAGGATCTCTGCACAGTCGTCGCTGTCGAAGTAGCAGTCGTAGCCAGCCTAGGGTTCCCGCACACAGCAAGCTCGTTCGGAGGGTCCGCTCCACGAGCCGAGAGGCTGATACATCAACTGTCACAAAGTCCAGAGTTGATGTATCCAAAAGTTTCGTATCGACAACAGGAACTCAACGCAACCGACGGCGCGTCGATCGGACGCCCGGTCTGAGAGTTATTGGCATTTTCGTCCCCGGGGCCCGGTAGGTTTTTAAGGCAAAACCAACCCGACCGTAATCCACCTGCGTCCAAACCTCGGGCGGAGTATGCCAAAAGATCCGTCTCACTAAGACGAACACAACAAATCTGACGGTACGTCAATCAGACGTCCGTAGCTCAAGATATGAGCGTTTCCGCTCCGAAGGCCCGGTTGGTTTCGTGAACGAACCAACCTGGACGAACTCAAAGTATTCCGAAACCTTGAGTGCGATATACCGAAACGACCGCCTCGATACAAGGATCGCGTTGACGTAGACGGTTCATCAATCGGAGGTCCGTGGCTCATGTTATGGCCAAAAGATCGAAACTGATTCGAAACGGGGGGGTCCGGGTCCGGGCCGACCCCCCCTGGGTCGGCCCGAACCGGGCGACCCGACCCGGCTCTAACCCGGCCCGGCCGGCCGGCCGGCCGGCGGCGCGGCGGCTTGGCACCGCACGGAGGCGGCACGCGGGGGGGGGGGGGGGGCAAAGCCCCCCACTTGATTGGGATGGCGGCGCGGCAATCAGCCGCGCCCCTTTGTTTTAAACCCCCCCCCCCCCCACGTGGGGGGCCTGCTTGAGCGGAAACCGGGGGGCCGCCTGCCCCCCCTCAAGAAATCGCCTCCCCCAATTAAGTGGGGGGGGATTTAATGCTGGCTGGGGGATTAATTTCCCCCTGATTTGACCATCCGGGCGGCCAGCTGGCCGGCCGGTTTTCTCCAACAGGACCAGAAAATACGGTCCCCCTTGCGGCTTCCGACGCCGGCGGCCCGGCCGCCGGTCTTCTCGTCCCGCCGCGGCCCGGAACCGGCCGCGGTGTTCGTCGTCCGGCGCGGTGCGACGGCACCGCGCCCCTCCACCGCACCTCTGATTCCTCTTGACGCTGCGCGACGGCGTCGCGTTCTTGATGATTCTTCCACGGCACGGCGCGACGGCGCCGCGCAAGATAAACATACAATTATCCACGTGGTGCGACGGCACCACGCCACCTTGCTTCCACCCGCAAGATAAATCAACATGAACGATGGAGGGGGTTCGGCCGTGTTCATGCGGTCCGGCCCCCTCATGTTAAATGATAACACAACATAAAATACTTACGTTAATTATGCATGAACCACGAACGAGGATAAATAAATAAACAAAACACAACAACCCCTACCTTGGGTATAGGTTCGAAGATTTGTCAACGTCCCGCGGAAGACAACGTCGCGGAGGTCGGGCGTCACGGTTGTCGTTCGTCAAATCCGTTGACGAAGAGATACGCACGAAGAGATACGTCATTGGAGAATCTTCGTATGCCGACGAAGAAGGTCCGAGGAGGAAGCGATGTTCCCTCTTGTTGACACGGAAGACGAAGAAGAGAGGAGCGGCGTTCTTCGTCAAGTTGAGCGTTCTTCGTCGAGTTGAAGAAGAAGGAGGAGGAGCTCTCAAAAATCCTCACAAGTTGGCTAAACAAAACTAACCAAATAAAATAAGGTTCCTCCTTATTTTATTTACCAAGCCAATTAATTCAAAACTTAAAATTCAAAAACATAACACTTAATTAATTATACATGTCATGTGTAATTAATTAGATGTTAAGTTAACAAACTTTTAAGAAGGAGAGAGGGAAGTTAAAGGGGGAAGATGAGAGGTTTAGGTTCGTGTGGGTCCCACCACACTTAATCCTCTGAAGGGAGGTTAAGTGGGTGTGGGTCCCACCCCTAACTCCTTTTGAGAGGAGTTAACCTGCAAAAGTTAAAAAAAAAATTCCACATTTTTTTATTCAACTTTTTATAAGTCTCCCAAAAAATAACATTCGTCCCGCAACAAACGCAACTTCCGAAAAGGTCTCTTTAAGCGAATATCGGCACTGCGAGTTCATCGGTGCCCTCAGATTTCAATTCCGAGCACCGGATCAAAAGTTAGGAATTCCCGCTCGTTCGTTCACTGAACGTACCCGAGCCAAACTTCAGAAATTGTTTCCGGGCACTCCGGGCCTCGGAATCAGGTGCCGTCTGAAACCGCGCTCTTGTAAAATTCTAAAGAAAATTAAGAAAAAAAATTTCTTTAATTTTACGGGTCTTTACACATCAGTTGGAAGGCCTTACACTCAGAGCCGTAAAAGTGGAGAGTCTGAACTATCCTGTAGTGGTGGATCGGTATGCAGTTGTGTTCCCTGATGATGTACCATGTGTACCTCCACGTATATAGGAGGACTTCTAAAATGACATGTACCCCGGGATGGAACCGATATCTACACTAGTATATCGGACGGATCCCACAGAACTTTGAATGCTGCGGGTATATCTAGAGGACTTCCAGGAGAAGAGATTCATCTGGCCTAGTGTTTCTTTCAGGGCAGCTCTGATTCTGTTCTCCAAGACGGTGGATGGAATATTGAGTCTTTTTGTTGACTACCGTCACCTAAACTAGGTGACTGTGAAGAACAAGTACCCACTCCTGAGGATTGACGACCTCTTGGATCAGCTGAAGGGAGAACAATGGTTCTCAATGATAGACCTCAGATCAGGCTATCACCGGCTCAGAGTTCGAGATGAGGATGTGTAGAAGATATCCTTCAGATGTCTGTACAGCCACTAAAAGTTCTTTGTTATTCCATTTGATATAAAAAAACTCCAGTAGTATACATGGGACTCATGAATATGAACTTTTAGCCATACCTCGATTTCTTTTTCATAGTCTTCATCGAATAAATTATGTTCTATTTGACTACTAAGAATGAGCATGCCTACCATTTTTAGGTATTTGTGGAAACACTCTGAGAGCACCATCTTTATGGAAAGATCTCAAAGTGTTAGTTTTGGATCAGAGAGGTTCAATTTTTGTTACATGTCATCTCGAAGGCTATAGTTGCAGTGGATCTTGCAATGATTGAGGCAATGCTAGCATGGGAGCAACCCAGGAGTGTGACAGTGGTAAAAAGTTTCCAAGGATTACTAATTACTACTAAAGGTTCATTCCAGACATATACATAGTTGCAACACCACTATCAACCTTGAAAAAGAAGGGGAAACCATTTTTGTGGTCGGGTAGATGCCATCAGAGATTTCATGAGCTGAGGTAGAGGGTGACTTGTTCCCCCATATTGAGGCTTCTAGAGGAATGTGTAGGGTACCCATTATATTGCAACGCATTAGGGACCAGACTCGGGTGTGTCTTGATGTAAAAGTGAGTAGTGATCGCATATGGTTCTCGATAGCTAAGACATCATGAGCAGAACTACGTTGCCCATTTCTTGGAGTTAGTAGTAGTGGTCTTCGCCTTGAATATGTGGAGACACTATCTGATGGGAGAACATTTTATCGTGTACTCTGATCACAATAGTCACAGTTATATAATCTCACAGAAGGAACTAAACCTAAGACAACAGCGATGGATTGAGTTCCTCTAGGACTATGTCTTCGAGATATTCTATACTCATAGAAAGGGGAAAATTGTTGCAGATGCACTCTGTAGGAGATCTGTTATACAGCTGCTAGGCGAGGCAACAGAGCAGCTGGCTTCCTTACTGATATCCTTTGTGGATAGAGATGGAGAGCGCCTTCCATCAGTCCCTTTCATTCACTCCCCCACTTATTCTACGATTTATATAGGCATAGCCTGGGGACAACGACTCTGAGTCATGAAGAGCTCAGATATCCACAGGGCAGGAACCTGATGGATTTTATGATGGTGGGGAGAACATTAAACTCTTCATAGGATGAAATATGGTACTAGTGTCACATCAGGAGGAAGTGTTGAAGGATTCCCACACATTCCCTCTAGAGGTACATCTAGGAGTGGCGAAGATGTACCTAGACTTTCAAATACACCACTAGTGTCTAGGTATAAGAAGGAGGTAGCATATTTTTTCTCTTGATGCCTCATTTTTCAGCAAGTGAAGGAAAATGCACCAAGTACCAGCAGGCTTGGTTCAGCCTTTAGAGGTCCCAGAGTGGAAGTGGGATGGGATATCCGTGTACTTCGTGACGGGTATTCTGCATACATCTAGGGGTCACAACTCGATTTGGGTGATCGTTGACCGACACACCATGTCATCCCACTTCCAATAGATCACGGAGCTGGGCTCAGAACAGAGCTTGGGACACATTTATGTGCAGGAGATTGTGAGGCTACATGGATCACCTTTATCTATTGTCTCCGATCATGACACACGGATTACATCTTGGCTATGGAAGGGGTTGTAGGAGACTTTAAGGATGCAGCTTCGCCTAAGGAATGCCTTCCATCCCCAGATAGATAACTAGATTGAGATGACCATTCAGACCCTCAAAAACATGCTCTGTGCTTCTGTCCTCAACTTCGGTCATAGCTGGGAGGATCACTTTCCTTTGGTAGAGTTTGCATACAAAAACAGTCATCACTCCACCATAGATATGGATCCTTTTGAGGTGTTATACAGGTGACATTGTAGATCACCTTTGTGTTCGAATGACCCTGGGAAGTCAGCACTAGTGGGACTAGAGATGGCACGAGCTACCACAGATAATGTGCAGATCATCTAAGAGATGTTGAAGACTGCACATAGTAGGCAGAAGTCGTATGCTAACAAAAGAGATAGACATCATTATTTCGAGGATGGAGACCACGTCTTTCTATGGGTCTAACCTCGATGAGGTCTACGGAGGGTTGTCCGAGGTGGTAAGTTATCTGTAAGGTTCATTGGACCTTTCTAGGTCCTCAGCAGAGTTGGAGATGTGGCTTACTACTTAGATCTTCCACCTCTGTTACACCGGGTGCATGACGACTTCCACGCATCTCAGATGAGGAGATACGTGCAAAACCCTTCTCACATCATCGACCATTGGGAGTTGGACGTCGACGATGGGGGGAATTTTACAGAGGTTCCAGTGGAGTTTGAGGATCGACAGGAGCAGGTCCTACATGGACAGTCGACACCTCTAGTGCACGTTTGCTAGCAGCACGGGAACCTCATGGAGAACATATGGGAGCGAGAGGCTCAGATGCATGCATAGTACCCCCACTTGTTCCCTTAGTTTGAGTTGTACCATACGGGGATGTAAATACCTATGGTGGGGGCAATCTAAAGACCTGGAAATTAGGTGGAATTTTTTTCCTAAATTAATATGAATTTTATGATTCCGTGAAAATTAATGGTGCATGATTCCGAGGCCTAGTGTGCCCTAAATCATTTTCTAATGTTTTTCTCTAGGGCGTTCAGTAAATGTTTGTGTGGGTTTTTATAACTTTTTAACCGTTAATCATAATTGAATATGAGGGTACAATTGAACTCGTAGTGCCGATTTTCTCTTAAAAAGACTTTCATTTAGACAACATTGAGTCAAGAAGATAAGTTAGTTTTTCGGTTTTCGTGGAGAATAATAAAATAAAGTGAGCTTCACTTTATTTTTTTCTGAGTCTCTATGTAGGTAGTTGGATGTGGGTCCGACTAGATATATGACCTCCATGTGGAGGTTGGAAGTTGGAGGTGGCACCACCATGCCTTAACCTCCCATGAGAGGGTATATTGGTGGGGCCCACCGGATTCTAACCTCCCACAGGAGGTTATGACGTGGGGACCACACATGACAAAACTCCCCTATTTATGGCAGGGGAGGAAAACCACTCAACTCCCTTCATTAATGAGGGATATTCTCTCCACACTCACCCTCCATTATTGGCTCCATGTCACCTAATTAAATTTTTCCAATCCACCTCATTAAATTAATTTGTTCCAACACTCATGAATTAATTAAGGGGGGAGCCAAGTTAATTAATTCACAGTTTTGAATTCTATGCCAAAGAAATATTAGATAATTCAATATATTATTATTTTGTATGGAATTGATCATTTGGTTGAATATTGGGGAGGGAGCTCAGGTGGATTATAACTCTCCAATGAAGAACCCCATCTCCCAACAAAGAATGGTGAACAAAGAATGAAGAACGTGTTTTCCCAAAAAGGAACACCGACAAAAATCCTCTTCAAAATTCTTCCCCGGACACCTACCAATGTGGTGTGCCTTCCACAACTGACACAACTTGGGATTGGATGTGTGTGGGGGACTTGACAAACAATGATGTTATTCATCTACTTTTCGTGAAATCATTATCAAACAAAAATAAAATGTAGGGGGTTTAATACATGTTGATGCTTTCCTTGAATCTTCATCTTCCGATGGGAAAGTATTTTTGTGGATGATTTGTTGTTTATCATAATTCTATCCTGTCGAATTGTTTGTTAATACCCTAAACACGGAGGGTGCGGCCCAAACAATCATGGCCCAACCCCTCCACCATTCTAGTTTGTGATAATATTCGGCATGGCGATGAGGCGATGGAATGACGGAGGCGGCATCGACAAAGGCCACACTACCTGCGGCCTCTACAAACCATACCACCCCTGAGGTGCTCTGGTTCTCTGGGATAAACCGTGGCCCACCGGCCGAACAACACCGATCGCCACGCCGCAGGTCCGCGCCGCCCGGATCTCGGCCGCGGCCGGCCTCCCGTACACCCCGTCCATACCCCACCGGCCCACCTGTCGGCATGGCCGGCCGCACCCTTCCCGGCCGCCTCCCGTGCGTCTGGCCGAAACATGTCGGGCTTCGCGCCCCACGCGTCCCTCTTGCCCCGTTCGCCCCATGCCTCCGGCATCCCCCCTCGCGGTGCTCTGGGATAACTTTACAGGCCGTGTGGTCCAAGCCAAGTCATGTCGGGTTGCGCCCTGGTGACGCTCAAGGTCGAACCATCCCCAATACCGGTTCGAACCACCCATGCGGCCTGCTAGGCTAGGCCCAGTGGTCTAGACTGAACCTAACATGATTTCCCGCCCAATGGTCCAGTCAAGACCCAACAGGTTTAACCGGAATCGGTCCCACTTCCGACCATCTACTTTCTTTTGGCCATATCATTAGCATCATACGTCTGTTTGAAGAACCGTTAGTGGATCTAATATTCATGGAGCGCAAAAGTCCCTTTTTGTAAACCCCACTTGAGCTTGGGAAATGTTGATATATGTTCATGTTGGATCGATCTTGAATCCAACTGGGCCCTCAGGACTGAATGAATAATAACCCACAGATCGGTCGTCCGATGGAGGTGTCATCTATTGTGTTGAGACCTCTATGGTGTGGTGGAACTTTGATATACTTATTAGTGATACTTCATGACATTTGGAGTATCGACCAGTAGCTCATGAAGTGGATCCTCCTAGAGACGAGGTTGCATAGTGCAGAGACCTCGTAGCTGATTGAGGCCTGATGAGTGATGATTGTTTAGACTCTGCGTGACTCTACTAGCCTAGCGGGAATCACCATGGTGTTGCTGTAGACCCACAACAGGAAGCGACTTGGTGTCGCGACAGACCCATGGTACTCGACAGTATGAGTACCTTAGTAGGCTACAAAGGGTATCACCTTGGTGACGCGGTAGACCCACAGTGGCGAGAGCCTTGGTGATGTAGTAGACCCACTGTAATCGAAAGGAGGAGTACCTCAAGAGTCCAAGGTTAGTGGGAAGTCCCTTGGTGTCGCGACAGGCCAACTGTACTCGACAGAGGGGGAGTTCTCCAGAAGCTATGGTTATATAAATGTTAATAACAATCCAAGTTGAGTTTAGTAATAAACTTTTGTGTTTACCTCATGATTGAGATGGATTACTTGATAACATAGGTATATGTATTAGAGTATACCTAAGTGGAGTTATCAGTTGAATTCATAAATTGTGTGTTATCCTTGTTGGATTCCGTGAGACCTTGAGTGTCTCGAGGTCCCTACTGAGTATTGTTATACTTACCCCTAGATAGGTTATGCCTGAACCTCGTTGTGTTGGAGGCAGGGGACAAACAATGTTGACCAAGTTTGAGTGTACCGGGACTGGACAATACATAGAGGTGGAAAACGCGGCATGATGGTACATGGAGGAGATAGATAATGTGGGGTGATATAGATGCTAAATATTCCTACCATTTATGTATGACTTCCCGGTGGATGATCCAACAGATGTTTACCTTTCATCAGTTGTACTTGTATTTTAGTTATACTTGTACTTTCATGTTGTTCTTTTATTCTAGCCCCTTTACTTTTTATCACTCTATGTATAATTTATTACATAATGTTTTCCTTCCAACTAATGCGCTGTTGTGTGCGTTTATATGTTACAAAGGCTATTTAGTCCCTGTATTTGGGAATTATGCCTTTGGTGCTAGTCACCATCCCATGGCCTATGGAAGGAGGGCTTGGGTTTGTAATGGCAGAGGCCCTGGGGGATGGGTCATGAAATCTCTTCCCATATAAAAATACCCATAGAGTATAAACCAAAATGAATTTGTATTTTGGAATTTGAAAATATTATATAATATTGAATAGGGTTTATATACCCTAGTGATTTAATATGGGTAGTAACAGAAATATTTTTTATCGATAAGGAATTGTAAATGTCTTATTCCAGTGATTAACATGATATTATCATGATTATGACAGGGTTAATTTTTATACTACCATGGATTAATGACCATTTAAATCAACATTTTGGGGATCAGAACATCTCAATTGTACATTGTTGATTAAGTAATCATAAACTAATTGATAATAATTGAGGTATTTGATATATAACCATTTTTAAAAGATATTAATTCTATGAGCCCCTAATGATTCTATTCTTACTCACAAACACTATATAAGTCAATATATTAATGATAAATAATTTTCTTTATATTTCATCAGAAAAATTCTAGTATTATTTATTAAATATATTCATTTATAATTAAAAAAATGATGAATTACAAGAGGATCATTGGAGTGTCTTTTAATGAATTTTAGAAATTATATTTTTATGAAAATTATGAAAAATGTGACTTCTAAATGGATGAAATTATATACTAATGGAATATAAAAATCGTAAAAGGATAGTATATTAATTCATTAAATGAAAATGATATTAAAAAATTATCATAAATAATAAAATTGATAGAGTTTCCTTGATTCCACATATTTGATTGGTGTTTTCCATTATTTTTAAGGAATATCATATGATTTAAATACCCACAAACCATGTTAATAATATAAATAATGCTTCTCCCAATATAATAATTTGATGATAGTCTCAAAGACATTAATAATAGGAAAATCACTACACCTACAGTCACATCACCCTCTACTGAGGAATTATTTATATTATAAAATGATTCTTATAAATAGGGATAAGGTTATATAAACATTTAAAATGATAAAATGATATCATTTAACTTAATAATATTGGGTATTTATGAAACAATTAACTTTTTATTGATATGAATTTAGGAAAAATATTCATTTCATTAATGATTCTAAGGAATTATCTCCATGGTGTTAAGTATAACCTAAATAATGATCACAACTTATCCAAATTTATAATATAATAGAATTCAATTTATATTTCTTATAAAATTTAAAATTCATAAAGGTGTCATGAAGGTATGATTTGGAGATACAATAATGGTTGATTCTTTGATATAGAAGAAAAAACTACTTTTATCATAGATAAATATGAATTTACATGATTTAGGGGATGATGATTTGTGTTATATGTGACAATGATAAATAATGATTTATTATATGATGAACATAACTCAATATTTTATAAATATATATGAAACAAAATAATGTATAATTATCTCTATGAATAATTTTGGTGCATAAATATGAATAATTAGATTACCAAATTAATATATTGGTGATTGTTATTCCAAAAAGTTACTTATGATAAACATAAGTATAATGGGGTGATATAACAATTTCCTGCACCAATATTAGAATGTATGAATATATCTTTTGATAATTTCACAAGTATAAAAAATTTATATAAAGGAAATATTTTTAAATGTGTTGTGGTGGATCACACTATAATGAATATTCAATTAATTATAATTTTGAAAATATTATTACATGGATAAATTTATATGATATAGATCAAAGAAGGAATTAAGTCAAATGAAACACGATAATCATTTATTTATTATTGAGAATTAAGGTTCACATTAAATATTAATAGGTTTATTTAAAAATATGTCAACATAAAGAGAATCATATTTATGATATAAAATTACAAGTTAAATTTAAAATTTGAGTAGACCATAAAAAAACTGGATGACATGTAGAGTGCATATTTTATGGGTATTAATGTAGGTTGGAATAAAAATCCAACACATATCAGATTAATATAAAATGCATCATTCACATTTAATTCAAATGGATCCACATAGATTTATCTATAAATATAAATTTATTACTTCAATTGTATTGGATGACTTTATATAATGAATTTAATTGAGACCAATTTTGGAAAATGATATAACGCATAATGTCTAGACCATTAAGTAACACACTAATGTATTACCATGTTTAATAATGTTCAATGATGATAGTTATTTATATGGCATTGAGTATGTGGTGGAGGATAAATTCTTATTTCTAATATATACAAGCATGAGTGTCATGTGTATTTGAATAATGAAATTAATAATAACTAGGTAAATATAGCTTTGGAGATTTTTGATCATACTAGAGTTGTGTATTATGAACTCACACTTCCACTAAATCTCTTAGAAGTATATAATATGGTCCTTGTATTTCTCATATGGAATCATATACCATATCATTTTTTATTTAATGAATCCTTAGGATATATATTTTCTGGATGATTACACTTATTGGGAGCATATTGTGTAGATCATAAATTAGTGAGAGAGAGGGATACAATAATTGAGAACTGATCATGTCAAAGAATTTAGTTGAAATCATAATTTCATGATCCCTCAAGGGAAAATTAATATAAAATGAAAAAAATTATAATCAACTATTTATAGATTGTAAATTGAATTTAAAATTTATCAATATAAATTTTAATGGTGGAAAAATATGTCAACCCATGATTATCTCTGAATTTTCATTCAATGAACATATATTTATTGTATATTGTCTCCTTAAAAAGTAAGGTCACTCTAAAAATTTGACATATATATAATATATCCAAGTAAATGTCAATCATTTCCAAAAACATAACATCAAAATAATTGATAAATATATTCTATAATATAGATATTTGTATTGTCCAATAATACAAACCTTGATCTACATCACCAATTTTCAGACATACAATGGTTCCAAATGTTAAAGGAATAAAATATCATTGAAAAACACTATAAAAAATAAAAAATTAGAAAAAATTATTGAATTTTGTAAAGGATGTGAATAGAAGTATTTAAAATTATTTACTATGAATGTAATTATAGATGTAAATGGTATTGATATAAAATAAAAGGAACAAATGGCCATTGGAATAATAACCCAACCATTGGAATTTTAACATGGTTGTCAAATTAAAGTCAATAATTATAGAATAGTAATATGGCCACTAGAATTCTAAACTAGATAATCAGTAATATTTAACGTGAATAAATTATGTAAAAATGAATATTATAATATCATAAAATTAATGTACATATCATGTAACATAAATAAATAATATATGTACATTCAAAAAAATAATATTTTAAATTTTTAGATCAACATTAAATTTTATTCTAAAATGTAAATTTTACATTCAATATTTGAGGATATTTATTTTCATAAAATGGTATACAATTTTGGGAATAAATATAGAAAATTTATAATAGGGAATTGTTTTCTGTTATTAAATGTTTTCTAAAATTTTTATTTTAATGGTGAAATGAGAAAATATAGTAACCAGTAGAAATAAATATTTCATATCTTGGTTTTAAGACCATTTATTTGATAGCCTATTTTAATAAGAATGTAATAATGATTTTAAAAGGTCGTTCCATTATATAATTCATGAAATAAGTGAAACTGGTTCGGGGACACAATACGGATTTTAAATAACTTATTTAATAATCAATATATAAATTGGTCTTCGAATTCCTATTTTTATATCACCGAAAGTAAAATATTTTGATAAAATTCATAACATATGATTCCACCTCATTCTGTAATATCTCCCATTATTGAATCTATACATGAATGTGCCCTACTATAATTATTAAACATTCATTTAATGATCATTGATTATTTATTTATTTATTTCTCAATTATCATAGAATGATTGACCTTCTTGCACCATCCATGGATATATTAATCCTCATAAATGTTCACATTAGTTTTCTCCTTTGAGATCCACCATCCTCATTGTATCACGTTGATTACATAAATTATATACTCCATTAATGTACTTTTTTTAATACTTATGCTTAATCATCAAATCAAATCATCTTATTTTATAGGTAAAATTTTAATTTTTATTTATTTAATGATTTCGATATTTCTTGTTGTTGTTAGAATTACTAATTCTATTTTTTTATTGTACACATTCTGTATGAAATTTTATTTGTTATAATTATCAATAGATTATAATGTATTTTTGATTAAATTTTATTTCTTATCTACAAATTACGGGAATAATTATATATTAATGTAACCGTTAGTATTGCCAATTTTTTTTTGTTATATTTCTGTAATATTTATTTTTAAAAGTGACAATATTTATAAATTTATTACAATTATTAATTGTTATAAATTTTATTTTTTATGATAATTTTTTTTATGAATGACGATTTTTTTGGATGAATTATATTTTTATGTTATATATTTCTTTTTTATAAATTTATGCATGTTTAAATATTAATTCAGTTTTAGATTTTAATTTATTTTTTTATATATATGTTTATACATTTTTATGTTTTAATATATTCATATATTTTATATTTTATTATGTAATAAATGAATTTTAATTGGATAATTTCATGAAAAAATAGAGGTACATATGAAAAATACATTGAAAATTTCAAGTAATATTCTAAATGAAATCTTAAAAAATATCTCATTTTCTATAACATCCTATTTTTTAAATATTATTATTTTAAGTTAATTTGATTTCAATGTTATCTAATTTTATAATTTTTTTATCATAAATATTCTTGCTGAATTAGGCATTGTATGATAATAGATAATGAATTTTTAGATGTTAATCATCGGGTAAGGTATTATATTGATGAATTAAATAATGATGTTGCTGTTGAGATCGTCGAAAAAACACGTATTGAGTGAATTTATAGAGATCATAATGAAATTTAAGTCAATGGTTGCATTAAATTTAAACATTTATTAGTAGTTATAAGAGAACATTACATGAAGTATTTTAATGGTTGGAATGACTAATTTTTTATGGAATTACTTGAAATTTTAAAAGATATAGATACATCTAGAAATAGGCTTCCATAGTTAAATTATAATGGAAAATTTATTATTACCCATTAAATTGGATTTTAAAAGATTCTTGATTTCACCAATAATGATTTTTTAAAATGGAACAAGCATGAAATATTTTCAAAATGACCAAAAAATTGGAAATTATTAAATTAATTTGATGAAAAATCTATCAATAACTCATTATCGAGAACATGATTCAAATGTATTACTAAAAAAACAAATATTTTTCAATAACTCATCATTTCAATATTCATTTTAAAAATCAAATTGGGGAAATATTTATAAGATTGAATATATATGAGCATATCAAAGAAAGAAACATGCATCACCATTATCAATTACCAAAATGGTAGAGATCTAATAATAAATATCCCAATTATGGAAATGAATTCAGAAATCATTGAATGGGAATGTACACAAAAGGAATAAATCAATATTAGAGCATTTGTATCCAATATATTTTGTGGCCTATTATTTTATTTTTCTATACTTTTCTCTGTATATATGTTTGAATAAAAACTATTTTATGACGATCTTAATGATTTTTATTCTAAAATATCATGTCAATGATATTGATGTATATTTGTAACCGCTAATTAATTAATTGAATATTCTATTAGATATGGTTGTTAGAGTTTTTTTATACAAGTAATGAAATTCTATTTTCCATTTAATGAATATTTTTACTATAATTAACTTTCATATATATAGGAAATTTTTTTGATATGGTGTTAAGGGATAAGACACTTTCCCAATTAGTATAGAGATAAATTTATTTCATAAATTTCATAATGTAAATATGATAGTGTACAAGAAAAATAATAGATTTTTTTCAAATGAAACATCTTAATAAAAGACTCATTTTTTTCTTAAAATATGAATTTCATGAGAGTGATAAAAAGGAGTGGATGGTTTGGAGATAATTTTATCCAATATAGCCAAAACAGCCATATACAAGGTAGTTTCATGAATATCACCACCAATGTTAATGGACAACACTCACATAGAATATTTTCTTGTGAAGGCCTAATTGTAATCTTTTTTCAATGTCAATGTCAATTTAGGAGCACTTTATAACCAGATAGATTTTATATGATATCCTTTATGCTGATGTAGTTAGACCCACATATCCCCACCAAAAAATGAAGCTCATAAATATTTAGAAATATATCCTTCATTCATGAACACCACACCCAATAAATATTCCATTATGTTTGAATGTTAATGAGTAATGTGAACAATCAACATTTTATAAACATTCCTTATTCGTGAACCTCTTAATATCTATGAGTGAAATAAGAAAAATGATACACACATAGTATCCATTCAACACCAAAACACCCAATGTTTTGTTGATATCCTCTACATAATGTGGATAATGCTTTCATGGTGGCCCACTCTATTCGTGGAATAGTAAATCCCTTTATTGGATTTTGTGAATTTAGAGGAATTTATCCATCATATAGATAAACATATGGAAAATAGAAATTCTCGATCGAGTAGGGTCAACCTATTTGTCAACGTATAATATGGTGAGAAACCCTTGACCATCACATGTCCTTTAATATTTTTGAGAAACACCTCCATGAGTACCCATGTTTTTGGTTTACCTTCCCTATGCCTATAAATGGTTCCTCATTTCTTCGGACAGTCATTCACATAATATGAGTTCCCATAGACCTCATATTATCCAAGAATGTTTTTAATCACACACAATATGCATATATGAATAGTACCACCCACTCCTTTGTCTTCCCCATTCACTCCAAGTGGGTACTTAAACCCCAATATAGATATACCTTTAAATAATATTTTTCCTAATTAATATCACTTCTAAAAATACATACCCTAATATCATGCCTCCTAATTTCGACTCCTCTATATTTGTTTTATTTCTTTGTCCCCCAAGATACACATGAGCGATTATCATGTATGACCTAGTGTGGTTTTATAAAGGTAAATGGTTCTCTTATCATGGTGGATATTACATATAAATAATCTCTTCCAAAATTGTTATTTTTCCCATTATGGTGAGATCCCCATCAATATTTTGGATTCATGACATAAAACATCCAAGCTCTACATCCAAGTTGATTGACCTTAAATTTTATAACAACATCCTTAGATCATGATTGAAATATACGACCTTACCGAGTGACATGAACAATGGATTACCCATTTTTGATTGAAATGTTATGACCCCGTACCTTATACAATAGTTAATAGACCCATGATTCCCTATGTATGACTCAAATAGGATGAAATATTCTTCCACATTCTAGGATAAAATTTCCCTTTGGGAAGCTTCAATGAGTAATCCCCACACCAAGCCACAGAAGAGTGATCATATTTTTAATACAATATTCTATATGTAAGACCCACACCATACCTCATTGATGCTCTTTTCATGACATGATCATCCCTAGCACGTGACACTAAATGATGTGGATCACACAACATTAAGATGTGTTATATAACTACCTAGGTTTTTATCCCAGTCTCTAAACATGGTTCATATGATTCATCCATGGGGATCAATACCAAAATCAATAAGCCCTTTGTTGATATATATTTTCATGGGAATGTACATCTGGATCCCCCTAAATATGTAATTTTGATCCTTCCACCCATGAGTGATATCATCCCTATTAGGGAAGCACCGTTTGATCCTCCTCAATTGGGAATTTTTTACCATCAATATATGAGTGAAATCTACCCTCCTAGGAATTTACATCCTAGATCTACCTCAATAGGGTGTTTTAATCCACTGAATCACAGTGTGACATCATTACCCCTTTAAAAACACCTCCTAGATCAACCTATAAACGGTTTTTTGAAGAATTCATCACACTTCAGACATCTTCCCTACAAGGAAGTTAAATCTAAATCTCACTAAAGAGTTCATTATTATCTATCCATCCATGTGTGATAACATTCCTCCTACGTATGTACCTCAATATCATAATCATGTGAAAAATATGATTCATCCCTCACATGTGTGACATCATCCCTCCAAGGGATTCACCTTTAGATACACTGTAAAGGGTGATCTGATATATTCAACCTCTATGTCATGTATTCCTACATAGGGATTCGTCTCTTCAATTTTACTCAAGTGGTCATTGTTATCCCTCAAACTAAGGTATGAGATATTTCCCCTAAACGACATACCTATTGTATCCATCTCAAGAGGTAATTATGATCCATTAAAAAAAGATATGAAATTTTCCCACCAAGGTATTAAACTTTAGGATCCACCTCACAAATGGGTCATGATCCATTTAACCCATGTGTGACATCTCCACTCCAATGGGTGCACCTCCTAGATCCAAGTCAAGTGGGAGCTATGGTCATTTCTAAATTGGTGTGGCATCATCCATCATTGAAATACACGTGTCCTATCTACCTCAAGTGGGGAATATCAACAACAACCATATACCATAAGACTTAAACACTATTCTTATATCATAATGATGTTAAACTCATCTCTTCTTCCATACATTTTCATAGTTCCAATCCATCTTCATTGTTTGTAGAACTTTTGACCTAATATAGAATATTTACACATTGTAACTAACATAGGATTATTATATTAAAAATATTCATAATATATACTCCCCTTATTTAAATTGCATCATAATTTCTATGGGATGACATTGTTTCAATGTCTGAGAAGACTCATATGGGATGTGATCCAATGGAGTAATTTTTATCGGTGACTAATGTATCCAACGTACATACATTCCCAAAGAATCCCTTTGTGACTACTCTAATGACCTAAGGATGTTTCTTTATTGAGACTGATAGAGAAGAATTAATCATCATAAAAATATATATGGTATAGATAATGTGTTTGGGGAACAATAATTAAATCACTGAGACAATCTTAGACTAAAAAATGAGTTCCATGGAGGAATCCATGAAACAGAAATCCAAAAACCCATCATCTTATTTTAATCATGTAGAATACATCACCAATGAATAAGGTTAAATCCTCAAAAGATTTTATTGTCGTAATATGGGGAAATAGAGATGTATCACTATGTTGTCAGGTGGAGGGACAAATTTCGGGCCCCGATGAAAGAATAAAAAATTGGAATGGGAAACTTGATATGAAACTCTAATCCACAACCATGAGGACTGCTAGATTTTGGAACAGTAATGTAATTTAATCTGGCCTGATTTGGATTTTAGGTTCCAGATCCAATTGATAAAATAATTGGACCATAATTAAACTAACTTTAACATTGGGGAAGATAGTATTTGGAATCATTGATATGTGACATCATCAGCATGGATCAAATTATACAAAAGATTATTAGAAAGATATGTAGAATTTGGAATCAAAATTCATGTAGTTGTACTAATTTCTAAATATATATGACTTAGTAGACTTGTGATATAGGTTACCATCAACCTAGAGCCTGTAGGTGTTGTCTTTGGAGAAACATTGATGCTGATATCCAACCCTAATATGCCCAAACAATGACTTTCTCAATGAATTTGGGTACAAAGTACCCATGACCAGTCTCACCATTTGAAATCATCCATTATATGGTGATAGACACCATCAATCATTAGTATGAGAAAGAGGGGGTCATCCCACAATGGTACATGGCCCAACACTACCTATAGGTTTTAATACCTCATTGATACCAATGCCCTATAAGGTTGATTTGGGGATACCATACCCCATTTTGATGATGAACTATTTTGGGTGAATCTCTTTAGAGCACTCTGATTACTCACTTTCCTATGCTAAAGAGGTAGGTGATGTTCATGTTGTGACAGCTGTGACTACATCATGAGAGCTACCTATGGGGATCCCAAAAACACTCTTCAATGATTGAATCAATTAGTATCACAACCCCAGTAGCAGGAGAACTTCACCCTTTCTCTACTGGTCAATGTCTAGGGCACAAAAAACATTCATTGGTGTCATAACCAGTATAATGATCTATAAGGGGAAACTTCTGTGGATTATATGGCCCTTTGCACTGAAAATGTATCCTTCCAAATCCCTATAATAGGTGAATATGTTTTTTTCATTTCCTTTTTGGGATATTTACCCCAAATTCTTCTCATGTAGGCTATGTTTACTCACTCATTCTCTAACACCTTCGACATCCTTTATGATACATTTCATGATAACGACAATCAATTTTGAGGTCCCCACATGCCATCACTAATCTATGTTGAAGCCATATCATCTAATTCGTCAAATATTACAGATTTAAATTCCATAATCTATTGAGATAACATAGATGTCCTCCAAATTTCACTAACAACAAAAAATATATCTTCCCCGCCTAAAAAACAATCACTGTAGTGTCCCTCCTTGAAAACACCCTTCTCAACATATGGTTCATAACTGTTTCACATATTATTAGTGTGAAGTTCTATCCCATGATCCCTTGATCCAATGTGGGGTCCCTTCCCACCCTACAGCCCCACATCATTGTGGTACTCTTCTTTCCTAATACATATCCTACCTGAATGAACTACTCGTGGGAAAAATGATGAACACTAACCATTGAAGGAGAAGACCAAGGATGTTTAAAATAACGATTTCCCTTATTGACCTATAAAAATACAATATGATTGTGTATTCATAAAATAACATTAAACCCATGCTCAATAGTCTAGGGAATGATAAATATAGTTTATATTTTTAATTCCATACACTGAGGTTTATAGGATAATCATATCCTTCTACAGTTACATGAAGGTGGAGGAAATTCTGTCACCTTTCTAGGGGCTCATAAGGATTCTATATTTATTAACATAGGATTCCACTCACTCTACCTCCACCAAAGAAGTTATAGAGTTATCATTTTTGGGGTTATTACCTTCAGATGGTAGACACTCTTCTAGGCCACATATATACACCATCTTGCTTACACATGAGGAAGTGGAAAAAACCCCTTACTATAGGGATGTGATGACATGATTGGAACATCCCTCATGAGAAGTCCCATATTATAGTGAACATTTTACTAATTCAGTGAATTTTATACAATAAATCGAGTATTCCATTTTGTTTTTATAGGTGATTCCACCTATAAACAATCTTTCACAAATGGAATCTTAGGTCGACCAAGTGTAGGAACCATCCTCTTCATAACAAGGCCCATTTGAGGTTCTGGATTCCGATTAGCCATCAGTGGTGCTCTGTCCACCTGAAGCATAAATCCATATCATACTAGTGTCCCTTACTGGTGAAAAATATATTTTTACACCATATCATTTAGGTGACATATTCTACATTCACAATCATCAATTTACCTAACTAGGATGTTAGGGAAGCCTTGATTCCAATGACCACTAGGGACTAAGGGCTCAAAATATATTTTACCTAGTTGATCAGCGCATAGTGTCATAAACAATCCACGATTCACTTGAAAAAATATTTTCCCATATCCTCGTAGTTCTCCACCCTGTTAGCTATGAAACATTTCCATGCATATAGATTATAGGCTAGGTAAAGTACAATACTCTCTATTTTAGCCCCATGTTAAAATATTTCTTCATAAGTTCCAATAAAGAATGTCCCATCATATACCACTCTGGTTAATATTGTTTTTAATGAAATTTTTTTGGAAAAAAAACATGGGATCGAATTTATGGATGGACATTAAAAAAAATTCTTACGGGGTGATACAGTAAAAGGTAGACCCTTCAACAGGTTTCCTTAGTCATTAGTAGAGGCATGAACATGACCTTAGATATCCCCCTAATGAGGCATCTTTATATACACATTATCATATAGATTATTGAAAGGGTTATGTTGATCCATCCAACCCATTTTTTTTGTTTTTCCAAAAGAAGATACACAATTTACGGTATCTACCTCAATCTAAAAGTGTGAGGAGTTCATTGATAACTTTATTGTTGAGATGCACTCAGATTATGATAATGTTGTATGAGAACTCATATCTCCCACACTATGTAACCCCGTCCGGGCCAGACAATAACACCCAATACACCTCATTGAACCCATACATCTATTTATAGAAGAATATGAGGGATATGAAATGTGACCAATGTAAGAATCACCAAATACCCTCGAGTAGTGCTGTAATCCTACTTACGATCTAGGACATGGCCCTGTTCATGTTTGTGATCATTATATCCATTTATTATAATTTTAATATGTTATTGGATGATGATAATATCCATGATAACTTCATATCTAGTCTCTCCACTCACCATGAGACCCTAGAACCATGATAAGTGGAAATCTCATCTGATAGAATATAGTACCTTGCATCAGTGGACAACATCTGAGAACCCATGTAGGGTGGGAATCCCAAATTTACCATGTTTAATGAGATAGGAGAATAAAAAAATTCCACACCCATATCATTAAAAGGTTTCATCTAATTCTAGGAGCTCAGTAACTATAGGAGGAATCCATGCTTCAATGTTATTTATACACTAGAAGAGCCCATGTTTTTCTAGTATAACTAGCTACCTCCTGGGTGCACTACTTATTGGATGGAAAATCATTGAAACATCATAAAATAGTTAATCTCTTTCATGTTAAATAAATATATTTCATACAACTTTAGTTGATGAAAAAAAGAATAATGATAAAATCATAGACTTTCTCACTCGGTGGAAAGGCCACACATATTCACGTGACATGCTATTGTCCCAAGAGAAGCTACTGACCTTAAGAATAGGTAATGTAAAACACAAGTTGGTCCCTACATTATTTACCCCCAAACTATGCAAATTGATTAAAGTAGTTCTCTATAAATTATTACTGTATGTAGGAAGCCCTATATTAGAATAGGTGAAAATTGCACTTGTCGCCTCTTCTAGATCCAACTAGAAGACCTATAAAAGAAGAGAATGTTATCGTCGTATATCCAAAGAACCATGATTTAATAAATTTTCAGGAACCATTGAACAAGGATCCACAATATATAAATACTTATCAGGGAAATCCTCTTCCAACATAGAATTGTAAGGCAACACACGGCCATGTGAAATAACTAGATAATAGAATTTTGTTCCAAACGCTTATCAAGGCAAGGATCTAGTAGTGATCCTCCTATATTATAGGAGCCAGAAATATTATATTTTGAATTTATATTTCTTGATATACTTTATCTATTCTTTAAATAATATAATTAAAATGTTTTTAGAGCATATTAGTACCCCAGATGTTAGTATTAGTATATTTTCTAATCATTTCCAATAATACATGAATCTTGGACACATCATCAAGGGATGATAAATATTCAAATTTTTGTTCTGTGGACAAGGATGTCATTGTTTTGTAAAGGTGGGTGTCGATCTATTGTAGGTGGTACATGCCTTAGCCCACCGTGATATGGAAAATGAATGATATAGTTAATGAAAATAGTCTTCTAGTTGTGGGATGTAAAAATATAATGAATGGTTATCTATAAATATTGTTTCCTATTTTCATGGTTTCATCAACACTCTATCATGTTTCAAATAACCACAACGGTTTTCCAATATCCCTCCATCCCCTTTATCAACATCCACAAGAGAGCCCTCAAAATCCCATATTAATAGATGTCGATGACGTATGAAAAATAAGAGTCCCCCATTGGTGGAGAAGCAATCACACACACATGGTGATTTCCTACAACCTATGTTGAGAGAATACCTCATGAACCTCCAACCACTAGATGACCTCAGTAATGATGTGTATGAGTGCATGTCATTTAATTTTAATGAGTTTCTAGAAAACAAACTGACATGTTATAGTTAATTATTTGAGGGAAACCCCTCGGGTTCCTCTAGCCTATGTACTCTATGAAATGAATCAGGACCGCAAAAACACCATAATGATAAGGAATGTTACTCTAACAATGATATACCTGATACTTAGACAAAAAATATGTTTTTCATAGAGATAATTATAAATTATTCTCCAGCATACACAATTAAGACCACCTCCACAATCAATAGTTACTAGTCCAATAGTGGTTTTAGAGTATCTTAACTAGTCAATAGAAAAATATTTCCAGCACTCACCAAACCCAAATTGTTCAGTCAGCAACATATAGTGTACCACTACTAAGGACCGACACACCATGGGAAACCTTTTCCCATTATTTAATAAGTATTATGTTTTGAAGAACCTTTTCATCATACCTTCAATGAATTAGATCATTTAGGTCTTACTCTATCAATGAAAATGCTTGTGGCCCTTGGAAATAATTTTAAAATTCCTCTCCATTTTGATGTAGATGTAGTAATAAATAGGATTGGTATAAAAAGAGGCTAATAAATAGGAATGATAATCCATCATATCATTCTCCCCTAATTAATAGATAATTCTCATAGAGGTTTATATACACCCACAATAAATCCAATGCTTGTTCAATGGCATTAAAAATAAACACTTCCTAGTTGACTCTAGATTCTGGATTAATCTCATCCCAACCCAGATGATGCATAATATGGGATTAATAGAAGCAAATTTGAATCCCTCCAACCACACAATTCAATGTTATGAAATGATTATGGAGATTCCATGTGGAATGAATTTTATAGTGACCTTATATTGATGAATGATATTATGAACTGAGTTCATTGAAGTCTAGAAGGATTCCAAATAAAAACATGTGACTAGGAAGACCCTGGATAAATTTTCCTATAGTTATCTCCTCTTCGTATATCCCAAGCCACTAATATTCAGATAATGGTTGAGTTGGGTTTATTCAAGATGAAGTACCCCCTGTTGAATCCTATGCAGCACGCTATTTGGACATAAAATTGTAAAATAGTGTCTGTAATAAAGTTATGATAAAAAGGGATTAGTCATAAATGTTCCCATTGAGATTACATAAATTACAATTAATACATGGGAAAACATGAATGATGACGTCATTATCCCAATTAATTTTTTAGAGGCCACAATCTGAGATTGAGGACGATTCTTTTCTCTCTTCATGAAAAATGATTCTGTTTCCCAAATAAAAAAGCACATTCATCTGATTACATTGGACTCAATGGATAATCCTGAGTGATAATAGAAGCCCATACTACATTGATGAACCTAAATTTTATATCAATGACCACTAGTTCATGACATTCTAGTTTGTGGCATGAAGTATGGTTGAATCAATTAAGGGTGACTCGCAACCATTTCATTGACATAAATATTGTGCATCATAGATGAAGTCACTATAGAATTAGAACTATAGATTCTATTTCCAAAATATTAGTAGAGTATGAACTCATAGAAAAGGATACCATGTCTACCCATGAATGCACCAATGATATAATTAATGTGCCACATACTCTATCTGATTCTCAAACCCTAGAAGATGAATAGAACATGGAATACAATCTTTATGAATTTAAAAACTGTTCTTTCCACCACCATTGATGAGTTGTTTCTTATGAACCATAGAGATGAGGAATAGCCATGGAAAACATTGATCCATAAATTCATCTATCATGAAGACCAAGAGTAGTATGTGTCCATCCTAATAGAGTACTATATGATCATAATATGGGCTTTTGATGAAATTTTATGGCTATACCCTTAGGTATATTTTCACCATCATACTCATAGTGAGACGTTGTGGGTTCAAACTACCTCCTTCAAATAATTACCCGACTCATGGTGCAATTTTCATGGATTAAATTGAAAATATTATCTAATACAACATCTCTATGTATGTCTAGTGACGTAGATGGAAAAGAAACTTATTTCTAGTTTGGAATAATAATTTACATATTAATAATTGTATCAACTATTAATATATCAAACATTATTTCCCAAAGGATGATTTCCCCAATCATTTGATATATTTGTTGATCAGTGGTAAATTATTGATCCTTTACCACTCCTTTATGGTAATATATTATCAGTATAACCATATTCATATGCCCTCAAAGATTAGGATTCTGCATCCTTTAGGACAACAGAAGGGACATTCTTCTATTAGGTGATTCATTTCAGCTTGAAAATTTCACAATACACTTATTAGAAGTTCAACAATAAAATACTCAAAATATTAGGGGTTATGTAGTGGGAATTATATGTGGATTAAACAGTGGTAAAATATCACTAGCATCAGGACTATATAATGGACATTGGGAAAATTTACAACGTCCTATGCTCCCATAATTTGATGATTAACTATTTTTAATGAATAGTAGAGGATACCTATGTGAATATTGTCAACATAATCATATGATACATGAGAATTTAGATAAACCTAGAGAATTCCATGTCTATTAATCAGATGAATCCCATGTAGAACCCATGATTAATTTTAAGTCTCCAATACAACATAGACTATATATATAGATTTTTTGTGAATGGATCTTGAAAAAGTAATCCATTCTCAAGGATCATGAAGAAACGAAGAATTTACCAATCAGAAAAAGATTGTCAAACTAAATTCAGTGATATAAAGATGTATCTTATAGAACATCATCTTTTAATTCTTTCCATTTTTTAATGTCAAAGATCCACTATGTGACCAACTTGTAATTGTTTCTCAACACCCATATATTCCAAAAAAATAATTATGGTAGAGATAATAGTTTATCATATATCATTAAAATGATACTCTAAAAAAAGATTAGATACCATCATATAGAAAATTGTTTCCTCGTTCTCACTTTTTTAGTTCATAAGTTATATAATTATCGACAATATGATGAGATACATCTAGTGTGTTGGGTAGTCTATATAAATTATATTATCTATTTTCCAATTCTGATAGGACTATCAGATCTTTTTATAGTCATCATCTATCACATTGATATATGGATTCTTTTGTACAAAGATGTCATGGGTCAGACATTGAATAATTTTTTTCTCACCCATCCAACCACTGAATAACTGTCACTAGTTGTACATTTCCATAATGAGGCTATCCTCTCAATAGACCAGACCACATCTTGTGGGTAGATTAATTTCAATGTTTCCACCCAATGTCTAACCGATATAAGGATTGGTAATCTCATTCTTAATAGTGTGGTATTGGGTATTGTCTTCATTATTTATATATAAGCTATCAAGTAATACATGATTCTATTTATGAAAGACTACACCAACATTGAGGCAGATTATCTAGCCATGATCACGGTTCTTGAGTAGGATATTGTGACTGATTACACCACTTACATGTGAAGGGAGACTCTTTAATATTCATCATATAGGTTAATGTTGGCCACATCATCCGAATGTAAGAGATGGACCGCTTCACTTTCAAAAAATATGTGACCCCATTTAATAGAATAGTTGTGTCGATGCCTTTTCTAGTTTAGCCACAACTCTTGTAGAACCTAATTTAGATGACAAGATCATCCATGTGGAACACTAGAGGGTCATTTCCCCTACCATTTTAGATGAATAATAAAAAACATAAGTAAACCAGATGGTTTGTAGTGCTTATATACCAAGACCCTCCCCCACCCACAATGAAGGAAATTCACAATTGGGCAACACTATTTTTCACTTATCTATAGCATGAAATTATTATTCAAGACCAATATGAGGGTGAAAAAAATCCATCAGAGTGAAATGTTGTTTACACTCCATTGGGGGCCTAACCAAGAGAAAATCTTGTATAATCATGGGTTTGATGGAAATATCATCTGTTGTATCCATGCTTTGAGAACCCTTAGGTTATGATGGATGTATAGGTTGTGTCAATTTTCAACCATCATGTGGGATTGATGCTCTCCCACAAAATATAGAGATTAAAATACATATAAACCACCATTTTACATTTCTACATAAAGTTATATAAGAGGCATCATTCATGTAAAATACATTGTAAATTTGTGAACAAACTACATAATCTCATCCACATGACTAAAAATTCTTAGACATATGTGGTATGGGGACACAATGTTGTTGGGTATTAATGGTCAGTAACAGCTAGAAATATATTTTTATTCTAACCATAATGCATTTCTTCTACATGGGGTAGAGGATATCCCCCTCAAGGAATTGAAATCCTATTATATGATTTAGATTTTTATCTCCCAAATCATCTATCAATTTTTTTATTTATTCTATTCTAATTGAAAATAAATCAAATTTATAGGATTTTGACCAAAATAAATTATAGGCCAAGTACAAAATGTGATCCAATAATACTTATTTAAACCATTCATAGTAAAATTGACTAATAGAGGTGATCAAAAATATGATCTCTAACATTTCAAAGAATATAGTGGGACAAAATAAGAAGATATGAATGAAAAATCTCCCCAACATCCCCTTTTCTAATCAGATGAAGACTCAACATTGCACTCATGTGGCCTTATTATCCTTGATATACAGAATAGAGGAATATTTTCCCAACAAGGATTAGTTATAGTAACCCCTATTATTTTTATATGACCAATATATATAATAAAAAATTTTCTTCATCTGTCTAGATAACGAGAGTCTGTAAAATAAAATATGATACAGTCCTAACATAAATTATAAGGGCACCATAACATGATAATAAAAGAGATAAATAATAAGTTTTCAAAAACTCATTCCTACATGGTGAAATGGTATTGGCCTTTAGAATAGAAAATATACTCCGTAAAATGGCACCAATTTTATATACTTAGTTGGATGGAACATAAATCAATCATAATTTCAATTAAATAAGAGTATACTCTTTGAATACCATGGGTGGAGAAAATATCATGACTCCACCAACACCATGTTTATCACGAAGTACATCATGTGGGGATACCTTGTCCATGATTTATGGACATAAAATAAAATTCATTTTATTTTTAACATAACCTTAAATCATTTTCAATGTAATGTCGTCTATAAAATAACTTATTTTATATCCATGATCTGTGACGTATGACCTTAATTTTTTTTAACCGTTCCAAAAATTATAACATTAATCAAATATAATCCATTATATTAAAAACCATATAAATATTAATATTTTATTTATATAGTCTTATGTGTATGAATTTATTCTTAAATCATTGACTACTCAAAATATAACTATAACTATGATATTACACCGTATCAACCCAAAATTCCCGATTCATTAACTAAGGGATGATATCTGAATTTATACAATACATATAATAGATATTTCTCATAAGATAAGTATGATATGGTTAAAAACCATTACCCCATTCCCTAAAAAAGGTATTACCCATAAATATCATGGGATTCCATAATTACATCATAATAGAAAACATCATGCACTAGTGTGGGATTATAGAAAATTATGTTTCTAAACTACATGTAGTCAGATTCCCATCCTCTTGGGATATTTAATAACACCCTGAAATTATTTAATTAGGCCCATGAAAAATGTTAACAACCCTTAGGCACCTAATAACCATTCATGGTCACATCATCACATCATTATGCTACATGATGTTCAACTCATGTTTTGTGTGTTTTATGTGAGCCTATGTATCCCATTAAAAATAATTATTTAAATCATTAATTCCATGAATATAACTGTGAGACATACATAGTCCAAGTCTATGAAATTGGGATTTAAACTGTTTTTCTTTCCACCGCTAGTTCATGAAATACACTTAAAATTTAGTTTCATTTTTAGGTACTTTGGTGGTATGATATATTAAATTCCCTCATTTAACACAACTTTATTCCCTTTTCAGGAATTTAATGTACCCTCAAAATAATCACTTCAATAGGCATGAAAGAAGGGTATTAAAATTACCTTCAGAGCCATACCATCATGAATTTAAACTGTTCTCCATGGTATAGTCTCTACAACTTTAATCTATGTGAACACAACATCGGGATCACTTGATGTTTTTATGGGCTCCATGGATCCATTAAAAATTGGATTTAACTATTTTTCATCAGATGATCATCCTTGGTCCCCCCCCAAATATTCCCTGATTTATGACCCCAAACTATCAGTATTCAATACTCATTTCAGAGGGATTAATTCATCCTTAGGGTTTCAGCAAGCTTATACCTCCATTATCCTCCCTAAAATACATGTTTATTGATTCCCACCCTCATTGGATAAGTATTTGGGCATATCAATTAAGACTATGGGACCTTCTATAGTTTCACTATGAAATCCTTTATTAACTGTTGTTTTATCACCCCAAAATGTCAAATGGGACTCCTTTTTTGTATAACATACATTATTCTTCGTGGAAACACTATCATAACAAGACTCCCTCATAAACATATATTATAATGTAAATAATAGTCATCTCAATGTGCATGTCACCAATGTTATCATCACATGATTGAAAACTATGATCTAACCCATATAAATAATAGGATTCCTCATGATGGGAGATGATCTAGCGTCACTATTCAAGAGGGTATACCCTTTTCGGCATCAATATATTGCCATAGAACGTTACAGAACTATGTGTTCCTCGAATAAAATTATCAAGGGATAATTCGTTACCCACTAAATCATTCACCTCTAGAACATCCATCTCCATAGAATCATTTTAGTTTCATAACATTGACAACAACATGGGTTCGACCTTGATTACCTTACATATCATTTGTTTCATAAATAGGGTAACTCTATTTGACCTTCCATTGTGGTTCATCACTCATTCATGCCCCACATACCCCCATTGCCCACTTGTCCACCCTGATCAATGTGGTGTTACCTGAAATGAAAAACGTACCTATAGTCCAACCTATATATCATGAATCTATTATAAGCCATGTTCTTAGTTGTTTGGATTTAATTACCATTACCAACGTACTGATAAAATGACATTAAACTACACCCTTAACCAATCATAAATCGGCTTGCCTCATACGATATGGAAGGTCTAATAAAAAAGTTACCCCCTCTGAAATCGGGATGAATAATATGATAAGTACAGTATGACAATATAAATTACCACTTTTAGAACTAGTAATCCTCATATGATGAGTTTTCAACATCTATAAACACCCTATATACAACCATGATACATCATAACATATTAATGGTATGAATCACACATTACCCCATATAAAATTTGGATGCATCCTAATGTGATATAATAAGATATCCTCACCAGAGGGGATTTATCCCTACAATTGTATGTCTATGAAATTCCATGTTTCAAAACTATATGTGGATTGTTTCTCATATATAGAAGATACATATAAATTTATGGATATATCATATCGGTCCTAGTCCTTCCATTGACCCCCTCAAGAAAATTCCCGTCCAATTTATGATTGATTCTCAACTACCCATGATTTATTCAAGAATGTCTGAGGACATTAATGAATAAGTCCCATTGATCCTAAATTTCCCTTTTGGAAAATCCCCTCCATACCATTATCAGTTATCTCATTCATGAATTTTGAAAAACACCATCCTCCAAATCTAAAAAGGCTTCTTAGTAGAATGATCTCATTACTAATTGTCTCACCTACCATCTTAGGATCCTTCATCGATTGATAATTGATCTAAAATAATGGATCATGCGTTTCAAAAATACTGAAGCGTACATCCTTCAATTTCTCACATCAACTCTAACTTGTGTAAATAAAAAAACTGTGTTTTGAACATGGTAAATTTTTTTACCCTTTCTACATTTACTCCAAAATCATTTTCTAGATTTAAATTTTGGAATTTAATTATTGAGTTTTGTAAGTGTCTTTTCACCTCGTTGTGTTCTCCGCTGTAAGAAATTAAAAAATTCATAAGTCTCCTTATTTCAATCACCGATCATGGCACATGTGGGATTAAGAATCGTAGGGGTTCCCCAGGAATGGAGGAGACATGTGACTGAACACGGTCTGAACTATATGAACATAAACAATGAGTTCTCATCCAAGAATTATGACTCTACACAATTTGTGGGTCCCAAGGGAATTTTTTTTGTTGTGAAGAATTTTTGTCACTAGATCCATGTTATTTTTCCACTCTCCCATGCAACTTGTGCCTTTTTAGGGTATTCAAACCCTAAGGATTGACTATTTGGCCTCAAACTAAGATTGAATGTCAAATAGTCATGATTTTAATCTATTTTAATGTAACCCCAGGAATGTGTTATGTGGCTTTGGGACTCATAGGCCATAAATTAATGTTGGTTTTGTAACTCCACCACAGTATAGAAATCCATTTTGAATGATTAATCTTTTTTCCACGATCTATGACCTCAAAATAGTATCCCATGTCCAAGAATCATGACTATAATAATGAAAAATTTCGTTTGGGATGATTTTTATTTACAAATTGGTGTCCTCTTAGGCCCCGAAAGACACATTCAAAAACATTCATTTGATTTCATGTGTATCCATTCATGTAACACCAGCCCATAGTATAATAATTATGGGAATAAAATAAAATACATTGAATATGCATTATGAACATAAACTATTTTCCATTGGTACAAAATAAATTTCCATAAACTAGAAACCACAAGTCCCAATATCATGACCTTATAATATTTTAAACCATCCCCAAATGTTTTGAGTAGGGTTACTACTCCTTTTTTCCATGTTTAACACATTATGGTGTGTATTTTCTGATCTCATTAACCATAAAATATGATTTGACGTCAATTAATCATGAAATCAACATTTTTTGTAGTCCTCGTGGGAATTTTACATGTGATTTTGGGTCCCTTTAAACCACTACTAATTTTGTTTTATTACTTCATCAATCCACACATATCACATTTTGACATATAGTCTATTGGTCCCAGAATTATGACCATGAACTACCTGTGTGTTTTCACAGATTCTTTTTATTTCAGTTGGGTCTTAAAATCATAGAATCCATTATAATACACTACATGGAGTTCTCATAGACATTTACCATCCAATTCCCCTCCCCTCATATAGTGTAAAAGGTATTAGTAACATCAGATAACACATCCAAACAACACGATAAAAAAATTCAACACCTCATCCTCGATGTATGATGTTAAAAAAATGTTTCCTATTTCATCTCCATATGATTTTAATTTTAATGTTTATTTTCCTCATTACCTGACATAATAATGTGAACGATATTAATACCTTGACAACAAACCCTTTTCTTTTAGTTTTTTTCACTGACCACATCATCCATTCTCTTCAACCATCATTCATCACTTGGGATGATAGTCCACTTATAAATATTATTTCAACAATTCCTCCAAATCAATATGACCACCAAAATTCTCAAAATTACCTAGTGGAATAATTTCAAGAGGGTGGGAATATGTTGTAACATTCCACCACATCATCTCCTTAGTTTTCATTCCAATTTATTTGGATCCTCATCCTCCTCCAGAACTAATCCATGCTCTCCCATCAACCACAATGGTTTCTAGAGAAACTACCTCACCTACCATCCTCGTAACATACCACATAATTTGATTGTTGAAATTTTAATATAGGTCATACAATTTAATAATAGTCATCATTATATAATCCATTTGGTTGTGCCGACCATCGTAAAAATTTTATTGGATAATGTGTTTCAAACATGGTCAGTTGTTATCCTCCATAATCACAACACCCCATTGTTGTCTCAATGTCAAGATTCATAATTCACTTCTTCCATTCCTCTTTATTCAAGTATAATAAAAATACAATGAATTTACCCATTAGTTAACAATAATATGTTGGAAAATAATTCTTGTTGTTCAAATAGAACCATTCTCCATCCATACCCCTTGTTGTCCTGAACACTCCTATTAGTCAAGCAATAGTTCAAATACTAAAGTGTCTGATGGTTTTATGATAGTCTCAAAGAAATTATCAATCACAATGTTTTACCTTGTCTCTCACCACTTTCATGGATAACATGAGCATTGGTATTTTTGATTGGTTATCTCATTAATATGAATGAAGTGAGACAATGATACACAATGAAATATATTTAATCATGCTGTAATTTAATATAAATCATCAAATTTTATAGAGGGTCACCCACTCAATGGAGACTGTCCATTAAAAAATTATCATATAGGTCAACCCAATTGATCTGAGATTTGTGTTTAGTCACCCACTTCCATGTATCCTCTGGACTTAGATTCCACTCCATCAAGTTGAATGATTATTCATCGGATTTTGGGGAAATTTCTTTATCGATATTCCACTTTCAATGCAACTAAACCCACCATTCAATTATAAATGATTTCACCTCCACCAGAATAGCCTCGGCCTCTACCAGTTAGTCCTTAATATTATTAAGGATCTCATCATGAGTATCTGTGATAGATTTTTCTTCTAGATCTAGCCCATCTAGGTGGGTCATATACACATCATCAACCAAAAGTGTATGAGATCCCTTATGCTTGTTCATCAACCATGAAACATCAATCTCCAGCCACTCTATTCACAACATATTAATGAGGAAATCCATATCTAATGCATGAAGTCCAATAGAGTCCATACCACCATTCACTATGATATGTATCCAATGGAAGATAGGTCTAAATTCATTAGGAATGTCATCCATCAGGGTGTAGGTGATGATGTTTTTCATGTAACTGTATTCCTTACAATGAATGGACCAGTTAACCTAGATAGAATTTATGATAGTGTCCTTGAAGACAAAAATCTTTGAAGGAACATATTGAGGGATGATCACTATATCTTCAGGGGATATATCTTTCGTAGATATGTATTTAGGTTCTGTGGGGAGGGGATGATGTCTGAAATCAAATCTTCACTATCCCCTTTACATCAAGCAGATTCCTCTATAGCACTTTATGAAACATCCATGGTGGATCACATAACCCCGTCACCTCAAATTCCCTTTATAGTGGAATATTAGTTTCTGAATACACAAAATCATCCAAACATATAAATTAAATGGTCGGCTCATTCAACACAATTCCCACAATTATATAGTTAACGATAAATTATCACTTTCTCTATCAAGGAATCACCATTAATAGGCACCTCCAGTGTAACAACTATGGAAGGCTCTGCTACTATGGCTTCTTCATCAATCCATTTCATGGAAACATTCTCATATAACTCCCTAAAGGACATAGTCAAATATGTTAACCCTATTAGAATATATAATTTTTGACTAACCACCATGACCTCCCCACCCAAAACACCTAAATAATACCTTCTATTGTCCTAAACTTGTTCTCTAACAACATTGACACCAATGTTGTCATTTTAAATAGAGCTTTGAATATTATTTGAAAAAAAAATGTAACTAAGGGTATCACTAATAAAAAAATGTAATGGAGGGGAAACAAATATAAAAATGGAAAAAGACACACATGAAAAATATAGCCCAATGAAGAGCTCTATATGGATAAACAGTTATCACATTACTAAGGGAATTACCCCACAAGTTTCCATCTCAATCGAAGGCTCCCACTTGATGATTGATTTTCCACCAATGTCCATGTAATAATGGAGGGCCCACGCTCTCCCCTTTAAGGGGTGGGGTTCCATTTCAATCTTCCTTAGGTTCTTCATGAAACCCCCACTATTCTCACTGATCCCTATGAAACTATAATAAGAGATAGATAACACTTCTATAGGATTGGTAAATTTCATAAACACAATATTGGAGTATTTACATGGTGTACATCAATTCCCTATCACACAAGTGATTTAAAATATGGGTTTCTTCACCAAAACTCATCACAATATCTCTCAAGAGGATCATGAGTAGTAATCACACTAGGTGAGACGTCTGAGGAGGAGGTCATCCCCAATAGCACCCTCACTCTGTTGGTCAGCGAATGTGAAATTAAATTATAGTGGACCATGTATTCTTCATCTCATATATTTTTAACAACCTCATCTAATGTAACAAGGAATATATATAAGGAATTACATACCCATTTATAAATATTCCCTCTATTTTGGTATTCATCCACATTGTATGAACGTTATTGATCTAATAGAGGTTCCCCCTGCACTCCCATGAATCTAGAATGTCCAAGTTACTAGGATGTCATGGATAGTGTAGTTTCATACAGGGTCGTTGAAAAAACACAGTCCAAATATCAACCAAGTTTCTACTTAATCTCACCACAACTTTACTAAGATCAAGGAGCTTGATGATGCTCCTCTCTATCTATTCCCTTTTATTTTGGGATTTATACTCATAGATGGGCCACCGATGTATCCTTTTTAAAGAAATCAGAACCCTTATAGTCTGGAGCCACATAACAATAAAATTCATACCTTTTACGGTTGGTTGATAAGGTCTTAACCATATAGTTTAATGTGATGTGGAAATGACATGTATGAAAATATTTCCTAGAAATTTTTTTGTGGGATTTATTTTGAAACATCATAAGTAACATATAAATGTTTTGAATTTCCTTTTTAGATTAGACCCTACATGGGGGGAAATTAATCGAAACTTATACCACCAAACAGGGAACTTCCAATCATTTTCCTTAGGGAATGATTCTATGTGACTGTAGATATACAAACCTATAGACACATAATGATCTAGACTCCCATATAAAAAAATATAGGGAACCTATAACTATATAAATACAAAACAAAATGGTAGACATGTTAATGTGTATTTCCCAAAGTATTGGTTGGTAAGGATGTTTTGGTGGAGGTTTCAACTTGGAACATTTAATACACTAGAGCCAGGAAAGTAGATTCCCCTCCATTGGTGGATTAGAAAGTGCCTTCAAATATGTCTCACGTAGGTGGCCCACATATGTCCTCTGAATAGGTATTCCATGTTGGTGTACCGAAAAATTCATATTATGAACTACAAATTTCTTAACATGGTAATTATAAGCTTGTGAGGGATTTGTATTCCTATGGAAATGTACTAGCTACAACAACACTTGGATTAGGTTTTAACATAAGAACCTGTAGTGTCCCTTGATGTCCTTAGAAGCATCCTGTATAGGTTATTCGTTAACAAAATGACCATGTGTAGATGAATTATTCCTCTAGATAGAGGGTCCATAATCATATATTTTATAGAACAAAATCTGAAAGGATGTTGATCATTCATATCCCATATATTGGTCTATTCTCTCAAATTTCTTGAAGATTTACCAAATAAAATTTAGGGGACCTCGGTGTATGATCTATGAAATGGATGCTTTAGGAGTTATTCCAACTTTTTATATTATAAATTTGAGATGACAAGGGTCCTATTTATAGTAAACGAAGGGTTTATTCAAATAGTTTTTGTTCACATACTCCATTAGAATAGATCTTGAGCATAGGTTCATTATGTAGGGGTGCATAAAGTATACTGTCACATAGGTCCTCTGCATAGATTAGCATCATAGGTCTTTTTTGTAGGTGATGCGCATGGGGAAATTCTAGTAGAAACTACACTGGCCTTCATGATGTGTAGGTGTTCCACATAGCACTATTTAAATATATTTCATTATTTCCTTTAACTTTATTTGATACCTTGAAAAATCCAAAGTGCTTCATCATAATATTTATTGCATCATAAGAAGTGTTTGCAAGGTTATTTCTAAAAAATGTTTTCAATTTTTTGAAATATTTTCCATGGATGTTTAATTTAATATTTAACCCATGTATTACCTTTTTACAAAATTAATTTAAAATTAATCATCATTTAATTTTAAGATCAAGTCATTTTTATAAACTATTATGGTTTAAAATGATTGGTCAGTATGTACGGACATACCCACTGTCAGGACCATCATTTCATTGATTCTTTCGTTGTATGTTTACAAAAATTTTTTATATGTAAATTTCATTTCGTTAGAATCTATAATTTTATTTAATTTTTTTTTCTAAATAAAACATTTTATTGAAAATTGTTTTATTTTTAAAAACTATCTTAAATTATTTCCAAAGATTCCTTTATGTGTTTACAAGTAATGATTTTCAAGTAAAACGACTTCAATAATTCTTGTGACTCATTTATATATTTTGAAAATATTTTCAAGGAAATGGTTTTCAATATTTCTCCAGGCATTATTTATAATTTTTCACATTTTTTTCAATCAAATGTTTTTGAAACCGTTTTCATTACCTATTTATATGTTATATAATTACTTTTATTGATAGGTTTTTCAAAAAATATCATGAGTTATTTATAAGTTTTCACTGAATTTTAAATGAAAAATGTTTTCAAAATGTTCCATGCTTCTTTTATACGTTTTCATGGAAAAAAGATTTTAAAATTGTTTTCATAAATATTTAATAAGATTTTAAATTAATTTTAATGAAAGGGTTTTGAAAATGTATTCATGATTTTGTTACATGTTTTCAATGTATTTTTAACAAAATGGTTTTCAACATGTTTTGAATATTTCATTATATGTTTTTGAATTATTTTCAAAAAAATTGTTTGGAAAACATTTTCTAAAATACATTATATGTATTCAGTGTGTCTTCAAAGAAAATTTTTTTAAAATGGATTCGAATAATCTTTTATAAGTTTTCAGGGAAAAATGGGTTCGAAATAATTTTTTGATTCCATTATATTGTTTCAAGTAAAAATGTTTTCTAGATTCCAATACAGTTTTCTAGTTCATTTTTAAAGAAAATAGTTTTCAATTGGTTTTATATTTTTAAAACAATTTTTTAAAGAAGAATTAATATTATAATTACAAAAAAAATTTAAATTGTTTTTTAACTATTTTTCATCATGGATAATATCAATTATTGTTTCTAATGTATTTTTGTGGAAATCATCAGAATGATCTATACACATTATATCTTTAAATGATTACTTTTAAGGCCTGATTCTTATGACATCAATTTTTATTCAGTGTCTAATATGATTTTGAACAGTACATATTATTAGGGTTTATTATATGATTAAATTATTATTAATCCTATTTAGTTTCCATATGATAAATTTTTATTACATGTTTATAATACCCATTTCATTTCATGGGTTATGAAATCATATTTATGAAACCATCCATTTTTTATGTGTCGTGATATGGTGTATGATTTATAATCATTTGGAACATGTATGTATGAATTTATAATGTGATGGGTGGGAGATATATCTCCCCCAATGAATTGGGTAATTATTTATATCTCTTTAGATAATAATGAGATTCATGTTTATGGGATCAATTCACTGTGAAAATATGGGGAAACTTTATCCACTATGGAATGGTGTGGAAATCTTATCAACTATGGGATGTTAGGGTAACCTGATCTACTAGGGAGAAATAGAGAATCCTGATATACTGTTAGAATATGGGGAAACCTGATCTATTTTAGGAATATAGGGAAACATAATCCACTATGGAATAATGGGGAAACCAGATCCCTTATACAGAAGGGACTATGACCTGGAATGGTGGTGTCTCCTGCCCAATAGGTTTAGTCCCCATGAAGTGTCAGATTAATTTCTAAAAAAGATTCTTTAATTATAGGGAAAGATATTAAATATTTAAGTGTATGAAAAAATCTCAATTTATCTTTCAAATGTGATGTTATAATGTTTTATTCTCTTTTTTCCCTTTTAATTCATGTCTTATGAATTGGAAATCATTATGACATGATACATATTTGTGATCTTGGATATACATGGTATGATGTTATTTTGTAATGATCACGATATCAAACCCTTATGCTCATGTTTATTCATACATATCTCACATGATTACACTTACTAATAATTTGATCTCACCCCTTTTATTGTTTCCTTCCCCAGGTTTTGATGAAATATTTCATGTATGATACGACTAAGAGGGGGTCTATTCTTAGAGAACCTAGTGGGAGATAATGTTACACTGTCACGTAGAGAATTTAAGTTTCCATGATTCCAAAGGAAAAAAACTAGTATGTTCTTTGGGAATATTTTCTATAATGCATTATGTATTCCCCAAAAATGACTAAGTTTTCATATACATTGAAAATTAGAAATTATAAGTCTAACTAACAAAAGGGGTCACCCTTAAGCTTGAGGGTGGCTATGTTACTTTATGATTTTCATTAAATTAAGAATTAATGTTTTATCCCTTTTTAATTATTCATGCACTAATTATGAATGATGGGAAAGAATAAAAACAGTTGATTTCAGCATACATAGTTGTGTTAACACCCTATATGAACACTATTTGGTTCTTTTGATGGTTTCATAGATATAGTTATTAATAAGGGAAATGGGCCTTACATTGTTTGATATCTTACTAGATTGGTTGGAGCATGGATATGGGATAAAAATGGTGTTTCAAGATTGGGGTCGTGGTATCCATTTTCCGAATATGTTTAATCATTTTATTTTATAAATTAGGAAATATAATTTAGTAACATTCAGGATTACATTGCATGATTTTTATTATTATTTCAATTGTTCAGTTTCTGTTTATTCATTTTTAGTTCATGTATAATTATTTATGTTATTCTTTTCTTATTTTTACTTTGTGTTAGTCGGCATACTCTCCTCACTATATTCCTTACATCCTCAATAAAATTAAGAATGCTATGGAATATGAGAATTTATTCTTATGATCCAGTAACCCACCCACCTTAATCATATGAGGGTGTATAAGGCCCAGAACGTTACAATCCATTTGAAATTGATGAACACCATGATCTAATAAAAAGGGATGCATTCACTTATCTCCTTTGGTAATTATATAATCATATATTACATTTTTAAATCTTGAAAATATATATTAATATTATTTACTAAAACAATGATATAATATATTTTTCATTGAAAATAATGTATATATATTGCGTATTGAAAATGTATGAATCTTACATGAAGACAAATAATTCTAATATAATTAGACTATTATCACTTTCTTCGAACTTTATATTTCCCCTATGGATAAATATACATAATCACTATATAATGATATTGAATATACAATTTATAATTCCTAATATATATTACTATTTATCAAACAATAATATCATATATACCACATATAGCTTTCATTAAAAAATTGAATTATAATGATTCCATATTCTACTGAATACCAAGAAGTTTGAAAATGATAACTAAATGGTATACGTGTTTTGTCAACATATATTTCATTAATATTAAATATCAAATGATTAGATATTCACATTATTGAATCCATTATTAGGGGTAATGAATATCTATAATATGACATTATAAACATACAACATTCAAACCACACAATCTTCAAGTGATTCTAAGGATCCTTAATGATATAAAATGTAAAAAAATTTCATTACTTCCATAATCAACTATATGTTTTCATGGTGTGACTATTTTTCTTATTTTATTCCATTTCATTGATTTTTTTAGATAAAATTTAATATTTAAATTTATTTTTGTAAGCTTCAATAATCAAAAATTCAGTATACTGTAACAGATTCAACTATTTCTTATAATTTACTGAGGGAATTCAAATAGGGGATTGAATAGAATGTTCAACCCAAATTTTTGAATTTAATTTATCTTATATTTGACATTCAATAATTATTTTAATCCGGAATTATTCTATTAATTTGTATTAATTTTATGTTTCTCCAAACGAGTTGCTCCAAATATCCGTCCAACGATCCAGGTGGGAACACCAACCCTTTATGATTCTATGCATAAAAGTTTTTTTATCAACATGTCATCCATGTTATTTGATACTATTAGTTATATTTCATGAATTATTTTACATATTTATCTTGATATATAATAATTAATTATTAATACAATACATTCAATTTTCATCAGAATCATGTACCAAAAAATGATTAAATAACGTCACAATGTATTCTTATAGATCATAATATTATTGATTTTTTGAAATTTATAATGAGGTATTCTAAAATGAAAAATAATTTACTATATTAACTGTAATGATTAATAAAAAAATTCCATAATTTTATCACACATAAATTATACAAACAATTGATACCATATAAAAAGGATAGTGGTTTCTATTAAATTATAATATATATATATATATATATTAATGGATTTATCATCCACATGTCACTACATTCATTTCAACATCCCCTCCATAAAAATCCAAAATCCCATTATGCATAATAATTCATTTCCACCCACCCAAATCATACCTCCTCCCTACTTCTTCCTCCCAAACTATCATCCACTCTGGTTAACCTCATCTCCATCTTTTCCATCGTCTCGCCATCTACTCCTCTCTACCAGATCCCCACCTCCACCTCTCTATCATCATCTTATCTTCCCCTAATATTCCCTTTGACATCGGCATACTATGATTACATTTAAGATTTCATGAATAAATTTAACGTAACATAATTTGATTACCATCTTTCATGATTCTATAGTATCCTCTCCTTTATAGAGTTTCAATATTATTCAATAGTTGGTTTTTTATAACAAGTCACCATAATCATGATAAATTAGTTTTTATGGTACATTCCTTCCCTATAATTACACAAGACACATTAATAGAAGTATTTTATTAACCATAATTTTACTTTTCCTATTACTTAAGAAATTATCAAGTCATGCGACATTGAAAAGTGACCCCCCTAGTTTGGAATCATATTTTTTTCTCTCCAATTTCTTCCTACACAATGCTTTAGACAGTAATGTAATTTCATATCTATTATTGGATGGTTTTATTAAAAAATATTCGTTACATGCCATGTTTGGTATCTACATTACTATTTTTAAATCTACAAGTATCGGATTTGGAATAATTTTTCAAATTTCATTTTTATAATCATTACCAAAATTATAGATGTTATGTATTACCCATCAAATGTGATGATTTCGTGGCCACCACCATTTTCGATACAGAATAGTTATTTGACTTTCGGAAAGCCTCCCCATATAAAAGAGTATTCCAAATATTGGTGGAGGCCTAATCCAAATAATTGGGATTCAATAACCTCTAATAAGTGATAAAAATGATTTGAAGTCCCCAAAACATCGAAAATATCTAATCATACAGTATATAAAAAAATAAAAAATTGAGTTATATAAAATCTATAATGCTGATGTCTTATATGAATACTACCATAATCTTCCATTAGTCTTATCACAGAAAAAATTAAATCAGGAAAATAAAAAACAAAAGGCCCAAAATCTATCTCCACTACTAATCTAAATCTCGGATAGCATTATTGTTACATGATTTCTAAACATTGAAAAACATATAATATGACCTCCATGAAAACTTATTACCTGAATTCACACTAGAGATCATGTCGATCATTATTGATGTATATATTTGGTTGGTATGACCACGATGCAATTATAAACACATTTAAATTTGTGTATTTATTGGGAAAATAAATAAACATGTAAAACAATCATGTTATATGTCAATTTTGACCATGCTACCATGAATCCCTGAACAATTGGTTAGGATGTGATGATTGTGATACCATAAAACATAATCACACAATATCATGTCAACGGTGTGATCCCATCATCATATAACACTACATAACATATATCCTAGAATGTACCTTATGAATCAGGACAATGTATTTTACAAATACCAGACCTTAAGAAAAATGAACAAGATATGGTCCTACATTAAATCCCTAAACCACCCCTTTCCACTCAAGGGTGGTCTCACAAAAATCATGGACACTACCTTATCTAAGACCTCATATATATATCCAAAACTTAATTCTTATCATTCATAGTAGGGTATATGATCTATGTCTTGTATCATATAATAACTGGACTAGTATTCCCACTCAAGTCCTTCTACCCTCCCAAACATTTACTTCTCACACACGAAATAAACCACTGAAACATATACACACTCAATGTGAATAAAATAAATCTAAATCCATACCATCTAACTCATGGTTCACTTTAAATTCTTACACACATAAACTATATCTGACACATAGTAGTCCATCTAGTTCTTTCTCACTCAAGAAAATTAGCATAAACCTTATTTTTGGGGACTCTTTATATGCATCAAACATACATGAGATGAAATCCATGAAGAGGTATATTATTTGGGTATTATAGGAGTACTTAGTAGGAAATATAGCAGCTGAAACTATTCAACCTATTCAGTGGTTTGGTCTCAGATTCCTTCTGGGACATCAGGCGACCTAATCGTTTTGGGACAATAATTCCTAGGGCCACATAAAGGCCTTTGGGCCACCCTAAGGTTTTCAGGTCACCTTAAGGACTTTAGGAAAAAATAAAATGCAGATGCAACAAACATTATTCCATGGGAACAAGGCATCATATAAGGATTTAGAGTGGGAACATTCTCTAGAGCAGAGCTAATCAGAATTGAATGAATTATAGGGTTTCGAATTTCCATTGGTACCATGAATGTCTATCTCTATAAGTTACAATGATCTGATGATCCTTTTTAAGGTGGAGAGGATACCTTGAAGATATATTCATGGGAGGTTCATTTCTATGTAGTCTATTTGGGATGAATATTTCTAAGGCCTTCGTGCCTTGTAATGTGTCACTACGGTTATCGGCTCTATAAAGGTTCTTATTCATCCCCTCAAAGGGTAATTTTAATAAATCTATATAAAATGGTGGCTTTCAGGGTATTCAATAATTCTTTTAACTCATGATGACTCTTTCCCTCAAGGTCCACATAACCCAAAATGGATTCAATATCCAATCATTATTATATTTTAAATTTAAAGGGAATGTGGTTCTTAACCAATGCTTCATCCAATCAATGTTATAGAGAGGCCTACTATGTTGCAAATACTTCATCCAAAAGAGAAATTTTGGAGGCCATTTCATATTGGTAATTTATTCCTCATGATTTTTTGATCATATTATGTAGACTCAGATGAAAATGGCACTTTTAATCACCATGTTTGTTATTTAATAGATTATATAACTTTACCTATTTTCAAATAATTATTTTGGTGAAATACTTTCCTAGATCCAGAACCAATTGTATTATATTATTTTTATAGTGAAATTTATTACATATCCATTAAATTAGATTTTATGATTATTATTAACTACTTAAGGTAATAAATTTGAATTCCATAATCAATTTAAACGTATTTATGTATTCTATGTAAATTACTAATCAATTTTTATTAATGTATTTTGTGTTCTAGTAATATGTCTTATTCAATAATATTTTTATTGCCTTTTTTGAGAAAATATTATAATCATCTTTTGAAACATGTATAAAAAATATTTAATAAAAAATATCTATTATTAACTAATAATTTAAATATATATTATGTTAATATTTTTTTATTTTTATTGAATTATTGATTCTTCAGTGAATAAAGAAAATATTAATTTTTAAACTAAAATTTTGGAACCAACATTTAAAAATAAATACTTTGATTATAAAATATATTAGTTTTAAAATTAGTTATATTAAATTATAAATACAAAAATTATGTTTTTTGAGGCCCATTTAATCACTGAATATTGTATTGAAATATGTTTTTTTGAAAAGGAATTTTCCAGAGATATGTTTTCCATTGTATATATAACATTTAAAATAAATAAAAATAGCCACATTTAGGAATTAATTTTATGAAACAGAATTTTTTCAGTTCATCATATTAATTTTATATATGATCTTGTTTTTAAATTCTTTTGATGTTATGTAATCATTTGTAAGTAGTTAAAAAAATACAGTTTTTAGGAAATATTATATTTCTTATAATATCTCCATGACATAATCATAAAAAAATTAATAAAACATATTGAATAAAAATTATATGATAAAATAATAAAAATATAATATCAATATAAATTATAAAAATTAAATTAGAATTTTTTCTTGGAAATATATGAAAATTATTTTCACTCCAAATATAATGCTTGGACAGTGTGAGACAAGTCAATTTTGGTACCAAAAAGATATTTTTTAAGAAGTAATAATTCATTTCAAGATTTTTTTTATTAAATATTAAATATTGTAGATTATTTTTATATTTATAAATTAATTTTAGAGTTATATAAATAGTGGGTTATCCAAAAGCTGGAGTAATTATTTCATCAGGTTAGAAATGTCGATAATAAATATTAAATAAGATTTCATAACATATATATGAGATAAAAACATATTAATTGAATAGAAATAGATATTTTTTGAATAATAATATTATCATCAGGAAGGATATGTATTTATAAGTTCTATTTTTAATATAAATACCATAAATTCTTGTGCAACACTAACTCATTTTATATTTAATTAATTAGAAAATTAAATGACTGAAATCAAGAGTATGAAAACTAATATATTATAAATTATTTAATTGTAACATATATTTTAATGATACATATAAAATTATAAGTTTGTTTTATAGGATTATATTGGAAAACCCCCCTTTTTATTGAGGTATTTAATCCTAAGTTAAATGAATAGTGATAAAAATGAATGTAATGATATTTTATGAAAATAATATATTATTAAATAGTCTAAAATATTGAAAAATATTGATATAAGGCTAGGTGGTTATGATATTTCTGAACATTCAAAATTTTTCCATATATATAAAAATTGGATTACTTATAAAAAAAGGTAAAACCCTTTAATAAATGAATTTTTTAATTTTTAGGTAAAATTAAATTGGATAACTAAGGGTTACTAAAAATGATAAGGTTAAAAATTCCACAATAAAATAACATACATTGAGGTGTTTATAGGATTAAAAACCCATCATTTTTTATCTTCTAATCCTTCGAGATTTTCCATCATTTTTATTAAGAATGATTTTATTATAATTTTGTATTTTTTTAATTTTCTAAAAGATCCCCTTACATGAATTCTAAATTGTCACATCCTCCCATACGTATTTACCCCATAATGAGAACTCTATATCAATCAGTTCAAATCAATTTGTTTTCTAAAATTCCCTATAAACATTATTTTGGTTTTTATCTTCCTAATAGGCCACCCCCATTTCCCTTTAGAGGAATCTAAAGGGGTCATTTTAATGGGGAAGTAATTCACTTAACTAATCACTTTATATTTTTCTCTTCATTAAGTTATTTAAATATAAAGTATTTTTTTCTAAAATAAAAAATTATATATCCAAAGTTTTTTTAAATTTTATAATCAATTTGAAATACAACAACATATTATAACAAACCCAATACATATAAATGGAATTAGTTTTTAAAAATGAATGTTTATTATATAATGTTATATATTATTAAACACATACATCTCATAAACAATACATAATATATTATTTCATTAATGGAAATAATTTAATTATTCATTAAATATACCCATTAATTTCATATATATTTATGGGGGAAAATATGAAAAATAAAAACAACAATGGGGAAATTTATATCACCCCGACCAGCAAGAATCATTCCTCCCAAAAATAACACTATGGATAAGAAACCATGAAATTAGTAATAAATGACATTATAGAAAACATAATTATTGATCCATGAGGTAAATTGAGCTTAATAATTATTGTAGGAATTAATTGGTATTTATATAAAACAATTTGACTATAATAATAGTAATGTGACCTTTGGAATATTAAAATTACAATTAGGAACCATTACCTGACTGTCAAGAATACTAACATTCGTATTAGAATTGTAATTTACCTTCAAAATAATTAATTATGATAAAAATAATATTTTTATTTAGTAATTTTATTAAATTTAAATATTATAATTCTAGAAAAATAATTATAATCATTAAAAAAATATGCATATTTTTTATAAACTATATTATAATATATTTCATAAAATAAAATTATTTATATTAAAAATATAATGGATTGTGTTATTATTTTTTAATACATTTAATATAATATTTTAAATAATATTTTTTAATTTTTTATCTATAATTTTTTGGTAATTTTCAGAAATACATCAATTTTTAAGTGAGTAGAGAAATAATTTTTTCTCATAACCGGTGTTTCCGAAATTACATAATTCATTATTTAATAATTACATAATAATTTATAGAACATGATGCTTTTCGAAAAATTAATAAATTTTATAAATGAATCATTAAAATATAATAAAAATGATTTCCAAACCTAAAACATACTTTCCAATGATTAAATGAAATATATATATCGAATTATTATTTTCACTTTTTTAAATCAGTAAGTTAGATTATTTTAGTTAACAAGAATTGTACAGAGACTAAAATTATTAAAATAGTGTTAATTAATTCAAATAAGGATAATAATGTAAAAAAATATCCCTATTAAAAGATTTTCCTGGGGTATAATATTTTATTCAGTGTTTTATTTAAAAAATACCCATATCATCTTGGATAAATAACCCTAGTCCCTCTTCAAGAAAAAACACTCCTCTAAAACATTACATAGACAAATACATACACATATAACCTATCATAATACTATTATAGTCTCCAAAGGTATACATTATCCATCCAACGCCATGCTTCATGGGGGTTCAGAGCTGTATGGAATCAGAAACATCGTTAAGAGCGTAATGTCTCACCAATTACTGATCACATTTTCTATACATTTTTCTCATTTTATACACACATTTATATCAAAAATATTACATGGTAAATTTATTATTATTTTAAATATATATTAATTATTATAACATACATAAGTTATCATATTTATGTCATATTTAATTACCATAATTCCCATTCCTGCTCTTTTAATAACGTCCCTCTAACAGTCATTCAACCAATAATGTGGATGTCGTAGACTATTTTATATCACCAACCATATAGATTGTTATACTAAATTATTCATAATATATTAATTTATAATTTTATTTAAAATATGTATCCTTAATCAATTCTACCACGTTGAACAAAATACTAAAATATTATCTAATTACAGAATTTTTTTGAAAACATGATATCAAAAAATCATCCTATAAAAAAGGGAATTATGAAATATTATACAGTGGTAACAATTGTTAAAAAAAATTATAAAATCTAAATATTACTATTTAGTATTAATTATTATATAATACTATTCTAATTATTTAGGATATATAGAAACAGATAAATAAAATGGTAATTAATGTAAGGGGATTCTCAAACCTACCACATTTTCATTAGTTTATCACTTTTTCAAAATATATAATTTTTTATATTCAAATATTGTTTCTTAAAGATCATTTAATTATTATTTTCTTTTCATTTTAGGGTATATTAATGAATTCGTCTTTATATTTAACCCAAATAAAAATATATTCCAAAATAAATCTTTGAATCTGATTGGGCTGATTTTTCTTTTCTCATGAATGATAAGAATTTTACATCAAATGATTTACGTTTCCTGTGTAGGATCCCCCAATGTTTAGTCTAGAATTTTTGTTTTATGAAATCCATAAAAAACATGTTCCATTCAATGGGATTTTTCATGATTATTATTTTTATACATTCTAGGTGGTATGAATCATTATTTGAATATTATGATGCGACGAACAAGACCAAAATAATATATACCATAAATTCATTAGGAAATAGGATTTATATCATGCTTTTTTATTTATTTTTGATTAAATGTATTGTAAATTTATATATAATGTTGATTATCAGATATATGAACACATTTTATGTGTAAAATTGATGATTTGATTTTCCATAACTATGGGTGATATTTTTACACTATCATGTTATGCTTACTTTTTAGCATTCACCACATTCCATGAAATTTTTATATTTGTTCATAATGATTATGATAATGATCACATGATTATGATTATTATGCTCACCCATGTACAATTGAATAACGTATCTTTTTTAACTTATGTTATCATTCCCCTAATAAGTATTTTACCTCTCCACATTATTTGATATATATAATCGAGTGAAAAATGTAATAAAGAGAATGTGAGATGTTTAAAATAATAAAAATATAATTTAAAGAATGATTTTATTTTCTTATTTACAATTGATGTATGGGGAATATTTTTCTGAGAAACAAAATTATTTTTTCCTAAATTGTATCACTATTATTTTTATATAATAAAAATTATGCAATAGTCATTTATGGAAAATTAGGGTTATTTTATATAGTATTAGAGAATCGTAATAGTAAATTTAGTTCTTTATAATATAAATTGTAAGGTAAACCCATCTATTTACAAATATGTATAGCTAAAACATTCGAAAGTAAACATCATATAAAAGGATAACTATAGTGATCCTTTAAGAAATTTTTTGAGTTAACTGTTTAAAAGAATAAATTATTTATTCATTTAATGTTGAATTATGTTTTAATTAATATATTTACATTTTTTATATAATGGGATATATGAGAAACTATTTAAAACACATTTTGAGGGAAAATGTTATGATTTTCCAAATGACATGACCAATGCCATTGTAGGTGTAGTTAAGAACATAATGGAATTTTTATGCTACTCTCACTGGATATAACTAATAAGCTAAACCACATAAAAATTACACATTCACCCAAGATGTAGAAACTATTAATTGATTCATTTTTTTGTAGAAAAAACCACCAAAATTTAATGGATCTTCCAACCAATTAATCATGGTACATTGTGTAATCTCAATATTGATGTTCAATTCTATGATTAACAGGTCTAAAGAGGAGAAGGTGACCAGATGGTCTATCATTTAGATTGAGTGGATGATTAATGTTGGGTGTTGATAAATAATTCCAATATGATGTATGAAAATGAATAGTTGGAATGTAATGAATTTAAGAAAATATATCTTACCAAATATTTCACTCAAACTAACTTATCAAAGATAGAGAGATAATTTTCAGAACCAAACAAAATATAATATGAATCTCTTAAATATTATGAGACATACTTCATATGGATTATAAATACACATTTATATATTTTATCAAAAAAGATATACAAATATATTGATTATTTTTTGGATTAAAAATACACCTTTGAATGGCTCTAGCTCTATGAGACTCTAATATTTTCAATGAGGTTTTTTATGTTCTCTCATTGTATATATGGAGTTTTAAAAATGGTCCGATATTTATTGATATTATAAGATAAAAATAGAGTTTAAATATGGTGGGTTAAATGAAAAAGGATGAATGATAATCCAACCATGCACATAATAATAATGTGGGAAGAATAATCATGGGAATTTCCTTAAAGGGATGGGGGAATGTTTTATTTGTTATAGAAATCAACATGAAACTCATTAATGTAAAAGATACATGATGAATCAAGACAACATGATGAGATAAAAGAAATAATCAATGACTTCATCACCCATGGTTCAGTTATTCAACATTACGGTGAATAGGAAATTTGAAAAATATTTCACTAATCCATGGGTTCTTTAGGGTAACTAGTTTCAAATACCACCACAGATATAAGATACTGGTAAAGATTATTTCATCACCATTAGTGATAAAATGTGATAAAAATGAATTTTATAAGGTACACATTGTATTCAATGATGAATTGAAAATAAATTATTTAATAATAGACCAAATCATTCCTACCAGTTATTATTTTTTTTCTAGAATTTTGTAACTAAATCATCAAAATAAGTTGTGTAGTTTGTTTTTATAAAACATAGTGGTCCTATAATTATACCCATTATGTTGGACACTTATCCTGGTAGCATGTGCGGGAAGTCACAACCATCAAATCTTGATCTCCTTACATTGGTGAATTTAAGATTCTACTGGGAATATATTTGATCTCATTATATATATAGAAAATCAACTACCAAAAAATTTAATTTTTAGAAGGTGATAAATCTTACGATCCTATAAAAATACAATAAATTTCATGAATATTCACTTAAAAATTCCTAAACATTATTGGAGACGTTACCCAATAAAGAATAATACCATTCCCAAATGGTTGACTTGAGGGATGGTATCAACATTGAGGGAATTACCATTTTAATAAATTCACTGATTTATTTCCTTATGAGTTACATAGAAAATACACATACTGTATTATTGAGTTATAAATATAAATTATACTTAGATCCACTCCTATATCTAATTTCGACTATATGATAGCCCTAATCTTACTGGAGGAGTTAATGAAGAAGTTTCATAAGAATTTCTATAAACCCTATTGTATCTTCTTGGTGTCGGGCAATTCACATTGTAAATAAAAATAATGGATCAATGTGGATGTAAATTGATTACTAGAAGTGTAACCAGATATCCATAAATAATAATTATCCCTTTCCATAGATTGAGGACTATTTTTATGAACTATGAGGATCTCAAAACATCTCAATGGTGGATATCAATTCCATATATAATCAAATTAAGGTGTAAAATAATGATATTTTTAAAACAAACTTTTATATAATTCTTTGTAAAATATGAGTTCAGAGTGATTTTTTTCTACAAACTAATTCACGTTAAATATTCATTGATTTTATAAACATTATTTTGGTACTACCATGAGAATTTTTTGTATTCGTTATCAATTGTATTCTAATTAATTCCAAGAGAAAGAAAAAAAATGAATGGAATTTATGGATAATATTATAAAACATTGTGGGAGGATAAAATGTATTCTTTGTTATGAAATTGTGACATTTGGATGAAAAAAGTAACAATATTTGGCAATGAGATCACAAATGAGGGAATTTTCATGGACCCTTCAATGAAAAATGAAATTTATGAATTGGAAAAACTCCCCTTGTGTCATATAAATACAATGTTTTCTTGGAATAGAAGGGTATTGTAATGTTTTATAATAAATTACTCATGACTCTCTATCCCTATATCTATTTTTTCACAAAATGAGGTAATTTATGTGTTGGTTTAATATTGTGAATAATTATTTAAGGAGATCAAGAAGAGAATAATCAGTGGAACAATAATAAAACTACCAATAATTGGATAATATTTCTTTATATACATAGTTCTTTTAATGAAATGACTGGTAGTACCAATAATTATTTATGTGTAGTCTTTAAGAATGAAAAATTCATAGCCTACGCATAATTAATATGAGGATTAGTGAGAAACACTACATAACACATGATCTTGAGTAAGAATTAGTCCTCATCACATTGATGATCATCTAAAAATACTTATATATAGATAATTGTTACATATCTATTGATCTTAAGAGTTTGAAGTATATATTCAAAATAAGTAGCCCTACATGCTTTCAAGAATATAGTTAGATCTAACCATGGACTTTGACAACTATATGTGTTTCCATCTAATACTGGTGAATTAGGTAGCTAATTATCTATATAGAAAAATTATATTCCTCTATCCTTGATATATATCTATAATGAAAAAATCATTATGGATATGAAAAAGATTAATCTATAAATCAAAAATGTATGGAATAAATCATTCATTGAACATATGATTTCTTAAAAATATATCAATGATTAGAACATAGAGGAATAAATGGATGGTCTGGAGCTTCAAAAGTTGTTCAATGTAATAAAGGAAGTGAAACTACATGATTTAAAAAAAAATATGATGATGGTGGAATTTTACTTGTAGCTATAATTTTAGTATAAGATTCACCTATGATATAGAAAGATTTATTAGATAATGCACAAAACTAGTCCTTCTCTATCCATCCGAGAAGTTGCATGTTGTACCACAATCAAGGAGAACACTAGTGGAAAGAAAACATGAAGAATCTGATTGTTGAATATATCTCATGATCATTGTTATTTTATCAACTTAAAGTAGAGAGATAAATTCATCAAGGGGAAGTTAAAAAAATAATTATACCTACCTTGAAGTGGGATAATATCACCATGTATTTTTCCCTGGTCTCCCAAATACATCTAAAGGAAGAAATTTGATATGGTTTGTGGTGTATCTACTCATCAATACATCCCATTTAATTTCTATTTTTTATGATTTACCTCTGGAATAGCATTCCATGGTATATGTAATGTAAGTGGTGAGGATAAATGGTGTACCAAATTCAATCATCTCTGATCTTTATCTAAGGAACACATTAAAATTATTTATATGTATTTAATATGTTTTGGAAATTTAATAAAATTTTAGTGAGAACTATAACCCCAAACTAATATAAATTCTAAATAGACTATTCAAACAATTGAGGACTTGCTGTGATTATACTCAAAAAATTTAATAAATGAAGGGATCAATATATCCCATTAGCTTATTTGTTATACAAAAATAGTTTTCACTGAATTATACATACAGATCCATGTGATTGTCTTCCCGGGATGTGTTCCATAACTCTTGAAATTTGGTATGGAATTTTAGAATGAATGCTTCATAGACCAAATCCTTTGAATTTAATTATAATAAATGTTCAATACATACAAAAAAACCTAAAATATTAACCAATTCAAAATAAGCACCATGTTGAAAACCATAAAGGGTAATAGAGTATGATGTTAGAGATAATGTTTTCCCTACAAAGTCATGATATGTGAGAGTCATGTTGTTGGTAATGGAATACGATATTAGCCTTCAGTTCATTAGTACCATTGAGATAATTGATTGTAGCTGATATATGTTCTATCAGATTCCACTCAAACCAAATATGGCTCATGTTATTGATTGGTCCCATGTTTCTCTCAAATGAATATATATTCCTTATTGCTCAAATGCACAGAATATGAAGGTAATGGAAATCCAAAATGACCGCTCGTATCAGGAAAAATAGTAGTGTTCATGAAATATAGATACATTATTATAGGAAAAAAGAATTCTCTCAATTTCACACTGTTTTGGAGGAATCATAAGCACAAATAGTCCAAATGGGGTCCATAATAAATAATGAAACAAAATAACCCTCACTTATTCTCAAACGAGAATATGAGTTGAAATTTGTTTTTGTAATTCCTATGGTGGAAGTATGTAACAACCAATAGTTTATAAATGATATCTGTTTGTTGAAATAATATTGTATAATATTATATAATATATTATTAATCACATAAAACACATAGAGATAACAAATAGTAAATTTGTTCATTAATGTAAATCATTAAGTTAGTTATAAACTAAAACCATATAAATTACAAATATTATATTGGGAAAATTAAAAAATATAAAAACATCAATGGGAAAATTTTGATCAAATTGATTTCCTACAATCATTATTACCATAAATTACATTATGGAAAAAATAATAATCCTATTATTATTAAGAAATAATGTAATTTAGATCCCTGAGAGAAATTTAGGTGAATAATTATTTAGTTAATGAAAATATATTTTTTGGTTGTAATATGATAGTTACAATAGTAACATGACTATTGGGAAATTTTTCATACCATTGGAATTTTAACTTATCATAAAAATAATATTTATCATTATTAATTTATGTATATATAAATATTATTATTTCAAAATATAAATATAATGATCAAATGATATCTATGAAAATATAAGCTAATTTTTTATAAAATATTACTAACATAATTTCATCAAAATCATATATTTTATTAAAATCCAAAAATTATGTCTGATGGATTTTTTATAAAATTAATATCATTTTTATAATCAGTATGTTGAAATTTTCATTGAATAATTTGTTATTAATTACCATTTATTCTAATATTTTTATGTCAATATTAAATATTGTGTTCTCTCGTAATAGTTTTATCCTAAATGACATCCTTTATGATTTAATAATAAACTGATGTTAATCAAAACATGTGGATTGGGCTCAAAATTGTTAATTTTATTAATGACTCATTAATAAAAAATAAAAAATATTTTCATTCACAAAATTGTATTTCTATAGTCTAAAAAGTAATGTATTGCATTAAAATAATATTTTCTCATTTTCCTACCGTTCATTTTTCATAAATTAATGAATTCATTTTATGAAGTGAATTTATGTATTTTAATGGGGTTATTTAATTCATATATGGTTTTCAATGTCAAAGATATCATTATTAGATTATTTACGTTGGATATATTATTAAATTCTATATTTTATTCCAAAAATGCTCTTGTAATGTCATAGAAATCTCTTAAAGGCATGTTTTAATTATGTTTCAGTTTGGGTCCTTATTTGAGTTAATTAAGTGCTCTCCGAAATTTCACGAGGAGGCTCAGGGTTGTTCTTGGGTTTTAGGACATGAAAAGGGAGATAAATGATTGTTTCAGTCTAATTGTAAAGTATGTGCATGATTAGTGCTAACCGTGTGGGAACCCAGGTAAACTGTGCAAGAGTATTATTTTCGGATAGTATCCTCGGCACAGATTGTGCACAGTTTGAAAAAACATTCAAATAATCCATGTGACGGGGCTCTTTGGGTCAAAATCATCTGCACAATTTCCACATGGTTTGGTAAACCGTGTACGTAAACTGTGCAGACCAGAAACCATAAAAAATTACAAAATTTCCACTCAGATATTTTTTAAGCCACTTTAGATTTTCCTTATCCTCCTCTCTTGCAACCCTGGGAACGAACTGACAGGACCTGGAGCTTCCGAAGATCAATCTCTTTCGTTTCTATGCCATTTGGAGCACTGTAATTTGTAGATTGAAGATATGAGTATTTCCAATCACTCTATTTCATTTATTTATGTTTTTGGGGTTTTATTTATTTACCCTCTCCATATGAAGCCATCATACCCTACCTTTTTAGTGATTTTTTGGGTAAATATTCAAGGAATGGTTAAATTGAGACCTAAAGATTCTCTTGTGAGTGTGTTTACTAATGTATTTATGGTAGGTGTTCAATATGTAATATCCCGTGGGTTTGGTGTATATTTGTGCCTTTAGGGTTTTTATTCATTCCCTATTATGGGGAGTTCTTTATTTATTTGGTATGATGTGATGTAGTAGTGTCTAAATGATTAATTTAACCCCTCATAACCCCCATGGAATTCAAGGAGGATTACATGACCGAATTTGGGTCACCAAAGGGGTGTGCCATTATTTCTTGGACATAGAGTGAGCTGCGTAAGTTTATGAAGTTGTACAAGAATGTATAGTCGTTGATTATTATTTTAATATGCTTAAAATAATTTCAATTGGTGTCTAGTAATACACCTAAGAAGGATAATTACCCAAGAGGTTGTTTGGTTGGCATGAAAAAGGGTTAAATGGAAAAATTAGAAATATTTGGTGAGTATCATTTAATTGATTATGATTACTGAGATAGGAATGGGAAATGGGAAATGGGAAATGGGGATTATGGGTTGAGTAATTAAAATGAATAATTAGTCTCCCCACATGATAATGGGGATAATGGGTTGAGTAATTAGTCTCCCCACATGACATTTGGGTTCCTCGCTACTAGTCGGATGCCTCTGGCAATTGGGGAGGCATGCTTGAGTTCATGTAACTTGCTGGCATGGGGCACTGGTTTTGTGGGAAACGGGTTGAGGAAGTTAAAATGTGGTAATAGAGGATTTCTTTTAACATTATTACTATTTGGGGATGGTAGATAGGAGATTAGGAATGTCATGAGCCTTTTTAATGAGCTCATTCTTGGGAGTAGCTGACCCATGTATATGGGAAAACCCCAGTCACTCTAGGAATTGATTTTTGTTCTTATTGTGTTATGTTACGTTTGATGATATTTTACCATTGGGTGATGCATTTTTGTTGTGTGATTTGACAGTTTCATCATATTTCTCTCATGACTGGAAAGGTACGAGGTTGTGCATTCATGCAACATTCTAGGACCATATGTATGAAAGTTACATACATCATGATAGGAACACGCAAGGGATGGGTGTGTTGGATGTAAAGGTTAGGATGCATATATTCTCTTGGATGTAAAGAATTATGACAAAGAAGATGGTATGAATGAGTAAAAAGGAAAATTGAAAATGTCAAGTAGTAATTAGAAAATGTTTTTGATAATGAAGTAAAAGAGGAATAAATTACTCTAAGGGTAAATTAAAATATGAAAATGGATCGAATACGAGTAAAAGATAAGGCTTGTAACCCAGATTATTAGATACTGGGATGTCCATGGGAATAGGGAGATGTCCGAGGGTAGTGAACTATTTGTGAGGAGGCTCTTTTGTGTAGTGTATGTGAACTGGTTTGGTTATTACATGTGAAGAGCCTATTTATATCTCTTCCTTCTCATTAAATCATTATGGTTTCACTTTAAATTTCTTGATTGACATTCTAGAGAAATTCCACCTCGAAGGCATGCACCAATTGGGAGACATGAGGATATTGTTGAGAAATATCCTACCATAGTAGATCAAGGTAATGTGGTGGTATAAATAGAGAGAGAAGAGCAGTTCTAGGAGAAAATTTTTCATTTTATGCATATGATGGAACAAGACCCAGGGCAGGTTGTATCTAGCATGTTTGAGATGACTCAGGAGTTTCAGTTACAACACCCTCCGACCGTTACCAGAGAGGGTGGTCCAAAATAAGAAGAGTTCTAAATTGAGTCCATCCAAACTATTCTCAACCATCTAGATACTCCTCTCTATTTGCGAGCCAAGTAAGCGGTCTATATGTTGAGGGGGAAAGAAAAATGTTAATGGGACATTATGGATCCGACATAGCAGGATGAGGGGATGATGTGGATGGATTTTGAAGAGATGATTCTTGAGAACATCAATCCAGAAACCTTGAGGTAGGGGAAGGATGAAAATTAAATGAATATTACACATGAAACAATATTGGTGATGGACTATGCTAGCCATTTCACCGATTTGAGATGCTTCAATCATACATTGATAGGAGATGAGGCAGTTGTGGCGAAACACTTCCAGGATAGGCTAAAAAATGAGATAAGATATCAAAAGATTATATTCCATCTAAAAATATTTCATGAAGTGGTTGATGAAGACCTTATCATAGAAGATAACATAAGGGGAGAATCATGTAGTGAATATGTGGTGCTAGCTGGGCGTGCAAGGGGAGCAACTGGTGATAGTAGGAAGCACCATTTTGGATCATTTTAGCAGGGTGTAAGCATGTAGAGTAGTCAAAAGAGGGGTCCATATTCACTAGGTTGTGACCAAGTATTCTATTTTTAGTGTGGCAGGTCGGGGTATAAGAGTGACCAATGTCCCCACCCAGCAGGTGAGTGCCGAGAATGCAGCAGGCTAGGCCACGTTCAGTGATTATGCATGAACCCATGATAGTATGGGACTGATGGAGGTCAGAGGAAGATTACGAGTGTAGGTAGGGTGTTAGTTTCCCTATATCTGGAAGGTAGTTGGATCACTACAGGTCAAACTGGCTGGGCGGTGGATGTGGAACTCCGGGGAAAGATCACCCCTACCAATAGAGTAGTGCAGCACAGGGTACCCAGGCTTGATCCCAGGGTATTGGGGCTGGTCATCTCCATGTAGTTCAGGATAAACGTGAGGGTGGTGGGGATGGACCATCTACTATTTGAGGTAAGATTATTTTATCTTCCATGTATTCAAGTTCTTTATTCAATACAGGATCAATACATTCCATTATTTCTACATATTTTGTATTTGTTTTCATTAATGACATCTTGGTGTACTCTATAACCCGTGATGAACATGTGAAACATCTTGATATCATCATGAGTTCACTAAGGGGGAATATTCATTACGCTAAGATATTAAAATTTCAGTTTGGGATTGATGATGTAAACTTTTTGGGACATATCTTAACTCATTTCACCATGTCAGGGGATCCAAAAAAGGTGCGGGCTTTGGTGTCCTAGGAGAATCCAATGATTCTCTCTGATATTCATAGTCTTCATGGATTTTCTAGTAATTACAAATGTTTTATTAGAGATTTATCTCATTTTGAAGTGCCACCCACAAGCCTAACCAAGAAGGGGGTTATATTAGATTTTTCAGAGGCTTGTGAGAATGCTTTCTAAGATCTGAATAAGCAATTGGCCACCCGACTAATTTTGGTATTACCCGAAACTAGTAATAGTTACACCTTGTTCTGTGATGCATCCAATGTTGGACATGTGGCAGTGTTATTGTTTGATGATTGGGTTTTGGAGTATGGGTAGTGGTAGTTGAGGCCTCATGAAAGAAATTATCCTACTCATGACCTGGAGTTAACTGTTGTGGTTCATGCCTTAATGTTTTTTAGGCATTAGTTTTTGGGGGAATTCTCTATGGTGTTTACTGACCATAAAATTCTCATATAAATATTTTCTCAGTTGGATTTGAATCATCGACATCGATGGTGGGTTGATTACTTGCAGTCCCTTGAATTTTAAATGGTTTACAAACTAGGAAAAGGAAAAAGCATCACTGATGCTCTATGCGGGAAGGCTCCGAATCAAGTAGTTAAGGAATATAGATTAGAGTGTGTGATGATGGGCGTGTTAGAAGAGATACATGTAGAGGTATAGGAGGGCCATGGGATGAAGACCATTGCAACTATAGTTTTTGAGCCTGTTCTTTTGAGCTATTTTAAAGAATGTCAGTTGGTGGATCTGGAGTGTCTGGAAAGAAAGGAAAGTAATAAAGGTAGATATTCACCTTATGTTTGTAAATTCATCATCGAGGATGTTCCTTATGTTCATGGATTTGTTGTGGTGTCAGAAGATATACCAGATGCATTTATGTTTGAGTTCCACATATCAAATTTGGTGGAACATTCAGGATGGAATAATATGTATTGTGATCTACATAGGCAGTTCTGGTTGCCGGGAATGAAGAGTGAAGTGGTGCGTTATGTAGATGATTCATTATGTGTCAGTAAGTGAAGGATTAAGATCAGCACCTAGGTGGGTTATGGCAGTCATTGTCTATTTTAGAGTGAATGTGTAATGACATCATGATGGGATTCATTGTGGTTCTTTGGATGATGCCTTGGAAGAATTATGCCTTTTTGGTGGTGGTGGATCAGCTGATCATTGTGGCCCATTTCATGATGATTCATGATACATATATATTCAAATAGTTGGGGGAGTGATATTTCCCTGAAATAGTACAATTTCGTGGTGTTCCATGAATCATAGTTTTAGATCATGATCCACGTTTCACCTCTCTATTTTGGAAGGATCTATATAAGGCACTTGGTACCCATGTTTTACTAATTACGGCTTACCACCCACAGATTAATGGGAATTCAGAGCAGACAATCCAGGTATTAGAAGACATATTGAGAGCATATGTTATAGATTTTAGGGGTTCTTCGGAAAATAACTTGTGAATTTTTGAGTTTTTATATAAGTACAGTTTTTAGCATACAATTAAGGTGGAAATTTTTGATGCACTTTATGGGTGGCAGTGTAGATCATCATTGTGTTGGTTAGATGCTAGAGATTCTGAGCTGTTTGGGAAGAGTCTTTTGTATGAGACATCAGAGAAGGTTGGTTTGATTCAACAACGTATGGAAATAGCTCTATATAGGTAGGTATCAAACGCAGATCTGCGTCATAAACCTATTTAGTTTATGGTTGGTGGTAGTGTGTTTCTTCGGGTGTCTCCAAGGTTGGGTCACCATAAAATTTTAAGGCAAGGCAAGTTGGTTCCTAGATATGTTTGGCCATTTGGGATTGTTGAGAGAATCAGACCAGTGGCTTACCAATTGGCTCTCCCATTGTGGAAATGCGGGATGCATGGCATTTTCCATGTTTCAAAACTCCAACAGTATCTCCCTAACCCATCTAATGTTATAAATTCTGAGGATATCGAGCTTGAGTCATATATGTCCTTTGAGGAGCACCAGGTTCGTATTTTAGATCATGGGGAGAATGTTTTGTGAGATAGGGTTGTGCCCAAAGTTCATGTTATATGGAAACATGTAAATGTTCATGGGGAAACACGGGAGAAGTAATCTTACATGTGGTTCTAGTGCCCCGAAATTTTTTCTTTTGAAACTCAATGAAGCTCAGGAAGAGCGGCTCCGGGAATAGACATTTTAAGGTGGGGTTATTTTAATATCCCAGATTTCACTATAAGGTATTTTTCACTTACAATTTATTTTGGGACTTTATTTGAGTTAATTACATTCTCTATAAAGTCATTGAGGTGGATCGAGGAAGTTATAGGGTTTCAGGACATGAAAAAGGGGGAAAATGAATTTTTGGGATTAACTGCACGGTCTGCGCATAGTTAGTGCTAACTGTGTGGGAATCCCATATAAATCATGTTATTGTAATATTTTCAGATAATATCCTTCACACGGTTTTCTAACGGTTTGGAAACCGTGTGGATAAGACATGCAAGGGTGAACTTTATGAAAGAAGCATCCCCATGGTTTGTGCACGGTTTGGAAAACCATGCAGGTAAACCATGCTGCCCAGAAACCATTAAATAATTACTAAATTTCCACTCCTAAATATTATAACCCATTCGGGACATTACACATCCTTCTCTATTACTGCCCTAATAATGAACCAAAGGGAGAATGATCTCCAAAAGGGAAATACCCTTTGATTCTAAGTCGTTTGGAGCGTCGTCAGTCGAAGATTGAAGATCTGAGTAAGGCTAATCTACCACATTAAATTCTTTTATTTTTAGGGTTTCTATTTCATATCCCACTCCATAGAAATCCCTCAATCCCTAATTTTTTAGAAGTTATAGGGTAGTTCATTAAGGTTTGGATGAATTGAGACATAAGTCTTTGATTGGGTTTCACGTCCCATCCCCTGGGGCCTATGCTCTGACTACCCCAAGCCCGCCTTCCATTGGCTAGGGGTTGGAGACTAGAACCGAAGACATATTACCTAAAACTGGAAAGGCATTGTCTTTATAACCTATAATCAAATGAAACCAAGCACACAACAAGATAAGAACTCAAGTAAACTGAATAGTAAACATAGTGAGTACTGTACGTAAAAGGGGCCAGAATACAAGGCCAACTAGAATGTACAAGAAACAGAAAGTAAAAGATATCTCAAAAAACAAATGTGATCACCTACAAAGGATCCCAACTGGAGGGTAAGTATAGCTCTCGAATGGTCATCTCTGTGGTATGCCACATATAAGGTCCTCCTCCGAGCTACCTCCAGTCCTGGTACTCTCATCCTCAGGAAGCGTTGTATATCATCTCTACCAAACACAATAATGTGTGGGCATAACTCGTGTTGAAGTGAATATAATGATACTCAGTAGGGACTCCGAGACCCTAAAGGTCTCACAAAATCCACAAAGGATAAACCATGAAGCATTAAACCAAATGACAACCCTACATAGGTATATTCCCATACATATACATAAGTTATCATGTATGACCATCTCAACCATGAGGAAACACAGAGTCCAACAAAAAATCCCATGCTCAACTGTTCCACAAAGGAAGGAGTTCCACAGAGGTAAGTACCGCATATGTACGCCACACAAGAGAATACCACAATGGTATTACCAAAATTGAAAAGTACCACAGAGGTACAGACTCATCTCACACCATGTATAACTTAGGTACAGTAGTATAGATGTTTATATGTATCTACTGAATCATCATACTCCGTTAAGAGGTATATCCACGAAGAATCCCAAATCATTATTAGAGAGACAGAGGATCATAGTACATCATCAGACACACATTGGATCCTAGCACCTCTTCAGACCCACACAAGATCCTATTACATCGTTAGACCCACATATGATCTTTTCACCTCATCAGTACATCGTTAGATCCACACAAGACCCTAGTACATCATCAGTATGTTGTCAGACCCACACATGATCCTAATACATTTTCAGTACATCATTATACGCACACAAGATGCTAGTAAATAGTTATTTAGTTGTCAAAATCACACAAGATCCTAGTACATCATTGGTAAATCGTCGGACCCACACATGATCCTAGTACATCGTTTATACGTTGTCAGACCCACACATGATCCTAGTACATCGTCGGTACGTCGTCAGACCCACACAAGATCCTAGTAAATCATTGGTATGTCGTTAGACCCAAACAGGATCATAGTACATCGTCTGTACATCTTCAAACCCACACAAGATCCAAATACATCATCAGTAGTCATCATACCCATATAAGATTCTAGTACATCATCACATCCAGCTATAGGGTTTACGCACAAAGATCTCTTGACTCCGGGAGGGTCCACTCCACAATCCATTGTTCGATACTCCAACTACCATGAAGTCTCACAAAGAAGTATCTCATAATTCCCCCACGTCATAGGGGTCTCAACACAATAGACAATTCATCAAATGGACAACCGACCTGTAAGTTATTAGCCTTTTTATGCCAAGGCCGTAGTTGGATTTGTGCTCAATCCAACCCGACTGTACAGCTACTTTATCAGAATCTCTAGTTGGGAATACCAAATAGACCATCTATCTTAAAGGTTTCAGGCACCATATATAGTTTGTTAGATAGACTCTCGGTGCCAATTTTATGTCCAAAAGTGAGTATAGGGTCGAAACTGGTGTGGGTCCGGCCCGACCCGGCCCGACCTAGTGTAGGTCGACCCAGTTTAGAAAAGATGTTAGAGATACCCGTAGAACATAATATTTATTGTGGGGGTAATATTAATTCTTTTTTGAATAAGAAAAAACTTTATGTGATGAGAATACTATGTAATGGTTACATTATTAACTCCACCCATTTTAAAAAATTGGTGGATTAAGTTGGGGGTGTTTATTTTCTATCCGTTTAGATGGTTTGTAAATACAATACCATTATGAAAAATTACCCCCTTTTGTTATCGATTCATATTTTTGTGTTAGAATTTTTTTACTATTTTTAGTTTTATTTCCTTTCTTGGATGTGGTGTAGGAAATTGAAAACCTAAAAGATTTTATGTCTATTAAATTTCTTATATGGTAGTATTCCCCCAATAATAGGTCAGTGATTGAAATACCAAATCACTGTATTGTTAGTATCAACTATGATATTTATTCCAAGGATATTGGTAGTCCACATAATCAGACTGAGATCATGTAGTATTTCTTCAGTGGATCCAACTCCCATACAGTTTGTGATAGTGCCGACGAATGTGAGAGGTATGATAAATATTACAACATCTATGGTGATTTCATTATTTTTAAATATGGATTCTCACAGTTGAAATTTTTTTAATGTTGTATAACTTATTTATAAACACTCATATAAAATTTTATATGTTCTAGATTTTCCAATATTCAGAGGATGAATAAAAAAGGATTTTGATGACCATCATATGTTATCTCAATCTCATAATAGGAGGTATCCTGAGATATACTCATTAATAATATTTTTTACATTAAAATAATTATAAATATAGATTATATGGTTTCCATCTGGGATCTCTGAATATTTTTAGATGAAGGGTGACATTCACTACTTTCAAAGGTAATATCCATGTTTTGTTGGGGTATTTGGATGTCTGATCAATTTGGGAAGGACCATCCATTCATTAAGTGGATAGTGTATCATGTAAGATATACTCTATCATGGATGAGAATGATTATGGGAATATAGGAGCTAAACATCCTTTTACTATATTAGTGTTTCTAGAGGTGTTTTCATCTGATATTCTAGGACTTCCCTTGGAATGAGAATTTACATTTTCTATTAATATAGTACTATGTTACAAAATAATTTATTTTCCTTATTATCATATTGATCCTGTAGATATAAATGAGTTACAAATTCATCTCGATGATAAAATAGCCAATGTCCCTCTCATTTTGTTCATATCCTTTTAGAGTGCACTGATTCTCTTTTATGAAATGGTATAAGGGATACTTCGCATATGTATCAATTATTAGTAGACTAATTGACTAATTATTGTGAATAAATATAAAATTCCATGTATTTAATGTCTCTTTTACTATTTGATGGTTGAAATGTGGGATTCCAGAATACATCACCACTATTGGTTTCACTATGTTAGTGTAATGAATTGTGACACACCCAAGACAATTTTCATTGGTATCATTGATCATTTTGGGTACCTACTGATTCATGTTACGTTGAATTGTGATATAAGGATATTACCAAAATATATAAAAAATTACATTTTAACCTTCATTACACCATTCTATTGTTTTTTGATGATATCATGGTTTATTCTACCACCATGGAGAACCATCAAAACTATCTTATGATTACCTTTAGAACCATATAGGATAACTAAATTTATGATAAAATAAAAAACATTAAATTTTCTATTTAGATAGTGATTTTTTGGGTCCTGTGTTTTTAAAATAATTAATATACTTGGGCCTTAACAAGGTAAAGAGATTTGTTTCCTAGATGAAGATATGAAATTCCATTGAAAATAAAATGTTTTTGTGGTTATCTAGTAACTAAACATTGTTTATTTGTAATTACACAAATATCTAATCTCCATGGATTGGTCTCAGATGGAAGAATTGATAGTTGTATAGAATATATATTGATTATCCTTGTTTGAAGAGATGAAGTAGCATTTGGATACAACCCCAGTTTTCATTATTCTTGAGTTGGGCCTTGGTTATGTGGTTTATTGTTATTTCATTTCAATGGATGCAAGATATATTCTAATGTACTATATTTAATTTGTATTATATGACTCTCACAAACATCCCAAACATGATAGTATCTATCCTACCTATGTCTTAGATATGGTCATTTGGATTCACATGGTCTGATTTTGGTTATATTTTGTGTTTGGTAATGAATTCATAACTCTCATTAATCATGAAATACTTGTTATATTTTATCTCAAAAAGATTTATACCTCTTTGAGAGGAATTTGGCTGAATATCCTAAAAGTGTTTAAATAAATTTTATTTATACACTTGGTAAAGGGGATTTGGATATATATTAACTTATTTGGAAGTTGCATCCAATGGCTCTGATAGAATCCAGTGAGGAGTGGAATCTCATTAGCCTCTTCTACAAGTTGTAACCGTAGTTGGTGGAGGAGAAATAATTTCTGTTTCCAAGAAAAATTCATTTGTCCCTTTCCATCGATGAGATTATTTCCCATATGAAAGAATAATATTACATGTTCCAATGTATTATGGAACATTGTATGGTGGGGACACCGCTAATGAATTAATTATGCCTTTATAATGAGCATTTTTTTTCTAGAACATTCTAGTGGTAACTTCATTAGTGAGGTAGAATGTTATAGAGGTCTTTTATAAATAATAGGGAGTTTTTCACTGTAAGGGACCAGACCTCTCCAGTCCATTACATTGTGAAAATGTAGTGTTAGATGAGTTGTGGGAGGTTAAGGGCACATGGGGTGCGTTTTGGTGGACTTTAAAGGGAAACTAAAGGGATATAGCTTTTGCACAGGTGGTGCACAGTTTGTCTAAACTGTGCGGCCATGTCGTGCGATGATGGTGTTGGAGGCAGTGGCTAACACACCTTTCATGCATGTCTTGTCTAACCATGCATCCTAAACTTGTAAGGAGTGTCTGACGAGGAAGTAGCAACTGCACGGTTAGTGGATGGTTTGTCTAACCGTGTGAGAAAACTGTGCAAGCACTTAAATCTAAATCCTTATATTGTGGATCTCAACCATGTTGCCTCTAACTTTCTCTTTAAAGACCCTAAGAAGCCAAAACATGGGATTACCCCTCCTCGAAGGTAGGAGAACCTCTCCCAATAATTTTGGAAGTGATATGAAGGCTTCTCTTGGAGAATCGAAGCCAGTTTCATGAGGTTTGTGATCATTCTTGTTTGGTTTCTTAGATCTACATAGATCAATTTCTCTACTTCATACAATTTTATAGATCTACGACAATTATGGGTAGATCTTAGTGTGCATATTCCAAGTGTGATGTGTTTTGACTTAATATTTCTAGGAGAAGATATCTAAAGATGATTTAGGAGAATCAACCTGAATTTCTTATGCGTTTTTCGTTTGTTGGAGTTTTTCTAAAAAACCCATGAGGTTGGGGATTCGTTGCTTCTCTTTATTTACATGAAACTATATTCTTATCATGTTTAATCCCCCTGGATGAAAAAATGGAATTGAATTAATAAATATTTTAATTGGATAAAGAAATTGTCAGCGATCATAGTTTATTGCCTCTTGTTTTTCTAGATAGTGTGGTATATATGCTTTCTTTTCATAGTTTTTGTTCTTGATGGAAATCGACAATGAATGTAACTCGGGATTAATTGATATTTGTTTGGCTTAAGATGAAGAGGCATGAAAATGAATCCGGATATTTTTGTAATTTGATGCTAATCAAATTGGCGTAGTAAGCATGTTTACTCTTTTGTGATAGCATACAGGTTAGGTTCCCGATTTTGGAACTAAGGTATTATAAATATGTTAATTCAAGAATGTTTAAATATTTGTCTGTTTGATAATTCCTTGAAGTGTTCTGAGTTACCCTCTTGTTTGTTAATGGGCCAAGAGCCCAATTTATGTGATGTTTTCTTTCCTACTTCATGTGATGTGATGTGATCTTGGATGGCTGTTGTGATATGTGTGGGCATAGAGGACTTTTGGTTGTGGCAGTAGATGACGCATAGAGCGGCGAGATACACCAGTTTATACAAGTGGGTGTCGGGGAGTACACCAGGGATGATGGAATGGTATGGATGTGGTTGTTGGATGCTTGTTGATTATTTTGATGTTGTTTTTTCTTACTTTTCCCGACTTCTCAGGGCAGTTGGTCTCTCTTACCCTTCTTCCGAAAGAGATGAAAAAACGTGGGGTATGCCACATGCATTATATGTTTAGCTTCTCTAGGGAGGACGGGTCTATGCTCTTACTTTCAGCGGTAGTGACTCGATGGGTAGTACATCTACTCACCGTGTTGAGCCACTGGTGTTAGTAGCATAGTGTTCTTTTCAAGAATGCATGTGAATATGGGAAAGTGTTTTTCTGAAAAATGCTTGATTAAATAGAGATAACCCATGGGGTTGGTGTTCATTGAAACATAATGATGAGACTATAATATTAAAGTGACAATGTACATTGGGTGTGATGCTAATGAATCTTAATGAGGATTTATTCATGGTTAATTAATGTTTAAAGAGTTAATTAACATACAATAGAATTGATAAAAGGGAATTATTGAATCTATTAATGCTCTTTAAATGGTTTTGTGCATATTGGATACCTAGCCTTAGAAGTTACATCCAGGAGTCTGACAGACGTTAGTTGTAGTTCTGTCTAATACTATTTTATTCCAATAGTGTGGTTGTGAGTTATAATATATTTTTTACTTTTTGTGTTTCTATACACTACTCCACCGTGTTAGTAAAGGAAATTGACTCCCCGGGGATTCTTAGACCTGGGGCGTGTTTTTTCCAGTATTGCGGTGGTATGATGAATGGCTGACTACCCCCTTTGGCCCCGCTCTCTTCTCTTGGTAGATACTTGTGCCATTAGGCACATAAGTTAGTTTTCACTATATATGTGTGTAGATGGCTATAATGGATTGTGGTTATTCACACACATATATTCTGGATATAGTTTCTAACGAACTAATAAAGGTGTAATGTGTATAGGTTGTGATGGCTTGAGGATCCTTACTTAGTGAATGGGCTATAATGGCTTGAGGTATAATACTAGACGTATGATACACGTTATGTAAGTTGTGGTGGCTCTCTGAAACTACCTGGATACTTTTGGTTGAGAGGAGGGTGTGGTGCTTCGCCTAGGTGTCTCCGGGAAATCCTTTGTGGTATACAAGGTGCAGATTGTGGTGCTTCTCTTAGGAGTCTGTGGGCAAGCCTTTTTGAAGATAGATTATTAAGACGTGTGACATTAGGGAAAATAAGAAAACTACTGGGGAATTAGTAGCGTGGTACCATTAATATTCTTTATTATATGATATATTTTTGTATGCGGTACTTGGTTAGAGTATCCATGGTGATGTTGGGAACTTAGTATACCAGTTTAGGTGGTGAGTTAATTTAATTTTTTGTCCACTATGATTTATAATTCCCTCTTTACTTTTTCAGAAGAGGCTTCAGGGAGTAACCTTCTGAGTATACTATTTTACTCACCCTACATATATATAAACTATTTTTCAGGTCACGTGGAGCAGGTTATTGATTAAGTTGGTTTCTACTAGTTGTGGTTGCAGGAGCTGTTCAGGATTGTGGTCGCTGGTGTTTTTACTTTCTTTTGGGTACTTGCAGTTTTCTCCTTTATGTTGTAGTACTTTTGCATGAAATTCCATTTTATCACTTGGGTTTCTTTTATATTTCTATCTATGGAATGGAGTTGATTGGTGTCTATCTTATCTCTCTTTTCTACATGTTTTCTATTATAGGGTAATTCCTCCCATTTGTGTGTTACTATACCCTCAGTGCTAGTTGCCAACCCGGGGCCTACTAGAGGCGGGACTCGGGGGGTCATTATCTCATTTATCACATTTATATCCCAGAAGGGGTAAACTTTGTGGGGAGGGGGTCATGATAAAGTGGTATCAAAGGTTTGGACGAGGGATATGATGGAGCTTTGAGTTAGCCACAGGTGACGTTGCATGGGTTGGTTGGGAAACAATGTCTTTCTTGTTTAGAAAGTGAGTTAAACACTGGAGACTGCCAAAGTCATAGGCATTTAGGTCCCCTTATAATCTGATGTACGCTCCTTTAAGTTTACAATGGATAGTAAACAAGGTGATACAAGTTGCAGAGTAGAGACCTAAAAAAGGATCATGCATCATTCTTCTTTGTGCATGTGTTAGAATGGGTAGACCTTATGATAGGTTAACCTAAAATGAATAAAATAAAACAATTAATTAATTAATGTTGAGTATTATATATTCCAGGTTTAGGAGCTCTAAAGGTTGTTATTTTATAGGTATGGCTCCAGGTTGACGTCCTCATCGGGTTTGCGCAGAAATCATCCAGCAGCCTATTCCAGCATTTCACCGAAGGGTAGAGGTTGATGACGATGACACTTAGAGGAAGAAACTCCGAGAGTTTTAGCACCAGAGGCTGCAGAAGTATGAGCACTCCGTTTCAGATGCAGTCACGGAGGACTGGGTGGAGGAGGTTGAGATAGGCTTCAGTATGATTCGTGCTCATAAGGAGCACTGGGTGTCCATATCTATGTTGATAATATGTGAAACAGCTAGGCAGTGGTGGATCTAGTCCCTCGGGGATCTTGACGAGTCAAAGATATCATGGGAGGAGTTCCGAGACTAGTTTAGAGTCGAGTTCCTTTCTTCGACTATGAAGGCGTCCATTTGCCAGGATCTTCTTACCCATCGACAGTGGAGATCTACTATTCGAGAGTTCGAAATCAATTTTCAGAACCTTTTACGATATTCTTCAGACCTTTTACTAGATGAAAAGGATAGGGAGAGGCATTTCGAGGAGGCTTTGCATCCAGAGATCAAGCGCAAGTTCACCCCATTTATTCTGAAGCCATATCTTGAGGTGCTAGAGAGGGCATAGGTTGTACAGATAACTTTGGCCAGGACAGGATCCCCACAAGAGGGGGATCTTCAAGATCCCTCACGAAGGAATGATGTGGTCCGGGGTTCCAGGTTTTCAGGGCAGAAGAGTTTTCGTTCATCTTGGGGTAGGTCCCCGCCCTTCACATCTCGTTTCCCCAGAGGCAGTAACTCTCAGTCCTATGCCAAGGGATCAGGCACTCGTTTTTTTGTGGTGTTCATGTCCATTAGTGGTGGAGTGCCCGACCATTCCGAGCAGTCATCGTGCACCAGGTGTTATGCTTCAGGTTCCTCCATTAAGGCAGTTCCAGCTGAAGCAATAGCAGCCAGTTGCACCAGCTTTAGAGTAGACGAGGGTAGATGGGGTAGGAAGAGGACATCCCCATGACTCTCCCTATCCTGAGGGAGCAGAGCGCGACCATGGTGCTTGTCTTCGTCAGGGTTAGAGTGGCCATGGAGGAGGTTGTGGCCAGCTTCACGCTATAGAATTTCCAGCACTAGGCTATCCATATGTCGTTCGAGGTACCGTTTTATTGTTTTCTACCTTTATGTATTCCTTTATTGATTCACTAGCGACACAATCCTTTATATCACCTACCTTTGTCCATGCTTTGGGACATGAGGTAGAGAGGCTTCCAGTTACCTTGGAATTGACTACGCCAATTGGAGGTCGAGCTGACTTGTTTGAAGTATGTAGAGATTGTGAACTAGTGTTGGGGAAACACCGCTTTTGGGGATATTTTCTATGTTTACGAATACAACCACATAATTTCATCCTCGGTATGGATTGGTCATATTCGGTGTAATCTATCGTGTATTTCTTCAAGTAGAAGGTCATTTTCTTTGGTGTGGATAGAGAGAAAGTGTTGTTTTCTGGTGAGCGAGATCCTCAGATTGGTCATAGGCGTGTTCCATCCTTATAATCCATGATGACTGAGATGATGATGAGTTATTCAGAGGTTCGGCAGTTGGCATTTCCTAGGTTCTTAGAGGAGAAACCTGATGTCCTTATAGAAGAGGTTTTAGCATTACCCCCTCGAAGATAGATCGAGTTTGGGTTCGAGCTACAGCTAGGAGAATCCCATATCTCTTTGTCTCCATATATGATGGCCCCTTCTGAGTTACAAGAACTACATATACAACTTGATGGTCTATTACTGTGTGGTTTTAATCGGCCAAGTTTGTCACCATTGGGTACACCAGTTTTGATCGTGATGAAGGTCGATGGTAGTTTGCAGTTGTGTGTTGACTATCATCGCTTAAACAAATTGACCATAAAGTATCTATATCCTCTTCTACAGATTTATGACTTATTCGACCAAATGAAAGGTGTAAGTTGGTTCTCAAAGATCGACTTGCGGTCAGGATATCATCATATGCGTGTGAAGTAAGAGGATATCCTGAAGGCTAATTTCCGTTGTTGTCATAGGCATTATGAGTTAGTTGTAATGCTGTTTAGAATTACGAATGATTCATCAGTATTCATGGGATTGATGAATGCGGTGTTCCGAGAGTTCTTGGACATGTTTTTGGTGGTTTTCATTGATGACATCCTTGTGTACCCCACATCTGAAGAGGAGCATACAGAACATCTACAGGAAATTTTTGGAGTTCTTCGTCAACATCTGGTGTTTTGGAAGTTGTCGAAGTGTGAGTTTTTTACTCGAGAAGTCCATTTCTTGGGGCATGTTGTGGCCCAACAGGGATTAGTTGTGGATCCATTGAAGATTGAAGCAGTTGTGTCTAGGGAAACCCCCAAGATAGTTCAAGAGATGAGAAGATTCCTTGGTCTCACTGGATACTACAGGATGTTCATATCCAATTTCTCACAACTTGTGACTCCTCAATCAGCTTTGAATAAGAAGGATTAGGCATTCATATGGACTGATCAGTGTTAATAAGAATTCGAATATCTAAAGGAGAAGTTAGTAAGTACTCATGTCCTTTATCTTCCAACTGAGGGACTACGGTTTGATGTTTTCTGTGATGCTCCACATCTGGGGTTAGGTTGTGTTCTCATGTAGCATAGGTCAGTTGTTCCTTATGGATCTCGTATGTTACATCCCCATGAATTCAAATATTCCACCCATGATCTTGAGGTGGTGGCTTTGGTGCTTGCTCTGAAGTTGTGGAGACATTACCTCTTGGGTGAGCACTTTGTGGTATTCACTAATCTTAAGAGTTCCAGGTATGTTTTCTACCAGAAAGACCTGATCATATGAAAACATTGTTTGATGGAGTTCTTATAGGAATATGACATCTAAATATTGTATACACCTGGAAAAGGGAATGTTGTAGCTGATGCGGTGAGCCAAAATTCACGTGGTGATGTTTTGCGTGAATCCAGTGATTCCTGGAGAGTAATAAAAGAACTTTCCACATTACATATTGATATTGGAGAAGTTGGGGGCAGAGGATGTCTTTTTCCGATGAAGGTAAAGTCATACCTACTTTAGATGTTATAAGTGTTATAGTTGGGGGATCTAGAGGTGGAGTTCTGGAGGGACCGAATTGTTTGTGGTGTGTCCTTAGATAGTTGGTCTGAGGAATAACAACAGATAGTGTTGTATCATAGAAGGTTTTTGTGTTCCTTTTTGAATGTGCAAGAGGTTCTGTAGAGAGTTCCATTGTTTACCTTTAGCGGTACATCCTGGAATTACAAAGACGTACAGATCTCTGAGGAGTCGGTATTTGTGGCCTAGGCTAAAGCATGCGGTTGTAGAGTTTGTGTCTCGATGTTTAGTCTGCCAGAAGGTGAAGATCAAACACCGTGTTCCTAGTGGTCTTCTCCATCCATTAGATTTTACTCAGTGGATGTGGGAGGATATACCAATGGACATCGTTACTGGTTTACCTCATGCTCCGGGAGGACATGATGCTATTTGGGTGGTAGTGGATCGTTGAACAAAATCTACCCACTTTATAGAAATCAAGGAGTCAATCTTAGTAGATTTTTTGACTAGGCAGCATCAAGAGGAGATGGTGAGACTTCATGGATTCCCTTGGATGATCCATTCTGATCCAAATCCTCATTTTACATCTAGGATGTGGAGAGGTTTTCAACATGATTTCGGTTCTCAACTATACCTTAGCACTAATTTTCATCCTCAAACAGATGTTCAGACATAGCGAACCACCCAAAATATTGAAGACATGTTACGCTCTTGTGTTATGGATTTTGGAGGATCATGGATAAGGTACATTCCCATGGTGGAGTTCTCTTACAATAATATTTTTCACTCCACCATTGGCATGGTGCAATTTGAATCCTTCTATGGTCGGCCACTCCGTTCTCTGTTGTACTGGAATGGGGTCGGAGGGGCAGCAATTCTCGGACCAGAACTAGTGCATATTAAAATAGAGTTGGTTCAGGTGATTCATGGGAGGATGAAGATAGCGCAGGATTTTCAGATGGAATATTACGATAAAAGAAGGATACCCTTAATGTTTAATGTTGGGGATCATGTATTTCTGAAGGCGAATCCACGTTATGGGTAGCGAATGTTTCATCATTGAAGTAAGCATTATCTCTAGTTTGTTGGGACTTCTGAGGTATTATCTCGTGTTGGAGTTGTGGAGTATCAAGTAGCACATCTCCAAAAAATGAGTCGGATACATGATGTTTTCCATGTATCACAAATCCTTTGTTATCTTCATGAAGACTCTCACATCATCGATTCAGGAGAGATCGATGTTGATGATGATGAACCCTTTGAGGAGTGACCTTTAGAGATCCAAGACTATAAGTAAAAGGTGTTGTGTGGGTGTTCTATTCCTTTAGTTCATGTCTTGGGGTGACACGATGTCTTGAAAGAGAGTACCTGGGAAGGTGAGTCATAGATATGTGCTCAGTACCTAGTGTTATTTGATGTTTAACTCTTTTCATGTATCGTTGTAGCTGATCTGGTTATGAATACTTCATTTTTATGAGATGGTTACCTTTTTCTCTTTTGTGGCTCTCTCTCTTTTGAGAGGTATCTTGATGGGTGGTTGTTTAGACCCTGTTTCATTTTCACTTTAGGTTGGGTTTGGAATCTCGAGGACGATAATGTTTTCCGAGGTATCTGATGTAATGGCCCAGACCACTCCAGCCCCTTACATTGTGAAAATGTGGTGTTAGTGGAGTTATGGGAGGTTATGGTGACTTGGGGTACGATTGGGTGGACATTTAAGTGAAAAAAGGGTTATAGAATTTGCACGAGAGTCGCACTGTTTTTATAAACCATGTGGCCAAACCATGTGAGGATGGTGTTGGAGGCAGTGGCTAATGAATGGTTACCACACGGTTTGTCTAATAGTGCGGCCTAACCGTGTGAGGAGTGTTTGACGAGGCAGTAGCGACTGCATAGTTAGCGAACGGGTTTTCTAACCGCGTGAGAAAATCGTGCAAGCACTTAAATCTAGATCCCAAAATTATGTATCTCAACCATTTTTCCTCTAACGTGCTCGTTTAAGCCCCTAAGTATTTATAAATCGGGATTACCCTTCCTTTAAGGTAGGAGAACCTCTCCCAAGCATTTTATAGGCGATCTGAAGGCTTATCTTGGCGAATTGAAGATGGTTTCTTGATGTATGTGATTGTTCTTGTTTGGTTTCTTAGTTCTACTCAGATCTACTTCTCCTCTTATTACAGCTTCTTAGATCTATTCCTGTTATGGGTATATCTCTGTGTGTGGATTCCATGTGTGATGAGTTTGGTCTTAATCATTCTATTAAACGATATCTAAGGTGTATTCTGGAGAATCATCCCGGCTTTCTTGTGTGTTCTTCGTTTTTTGGAGTTTTTGTCAGAAGTCCTTGAGGTTGGGGATTTGTTGCTTCTCTTTCGTTTATGTTCAACTGTATTGTTAGCATGTATAATCCCCTTGGATGAAAAATGGTAATGACTTAATTAATATTTTAACTGGATAGAATTTTTTTAGAGATCATATGTTATTGCCTCTTGTTTTTCTAGATAGTGTGGTATCTATGCATACTTTTCATAGAAGTTTTTCTTGATAGAAATCAGTAAAGAACGTAACTCAGGATTAATTGATATTTGTTTGGATAAAGATGAAGAGGCATGAAAACGAATCCAGATCTTTTTGTAATTTGAGGCTAAGAAAATTGGTGTAGTAAGCATGTTAAATCATTTGTGATAGCATACTGGTTAGGTTCCTAATTTTGGAAGAAATGGATTATAAATCTGCTAATTCAAGATGGATTAATGATTTGATTGTTTGATAATTCCTTGAAGGGATCTGAGTTACCCTCTTGTTTGTTAATGGGCTAAGAGGCAAATTGATGTGATGTTTTCTTTCCTGCTTCTTGTGCTATGATGTGATCCTCGATGGTTGTTGTGATATGTGGGGGCATAGAGGCCTTTTGGTTGGGGCAGAAGATGCTGGATTGAGTGGCGAGTTGCATCAATTTATGCATGTGGGTGTCGGGGAGGACACCAGGGATGATGGAATGGGATGGATGTGGTAGTCGGATGCTTGTTGAGTCATCGGTTGTTTTTATTCTATCTTTTTCCCACTTCTCAAGGAAGGTGGTCTCGCTTACCCTTCTTCCAAAAGAGGTGAAAAAACACGGGGTATTCCACGTGCTTTCTCTGATTAGATTCTCTACGGAGGAAGGGTCTATGCACTTGCCTTAGTCTGAAAAGACTCGATGGGTAGTACATCTACTCACCATGTTGAGCCCCTTGTGTTAGTATCATAGAGAGCTTTTCTAGAATGCCAGGGAATATGGGAAAGTGTTTATGTAATAAATGTTTGATTAAAAGGTGTTAACCCATGGGGTTGGTGTTCGCTAAAACATAATAACGAGGCTATAATTTTAAAGGGACAATGGGATTTGTGTGTGATGCCAATGAAACATAATGTGGATTTGTTCATGATTAATTAATGATTAATAAATTAATTAGCAAACAGTGGAATTGATAAAAGGGAATGATGTAATCTAATAAATCTCTTTAAATGGGTGTGTTCTTATAGGATACCTAGTCATACAAGTGGAATCCCGAAGTCCGAGAGACGTTTGTTGCAGTTATGTCTAAAACTAGGTTATGCACATAGTGTGGTTGTGAGTTATAATATATTTTTTACTTTTTGTGTTTCTATACACTATTCCACGAGGTTAGTAAGGGAAACTGACACATCGGGGATTTTGAGCCCTGGGGGTGTTTTCCCCAACATTCTGGTGGGAGGATGAATGACTGACTACCCCATTTTGCCCCACTCTCTTCTCCTGGTAGATACTTGTTCGATTAGAAAAAATGGTTAGTTTTCACCATATATGTGTGTAGAGGGCTGTAATGGCTTGTGTTTATTCACACACATATATTCTGGATATAGTATCCAATATACTATTATAGGTGTAACGTGTATAGTCTATGATGGCTTGAGGATCCTTACTTGGTGTATGGGCTATAATGGCTTGATGAATAATACCCAACGTATGATACACGTTATGAAAGATTTAGTGGATCCCAAAAACTACCTGGTTACATTTGGTTGTGAGGATGGTGTGGTGCTTCTCCCATGTGTCTTCGGGCAAGCCGTTGTGATGCATGAGGAGCAGATTGTGGAGTTTTCACGACCCGAACCTACCCGGGCGCGAGCCGCAACTACCCCAAGCCTGCCTCTATAGGCTAGGGGCTGGAGACAAGCGTCGAAGGCACAACAACTTGGGGAGGCCATTTCCTAAGTACATGTACACACATGCGCAAGACACTCAATGGAAAAGTGTAGAGTAAATGAAAAGACAAGAAGAGTAAAGTGAAACTGCTATATATAAACCACCAAAAGTGATTCGACCTCTAATCTGTATAAATCAAGTGCTGAACGTAAACTGAAAAGACAAGGGGGAAAACATGAGCCCAACCAAAAAAGTACCACAACCTAGAAACAGGTGAACATAAGGTAAACAGCTGGAAGGGTCCCCCACAAGGAACTTGACTCCAACCACTGCACGCAGTCCATGCTTCTGAACTCCTTAGCTCCACTGAAGTCATGAACAACCTATCTGTCATCTGCAAGGGCGCACCAAGTACGGGTAAATCCCAAGCAGGGGTGACTATAAAAATACTTAGTAGGATACCCCGAAGGATCTAGGGAGAAACAAAGGAGGTACCGAAGGGTGAGCAGAAGATCTAACAGAAAAAAATAAAGGATTACAACCAAGAGTGTAGTAAAGAGTAAGAGTAGAGGGTCCATCTCAACTCAACAAGAGGAAAGAAGGTAGACTCATCTAGACACCAGGATCTGTAAATGGGTAGAAGATGAACTTCTTGTCGATTCTTTTCTACCTATAGATGGAGAGTATACTTGTCTAACCACGAGAATCTTGACACGAAAATCATGTGGCATAACCCGTGTGTCTTCGCCTCTCCTAGAATGAGAGTAACCAAATCCATGAAGTGGGTACTAGAATAAGGTATATACATATCCATATGCTCAAACAAGAAGCCCAAACAAGATCGTAAGGGGATCTCCATCCCATAGCTCAGCCCAAGAAGGTGAGTAGCCAACAGTCCCAGAAGGAAACACCATCGATGCCCAACATCCCACACGTCTACAGTAAACTTTATGTCATGCGATAAAATCATCGCACCTTGACACTATCTGCTTCGGGCGGCAGTAACTCACCCACATGGTTTTCGGTCGCGTCACAAGAATGCATCTCGATGGGGAAAGAACCTCTCGTACTTTAGAGTTCTGGGGGTACGTCAAACCGCACATCACCACTGCCCCATAACAGATTGGTCTCCTCAAAGTCGACAGGTGACCCCTTGCCCATCCCCACTGAAGGGTAATCCCTGGAAGTCGATGGGATCCCACTAAAGGGAGACCCTGCAAGAGTCAACGAGTGTCACATTTCCCAGTCCCGTAACAGGGTAATCCACTAGAGGGAGACCCGGCTAAAGTGATCGACATGTCCTAATTCCCATTCTTGTAAAAGGATACTCCACTAGAGGGAGGCTCAGAACCGTCGTCGGGGACCACTTCCCAGCCTAGCTGGAGGTAAACCCGGCATCGGGGACCACCTCCCAGCCCCACTGGAGGTAAGCCCGACATCGGGGACCACTACCCAGCCCTAGTGGAGGTAATTCTGGAACTTCCCTAGCCATCCCTACTGGATGGTACTGCTCGGTAAACACCATTGTAATGGCCATCCCTGATGGATAGTAACCCACATGCCATCCCTGCTTGATGGTACAACTAGCGAGCCCTGCTCAAAACAGCCTCAGTCCTACTAGTAACAACCTCAGTGCTGTTGGAAACAACCTCAGCCCGGCCGGAAACAACCTCTTGGGAAGCCCTGCTAGAAACAACCTCCTGGGCAGCCCAGCTGGAAACAAGTTCCGGGGTAGCCCTACTGGAAACAACCTCCTGGGTAGAGGATCAGTGCACGTGTAAAGTGTTGGTCCGACCGATTCCACAAGAACTCTACCAAGGAACACAAATGAATGGGGAAAAATCCTCGCGCCTCTCAGAGCGATCACTCTCCAATCCACTGAGTCACGGTCAAAGCAGATTGAGACAACTCATCCTAGAAAGTGAGAAAACACCCCAACTGTATGAGCACATGTAGTCGTAAACGGTGCCATAGTATGGTGAAAAGGGCATGGTACTGAATCCTATTACAAATGAAGAAACAGAATAACCAAATCATATCTACCAGCCAAATGAGAACAGAACCAGGGGAAAACTCAACCCACCTGGTCAGCAAACGAGAACAGAACCAGGTGAAAAATCAACCCTACTGGTCAACAAACAAGAACAGAACTAGGAGAAAACTCAACACTGCTAGTTAACAAATGAGAACAGAGGAACCCTCTACATCGCGAGAGGTCAAATATATGTAAAGCATAAGTTAACACGCACTTGGGGCCCACACGACGTGTGACCCCAAGTCAACCCCAACCAAGCACACATACATTCTCAGGTACCAACATCCACATGTACCTCCCAGCATTCATGTATACTCCCAGAGTATACAACATCTCCATCCAAATGGTTAACGTGCACACGACACCCATCGTCATCGCAAAGGTGTAACGTAACAACTCCAACTTTCCACATCAACGGCTGAGGCACGACCAACCACATATCTATAAACAACAACCTCACTCTCCTGAGAGTGAATGCGATCACACTCCAAGATTCCTCTATAACCATTGTAGAAGAACCGCCATAGATACACCTTTTGTTCATCCACATTTAATATGATCTCATAAGACGCTTCGCTCACCTGAACAGATTAAACCATTGTAATCCTTGTGAAAAATCACATGAGATAGACTACCTACTCGCATTAAACTGATATCCGATAGGAAAGTCACCAACACCGCCTTACGCCGGAATATTGTCCTGTGATCCCAAGCCTCGACCCTGAAAACCATCGGGCGCTTCGCGCCAATGCAATCCTCTCAGAAAAACACGTCAAAAGGTCTACTCACTTGAGTCGAACAGTTATCCGAAAAAATATTCATTCTGGCACACCGCACAAGAGCGGTGGTACGTGGGACCCACATCCCGGTCCCGAAGCACAACAAACAGATCGTACCATTGCGATCCTCTAGAAATAGTACCCAATTTTGACTATTCAATTTTCAAAAACAGTGACCTGATGATAAAGCTGGAAATCACCGTCAACTCCAGAAACAAACCTTGTGGGGCCCACACAAGCGTGCTGAATTAAAGTAGGAAGATTGCGCCATTGTAATGCCCTCAAAAAAACACCCAAAACGACTTCTCGCACGCCCAAAATAGATAGCCGATGAAAAGGTTATAAAGCACTATGTACAGCTAGAAAGATGGAATGTGGGGCCAACACCTCAACTCCGGTTTTGAATTCTCAAACCATACTAGAAAAATCCACCTCAACGATAGGGTAGCAACTCCAATGACAGCGCTCAAAACGGACGTCGGATGCCTCCGCGCCGTCCAAAACAATATTCACCGGAAAAACGTCAATTCACATAAAGATGCGTCGCGTCTCCTAGTCCCCTCATTTCATGAATAAAAAATTCCCAAAACCATCTCAAAACGTTCCCCTCGATCAATGGAACGTGTCACCATAGATGGCACGCAAAACGGATGCCCATAGCAAAAAATACGGGCGTCTCTGTCGAGGGGGTAAATCCCCTTGGGATGGACGGGCCTGGACCGGCCGGTCTGCCCGGCCTGGGCCGGCCGTGGACTTGCGGTCCACGTGAAAACTGGCCACGAGGGCTGGTCGCGCCTGCCGCGGGAAGACCCGCATCTCGCTGGTCTTGTACCCGTGCGGGGTTCGCGCGCCGCACCCCGGCGGCTCGCCGCCGTGCCGATGCCCTCCGCTAGCTCCTCTGGCCTGCTACTAACGCCCCCAGTCACCTCCGTTGAAGGCCCACTGCACCCACAGCTCACTCGGCCGCTCCACCTCATCCAGCCGCCGCCAAATCCCCTTTCGCTCTCCGGACCACCACCTTGGCTCGCCGGAATCCCTCAAAACCAGCCAGAAAACTCCAAACTTCGCCTGACAAATACGAGCTCCTCGGAACTCAGATTTCAATTCTGAAATGAGAGTTTGAAAGCTTAGTATATGTGTTATTCAAACATGGGTTTCACTCGACAATTCGGTAGTAATTCGACATGTAAATTTGCATTCAATGTTATGTACGGGAATTAAAATACAAAACGCAACCTCCTACCATTTGGGGCGTTGCTCGACACTTCATGGAGGGTCCCCCACTACGCCGTTGCCTTGCCGGTAGGGAGGAGGAGAGGAGGAGATTCCTCCTTTGTCGGGAGCTCCTTGCACTAGGAAAACATCAAAGAGAGGGGGGGGGGAACTGTTTCAATACAAAATAGTTAAACTCAGACCCATTGGTACCGTACCCGAACCCTCAGCAGTGTCGAGGTAAAGGCTCCCCTATGGTAAAAACCTCCTCTCAAGCACAATGACAGTCTCAGAATTTTAATCTGAAGCCCTGTTCAAATGTTATAAGGTTTAACGACCAAGGCAGCTAAATTACCAAAATTCCCTTGGGGCTATTTTTCACAGATGGCCCGCACCGGCAAAACGTACACCCCTCATAGGGTAAACGGAATGCTCCAAACTCAACGGTGCCCTCGGTTATCCAATCTGATCCACTGTTTAAGAGATACATGAGTTTAACCATTAAACGAATAAATTAATTATTTAATTTATCTGTTTAACGTTCTGGAAGGGAGGGAGAGGTCCAAACATCCCGCGCCGACATGTTTTATGTTGTTCCTAGTGTAAACAACCCATTTCAGACCCATCCATAAACTAATACATCTGATCTGGTTCACAGTTTAAGAATTATCCCATTTATTTGGCTTGTCTAGTGTGAACGCACTGAAAATTTAATTCTGGCCACACCAAGGCTCAGAATCGCATGCCGTCTGAAGCCGCTGCTCTGGAATAATATCACGAATATTCCAAAGTCGTTCATAGCCAAAAACCGGGTTCTTATATCATTCCATCCTTCATGATTTTCATCCCCTAAAAGCAAAGCCAAGGAATAACTCAAGGTACTAAGCCCGCACCTGGATCTTCCTAAACCAGAAGAACTCTTGCATAGTTCTGCACCACCGCACACAGACCAAAGAATTTGATCTGTTCATGCGAGTTCTGCTCTCACCGATGACGTGCATATGAGAACGCAGACATCTTCTCAGGTGAGTCACGTGGGAGATTCTATTCACACAAACCAGCCTTTGGGGTTCGGTAAAGGCGATAGGAGACCCCGCCATCCCTTTGTATGGTCTCAAATGGTCTGAAGGCTCTCGGGGGTAGCTCACCTCCCCGACCAAACCCTTACATCGCATGCCGCGACAGGAATCACCGCCCACACCTGGAACAAGGCCCGGTGATTCCCTCCTTCAGAATATCCATATGGTGAAACATCTAAGGATATCTGGTCACGCAAGATTTCACGGTAGATTTCCCACGACCAAGACTCTCTTACAAGCTCAGAAGAAAAGGAGTCAACACCATCGACCAAAGAAAGGTCATATGCCTTTTTATATTACCAACACATGGTTACACCGACACCCAGTGCCACCCTGGTAGCAACTCAAGCAAGGAGCAGGGAGAAAAGAATTTCACACACAAAGGCTAACAATTGTACTGCAAAAAGTAGAAGTGTTGTAGGGCATACCTCTTATCACATCATAATCTGTAGGATCGTAGACATACATAGCTTGCGGCTATCCACTGTCCCAAATGTCAACTCTCGGAGCCTGACATGGACCGCCTAGTGGTGATGGGAAGACCTCCTAAGGTTGTCCTCCAATTCCAGCTCCTCCCACTCCTCTGCTAGCACCACCACTATGAGTACTAATCCGATCATGGCGATGCCTCCATCGTGGTGGTTCACCTGCTGCCTGCCTGAAGGTCTCTGCATGCCTGGTCAGGCAGTCCCATGCCAGGTGACCTCGCTCATCTCAAGAATAACACCGACTCTCTTCAGGCTGCACTGGTGCCCTACAGTTCCACTGTAGTGTTCGACCACACCCCTGAGTCTGGTTGTCAGAAAGCCACATGCGTCGAGGTTTTTCTTGTCGACGCCCGATAGCTGTGACAGACGTCTTGACTTCAACGTGCTTGCGGCCACCACCAACTCTTCAACGTGACAAGAATCTCTCTATCACCAGTGCCTGCTCGAGCATCCCGAAATATGTGGAAATTACAAAGGGTAATATGACAGCACGAATCTCTCGGCGAAGACCCTGTTCAAACTTCCGCGCTCAGATGTTTTCATTATGGAACAAGTATGGGTAAAAGAATGCATGGTCTGCGAAACTATCCATGTACTCGACCACCGTCATCCCTCCATTATGAAACTGTAGGAGCTCTTGAATCTGAATGGAGCACATGCAGGAGGGGAAAAACTCCTCATGAAACAAAAATTGGAAGTCGCTCCACAAAAGCGATGACTCATCAAGAAACTAAGTCACCAGACTCCACCAACGCCTAGCTTCTCCATGGAAATGGTTGGTGGCCAAAACAACCATAAGATCTACCAGTGTCTGCACAATCCTGAAAAGGAAAACCATTGTCTCTATACAAACCTTTGTTTCCTAAGGGTATGGCTCACCACTGAACCTCAGCGGTCTCTGCCGCTGGAACTCACGGAGTACTCTCAACCTATGCTCAATCTCAGCCTGCTCTGCTGAAGCTTTCTACTGATCAACAGGTGGGGGTGCTGCTACCAGACCATCCGAAAAAAGGGGCTCGCTTGATGGGTCCTTGACTAAGGCCACATAGCTCATAGGGTCGTCGTCACAAACCAAAGCTGGTATCTTGGCTGGCTGTCTTTGCGGATATATCCTGAATATTATCAAGGAGTTCCACGGTCAAATGAGCGTAATGTATATACCAAAATCAACCATGGGGATCTGACTCAAGAAGGATAGTCAACATCTCAAACTTATCTGATGTACTAACCAATTTTCCCCTGCAACAAGTGTCTCAGCATGCCGAGTCGACAAGAGGGTTTTCATTCTCCTCGTTTATGCAAACATCAGCCGTCGCACCATCACTAGACTCCCTAGCCTTAGAACCGCTCCTGAGACACGTTGACACTATTTACCTAAATCCCTACCAATTCCTTTTTAGGGATGTCTTCACAACGTCCAAATGAAATAACCACAATTGATACAACTTTTTCATGACCCAACCCTACCAGGGCTCGAGCCGCAACTACCCCAATCCCGTCTCCATAGGTCAGGGGCTGGCAACCAGCGCCGAAAGCACAACAACTCGGGGAGGAATTTTCCTAAGTACCTGTACACACACATGCAACACAATCAATGAAAAAGTTCAGACTAAATGAAAAGACAAGAAGAGTAAAGTGAAACTGCTATATATAAACCACCAAAAGTGAATCGACCTCTAATCAGTACAAAGAAAGTGCTGAAAGTAAACTGAAAAGAAAAGGGGGAAAAACGCGCCCAACCTGAAAAGTTCCATAACCCGGGAACATGTAAACAAAAAGTAAACAGCTGGAAGGGTCCCCCACCTGGAACCTGACTCCGACCACCACACGCTATCCATGCTTTTGAACTCCAAAGCTCCACTGAATTCACGACCAACCTATCTGTCATCTGAAAGGGCACACCAAGTGCGGGAAAAGCCCAAGCAGGGGTGAGTATAAAAATACTCAGTAGGATACCCTGAAGGCTCGAGAGAGAAATAAATGAGGTACCGAAGGGTGAACAATAGATCGAAAAAGAAAAAGTAAAGGAGTACAACCAATAGTGAAGTAAAGTGTAAGAGTAGAGAGTCCAGATCAACCCAACATGAGGAAAGAAGGTAGAATCATCCAGACACCCGGACTTGGAAACAGTGAGAATATGAACTTCCCGTTGAGTCTTCGCTACCTATAACAGGAGAGTAGACTCGTCCAACCATGTGAAGCTAGACATGGAAAGAAAGTGGCATACCCCATGCGTCTTCGCCTCTCCTGGAAGAAGAGTAATCAAAACCAGGAAGTGGGTACTAGAAAAAGATATATACATATCCATATGCTCAAACGAGAATCCCAAACAAGATCGTAAGAGGATCTCCATCCCATAGCTCTGCCCAAGAAGGTGAGTAGCCAACAGTCCCAGAAGGAAACACCATCGATGCCCAGCATCCCGCACGTCTGCCCCAAACTACAAGTCAAGGTCTCAAATCACTACACCATGACACTATCCGCTGTGGGCGGTACTGACTTACCGACATGGTTTTTAGTCGCATCACAAGGAAGCATCTCAATGGGGAAAGAGCCTCTCATACATGAGTGTTCTGGGGGTACATAAAACCACACCTCGTCACTGCCCCGCAGTCGATATGTCTCCTTAAAGTCGACATGTGACACCCTACCTAGACCCGCTAGAGGGTAATCCCTGGATGTCGATGAGTTCCCACTGGAGGGAGACTCGGATGGAGTCAATGGGTGCCACACTGCCCAGTCCTGTAACATGGTAATCCACTGAAGGGAGACCCTACTAAATTCATCGATGAGTCCCAATGAATAATCCCGTAAAATGGTACTCCACTGGAGGGAGGCTCGGAACCGTCATTGGGGACCACTTCCTAGCCCAACTGGATGTAAACCTGACATTGAGGACAACTGCCCTGTCCCACTAGAGGTAAGCTCGACATCGGGGACCACTGCCCAGCCCCGCGGGAGGAAAACCCGGAACTACTCTGGTCATCCCTACTGGATGGTACTGCTGGGTGAACATCGCTGTAGTGGCCATCCCTATTGGATGGTAACCCACTAGCCATCCCTTCTGGATGGTACAACTTGCGAGCCCTACTCGAAATAACGTCAGCCCTACTGGTAACAACCTCAGCCCTGCTGGAAATAACCTCAGCCCTGCTGGAAACAACCTCAGCCCTACTAGAAAACAACCTCCTGGGCCACCCTGCTCGAAACAACCTCCTGGGAAGCCCTGCTAGAAACAACCTCCTAGGTAACCCTGTTGGAAACAACCTCATGGGTAGAGGATCAGTGCCGTTGTAATGTTTTTTTCACACCGATTCCACAAGAACTCTACCAGGGAACATGAAGGAATGGGGGAAACTCCCCGGGCCTCTCAGGGAGATCACACTCCAATCCCCTGAGTCACTGTCGAAGCAGATCGATACAAATAATCCAAGAAAGTGAGAAAACACCCCCACTGTATGAGTACATGTAGTCGTAAACGGTGCCTCAGTCTGGTGAAAAGGGCACAATACTGAAACCCCTCACAGCTGATGAAACAGAGGTACCAAACCATCTCTGTCGGTCAAACGAGAACAGAACCAGGTGAAAACTCAACCTTGCGGGTCAGAAAACGAGAACAAAACCAGGGAAAAACTCAACCCTGCTGGTCAAAAAATAAGAACAAAACTAGGGGAAAACACAACCCTGGTGGTCAACAAACCAGAACAGAGGAACCCTCTACGTCGCGAGAGGTCAAAAGTATGTAAATCAGAACACGACACACACTTGGGGCCCACACGACATGTGACCCCAAGTCAACCCCAACCAAGCGCACAAACATTCTCATGTACCAATATACACATGTACCTCCCAGTATTCCTGTATACTCCCAGAGTATACCACGTCTCCAGCCCAAAGGGTAACGTGCACACGACACCCAACGTCATCACAATGTTGTAACGTAACAACTCCAACTTGCCACCTCAATGGCTGAGGCACGACAAACAACATCACTTTAAACAACAACCTCACTCTCCCAGGAGTGAATGCGTTTACACGCCAAGGGTCCGCTACAACCACAGTAGAAGAACCACCACCGGTACAAATTTCGTGCTACCATATTTAATAAGATTGTGTAAGAGGCTCCGCTTGCCTGAACAGATTACACCATTGTAATCCTCGTAGAAAAATATGTGAGATAGACTACCTACTCACCTCAGAATGATATCTGACGTGAATGGCACTGACACCGCCTTACGCCCGAACGACATCCCATGATCCCGAGCCTCGGCCCCGAAAAGAGTCGGGGGCATTGCACCATTGCGATCCCCTGAGGAAAACACGTCAAAAGGACTGCTCACTTGACTGGAACAGATATTCGGAAAAACAATATGCATTCCGACACACCACACATGAGTGGTGCTATTTGGTACCCACATCCCAGTCCCAAACAACAACAAACAGATCACACTGTTGCTATCCTCTCGAAAAAGTATACATGTTTGACTATTCACTTGTCCAAAACAGACACCTGGTGATAAAGCTGTAAATCACCGTCAACTCTCGAAAAGGCCCTCGCGGGTCCCGCACAAGCATGTAGAATTAAAGCGGGATGTTTGTGCAATTTCAATGACCTCATGAAAACACCCAAAAACAACTTCCCACACTCCACGAATGGACGGCTGATGAAAATGTTATAAAGTGATGCATACTGCTCGAAAGACGGCCCATGGTGCCAATGCCTCAACTCCAGTTTTGACGCCTGAAACCATACTAGAAAACTCTGCCACAACTCCAGGGTCGCAACGCCACTGATGGCGCTCAAAACGAACATCGGACGCGTCTGTGCCGTCCAAAACAAGATTCCCCAGAAAAACGTAAATTCACTTAAAGACGCATCAAACCTCGGAGGCCCCTAATTTTGGGAATTAAAAATTTCCAAAACCATCCCAAAATGCTTCCTCGATCCAAGGAACGTGTTTCCATAGATGGAACAGAAAAGAGACGCCCGTAGCAGAAAATATGGGCGTCTAAGTTGAGGGCGCAAAGCACCTTGGGCTAGACCGGCCTAGACTGGCCGGTCCGCCCAGCCTGGCCAGCCCACACCGGTCGGACCGGTTCGCTGCGCCGGCCCATGGCATAGCCGCACTGGCTGGCCATGGACTTGTGGACCACGTGCAGACCGGCCACGAGGGCCCGTCGAGCCTGCCGTGGAAGATCCTTGTATCGCAGGTCTTGTCCTCGCGTGGGGGTCACGCGCTGCGACCCTGCGGTCGCCACACCCCGGCGGCTCGCTGCCGTGCTGAGGCCCTCCGCCAGTGTCACTGTCCTGCTACCAACACCCCCTTCCACCTCCGCAATAGGCCCACCACTCCCCCAGCTCACCCGGCTGATCCTCCTTAGCCGGCCGCTCGCCGGACCGCCGCCCTGGCTTTCCGGAATCCCTCAAAACTGGCCGGAAAACTCCAAAATTCTCTAGACATATACGAGATCCTCAGAAATCAGATTTCAATTCGGAAATAAGCGTTTGAAATTATAGAACATTTTCTACTCAAACGTGGGCCTCACTTGACAATTCAGAAGTAATTTGACATGTAAATTTTCATCCGATGATCAGTACAGGAATAAAAATACAAAATGAAACATCCTACCTGTTGGGGTGTTGGCCGATTCTTCATGGAGGGTCCGCCACTGCGCCGCTTCCTTTCCGGAGTGGAGGAGGAGAGGAGGACCTTCCTCCTTCGTCCGGAGCTCCTTGCGCCACGGAAACAACAAAGAGAGGGGTTGAAGAGTTTAAATACAAAACACTAAAATTCCCACCTGTTGGTCCCATAAACGAACCCTCAGCAGGGTCGAGGATAAGCCTCCACTAGGGTAAAAACCTCCCCTGAACACAATGGCGGTCTCAAAATTTTAATCTGAGGCCCCGTTCAAAAGTTATAAGGTTTAACGTTCATGGCCTCTAAATTACATAAATGCCCCTGGAGCCATTTTTCACAGACGGCCTGCGCCCACGAAAATTACAACCCTCCTAGGGTAAACGATATGCTCCAAACTCAACGGTGCCCTCGGTTTCCCGATCCATGACACCGTTTAAGAGATAAATGAGTTTATCCGTTAAAGGAATAAATTAATTATTTAATTTATCCATTTAACGTTCTGGAAGCTAGCGAGAGGTCCAAGAGTCCCATGCCGACATGTTTAATGTCGTTCATAGGGTAAACACCCCATTCCGGACACATCCGTACACTCTGACTTCTGACCTAGATCATTGTTTAGGATTTATCCTATTTATTTGGCATGTCTAGTGTGAACGCACTGAAAATTTAATTCCGGCCGTACTGGGGATCCGAATCGCACGGCATCTGAAGGCGCTACTCTGGAATAATATCAAGAATATTATAATGTGTTTTATAGCCAAAAACATGATACTTATAGGTGCTTCTCCCAGGTGTCTGTGGGCAAGCCTTCTTGGAGAGGGATGCTAAGGACGTGCGATGTTCGGGCAAAGCAGCAAACCAATGGGAAATTAGTAGCAGGGTACACTTTTAATTATTTATTATATGCTATATTCTTGTATGAATTACTTGGTGATAGTAGCCATGATGATGTTGGGATGTTAGTATACCTGTTTAGGTGACAAGTTTGTTTCACATGATGTTCACTATTCTTTAGCATGCTCTATTTACTTTTTCATGAGATGCTTCGGGAAGGATCCTACTGAGTATACTGTTATACTCACCCAACGTATATATAATCTTTTTTTTCAGGTAACTTGGAGAAGTATGGAGATCAAGATGGTTTCTACTAGTTCTGGTTGCAGGAGCTGTTGAGGCTTATGGATGCTACTGTTTTTACATTCTTTTGGATACTTGTAGTTTTTCCCCTTTTTTTGTAGTACTTTGGCATGATATTTCCATTTGTGCACATGGGTTTCTTTAATATTTCGAGTTTTGTGTTGGAGTTGATTGGTGTCTATCTTATCTCTCTCTTCCACACGTGTTCTCTTAGAGGGAAATGCCTCCCATTTGTGTGTTACTATACCTGCAGTGCTAGTCGCCAACATGGGGCCTACTGGAATCAGGACTCAGAGGTCATTATCCCCCTTCTCACATTTTTAGCCTAGGAGGGGTACACTTTATGGGGAGGGGGTCATGTCATTCACCCTAGTTCCTTAAAAATATAAACTGGTATTAAGTGGTGATACTAGTTTATATTTATGATTAGTGTTATTGGAAGCATAATTTCCCTGTGATACATATTTCTATATGTAAAGGTTGTACACTAGTGACCCTATATCCCACTTCAACATCATGTTATTCCTACCTATATGTGATATGATGTTCCAAAGTAATTTTTTATTGTAATACCTCATACGCCTAAAGCATAATAATTATATTTAGGTTATGATTTAGATATTTAAAATATATATACACATCATACAAACGAAGGTTATGGAAATGCTAGTGGATCTTGGTAGATTTAATATATAGGATGCTGTGGGGTTCACGGTGATACCTATTCCATAAAATAGGTTGTGATCCATATTTTATTTTTGGAATTTAGAAATGAATCTTGTAGGTATTGGGTTCCTATGTTTTTTTTGGAACCACTATCAACCCTCAGACAGATGAAAAATAGAATATGTTAATTTGATTTTTGAAGATTTGTAGTGGGAAAGAATTAATTTCTTTGGAATCTCTTTTATTACCTATCACAAACTGTTCAATCATTCTTTTTACAAAATGGTAATAATTTCCTAAAATATTGGCCATATTTGTTAGTTTTAATAGCTATACTAGTTACTGACTTAAATAAACGATAGTTTTAGGTGATTATTACTTGGATAAACCCATATTTGTACAATAGATGGATGGAAATAATGAATTTATTTATAAATACACAAAAATAGTTCAGATAAATCAATATTCATACATTGTCCGAAATCATATCACCAAAATATTTTGTGTATTGAAACAATTTTTTAATAGAATCACCATGATTGAGTAACTATAAAATGTTAAATATGGAGAAACTAACCCTGTGGATCATTGGTCCCTTTGATAATGTTATGTTAGTCAATATGTTTACATACAAGATAAGTATCCATCATTAATGAAATGGTTTCATAACTTCTTCCATGTTTATCAATTGAAGTTTTTTCAACCTAATCTATCACATGTTACCGATTAAGAATAGATTAATTTGGTTCTTGATTCTTTATTTACATATAATCCCATTTAAATTCACTTGTATCAATAAAAAATTTCTCAATGGAATATAAATTTAGATAATTTAGGTTATGTGGTTGAAAAAATCAGAAGTCCATGAGATATGAATCTCATGTGATGGAGTATTAGAAATATTTGTTTATGGGGAAATAAGTGAGATGACATTTGAGGGATACAAACTAATACATAATAGAGATTCCCCAAACACTTGTGTCACATTTAGATATTATCTTACATCTAATTATTAATTTTATTATTATCATCTATTATATATTTATTTTATTGAAATTTTTTATTAATTGAAAAAACATTATATGTTACATGGTTTTCAATGGTTTGGGGTTACCATGAAGAAACCATGTATCATGGTCCCCAGTTTTATTTATAGAAATTGTTATGATAGGATGAATAATTTATAATATGTGAAGACCAATAATTTATGTTCATAGGTGAGGTAGTGCTTCCCTGCAAAATTTTTTCATAGTTTTAAATTAATGTGTCTAAACTATGTTGACTTCCCATGAAAATAAAAATGTAAAATTTATATGATTCCCTTTACTGAAAAAAATGAAATGCAATTTTCAGATGACAATTTACTCTTACATCCTTCCCATTCATGGGATTCCCATCCTACATCTGTATTGGCTTGATTTATTTTAGGTTCGTGCGGTTGAATCATCAATTAATACCTTGAAAATTAATAAATTACAACTCAATTGGATGTTTACTCTCATATTAATTGGATTTGTATCTTCCTAAAAGTCAATATTTCATAGGTTTCTGATTGGTCATTTTATATGGTTTGTTTTTTGGGGTTTGTAGGTTTATCATTCCTCTATACGATCCCTATTTATGTTCTTCTTGACATTCAATAATATGTATGTTTTTTACATTGGTTAGTTAAAAATTATGATTTTCTAAAGATAGGTTGTTTAATTTCGTTATCTTATTAAAATAAATATTCATATATATTTTTTGTTTTATAAAGGGTGTTTTAATTAATTATGATTATGTTATGATAATTTACATGATATATTATATACAAAATTATTATTTAAAATTATTCTAATTTATTTGTGAAATAAAATATTTTTCAACTTATACATTTAATGTGACAATTGGATGTCACATGTGATGTATTGGAGGTAAACATATTGATATTTAATGTGATAGGTATAAATTTTGTAATTCACTTAGGAAATTAGCTATATAAGATGGGATTTCAATCTTATGTATCCCATTTGTATTAAATCGAACTAACTAAACATATTAGACTTGAATAATGGTCCGTTGTTGTTTGTTGAATTTATCACAACAATACGCTAGGAAATGTAGCCCTTAGATGTAATATAGATTTATTGTTGTGGGATGGGAGAAACAATTCAACTAGGAAAATGAATTAAATACTTTATTGGTAGTATAAAAAATCTAATTGACTATTCATAACATGTATATATGTTAGTTTTTGGTATATAACAACTTTTATTATAAAGGTATCTCTCATATTTTATGATTTTGTAATTCTATAATTTAGAGAGTTTAATTTTATACTTATTTTTTTTAGGAATTATACTTCTTTTATTATATTTAAAATCCATATCCTACTATATAATAATCAATTTCAAGAATTCCATCTTGTATCTATATAAAAAATTTCACTAATAGAATACATGGTGGGATCATTGTAGGATTTGTTTCTAACATCATAGACACACACAATATTTATTCATAGACTTTGTTTTACCAGTTTTTGTTAATCTGAGGAACAATTTTGGAGGAGTCATGAAATATTTCTTTTGGATCATGCATTGATCATGGTAACATTATGTAAAATTTATCATCGTTTAATATAGATTTTGGAATCCTAGTTTATATTTGGTTGGGTCTACTTATGTTTATTATATATCTTAATTTACATCTTTTCTGACAGTTTTGTATTTGGTTATATATATGGATCATCATTTTGAAAAAATTATTGTATATTTCAGTGGTTATTATTATATTTTTTTAAAGATTTATTTTTATTTATATTTTATGTTTTTTTGGGATTTATATAATTTTCTACATGATATAAAACAATTGGATCATGACCATCAATGTTATGTAATGTTCATATTTTGTTCATTCAATGGGCGCATGTAGTGATACCTTCAATATAAACAATTCCAAATGTGCATTTCATGATACCCAAATAAATTATACTCAACTACTGGGATCAAAAAGTTTGTTTTATTCTATACACATTTCTACACAGACACATGTTGTTGGTGTTTCACTTATTCTTTCAGGAAATTAAGAGTGTAAAAATAAATTAGAATAACGCACCTGAGCAAATGATGAACCATTAGATAATTCATGAACCTAATAACTCAATAAATAGAATAATACCACTCACAACTAATCTCTAAAATATATATGATTCATAAAAATTTCAAAAATTCTATGTTTTATGGATACATTTTATTAATAAAATCAAGATGATGATTAAACTTTTATATACTAAAGATGATCATTAATTAATAATCTAATTTAACCCCCAAATTCCTATATTAATGAATAATATGAGTGGCCCATTCATCACACGACACCTTCTACACATGTGATTAAATTTTCCTACTATGAACCATAATGAAATAATTCTTTTTTTGGGTGTATAAGATCAACCAAAATTATATTTATAATGATATTTAGATAGTTTCCATTATTTTAGAGTCCTTTATTTCCATTAAATTATTTAAATAATAAATTTTTTTATAAGTATAGATATAATATATTTCAATTAATAAATTTTGACTTCTAGACAAGAGATCTCGCATAAAAACAACTAATTCAAGGTCTTTAATCAAGAGACTAATGTAGTTTAGATCTACTTTTCATGAAACATATTCCAATGTATGATTATTATTGATTTTTTTAATACTCTAATCCAAGAATATTTTATCCCAATAAACCAGTAAATACTATCCTAAATTAGGTAATAATAGGATATAATTATTTTTCTATCATTTCATAATCTCATCAAAATATCCGTAACATTTTGATCTATATATAAATGTCACCAATTTCAATTTAATCTAGGTAAATGGTGAAAACCACCAAGAGAAATCATTGGAAGACCTATATTATATTATATCCCTTACTAAAAGGATTTATATCTAAAAACATTCTCTGGATTTTCCTATTTAATAATGGTTCTGTTTTTAAAAAATATGATATTAATAATTGTGAAAAGACATTCACCTAGAATTATACATACTAGATCGATAATGGAACTTGATATCATGGAAAATATATCTTTTTCTCGAGGCATTGAAAATAACATACTCAACATTTGGTCATCTTCCTCATTTTAAATTGAAAATAAAGTAATGGAATCCATTATTACAACAAAAAGAGTCAATATATTCATTATATATATGATTCAAAAGTACTGAAAACCAATTGGATAATATTTTTAACAAAATGGAATCATTTTAATTCTAAAATTACAGCAACTTATTCAGAAGGAACTAATGATCATTTAAAAAATATATAATAATTAGTTTATAGGAACATGGATTATGGTCAATGTTTTATAAAAACAAATCCATCATAATTAAATCAATTAAAACATTTCTATGGGGTGAGGGATTAATATTAGTCATAGTTACCTAATTTAGATTTCAACTTTCTTAAAAAATTGAATAATTACATAATAATTAATTACAAATAGGGTTGGAAACTCTTATGAAAAATTATATGTTGATTTATTCATTCACCCTCGTGTTTATAATGTTAAATATAAAAAATATTCATTTACTAAGGATCTATATTATGATAAGAAAAGTACGTATGGACCATCCTTGGAATGAGTTTAAAAAATAAACATTCCACCCTAATTGTAATCTAAAGAGTTCATTAGAAGATTTTTTTGGATATTACATCACTATAGTGTGTAGTTCATTTCCAAAATATAAATTTCTATCCTTGATATGATAATATCTAACTAACATGATAATTATATAACCTCGTGAATTTTAGGTTTAGCTAGACACAACATAAGATCCAATTTACCTATAAATCAATGGTAATTCAATTATAATGAATTTAATACCATAGATATATTTTAAAAATTAGTCTTTTCTGTTAATTCAAAAATTGTTTATATTATCAGGAACTTATAACAATTGATCAAGCCATATTATAAAAACTCAAACATAAAAATAATTAAAAGATAAGGTGGATACATATAAAATATATCATTATTCTTCCATAGTATATTAATAATCTATATCATGCATGAAATATATTTTGACCGATGATTTAATATATATTTATCATGGACAATGACAATAAAGTCTTTCGTACATGTATAAAATAACTTTATATCCATTAATGATTTAATAAAAATAGTACATCATTGTGTAGTCATTACAGCTTCATAAAAAACTAGTTTTATGTTTTTTTACTTAATAACATAAATTCATGTTATGTAAGGTATTCCATTATGAACTATAGAAAACCATTTTGAAAATATTTCAATAATTTTATTAATATATAACATGATTTTCATTAGAATAATATCCCCATAATATTAAATATTATTATTTCCCTTATAATACATTGGGAGCTTACGAACTAACCCAACACTTCTCTAAATAGTTCATCAAAAAGAATCTATAATGGTGATGCATTATTCCACAAGAATTTAAATATTAGTAGTTTTATTATTGGAATGATTTCGGAAAAGTAAATTAAAACTTATATAATAATTTTCATATTTTATTAATATTATTTATTAATTATAATTAGATTAAGACTTGGTAATTTCATTGATCCAACTTCTAAACCCACTAATGTTTCTCTTCCATCTTAAATAAATACATTCAACACCATATGGAGATAAATAAGTACCTTAATTCCTTGATAAAATATCATTATACATTTCAATTATCATATAATTATCAAATACCATGGTATAGAAGTTGAGTCGTAATAAAAAACATAATTGATTAAATATTATAAGGGACAACCAATATAAAGCATCTAGGCTTTATTATTTCATAAGTAACTATATATTTTTTGAATTTCATAAGCCTAAAAAGAAATGTTAAATTGGGAATAAATAATTTTATTTTCCTACTCATGTTTTGTGAACATAATTTATATTTTTACATTCAATGATACTAGGTAAAAAAAATTAGTAACCATGGCTTTAAATATCACCAAAGAAAAAATATATATTAGCTTAGTTTGGAAAATCAACTGAAAACGCATTTGTCTGGGAGATTTAAGGAAAATTGTTTAATAATTCACCATAATGGTCCCAATAGTATCAATAAAATAATTAATACTATTTATTTTAATTAACCATTCATGAAACCATTAAAGGATTCTATAAATTCTAAAATATATAAAATTATGTCTATTTATTTTTAGAGACAAATTATAATATGACTTGAGATAATTTAAACTACTTTTTTCATAGAATGGATATCTAAAAACAATATAAATTAAACCATTACCATTATTTTTATTTTATTATAAAATATTATGCTACCTCTACATTGTGATTAAAATTACTTTTCTAGGATACATAACTATAAAGACCAAAAAAATACAAAAATCTTCATAATTAGTGGTTAAAAAAATATAAACGCATTGAGTGGATAAAAAATCATAAAAATAACCTCAATATATCATAAAAACCCATGAAATAATCTCAAATATGTAATTAAAAAATGAGGAGGAATATAATTAATAAGGGTTTATTTTTATTTATGGTAAATGTTTTTCAAAATACATGATTGAAGATTAATGACACTTGGGCTATGTGTTTATCAGTATAATCCCTACTAATGTGTCATAATGAGGGGAAATTACAATGTTATTGTGTTCAACCAACGTATAGTGACTATATAATGTATAAATATTTTTAATTTTTTACTTATATGTTAAAATTTCAAAAAATTACTCAAAATAATTCAATTTAAAACACAATAGCACTACATTGAATGAAAATATATCAATTGACATTAATACACAATTATCATAACCCAAATTCACATACCATGTATCCCTTTGAAAAAGAGATTATTTTGATTTGTTTTTTCCATGCACTTATTCATAAAATACTCAAGAATTTTTAAAAATAAAATCTTCTATATACCATATTCCAAAAAGCATATATTAATTCAATTGTTATGATACAATTTCATAATAAAATTATCTCGAATATCATATCATGATACTTGAGATTTCCCATTACTGACATAATGTTATTTTTGTATCACCATAGGTTGGTGTGATGTTTGATGGGAATGAAACTTATCAACAGGAAACAATTATCCCTTGTTTAAATAATATATTTATGTGTATATCCCCGGAATCCAATATGAAAATATCAAACATTATATATTTCTCAAATTTTGAAAAAAAATTAAATAGAATACTAAAAAATATGAAATAACATTATAATTATATAAATACATAACTATGTAACAAAATTATAGAAACATCAAATTTATTATAAATAATAAAAAATAATAAAAAATATATCAAAATGATAAAACAAAAAATAGATAATAAATTTTGAATTCAAGATATGGGGATCTAAAGTAGATTAATATATAGGTAACCTAAAATAGATAGTTAATATATACCAAAAACAGAAATATACATGTGAAAAAAATTAATACACAATTTTATACATCCTTTATACACAAATAAACTATAAGGATGATTGTAAATCCATGTGTGGAATTATCACATGTTATTTAATTGAAAAATATGTCTACATACATCCAATGTCTACTTGTAAGTGTTGATCAAGAATCCCAAAAGCATAAAACAAATAAATTTAGAAAAATAATTTAAAAAAAATGTATTATAATTATAATTGTAAAGTTACTATTAAAATAATATTTTTTATAGAATTTAATAAATAAAATAGATAAAATTTCAATATTTTATTTATAATGATTATGATTTACCAATGATTACTAATACATTTCTATCTTAGTGAATACCACAAAAATGTAATCTTATCATAATATACCATACTTAGCATGATAACTAGCTTGGGATAATGAATATAATATAATAATTTTGTTTCAAATAACCATCAATATAACATGTTATTTTTATCCTTGAAATACACCCCTAATTATCCACACCACAAAAAGTTGAAATCCCCTATCCAATGCATTACTTATACTAGGGGAACTAGTAATGTATAATTTACTGGGATAATAATAGTTGTAGATTTCGCACTAAGATAACTATGTCGTCCCATGATGTTTCAATCAAAATCAATACATCAATTAATTAACAAAACCTATGACTAATAAAGTTATATAATAATTATTCACCATTTATTGAAATATAAAATTCAATTACATTATCACAAAATACATCTTCAAAAACCCTTACCACACATATTGAAAAAAATAAATTGGTTTTAAATAAAAAATAAAACGATTACATCAAACCCCATAAAAAATTTATAATTTATTTGGATTATTAAGAACATATATATTCATATTAACTATATAATAATTCATATCACCACTATTGGTGTGAATATTTCATATAAAAAATCAAATTTTTGTCCTGAAATATATTATAGTAGATTTAAAAGTACAAAATTTCAAAAAAAAAATGTACATTTATGATAAAATAAAAAAATGATTCACAACGATATTTTGTACATAAAAGATTTATTTAGTAATTTTATAGGTACTCTATTATATGGAAGTAAAATTAAAATAAAAAAATAATTGGATATGTAAAAAATGCAAATGTGTAAATTTACCAAATTGAACATGATGAAATTATTTTCCCCTGGGGACATTATGTATATGGTGAGTTCAAAAACACCTAAATGGAATATATGTATCAATAAAAATATTAAAACCATACATTATTTCCTTTAATTTCGATTCCCATAGCCTCAATGTATTATCTAGAGTACATGAGTAATATAAAAAGAAATAAAAAAGGATTATTAGTGAAAAGGTGAGGATCAAGCATAATGTAATCACTAATAATTGATAAAATTATATAAAATTAATATTGGGAAAAGTGATTCTAATTGGAAATGTATCCATTATGATATTAAAGTAAATATTTATAGATTAAAATATCACATGTAATAAAAATGATTTAAGACAAATAAAATTTTCATTTTTTTAAAAAAATTCATGGATGAATGCATTTTAATAGTTACAATTTAATAGATCATGAAACCATAACTTTCCTTCTGTTTTTTGAAAATTTTGGAAAATATGAATGGTCTATCAAGTTATTTATATTTATTGTACAATTTTTTTCATATTTGTAGAATTTTTTAATTTTATTTATAATCTATAAAAAAATTATTAAATGAATAGAAAAATGAAATGTAACGTCTACTGATTTTTTTATAGTTGAAATTGGATAGTAAAGACATTTTGGCTTCCGAATAATTTATTATGGTAACAAAATAAAATTAAAAAATATATAAAAAAGGAATAATTGGGTATATAGTGACACATCATTATATCACATTCCTTGTCCATATAATTAGGTCATTTTATATGTTAAAATAAATAAAAAAATGAATTAAATATATCTTATAATAGTTTTTTATTTATGTTACCCATACATGATTTTATATAGAAAATGATTACAAATAATTAATATTAAAAACATATTTCATTTATAATATATACTTCTAATAGTAAATGGATATTCCACCTCTTTCTATTTATTCCAACACTACTATTACATCTGAGATGATCCGACAAAAAATATTAGATTATAACTTCCAATTATTACATGGAATTTATTTTATTATTCAATAAGAATGATTTACATACCCATTAAATTATCATGGATATTTAAATGATGAATCAATATTATTGATCATTTAATAATAAATCTGTGTTGATGGACAGATCCAATATCATGAGAGTATAAAATAATAATTTTAAATTTACAAGGTTGCATAAATATTTTCATAACTAGATAAACAATCATTTATGAAAATTGATGTTTTAGATGAGAATAATGTTTTGAATAAAATAAATAGTTATTATCAATTAAATTAAAAAATAAAATAATAAAACATAAATCAGAATAATTTCTAATAAGAACTCCATGAATAATATAACATAATTATATATCTTTGGATCATTATAAAAAAATCAATTGATTTGATAATTTTAATAGAAGACATATTTATTTTAATCATATTATTTTTTTATTTTTAGATTAATAATTTATGAGATTTATTAGTTGAAAATTGTAGGCCAAAACACCACAAACACCCAAAAAATAAAATACCATGGGTTAAGGCTTCCAACCTCAATAACCTGAGGAAAATAAAATCAAAATCCAACAACACACAAATGGAACCCCAAAAATGAGAATATTTCCCCATTTATAAATACTACACATATGAAAATAAGAACTACCAATAATGATATACATAGTACTCTTCCCCCCTATGAGTAAAATAAATGAATTTTATTACATAAAAACAATGAATTTTAACATTTTTTTATTAGATAAAAAGTAAAACTCATTGGGTGATTAAATAACAAAATATTATTAGTAATTTATAAGTATTACACATTTTATTACCTCCTATAGACAGAAAATGTGAAATATATCATTTAATATATTGACTCTACCCTGATAAAATTAATTAAAACAACAAATCATTTTCCAAACTACCGAAAACTACAAAAATGACTATAGTAAGTGTTATGGAAGAATAAGTGAAATTATTTACATCATATCAGAAAATAAAAATATTCTTGACCTTTTGTGATCATGATTGGATGAAATTATAAAAGAGGGAAATGGGGAATGTTTCAACCATTATCATATGGCATTAGATAGAATCCGTAAAGGGGATTTCTTAAAAATTAAAAATAATTATACCTTAATACTAATTATATTTATAATGATAGGAGAGTCACAAATTGGACCCTAATGGATCTTCAAAATATATTTAGTGGATCTCCATGGATATTATGGTATCTTTTAGCACCAATATTCGGTCATTTCACACATTGACGTTAAGAAGTCGAGAAACGTGAAAACTATAAGACCCAACCTTAAACATTACATAATATAGAATTAAATGAATAATTCACATTGAGGATATTTTCAAGATTATATTTTTATACAATTAGGAATAACAATTACATTATAACTTGAATATTACATATAGACACTACTACTCAGTATCCATTTTTTTTATAAAATAAAAACACTTATAAAGAAACATGTCTAGTTCCATGTTTTAGATAGAATGACGTTTCATTGATCACATAATTAACCTTATTCATCTTTAAGACCCGTGGAAAACATTTCAAAAACATCGGATATGCATAAAAATCTCAATAAGGGTTGTAAAATAAGGAATTAAAACATTATCCCATCAATAAATAAAAATTAGTGAGACCATTTTTTCAATCATAACATAACTTACAAAATCATAAGATTTATGAATAACACACAAAAATCATAAATCATAAAGGTTTCTTATGGTATTTATATCAAACATACATTGTATCTATCACAACTACATAGTGAGTTACACTGGGAATACCCATCACAATATATTCCCTAAATCTATTAGGAGAAACATCACATTTACTGCCATCATGTAACCCAATGCATTGGAGAGCTATCACGGGCTCACCCGCCCTAGGATTATCATGGAACCACCCGTATACGTAAACAATTCTCAATAACCATAACATAATCGAAACACATAACACAAGAATAAATTAAAGATAACATTTACACATTCCAATATATCAAATCAAGATATTGAAATAAACAATGCTTTATCGAATCAATTTCAAAACCATATAAAAATAGATTATTGAATCAGTGTGTCACATACCACTTTGAAGATTTGAAATTAATTATCATTTGAAAACATTAATTTACATATAAATAAATCCTAAAATCCATTTTGAAAAAATGGAAATTAATGTGAAATATTTAGAATAATAAACATTTAAAACATTTAAAACCATATTTTAGTTAAATAGTTTTTTATTCAAAAAGAGAGACACTTGAATAAAAATAATTGAGGTACAAAATTTAATCAAAACGTCAAAATATAATGAGAATAAAGGTATTCATGATATAATATGTCAAAGGATAGTTTAAACACCATATAAAATTGGATTGGTTCATAATAATAATGAAGTGTCAATGGAATGTAAATTGAGATTAAATCCCTTATAAAAAAGTTATCCTTAGATTATGGATAAATCATTTACATAATAATGTGTTACAAATATATGTACACTAAATATGATTGGATATTAAGTGTAAATAATTCATAGAAAATTCACACATGTTATTTTTAATACAAATCCAATGACTTGTATGTTTAACTCAATGAATGGAAATTGAGTTAAAATTTCTCTTATCAAGTTCATATCGATGACTTGAGAATTTATCAATGGAGTGATTATGTTTATCAAAAGTATATCCAAAAAAGGGGGAGTGTAAATTAAAACATAAATAAATTAATAGTGATTCCACACAAAATCATATCATGACATTATTAAGAATTAGATGATTAACCCACGGAATAGAAATTGGGATAAAAGGTTCCCTTACCGATTTGGTAACTTACAAAACATACAACCCATGAAGAATGGATAATAAAATTAATATTTAAATACCAATAAATTATATTATATTACATAATTAATAAAACAATGGACAATACATACACCACACAAAAGTAAATAGTTTCCAATATAGCCTGAATCTCACGATAAAAAAATTGAGATGAAAAACCCTTACTCTGTTGTAATCAATTGAGTCATATGACAAAAAGTTAAAAACCACCAAATAAATCATAGAATACCATTAATATAAAGACAATAATGATAATATATATCAAATTTAAGTACACAATACAACACATTAAATAAATAAGTGGAGAACAATGGAAATCTCACGAAATTAAGAGTGAGATAAGAAAATCCCTTACCTCGTATCTGACATGACTCGATGGTTATTTAATATCCTAAATATTAAACTAAAGATAATTTATACATTAACTAGAACCTTTTTCAAGATCATTATTTATTTTATTTCACTTATTACCATGTTATAAAAATTATGTAATCATTTAAGTTATTAATGTTCATTTTGTCGATATTTGATACTTCAGTAAAAAAATGAACAACTTATATTTACAAGTAGTCCATGTGGTAAATAGGCAATTATATACAAATGAAATTAATTATTTAGATATCATATATATCATATATATATATATATATATTTAGTATATATATATATATATATTTATAATAGTACACAATATTGAGAGGTAAGAAATGAAATGCACCGTTCATGGAGACGACAAGCCGTATGTACGAATGAACGCTACTTCCATTACTATTTATTATTTTAATGGAATTAAAAATATAATTATACATAGTTATATTATATATAAAGTATAATATAATATACTATATTATTAACTCCATCCTTTATACGTCCCACATAAGCTATTAACGAGACATATCACTTTGAGGGGGCGGTAGTCCGCAGATCCTCTATAGAGATTATCAAATTTACCCACTATGGAAACCATAACATATTTCTAAAAATGAAAAAATAAAGAATAATAAAGAAAAAATAATCATATTATAAATCATATATAAATACTATTCCATCATAATGGCCACCAATATGGGTTGTTGGAGATATTTAATCAATCATCGTTTCGGGAGGCATTAGTTTTTTATCCAAAGAAACATTTTGTTCATTACCCATTAGATGGAGGTGTGTGAAAGTGTAGTTCGAATACATCACATAAAAACATCCTATTTTATTGAGTATAATGGTGTTGTTACAATATAAAGGAATAAAAATAGTTTAGGGGTTGGAGAGGTAAAATAAAAGAAAACAATTTAAGAGAAACTGTTACCTTTAATTTTGGTAACTCCCTTTGGTTTGAACAAAAGGACTTCTTGAAGTGCCTTCTGCCTATTGTAAGGCTTATAGGAGGAGTATAGGGATTTAGGGAGATTAATTGGGAAGAGATTGGACACTAAAAGGGCTTGAGATGTTCGAGGAATTGGTTATAAGTGGTCTCATTTTACAAGGGAGAGGAGGGGATCTTTAGGAATGTGAGATAATATATTTTTATTATATAATTATATTAGTTTTATAGAGGCCCCAAAATCATTAACGTTGAATATAAGATGACTCATGGTCGAAATAAATTCATCACATAATATGTGGAAAGGTTTTGGATGTTATTTTAATATTTATAATTTAATTTATTAAAATCGTTTATTAATGAGATAAATACAACATCATTATTGTGTCATAATTAATTTAACTTATGTAATGTCTAAAAATTATAAAAAAATACGATGATGTTGGAAATAATTTTAGATTTTAAAATAATTTTATCATTGAAAAACTAACTTATATAACACTATGTAGTAATTAATTTATGTGTTTTTGTTATTTTTGTCTTTACTTTTAATTAATTAATCTAAAGTGCCAATATCACTCCCATGTGGCTTCATGGGGTCCCAAAATCGACCCAAGGATGCCATTGGTCCGCCATGACTCATAAAATAAGGTTAGGACAAGTGTCAAGGTAATTTCAAATTATTATAATACTCTTTTTACCTTGAATTACCGTATTTACCTTTAACTGCGGTAAATAAAAGTCAAATGTTACTATTCACCAAAAAATATTTTCATCTTACTGAACCTAATTTTACTTAAAAATAACAACCATGTATGTCGGATTTTTGAAATTGAAATCACAGAAGTGGTAAAATTTTATTTAAATGAAAAAGTTAGTTTTTTTACTACCACTAAGTGGTTTCAATATTCTTCAAAAATTGATGTTTTTCAGAAAAAAACCAAACATTCAGCCTAAGCATTACATGATATTACGAATACAAAAATGATGTCTATTTTTCCAAATTCATTTCATAAAAGTGGCATTAATTAATTTAATATTAATTCATGTTGTTAAAACAAATAGCGTGTTTTACGAAACAATAACTATGAAAAGATTGACACTTGTTTATGTCCAATTTCTAAGTGAAATTAATTATAATGACATAAATTGGATTAAATGGTAAAAATATATTCAAATAATACTTTAAAACCAATATAAAAAAGATAATAAAAATATATAAATAAATAAGACTAAAACATTTTTTTAAATTTAAATACAATATATTTCACTATTCATTAGAAAATGAACTTTATCGGAAAAATTAAAAAAATTTAAAGTAAATAAATTTTGATGTCCCATTCGAAATAAGGATTTTATTTGGTCAAATAAAATGTATTAAAGTTACCAAAATTATATTTAAATAGGTATCACGATTTAAAGTCGGTAAATCAGCCTTTTAATGTAAATTATGTTTAAAATTAGATTCATTCATATTTTAATCCTCAAACTGATATTGGATAAATGTAAATACATTTTAAAAACATGCATAATCATATAGTAGTTAGTTTTTTTCAATCCCACCAATACAACGACAAGGTTTTAAGTACCATTTAAAATATTAATATTATATTATTTGTGTGCAATGTAATATTTCAATGAAACCTGTTGTTGTGTATCGGGTACGCTATTGAACATAGAAAACCCTTTAAAGTAAAATTAATATTTAATTCATAAATATGAATAAATATGAAATATATGTTATTATTTATTTAACTGGTATGTTAAAAACTATTAGAGATATACATGGACCCTTATATCTGAGATGGAATTATATTCCATGATGTTAAGGTTGATTTATATTATTTTGACACCCACACCGAGTGGGAGTTAGCATGGGCCATCTAGTGGACTAGTAGAGGATGCAGTATAGTGATCACAATATCCGGACATTCCAACATATAGCGCCCTCATTTTTTAAGCATGTAGGTGTGTATATCCTAAGACAAATACACAGTGGGCCGAATCCCGATGGAGGAAGTGATGCATATGGTGTGGGTATCAACCATATTGCTGGATCTTTTGATTGAAATTCACGAAATTAGTTATATACTGGAGGGGATGTTCAACAATAATTCGATTTTGGGTGATATTTCTCAGTGGAAATTTGATTTTTGTCATCAAATCATGTCACCATTAATCCTAGTCATCCTCTTTAATCCAGTTATTTTATATTTCAATCAAGATGATAATATTCCTCATCAATTCAAACTTAGTTGATCCAACCCAACGTAAGACCTCATATTCAAAATTCTACTTGGTAACCAATCTCTAACACCACTAGTTTGACATGGAGACTCAAATATGGGTGCATGATCTATCAGTGGTAACCAATATTACAAGAAATAATCATTCTTTGATAACCACACAAATCCAAGTCAACAAACAAGTGCAACCCCAATATATAGTAGACTTTGGAATGATCTCCCACCAGGTCTTGGAAGTCATCACATAATCATCCATTGATTAAGTGAAAAAAATGATGGCTATGACTCAGTACATGATGAGAAGTTTGGTGACCATGATCCATTTCACCTCTGACATATTTTCTTTCTGATATAAATTATATTTTCTAGAACCATTCAATTTCATAGTTGGAAAATATATGCTTCAGAGGATTAGATGAACTGATCATGTGATGAAGCCTCCACCACCAAATTATTGCAACATGTCATTCATCTCATGTAAAAAGACACCAGATTTTTCCTCCTTATATCTATGTATACTCATATCCCTTCAGACAAAAATGAACCCAAAGTGATAGGAATAAGGGCTTCCAAAAAGAGGGGAATCCAACCTCAACTTATCAGAGAACAACTTAGGTAATCATGAATGTCGAAGGCATTATATATTAATGATCATGTTATCTCATGATGATCCAACTATCATGTTACATATATATCTTTCATGGTGTTCACATTATCACATTATACACCTGAGATTTGTGACTTCTCCAAAGTAGGGAATTCGACTATGTTGCATTCCTACATTCCTTCCCATAGTACCAAGACCCCCTCCCCTAATTATATTTGTTGATGTCCCTATATATGAACGTTCTTCCATTGTTATAGAGTTTTTCTCAAGAGACTATTAATGTACCACAATTGATGAAAGGGAACAAAGAGACTAGTGTCATGAACTCTCTGAAACAATGAACATGTGTCTTGCATGATATGCATGTCATTGCCCAAGAAGAAAAATGTGGAATGCATACCATATTTAATCACCAAAAATTGCTCCTAAATTGAATTTTGTTCATTCATAAGGTCTCATGTTCTATGTATCCTCATGTGATGCATAGATCACATGCATTTGTGCTTGCAAGTATCCACCTGTGAACATAACACCCCTGAAATCAAAAACACCATGATCATCCTTACATAGAAATGATAACATGAATCCCCGTATATGGTGTCTTTGAAAAAAGAACCTACTACTAGTCCTGGGAATGATGGATGAATCTATAATGGGACCGATTTTTGAAGACATGTGAATTCCAGAAACATGGGAGATTTATGATCTCTTGAACCTGTGATCTTGAATGATTACACCCTTGTCATTTGATGACCACAAAATGTAGTCCCCAACCTGGGAAATAGGTATAAAAAATGGGTTCAGGAATCCTCAAACATGAAACCATGCTTTACTGCTTTGTTCTTATGATAAGAAGCGATTTTATGACATGAAATTCCTACATACATACCACATGGATATCTACTCTAACGGGAAAACAATGAGTATATGAGACCCAATATGTAATTTACCTCCTCATGCATGGTCCAACCTCACCGATGTTGTCAACACCAATAGATAGAGCCACAAATGTTAAATGTTCCCATCACAATACCTCTTTGAGTTCATGTGAGTCGTATAGATTCATGTGGTGGTTACCCATTGGAAGTTTCATGGGTAGACCATTATATATCCATGAATCCATCTTCCTAAGAAAATATTTTCTATATAGACATATAGAATGAACCCTTTGAAAATGTACTAGTGGTATATAAACTAGATTAATATCTTAAAGAGATCCTCAAGTCCCCACCACTTGAATAGTGTTAGGACACACAATCGTAAGACACATTGATAGTCTCATGATGTCAATGAGAGAACTTTTACATTCTATGTTGATCTTAAGAAGGCCTCAAATGTTTTATACTAGTCTTAAAACAACCCATTTACAAGTTACTATTGTCATAAAACGACCTAGGGGTGTGACGAGTTGGATAGGCGACAAACCATGATAGTTCTGCATTGTCACATAGAAAACACAGGACAAATTAATTTCAATCTAGAAAATAACATCAGATTTGATCGCCTTGGTAATGAAAATTCTTCTTATTGGATGAATTTTGATCATGTGAAAGAGTGATTTAATGTCAGGGTGATCATGTCACTGTCCATTGACATGCTTATATTGACATGTGATTGTATGAAGTAAAGTAATAATGATGATACAACAACATATAGTCTTATTAAAATTTATCATGAGTGATGTCATCTGAGAAAAGTTATATGATCATGAGAGAGGCCCTGAAAATGACTTCATTGGTTATGTAAAGAATTATGGACATGTTTTCATTTCCCATTCAAAGGAATCAAAGGAATGATAATGATTATGAATAAACCCTCATATATTTCTCCTTTTTCAGATTGGATCCCCAAAATATCATGTCAACAATAACGGAATTTCTAATATATTTCCACGAAATGTCAGATAAATCCTCTATGAAATTCGAACCTCATCCAGAATACCCCATCTAGACCATTTCCAAGATTACCCTAGCTAAGACTCAATGAAAAAATACCCCTATTATAAGGGAAGTTTCCTTAATGATCTAGGTCCATGTTGTCATGAAACCTTACCTATATCATGCTCTTACACAGACCATCACAGTCATCACCACCTATATTTAATTTTTTACAAGATAATGAATGAGTATGAAAAAAGGGTGACCTCTGAGTATAGGCCCTGGTCAACAACATGATTTTAGGATGCTAAAGGGAGGCCTTATAGTGTAATTGTCTAAAAATTGGAAAAAAATAGACTATAAGACTCATCCAATAACACATCCGCCGAGTTTATTCCCTAAAAAATGGGTAGCCTAAATGTGTAAGACTTGACAAATTGTATAACCTCGTATTGAAAGCACCGACCAATCAATATACCTCAGTGTGTTTCAGACAAACAATAGGGTAGCCTCAAACTATATTCCCTAACCAGTTTTGTAGTCTAAGAGTGTAATCTATGACTACATGGGTATCCTTAGAGTGTAATCCCTAACCACTTGTGAAGCCTCAATGCATAATTCCCTAATACCGAAATAATAAAATATGTCCTTGGCAGTATGGAATCCATTTCAATATAATCCCCAATCATTTATAAAATCTTTGGGATAGTAATAATGTTTCCAAGAAAAATCATCCAATTTATCTTATTTGTAGCGTAAGGGATAAGTGAACTATAAGAAATGTAATCCCCACCATAACCAGGATATATAAAAATCCTTCCTAAATCCTAAGCATCAATGGGAATCCACTTTGGTGTAAATCCCTTACCCATCCAATTATTCATAGATTATGAGATTAAATCCTCTAATAGTTCTTCCATTCCTCCTCATCCATCTATGCATGAGAATATGTCTAATGCATGAGCATCATTTTAATCATATTTATTAATTATTGCCGTGAAAACCTCAAATACATCATCATGATTGGAAGGAATAGAACTATGAAAACCCAAATTCTATCTATATATGGGTTACATATGATGACTTTCTATGGATCGATCTCTATACCATAATCTACATGATATGGTTTATCATTCCTCTCATATTACCACATTAATGTGTAATCTCCATACATATATTCTCTAATGAAATGTTTCAAATCTTCCATTATCTCTTATTTTTTACATCGAGTAAGGAACTTGTGGACATAGAGACTAGTGATGATTTTAATAAATGAATTTTAAAAATTCCCCTAGTATGTACCCACTATTGAGTTTTATGCCTTGTTACATCCCATTTCTCCTTAATGGGTTATATACTGAATGAAGAAATCATGCGATGTCTCACAGGTATAAGACCCACCTAAGGCCTCCATTTAAATATCTCTCGTGACCCATATGGCAATTACAAGATCTACATAGAATATGATTCATGTATTAAGATGTTGACATAGGAATTATCATTGAATTCAGATTCCAATATCGACATCCTTACTATATGGAGTTAAATTACATGAATGGGCCCAATCATAAGGCCCTAAAAAATATAGAACAAACAATGTGCATTTTGAAATTTATTTTCACTGGATGTGTTTGATGACTCATATATGTTATATTCCATATCTAAGACACCATCCATCTCCTTGGGTGACCATAAACTCAAGAGTGCTAGAACATGGACATAGTGTAAAGTATCACAATTAAATCATAGAGAAATTTATAACCAGTTATATACACATTGCCATACGTATTGATTCATTTTTATAATTATCCCACTAAAATAGTGGAAAATAGGCACGTATCGGAGTAGATGAAAGATTTCATGAACAAATCTTAAATCTATATGTGATTATCTGATAAGGTAAAAATTCCCCACAAAATGGATCCATGTGCCTCCCCGCCCATCCTCTCAACCAATGCGAGTCCTAATGAGTTGATGGGCCGATCATCGCAAATGACCATCAGCCTTTGGAAAGCAGGTGTACACCTAGATATAAATGAAGTAACTATTGGGAGTTTCTATGGATGTATAAAAAATGAAAAAAAAGTGTGTAATTGAGCAATGCCTTAAAATCCCACTTAAAAAAACAATTGAGAGAAACCATTCCACGGATTAAAACAATAGGAAATTTTTTTTGAGCCTGATGTGGAATCCATTACATTTTTCATCCATTTCAAGGGTCAAAAAGATAGAAACCCCATTTCCTAGTAGCCTATTTTCTACTATGCTTAATGTATAACAAAATAATTATCCCCGCATTTTTGTTTTACGAATACTGGACCATGTGTAAAAACAAGGGATTGCCTTTTTACCTTTTAACTATTGATGTTAATGATCAAAAATGTACTATTATATAAAAAATTTCAATGATAAGGGGTATTTTTTCATTTTTCAAGACTTCTAAAAATTAATTTCCATTGAAATTATGTCATCGAATGTGCTAATGGATCTCAAGATCACTAGACAAGTATCATTGATATTGAGGACCCAACGTACAAATTGAACGACACATCACTCTCGCAATCAAATGATGAATGTGACCAGCTAGGAATATTAGATAAAAATCATCATCAAATCTCTAGAATCAATTCATAAAATAAATTGGACGATGATTTCTCTATGGTGCCCTTTCTCATGATAATACATATGAGAGGAAGTGACCCTTATCGCCACATTCAACCTCTTTGGGAACATATCACTCGAGTGAAAAAACATACACCATCACTATGATCAGGTGGTGGATGAGGATAGTCATCATTACAAATCAATCACCTAGGATCTTCCTATGAGGCTTCCATTCTTTCTGATCAACATCACCAATATGAAACCATGATTCTATATGGATCTCTAGAAAAGGTTGTCCCTAAACTAACTATCAAAAATTTGGAACCCAGTATGTGAACCCACTAGGGTTATCCAAACAATGTAGCACCATAGAAAGATTATATCCATGATTCTTCTAATCTATTTAATATACACCAGTGAATCCTCAAAGTGGCATGTAATCAATTCCTGGTCTATTGTAGATATGATCATATGACTTGATCATATATATCCTTAGTGATTATGGAATCCAATTGCACAACCCATCCCATAGGATTGGGGGCATTTATATTGTATTGTAGCCTAAAATTTTCTTAATCTTGATCAATGACACCCCAAATGGTCCATGGGAACCGAAACCCCAAATGGTATCATGGGAACTGACCTTTCAAATGGTACAATGGGAACTGACCCCTAAAAGTGTATAAAATGAACTGACCCCTCAAATGGTATCATGGAATCCTACCGAATAAACAATATCATGGGAACTGACCCAAAAAATGGAATCATGGCCATCATCCCCTCAAATATTATCATGGGCTTGAATCCCTTAAATTTTATCTTGGGGACAGGCCCCTAAAAAGAATTGTGGGTCCCAACCCGTCAAACATTATAAGGTGCACCGACCCCTCTAATAGTATACTTCATTATGGAGGAATACTAGACTTAATATGTCTCAATCTATATGATACGAGTCAGATACAAAGTCTCCTCATCAGATCATTATGATAATTCTCCTAAAGGGTATAATAAACCTCTTATAGTCATCTTAGTCACATCAATTTAGCCAAACTTCTCCTAGTAGAATATATGAAGGAAGGTTCATCAGTATACCACCCATCGAGAATTAATTAAGTTGATGATAACTATATTTTAATCTCAGAGGATAATTAAAATAGATCACATAGATAGTTGTAGAAGTGGATTTTGTTGTTGGGTTCCATGTCAAGACATTATCCATCATCCATACACCCTGACAACAATATATTAAATTTTAATTTCAAGGCTTCTATAAGTCATCCCCTTGAGTATGGAAATGAAATTTGGGAATAATAACATATTGATAAAATCCAAAAAGTGAATATAGATCTTTCTGTTATTTTTTTGGAATACTATTATGACATCTACCTTGGGATGATGTACCCATATCATTTTATGGAAGCCAAATATGCATTGAGGTTCCCAAACATATAGGTTGGGGAAATTTTCATATTTTTTTCCCATTCATTAGCTAAAATCCAGATATTTTTCTACCTCACCCTATCACACAGGTCTGGGTGAACTTATTATTTTGATACTCATCATTAGGGGAATTCTAAAAACCTTCTAAAATCAGTTGCCACCACAAAAACATCAGATGAGTTGGGACCATTTCATCAATGGGAAGCATCTCTATCATCCCATACCCCCAATGATTCAACACCATCTCCTATATTAGTTGATACAAGGACCCTATACCCCATACCCCCAAGTCATCCATACACAAAAAATAATGGGATTTCACATGCGAGATAACTATTCTAGTCACCCATCTCTTGAAGACAAGAAATAATGGGTATATTCATTCTTATCGAGACATGTTTTATGTAATTTCATTTAGACATTAAAAATGGTTTCATAAACTCCAAACAACATGAATGATAAATGAGTCATGGTTTATAGGGAATTAAAACTATTTCCCAAACCATCAACGTCACATACACAAAATAGAATTGTGCTTTGTCTCAAATGATTAGTTGGGGGAAAAATTATATCTTGTATTTGTAGATTTAAAGGATCTTGAAACTCATACAATATGTGTAAGAGTCATAAAAGATGCATCATAAGACCCTCTCTCCTGATAGGATACTACCCATTGCCCTTACCTCATGATATTAAATTTCATGGCCCACATCCTTACCAAAATACATCAAACTGCATGGATCATGTCCTTACCGTATGACATTAAACTTCCCAACTAATGTCTTGACCATTATAAGTTAAAAAAATGGATCACATAATTTATAGATAATGTTAAACCTCTTGGATATTTAATTTATGGCATGATATTAAACTACATGACTAGTTTCCTTACCACAGGAAATTAAAACGCATATTCATTGTCTGTATCGCATGACATCAAAATATATGGCTGACATCCTTATTGAAATATGTTAAAAAAACATGTATCACATCTGTTATGTAAGACATTAAGATGATAATTTCGTCTATTACTACTTATCTCTTGATTCTCAACCTAATGATATATGTATGGATACATGGACATTAAATCATGTCCCAACCACCTATATTTTAGCCCCCACCACATGATGATAAACTTCCTGAAGCACATCTTGTTCAAAGGATGATATATTTTGTGGGAATCTCCCATATTAATCCGTTCAATATGATCGACAATGAATAGTGATAAAGAAGTTCAACAGTGAATATAACATTTAAAAAGAGAATGTATGCCCCATCAGTAGAAATGATAGGGGACAACCAACAATGTTCTTTTTTGATCCCATGTTGCATAATGCTCACACCGACACATTTTATAATTCAGCCACCATAATGTCCGATCCTATAGAAGAAATCTTCCATATCATGCAACAAAAAACATTTAGGGATTCCACATTAGATTAATATTTGTAATTTTTCATATGTACATAATGTGAAACTATAAAAATAGGTCCTGACCACATGAAATTGAATTTGTATAGATATTATCATGAACTCATGACATTAAAATTCATGGTTTCATGAGAACTATGTATGGAAAGATTCTTTCTATCACAAGATATTTATTGATTTCATAATATATATTCTTGGTCCCAACTGACGGATTATACTCATTTCCAATTGGGTGTTCCAATTTCTTTTGTAGATGATGTAAAATGTCATGTATCCAACACCCCCTGACAATGGTTGACCCAATGTCCCTATCACATTACATAAAACAACAAAAGTCAATAATTTCCATCTTTATTCATGATGATTCACCCACAACCTTACCTCATGACGTTAAATATCAAGGTTCTCTAGAACTATAAATGGATTGATTCTTAATTTCAATGTGATACATATGTATACCTTTATCCAATATATTAGTTAATCCACCACATGATAAAAATTCACCATTCATGCTCTTAAATACCTCTTTATGGGACCCATTTAATTCTGTGTTTCTCACACCAAAAATTTCTCTAGTGGGATTAAGAATTTCAGTAAAGGTTCACAGTACGAATAAGGAATATCTACTTCAATAGATTTTTCACTGTCCACAATATTAAAACATTAAAGGCATACAATCAATCCTCATAGTAAGATGTTAAACTGAACAACTCCTCAAAACATCATGTGGTTTATTTCTCATTCTCATGAGATATGTAGGGATTCCAATACTTCGACACTTAGGCCCGATGACAATATTCCAATCATTTCACTTCATGTTGACTCCTTCCTCGCCACTTGAAGTTAAAATGTGTCAGATTTCAAGAAATATGTGATGTTTGATTATAATTTTTAATTAGAAACATAGTGATTCCCCAACATCCATATTTGGACCAAGCTGCAATAATACCACTTTTCACGTCAGTCTATATTCATCCTTTTACCATGTTTCTAATATACATAATCCATTAATGAAATATGGGTGGCTTCATTCTTGGTATTACATGATTATTATTGACACCATGTTCTATAATCCTATTCACAACTACAACAATAAATGGAAATAACTCCCACCTCCCTTTATGGGCCATACTAACGGTGACATTATTTTTTAAGAACAACAAATTTCTTGATTACTATCACCATGGGAAATGTAGTGACTCCCATATTTCCATTAATGGGCCCAGGAATTAATCCACCATCTCATGTAAGGGAATCAACAACCTTACCACATTATGATAAACTATAGTGAGTTACGTCAATACCGCATGATGATAAACTGAAAGGAAAGATCCTAACCACGTGTAGAAAAACTACACGGGAATATATCCCTATGACATGATGTTAAAATGAATGAAAAAATTATTGATCGCATGTCATTAAAAACACAAAAAGAATCCCCAATACATTATTATAAATTTTTCCAACCATCTCCCATTTCTCATTCCTTATCAAAGAACCACAAGCAACTTACATCCTATAAATAGAATAATGGGTGATTCCACCATCTTCTAAAATCACATAAATCCATGATCTACACTTCACATCTATTATTCCTTACATCTCATAATTCCATTAATTTCTATTGAAAAGGATGAAGGATATCTATAATTTGTCCACTCTATTGACATAAAATGGATTTAGACCCACCAACTTGTGGTATATTGGTCCAATATAAACAGAATTTTGATTTTGTGATCCAAAAATCACCATGATAAACTTGAACATCTTAGGGAGTTATGAGACATACATGAAATTATTTTTCCATATCATTTATCTCTATTTTAGTTACTCAATCCATGATTTATAACATTTCCACTACCCACATTGAACGATTAGTGTGTAATATTTACACTAGGTATCCCAATTATTATCATGTGAAACGTATCCCATATTAATTCCATGTCCTTAATATGACCATGCTTGGTTAGACATGTACGACCACATACTTTAGCCTATAATTGTCTAAATCAAAAGAACTCAAACTTCTAGATAATGTGAAAAAAACTTGTCAAGTATTAAACATGAATATAGAGGATTGAATAAATTATTGTCTCTGCTCTCTAAATACATCATCTATGTTGTTTAAGGAATAATTCAGTTGAAATTAAAAGTACTAAATATCATATGGTATTCTCTAAAACCCTAGTAAAATCTAAATTATGATCTCTATATCCATTGGTATATGGAAATGTGAAATAAATGATTTTTCACATTTCATCATTGTGGGATGATGTTCTCTTGGTGGTGGTGCAACATTTAGTGTGATATAACCCTTCTTGGATCATAAATTTTCCAAAAATCACATTCCATGATTTAATGTGTTTTGGTTTATTGAAAACCATTCATTATCATATAATGAGAAAATATATCTATCTTCTTCACCATGATATCAATGAAGATGGGATTATCCCCCCAACTAGTGACATCATGGTCCATTATAAATGGCATTAATATTTTTGTATTCCTGGCGTCATCATTCCCAAACTACACTACAGATATTGTATTAAGTTATATCTTGTGTAACTTTATCAAACCTTATTCATGACCATTAAAAATTGGAATATGATTTAAAGTCTCCATAAAAGACTATTCATGTTGATATTAAATCCTTGATGTTGTCTCAACAACTTTGGTACCCTTTTTTAATGTCAGAATGTGACACATCCTTCTCAATCCTTTGGAAACCCACACCTTGTGATTCAAAACCATAGTTTTTAGGTAATGGGCATCATAACATATGAGTTATATTTCCCTATGGTGCCATATCACTTACAAGATATATTTCATTCCATTCTTAACCACATCATCTGGACGATTGAGTCTTCACAATTTATTCATGACACAAAGAATGAAGTTGAAAACACATTTTCTTGGACATGATATTGATGCATAATGGATTTGACCCACAAACTAAAGTAGTAAACTTCTGAAAATGTTGATGCTTATAATCCATGAAAAATGTTTCAATATCAAGGTGGAACCGAGCATCTCAAAATGTTACTAGGAATGCCTAACAAGTATTCCACATCTCAAATTCATAGACTCAATCATTTGAGTTATAATTTAAATCACACTCACTATAAATACCTAGGTAGGCCTATTATCCCTTTTATTTATCCCTCTATCGTATTTTAATCCAAAAAATCATTCACATACCTTAGAAAAGATTGGAGATCAAATTTCATTGTCTATGATATCAATGCATAAGAGATCTGTCCCACCCACTAATGGAATCACATCCTTTCATGAAATGAAATCCAATCATCATGAGCCCTAGAATCACTATGAATGAACTCATCCCCACATAGTGTATTGATTAATACCTAGTTATCCATCCCCATATTCTATAATTTCATATATTTAAGACATTAGGCTATATATCATCTCATTGGACCCAGCTTGAAAACCCTAAACTGTAACAAAATCATTGTCTAGTTTGATTATCTTTGAATAACCAACTAAAAGAGAAACAATTCTCCCTAAGTTGAAAACTAGATAATGGAATATTTGGAGAATGTTGAATACATAATCACTGAACATACACTTTTTATGATCCATAAAATATTCATCATTTAAAAAAGAGGCTTAAAAATATTTCTGGATGGATACCTATAGAATGGTTTTATGAGAAAAATCCAAGACCATGCTCTATATGCCTTATTCCAGAAGAATCATAATAAAATGATACGTAAAAATAGATAAATAGATACAAATTTTGTCATTCCCAACTTTTTTCTTAGAAAAATTATGGTTATGGTCACTAATTATCGAAAAATAGTTAGAGGATAGTGTATCTTGTAAGGAGACCGTATTAATATTATCAGTGAAAATAAGTCGATCTCAAAAAAATTGGAGTAGGTTCATCAAAAAAAAATTCATGCCATTTGTAATTCATTATCTTTTCTAAAAGAGAATCCTATTGATATTCATGCGCTCAATTCCCAAAAATCAAATCTAAATTTTATTACATGAAAGGATGGGCAACAAGGATGATCTGATCATCATATCCAACAAAACATGTATCATTAAACATAATTTCATCATAGAATAGTGATATTTCCACTTCTTCATATTATCTTGATCTATAAAAATACATTTATTATATATTTCAATATCTATAAACCTATGTATCTTATACATGATTTTGATATGCAAAATAGTATAATGCAGAACTATGTGCGGCATGATTCTAATCATAATGGGATACATAGAGACGTACATTTATCTTACTTTAGATCCAACCATAATTTCTTGTTCACCCAATCCCTATTCCATTTGGGAATGAATATACATGATAATGTTTTCTTTATAGATTCCCCATGACAAATATATTCCCTATATTAGATTCAAATGAGTTGTTATGTCTAGATGTACAATCATCAGTGCACTTGAGTGTTCCACACGCACACATTGAAAAATCCTATTATGAGGTTTAGTATGTTGGATCATCAGTCATTCAAATATGTGGAGAAGTGATCTATGTTTTCTATAAAATCATATTCTTTTCATTATGAAGAATATAATTCTAAGGATGTTCTTGGGACATTTTGTTAGAAAAAATATTTTTGCATTTCACATTTTGTTTCATTAAAGAGACTAGGACCATGTAAAACATTGGAGTAATATTTTTACCCTTATACTACATGTAATTTTATTCCATGTGATTAAGATAGTTTTATCCTTTGCTGATTTTTTTTTCAATACTACCCATTCATGACAATTTGACTACTGGCCCATCTTTTGGTGAACAAGAGGTCAACCAAGGCCAGTGGGAGTTGACATAGACCAGCTAGAAAATGTGTTAGAGGAGGAGTCCTAGTGATCAGAACATGAATATATGCATGTGTAAAGGGACTGTATTGTTCAATCCTGTATGATCAAAAATCCTGAACAAAATAATCAGTGGGATGAATATTGGGGGGGGGGGTATGTGATGCATATGGGTGGGTGTCTACCACATTTCCAACTGGTTTGACTAAAATGAATAGAGTACATTATATACTAAATAGGAGATGCATTGATAATTTGGTGTTGGATGAGATTTTTCTACGAAAATTGAATCTGGCCATTCTAATCACATTTTCCATTAATCCCAACCATCAGCATCAGTCCAACACCTCACATGTTCAAATCAATCACATTTTGAACCACATAAATTAGAACACAGTTAATCCCACACAGCTCAAGACCCAATCTTCATCCTCATAATTGTATTCTATTCTTTGACACTTCTGGTTTTACGTGGAGACACTATGACAGTCACATAATTATTTAGTGATCACTAGTATCACTATCTACGATATTTTCAAAAGTCATAGAAAACCAAAATGAGCAGTTGAAAACTCTAGTAGCCTTCCAGGAGAACTTCTACCGGTGCTTGGAAGCTGTCACATGATCATCCTTTGATCATGCGATCGAAGTAAACATGAGAACTAAATATGTTGTGAGAGGTTCAAAAAATATGAACCCTTCCTCTTTTGGCATATTTTCCAAATGATTTAAATTTTACTTTCAATTAAAATTAGACACTATTAAAGGAAAATTGTGTCCTTGATTGAACAGATGAAATAATCTTGTAATGAAAACTACACCACATATTAAGTAAAATTAATTGTTCATTCTAGGTAAATTGTTTACTACATAAGCCTTCAATGTTCTATATATACCATTTTCCCTTCACAAAAAACTCATGAAAATGGGGAAGAATAAAAGCTATAGAAATGAGGGGATGTTGGCCACCCTATCACTTGGAAATCCTCAGGTAATGACAATGGTTAGTCGTGTCATATATTGATGGTTAAAAAGACATATAAAGAACCAAGTATCATGTAATTACTAGTTCATTCATATTTTTCACTAGATCATGTTATAACTATGAGTTTTGCTACATAAAAAATTAAGGTACTTCCTCTATTTTTGTAGTCCTACCATCCTTATCAAAGTGAAATATTCCTGATTTACCTGTTATATTAGCATATACCCCTACCCATGACTGCCCCAAAAAAGTTATAGAGATTATGTAACTACCCTATTAAGGTCACACAATTACATAATGTAAAATCTAGACCTTTTTCAGGTACCCTACACTCCCATGGACATGTGAGTTTCAAGCAGCGCAAGTCATCACCAATGAAGAGAACCATTGTGTTCATACACTCTTCACGTTCCAATAGGGCCTCCAAAATATACTTTTCTTTGGTCACATTATCTCATGAGATATGGAACATCATGTGTTTCCCGAAGCACCCATACTCATTCAAGAAAGTATGAACCAGTGTACATGTCCGCCCCATCCTAGAAAACCCCACAAGAATCCTTGTGTTTCGATGATCACAAGTATTTTCGTACATTGTTATTTTGGCCAAAAATAACACCCATGTGGCCAAAACATGATGAAAGAACCGATAATGGGATAATTTGTTGATGACATGGAAATCACATGAACATGAGAGCTTCATGATATTGAAACTCATAGAAATACGTTGTGCCACCTATGGGTTTTAATAAATAACACATTTAGTCCATCACATGGGTGTTTCAAATAAGTATTATTTTCATGAATCCCATAATACTAAACAAAACTGGTCTTCTCTGGTCATGCAGTATGAAGAGATATCATGACTAGAAATTTTGATATTTATCCCCAATGGATACCTCCACCATAAAGTGAATTCATTATGGATGTGTGAATTAATAAGTAACACACCATATTAATGTATGTTATACCCCCAAAAATGTTGGTGGAACCAATATACATACATGAACATTGGAGATCCTTTAGGACTTCTGAGCTACAAACCATCATGTGGTTCTGTGATGTCCCGGACCCGGCTGCCCCTCAACCCAAGCCCCGAGCCCGGTTGGCCACATGACCCCTGGCTCATCTAACCGTAGACCAGGGGCTGCCGACTAGCACCAGGGATGTAATGGTGAGTCAGTGGGGAGACTGTACCCCCATGTCAATGCACACAATGAAATAACAGCAATGTAAGAGATATAGTGTAATCACAAACAATGGATAAACAGGATATAAGGGGAAACATACAAACAAAAAAACAAAAGTAAGGAAAACATGATAAATATAAAAAATTCGCATCGGCAGTGTCTGATACAAAATGGATGCATAGAATGCTGATGAAGTGGAAGTAGAAGACAAGCATGCTATGCAGTAATACAAAACGAGACCAAAAGCAGTCCACGAGAATCACTAGACAAGCTCGATCCTCTACTCTGGAACTCCAGCTAGATCATACATGTATCAACAACCTGACGTCGGGACTTTTCCCCTACTAGTACCTGCAGTAGTAAAGTCTACATGGGGGCCCAGGAGGCCATTGGGTAGGGTGTGAGACAAGTCTCAGTAGGCCACCACCAAAAGTGTCTACGTGTAATCCAAATAGGTGTTCACAGTAATAGTGAGCAATAGAGTTCAAGTAAGTAAATTAAAAACAATAAGAAACTATCCCGCTGGGGTTCCGGAAGGACACTTGGTGGTTCTACGTGCATCAGCTTGTGGCTGGTAGTCTGAAAAAACGTCTGAGTATAGATATATATATATATATATACGTATATATAATATGTTGGGTAGGACCGGGACTGAACTCACGGATGTCCTTAACCCAGGAGCAGTGCTCTCGATCCAACCCATTGCCTATCCTTGGGGAAGATCTCACGGTCTATCCCTAGCCCGAAGCATAAGAATGATTCAAGGGAGCTCTCACAGTCTTCCATTAGCGTCAAGCCGTAACATAGGGGAGCTCTCACGGTCTACCCCTGGCCCGAATCATTTATCATTCAATTAGGGGAGCTCTCATAGTCTGCCCCTAGCCCGAAACTTTTATCATTCAATTTGGGGAGCTCTCACGGTCTACCCCTAGCCCGAAGTTTAATCATTTAATAGTATAGGTTATAAGGCATACCCTTCTTATAACATTGATATCAATAAAACATGGAATTTCCATCTCACAACATCACATAATCACATTTCAAGAAAACATGAAATTATAATAATAAAATGGGTTTAAGATAACTCAGACTAGCCAATCCTTAACCAAAACAACCAATTTGCCTCACATGGAAAATGTCTTTCAAGACATACCCATACGGTTCAAAGGTGAAAAAGGGATAAAACTCAAGGTATAACCCCAATGAATGTCCATACAGGGGTCATACGTTACCCAAATACCCGAACGAGGGTAGTTCCCACACCCTCCTCTCACTAGGGTCATTTAGACAGTAAGCAGTCAAAATAAATAAGGGGTTTGGAAAAAGGAATACCATAGCATGACAAAATAAACTCAAGAATGAAGAAAACCCAAAATAGAAACCACGTGACCACCTACGTTAGGGCTGTCGACGTAGGATCGGTCGATATCGACCGCATATTCAAAGCAGATTGGGAGAGATCAGAATTTTAGTTCAATGCTCAGAAAATAGGGAATATGATCCTCCATCACAATAACATGACAGAAAGCAATATTTGCCAAGGAGAAAGGATTGTGTGAGTTAAGCCTTACCACGGGTGATCCAACGCCTTCGACGGATCGAAGAACGGACACTCGGGGAAGAAACGACAAGAGAAAGCGTAAAGAGAGGGTTTTGCAGCTCAAAGGAGGCTCCCCTCTGGTTCTATCTGCAGGTAGGAGAAAGGAATATGTTTTAGGCTGAAATAGAATTAATGGAAAAATTGTAAATTTTTATCTAGATCAGGGTCGCATGGTTTAGGCGCACAGTTTACCAAAATGTGCGCAACACACTACCTCCAGAAAGCAGGGCCACATGGTTTACCAAAACCGCGGGACTTTACTATTCATGTCATGCTCAAACTATGCGTATCCCACTGACTTCAAACCAAAGGCTGCACGGTTTAACCAAACCGTGCGCAGGCCGTGCGCAGGCCATGCTCCTCTTTCTATAAGTCCATTTCTCCAACTCCCGGGCTTCGAACAAGCCCCAGACACTCCCCTAACCTTTCTTAGATCGTTACCCACCTTAATCAAGCATAAAGGAATGATTTGAAAGCAAAAATGACTATCTCTACCTTTTCCAATGAGTTGGGTCGTTACAACCTCCCCTCCATAAAGCAACTCGTCCCCGATTTGGCCTTCTGAGGGTAATGAGGTGTCACTATCGAAAAGCTCCGGCCATTGAGATCGTATATCAGCCTCCCACTCCCATGTATCATCCAGTACCCAGTCGTGCTGCCATAGCACCCGTACAAGAGGAACAAGCCTTCCTCAGAGTGTCGTTATGCTCCGTTCGACAATTCGCATCAGATATTCCTCGAAGGAAGCATCCATATCCAATTCAACCTCATTAGGCTGAAAAACATGAGTCAGATCTGAAATGTACCGGTGAAGCAGAGATATATGAAAAACATTGTGCATGGCCTGATATCTCTACTGAAGTGCAAGCTAGTATGCTACCGGCCCGATCCGTTTCATCACCTCAACGGGTCCTGCAAACATTGGTGAAAGATTACCTTGATTCTGTGCACGTATTTGCCCCATCCTGGGTGAGATCTTCAAGAAAACCATGTCCCCAACCTCAAACTCAAGAGGTCTTCGGTGCTTGTTAGCATAAGACTGCTCTCTAGACTGAGATGTCTGCATACACTTCCTGATAAGCTATATCTTCTTGGTAGTCTCCTGCACAAGATGTGGTCCTAGAACAGCTACCTCCCCTACTTCAAGCCAACACAAAGGTGAGAGACAAGGCCTACCAGATAAGGCTTCATAGGGTTCCATCTCAATGTTATCTTGGAAGCTATTGTTATAACAAAACTCGACCAGAGGAATGTGTTTCTCCCATGAACCTCCAAAATCGAGAACACATGCACGCAACATATCCTCTAGTACTTGTATAGTCTGCTTGGTCTGTTTTTCAATCTGCGTGTTATAGTCTGTACTCAAGAGTACCTGCATACCCAAGGCCTTCTGTAAACCCTGCCAGAACTGAGATGTAAAATGAGGATCTCTATCCAAGACAACAGATCTTGGTGCCCCATGAAGGTGCACTATTTCATTGACATACATCCTTCCCAAGTCATCAACTGTGAAGGTCTCCCGCATAAGTATGAAATTCACAACCTTCGTCAGATGGTTGATGACAACCCATACTGCATCATTGCCACGAGGTGACTTGGGTAATGCAGTTAGAAAGTCCATAGAAACATCATCCCATTTCCACTCTGGAATGGACAACAACTGCAAAAGCCCAGCCGGACGCTGATTTTCCGCCTTCACCTGCTAACAGGTGGAACAACGCATGATGAAACCAGCTATCTCCCACTTCATACTAGGCCACCAATACAGTCATCACAAATCACGATACATTTTGGTGATTCTGGGGTGAACTGTCCAAGTTGAGGCATGGAAATCCATCATCAGCTCCTCTCTGATGTCAGCTAGGACCCATACACACCCATGGAATAATAAACTATCACCCTCATCCACGGTCCAATCAGTAGAGGCATCATCGGCGACAATTTCCCGTAGGAAAAGGCCTTCCGGATCAGATAACTATCTTGCCCTAAACCGTTCCAGAAGAGTAGACTTTACCGTTAAGGATAAGAGAACAGTCTGACCCTAACATTCCTAAACATCAATGTGCATCTCCGAAAATAGGGCCATCAGCTTCCACTCCTCATTAGATTCCCAAACCACCTGTGACTGAGTTTTCCGACTCAACACATCGGCTACTAAATTTCCCTTCCCAGGAGTGTAGGCTAATTCGAAATCAAAGGATTGTAGGTACTCAAACCACCTACTTTTATTGAGATTTAGATCCCACTGAGTGAAGATATATTTGAGGATTTTGTGGTCAGTGAATATCACAAAATTCTCTCCCAACAAATAGTGTCTCTAACAGCGTAAGGCATGTACAACCGCTGCGAGCTCGAGGTCGTGCGTTGGATAATTCTGTTCATGAGTCTTTAACTGACGATAACCATACGCAACGACTCACTCATCCTGCATCAATACTACTCCATTCCCAATACCTGACGTGTCACAATAGACCGTATACACCCTGCCCGACTCCGGAAAGATCAGTATCGGTGATGAAGTCACTCTTCCCTTCAGTTCCTGAAATGCTGTTTCACAAGGTTCTGAACACACGAATATCACCCCCTTTTTGGTCAAAGTTGTAAGCGGGGATGCTAGGTGTGAAAAGTCCTGAATGAACATCTTATAATATACAGCATTCCCCAAGAAACTGTTGATATCGAAGACATTCTTGGGTTGCTCTCAAGAGACTACAACACTCACCTTCTCAGGGCCAACTGTTACTCCAGACTCAGAAATAATGTGACCTAGGTAGTGAACCTTATTTATCAAAAAGTGGTATATACTGAGCGTAGCATAAATATGATTCTCTCTTTGTGTATTCAGCATGATCTCAAGATGGGTTCCATGGTCATCTCTCATGCGTGAAAATACTAAGATGTCATCCACAAATACAACCACAAATGAATCATGGTATGGGTGAAAAATTCGATTCATAAGATCCGTAAACACTGAAGGTTCATTCGTAAGCCCAAACGGCATGACTAGGTACTCATAGAGAGCATACCTACTCATTAATGCCATACGAGGTATGTCCTATTACACCCCAAGCTTCCACATTATGCTTTCCTTTGAATAATATAGTAGCGTGTGTTGGACGCAACTTCGAGTTCTAACGCACACACCACAACCAATCAAACTAGCCGTTATGAATAGTATTACCCAGTTTTTGAAATTTTATAAATTTTAACATTCAAAATGGACTCCATTTTTGGATTTGGAATATCAAAATTATCCAAGGGTGATATTTTGGTATTTTTCTGAAAACTATCAATTTTTGATGAATAGTGAATAAACACTAAGTTATAGTTTAAAAACCAAATTTTTATATAAATAATTATTTATTTTATTTTAATTTAATTAAGGTCAAAATAGATACATAATACTTATATATGTACATTTTAATTCATTGAAGTTAGTTTAGAATAATTTTACATATATAAAAATTTATTGATCTTTTCATAGTCTTTTACCCACCTCCTAGGTGAAGTTGAAATTTAACATAAAACATAAATTTACTGCTTCTGTGAGTGTAATTTTGAAAATCCGAGAGACACGGTTATTATCAAGGAGTAAAATGTTATTCAATGAGATGAAAATATTTTTTTTTGAATACTAACTTTTTTACATTTATTTACCACGGTTAAAAGTAAATAGGGTAATTAAGGGTAAAAATGATATTAATATTACCCTAACAATGTCCTAATTATTTTGGACAAGTTTATCTCGAACAAAAACAACCGTAGGAATAAAATATTATCATTTAGGTCCACTTGGATTAGATTAGGACATTTATTATTATTTAATTCAAAGAAGAGTTAAAAGTGTTAAAATCAATGTTTATTTAATAAAACATTTTTAAAAATAGAGTTATACATAAGATAAATTCGATTGTAAATAAACATTATAAATCTAAACATATTTTCTACTTTATTTTATTTTATTTATAATTTTTAGACATTATACAATTTAATTTATTTATGACACAATGGTGATGCAGTAATTACCTAATTAATGAAATATTAAAATAATTGATAATATAAATATCAAAATAAATGTAATTTGAGAATTTTTATTAATTCCAATAATTTTCTAGGTTAAAATGACATATTAGTATTGATTATATAATTTGTTTTTGATTTTAATAATTCTGTTATGAATTTATCAAAAACAAAATACCCAATAGTGTCAAAATTGACATAAAAGAGTTTTTAAAACAAATATTATATTATTAATTTATATTCAATTGCTAAAAATCTAAGGTTCGGCCAAGAGACTTATATCATGATAGGTATATCATTAATGGACCACTTGAAGGGTTTATTTGAGGTATATAGTAAGTTTACTAACTATATAATAAAAAAATATCAAGTGACATGGTAAGTGTCAAACAAATTAATTTATAGTTAAAACTAAATGACAATGTTAATATAATGACCCAAACCTGTCTAAATTATATTGGATGAGTGGATTTCGAACCATCCCCACCTTAATGTTTAAAAAATCTACTTTGGAGCCACTAGAAACCGAATATGAATTTATTATAAATTAATATTTCTAGATTTTCCAAAGGTTCCCCTCACACCTCTTATAAAAGGACACTCCCCCTTCAGAATATCGATGTTATCCTAGGGTGAAATTTTGGTATTTTTCTGAAAACATTCAATTTTTGATGAATATTGAAAAAAACATTGAGTTATAGTTTAAAAACCATGTTTTTATTTAAAAAAATTATTTATTTTATTTATATTTAATTAATGTAAAAATAGATACATAATACCTCTATATGTACAATGTAATTCATTGGAGTTCGTTTAGAATAATTTTAGATATATAAAAATTTTATTGAACTTTTACCGTCTTTTACCCACCTCCTAGGAGAATTTTGAAATTCACATAAAACAAAGTTTTACCGCTTCTATGAGTGGAATTTAGAAATTCCAAGAGACATGTTTAATATCAATGAGTAAAATTTGGTTCAATGATATGAAATTAATTTTTGGTGAATAGTAACTTTTTACTTTTATTTACCATAGTGAAAAGTAAATAGTGTAATTAAGGGTAAAAATGATATTAATATTATCCTAACACATGTCCTAATTCTACTGGACAAGTTTATCTCGACCAGAAATAACCTTAGGAATAAAATATTACCACTTAGGTCCACTTTGATTAGATTAGGACATTTATTATTTTTTAATTCAAAGAAGAGTTAAAAGAGTTAAAATCAATGTTTAGTTAGTAAAAAAAATTTGATATAGGGTTATACATAAGAAAAATTAGATTGTAAATATTCATTAGAAAGATAAACATATTTACTATATAATGGTATTTTATTTATAATTTTTAGACATTAAATAATTTAATTTATTTACGACACAATGGTGATGCAGTAATTACCTAATTAATGAAATATTTAAATAATTGATAATATAAATATCAAAATAAATGTAATTTGAGAAAATATATGAATTCAAATAATTTTATTGGTTAATATAAAATATCAGGATTTATGAAATAAATTTTTTTGAAGTAATAATGTTGTTATGAATTTATCAAAAACAAAAGACTTAATAGTCTAAAATTGACATAAAAGAGTTTTTAAAACAAATATTATGTTATTAATTTATATTCAATTCCTAACAATCTAAGGATCGTCAAAGAGACTTATAAAATGATATGTGTATCATTAATGGACAACTTGGGGGTCTCTTGGTGGTATATTTTATGTTTATTTACTATATAAGGTAAAAATAAAAAGTGACATGGTAAGTGTCAAACTAATTAACTAAGAGTTAAAACTAAAAGATAAGGTTAATATAATGACCCAAACCTGTCCAAATTCTATTGGTTGAGTGGTTTTCAACCCATCCCCACATTAACCTTTAAATAATACACTTAGGAGCCATTAGAAACCAAATATGAATTTATTATAAAATAATATTTCTAGCTTTTCCAAATGTTCTTCTCACCCCTTTTATAAAAGGGAACTCCCCCTTCTCAATAATTCATTCATTAATAGCCTTTTGGATCTACAAACCCTTACCAAAATACTCTCTCAAATTCCCTCACTTCACCCTAGAGGCATTAGTTTGATTAGAAAGCCAACTTATGGAGCCCTTTTGATCAAATCAAAAGGAAGAACCCGAAGAGGAAGAAATGTTTTCACCACCCTCTTTCAAGTTCCTTTCCTCATCAAATTCTTCTTTTTTTGTTATTCCCATTATAAAATAACAACTCCAGTATCTTATATATACTGTGATGTTATTATGGTACAACCATATTAATTATTATATCCATCCTTTGAATGACATGTCACCATACGTGCGTACATACGGCTTACCGTCTCCACGTCGTGGTGTAATTGTTATTCAATAAATTATTTTTTAGATGGGTATAATAATGATGTGTAATTTATGTAAATAATAAATATAACATGGTAATTATTTTTTATATATGATATAACATCCAATTATATATTATTTTAATATCAAAAGAATGATATTGTCGCTAGTGCGTACGTCTGGACTACCGTCTCCACGAACACGATGAGATTCATTCTCCATCATTTCCATTAAAGTATAATAATCATTTGAATATTTAAAAATAATGTTTATGGAGTTGATATCATTCAAGATATGAATAATATATAACCTATCCATGACAAACACGACTTACATAACAAAACATATAAAATAAAACTAGTAAGTTAACACCTGAAACGACGATAATACTAAGATATTATTAACAAAGAAATTTTAAAAGATCATATATGATATCATATTAATGTATATGATTCTTGTATAATTTAATAACAAATATTTCTATAACACCCCCACCCCAGTTACCTAGAGTTGATGCATTATTGCGTAAAATTGGCATGATAAAAAAAGATCATGTCTCGAAAGACCGATTAGTTTAGTAGCCTTGGAAACACTAGATACATTCATAAATGTTATACTACATCATAAAGTGAGAAACTAAAATAAAATATTCTCCATATTCCACACTCATATCCCCTTCAGACTATTCCTTCAGGTCATTCCTGAAATACTTCTTCACATCCTAGAAAAATTAAAACATTGAAAGGGGTGAGCTCAGATGCTCAGTAAGGATAACAATATAGTGGAAGCTTTAATAAATAGACATAAACATTTAAGGCAATGTATAACTAAAAAAAGTCTTTTAAACTTGAACTTCATCCTAATATGGAAAAAGTAAAACTAAATAATGTAATTTACTTATTCACATGGATTATCTTCTAGTCGAATAATCACATACAATTTCTATAACCACTTTCATAATGATGGAATGCATAATGCCACACTAGAATAACCATGTAGTCAAGGCCTCATGCCAAAACTACAAATAATATTTTGACAAGGCCTCATTCCAAGACACTAGTTTGTCTCATGAGACCTGCCGATGCATCAAGGAGAAATAGCGGGCTCCACCCATCACTTATTAAGTACAATGCATTCCTCATATGAAAAGGTTTAAACATATCATAATCATATCACATAAAACATGCATAAAGGAAACATAACATTTCCACATTTCATTCACAAGATATCAATACAAGACATTGATATAAAAAACATTATAAAAACTTTTTTCAATACCAATATAAATGAAAATTAAAACATGGTATTTATTTTTCATTTAAAAATATGTTATGGCTTGTAGAGGAAGTCGGAACTCAAATAATGGTCACGGTGGCAGAGAAGTCATTGTCACCGCATACGTACGACAATAAAAAAATTCCTTCTTGTCATTTAGTAAAATGCTTCGTATAAAAATATTCCTTTTGAATAAACGTAATAGTTAAAGGGGTTGATACACCATATAAAAGAAATTTGTGTATAAAACAAAATATACCTCAATGAAAGGAGATTGAGACGAAGTCCCTTAAAAAGATAATTTTATAAATAAAATAGTTATACTATGTGTATTCAATATAAGTACACATAAATAATGTAAAAAATACAAGATAGGGCATAATAATATCATAACATAATTTGAAAGTAGGAGATTAACCCAGAGAACAGAAATTGGGTTAAGAGGTTCACTTACCTCGTGTCCGACTTGACTCGAACGTTCTTTAACCTCCTGAATAATAAACTAGAGTTAATTTTTACTTGCTTAAGAAAATTATTCAAGTTCATTATTCCTTTTATATCACTTATTACAAAGTTATGAATGTTATGTAATTATTTACGTTAATAACGGTCATTTTGTTGATCTTTGGTACATGAGTCAAAAATAAAATTCCTATAATTAAAAGTTTTTCATGTGGAAAAATATCCATTATATCCAGAAATATATTGATGATGTAGATATATTATATATAATATATATCCAGTATATACATGCATTTATAATATTACATAACATTTAGAGGTAAGAAATGAAATGCACCGTTCATGGAGACGGTAAGTCGTACGTACGCATGAATGCTACTTTCATTTCTATTTCGTATTTAATGGAATGAAATTATAATTATATAAAGGTATAATATAATTCTAGTATAATATAAAATATAATACCATTTACTACATCCTTTATACATCCCACATATGGCATTACCGATTCAAATCACTTTGAGGGGGCGGTAGTCCGCACTTCCGAAAATGAAATTATCGCGTTTAACCATAATGGAAATCGTGAAGGTATTCCATAAATGATAAATATAGAATCATAAGGAAAACAAAAACATAATATATATCATATATAAAAATAGTTTCATCATAATGGCCACCATGAGAGGTGTTAAAAGAAGATTGAACAATCATCGTTTCGTGAGGCATAAATTTTCCAACCACAAAAACAGTATGTTCTTTAACCATTAGACGAAGGTGTGTGTAAGTGTAAATCAAATAAATCTCATAAAAACATCCTATTATATTTAAGATACTGTTTTTGTTACAAAAGAAAGGAATAAAAAGAGTATAATGGGTTGGAGAAGCAAAATAAAACAAAATAACATAAGAGAAGACATTACCTTAAAATCAGGTAATTCTTTTTTGATTTGAGCCATAGGCTTTCTTGGGAAGCATTCTGGCCAAAGTGAGGCTTCTAGGAGTAAGATAGGGAAGTTGAGAGAGTATTTGGGAAGAGTTTGGCCAAGCCAAAAGGATTTGATGGTGTGAATAAGGTGGTAGTGGTGGGGGCCTTTTATAAGAGGAGAGGAGGGGCACTCTTAGATAGTCATGAAATATTGCATTATTATGAAATGATTTTCGGATTCTAAATGTCCCACAATGATATATTTAGAGGCCAAGGTGATAATGGTTTGAAATATGTCCATAAAATAGTTTTTTGACAAGTTTACACCTTAGATGTTACATTATATTTTCATTTTATTTAAATCGTTATTTAATGAGGTAATCACTGCATCATCATTGTGTCATAAAACATTTAATTTATTTAATGTCTAAAAATTATAAAAAATATATCAGGATGTAGGAAATCTTGTTATCATTCCAATTAAAATTTATAGTCAAAATGTTAACATACATAACCACATGTAATAATTTTTTTAGTAAAACAACTCATGTTTGTGACAATTTTATTTTTACTTTAAATAAAAAGTTATTATTGTCATTTTTTACCCAAGTGGCTCCATGGGGACCCCATGTTGACCAATGTATTTTCTTGGTCAGTCATGACTCATCCAATATGTTTAGGACAAGTGTAAAGGTATTTTCAGATTTTTATAATATCATTTTTAACTTAAATTTCACTAATTACCTTTAATAGCGATTAATTAAACTTAAAATTTACTATTCCCCGAAACATTATTTTAATCCCATTGAACAACATTTTACTTTCTAATGAAAACCATGTATGTCGGATTTTTGAAAATCAAATCATAGAGGAGGTAATGTTTCATTTAAACGAAAAATCTGTTTTTTAACTACCACATAGTGGTTTCACTATTCATCAAAAATTGATGTTTTTCAGAACAATGCAAAAATTTCACCCTAAGCTATAATTGATATTAATAATTCTTGAATGATGTATATTTTACCAAATTACAAACATATAAGTTTTATTAATTAATTTATTAATTAATTCCCACTGTCACAACAAATAGCATTTTTTTAAGAAACAATATATATCAAAAGATTGATAATTGTTTATATCCAATTTCAAAGTGAAATTAATTCTAATTACCACCGTTGGATAAAATGGTAAAAATACATTCTAATTATACTTTAAAACCACTAAATAGTATAATTTATCACTATAAATTATTTTAAATAAAAAAATTGTTTTTAAGTATTTTTCACTATTCATAAAAAATTGGATGTTCTTAGAAAATTACAAAAAAATCAACATAGGATAATTTTGATATTAAAAATACAAAAATGAAGTCCATTTTAAAATATAAAATATATATAATTTCAAAAGGAGAGTATTACTATTCAAAATGGCTATTTTTATTGGTCGCGGTGTGTTAGAATCTTGAACTTGCGTACAATGCAAGCTATTACATTATTGAAAGAGAAGCGTATCATGAAAGCTTGGGGTTTCACATTCTCCCCTACTTCAAGAAATTGCGTCCTCACAATTTTAAAATGTTCCTAGAAAATAAAAGGTAGAAAATAGAAAATACCTTTGTGGAAAACCCCAATCGGAAATAGGGTTAATAAAAATATAACATTAAAAGAAAGAAAGATAAGTACAAAGGTCACCCGAGATAGCTCATAGTAGGATTCTATGAAAATATGGAAATGGAGGAGAAACAAACCATCAAGGTCTGATGGAGATTTGTAGAAAACATTATTAGGAGAAAGTGTAACTACGACAAAATCACAAACTTTTGATTGGTTAAACGATCATTGAATCCCTAGTAGGAAAAGTTAACCGACAACGTTTTTGTTTTATGTCACCTTTCAAAAAGTTGAGAAATTTATTTAAGAGATTTACTAAGAACGTAAGGAAATATACTTACTTGTCATTTAGTCTTTAATTCTTTAATAAATTTTTACCACAAACCCATCTTTCACTCAAAAATATAATAGAACTCAAAAATATTATATTTATCTTAATCGTACAAGGTTCCAAATATTAACACATACCATTTAGATTAGGAAAACTATTTTGTAATAACCAAGGACTTCCTGTAGTCTAGTGGTAGGTAATAAAGTCCTGTCGCACTATGGTTGTGGGTTCGATTCCTATTGATTTGTCCCACGCGACGGGTTATCCCCCGACCTGCAGGTTATCCTTTTCCTAAAACTATAGTATTATTATATTACAAAAATAATCTTCAGAAATGTTTTATTCTTAAACAACACTATCCGAGGTTCACCATAATCCATTCTAACATTTATTGTTATCCAAAATACCTATGTCCATACTTTATCTCAAAGGTCTCTAAATTCTAAAATCAATTGTAACATCAGATTCCCCAAACAAAGTAAAGTTTCTCTTCTTGTCACATAGATAAAATATGATTACCTTCATCCTATTAAAACATTAATGAAAAAACAAGTATTTCAGTACAATCCTTATATATATATATATCACATTATCCTTATAACCAGAATATAATCCTTTGGTCCAAAAGCACAAATACATTAATTATTCCACTTCAACTGTAGTAACAACCTAAGATTTTCCTTGATCCATTGGCCTTTTCTGAGGTAAGTTTCCCTGACACTTAGGACATTATATGCATAATGCCCCTTTTCCCTACAATTGTAGCATTCAACATTGATTTCCTCTTTATTTCCCTTGAAATAACGATCCTGGTGACCTTTTTGTCTACATTTATAACAAACTCACATTTCTTTTAGGCAAGCACCAGGGTGAATCTTTCCACAATTATTGCAAAATGGTAAATCCTTCTTTACCTTTTCCCCTTAATCTGTCTCTTGTTCCACTGCTCTATTCTTCTCTTGCTTTACATTATTGTCATAAGATTTAGAGAATTTCTTTTTCTGTCTTGATTGAACATGATACAATATCTTCGTATGACGAGAAGGTTTGTGAGACTAATGCTCGACGGAGAAACGGTTTTAACTCATCAATGAAATGATCGATCTTACTTCTTGGGTTACGTATATAATATTCATCATGCCTCAGTAACCTTGTAATGTTAGCCTCATATTTTGCGTCATTCTCATCCTCCTTCTGCCTAAGACTCAGAAATTGCTTTTCCATATCTGCACGATGGTCATGTGGAAGGTATTTTTCTATGAAAATTTCCTTAAACTCCATCTATTCCATACTTGACACTTCTTCATAGTCTATTGTGTTTTGAATCAGCGACCACCATTGATTGGCATCTCTAGTGAGGTGGTAAACTGCCATGAAAACCTTCTCCCTTTCCCTACTCTCCAAGGTGTGGAATATTTTCTCTATGGAATTTATCCATTGCTCTGATACTAATGGATTTATACCCCCATTAAATGTTGGTGGTTGTTTCCTCATGAAGCGGCCTATCATTTATCCTCCATATTGCGGATTAGGGTGCTCCATATGAGTAAGGTTATTATTCATAACTTTAGTGAGTTGTCCCAGTATGGTGATAAGTTGATCAGCACCAGTTGTATCTCTAGCTCCATAATAATTATCTTGAGCAGAAGGGAAATCCCTACATGGAGTTCGTGCATTGATACAGTTTCCATTCCTCCCACTAGGGTCCATTTATAAACAATGGCATAAACTATATTAGTTTATGAATCAAAATACGTAATTCCATACTTGTAAAACACATAACATAAATTTGACAGTATATGGATACATTCCATAATCATAAAAATGTTTTCTTTGAGAAGTATATACTCATAAACCCTTCATAATGGTTGGTAAAGAAAATGATAATTGTCATAAGCATATCCCCCGGGAGTGTCGTAACCAAGAGTGAAGCAATGCCCGTTGTCATGCACCAGTTCCCGTTCGAGTCTATCTCATAGCGGTGTTTTCGGGTTTTACCCCTTGGTACTTCTATGCCAGAGCCGCCTCTAACTGCTCGTATCCAGACAGGGATATATCGCTCAGAAAACTAAAAAATATCTATAATACCAAAATTCTAGGATGTTCTTCTATAATAATCCTCAAATTATATCTTTGGGATATGTGCTCAAATCAGAGTTTATCTAAATCTAGCATCCAAGGTTAGTACTAAATTGCCTCTGACACAAACTGTAACGCCCTGACCCCAGTTACCCAGAGTCGGTGCATTATTGCTTAACATTGGCATGATCACAAAAGATCAAGTTTCGAAAGACCAATTAGTTTAGTATCCTTGGAAACACTAGATACATTCATAAATGTTACATTACATTATAAAGTGAGAAACAGTAATAACATAGTCTCTATTATCCACACTCTTATCCCCTTCAATATATTTTTGTAGGTCATTCCTAAAATACATCCTCACATCCTGGAAAAATTAAAACATTGAAAGGGGTGATCTCAGATCCTTAGTAAGGATAACAATATTGCGGAAGCTTTCATAAATAAACATAAACATTTAAGGCAATGTATAACTAAAACAAAATCCTTTTAAACTTGAACTTCAGCATAATATGGAAAAAGTAAAATGAAATAATTCAATTTACTTATTCACAAGGATATTCTACTGGTTGAATAATCACATGAAATATCAATAACCACTTTCATAATGTTGGAATGCATAATGCTAGACTATCATAACCGCATAGCCAAGGCCTCGTAACAGGACTACAAATAAGAATTTATCAAGGCCTCGTGACAAGACACTAGTTTGTCTCATTATACCTGTCTATACATCAAAGAGCTATAGCGGGCTCCACACATCACTTATTAAGTCCAATGCATTCCTCATATGAACAGGTTTAAACATATCATACTCATATCACATAAAACATGCATAAATGAAACATAACATTTCTACATTTCAATCAAACGATGTCAATACAACAAATTTATATAATAAAAACATTATAAAAACCGTTTTCAATACAATAATAAAATAAAATTAAAACTTGGTATTTATTTTTCATTTAAAAAAATGTTATGGCTTGTAGAGGAAGCCGAAACTCAAATAATGGCCACGGCGGCAGAGAAGTCATTGTCGCTACATACGTACGACAAGAAAAACATTCCTTTTTGTTGTTTAGTAAAATTCTTCGTAAAAAAAGATTCCTTTTGAATAAACGTAAAAGTCAAAGGGTATTATACACCGTATAAAATAACTTTGTGTATAAAACAATATGTACCTCAATGAAAGAAGATTGAGACGAAGTCCCATACAAAGATCATTTTATAAATAAATTAGTTCTATTATGTGTATTCACTATAAGTACACATAAAGAGTGTAAAAAATCAATATCGGGAATAATAATATCATAACATAATTTGAAAGTAGGAGATTAACCCAACGAACAGAAATTCGGTTAAGTGGTTCCCTTACCTCATGTCCTACTTGACTTGAACGTTATTTATCCTCATGAATAATAAACTAGAGTTTATTTCTAATTTCATAATAACATTTTTCAATTTCATTATTCCTCTTATATCACTTATTACCATGTTATGAACATTATGTAATTATTTAAGGCAATAACGATCCTTTTGTTGATCTTTGGTACTTGAGTCAAAAATAAACATATTATAATTACAAGTTTCTCATGTGGAAAAATAACCATTATATCCAGAATTATATTCATTATGTCGATATCATATATAAAATATATAGCCATTATATACATGCATTTATAATATTACACAACATTTAGCGGTAAGAAACGAAATGCACCGTTCATGGAGACAGTAAGTCGTACGTACGCTTGAACGCTACTTTCATTTCTATTTCATATTAAATGGAATGAAATTATAATTATATAAAGGTATTCTATAATTACATTATAATTTAATGTATAATCCCATTTACTCCATCCTTTATACATCCACATATGGCATTAACGATTCAAATCACTTTGAGGGTGCGGTAGTCCGCACTTCCTAAAATGAAATTATAGCGTTTACCCATAATGGAAATCATAAAGCTATGCCATAAAAGGAAAATACAGAATCATAAGGAAAAAAACATAATATATATTATTTATAAAAATAGTGTCATCATAATGTCCACCATAAGAGCTGTTAAAAAAAGATTGAACAATCATTGTTTCGTGAGGCCGAAATTTTCCAACCACAGAAATAGTATGTTCTTTAACCATTAGACGAAGGTGTGTGTACGTGTAAATCAAATCCTTCTCATAAAAACATCCTAGTATATTGAGGATATAGGTTTTGTTACAAAATAAAGGAATAAAAAGAGTTTAAGGGGTTGGAGAAGCAAAATAACACAAAATAACATAAGAGAAGACATTACCTTATAATCAGGTAACTCTTTTTTGATTCGAGCCAAAGGCTTCCATAGGAAGAATTTTGCCCAAAGTGAGGATTCTAAGAGTATGATAGGGAAGTTGAGAGAGTATTTTAGGCAGAGTTTGCCCAAGCCAAAAGGCTTTGAAGGTGTGAATAAGGTGGTAGTGATGGGGGCGTTTTATAAGAGGAGAGGAGGGGCACTTTTGGAAAGTCATGAAATATTACATTATTATGAAATGATTTTAGGATTCTAAAGGTCCCAAAATGATATATGTTGAGGCTAAGGTGATAAGGGTTCTAAATATTCCCATCCAATAGGTTTTTTACAAGTTTATGCCTTAGATTTTACATTATCTTTTCATTTTATTTAAATCGTTAATTAATGAGGTAATCGCTGCATCATCACTACGTCATAAAAAATTTAATTTATTTAATTTATAAATATTATTAAAAAAATATCATGATGTTGGAAATCTTTTTTCTTTATAATGAATATTTATAGTCGAAAAGTTAACTTATATAACCCCATGTAATAATTGTTTTAGTAAAAGAAATCATGTTTGTGAAAATTTTATTTTTACTTTAAATAAAAAAGTTATCATTGGAATTTTCTTACCCAAGTGGCTCCATGGGGTCCCCAAGTTGACCCATGGATTTTATTGGTCGTCCATGACTCATCCAATAAGTGTAGGACAAGTGTAAAGGTATTTTCATATTTTTATAATATCATTTTTACCTTAAATTTCACTAATTACCATTAATATCGATTAATTAAACATAAAAGTTACTATTCACCAAAAAATTATTTTAATCCTATTGAACCACATTTTAATTCCTAATGACAACCATGAATGTTGTATTTTTGAAAATAAAATCACAGAAGTGGTAATTTTCATTTAAACGAAAAATCAGTTTTCTAACTACCACTTAGTGGTTTCACTATTCAAAAAAAATTGAAGTTTTTCAGAACAATGCCAAAATTTCACCCTAAGCTATAATTGATATTACGAAATCAAAAATTCTGTCTATTTTACAAAATTACAAACATAAAATCTTCAATAACTATTTTTATAATTAATTCCCGCTGTCACAACAAATATCGTGTTTTTAAGAAACAATATATATCAAAAGATTGACAATTGTTTATGGCCAATTTCAAAGTGAAAATAATTCTAATGACCACCGTTGGATAAAATGGTGAAAATACATTCTAGTTATACTTAAACCCACTTAATAATAAATTTATTACTATAAATTATTTAAATTAAAAAATTTGTTTTTAATTATTTTTCACTATTCATAAATAATTGGAAGTTCTCAAATAATTACAAAAAATTCAACTTAGGATAATTTCGATATTCCAAATTAAAAAAATGTAGTCCATTTTAAAATATAAAATATATATAGTTTCAAAAAGTGGTTATTAGTATTCATTATTGATATTTTTATTGGTTGTGGTGTGTTATAATCTTGAAATTGCGTACAATGCAAGCTATTTCATTATTAAAAGAGAAGCGTATCATGAAAGCTTGGGGTGATAATTTTCGCCATTATATATGAGGTTAACCTACCCCTAACTGAGGAAAAATACAAGCTAATGGTTTATTTCACAATCTATTCATTATTTGAGGTTGTTTATACATAATTATCTACTGGGACATCTTTATCATCAACATCCATGTTTCTTAAAAATGTATTACAAAGCATTTTTTATATTTTTAAGACTATGGGATAAAGTCATTCATACCCTTGTTGAATTTTTATAAGATTTTTATTAAGGAATATTTCTGTCATTTTCCAACCAAGTTCCCTTTTAACCTTTTCGACCGATTTACGTTAAGAATGTTTTTTTAACTTGTACGACGAGTGTGGCTATTTTCCACCATTATAAAATCGTTGAAGCTTCCCTTACAATCTTATATAAATATTTTCAAAAAAACGTTTTATTTTATAAATATATGACTCTTAAATTATTTCCAAATAGAAAAAGATATTTCCCTAAAAAGAGCATTGATTTCATCTATGTCAACATCCTTTGATGGATTTAAAGTTTATTTGGAGTTGATTAATTATGATACAAAACATCCATATTGTATTTAAGGTTTTGTGATATGTTTGACGGTCGATGTGTTATTTTTATACCATTCATGGTTTATATAGAAATTATTGACATTTCGTATGCCAGTTTTAATACGAATGTTTATGTTATGTTTAAACCTGTTGATATAAGGAATGCATTGGGCTTAATAAGTGAAAGGTGGAGCCCGCTATATCTCCTCGATGCATCGGCAGGTCTCATGAGACAAACTAGTGTCTTGGCACAAGGCTTTGAAAAAATCATATTTGAAGTCTTGGCACAAGTCATAGGCTATGTGTTTATGATAGTCTGTCATTATGAATTCCATCATTATGAAAGTGGTTATTGATATTGTATGTGATTATTTGACTAGTAGAATATCCATGTGAATATGTATATTGTATTATTTCATTTTATTTCAACCATATTATGCTGATGTTCATGTTTTAAAAGGCTTTTGTTTTAGTTATAAATTGCCTTAAATGTTTATGATTATTTATGAATGTTTCCGCTATATTGTTATCCTTACTGGGCATTTGAGCTCACCCCTTTCTATGTTTTATTTTTACCAGGATTTGATGAAGTATTTTATGAATGACCTGCAGGGACAGTATGAGGGGATATGAGTGTGGACAATGGAGACTATATTGTTGTAGATTTTTTTTTATGATGTAATGTAAACTTTATGAATGTATCTAATTATTCCAAGGATACTAAACTAATCGGTATTTCGAGACTTGATCTTTCTTGTGATCATTCAAATGTTATGTAATAATGCACTGACTCTGGGTAACTGGGGTTGGGGTGTTACATGTCCGAAGTCGTAACACGAACCTGGTTATAGCCCGACCTCAAATCAATCTTAGAAAACACCTTCGCTCTTCGAAGCTGATCGAAGAGTTCGTGAATTTGAGGTAAAGTATACCTATTCTTGATAGTCAGCTAATTTAACTTGCTATAATCCACACAAAGACGAAGGGTACCATCTGCCTTATTAGAAAAGTGAAATAGTGATCCCCAAGGAGAAGTGATGGGACATATAAAGCATTTTGATTCCAGGTCCTAGAACTGACTCTTGAGCTCTAGAAGCTCCTTAGGTTCCATCCAATAAGGAGGAATGGACCCCGGTGCTGCTCCTAGTACAAGCTCAATGGTAAACTCCACCTATCACACTGGAGGTAGACCATAGAAGTCATCAGGAAAGACATCTCTAAAGCGCTCCACTACAAGAGGATAAGCTGAAGGTTGTTACCCTTGGTCATCGAGATAAATACTGGAAACCTGTGCCATGACACCACCCTACATCTGTTGTTCGGGTCATGCTCGTGCTGCGCTAATATCCCATTCTACCTTTTGTATATGTGTGTTTCCCTCTGGTGACATAAACACCACCCTCTGACGATAGCAATCAATCTGGTCTCTATAAGGAACTAACCAGTCCATCCCGATTATTACATCAAAACCTGCCATATCCAGAACATACAGGTTCCACACGAAAAGGTAATCACCCACCTCTAGGGGACAATTCTGGAAATGTTGAATGCCAAATTAATGGACACATAAAGAGGTATCTAACGTGATCATACCATGATCTGACTCAACATCAAGGCCCAAACATCCAACAATCGCCTCCGATATAAAAGAGTGACAAGCACCTATATCAAACAAAGAAGATATTAATGTAGAGGCAACTAGAATCATACCTCGTATAGTAGATGGTCTAGTGTACGGCTCATGCGACATAGGCTCGACTGCATATAACTGGCTGGTACCACGACCCTGAGTCACAGCCGAACTACCCTGAGCAGACCCGCCCTACTGGTGGTGAGAGTCATACGCCTGGTTACCTATTCCTCGACTGCTGCCACGGCCTGATCGGCTGGTAGTATTCCAGCCGCTTGACTGAAGTGATCCTACCGATCCAGCACTAGATCAGGGAGTAGGTGCAGATCCCTACTCACTAGGCACTGGGGAAATAATCCTGCAGAAATGTTGAAGGTGACCTATCCTTCCACAACCTCTACATTCCACTAGGTTCCACAGATACTGCGCCTTGATGTGTCCCTTCCTTCCATACTGATGGAAAATATAAGAACTATTTTTGTTGGGATCATGACTGCATCCTCCACCCCGAGAAGACTCAAAACGTATCTTCCGCCCTGAAAAGACCCACTGGATGCTTTCAGTGCTGAACTGCCCTGGTTCGCACTCTCCGCTTCCCTCAGATTCTGCTCAGAAATCAGAGCTTGGCTAACAATCTCAGGAATAAAAGTCAACCTAAACATGTTTACCTGAGAACATATGTCGTAATTCAGCCCATCCTCAAAATTCCTAGAGGTCATCAGATCATCGGCAGCTAGCGATGGGGAGAAACGCTGCAGCTCGGTGAATCGAGATGTGTACTCCATGACTGTCATGGTTCCCTGCTACAGGTTCATAAACTCCCTATCTATGTCATCTCTCAAGGTCATGGAAAAGAAAAATTCATAAAATACTTCATGGGAATCTACCCAGACCATGTCTCCATGTTTTCTCGACTAGGTGATAACGTCCCACCACTTCCTAGTTGAATCGCATAGCAAATAAATGGCTAATTTGTCTCTCCACTCGGGAGGCATCTTGAGATGTTCAATGATGGTCTGTATTGACTCCATCCAAGACTCCATAGAAAGAGGTCCTCCATCTCCCTAAAATGATGGAGGATGTAGTAACATAAACTTGCAGGTCAAATCTTCCATACTTGGGGCAGGTCGCACACCGCCTTGAATATTCGGCATCATCCTCAAGAAAACCTCATGACACTAGGCATTGACGCCCATCTCAGGAATAGTAAGAGGAGCCATAGGTGGATTGATAGGAAGATCAATTAGCAGATCAGGGCCCACCACCTCAGGGATGTGATCGTCTTCACCTTCAGCACGTGCGACTCGAGGAAGTCTCAGAGGCATAGTGCTATAATTCCAAACAAAAGTCCTAAAAGAAGAATCCAAAAAAATAAAGGCTGAACTCTAGATGCTAGGACAAGTACCACGCCTTCCTACCTCTATAATCACCTATCTATACCCATAGTAATTCTTAGAAAAACACAGAACATCTCAAAATTCACTTAATGCGGTGATATGGCATTTTCCAGCCCATAAGGGCCCATACTCCTCATGAGCTGAAAGATGACACACACTTGGATGTCATTTATCATTTAATAATACTAAACAAGATTTTGAATTTACTTTAAAGAAAATTATTGGTTTAGTTGGAATTTTATTTTCTAATCCACAAGGGCCTATACACCTTTTGAGCCAAAGAGTGACAGCCACTAAAACCACATCATTTCTCAATACACAATATTAATAAAGGGATAGCATAAAGGCACACATATAAACAAGGCATGGAAATAAAAAACAGGAAATGCCTACTGAAAATTTAGACGTGGCATGGAAAAATGCATGACCTAATCATATTGTGCCTACCGTGATGCATATTCTAATGCATAACCCTCATTTCATCGGGTCGAACAATGAAAAAAAAATTTTCAATCACTCAAAAGTCATTAACATCACAAATCATGTGTATCACCCGATGGTGAAACAATATCAATAGTAATAGCAAAATAAATAACAACATAAAATAGAAAACTTGGTCTTTTCCCCGTACATGGGTTCGGGATGCCTACGCACGACTTATAACTAGGTCCCTAAGCTTTCCCATTCTCCAAGTCTATCGTTTCCAAATAGTAATGAAATAAAGAAAGAAACCTCTGATACCACTTTGTGACGTCCCTGACCCAGATGTCCCTCATCCCAAGCCCCGAGCCTGGTTGGCCACATGACCCCTGGCTCATCTCCCCATAGGCCAGGGGCTGCCGACTAGCAGCGGGGGTGTAGTGGTGAGTCAGTGGGGAGACTGTACCCCCATGTCAGAGCACACAATGGAATAGCAGCAAAGTAAGTGATATAGAAGAATCACAAACAATTGATAAATAGGAGAAAAGGGGAAACATACAACCCAAACAATAAATGTAAGGAAAACCTGATTAATATACAAAATCCTCATCGGCAGAGTCTCATACAAAATGAATTCATGGGTTGGTGATGCAATGGAAATATAAGAAAAGCATGCTATGCAGAAATACAAAATGAGAACAAGAGCACTACATGAGCATCTCTAGCCAAGCTCGATCCTCTACTCTGGAACTCCAGCTAGATCATACATGTATCAACGACCTGACTCTGGGCCTTTTCCCCTACTAGTAACAGCAGTAGTAAAGTCTTCACAGGGGTCCAGGAGACTTCCAGGTAGGGTGTGAGATTAGTCTTAGTAGGCCACCACCAACGGGGTCTACATGTAATCCAAATAGGTGTTCGTAGTAATAGTGATCAATAGAGTGCAAGTAAGTAAAGTAAAGCAATAAGAAACTCTCCCGCTTGGCTTCTAGAAGGACACCTGGCGGGTTTACCTGCTTCAGCTCATGGCTGGTAGTCTGAACAAACACCTGAGTATAGATATATATATATATATACACACACATATATATATAATACATTGTGTAGGACCGAGACAGAACTCACGAATGTCCTTAACCCAGGGGTAGCTCTCTCGATCCTACCCTTGGCCCAACCCTAGGGAATCTCTCACTGTCTATCCCCGGCCCAAAGCTTAATAATGATTCAAGGGAGATCTCATAGTCTACCCTTAGCGTGAAGCCATAACGGAGGGGAGCTCTCACAGTCTACCCCTGGCCCAAAGCATTTATCATTCAATTAGGGGATCTCTCACGGTTTTCCCCTAGCCCAAAGATTTTATCATTTAATTAGGGGAGCTCTCATGGTATGCCTCGATCCCGATGATTAATAATTTAATACTATAGGTTATAAGTCATAAACATCTTATAATATTCATATCAATAAAACATGGCATTTCCATCTCACAACATCACATAATCACATTTCAAGCAAACATGCAATTAAAATAATAAAAGGGGTTCAGGCTAACTCATCCTAGCCAAGCCCTAACAAAAACATCCTATTTGCCTCAAATGGAAAATGGCTTTCAAGACATACCCATATGGTCCAAAGGGTAAAAAGGGCTAAAAATCAAGGTATAACCCCTATGGGTGTCCATACCAGGGTCATACGGTACCCAAATAACCGAACAAATGTAGTTCCCATACCCTCCTACCACAAGGGTCATTTAGACAGTAATCTATCAATATAAATAAAGTGTTTAGAAAAATTCAAACCATATAATGACAAAATAAACTCAATAATGACGAAAACCCAAAATGGAAACCATGTGACCGCCTACATTAGGGTTGTAGACGTAGGCTCGCTCAATATCGACCTCAGATTCGAAGTAGATTGGGAGAGATCTATGTTTTAGTTCAATGCCCTGAAAATAGGTCATATGATGCTGCATCAAAATAAAATTATGGAAATCATGATTTGCCAAGGTTAAAGGAGTGCGTGAGGTTATCCTTATCATGGGTGATCCAAGGCCTTTGACGTATCGAAGAACAGACACCGGGGGAAGAAATGGAAAATGAAAGAGTGACGATAGGGTTTTGGAGCTCAAAGGAGGCTCTCCTCTGGTTCTGTCCGTGGGTAGGAGAAAGGAATAGGTTTTATGATTAAATAGAATTGATTGAAAAATTGTAAATTTTTACCCAGATCCGGGTCACACGGTTTTGGGGCACGATTTACAAAACTGTGCACAAACCATGCGCACCTCACTACCTACAGAAAATAGGGCCTCATGGTTTACCAAAACTGTGCGACTTTACTATTCATGTCGTGCACAAACCGTGTGCATCCCACTGCCTTCAAACCAAAGGCCACACTGTTTCCCCTAACCGTGTGCAGGCCATGCGCATGCCGTGCGCCCCTGTCTGTAATCCCATTTCTCCAACTCCTGGGCTCCGAACAAGCCCCTGACACTCCCCAAACATTCCTTATAACGTTACACACCTTAAACATGCTTAAAGGAAAGATTTGAATGAAAAACTAACAATCCATACCTTTTCCCAAGATTCGGGTCATTACAGGTTCCAACCCATTGGGAATATCATGGGAAGACCATTACATAGCCATTTATCCTTCATCATTTGGAAATATTGTCTATATAGTCTTTGGGAATGACCCCATTGAATATTTATTGGCAGAACATAATCAAGATAAACCTAATAAACACATATATGAATCCCCACCTTATGAATGGTTTAAGAAAATGTGATCATGAGACCCATTGATGGTCACAAGATGTCCTTTGGGGACATTTTATATTCCATGTTTATCATAATACATGACTCAAATGTGTCAAAATAATATTGTTCAACCCATTAACATTTCCTTGTTGTCCTATAATGACCAATAGGGGAGTCATTTTGGTTAGTTGAAAATCCCTTTACATGTGTCTATTGTCACAAAACAAGCTTAATAAAAATTAATGTCAATCATTAAAGGATCCTCAGAGTTGTTCATCTTGGTAATGATAAAACATTCTATACCTGAAACCTTGATTATGTGAAGGATACATCAGATTTTCGGCGTGATCAAGTGATCATCTATATACATGTCTATATTAACATGGAATAGTCTAATGACAATTCAAACCAGGAACATGATAAAATTTATACATGTCTACTTTGATCAAGTGAGAATTCATTAGATACCATTCTGTTGATCATATATAGGGCCCCAAACATGTATACTTAGGTTATAATAAGAAACAAGGACTTGTTTTCTTTGACCATTCGAAGGAATATAAGGCATTCAAATTGATTAGGAAGACACCCTAATATTTATCATTCATTTTGGATTAGTTCCCCAACATATCAGGAAGAAAATCAACACTTGTCCAAATGACATCCAATACATGTTAGAACAATACTCTTGTACATTCCATCCTTGTCCAGCATACCCCATCTAGACTCATTCCATGAGGATCCATAAAATGAATCATTGGACACATACCCTCAAATTAGGGAAATTGACTTGATCACCTATGGTCATGAATGCATGAAACAATAACAATATCTTTCTATTAGACAAACCATCATAGTCATCAACACCTCTCTTTAATCTGTGAGAAGATAAGGAATTAATTTTTCAAATGGGTGACCTTTGAGTGTATGCCAGGATCAGAGAAATTATATGAGTAGGTCAAATGGAATCCTTGGAATGTAATCACATACCAATCTTGAATCCTTTGAGTGTATACCCTGACCAATAATGTAGCCTAAGTGCATATTCCCCCATTACTAACATAATATAATATGTCTCCAACTATATAGAATCCATTTTGGAATAATCCGGTATAATTTGTGAAAAACTGGGGATAATCTTAATGTCTCTGAGCATGATAATGAACCTTTTTCTATCACCAAGTTAATGGTTAAATGATCTACGAGTAATCTGATTCCTACTATAACATGAATATGTTGGAATTCATCCTATGGACTAATCTCCAATGTTAATCCACTTCGGTGTAAGTCAATTCCCACATCAATTATTCTTAGATTACAGGAATCAATCCTACCATATTTCTTTCATTATTCCTTATCCATCGGTAGATAAGAATTGGACTCATGTGCAGGCATCATTTTAAGAAATAGTATATACTTTTACCTTGTTCACTAAAAATCCAACAATGGGTTTGGGAAGAAAAGAAAAAATGATACTCTGATTCCCCCATTGTCGGTGCACATTGGATTCATTCATAACTCCCAATTTTCATACTATATTATGTATAAAATGGGTTATCATTCATCGTAAAGGTAATTGTTAATGTGTAAGTCCCATATGGATATGTTCATATTTAATGTGTCCAATATACTTATATATATGTTTTGTAACATCAATCATGGATTACATGGTCTTAGAGACCATCGATGATTTTACTAAAAGCATATTGAATATTACTTTATAATGGACCCACCATTGTGATTCAAGTGTGATTACATTCAATTCTAGAAGAAATCTCCATATTATCGATGAAGAAATCATTAGAATTATTTAATTCATAATTTCCACATCGGGTATCTATTTTCATATCACTCAAATGACAAATTCTCAGTACAAGAAAAAAAGACTATAATTATTTTATTAAAAACGACCAGTAGGACACCTCATTATGTTCTAAGCCCTATGTTCATGTGCTTAAAAAATGATGTTAAATTTCCCAGATGGGTCTAGAAATATATTCATAAACAATGTATATCATTATACATGGGTTTTGATTCTAATATTCAAAGGATATTTAGGATTTCTCATCAAGGTTCCATTCCATACCCAATACACCATCCATCACCATTGATAGTAGTAAACTGTAGAGTTCTCGAACATGGACATGTCTTAAAGCATCATAATTAAATAATAGGGCGGTAGTGAACTCGAGATATAAACCCAGTGATACTTATCAATAAATGTTCATAATAAATCCATTGACACTAGGGTAACTAGTCCAGTATCAGTTTCTATGAACAATTTCAGAAACAAATAATACATTTATTAGAGTGCCCCACAGTAGGAAATAATTCACCCTAAAAGGGTTCAATCAGCCCGACCTCCCACCCACTCGATCAATGGGAGTCTCCAAGATTTGATGTACATGAAAAACCAAATGACTGTCAGAATATGGAATGTTGGTCTATGTCCGGTTGTAGATGTGAGGACCATTGGTAGATTCTAGGGAATATGAAATATATATATTCTTGATGTACATGATCGAGAGATACTGTAAAACCCCCATCAACTAGACCATCGAATAAAAACCATTCCATTCCTTAAAATATGACCAATCAATATCTCACCAGTCTTTGAGTAGATAATCTATCTTGATACACACACAAGTTTCCTTAAATAGTATAAGGTGAAAAAATAATGGGTATATTGTTGATATCATCGACCACATCACACCACCTACTAACATTTATTGGACAACTTATAATATTTTACAATCAAGTTTCCAAATGAAATGTAACAATTTAAATATATAAAAACCTTAACCTATGGTATACTTATCAATCAAAATATAAAATTTCAAATCAATTGGTATTATTTACATCAATTAAACTAATTAAAATTAAATATTTTTAAAATATTACAAAATTCACATAAACATTAATTATAAAAATATAATAAAATAAATATTTTAATCAGTAAAATATTCACAAAATAACATTTTCCTCAATGAAAAGGTAATGTATCCTATCTTTTTAAAACCACTTTCTATACTATTTTCCAATTGATAAAAAAATATACCATTTAAAAATTCTAATTATGATTTCTTAGTAACTCCAAACCCTAGGATCATAAAACTAAATGGTATAATGAAAACATTATTTTCCTAAAAGAGTTACTATAAATTTTTATTGGCCTAATGATGCTCCATATCAAAAAAATACATACTACTATATAATTCATACATAACCACTATCAATTAAGAAAATTAGTCTCACATATAGAAAATATATAAAAATAAAACAAAATTAATTCATATATATAAAAATAAAATCCATTTAATTTCTGATTAATATTTTTTCAATATATATCCCAAAATAAAATAAAAAATTTCTTATTTTACAATGATTATAAAAAATTGAAAAACTTATTTATAGAAAAAAATTTATTATTTAAAAATTTGATATTTTTCATGTAAATTTAATCTCCAATATTTTTATTATATAAGACACCTAATTGAAAATGAAATTATTATTTTTAATGGTTATAATTATTTCCCAAACTATTTAATTATCATGAATAATAATCATCACATTAAATACTTATTATCGAGCCAATACATTTAACTTATGAATTTTCCATTCCTTTATGTCTCAGGAGATTGTTTAGTCAATATGGTTTCCTTACTACTCTACCATTTCTTCAGGTTTTGAAAATCACAAACACCATATCTTAAGGAAAATATAATTTAACTCTATGTTTAACTTTCATAAGGAAAATTTTCCTTCCCCAAGGAAATTTATCATTACCACATATTTTCATTATTCATTTTTACTATGTCTAAAATTTGTTTTCGTATGAAAAACCTCAGAATCGTATAATCCTTAGATATATTGCATTCTGTTCTCAGGATCTGAATTTATTTTCTGAGTTCTCTGAATTCAGACTCCAAACACTTATGAGTTCTAACTCCGAGTTCTCTAATTTCAGAATATGTACTCTTTTGAGTTCCAACTCTGAGTTCTCTGAATTCTGACTCTGAATTCTTATGAATTCAGACTCTGAACATTGTAAGATCTGACTCTAAGCTCTTATGAATTCGGACTCCAATGTATTTATGTTCAGACTCTGAACACTTATTCATTTAGATTCTGAACATTCTATGTTCAGGTTCCGAATTTTTGTGAATCCAAATTCCGAATTTCCGTGAAATTTAGTCTCTGGAATTTTATAGAATTCAGGTTCTGAATTCTTTGGAAAACAGAATCTGAATATCCTTATATTATAGATACCGAATTTATTTTTGGTTAGGCTTCAAACATTAGTTTTTTACACTCTAAAAAATGAATTTTCTTATGTAATAATATTTATTCTTATAAATTATTTGGTTATAAAATTATGTCATTATTTCTATTACTAACTATCCATTGTTTGAGTGACACATATATAGGTCCCTCCAAAACTCAAGGAAAAATATTATTGTTGGAGGAGGGAGACGACCGTTGAAACCATGCCTATAAATAAGAGCTCATTTGAAATAGCTCAGAAGAACAAGAAGTTGATCAATCTGAAGATTACATGATTTTGAAGTGATTTATAGAGATATAGGCTCTTTTAAAGTATTAGGATTTGTGTAGAAAGCTCGAAAGGCTAGTTCAAACTTTTCATCATGTAGAATTTCATTATACGAGGGTGTGATTTCCTTAAGGTCAAAGACTTCAGGTTGTGAAGTCAGAGGTGCCGATTTCCTTACAAATCGTGGTCTTGTGAGGATAACAAGATATATACCAATCTTCATATTGAGGGGTTACCTAGGTTTGGGTAAGATAGACATTCGTGAAAGTTTAAATCCAGGGACCTATATCCAAGGTTGATGGATTCACTTATTTTTGGGTTAAAATATTTACTACTTGTTACTTGTACTGTTTCAATTTGGTTTTCCGCTGTAATTTATGTTGTTGAGGAAATTATAACTATCTTATACTTCTTTAGATGTGTACTCTGATTAAATAAGAAGCTATACACATTAAGTTAGAATCTTTGTTGTTGCAAACTTTTGTTAAGTATAATTTCCGGAATCTATTTTTCAGAATCAAGAAAATTATTAGAACATAGAGGTGTTGTGAATTTTTTCTATAAAAAAATTCATTAAGAAATTTTTAATGTATACAATTCACCCTCTATTTTATATTAATTATCTACACCATAGTTGGAAACTACAATCAGTATCATATTTATCATACTATCAATCCAACAAATGGTATTAGAAAAGGTGACCTTGTACCCCGAACCAATTCCAAATATGACATCAGAGTTTTGGTTAAATATAAATTAATCTCTTGAATAGATTCAAAAGAGAATCCTTCTTCTTCATTTTTCTGTAATTATATTTTAAGACTCACAATTTTCGGATTAATATTTTTCTTAGAGAAACTCTTGTTCTATTCTCAGTGATTAGTATTTTTTTGTTTATAAAATTTTATTACTAACATGTTTGTGTGGATAGAGTTTCCTTAAGATGGATGGTTAAAATGTTGGTTCTATTAACAATCTAACTCATACCAGACCTATTTTTGATTGAAATGATTATATGTACTAGAGAGATAAAATAAAGACTTTCGTTATTAACAATGGAGTTGATAAATACCTGATGCTGATAAGAGACTATAATATTCCTAATAATTAAATGAGACCATTTACTCATCAAGAGAAATCAGAATATAAGAAAATTTCAGAGTCAGAAATACATTGCTTTGTTCCATGACTAAGAATATCTTTAGTCAAATATCTTCAGGAGAAGCTACAAACTGTATTTGGGAGAAACTTGAAGTAACACATTTTGGTACATCTAAAGTTATAGAGAAAATATGAGCTATGTTGAGAGCTGAATACCAAGTATTTAACATTCCTTATGGAGAACCTGTATGAATGTTCCGCTAAGGTACATGACTATTGTGAATAGCTTACAATATATTGGAGAAAAATGTTTGGATGATGATGTACTAGTAGTTATGATTTTAGACATCGTGCCAAATGAGTGTAAGTATAAGAAGACAAAAATTGATGAGAATAGGAATGTCACCCTGATTTTCATAGATGAGGTGTTTGGAACTCTTCTTCGGCATGAGACTAGAATGAAGAGAGATGCTGATAATGTAAAAAATATGAATGTGAATCGAGGATATCTTTTACAACTACATCAAAACATACGAATTCCAAAAATCCTGAAATACTAACTAGATCAAAGTCAAAGAAAGTCCCTATTCAGTCAGCATCTAGTGATATAGAAACGTTTGAAAATTAATTTGTTAATCTTGTTTGGATAATGAACAGGATATTAAGCTTAGAAGAACTATCAAAATAAGTTCAAGAAGAGAGCCTACAATGATAAGAAGAATGGGTAAGTTACTTGTTATGAATGCAGATGAACAGGTCATATCAGACCTGATTGCCCTCTATGAAAAAGAATGAAAAGAAGGAGATAAATTAATAGAGAAACCAGAAGAAGTTCTATCGTTCGAAGCATAAGAAATGTATTAATGAAAATGAAACTTCATGTGCTAGTTGTGGAGACACTTCAAAATGGGAATCTTCTGAATATGAATCATCATCATAGAAAAGTATTGGATACATTGATAATACTTCTTTCCCAAATACATGTCATATGGAAAAGGTACACTCTGCCGAGGCTTTAAAAAAATTATCTCTTGAGAATAATTACTATTATAAAGATATTACTTCTAATGAAGATACTTCATCTTCAGATAATGAAGAAATACCTTTATATGAAGATGTATCTAGATTTTCCAAGTTGTTAGAAGCTAGAAATTGTAAAATTTATAAGAAACTAGACAAAAGAACTACTTGGGAATATGTTCTTACAAAAGAGATTTCATATCACTCTAGATAACTAGAAGATAAGGATGATCGTCTAAAAAAACATTCTAAAGACCTTAAGGAAGTAAATTCTGAAAAGGAAAACATTCTAATGATCTTAAGAATGCAATTTTAAAATTAAATGTTTTTGATGAAAAATCTAACTCTCAGGAAATAATTCATGAGCATAGGAATTTAGTCATAAGACTAAAATCCGAAATATATTCCCTTAAGAATATTCTTGCAAACATTACTTCTAATAATAAAAATTTTTACTAGATGTATTCTCAAATCAAACCTCATCAAAAATACTAATGGACTAGGTTATACTCAAAGAAAACCTATTTTAAAAAACAACTATTTTATTCCTTCCACAACAACTTTTTGTACTAAATGTCAAAGTGGTGTGCATTTGAAAAAAATATTATTTGAATAATGTTAAAACTCTTGGGTTTAAAAAAGATTATTTTTCAAAATAGATGTGGATACCCATGATTTATTGTCTAAAAATTTCAGATCCATGAATGATTGTATTCTGAAGGACTAACATTTTTTAGGAAAATAATGAATTTACTAACAGTAATACATTATACATGGATAGTGGATGTTACTGGAATATGTCTGGTAACAAAAACTTATTTGAAAGGATTATCAAGAAAAAAGGAGGAAAAGTAACTATTAGAGATAATGATAAGGGAGAAATTATTGTTATAGGTAACATTATTCAACTTGGAAAAACATTTCTTTGAAATGATTTATTTTTCAAGGGTATTATGCAAAAAATCATTAGTATAAGTCAATTATGTGATGAATTCTACCTTGTTAATTTTAGGAATGAAAAATGCTTAGTACACAATTAAAAGGAAGTGTATATTCTTTCTAAAAATAGGCAAGATAATGTTTATACACTAAACATAGAAGACCTCAGGAGCCAATACCATCCTAGATGTATTGAAATTGAAGATCATTATTTGTTATGGAAAACATGTTTAAGACACTGAAGCCTTATGAACCTATGAAAACTCTCTATGATAAGACTAGTTAAGGATATACCATAGCATATATTTGATTCTTCAAAAGATTGAGATTCTTGTCAATTCAGTAAGAAACATAAATCAAGTTTTAAATCAGTCAGTGACATCTCATCCACTGATTCTTTATAGTTAGTACATATGGATCTTTTAATCCCATCACAAACTGGAAGCATTAGAAGAAAATATTATGTATTTTTATTAGTTTATGATTAGACTAGATTTACATGGGTCTATTTTATAGCAATGAAATCTGAAGCTTTTTCTTATTTTAAATGTTTTAGATCCCATGTTAAAAATGTGAAAATCATTCCTTTGATAACTATTTATATTGATCACAAAAGGGAATTTCAAAATTCTGATTTTGAAACTTTTTTTAGTAGAAAATTCATTACTCATAACTTCTCAACACGTAGAACACCTCAAAAAAATTTTGTTGTTGAAAGACAAAATAATATTCTTCAATATATAACAAGAACCATGTTGAGTTAATATTATATAGCAATTTTTTTTTGGGATGATGTTATAAGTAGTGCATGTTATACTATAAATCATGTTTTGATTAGATATTTTCATAATAAAACTCCTTATTTGTTACAGAATGGTAGAAAACCTAAACATTACTACCTCAAGGCTTATGGTTGCAATGTATTCATTTTGAATAATAATGATAAATTAAACAAATTCATACAAAAATACGATGAAGGAATTTTCTTAGGCTACTCTACAACTTCTAAGGCATATAGAGTTTTCAAAAAAAACATGTTTACTATTGAAGAGATAGTACATGTCAAATTTGATGAAACTAATCCATTTTTTAAACAACCCCAACCTACATCATCAGATGTGAATTCAAAAATAGATTATCAACCATTGTTAGGATAACCTTCTGATAAGGAAAATTTCAATGTAGAAAATTTTAAAGCTTCGACCCCAAAATATTTCCTACCCTTTGTTGATGAACATGTTTTACAGAACCCAAATCAGTTGTTTTATAAGAATAATTCTAGTTAAAGCATCATTGGTGATGTAAATCACATGTAAGGAGAAGAAGATTCTTTAGGAATTAAGTATAATATATAGAATTCCTTTCCCAATTAGAACAAAAATGAACAGATGAAGCATTAGGTGACGATGATTGGATAAAAGCTATGCTATATTAAATAAATGAATTAAAATAGAATAATGTATGGACCTTGGTTGAAAGGCCCAGGGAAAATTTTGTTATTGGAGTAGAATGGGCCTTCATAAATAAGTGTGATGAAAATAGTATCATAGTAATAAATAATGGTAGATTTGTTGCTATAGTCTATAATCAACAAGAAGTAATAGGCTACGAAGAAACCAATGCTCAAGTATCTAGACTTGAATCTATTCGTATTTTTCTTGCCTTTGTAGCATTCATCAACTTCAAACATTTTCAAATGGATGTGAACTGTTCTTTCCTTAATGGTTTTGTACACGAGGAAGTTTTTATTGAACAAACTCTTGGTTTTGAAGATACAAATCATCCTGGAGATGTTTATAAACATACCGAATCATTTTTTGGACTTATGAAAGCCCCTCGAGCCTGTTATGATAGGCTTACAAGATTTTTTCTTCAAAATAATTACATTAAGGGAAATGAAGATCCAACCCTTTTTATAAATAAAGATATGAAAAATGTTTTAATTGGACAAATTTATGTTGATGACATTATATTTGGTTCAACTAAGAAATCTTTAACTGATTTTGTTGCGAATCTACTGAAATCTGATTTTGAAATGAGTATGATGGGTGAGTTAACATTTTCCTTTGTTTTCTAATTTCCCAAAAACCGGAAGGAATCAATATATCCCAACATAAGTATAATAAAGATCTTATTAAAAAGAATAGATATGACAACACTAAAAGTATTAGTACTCCCATTTGCACCTCAAACACACTTGATCATGATGAAGCTAAGAAAATAGTAAATCAGTCATCTTGTAGAGGTATGATAAGAACATTACATTAATTGACATCTTGTAGTCCAGTCATAAAGTTTTCAGTATTCTTATGTGCTAGATATCAATCCAATCCCATTGAATCTCATATACAGGTAGTGAAATGAATTTTTCACTACATAAAGGTAACCATGGATCTTGGACACTTTTATATTTCGGGAAATGATTTTTTTCTAAAATGTTTTTTGGATGCAGATTTTGGTGGATGTATAATGGATAGAATGAGTACATCTAGAACATTTCATTTCTTATAAGATTCATTCATTTAATGGTCATGCATGAAACAACACTCAGTTGCACATTCCACTACTGAAGTAGAATATGTTTCAGTTCTATGTTATTGTGCTCAAGTGTTGTGGATGCAACACACACTCACAGGCTATGGTATGAGTCTTATCAAAACACTAATTCTGTATGATAATAAAATTTCTATTTCCCTGAGTAAAAAAACCTTCACCTCACTCTTGTAAAAAAAACATAGATATTTGGAATCACTTTCTTAGAGATCACATAAAAAAAGATGATATCATTCTTTAATTTATCGGAACACAAGATAATTTTTCTGATATTTTCACATAATATTTAACCTCGGATAGATTTGAATACATTAAAACGATGTTAGGAATGATTACCCTAAGGTAATATTATTTGTTAACTTTCTGTTGAAACCAATATCCTTACAGTAATAAACTCATTTTTCATAGGGGGAGTACATTTATTGTTAGTTTTCAATAGTTTTTGAAATGAAAATTTTCCTAGTCCGATTTTTCAAATCCTTCATAATAAAAATTTTCATAGTTAGTGTTTTTTCAATTATTTTGTAATCAAAATTTTTGTAATGAAGATTTTTCTACTCAAACATTTTGTAATAAAGTTTTTTGTAATCAAAATTTTCATAATGAAGATTTTCGTAGTAAGAATATTTTTAATGGAAATTTTCATACTAAAAATTTTTATTATGAAAATGTTTTTACTCAAAATTTTCATAACGAAGATTTTCATACTCAAAATTTTCATAAGGGAGAATTTCGTACTCAAGATTTTCGTAATGACGATTTTCATAGTCAAATTTTTTTTAGTTGAGATTTTTTTTTCAAATTTTTTTTTCATAATCAAATTTTATGAATCTTAAGTTTTTCAAGGAATTTTTCCCCACCAATACGAAAAATATTCCTAGATATCCAAAATGTATGTTTCCTTTCCAGTATTTTCATAATTATCCTTTATTTACTGGTAGTTTATTTTGTTTTTATATTTTTTAGATTCTCTTTTCATCAAATATGAACGTTCTTATTAAAAAGAACTCAAAAGATCAGATCCAAGATTTCCTTGCGGCAATATTATCAACCGTTGGATCTGATCAGAATGAATTTCAACATTTGTATTGAGTTTGGAAGATGACCCGTCACATCAAACACCTATATAAAGGACCCCTGATGTTTGTACCACATCGATTCTCAATATCTCATGTGCTGATGTTTTGCCCTTCTATATGAGATCATTCTTAATTTTCAATTATTTCTCTCCGAATGTCTGTACAAGAATCCTTTATGAATGATATGTCTACTTTCAAGCCAATATCGGTGTGGAAGGCATATAGAGAATGGTTGGTGCATACAAACTTCTTCAACAAGTATGATTCTAATATCTCAAAGAACATTAAGCTGAATGGATGGGGTAATGTTTCCATATCAAAGCGAGGGGCTCAAGATTTGGATTATCCAGATTTACTAGTTTATTATTATGAATTAGTGAGTTTATCAACAGAAGAAGGCAGAGAGATTTATTTGTTCAGGAGTTATAGATAGACTTATGTAATTTCATATACTAAGGCAGCTAGTTTGATTGGAATTCCATACGAAGGAGAATCTGTGTTCTGTTCTCATATGTTTCCAGATTCTAAAGGAAGCTTTGTTAAGGTGAAATCTATAGAGTCCCTCACCCTTATAGATTTAAAGACTCTTAAGATTTCTTACATGTCTACAAATCATTTTATTCTTGAATTATGGGTTCAAGGGATTATCTTTCTGAGAAATGGGGACAAAGACACATTGAATAAGTGTGACTTGTATATTTTAGAATTTCTGGTGAATCTGAGGAAGATCAATCTAGTTAAGAATATTCTCATTACAATTCAGAATATTAATAATGGAAACTTAAAGGCTCAGATAATCATGTATCCCACTATTCTTTCACAGTTAATTGTTCAGTTCATAGAATTTTTTAAAATTCCATGCTGCTTGAAGGCAAGGAATTTCAAAGTCATGCTAGTCAGCGATGATACTATGAAGAGGATGAACATTGGTTTTTCTAAGGACTCATGAGAATTTAAGACCTACTTGATTAATAAGTTTATGAAGTTATGAAGAATCAAGAAGTTGTTGAACCGTCCAAAATGGTATGAAAGAAAAGGAAATTGAAGGAAGTAGAAGAGGAAATAAAAACCACAAAATCTAGAAAAGCTAAATCCTCACCTCAAAAACATAAGAAGAAAAAATCATATATGGGTGAGGTTGTTATGTGAAAGGAAGATAAGGAAAACCAGAAGGAAGGAGAGACACATTTTGGCTTGGATCCTGAAGAAGCAAAGTCTTTGATTGAGAAGATAACAGATGATCTTGAATAGAATGCTAAAGAAAATAAATTAAAGAAGAAGATGATTGAATCCGAGATAGTGAAATTCTTTCAAAGAGATACTGAGAAATCATTAGAGTTAATTCCGATACAAGAATCATTCTTAGTAAAACCATTGCCCGAGACTCTAGGGAAAAAATTAATCTCATTGGAAAATGTTCAAGAAAATCCTATTGAATTAAAATAATCTCTTGAATATGTTGATGAAGAAGCTTAAATAAGTGGTGAAAATACAGACATGATTAAGTAAGTGGAAAATTACATTGAGGAACAAGACCATCCAAGAAGCTCTCAATCCGAACATCAAAATCCAAATCATTAAAGTTGGCTACACCTGCGAAAGATGAGATATGAGAAGTTGACAAAACTGGTGACGAAGTAAATAAGCTCTATGGGGAAGAAAGTTCTAATCACGACTTCATTCACCCATAGGATTATGCGTTTAGAGATGAGAAAAAATAACTAGATGAAGAAAGAATTGTTCAGATGTCTTATTGTGATCATATATCTACAGATTTGGAATCCTTTCTGAGAACTGATAAAGTAAAATAGGTGGTTGTTGATACACCTAGTAAAGTTGTTGTGAAGAAGAATGAAGTTTATTTATCATCAAACAGGAAGGCAGAGGAACTAGATAAAGAATCCTTGCCAACCAAATTTTCAAACTCGGAATCATCATTTCATGGATATGATTTCATTGTTCAGTCATTGAAGATGCTTGTTGGGACAATTCCAATTTTTCCCTACATGTACTCAAGATTCCAGATGCTTCAACACACCTTGATCCAGAAATCAAATTCAGTATCCTTGGTGATGGATAAGTGTGTAAATCTTGAGTCTGATTTCAAGAATTTTTTAATTAACTACGAATCCCACATAAGATCGTATAGGAAGGTGACCAGTCGGTCTAGAAAACCCATAAGGTAAATGACTAATCTTAATGAGTTTCAAGACAGTGTCAAGGAAGAATTTTACACCGAAGATATAATGACCATGGACCTCACAAATAGTTCTGAAGAAAAGGTAACTCTGATACAGAATACATGCAAGACTAAAGTAAAATTTCTAAATGGAATGTTGTAATCATTTGCCCAATGTTTTAAGAGAGAAAGGTATCTTCAGATTGGGATTCAAGAAATGATTTTTAAATATAGGAAGAATTCTTAATGGATCGGGCATAGTATCTTATGGATCAGGAAGATATAATCAAAGCCTTATAGAGAATGCTGAGGATCAGGAATAGATTCTTAAGAAAGTATAAGAAGACCATAAAGAGTTTTAGAAGCTGAAAACAATGGTGATGAAGCTGATGCCCAAGTAAAATTAAGGATTAGATCCAATATGATCTTTTGTGGTATTTTCCTTGTATATATTTTTTTCCTATCATAATGAAATATTTTTTTTCAAGTCGTTTGGATGTGTTATACTAATATTTCATGTACCATAATTTCTCCTCCATTCCCTCATATTCCTTTTTGAAGATCACAAAGGGGGATAAAGGAAAAATAATTTTATGAAAAGAACAAATATCCCTATGTAAGGTGGAGTTCATCTAAGGGGGAGTATTCATTACAAAGATTTCGGTATTCAAGACAATGAAAAATATCATTCCAGAAATATAGAATATGATCCTTAATGTTCCAAAGCCTAAGGCGGAGTTAGTCGTATTCATTTTTTCACATGTGTTAAGGGAGATATTTTTTTTTGAGTGTGTATAAAAATATTTTCTATGTTTTTATATTCTTTTTCAAAAGGATGTTTATGCTTTCAAAAAAGGGGGAGATTATTGAGTCAATAAGGCTGCGTTATGATTTTTCCATTCCTTCATGTATAGTGAGATAGTTGAGTCAATATGGTTTCTTTATGAATTTACAATTTATTCATGTTTTGAAAATCACAAACAACTTATCTTAATGAATGGTTCATCTGACCCTATGCATTAATTTCATATGGTAAGTATTCCTTACCCAAGGAAATTTATCCATACCATGTTTTTAGTTATTCATTTTGAGTAAGTATAGAAATATGTTTTGTGTCCAAATCCTCAGAATCAAATAATACATAGGTATATTGCATTATGTTTTTAGGATCCAAATTTAGGTTTTGTGTTCTCTGAATTCAGACTATGAACACTTATGAGTTCTGACTCTGAGTTCTCTTAATTCAGGTTCCAAACTCTTTTGAGTTATAACATGCAGTTATCTGAATTAATTCTCCGAATTCTTATGAATTTATACAATGAACTTCTTATATTCAGACTCTAAACTATTTTGAATTCAGACTCCGATCCTTGTAAGTTCAGACTCTGAACTCTTATGAATTCAGATTCCGAACTTTCTAAGTTTAGGTTCCGAATTCTTCTGAATTCAAATTCAAAATTTCCTTGAAATTCATACTTCAAAATTTTACATAATTTAGGTTCCAAATTGCTTCGAAAACAGAAACCGTATATTTTTGTATTGTAGATACCGAATTTATTTTTTCATAGACTCTGAACATTCATTTTTTCTTACACTTTGAAAAATGAATTTTCTTAAATAATTATATGTTTTATTACACATGATTTGGTTATAAAATGATGTCATGCTTTAAGTTACTAACTAACCATTGTTTGAGTGACATGTGTACAGGTCCCTTTGAAATACAGGGAAAAATATGACAATTAAAGGAGGGAGATGACCATTGAAGTCGTTCCTACAAGAAGGAGATTATTTGAAATATCTCAGAAGAACCAGAAGTTGATAAATCTAGAGCATACATGATGTTAAAGTGATTTAGAGAGAGAGAGGTTCTTATAAACTCTCAGGCTTTATGCAGAAAGTTTGAATGGCTTGTTCAAAAATTTCTTCGTGCAGAATTGCTTTGTGCAGAGGTGTGATTTCTATAAATTCAGAGACTTCGGGTTGTGAAGCTAGAGGTGCAAATTTCCTTACAAATAAATGGCTTGCGGGTATATCAAGACAGATACCAATATTTGAATTGATTTCTTACCTGGTTTTGGGTAAGACTGACATTCCTGAAAGTATAAATCACGGTACCTTTATCTAAGGTTGTTGGATTCCCTTCTCTTTAGGATACAATATTTACTTCTTGTTACTTATAGCATTTAAATTTTGTTTTCCACTATAATTTTGGTTATTTAGGAATGTATAACTATTGTATACTTCCATAGACTTATACTCTGATTAAATAGGATTCTATACTCTTTATGGTAGAATCCTTGTTGTTGTAAAAAAAAATTATGTTTCATTTCCAAAATCACTTTTTCAGAATAAAGAAAATTATTAAAACATAGATTTGTTGTGAATTTTATCTATAAAAAATATCCTTAAGGAATTTTTAAATTATACAATTCACACCCCTCTTGTATATGAACTATCTACACCATAGTTTGATACTACAATCAGTATCATATCTAACATACGATCGATCCAACATTTATCTCACCAAAAATAAATATTCAATAATAAAATAATCACTACTTTATACAATACACACTAGTGTCTTAGGGTAAACCCATCATTAGGTTTTTAGGAAAAAAATCATCAAAAGGCCTCCAAATCCGAGTTTTTAGTGTGGGTACCCCAATTCATTTTACATTAGATGGATTATCATACTTTTTAAGTGGTTATTTTTTCCCTATTATTGTAGACAGAAACATTATTCCTAATTATTATAATAATATTGACATTATGGATATGAAATTTTATCATCGTAAAAAATGTAATATTATTTATAACCAAAAATTAAACAATATATACAAGTTAAATATATTCACTAATAGAAATTAATTTTATAAATAAATAAATAATCATATTTACATATGAAAAATAAATTTCATTATATAAATATTTTATAATAAAAATTAATATACATATTATTTAAAATTTAATTTTATGAATATTTTTATACCAACACAATTATTAAATATATCATGTCTATATATATTTTTTGTGAGTATTGAAAAATATATATATATATATTTCAATATATTCTAATATATGTATATAAATATTAATATATATATATTTAAATACATATAAACATCATTATTATATTTATCGATTCAAACATATATATAAAGATATATTTATGTCTATATTTATAAACAAAAATATACACACTCATTACATATTTTATAAATGTATTTAAATATATAAAAATATATATGAATATGAAAAATGTTTATAAATAAATATAATAATATAGATATATTATAAAATATAGAATAATACAATACATGTATGTGAAAAAGGAACATGGGTATGAGGGGAATGTCTCATGTTCAAATCCTGAAAGACAGGAAAGTGTGGGCGGGTGAATGACGGCATAACCCCATTAGGGGTAGCTATGTCAAAGGATGTGGGTGCAGTAGCACTCTTAAGGGAGTGGGGGTGGGAGGCTACCCATGCACTATCATAGGGGGTTCAATCATTGATTAAATGTAGTTGTTCACCCATAAAAATTCTAGAAAATTTATTCATTTTTTAAAATTTACATTTTTACTTTTATAATCACTTCTTTAGTGCTGATAAAATAACCCTTTTAGGAATTTTTTTTAGAGCTGAAAAAGGGTCATTTTTCAATTCGTTTTTGAGCTATGATAATAAAGAGATACTTTTAATAGTATTTCAATTATCAGTACTTTTTTAGCACTGATAAAAGTGATTTATGGTGCTTTAAAAATCCATATATGTCGTAGTTAATACAAAACAGTGTGATATTAATTAGATTTATCACCCATGGTTATAAATATAGGAAAATAAAAATTATTTTATTATTCAATATCTATTAACTAATTTTTTTCTCCAATAATAATAATAATATATGATACGATCATGTTCAACATTCCCAAATCCATATATTGCATGAACATGTTCACAAATCAACACCCAATTGAACCCTTTGGATCCTTCCTTTACCCATCCATTCTATAAGTTATATACATCACCCATAAAATATAATAACTCTTATAACACGTTTAATTAGACCCCAAACATTCGATGAAGCATAGGTTTCTACTTCATACATGTTTGTTATACCATAAAAAAATTTACTCATTAATTCCAAGTATATTATTACAACTTATAACTAAATTAATCACAAAATAAAACTTTTTCTAAAACCTTTTTATTAATAAATGAACATGATCTTACATTTAATTTTACAATAATGATACATTAAAATGGAATGTTCCAATTATTTTTTCAAATTCACTAAAATAACTAGGTGTCTGCATCAATTTTTATGGAATGGTATGGCATTTTTAAAAAAGTTATTATAATTTCCTAATTTAAAAAAAATTATAATCTATTTGTTTTTCTGAAATAATAACCCATAAAAAGTGTAAAATATTCCCCAAAAAAGAGATCTTATAATCCAATTATAATAATAAAAAGTGAATATATATATATGGAAACAATTAATAGAAACATACATATAAAAAAAATATTAGCCACACTATAAATCATAAAATAAAAAGAACTCTAACTTGTGTTGGAAAATGTGTATTTTTAACCTTCCCAACATCACTCTATAATAGGATGGAGTCCTATTCCAATAGTGTGAGAGCTTCTAGTCAATATTCCATTGACGAAATTCTCTACACATACTTTCTGATACCATTAATTCCACTACTTGGAAAACCTCAGTGATATTCCATTATATAAAAGAGGATATAGATATCCTATGAAATTTCTATGAGGAGAAAAAATAATAAATATACACTATGAACATAATTTTCAATTCTATACTAAGTGAGGGTATGATAATACCCTTCAAATTTATCATAATATATATTCATAGATGTAAATAAAAAAATATTATATATAAAAAAATATAATAACAATAATAATTTGAATAACATTAAATTTATATTGAATAACATGATTTCAATAAATTATGTAAGAATATAATTTAATAATGTTTCAATATAATGTAATCATATCATGAAACATAAATATATTCTTTTTAAAATATTCAATTAATATTATAACAGAAATATTTCATAAAAGAATAATATTTTGAAGATGAATTAATAGAATTCAATATATTGTTACAAAAATAAAATATCAAATATCAATTTAATAATAAATATAGTTAATTTCATATAATAGAAGAAATAAACCATGAATGAATGCCTTCCAACCTTCTATGAAATCATCCAAACTGGTTACCCTAATAAAACTACATGATATGTCATCAACCATATACTAACATCTAGAGAATTTGAAGAGAAAGGAAATATTATACGTCTCTATATATTCCACCCCAAATCATATACACTCACATTTTATAATGCACTAACATGTTCATTGATATTAACCATGTATAATGAAGATTATTCCATCTATGGAAATTATATACATATTATAGTTCTCCATTTACTCCATAATAAAATGAAACTCGTGATATAGTATTTACATTCAATAATACAATTATCAATCATATATAATGATAATATAATGTATACCTCTCTTTTTCAAAACATGATATAATAAATAATAATGAAAAAAGTTATTGAAAATGTTCGTAAAGAAATAAATGATTGGAATAATACACATGATAATGAGAAAAAACGTTTTAATGGGATTTTTTAATCGTCAAAAAGTAAATTTAATATAGAATATTGAAGAGCTTAGTAAAAAGTGACCACTAAATAAATGGAAACTCATACCTTTATATCATCCATCATCATAATAATTATATCATACAATATATCCAACTAATATAACATTATAGAAAATGTATAATTATATAGATTTTTACTTAGGTTACCCATACCAAATAAGAAAAATATTAATAAATTGAAAAATTATATTTGTGAAATTAATTCATTTAGATTAAGATTTACTAATACTACATGAATATAATTTCAATTCCACCAACCAAACCCATCCATTATTTATATTTCATTAAAATCCATCAATTAAAGGTTAATATTTATTCTTTTAATTATAATTCATTAAAAATTTTAATGTGAAGGACTGCTTTACACAATACATTTTTGTAGGAAATAAACGGAAAACATGATCAATAAAAAATAATAAATAAAAATAAAATTTATTTAAATAACCAATCATATATTATGGAATCAAAACCTTACTAATAAATGATTTAAAAGGTACTATGAACAATTTTTATAAGTATAAAATCCTTCCTTTTTTAAATAAGACCATCCAATAATATTATTGAAAGGAATATGAATATAAATAATAATAACATTAGATTTATAAATAAATTCACCACATCATATAACATTACGGTACTACTTATCCATGAAAACATACGGTCCATGAAGAAATGGGAACTATAATGTAGCACTCCATCAAGAGAATAATTCAATAAATAAGATTATTCCCTTTTTAAAACTATTCTTTATTTATTTTCATTATTCATGTAAAGATTCAATATTAATTTTTTTTTGGGAACTTGAAATATAATTTATGTTTGTAACATTAAAGAGTTAACTAAAACACTAAAAATGTTTTGAATTATTATTAAAATAAATCAATGTTGACTATTACAAAATCAAAAAAACACTAAATAAATTTAGTTAAATTTACATACAGATCTATATAAATATTTAAATCAAAATTTCAAAATAATAATAATATATAACTTCATACGTTATCCAAGAAATACTATAGAAAAATATCTTTAATTTTATAAACTGATATACCATCAGTTTAAAATAAATTTGATACAAACCAAATTGACTCTCATTGGGTAACTCACCTATATGAATAAAATAAATAAAAATATCTATTTTATATATATTATATCCTTTTATTAATATTAAATATGAAATAACTATCATTGATAATGAATTTTTAAAAAATATATAGAAGGAAAACACTATTTCTACAGCTAATCTTATAATAACTGTGAAATATGATAGAGAATGTTGGAATTACGATAATAGTAAATATTATAAATAAAATTATTTAATGAAAATAAACAATGAGTTTATAGGATCATTATAGCAATAATGGATGAGGAAAGTGAAAATGTGTGGTCACCTACCCCATTATCACATGGTCTATGTAAAAATGTTGATACTGTTTAAAAAAATAAAAAACTAAAATAACAAAATTCCAATGGTTTATTAAAACAAATTTACAAGGAAACACCATATACATAGTAACTATCCCATATCCACCCACTAGCAAACCATAAACCTGAAAAAATACTAATAAACTTATAGTTACAATTATAATGGGATACTAATATGTGTTTTTTCATCTCATTTGAGGTAGATTAATATCTATTTGCAACTAGATACCTTAGAAACAATCCTTGTAACCTTACCCTATTAATACCCCTAATTCCACATCGAAAAAATTTCAATGAGTCATTCATTATGAATATTTCTACATTATATATATAATATTCTTTAGAAATTATATTTTTATAAATAATTTTAAAATTTTAGACAAAAAATTATTTTCAATATTTAATTAATATATTGTAATCTATAAAATAAGTAATTCCAAAAAATTCACTCCAATATAAAATCTAGAAAATATAAAAAAGTAAATTGTAAGATGAGAACTATTTCTAGAGTTAAATATTGTGAAAATTCATCGGCATTTTACTTTATTTAACAATTTTTGGTTGGATTTATCAATTAAAGAACATTTGAGTGGAATTTATAATACATTTTTAGAAAAGGGGGTTTGTGAATAGTGTAATCATTATAAGAGTTAGCCATGTTCCCATCCCAAAAAACCACACACCCAACATAGTGAGTGTAACATGGTGTGAAAATGGTGTGTTAAATCATGTTCCCATACCATGAGAAACATTGGGCAATGTTTTATATACATTAAAATTCATTTTAAAATCCTTTGAAACACTGAAACACAATCATATTGACCTTGGCTCTATAATTTATGTTTTTAGATGATTATATAGAGTTATTGAGGGGTTATAAGGCCACTTGAACTATTTTATTAAATATCTAAAACCTGTATCAAAGATCCAATCTTAACCTGATATGTGGATCTCATTCCGATCCTTATTCTGTTCATTCATCCTTCTTTTGTTGATCTTTTGGTAGAGTTTCATCTCTTTTTTTATACATAAAACATAATTTTTTAGATCATGATTTTGGATTTTATATTTATGTTTAGTTTGATTAGATATTGATATGTTATATATTGGTTTAGTTATTATATGTGTATCTCATATCAATATCGTCATGCTAATTAGATTTTGGGGATTTCCGTTGAGCGAATATCTGGCAATGAATCAAGGTAGGTGGTCAAAAATCTAAATCACATTGACGTTATTTTATTATGATTAGTTTATTTTTATAATTTATAGAGTTTTTTTCATTATAATAAATTATTTAATTAATTTATTTGGTAAATTAATTAATCGAGATGATTGTGAAATTGTGAGATTTATGGATCATTGAATGAGATAATTAATTGTATAATTAATTATGGGGTTTTGATAATACTTTTTTATTAAATAATTGTGGTAATTAATTATGATGGAATTAAAATGGTTAAAGTATGTAATTAATTGTGTAATTAATTATTTTATGTGGGTGTTGAAAATAGGAATGATTAATTTGAAAATTAATTATTGGAAACTGAGATAGGGATTTTAATATAATCAATTACATACTAATATAAGGGTTATTGATTCAATTAAATTGATAATTAATTGATTGAATGATTATGAGATTTTGATTTGGTAAATTGAGATAATTAATAAATGCATTAATTATCATTAATTGATTAATCAGCGATCGTGATAAATTAAGAGACTGATGTTCTTAATTAATCTAGGAATTAATTAACTTTTTTTCACGTAAATAATAATTGTTGAATTAGAAATGGGGATGATTTTTCTAATTAATAGATAAATTTATTAATGTGAAATTTGGGTAATTGGTTTAATTTCGATTAATCTATTTTAATGTGATGATTTTCTATATATGATAATGTGGTTAATGTTTATTATCCCTGATAAATGATATCCATGAGATATTGGTGTAATGGTGAATGATAATATGATCATTCGGGAAAAAATTATGAAGTCTTCCATGATCATTTAAATTATGTGAATAAATGAATGGTATCATGGTAATTCATTTTCTAAATAAGAATTATAAAATTTTCATTCAAATTGTGTTATTAAATGAATTGTAACATGTATAGTCTTTGGTAAAATATGAAAGGTTTTATGGTCCTTAAATTTTTTTAATTTAAATTAATCGTTTCATGGTCATTAATTTGTGAAATAAGAAATGTAACATTGGCATTCAACAACATGGTAATCTTTTGTGAATGATCATATTCAAGCACATGTCGAAGAAGGTATTGAGGTATGTGTATTTATGTGGACTCGAGGTTTTAAGGTTATTATATTGAGAAAATTTAATAATGTTATAAACTATGTATTTCTTCATTATAGATAATTTTATTACAATTTCATAAGATTTTTTTGGATGGATTTATATTAGATGTCATTAGTGGTTTCCTACTAAGTCATACTAACACACTACACAGTCTGCCTAATCGGTACATGAAAAGACCTTATTTTTTGCAGGATAGAGTAAGGGAAAGGCACTGGGATTAGATTTATTATTGGGGATGAAGAATGGATGAGGGTTTCAGATGTCGTTCTGAGTCCACATGTGAGTCATTAGATTCTGTACATTTAGTTTCATTTTTGACACATTGCGACTTACATTGGCAAGGCTTGTTTCCCTTTTAGTTGGGTGATGTGTTTTTTGTTTTGGTTGTCTGGGGAAATTTTTACTATTTTTTAATATATATTATATTAATATTTATTATATACATTCACATGGGTGATAACTCTATGAAAATAACGTACAATTTCCACATGACTAATTTACTAGACCCTCACTTCAAGTCAGTTGCCTCTGACGTACCGAGAGGTGCACCCAAGTGAATCTGACCGATAGGCTTAGGCCACCATTGCATAGAATATTATATAAGACATTAGAAAGTGGTTTCCTAGGTCAAGTTTTATTTCATATTCATTTTCCTTAATGTTTTTGAATGTTAGAAATTAGACAAGGAAGATTCAAGGATTGTTAGTGAGATCTTTCAATATATTTGTTGTAATGACCCAATCTTTTTTCATTGCAATTTCACCCTTCTTGTATTAATTTTATAATCTATCAAATAAGGAAACATAATGTCACATCATGATTAAATTAATCACTATGTTAACATTAATCCCTAAATTTTGACTTCTATGTTTTGAATTTCTAAAATCTAATAGTCATAGTTATGATCAATAAGATATTTTAAGTATGATAGAAGAATGCTAATATTTGGTGAATAGTAACCTAACATTATGAATAGTAACCCATCCTTTTGAAGAGTAACATGAACCTTATGAATAGTAAATTATCCAAAATAAGTGTAACCTCATACATGAATGTATAAAAAAAAGTTGGAAATCTTATAAGTGAAAATATAACCACAATAAAAGTATTTCAATTTTTATAAGATATAAATAAATTATTATAATTAATAAATTTAATTGAAAATTTATTTTTATAACAGGTGTTAATTAATTAAAACCTTTCTATCTTCCAGATTAAATATAATTATTTAATACCGTATGTAATTTTTTAATGCATTATAAAATATGTTTTCAATTTAAAATCTGTATTTTTCATTAATTATGATTATAGTAATAAAATTTATTCATATATAGAAAATTATTTTCGATAAATGGAATTAATTTTTGGATTCTAAATATCAAAAAATGGTTAGGGTTAATTTTTGGTATTTTTTCAATAATTTATTTTTTGATGAATAGTAAATTACTATTATTTAAAGAATAAGCTATATAGATTAATTAGAATCGTGGATGATGTTTTGATGATGTAATATCCACTAGTTTGAACTCACATGCACATATTACTACACAAGGTCATGGAATCATAACTATTTCATTTCTTTTGGAGATATAATATATTAATGAATATAATAATGAAAAAACCACTCTTGCATCCACTATAAATACCACCCTCACACCCTCATCTATTCACACCTATCATGCTTCATGACTTGTCCAATTTTTTCCCAATGATATTAAATATCCCCTCCCCCACATCCAATATATCTTGGTATCATAAACTAACTAAGCCTATATTCTATAAGGAGGATTGAAGAGGTAATTACTCTATATATTTTCTTCCAATTTCCTTCCAAATGTCATTTCTTTTATTCACTTATCCTCAATAGGTCTTTTCCAAATATCATCATAAATCTAGTATTATTGATATACTGGTATTATATGTTTTTAATGGAATATTATTCATTATAATCCTTCCTCTCATTCATTGTAAAAAATATATATTGTTGACCATGATGTGTTAATTTACCTACTTCATGGTCGATGCACTTCAATTTTCCATCATCACCTACATGGATGTCAATGAAACCAATAAATGGTTGAAACACGATTTTATTATTTATTTTTTACCCCTTTTATAATATTTAAACATCTTTTATTCATAATAATAATTTATAAAAGAAAACATGTTTGTTGTGAACCAAAAACATCCCAATGTATCCTAAAAATCATCATAAAATTTTAACTAATAATTTATCTACATATATAAAACATAATTCATTAAAAAATCATTTAAAATAATGGAAGATCATTAATAACTTGTAATATCATTTTTTATGTTTATCCATGTTTTCCATGAAATTCTATTCCTTTGTACAAGTGAACCGTTCTTGAAAACTATGAAAAAGAACACTGCAGATCTACATATTTAAAATCTATAACTCATATGAAGGCCCATAAAAGAACATAATGAAACCATAATGAACTATATTAACGTAAAAATGGTTTTGATACTTTTAGGTAATGAATATAATGGCATTATAAGGGAAAATAATGTGAATAATGAGTTCAGATACATGGTTAGAGGAAATTCATGAATTTTTTTTTTCTATATTTGGTTTCTCAATCAATTCACTCCATTTTTTGTATAGTTACTCCTTAAAAATCATGTATTTAGCATTATATTAACTTTTTTGGGATATAATTTTTTCCATATGAGTGTATGTAAAACAAATGTTTTTCTAAAAGAACTCTTCTTGGAAAAACACAGCTTTTTCTTCTCACTCATGGATTGTGGTTCTTGTATCATGAATCACATTCCCTCTTTATTTTGGGATACCAAAGTTTATGAATTTATTCATATGAGACAAAAAACATTCATTTTCACTTAAAGGTCCCAAAATGATATATTTATAGGATAAGGTGATACGAGTACGAAATCCACCCATATAATCGGCTTTAGAAAAGTGTAGTTCTTATATTTTAACTTATCTTTTCTTTTTTTAAAATCGTTCATTAATGCGGTAATCAGAGCATCATCATGGTGTCATAAATAAATTTATTTATTTAATTCCTAAAAATTATAAAAAAATTACCATAATGAAGGAAATATTTGTATCTTTCCAATGAATATTTATAGTCAAAAACATTACTTGTATAACACCTTATAAAAATTGTTTTAGTAAAACAATACATGTTTGTGACATTTTTATTTTTCCTTTAAATAAAAGGTATTAATGTCATTATGTTACACAAGTGGCTCCATGGGATCCCAAAAATTGACCCATGGTTTTTCTTAGTCATCCATGACTCATGAAATAAGATTAGGACATGTGTCAACATATTTTTATATTCTTATAATATCATTTTTACCTTAAATCAACCTAATTACCTCTAATCGCGGTTATTAAGACTCAAAAGTTACTATTCAACAGAATTTTTTTTCATCCCATTGAACCAAATATTACATCAAAATGACAACCATGTATGTCAGATTTTTGAAATTAAATTCATTGAAGTAGTAAAGTTTCATTTAAACAAAAAATCAATTTTTTAACTACCACTTATTGGTTTCACTATTCATAAAAAAATGATGTTTTTCAGAACAATACCAAAAATTCAAATTAGGCTAATTTCGATATTTCGAAACCAAAAATGAATTCCATTTTGAAATATAAAATTTATATAATTCAAAAAGTGGGTATTACTATTCATAACGGCTACTTTGATTGGTCGCGGTGTGTTTGAATGTCGAACTTGTGTACAATACAAGCTATTGCATTATTAAAAGTGAAGCGTACCGTGGAAGCTTGGGATGTTACATTCTACCCTTCTTCAACAAATTTCTTCCTCGAAATTTGAAATTGTTCTTTGAATATAAATTGTTAATAGTAGAAAATACCATTTTGGAAAACCCACATCAGAAATAAGGTTAATAAAATTTAGCCTTAATAAGATGGAAAGGGAAATGAAAACGTCACCACCAAATTATGATCTAGATTAGGAGAACTTTGGTGGAAATTAGAGACAAATAATTGGAGGGAAATTGTAAATATTTGTAGGAGGATATTGAGGTCATCAATCACAAACAAGTGTAAAATTGAGGACCTCAAAGCCTTCAATATATGGTGATATAAAATATCATCAGTTCAACAAAACATAAGGTATTAGGATAACACATTTTTTAATATCCCTTTCCTATTGTTAATGAATTAATTTATTCATAGAATATGAGTGTGGTATATATATATATATACTTGACAAGTAGATTTTCAACATTCAACTAATTTCTACCAAAAAGTAATCATTCAATAAAAAAGATAACATAAATTAAAAATATTATATTTATCCTAATCGTACAAGGTTCCAAATATTAAAACATACCATTTAGATTAGGAAAAATATTTTGTAACAACTAGGGACTTCCTGTAGGCTAGTGGTAGTTAATAAAGGCCTATCGCGCTATGGTTGTGGCTTCGATTCCTGCAGCTTTGTCAGACACGACAAGTTATCCCCCAACATACAGTTCATCCTTTTCCCAAAACAATAGTATTATAATATTCAAAAAATAATATTCAAGAAATGTTTTAACATTAGACAATACTATCCAAAGATCATCTTAATCCATTCCAACATTTATAGATATCCAAAATACCTCTTTCTTGACTTTATCTTAAAGGTCTCAAAATTCCAAAATCAATTGTAACATCAGATTCCCCAAACAATGTAAGGTTTCTCTTATTGTCACATAATAAAAATATGATTACCTTCATCATATTAAAACCTTAATGAAAACAAAAAGTACTGTAGTACAATCCTTATATATATCACATTATTCTTATAACTAGAATATAATCCTTGTGTCCAAAAGCACCACTACATTAATTCTTCCACTTCAACTGTAGTAACAACATAAGATTGACCTTGATCCCTTGGCCTTTTCTGAGGTAACTTTCCCTGAACTTAGGACATTCATTTTCATAATGCCCCATTTCCCTACAATTGTAGAATTCAACATTGATAGCCTTCTTCTTTCCCTTGAAATCACGATCCTGGTGACCTTTTTATCCACATTTATAACAAACTCCCATTCCTTTTAGGCATGTATCGCGGTGATTCTTCCCACAATTATCGCATAATGGAAAACCATTCATTCCCCCTTTCCCTTTATCTTACTCTTGTTCCACCTTCATCTTCTTCTCTTTCTTTAATTTATTGTCATAAGATTTAGAGAATTCGTTTTCTGTCTTGATAGCACCCGAGACAATATCTTCGTACAACAAGAAATATTGTGAGACTAAGGCTCGACGGAGAAACGGTTTTAACCCAATAATGAAAAGATAAATATTACTTATTGGGTTACATATATAATATTTTAAATGCCTTTTTAACCTTGTAAATTTAGATTCATACTTTACGACATTCTCATCCTACTTTTGTCTCAAACTTAAAATTGTCTTTCCATATCTGCTCAATGGTCACGAGGAATGTATTTTTCTATGAAAAGCACTTTGAAATCCCTCCATTCCATATTTTATACTTCATCATATTCCTTCATGTTTTGTATCAATTACCACCATTGATCAACATCTCCAGTGAGGCAGTAAACTAACATGAAAACATTTTCCCTTTCACCACTCCCTAAACCCTGAAATATTTCCTCTTTGAAATTTATCCATTGCTCAACTACTAATCGTTTTGTACTCTCATTGAATAGGGGTGGATTCTTCCTCATGAAGCGGTGTAACATTGATCCTCCACGTTGCAGATAAGGGTGCTCCTTATGAGTAAGGTTATTATTTATAACCTGAGTGAGTTGTCCCAGTATGGTGATTTGCTGATCAGCACCAGTTTCATCACCAGCTCCACTATAATTATCATGAGGAGGAGGGAAATCCCTACATGGAGTGTGTGATTTGATACTGATTCCATTCCTTCCACTAGGAACCATTTCTAAACAATTTCATAAAATATATTTGTTTATGAATCGAAATACATAATTCCACACTTGTAAAACACATAACATAAATTGAACTATTTACTGATATAATCCATAATCATAAAAACAAATGTTTTCTTTGAGGATGTATATACTCATAAACCCTTCATAATGTTTTGTAAAGAAATCATGAATTATCATAAGCATATCCCCCGAGAGTGTCGTAACCATGATTGTAGCAAGGCCCGTTGTCGTGCACCAGCTCTCGTTTGAGTCTAGCTCAAAGTATTGTTTTCGGGTTTTACGCCTACGTACATATGTTCCAGATCCCCCTCTACCTTCTTGTATCATGATAGGGATGTATTTCTTGGAAAATACACAAAATCTATACATTACCAAAATTCTAGGATGTTCTTCTATACTATTCATCAAAGTCTATCTTAGGGATATGTGCTCTAATCAGAGCTTATCTACATCTAGTTTCCAAGGATAGTACTAGACTGCCTCTAATACGAACTATAATGCCCTGATCCCAGTTCTCTAGAGTCAGTGAATTATTACTTAACATTTTCATTTTCACAAAATATCATGTCTTGAAGGACCGATTAGTTTAGTAGCCTTGGAAACACTAGATACATTCATAAATGTTACGTTACACCATAAAGTGAAAAACTACAATAAGATAGTCTCCATAGTCCGCACTCTTATCCCCATGAGACTATCCCTGCAGATCATTCATAAAATAATTCTTCACATCCTAGGAAAAATAAAACATTGTAATGGGTGAGCTCCGATGCTTAGTAAGGAAAACAATATAGCGGAAACATTCAAAATTAAACATAAACATTTAACGCAATGTATAAAAAAACAAAATCCTTTTAAACATGAACTTCAGCATAATATGGAAAAAAATAAAATGATATAATTCCATTTACTTATTCACCTAGATATTCTACTAGTCGAATAATCACATGCAATATTAATAACCACTTTAATAATGATAGAATATATAATGCCAGACTGTCATAACCACGTAGCCAAGGCCTTGTGCAAAGACTACACATTTGATTTTGTCAAGCCCACGTGCCAGGACACTAGTTTGTCTCATGAGACCTACCGATGCATCGAGGTGATATAGTGGGTTCCACCCATCACATATTAAGTCCAATGCATTCCTTATATGAAGAGTTTTAAACATATCATAAACAATGCCCAAGAACCATAACATAATCGTATCATATAAAACATGCATAAAGGAAACATAACATTCTCAAATTTCAATCACAATATATCTATACAACACATTAATATAATCAAAAAATTATCTAAACCATTTTCAATACCAAAATAAAAGAAAATTAGAAACTGGTATTTATTTTTCATTTAAAAAAAGTTATGGCTTGTAGAGGAAGCGGAAACTCAAATAATAGTCATGGCGACAGAGAAGTCGTTGTCACCGCATACGTAAGACAAAAACATTGCTTTTGTCATTAGGAAAATTCTTCGTACGAAAATATTCCTTTTGAATAAATTTAAAATTCAAAGTGGTTTATACACCATATAACAGAAATTTGTGTGTAAAACAAGATATGCCTCAATGAAAGGAGATTGAGATGAAGTCCCTTACCTCGTGTCCGACTTGGCACAATCGTTATTTAACCTCCTGAATAATAAACTATAGTTAATTTACACTTTATTACTAAATTTTTTCATGTTAATTATTTCTAATAACACTTATTACCAAGTTATGAACATTATGTAATTATTTAAGTTAATAACTGTCATTTTGTCGATCTTTGGTACTTGAGTCAAAAATAATCTTCTTAAAATTACAAGTTGATTATGTGGTAAAATATCCATTATCTTGAGAATTATAGTCATGATGTAGATATCATATATATCATCTATATACAGTATATATATGCATTTATAATATTACATAACATTTAGAGGTATTAAATGAAATGCACCGTTCATGGAGACGGTAAGCCATACGTACACATGAACACTACATTCATTTCTATTTCATAATTAATGAAATGAAATCATAACAATATAAAGGTATTTTATAATTACAATATAATATGATACATAATTTCATTTAACTCCTTCCTTTATGCATCCCACATATGGCATTAATGATTCAAATCACTTTGAGGGGGCGGTAGTCCACACATCGAAAAATGAAATTATCATGTTTATTCATAATAGAAAACATAAAGTTATTCCATAAATGAAAAATAAAGAAGCATAAGTACAACATAAAAATAACATATTTTATATTTAAAAATAGTGACATCGTAATGGACACCATGAAAGGTGTTAAAATAAGATTGAATAATCATCGTTTCGTGAGGCAATAATTCGCCACCCACAGAAACCTTATGTTTTTTAACCATTAGACGGAGGTGTGTGTAAGTCTAAATCAAATCCCCCTCATAAAAACATCAATGTATGTTTAATATACTGGTTTGGTTACAAAATAATGGAATAAAAAGGGTCTAAGAGGTTGGAGAAGCAAAATAAAACAAATGAACATAATAGAAGACATTAACTTAAAATCGGGTAACTATTTTTGATTTGAGGAAAAGGCTTCCTTGGGAAGACTTCATCCAAATGTGAGGATTCTAGTAGAAATATAGGGAAGTTGAGGGAGTATTTGGGAAGATGTTGGATGAGCCAAATGGCATTGAATTTGTGAATAACATGGTAGAGGTGCAGGCCTTTTATAAGAGGAGAGGAGGGGCACTCTTGGAATGATTAAAATGATACATTATTATGAAATTTGTTTTAGATTTTAAAGGTCCCAAAATGATATATTTCGAGGATAAGGTGATAAGGGTTAGAAATAAACCCATCCAATATCCTTTAGACAAGTTTATGTCTTAGATTGTACCTTATCATTTCCTTTTATTTAAATCGTTCATTAAAGAGGTAATCAACTGCATCGTCATGGTGTCATAAATAAATTTATTTATTTTATGCCTAAAAATTATTAAAAAATACCATGATGTGGGGAATATTTTAAGAGTTTAAATGAATATTTATAGTCAAAATTATTACCTGTATAACACCTTATAAATGTTTTTTTAGTAAAATAATACATGTTTGTTACATTTTTATTTTTGCTTTAAATAAAAGTTATTAATGTAATTATCTTTCACAAGTGGCTCCATGGGGTCCAACAAATCGTCCCATGGATTATATTGGTCGGATATGACTCATAATATAAGAGTAGGACATGTGAGAATATATTTTTATATTCTTATAATATCATTTTTACCTTAAATTACCCTAATTACCTCTAATTGCGGTTAATAAAACTCAAATGTTAATATTCACCAAAAATTATTTTCATCCCAATGAACTAAATTTTACTTACAATTTACAACCATGTATGTTGGATTTTTGAAATTCAATTCATAGAAGCGGTAATGTTTCATTTAAATGAAAAAATCAGTTTTTTTACTACCACTTAGTGGTTTCAATATTCATAAAAAATGGATGTTTTTCAGAACAATTCAAAAAATTAAAATTAGTCTAATTCCAATATTCAGAATCCAAAAATGATGTCTATTTTTAAATATAAAATTTATATAATTCAAAAAGTGGGTATTACTATTCATAACTTCTACTTTGATTGGTTGCGGTGTGTTTGAATCTCGAACCTGTGTACAATGCAAGATATTGCATTATTAAAAGAGAAGAGTACCGTGGATGCTTGGGTTGTTACATTGGGAACGTTTATGGTTGGTTATAAACCATTCTATTGTTTAACAAGGTTAAACGAGGAAAATTCACAAAACCTCTATGTTCTAAAAACATGCTTGTTTCTGGAAATGTGATTCCATGAATGTAATTCTGAAAATGTGATTCCAGAAATGAAACTTAACAAAAGTTTAAAAAACAAAGATTCTAATTCAAAACATATAGAATCTTAGAAAATCATATTACAAGTATAAGGAGGTATATGATAGTTATACTTTTCTCAACAAAAAAACAACGGGAAACATGATATAATACAAGTATCAAGTGGAAAATCTTTTTACACAAAGAGATGTGTATCTGACAACCTTGGATAATGGTCCTTTGATTATTACAATAAAGAATATCTGTCTTACCAACACTAGGGTAAGCCCACGATATGAATATCAGAGTCTATCTTGCTATTGCTGTAAGCCCTCAACTTTATGTAATTTGACTCCTCCGTCTTCCTACCTCTGAAAGCCTTCGAATTTACTTAGCAACATTCAAAGTCAGACAAAGAAATTCTGAACAAGTTTTTCAGTACTCATAAAGAAATAATGTTTCTCACTCTATAAATCACTTCATCAACATGTAATCTCTATATTGTTAAACTTTTTCATCAAATGTTATGAGCACTTTCAGATGAGCTACTATTTATAGGTACATCGCCAGCGGTCGACTCCCTCCTCCAATGGTCATATTTTTCCTTGAATTTTGTAGGGACTTGTACACATGTCAACCATACAACGGTTGGTTAGTAACTAAATGCTTTACATGGTTTTATAATAAAAACATGAGAAAGAAAACAATATTGTTAATTAAGAAAATTAATTTTTCAGATTGTAAGGAAAAATGAATGTTCGATGTCTAAACAGAAACTATTCGATGTCTATAAAACATGGATATCCGTATTATTCCTTCAAGGGAATTCATACCATGAATTTTGTAGAATTCTGAATTTCAAATTTCAAGGAAATTCATAGTCTAATTTTGTAAGAATTTGGAGCCTGAACATAAAAAGTTTAGAGTCTGAATTCAGAGAACTCAGAGTCTTAACTAAAAAATTTCAGAGTCTGAATCTAGAGAACTTGGAGTCTGAAAAAAGAATGTTCCGAGTCTGAATTCAGAGAACTCTTAGTCTGAACTCATAAAGTTCGGAGTCTGAATTCAGAGAACTCAGAGTCTGAACTCAGAAAGTTCAGAGTCTAAATTCATAGAACTTGAAATCTGAATTCATATTCATAAAACCGAATGCTCTATATCTATTTATTTTAGATTCGGCAGTTTTGGATACGAAACCGAATTTTTATACATAGATAAAATATTAATAATGAAAAACGTGGTAAAAATAAATTTCCTTGTGGATGGATAATTTTCTTTATAGAAGTAAATCATAGAGTAAAAGATATTTTCTTTAAGACAATGAGTTTGTGATTTTCACAACAGGAAGGAATGTAAAAGTCATAAGAAAACATTATTTACTCAACAATCTCCCCCAAACAGGAAGGAATATAAATTTCATAAGGATTCCTTATTGACTAAACTATCCATGCTAATGGATCCTTTAATATCAAAAGGATAAAATTTTAATTATAATGTTCCAGTTGGTTCATAAATAGGAATGAGATGCAATTTTACGACCCATAATATCCCACATTTCCATATTCATTACTTTTAGTATTATTAAAGTATTGAATAAAATATTATTTTCCATAAAAGATTATTAATTTCATTTTGAAACTATTTAGTGAATTTGACATAAATTCATAATGATAATTTTTTAATTAAAATATATTCGTTTAACACGTCAATAATTTTTTTTAATTTATCTATAAATTTATCTGAATATAATAAATCAACCAATTTTTTTAAATATTTTTAAAACTCATTATTTTATATTTTTAATAGTTGGACTAATACTGTGTTGATGTTCTATATGAATTTATTGTAATTTTAAAATTACAAAAGGCAAAAATCAATAACCATCACATAATAAAATAAATTATTTTGAAAATAATATTTTAGATTACTTCATAACATATTGTTATCATTATGACAAAATATAAATAAAATTAAATTCCAATGAGAAATATATTTTAATTTACTTACTTATAATAACATAAATGTCATTATCGATATTAAATGCAATGAAAATGACATATATTCCAATATAAAATTTTATAGAAATAATAGAATCCAATAAAATAAATACAATTTTCTGAATAATTTGGAGGCCTTTTGTCCTTGTTTTAACTAGGTCTACCCATTTTACCAATACTATTGTGAAAAATATTTATAATGGTTATTAATTATAATGAAAAAACATAATATGAACATATTTGATGAATTAAAAATTTCTTATTCCAAATATTTTATCAAAATTTTCATGATTGAATATCTATAAAGCCTTAGAATTGAATTGTGAAATAAATTTATAAAACTCAATAAAAACCATTTTTAGACAAATAAGTTTTATTAATAAAAAATAAAATATTTTAAAAATACAGATATTATTGATGGTAAAATAATTAATTATATATTCATAAATAAATTGATTCATATTTTTGTTTACGAAAAATTTAAAATAATATTTTGGATTATAAAATACATTCTTTAATTATTTAAAAATATTATATTTGAGAATATTGTATTTTCTACTATTCCCTAATAGTTAAATTATTTTATAAAAAGAACATAAATTCCCTGAATGTTAATTTTTATATTATGATTTAAGAACTGATCTCATTTTTTTAAAATCAATTTTATGAAAATACTTGAAATTAATAATAATATCCACACAAAAATGTAATAAAAACCAATTCTTAATGAATTAAATTATTGACAGATAAAATAGATTTTCTAAAAATTAATTACATATTTCATCATAATTAATAAATAAATATTTATTAAATAAAATTTTTATACATGTTTTTCTTAATATTGATAATCCTATAATTATTTGATAATATAATTTCTAAGAAACAAATATCCTGCATTAATTTTTCAATGCTATGATTTGGATCATTTAAATTATATTTCAAGTGTAATATAAGATTTCATAGATGTTAAATTTATATAAATTAATATCATAAAATGATATGGTGATAAAAATAATTAAAACTAAAATTTCAAAAGCCTTGAAAATCTATCAAAAATACCCCAAATTATAAAATGGATGGTAATTCTAAATATTAGATTGAATGAAACCGTGAATACTAAAAAAACATTTCTACGAACCACCACCCAATAGACCATATATATATATATAATTATATAGTTTAATATAAAAAAATGGATGCCATCTCAAGAAAAAAAAATCAATATCATGATATTATAAAAATATATAAAATTTATTTATATAAAAACATAATGATGTAGTAATTAATATAAACCTATTGACGAAATAAGAAAATTATTAACAATATATATATTCATTTTAAAAATAAAAAAATAGAATCTATTTTCTAGAAATAAAATATTAGCCACACAGTCTATCACACATGAAATCAAACATTTAGAATAAAAATTTCAATTTTTTATACATTCACCACTATACAATAAATAGGTACATGAAAATAATCTACGAATAGATAATATTAATATAAGAATCTCTAATTTCATATTGAACACACAATCATAAGTATTTAACATCCACCTTCATTTCCATTACTGGACCATTAGAAAAAACAAATATCTATTTATAGTCCACATCAAGTCAATAATAATAAGTGGGATGAGAGATTTCATTCTTTGATTATCATTTAGTTAATTTTTCCAAAATAAGATATTGGGTCCAAACTAGAAAACCATCATTTGGTGGTGGGTTTATAGTGAATTGTTCCCTAATCAATAAAACAGTATATTTAATACAATAAAAATTAAACACTCAAAATACCATAACAATAATGAACTAAAACAAAAAAAACCCATTTACCAGGTACACCATAATCATACATTGTCCATTATTGTCAAAATCTTCATTCATTTAAGATATTTATAGTCAAGAGAATCACGTATCAGAATAATATACAACATCAACTTGTACAGAAGGCAATCCACGTATCAATCTGTAACACTAACATTACCAATATTGCGACAACATTAGAGAAAACATATATATGAAAAATATTATTAAATTAAAATAATTGTGAAATATATCAGATAAAAAAAATTACATAGGGGAGAAATATTGTTACAGACTAATCCAAAAATAGGTATTCAAAATCACATCATCTCAAAACATGATAAAATGGAATCATTAACATCATTATGTCATCATAGAATATCTACTATATCGAGAAACTCAATGATAAAATACTCTTAAATTATAATATTTAAAACCATAATGTCCAGTTTATCTTTAATAGATAACATCACTATTGGAGATCCAAATTAATTGTTGTAATATACAAATGAGTCTTGCTAATGAAAAATAATAAATCTCCATTATAATTTTTTCCATCCACATTCCCATAAATTATATATTCTAAATATTATAAAATGAAAAAATACCCATTAAATTATATTTATTTATCATAAAAAGGAAACCACCAAAATATATGTGAAAAAAATATATAATTGAAATTAAATTTTTTAAAAATGGAATCAAATCAAATAAAATAATGTATTTTTTAATTTTATTAAAATAATTATTAATTAAGTAATTTTATTATTTAAGTAGGAGAGAATATGTTTTTATTTGATAGAGAGTGGTAAACTATGACCATGTGGGTTATAATTAAACATCAATGTACACATCTCGAGTGTTATTTCAGATCTCAAAATTACCTACAAAATTATCCTAAGCTAAATTATGTTTTTATAATTCATAAAAGTTTAGTCATAATGTATTTATTGTACACATCAGTCACATCATTGGAAAAGGAAATATATTTCATCATTGAACCCCATCACAAATTTAATGGATCTCATCTCAACCACTATCTATTTTAAATAAATTTTGATTTTTCATCCATCAACCTTGTCTAGTGTATCTAAATTCATTATCCAATAAATTCACACTATTATAAGAATCATTCCATTAAATTTTCTTTTATAAATTTTTTGGTCTTCAAAAAACATTCTTAGTATCATATCACATAAAAAAAATTGGTAATTCAAATTTAACCTTCGATTTATGGGTGAACTAAATTTTCACTAAAGATATATAAGAAACGACATATTGGATATTATTGTCTATATGAGGGGTATGCATGAAATATTGAGTTTAACTATTAATTGATACAAATGATTAGATTCATATGGAAATGTGATAATATTCTGGTGCCAACTTATCCCTCTCATTATTATATATTCATCTTCTATTTATCATGTGATGATGAATATGTGGAGTTTAGGCATTCAGAATGATTTTATAGAAAATAAATTATCATTTATAGTTTCTGGAGAATTTTATCAATGTAGTTTAAAATCTGTGGGTTTTGTAAAATGATTGAATTAATGTAGTCTGGATGTTTTGGATTCAAAATGACAATATAAAATTGTTCGAATGTCATACAGTATATTAATCTGTTAGGAAAATTCCATGAAGAAATTATTTTTCATTTGTTTCTCTCTTTCCAATAAAATGATTGTACTAGAAAACTATGGATTGAGGGAGACGCTTCCTAATAATTAAGAGAGCCATACAATCAATATACACACTTAGTTGGAGGATAGTAATGATCTTTCCTAAGAGGTCATTACATACCACTTTTTTAAAGCTCTGATTGATTTTTTATGTTATATTATTTATTAGATAATCATATTATTCATTCACATCATATTTATAGAACATACTTTTTTTCTATATTTATATCTAACGATGTGTTAAGATTATTTTAATCGAGATGAGTCCATTTAATGGAATTAGAGCATATATGTTAATAGTTTATTTATTTTTAATGAACAATGAAAAATTATAAGATGAGTTTTTCATATACAGTGAAATAAGCTACTCAAAACCAATATTTGAATTCATATTTTTTAAAATATATAGACATATATCTCATGATAATGGGAATAATATCACAATTCATTATAGACCAAACTACAAACCAAAGGAAAATAAATGACATGAAAATAAAAAAAACAATGAATTATAAGATGACCACGTATAATATGATTCACTTTGAATTATGGCATAGTGACTACAACCATGATGATAAATAATGACATAATAAATATTGAAAATAATTTTTGGGTTTTATAGAAATTTCTGGAAATATTTTTTTAGTTGAAACGTATTTCCTAATGTTTTAATCATGAAATGACATGGAATGTAAATATAGTATCCAAAACATCCCAGGTTTAAGGATAGACCATAAGTTAAAAAATGGTATTTTTGATAAATATACAAGTGATTTTTATTATCTGTGTTTTATCCTATGAATAACATGCTATGTTGAAATTCATTTTCTAGGTAATTTTTTAAAAAAATATAATTTTTTAGTATCCCATGTATATATAGTTAACGGGAGATCATTTCAAATACAAGGGGAAAATTAAAACAAACTAAAATAATTTTAGTATATGTGATTAACGTTTAATGTTTAATTTAATTTTTTTAATAATTTATAATCATAATAAAATATATAACTAGAGAATATATAAAATATTTATATTTATTTATGAACATGTCATAAATATAAATAATAAAAATATATATTGAGTTATTATTCATAAAAGTTATTCATCTCATTCAGAAATGATATTTCAATGATAAGATCAATATATTATGAAAATTAATTTTTTGCAATCTATTATTAATTTAAATTTATAAAAGAAAAATTTTAATTTTATTATTAAATAATTATTTTTTTCATAAAATATATCATGTTATAAATTTTATTGAGATAACTTTAAAACCATGGAAGTGATAATATGAAATGATTATATTGGATAAAATCGATTTATTAATTTTAATTCAGGTTTAATTATAAATTTTTATAAAATCATTATTTATAAATAATTTTAAAATTTTTATCATGTAGAATTTTATCAAATATTAATTTATTTATTTTTATTAACTAATTATTTATATTTTGAATATTTTTAATTATAAACTCTGATTTTTAACAATGTTTAATGTGTTAATGTTATTAATTGAAATACATATATGAATTAAAGGATTTACATGGGATGTATGAAAATTGGTTTTATTTTCCACTACCATGAGACTGTCTTTTAACAGGTTATGAGGTGGAATTAAGAAGATAATAAATGTTTATAATTTTTTGTGTGTACTAATTTTGATGAAATTAAATTATTTACTATAAAAATAAAAATGGGTAATGGGACATTATATCAGACTTATCACTACCAAAAATGTTTATGCAATGTTAAATAAGGTAGAATTTGGCTAGATGTCATTCCATACTGACTCCTCTATGGATATTTTATATGAATATTTTCCATTATATGAAATAGTTATATATATATACATATATATATATAATTAATGTGTTCAATTTGAGTATGTGTAAATATTTTCATATAAACATTTCTTTTTTAATACTTTTAATTAGGTCTATAAATCGTTTACCAAAAATATTTTTTTAACAAAATATTTTTGTTGAAGGAGTATGGATATAAATAATTGATATTTATAGAAATTCATATAGGTAAATTGAATTCATGATATAAGATAGTGAAATTAAATCCCATTGAAAACATAATTATTGTTTTGTCCCATTCGTTGAAACCACATTTAATCATATCTCACAAAACATTGTAGTTTTTTGCCCAATATTTGACCACATATACTATCAATGGTATTAAATGAATGTATAATGGTGACCTTAAGTGTCAGGTACCTCAAGTTTTTGTTGTTTTATTTGGATTATAGTTAGCTAAAAAACCATTGCGATATATATATAATTAGTATGGTTTTGTATTTATATTAGATGGGTTGGGAATATATTTTTCTACACAACCATACAATTTTTATATTTGATATTATTGTTATAATTGAATACATAAATTATAAAAGAGGTAAATGTTTTAGAAAATATTATTCTATGATTTATGAAGTATTGATATTATCCTACTAATATATATGTTGGATTTAAAAGGAAATATCCATTTTACCGATATCAAATTAAATAAAAACTAATTATTTGATGTATGTAAAAACATGATTCACATTTTATGAATGATTATATTGTTGATAGAATGGAAATATCTACTTTTTATATGATTTTGAGAGGAATCATTTATAAGAAAAATCATAAATTAAAACAATTTTGGAATAGTAAAATAACAATTATGTTACTCTTAACCCTAAATTTGTAAAGCTCTATTTGTAATAGAAATAAATTATTTACAAAGAAAAGATTGTATTTGTTCTACAAGATAATATAAAATACATATGAGGAGAATATATATATATATATATATATATTTAAATTTAGTTTCAATGTATTTTATTCCATAGGTCTAGTGGTACATTATTTACCACTCGTTACTCTATAAATTTATTAAATTTATAATATGTATATATTAAAAAATTACATTATGGAAATTTCTATATGTTATTAATTATATAACCATTTTTCAATTATACTATAATTTTTTTGAGTTAAATAGAATTTCCCAAAATTTTATTAAATTATTGTGTATAGATGAAATAGGTATGAGATTTTCAGGTAATAGTTCTGTATATTTAGTATAAGAGGGTAAATGATAAATTTAGAATAAAAAATGAAATTTGAAAATGTTAAAATGATTCTTTGTGTATATAAAAAATGTTGTTAATACATAAAGGAGGTTTCATTAATGAGTCTAAATGACTCTATATGAGATGAAATTTTCAAAATTATATGGTGTGGTTATGAAACATTATATAGTGCCCAAATAAGGTAGTTAAGAATATAAAATTATTTATTTTATTATAAACGGTATATTAACCCATAGGTATTTTTTGAATATTTTAAATATAAAAAAGTAAAAAAATTACAAATTATAGTGCTTTTTAATTTGTATATAGATGATAGATAAAATGAATTATTAACTATGAATTTCAATTAAATGTAGTATTTCATGCATATATTGAACTAAATAAAGGAAGTGTATTTTCACATTTTCCCCATAGATGATTATAGATGCATTTTGTAAACTAATAGTTCATATAAAAACAATTAAATGGTGGTTATGATACCCAAGGCTAATATTTTCATAAAATTTTATTACATTATATAAATGAATACAATTATTGATATATTTTTATCTTGAATATAAGGATATTTATGTGGTCTTTGGTAAAATATTAGGTAAAGGGTTCCTAGAACCTTTATTCGAATATTTTAATGAACAATTATCCACTTATGAATAAAACATAAAATACATAGAAAACAATATATTATATATATATAATACTTTTTTATAATTATTCCTATAAAAGTAAATGAGTTTCTTATTCATGAAAAAAATTATTTTATATATTATAGAATGATATTATAGAGATAATATATCTTATTAAATGTAAGAGGTTGTATTTTTAGACTTATATAAGTAAAAGGTACAACATTTAATAGTAAAAACTAATATAATTAAAATTTATTATCACATAATAAGTAAAATATTTTTATGGTATGATGGTTATGATATATGAAAAGTATAAAATTATGTAATTATAATTAAGTGTGTGTGACTTTATATACTAATATTATTTATGGATTATTGGTAATGAAATTAATTGATATTAAGTCTTATATTTTATTACCAAATAATCCCAAATAAAAATTTTTCATAGATAATTTATAGGAATGATGTTAATGTTATGCATAAAAAGAGTTCTACATTGACAACATATGTAATCAGAATTATATAATTTTATATTATAATTTAATATTGTTTGAATATTGTCTTCGAAGAGATTTTAATGACGAGTATTATTTCTATTATTACCATTATTCAAAAATTATTCCATCATAGATGTTAGTCATATAATGGTTTCACTGGGATGGTTTTATTAGATTATTTCATTTAAAAAAATAAGGAATTTATAGTTATATAATGTGATTTCCAAAAACCTAATTGTGTTCCAAATATATGATCTCTTTATTATTATGTATCATATTATATAATGGAAAATCTCCATTTTATTTTTTTTCTTATGGGATTCATATATCTCATGAATTTGAACGATGAATAAGCTATTAAAGTTTGAATTGTATTTATAAATGTTATATTTTTTTATAAATTTGGATATATTCTCATAAAATGGTTATCATAAGATGTGTAATAATTCTTATAGATTTACCAAATGTTCTTATGTGACATATATGTTATACAAAATATTGTAATAATAAAATTATTTTTCATATATTAGTGGGTATTTTTTTATATTTAATCCAAATTCATTAGTTTGGGATGATACGTATCATGGGAACTATTATTCTTAAATACATTCAGTTTTAATCATTGGAGATTTTTTAAATATGGGCGGCCTGGTTTGTTGTTATTTTATATAATTAATTGAGTATTAACTCAAATGTGTATTGTGCTATTTTTTATTGAGAATGAAATTAGGAACTCAATTGGGATTGAAAGAAAATATTTTAGGTTATAAAAAGATAATTTTCATGTGATGTAATTAACCTTTCGAGTGATAGAAATGTATTGTGCTCTTCAATGGGGCTGAATTACATGTTAAATATTAATAAACTAGTTAATTATACACATAATAAACAAAAAAATGTTACATATACTATTTTTATCAACATAATTTCTATCACATGGTCACATGATGTCATAGAAAAAATATTATTTAATGATATATACTTTTTTAGATTTAACTAGGGGAAAAAGTATGCAAATACATGAGTTTTATATACATAACAAAATATCATTTTTTAGGTTGAGTAAAATTATTTATTTACTAAATGTATATATTTTCATTCAATTATGGATATGATTATTCATTCTTTTTTTGAGTTCTACAATGGTCATTGGGGTATCTTTTAAATTTGTGTATCTGGGTAAATGGACGATGTTGGGTATATTATTCCAAAATAAAAATGACAAATAGGATACAAATACCATTTTTCAACATTTATGGTGTGGTCAATGGGGTTTTCAGTGGAAAAAATAGTACATACCTGTCCAATTGATATCTTATTTAGGCCCAAATATTGGGAAAAATAGAATTCTAACCAGACTATTGTAGAGATGATTAAAAACACAAAAATTTTACTGCAATTTTGTGGATACTGATATTAATTCTTATAATATAAAAACTAGATTCAATTATAACATAGATATATATACATTTATCCACAAATCATTGTCAAACAATGGACTTACTTCATAGTTGTTAGTAATGTTGCACTACTTTTTTCTGATATAATTAGATCTATGTTTTTTCGGCACGTGAAACAATGATATTTTTTTACAATTCTACATATGAACATAGTTACTCATCAAACTCTCCATAGTTATAGTTATAATATATGGAAACATGTATATATTCATGTGTCATAATTTTATTATATTTTACTCTTTTCGATTTAACTCTTCATATATTATCCTTTTATCATTCATTTTTTCAAGTGTTTTTGTAATAATTAGAATCAAAATTTGAGTTCCAATGGAAAATGTAAGATTTTCAAAATATAATTCTCTATATAAAAGTGTCTTTGTAGATATCTATCACTTTTATGAAATTGAAAGAAGTTGTTGTATTGTAATTACATGATAAGGTGAATAATACCAATTCTAGGTGAAAATCAATGGAAACAGAAAAGATTAAGTGATAGGTACTCGATTGATTGCTTCATAGTGTTTTTAACCTTAAATTTTGAAAAAAATAGAATTCAAAGTCAAATAGATGAATATTAATATTGGGTTCATAAATCCCCTCATGACTATATATTAGTATCATTATATATCAAAATTGTGTACATAATGTCACAATAATTAAATTTTATTATGATTTAAGAGAATGTTTTAACCAATCCTATTACTGAATTCAACACCATTATAAGTTAATATTTTTTGATATGAATTATTCTTGATGATGATATGTGAGCTATTATTTTACGTTTGTTATTAATTGATTGTTGGAATTATATTATAACATTATTAAATATTTCATCAGTTAATTCAATTTTAGTTATGATTTTTTTGTGGGAACTGATATTCAATGTAGACATTGTAGAGGTGAATTGAAAAGACTCTTTATTTCCACTCAAATAACTTATTAATTATATAAATACATATAAAAATGGAATTTCAGAGATAGATAATAATAATTTTAAAAAAAATTAATAAAAATAAATTTATTTTTGTTTTACATGATATAGTTTGTGAGAGAAATGTATCATTAAGTTGATTTGAGAAAAATAAGAGGATCCTATAATAAAAATTTGAACACAATAACAAAATGAATTGAATATTTATTAATTCTGATCATGGATAATCATATAGGATCAGTGATCTTATACTCATGGGAAAAATTTTATTCCACTTCACGTAATGGGTTCTTATAAAATTAAGATTGTTTAATTTTTTTGAAACAAATACATTAAATATGGTGAACACAAAAAGTTTTAGGGGATGTGATATGTGTATATTAAAAATATTTTTGTGTTTTTTGGTTCTGGATAATGTAATGTATGTTCATGGATGCGAATAAATATTATTTAATTCGAGAACATTGAGAAGCTATATTTAAAAAGAGTCACTTATGGTGTATGTAGTATTTCAGTCATTGTAATATTAATACCTATAGAAAATAATAAAATCCAATAATATATGGTGTGTAATTTCTAGTAATTTATTGAAATATGAAATTTTAGTGGTGATTGACTACAATTGTAGTACAGGAAATTCCACATGAGTTATTAGGGGGTGATGTTGTTTAAAAAAATTGATTCCCAAAATGAAGTCAAGGGAAGTTTTATTGTTTAAAGACTTTATGTATTGAAATGAGAAGAATTTATCCTCTAAAAATAAATAATGACTCTCACATTTAATATTCCTTGTATAATATATATAAATATTATTGATGGGATGAGGATTATGATTATAAGAAATTGTGTTTCTTTGTTTATTTGTGGTACTGAGGAGTTTGGTCAACACTTCTAAGATGATAAAAAACAAAACTATTAGATGAAAAATGTGTTATTGAATTAAATTTTTATGTAAAATTACCAATATAGTAATAAATGAAAATGGAAATAGTTAATTAGTGTGTTATCATAAGATGTTTTTTATGTTGTACAATAGAATTATACATTGAAACATGGGGATCATACACCCCAAAAATAGTTAAGGATATAATTTTTTTTGAGAAGACCTATGTGGTGAAATCCATCAACCTTACAATGTCTATTATTGAATAATAATATGAATCATGAATTTTAGGAATAGGTATTTCAATTGATGGTATAAAAAACTTGGCGTTGGAAATGAAGGTAGATTTTTATTCGTTACATGAAAATAATACGCAATGTTGAGTCAATAAAGTTTTCCTTATGACATTATCCGTCCTTCATACTTGGGGGAGATTGTTAAGTCATTAAGGCTTTCCTTATGACTTTACCATTCCAATTTTATTGAAAATCAAAAATAAAAACATTATCTCAAGGAAAATATATTTTTACCATATGTTTTACTTCTACAAGGAAAAATTTCCTTTCCCATGGAAATTTATCCTTACTATGTTATGTTGTCCATATCATAAATTTTCTAAGTTTAATATTTACTTTGAAAACCAAAACCTCAGAATCCTATAAATCTCTAGATAAGATGCATTATGTTCTAGGATCTGAATTCTCAGAATTCTGGCTACGAACTCTTCAGAGTTCTGACACCGAATTCCAAATCAGAAATCTGGTTATGAAATTTCTGAGTTCTGACTATGAATTCTGAATATGAATTCTAGATATGAACTTTTTGAGTTCTGAATCCAAATTCTTAATCAGAATTCTGGTTACGAGCATTCTAAGTTCTAACTCCGAATTTTGAATACAAATTTTGGAAACGAACTTTCTATGTTCTGACATTGAATTCCAAATACGAATTCTAGTTAGGAACTTCTCTAAGCTCTGACTATGAGTTATTTGAATCTAGACTCTGAACTCTAATGAGGTCTGACTCTGATTTCTCATGAACTCTGACTCCAATATTTGTAAGTTCATGTTCCAAATTCTTGTGAATCTAGATTCCGAATTTCCTTGAAATTCAGTCTCCAGAATTCTATAGAATTCAGGATCTGAATTCCTTGAAAAAAAATCATAATATCTTTGTATTATAGACTCCAAATTCATTTTTGGTTACACTCCATACCTTCATTTTCTTACACATCAAATATTGGACTTTAGTTATTTAACCATATTTTTCTTACACTTGTTTTGCTATAAAACGATGTCATGATTTCAGTTACTAACTAACCATTGTTTGAGTGACACGTGTATAGGTCCCTACAAAATTCAAGGAAATATATGACTATTGGAGGTGGGAGCCGACCGTTGAAGCTGTTATTTTAAATAAAATCTCATTCAAAAGTTCACATAATTGTTCTATGACTCTAGAGATTACATGCTGTTGAAGTTATTTCTAGAGAGAGACTCTCACTACTCTATGCATACTTAACTCCTTATTCAGATTTCTTTGTGAGACTCTCAATGTTGTTGAGTACATTCATTGGATTCTGGGGATAGGAAGATAGAGGTGACGACTCTCTTGAAGTTGAGGGATTCCTTACTAAGGAAGAAAGAGGTTCCAACTACATTGAAGTTGAGGTCTTGCAGGGATAGCAAAACAGACCCCGATCTTCGTATCGAGGGCTTAACCTAGTGTGGGTAAGACAGACTTTCGTGAATGTATAAATCAAGGGGCCTTTGTCTAAGGTTGTGGGATACCCTTATCTTTGGGTTAAAAGGCATACCACTGTCACTTGTTTTGTTACATGTTTTCCACTGCATTTGTATTTTTTAGGAATGTATAACTTTCTTATACCTCCTTACACATGAAATTTGATTTTTTTAGATTCTATACACTTTAAGGTATAATATTCATCTTTGTAAACATTCATTATGTTTCATTTCTGGAATCAATTTTCCGAAATTTCTTTATCGTAAACATATTTCCTGATTCAAGTATGTGTGTATAACTAGAGTTTTTGTGAATTATTTTGTTTAACCTTGTTAAACATAATTATATTTAAAAGATAAAAAGGAATTTTTAAAAGTATAAAATTCACCCCTTTTTTATTTTGATCATCATTAGATATTCCATACAATATATCTATTATTTTGATCATAAATTTGGTATTATAGAGAATATTATACTCAGAAATACCATATCAACAATTTGTATCAGAGGAGGTGACCTTGAATCCTGAACTAATTCAACAATTGGCATAATAATTTTGGTTCTTTCTGAATTAATCTTACGATTAGATTCATAAAAGAATTCATCTTATTATTATATTATTCGTTATTATATTTTCCAGAATTAATGTTTCAGATTTATATATGTCGAATTAATTTTTTCTTGGAGATACTCTTTTTCATTATTTTTCCTGCTTAGGAATATTTTACTTCTTTAAAAAAAATTCTACTAACATGTTATGTGTGGAAATGAATTTTTATTTATGATGGAAGGAATCAATGTTGGTTCCATAGACAATCTGAATCCATCAATACCACCTATCTTTTATGGAAATGATTCTATGTATTGGAGAGATCGCATGAAGACATTCATTATCAATACTGGTGTTGATAACATTGTTATGCATAGTGGTGGATATAAAATCCATGACAAGGAAGTTAGTTCCTTTACTATTCATGAAAATCATGAATATCTACTGAATTTACGGGACACAATACCTTACTTTGTTCTATGAATAGAAATATATATAGGTAAATTTCATCTTGTGATGCAGTAAATTCTATAAGGAAGAAACTTGATGTTACTCATTTTGGAACTTCCAATGTTATTGAAACAAGAAGATACATTCTCAGAGATGAATATCATTGTTTTAATTTTCCTTATGGAGAACCCATATGTATGGTGCAATAGAGGTTCATGATTATTTTAAATAGTTTACAATCAATGGGTGAGAAAGGATTATATGATGAAGCTCTTGTTGATATGATCATAGACATCATTCCCAATGAGTGGGAATCCAATAGGACTTCAATTGATGAGAAATTAAAGGTTACATAGATTACTCTGGATGAAATTTTTGGAACTCTTCTTTAGCATAAGATTATAATGAAGAGAGATACTGATAATTAAATGAATAATAATGTCAATGGAAGTGCTTATTTTACTACTACTTCTAATCATATGAAATCCAAGAATCCTGAGAGAGTTACTAGATCCAACTATAAGAAAGTTGTTATCCAATCCGAATATAGTGGAATAGAATCCTCAGAAAATGAATTATCAAATCTTGCTCGAAGTATGAACTAGATAGTTGGACAGAGGAACATTCAATCCAGATACAAGAAAAAAGAAAGGAAAGACAAGAATGATTCAGAAGTCATGTGTTATGAATGCAATAGAGGTGGACATATAAGGCCGGATTGCCCCATGTTTAAGAGAAAATAAAGAATGTAAAGGCATTATTAGAGAAAAAGAAAGAAGTATTACAAGGCTAAAGATAATAATGTCTTGAAAGCTAATGACACCTATAGTGCCAGTGGTGGAAACTCTTCAGATGAATCCTCAGATAATGAATCTTCTAGAATGAAGAATCTTGGTCTGATAGCCAGATTACCTATTGACAATCATTGTCTAATGGATAAGGTACACAATGATGAATCTATGACCATTGTTTCTATGAAAACTAACGATAGTAAATATTATAACACTTTGGATGAAGAATCTTCTTCTGATGAAGATAATACGTTACCTACCAATGAAGAAGTTTCTAGGTTTTCCAAACTTATTGAGATTGAGAATTCAAAATCCATGAAAAAACATGATAAGTCAAATTCTATGAATACAATTATTACTGTGGAAATATCAGATCTTTCTAAAGATCATTATAAGAAAAATTATGATTTTGAATTTATTTCCAAAAATATTGAAGATGTAAATTGTAAGAAGAATAAACTTTCTAATGATCAAGAAAACATAATTTCTCAGAAAAATATTTTTGATCCTAGATCTAGTTTAAAATAAAATGTTCTTTAAGAAAAGAACTTGATTATAAAAATCAAATACAAAATCTTTTCTTTGAGGATGTGTTTTTCAAAATTTACCCTAGGTAAAGAAAATTTTGATAAAATGTATTCCCAAATCCGACCTCTAAGGAATAGTTCTGGTTTTGATTATACTAGTTCTAAACATGTTTTTAGTAAAAATTAATTTGTTTCACAATGTGATCATTTTTGCACTAAGTGTCTGTGTGGTGGAAGTTGGGAAAAAATTGTTCTGTAAACAAAACCCAGTCTTTAGGATTTCATCAAGCCTATTTTTCTTAGAAGATGTGGGTGATGAAAATTTTTCTTCTAAAAATTATAGATCCCAGCATGTTTGGATTTCAAAAATCTAATTTTTTCTTATTCTCAGGATAAAAGAGAAAGTAACAACATCAATACGTGGTACATAGATAGTGGGTGTTCCCGACATATGACTGGTAACAGAAACTATTTTGAAAATATTATCAAAAGAAAGGAGGAAAAGTAACTTTCCGAGATAGTGCTCAGGGAGAAATTATTGGTAAAGGTAATACTGTTCTTCTTGGAAAAACATTGATTTCAAATGTTTTGTTTTTTAAAGGTCTTATGAACAACCTCATTAGAATAAGCCAATTATTTGATGAAGGTCACCACCCAAATTTTAGGAATGATAAGTGTTTAGTACACAATTCCAAGCAAGATTTTATTCTTTCTACTCATAGGCTATAAAATCTATACACACTAAACTAAGATGACCATAGGATCCAAGATCGTCCTTGAATTAGTGAAATGGATGATTATTATTGGTTATGATATAGAGGGTTAGGTCATTTTAACCATAGGAACATATGTAAACTTTATATGAAATGATTATTTAAGGATCTATTAGTGCATCGATTTGATTCTTTTAATTTTGTGACCCTTATTAATAAGTCAAGAAACAGAAATCAAGTTTTAAATTATTCAGTGAAGTCACAATAACTGATGCATTATAGGTAGTGCATATGGATATTTTTGGTCGTACACAAACTGGAAGCATTGGGGGAAAGTATTATGTATATGTCCTGGTTGATGATTACACTATATTTACGTGGGTCTATTTTCTAACAATGAAATATGATGATTTTTTTTATTTCAAAATTTTTAGAGCCCATGTTAAAAATGATAAAAACCTTCCATTGAAATCTATTTGTTGTGCTCATAGAAAAGAATTTCAAAAATCATATTTTGAAACTCTTTGTAGTAGAAAAGGCATTACTCATATTTTTTCATTACAAAGAACACCTCAACAAATTAGTGTTATTGAATGATGAAATAGAATTTTTCAAGATATAACAATAACCATGTTGAGTGATTATTCTATAGCCAAACATTTTGGGGATGGACCTATAAGTACTGCTTGTTATACTATAAATCTATTTTTTATTATACCTTTTCTTAATAAAAACATTTTATGAGTTATAGAATGGAAGAAAACCTAGAATTTCCTTCTTTAATGTTTTTGGTTGCAATGTATTCATTCTAAATAATAAAGATAATCTTTATAAATTCGCACCAAAATCTAATGAATGAATTTTCATAAGCTACTCCAAAAATTATAAGGATTATAGAGTTTTAAATAAAATCACTTGTACTATTGAAGAGACAGTGCATGTGAAATTAGATAAAACTGATTCCTTTGTTTTTAAACAACCCCATCTTTCATCTTTGGATGTGTTTTGAACAACTGATTTTGATACTTTGATAAAAGATCCTTCTAATAAGGAAAATGTTCAAGAAGAGACTTTTGAAAAATTTACCCTAGAATATTTTCTACCCTTTGTTGATGAACAGGTTTTACAAAACCCAAATCAGTCATTTCTAAAAAAATAATCCAAGGGACAGAATCATTGGAGATGTGGATCAACTTGTGAGGACTAGAAGTTCCTTATGAAATGTATTATAACATTGAGAAATCATTTCCCAATCAGATCAAGAAAGGAATGATGAAGCTTAAATTGATGATGATTAGATTAAATCCATGCAAAATGAGCTAAATGAATTCGAAAAGAATAATGTCTGGACCTTGGTTAAAAAACCTAAGCAAACTTCTATTATTAGAGTAAAATGGTCTTAAAAAATAAGTGTGATGAAAATGGAATCATTGTAAGAAATAAATCTTGATTAGCTGCTAAAGTCTATAATCATCAAGAATGATTAGACTAGGAAGAAACCTATGCTCCAGTAGCTAGATTTGAATCTAATCGTATCTTACTTGCCTTTTCAGCATTCTTCAATTTAAAATTTTTTCAAATGGATGTGAAATGTGCTTTCCTTAATGGTTATGTTCAAGATGAAATTTTTGTTGAACAACCACCTAGTTTTGAAGATACAAAACATCCCGATAATAATATTAGACTTTTCAAAGCATTGTATGGTCTTAAACAAGCCCCTCGAGCTTGGTATGATATACTTACATGATTTTTGCTTCAAAATTAAAATATTAAGGGAAATTAAGATCCAAACATTTTTATAAAGAAAGTGATGAATTTTATTTTTTGATTTTTCAAATTTATGTTGATGACATCATATTTGGTTCAACTCAGTAATCTTTAGTCGTTTATTTTGCGGATCTAATAAAATCAGAGTTTGAAATGAGTATGATGGGGGAGTTAACATTTTTCCTTATTTTTAAAATATATCAAAAACCAGATGAAATATATATATCCCAACATAATTATATTAAATATCTTCTTAAAAAGTTTGGATATGACAATACTAAAAGTATAAGTACTCCCATTGGAACCTCAAATTCCCTTGATCTTGATGAAGCTGGGAAACCAGTAGATCAAACAACTTTTATAGGTATGATAGAAAGTTTACTTTACATGATAGCTAGTTGTCCAAACGTAATGTTTTTAGTATGATTATGTGCATGATATCAATCCAATCCTATGGAATATCACTTAAATTCAGTGAAAATAATCATTCTCTTCTTAAAGGGAACCATGGAATTAGAAATCGTTTATACTTTTGTAAAAGAATTTTTTTTAAAAGTTTTTTAGATGATAACATTATTGGATGTAAAATGGATAGAAATAGTACATCCAGATCATTTCATTTCGTAGGAGATTCATTATTTTCTTGGTCATGCAAGAAGAAACACTAAGTTGCACTCAACTAAAAGTTTTTTTGCTCAAGTGTTGTGGATACAACACACACTTAGAGAATATGGAATGATTTTTACCAAAACACAAATTTTATGTGATAATACAATATTCATTTCCCTTAGTAAAACCCTTAACATCACTCTCATTCAAAGTACATAGATATTTGGAATTACATTCTATGAGATCACACTCAAAAAAGATATACCATTCTTCAATTCATCGGCACACAAGACCAAATTGATGATATTTTCACAAAATATTTACCCTCTGATAGATTTGAATACATTAAACAGAAGTTAGGAATGATAACCATAAGGTAATCCTCTTCATTAACTTCCATTTGAGACAATAACCTTACAGTAATAACCTCTTTTTCAGAGGGGGAATATATTCGTAATGATGTTTTTCATATTTTTATTAATGAAGATTGTCATGTTTTTAGTAATGAAGTTTTTCATATTTTTTGTAATGAAGTTTTTTATGTTTTTCATAATGATGTTTTTCATGTTAATTGTAATGGAAATTTTTGTACATAAAATTTTCTTAAAGGAAATTTTCATACTTGAGATTTTAATATTGAAATTTTACATACTGAATATTTTTGTACTGAAAATTTAGGTATGAGAGATTTTTGTAAGGAAGATTTCTGTAATGAAAATTTCCATAATGAAGATCTGTCTACTCAATTTCTTGTTCGTACTCATGTTTTTTTGAAATCTAAAATCTTTCAAGAAGAATTTTTCCTCAATACGAATAATTCATTTGACAATTTGAATGATAGGATTCTTTCATGAGTTTTTGTAATTACCGTTTACATACTGTTAGTTTATTATATTTTTAAAATTTCTCTGATTCTAGTATCATAAAATATTAATGTTTAATTTTAAAAAACTCAAAAGATTGGATCCTACCAAATTTTCTTTCCGGCTATTATTTCAACTGTGAGATCATGTTAGAAGGATTCTCATCCATTGGATTCAGATGGGAAGTTGAACAGTCACTTCAAATCCTATATAATGGAGACCCCTGATGGTTTTCCCACAACTATTTTCAAATCATTTTCGTGTCAAAGCTCTACCCCTCTAAAAAATCTCCTTCTGAACATTTCAAAAGTGCTCAATTCCTAATTTCTGTATAAGTTCAATATCAAGATATGTCTTCAGTCAAGCCAATTTCGGAGTGTCAAATATACAGGGAGAGGTTAGTATATCCATAATTATTCAATAAGTATGACTATATTATCTCATAGAATATCAGTATTAATGGATGGGAGAGTATATCCATTTAAAAAACAGCAGCCCATGATGCTGTGTATCTTGATTTGCTGATAGAATTTTATGAATTAGTTTGTTTCTTTAAGGAAGAAGGTAGAGAAAAAATTTCATTAAACAGTTATGGAAAGACATAAAAGATTTCATACACTAATGTTTCTATCTTGGTGGGGCTGTCATATAAAGGGGAAGCCATGTTTTGTTCCCACAAGCTGACAGATGTTCAAGGAAGTTTCATCAAGTTGAAGGCTATGGAATTCATTGGACTTAGTGATGTCAATTCAAAAAATATTTCCATCTATCTACCAACAATAGGATCCTAATGTTATGGGTTCAGGGACCTATAATACTGAGAAAGGGTGACAAGGACACTCTTAATAAAAGTGATATAAATATCTAATATTTTTTTGTAAATCTATGGAAAATAAATCTGATTAAGCATATTCTAATTAAAATAGAGAATATCAAGAATGGAAATCTGAGAGCACAAATAATCATGTATCCGGCTCTACTCTCCATGTTGATAGTTTAGTGACTTTAATCTTTCAAGATCCCCTACAATTACACGATGAGGATTTTCAAAATTATGCTAATTAGTGATGATACCCTTAAGAGGATGAAATTAGGTTTTTCTATGGAGACTTGAGAATTTTATGATTTACTAGTGGAAGAGGCAGAATCCATTCTGATGATTAATAAAGAGGTTGAACCATCTAAGAAAGCTGGGAAGAAAATAAAGTTGAAGGATGTAGTAGCTGAAGCTGAACTGCCTAAGGCGAAAGATGCTCAATCCGCACCTCCAAAGTCCAAGAAATAGAAAGTGTATCCAGCTGTGTTAGTTGCAAAGTAGAAGCAGGATTAGAATAATTGGAATGAAGGGGTACCACAGTTTGGTATAGACTCTACTGAGGCCAAGGCTTTGAAGGAAAAAGTAGCTGATGAGTTTGAGAAGAAAACCAAGGAAAATAAGTTGAATAAGATGATATCGAAGGTAGAGATTTTCCAATATATTTTTAAGGCCACATAAGTTCCATCTGAACAAATTCATGTACCAAAAACCTTCTTAGTAGAACCATTTCCTGAGACTCATGGAATGAAGTTATTGTCTCTAGAAAAAAGTTAAAGAGAAGGAAGTTGATAAGGAAGCTGTGGAAGAATTTCAAGAAGCAGAAACACTGAAAATACAGCTGATTTTATAAATCAAGTAGACGAATTTCATGAAAAGGAATGTTCTTCTGAAAAGTTGTCAATCCGGAATTCTCAAGCCAGATCATCAAGACTTGCTACTCCTGTAGTTGATGAGAATCCTGAAGAGAAAGTGAACAATTTTTCTGAAGAATAGAGTTTTAATCATCACTTCATTCATAGTGAAGACATTGAGGCAGGAGATGAAAAAGGGGAAATTGATGATGATAAGATTGTACAGCTATATGAAAGTGAGCATTAATCTCCCGATGAAGAAGCTGTTCCAAAAATTGATATGGGTAAACAAGGGGTTATTGATACTCAACCAAAGATATTTTGAGGAAGAAGGAATCTGGAAGATCCTATAAGAGGAAGCTAGTATAGCTAGAGGTAGAACCATCTCCATGAAAAATGTCAGATTCAAAGTCATTATCTTTAGGGCATGATTTTATCATTCTGTCCCTAAAGAAGTTGGTAGAAACCTTTCCGATCATTCCTAAAATTGACTCCAGATTCCAGTTGTTTTTGAATAGTATGAATTAGAAATAAGAATTCATATCTATGGTGATGGATAGGTGTGTAAAGGTTGAGTCCTAACACAAAAATTTCCTTATTAAATATGAAGCCCACAGAAAATCCGACAAGAAAATGACCAGCTAGTACAAGAAAATCATTGAAGATCGGAGAGACCTTGATCAATTTCAAGCAGATGTCAAAAAAATATTTTCATACTGAAGACACCAAAACCAAGGATCCTACAGATATCTTTGTGAAAAATATAACTTTTGAGAAGAATGTTCAGATTTAGGATGTCAAAGATCCAAATTGGAAGTTTAGTTATATAGTCAAAATATGGAAAATAGAAAAGGATATCCAGATAGAGTTTCAAGAAAAGATATTGAATCACGATGAATTGCTGAAGTGCCATGAAGAGTCCATGAAAGCTCAGGAATACAGGATCAAAGCTCTAGAAAAAAATAAGACGAGGATCACAATGAGCTTAATAAGATGAAACCCATTGTGAACAATCTAATTCCCAAGGAAAAAGAATCAAAATAGATCGAAATCTGATCTTTTATTGTATCTATTTTTTATTGTATAAATACATAAATTCTCTATGAATTTGTGGATGCGTGGATGTTTGAACTAATATTTTAGGTACCATTTTTCTACATTCCCTCAAACTCATTTTGAAAATCAAAAAGTGGGAGAAGGAAAAAAGATTCTATGTAAAAGAATAAATATCCCTATGTAGGGGGGGTTTCAATTTGTGATTTTACATTAAAGTGGTTTCCATTCTCATGATAATGAAAATTATCATTCCAAAAATCTATAATACGATCCTTAGAGTTACAAATCCTAAGGGGGAGTTAGTCGTATTCATCTTTTCCCTTATAAAAAGGGAGATATGTTTTATTTGAAAAGTCTATAATTTTTTTTCTACATCCTTGTATTCTTTTTCGTAAGGATGTTTGTGCCTTAAAAAAAGGGGGAGATTGTAAATTCAATAATGTTTTCCATATGAACTTTCATTCCTTCAAACGTACGGGAGATTGTTAAGTATTTAAGGATTTCTTTATGAAATTACCATTCCTCTTGTTATGAAAATCACAAAACACCATATCTTAAGGAAAATCTCTTTTTACCCTGTGCGTTACTTCTATGAGGAAAAATTTCCATTCCCAAGGAAATTTACCCTTACCATGTTTCGTTGTCCATATCATATATTTCTATCATTGAAATTCCGCTTGAAAACGAAAACATATAAATCATATAAATACCTAGATAAGAATCATTCTATTATATGATCCGAATTCTCAGAATTCCGATTACGAACTATTTTGAGTTTGGACTCCAAATTCTGGATTCAAATTCTGGATATGAAATTTCTGTGTTCGGACTCTGAATTCTGAATCAGAATTCCGGTTAGGAATTTTCTGAGTTCTGACTCCGAATTCTGAATACGAATTCTAGATATGAACTTTCTTATTTCTGACTCCGAATTCAGAATACGAATTATGCTTATGAACTTCTCTAAGTTTAGACTCTAAGTTCATTGAATTCAGACTCCGAACACTCATGAGTTCAGACTCAGAATTCTCATGAACTCACACTCTGAACATTGTATGTTCAGGTTCGTATTTCCTATGAATCCATATTCTGAATTTCCATGATATTCAGACTTCAGAAAATTATAGAATTCTGGTTCAGAATTCCTTGAAAACAGAATCCGAATATACTTGTATTATAGACTCTGAATTCATTTTTGGTTGGACTTCGAACATTCATTTGCATTCACTCGGAATATGGGGTGTTATTTATGTAACCATATTTTTCTTACACATGTTTTGTTATAAAATTATTTTGTGCTTTGAGTTACTATCTAAACATAGTTTGAGTGACACATGTACCATTCCCTTAAAAATTCAAGGAAAAATATGACTGTTGGAGGAGGGATACGACCGTTGAAGTCATGACTATAAATAAGAGCTCATTTGAATGAGATCAGAATTGTTCAACATCTCTGGAGATTACATGCTGTTGAAGTGATTTCTATAGAGAGACTCTCACTTCTATGTGCGTACTAAACTTCTTGTTTATATTTTCTTTGTTTGACTCCAAATGTTGCTGACTACATTCGAGGGCTACCAGGGAAATGATGACAGAGGTGCCAACTACCTAGATGTTGAGGGATTCCTTTCTGAGGATATAACACCCTGATCCCAGTTACCCAGAGTCGGTGCATTATTACATAACATTGGAATGATCACAAAATATCATGTCTTGAAATACCAATTAGTTTAGTATCCTTGGAATCACTAGATACATTCATAATGTATACATTACATCATAAAATGAAAACTACAACAACATAGTCTCCATATTCCACAATCATATCCCCTCATACATCCCAATAGGTCTTTCATAAAATACTTCTTCACATCCTGGGAAAAATAAAACATTGAAATGGGTGAGCTCAGATGCTCAATAAGTATAAAAATATATAATAAACATTCATAAATAAGAATAAAGAATTAAGGAAATGTATAACTAAAACAAAAGCCTATTAAACACGAAATTCGGCATAATATGGCATAAATAAAATGAAATAATTCCATTTACTTATTCACATGGATATTCTATTAGTCGAATAATCGCATGCAATATCAAAAACCACTTTCATAATGATGGAATACATAATGCCAGACTTTCATAACCACATAGCCAAGGCCTCAAGAAAACACTACTAATACGATTTTTTTAAGACCTTATAACAATACACTAGTTTGTCTCATGAGACCTACCGATTCATCGAGGAGCTATAGTAGGCTACACTCGTCACTTATTAAGTCCAATTCATTCCTCATATGAAAAGGTTTAAACATAACGCAAACATTCATATTAAAACTTGCATACGAAATGTCAATAATTTCTCCATAAACCATGAATGGTATAAAAATAACACATCCATAGTCAATCATATAACAAAACCTTCAATACAACATGGATGTTTTGTATCATAATAAATCAACTTCTAATAAGCTTAAAATATATCAAAGGATGTTGACATAGATGAAATCAAAACTATTTGAGAGAAATATCTATTTTTTTAAATAATTTAAAAGTCACATAATTATAAAATAAAATATTTACTTTGAAAATACTCCTATAAGCTTTTATGGGATGATTAAATGATTTTATAACAGTGGAAAATAGCCGCACCCGCCGTATAAGTTAAAAAGACATTCTTACCTTAAATCTGTCAAAAAGGTTAAAAAGACTTTGTTAGGAAAACGACAGAAAGGTCCCTTTATAAACTTCTAATAATATTCATCAAGGGTATAAATGACTTTATACCAAACTATTTAAAATAGTAATAATGATTTGAAATATATTTTTAGGAATTATGGACGTGGATGATAAAGAGGTCCCAGTAGAAAATTACATATAAAAAACCTCGGATAATGAAGATACTGTAAAATAAATCCTTATATAGTACTTTTCCTTGGTTGAGGGTATGTTAAACTCCTGTATAATGGTGAATTAATTGATATTAAATTATACAAGAATCATAAACATTAATATGATATCATATATGATCTTTTAACTTTGATTTGATAATAATATCTTAGTATTATCATTGTTTCGGGTGTTAACTTACCCGTTTTATTTTATATGTTTTGTTACATAAGTTGTGTTTATTATAGATAGATGTATCGTATTCATGTCTATAATTATATAAAGTCCTTAAAAATTATATTTAATCATTAAATGAGAATTAGTCTTGAATGGATATGATAGGGGTGAATCTAATCACATTCCTGGAGACGGTAGTCCGTACGTACGCACGAGCGACAATATCATTATTTTGATATTAAAATAATATATAACTGAATGGTATATCATATATATAGAATCATTATCATGTTATATTTATTATTTAAATGAATTACACATCATTATTATACCCATCCAAATAAAAATATATTGAATAACAATTACACCATGATGTGGAGACGGTAAGCCGCACGTACGCACGTATGGTGACATGTCATTCAAAGGATGGATAGAATACTGAATATGGTTGTACCATATTTATAATAAAATCAATGAATATATAATATACTGGAGTTATTAATTTATAATGGGAATAACAAAGAAATAAGAAGTTGAAGAAGAAAGGAACTTGAAACATGGTGGTGAAAACATTACCTCTTAATCAAGTTCTTCCTTTTGATTTCATCAAAAGGGCTCCTTAGTTTGGATTTATGATCAAACTAAGGCCTATATATCGAATTGATGGATGTTCAAAGAGTATTTGGGTAGGGGTTGGTCGATCCAAAAGGCTTTGAAAGTGTGAATTAGTGATAATGTGGTGTTCCCTTTTATAAGAGGGGTGAGAGGCACCTTTGGAAAATCAAGAAATATTATTTTATAATAAATTCATATTCTGATTCTAATGGCTCCAAAGTGGATTATTTAAATTTTATTGTAGTGATGGGTCAAAAACCACTCAACCAATAGGTTTTAGACAGGTTTGGCTCACTAAATTAACCTTATATTTTAGTTTTAACTCTTAGTTAATTAGTTTGACATTTACCATGTTACTTTTTTTATATTATATAGTTAATAAACATACTATATAAATACAAGAGACACTCAAGTGGTCCATTAATGATGCATCTATCATGATACAAGTCATTTGGACAAACCATAGATTTTTAACAATAGAATATAAATTAATTATTTAATATTTCTTTTAAAAACTCTTTTATGTCAATTTTGACACTATTGGGTATTTTGTTTTTCATAATTTCATAACAACATTATTACATCGAAAAACATTAATATAACCAATAATAATATGTTATATTAACCTAGAAAATCAGTTTAATTCATAAAAAGTATCAAATTTTATTTATTGTGATATTTATAATATCAATTATTTTAATATTTCATTAATTAGGTAATTACTGCATCACCATTGTGTGATAAATTAATTAAATTATATAAGGTATAAAAATTATATATAAAATACCATTATCTATGAAATATTTCTATCTTTATAATTAATATTTAAAATCAAATGTATCTTATGTATAACCCTATATCTAAAATTTGTTAGTTATTAAACTTTGATTTTATCTATTTTAACTCTTCTTTGAATTAAATAACAATTAATGTCCTAATCTAATCCAATTGGACCTAAATGATAATATTTTATTCCTAAGGTTGTTTTTGGTCGAGACACCTTTGTCCAATAGAATTAGGATATGTGATAGGGTAATATTAATAACATTTTTACCCATAATTACCCTATTTACTTTTAACCGTGGTAAATAAAAGTAAAACTTAATATTCACAAAAAATTATTTTCATCTCATTGAACCACATTTTACTCGTTGATATTGACCGTGTCTCTCGTATTTTCGATATTCCAATCATAGAAGCAGTAAAATTATGTTTTATGGGAATTTCCAAATTCTCCTGGGAGGTGGGTAAAAGACGGTGAAAAGTTAAATTAAATTTTTATAAATATAAAATTATTCTAAACTAACTCCAATGAATTATATAGAACTTATATAGGTATTATTTATCTATTTTGACCTTAATTAAATTAAATAAAATAAATAATTATTTAAATGAAATTTCAGTTTTAAACTATAACTCAGTGTTTTTTCACTATTCATCAGAAATTGAATGTTTTCTGAAAAATACAAAAATTTCACCCTAGGTTAATTAAGATATTCCAAATCCAAAAACGAAGTTGATTTTGAAATATATAATTTATAAAATTTCAAAAAGTGGGTATTACTATTCATAACAGCTAGTTTAATTGGTTGTGATGTGTGTTAGAACTCGAAGTTGCGTACAACACATGCTAGTGTTTTATTCAATGGGAAGCGTACCGTGGAATCTTGGGGTGTTACATTCTCCCCTACTTCAAATAATTTCATCCTCGAAATTTCTAGAATACTACAACATGAAAAGACTCGGGTGGTTCTTCATCATTAGTTACTCGGGTTCCCACATTTCCTCTTCCATCATATGGTTTCTCCACAAAATGTTTACGAGATGAGTCATCTGGTTTCTCAGTACTTGTTCTCTCATATCAAGAATCCATATGGTCTCTTCGCAATAAGACAGATCAGGTTCCAGTTCTAATTCCTTATAGATGAGTACATGCATTGGTTCAGGCATGTATTTCCTCAACAATGATACGTGGAACACATCGTAAACTTTGGAGAGACTTGGTGGCATTTCCAAATGGTAAGCTACAACCCCAATTCGCTCTAGAATTTCTAAAGGTCCGATGTACCTTGGACTCAATTTACCTTTCTTGCAGAAACATATGACTCCATTCAACAGATATACCTTCAAGAAATCATGACCTCCTACCTGAAATTCCAAATCCTTCATTCAGTTGTCACCATAGCTCTTCTGCCTACATTGAGCTACTTTGATGTGGGTTTGGATTACATTCACCTTCTCCATCGTATCCTCTACCAGTTCTGGACCTACAAGTTTTTTTTCACCAATGTCATCCCAACAGGTTGGTGTGTGACATCTCTTTCCGGATAATGCTTTATATGGTGCCATTTGAATACTCTGATGGAATCTATTGTTATAGGAAAATTCTACCAGAGGTAAATATTGATCCCACAAACCCGGAATGTCATGTGATCAGGATATCAACATGTCTTATATGGTTTGAATAGTCTGTTTTGATAGTCATTATGTTTGAGGGTGGTAGTTAGTGCTCAAATGATGTTTAGTATCTAAGGCTTTCTGACGACTCTTCCAGAATCTTGAAGTAAAACGGGGATCACTATCATAAACAATCGATAGGGGTACTCCACGAAGTCTCAAAACATCATTGACATATATTGTTTCCAGATGTTCTAGTGGTAGATCTTCTTATATATCAAGAAAATGTGCTTACTTGGTAATATGATCAACAATATCCCATATTGCATCATTCCTTCTAGGAGTATTTGGTAGTCCCATGACAAAGTCCATCGTGATATTGTCACATTTCCACTCCGGTATGGGAATTGGTTGAATGATTCCTCCAGTTTGTTGCCTTCCAGCTTTCACTAGTTGACAAACCATACATCTTGACACTAAATCAGAAATCTCCCTCTTCATGTTGTCCCACCAAAAATGTTCCTTAAAATATTTATACATTTTGGTGCTCCTATGGTGTATATATAAATTGGAGCTATGAACATCATCTGAAAAATCCCTTTTTAGATTAGGTATATCGGGAACCCAAAGTCTCTTCCCAAATTTCAAAATTCCATCTTCATAGACAATGCCTTTCAATCATCCATCATTCATAGCTTTAACCATCTTTTGAATCCTTTCATCGCCGATCTGAGAACTCTTTATCCTTTCTAGTAAAGATGGTTTTCCAACCATTTGAAAAAGTATCGATGTTTCACCTTCCATGGTAATTCCAATATCCATCTTCACTAGATCCATGAAAATAGGATCCCTTTCAATTCTAATCATGTTCAAAACTCCATGTTCTTTTCTGCTCAAAGCATCTTCCACCTTATTTTCCGTCCCCGGGTGGTAGTGTATCATGCAATCATAATCCATGAGTAGTTAAAGCCATCTCCTTTGCCTCATTTTGAGTTATTTTTGTGAGAAAATATTCTTCAAACTCTTGTGATTAGTATAAATATCACATTTTCCGCCATATATATAATGTATCCATATCTTCAATGAAAAGATTATTGCAGATAACTCAAGATCATGAGTAGGGTAGTTTTTCTCATTTATTTTTATCTTTCGTGATGCATAGGCAATAACACTATCATTCTGCATAAGGACACAACCAAGTCCTTTCATGGATGCATCACTATAAATCACGAACCCATCATTCTCTAATGGTAGAGTTAATAGAAGATCATTGACTAATATTATCTTATGTTCTTCAAATCATTTTTTACACTCTTTTGTGCAAACTAATTTAACCCCTTTACATGTGAGATTCATTAATGGGTTAGCCTGTCAGGAAAAGTTCTGAATGAAACATCAATAATAACCTGCTAATCCAACAAAACTGCGTACCTCAGTTATACTCGTCGGTGTAGGACATTTTTGAATTGCCTTGGTCTTATAAAGATCAACAAAGATTCCATATTTTGAGACAATATGTCGAATAAAAAAATCTCTGGAAGCCATAATTCACACTTACTAAACTTCCCATATAATTCATGTCTTCTCAAAGCCTTCAGGATAATGCACAAGTGATTTTCATGATCTTCATAGCTTTTTTAGTATACCAATATTTCATCAATAAATGCCACCACAAAATCATTGAGATATTCTTTGAAAACTCTATTCATTAGATCCATGAATACTGAGGGTGCATTAGTCAATCCAAAAGGCATTACTGCAAACTCATAATGCCCATACCTGGTTCAAAAAGATATCTTCGCAATGTATTCCTTCATGAAACACAACTGATGGTATCCTGATCAAAGGTCAATCTTTGAAAAGTATTGAGCTCCATGAAGTTAGTCAAATAAATCATCAATGTGAGGCAGGGGATACTTGTTATTTATTGTTATAGCATTGATTTCCATGTAGTCGATACATAACCTCATATATCCATCATTATTTTTTACAAAAATAATAGGGGCTCCCCATGGAGAAACACTACGGTGAATAAATACCTTATTACTAAATTACTCTAGTTGTTTCTTTAGTTCAACTAATTTCACAGTGGCCATTCTATCAGGGGTCTTCGATATAGTCCTTGATCCAAGAATTAAATCAATGGAAAACTCAACATCTCCTTCTGGAGAATAACCATGTAAATCATTCAGAAACACATTTACAAATTCTTTCCCAATAGGTAAATTCACTATTTGAACATTCCTTTCCTCACCCATAGTAATTACATTCTCTTCCTCCCTTATAATTTAATTTAGTTGAGCTACTAGGGGTCAATCTAGGTATGAATTTTGTGGTGACGATTCTGCTCTAAAGATAAGGTTTTCATTATCATCATCATCATAAATTGTAACATAATTCTTCTTATAATAAATTTTCACATCATGGTCTGAAAGCCAATCCATACCGAGGATTATATAAAACTAAATCATGGGCATGATGATGAGATCAGCGGATAAAGAGCATTTATCTGCTCTAATGGGGACTGATTCACAAACAAATGTTGCAATGATACTTCCCTTAGGAGTTTTAACTGACAAATACCTTGTTAAATCAAATTGGAAATATCTTATTTTCATAGAAAACTGGGAAGATATGAAACAATGCGATGGTCTAGAATCAAATAATGCTTTTCTAAACTTGAGGAATCCATTAAATTACCTACAACCACGTCTTTCGGAGCTTCTACCTCAGTAGTACTGATAGCATATGCTTGGCCTTGATCCCTTGGCCTTTTCTGAGGTATGTTCCCCTAACGCTTAAGACATTCATTTGTATAATCTCCCATCTCTCTACAGTTGTATCATTGAACATTAATAGCTTCTTTCTTCCCCTTACAATCACGAGGTTGGTGGCCTTTTTCATCACACTTGTAACAGGATCCCATTCCATTTAAGAAAGTACCAGGGTGTTTCTCCCCACATTTACTACAAGATGGATATTCAACTTTTCCCTTATTCCCCTTATTTCCATTCCCAGAGTGATCAAAATTTCACTTCTTCTCTATATTTTTTTTAAAGTCATATGACTTACAGAATTATTTTTCTGTCTTAATAGTACATAAAAAATATCTTCATATGATGAGAAGGATTGAGACACTAAAGCTCGATGAAGAAATGGTTTCAACCCATCAAAGAAAAGATCAATATTACTTGATGGGTTACATATATAATCTCTAGCATACCTTGATAACCTTGTAAATATAGCCTGATACTTTGCAACATTCTTATCCTCCTTTTGTCTCAGACTCAGAAATTACCTTCCCATATCTGCTCGATGTTCATGAGGAAACTATTTTACTAATAATAGATCTTTGAACTCACTCCATTCCATATTTGATACTTCATAATATTCCTTCACGTTTTTAATCAATGACCACTATTGATCAGCATCTCTAATGAGGCGGTAAACTGCCATGCTAACTTTTTCCCTTTCACTACTCCCTAAAGCCTAAAATATTTTTTCTAGGGAAATTATCCATTTCTCGGATACTAAGGGATTTGTACTCCCATTGAATGTTGGTGATTTTTTCCTCATGAAGTGGTCTAACATTGATCCACCACACTACGGATCTAGGTGCTCAATAAGGGTAAGGTTATTATTAATAACCTGAGTGAGTTATCCCGGTATAGTGATTAGTAGATCAGCACCAGTTGCATCACCCGCTCCACTATAATTATCATGAGGAGGAGGGAAATCCATACATGGGGTGCATGCATTGACACAGATTCCATTTCCTTGACTAGGTGACATTTATAATCAATGGCATAAAATAGATCAGTTTATGAATCAAAATATATATTTCTATAATTGATAAACACTTAACATAAATTGAACTATTTGTGGATATAATTCATAGTCATAGAAAATGTTTTCATTGAGGAAGTATATACTCATAAACCCTTCGTAAAGAATTGTAATAAAAATGAGAATTATCTTAAGCATATCCCCCGGGAGTGTCATAACCCAGAGTTCAGCAAGGCCCGTTGCCGTGCACCATTTCCCGTTCGAGACTAGCTAAAAGAAGAGTTTTCAGGTTTTACACGTAGGTACATTTGTGCTAGAGCCGCCTCTACCTACTCGTATCTAGATAGGGATGTATTTCTTAGAAAACTCAAAAAACCTCTATTATAGAAAAATTCTATAATGTTATTCAATACTAATCCTCAAAGTACATCTTAAGTCTATGTCCTCTAATTAGAGTTTACCTAAATCTATCTTCCAAGGTTTGTACTAAACTTCCTATGATACGAACCATAACACCCCATCCCTAGTTACCTAGAGTTAGTGATTTATTATATAACATTGGTATGATCACAAAAGATCATTTCTTGAATGACTGTTTTGTTTAGTAGCCTTGGAATCACTAGATACATTCATAAATTTTACATTACATCATATAAGGAAAACTACAACAACATAGTCTCCATTCTCCACACTCATAACCCCTCATAATATCCCTGAAGGTCATTTATAAAATACTTCTTCACATCCTGGGAAAAATAAAACATTGAAAGGGGTGAGCTCAGATGCTCAGTAAGGATTAAAATATAGCAGAAACTTTAATAAATAAGAATAAACTATGAAGGAAATGTATGACTAAAACAAAATCCTTTTAAACATGAACATCATCATAATATGGCAAAAATAAAATGAAATAATTCCATTTAATTATTCATATATATATTCTACTAGTTGAATAATCACATGCAATATCAAAAACCACTTTCATAATGATGGAATGTATAATGCCAGAATTTCATAACCACATAGCCAAGGCCTTGTGCCATGACTTCAAATAAGATTTTGTCAAAGCCTTGTGCGACGAAACTATATTGTCTCATTAGACCTACTGATGCATCGAGGAGCTATATCGGGCTCCACCCATCACTTATTATGTCCAATGCATTCCTCATATGAACAGGTTTAAAATAACATAAACATTCGTATTAAAACTAGCATACGAAATGTCATAACTTTCTCCATAAACCTTGAATGGTATAAAAATAACTCATCCACAGTCAAACATATCAAAAAATCATCAATACGATATGGAAGTTTTGTATCATAATAAATCAACTTCAAATAAGCTGAAAATCCATTAAAGGATGTTGACAAAGATGAAATCAAAACTATTTGAGAGAAATAGATCTTTTTTAAATCATTTAAAAGTCACATAATTATAAAATAAAATATTTATATTGAAAATTTTCATACATGCTTGTAAGGGAATATTCGATGATTTTATAACGTCGGAAAATAGCCACACCAACCGTATAAGTTAAAAAGTCATTCTTACCTTAATTCTGTCGAAAAGGATAAAAAGGACCTTGATTGGAAAAAAATAGAAATATTCCTTTATAAACATCTTATTAAAGTCAACAAGGGTATAAATGTCATTATCCCATAGTCTATAAAATAGTAATAATGATTATAAATACATTTTTAAGAAAAATGGATGTGGATGATAAATAGGTCCCAGTAGATAATTACGTATAAACAACCTCAGATAATGAAGAGATTGTGAAATAAATCATTACCATATACTTTTACTTGGTTGAGGGTAGGATAACCTCCTGTATAATGGTGAAACAATTGTTATTAAATTATAAAAGAATCATAAACATTAATACGATATCAGATGTGATCTTTTAAAATTGATTTGTTACTAATATCTTAGTATTATCGTTGTTTTGGGTGGTAACTTAATCATTTTCTATTATATCTTTTGTTACGTAAGTCTTGTTTGTTATGGATAAGTCATATCTTATTCATACTCAGAATGATATCACGTCCATAGACATTATTTTTAATCATTAAATGAGAATTAGTCTTGAATGGATACAATGGAGAATGAATCTCATCGTGTTCGTGGAGACGGTAGTCCGTACGTACGCACGAGGGACAATATCATTCTTTAGATAATTAAATAATATATAATTAGATGGAATAGCATATATAAAGAATTATTATAATGTTATATTTATTATTTACATTAATTACACATCATTATTATACCCATCCAAATAATAATTTACTGAATAACAATTACACCACGACGTGGAGAGGGTAAGTCGTACGTACGCATGTATGGTGACATGTCATTCAAAGGATATATAGAATACTGAATATGATTGTACCATATTTATAATAACATCGTAGTATATATAATATACTAGAGTTATTATTTTAGAATGGGAATAACAAATAAAGAAGAAGTTTAAGATGGAAGGAACTTGAAAGATGGTGGTGAAAACCTTACCTCTTAATCGGGTTCTTCCTTTTGATTTGATCAAAAGGGATCCATTGGATGGCTTTCTGATCGATCTAAGGCCTCTAGGTAGAAGTGAGATAAGTTTAGAGAGTATTTGGTAAGGGGTTTTCCTAGCCAAAAGGCTTTGAATGTGTGAATTAGTGAGAAGGGGGAGTGCCCTTTTATAAGAGGGTTGAGGGGAACCTTTGGAAAATGAAGAAATATTATTTTATAATAAATTCATATTCGGTTTCTAATGGCTCCAAAGTAGATTATTTAAAGGTTAATGTGGGTATGGGTCCAAAAACCACACACCCAATAGGTTTTAGATAGGTTTGGGACACTAAATTAACCTTATCTTTTAGTTTTAACTCTTAGTTAATTAGTTTGACATTTACCATGTCACTTTGCATTTTTATATTATATAGTTAATAAACATACTATATACATCCAAGAGACCCCCAAGTGGTCCATTAATGAAACAAATATCATGATACATGTCCTTTGGCCAAACCATAGAATTTTATGAATAGAATATAAATTAATAATATAATATTTGTTTTTAAAACACTTTTTTATCTCAATTTTGACACTATTTGGTATTTTGTTTTTTATAATTTTATAACAGCATTATTACATTGAAGAAATTTTTATAACCAATACTAATATGTCTTATTAACCTAGAAAATTAGTGTAATTCCTAAAAAGTCTCAAATTACATTTATTTTTATATTTATAATATCAATTATTTTAATATTTCATTAATTAGGTAATTACTACATCACCATGATGTCATAATTAAATTAAATTAAATTATTTAAAGTCTTAAAATTATGTAGGAAATATGATTATCATTTTAATGAATATTTGCAATCGAATTTATCTTATGTACAACCCTATATTAAATTTTTTTTAGTTATTAAACATTTATTTTAACTCTTTTAACTCTTCTTTGAAATAAATAATAATTAATGTCCTAATCTAATCCAGGTGGACCTAAATGATAATATTTTATTCCTAATGTTGTTTTTTGGTCGAGATACCCTTGTCCAATATAATTAGGACATGTGTTAGAGTAATATTAATATCATTTTTACCCTTAATTACACAATTTACTTTTAACCGTGGAAAATAAAAGTAAAAAGTTACAATTCACCAAAATATATTTTCATATAATTGGAACTCATTTTACTCATTTACATAACCCGTTCCTCATGGATTTTATAAATTCCACTCATAGAAGTGGTAAAATTATATTTTAGGTGAATTTCAAAATCCTCCATAGAGGTGGGTAAAAGACGTTGAACAGTTCAATAGAATTTTTATATACCTAAAATTATTCTAAACTAACTCCAATGAATTACATTGAGCTTATATAGGTATTATGAATCTATTTTGACCATAATTGAATTTAAATAAAATAAATAATTATTTAAATAAAAATTATATTTTATACTATAACTTTGTGTTTTTTCATTATTAATCAAAAATTGAATGTTTTCAGAAAAATACCTAAATTTCACCCTAGGATAATTTTGATATTCCGAATCCAAAAACGAAGTACATTTTGAATGATAAAATTTATAAACTTTCAAAAACTGGGTATTACTTTTCATAATAGCTAGTTTGATTGGTTGTGGTGTGTGTTAGAACACGAAGTTGCGTACAACACATGTTAATGTATTATTCAAAGGGAAGTGTACCGTGTAAGCTTGGAGAATTACAGTGGAGGATAGAGGTTCCAACTACATTAATGTTGAGGGTTTGCGGGGATAACAAGACATACACTGACCATCGTATCAGGGGCTTACCATGGTGTGGGTAATACATACATTCCTGAATGTATAGATCGAGGGACCTTTATCCAAGGTTGTTGGATACCCTACTCTTTGGGTAAAACACTTACTACTATTTCTTTTTTTGTTACATGTTTTCTGCTTCATTTTTATTGTTGTAGAAAGTATAATATGATTATAATTTATTACACTTGTACTCTGATTTAGTTAGATTATATAAGAATTAAGGTTGAATCTTCATCTTCAAAAAATTTCATTATGTTCCATTTCCAGAATCACTTTTCCGTAATTGCTTTCTCGGAATCATTTTTCCTGATTCAAGAATGTGTGTAGAAATAGTGGTTTTTTAATTATTTGGTTTATCCTTGTTAAACAAAACCATATTTAAAAGATCCAAATGAATTTTTAAAAGTATAAAATTCACCCCCTCTTGTATTTTTAGCTTCATTAGATACTCCATACAATATCTCTATTATTTCAATCCTAGATTTGGTATTACAGAGTATATTATACTAAGACATACCATCTCATCATCATAGATGTCCCATTTTACAATAATAAATATATAAATAATAAATTAATTGGTATACCTAGTCTTGGAATAACATGGTGGAAGTATGAAATAAAAGGAAAGACTAGTAGTGTAATTATTATAATAGATTGAATATTTGGATTTCATTGATATATTCACACAGTTAGTGAATATTAACAAAATCATGAATCTTGTTAGTATTGTTGCATCAAAGGATTTACAACATGAGATACTATATATAATGATTTATTTACTTTATAACTAATTTTTATGGAAATTAATATACAGAATCTTGAGGGATATTTTTAGTAAGGAAAGGATGAAAAAATATTAAAAAACGCAAAAAATTATTGTAGGTTCAATCTTTTAATTAGGTAGTGGAATACTAGGTTTTAGGAATTAATGTGTTAAAATGAATAAAAATTTTCTATCATTGATAAATTATTCTATTTTAATAATTTTGGAAATTGATTAATTATATTTTATATATATTTAATGAAACTCTCTATACTATATCATGATGGAAAATAAACGATGGTATTAAAAATTAGATGGGAGAGGAGCTCAATATGAATGATCATGTAGATTATGAAATTATTTTGTTGATGAACATCAATATTAATAGTATAGAAGGAAGGATAATTTTATCAGATTAGGAAAACGTTAGAATTTTTTATGTATATTTTTCTTAATGGATGAAAATTAAATTTCAATTCATGATAAAATCCAATTATAATTTTCAAAAAAAAAGTAGCTAATGAATCCAAAGTGGTTGAGTTCATGGGAATGTTCCTATATTCATCAGCTAATGGAAGCATGATATATTCCATAGTCCATAAAGAAACTGATATTGATAATTAATTGGGATTTAATGGTGGAAGGGTGCATCTTAATCCTATTGGTAAAAGTGGGTTTACTGCTAGCATCCTAGAAAACACACCCTTATGAAACACTAAAAAACTATTGTATATATGATTGAAAACACCAACTGGGCACTACTATAGAAGATAAAATATTTCGTAAATAAAAATTATATCTTATAATAAAAATATTCATTACATTACATAATGATCTTTTATAGAATTATATATTTCCAGTTCCTTTGGAAGCATGGATACATAAAAAATGATTCATTTGTGAACGGCCTCATCTCTCACCATGTTCATAATTACAAGAACAATTATTAAACATGTTATAAAAAATATATTTCTTTTAAAAATATGTAAAGGAAACTTATGAATTTGTGAGTTTTGATTGTTATTAAATCTAAAAAAATTTGATAGTAATGATTACATAAAAATAACATGGGTACAATGGTATGAAAAAACAAGATTAAAAATTAAAAACTACACCATACTTATAGATGATGATAATCATAAGTTTGGGGGTTAATTTTATTGTTTATAATATGTGAATCATAATTTAATTAATAAAAACGTTCCATGATAACATGACCATTGAATAAGACACTGATATTGGGATAAAACATTTGTGTATAAAATTATTTACATATAATTCAAGACTCATCCAGAGATTATTATAGTGGAATGGGTTGACTCTCCAAAACATCATAGTACTAATGGTTTACCGACATGACTATTACATTGGATTCAGTTCACTCTCCATAAAATCATAGTGGAAATTGTTCCATATTTTGACTATCATAGTGGAAAATTTCCCACACTACAGAGGGCCCCTTAACCATGAAAATCTTATTTATTTCCTATGATATCAATCATTACCCAATGAATTGGATAGAGATATAGGCTCCAACCAAACTTGGTTATAATGTAACATTCATTACATGTTATAACATAAAAACCATAATTTATTATATTCAAACCCCTATCACATAATGAATTCCACAAATAATTGATTAAAAAAACCAAAAAAAAATAGTCTTTATATCAGATCCCATGAATTTAAATGGGGTTTATAAACATTTATTCCTACAATAGACCATGTAAATGAAAAGGGTTTCATAAAAATTAAATCATTTCAAGTATGTATAACTCATTTAAATAGAATATGGTTCATAAATATATTTTCACAATAAATTTAAACATTCTAGAGAAGGAATTGAGATTTTATCATGGTATCATATTTTGAGTAATCTATATGTAACATCGAAGGATTCCATCCTAGATTGGAAATTAATTTATGACATCCCTTAAATCAAATTTTAGTGGAAAATACAATTTTCCCACTAAAATAAATGATTTAAAATATAAAAAATTCATTTCAAATATCAGGGTTGAAAATTTAATTGAAAATATTCTTGGAAAAATATAAACTATGAATTAATTCATTGAGTATTCATGATAGTGGAAAATATCATTTAGTTCGAACAATTTAAAAAGAATAATCCTTTCACATTATTTAAAATTTATTATGATTTTTTAAATGACAACAATATTAACTTTAGATTTATTTTATAATTGTTGGATCATATTTAAAAATAAATTTAAATAATATTAAATATTAATTTATGAAAAAAATTTAGAATACATGAATTAGGCAAATTTTGTATTTTAAAATTCAATTTTCACTAAAACATTCAATTGACCTTTTAAATAAATGGATATTAAATAATTAAATGTATCGATTTAATTTTATGAAATAAAAAATTAGAAGAAAATATATGATTTTTTTGTGATATATATTAAAATATATCATCATTGTAACATATTCAAAAATATCCTAGATAAACATAGAGGTTGTAAAATAATAAACATACTATATTGGTTTCTTGTGAATTATAATCCCCATGAAAAAAAAACAATAATTAATGGATATTTATATCCCAAAATTTCATGACAATATTAATTTTACACATTCCTAGTATGTACATTCACATCCCTAAATAAAAAAATAGAGTATAAGGCATGTGTCACATATAAATAAATGTGAGAAAAAAATACATTACCAATTTGGTAACCATTGAATCTAAATAAAAATGATATAATAACATAAATTGGGACATTAAATATAATTAAAATAGGATATTCATGATATGAAATTTTATGTACACTACATAATGTAAACGAGATTCAAATTCAGAGTAAGTCTCCGAAAAATAAATATATGATGAGAAATCCCTTATATGACTTGGTAACATTTGATACAAATTATCATGAATGAATAACATTAATTTTACCTATAAATATTATAGTAACAAATAATTATATGATATAAAATGTAAAATATGTCTGTATATACTCCTCAGAAATGATGATATGTGTATAACATAACATATGTCATAAAGAAGGCAATTTTATAAAAAATTACCATACTATAGGTAATGGCGTCTTTGTTACCCACAAAAATATCTATTATAAAAAATATTTTATTATTATAAATATATTATAGAACAATAATTATATAAATAATACATTAATTTATTTATGTACACCATTTTATCACCAATTAATTAACAAATCCTATTAAAAATCATAATTCATGCAATTACATATTCATTTTTTGGGTTTGTAGTGGTTTGGTAGTTTCATTAATTTTACATTGATCAGGGTATCATATTATCTATAATTTAAACCATGATTTAAATATAATATATTTTAAATATATACATATTTAGATTAATCAATAAAAACTATCGATATAAAATCAATTAATCATTTCATGTAAATGGTAGACTGTATGTACAGGTGAATGTTTTATACATTTATTATATAACAAATAAATTAATGGTTAATATAAATTCACCATTAATTATAAATTTTAATATAATTTATATCATAGCAAATCATTAAAACTATAATTGATATTTTCAATTTCACTATTAAAAAAATTAATAACATCACTTTATGGATCGGGTAGTCCACTCATACAGACAACAGACATTATCATTTTCAATCATTTTTTTAAATGATAGTTGATGTGAGATTATAATTCATGAATTATAATTATGTGATAATTTAAAAATATATAATTTATATATGTTATTATATCGTTCTATGAGAGGTGATGATGGAAAATGAATTTCATTCATTTGTGAGGTGGTAGAACCATACTCACAATTGACAGTTTCATTTCCCATTTTATTGAAGGTGAGATGTATATAAGATATTACTTTAGATTAATAAAATGTAGTTTAATTTTATATACTAGTTATATTATATTATAAATATTTTTACATGACATATTGTAGAAATATAATATATAAAAATGAATGCGTTTAGAGAATAAAATTACTATATCTTAGAAAACACTAAATTAGATCACTTAATAAGGGTAATAGGGTTTGTTTGATGAGAATAATAGAATCTCAAGAAATTGGATAAGGTTTTTGTTGTGGAATTTTTGTTTGGTATGGTTGATAAAAATAGGACAAGAGGGTTGAATATGAGTGGGGTGGAGGTGACCTTTTATAATATGGATTAGTAGAATTTTTGTAAATACTAAAAAGTATTAAATAATGGGGATCCCTAATTTCAAAAAAGATAAAAAATTGATAAATAATGGATTAGATGGATGATATATTCAATAAAAGCCACCACCAAAAAGAAAAATATTTTTAAAAATATATTATGTATCCTGTATTTTTTCATTATTTTAACTATTTTAGATTTCACGATCGTAACAATAATTCTTACCTTTTTAATTTATCCATTGAGATTAAAAATTATGTGATCAATATTATAAAATTGTATTCAAAAACACAGAATATGAATTCAAATTTATAAAAATTATTCTATATTTTATGAGAGTTAATTATCACAAAAGCGCATGTAATGAATAAAACTCAGTTTAACCCATTAATAATGGTAAAGTTTTTTACTACTTTCATATCAATATAGTAATATAAAATGAAAATATTCCCATGAATGGACTATGGTTTATATTTTTAACAAATATCATTAAATTTTCCTCTGATCAAATTTTTAATAATTTTATGTCATTTAAGAAAACATAATTTAATTTATTAATATGTTAATATTTATTTTGAAACAATTCTATGAATTTTACTTAAAATATATCAAGACAGTGGTGCGACATAGATAAATATATTTCAAACATTCATAAAAATACTATATATAGCTAAAAGCATGTAATATAATAGTACATTCTGTTTTTATAAGTATTAATATTTTAAGAATAATTTATTTTATTTCACTATAAATTAAATAATTATTATGCTGGTGTTGGGTAAGAATTTTATAAAATTTCATAATTATAAAAAATTTCATTTTCATTACCCTCATGAAAATAATTTCATTATTCTTGTAATGACTATAAATATTTTCTCAAAATAATATTTTTTCGTATGTAAAAAATAATATTAATTCAAATGCATGTTGTTATATTTTTTTTCACATTTACTTAAATTTTTATATTGGCCAATCAAATTGAAAATTTTCCCTAAAATAAAAGATATATTTATAATAAGGTCTTATGTTTCAAAATAATTATATAAAGTATTATTTCTTAAATTATATTGTTTATTTATACATTTATCATTTGATCTTAACCATTGGTTAACATATTTTAACCTAACAATGTTAATTAATTTTTAATATTTTTAATATCGATTTGGACACAAAATAATTGATGTTATTATATAACATTAATTAAAATGATTCAAAATATTTTATTAATTTTTACTAATTTAATTAATATAAGAGTACCAAATTATTTTGAAACTGATCCCACATTTGTGACATAAAATCAGTTATCGAAATAAAATTTTTTGTAAGTTTTTAATGTTTTAAAATAAAAATCATTATAATACTGATTAAAATTACCGAAATTGTATACATAAAAATATTGTTAAATTTATTATAATTTTAAAACATTTTAAAATACTTTTTAAAATTTCAATTTCTTTTAAGGAAATGATTTTTTTTTCTATAATTTTTTTTACTATTCATAAATAAATTAAACATTTTATAAATTATTTAAATTCTACCGTTGGATAATTTTTAATTTTTTTTTCAAAAAATATAGTTCATTATATAAAATTTATTTCATAAACTTTGAATAAAATTACTTTTTTTGAAGTAAAATTGTAATAAAAATATTTTGTGTTGATAAGATATATTATTGAATTATATAAGGGCATTAATAAATATTATTTACACTTAATCAATTATTTTTTATCATTTATAAAACAAGTACACATAATTTTCAATGTATTGTTATTATTAATTGACACCACAATTTTGAACATCTTTGTTATAATGGTCATGTTTGTATGATAATTATTATATCATTTCATGGTTTGTTAAAATATGGTGTTTCATATAGAAAAATCTACCTAAGATAGTATATTAATTTATAAAATATTTCATAAATTTGTTATGTATTCAATTTTATCCTATAAAAAAATTGAATCATTAAAAATTTCACTTGAGGTCGGTTGTCAAGGGTACACAATTTTAAAATTAAATTACGAAAACACACATTTTAAATGTGTTGATGAAATATCTTCTTAAAATGTATGGAATGAAAAATAATATTTTCTTCTTGAATAATATATAATTAGATTTACAAATAGGTTAACATTGGTGGGATATTAAACTATTATATTCAACAAAATACTAACACCCATGAACAAATATAATGTTATAATGATAATTCTAATAAGAAATTTTACCACTAAAAAACTATACATCTTTGATGAGTTAAAATTCAATTTAATCATCAAAAATTAAAGTAATAAAATAATATTTTTGACTTAGGATAATTTTACTAAATATTAGATAATATTTTAAATTATGAGAGTTAACATTTTAAAATATTCTTATTAATTTCATTCAATTTCATAAGCACAATTTTCTAAATTGGTTGCGCTTCAATAAATTTGTTTGAACATATATTACAATTTGAAATAAAGTTTATTTTTTCAGGACTTAAGAAGTAACTGATCAATGGATCAATAAAATAATTATATTTTATCCCTTATATATGTTATCCATGAAACCAAAATAGTAATAACATGTTAACATATTATGATCAATCTTAATTATATGAAATAATAAATTAATCTCTAAATTCTTATCCAAATATCAACTATAACAATTACATAAATGGTTAAACTTATTAACCTTCCAAAAATAATAATATATAAATATTGTTGGTAAATTATCAAAATATAAATTACATTAATACACCAAATATGATAATTTGTCACTGAACTGTCACATAGTGAATATGTTAATTCAATAGACTTATTTTCTCTTAAAACATGGAATTAAATATAATTACAAAAACAAATTAAGTAATATATACATTTTCACTCATTCTATAAACAATACTATGAAATTTGAATATACTTCCCATATATAAAAATATTGTAGTCATAATCAATGATAACATAACCCAAATTCTCATTAAATCATTATTTAGATCCAAAGACATCAATACTATCCAATTTAATTTATCAACATCAATAATCTCATAATCCCATAAAAACACTATTATCTAAACATTATGAACATATTATGGTTTATATATCCCTAAATAAATTATTTTTTTCTAAAATTATCACATTTCGATTAAATAACTATTCTAGGACATCCATACAATTAAATATATACATGAAACTCATATATGTAAAATTTTCATAGAATAATTCCTAAATATTTCATGAATAATATAAAATAACTCATGAGTTCCATGATATTAATATTACAATCATTGATCTTAAATATTAAGCAATTATGTAGGATTCGTTGATTTGTTTCTATAACACCTATTTCATATCGCATGGAATTTTTGGTCAATTCAACATGAATATAAAGCAAATTACCATTGAATCCTTGTAGATCATTTTCATTATATTTCTTACTAGAACATATATTTCAATAATTATTATGTATTAAACTAATAAAACAATCAATATTTACTGATTCTTTAGATGTTCCACAATTCACTAATCGTGTTGACTAAACATTTTATTTCCCCATAAAATAAGATACTATGTGTCTATATAATCCATATATAAAACATCTTATAAATCATTTATGAAATTACTGGGAGTCTATCTTCCCATATTTCCAAAATATAAGAAACTGAATCATATTTTTATCATATAATATTCCATCAGATCTCATAGTAATCTCTATCCATTAATTATTTATGGATTCCAACATTTGGATAAGGTGGCGGTTGATAATAATATATCATGTTACTGATTAGGAATAAAACAAAATCTACAACTATAGACATCTTCCAAACTAATTTATCAAAAAAAAATTAACTATTACATTTAGTGGTAACCCATGTACTTATGGAAACTATCATTAAGTAGAAAAAATTATAGATTGAATGAAAATATTCCTAGTGGGAAAAAAAATAATTAGTAAAACTCATCTGTAATTTGTCTAATTTATTGAACCATAATTTCAATATAATAAAATATAGTATTATCATTGTCTATTCAAGATAATTATAAATTAAAATACTTTATTATGTTTCATAATGTGTTTCTAAAATATGAAAACATAACCCCCATGGAATGTCAAACCATGTGTCCAGTAAAGCTGACTTTCTACACCATGTGATGACTGTGTTTATCTCAATGAACCACTTTGGGGTTATTACACATAGTTTCAACTAGTCTATAGCCACCCCATTATGTATTATCCAGTTAGAGATGTAATTAATTTGAATAAAAAACTCTTTCCTTCACAAAAATTATTTCATATTTCCCAAAACATAGAAATATCATTGGTATTATCATTATACAAATCCCTATATATATACCTAGGGATCACAATATCATTTTCTCACCCCAGTATCCCAATGTCTAAAATCAACTTGAACTACTTCCAACTACTAAGAACCACACTACTCCAATATATATAATAAATATTAAATGATTAATATTCATAACATAAAAACCAATCCATAAAAAAGTCATATGTGTCTATTAATTTTTGAATCCTGGAAACAAGAATAACTTTTTCATGAGTGAACTACATAATATCCAACTATGTTTTTCGTAATTACAATACTTCTAAGAAATATAGTTTATAATATTCTTCATTATAACCTTTTTAAATGAACCATAATAAAGGGTGATCTATTATTCATAGTGTTGGTAAATAAGTGGTATATCAGTGGTCACATTATAATAATGTGAGCATAAAAGTAAGATAATACGATCAAATCATTTGAAATTCAAAACCTTGAAATCAAAGATAATAATCATGATTCATGGAGTAAAAATGGGAATTCATAATACAAGAATCACAGTGGAATTAATGAAAATGATCCATGAAAAAATCATATTTTAATAACACTTGGAATTTAATAATACACATATGATTAGAAAATCATTTACATATTAGTCAATAATCATTTAATATACTATAATAGTAGATTGTTTTAAATCAGAAATCCATCATAGTAGATAGTATTTATTCCTAATATTTTCATAGTGGATTGGGATCACTCACCCAAAAATCATAGTAGCGATAGTTAAATCCCAAGAATGAAATTGTTTACAAAATACTATACAAAAACAGCTTCACTCCACATTCTCACTATATTTTTCTCTTGAGATATTAATATTTAATCAATTCATTTAAGAGATATATAGGTACCCTCATCCATTTGATATAATGTAAACATCGTCCTTTGTTATAGTCTGGTAATGAACCTTTATTATAATAGAAAAATTTTCACATAATGGAAACTGAAAATAGGTGTTCTACATTATCATAGAAAATTCCTCATATCTAAACCAATTTAGATCAATTTATTTCATAAAAATTTAACCATTGAAAAAAAAATATAATTGAAATTGATTTTATAAAAATTTCTTCATCTCGTGTTATTATAATGCATGGAAAAGGAAGAGGTTATAATAACATGTTTTAGCCATAAACATAAACCATCAAAATAAAAAATAAGGCTTTTATAATTGAATAATATCATCAATAAATAATAGGTTTCATGAAATGCTGTCATATTATATTGGAAATGGGTTTTGAAATATCATATAGAAATTTTATTGATATAAAATCCATTTTAACTTGGAAATCACGATATTAATAATGAAAAAATATACCAAATTTTATGGAAAACATTATATTTAAATATAAAATTTTTAGAAACAAGTAAATGAATCATTAAAATTTTGATCGATCATAATACTGAAAAATAATGTACATTTTATACACACTAAAACAAATATTTATTTCTCATTTAAAATAAAAATTATCAACTTATTTTTAATTAAAATGTTAAAAATAGTTATCTTAAATTTTTTTTAAACTAAATTTATTATTAATTATAATTAAAAAATTCAAAAAAAATTAGAATATTTTTAAAATAATATAAATTTGAATGAAAATGGACTTTTGGCTGGAGTGAGATATAATGTTGATTTTGTTTAGAGATAAGATGTGTAATTTTTAGTACATAGAGATAAGAAAATTAAATAATCCTATGTAATTTTAATGAAAACAAAATTATAAGAAAATTTTACAGTTTTTATATATTGATCTGTGTAGTTCATCATTTGAACATAATAATAAAAACTCATGACATATAATGACATAGTAATATAATAAATATAGTATTTCGAATCATTTGAATCATAAGACCCTTGAATATTTGAATATTATATAGATATGTATATCCCATAATTTCATGATAATAGTTATAAAATATATTAATGGGGTGTATATAGACCAAAAAAAATAAACACTTGGGGTATAAGGCATGTGTCCCATATATATAAAAGATATATAAAAATACATTTCCACTTCGGTAACCTTTGAATCAAAATCAAAGTGAATTAATAACATCAATTAAAATATAAAATATAGTTAAAAATGATATTTGTTAAATGAAATGTAAATGAAAATGTATATACACAATATATAAGAAACTATATGATATTTCTGCCTATCTAACCCAAAAAAATGTGAGACTATAAATTCATTACCTTCAATGGTAATATTTTATTCATAACCCCGATGATAGAATAAATTTAAAAGAATCATTAAATATTATCAGAAAAATAAAATTGATGATATAAACTATTAATGGATGTATAAATAAACAAAAAATAACAGAATATATATCCATAACAAAAAATAAGTCCCCATGAAGACAATGTGAGATGAAATTCCCATAGAATAAGAATCAAATTACTTTTTATACCTGAAAAACTCTTATAAAATAAATCGGTTATTATTGTAAATATATTACAGAACAATCATAATATACAGAATAAAATTTATTATTTATTTCCAACTATTTTCAGCCATTTGTTAACAAATCTTTATTAAAATCCGGATTTGGGTTATAATAGATTAATTTTTTAGGTATGTTTTTGTTTTGTAGTTTCGATTATTTTAAATTTATCAATTTCATGTAATATCAAGAAATTTAAACATGGTGTATATATAATTTATTTGATTAAATAAAATATTATCATCATCCATAAATTTTAGATATAGGAAATCAATATCATCCTTCATGAAGATGGTTGGTTTTACGTATATATTAACAATGCTTCCAATTAATTGATCTATGGAAAGAAAGAATAAAAAATATGTATTATACATTCAAAAATTATTTCTATATAATATTTATCTAACATAATCATTAAATATGTCCTTATAACCATCAATGTCTTTATAAAAATGAAAACAAATCACCTCCCTTAATGGTGGCGGTAGTCTGCACATATGCCCAAGAGATGTTATTGTTTTTAAAAGCATTATAGGAGTTAAAGGTAAATATGATATTATAAATAAATAAGAATATTTATTTCATAACAAAAAATACATATAATTTTAATCCATCATTATATTTATCTATGGAAGGTTGTGATAGAAAATGAATTATATTGGTTTTTGTGACGGTAGTCCTCTGTACACATGATCAAAAATTTCATTTCCCAAATGATTTTAGTGTAGTTGAATATAGGTTATTCCATATTAATAATCTCATGTCAATATATGGTAGATATGTTTGCTACTATATTGGTCTTATTAATACTATGATGTCGGGGATAAGAGAGGAATTTAAAATATGGGGTTTAGTGACTATAAATATCATCTTGTAGAAACCCTACAATTGGATCTATTATTATAGAACATAGGATTGATAATTTGGGAAGGATAAATTATTTAGAATTTGATTATTTATTTTTCAGATGGATATTTCTAGGTTTTGACCAAGCTAAATGGCTCAACAATCCTGAAGATGTGTGTGGAGAAGTTGACCTTTTATTACCGAGGATGTGAGCCATTTTTGAAAATACTCCAAATTATGGTTACTATTATCCCCATAATGTTCATTCATCAACATCACCACAAGAAAATATTTTTATGTTTTTTTTAACGGATATGTTTTCTTAGATTTAACATTTTGTTTTTCACTATGGTTACTATTACCCTACATTGCAAATTTATGCCAAATGAATATAAATAAACTGAAATATATTTGATAATTATTAATAAATATATTAAAAAATAAATTCAAAAATATAAAACAATGAGCATATGTTTTTTGTTAAATTAATTTTAACACAATAAAATTTAATTATAGAAAACTGGCCTTACCATATAATCAAGGTAACAAAGGTTTTAAAATTTAAGGGGTAATATAATCTCAAAAAAACCGTTAATTTGTATATTATGGTAATATGTTTAATATTTTTAAATAGATAACAATTAAATGGTTAAATATAGAATTTTTTAAAATTTTAAATGATTTGATAAAATAATATTTATTATAAAATATCATTAATGTAAATATTTACTGTATTAAATTATTTTCAATTAAAAAAACATTATGAATATGGATGGATTAAAATATAGTAATTTTAAATCATTATAAAATTTTATATTTATCTAAAAAAATTAATAAAAATGTTTATTAAATTTATATTACTTTTAATATTTTTGTAATCATTTATTTTATTCTATTATCTAAATAAGTCATGTATTGGTGTTTCATAAGAATCTAAGGTAATTATATAATCACTAAAGATTAGAAATGAAGTATACTCATTAATATAACTTTATTATCCAAAAATTAAAAATCAATATTTATTGAAAATTAAATTAATTTTTTCTATTTAAACTCATATTTGAAAATTATAGTGAGCCTGTGACATTTTATCTTTATTTTGTAAATAAATTATTATGTTGATACATATCATGTAAAAGGTTCCAAATGAAACATAAAATTGGATTATAGGGTCATATTTGTTTAAATATGTCAATGAAATAGTATTTATACTAGTAATTGGGTCATTTTAAACCTTATTTTTGAGTGTAACCACAGATATAACTCTTTTGACCTTAACCATGGTAATTAATTTATATAGTTTTTACAATTCATTAAAGAAAAATGTAATTTTAAAAAAATGTATAATAAATTTTATTATTTATGAAAATATTTAATCCATTTTTCCAAATTGAATTCATTGATATGTAATAACATTATATTTAATCAAACATGGAGAATCGTTATAAAAACATTTTCGTAAAGAAATTTTTTTCATAACTATTGAAATTTTTGATATCAAAATAAAATATTAATGAAATTAAAAATCACAAATTTTTTTAAAAAAGACATAATTTAAAAAAATTTACTTTTAAAATATTCTATTACATAAAAATATTGCAGTTGTTATGAAAAATAAATATAGTTCACCATTAATCAAAAAATAATTATTTTATTAAATTCTCCTAAATTCACCATATATTAATTTTGAAATTTGATTCCAAAAATGAATTTCATTTTGTGAAATTCATATCATAAATTTATAAAAAACAATATTATATATTTAAAAAGAATGATTTATTTAAATAACTTATTTCCCACGAATAAAAGGGCCTTAACAAAAATAATAAATTTTATATATATGTTTTTATTTATATAAAAATATATATTAAATTATCAAAATTGTGTTATTCAACTTTATATCTCAATGTTTTATGTCTATTTTATAATTTTTCAATTATATATTAATATAAAAAATACATTGTGGTTCATTATAACATAGTGATCCATCTGACAAAAACTATGAAATACAATTATTTTACTTGAGAAAAATATGTCCTTAAATTTTTTGGTGTTATAACTGTGTCAGTATAGATATACACTAGAATCCCATGATAAAACGCTATAATAGTCCAAAAATTGGGCATATTATGTGATTGGTGGAAATTTGATCTGTATTCAATAATAGAACATTTGAAATAAGATAATTCAAATGATTAAAATCCCCATATATCTACTATCATTAAATTTTAAACTAATTCTGCCTTTATGTGGACATATGTTATTTTCTTGAACCACATATATAATTATGTATTGTAGACATATATTTTATATTGTTCATCTGCAAAACGTTTTTTCACTAAGATTCTATAATTTAATACAATATTTATATAGAGATACATATATAACCATTAAGGATCCACTGGGAATACACAATGATAATAATGAAGTATTTAATGAAAATTAATAGTGTATCGAAATGATATTTAATGGAAAATCATTATTGGAGTATGTAGATGCTATCCATTGAGATTATGTTGATTTTGGGATGAGTACCATAGGTTATGGGTGTACTTTAAACAAAATTGTAGTAATTTGGATATTTCATTTGAAGAAGGTGGTGGATTTATGCATGATAAATGGAGAATACATTGTTTTAACATATGTTTTGAAATAAATGGTTTAGATAATGAAACTCATTCTGAATATGTATATAAATCAAGAAGGAAATTTATTTCATTTCTATAGTAAGAGTGTCATTAATGTTTACAATAACTTAGGGTTTCATGATTATATGTAGAAAATTTATTTAAGGTAAAATTTTATTATAGGTTTAATAAATGATTTTTTGTGATATTATAGAAGATTTATGGAAACAATAATCTTGATTTTGTTTAGATGTAGATTATGGTGATTGAAAATTCATTGCAATGCTCTACCTCTATGGGTCTCTAGTGATGAATTATGTATGGCTGCAGAAATATTAGATATATCTATGGGTACATTTATGGAAAATAGTTGGTATTTCATGAATCGTTAACATAAAATTGAATATATGATAGGAATGCGACAACTAGTGAGTGGAGTATAGGATGATGTATGATTAAATATTTATTATAACTTATTATCACTATCTATATAAATAATTTAGGATCACGATCAAAGTATTAAATTATGAAATTGTGTATCCCAATACAAAGATGAAGTTGGACGAATTGGAAGTGGAAACTACTTTACATCAGACAAAAATTCAAATAGCCTAAAAACCATGACAAGGACTATGGGTTTGAAATTTTCATTTTACCCATACTCAGAGGTATAATGGAGTACAATTAATTATAATAGATATAATAAATGAGAAAATCATGTAATTATATTAGTTTAAATTTTTACATGGGTACTATAATATCACTATTTTTGAGAAAAGAGTGTGTTCTCTCTGTAGGCATTTGGAAATTATTCACTATATCATAGTGGTCTTACTATATGGTTGGTGGTACCATTAAATCACCTCCTTTATGACCTCATTAGTGTTAGTTTTTCCAATTGTGTGAAATAATTGTTTTTCCTTATAGTCATGGACATTATATTATATGTACTACTCCATGGAAATATGAATCGTTTTGTAAAGTATATAAATAAATATGTATTACAAAATTGATATTTATATTTTTAAAAACTTTATATATTGTTTTTGAATCATATATATTTTATGGGTTCACATGTTTTTTAAATTTTAAATATTTATTGGTTGGAAATTTCGGAAAATGTTTATGAATAATTGAAAGAAACAGAAGAATAATTTTAGAGTTTACATAGATGAATATTATTAATCAGTTTTAATATGTTATTAAATATAATATATAATTTCGTATAAATTAGTGATATATTATATTATTTTTGTTTTTTATGTTATCAAATTTCATAGATATGATTTAAAATGTTGGTTCTTATGATATGGCATAAACTGAACGTTTGATAGGTCAATAAGGATTTTATTAAAGTTCTACATTGATTGATGTTGGAGAAAATATGATTTATATAATTTATAATTATGATAAGTTAAATTATACATAATAGTATATTAAATGATAATATCTTATTATACTCTATTCATGGAGTAAATATTATTTTGAAAATATTTTTTTTAATTTAATAAGTAACAAAGATATCATAATGAATCTACCTGAGTGAATAATATTGTATGATAGTCCATAATAGAATGTATTATTATTCTTGTTTTATATTTCATATTATGCATTTCATAAATGATAGAAAAAATTATAAGAGTTTACATTTAAATATCCCATTCACATAACCTACGATTTTTTATAGTTTTGTTAGATGAAATATTAGGAGAATTAAATGAATGAGGGTTCTAATGAGTAATTTCAAATAAGATTGACATATATTTTTTTAATTTATGAGTAAATTAATATACACTCTAGTATAATCTTAATGGGTTATATAAACAAGATATTCCTATTGTGATGAGTTGAGAGAGGTTGTTTAAGGTTAATATTGATTTATCCACTCAGATATTACTTCATCACCTATATTATTATATATGAGATATTACAATATCATTGAATAAATAAGTATCACAACAAAAAATAATTAAGGGATTCATTTAGGCTAACGATAAACCATGATTTGAGAAATCAATAGTTTTTTGCTCAACAATATTCATAAACTAATTTTATTTCAAATCATTTCAACAACAAACATCATTATAAGGAAAAAATACATTTTATTTTATGTATAAATACACGATTTTTTAGTTTAATGACATGTTGATAATGTAAATGATGATTGTAATGTATTTAACTAATTATATCTTGTTTCTCTTGATCCTTGTAAACCTAAAAGTGTTATGTAATCTATACCATACTTCATGATTCTAACAATCATGTTTGAAAATGATAAAATTATATAATGTACAGATATCATATTTTTATCCTAAAAAATTGAATGAAATTTTATATTCATGATGGATACATTATATAATATATTCAAAACAAAAATTTGTTGGATCTATGTCATAGAGATATCATAGATACAAACATTTCTCATTTTATCAGTATTTTGATATTTCAAACTATATTTTATGGGGAATAATTATGTATGGCTATGTAAATTCAATGTATTTAATATTAATTTTTATTTCCCATATAGGATATTGTGTATAATATAACACATAAAACAAAAGTATTTTGGAGTTTATAAAAATCCATTTTATAAATATCATAATCTAAGAAAGGTAACACATTATGCATTAAGATATGATATATTTATATCTTATAATTCACATTACAATGTTATTTCATAAATATCAATTTTATAATGAATTAAAAAAATTATAATTTTTTTATATACAATAATATAGGTATGTTTGTATATTAATTTAAATTATAAATTTTTTATAAAATAAATAAATTTGAAATGATTATAAATTGAAAAAAAATTAAAAATTAAAATATTAATATCAATAATAATAAATTTTAAAATGAAATTTATTTTAAAATATGTTTAATGATATATAATTATGAAATAATGTGTTTATATAGAAATTATATGTGTATGTTTTAAATTTATTATAAATTGAAAAATATTGAAATATATATTTTATATTATATTCAATATTACGAATTTTTCATAAAATATAATATAAAATTCCAAAACCTAGAGGCCTTATTTTAGAAATAATATAAAACAAAAAAATAGCTTGGTAATTGATATGATCAAGTTTCAAAAAATATAGAATATGTTATATTCTGAATGATTAAAAAATATTTGAAATTTTAATATAATTATTTTTAATATTTAAGATAAAATCGTGGCCTGAGGTGAAGGTAAGTATAATCGCCACTAGACTCTACATCCCTGAGTAAATGGTTTGACTCTCTGTAGCCCCTTTTGAGATTTTTGTGTAGGGAGGGATGAATTGACCAAAGATTATAGTGACACATGATACCATAGGCAAGCTAACACAAGTTAGGGGTAGTCAAAATTAAATTCTAATGTAATAAAAAGATTTTTTTCTATGAAATGGTTTTTTAGGCCCAGTATGAAATAAAAAATCTCTTATAATAAACTAGCTGGTTTGATTGGATATAAATTTGGGGCTATGACCTTTCCTTTTATAATAAAGGTGAGTTTGAAATTCATTGTGATTCACCCATAATAGTCTACCTCGAATGTTTGATGTATCATATTTTTATGTAAATTTCATAAATTAACTAATTTTTTATAGATCATGTTAGAGGAAAATATAACCGTCATGTTTTTTAATATTGAAATTTTCAAAATGAATGGAGAACTTATAGAGTTTATAATTGTTTTAATTTAAAATAATTAATAATTGTCTTGTCCCATGTTAAAATATATAAATATATAAATTTTATATTTTTATTCCATGCATTATTAATTAATTTAATATTCACATCATGAATGGATGTATACAAGAGTTTAAATTTACAAAAAAAATCTATAAATTCTCATACATGTTAATAAAGAGTTACATAATGGGTAAATTAATTTATTAAGTTTTCTCATACATGGGCATTGGATTTTACTAGGTCGTGACATTAAATTGCATGGTTTATAATCGTTTTTACATTTTCGATTTTTTTTGTGGAATTGATGTGTATATTCAGTAAATTAATGGTGGTAAATGGAACTTTTGTAAGAAAAATCTCTTTTGAGGAGCCTTATGTTTTGTCAAGAAATGCTGGGGATAATCAAATGTCACTTGAGACATATTCTTCTAAGAGATTTTTATTTCATATTATTATCATAATTTATATTAAATTGTTTTATATAAATAATGAATAAGATATGTATGAATATGTTGGAAAATAGTTGGAATGTAATTAGGGCTAGTGGCACATTCTCTGATTAGTGTAAAGAGTTACATATCCATATATTTTGACCATCTTGATTTTATTGAAGGAATATGATTCAAATCCAAATTATTTAATGTATTCCTATATGTAATGAGAATATATGATATAATATTATGATATTCAACATCTTTAAAAATACTATGTATTATATTCCTCCCAAATGTTATACGGTCTAGAAAACATCCATCCAACTATGTTTTTCGTTGATAAGTATAGGTTATTCGTGAATGTCTTGTATATGTAATGTATGTAAAGGGTGACTATAATCGGATTTGGTACTCGTTTTTTTTTATTTTCATAGGGTTAAAGTTACTTAGGAAACCGTTATGAATAATTAAAGAGGAATATTAGGGAGTTTGTCCATATGATAGATCAAAAAAATAATTGTATATTCAACTTGAAAAGAGTCAAATATTATAATATTAGCTTGACAGAGTACCGAAGAAGTTATTTAGTAACATGAACACTGATGTAGAGTCATTATATAAGGATGTATCAATGATTATACAATAATAAAAATTAATGATTTAAAAGTTTCCATCAATTCACATGGAACAAATTTAATAACATAATATTAAATGAATATAAATTGTAATAACAACCTTATAAAATCATTAATTGTAGATAAATGTAATCATTAATAAACATTAATTTGTGATATATCCTAGAAAAATAATAATCATAATATTTGAAACTACTTAGACTAGAAAAAGTTACAATCATTCTTAATATTGAAATTGAATATATGTGTGTTAATGACATACATTCATGAGTTTCTATGTTCTAAATTTGTTTAATAAGAATATCTATAATAATTTGAGGTGTATTAAAATATCCACAATGGTGTCCAATGAATTAAATGCAATTCAATCCATGGAATTGTATTTATTATAATGCACAAAATATGGATGTGTATAATAATGACATAAAAATATATTAGACATACACTAATTATTGATATGGTGTTGGAATTTATTATTTTATCATCAGAATATATTTTCTCAGAACACTAATAAAGATAAAAATGGGTTTTAAAGGTTTCTATAATATTTAATGATAAAATATCTTAACATGAGATTTCAAGGCTCTTTTATAATATTTATAGAATTATATGGTAATAGTTTTAGTATAATGGAAATGATTGGATGATAAAATAGTTACACTTGGTAACTGAAACATTAAATATTTGTTAACAAGGGAAGGTTATATTCTATCATATCTAATCATCATTAATACACTATGGTGTTTATATAACTCCATATAATGTATTTTTCATAAATGATAAAAATAAGGGAGAATGTTTGATCATTGAGAAGGGGAGAGGTGAGTCATAGGTAGTTGAAAACAAAAAAATTCATTTTAAGATAACAATATTTTAATCATTAGTTATTTAAAATGAATCTAAATGATGAAGATGTGTTGAAAAGAGTATTAATGAGAATGAATACATATTGGCCTAAGGATTTTTTACATGTTTCAAACACCTTTCTAATGAGGTGTATAATAACTGATGTGAAGTGGTTAAAGTCTTTCTTACCACATATAATGTCAGTATCAACTGAATATTACGTGGATAAATATAATTTTATATAAAAATGATTACATGATGAATGAGATGTTCCAAAAAATTTAATAATGTTTTATTCCCATACATTTTATGTTTCTATACATTGATTGGGCTTCACCATTTTCCCTCTCATTAGAGTGTTAATATTCATTGGAAATCAATTAGAATTTATATCCCTATAATTTTACAAACACGAATACATCCACATTAGTAACAAAATATTTTTATGAAGATTCATTTTTTATGCCTGATGATCCTAGTTATTCTATGATACTATGATATGAAATTATAGAAAAGTAAATCCTTATTATACTAGATTATCTAATCATCACATTCACATTAATTATGTTGTAATCTAAGGATTTTTTGTGGTTTTTTTGAATATTACAAAACCATAAATATATCAATTATAAGTATCAGAACTATTTGATTAATGATAAATAATCCATTACCTGGTATAACTTATATCCCCAAAACGAAAATAGTCACAAAACATTATCACACTTTTTGAAGTAGACCAGTTCCACAAACTACATTTAGATCTTTTTCTTTTCACTACCACCAATTGAATGAACTATTATTTAATTTTTTTATAACATGTGAATTACCAAACTATTGTCACACAGAAAAAAATTAAGGATTCCTTATTTAGTAATAGACAATTTAAGATTTCATAATTTGAACCAATTCAGTGAAATAATATCAAATAATTAATGATTATTATCACATCAAAATCATTACTTTTTTATGAAATTTTTACTCAAAAACAAATCAACTCATAAAATATTACATCATTTACTATTTTCTAGTATTATATATAAATTAAATGATTATATCATGACTAGGTTAATGTGTGAGAATTTTTTTTTAATAATAATGCATAAATGAATACTTGTTATTCCATGTATATACTTTCCACTATGTGAATAAATAAACTGTTAAAATGAATCATAATCTATTCCATGCCATAATTTTACATTTGAAAGAGAGAATATTCCTTTTCACTCCTATGAATATCCACTAAAATATTATTCATTTAAACTCATACATGAGTCAATTTTTATTAAATAAAATATTAATTCATCTTATACACAAGAATAATTTATAATTTTAATATTCTATAGAATGCCTCATGAATAAAGGGAGACTAAACACCTTAGTCAAAGATAAAGTTGTGATTTTCAGTAAAGATTATTCCTCAATGTAATATAAGTACCATTTTTACTATGTTCCAATTGAGATTATCAATGATTTTCAATTTGGAATTCATACTATAATTTTTCCCCAATATCAGTTCTTATTCAAGATTTTGGATGATCACTTAAATTCCAATCATCCTATATTTTTTATCGTGAAAAGTTTTAAATAGATTATTTACAAAAATTATAAACACCTCATAATACTTATTATTTAGAAGAATACACATATCTTATCATTCATGATAGGCTCCAATAGTTGATACTAATTACAAGACCCTTATATATGAAAATATTCTTTTGTAGTCATTACGTATGTAGAAAATGTGGACATTATTGAAAAATAAAAACGTGATTAATAATTATAATAATTTTTAGGATGAATGAAATCCCAAAAACACTCCAATTTTTTGGAATTCATCCCTTAAAATTAGTTTAGTTAAAATATTATATGATGATATATTTGGAAAAAAAATATTCTAATAAAATTTCAATATTATCCATGATATCCTTAATGAATATATACATGAAATTAATATTCGCAAACTATAAATACTTCACTAGAATCTCTAACACATTTTTCATTCTATATGTGTCATACCTGGTCATTAATAGGTATAAAACACAATCCCTTATTTATTTTAGTTATGAATTCAACCATAAATATTTTTTGGATCATGTGTCACTCTAACTTAGTTAGCTTCCATTGATAATAGAGTGATATAAATTTTCTTCTTAGAGTACTGCAACAAAAATATTCCATTAAAATAGTACATAAATATAGAAGTTATCTTGTATTAGTCCAACAAAAAATCCAATATAAATTTTTATAACCAAAATTATGTAATGAGGAGTCTCTTTCTAAACTATAAAAATAAACCAGAATTTTTTTGATTTAGTGCATTATCTATTTTTTTAAATAATACATGATTCCTTTGGGTTATTTTGGAATCATCTATAACAATTTAATTTAATGAAAATGGTAGGTCTTTTAAAATTAAAATATGGTTTCTTTCCAAATATCCGTCAAAAGAATATCCAAATTACACTGAATTCCTATTAATCTAAAGACAACGTATTCACAAGTATAGTGGGTGTGAAAAAATTACATGATTATTTAGTTATTTACCCAAAAATTAACTAAAATGCTTAATTATCTTTTAGGAGAAAATTATAATATTATTAATTAAAAACATCAGATACCCTTAAAAATATACTCTCCAAAATCATTAAAATCTTCAAAATATTTCTCAACTTTAGATAAAACAACTAATATTATTATTATTTTTGGATGAAACTATGTAATTGACTTGTATAATCATAATAAGGAAATTTTTTTAATCTCCATTTACAGGAATATTTCAATCAAATATGGATTTTCTAATTTACATCTTATTTAAGATATATTTCTTATTTGAATACCATTAATATATATCATGTTTGAGGACTTATAAATCCTTATTCACCATTCACACTTGATAACCATAAACATCATTGAAAACCCACTTCTTTGGTATATGTATACATGTTACTCATGTTCATTATCATTAAACATGTAATTGACACCCATATAAGAATTATTATTAATCCCTTGGGAAAAAATTAAGATTATGGTTTCCATTTTTTTTAAAAGTCACTATACAAAATCCAAATCAAAACAAATACCCTCAATTAGAATTATCATTTTCAATCATAAAGATCAGTATTCATCCCTAACTAATTTTTCTCATTAACCTATAATGAAAATAATAATTTCTGCCACTTTATTTTCTTTTTGGAATTTTTCACTGATTATAATATTTCACCCTTTTGTATATAATTTCAAAAATCATTCATAATGAAAATATGAAACATTAATTATAGGGATTCAAATAGGTATGTGGTTCATCGAGTGAAAATAAGTAGAAACTCTTAGTAATTATGATACTTCATTAGGTTTTTAATTATTTGACACTATCATAATTAATTTTTTTTGATAAACATATTTCCAACGAAATTAAAGAAGATAATATTATTTCTATAGGACTTCCTCACAGTAATAATTTTAAAAAAATCATTGGAAGTATTTATATGAGTTCATATAACTATAATCTCATTATTTATTCTAGTTCTCATGATTATGGATTCGTTAATGTTAAAATCAAAGAAGTTTTGTGTTTCATATTACCGAATATTCTATAATAATGTCTCGTCAAATATATCAAATTTATTCACAAAATACTTATTATAACTATAGTAACTCTATACCAGGTTGTGTACCCATAAAATTTTCCATCATCTACATTATCATCAAACATTCCTAATTTTTTCCATTAATATGTAAAATCATTGTTTTCTAAATACATTCAAATTCGTCCAGAATGGATTCATTGTAAACCATAATTCATATGATGTATTATTTTATTTTCTCATAGTGATAATATGTTCATGATGTTTCAAACATGGTTGTTTCATGCCTACAAAATTATATTTATTTGAAAAACATTTAAGAAATTTTCTTTCTAGGTCAATCATGTTTTTGATTTATTCTATCGGTAACCCTATTTTTAATGAGTGTGAATATATAAAAACACTAATTTTTTATCCCATTAATCACAATATATACGACAGATATGTATTTATTGTATTCATATTGATTATTATATTATTTGAAATTATTTAAATTCAATGTTTTATTCTATAAATTTCATCAAAAGTGCTTACACTTATCAAGGTCTAATTATTTACATGACATAAAATATAGATAATTAATATTATAATATTCATCCACAAAAGTGATTAAATGCATATCTTTAATCATATAATATATAATATTTAGTCCATACATATATGTTTGGACTAATTCAATATTATTAGTAGCCTAAATTAACAATATATTTTTACTCGTTCCCTCTATTTTTAGATTTGTAGATATATCCCATGTGTTGTTTATTAAATGCTGAATATTCATTATATTTAACATATCATAATTCATGGTAAGATTTTTTGTACTATTTTTCCAAAAACCAAAAAATATTATATAAAAATGTAGTTTTTCTTTTATTGATATTGAAACACATATTATGATTCTCAAAAAATGGTACAAGTTATCATTTTTTAACTCACCCGTCACTATAATTATGAAAAACATTAGGACTTTAATAAAACATTCATTCCAGAAAAATACCTTCTAATTCCCATTGTCACAATGTTTAGAATCACTAAAAATATTTCACCTTGACCCATATATAGAGAAAGAAATAGCGTTTCTTAATAATAATCATAGTATATCCAAATCCTAACACATTGAGTATTCTATACTTTTGAATGTGAAAACACTTCTTTCAAACCGTTGAATATCAATTGTAATATTTACTATTATTAATATGTGATGATAAAAAAATATAATGGATCTATTTATTTTTTAATTTTATTCTCAGTTGATTCCCATCAACGAATTTTTTATCATATTGATTTTTTTATTCAAAAGTGATTTAGAACCATATTTTTATCTATTATAATTAGGTTAAAACGAAAAAAACATAATTTTGGAATCTTTAGAATGATCACACCACCCATAAGAATCATATAGGGAATCAAAATAATATATTAAAATTATACATTATATTTTGGATGTTGTCTTAGGTATCATCAATCCCCCATGATATAACACCTATTCTCATCTAGGGAAGGTAAAAATTATATTAGAACATATATGATTAGTGTTTGAATACTCACCAATGCCGATGTCATCCTTCATAGTAAAATCAATAATTATATAAAATTATTTCATTAAACAAGGAACATCATGTATCCTTGTGACTTTATAGAAATGAAAATTTATTATTATTCTCACGACTTAAATGAATTTATTTTACATTAAACTTCATTTTACTCTTAGTATTGTAATTCATTGCTTTTGACAAAATTTTTATATGTATATTCTCATCACAATAATCAGACATGGTTGTTTGTGTATTATCAATTTTACTGGAATTACCCACATTATTTATTCAATAATAACTATTTCAAAAACCAGTATTTAATTTCTAAGTATATATATAAACAATTTTTTGGCACTATAGGATAATATCTAGAATTTCAAATTGAAAAAAACACTATCCTCCCTTTTAGAGATTCTATCTACCTCATTCACACAAATTTTTTACCCAAACATTTTATTATACATGGGAAATTAATGATATTACTATCGTTTCCTAAATTACAATAAAAAAATCTTTCTGGTTAATTTGATTTATTGTGGTAATATCAAAAAAAATCCTATCCATTCTTGAATTGACATGAGAACTCCTATATAACTTTTAAATTCAATTTAATTATCTCTAATGTGTTTAGATTTATTATCAGCAATGGAACTAAATAATGAATCATTTTCCATCATCAATATCATCCACCTTCTTTGAAGTCATTTATTTGGATTGATGAACGTCAATCGACCTAGTTTCAACAAAAACAAATTTTTGTTTCTTTATATCTCATATCTTATTCACTACTTCTTTATTCTTCCACACTCATCAAGTATTTGGTGAGTTTTTTTCCATGAATGTTATTTTTCCCAAATTCTCTAAGTTATATTTTTCTCTATCACATTCCTTATCTCATGATATCGAATCATGTTATTAGAATATATATTTAAAATTTAATTTATCTTATTTACTATTTTCATTAAATAATCATAATACATTAAGCTACTACCCCGCATGTTCTTCAATAATAATATTTTGAATTGATCATAATTATATTTTATTTTTTCTATTGCAAAAACATCTGAAATTTTTCATATATGAAATAAAAATTAAATTAGTTATATATTATTTTTCTTCAATATTTACATTTTCCCTAAAGTATATCTTTTTAGAATAATTATATATATTCTTCACAATGAATAGGATTATCAATTTTATTATTTTTTCTATCATAATAATTCATTATTATATCATGATTTATGTCTATTAGTGGGTTGAATGTCATCTCATTTTTGGTTTATTATTTCTTAATTAAGCCATGAAGACTTATCCTCATATAGTTGGTCATTAAATTTTTTATCTTTTGGATGGTCCATTCAGCCTTTTTCAGATCCTCATGGGATGAAATATTTATATAAAATTCTTCATGAATTGTTCTGATTAGATTATTCATGAAGGATGACTCTTATGGTTTTTAATAATAATTTCTAATCAAACTTATAATTTCATTCCCATTAATGAATAATGAGTATAATATTTTTTATTCTCAAATTCTGATACGTTTTTAATAATCATGATAGGATTGTTTATGATATTATTTGACCTTCTTATAACATTCAAGGATATCATAATGATTTCATCAATATTAATTTATTTCAATATTTATAATAACTTTGGATTAATATTTCCATATGGGTGATGCTATTAACACAACCCACACACTCATACCAGCTTTATTATTATTATTTTCTAGAAAATAATTACACATCTCTATTTTGGAAGGATTCACACATTTCCAAGTGATATAAAAAATGTTTGTTCTATGTGAAGGAATATATGAATAATTATTATATATCTATATATATTTAATATTTTCCTATCATATATATGAATTATATAATTATTTAAGTTATTAATTGAATAAAATGATCACATTCATCAAATATAAAAAATTAAATTAAAATATCATATCTATGGGAATCAGTGGTGTACATTTTCATTCATTCTCATATACTACTTGATAGTCCTAGAGTAATTTTTTCCAACATTGATAGTGATAGGTTAATATTTGGAAGATAAATAAAATTTCCATAATTTGTTAAATATTTTATTACAATAGTTGGATATGAAAAATATATCTCTTTTGTGATGATATGTAGATGAATGGTTGAGAGAAAAAGAACATAGATAGAAAATAGCTTTCTTACAATGTTGACACCCCATTATTATCATGTGGATAATCCTTGGTGTGATGTGGTTATAGTCATATTACCCAAAATATAATGAATGAATTAATATAAAAAGTGGATTGTATTGAACATTAATTAAAATATTATAAAAAAAATTAATAATTCAAATGTTATAAAAATCCCCCTACATTAAGTGAATATAAAACATAGACATGTTGTAAACCCTTTAATTTCCAATCCAATGACTCAAATTTCCTCATAGTAACACTTCATGAATAATAGTCACTCGCATGGTTTCTTCCCTAATAGAAATACAAACTACTATAAAATTCATTATATATTTTCAAACATAACCTAAATTAAATCATAATTCTCTTGGATGTTGTGTGATGCTCACATATGAATGATTTATAAAACTATATCCCAATGATTTGAGTGTATCAGATAATATCCATTAATATATGTTAATGGAGATATGAATATTTATTTTTGGAATATTTTCATTTAGTACAACCAATGATACACTAATCTAATATAGTAAACTCATTATGGAATTGTTTATACACTACGAAATTCCTTCCTCAGATCTCCAGGACTAATAAAAAGTAAAAAAATATAACATTGGTTTTATAATTGTAGTAATACCACTATTTTGTGATCTTATTCATTTCCCTATCCCATAAAATTTCAAGCATTGTCTCATTGAGTGTGGATATAAGTCTATCCAATGATGTCCAATTTATAAATTTCTCGAGGATTTTTTCATAGAAAAATTTACTCCCCAAGAAATCATTAATTGAACAATTTTCATGTAACGTTATCAAAAAATATTTAAATTTTATTATTCCATATTCATTAATAACTGATTTTATATTAACAATTAAGATACCCATCTCATGATAGAATAACTTAATCATTGATCTATACTATATTTATCATAACGTATGATTTAATGATGTGATCACAGTTATGTGAGAAACAACTATTTCAATATAGTAACATCACAATAATTCAACATTCTTAAGTAATATGATGATTTTATTTAGTGTATTCTATATAAAAATTATATGACCATCTCTCCAATGCTAGGATTTTATATCAACAACAGAACATCATTCCATTTATTTGTACATGTCTCCACACAACTCCAATATAATTCTAATTCATCATCTATAATTATAATAAATAAAAACATGAAACCATCCCAAATTATTGTATTAATTTACAAACAAAATATGTCATATAATTACTTAAATATTATTTTCATCTATAATGTTCACCATATGATAAAAAAATGTTTTTAGAGAAATATGTCACATAGAGTAAGATGGCAAAAATTTCAACCACGAAACTATTAAAATCAAATAATGTGCATATTTTTTAATTTATTTAATAATTTTAAATCAATATCACAAAATTCCCATTAATTCAATAAAATCATCAAGAAACCAGTTTTATAGAAATTTCTTCTTTTATTTTGGTGGGTATTTGATATTCACTGTATATTTGACGATTGATATATGTAGACGTGATATAAAAATTACGGTAAAGAATGATGAAGTGTGTTGTATTCATTCGTATGATATAGATAAGGGCTTATAAATAATGATAATAAAAATGAATAGAATGAAATACTGCTATATGAGAAGGAATTTTTTAATGAGTAATTTATCTAAATAAATGATGTAGTAATTAATTTTATATCTTATATCATTGGTTAATAATTTTCATAAAAAATAATATTTATGAAAAGCATTAGGTACAATATTTAAAACACATAGTTTATTATAGATTGGATTTATAGTATGCTTGAAAATTATATCAGAAAAAATGGTTTTTTTTTCAGGATAACTTATGTTATTTAATATTTTAGTTAAAATTTTATGGTTGTGACCACACCAGACAGTAGTGAATTATTCTATTGAATATATTATTTTTATTAGAATAATTTTTCAAACACATAAAATGACATATTAGATATACGTAAAATAAATTGTTATACAAATATTCCAAATAGATGAAATGAATTGTATTTCATAGAGTGAAATATGTTTTTGTATCTTGAAGTGATATTATGAAGAGAATATAGTTTCTAATAGGTTAATTAGATAATTATTATATTTTTATAGTAACATAGATAAAATATAATGGATTATTCTATCCAAAACAAAATGTGAATGTAAAATTATATAATACAATAATTTAGGATGTTTTTGTAATGAAAAATGTAAAGAATTTTATATTTTAAACAAAATGATCTCAATAAAACCATAGATACAATGGTATCATGAAACATAATTGAAATAAAATTATAATGTGTAATAAGTATAAGATAAATGTTATCAACATCATAACACTTTATGTTGTTAATTTAAGATGTTTGAGTACTACAATAATATAGTTAAACCTTATGATTATGATTCCCAATACACATAAACATGCAGATTTGATTACTCCATAAGTTTCACTCAGTAATGGAGCCTTTTTGGAGTATTTATTATATATTCACATACTGATATTATATGAATTACACATAGGGAAATGATTTTTAATAAAACTGTAAAACGTAAGAAAACATTTGCCATATTTGGCACATTAGTATATGTGATTTGATTAATCAAGGGACTATATACGAATTGTAAATATTAATAAATAGTATTAATAATATTAATAAAATAATGTTACATAATGGTTGTATTTAAATTATCAGTATTTTATGTTGTATTAATGTATTATTTATGTAAAATGATAATTTCCAATGAATGTTAGACATTAAGTTATCCATGATAAATGATAATCATCAGTTATTATAGGTAATGAAATAGTGTTAATCATGTCATGGTTATTATGTCATATTAATTTAAAATATATACTCATGATACACAAAATGTTTTTTGTGTGATGGATGACATTATTATACAACACGGTGTTTCAGACAATATGAATTTTGTATAGTATTGGTGTATGATTCATATTTAGACATCTTTACATGGATTTTCATACCCATGAGTTTTTCCTAATTAGGTGTGGTTGGTTATGTTGTTGATCAACTAATCATAATAATATTAACCATAATTTGATCATTCCTCTTATATAAATTTTTTTAAACCTAGGAAATTGATTGAAAAAAATTAAGGGACAAAGAAGTAATTCCAATATCAGACATGGAATATGATTAACATTCATATGAGGGAAATGTTATGTTATTCCCCATAATTGTGATCAAAATTTGATTACATGATAATAATATACTCAGTGAATTTAGAACATATGACTGACTGTATATAACATTCATACTCTATGTCCATTGTTTACATGATGTCATGGAAAAAGGGATCATATTAAAATAGATTATATTATTTGATAAAAATGGTGGATGTAGTTATAGATATACATATGATTAATGGATATTTTTATAGATATGTTTGTTTTTTTTAATAACTAATTATTTATTATAGGACACCCTTTAATAAATATATGAAATCAGAATTTCAAAGAATTTTACAACACTGTAAAGCCCCACATGGTAAAATTTGTGGTCATATGAATCAGGATTTAGTTTTATGGATCATAAAGAGATGTTATTAAATTATTTTGTAGTTTGAAAAAAGGTTATATTGTTTGGATATTCAAAATTTATTTTAAATGAAGTGATACATGGTGTTATTTTTCATAAAAGTAAAAAATGGTTTTCTATAAATATTTAAAATTTGTTATTTATGAAGGTTCATTTGTTATCATATATCTTATTATAGAAAGTAATAATTTCACAATGTCAATTAGGTATTTTTGTTAGTGTAATATTGAATGAAATATGATTGATTCATTTATACAGATGTTGTGTTAAATGATATATGATATAATATGATATCAGAATGTACTATAGTAAATAATCCATGGAATATGATTTATTTTTCTAATATTTGGTTGTATGATTTAGTTTGACATGGATATATCATAAGGGTTCTTCATTATCTATCCACACTATCTGATATACCACAACATAGGGCATATGAATCAAAAAGAATTATTTATATTGCTGATATAACTTATGATGTAATCTAAATAATTATTATTAACATTGAAATACCCCAACAATGTCAAGTATCGTGGATTAATCAAAATGTTTCATATGATGGAACATTATGAAAATGATGTAACCAAGGGTTATAAATAGGTCTAATATATTGTCCATTTACTCATACATTATAATACTAGCAGTAAATTAATGGTCACGGTATCATAATCGCTTATGTATATATATGAATAATAGTTAAATTTTGATTATCCACGAAATCCAAACAAAAACTCTTATTTATTATCATAGTCAAATGTAACTACCTATTTACACTCTTTTATATATGATATAATATAATTTCCTTGATTAAATAATTATACATTCTAAAATTATGGGGGGTTTAGACATCCCATGGACATACCAAGTAGAAAAAAACCACTTTGGTACTCCATATGGATCATTATTAACCACTATAACTTGATGTTGTTATTATGGAAAACATAATATTAATGTACACATAGAAGTTTTTAATTATATATATACATGGATTTAGATTTGAATAACATAATTGTATTTGTAAAGGTTTACATTTTTATAATAATTTAACAACATTTTTTATCATATCCTTTGAACTAATTTGACATATTCAATAAAACATTACTGGTCTGGACATTGTGGATGCCTTGGTGTTATGGAGGGTGATCAAAAATATATTTATAGAAATTAGACCATGTTACTCATATTTTTAGTTACAATATAATTTTATTATTTAAATTTTTCTCCATCATCCCCATATTAAGGAAATAATGATCAATTATTTAGAATGATCTGATGAATTATAGTAGATTATTCACATATAATTATTGTTTAAATGTAAAAAAAAGTAGTATTGGGAACAAATCAAATGTTTCAAATAAAATGAATAGATTTAGGATTTTTGAACTTATTAAATTATAATATGATTTAAATTTTAATTATGTGAAACATATACAATACAGTTCAATGGTCATGAAGCGTTCGTCGTGGATTAAAATCTGAAATGATAAAATTATTAGGATCTTGTTTCTCTATAGAAATTAAACTCAATATTTTAGAATATTTTACCTTTTGGGAGATCCATTTCATGTTTCAAGATATTCTTGAGAGTTCCTGATACTTTAAGAAGTTAGAACCCATTATTTAATCCCCAAATATTATTATCAAATATATGTTTGAAACATGGATAAATTATTGTATGGTAAGTACTGATTTAAATAATTTTACTAATCCTACAATATTTATATATATATTCTAGTTGAATAAGGTTTTTTTTCTATCTTAATCAATATTGGGAAAATTTAAAATCCATAAAAACCCTTAAGAATGCAGTCTTCTCCACTTGTTGGATGTTATTATTAGAATATGTAGGTAAAAAAGTCCACGAAACAACCCTAATGTAATTTCTTATGTTTCTCTATGAACCTATTTTGAGTTATTCCAGATAATATCATGAGTTGTGTCTTGTTTTATTATAACAATGACATTGTAATATGTTATGTATCATAACATTAAACACATTTAGGTATTATTTTCCCCTTTTGGGTTCATTTAGGGATTCTAGATAATGGTGAGGCTTATAATTTCATTAATTATTGTAGTATCACAATTAAATTTTCAATGGATTTAAGATATTATCCAGGGGACCATCGATATTTTACATTTGTTCATAGGATTCATCTAGTAAACAATGTGGCTTACATCATGAAGAAAACATCCAATTCATTAATGGACTAGATAACGAGAATATGTTTTGGAGAATATGTTAGGAGTCCATGGAACCTTTTAATAAATCAATGGATATTATTCAATTACATTTCATAAAATTATCTATAGAGTTTAAATTTAATATTAGAAGGATCTTTTTTTGGAATATATTTTATTTGAGGGATTGTATTCCATAAAATTAATACGTGGATTGAAAATCAATATTACAATGGTTTTATAAACACTAAAAAGAAAAATCCTTTATTATTTGGTGTTAATTCCTCCATCATGAACCGTAGAATGATTTAAGGGATTTTGGGTGATAAAACCCCATCCAGATCACTTTTTTTGGTTGTTTTATTCCAATGGTGATTCCACTGTAAAAATATATTATGTAGTATTTTTTCTTTTTTGTTGACATTGACCACAATAGTGACAATGACTTAGGTTGTTTTTTAGATTGATTAAAAATAGTTGTTTTCTATTGATCCATTGAATTTTATTTTCAATCCTTGTAATATGAAGGATGATTCTTTATTTTTTGATTCCCATTGACAAAGGCATACATTTTTAAAGAATTTATGAGGTACATGGATCTATGAAGGTGTTTTAAATTCTTGATTTTCTATGTGTTATTAATGATCCATTTTCTGATGTTCATTGATATTATATTTTATAAATATAAAAATGGATTTTATTAAAAATTATCATATATTCGTAAATAATTTTTTAATAAATGTAGAACATTGGGGACATTGGGTTTGTTGGGATATAGACATTGGTTATCCTAGCCCATGTCACACCAATAGGGGTCACATTTCTAATATCGAAATACTATAGAATGACTTTACATAGGTTGGAAACAACATTTGAATGTTATAGGATGATCAAAGGATTGCAACTCAGAATTTACAAATTATAATAGACCTCCATTCCATGGTGATAAAAGGCCATAGGATTTTGACGAATGTTCTGATCATATTGGGAGGATCAGGAAATATTGGGATATAGGTGAGGAATCTAATGTGGGGCTTGTCATGACCCATCCCACGGGGCATGTGCCGTGACTACCCCAAGCCAACCTTCCATAGGCCAGGGGCTGTTGACAAGCACCAAAGGTGTAATTCACTATAATTTGGAAGAATTGCATTTATAAACTAGAAACACACACAACAGTGTATGATGGAAGAAAAACACTTAGTAAAAATTTATATCAAAGGAGTGATGAAAAGTAAAGGGGGTGGGAAATACAAGCCCAACTGTAATGTACAAGTACATCTAAAAAGGGAAAAAAATAGTTGAAATGTGAAGAGTGGCTCCTGGATCGTCCACTGTGGATCCTTGTAAAAGGGTAGGTAAAGATAGCCTCCATATAACTCCACGTCCGTATGTATCCTTTAGGTACAGACTCTTAATAAGTTCCACCTCCAAGTATCATCCAGTCCGGCTACTCTGATCCTCTGTCAATGATGTCTATCGTCTGCAACCAATACAACAAGGTGCGGGCATAGCCCGTGCAGGAGTGAGTATAATGATACTCAGTAGGGACCCTGAGACCCTCAAGGTCTCTCAAAATACACAAAGGATAAACCATATAGTATGAAATCAAAAGATAGTTATTTCTTAGGAATATTCCCATACATATACCTATGTTATCAAATAACCTATCTCATTCATGAGGAAATCATAGAAGACACTAAATCAGATCAAACAAGTGTACAATTTATGTAGAGAGATAGAGATGATCAAATATAGCCCCTGAATTCTCTATTTTGTCAGACCAACACACGATCCAGGAATAAATGTCAAAACAATCGGACCAACACATGATCTAAGAACAGTCGTTAGAGATATCAGACCAACACATGATCTAGGACCAGCTATTTTGTCGGACCAACACACGATTTGGGAATTTAAGTCAAAACTATTGGAAAAACTCAAGATCCAAGAATAGTTGTTAGAGCTATCAGAACAAAACATGATCCAGTACTAGCTATTCTGTCGGACCATCACATTATAAAGGAATAGAAGTTACAACTGTCGGACCAACACATGATCCATGAACAATCGATAGAGAATAACTAGCTGCAGGTTTTACAAAAATCACACTTGATTCAGGGAGGGACTTCTCTTCAATCCAAGTTTCAACACATAAAATTCAACCATGTCCCATGAAGAAGTATCAAAAAAGTTTGGCTCATTATATGGGTCTTAATGCAACATACGGCACGTCAATCAGACGCCTGGTCTGTGAGTTATTAGCCTTTTAGTCCTGGGGGCCCGGTTGGATTTGTCTACGATCCAACCTTACTGTATCTCAAAATTACCCCAAACTCTATTGGGGTACACTCCAGGGACCATAGTGCTCCATGAAAACCAGTGTCGCTGACGGTTCATCGAACGATCATCCGGTGCAAAGGTTGCAGCTATTGGATGTAATAGGGTCGATAATGGGCCAGGGTCATGTCCAACCCGGTCGGACTGACTCGGCCTAACCCAGACTGGGCCGACCTGGTCTGGGTAAACCCGGACAGACCCCTTGAGTATGACCCAGCCTATTGAGTGGGTCAGCCCAATAGGGTCAACCCGGTTCGCTGGGCCCGACCCAATAGACTGCGAGGGTGTTTCGGCCTGGAGGACAGTGCGTAGGCAGCTCTTCTTGAAATATGGGGCCGGTTCAGCCTATTCCGTGAGTGGCGTGGCTCAGTAACCCAGCCTAAGAGGTGAGGGAAGTTCATCCAGCGACACCACGAGGGATGTCGCAGATCGGTTCGTGTGGCCGGTGGCCCGATGGCCGGTGGGAAGACCAGCGGGGCACGCGCTGGCTGCGGGCTGGCGTGGGTAGGCGCAGGAAGCATGAGGTAGGGGAGGGCTTTCACAGGCAGTGCACTGGGGGGCCGGCTGAGCCCTGGGCAGTGCTCCGGGAGGCTGCATGCAGGCGCGAGTAGTGTGCTGGGAGGCCGCGGGTAGGCGAGCGCTGAGTGTCGGGAGGCCGCGGGTGCAGCCTGGGCGTGTGGGGCATTTCTTGGTTGGCACGATTGATGGAGGTTGCAGGTAGCATGAACTTTTCATTTCTACCTCTATCTCCTCATCGTTGTTACATTTCCATGCTGGATAATCAACACAAGAGATCGGTGGAGGGTGTTGGGCCATGTTAATTGGGCCACACCCTTTGCTTTTAGGGTGTATAACAAAAGGCTCATCAAGAGAAGGAGATGGTCAACAATTCACCTGCAACAATTCCTTTCCAATCATTGAAAAAGTTAGAAAAAGGATTATCAACTTGTAATAAACCCCTACCTATATTGTCAGGTGTTCATCGTGCGTTGATAGCGTTGCGAAAAAAGACAAGTAAGGTCTTTATTCATCGTGCACACCAAGAACTCTTCCACTCCTGTATTTGAATGATGTTCGTGGATGTGTTTCCACATCGATATATTTTTATTGAAGGATTCGTAGTGGAGCAGCGTTCTTCGTCGGTGGAGTGTTCTTCGTTTGGAGCTTTTATCCATAGCTTTCCTCCTCCCAAGATCCACCAAATACCCAAATGAAAATAATATAGGAATGGTTTTATAATGTTTTTGTTGGTATAACAATTCAAAAAGTAATTAACTAAACTAGTGCCTCCACCTAATTAATACATGAGAGTTGTTATGGACTAATTAGGGGAGCTCAATGGGGATTCTCACCATTTAATAGGGGGTTAAAGAATTCATGTGGATCTCCCTCATTAATGAGGGAGAGTTTAGAGGTTTTATACTCCTCCATCGATAGGGGTCGGGTGGTCCCCACCCTTATTATTTAAAAGGGAGGTTATGCAGTCTCAGGTGGTCCCCACATTGTAACCTCTCGCATGAGGTTATGCTCTGGTGGGACACAACAGAATCACCTCCCCAGGGAGGTTGAGATGAGGTGGTCCCAAATCCAACTCCCATGAGGAGGTTATAACCACCCAACCTCCACATGGAGGATAAAAATAAAATAATGTGAGCTTACATTATTATATTACTTCATAGAAAATCCCAAAAACTAACTTTTATCATCAACTAACTATCATCGAAGTGAAAGTATTATTAAGTGAATACCTGCATAGTTAGTTCAACGGTGCTCTCTGATTTCTATTCTGAGAACCGGTTCAATAATTATAAAAACCCGGTCGTACGTTTACTGAACGTACCTGAATAAAACATTAAATATTGATTCCAGGATCACTATTCCTTTGAATCAAGCACCGTAAAAATTCGAAGACTCATAAAAATCCCATGTATTAAAAAAAATCCAAGGGTTTTTTGGGTCATTAAATTCTCCCCACCTCAGGGATTTACATCCCTTTAAGATACATCTCAAACTAAGGGAACAAATGGGGGTGTTGAGAATGCATCTGAGTCTCCCTCTCCCATGTTCTCTCCTATAGGTTACCATGATACCAGAAAATGTGCACCAGAGGTATCTACCATACATGTAGGACCGACTTCTTTCGATCTTCAATCTCCATTGGAACCACCATGAAAATATCCATATCATCGATGTCCAGCTCTCCACGGACAATGATGTGGAATGGGTCATGCACATATCCCCTCAGTTGATATACATCGATGACGTCGTGCACCCGGTGAAACTAAGGTGGAAGATCTAAGTGGTATGCCACCTTTCCTATTCAGTTGAGGACCTGGAATGGTCTGATTAATCTCGAAGATAACATCCATGGTCGGCCATATCTCTGTAGACCTCGTTGAGGTGAGACCCGTAGAAATATGTGGTCACCATATCTGAACTCCATAGGCCTTCATCTCATATCATCATATGACTTATTCCTACACTGTGCAGTCTTCATCCACTCTTGGATGATTTGCACCTTCTATGTGGTAGCAGGTACCATCTCTGGTCCCACAACTGTTGAGTCCCCTGGGTCTGTCCAGCACAAGGGTGCTCTACAAGGTCACCCGTACAACGCCTCGATGGGTGACATCCTTATGGTGGAGTGATAGCTTTTGTTGTTGGAAAACTCCACTAAATGTTAGTGATTCTCCCATCTATGACCGAATTCAAGGACACATGAACGTATCATCTCCTCAAGGGTCTGAATGGTCTTCTCAGTCTGACCATCTGTTTGAGGATGGAAGGGGGAGCTCAAAAGAAGTAGTGTCCTGAAAGGCTCTTACAAACCCTTCCATAGTTGGGAAGTAAATTGTGCATCATGTCCAGAGACAATAGAAGAAGGTAATCCATGTAGCTTCACATTATCCTACACGTAAAGGCTTCCCAATCTCTCTACTGAACCCTTCTCCTTGATCGGTAGGATGTTGGCCAAATTGGTGAGTCGGTCCATGATCACCCAAATCGAGTTGTGACCCCTGAGTGTATATGAAAGACACATCACAAAATTCATGTATATCCCATCCCACTTCAACTCTGGGAACCCTAAAGGCTATATGATTCCTGCTGGTACCTAGTGCTCTGCCTTCACATTCTGACAAGTGAGGCATTGAGAGACAAACTCTTCTACCACCTTGTTCATACCTTGCCACCAGTGTTGTCATCGAAGGTCCTGGTTCATCTTCACCGCTCCTGGATATACTGGTAGAGGAGATGTGTGGAACTCCCTCAACACTTCCTCCTGAAGTAAAACATGCACCATTGTATGTCCTCTGAAGAGGATGACATGCTCCCCACCATCAAAAAATCCATCAGGTGGATGTCCTCTGGATATCCGAGAAAGTCATGTCTCGCTATCAACGTCCACATGTTGTGCCTCCCTGACTCGCTGATGAAGTAGGGGAGTGACTGTAAGAGACTACAGAATGGATTCTCCATCTCTATCCACCAAGGATATCTGTAGAACAACTAGAAACTCTATCTCCTCACCTTGAAGATGTATATCAGTACTTCTGCTGAGTGCATCTAAAATAACATTCCCCATCCTAGGAGTAGAGACTATCTCAAAGTCATGGTCCTAGAGGAAATCAATCCATTTTTTCTCCGTTTTAGGTCCTTCTGAGAGAAGATATACCTGAGAAATTTGTGATTAGAGTACACGGTAAAATGCTCACCCATCAGATAGTGTCACCCCATATTCATGTAGAGGAACACTGCTGCTAAAACCAGGCCATGGGTAGCGTAGTTATTCTCATGCTATCACAGATGCTAAGAACCATATGTGATCATTTCTTTCGCATGTTTCATGACACACCAATGTCCAATACCTGATGTGTCGCAGTAAACTACGTACCCTACGCCTTCTTCTGGAAGCCTCAAGAAGGGGGAAATAGTCAGTCTCTGCCTCAGCTCTTGAAAGCACTGATGGAATCTCTCACAACGAATGAAGGGTTACCCCTTCTGCATTAGGACAGATAGTGGTGCTGCAACTCTGGAAGATTCTGGTATGATCCTTCAGTATCATCCTGCAAAACCTAGGAAACTCCGTACCTCTGTCAGACTCCTAGGTGGCTCCCAAGAAAGTACCACTTCAATCTTCAATAGATCCACTACCACTCCATCCTCCAAGATGCCGTGTCCCAGAATGTGAACCTATCGAATCAAAAATTGGCACTTCGAGAGTTTACCATATTTCTGGTACTCACAGAGTGTTTCCAGTACTACCAGTAAATGGTAGGAATACTCCTCCTAATTATTCGAGTAGATCATAATGTCGTTGATGAAGACAATGAAAAAGAGATTGAGTTATGGATAGAAGATCATGTTCATGAGTCCCGTGAACACTGCTGGAGCATTGGTTACACTGGAGGTCATAACCATGAACTCATAGTGGTCGTACCGACTTCTAAAGGTCATCTTATGCACATCCTCGTCTTGAATTCTGAGTTGGTGGTAGCCTGATCTAGGGTGTATCTTTTTGAACCACTGTACTTCCTACATCTGGTCAAAGATGTTGTCAATCATTGGGAGTGGGTACTTGTTCTTCACAGCCGCCTGGTTCAGGCGATGGTAGTCGACATAAAGCATCAGGCCCTCATACGCCTTCTTGGAAAATTGAATAGGGGCTACCAAGGGAGAAACACTATTCCAGATGAATCCTTTCCCTTGCAAGTCCTCTAGATGTACCCATAGCTCACGAAGCTCAGCGGCAGCCATATGATATGCTCGAGTAGATATCAGTGTCGTCTTGGGGTACATGTCAATTTAGAAGTCCACATCTATGTGAGGAGGTAGTCCTAGAACATTTTCAAGGAAAACATCCGCATACCGGTCCACCACTAAAGGATATATTGGACTCTCCACATCAACTGCTCTGAGGGTAAGGCAGACCAACTGATGAGTGATCGGTAGCACTCTCCTCCGAGTAAGTCTATAATGTTATGAAAAGGCTCCCTTCTCACCGGTGAAGGTGAACATTGTCCCATTTGTGCGGACACACCACACTTTTCACCTAATACAATCAATCTGAGCATGGACTGTAGATAACCAGTCCATACCCAAGATGATGTCATAAGGCCTCGACGCCTCTACGATGAGATCCAATCCAAAGCACTTACATCATAGAGTAAGCTCACACTACTAACACCTGTGCGTAATCATCGAGTCTACTCCCGTAGGAGTCTCTATCCATAAGGATCTAGCCAACGACTTTTTCAGAATCTCTCATCACAGAACGATGGAAGTGGAAATGAAATAGTGACTGCCACCTATGTCTATAAAAAATAGCAGCTAAGGTGGAGTAGACACATATAATACCTAGAATCATCTCCGGAGGGACGTGATCGTAATCCTCAGCTACCTGGAGTGAAGCTCTCCCCTCTCCACCTGCTCCCTATGGTCAGGGTGGACCTCTTGGGGGCGGTGTTGGAAACACCTCGTAATGGAATCCACCACCAGCTGCACGACCAACTCCTCTGACATGTCTTACTGCTCCCTACAGACCACCTATATAAAACCTATGCCTTTTCTTGGGATGTCCCTCAACTTTCTGTTGATTTTCAGAACGGCGGGTCGGACACTCACAATCCATGTGACCCTTCCCACCACAAGTGTTACATTACCCACTCCTAGCATTACTGGATTTGTCTCATGTGCCCCACAAAACTGAACCAGTATCATGAGGTCATCCACTAGATGACCAGGTCCGCTTGGACCTTTGCGACAATTGTCTGCTGCCAACTGTAGAAGACTCCACTACATGATGATCGGTGGTAGGTCTCTCTGGTTGTGACTACTCAGCAAGGAAAAACTCCACTAAGAGGGCTCGCTCCAACACCCACGCCTGCGTCGAGATGTTGAGGGAGATCATCGAAGCTCTGATCTCTCCCCTGAGCCCCTTCATGATGGTCCAGGCCCAGATTAATGGGTTGCGTACCATATCTATGGAGTAGCGCGAGATGTCGGTGAGCCTCACTGAGTACTGTGCCATTGTCATGCTGCCCTACTGTAGATGTAGTTGCTCCTGTATCGACACCGCACAATGGGTGGCTGGGAAAAACATAACCCGAAATAGGATCTCGAAGTCTTTCCATAGTAGTTTATCTTCACCATGCACCTAGAGTATCATGTTCCACCATCTTCCGGGTGCTTCTTAGAGAAGACTCACAGAAATGATCACCATAAGGTCAACTAATGTCCCTACCAGTATGAAAACTCTCACCATAGGCTCTAGACAATCCTCAACTACCAGGGGTCCATCTCACCCCTGAACCTAGGCTACCTCTAGCGTAGGAACATGTGCAACGATATCAAGAGGCGTGCACTCTCATCTACTGGGGATAGTGGTATCGGTGGCCCAACATGTAGTGGTTCTTTTGGTGCCTCTACTGTGATGGGGCCCTACACTGAGGCCTCATCCCTCGGGGGGCTTCCATCTCTTACATCTCTCGGAACCCTAGATGGATAGCTGTGTAGAGGAATCATGAAAAAAAACAGGTGATCCATGGTCAATATGTTATTCATGGTGAGCTAACACAAAAATATCACAAGGAAAACTATTGAAAACACACATGAAATCAGTGTTTTCTTGCACTAAGACGGAAATCCGAATTCAAGGTCCTGGTGTATGGATACATTAGCCGTCTCACTAACACTGGACTCCTTGAAATTATAACCACACTTATTACCCATAACACTATTTCTTAAATGAAAAGAAATATTAGATTCATAAGTTTTGCGGTAGAACTAACTCCTCTGACAACAATTTTTTATGACCTGCCCCCTGGTGCCCGTGTCGTGAATACCCCAATCCCGACTTCCAGTGGCCTAGGGCTGGCGACTAGCACCAAAGGGGTAATTCCCTAAAACTGGGAATTCCTTACCTTAATAAAATAGAAACACACAAAACAAAGTAATATTGAAGCAAAACACTATGTTAAGCATTATACAAAAGGATTGCTGAAAATTAATGTGTGCTAGAAATACAAGCCCAACTGTAAAGTACAAGTACTACTAAAAAGGGAAAAAGCAGCTGAAAGGGGAAGAGCAGCTCCTGGTTCATCCACCACGGATCTTACCTGAAGAGTAGGTACAGATAGCCTCAACAGCACTCCACGTCCATCCCTCTCCTCCGGGTACCAACTCATCGTAAGGTCCACCTCCGGGTACCGTCCAATCCTGCTACTCTGATCCTCCATCAACGTTGCCCGTCGTCTGCAACCAACACATCGAGGTGTGGGAATAACTCGTGATAAGTTGAGTATAACGATACTCAGTAGGGACCCCGATACCCTCATGGTATCTCAATGTACACCATGGATAAACCACATAGTATGAAATCAACAGATAGACATCACATAGGTATAGTCCCATATATATACCTAAGGTATCAAGTAACTCATCTCAATCATGAGGAAAATAAAAAAGCCACTGACTCACCTCACACAGGTATACAACGTATGTAGAGAGATAGTGATGATCATATATAGCCATTGAATCGTCGATTCTGTCAGATCAACACATGATCCAGGAACAGAATTAAAAACTGTCGGAACAACACATGATCCTGGAAAAATCGTTATTGCTATCAAACCAACACATGATCTACAAATAGAAGTCAAAACTGTCAGACCAACACATGATCCAGGAACAATCGTTAGAGGGATCGGACCAAAACATGTTCCAGGAAATACTATTCTGTCGGACCAACACATGATCAAGTAACATAAGTCAGAAATGTCAAACCAACACATGATCCATGAATAGTTGGTAGAACACATCCTTCCATAGGGTGTCCACAAGGCACACTTGATTCTGAGAGAGTCCACTCATTAAGCCATGTTTCGACACATAAACTACCACCATGTACCACAAATAAGTATCCCAATGGTCTGTCTCGTCATAGGGCTCTCTATTCAATAGATGGCGCGTCAATCAGACGCCTGGTCTGTGAGTTATTATATTTTAACTCCCAGGGGCCCAGTTAGATTTTGTGTATGATCCATGCTGACTGTATCTCAAAATGACCCCCAAATTTACTCAGGTATACTCAAAGGACCATCGTGCAACACGTAAACCTGTGTTGTTAACTATTCTTCAAATGCTCATCTGGTGCCAATGTTACAGCCAAAGGAAGTTAGAGGGTCGGTAATGGGCCTGGGGTCCGGTCCGACCCAGTCGGACCGACTCTTCCAAACCGAGTATGGGTTGACAAGGTTTGGCTCTATCCGGTTAGAACCGTTGAGTCTGCCCTGGCCCGTTGGGTGGGTCATCCCGTTAGGTTCAACTCGGTCCACTAGGCCCATCCCAGCTGACTGCAAGGGTGGTTCGGCCCGAAGGCCACCGCATAGGCAGCTCGGCCAGTGCCGCGAGGGGTGTGGCTCGATGACTCGGCCTGGGAGGTCTGGCCGGTTCGGCTTGCGACACCCCGGGGGACGCTGTGGGTCCGCTCGGGAGGCCGGCACACATGAAGCCATTGGGCAGAACGGTGGGGCACGAGCTGGCTGCGGGATAGATGCGGGAAGGCGTGGGTAGCATGCGGTAGGTGCATGAAGCACGCCGTGAGGCCGGTCGGGCACTGGGAAGCGCGCTGGGAGGTAGTGGGCAGGTGACATGGGTGTCGGGCAGCACGCCGGGAGGCGGACCTGGCGCCGGGCAACACATCGAAAGGCTGACTGGGCACCGTGCAGCGCGTTGGGAGGCCGCGAGTAAGAGGCCTAGGCACCAGGAAGTGCGCCTAGAGGCCGGAAGGGCACTGGACAACACACCGGGAAGCCGCGGGCAGGCACGGGCAGCGCGCTGGGAGACCGCAGGCTGCGCGTCGGGACGTCACAGGTTCAGTCGGGGTGCGCGGGGCAACACGATGCCAGCGCAGTTCACGGAGGTCGCAGGGAGCATGGCCATGTCGCTTCCACCTCAGTTTCCTCATCGTTTTTATGTTTCCATGTCGAAGAAATAACACAAAAGATCAGTAGAGGGAGTTGGGCCATGTTAGTTGGCCCGCACCCTCTGCGTTTTGGGGTGATAACAAAAGGATCATCAAGAGAAGGATATTTTCAACAATTTAGCTGCAAAATTTCCTTTCAATCATTGAAATAGATTGAAAAAGGATTATCAACATGAAATAAACCCCTACCTGGTTTTTAGGGTGTTCTTCATTCATGGTTGGCATTATGGAAGAAGATGATGAATGTCTTTGTTCGTAGTGCACGCCAATCACTCTTCCACTCCCTTATTCGCATGACGATGGTGGATGTGGTTCCACATCAGTTGATGTCTGGGGAAGGAGTCTAAGAGGATCATCATTATTTGTCGGAAGAGAATTCTTCATTGGGAGCTCATCTCTCTAGCTTTCCACCTCCCAAGCTCCACCAAATGGCCAAACGAAAATAATAGAGGAATGTATTTTCTATTTTTTTTGTTGGTACAACAATTTAAAAAGGAATTAATTAAAAATGTGGCTCTACCTAACTAATTCATGAGAGTTTTCATGGATTAATTATGGGAGGTCAAGGGGGTTTCTCCCCAATTAATGGGGGTTGAGGAATTCAAGTGGCTCTCCCTCATTATTGAGGGGGAGATGATAGGATTTATCCTCTTCTATCAACAGGGTTCAGGTGGTCCCCACCGCTATTATTTAAAAGGGAGGTTATGTAGTAATGGGTGGTCCCCACATTGTAACCTCTCACAGGAGGTTATGTTCGGGTGGGCCCCACCACCATAACCTCCCAAGGGAGGTTATGGTTTGGTGGTCCCACCTCCAACTCCCTTGATGAGGTTTTAACCACCCAACCTCCACATGGTGGTTAAAAATAATATAATGTGAGAGTAGATTAATTTTTTAATTTACACGAAAACCCAAAGACTATCTTTTATCCTTGACTCTCTATCGTCAATGTGAAAGTCTTCTTATGTGAATATCGACGTTGTGAGTTCAACGGTGCTATCAGATTTCTATTCTAAGCACCATTTCAAAATATATAAAGACCAACTCGTACGTGTACTGAACGTAGCTGAACAAAACATAAATAATTGATTCACAGCACACCGGGCTACATAATCATGCATCGTAAACTTTTATGGACTCATAAAAATGCAAGGTATTAAAAATATCCATGGGATTTCTGTGTCTTTATAGGGATTCCCATGTATCTGATTGACAGACCTAGATAGAGATAGAGGGATGGTTTTTTAAAAAATATATCTCAATAAGATATTGCTGATGCATTATTAAATAAATCCTTCATTCAGTATTTTTACCCTAATAAATTATCTGGATTGAAGACCCAAGTGTTTATGACCTTTGAGAAAGGGGACAATAATTTTCAATAGAGTTGCAACATTTTTTCTAAGTTAGTGCATAAAGTGTAGTATATTATCAAAAATAAGTAATTAAAGGCTAAGAGGATTGAGTTTGGTATGAGAAGTAATATTCAATCGATTTTGATTCCATATAACTTCTAAACATCGTGGAGTTTGTTAAAAAATATTCTTTCGAATTGGATATCATATATAAAAAACAAGGATCTAGAGGAGATTCATTTTTTACCATCAATAACTAGGGTGTCTCTTATGACAATAAAAGGAATAAAAATGTGAGAAATTTTTCTTCAATAATACTTAGGGGGATTCATTTGGGAAATAGAAGGCTAATTTCTCTTAGTGTGGGAGGTCTGTTCCAACTATGAAAAATTATTCTACGACTCCCAAGACTTTTAATCATTTTTTAAAATCTTTCTATTTTAATGGATTTGGTGGCATGATGTCCGGAGGCTATACAGTTGGATCCATATTCACCAAGGGATCATAGGATCATCATGATGTAGAAAAGGGTGTTAGGTCATTTCCATTATTTAAGGATGATATTATTGTGGCAAAAAAATCTGAAGGGTGATCTATGGTCAAATGAAATTGTGTGACAATGTATTCTCTAGAGGAATCTGAATCTGGAATAGTAATAGTTTGGTGTACAACTCATATTTTTTCTTCCATGGTTATAGTTTAATTGGATATATGTGATACTCATTATTTTATATAATTAAATCAAGTAAACATGATGGTCTTAATAAGGGATATTCTTCTGTTCCTAGTGGTTATTCTATTTATACAAACCAATTAACCTACCATGTATCCAAAATTTAAGTGCTCGGTATTTTATTGTGTCATTGACTATTTTATTGTCATTATCATGGATGATATTTTATTTTTCAATATGTTAGTGAATGATAACATGGGCCCTAAGAAAGGGAAATGATGATATTGTAGGGACGGTATGTCTGGATTCAACAAATGATTACGCACAAATTGATGCATGATTACAACTATAGAATATTTTCGTCCATGAGATCCAAAGGAAGAGTAAAATAATTTCTTGAAATGATACTTAGAGAAAGTGGTCCTGTTATCCTAGAGTTGCATCATGTTTTCAAAACATGTTGATTTTTTTCCTTGGGAATATCTTTATGGATAGTAGACACCATTATAAATGATTCTTACAACAATGTGATACCAATATGTGTCCTGATTTTAGATTTTCTTAGTTTTGTATGAGTATGAGGTAATATATTATGGATTTTGTATTATAATTTCATAAATGTCAGAAATTTTAGGATGAAATCTAAATCCCTGCCAGTTTATTGCATCCCATACCAATTCCGGTATGGAAATGTGATGATATTTAAAAATATTTATTCCTTTTTTTACCATGGATTCAAGGTGGTTAATATCAGATTTGGGTAGTCATTAATCAAATCGTGAAATCTATGTATTCATATATTTATAAATATAATGATGGTGGAACATCATGTAGACTTTTATGTCTTATAAGTTGTGATATTTAATGTGGTTCCCTATGATGTTGTTTCTAACTAGGGAACTGGGTCACATATAGGTTTCGGAAATTTTTTTATGAGACCTTGTGTTCCCAATTAAAATTGATAAAAACATATACTCCATAAATGTATGGAATGATAAAAATATATATCCATGATCAAAAGGATTTTGTCAATGATGGTGTACTTGATTTTTTTGGTTCATTAGAAAAACATTCTCTTCTTTTCACATCTTATTATAACATCATTTACTAGGCCTCAATATAAATACCCCCAACTGAGGATTTTTATGAGAGTACATGCATATCCCCCATATTCCATGATGAAATGGTAGAGTGGTCCTTGGTTGGAATAATTATTGTTCAAGATATCATAGAGAGTGTACATTTTATCTTTATAATATTTATCTATACAATTAGTTGTCATAATTTTATATGGACCAACCTTACTGCAAGAAGGAGTTTGAGGTTAGTTATTGAGAATTTTCTAAATATTCACCTTGAATGGAAAATTTTCTATTAGTTAATCAAGTCATGTTGGAACCATGTAAGGTATTAATATTTCATATCAATGGATGATGGTGAATATAGGACAATCAGTTGGAATTAGCTTCTCAGTTGACTTCCATCCACAACATGTTTCATATTTCAAAGATTAAGTGGTGTCGGCTAACATTCCCATGTTATCGAATATGTGGTTGTAGATATTGGGAATGAAATCACAATGTTTGGTAATATTTTTCATATTAATGATCATTAAGTGAAGTTGTTTTTTTGAAAAAAAACGAGTACAATGGTTCCCTTAATTTTTCTGTGCTTACAGGATAACAACAAGATGTGGGTGTTGGAATTTTTGACAAGGAATCAGTTCCCTTAACTTTTTGTGAGTTTTGGAAAATGAATAATATTTGTGGATAAATAGCATTTATAGTAGGGAGATTGAAACACCATATTTCATACCATTAGTTATTATTTGGATTCTGTGTTTTTTTTTTCACTTTTTTTGGGTGAATTACTATATTTTCATTAATAAAGAGACCCCACTGATGAAATTTACCTAATTTTAAAGGATGTATGAGTGTTTGATTTACTATATAATAGTTATAAATTTTTAAATGTATATAGGAATTTATATTTTGGAGAAGAGATCCATAATATTAGTTACTGGATTTTAGGAGAAAACTAGGAGCCCGACCCACTTGATAATTTCATAGAGTCAATGGATTATATGATGTGAATATGTTATGTGGTATATTATGTGAGTATTATTTAAGGTGTGAAAGTTTACTGACTATGACTCTATTATATGAAATGAATGTGTTTTTTGGGTCTAAATTTTTACAAAGGTGATTCATTTTTTGATATATCAATTATTCATATTATTTTACAATGTAAAAGGGACTCATGATGTGAAATTAATGCATATGGTGGTTTTAAACCTACATAACACATGAATCACTATTCATTTTTTCCACATTATCTCCTCTCAAACCCAACAATGATTTTTTTATATTGGGTTGTCTCCCCCATCAAAATTTCTTTTCCTGTCTGATAATTATGATGATTAAACCACATTACAATAGTAAGAAAACATTCTGCTTCATCGCTACCTTTTCTTATAATGACGACATAGGTTGTGGTTATTTTTCACATTCATTATCAAATGTGTTTTTCCTAACAACCCCTTTAATTTTATTTTATTACATGAATTGCTTGTTCCCTATCTATGAATATGATAGTTTTCCATCATTTTTAGGATGGTACATAATAGAATGTGTTAATAATTCTAGAATGTCTATTTTTTCTTATTGATCCATTTTTTTGTTTATTTAAATAGTTTTTCAGTGATGTAAGATAGTATTATTTTAATGTGGTCTTGGTTTTGGAAATGGTATTTGAAAAAATGTTGCACATTTGGATCCTTGGGTGCATTATTAAATGGAAATATGTGACCATAGTGTGTGTTGAACCACTAGGGGGTTAATCTTGTTATATCAGCATATTGTTTCATAAAATTAAATAGGTCAGAATGAACTAATGTAAGGAATAGGATTCCATAATGTCATGTATGTAATAACATAGGCTAGGTCCCTGATTTTATGATTTTTTATTTTATATATGTTTTATCACATTATGGATTAATTCAGTAATATTTTATCAAATGATTAATTTACCCATTTTTCTTCTATACCTCATATATTAAAATATCTCATGAATATTGTTGGAATTTAAAAATAAAATAATATTATTACAAATGTTTATATTTAAGAAAATTATTTTTAAATTTGATTTTGTTTTAATGGTATAACATGTACTTTATTAATATTGAAACTTCTAGAGATTATTTGGATTCATCCTATAAGGATTTGGGATCATGCCATAATTTTATTTTTCGGGTTCTCTTAGTCTGTTCTTTGAAGTATATTGAGAATTAGTAGGTCATAATCTAGAATTAATTGTTCTATTTTCTTCTATTTCTTATAATAATGATTGTTTTGGGGTGATTATTTCTTACGTGGAGGATTCTTTGTTTTTACCTTATTGTACATCTCCGGTTTAACCCGTTTTTATGGTTTTGTATGGATCTTATTATTTCTTATTCATCCCCTTGGTACTATTTCTGTATGTATTGTTATGGTTACATACATGAGTTTTTTTTGAATTTTCATGGTTATTTCTCAATGTGTGGTTGAACACCTTGGGTGAATTGTCTTGTTGACCATGGAAAGTTCGTTATGTTGTACCTCTTAGTCAAGAGGAAACTTACGTAGTAGCTAGGGGTACCATCGACCACCCTAATCGATGCTTGAATTTTTTTCATCCATGAATATTAGTGCATAAAAATTATTACTATATTAAAAAAAACATAATCTATGGTGATAAAATTTTCATAATAATTAAATTCTAATGGTTACGTCGTTGCATGATGAATATTTAAAAAATTGAATAAAATATCGTCTCTTATTTTGTTGTTTTATTCCCATCAGTTTTTATGATAATTATTGGATATCAATTACTATTATAACTATGAAATTCATTGTTATAAATTTCATATGAATTTATTACAATAAAAATGAGATATAAGTCTATCCTAAGTCCATGGAACAACATGACCTCATATTATATAACGATCATATAAAAAATATTCATTATGAAATACTATGGATTTTTATATTTATAACTAAATACAATTTTTAAATTATATCCATTTTTTCCATAAATAATATATTATCATTATAATGCTTAATTAATTACATATGTTTTTAAATAATTCCTTAAAAATAAAAAACTCACTTATTCACACTGAACACCCCTTCACATGGAAACACTCAATTTAAATCTCAATAGAATAATAATAATAAATATCCATAATTTATTCTTATGTCCAGTTAATATTTAAATATTTATAAAAAATACTGTAATAACATTAAATTTTCATGATTTTTAGTCATTTAATTATACTTTCATTCAAAAGAAATTTAACTCATAATATCATCAACATTGATAATCCTTAGTCTTATCCTTATAATTTAAAATTGGATCTTCTAAATTTTCAATATTAAATCCTCCATAAAAACAAAAACATGAAATATTGGATGACACAATTTAATGAAGATAAGAAATAATGAAAAAATTAGAGATCACAATGAACATCCACTCAATTGTAAAAACCCAACTTCATACTCATCTAAAAAATAAAAAAATTAACTAATTTATTTGTACAACAAATTTCCATTTTAGACCTTAATCTAAGAAAATAAAAAATAATCCTTCAACCGTCTTGAATTTTAGTGATTTAATTTTAATTTCATTGATAAAAATTATATTCCAAGTATAATCAATGTATATAAGAATATTTATTATCATTATAAAATTGAATAATAATGTCTATAAATTCTATTTGTAATTATGAAAATGGGTCCAAAATTTAAAAATAAAAAGACATGGTGGAATATATATAAGAAATAAATCGAATAATTAAAACCATAATATAAAATTCTGGAAAATTTCAATAAATACATCCCAATCATAAGAAATTTCAATTTAAAATTTTTATAAATAACATAGACAAAAAATAGGAAGTTAATCTAAGAATAACACTATATGGTACTCTCCTATATACATATATTCCTCTAACATACTATAACCATGGAATTTTTCCCCCATATATGCCTCAATCTCTACAATCCTCAATTTCAACAATGTTATATATATATATTATACACTACTCTTACACAGGTTCACAAAAATAAATTACAATATTATTATTATGAAAAAAATATCCCCAAATATGAAATATGAAAAATTTATTACAACTACTTAATATGTTTTCCTATTTCCAATTGATATAATTCCATATTGACACTATCCTTTACCATAAAGGGTCTATAGAGTTATTGAGATAGATTACTCCCCTTACAAAATCTATTTGACCAACTCATATGGGAAACTCATCATAAGATATTATCCCCCTCCATATCATCCAAATTTTTCCTCCTTTGACATGCATTACAATTATTATATGTCCATTTTATACTGAAACATTATATATTTTAATAAACTTACTCTATATAAATGTAAAAAATATCAATTCTAATAATCGATTTCTATGAAATATCTACCACAAAAATACTTGTATGAACGGTAATATATATATATCAGAATACATATGTGTCTCAAAAATAATAAGTGCATAGTTTATTAAAAAAATCAACCAGTATAATAATTTATAAAACATATTTCATTCAAAAAAATCCCATTGACTAAATGATCATTATGATTTATAATATATATCTAATTGTTAAATATAGTACGTATGAAAAATAGGGAGTTGAAATCCCCCATAAAATATATCAAAATACACTTGGTGTACTATCTTTCATGATTGCATATAAATGGTCAGAGGAGGAGTATAAATGTTATCCCACCAAATGAATATTTATGTATATGGGACTCATCTAAAAATTCATCACTAATGGAAATGAAATTTACCATCATTTCCAGTAAATACAAAACTAACTGGATAGTAATATAGACCTTAGGAGCATGAGGAAACCTATAATTTATTGAATTTGTATATGACACTTTATTCACTCGTCTATCTGTAATGGCTAAAACATCCAATAGTATATTGAAGCTCATTGATTAACACCTATATAGTTTGGCTTATCATAATGAGAAAAATTTTTGTATTCATTACACAGAAATACACAAAGATAATTCTTATAGAATTATATGTATTCCTCAAACTATAATGTGTCACCAAATATAAATATTTAATTGTATATTAGATCTCCACGTAGATATCCAATAAATTAATTAACTAATCTAGAAATGTAACTACTATTTCTACATCCTTTGAAGAACCCCCATGGTGTTATCCAAGAATAATATTATTTTTCCACACCACCTTTTCTGGGACACATACCTAGGTCATAAATACTCTATTTACTATAAATGATAAACTCACATTTTAAATAATAAATATTTTTTTATAATAAATATAAATATAAATTATTTTTTATAAATACCCAATTATAACCAACTTTTCAATATCCTCATAATAAATATCTCTTTTTTACATTATCTCAATCCATAAATGAAAAAAAATCACTCTTCCCCGATATTTACATTATTTCAAAGTTATAGTCCTAATGGATCTAAATACCCCACATTTTCATCATGTTAATTTCTATCTTGTAAAGGATGTGTCATTGAATGTTATGATAAATAAGCTCCTTGAATTCCTAAAATTATAGATATTATATTAAAAAAATCATTAAAACCCCAATATTTTTATCAATAGGTATAATAATTATTGTTATGGTTTAACATTCCAAATACGTAAGTAATGAAAACATTATTCTATATCAATGGTGATCCTACAACTTTATAAAATGTGTCATTTTTCATTTAATATAGAATAACACAACTATTAATCATATATTTATTATTTTGATCATGATTTCATTAAAAAAATGGTAGTCATTTAACACTAAATAAACAATATAAAATATAAAATTTTCATTATTAGAGAACATAAAGTGAATATTATCTTAGGGAATTTTGATTCTAACATGAAAAAATTAGATTCCATCAATTAAAAATATAAAAAGTTGATATGTTCAATAATTTACCTATGATACCACTAACTTCATAATAATTGGATCAATAATGATTCCACTAGTCTAGATAAGTTTCCTTAAAGGAATAACTCTTAAGTCAAAAACATATGATTGATTTTCTTAAATACAACTCAGAAGGATAAAATAAGTTCTAGATTTAGAAAAATTATTATTCATTTATGGTCCATGTTAATTACCCATGAGTGGGGGGATGAATTTGGAATTTAATATTTTATACGAAAATTATTTGATAGATCTATATTTAAAACACACTATGATAATATTATCAAGGTAAGTAATATTATTGGTAAAAAAAGTTCATAGATTTTAAATAATTTCTAAAATTATATTCAATCCCATTTATATATATTGAAAATAATTTATCATTTGAAATTATTTTATTCATTAAAATTATAGTTATATCACAATTAATTATTTTTATTAGAGTGTTTTTTAGTGAATTTTATAATTAAAATTTAACAAACAAAATTAATATTTAACACATTGTAGATTTTATAATTAATAGGTATAGTCTCATGCAAAAACTAATATATAACCAATTAATTAAATTACACTATTATTAAAGATTATTAAAATAGAATGAAATAATCACATATTAGATCTAGTATAAAAATATAAATAACCACCATGCAATTGAGGATAAAAACTTCCTTTTAATCAATTATCCATGGGATGGAAAATTTAAAAACTATAGTATGTGAGTACACCCTAATATACTAAATTAGTGTGTTGTGGAAATATAATCATTTAATAAATAATTAATCTAATTTTAATATATATATAGATAAAAAGAAGAATATGTTGTGAATTTATCTTTCAATGATTAAGATTAAGATGAATAAAATTGATATTTATCTTATAAAATATTTTCAATATTTCTTACAATAATGACTCATTAATAGATTTTAGATATGAATTCATGTGGGGATTATTTGTTTCATGAAGGTATAGTGTCATATAATGAACTAGAAAATCAACATTGTTATTTGTAGACACATTTAAATATATTTAAATGTCATCTTATAACATAGACTGACCAAATAACAATGTATCCAATTTTAGAAAATAATTTCTATATAATTAATCATTCATAATACACAATTTATTCTACATATGATATTACTAAATTAAATAATCATCACAATTAGTAATTATTTGAATGAATGAAATTTTATTTAATAATCAACTGTGTATATTTATTAACAATCATTCATTAATCCCCATTTTAGGAAACACAATGACCTTTATTATGTCACATAAAAATTCATTTGGAATTTAATTTAAATTTAATAATTTAATTTTTTGATGTAGAAAAACTCAGGCAGGATGAATTTGTGAATGAAAAAAGAACCGTAATTGTAAGAAAAAAATTATTAAAATGTAAATATACCAATGGAAATATATATTAAATCCATGTGGAAAATCATGATTCATGGTTTTATATCTATATTCAAGGATTTATAAATCACTTGGAAATTATAGATAGAAATAGGTGGATTAATAAGTAATTGAATGGATGAGAATGTCTTATGTTAGTACAAGATTCAAACCAATGGAATTAGAACACTTATAAAGAAATAATAAAATTATGACTACAGAAAAAGACATATATGGGATGAATGAATTTATTTTATTGTATTATAATGATGTTTATAGAACTAGAATTTTCATAATACTACAATATGTATTTTGGTGGTATCATCTGTAATCTTACAAAATATTATTATTCATATAGATGTTAGATATAAAACTATATTTATCATTTCAATATTTGAACATGTAAAAAGTTAGTAAAAAGGTATGTATGACTTCTAAGCATTAAATCATGGAATTTCAGGATTAATCAAATATTCTCCACCTTTAATGACCAAATATCATGGTATGAAAATATATTAATTTTTTTTAGAAATATCAAATTACAAACAAAAATATAAATAGAATTCCAAAATTTGTAAGATAATTAAATAAAAACCCACTATATAGTGACCCATTCTTTTCAATCTTTAAAATTACATAACTTTTACAGAATACATAAAACACTATACCAAAATATTCCCAGATACTGTGGTACTCTAGTTTTATTGGAAACAACGGTACCTAAACAACGTAAAATAATTAAGATATATTATCTCATAATAGGATATTAATGACTAGAATCCTTCTTAATAAAATCAAAAATAATACATATATTCCTAAAATGGATAAGTAAACATAAAAGGTGGTGATATCATATGCCCAGTAAAGTTAAACAATAGATTCATATAGTCATAAACATGAGAATATGGGCATGTGAATGTGATCGTAAAATTAGAAGATCATACAATGAATATCATATGTTCAAAAACATGAACCATGGAATAAATATTCGATGTTCATAATACATGAATCATAGTTAAATAATGAATAAAACCCATTAAAGAATATAATAGGAATAATACATAGATTTTTGGTAGAAAAACCCTCTGATATCATTCCCAATAAGTCAAGAATAATCTATAGAACATATCTGGGAATGTTAAGGGAACTACACAATTAGTGAAACACACTCCACCATCCCCTGTATTACCCCTTTCTTTATATGGGATTCAGTTTCTCCATCTTCCCATAGTGGCTTATGTTTCTCCATTGTTCAACTTCCTGGTTAGTACACATACTGGATGTGCCACACCACCATTATCAGTCACACAAATTTCCATGTAAGAGATCATGTTTCCCAATCTTCCCATATTATATCAATCCCATAAACATGATTCACATAATTTTAACATGAGATAAATATTTACCAATTCATAGGAGGTAGATATTGGCCCCAATAGTCACTGAATAAAATCAATCAAACATGTTCGACAATATTATAAAAATTTCATCATATACTAAACCAAAGTATATAGTTTCTATAATCATAAATTCACAATCCAATGAAATAAAATCAGTAACAAAAAAAATTCACTAAATCACCACAAATTATAAATAGATATGTTTCATAATCAGTTCATTGAATAAAAACCCATGAAAATAAGCTGGTTTCAAAAGAATATAAATCGTGGAAGATAAATGGGATTCATAAAAATCATTCCATAATAACATAAACCATTAACAAAATAATATGATTGGAAAACTTTTATCATTTCTTATAATGGAATGAGTTGTATAAATGCAGGTCATCTTAGATAGAAACTAACATAATATGTTATTTTGGAAAAAAAATTACTAAAATATTTTTTATTATTTGAAAACTGATTGTTAAAACATAAAACCTTTATAAATTCATTTTTATTCAATTATATTTGAAAAACATATAATAAAATATATGAAAAAAGTTTGGAAACATTATAATTTGAAAAAAAAATGATGTTAAAAAAATATTGAAAATAGTTTTCCTTTAAAACATATAAGAAAACATGAAAACGTATTGAAACTCATTTCATTATAAATAATATTAAAATTTTCAAAGGATACATGAAAACCATAAATTAATTTTAAAATAAATTTTCCATAAACCAAAACAAATTATATCAACTTTGATTTTTTTGAAAATATGCTTCTTGATGTCCATGGTTTGTGTCTTAAGGAAAGAAAATTATGATTGAACACCTTTTCTAATTTGATAGCATAATACTCATGAATGAGATATCATATAATTTATATATAAATACCCATATATTTAGGGATAAATATCATGGAATTTATTAAATGGATGCACAATCACCACAAAAAATTTATCAGGGGTTAATAAGGGGTAAATCTCAGAGAAATAAATGTAAGGCTAGAAATCCCCTTATATTGTGTCTTGAATTTCAGAGTACTCATTCAAACATCTTATATAATAAATAAAAGTTTATTATACAGAAAAATATTCATATATATAATACTATATATATTTTTATTGTTTCACTATATTTCCAATTTGTTAATAATTCTATGTTATTCTTCCACTTTGGGTAATATTTGATTTATTCTTCGCATGTTTCTTAATTTTATATATCTGTTGTCCTTATAATTATATCATGTTTTCCGGAATGTAAACCTAGATTTAAATATACTATTTATTCATTGTATTTCTATTATAATAATCCATATAATCTAAATGCATTAAATAAAATTCACCATTAATGGAGACGGTAGGTCGTACGTATTCAGGGATGATGTTACTATTAAATTATCATATTTAAAGGATGAAATATAATTTAATATATAACTATATATATAATTGTTATATTATAATTATAATATCATATAATACATATATGTTTACTAAAACCATACTTAATAAATTCCATGTAGTGTGTGAATGAATCACATCACTTTGAGGTGGTGGTAGTCCAGACTTTCTCAAAAAAAATATCATAGTTCCACAAATTAGAATGTATAGAGAAATGTTTTATAAAATAATTAAATAATATTAAATAATTCATATATATAATATATATCATATATAAAAATATTTTCCCTCGTAATTATCACAATGATATGTTTAAATAAAGATAAAAAATCATCAATTTCTAAGGGGGTAGTTTTCTATAAACAAATATTTTAGGGTCGTTACCCATTAGATGTATGTTTGGGTATGTTTAAGGATAAAAATCAGATTGAAAACACAATAGTATATTTAGGATAAAATTTTGGTTAAATAATCACGTAATAAGGATAATTCAGTGAGTGGAGAATGAAAATAAAATAATAGAGCTTGATGAAAGGTGTTACCTCTTAATTGGGTAACTCCTTTTGGTTTTAACCAATCAACATCATTGTTATATTTTATACCCAAAGATATGATACAAAGTAGAAGGGTGGGATTGGGGAAATAAATTTGGGAATATCAAAACTGATAATAAGTTGTTTGATAGGTGTTAACAATGGGTATCAGTGGTGTCCTTTTATATCCAAGGGAGGGGACATACATGTAATTTATAAAAAAAATATGTTTCCCAAGGTTATTACATAAAAAAATTCATATAAAACAAGAAAAAATATGTAATATAATGTTTATATCCAAAATATGACAAAAAAATGGGGTTTGGAAAAGTTTAATGTTAGTTGGGACCTTATGTCTATCCTTTATTTCTGTGTTCAATATAATTTTAACTTAATATATGTAATCAATTTTAACTATATACAATAATATTTTATGTAAAATTTAATTTAGAATATTATAATATATATATATATAATTATTATTCCAAATATGGAATCAATTTTTATAAATTGGAAACATAAATGTATAAAAAAATCATTTAAAATTAATATTTCAGATGAGATGAAACTATGAGTTTTAAAAGAAAAAATAATCAACATTTTTCTATGTCTATATTTCAAATTTCAATTTTAAATTGTTTAATGTGGCCTAAATTGGAATAATTTCTAAAATGTATTTCTCATTAAACAATTAAAATGAACTAAAATATAATTAACATTATAAAAAAGTAAAATGAAAATCATTTTAGAAACATTGTTTTTTTTGTGAAGTATTCCAAGTCACTATTGTGTGTATAAAAATATAAGATTTTGTTGTGTGAAATTTATGTTTGACTTAGTAATATGTAAAATATCAATGAAATATAATTAATTTTAAAAAACTTCCATAAAATTCAGTGTGTTACATTCAACCCTCCACTCTTAAAATGTTTTAAACCCTCAAAATTTATCAATATGGTAAAAAATTAATGATAATTATACTACATAACATCATAAGGTTTCATATATAGCTTCATATATCTGGTATTTCTATCACAATACATTAACTATGTGATTGGTCATTTTTAATATAAATTTCATGTTCTGAAATATTTTTTCATCTAATGGTTCCTCTCAGGAAAGATCATGCTCGACAAGTTTGACTTCTGAGTTCAGTACAAGTGAAGGGTCATGTATGTACATTCTCATGAGAGATACACTGAACACATCATAATCTTGAGTGATATTTTAAGATAGTTAAAAGTGAGAAGAGACCATCCTGGTATGATGAATAATTTCTAATGGGATAATATATCATGGTCTTATTTTCTCTTTTTCTAGAATCTCATACCCTTAATCTTGAGTGATATTTATAGAAACACAATTTCACCAACCTTAGATTATAGATCTTATTTTCATTTATCAACATAAATTTTATAAAAAAATTGAGCTACAATGATATACTACTAAATAGATCTAAAATTCATCTCCATTTCATTATAAAAATCATGTCCCAATAATGTTTCCCTTAAATTCTTCCAATCAAATTGGAGATCTGTATTTATCCAAGTAGTGCTATTCATAATGATCCATATGATTAATTGAGTGGAATATGTTGTTGAAAATATACTCAACTAGAGGAATGTTATGATCTCAAATACCATTTAAATCACGAGAACTATATCTCTACATATCCACATGGGTTTCAATTATTATTTTTACTAAACATATGTATTAATATAATATGAGGTAATGAAACTACATTCCTTATCATGATAGTATTGAATACATTACATGAATGTAGAGGAAAATCAAGGATCCTGATTCGATATAATTGAATGTGGTACACTATTCAACCTTCTCACTTACTTAATAAATGTCATGGAAATGTGTTCTACATAGAGGTCTTATTTGCTAGAGATGTTGTTTTTTGACTTTATAAGGAGATAAAAAACTACCAATATAGCATTAAACCCATTAGTAGTTGTGGGGTTTCTGATGAAAAAATCCATTGTGATTCCATTATATTTCCATTATGGTATGGGTAATGGTTTAAAAATATCTTTATAATTTTCGGTTTTACCATTAATTTGATGGCATGAAAAAATGAGATTAAAGAACTAGGATATCTATCTTCATTCCATCCCACTAGAGGTATTATTTCAAAACCTTATTTATATTCATACTTCCAGGATGAATAAAAAATCATTAACTATAGGATTCCTCAAATAAATACTTCTTCAAATCCAGTATAGTAGGAACTCATAAATTATTCCGGAGCATTATCATTCAATTATAATCAAGTTAAAACTCATGAATATTCATCTCTTTTATTTTTTAGCTATATATCTTTCTTTTACTCTTCCATAATATTAACTTGGATAGAGGGTTTGAAAAATAATTTGATAAAGATAATGTTTCCCCATAATTTAGTATTTATATATCTAATATTTTTAAATCCATAAATATTAGATAATTTCTGATCTAAATCATGGTTAACTATAATGATTCGTTCAACTCATACATTGGACACCATTATCTCTTTCACATGGTGGTAATGTATTGAGTAATAATAATCCATTGCCAGCACTAACCATATTTTTTCTCACATGTTCAACAAATTATTTATTTATATATATATCAAATTTTTTCGATAATTATGCATATCACACTTTTCTCACTAAATATAATTCATTAATTTCATTAAAAAAATTACTAATCTTAACTCAATATCTTGAGTTAGTTAATTTTCCACACGAATCATTACATTCAATGACGAATATGTGATAACATTATTATTATGTTTAAGATCACATCCCAGTAAAATATTAAATGCATTAATAAATATTAAAAACACTTCTCTATTACATGGGTAATGTGGGAATAAGTGCAATGAGAAACCTTATCATCAGTTCCTAAATGTTTTTGTTACCTTCATCTATCAAGAGTAAATTGGAACTCTTCGAGTAAACATAGTCCATGGATTAGATTGTAATGAAAAATTATTTATAATTTGTTGACATTATCTAGATAAACCAATAATTATATGGATCATAGTCAATGTGGTGTGTAAATTAATTCATTCAATAAACTCTATGTATGATTTATCTATTGATATATTATCTTTTGAGATTATGTGACACAAAAATTGAATCATTTTAAGCCCAAAATTCACAGTTTATTGTTTTTTCATATACTTTTTCAATCCTTAATGTCTTATGTAGAATTCTAAAGTTTTATTTATTCTCAACCTTTTTGTTTAAATAGATAATAATATAATCTATAAATATTACCAAAAAATAATCGAGGTATTCCATAAATACTTGAAGATAGAGTTGGAATTACTTGAACCAAAATGAATTTATATATATTCACAGTTTCCATACATTGTTTTGAATGATTTAATTAGTATAACAACATTCTTGACCATAAATTTTTGATATCCATGATGATGGATAATCATGGAATAGTATTGAGCTCAGCGTAGTAGATCAAAAAAGTCATCAATACTTGGATGATGATAATTTTTATTGATTGTGGACCAATTCATCTCCATATAATCAATGAAGAGTTTTATTGATCCATATATGTTATCAAAAAAAGAATAGGTTCACCTTATGGATACATAAAAGGAAATATTGATATCTTAATAAGGTATTCTTAGTGTCACATCATAATGTCATGAAATAAAATTTAGTTCATTCTATAGGGATTCATTGAAATTGGTTTTGATCTTGGTATGAGTTATATTGATAAATCATCTTCACATTTTGGTGGAAGAATAAGAAACAATATTTAATGGACATACACTATTTCTTGTACAACCTAAATATCATCTAGATTTATTTTATCCCTAATAAATTTATATAAATAACACTTACTAATTGGAATTAATTCCCATACACTGGCGGTATTCTTCACATTATGTTCATACAAATTGTTAAATAGATCTGTGATCATATGAGGGTTTGAAATATAAAACATAACATTCCTTCCCTAATAATTGATGTTGGATTTATGTATAGAAATCATATCCATTATTATGATGACATCAAATTGCACTGAAGTTAGAATGAAATGATTTTCAGGAATTACAATACAAAAAATGTCAACAAGAGATTAACGATAAATTTGAGAAAAAATAATCCTAGAATTAGTGTTTTCACTACTAAATCCACATCTAATAATTTCTGTGGAATCATATTACCCTTTGAAAATAATTTTGATATGAATGAGTGGGTAGAACAAGAATAAAATAAGACATTATGAGTTCTATAGTGGGTGGTAATTGTACATTACACCATTTCCCCATTGCACAACTCATTAGAAGAAAATATAATTGAATGAGATTTATGATTTTCAATTGCATTAAGATATTTTTACATCGATCATCACCATTAGACATTTGGTTTAAAAATTTGTTAGCATAATTCCCATTCTCCATTCAATTGAATCATTATAGTGTAGGATTTTTAATTTACAGATATTTTGCTCTATTAATATCATTGGCCAACTGCTACCCATCAGTGTAGAAATTAGTTTCTTCATGGGATTCCATTATACACATAAAAAAATTATGTTAAACCATAATAAAATTCCCTCCCATCCTACTTCCTCACATAGATAATAAAAGAAAGATCATCTTCTTATATTCATTTTTTATATACTCATTTGAACTCAATCATCTTTTTCTTGTTAAATCCATTATATTGATATGTAAATACATCCTAAGTTTAAAAATCTATTTTACAAAACACAATGAATTCCTGAAAAATAATGTATCTTATGGACAACACACTTTTGATACATAACTTTAAGACACTAAAGAACATGTAATATTTACTATCTGGTTGCATGATAATTATAGAATCCTACCTCATTAATATTGTGATATTTCTATGTAGGTACCATTGGATTCATCATCATATTTTACTAACTCAAGAAACTCATTTTCTATATTTTTACAACGAAAATGAGTAACTTATTTATTGATGAATATGTTCTTGAACTTGTTTCAATCTAGGAAATCAATTTCATCTCGATTCCTCAAATTTAGTATTAGATTCCAGCACTGGACTCGTTAACCTTATAACCAATAAAAACCCACAATGAATTTCTTAGGATTTGAACAATGGAAATTACAAAATATACTTTTAGTGGTACTGATCCATGTTTCAAAAATCAGTGGCTCAGAAGACCCATTTTAATATGGTATATGTTTCCTCATTAAGAAATCAATAGAAAATTATTCCCCCAATTTTTTATTTTGATCCTCACCATGAATCTAAGATTGAGAAATCAATGAGATAATAAAAATGAGGATTAAAATTCCACACTCAATATAAATCGAATTTTTAGAAGAAAAATCATTTAATTTTCCATCACAATCACCATAAATATGGTTCCTCTGGGTTCCATCCATTGCCTAAAACCAAAATGTATTTAACAATAAATAATTATCACAAATGGGAACCACATAATCATTAAATCCCACATATAAGATGTATAAATTGTAACACCACAGTTTATATATGAAACCATTTGTTTATCATAGGATATTAATAGTGAAATTTTATTTTTTTTCCTTTATAATTGTTCATTAAGGGTTATGTGAATTCCAAAAGAATATCCCCCGTGCAGGTCTAACCTGTTGTGCAGAAACACCTTTTTTCATGTACCAGGATAAGCTGAGTCAATCACGACACATAGTTTCATAATTATTTCTCATCGATACATTTACACGATAGCCACATGCACCTATATTATCCTAAAACAGATTTATTTCAAGTAAACCCTTCAATCTATCTATTATGAAAATTCTAGTACATGTTCTTATATAGTTACATATCCTTATACATTTCCTTATACATATTCTTAGGATTCTCACTATGATTTTCTCATCCCAGATTCCAATGTCTGACTAAACATATTATCTGATACCAAAAATTACTATCCTCACATTTCATACATTAAATTACAAATGTTTTTCGAAATACATAAAACATTTTTCAAATTGACACCCAAATAGTATTCTAGTCTAGTGCATATAGAAACATGGTTGCATATAAAGTGTTACATAAGTGAGCTACATTGTCCCAAAATATGTTAATTATAACTATAACCCTTCTTAATCACATAATACATAAAATATATATTCATAACCTTGGGAAGGAAACATAAAAAGGGGAAACCATAGCTGTTGAATAAGTGTAAATGAGGGAGACACATAAGCATGAACATGAGAATAATAATATATCAACATTATAATAACATTATAATATAATACCATTCAAATCATTAGATCATAATCACGAATAATGACATAAATCATGGATATTCATAAAACATCAATCAAATGGATATGGACAATCATAATTCATGAAATCATATCATAGGAATTGGAATTGGATTTGTTGAATAAATAAAAAGTTTATATCTATCCCTATAAGTCATTATTCATTCCTAGAACATATCATTGAAATTATTAGGAACCACACCTAATATAAGTATAACACCAACATCCCTAGTTGCAGTCCCTAGCTTATAAGGGTTCAGGTTTCCCCATCTAACCATAGTGGATCATGTTTCTGAATCTTCCATCTTTATGGTGACTACACATACTAGGCCTGGCACACCATGATCCCCATCCACATTCATTTACATGTAAGGGATTAGGGTTCCAATATTTACATATTGGATGAATCACATCAACATGATTCACATCATTACCTCATGAGATATAAATCATCACCCAATGCATTCGATGAAGATATAGGTCCCACCCATATCATGATAAAAGCATTCATACATGTACCATAGGATAATAACACCTTCATCATATCATGAACTATAAATAGATAAGGGTTTCATAAATATCCAATAATAATCCTAGAAAATAAAATGGGTAATAATAACTTTTCATCACATCATAACCTATGGAAAATAAATAGGATTAATAATAACATCATAAATTAAAAATCCATGAAATTAAGTGGGTTTCAAATGTATAAAACCCATTGAAGATAAAATAGGATCATAAGAATCATTCCATAAAACAATAAACTATTAAATTTAGAATATGAATGGAACGACTGTATAATTTTCTGGAAGGTCATGAGTAACATCAATGAATTTCATCTTAGATGGAAAAATAACCTGTAATTCTATTTTAAAAATATTTCATGAAGAAAATATACTTTCATGATTAAAAAATTCACTCCAATACATAAAATAATTCGAAACCCATTTTAATGAAAATAAAATTCAAAACATATATACAAATATTTTAAAAAAAATTTGAATCTATTTTCATTGATAAAATATTAATAGAGTATGAAAATAATTTGAAAAATATTTCCCTAGAAAATATATAAAAGATGATTTAAAATGATTTAAAACCCAGTTATATGAAAGTATTTTTTTAAGAATCATTAAAACTGTAAAATAATTTTAAATTACATTTTTCATTAATATGAGAATAAAATATCATCTTTGAAGAAATTTTTTAAAACATTCTTCTGGATTTTCATGGAATGTATCACAAAGAATGACTATTGAAGTAAAACTATTTTTTGGATTTGTAAACATAAACCCCATAAAATAGATATGTTCAAATGGAAATTTAAATACTCATAAATATATTTATAAATATCATATAATACATTTATTGGAAGTGTAATCATAAAAAAAATATATTATTGGTGAATTTCTTATATATCTCACTGAAATAAACGAGTGATTAAAAATCCTTCTACCTTATGTCTTGATGTTCAGCATACTAAATAAATAATAATATATAAAAAATTAAAAAAAATTATATATAATAATATTCTTATATCAAATACCAAATATGGTTTAATTAGGAATTTATATTAACAACCTGTTAAAAATCCACATTATGTTTCCCCTTTGAGTAATATCTGTTTTGTAATTTGCATGGGTCTTAATTTGTTTTATAATTGGTACTTATAATTATATAATGATTTCAATAATTTATGTAATTATATTAATATCAGGTATATTAAGTATATTTTTATTATATAAATTTATATAATAAATAAATAATAAATTTAATTCACCTTTAATGGAGGAAGAAGGAATTATGTACACATGAATGTTGTTTTTTTTAATTATCAAATTGAAAGGATAAAATTAAATAAAATATTTTGTAAGTATATGTATTTATATAATTATTAAAATATAATTATTATATCATATATATCATATAATATCACTAATTACAACCTTAATACATTCCATGTAGTTTGTGAATGAATCACATCGCTTTAAGGGGGCAGTAGTCCACACATTCTAAGAAAAAATTATCATAATTTTAAAAACAGGAAAGCAAAAAGACACGTGTTTTAAAAGAATTTTAAACCTTAAATAAATAATATATATCATATATATTCTATATAAACCCATTTTCCATCATAATTACCACCATGAGAGTTGTCAATGGAGAATGAACATTCATCGTATCGTGAGGCGGTAGTTCACCCTATACATTATCAATATGTTCGTTACCAATTAGATGAAAGTGTGTGTAAGTTTTGGTTGAACCATTAGTAAAATAATATATAATTTTATTGATTATTAATTTATTTTTAAATATTAATGAAATATGGATAATTGAAAGAGTAGATAATGAAAATAAAGGGTTCTTAAGGGAGGGTGTTACATCTTTATCGGGTAAGTTCTTTTGGTTTTCACCAATGGGCTTCCTTAGAGTATTTTATTCTTAATGGGAGGATTCTTTGTGGAAGTAATGGACATTTGGTTTTTTATTGGTTATATCATGGTTGAAACTAGGTGGTTTTATAGATGTGAATAATGGGTAGTGGTGTTCCTTTTATAAAGAAGGGAGAGGACAAACTTGTCATTTTTTAAAATATGTTAGTTGTAACCACATTTTTACATACAAAAAGTAATATTTAACAAAAAAATAAATAATTGAATGTATTTCTAAGAAATATGGCCGTAAAATTTGGTTTTCACTATTAGATAGGTCATTTAGTCCCTCACGTGTATAATTTATTCCCTTGTTAAGCATAATTTTACCAAAATTACTATTATTTAATTTTTCTGTATTCACTATTATTTATCAATAAAAAAATATTAAAAAAATATTAGATATTATAAATTCTGATTATTAAAAAACAATTGTACATTTTTACACATTAAAATCATATAGGTGGAAAGAAATTTATAAATAATCCCACGCAGATGAGGACATTTCGTGTTTTTAATATAAAAATGATCCAATGTTTGTGATGTTTTTTATCCAATTTCTATGTAAAATTGGTTCCCATGAAAAAATAAATTAATTTTTAAAATATTTATATAATTAATATTTTTAAACAAATTAAAGTATAATTTAACTGTATATATATAATTGATGAAAAATCAATTTCGAATAATTATTTTTTAATTTTCACTATTTGTACAAAAATGATGTTTCTCAAGAAAATCCAAAATATTCACTCCAAGATAATTTCTTCATTAAAAATATAAAATTATGTTTATATTATAATATTCAATTTCTAAATTTATCTAAAATTAGATTTATTATTTTTCACATATAGTTATGAAAATCAGTTCATTTGAGAAAGTTGTTTTTAAAATATATAAATAATTTTCCTAATAAACATATTTTTTTATGTTAATATGTTATATTTATATAAAATATTATAAAAAATATTTGAAAAGTATTTTTTACTACTAATGTTTCTATGTATTATGGCTAGGTTATACTCGAGGTGTTATACACTATGACTAATTTTTTTCATAAAACCATAAAAATACATGTAATAATTTATTCAGGCCCCATTCAGTATAATAAAAAATTTGTAAAATGAATTAATTTTTTTTGACTATCGAATATAAAGAATAATAAAGGAAATTTCAATTTCAATTATTATCAACGTCAAATACATATATCACAAAAAAGAAAATTATACTATACATAATCCTTATAATATTTTTATGAATTATCAGGTTTTAGAGGCCCTTTTTACTTTACCAATATCATGAGGATGGACTATATTAAAAGGATATACAAGTGGCTTGATGACAATTTATTTACACACTATAATGAGATGTATCACTGACTTAACTGATATTATGGAGAAAGGGATAACTATAAGGGAATTTTTATAAGTTGGAAGAGAAATATAAGAAAAAATTAATGCGGTCATGAAAATAGTATAATGTTAAACCATTGCATACCTTATAGTATAAATACCATTCTACATAAACTAAAAAACGAAAAAAATAATCTTCCATGAAAATCAATAACATGACACTATTTCCTCATTTATTCTGATAGAATAATCAAAATGGATCTATAACCATTAAATTGACTAAATAATCCCAAATGATCATAGGGATATGATCTATTAATTTTTTTTCATTCAATCCCCAAAAAAGTATTTAAGATAATTTTTATTAAAAAAAATTATAAATATAATATTTGATAACATCAGGGATCTTTGATCTATCATACCATTCCTAATTAATAAGTTATCAAACAATATTTTAAATATGCCCTCCATGGTACATAATTTTTTATAACTCTTCAAGATGAAATATTTAGGTTTTGAAAAAAAAATTGATCTCTTCTAAAATAATTCTCTAGATGTATTCATTGTTAATAGGAGTACTCACTAATGTGGGAGGAGATCTGGAAATGGTGACACCATCTATAGAATAAATAATATCTTATTTTTCAATGATCATGTGACCCCATTGGGTCATGTTCACTTATATGTCTTAAAAATTAATGTGAATAGAAACAGTGATCACAATAAGATTTTAATTCACTAAATTTAAATTACCAATCATTTGATACAAATTATTATGAATATATGCGCCAATATTACATGATATCATAGATATTTCAAACGGGACAATAGAAATATCATAATAGGAATAATACTTGGGTTGATCAATTATAATATTCTTATATTTTCCTCAAAGGAATCTAAATTATAAAATGTCAAATAACTATAGTGAGGAGGATGAGGATGTGAATACCCCTCCAATCAAGATGATGTTGTATCTGGGATTCCAGGGGATACATGAATATTAACATTTTTTATATCACCCTATGCAGGAAAAAATCATATAACTTCTTCCTCATCACTAATGAATTCAACTAATGGATAAGGAATGATAATATTAGTCGAATCTATAAATTCAACCAATATTGTATTGTTTTCCTTACGAAGAGTGAATATAAAAACTATAAAATGATTAGGTATAATTCCTCCATTTTAACCACAATGATCATATTATGAATCAAATTAATCTAATCCAAGATCTTTTGAGCCTGGGGAATTATCTTTATTAGTCATGTTATCATATTCATTAGATCAATAAATTATTCAAATCATTATTTCCATAGGATTATATTGGGTTAAATGTTCCCAATCACCACTCACACAATTAAAAAACCAATATATTTATATAAACATTACAATCCCTACATCATCAACCCCACCATTAAAATCAAAAATAGAATCATCAGAAAGGACAATTACATAATCAATTCAATAAGATTCATACCAATTAAAATGAATAATAGTATAAATCTATGAGCTTAATAAAAATAATCATATAATAATAATTTCCAAAAAAGTAAAGATAGGGAAGTGTCTAAAGGTCCATAAGAGACATTATGACTCCCAACTCTGTTCATATCACTACCAAAATCTACTTTTTTACTAGTAATTCATCTTCAACAAAAACACATCATTAGGCCACTTATTTATATGAAGTATATACAAAATTTTAATCTATTTCCAAACTCGTAATAACAAAATATATTGTTATGATAGTTTTTTTTGACTAGTTACAAATATTCTAAAATCCATTAATATACCACAGGTCACTATATTATCTCATTATTCTAATTTTATGATTTCATGGGGTGATTTTATCATTGTAGTATTACAATTATATTGGGAATAATTTTTTAAGAGGATGTGCCTATGTTTGTATTCATCATTTTGAAATAAATTAATCATTTTCTATATAAAATTAGAAGATCCCATGGGATATGTTACTAGTGCTTCTATATAATTAATAATGTTAATGATGCATGAAATATTGGATGACTAGTTTAGATTATACCCTCTAGAAGAAGCTGTAGACCACACCATATTGTAAGGACCCTGATAGAATATTATTTAAACTGGTATAATTTAATTTTAAATTTAGTCATTGTAAAAGGGTTTTATATGATTGGTTTTCAAAAATCCTAGATCCAAATTGCACAATGAAGAACCCACAACATTTGAGAAAGTGACTTATTTTATAGGATATAGAGATATTTGAATCATTTTTCCAAATCACCTTTTCTATTCCATGGTTAGGATTTGGATGGATATTTATGGTACAAGAAATATCACGCCATCCATGAAACAATAGTTAGGATACACCGCAATTATAAGAAGTTTTGAAACATGATTCAATGCAATATTAAAAACATCCATGTGTTCAAAATATTGTTGGTGAAATTTTTTATGTTTTAATATTTATTGTACTTAATGAATAACATACCATTTTAGATCTATTTCTTCTGTTTAGTAATATTTTATTGAATATCAATGTGATATTTCTATATTTATAAAAAACTCGTATATTTTTTGGAAAGATGAATGTATCTTCACATGAAATAAAAAACTTATTAATCCCCAAATAATTTAAATGTTAATGATATAATTTTTTGAATATTATATATGTGATGGTTTTTAATCTTTTAATTAATGGGGATGAGTTGAAAAATGACTAAGATGATATAAATATTGTGGCTATTGAATTTATCACATCAAACCTTTAATATATTTCCAGTATATAAAAATGGAAGTAATAAATCAAATTTCACATTTGTTTTTTCTAATTCCATATAGATATTTGAAATATCGTGGTAATTTTTTTCAGGAATAATAATTTTGAATTAAAATATGATTATTATTTTTTATTACATGATACGTAATATATATAAGTTTTATATTTATATAAATAATACTTTAGTCTAAATAAATACTAGAAAAGGCTATATCTATTGGATGCATTTTAGAAATGATGATTATTTTAAATAAAAAATGTAACACCCCGAGATTTTATGAGATATATTCTTTTTTAAATTTGTTTCATATATTCTGTTATACGCTACACTAAGATTATCTTGCACTATACGCAATATCGCACTAGCTTCCAGTATATGCAACCCTGACTTGGCTTGCAATACACACAATCGCGACCTTCCTCGATAGCATGTGTTGTATGCAAAACCGATATTCACTAAAAAATGATATATTGTTATAATATTGTTATGAACTATCCAATATGAATATTATTAACTAAATTTTGAATGTTATAACATTATTATTTCATCTTACACATTTTCTAGAACATGTTATGTGAACAAAATAAAATTTTCTGGTGAAATGAATATTTATAAAAAAATGCAGTTTTGCCACCTATTGATGGCGCACCCACTTTAAATCTATTTTTTTGACATTATTATAAGTTAAATTTGACAAAATAAAATTCTTCTTTGGAATAAAGATATAAAAATTTACTTTGGATAAAAATTTCATATTATTCTGATAACTTTCATACTTTAATGAATTGTAAAAACACACTATATTTTAATTAAAAACAACTTTTTTCATCGTAATAATCTATATGGTTAAATTATAATATTTAATGACTTTAATGTATAAATAGAATAAATTTTTACCATTTAATATAATGTATGTCATTATCATTGATTTTACATTAAATTCATAGGTAAAATCATCTCAATCATTTGTAGTGTTTTAACTTTTAAAACCTATTTTCTTAACAATGGGATTAATTTTAAATTAATTATTGAAATTTCGGTGTTTTGAATTTTGAAAAATGGATTCCATATTTGAATTCATTGTGTCTAAATTATTTTAATAGGTTAATTTTTTTATATTATTAATTGTAACTACGTTAATTTTTATTTACTATAGTTAATTGTAATTCTGTTAATTAAGGGTAAAAATAAGATTATAAAATTACCCTAAAACTTTCCAAAATCTTATTTTATGAATAACAGTATACCCATATCACCAAAATGGTTGGAATAGATTAATTTAATTTAATTTTGACCGTGAAATAATAAAATTATTATTAAAACCAATGAAAGTGACAACATGTCACTCTCTTAAATCTTATAAGTGTAATAATTTTAATTTAGTGATAAACATCACAACACATCAGATATAAATATTCCCTATAAGGATAATGAAATTATATACATCAAATGAATTTATTTTTATTTTTTAGGGAATAAATAATCATCATTAAATTTTATTCAATATTAATGTTCAAATTATTTTCTTGATTAAAATATCAAATAAATGAATTTAAAAGTATTAAAATAAATATTATATGAACTATTTAATTTTCTCCACAATATTTCTAGACAAATATAACACGTTATTAATCGATTAAATTTTTTATTTCGAGCATATCTTTTGTATATATTTTATTTAAATTCAATCAAATGAATAGTGTCAAAATCGACACTATTGTTATTTTATAAAACATAAAAATTATAAAATTGTTAAAAAATCAAAGAAATATTTAAAAATTAGAAATTAAAATTTATATAGTCGAAAATTTTGTAAATTATCAGATTATGGAAAATTAACAACACTTAATTGATTATTTATATCTATTTAAAATTTAGAATTTTATTACCACAAATAAAAAAATAGATTAAATAAGGATAAATCCAAATGATAAGGTTTAAAATAAGATAAAAACATGTCTAAATATAATTTTTTGATGAGATTACAACCCTATCTCATCTAATATTATAATTGAGTAATTTTTGGAGGTTTTTATGTGGGGTGTGAATTTATATTAAACTAATATTTTTTAGGATTCCAAAGGTGCCCCTCTCCTCCCTTATAAAAGGGAACCCCGTCCCTCTCCTAATTACAAAATTTAGAGCCTTCATGATCACCCAAAACCTGACCATTTACTTTCTAAACCTTCTTAGAAACATACTAGAGGTATTTTTCTTCTTCAAAGACCAATTTTAGTACCCTAATAAGAGGTTTCAAAGAGACGTGTCGAAGAAGAGGTAATATCCATGACCGATTCATTCATATTTATTTCTTCTTCTACCTCCTCTTCATTAGTTGTTTCATTATATTGTATTAACATAAATATCACTAATATACTGAAATTTTATTAGAAATATAAAACAAACCCATTTCACCTTCTATCCATCCTAATGAAAACAAAATCACCGTGCGTGCATACGTACAGAATACTGTCTCCACGCCATGGTGTAATCTGTTTTTCCACCACCACATTACTTGTATGGGTATAATGGTGTAAAGAATAAATAAATATGATAATTATAATGTCATAATTATTCTACTATATTATATCATTCACTCTAATTCCATTCGATAAATATGGGAATGATATCATCACTCATGCGTGCGTACGGATTACCGTCTCCACGACGCGATGAGATTCATTTTCCATGTTAACAATTCAATAATGATTATAAAGTATATATAATAAGTAATCATTAAATATATGACAAAATAATTCTACTGGATTTATGTATATATATTTTTTTCATCTACATAATTCCATTCAATTCAATAAGGAAACAAAAACATCGTTCATGTGTACGTACGACCTACCGTCTCCATGAACGGTGTATTTCTTTCCATTCATCGATCTATTATATATATATGTATATTATTAATATATATTATATGTAGATCATGTTATATATTTTTAATTTTATGTAATCAAGATATAAGTAATCATATGAATAATTACAAGTCAAAACACGGATGACAAATTAAACGATTTTACCCAAAACGCTTTCTAACATGGAATTTACAAAAGAATGGGTAATATAAAGTCATAAGTGAACCATATATGATATCATAACAATGAATATGATTCTGTAATAATTAAATGAAATTATTTAAATCATTATACAGGAGGTTAGGATATGTATGAAGCATATTAGATCTAAGCTAAGGGATAATGTTTCAATCTCAATTATTTTCAATCTGAGATTGATTATATGTAAGTATTTACTAGGGTTATATTTATCATCCATGTCCAAGTTTTATAAAAATGTTTTAATGTATATTTAAAGTCCTTTTACCCCATTTTTGACTTTTACTACATGGTATACAAGGAATATTGTTTTTGTTTACCATACGAGGTACTTTTTGACTTTCTAAAAAAAGTATGAGAATAATGTTTTTAACTTATACAGAATGAATGGATTTTTATGGTTTCATAACTAATCATTTTCATGAATTTAACTCTATAATTCTTCAATATTATTTTCAATAAAACACTTTTATATTAAATGTTCATGGAATTTTGTGAAAAGAAAACGATTTTGAAGAAGAAAGGATATTTTCTTCAAGAATTAATTTCAATTGTTTTATTAAAACCATTTTCCATCTAAGATGATATTATTTCACATGTGTATGTTTAATTTATAATGTCACTATGATTTACATGGTTTCACTTTTCTTATGATGAAATGATATCCATTTGTTTTATATGGAATATGTTATGATGGGATGATGTTTATGAAAACCATTATTATTTTTTGGGTTATGATGGATGATTTATGTTTATGTTGTGGAACAAGTAAGAATTATTTCATTATGAGATGGTTGGGACCTATATCTCCCTCAAATCCATTGGGTAAATATTTATATCTCATGAGATAGACATGGATGAAATGGCAAGTAAATCTGGTTCAGTAATACCGGGCTGGAACGTCAAGTAAACCGGGTTCAGTAAGAGACTTTGTCCACTATGATAGTCTTGGTAACAATACCTTGGACACTATGGAAATAATATCATGTGATTCATGTTGTTCCACAATTTAATGTTTTATTTCCAAGATATTTTATCATGATTGATGTTTCATTATGGTCTGTGCCTTACATACTACCATGTTTTATGTCACTTCTCATGATTTCGATGTTTAAACATTATGTTCATGTTTTTTTGTTCAAATGTATATGGTTTTTTTTATTTTCTCCATATATAACCTTACTGAAAATTTGAGCTCACCCTTTATATGTTTTATTTTCCCCAGGATATAATGAATGATTTTAGGTAAGGAAACAAAAGGGGAAGATCTTTATGGGAGATATTGAAGTTCTTTCACCACGATTAGAAGATTATATTCTGAGTTTCCAAAGACACTAAACTATTATGGTCCTTTGGTGTCTATTTTTGTAATTTATTAAGTATTTCGAAAAAGTTATGTAATGTCCATGTACGTCAAGCTTTGGGTACTTACAGTTGGTATCAGAGGAAATGTTTAGTCAACCTTTGGAATCTAGTATGCGAGAACTTTAGTGAGATCCCAAGAGATATTTCTAAGTTATATATTGGGATGTCCCTAAGGTAAAGTATAAGTATAAGTTATAATCATAGAATTATGGTAACAATATTATAATTAAACCTAGGATGTAAGATATGGATGGTTCTCCCCATTATTATGTTGTTTTACCTATCATTATGTTTGCCTCACGCTATTCTTTTTGGGTTTTAAATGATGGCTGGAACCTGAAGGAACGATTTGATCGATGTAATGGACGATGCAATGATTTTACTCCTGAGAAAACCAATGTTTTGGGAGATGGAGTGCACAATCTTATTTCTATACTTACACAAGCTATGAATCATTCTGGACTTCTAAATGAGCAGAGAAATGAACAACATTATGTTGAATCCTTCATGAGGTTGCATCCACCTTCATTCATCGGGTCTTCTCATCCATTAGTGGCTGAACAATGGATCAGTACCACTGAAAATATATTTTCAGTTCTACAATATTTTGAGCATGATATAGTCATCTTAGCAGTATATCTTTTAGAAGTTGATGTTGATCAATGGTGTAATATTATCAAGAATACGAGTCAAATAGATGAAATTGAGTCCATGGAATAGGATGATTTCAAGAAATTATTTTTAAACAAGTACTTCCCAATTATTCTTCGAACAATGGCAGAGAAGGAGTTTCTTGAACTTAAGTAAAAGGATGATGAATCTGTTGGTATATAAAAGGCGAATTTTACAACGCTTGCAAGGTATGTATCTGGATTTATCATTAAACCAGAAAGTTCAATTGATCAATTCTTCAGTGGATTAAAACCAAGTCATCAAAGGGAGTTAGCTATAAGAGACATCAGTTTCTATGAAGAAATTATGTGTTGTAATATCACGGTAGAACTAGAAATTGGTGTTACATATCTATCTCATGGTTCTGACAATAATCGAATGATGGAGTTCAAGGAAAAATCTCAGAAAAATGGTGAATAGAAGATGAATGTTACTTTATGCTCAGAGTGTCTAAAGAAGCATGGTGGAGATTATCTAAAAGGTACCAGAAAATGTTTCAAGTGTGGAAAAGAAGGTCATAGAGCAGTGGAGTGTAGAAGTAATAGAAAAACGATTGCTAATGATATGTATAAAGAAAATACTGCATAGAATGCACCCCCAACACATCAATGAATCATGTGCAAGGAAATGGGGCATTATTCTAATCAATGCCCTTATCCAATGGTTAATGATGATCAACGTGAGAAACCACCTAGGGAAAAGGATAAAGGGAATTCAAATTCTATCTCTATTGGAAATGTTGAGTATGACAATGATGCAGTGGAATGATTATGTGTTTATGTAAGGAGATTCCAAAATAATGTTGTGGAATCTAATTTAATGTACTGTGATATCTATGTATTTGTTTATTATGGTTTTCAATAAATATATGGTACCAGTAACCATGAAAAGTGATTCAAATAATTTGGAAAGCAGATGATATGTGCATAATAAAGGGATAAGTAGAAAATAAATTGTTTGATAGTCTTAATGATCTCATGATTGATATATAGACTATGTGATATCATGGTTTTAGTTAATGGAATTTTTGGGATTCTGGTATGTGGAATGATTTAAATTTTGACTGCACTCATGTTTTCACTAAGAATCTATGTTTATTCATGTTTTAAAAAAATACATGTTTAATGTATTCACATGTTTGGAATGTGACCAACAAGATATATCTTATGTTATATGGGGGATAGATGATGGTATTCACATGCTTGGTAGATGACATTTATAGTAATCGTTTTCATTATACTATGAGATTGTACATATATATAAACTTAATGATTGGATTGGATTATGTTGGATAAAAGATATTATTGTTTTAGTACAGAAATTTATTTCGATATTATTTCTAGAATGTTATAATAGTATAGTATTATAAATAGGACAACCTGCAGGACTGGCGACAACTCGTTGCGTCGGACAAGGTTGTGAGAATCAAACCCACAACTGAAGTGAGACATACCTTTATTACCTACCACTAGCCTACATGAAGTCCCTGGTTAGTAGAAACTAGTTTAATTTTATTATTCGGTATGATAGATGAAGTATAAGTCTATTTTTGGAATGATATACGATAGATGGACTTATGTATATATCTATTGCTAACCTTTTGTTTGAGACTGATGGAATGACCGATCATTCTATCACATGATCTTCTAACACTTCAAGAATGAAAAATTGACCTTCTTTTCATTAAGAGATGATATGTAAATTGTTCAAGGCACGAACAACGGTGAGATTATATCGAAATAAAGTAAGTATATCTTCTAATTCAAATTCTTCTTCTTTAGGGAAATGATCTTGAAAACCAAAAATGATGTCCTAGTTCCCATATATTTGATGAATCAGATGCTACATTAGATCATCACAAATTTATGGCTTTTTGATTGTTGAATTTTTAATAGCCATGTTCTCTACAACTCTCCTTTAGTACTTGATGGTCGGATTTCTCTTCCATATCTGTATTCCCACCTATGTTCTCTTATGTGGAAACCCAGTGATGAGTCAATTTGGGTAACAGTTATGTTTCATACATCACTTTTTAAAATTATGTTTTAGTAGTCCTTTTACGATGTGGGTTATTACGAATGAAACATTCAAGTGGTAAACAATTTATAACCCTAATGAATTTCGAGGGCGAAATTAATTTTAAGGGGGGTATAATGTAACACCCAGAGATTTTATGAGATATATTCTTTTTTAAATTTCATTAATATCTTCTGTTTTATGCTACACCAAGATTAGCTTGCTCTATATGCAACACCGTACTGGAATGCAGTATATGCATCCCTGACATGGCTTTCATTACACGCAATCACGACCTTCCTCGATAGCGTGTGTTGTACGCAATACCGGGTTTCACTAAACAATGATATATAGTTATAATATTATTATGAACTAGTCCTTATGAATAGTATTATCTAAATTTTAATTTCATAACATTATTATTTCATCTTAAATGTTTTCTAGAACATGGTATGTGTAAAAAATAATTTTTTCGGGTAAAATGAGTATTTTTAAAAAAATGTAGTTTTGTCACCTTTTGAGGTCACACCCACATTAAATCTAGTTTTTAAAATGTTTATAAGTTAAATTAGAAAAAATAAATTTTTCTTTGTAATAAGGATATAAAAATTTACTTTGGTTAATTTTTCATATTATTTTGATAACATTCATATTTAAATTAATAGTAAAAATACACTATATTTTAATTAAAAACAACTTTTTTCATCGTAATAATTTATATTGTTAAATTATAATATTTAATGACTTCAAATTATAAATAGAATATATTTTTACCATTTAATATAATTTATGCCATTAGGATTGATTTTACATTGAATTCATAGGTAAAATCATTTCAATCTTTTGCAATGTTTTAATATTTAAAACTCGTTTTCTTAACAACGATATTAATTTTAAATTAATTACTACAACTTCTGTGTTTTGAATTTTGAAAATTTGATTCCATATTAGAATTCATTGGGTCAAAATTATGTTAATATGGAACCTTTTTTTTTTGATATTATGAATAGTAACTACGGTAGTTTTTGTTTACTATTGTTAAAGACAAATCAGGTAATTAAGGGTAAAAATAAGAATATAAAATTACCCTAACACATTCCAAAATCCTATTGGATGAATAAAAGTAGACTCATATAACGTAAGGGTCAGAATAGATTCATTTCATGGACTTTTGACCATGAAATAATATAATTATTATTAAAACCATCGAAAGTGACAACATGTCACTCTCTTAAATCTTATAAGTGTAATAATTTTAATTTAGTGATAAAAATCATAAAACATCAGATATAAATAGTCCCCAGAAATTTCATAAAATTATCTACATAATATTAATTTATTAATAATTTTTAGGGATAAAATAATTATCATTAATTTTGACACAATAGGGATGTTGAAATTATTTTATTGATTTAAATATCAAATAAATAATTTTAAAACCATTAAAATAAATATTATATGAACTATTTAATGTTCTAAACTAATTTTATAGACAAATATGACATTTTATTAATCTATTAAATATTTTATTTCGAACATATATTCTTTATATATTTTATTTAAATTCAAACAAATGAATTGTCTCCAAATTGACACTATTGTTATTTTATAAAAATTACATATTTTAAAATTGTTTAAAAATAAATGAAATATTTAAAAACTATAAATTAAAATTTATATAGTCTAACATGTCATAAATTATCCAATTATGGAAAATTAACAACACATAAGTGATTATTTATAACCATTTAAAATGTATAATTATATTACCACAAATAAAATTAAATAGATTAAATAAGGATAAATCAAAATGATAATGTATAAAATAATATACAAAAATTTAAAAATTTGATTGTTTGATGATATTACAACCCTATCTCGTCTAATCATTGAATTGAGTCATTTTTGGAGGTTTTTATGTTGGTTTTGTATTTATATTAAACTAATAGTTTTGAGGATTCCAAAGGTTCCCCTCTCCTCCCTTATAAAAGGGCATCTCCTTCCTCTCATCTTTACATAATTTAGAGCCATCAATCTCAGAAAAACCCTGAAAATTTACGTTCTAAACCTTATTATAAACATACAAGAGGTACTGGATTTCTTCAAAGACCAATTTTACTAACCTAACAGGAGGTTTCAAAGAGACGTGTCGAAGAAGAGGTAATATCCATTATCGATTCTTTCAAATTTATTTCTTCTTCTACCTCCTCTTATTTAGTCGTTTCATTATATTTTAATAACATATGTACCACTAATATTGGGATATGTTATTATAAATATGAAACAACTGCATTTCACCTTCTATCCATCGTTAGGAAAATGAAATCACCGCGCGTGCGTACGTACAGAATACCGTCTCCACGTCGTGGTGTAATCTGTTTTTCCTCCACCACCTTAATTAGATGGGTATAATGGTGTAATGAATAACTATATATAATTATTATAACATCATACTGATTATAAGATATTATATAATTCACTCCAATTCCATTCAATAAATATGGGAACGATATCATCGCTCGTGCGTACGTACGGATTACCGTCTCCACGACGCGATGAGATTAATTTTCCATGTTAACAATTCAAGAATGATTATAAAGTATATATAATAAGTAATCATGAAATTAAAGACATAATAATTCTACTTTATGTATGTATATATATATATTTATGTATGTCATCTACTTAATACCATTCAATTCAATAAGGAAATGAAAATAGCGTTCATGCGTACGTACGGCCTACCGTCTCCATGAACGGTGTATTTCGTTCCATTTAATGAACCATTATATATATGTATATTCTGAATATATTTTATATATAAATCATGTTTTATATTTTTTTAATTATGTAATAATTGTCTATGTAAGCATATGAATAATTACAAGTCAAAACACTGATGACAAATGAATCGATTTTACCCAAAACACTCATTAACATGGAATTTACAAAAGAAATGGTAATATAAAGTCATAAGTGAACCATATTTGATATCATAACAAGGAATATGATTCTGTAATAAGTCAATGACATTATTTAAATCATTATATATGAGGTTCGGATATGTACGAAGCATATAAGACCTAAGGTAAGGGATAATGTTTCAATCTAAATTGTTTTCTATCCGAGATTGTTTATACGTAAGTATTTACTAGGGTTATATTTATCATCCATTTTCAAGATTTATAAAAATGTTTTCATGTATGTTTAATGTCCTTTTTACCCATTTCTTAATTTTACAACATTGTATGTAAGGAATCTTATTTTTGTTTACCATATGAGGTACTTATTGACTTTTTCGGCAAAAGTATTAGAATAATGTTTTTTGAACTTATACATAATGAACATATTTTTACGGTTTCATAACTCCTAATTTTCAAGAAGCTTCCTCTACAAGGTTTCATGGTTATTTTAAATAAAATTACTTTCTATTAAAATTTCATGGCATTTTGTGAAATGAAAATGATTTTGAAGAAGAAAGGATATTTTCCTCAAGAATTCATTTCAATTGTTTTATCAAACCATATTCCATCTATAATATGAAAATATTTCATATGTGTATGTTTCAAGTATAATGTCACTATGATTTAAATGATATCACTTTTCTTATGATGAAATGATATCCATTTGTTTTATATGGATTATGTTAAGATGGGATGATGTTTATGAAACCCATTTTTATTCTATGGGTTATTATGAATGTTTTATGTTTATATTGAGGAACAAGTAAGAATGATTTCATTATGAGATGGGTTGGAACTATATCTCCCCAGAATGCATTGGGTAAAGATTTTTATCTCATGAGATAGACATGGCTGAAATGGAAAGTAAATCATGTTCAGTAATGTAGGGCTGGAACGGCAAGTAAACATTATTCAGTAATGGACTTTGTCCACTAAGATGGTCTTGGAAGCAATGCCTTGACTACTATGGAATTCATATCATGTGATTAATCCTTTTCCACAATTACAAGTTTTATTTCCAAGATATTTTATCATGATTGATGTTCTATTATGATCATTGCCTTACGTATAACCATGTTTTATGTCACTTCTCATGATTTCGATGTTTAAACATTATGTTCATGTTTTTATGTTAAAATGTACATGGTTTGTTTTATTTTCGGCATGCTTACCCTTACTGAGCATTTGACCTCACCCTTTATATGTTTTCATTTCCCAAGCATATAAAGAAAAGTTTTATGTAAGGAAATAAAAGAGGAAGATCTTTATGGGAGTAATTGAACATCTTTCACCACGATTAGAAGATTATATTCTGAGTTTCCAAAGACACTAAACTATTACAATCCTTTGGTGTCTGTTTTTGTTATGTATTAAGTATTCTGAAAAAGTAATATAATGTCCATGTATTTCATGCTTTGGGTCGTTACAAAATAGTTCAACAGAAATATTAATAATATTTTTATAATGAAAAAATATTCTTGAATTATCTTTATTTTTTATATTTTAAAAAATAGATACTTCAGTAAGATTTGAGGAAACTATATTGAAAATATTGTCGTGGTATTCTCTAATGAGATTCCTTTTCATTGTTAGGTTTACATTAGTGTAATTTTTTTATTTTTTCCAAAAATAAATTATGTTATATCATCTTAAATCATTTAAATAAATTTAATTATGCTTATTATGTGTAAATATTCAATTTGATATGTTTTAAATAAATTAAGTTATCATGGATTAGAAATTGAATAATAATATGAATACAGAAAACCTAAAATATAATAATACAAATAGGGAATATAAAAATAATAGTTCTTAGACACTGTAAAACTTTAATGTATGGAAACTGTATATAAAAATAAATTAAATCACTCAATGTATTTTTATTATTATATATAAAATAGGGAAATCCAAAAATATGATTATTTCTGGTATATGATAATATAATTTTTTACATAAAAAAGATAACATCATTGAAGTCATGAAACTTATACTAGATACCATTGAAACATTTTTATTACTCGTTTTAGTAAGAATTAAAAAAATTTAAATTATATAATTTTATGTTGAACAAAGAGTATATATGATATATAATGTAATATCAAGAAACTAAAAATATAACAATTTTTCATATAACATATATTTATTCATTTTATATATTCACAAAATGTTATCTTCAACAAAGAGTTATAATATGATTAATTTTCCCCATTATGAAATGATTTTATGATAAATTTTATTTCATCATTGTTTTCAGACAATAATACACTAATGTAATGATTCATTTTAGGTATGTAGCCTACATGAATCGAAAATGATATGCAAATAACGAGTTTTGGATTTGTGGACTTAATTTCAACGTCACAAAAAAAAACAAAACTACATTGAAAAAATTATTTTCTTACTCTTCAAAAAACTTTATTATACATAACTTCTGGAAGAATGAAACAAATAATTAATTAACTTTATTTCATAATAAATTTTTATTATATTTATTAAATTATTATAAGTGATATGTTCTATAAGATATATATTTTAATTAATTTCATGAAAATTGTATTTACTATGTATTAATTTGAATATATGGGATTGCATATTTGAAAATAAATCCAACCAGTGATAATTGATTATCGATATCAAATTATATTATAATATAAAAAGATTAAAGTGATCATAAAACTTTTCTTATGTGTCTCTTAAAAGCGTGATAACAAATATAAAGGAAAAACATTGAAAAAAGAAACATTTTTTAGAAAACATTTATAGTTTCCAGATATGAATATCATTATAACCATAAACATATCACTGTTTTATATACTTTGTATGATGACAATTTTGTACCCACAACATCAATTGTACTATTTATCGCTAAATTATATTACTGGTTTTATTTTAAAATAAATATAAATATATTACAAAACTAAGAATACATAAAAAATATTATTAATTTGATTATATTAGCATTAAAAAAACTAAATGGTGGATGTGTTGTGAAAAATGTATAGTGTATGTGTTCTAATATTATATCAAGGATTTTAGAATTTTAAATGAGTATAAATTTTTATTATATATATTTTTCGTTAACCCATGTATAAAAAAAAATTCATTAATTTCCAAATTAAAATAGTGTGTTTGATGAAGACTTGGTTCTTGATTGTTATAAAACCAAATTGGATAAATATATTTTAAATAATGGAGAGGATAGTCCTTGTAGTTCAATTTTATAACATCATTTAATGTAGTGTGGTACAGAAGGGGGATCCAAAACCTACTAAATTGTTAGGAATATATATTTATAATGGAACACCATAAAAATATATATACATTTCAATAAATCAACCTTATGTTTATATATTCTAATCATATATATTCTTTAACGATCTATTCGATAAAAAATTATTTATTTTTTTGATTCCATATTACTTGTTTCATCAATGTTATGTAATTAAACACCATCATTTAAAATATAATTATATTAAAATATTAAATGAAATTAAAATTTATTATTAGTCTTAAATAAAATAGATACAAATTTATATTAATAAAATATGATTAAATCATTGTATAGAGAAAAAATTATTTTATTTTTAAAATATTTCTCTAAACTCCAACATTTTCGAGAAACATTAACACTATTTAAATATATTATATTATAATAATATATTATGAGATCATTAGTTTAGTATATTCAATGCTATTAAACATAGTAATATTCTTTATTACAGATATAAAAATAAGAAACAAATATTAATTGAGATTTTTAATATTTGTAACATAATATTTATGGATATTTACTTATTATACTTCTAATATAGCACAGTCTACTATGATATAAGTCATTGATATATTTTAATTAAAATATAAAAACTTTTCATAAAAAATAACGTTTTTTCCAAATAATATTGGCAATTTCAAAAAAGAAAAATGAAATATTTACAAATTTATAATATTAAATGTATTTAAATTATATTAAAAATAGAATGACAAGTTTTAAATATATTTATGCAGACCAAAATTATTGTACCCTGTATCAATTTAAAGAAATAAATATTTAAAAATTTAAATTCATGATATAATATAATAATATATTAAAATAATATTTTAATGAAATACAGAATATGAAAAGCTAGATTATTGTGCTCATTGATTAGAATGTCTGCATTAACATGGGAAATAATTATACCAACAACTTTAAATAAATAATATTTTATCAATCCATAAAAAAAATATATAACATTAAAATAACAGTAGAAGATAAATTAAATTAAACACAACTCTATGTTTTTAATATTCATAAATAAATAATTATTTTAATGGGAATTAATTTTCATAGAAATATAATGGATTTTTTAAATTTCAAAATTTGAAAATAATATTTAGTTAATCTGTTTAAAAAAAATCATATAATGTATTTAAAATTTTAAAAAAGGAAACATATACATGAAACCAACATATTAATAATGTAAATTGGATCATTAGTTTTCACGTGGGAAAAAATTTCCATGTTTGTCAATGGAAAGAAAAAAATGAAAAAAAATTATTAAATGATGTAATTGAAATTAATTTCCGATTCAAATTTAATATTTAGTTTTACTTGGCATGTTTGTGTTAATGATAATTGTTTTTGATCTATCAATCAAAAAATATACTAATTATTTTGGGGAGAGGAATCCCCAAGATTTGTCATGATCCACAATCAAACAAAATGTTGGGGAATCAATTCTAATTTTTCTCTAAGACCACAATAACTAATCATCTATTCCATCATTAATATACTCTCACAATTTTAATAAAAACCTTAATTTGAGTATATTTCATTCAAAAAAATTAATTATTATTCATTTTCCCAACATCAAAATTATTTTAAATCAGTTAATATCAAAATTATCTAAAACACATTTTTCATTTGAACAAGATTCTTAGTATTGATTGAATATAGCCATCAATCAGAAATTTTACTCTCCATGTAACAACTCTAGAAATTTATTGATATTTAAAGAAAATAGATGATTTCAATTTCACAAATTTAATTCCTTTCATGTATTATTAATGTATCAGTGGATATTATAGTATAAAAATTAAAATTATAAATAGTTAAAAATTTAAGGATTGTTGGTATCCTCTAAAATAAATAATATATGAAAAATATGGAATTGTGTTATAATGGTTCATATTAGAAAATATGAGAGAGGATAAAAATTTGTGCCTACATTTCTCTAAAATGGGTCCAATTTAATTCATTATCAAATATTATTCTATGTATTCCCATATGAAATAAGGGAATACAAATTAAGGAAAATTAATTACATTTGTCGTGTGGACTCATAATATCCAGGATCATTAATATTTTGAGGGGTTTCGATTTTTAACAATAGATTTGGTAATTATATGTAATATTCGGTTACATGAGGTATAATATTTTTTAAATATCATAGCAAGATTTTTTTGGTTGAGATATGAGTCTTATTTTTTATTAATGTGCATAAAAGAACATCAGAGCAAGGCTGATGGGTAATTTAATGATTTTGATATTCTAACACCACATATTATGACCCATTTTTTCCATGATTAATTTATAATGTTTTTTAAACAATATAATTTTAATTCCACATTTCACCGTGTGAGGAGGTCGTTCCACCTCACATTAAAAAGTGTTCATTTTACAAATAACACCATGTTCATTCCCTGATAATGTTGGGTGATGGATGGAATTATATAGAGACACTCCTGGGTGGGGAATGGGATAATATTGTGTGAATTAATATCTAATCTATATTATACTCATCTATTGGGGTCATCTCACTATTATTATTTTTAGAAAGGTGTTACAAATGTGGAATTGTTTCGTGAAATACACCTGATAATCGTTGCATCAATCACCATAATAGGTAATGGTTATTATTGATTATTGTGGATTTTTTAGGTATTATAATCCCTCTATTTCCATTAATTTTATTTTATGACATTTATATATTGATTTTGGATTATCAAGGATCGACTTTAGATATATATTATACTAGATCATGCTGAATTAGGTGATAACTATTGTTTACTTATATAAGAGGGATATATGAATTTCCAAATGGAAGAAATACTACTATTGGAATCTATTTTAGTGTGGATAGATGTTGCGACATGTTTCCTAATTAATTCACCTCATTGAAATAATTTTAAAAAAATTTAATTTTAAATTTTTTTAGTTATTTTCTTCTAAATTACGTGGGTTTGATAGGTGTTTGGGAGTGTGGTTGAGCATGGAATGGTCATGATGACATTTAGAGAGGAGTCAGATCTATTTTTGGGTAGGTGGTACCTATGATATTTTTGGTTCATAATTGAGTTTTAACATTAATGTCGGGTGAATCCAGGTGTATTAGTTAAAAAATTTCACATTTCATTGATCATATACTACATTTTTATGTAAGAATCTCAGTATTAATCATATATGTAATTCATGAAAATAAACACTTACATCACAAAAAAAAATAAAATCAAAGGATAATACATTAAAATGTGACAAAATACTCGACGAAATTAATTAATTTTATTTTAGATTCATTCTGAAATATAGAGTTTTAGTTAGGGTTTATGATTTTTGACCATAAACAGTTGAATGAAAAATTCCGCCACACACCTTGGGTAACACAATACTCTTTTATAAAGCATAGTTTTATCAACTCATACCATGATAATATTCATCTTCAGGATATTATAATGATAAAATACACCATTTATGGTGTATTATGTTATCATAGTATGTAATTCATCAAGTGATAACACAAATCAAGAATATCATCATCCTCAACATGATCCTTAAAAAACATGGTATTATAACATCGCCATTTTTTTCCATTTCATACATATTTTATCTAGAATAATTGTTTAAATTGTTTTCGAAAAAATGTTTCTATTAAAATATATAATAAATCACGTTATATTAATTTTTTGAAATAAACCCAATGTTTCTAGTCTTACACATTGTATCTTTTTGTATTTCAAAAAAGCCTCTCTTCAACTCAAAGAAGATATAAATCATCTTTTATAAAAATTATCTCCATTTACATTAAAATTTCCATGTTTGAATTATGTATATATTTCAATGAAAGGAGTGATCATTAATAAAAACCATGATTTCATATCATTCTTTAATTAAATCCATATAACCTAATAGTTTTTAAGTGGTCACATTAATATCTCTATGAAAATATTAGGTTAAAAAACAAACAAACCAAACCCTACACAAGCATAAATATTTGAAATTATAGTATTGGATATTGTGTTGTGTGAATAAAGATTACACAAAATCACACATAATAATATATATAAAAAAGGTAATATTTAAATTTAATCATCCCATGAATCCTTTATAAGTTTCATCATGAACATCAATATTTTTTGAAAATAATTCCATGTGCATTAGGATATAATTTTGAGATAATTACCTAAGGGATGATCCCTATATAACATGTCAAGTCTAAAAACATCCATGTTTATTAAAATTATGTTTAAATTAATAAGGATTACATGATTCTATTATTTCATTAGGGATCCCTGAGATAATATATATATATATAGGTTACTTTTCATACAAAGGGAAGTATCATGTTCACATGGATTTATTTGATTTCAAAAAATACACATCTTATTATTCTATAGCTATAAATGACACATATTCAATTATAAATTACATGTATGTTGATCCTATGATTATGGTTATATATGTATGGATTTGTTTTTGAATTTATTATATTTTTAATAAAATTAACTTAATTAAGTTTACATTGATAATTTTTTCTCTTTATAAATTACTAGATGATGCTTACGTGGTACGTAAATAGCTAGACATATGAGACCGACTTCTCAACCAAAGTTTCTGAAATTTCTTCATACTATCCCATAAATGATCCAAAACTATTCCATATATTAGTAAATATTACCCACATGACTAAATAAGACAAATTAATTATTTTATACACTTCATTAACAAAAAATAAAACCTAAAAAGTACTCCAAATTAATTTTTTCTTATAATTTTTTTTTGGGATTGATGAGAGTTACAGAATATTTCAATACTATAAATTTTACTATCCTGACAATTAATTTTTTTTATAAAATATGTCTTACATGAACATAAACAACTAAAATTTCTTATTTTAATTTTTTTTCCAATGTCGCACTGATCACCTCCCCAAATCCCACATAATCCATGCTTGTTTCTTTAACATGGTTTTAATAAAATGATCATCATAAACATGATATATTGATCTTAGAGAATCGTTTCTTCTGTTCCAAAAAATATACTCATCTTGATAAACCATTTATATACCCTCTGCATATTTTCTATTTCTCCATACATGTAGAGTTATTAAAAAATTCCTTCCCATTATCTATTAAACCAATTAAAGATGATTTTAATGTTTAGATGATATAATAATAATTTCACGCATTAAAAATAAGATATAAACAATGATTTTGTAGAAATGAAATTTTAGTGTTGTTGTGGGGGCCTTAGGGCCAAATCATTTAGATGGAGGGATTCAATTGGACTTCAAAATTATATTAAAGCCTTAAAAGTTTTACTTTTTTCATATCATTTAAATAATATCAACAATTTTATCTTCAGCGGAGACATAGTCAATCCATATAACTCACTCTTCATCATTTATGTTAAGAAAATGATATTTTATAATGATGTGAATCAGCCTTAATTAATGAATTAGATTTTTTTATAATATAAGTTGAACTCATGATATCAAACATGACATAAATAGTATTTTCTACTTCCAAAATAATATCTTCATAATGTTTCTCATCTATTTTAAAAGGGTATAATAATGAGTTACTATTTCAAATTCCACCTCTATCATGATTAATAAGATACACTTTTTCGTATTGAAGATATAAGAGATACATGAACAAAACTTTTAGTCCAAAAATCGATTATATACCCTCAAGGTATGAATGAAGTTATGGATACTTTTAAAATGACAATAATTTCCATGTAGACCATGACCTCTTAATTATAATGATTTCTTATATTATTCTGTAGAGTTTTTATCTATTATCTTGACCAGCATTTACATATCAATTTTCATTGTTATTATTTTTATTAAATTTATCACCTGATGTATCAATATGAGTAAATAAAAACAATTTCATTTAAACAAGGTTTTTTAATTAGTTCAAGTAACACCCAATGATTTAATTTAATGTTATCTCATTAAAGTAATTGAATAGCTTGCGCTACACATAACACTGAGATTAAGTACACCATGACTTAACAAACTAGCCCTAAAAAAGAATTTAGGAATATTACAAACTGAATTTTGAATTTTATATACTCCATATAATTTTAAAATTCATATTTTCTCTCTCTTGGAAATAATATAAGGGAAAATTTGATTTTTTTGGATAAAAGAAGTATTTTTTAAAAAAATTCATTTATACCACTTATTTAATGGAGAATGATTTTTCAAAAATTATTTAACACTTATATATACTCAACATAATGGAATTAAATTCCTTTTTAGAATTGGGATATTAAAATTTACATTGGATAAATTTTTGGTACTTTTATGATAACTTTCATATTTTGATGAATAGTGAAAAAAATATATTTTAATTGAAATCAACACTTTTAAAAGAAAAACTTTATAGAATTAAATTATTCATTTGAATGCCTTTTTATGTATAATTAGATTATATTTTTATGATTTTATACAATTTATGTCATTATAAGTAATTTCACATATACATTTTCCAAAAACACAAGTCAATCTTTTGATAGTTTCTACTTTTAAAAAAATACACTTTTTTGTTTTGACAACGCGAATTAATTTATATTACGTAATGAATATTATATATTTTTAATTTGGTAAACAAGAATTAATTTATGAATTCTTAATATTAAAATTGTCTTAGGATAAATTTTTTGTTCTTCTGAAAACATTTAATTTTAAATGAATAGTGAAAAACACTACGTTATTGTTTAAAACCAAATTTTTATTTAAATAATTATTTATTTAATTTAAATATATTTTATGTCAAAATAGATATATAATATCTATATAATCTCGATTTAATTTAATGGAATCATTTTTATTATAAAATTATTTGTATAAATTTTTATTAAACTTTTTAACATCTTTTACCCACCTTCTAGGAGCATTTTTAAATTTGTATAAAACATAATTCTACCGCAACTATGATTTGAATTTAAAAAAATCAAATAGATACTGTTAATTTCAGAACGTAAAATTTGGTTTAATAAGATGAATATATTTTTTGCTGAATAGTAAATTTTGATGTTTATTTACCATGGTTAAAATTAATATAGTAATTAATGGCAAAAATGATATCATAATTACCCTAAAACATGTCATAATTATATTTGATAAGTATAATTAGCCAAAATACAACCATAGGAAAAACATATGATCCTCTTTGGTCCACATGGATTATATTAGGACATTTATTTTTATTCTATTTAATGAAGTAATAAAAGAGTAAAATTATAAGTTTAATAACTAAATGATTTTTAATATAGGATTAAAAAAATATAAATTCTACTATAAATATTCATTAGAAATATAAAAAGGCTTCCTACATAATTTTATTTTATTTAAATTTTTTAGACATTAACTAATTTAATTTAATTAGGACTCAATGTTTTTGTAGTAACTATTTTATTAATGAAATATTAAAATAATTGATATTATAATTATCCAAATAAATTTAAATTGATACATATGATGAACTCAAATAATTTATATAGGTTAATATGACATGTTAAGATTGGTTAAATAAATATTATTCGAAGTGATAAATTTTTTACGACTTTCAAAAAAATCAAATTCTAAATAGTGTGAAATTTGACATCATTGAGTTTTTAAAAACAAATATTATAGTATAAATTGATATAACAGTCCAAAAAATCTATAGTTTTTTCAGAAGAATTATATATTAATATATATGACATTAATTAACCACTTTGGGTTCTATTCTCAATTTATAGTTTGTTTATTAACCATATAATATAAAAATACAATGAGACATGGTAAAAGTCAACGAATTTAATGAAGAGCTAAATTTAAATGATAAGGATAATATGATGACCTAAACCTATCTAACACCTATTAGATGATATTTTTTTGACCCATACCATCCTTAAAATTTAAATAATTTATTTTTGGAGCCATTAGAAACTGTAAAGCATTTTATTATAAAATAATATTTCCAGCTTTTCCTAATATGAACCTCACTTCTCTTATAAAAGGGAACTTCCCCTTATCTCAAATTCACACCTTCAAATCCATTTTTCTCGGCCAAACCCGGGAAAAATATCCCCCAAAATATCCTTACTTCTTCTTATATGACTTAATTTGGTCATAATGTCATCCTTAGGATCCTTTTCGATCAAATATAAAGGAAGAACGCGAAGAAGAGGTAAATATTTCATCACCACCTTCAAGTTCTTTTCTTCTTGCACTTTATCTTATTTTTTTCCATTCTTGAATAATAACTCCACTATCTTCAATATACTATGATGTTATTATAAAATTTTTACAACAATATTCATTATTCTAACCATCATATAAGTGACAAAGTCACCATACATGCGTACGTACGGATTACTGGCTCCACGTTGTGGTGTAGTTTGTTATTATAGTATTTAATTATTTGGATGGGTATAATAATGAATATAAATAATGTAAATAATAAATATAACATGTTATTGATTATGTATATATGATATACCATAATTTTATATACGATTTCACCATCAATATAATGATATTTTTGCTCATGCGTACGTACGGATTACAATCTCCACGACGTGATTAGATTCATTTCCATGTTCAACATTCAATGATGATAATAAAAATATATAAATATTTAATAAGTATGTAATATATGACATAATAATTCTACTAGATATATATATATATATATATATATATATTTACGTACATACATATATCTTATTAACTTAGCTCCATTCAATACGATATAAAAACAGAAACAATGTTTATGTGTACGTACGACCTACCATCTCCATAAATGGTATATTTCATTTAATATATAGGTATATTATACATATTAATATTCTAAATATATATGATAAATTAGTAATTTTTTATATTCTGGATGTATTTATTTCATGGTCTATGTGATACAATCAAGAGTGATATGTTAAAACACATACGATAACAGAAGCGATTATTACCTAAAATGTGAATTTAACATGGAAATTTTTATAAAATGTATAGTATAAAGTCATAAATGAATCAATTATGATATCATAAATATTAATATGGTTCCGGTATAATTTAATTACATATTTCTCTTTATACAGGAGATGAAACGTACCCTCGACTAAAATTAGTAAAAGGAAAGGATTAATTTCACAATAACTTTATTATCCAGGGTTGTGTTTATGTAAGTATATTCTGGGACATATTTATTAACCTTTTCCATGTTTCATGAAATTGTTTTCAAATGGATTCAATTAAATAACATTTTAACTAAAATATCATTTTAAATGTTTTAAATATTTATTCTTCTTAATCATTCTCATAAATGTCAATTTTTTAAAAATGGTTTTAAGGGATTTATTTATATGGACATTAATGTTTAAAAAGTGTTAATTAAGTTCACAAGTTTCAAAGTGGTATGGAAAACTTTGAATAAAAAATATCATCAAATTTCTCCCTTTCAAAATTGTGTTACTTTTAAATGATTTCATTAAAAAAGGATATTTTACTCAAAGAGTTTTACAAATCATTTTCGTCTATGTCAAAATCCATTGATGGATTTTAAATTTGTATGAAGTTGATTTATTATGATACATATTTTCCTTATTATGTTGAATGTTTTATGATCTGTGTTATTGTATATGTGTTATTTTTATAGCATTCATTATTTGTGGATAATGTTTTGACATTTCGTATTCTAGTTTTAATACAAATGTTTATGTTATGTTTATAACTTCTCATATGAGGAATTAATTGGACGAAGTAAGTAATGGGTGGATCCCGCTATAGCTCATTGATTCATTGGACGGTCCCATGAGAAAAACTAATGTCTTGTAACAAATCCTTGACCAAATATTATTTTTAGTCTTGGAACAAGTCATTGAATATGTGGTTATGAAGTCAGTCATTTTGCATTCCATAAATATGAAATTGGCTATTGATATTAAATGAGATCATTCCATTAGTAGAATAATCATGTGAATAAGTAAATGACATTATTTGATTTAAAATGGACATATTTTGCAGATTTTTATGTTTAAATCGATTTTTTAGATTAATACGATTCCTTAAATGTTTATGAATATTTATAAAAGATTGCACTATATTTTTATCTTTACTGAGAATCTGAGCTCACCCCATACTATGTTTTATTTTTCCCAGGATGTGAAGATATAATTTATGGTTGACCTGTAGGGATATGCTAAAAGATATGAATGTGTTCAAAACGGTACAATGTTATAGTTGTTTTTTATTTTATATTTTAATTTAAAGTTCATGTATGCAATATATTTTCCAAGACAGCTATACTGATCGGTCCGTTGGGACTTGATTTCTTGTAATCATGCCAATGTTTTAAAATAATGCACTGACTCTGGGTAACTGGGGTCGGGACTTTACAATTGGTTTAAGAGGATGTTTATCAATAATCGTGAAAACATGATTTTGATAAAATCTGATTAGAGAACATTACCCAAAGATAGACATTGACGATTAGTATAGAAGAAAATCCTAGAATTTTGGTAATGTACAAATTTTTTGAGTTTTCCATCAATAAATCCCTCTCTGGATAGGAGTAGGTAGATGTGGTTTTGGAATTGTTTTACAATTTTGGTAAAACCCGAAGACACCGCTTTGGGCTAGACTCGAACGAGAACTGGTGCATGAAAACGGGCCTTACTACACTCATGGTTACGACACTCCCGAGGGATATGCATAGGATAATTCTTGTTAACTATACAAACCATTATGAAAGATTTATGAGTATATCCTTCCTCATAGAGAACATTTTTATGATTATGTGTTATATCTATAAATTTTTCAATTTATGTTAACTATTTTACAAGTTTGGAATTATGTATTGTGATTCATAAACTAATATAGTGTATGAAATTTTTAAGAAATTGCACCAATTAGATGGAATGAGACCCCCATAAATACACATGATTCAAAGAGTAATAAGGATCATATCTTTAGTGGTATAAAACCAACATTTATAAAGGAAATAGTCTCTAAAGTATTATCATTATATGAAAAAATTATATCATTTTTTCAAAAGATATGTAACGAATTTTCTGAGTCCTATGTATTTGAAGGGAAGCTAGAGAAAGAAATAATGGTAGAGATAAATATGGATAAAGGAAAAAAGAAAAAGAAATAATTTACCATATGTGATAACTATGGAATTAATCACCTATGTAAATGCATGAAGAGAATTAGAGATTGCTATAACTGTGGGGGGGAAAAGACACCACGTACATGATTGAAAGGGTAAGAAAAATGTATCAAATGTAAAATTCTCCATCTATAAGGAGTTGGGAAACTACGTGAATCAATGTCCAAATAATCAATGTATACCCCAAATGCATTTATTGGATATTAATAAATTTGTGATACTACCGATGATTAAATGTAATGATTAAGAGTTTTTATGTTGTTGTTAATGGATTGTTTCATTTGAGTATTGTATTAAAGATGTAAATGTTATAAGAATTATATAATTTATAAGAATTTCACTGTAGTACTATTTCATTAAGTACTAGAGATTGTGTGGAACCAATAAAAGTAACTCAATGGCTGGTTATTTTTTTTGAAAATATAAGGATGAGAGAAAATTAAACCATAATATGATTCTGATATCGAGGAAGTGATTTAGGAATAAGATATAATTGATTTGGATAAATTATATTGGATATTTTTTACTACCTTGAAACTTATTAATTATTTTTATATTCTATCATTGTTGGAGTTGACAACATTTTAGGATATAAAGACAATATCTAGTATTAAATAAGGTATAAGTGAGCATGAATGTAATAAATATAGTTATATGATAATTAGATGTGTTACAGTGTTTTAAAAGAATATATGATGATGGTATTTTTCATGTTATTACGTGGATTAAGGATCTTTATTGTGTTTACCTTGCTTATAAATTTTGGAATGTGAGTTTGGACAGAAGTATTTTGGATAATTCTAATGGATGGAAGCGATTAATTTTCACATTGGATACTATTTTTATGGTCAAATCATTACATGATATTATTTTTGTATTGTCATAAAAAGGACAACCTGGAGGTCCGGAAACAATATGTCGTGTCTGCAAAGGTCGTGAGACTTGAACTCGCAATCGAAGGGTGACAAGGGTTGATCATCTACCACTGGTATATGTGATGTCCTGGTTTGAATTATGTAGTTTTTTTAATTTTCAAACAAATGACATATGAATCCATTATTTTTGGAACCATTTATGATTAGGATAAATATAATATTTTTGAATTCTATTATCTTTTGGAGAGAAAGATGAGTTTGTGGTTGGAATTAGTTGAAGGATGAAACTATACATATCAACTATATTTATATTTTTTACCTCTTATTCTATGAATAAATTAATTATTAAACTTTATGGAAGGGATATTGAAACCTAAATTGTGTTATCCTAATATTATATGTTTTGTAGATCCAATGATATTTTACATCATCTTAGATTGATAGCTTTGAGGACCTCAATATTACACTTGTTTTTGATTGATGACCTCAATAAATACCTATAAATATTTACATTTACCCTCAAATTATGTTTCCTTAATTACCACCAATTTTCTCCCAATCTAGATCATAATTTTTTTGTAACTTTTTGATTAACATTATTTTTTATTAAGACTAAATATTATTTACCCAATTTTTGATCTGGTTTTTCCACAAAGGAATTTTTCTATTTTCAACCTTTTACTTTCGAAAATCAATTTCAAATTGAAAGGATATAATTTATTGAAGTAGGGGAGAATGTAACTCTCCATGATCTCATAGTAGGTTATCTCATTAAAGTAATTCAATAACATTCACTACATGCAACACCGATATCGAGTGCACCACAACTTAACAAATTAGTCGTTAAAAAAGCGGTTATGAATAGTATTAACTGAATTTTGAACTTTATATACTTAATATAATTTTATAATTCATATATGGTGTCTCTTAGATATTATATAAGGACAAATTTGATTTTTCAGATAATAGAAGTATTTTTAAAAAAATGTAATTATACCAATTTTTAATGGGGAATCCCTTTTAAAACAATTATTTGGCAGTTTTATATACTCAATTTAATGAAATTAAATTATTTTCATTGAAATGGGACATCTATATTTATTTTGGATAATATTTTGGTTCTTTTCTAATAACATTCATATTTTTCTGAATAGTGGAAAACCCTAAACTTTAATTGAAAACAATATTTTTAATAAAAATAATTTATAGTGTTAAATTATGAATTTGAATGGTTTGGAAGAATAATTAGATTATATTTTTATCATTTAATACAAATAAGTTAATTATAAGTAATTGCACATTTAAATTTGTCAAAAATACATGTCAATCTATTGATGGTTTTTACTTTTAAAAAAACCAATGTTTTATTTTTGACTACGGGAATTAATTTTAAATAAATTATTGAAATTTCTATGTTTCTAATTTGGTAAAATCGAATTAATTTTTTTTATGAATATCAAAATTATCATAGGTTAAATGTTTGGTATTTTTCTGAAAACATTAAATTTTTTATGAATAGTAAAAAACACTCCATTATTGTTTAAAACTAACTTTTTATTTAAATAATTTATTTTATTTTAATTTATTTTATGTAAAAATAGATATATAATATCCATATAAGTTCAATGTAATTTAATGGAGTCATTTGATAAAAAAATTTGATGTGTAAAAAATTTATTGAACTTTTTATCGTCTTTTACCAACCTTCTAGGAGAATTTGAAATTTTTTATAAAATAGAATTTCTCCACATCTATGAATTCATTTTTAAAAATCTGAGAGAAACTATAAATAACACTAAGTAAAATTTGGTTCAATGAGATGAAAATAATTTTTGGTGAATAGACTTTTTTTCTCTTATTTAGCACTGTTAAAATTAAATAGGGTAATTAATGGTAAAAATGATATCATAATTACCCTAACACATGTCATAATTCAATTGAATAAGTATTATTCCACCAAAAACAAACATATTAATATAATATGATCCTCTTTGGTCCACTTGGATTAGATAATAACATATATGTTATTTTATTTAATGAAGAGTCCAAAGTGCTAAATTCAATGTTTAATAAGTAAACCATTTTTAAAATATGGTTACACACAATATAAATTATACCATAATAATTCCATATAAATATAAAATTATTTCCTACATTATGGTATTTTATTTATAATTTTTAAAATTAAATAATTTATTTTATTTTTGACACAATGATGATGCAGTAATTACATTATTAATAAAATTTTAAAATAATTGATATTATAAATAACTAATAGATATAAATTTAGACTTAGGATGAATTACACTAATTTTAAAGGATAATACAAAATTGAAGGGTTTTTTAAATAAATTTTATTCGAATTGATTATGTTTTTATGGCTTTTAAAAAAATCAAATAATAATTAGTTTCAAAATTGATATAATTGTGTTTTTAAAACATATATTATATTGTAAATTGATATAATAGTCCTAAAAATCTATGGTTGGGATAAAAGGCTTATATAATAATATATATGACATTCATTAACTACTTTGGGTTCTACTATCATTTTATAGTATGTTTATTAACCATGTAACGTGAAAATACAAAGAGACATGGTTAATGTCATATTATTTAACTCAGAGTTAAATCTAAAAGATATGGTTAATATAATGACCTAAACATGTCTAAAACCTATTGGATGAGATTATTTCTACCCATAACCAACTTAGTATTTAAATAATTCAATATTGAGACATTATAAATTGAAAATAATTTTATTATAAAATAATATTTCAAGCTTTTCCTCAAGCGATCCTCACGTCTCTTATAAAAGGGAACTTCCCCTTCTCTGAAATTCACACCTTCGTAGCCATTTTGCTCCACCAAAACCAACCCTAATATGCTCCCAAAATTCCTCCCATCATTTTAAAGGCCTTAAATTTGTCATGAAGCCAATGTAAGGATCCCTTTGGATCCAATCAAAAGGATGAACCCGTAGAAGAGGTAATTATTTCCTCTCCCCTTTTAAGTTATTTTCTCCTTCGAATTTCCCTTTATTTGTTGATTCCATTATAAAATAATAACTATAATATCATATATATTATGTGATGTTATTATAATAATGTAAAAACCATATTCATTATTCAAACCATCCTATAAATGAAAAATTCACCATACGTGCATATGTACGGATTACTAGTTCCACATCCTGGTGTAGTTTGTTATACAAAATTTTCATTTTCTGGATGGGTATAAGAATGAGTATGACTTATTTAAATGATAAATATAACATGATAATGATTATTTATATATTATATACCATCCAATTACGTACCATTTCTGAATCAATATAATTATATTGTCACTAGTGCATACGTACCGATTACCATCTCCATGACGCGATGTGATTCATTTCCTTGTTCACCATTCAATAAAGATAATAATAATATATATATCATTAATAAGTATGTAATATATGACATAATAATTCTACTGGATATATATATATATACATATTTATATTTACTTACATATATTTTATTCACATAGTTTCGTTCAATACGATATGAAACTAGAAACATTGTTAATGCATACGTACGACCTACCATCTCCATAAATAGTGTTTTCCATTTCATAAATATATGTCTATTATAAATATTTTTATTATAAATATATATAATATTTAAATTATATTTTATATTCGTGAAATATTTATATCATTATCTAAGTGATACAATCATGAGTTACAAGATAAAACATGTACGATAAAGAAAGAGATTATTACCTGAAATGTGAATTTAACATGGAATTTATTATTAAATAGGAAGTATAAAGTCATTAATGAATCATATATGATATCATAAATATTATTATGGTTTTGGTATAATTTAATAACATACTATGGTAATTAAAAATGAGGTCAAATATACCCTTGACTAAATAAAGTACAAGGTAAGGACTAATTTCACAATCTCTTTATTATCTAAGGCTATTTTTATGTAAGTCTCTACTGGGACATATTTATTATCCATGTCTATGTTTCATGAATGTGTTTTCAAATGGAATCATTTAAAATAATTTTTTTACTAAATCTTAATTTTAAAATTTTTTATTATTTATTCTTCCAAATCATTCTTATTAATGTCTATGTTTTCAAAATAGTTCATAAGGATTTATTTATATGTACATAATTTTTTTTAAAAACATAATTACATTCAATAGTTTACATGTTGTATGGGACACATTGATTTATAAATATATTTAAATACCTTAATTTATAAATTGTGTGAATTTTAAATGTTTTCAAGAAAAAGGGATATTACTCTCAAAGAGTTATAAAAATCATTTTCATCTATGTCAACATCATTTGATGGATTTTAAACATACCTGATGATTATTTATTATGACACAAATCATCTATATTGTATTGAAGGTTTTGTGATATGTTTGATTGTGGATGTGTTATTTTTATACCATTCATTGTCTATGGATAATGTATTGACATTTATTATGCAAGTATTAATATGAATTATTATGTTATGTTTAAAAATTTTCATAATAGGAATGCATTGGAATTAGTAAGTGATGGGTAGAACCCGATATAGATCCTAGATGCATCAGTAGGTCTCTTGAGAAAAAAAATTGTCTTGGCACTAGTCCTTTACAATATCTTATATGTATTATTGGCACAAGGCCTTGAGTATGTGTTTATGATGAATGGAATTATGCATTCCATCATTATGAAATTGGATATTGATATTACATGTGTATATTCAACTAGTAGAATAAGCATGTGAATAAGTAAATGTTATTATTTTATTTAAAATTTCCATATGATGAAGTGTTTTTTGTTTAAAAGTCTTTTGTTTTAGTCTAATACATTGCATTAAATGTTTATGATTATTTATGGAAGTTTCTGCTATATTGGTATCCTTACAAAGCATCTAAGCTCACCCCATTATTCCTTTTAATTTTCCCAGTTTGTGAAGAAGTATTTTATGGTTGACCTGTAGGTATTGGCTAGGGGATATTAATGTGTTCAAAAAAGGAAAATGATTTTATTGTTTGTCATTTAATATTGAAATTTAAAGTTCATGTATGTAATATATTCTCCATGATTTCTAAATTGATCGGTCCTTTGGGACTTGATTCCTTGTAATCATGAAAATTTATTAAAATAATGCAATGACTCTGGGTAACTAGGGTCGGGATGTTACAGATCACCACTATAGAATAGTCCAATGATCATTTAACCAACAATATGTTGGTGCACAAGAATCATTATCCCTATTTATTGATTTCATGGGATTGGTAAATACATTCTAGACTGACATATGTAAATTGGTTTGGTTTAGATCCATTATCTCTCCAATATCCCGCCCATAATACTCCCTCATATAACTAGTGATTTATAAGCAAATATAATTTCATGAATTACATTGAATAATATCACCAATGGTTTAGGATTTTCACCTAATTTTGATTAGTTCCCTATGAATTACTCGGATTCACTTTCTGAATTGAAGTTTGAAACTCCCCATTAAAAATATATTTATCATTCCTCAATGTTATGACATGGAATTTATTCCGCAATTTTCATGTATTTCATAAAAAACTCAGACACCATTGTTTCTAAATAATTATAGCACCCATCAATTTCTATGTTATAAATCGGAATACATTTGAATTATTGATATAAAAAATATTCTTTTTTGAGTATACTAAAATTTTCAATATTAATATCTCATAATTATTACACTTCCAAAATACCTTTTTCTGATTTCATCTTCTATAGGTTTGGATATTTTTCGTTTATATATTCGAAATTTTTTCCCAAAATTAATATTTTTTTAATTTTTTTAATTTAATTCTCCCATGTGTCTAAAGCTATAATTTTTAAATTTAACATAAATTTATACAGAAGTATCAGGTTAAATTTCATGAAAATAAAAGCAAGATATATTATTATTATTTAAATTATAGACTCCCATGGATGTTCCCTTAAGAGTACACTCCATTTTACAGAATAGTGATCTTTATGTTCCTAGTTCAAATTCATGATTTTCATTAATCCATGATTTTTTTGTTAGTATTCATTTTCTAATTCCTCCTCCATCATTTTTTAATAAAAACCATAAATAATGTATTTTTATTATTCAAAAATATTAGGGACACTCGATTCAACATATACCTACATGTTCAAATGAAATAATTCCCTTTTATATAATGTATAAAGACTCCTAAAATATTCTCTATTGTTCAGGAATGGAAACTACATTTTAACCATTATGTTTACATTCAGTGATACATTATTCTTGATATTCATCTAGGGTTATATTCTAGGTTTAAAACCCTTGATACATGGTTAGCATATGTCTTCATTGGCCAAAATAATTTCATTACAATTTTGAATTTACCTCAATGGTGTAGTGAGTGACAATTATCCATATAAGAAATAGAATACATTTCTTTGATGTAGTTACAAACATATATTTTTAATAACCCCAATATGATATATCTATAATATTTCAATGTTCATATAAGGTGCTTTTGTGATGAAAATATATGAAAAAACTCTATACTCCTATTATGTGCGGTTTATCTGGTCATATGGTGAAATATTGTATGAATATCCCAATTCAGAAAACCAATTTCAATATAATGTAATCTTTAAATAGATTTAGTATATAATTCCTCTACTTTTATAGTTAGTTTAACCTAATCGTCAGGGTGTATACATCTATATCATTTTATGACCCCAAAATATTTACTTTCGTTAAATTAAGGCCCTCCATAATGAAATTTATAGCTGTAGTGTGCAAACACCATCTTCCATGGGAATGAAGTGATGTTTTCACATCATAAATAATTAAGAGATGTGATTTGACGAGTTCATAGAATTGGAAACTATCGAGTTATATTCTAAAGATAATCCATGAACAAAAATTAATGTTGGAAATATATTGATTAGACAAATCTCACTATAACAGTTTATTTTAATGTAGGTGAATAGTTTTCACATCATAAAGCCCCAAATAATACTTCCTCATGAACTATCAATGATTAACCAACTCCTCATATACCATAACATTTGATTTGGGGTTAATGTGGTCCAATATTATCCTCATCTTCTCAGTTTCCCTATAGTGTAAGTACCTAATCCTATGAACACTCAAATACTATCATTCATGTTTCAAATTCATTTACATGAATGTTTTACATTTTATATGTTTATATCCCTATCACCTCAATTATGGTTGGGAAATTAAAGATCATTAACAAGAAATGAATGTTTGAGTAATTCCATGCTTAGGATAGGCAAGGAATATATTAGACCAATTATTTCATAATATTTTCTAATTAAATGTAATATTCCTCCATTGAATAAAAATATGGGCTTATTTTCATTTTCTCATAAATGAGTCATCAATATCAAACATAAAAACACTTAAATCATTATTTATTGTACCATATTCAACAATATTATCCAATACCTTCATAAAATCCCTTTTTTACATCCTCTAAAATATATAATTTTCAATCCTCCAAAAAATGTAATATATTAACCCACATTATATGGTGTGAAAAAAATCCAACCAAAAACATCCATGTAGAAACATTCACCCCTTAAGATTTTATTAAAAATATCAAAATCATAATGTCTCTTCTTCACCCATTTATCAATAAAATTAATAGGATTAATAGTAACCCAAATTAAATAGTGAAAAAATATCATCCATCTTGTTTCTCCAAAATTTATTTATATTATTTTCCCCTTTGCAACCAAAATAAAAATAAACCATCCCCTAATCATGCATGTAAATACAATAATTATATTTGCATGAACACTTTTTAACATGTATCATCTTTATGAAATCTATATTTGGACATAAGAGTCCTCACTAGATTAATTCTTTCAAAATATATATAATTCAACATGCATATCCCATTTGATCTTCAGATATTAATTTTCCATCGAAGCAGTCTCTACAAAACAATAAATTCTTTTATATTTACATTTAAAATTACAATTTTTGAATTCAAGTCGATTCAATGATTTGTTAAAATAATTCATGCTTACTAGACTCGGGTTTAGTGTCCAAAATAAGAGACTTTATTATTGATAATAATGGTATCAATATTTATTTAACTAAATATAGGAAAAATTTTATATCTCGTATAATTGAATACAAATTGAACCTCATCAACCATATCAATAGTAAGTTATTTTTTAATAAATTATTATAAATTATTGTTGAAAACAAAACATATTTATTTCAAATTTTGGGTCAAAATATATATATCCAATTGAAAATAAATTCCTCCAATTCATTTTAAATATTCATTCAGATGATAATAAATAGATATTAATATTCAAGTATTCAGGTTCTGGTAAATATATTATATTGCAGACTTCACTTAATATATGTTATTTATTCGTGTTTAGAACTTTATTGTATTGATTACTTCCCTTCTCAATGTATCTTTAATTAGTCGAGATAAAAATACACTAAGATGATACAATCATGTAAAGTAAATATATATATATATATATACATACATTTTTTAATATCTTCATACATATTCAATCTATTTTCCAAATATCTTTATGGTATACCATTATTAAATATTTAATGAAATAACTACATTCCATTAATATCAATATTTATACCCTTTAATCCATAGATATTTTAGATTTATGTATTAGTGATTTATGATAAGAGATTTAAGCACTCCTTCCAAACAACTAGAATTTAAAAAATTTGAATTGTTCTCACATATCTCTAGAATATAATTTTAAATAGAATCCACTTCATCCAAAAACTCCATATTTTAAATTTTATACCATAGTGGTTACAAGTGCCCTATTATGGGTAAATTACAACTACATAAATGTGTAACATTAGGTATGACTGAAATTTTTGCAATTCACTCAATTCGTATTCATTTTATGGGTCTTAGATTATCATATATATATATATATATATATATTCCCATTTTGAAACAAAAATTTAATTGATAATTGAATTTATAGATAAATTTTATATCTTATTTTACGTCAATTTATATTCTTTTGAGTGCACAAACCCCATAGATTTTTCCATTAGTTGATTAATGAAAAACTTCAAACATGTTATTACTTGTATAATATATTGGGAGAAGGGTAATATCTATATTTATAATGTTTTCGTGGATGGTAAGACTTTATAGACCACCAAAATTTCATTATTATTTAGATTATTGTCAGTGATTATTTTGAAAATAGTTTTAATGAAATCCAATTTTGTGTTCGTGAATTTTGTCTTGTTTATTTCACATAACCTATGATATAGACTTATCGTAAAATGAATTTTTTTTACAATGAGTTTTTTTGTCCAAAAAAAGTTGAATTTTTTCTAAAATACCAAATTCATATTTTTATTTTCTATGGAAGGATTATTTTTTTCAATGAAGAACATTTTTTTAGACATCCCATTAACATGAAAATATCTAGTCTTAAGGTATTGTGAATTCCCCTTCTCTATACTGAAAAAAATTATATTCTTTATCTTTGTGTATTGAGACTCATAAATATATTTAAAACATGTTTATAAATTATATTTAGCATTATATTATTCTATATATGTCTTATAATATATTTTTCATAATTAATATAAAGTTTCATTACATAATATTTGATTTCTCTTTTAATTACTATTGAAAATATCAGAACATTTCCAATTGATGCATGGAAATAAAAACTGAAATAATGAATACTACTTTATTTGTTCTAATTATTTCATTTATTTTCTATAATTATATATTAAAAATAGGAAATATATTCTCAATAACCATTAAACATTATTTATTTTCTCGCATCACATAAACATAAGACATGTTTCCAAACATCTGGGTTAGTGTATTCTAGTTGACATTTCAATATGTAGTAATTTTTTTTTATTTTCTTGTCAATATCATTGGGTTTATACCTATAATAAATGAGATTGTATTTTTATTAGATATTATTATATTTTCCCATGTTTCATAGCCTATAAGACATTAGATTCTTTTAATTATTTTTTATATATTCATTACTACACATTATTTATTACATGAAATATCAAATAAATGTAAAATAATAAATCTAAGGAATATATTAATTTTGATTATCATTAAAACATGACTTTCCTACTGTATTATTTTCTAATTTTGACTCATCTCAAAATTTTTGGATCTTCTTGTCCCATGATTTTAAGTGAATAATAATCTCTTTAAATTGAATATCCACAAATGTTTTATAATATTCATATTCTCACGAGGTTTTATCCCTATTTTATCTTTACAATTTCATTATAAAACTCATTTTTGAAACAAAATCATTTGGGAATACCATCTCATATTGAATCATTTTATTTTCATAAACATTTTTTGAAGGGTGTGAAAAAATATCTCTATGATTTTATATGAAATTATAATCATAACTTGAGTTAAAAATCCCCTCCCTAAAGTTAACATTGATTTTCAAATTTTTAGACATGATTTTTATCTCAATCAAATGGGTGTTATTCATTTCCCTTTGTTAAAAAAGATCATTAAGAACCCTTATGCTTAGCATTTTGAATTTAACATCAACAATTCTCATCACTTTAATCCAGATATCTTGAAATTTTATCAACTCATTAAACATCATTTTTAGTGGTCATAATCATTGATCAATAAACTCTAATTTGTGTCCATGTTTATCTTTTTCCTTAATGGAATTTTATTCTATTCAATATTTCTAGGATCACAAGGTATATCATTATAGAGACCCAAAATTGATGTATATAGACATTACTTATCTTTTGCGGAATACTTAATATATATCAAAAACTAACACCCAAGTACCGTAATAGTTTTGTGTCTTTCGAAACACTAAACATCATCTTACTGTCATGGTGAAACATCTTTATCCTCTCCCATAAAGGTCTTCACTCTACGTTATCTTACCTAAAACCTTTATTTAAATCATGGGGAAAATAAAAAATATATTGGGGTATATTAAATGATCCTTAAGGGTATGTATTGTGAAAATAAAGTAAACCATATATATTTGAATTTAAAAACATGAACATAATGCTTAAACATCAAAATCTTGAGCAATGACATAAAACATGGAATTACATAAGGCATAGATCATAATGGAACATCAATAAAGATAAAATAGAATTGTAATAAAACATAAAATTGGGAAAAACCATTAACCACATGATATGACTTCCATAGTCACCAAGGCATTGCTGCCAAGCCCATCATTGTGGAAAAATCACATTACGGAATCAGGTTTACATGTCGTTCTAGCCCTGTATCACGGAACCAGATTCACTTGTCATTCAATCCACGTTTATCTCATGAGGTATAAATATTTTCCCAATTCATTGGAGGTAGATAATTTTCCACCCCATCTAATAATAAAATCATTCATACTTGTGCCACAAAATAAACATAAATCATTAATCATAAGCCAAAGAATAAAATTGGTTTCATAAACATCATCCCATCATAACATAATCCATATAAAACAAATGGATATCATTTCATAATAAGAAGATTCAAACCATGTAACGAATATAGAAATTATTAGTGAAACATAATTATACTAAATAATGTCATATTATTGGGAAAATTGTTTTGACAAATGACTTGAAATGAATTCTTGGGGAGAATATCCTTTCTTCTTCAAAATCATTTTATATTAATAAAACGCCAATCAATTTTAAAAGAAAAGTATTTTGATGAAAAAATTCATGAAATCATGTAGAGTAAGATTAATTAAAATTAGGTGTTATGAAATCTTAAAAATCCATTCATGTCGTATAAATTTAAAAAACTTTCTCCTCATACTTTTAACAGAAAAGTAAAAAAGTTCTTCGTATGGTATACAAAAGAAATATTCCTTCCACAAGAAAATATAAAATTCAAAGAGGGGTAAACATGACATTAAAAATAAATGGAATATTATTAAACGCTTTATGGAAAACATTTTTACAGGAATGGATGAAATATATAACCCCAGTAAATACTTATGTATACGCAATCTCAGAAAAAAAGGCGATTTGCAAAATTATCCCTTCTCTTATGTCCAATTTCTTCATTATGTGTCTGAGACTGTTGTATATTCGTTTTAAAAATATTATTAACTTGTAAAATAAATATACTAATATTTATGATATCATAAATGATTCACTTATGAAATTATATTACCCGTTCTTTTGTAAATTATAGGTTAAACTAGCGTTTTGTGTAAAATTGTTTAATTTATCGTATGTGTTTGGACTTCTTGTTCATGATATTATAACTTATATACTGTTTTAATTAATTCATGAATGAAAAACATTATTTATATAAAATATATTTTCAGAAAATAAATATATATGATAGATCGATAAATGGAATGAAATACACCGTTCATGGATACGGTAGGTCGTACGTATGCATGAATGATGTTTTCATTTCCTTATTTAGTGGAATGGAATTAAGTAAATAAAACATATATGTACATAAATAAAATATCATTATTATATAATATATTTCATTATTATGAATTATATAAACTTTATAATCATACTTTAATTGTTAAGTATGGAAAATGAATCTTATCGAGTTCGTGGAGAGGGTAGTCTATACGTATGCCCAAGCGACAATATCATTATTTTGATATTAAAATCATATATAATATGATGGTATATAAAATATACAGAATAATAATAATGTTATATTTATTTTTTATATCATTTATACACATTATTATACCCATCAATATGATTAAAAGATTGAATAACAAACTACACCTCGACGTGGAGACGGTAAGCCGTATGTACGCACGTGGGGTGACTTTTTCATTCATTGGATGGATAAAATAACTAATATGGTTGTAAAATTTTTATAATACATTTATAATATATATAATATACTGGTGTAAATATTTTATAATAGAAAAAACAATGAAAGAGGATGTGGAAGAAGAAAGGAACTTGAAATAGTTGGTGAGATATTTACCTCTTCTTCGGGTTCTTCCTTTTGATTTGATCAAAAGGTCTCTATAGGATGGATATCAAACTAAAGTAATGCCTCTATGATTAATTTATGATAGTTTATATGGTATTTGGTCAGATTTTGGCAGAGCCAAATGGCTTTGGATGCGTGAATTAGAGAGTAGGGGGAGTGCCCTTTTATAAGAGGGGTGAGGGGCACCTTAAGAACAACTAAAAATATTTTTTTATAATATATTAATATTCAATTTATAATGGCTCAAAAGTGACATATTTTGAATCTATGGTAATTATGGGTCTCTGTACTCTCATATAATAGGTTTTAGACAAGTTTAGGTTACCATTTGGACCTTATCATTAAGATTTAACTCTTTGTTAAATAATTTAACTTTTACCGTGTCATCTTGTATTCTTACACTATATGGTTATTAACCATACTATAAACTATCAATAAAACCCCAATTGGTTCATTAATGTCATATGTCCTTTTATATATGTCTTTTTTTTAATCTGTAGTCTTTAATACCATTATAACAATTAATAATATAATATTTGTTTTAAAAACTCTATTATGTCAATTTTCACACTATTTGATATTTTGATATTTCTAAATTCATAACTGTATTATTAATTCGAAATAAATTCTTCTTATCAACCCCAATATGTTATATTAAACTAGGAAATTAATTTAATTCATAAAAAGTTTCATATTACATTTATTTGGGTGTTTATAATATCAATTATGTTAATATTTAAATAATAAGGTAATAATTGTATCGTCATTGTGTCATAAATAAATTAAATTATTTAATGTCTAAAAAATATATATAAAATATCATTATATAGGAAATATTTTTATTTTTTTAATTAATTTTTATATCTAATTTATCTTATCTATAACCCAATATTAAAAATGTGTTAGTTATTAATCATGATTTTAACTATTTTATATCTTCCTTGAATTATATAATAATACTTGTCCTAATCTAATCCAACTGTACCAAAAGAGTCATATATTATCCCTAAGGTTGTATTTTGTTGAATTACTTTTATCCAATAGAATATGGAAATGTGTTAGGGTAATAATAATATCATTTTTACCCTTAATTACACTATTTACTTTTAACCGTGGTAAATAAAAGTTCAAATTTACTATTCACCATAAATTATTTTAATCTCACTGAACCACATTTTACTTAATAATATCAACTGTGTATCTTGGATTTTTTAAATTCAAATCACAAAAGTGGTAAAATTATGTTTTATGTAAATTTTCAAATTCACCTAGTTGGTGGGTAAAAGACAGTAAAAGTTCAATAAAAATTATATATATATAAAATTATTATAAAATGACTTCAATAAATTACATTGAACTTATATAGGAATTATGTATTTATTTTGACATAAAATAAATTTAAATAAATGATAATAATGTTTAAATAAAATGTCGGTTTTAACCAATAACTCTATGTTTTCACTATTCATCAAAATTTGAATGTTTTCTAAAAAATACCAAAAAATCAACCAAGGTGAATTTCGATATTACGAATCCAAAAATGAAGTCCATTTTTAAAAATAAAATTTAAAAAATTTCAAAAAGTGGGTATTACTATTTATAACGGCTAGTTTTTATAATATTTTAATAACATGACATTGTTTAGTAAAACTAGGTATTGCGTACTACACATGTTATCGAGGAATAACGTGATTGCTTGTAATGAAAGCCAAGTCAGGGTTGTGTGTAGTGAAAGCTCTTTTTGGTGTTGCGTATAATATAATCAAAACTTATTTCATTTATCTATTAAACCAAAACAATACTTAATGTTGTGTAGAATAATTTCCACAAAACGAACTTGAAATTGTGTGTAACACGAGCCAAGAATAGTGTTTCATATACTGCAAGCTAATACGGTGTTGTGAATAGTACAATCTAATCATGGTTTAGTGTAAAATAGAATACATCAACGAAATTAGAAAGAATATATCTCATAAAATCTCGTGGTGTTACATTCTACCCCCCTTAAAAGGAATTCCACACTAGAAATTCGTCGGGGTTATAAATGGTTTACTACATGAGAGTTTCATTCATAGAAACCCACATCATAAAAAGGAATACAAAAACATTATTATAAAAACTAATTTATAATATGTAATGGTTACCCAAATTCACTCATAACTAGGTTTCCACTTCGAAGAATATATGTGAAAATATTGATATGGAACAGAAATATTCCCATCAAATTCTGATGGAGAGTGGTAGAAAACATGGATATGAAAAATCCAACAATTAGAAAGCCATAACTTTTAGATGAACTAAGATACCATCTACAACAACATTTTTGGTTTTCAATATCATTTCCCTAAAGATGAAAAATTTTGAATTTAGATGAAATACCTACTTGATTTTGGTACAATCTCACTGTTGGTTGTTCCATGAAAAATTTCCACTTCATCTCTTAATGAAATGAAGTTGAAATTGTCATTTGTGATGTGTTAGTAGATCAAGCGATAGAATGATAGGTCATTCAATCTGTTTTAAACAAAAGGTTAGAAAAAGTTATTAAACATACACAATTCCATCTTTGGTGATATTACTTGTATATGGTTCTTAAAATGTACTTATACTTCATCTATAGTACCACTTAATAATATAAAACTAATTTATACTAATGAGTGACTTCTTGTAGGCCAGTAGTAGGGGATAAAAGCCTATCACACTTCAGTTGTGGGTTCGATTCCTACATCCTTGTCCGACGCGATGGGTTGTCGCCCGTTCTACAGGTTGTCCATTTTCTTAAAATATATTATTATAGAATTTAAAAAATTAAATCGAAAAAAATTCTAGCCTTAAAAAATTATATCTGATGTCTGACATAATCAATTCTAGTAATTAGACTTATCCAAAATACAAAATTCCAATTTCATATTATAAAGAAAACGATTACTGGAAAGGTCACATAAAAATCACATGAAAACCATCATTTATCCCCCATATATCATAAGATATATCTTTTTGATCGCATTCCAACCATGTGAATACCTTAATCATGTATTATCTTGAAACATAAATTAATATAGAACCTTAGTGAAAAGGTGAATTCTGTCAAAAGGTATCTCTTTCCACATACCAAAATCCCAAAAATTTATATATACTCAAACCATGATATCATTTTTTCCTTATATCAATCATGATCTCATTAATACCATCAAACATTTCATAAAATCATAATCCCTTCTTTATGCTCATATTAGGTGCCTTCCAAAAATATTTCAATCACTTCTCATGGTTACCAGTACCATTTCACATATAAATTTATACACTCAATGAAAAACAATAGTGTTACAATCCTTATATTTTTCTTTATTCCATAGTAACATACATTATTTTTTATAAAAATTCATTCATTCCACTATATTTTTAATCCATTGACTGAGCATCTTCATTTTATCCCTCAACACTTCTTTAATCTCATATATCATTTGTAGTCTCTTCATCATCATCAACATAAATACTACCCATAAGAACATGTTTATTCTCTTCATGATATTTTCCCTTAGGGCATGGGTTTCCATAATTTACGTACATTCCACATTTAAAACATTTTACGTTGGTTGATGTTTTAACAATACCATTATCCATGTCCATTGTTTTAACTGAACCCATTCCTTTGCAATTACTGGATTTGATTCCTTCTTTTCCACACCCAAATCATCTTCCAGTTCCTTTGAAACATTCTCCTAGATGCCTCATCCCACATGATTTACATGATGGAAATTGAACTTTCTTTCATCTATTATCATCATGAAGTTCTATCATAATCTTATTATCTGAGTTACAAAACATATCAATGTTAAGATTATTGATCATATTATGAGACTTTTTATTAGGCATAATAATGATATTTCTCCTTCCCAATCCCGTGTCATTTTCTTGATCATGAATAATATCATTCTTTTTTCCATCATATTCTCCAATAACATGAATCTTTATTTTTCCAGCAATTTTCTACAACCCAAAAAGAATTGTGTGATAGGCAAAAATCACACTTGGAATACAACATAATCAGTGGGTGTACATTCAATCTCTAACATCATAGGTTTAATCCTAGGTTATTCATGATCATTATAATAATTCTATGACTTTATCCAATAATTATAATTTACCTTATGCACATCCCAGGACATTACATAGAAATATTTGTATGGATCTCAATAAAGTCTTCGCATCCTAGTTTCCAAAGGTTACCTAAATCATCCCTCTCGTACCAACTATAGAGACCCAAACATAACGTACATAGACATTACATCTATTTTTCTGAATACTTAATACATAACAAAAATAGACACCCAAGGACCGTAACAGTTTAGTGTCTTTGGAAACTCGGAATATCATCTTCTAGTCATGGTGAAAGATCGTCAACATCTCTCATAAAGGTCTCCCATATTTGTTATCATACCTAAAACATTTCTTTAAATCTGGGGAAAATAAAACATATAAAAGGTGAGCTCAAATGCTTATTAAGGGTATGTATAGTGTAAATAAAACAAACCATATACATTTTAATTTAAAAACATGAACATAATGTTTAGACATCAAAATCATGAGCAATGATATAAAACATGGAAGTACGTAAGACATATATCATAATAGAACATCAATCATGAAAAAATAGTATTGTAATAAAAAAAATTATTTTTGGAAAACCATTAATCACATGATATTATTTCTATATTAACCAAGGCATTGCTTCCAAGACCATCAAAGTGGACAAAGTCAACTACCGAATTAGGTTTACTTTTCGTTCCAGCCATGTATTACAAAACAAGATTCACTTGTCATTCTAGCCATGTTTATCTAATGAGATATAAATCTTTAACCAATTAATTTGATGTAGATATAGGTCCCACTCATCTCATAATGAAATTATTCTTACTTTTTCCACAAAATAAACATAAATCATTCATCATAACCCAATGAATAAAATGGGTTTCATAACCTAATCCCATCATAACATAATCCATATAACACAAATGGATATCATTTGATAATAAGAAGAATAAAACCATGTAAATAATAGAGACATTATAATTGAAACATAATTATAATATATAATGTCATCATAGATGGAAAATTGTTTTGACAGAACACTTGAAATGAATTCTTGAGAAAAATATCCTTTCTTCTTCAAAATAAGTTTCTTTTCATAAAATGCCATTCAATTTTTAAAGAATTTTTTTGTTGAAAATAATCATGAAATAATTTAGAGTAATCTTCATGAAAATTATGCATTATGAAACAGTAAAAATACATTCTATTAGTATAAGTTAAAAATCATTCCCTTCACACTTTTAATGGAAAAGTCAAAAAGTTCCTCGTATGGTAAATAAAAGAAAGATTAATTCCATAAAAAAATGTAAAATTCAAAGAAGGGTAAAAATGAATTTAAACATACATGGAAAAATATTTAAAACATTATGAAAAATATTTTTATGGACATGGATGAAAAATATAGTCGTAGTAAATACTTATGTATAAGCAATCTCAGAGAAAAATGAGATTTAAAAAAATTCTCCTTTACATTATGTCCAATTTATTATGTATGTGTCCGAGACTCCTATATAGTTTTTTTAAGAATATTATAAACTTTTAACATAACCATAATAATATTAATGATATCATATATGATTCACTTATACCTATATATTACCTGTTCTTTTGTAAATTCTATGTTAAAGAAACGTTTTGGGTAAAATAGTATAATTTATCGTACGTGTTTCTACTTGTTGTTATTGATATTATTACTTATATCCTAGTTTAAATAATTAAATAATGTAAAAAATTATTTATATATAATATATATTCATCATATAAATATATATGATGTATCGAGAAATGAAATGAAAGACACCGTTCATGGTGACGGTAGGCCGTACGTATGCATGAACGCTATTTTCATTTCTTTATGGAATTGAATGGAATTAAGTAAATGAGACTTATATATACATAAATACGGTATCATTTTTATTTAATATCATTCATTATTATTTATTATATATACTTTATAATCATACTTGAATGGTTAATTATGGAAAATGAATCTCATCGCGTTCGTGGAGACGACAGTCCGTACGTACGCACGAGCGACAATATCATTCATTTGATGTTAAAATAGTAAATAATTGGATGGTATATAAATTATAAAGAATAATAATAATTTTTTATTTTTTATTTATATCATTTATACTCATTATTATACCCAACCAAATTATGAAATTTTTGAATAACAAACCACACCACGATATGGAGACTGTAAGTCGTACGTACGCATGTGTGGTGAATTTTTCATTCAAAGGATGGATAAATTAACATATATGGTTGTAACATTTTTTTAATAAAATAAAAATATATATAAGATAATTTAGTTATTATTTTATTATGGAAACAAAAAAAGGAGGAAGTGGAAAAAAATGAACTCGAAATAGGTGGTGAGATATTTACCTCTTCTTCGGGTTCTTCCTTTTGATTTGATAAAAGAGGATCCTTAGGCTGGATTTATGAAAAACTTAAGGCCTCTAAGATGTAGGTAGGAAATTTGAGAGGGTATTTGGGCATGTTTTGGTTGAGATAAATGTCTTTGGTGTTTTTAATTAGAGAGAAGGGGGAGTGCCTTTTTATAAGTGGTGTGAGAGGAATCTTAAAAAAACCTAAAATATTATTTTATTATAAATTAATATTCGGATTATAATTGCTCAAAAGTGAATTATATAGAGGATAGGGTAGGTATGGATCAAAACCCTCTCAAACAATAGGATTTAGAAAAGTTTAGGTTACCATTTTTACCTTGTCATATATATTTAACTTGATGTTAAATAATTTAACTTTTACCATATCTTCTTGTATTCTTACACTATATGGTTACCAAACCTACAATAAACTACCGATCGAACCCCAATTTTTTAATTATTGTAATATATATTATTATATAAGTCATTTGTCTAATCCTTATATTTTTAGGATAATTATATCAGTTAATAATATAATATTTTTTTTCAAAACAATTTTATGTCAATTTTGACATTGTTTGGTATTTTGTTTTTTCTAAATTCATAAAAGAATTATTTCTTCTAAAACAATTTATCTAACAAACCTTAATATGTTATATTAACCCGTAAAATTATTTTTATTCCTAAAAAGTCTAAAAATTACATTTATTTGAGTGTTTATAATATCAATTATTTGAATATTTCATTATTAAGTTAATTACTGCATTATCATTGTGTCATAATTAAATTAAATTATTTAATTTCTAATAAATATAAATAAAATACCATTATATATGAAATTATTTTATCTTTCTAATGAATATTTGTAGTCGAATTTATCTTATGTATAACCCTATGTTAACATTTTCTAATTATTAAACATCAATTTTAACTATTTAAACTCTTCTTTGAATTAAATAATAATAAATGTCCTAATCTAATCCATGTAGACCTAAAGGATCATATTTTATCCATAAGGTTGATTTTGGTCTAATTACACTTTTCCAATATAATTAGGACATGTGTTAGGGTAATAATAATATCAATTTTACCATTAATTACCCTATTAACTTTTAACTGTGGTCAATAAAAGTTAAAAGTCACTATTCACAAAAAATTATTTTCATCTCATTGAACATTTTACTTACTGATATCAACCGTGTCTCTTGTATTTTTTAAATTCAACTCACAGAAGTGGTAAAATTCTGTTTTATGTAAATTTTCAAATGCTCTAAGGAGGTGGGTAAAAGACGGTTAATAGTTCAATAAAATTATTATATATCTAAAATTATTATAAAATGACCAAAATGAATTAAAATGAACATATATAAGTATTATATATCTATTTGGACCTAAAATAAATTGAAATAAAATAAAATATTATTTAAATAAAAAGTCGGTTTTAACCAATAACTCAGTGCTTTCACTATTCATCAAAAATTGAAATTTTTCAGAAAAACACCAAAAATTCACCCTTCTCTAATTTTAATATTCAGAATCCAATAATGATGCCCATTTTTCAAAATAAAATTTATAAAATTTCAAAAATTGTGTATTACTATTCATAACTTCTGGTTTAAATAATATTTTAAAACATATCGTTGTTTAGTGAAACCGGGTATTGCGTACTACACATTCTATTGAGGGAGGTCGCGATTGCATGCAATGCAAGGTATGTCAGGGCTTTGTGTAGTGAAAGATCCCTTTTTTGTTGCGTATATAATAATCAAAACATATTTCATTTTTACATTAAAAAAAATCTATACTTAATATTGCGTAGAATAATTTCCAAAAAAAGAACTTGAAATTGAGTGTAACACGAGCCATGAATAGAGTTGCATATAGTGCATGCTAATATGGTGTTTCTTATAGTACAAGCTAGTCATGGTGTAGTGTATAATAGAATACATCAATAAAATAAAAAAATATATCTCATAAAATCTCGGGGCTTTACAATCATGCTCTTCATTCATTCATTCTGTATCATTATAATGTGACACATAATTTGGACCATCTACTCCTTTTTTGTGTTATTCATTTATTCCCAATGGAAGACATTTTTTCTATAGAAATTTAAATATTTAGGTATTATAATATATTATACTTAATTTTTTAGGAACAAGAAAATATATGTTTAAAATGAATCTTCATCTTCAATAAGAAGATTAAAAATTCAATGAATAAAATCCCAATAAAAACCCATCCATATGATAAAAATTATTAGACTATAGAGATTTTTATATACCCTAAAAGAGGAAGGGTGATATAATCATCATATATAACCTTTTTTAATTTTCATTATAAACTAGTATATCATAAAAACAAAATTATAGTTGTATTTTAATTTTGTTTGTAGTGTTTTTCTTATTATAATTCTATAGAAATCCTTTATTTATTAATTTTTATTTTAATTTTTTTATCAAATATTTTTATGGTTTTTCAATGTGAGAAAAACAAAATAATCAAAATGTCGTATTTTAATTTAATATTGTTCACCATAGTGAGATATTAAAATAACCTTTTTTGAAACATTGTGTTTATGTGCCAAAATATAATGTGTCACAAAATATTTCCATACACGAGGTTAATACAAACTATGATCACAACCATACAATAGTATGGGGTATTTAAATTATATCTGTCGAATCAACTCCCTCAAACTTCCATTTTATTACCAGTACATTAGAAGGGAAAATAAATTTCATACTCTACAAATAAGAATATCACATTGTATTTCATAGAATCATAAATTTTAGATTGGTGAACTTTTAATATATAGGCTACTATTTATATAATAAAGTGTATAACTCTATTTGAAAAATATCACCAACATTTCAACATGATATTTAATTTAACTACTTCTATAATTTTCATGTTCTTCTAGAAAAACCAGAACACCATCATTCCTAAATAACTAAAGAACCCTTCATTTTCCCGTAATAGAAATTTGAATAACATTAAATTGTGTCAATTAAATAGAAATCATTATTATGTGAATATAATATAAATTATGGAATATATAAATAATAATATTACATTTCCAAAATATATTTATCCATTTATAAAATATTTTTTTGTGGATCAAATTTTATGTTGATCATATCAATCTGTTCATATTTATCCATTAATTATAATTATACATATAATTCAACTATACAATGTCACTAAAACAGTAAATCTAATAGTCGTAAATTTCTATTAAAAATCTACATTAGTGTGAGTTTATCAATCATAAAAATAACAACATGAGATATTTGTATTTTTAGGAATATGAATTCCCATGATCACTACCCCCAAGAAACCTCCTCTTTTTCTTGACCCATGATTTATAAGATCTCAATTAAACTAAACTTATTTCATGGAATGAGGATTTCGGTAGTGTTATTCATATTCAGATTCATGAACAATAGATTCCTTGATAAACAAAAAAATCATGAAAATTTAATCATTATATTTATCTTTGGACTCTCATATTAAAATATAACGTCTTCTTATAATGAATGTATGTGGTTTTATATATAGTTTAAAAAATACACATAACATCATCCCATAATCATGAATGTAAACTATAAAATATCCCTTAGGTATATTATCAAAGATCCTATTTACATGAAATTAATACTTATTCTATGGTCTAGATCAAAATCCTTACTACGTGAATACCATAAAACATCCAGTTCCAAAGTAGTTCCTCTAAGCTATAACATTGACATTCATGGTGTACTGACATCCTAGTGTCCAGAACCACAAAACATAAATAGTAATTTGGCTTATATATTTCTTTATGGTGCATCAAAATCCTATAATACATATTTTTTATATCTCATGTTTCATATATGGATGTGTTATGAATTATTCAAATGTATTAAAAACTCATTATTTTTGTGTTGTGGTGTTAAACATAAATACCATAGAGAACATGTATGAAAAAAATCCCATTTATCATAGAAATTTATATGACATTGTTTTCCCTACAATGTCTTAACATACCTTAGACATAATTTATTAAGTTTTATTCATACACTCTATGTAATAAGTCACTTTTTTTATTTTATATACCTTACATTTTTTTATCTATTAAATATGGACCTTCCACAACACAAGGAAGAGTTTAGTCGTGGAAATATCTTTTTCTATGGGATTATAGTGTGGTGTTCAAATACAATAGTGTGGAGAGATGGAGGTTTTCATATTCATGCATGTTGCAAAACTCTAGTTAGAGGTTGATGATTATCCTAATACCAGATTGAATGATGGAGTGAAATTTATCAGACCACTATCATTATAAGCATATTTTTTTATGGTGGGAAAACAATGCTCACATTAAAGAGTCCCAAACCAAGAATCATATTTTAATCACCACATAAAATATTATTCTTCAATTCCCCAACACACATATTAAATATAATGAGGTCCACTCCTCACCTCCTCCATGATAGCATCATATATCATGGACCACTACTCTCATGCAGATGCCTATACATGCATGTATGCTCTCATGTGCCTGCCTAATAATGCTTTATCTTATTTATTCTTGTTACCCTAGATCGAACATGTCATTTAATCATTAATTTACTTTTTTTCCCAATTTCCGGGTTGATTGTTTGGTTTTCAAGGATGACCATTGATTAATTAATTTTTATTCAATATTGATTTCCAAATATTTTCCCAATAATAAAAACATTACTCACAATAATAAAAATGTATAATTTATTCAATATTATTATCCATTAATCATCAATACAAAAATTAAAAAACTCCAAAAACAATTTCAATAAACCAAATTTAGTATATTCTCAGTAATATTTATAATGAATACCATGAGCTTTAGTTAACAAGTTGAATATAAAATCCTTAAAAATAGTTTTCTAGGAATCTCCCTTATATATTTTAAAATATCTTACCAATTTTCTTCTGGATGAAATATTACTAGGTAAAACATGCATCCGTATTGTGAAATTTATTCATCCACAAAAAAATTCTCTATTATGTTCATTATATCCTAAAATATACTACTAAGAATATTTATTAAAAAATAATCCAAAAAACATCTTGCGACTGAAAAAACAATATACTCACTTCATCATTTTCATATAAATATTTTCTACAAACATTTATAGAAATTAAATTCAATACCATATAATAAAATATCTAGTAGAGTGAATATCAAATAAAATAAACATAAAATGATATCTGAGTAATTAATCACATTAACATCTTTTTCTTTCTCCATCCTTTCATACATTCATATAGTTCTCCAATACATTTTTCATTGTACTTGATTCTACCATACAAAACCTTTTTAGAAAATTTTTCACATTTTTTTCAAAATAATTTTCGTTTCTTCCCCCAACCACAAATAATCCAACAAGGAATGTTATCTCACTAAATGAAGATATCTCTAAATAGAAACATAAATAATCTAAAAATAAATTCAATTGTTATATATATAAACCTAATTTTTTTTATCATTGGGATAAATAATCATTATTAACCTTTGATTAATTTACATCATAATATATATTATTATTGAATACATCTCTCAGAAATCAATTGTACTTCCTATATTGACCAAGAAATGAGTTTAAATTCCTTTTTTATTTATCACATTATAAATGGTCATATTTGTAACACCCCAAGCTTCCACGATACGCTTCTATTTGATTAATACAGTAGTGTGTGTGGTACGCAACTTCGAGTTGTAACACACCTCGACCAATCAAAGTAGTCGTTATGAACAGTAATACCCACATTTTGAAATTTAATATATTTTATCTCTCCAAATGGAATTCATTTTTGGATTGGGAATATCGAAATTATCCTAGGGTGAAATTTTGGTACTTTTCGGATCACTTTCATATTTGGATGAATAGTGAAAATTAATAAATTTTAATTAAAAACAACTTTTTTAATAAAAATAATAAATATTGATAAATTATGAATTTGAGTGGTTTTAAAGTAAATTTAGAATATATTTTTACCATTTAATACAATTTTGGTCATTGGAAATAATTTTAAATTAAACCGGACATAAAAATGTTTCAATCTTTTGATAGTTATTATATCTTAAAAACACGCTTGTTTGTTTTGACAACGAGAATTAATTTTAAATTAATTTATGCCACTTATTTGTTTGGAATTTCGAAAAATGGATTTCATATTTGGAATGACGATGTTCAAAAGGTTTAAATAGGTATCTTTTATTTTTAGACATTTTAAATAATTACTTCGGTAAATATTTTATTTACCATGGTTAAAGGGTAAATCCGATAAATAAGGGTTAAAAATAATACAATAATAATAAAAAATTACTCTAAACGTGTCCTAACCTTATTGGTTGATACATATACAACCATGGGAATCTTTGGGTAGATTAGTGGACCCCATGGAGTCACTTGTAAGTGATAATGACACTTTATATTAATTAAGTTAAAATAAATACAAAAATGGCATAAGCATATATCTTTTAGAAAAACATTTTTTACATAGGTTAATATATGTTGGATATTCAATTATAAATATTTATTAGAAAGATAAAAATTCTTCCTACATAATGGTATTTTATTTATATTTTTTAGACATTATATAATTTAATTTATTTATGATATAATGGTGATGTAGTAATTACATAAATAATGATAAATTAGAATAATTGATATTATAAATACCCAAATAAATGTAATTTGAGACTTTTTATAAATAAAAATAATTTTATATGTTAATATGACATGTTAGGATTTATTTAAGTAACTTTATTTGAATTTATCATTCTGTTATGATTTTTACAGAATTCAATTATTTAATTGTGTCAAATTTGACATAAAAGATTTTTTAAAAAACATATTATATTATTAATTGATATTAAATTCCAAAAAATCTAAGGTTCGGCCAAGATACTTATATAAAGATATTTTTATCTTTAATGGACCACTTTGGGGTCTCTTGGATGTATATAGTATTTTTATTAACCATATAATATAAAAAAAGAGACATTGTAAAAGTGAAACTAATTAACTAAGAGTTAATACTTAAAGATAAGGTTTATATAGTAACCCAACCCTATCTAAATCATATTGGTTGAGTGTTTTTCAAACTATACCAACCTTAACCTTTAAATAATCTACTTTGGATCCATTATAAACCGAATATGTATTTATTATAAAATAATATTTCTAGCTTTTCCAAATGTGCCCATCACCCCTCTTATAAATGGGCACCCCCCCTTCTCATTAATTCTCACCTTAAAAGCCTTTTGGATCTGCCAAAACCTGACCAAATACTCTCTAAACTTCCCTCAATTAATCGTAGAGGCCTTACTTTACTCATAAATCCAACCTATGGAGCAATGTTGATCAAATCAAAAAGAAGAACCCGAAGAAGAGGTAATGATTTCACCACCCTTTTTCAAGTTCCCTTCTTCTTCCACTTCTTCTTTATATGTTATTATCATTCTAAAATAATTACTCCAGTATATTATATAAACATTGATGTTATAATAATTATGGTACTACCATATCTCAGTATTCTATCCATCCTTTTAATGACATGTCACCATACGTGCGTACGTACTGCTTACCGTCTCCACGTCGTGGTGTAATTGTTATTCAAAGCATTATTATTTGGATGAGTATAATAATGATGTGAAATTAATTTAAATAATAAATATAACATGATAATGATTCTGTATATATGATATACAATCAAATTAAATATTATTTTAATATCAAAATAATGATATTGTCGCTCGTGCGTACGTATGGACTGCCATCTCCACGAACGCGATGAGATTCATTCTCCATCGTATCCATTCAAGACTAATTATCATTTAATGATTAAAAATAATTTTTAATGATTTTATATCATTCTGGATATGAACAATATACATCCAATTAATAACAAATATGGCTCAAATAACAAAGAATATATAGGAAATTGAACCCGTTAACACCTGAAAAGACATTAATTCTAAGATATTATTAACAAATCAATGTTAAAAGATCATATATGATATCATATTAATTCATATGATTCTTTTTTAATTCAATAAAAATTATTTTACCATTATAAATGAGGTTAACCTACCCTCGACCAAGGAAAAATTACAAGTAAGGGGTTTTCCTCTGACTCCTTATTCCCGTGAGATTCATTCCATCTTTCCACTATTACCTTTTGCGTGGTGTATGTACTATAAATAATTGTATTATTTATGTAATACACATTAATTTATGTGTATTTACATATTCATTGTATGATACATCTTTCACGGGGTGTATGTTTCGTAAGTTACAAATTGGTTTGGGTTTATTTCGCAATCTCTTCATTATCTAAGGTTGTTTATACGTAATAATCTACTAGGACCTCTTTATCATCCACATCCATGTTACATAAAAATGTATTTCAAAACATTATTTCTATTTTACATAATATGGGTTAAAGTAATTTATACCTTGTATGAATTTTTATAAGAGGTTTATAAAGGAATCTTTCCATCCTTTTCCATCCTTTTCCAAACAAGTTACTTTTTGACCTTTTCAACAATACTATGGTAAAAATGTTTTTTTAACTCATACGACAGGTGAAGTTATTCTCTATAGTTATTAAACCATTGAAGCGTCCCTTACATGCTTATAAGGATATTTTAAAAATAAAGGTTTTCTTTTATAATTATGTTATTTTTAAATGATTTAAAAAAAAGAGAGATATTTTTCTCAAATATATGAAAACGCATTGCAAATGTATACGTATTTAATACAAGCTTAAAAATGTTTTCAGAAAACCTGACTCTTGAGTGTGGTAGACAGGAAGAGATTGGGTGTGGACCCATCATGGCCTGTAATTAGTCGAGCAGTCTCAGAATTAGTTATTTTGTTTTCAGAAGCTTGCATAATGTTTTCAGAAAAACAGTAGAGTATATTTGAGTAATTATAAACTAAGTATCTTCAATAAAAAATTGAATCGGAAGGTCTCATGAGAAAAACTAGTGTCTTGGCACAAGGCGTTGACGAAATCTTATTTGTAGTCTTGGCACGAGGCCTGGGCTATGTGGTTATGATAGTCTGGCATTATGAATTCCATCATTATGAAAGTGGTTATTGATATTGCTTGTAATTTTTCGACTAGTATAATATCCATGTGAATAAATAAATGGCATTATTTCATTTTATCATTCCAATATTATGCTTAATTTCAAGTTTAAAAGGCTTTTGTTTTAGTTATAAATTGCTTTAAGTGTTTTTGCTTATCTATGAAAGCTTTTACTATATTGTTATCCTTACTGAGCATATGAGCTCACCCCTTTCAATGTTTTATTTTTCCTAATTTGTGAAGAAGTAATTTATGAATGACCTACAGGGATAGTGTGAGACGATATGAATACAATAAGTTGTTGTAGTTTTTTTTACCATATGATGTAATGTAAGACTTATGAATATATCTAGTGTTTCCAAGACTACTAAAAAAATCGGTCTTTCGAGACTTGATCCTTTGTGATCATGCCAATGATACGTAATAATGCACCAACTCTGGGTAACTAGGATCGAGGCATTACAATATTTTACTGTAAATCCTTTAATTAATCTTCATATGAAATAAATACATTCAATATTAAATTATAATCCTCTAATTATTGGAAACCATTAATAAATTATATTTTTATATCCATTTTATAGCCATTCTATATTCCTTGAACATCCAAGAAATTGGGGAAGATTATTCATCAATATTTATGACAGATATTTAGTAATTTCCCTTTCACATTAATCATGAAATATTCAAAGTCACCTTAACAACTTTATTCAGTTTTTCTTCAAAAATTTTATTTGTATCTGATGAAATTTTATTCCTACATCCTCCAAATAGCATCACAAATTGAGTTACATTTAATTGTGTAAATCTCCCCATGAATATCCTTGATAAAAATATCATCTATAGAATCCTAATAATTGTTTTTTAGGTTTTACATGAGAAATAAAAGTTGATTTATAATCCATCATCCTTCTAGATTGAACTAAATATATCTAGTCACCAATATTCGTATTTTCATCGAGTTTTTTGTATTTATTTTCTAGTATGGGGTTACTATTTTATTGTACAATTTTAACATAATCACTACACACATCAAAGTATTATATATACCCATGTATTCCCCCCTGAAAAAATGAATTCACCATTTCATTCATAGACATTTTATTTCAATTTTTTAAAAAAACATTCGCTTCAGTTTTCAAATTTTTAATATATTCAATAATTTTAACATCTTTTCATTCCATGACATTCTTTACCCATTTGATAAATAAAATTTATACATTTCTTTTGAATGATTATCAATTGAAAATATCTCAATCCCCCGAAGATTAATACATATAATATTTCTCATTATTGCAAATAATGTATTTTTTATTACTAAAAAATAATGGAACGTTGTATTATTTCCATAGCATATATCATGGGGGGTTCTCTCCAGTTATACATAACCAGCCCCTATTTAACATATTAATTTACGTGATAAAGGATACATTCCAAAATTCTCCAAAAACATTTTTCCAATAATAATTATACAAGACATTTGATTGATACAACATTACCTTCTTCCAATAAAAGTATTATTTATGTAGAGTTCATACATATGAAACATGGGATTATATTTCCATCATTTGGGATACTCTTCCACCCAAATAGTATAAACATCCATGACGTTATTTATTCAGATTAAATTTCCAATGATTTTTATCTTTCAATATATAGTAATTATTTACGCACAAAAATAAATATTGCTTTTGAAAATCACTATTTTCAATTTAATCTTATTGTAGTTGTTAATTAAAAACACATAAAACATGTTTTTCAAAAAAAATTCGATGCCATTTTCTATCATACATCTATATTATTTCTTGAGAATCATGGTTTATTCCAATTTATTAATATTCATCTCCATATAAACTATCCTACTATTTTTACAAGTATCAAAATCATTAATATGATTTTATGACCCCAATCCTTACTGTATTTGGTAAATACCATATCCTAGACTATCAAAACATATGCTTTCTAAATATATTTTTCATGAGTATATTTAAAATAATAATTTATGAATTTTATAATTTTATTTTACCAAAACTAAAATCTTATTTAAAATCATCGTAACTGTATTAGGTTAGTATTGTGCTTTCTAATTTCCGAAAAATATTTTTTTATGTAAATAGTAAAAAATAATGTTTTTATAAAAATTTTAATTCTTATGAAATTATCATTATATAATAATGTCCTAGATTTTTTAAAAATCAATTTATATTTTCAAATTTTTTATAATGAGAATTAAATTTTATTTTTTAAATACAATTAATAAAATTTAAACACTATTTCTAAAATTTTATTATAATAATTAAGATTTTAAAATAAACGAAAATAAATTTTTCACTTTTCATTTAATCTAATATAATATTTCAAAATAACATTTTTTGAATTGAGTTTGATTCAATATAACATTCATTTTCTTCATAATAATTATTTTTTTAATGAAATTAAAAAAATAATATTTATATCCAAATCATATTTTTTATATTGAGAAAAACATTTCCCAAATTCATGTTTTATGCACACTAACGATAAAAGTAATTTTACCTACACCTAATTATAAAATTTTTTTAATTGAAAATTAAATTTATAATTAGTTTGTTAGTATTATATTAAATTTTCTATATTATTTTTATTTGATGAAACTAATTTATATAGATTAATTAAAAATTAGCTCTTTAAATAGAAAATATATTTCATAAAATTATTAATTTTATAAAATGTATATACATGTCATCAAAAAAATGGAGATATATTTTTCAAATTATTACTAAAAAATTATTATTGAACATGTATTAGGAAATAAAAACACACATTTCAGTAATAATTTAAAGGAAATAAGTATTTATAACACATAACATATATAATAAATTTTTCTATAAAAATAATTTTCCATATATATAATTCCTTAATTTAAATTTTTTTTCTCCCATTTAGAAATTCAGTTACAAAAATATGTGTCCACAGTTTGTTAAATAATTTCTAATTTTTTATGATGGATAATGTTATATTTTATTATAATGAAAATATTACCATGGTTAAATATTAATTATGTTTAATAAGGGTAAAATGGATAAATCAAATATCCTAACTGTTTAATTATTAAATGGTTACACACACCTTTTATAAATCTATGTTATCTATGAAATAAATAAACAAATTTCCACAAAAAAATATTCTCTTCCTAACTCAACCAACTCACCTAACCCTTCTAACACACATGTGACTTTTTCCTGACCCCATATCTAACATTAGTTTTAGTGAAAGGTCCCTTTTTAACATACCAAATGAGCTCAATCCCACCAAATACCTCATCCATTTCCACCCCAAATGGATTGATTACTATTTTCCTTTACTAATTCATATTTAAATCTCAACCAAGGAGTTACTAGGTTTTTATGGATCCCTCTGATTTTTTATGAATTTACATATTAATATTAAATTTATTAATTATTTCCTTTCAAATTTGTCGTGAAATTATTTTTTATAGCACTATTTAATGACATTTCTAAGATTATAATTTTAATTTGTTAAAAAAATCATCATTTTAATGAAATTATAATTATCCCCTAGTTTTATATCGATAATTCTATGATGTTATTAATATGAGAATTTTATTCTTATTCCACCCCTCCATTTTCAATTTCAAAATTATATATTTATGTAAACATTCATGTAATTATACGATATATCACCCATTATATATATCAATAAAGATATTTCAACTCATTTAATAATTATCTTAAGCCATCATAATTCCAAATAAATACTATATTTTTTTAATTTCAATAATTTTGGTTTTCGTATAAATTAAATCACTATACGAATACTTGAATGTAGATATAGTAGTATAAAAAATAGTATTAGGGGAAATCAACCTGAAAATGTTGTGTTTAAGAAATAAATTATCCATGAATATCTTGAATGTTGTGTAAACCTATGACTTCATAGCCTGATATAAAAAAATAAGATATTCATTAAAATATTCACACACTCATTATGAAATTTGAAATATAAATTATTTTAACAATCCATTAATCTCATCACATTGAATACTATTAATCCCAATTACTATCATTAATAGATATCTTAGAATATATAATGCACAATAAAAAATAATTTTCATTCTTGGGATTTTTTCATATTACATTGATGATATCCCATTGAATCTTTGTTTATAATGAGAATTTATCCTAGAAATATATAAATTTCATTCGAAATTGTATGTATTTTTTTCAATGTTTTCAATTATACATATTTAATTGAATTTATTGAGATATAGATTTATCAAGGAATAATATAAAATGTGTTTTTCATTATTATAGTGAATGAATTAAAATGAACAATTGAATGGTCAGATAATGTAATTAATATACCTTTTATTAATTGATGGGTCTCATTATACAAAACAATGTTGTTTTATGGTATAATATTCTCCCCATATAATTATATTTTCTTATGAAAATGGCATGCTTTTGTTTGATTTATTAAATTATGATTTTATTAGTATGAGATAAATGATTTTTTTATCCAAGTTTCTTTTATCAATCATGGATATGTTATATCCCAAGTTATAGTAGATTATGGAATAAAATTAATTTCATATTATATATATATGACTTGTTAGATGCTTATGTTATAAAAAATATACAATATGATAATCCAGATGGATAATATGAGTTCAAATTATATGATTTCATTACCCTTGGAAACCTAGAAGTGATTTGTTTCTAATTTTTATTATTATGATGGAATGGATAAGAATGTTATTTTAATGTGTTAATGTATTATCATTTATTATAAATTTAATATATCAAATTATATAATCATCCATGACTATTATGATGTTTTAAAATGAATGATCTAACTTATCATTCACCATTATATTATTTATAATATCAAAACATTGTTTTTGGAGATTGGAATATTAATATATTGATTTGAGAAATCTTAGAGGCAACATTGGGGGATATATTTTGAGGAACCTATTAAGATCGCCCACATACTATGAAAAACCTATATATATTTCAAGGGAAATCTAAATATAATTTAGTTGGAATTATATTTAATAATATACTATCATGATGAAATTTTATATATTACTTTTTAATCCCAAAGTGGATAACAAATAGAATTTAAACCCTATCAACACCCATAGTTAATATTGGGATGTTTCACCTGAACATTTTAATATATCTTGAGTTTAGGATATTCAAATAACAATCATATTATTATATAAGAAATGGGTTTTAAAATATAATTTCTCTCCCCTAATGAATCACAATGATCCAAAATATTGTGTAATTATGTTTAAACACTTCATGATACAATAACCACCATCAATCTGGTCAACTACTAACTCATTGAATGCTTAACATCCAATCCAATCACTATAGGTGAGCGTTTACTTCTTGTAAAGTATTAAAATGGGAGTGAAAATAATTTTACTCTATCATATGAATTGATATAAAAAAATAGTCAGTTAGTAATCTAAAATAATACTTTATAATATAGATAATGTTATTATAAATAGTCTAAAACCTCGATATTTTAAACGAAGGGCATTATCATTGATACCATATGATATAAAAAATAAAAAATTTAATGAACCATTATATTGTATAATATTGTAAACAACTTATTAAATTGGTTAGTATGAATATTACTATCAAAATTAAGAAAATCACACGGTTAAATGTTTGAAATAAACCATTTTTTTATGAATTTAATACAAATTAAAATTTTAAAAAATATTTTGAATGTAAAAGAAAAGTTTTTTTCAAAATTGTATATATTCATTCATTTGGATTTTATAATAATTAACTGAATTAATCCCTATATTTAATCATTTTTATTAATTTTATTAATTAAATATTTCACATAATTATTTATCATTAATCTGTTATTTTCTCTAGGAATGAGATATAATTAAATAAAATTTTATGTTTTAAATATATATTATTCTAAAAGTTATTTAATACCAATTTGTGAACATATTATAATATTTTTATAAATTTTATAAAAATCTATTTTAAAAATCTATTTCATTTTTTAATCAACTTTAACAAATTATAATATAGTTCTTTTTTTCCAATTTTCTATACAGATTATTTTTTGATGAATACTGAAATATATATAATTTTATGGATTTCTAACTTTTTTATTATATAATTTAAAAAGATAAATTTAAAATTAAAATGTATATAAATGTAATTCTATCAAAGCTATCAAATTTTTAATCAAATTTAGTTCTTTTGATTTTATTTTTTTAAAATTTTAAAAAAATGGTTATAATTAGCAGATATTTTCGTACGAAAACCTCTTTTCATCTTGCTTACAGGTTTAATTTTAAACTAAATTCATACAAAAAATGTAGTAAATTTGACAAAATGGATTTAATATTTGTATTATCTATAATTATAAGATGATAATAAGGTCATATTAACTACTATACATTATAAATAGTAAATAATTTAAAAAAAACAAATAAAATTTAGTCTTAAAATGGATTTACACAAGGTTAAACCAAATGACAAAGGTAGGTTTTTCAATTCAATTTTTCTAGAAACTATGTTATTGTAATATTTTAAACATATCATATTACATCATTGAATATGTTAAAATTTGGAAACAATTTTTTATAGAATGAAATTTATTTTTTATTCTTTTTGTAAATTTTAATGTTGATACCTTTCCCCACTAATAAAAGGATTTCATCTATCATATCCTCTTCAAAAACAACATATACATTTGTATAAGAATGTTCATCACGAAACCCTTCCTTAAATATTTTTCTAGGACCTAGAGTACATTATTTTATAAGAAAAACATTATAGGATTTATTTATATATAATCATAAAGAGTTTCTCTAATTAATAAGTATAGTTCTTAACAAAATTTATCTTTTTTATTTATTCTTATTCCTCCAAAAAATATCCATAAATTATGATGAAATATTAAATATATTATATTTTACATTTGGATAAGTTATTACGTAAAAGGATAACTGTTATTTATCTCCTCATACAAATAATTGAATATGAAACCCTCAATCGTGTGTATGATAGACTAATGCCTCAAGAGATAATATAACTAGTTTTCCATTACGACATATAAAAACATGATATATTGATTGATATAATAAATATATATATACATTATTTAATAAGTTATAATACTTCTATAATTGTTATATCACTCCTACATTTTAAATATATTATCTATTGGAAAACGATAATGTAACATCCCAAGTAAGTAATGAATAATAGATATTTTTATATATGTCTATTAATGAATTAGATAGTGTTTTAGAGGCTTAAAATTCAAATAAATCCAATATTAAACATGGAATACACTAATACTTTTAAAAGATTGTTTTACTGCCTTTTGATGGAAAACAATTTTTAAAACCATCTTTTGACAATTTTATAAACTATTTTTGTCAAAATAAACTTATTCTTTATGATTGGGACATCAAAATTTACTTTGTGTGAATTTTTGGTATTTTTCTGACAAGGTTCATTTTTTAATGAATAGTGAAAAATATTACATTTTACATCAAAACTGCTTTTTAATATAATTTATTGATATGATTAGATTATCTTTTGAATTGGTCTTAATGTGTAATATGAATATATTTTTACCATTTAATCCAATGGTGGTAATTGGAATCAATTTCACTTTGAAATTGGACTTAAACTGGTGTCAATCTTTTGATACTTATTGTTTATTAAAAACACGCTATTTGCTCTGACAACGGGAATGAATTATTCAATTAATTAATGTGACTTATATGTATTTAATTTTTTAATATAGACTTCATTTTTGAATTCGGAATATCAAATATAGCTTAGGGTGAATTTTTGGTAATTTTCTGAAAAACATCAATTTTTGATGAATAGTGAAACCACTAAGTGATAATCAAGCAAACTGATTTTTCAGTTAAATGAAAGTTTACCACTAATGTGTATTGAATTTTGAAAATCCGACATACATGGTTGTCATTAGTATGTAAAATGTGGTTCAATAATATTATAATAATTTTTTGGTGAATAGTAACTTATTAAGTTCTTAATCACGATTAATGGTAATTAGGGTAGTTTAAGGTATAAATAATACTTTAATAAAATGAAATGACCTAGAGGCATGTCCCAACCTCATTGGTTGTGTAATGGCCGACCATGACATGCCATGGGCCAACATGGGGACCCCATGGATCCACTTTTGTTGGGAAATGACATAAAATACTTTTTATTTAATGTTAAAGTGAAAATGACACAAACATAATATGTTTTACGAAAACAATTTTTAAGTGGGGTTATACAAGTCCTAATTTAGATTATAAATAGTAATTGGAAAGATAAAAAGATTTCCTATATCATAGTATTTGTTTTATAATTTTTAGACATTAAATAAATTAAAATATTTATGACATAATAATGATGCAGTGATGACATCATTATTTGACGATTTAAATAAAATAGAAAGATAATGTAAAATCTATGAACTAAACATGTCCAAAACCAATTGGATGACTGTATTTAGAACCCGTATCACCTTATCCACGAATTACATCAATGTGGGACCTTTTAAAACCGAAACACATTTTCAAATAAAGTAATATTTCTTTACTTTCCAAAAGTGCCCCTCCTCTCCTCTTATAAAAGGCCCCCACCTCTACCTCATTTCACACACTTCTCAAGCCTTTGGCTCGGACAAACCCATCCCATTTACTCTCTCCACATCCCTCTACTCATCCAAGAGTATTCCCTTTGGGCATAATCCTTTCAATGGAAGCCTTTAGGCTCAAATCAAAAGGAGTTACACTTTTAAAGGTAATTCTTTCTCTCATGTTCATTTGTTTTATTTTGCTTCTCCAACCCCCTAAACTCTTTTTATTTACTCCGTTTGTAACAAAACCAGTATATTAAATATACTAGGATGTTTTTATAAGATTTATTTGAGCTACACTCTCACACAACTACATCAAATGGTTAAAGAACATACAGCTTCCGTGGATGGCGAAATTCTGCCTCCCAAAACGATGATTGTTCAATACTCATTTAACACCTTCAAAGGTGGCCATTATGATGTCACTATTTTTATATATGATATATAATATGTTTATGTTTTCCTTATGCTTCTGTTTTCTTCATTTTGGTCATACCTATATGGTTCCCATTATGGGTAAACACGATATCTTCACTTTAGGAAGTGCGGACTACCGCCCCCTAAAAGTGATTTGATTCGTTAATACCATATGTGGGATGTGTAAAGGATAAAGTTAATGATATTATATATGTTATTATACTGGAATTATAATATACTATTATATCATTATGATTCCATTCCAGAAAATACGAAATAGAAATGGAAGTAGCGTTCATGTGTACGTACTGCTTACCGTCTCCATGAACGGTGCATTTCATTTCATACCTCTAAATGTGATGTAATATTATAAATACATGTATATGATGAATATATATGATATATATGTTATCCAAAACATTAATATCATTCTGTATATAATGAAACTTTGACCGAATTAAAAACATGTAAGTGTAAGAAGTCTATTTTTGACTTAAGAACCAAATACCGACAAAATGAACATTATTAACTTAACTAATTTCATGATGTTCATAAGATGGTATAAAAGGAATAATTAACTTTAAAAATATTCATAAGAAAGTATAGATTAACTCATGTTTATTATTCAGGAGATTAAAGAACGGTCGGGTCAAGTCGGATACGAGGTATGGGACTTCGTCTCAATCTCCTTTCGTTGAGGCATATTTTATTTTATACACAACATTCTTTTATACGGTGTATAAACCCCTTTGACTTTTACGTTTATTAAAAAGGAATATTTTTTATACGAAGCGTTTAATAAACGACAAAAGGGAATGTTTTTGTCGTACGTATGTGACGACAACGACTTCTCCGCCTTCGTGACCGTTATTTGAGTTTCGGCTTCCTCTACATGCCATACCTTCTTTTTAAAAGAAAAATAAATACCATGTTTTACTTTTCTTTTATTTTAGTATTGAAAATGGTTTTCATAATTTTTTTATATCAATGTGTTGTATTGATATCTCGTGATTGAAATTTGGAAATTTTATGTTTCCTTTATACATGTTTTATGCGATATGATTATGTTATGGTTCTTGGGAATTATTATGAAGACGGGTAGTTCCGTGATAAACTAAGGGCGGGTGAGCCTGTTATAGCTCTCCAATGCATTGGGTAACGCGAAGGAGTGAAACGTTAAGGTTTCTCCAAAGAGATTTTAGGGAATATACTGTGATGGGTATTCCAAACGTAACCAAGAGGGTTACTCCCTACGTAAGAATGTTATGAATGCCTCAAGATACCTTTATGTCTTATGATTTATATGATTTATTCATGATTTTATGAGGTATGTTAAAGTGCCTATGTTTTATGGGTAAAGTATGATTTCATTCTTATGTATATATATGAACTCATGTTTCCTTTCCATGTTTTTTTTATATAACCCATACTGAGTTTTTATACTCATCCCATGTTTTTGAAATGTTTTTCACAGGTCAAGGGAACGGTACATGATAAGATGATAGAGTCAAGGATGTGTCAAGAAATAATCCATGTTTTATTTTAAATGTGTTTCCATTGATGGGAATGAAGAATACTATCTTTATGTAACCACTTTGTTTATATGTGGAATGTAATGCATGTTTTATGATCTAATTCTCTAAAACTCTAAACCTGAAAAGATCCTCAATGTGTAATCTTGTAATAACTCAAGATTAAGTAAGGTTTAAGGCTGGGCGTTATAGTTGGTATCAGAGGTCGGTTTAGATAACTTTAGGAGTTAGAATTCTATTAAATGATTATCCAAAAATATTTTTTTTTCGAAATGATATAGCATTTAATTATTACCATGTTGCTTCATCTAAGACATGTTTGTTCAGAATGGTTTTCCGTAGAGGAAACAAGGAAGCAGTGCTAGGAAGGAATACATAAAGAAATAAACTTCCGAATCAGCATCCATAAATGGTCGGAATTGGAACTGAACTATTTGTTGGAGTGATGGCGCAGTTGACTCAAGCGATAAATAGCGGTGGTATCCATGCACGAGATCAGCCAGATCAACCGCAGAGGAACATGTCAGTGGTGGAACATTTCATGAGGCAACATCCACCATCATTCAGAGGATCATATGACCCTGTGCTAACTGAAGGGTGTATTAAAGCACTGGAGAAGATTTTTGATGTCATGGGGTGTTCAGAAAATCAAAAGGTTAGTCTTGCTATTTACCGTTTGGAGGGTGAAGCAGATCAGTGGTGGTCTATGGTTAAAAATATCAGGGACGCCGATGAGATTGATTCTCTTGACTGGGATGAATTCAAAGGTATGTTTCTTGAGAAGTATTTTCCTAAGGCTGTTCGACTTAGGATGGAAAAGAAATTCTTGGAATTGAAACAAGAGGAAGACTCAGTGGCTGCCTATGAAGAAAGATTCACTCGATTGGCAAGGAATGCTCCAAATTTTATCCAGGACCTTGATAGTAAAATCAATCGTTTTTACTCAGGATTAAAGCCAAAATATTGAAGGTCATTAGCTTCTCGTGAGTTTAAAAGTTATGAAAAGCTTGTTCGATGTGCTGAGAAGGTGGAAATGGAGTTTGCCGATGACCAAGTTTTCTATAACAACCAGCAGAAGAAGAGACCGAGGTGGAAGGAGAAAGGTAAGAATTCTTTAAAAAAGTATGATAGTAAGAAAACAAAATTTCCAGTTTGTGATAAATGTGGAAAAAGGCATGCTGGGGAATGTCTTCTGAATTCTAGGAAGTGATACCGATGTGGTAAGATGGGACATAAGGCTCGTGATTGCACTGAAAAGGATCAAGGAGAAGGTAACAACAAATTTGATTTACAGTTAGTGAAGTGTTATAAGTGCAATGATATGGGTCACTATGAAAACGAGTGTCCGACAAAGAGCTTGAGTGATGGGAAGCAGTTAGACTACAAGCAGAAAGGGGTGGTGAAATCCTTTGCAACTACTTCAGCAGATGTCGGGCCATCAAATGAAGTTGTATCAGGTACTTTGTTTGTTTTTTCAGATTATGCCAGTGTGTTGTTTGATTCGGGGTCTACACATTCATTCATCTCTGAAACCTTTTCTAGTAAAATGGGAATACCATCTCAAGAAACGACTCATGAACTTTTGGTAAAAACACCTGGGGGAAATGTTGAGGCAAAAAGATTTTATAAGAATCTTCCTATCCTTATCTGTGGAAAGAACCTACTTGCAAACCTTATTGTTCTACCTCTAGTAGAGTTTGATGTTATCCTGGGTATGGATTGGCTCTCTATTTACCATGCTAAGATTGACTGTAGAGCTAAAGAAGTTTCTTTTCAGAAAGACTTTCAGTTTGTTTACAAGAATGAACCCTTACTTTTGATAACATATCAAGAGGTCGAGAAACTTGTAAAAGATGGAAATGAATGTTACCTTGCACACGTCGTTGAAAATAAAGGAACTGTTCAAATTAATGATGTGCCAGTGGTAAATGAGTATCCTGACGTTTTTCCTGATGAGTTGCCTGGAATAATACCAGATCGGGAAGTTGAGTTTACTGTTGACTTAGTTCCTGATGCTAAGCCAATTTCAAAACCCCCTTATCGAATGGCACAAATTGAACTTTTAGAGTTGAAGGAGAAATTGCAAGATTTATTAGAGAAAGGTTTTATTAGACCTAGCACATCACCATGGGGTGCTCCTGTTTTATTTGTTAAAAAGAAAGATGGTTCTATGAGACTTTGCATTGATTATAGAGCCTTGAATAATATCACTGTTAAGAACAAATATCCTTTTCCTCATATCGATGATTTGTTTGATTAGCTCCAGGGAGCTCAGTTTTTTTCAAAGATTTACCTGAGATCGGGGTACCATCAGCTGAAGGTAAAGGAGGCATATATTCCGAAGACCGCGTTCCGTATGAGATATGGACATTATGAATTTTTAGTAATGCCTTTTGGGTTAACCAATGCACCTGCTGTATTCATGGACTTAATGAATAGAATTTTCCATGAGTTCTTGGATAAGTTTGTGGTGGTTTTCATTGATGATATTTTGGTGTTTTATAAAAGTAAAGAAGAGCATGAAAGACATTTAAGGGTTATCTTGCAAACCTTAAAAGAAAAGAAATTGTATGGGAAATTCAGCAAGTGTGAGTTTTGGTTGCAACAAATTTCTTTCCTTGGTCACATTGTTTCTAAAGATGGAATAACTATTGATCCTGCAAAAACAAAAGTTGTGGAAGAATGTACAAGACCCACAAATGTAACCGAGATTCGTAGCTTCCTTGGTTTGGCGGGCTATTACCGAAGGTTTTTTAGAAATTTTTCAAGATTATCTAGTCCAATGACTAAGCTAACTCGGAAGGGTGTTAAGTTTATCTGGACAAAAGAATGTGATGATTTTTTTCAGGAATTGAAAAGAAGATTGGTGAATGCTCCAGTTTTGGCACTACCTTCCAGGAATGGTGAGTTTGTTATATACAGTGATGCTTCATTGAAAGGACTTGGTTGCGTCCTAATGCAGAATGATCAGGTAATTGCTTATGCTTCATGACAGTTGAAAACTCATGAGGTAAATTACCCTACACATGATTTGGAATTATCTACTGTTGTTTTTGCTTTAAAAATTTGGAGGCATCATTTGTATGGAGTAAAGTGTGTAATATATACCGATCACAAAAGTTTAAAGTATATATTCACTCAGAAAGAGTTAAACATGAGACAAAGGAGATGGCTGGAATTAATCAAGGATTATGATTGTACAATTCATTACCATCCGGGAAAAGCAAATAAAGTGGCTGATGCTTTGAGTCGAAAAAGTAATGCTTCATTAACAATGTTGCATTTAGAACGTGATCCTTTGTTTAAGGATTTGATGAACTTTGGAATAGAAGTTGTTGGTGCAGGAAGTCCTTCTGTTTTGTTTCAGGTATCAGTGAGATCATCTCTATCAGATAGAATCAAGAAAGCAGAGAAGAAAGACAGTGAGTTGCAGGAAAAGGTAGAGCTGGTTCAGAAAGGTAAGTTGCCTTAATTCAACATTGATAATGATTGTGTTTTGAGATTTGGGAAGAGATTGTGTGTGCCTTGTGATTCACAGCTGAAGAGAGAGTTGTTATGTGAAGCTCATAGTTCTCCGTTTTCAGTTCATCCGGGCAGTACTAAGATGTATAGACATCTGCGGGAGTATTACTGGTGGGATAGAATGAAAAGAGATATTGCTGATTTTACTGTGAAGTGTTTGACATGTCAACAGGTTAAAGCAGAGCAGCAGTTACCGAAAGGGATGCTTCAGCCTTTACCAGTGCCAGAGTGGAAATGGGAGAATATATATCCATGGACTTTGTTGTTTGATTACCGAAGTCATCTCGAGGTAATAATGAAATCTAGGTTATTGTTGATCGCTTGACCAAATCTGCTCATTTCCTTGCTATAAGAGATACTTTCTCTCTTGATCAACTTTCCCGTTTTTATTTTAAAGAGATAGTCAGGTTACATTGAGTTCCTCTCTCTATTGTATCGGATCGTGATCCCAGGTTTACTTTTACCTTTTGGAAAGGCTTTCTGAAGTCGTTGGGTACTGAATTAAATTTTAGTACAGCTTTTCATCCTCAATCAGATGGGCAGTCAGAACGAACAATTTAGACATTGGAGGATATGCTACGAGCTTGTTCTATGGATTATCAGGGAAGTTGGGACCAACGTCTTTCTTTGGTTGAGTTTTCTTATAATAACAGTTTTCATTCCAGTATATAGATGGCACCATTTGAGGCATTATATGGGAAGCGGAGTCGAACTCCAGCTTTCTGGGATGAAGTGGTTGAAAGGAAGTTGATGGGACCAGAATTGGTAGAAGAGATGGCAGAAAAAGTTCAGCTGATTCAGAAACACATGAGAACAGCTCAGAGCATGCAGAAGAGTTATGCGGATAACCGGAGGAAGGATCTATCTTTCGAGGTAGGTGATCATGTTTTTCTCAAGGTTTCCCCTTGGAAAAGTGTGATGAGATTTGGTAAGAAAGGAAAGTTGAGTCCAAGGTTCATTGGACCATACGAAATTCTGGAAAGAGTTGGATTAGTTGCATACCGAGTGGCTTTACCTCCGAGTTTATCTCACGTACACAATGTTTTTCACGTTTTGATGTTGAGAAAGTATATGCCAGATCCATCTCATGTTTTGAGTCCAGAGGTAGTTCAGCTGGAAGAGAACCTATCTTATGAGGAACAACCGGTCCAGATTCTTGACCACAGGGAGCAAGTGTTACGGAATAAGGTGATTAATCAGGTAAAGGTTTTGTGGAAAAACCACATGATTGAAGAGACAACATGGGAATCTGAAAATGCAATGAGGGATAAGTACCCCCATTTATTCGATAAGTAAATAAATTGCGGGGACGCAATTTTCTAAAGGGGGGAAGGATGTAACATCCCAAGTAAGTAATGAATAATAGATATTTTTATATATGTCTATTAATGAATTAGATAGTGTTTTAGAGGCTTAAAATGCAAATAAATCCAATATTAAACATGGAATACACTAATACTTTTAAAAGATTGTTTTACTGCCTTTTGATGGAAAACCATTTTTAAAACCATTTTTTGAAAATTTTATAAACTATGTTTGTCAAAATAAACTTATTCTTTATGATTGGGACATCAAAATTTACTTTGTGTGAATTTTTGGTATTTTTCTGACAAGGTTCATTTTTTAATGAATAGTGAAAAATATTGCATTTTACATCAATACTGCTTTTTAATCTAATTTATTTATATGATTATATTATCTTTTGCATTGGTCTTAATGTGTAATATGAATATATTTTTACCATTTAATCCAATGGTGGTCATTGGAATCAATTTCACTTTGAAATTGGACTTAAACTGGTGTCAATATTTTGATACTTATTGTTTCATAAAAACACGCTATTTGCTCTGACAGCGGGAATTAATTATTAAATTAATTAATGTGACTTATATGTATTGAATTTTATAAAATAGACTTCATTTTTGAATTCGGATTATCAAATATGGCTTAGGGTGAATTTTTGGTAATTTTCTGAAAAACTTCAATTTTTGATGAATAGTGAAACCACTAAGTGATAATCAAGCAAACTGATTTTTCAGTTAAATGAAAGTTTACCACTAATGTGTATTGAATTTTGAAAATCTGACATACATGGTTGTCATTATTATGTAAAATGTGTTTCAATAAGATTATAATAATTTTTTGGTGAATAGTAACTTATTAAGTTCTTAATCACGATTAGTGGTAATTAGGGTAGTTTAAGGTATAAATAATACTTTAATAAAATTAAATGACCTAGACACATGTCCCAACCTCATTGGTTGTGTCATGTCCGACCATGACATGCCATGGGTCAACATGGGGACCCCATGGATCCACTTTTGTTGGGAAATGACATAAATTACTTTTTATTTAATGTTAAAGTGAAAATGACACAAACATAATATGTTTTACGAAAACAATTTTTATGTGGGGTTATACAAGTACACATTTTGATTATAAATAGTCATTGGAAATATAAAAATATTTCCTATATCATAGTATTTTTTTTATAATTTTTAGACATTAAATAAATTAAAATATATATGACATAATAATGATGCACTGATGACATCATTATTTGACGATTTAAATAAAATAGAAAGATAATGTAAAATCTATGAACTACACATGTCCAAAACCAATTGGATGAGTGGATTTAGAACCCTTATCACCTTATCCACGAATTCTATCAATGTGGGTCCTTTTAAAACCGAAACACATTTTCAAATAAAGTAATATTTCTTTACTTTCCAAAAGTGCCCCTCCTCTCCTCTTATAAAAGGCCCCCACATCTACCTCATTTCGCACACTTCTCAAGCCTTTGTCTCGGCCAAAACCTGCCCATTTACTCTCTCCACATCCCTCTCCTCATCATAGAGTATTCCCTTTGGGCAGAATCCTTTCAAAGGAAGCCTTTAGGCTCAAATCAAAAGGAGTTACACTTTTAAAGGTAATTCTTTCTCTCATGTTCATTTGTTTTATTTTTCTTCTCCAACCCCATAAACTCTTTTTATTTACTCCTTTTGTAACAACACCAGTATCTTAAATATACTAGGATGTTGTTATAAGATTTATTTTAGCTACACTCTCACACAACTACATCAAATGGTTAAAGAACATACGGTTTCTGTGGATGGCGAAATTCTGCCTCCCGAAATGATGATTGTTCAATACTCATTTAACTCCTTCAAAGGTGGCCATTATGATGTCACTATTTTTATATATGATATATAATATGTTTATGTTTTCATTATGATTCTGTTTTTTTTCATTTTGGGCATACCTTTATGGTTCCCATTATGGGTAAACACGATATCTTCACTTTAGGAAGTGCGGACTACCGCCCCCTAAAAGTGATTTGATTAGTTAATACCATATGTGGGATGTTTAAAGGATAAAGTTAATGATATTATATATTTTATTATACTGTAATTATAATATACTCTTATATCATTATGATTCCATTCCAGAAAATACGAAATAGAAATGGAAGTAGCGTTCATGCGTACGTACGGCTTACCGTCTCCATGAACGGTGCATTTCATTTCTTACCTCTAAATGTGATGTAATTTTATAAATACATGTATATGCTGAATATATATGATATATATGTTATCCAAAACATTAATATCATTCTGGATATAATGAAACTTTGACCTAATTAACAACATGTAAGTGTAAGAAGTCTATTTTTGACATAAGAACCAAATACCGACAAAATGAACATTATTAACTTAACTGATTTCATGATGTTCATAACATGGTATAAAAGGAATAATGAACTTGAAAAAGATTCATAAGAAAGTAGAGATTAACTCAAGTTTATTATTCAGGAGATTAAAGAACGGTCGGGTCAAGTCGGATACGAGGTATGGGACTTCGTCTCAATCTCCTTTCGTTGAGGCATATTTTATTTTATACACAACTTTCTTTTATACGGTGTATAAACCCCTTTGACTTTTACGTTTATTCAAAAGGAATCTTTTTTATACGAAGCGTTTACTAAACGACAAAAGGTAATGTTTTTGTCGTACATATGCGGCGACAATGACTTCTCCACAGTCGTGACCGTTATTTGAGTTTCGGCTTCCTCTACAAGCCATACCTTCTTTTTAAAAGAAAAATAAATACCATGTTTTACTTTTCTTTTATTTTAGTATAGAAAATGGTTTTCATAATGTTTTTATATCAATGTGTTGTATTGATATCTCGTGATTTAAATGTGGAAATTTTATGTTTCTTTTATACATGTTTTATGCGATATGATTATGTTATAGTTCTTGGGCATTATTATGAAGACGGGTAGTTCCGTGATAAACTAAGGGCGGGTGAGCCCGTTATAGCTCTCCAATGCATTGGGTAACGCGAAGGAGTGAAACGTTAAGGTTTCTCCAAAGAGATTTTAGGGAATATACTGTGATGGGTATTCCAAACGTAACCAAGAGGGTTACTCCCTACGTAAGAATGTTATGAATGCCTCAAGTTACCTTTATGTCTTATGATTTCTATGATTTATTCATGATTTTATGAGGTATGATAAAGTGCCTATGTTTTATGGGTAAAGTATGATTTAATTCTTATGTGTATATGAACTCATGTTTCCTTTCCATGTTTTTTTATATAACCCATACTGAGTTTTTATGCTCATCCCATGTTTTTGAAATGTTTTTCACAGGTCAGGGGAAAGGTACATGATAAGATGATAGAGTCAAGGATGTGTCAAGAAATAATCCATGTTTTATTTTAAATGTGTTTCCATTGATGGGAATAAAGAATACTATCTTTATGTAACCACTTTGTTTATATGTGGAATGTAATGCTAGTTTTATGATCTAATTCTCTAAAACTCTAAACCTGAAAAGATCCTCAATGTGTAATCTTGTAATAACTCAAGATTAAGTAAGGTTTAAGGCTGGGGCCTTATAGATAACGTCACTTGTGGAAACATGTGGACATTATATATATAATTTAATTTAATTACTTTTCATTTTATTTTTAAATATATGGTCATAAATATTTATATATGAATAAATTTTATTTATTTAATATATTAATTATTTTCATAATGATAACTTTTAGTTATCATTCTTTTATTCATTTTTTTATAATGAAAACATCATTCATACCTACATATATCCTACCTTCTCCATGAATGGAGTAATTTATTAAATATATATAACATTAATGGATATAGACATATATTAATTATATATGATATATATGAAATTATTAACATCTTATATATGATTGAAGCATTATCATAGAACTAGTAGAAAAACTACAGAACACAAAACAAACATGAAAATCAATACACTTCTCCCTCATAAAAAAGATATTAATAAAGATATATTATAAGATTTCATATATTTTTTAATATACCATATTGTGAATTTATGATATATTAATAATTATATTATATTTATTAAATTTAATTTTCTAACTTATATGATGGAATTTGAACCTAATGTTTTGAAATTTCATCATACATTTTTTTCAAAGAGATGACATATTCTCCACTTGATTCATTTATTTATTTATTATTATCATTAAAATAATGGTATATAAAAAACAACATAAGGTTATTTAATTCATGTGTCTTATTAATAAAATATTACCAACATTGTAATTGTCAATTTTTATATTCTCATTAATTTTTTGAATAATTTATGATTATTCTAATGGAGATATAATTTATTAATATATGTCTTATAAATATGATTTATATTATTACCCTCTATTTTTATTATGAGAATTAAATTTTTTATTCAATTTTTCTCTCTCTAGCACTTGAAGAGACCAAAAGAACATTTATAAAGAAAATATAATTTATTTTTCCATTTTTCAAGAATCCTTCATCTTCCATATTAATTTATTCTAAAAAATTTACCAAGAATTTTTTCATACTCTATTAATTATTCAATTCATTTACATAATGGTTTTACATTAAATATTGTTCTTAATTGAGTCATATTTTAATTTTCCAAAAAAATTACAATGGATTGTTTTTAAAATAAATGAATGGAATATTTGTTTACTTTCCCAGAACAAATATGATTTATTTTCATCAAGACCACTAAAATAATAAAATCTTCATAAAAAATATACAAGGTTCTTTGTAATTAAATTTTTCATTAGATATTTGGAAATTTTTTTGTTTTAATTAATTTATTTTCAATTAAATTTGTTAATTTCCTCAAAAAAAGTTCCTACTGACCTTTTGAGGGTTTTTTTCAAATATTATTACATAATTGGATGTAATGTAACATTTACTAGGGATAAGACCCAACGATACTGTCAGAATTATTTACCTTAATGGTTTGCGATTATGATGAAATTATTTTTATGAAACCTATTTCTTCTCTATATATTGTGATATGATGAATTTTTTATGAAACCATATTCCTTTTCATGTGTAATGATATGATAAATGTTTTTTATATTATGTCATACATATCTATGACTTCATTTTTTTGGGAGGGACTTGTAATATATATCCCAATAATGCATTGGGTTAATAGTAAAAAATCATAATTTATATATTTTGTAATTGAAACCTATTTCATGATCACAATTTCATTCATGGGACATGTTCTCTGGTCTATAATGAATAATAATGTAAATAGTCTTCATTCTTATTAATTTATTATTACAGCTAGCTACAATTTTAATATGATTATGAGAGTTCCATGTTTGGATGAATATAAGTTCATGGGGGACTAAATTTTTTATCCATAACAGCAGGATTGAACCTCTGTCTATTTATATACATTAAAAATTATATAATGGTTTGATTTTCCATATCCATTCTCCTAGATTATTCTCTCTTGGATTATGAGCATTGATTTAATTTATAATATTGTACTTATTAACTGAAAAGAATTATTCTATGACAATGGTTCCGGATCTATGATATAGTGTGGATTGTTTTAAAATGTTATTATCATGTTCTCATACCATTATTATCATGTTATGTTTATGTGATCATTCATATATCATTTGTTTACCCTTAATGTGAATGTGATCTCACGATTTATATTGATTACTTCCTCAGGTAATGAAGAAATGTATAATATATGATATGTCCATGAAGGGGTATTCTATGAAAAATGTTTCACTATGATAAAATGGATGAAATGGATAGGGTTTTTATCAGTATTGGAAAAAAAGAGAAAAAGCATATTAAGTTTGAGGATGACATTACAAGGATGTAGAAATGTTCTTAATAGTATAAATACACTATAAAGAAATATTGGAAATTTATTTAATGAGAATAATATGATCATTTAAATGGTTTTAGTCTATCAGAAATATTTTATATAAGAGTATAAGTTCTCAGCGACCATTAATATAGAAAAAGTGTTCCCTATGTAACATATATTCATGTGAAATAATTACAATAAGTGGTTGGATACAAATAATTGAATGATTAATCTGGAAAAGGGAAATAATGGTAGTATTTTATTTCTTACATTTGATAAATGTATTATTAATATAATTGGGGATTGAATGAATGGAAAATTATTTTACTACAAGTATATAAAATGTCTGGTTTTCTAGTGAATCAAATAGGATGATAAATTCTATTTATGTTCAATTATTTTATTGTAAGTATTAGGGATATTATGTGAAACAATTACTTAATCATTGAGTTAATTTTCCTTAAGTATTAAGTTAGTGAGAGGATATGGTTTTCTGATTTGGTGATATGAAGATGATTTTCATAATAACATGGGTTCTAGTAAATTTTTTGTACCCTAAATTTTTTAAAATTATATCATTGATTCTAGATCATGGTAGTATTTAAAATCTTAAAATACGTAAAAAAATTAAATATTTCTTTGTCACACTTGTAATTGAATTTTCAATTAAGACACAAAGGTGAAATATTATTAAAAAAATATATCTTTCAATTCCAATTATGATTCATAGACATATTATATTTGAAAAAAATGGTTATAATACATATGGTAAAAAAGTATATTATCCATTTTATGTTTTACATAGAATATATAATTAAATATTTCTTTTCCAATAGAAAGGGATTCTTATTTGTGAAGGGGATAGAATATATATATCTTTTGAATGGATATTCCATCATATATATAATTTTTAGATCCCACAATAGTTGTTATTCTGAATTATGCTATATGAATAGAGAAATATTAATAATGATATATGGATAAAGTAGGTATCCTTAGAATAGTGTATGTTATAGTAGTAGGAAAATTAATTTCTGTTCTCATAGAAGAATAATATTCTCATCCACCACTCTCTGAAGTTTTTTTCCCTATTTAATTCATTATTTATTAAAGAACTACACCATAAACTCCATATGGTATGGGACCTTAAGAGTTGGTGGACATAATAAAATAACTAAAACTATTCTGTTAAAATACATTTATTTACATAATTATTTCTCCATGGGGATCCCTAATTTAATTCTAGAAAGAGAAGGACTGGTATGTGATATTGTTCAACGATTATAGGGAGAAAATTTCAATACCAAAAATAAATAATTTTTAATTACCCTTGATTGATATCTTTCATTATGAACATTCTGGATCCTAATAATTTTCATAGATTGATCCTCACTCCAGTTTTCATTATCTAAGGGTAAAAATGGAGGATATATAGAAGATGAAATTTCAAGCATGGAATTGACATTTTTAGTTTACAACAATTCCATTTGGATTAACTCATACACAATCAATATTATTGGATATGATATATAGATTCATGAAAAATTATATTTATAACATTGTGGTGGTATTCATTGCTTATACCATGATATAGTCTAATTGATATTTATAGATTTATATTCATTTTAAAAAAATTAGAAAACTTCACAAATAAGTAAATATACATGAAATATGTTTTGTTTTATTTGTGACTCAATTAAGGTTATTATCATGGACGTGTTGTGTCTGTGGATGAAATATTTTTTGAACCATAATATAAAATATTGGTCATATAATAGTATACAATGATAAATAAAATTGATTTCTAAAGTTTATTAAGTTTCAAAAAAAATTATTAGGGTGTTTTCAATTGTTTTTTCTTATTTCCATCCAATTATCCATGTTGGAAAATTAATGGGATATATTTATGTAGTCTTAGTAATGTGATGAAACTGTTGATATCTAAATAGATGATTGATTAGTACACATGTATTATCATTAAATTCCACAATTCTAGGGTTTGTAATATATAGTGATGCCTTGAGGAAAAGTCATGGATGTGTCCATATAACGAATATGAGAGTAGTTTCATAAGCATAAAAGAATATTGAAGACCTATGAATAGAATTATTCAACTCAGAATATTATGTTTAATGTGTAATATTTTCTTTGATTTTATAGATACATTACATAATTGGTTGAACATGTGACATATATTCAAACCACATGAGGTTATAATATATCATATCTGAAGAATATATAAATTTTTTAAAAGAATACGGTTGGAAAAACTCAATGAATTTTATTACTTGATAATCTGAAAATATAGTACAGAAAAAAATGTGGATGATTCATTGAGTAAGAGGGACCCCATAAATAGGAACATGAAGGGGATTGAAAAGTATCCCATATATAACAATATAGAATATTTATATAAATTTATTATTTTAAATATGTATCCATCATTTTTATTTCATGAAATTTCTAAACCATCCATACAAGAAAGACATTGACCTTTGAAAAGGATGATGAAGGATTTCAAAAATATATATATAGAAGAATTATATGATTTTATGTTGATATACAACCATTGTTTAGATGGAATGTTTATGTTAAGAATTAGATAATGAGTCTTTTCCATTAAAAATTGATGATATAAATTATAGATGAAGTTCAAAAACTAAATTTCCATATACACCATGGTAGAAATAAAATGCCTTGTTATTTATGGGAACATTTATTTTGGTATGGTATGAAGATCAAATTTCAAAGACCCAAATATCTCATATATATAAATAAATCTTTAATTTATGAAATTTCATTGCATAAAAAATCATTAAATTAGAGTCATATTAGAATAATGCATTGTGAATTGTCGAAATAGAAACAACTGGTTTATAATTGTTCTATGTCATCCCCCACAAATTTCATCACACCTATCACCGTTCGATGAAAATTTATACATAATAAATTTTTTCCTAAAATGGGGAAGGGACACATAATAAAGGGGGAGAATATATTTTGAAAAATCATATTCATGGGATATATTAATGATCACTTATAAATAACATGGGACTTCTTGTTTATGATCATGATATTAAAATTTAAAAATGATTCCTTTTATTCGAAAATCCTAAACATTAGACATGTAATAAATAATTATAATTTATAATAAAGAATCATAATAAAATCATAAAATCATATCTATGAAAAATTAATATTCAGACAAGATATTTATTTTTATAATACATAGAATCATATGAAATCATTTTTTTTGAAAACTATCATATCCAAAGTAATAATAGGTTAAAAATATCACTCCACAACCTATGATATTAGTCAACCTTCCCTCTATGTAATGTAATATTGGATAAGGCCGCTTACAGAACTGGGATCACTTCCCATTCTAGTCATTTTTATCTCATTGGAAGTCAATTATTACCTAATGAATTTCTCATAGGTATCGGTCTGACCCATAATGGTTTATAACATATCCATCCATCCTTAGTTATAATGTAACCCAATCTTATGTTCTAACAGAACAACCATCAATTTTTTTAATGTAGACACCATAGAAGGTTATAACATTATCACCATCCTTTGATAGAACATAGCAACTATCCTAGTTTTATTATAAAATAACACATCCCATAAATAAAACTAAACATTATTGAAGCACATGATGATAATATATATATCAGAACATCACATCATAACCCAGGAAATGGATCCATGATTCAATGATATTTCCTTATAAATTCCCCATGGAGAGAAAATAGGTTTCATTTTCTATTCATCATACCATAAAAATGGGAAATAAATGGGTTCCATAAATATATCTTAATTATAATCTGAAACATAAAACGATTAGATATTAAATAGTGATTGTAAAATTTGATTATATCACCAGTAAAATATATGTACCACAAAACAGTTTTTTTGGTGATCAATAGATGTTTCATGGAAAAAAAATAATTCTATCAAAAGAAAAATAACCATTAAATTTTGTTATCATTGGATTAGATTACAATTTTATCATAATAATGAAAAACTTTTATCTTAATAAAACATTTAAATCATGTATACACAGCTTCTAATAATTTATTTTCCCAGAAAAATATAAAATTTCATTTATTTAATTCATATCAAAATAATAATTTCGTTCAAATATTTAGTAAAAGTAATTAAATATCTTATGTCAAAGATAACACAAATATTTATTTTATTTTATTTTTTAATTTCATGAATTATAAAAACTGATATTAAAAAATCCTTGCAAGATTTAAAAAACAATGATTAATTTTTTTAGAAAACATAGAGAATGTAATAAAATAATTTTCGACTGAAGGGAGATGTAATTTATTTTTTAGTAAAAACATTATTTTTATCTTGTTAGTTCTTAAAGAGAACAAAATAAAAGGAAAAATGAATTATATAGATATAACTAAATAATAATAAATATATGACTTTCATTAGAGGGAGATAAACATATTACATCATAGAAAATGTAATAATAAATAATCTTGATAATAAATGAGATTACAATATAAAAAATATAACACATTGGTAAATTTTTATTCGTAATCCCAATAATGGAAAGAACTGTATATAGATATATATGTCCCCATTAGTTTAATAATTTCATCATAAAATTTATTTATGTGAAGTAAATGTACCATATAAAATATTCATATGGTGAAAGTGGCATTTGTCAAATAGAAATAAATGTGAGAATAAAATCCATTTACACTTCAATGAATTTTCAATCAAGATGAACATGGTAAAAAATCATTGCATGAAACATTAAATATGAAAATAATAAATAATTTCATGATATAAAATGTCATATATGATTTATATTCATGTCACGACACCCTCCCTCAAATGAAGAATGGGATATAATAACCCCCGTGTCCCACCTATTGTAGGCCACAGTTCGGTGACTAACACCAAGGGTGAACAAAATCCAAAAAATGGGAGGAATTACATTTTAAAATATATAGAATCAAGAGACATGATCCATCATAAAATGTGAACTCCAAGAGACAATATCCATAAATATAAAAACATAATATATGCATCCATAAAATAAAATATTTACATATAAAAAATAATCCAAAGTAATTACTAAAAGAAAAATAAGTTGTGATAAAACCGTAAATATTTGAGACAGTATGGTCAAACATGGTTAGGAAAATCTCCATAGAATCATTAACTCAATTTTATATATATATGGCGTGCCTAAATGTATACTCCGTAGAAAAATTAAATTCTCCCATGAATATGTCAATGTGGAATACTAATAAATCCATGAGAAAAAAAAAACCAAACATCACCTAATAATGTATACAATCCACCAATCCTCAACATGTATTGCTCACCTTGTAAGGAATATCATGTAATATAATATAAATCACATCGATGATTGGGTACCAAAGACCCCTTTGCCACTAATTATATGCCCTCACACCCCTCTGAAAAAAATCTTTTCACTCCCACCTCTTCTAAATATAGCACATCATATCCCACATTTACACACCTAGGAATCACAACACATCCCACCCGTAAACACGTGGTCCTCACAACACATCTCATTCTCATACACACGGGCCTCAAAACATATACCTCCCAAACACACCATGGCCTTAAATAATATCCCATCCACACACACCTAAGCCTTAGAACACAACACATCTCTTCCCAAAGACACATGGGAAGACACATAAAAACCCATCCCAAAGACACATGAAAAAACATACCACTGTTCATCATTAAGACAAAGGTGACACCATATCTCACCAAATTTTGCGCTAAAATACATTGGTCATTATAACTTGGAATATGGAACATGGAAGAGTGGGTGGCTATCCATGCATCCTACCGGCAGTATATTTGGAAATACAGCATCCCTCATGACTATGGGGGTGTATGGAACATCATTCTCATCTAGTGTGGGGTTCGTATTGAAAATAATATAAAATACCAATGTATAAATATATTATAGAGAACACTCATGTCAAACATAAGGATTGTCATACAAAAATTCCATCTCACGACATAGTCACTTTCGAAACCTCCTAAAAATGCACAATAGTACACATCAAGCCACAAAACCCATTTTCTATTCCCATTGAATTTCCTATAAAAATTATTATTCCATTAATCAAACCATACCAAGCCATTCCAAAACCTTATTAAATAATATTTATTAATTCCACCCCTACCTGGGTTAACTAAGAAACATATCAACATTAATGTTAAATTAATGCACATCACATTAGAGTCATGTCACCAGGACCTCTACGTATGGGTTGAAACATTATACATGTAATCAATAGAAATGAACTCATTCCAATAAATACTATATTTCTTCAAATTCATAATTAACAATAAACTATTCCATATTAAACATACCCCTAACTCACAACCCCAACGATCAACACATGATCAGGTCAATATTTCAACAAAATAAAACCAATGTGTACAATCATTCCCACAACCTAATTACCAAAAGAACACAGGAATAATATGATTAGATTTAAAAAATAATTCCTTTTTTAATTCTATTTGTTAATTGATGGGTTATCACAAAAACTATATAATCTGATGGTATCCATTGATTAGTAAAATATACATAGTTTAAAACATTCATATATAAATGATAATACACAATAAAACATCTTGCATCCCATAAATCATTTAGTGAGAAAACAAGGACATCGATTAGAGATGCTTTTCAGTGGGTAGTTAACCTATACAATTCACAATATCATCCAGAATGAAAAAAAATAAACGACAAAGAAAAAATATCCCTTCCAATATATATTAATCTAAAACTGATTCAATTATATTTTTTAATAGGGGAACAACAAACTACACAAGGGATACCCCCATATAGACAATCCACATGATATAAAATTATGAATGATAAAGGGAATCCAACTTGAATTAAAAGGTCGTCAACACATTATGGTTGTAATAACACATGGATGTGCATGTAACCATAATTCTCTAGGGAATTATTAAACTAAGGATATAGATAAATTGCAAAAATAATACATGATAAATTTTTAGGGGTGTCTCATACAAAGATAAATAAATAATGAAGAATAAGGTGGAATTGTATTTTAGCTTTGGGATGATGGTACTAGATTCACAAGTTTAGATATGTTTTTGATTTGATTTTATAGATGAATGTAGAAAAGAAAAAATGCGTTTTAACCTATAAAAGATGCTAAAGACATATAAAAAAATATAAAATTTATGGGAATTTAATTGGTCCAAAATATTATAAAATCATTTATTAAAATAATTTTACATCAATAAGTTCAAACAAATTGATAAAATAGATGAATCTGAAAACACTATAAATGGGACATGATTACATAAGGAACCCCTTGACAAGACACTGCTCATGAGCCACCATTAGGTGAGGCACTGCTTGACGTGGAACCACCCACAAGCCACCGTTAAGTGCGGAACTGTCAGATTATCGAAACTTGATGAAGCACAAATGGAGGTGTGACAACTTTATTAGGCACCGATAGATATTTGACTGATGGAATAGAGACCACCAGGATGAACCGCCATCCACCATCAATGAGTTACTACATGATGATACACAATCCACAAGCCATCTCTAGGGTGATCGACCACCAGGTTGAGACCACCACCAGCATGAGTCACCCATGGAAAACTCGAAACATTGGGAATTTTCACAAGTGTTGAAAAGATCCACCATGACCACCCTTAGAACCTCACAGCCATGATTCATGAAATGTAACTAATTGGAGAGTGATTTTCTATAACACCCCAATTTTTTTTAAAAATAAATTGAAATTCCTTTAATTTTTTGTAATGTACATATTTATATGTTTCTTTTAAACATAATATCACTAGTTCTAGGATTTGAATATTGAAAAATGGTCATCTAATATTGTGTTCATTATATTATTTAGATTCTATTGGAACCAACTTATTTTTTGATGAATTGTAGCATACCATTATGAATAGTAATACGAATACTAATATAACCCAATGAATAGTAAATTTTATTGTTTTTTTAAATTCTTTAAGGCACTAAGATAATAAACTCTTGATTAATTTTTCAATGTGATATAAAAAGAGTTATATTTTTTAAATTATTAATTTTTGAATTAAGTATAATTTTGTATAAAAATTAATTTATAAATATTTAGTAAATAATTTTCAAAAAAATGGACTTAATTTTTGAATTCTACCAATCATTAAATGGTTAGGGTGAATTTTGGGGATTTTTCTGAAACTGTTGAATTTTTTGGTGAATAGTAAAAAACATAGTTTTGGGTTTCGGTGTGTTAATGAAATCATTAATGTTGTAATTATGATGTAATAAATCTGTTCGACATTTGTATAGTAAAATAGGTTATGATTTGTCCCATGTGGCATATTCCATTGTAAAATACCATGGTCAAGCCCATGGTTTTGCAAATACCACTAATGAGGTGTCCCTTGAATATTATTAATATAGACCCTCACTTTTTCTATAAATGTCATCCCATTCCTTTAATAAAATCATTTGAAATTCCTCATAAACGAATTTTGTGCCTCCTTACCTCACTCGTTGTCCTCCTAATGTTTTCTCAAGCTCCCAAGGTCCCAAATGTCATGTTCTAGGAGTTACTCTATAAGGATTGAAAATTATCAATTTATTTCTTTTTCCATTCAAGTTCCCTTTTAAGTATTATAACATTCATGTTTCCATACCATATTCTTATTTACTTCTTATTAATGATCTATTCTATATTATGATTCAATTCTGTATGAGTGACCCATGTATCCTCTCTTTTAAAAATTTTCTAAGAACATATTTCAAAGATGTTTGGTTACCAAATTTTCGTAAGGGATTTCTTAATTATTCTATTATTTTGAGTTCCTTTCTTTTATTATTATTTATTCATCTCGTATTATTGAATATGCATGAAATATCCTGGAATGATGTATATTCTGGATTTTCTCATGTTCATGGAAAATTCATCATCACTATTCCTCTCATCTCCCAATTATTCATTGTATAAAAACATTGTCCATTATGTGTCAAATTACTGACATCCGAGACGATGTGATTTTAATTTTCATTAATTATATAAAGTCTAGTCATGAATACATTTCTATGGTTGAACCAGGTTATAAAATATGTATTATGTATCATCTATGGTTATGGAATTTTTTTATACTCATCGTTTTAATTTATAACACAAAATTAGTTTGTTATTAACAAATAACCACTAAAATGATCTAAACAAACCTCATTATTGTTTTTCAACTAAATAATCCCCATTTAAAACCTAAAAATTATAAATAGTATGTATTTTTGTTCTAGAAATAGGTAAATACCTTTCTATTCCTAATATGGAGTTTCACATCCAATCGACAATAACATCCATCATGATCCAATCATGGAATCATGTAAGGAACTCAACCAAAACAGTGCAAGGAACACAATACTAACAATTAATGGGTGAAATGAGGTTATGAAATGTATATATAAGATGTTATAAACATGAAAATGTTTCTGTAAAATACTAATAACACTCTTTTAAAAATTAAATAGGAGGTGTTTTGATGTAATACAAGCCTGAGGTAAGGGAATCCATAAAAAAACGTCCATCCTTTGTGTTAACCTTCTACATCGTTATTTATGTGGTATTAAAATTTATTATGTGATGGGTTCTGTTTATATTATGATTAATTCATTCTAATTACAGTTTATAAACATATTCCATCCACTCTATTATGTTTCTCTTTAATTATATGATTTATGTAAGGGGGATTTTCTTCTAAAATCCTCATTAAAAATTCAAATTTACAAAATTCTAAAGCAATGTTTCAATGCTATTATTCATGTTGTATGATTATGTTCTTTTTCTTGTGAATTTTTTATGATGAAAGTTGGGATCTCTATCTCCCTCTAATTCATCGGGTATGGGTATGTTTCTTGGTCGATCATATGGTTGTTTCTAGTGTAAGTGTGATAGTTACAATAATCGAAAGGTATCTGTGAGGGTTACAATTAATAAGGTTATCGAGATGGTTACAAGATTATGTAAGTAATTCCCAAAGATACCATTATGGTTCTACATATTTTCTTAGGTATTTTGGAAATATCATGTTTCACAATGTAAGTATATATATATAGGTGATAAGTATGTCATATGTAAATGATTTCATACATTACAAGTATCTATGGACTAATGTGTTCTTTCTTTATTTTTATATCGCTTATGGAGTTTTTCTGCTCATCCTACATTTTAAATGATTTTTCACTGGTTAATGTTTGTGTAGGGACAATAATAAATCCTTGTTAGATGTTGAATAATTTTTATGTAATTTTGTTTTATGTTTTAATGATTTTAATTTTGAAAAAAATGGAAACTGTTTTTATTTCATCCACTCCATAATAATGTGTAATGATATGAATGTATTGTGTCCCAATTATCTATATCTACAATGATGAAATTATAATCAATGTAAAAGTAATAGTTTTAATGACTAAATCCATGATTATGTATGTAATGTGGTAAGATCCTTATAGTTGGTATCGAGGGATGGTTTACATTACATTAGGGGTTAGGATGATGTTTAAAAAATTACCATAATGATTTTTACTCAATTATTAATTTAAAATTTTATAGAATTTAAATATTACCATGTTTCTTTGTCATAGATATTTTTGTTCAAAATGGTTGTCCACGTAAGAAATAGGGAAGCTGAAGAGGGGAGGCACCGACATAACGACATCCTTATGAATCTCCATTCTGGAATGGTAGGTATTAGAACCGTGTAGTCTATGACAGTAATGGCTCAGCTATCACATGAAATAAATCATGGTGGAATACATGAAATAGAACAACCAGAGGTACCACAATGGAACATTAATGTAGTTGAACATTTCACGAGACAAAACCCTCCTGCTTTCAATGGATCTTGTGACCTAGTAGACTCTAAATGATGGATCAATTCCCATGAATAGATATTCGATGTTATGTAATGTTCAGACAATCAAAAGGGAAGTATTTCCATTTATCATTTTGAAGGTGATGTAGATCAGTGGTGGTCAATGGTAAGTAATATCAATTGTATAGGGGATTTTGATGCCTTATAGTGGGATGAATATAATAGTTTTTTCCTTGAAAAATATATTCCTATGGTTTTGAGTCGTACGATAGAGAAGCAATTCCTTGAATTGAAGAAAAAGGTAGAATATTTAGTGGCTATGTATGAAGAGAACTTCACATAAATCGTGATGTATACTCCAAATCTTATTCTGGACCTTGATAGAAAAATCACATGCTTTTACTTAGGACTGAATCCATGGTATCTAAGGGCGTTGGCCTCCCATTAATTCAAATGTTATGAGAAACTTGTATGATCTGTTTAGAGAGAAGAGATGGAGTTTTCTAATGAACACATGCATTTTTTCAACAAGGAAAATAATAGGTCTTTGTTGAAAGTTATGGGTAAGAATCCACCCATGAAATCTGATGGTAAGAAAATCCAGTTTCCAGTTTGTGAAATGTGTGTCATGAAAAATCCTATAGAATACCTTAGAAAAACTGGGAATTGTTTTAAATGTGGTAAGTTTGAACATATGGGCCAATATTTCAATACAAATTTTTATCAGAATAATTCTGATAAGTATATTGTCATGTGTTTTAAATGTAGTGAGATGGGTCATTATGCAAATGCCTACCCAAAGAGAGATCTGAATGATTCAATGAAGCTAGGATATATGCATAAAGTTGTAGTGAGATATATTTCAACAACGTCAGTAGATGTCGGGAAATCCAACGAATTTTTACCAGGTACTTGGTTTGTTCACACAGAATTTTCTAATGTTTTCTTTGATATGGGGTCTACACATTCCTTCATCTTTGAGAAATTTTTGGCTAAATTGGAAATATCACCTCAAAAATTGTGACCTGAACTTAATGTTAAAATACCCGAGGGAAATATTATAACAAAGAGTAATTATAAAAATCATTCTATTATGTTCTGTGGAAAGTATTTACCTAAAAACATTGTTATTTTACCCTTAGTCGAGTTTGATGTTATTATGGGAATGGATTTGATTTCTGTTTATCATGTTATGATTGTCTATAAAGATAAAAAAGTTGTTTTTCAAAAAGTGTTTTGGTTTGTATATAACAATGGACGCATAAAATTGATAACATGTTAGAAATCAAGGAAATTGTTGAAAGACGGAAGTGAATGTTATCATGCTCATATTGTAGAAAAAAAGGTAACTATTCAGATTGATGATGTACCGGTAGTAAATGTATATCTTGATGTTTTTTCTAATGAGTTACCTAATTTCATTCCTAATTAAGATGTCGAATTCACAGTAGACAGAGTTCCTAATGCTAAGCCAATTCCAAAACCCCCATATCGTTTGGCTCTGATAGAACTTCTTAAATTGAAAAATAAGTTGTAGGATTTTCATGATAAATGTTTCATTCATCCTAGAACTTTACCATGGAGAGATCCAATTTTCTTTGTTAAATAGAATGATGTTTCAATTATACTTTTCATTGATTATTGAGCTTAGAATATAATCACTGTGAAAAACAAGTATCCTTTTCATCATATCGGGGACTTGTTTGTTCAGCTCTAGGAAGCTCATTACATTTCCAAGATTAACATTAAATCTGGATACCATCACCTGGAGGTGAAAGAGGATGAAATCTCAAAAATAGCCTTTTGTAATAGATATGGTCATTATGAATTTGTTTTTATTCCATTTTATTTAACTAATTAACATACTGTATTCATAAATTTATTGAATATAATATTTTATGAGTTCTATGATAAGTTTGTGGTAGTTTTTATTTATGACATTCTACTATTCTATGAAAATAAATAGGAGAATGAAAAACATCTATGGGCTATTTTACAAACCTTAAAAGAAATAAAATTGTATCACAAATTCAGAAACTATGATTTTTGGTTGCAAATGATTTCTTTTCATGGGATCAATGTAAATAAGGATGGAATAGTAGTTGATCCTACCAAAAAATCTGGTAGATGAATGTCCAAGACCCAGAAATATTAAAGATATTTGTAGTATTCTTGGATTAATAGGTTATTATGGACATTTTGTTAAGATCATTTCTTAGTTATCAAGAAAGATAACTACATAAACATGGAAAAGGGTTGAATTTTTTTTAATATAATAATGCAATGATTGTTTTGAGGAACTGAAGAAGAGATTGGTATATGCTCCAATTTTGGCCCTGCCTTCCCGAAATGGTGATTTTATTATCAACAGTGATGCTTCCATAAGGGATGTGGTTGTGTTTTGATGTATAATGATTAGGTAAATTCTTCTGCTTCAAGATAACTAAAACCTCACTAGTTAAATTATCTCACACATGATTTGGAAATGGGGGCTATTTTGTTTCTTTTAAAAATTGGAGGCATCATTTATACAGAGCCAAATGTATAATATATAATGAAAATAAATGTATGAAGTATATATTCACTCAAAAGGAATTAAACATGAGGCTAGGAAGATGGATTGACCTGATAAATGATTATGATAACAAGATCAATTACCATCCCGGAAAATCCAAGTGGTGGATACCTTGAGTCGAGATCATCATGAACCATTGACGACGTTATGATTGGAACATGATCCCTTGAATAATGATTTGATGAATTTTGTCTTAGATGATTTTTATATAGGGAATTAATCTATTTTATTTCAGGTTTCAGTGCAGTCGTCATTGTCAGATATAATTAAACAAGCTCAGCAGGAAGGCAGCGAGCTACATAAAAAGGTAAAATTGGTTAATGTGGGTTTGTTCCCAAAATTTAATCATGATAAATATTATTTTTAAAGATTTTCTAAGTGTTTGAGTGTTCCTTTTGATTCCTAGTTAAATAAAGAATTGTTGTGTGAAGCTCAGAGTTCTCTATTTTTGTTTCATCCTGGTTATACTGAGATGTTTAGATACCTTCGAGAGTATTACTTGTCAGATGGAATGAAAAGGGATATTTCTGATTTCACTATGAAATGTTTTACATTTCAATTGGTTAAATAACATAGATAGTTACTGAAGGGGATGTGTCATCCTTTTCTAGTGACAGAGAGGAAGTGGGGAATGTATCCATGGACATTGTGGTGGAACTAACAATGAAATTTGTGTTATTGTGGATTAAGAGACAAAATATTCACATTTTCTTTCAATTAGAGATACAAAGTATTTGTATCATCACTCTCCAATATAAATCAAAGATATTTTTAAGTAATATGGAGTTCCTCTTACCATTGTATCTGATTGGGATCCTAGGTTCAGTTCTAACTTTTTTACGGGACTTTATAAGACGTTGGGAATAAAGTTAAATTTCATTATAGCTTTTCTTTAATAATCAGATGGGAAATAGAACTAATAGTTAAAACATTGTAGGATATGCCTTAAGTAAGTTAAATGGACTACCAGGGAATTTGGGGTGAGTATCTTTCTTTAGTTGAGTTTTCTTAGAATAATTTTTTTCATTTTAGTATTCAAATTGTGACTTTTGAGGCTTTGAATTAAGAGTGATGTCGGACTCCAGCAGTTTGGGATGACGTTATTGAAAGATAGTTTAAAAGGCTATAATTAGTAGAAGAAGTGGCTTAGAATGTGAAGAGGATCCATAAGAATATGAGGACAGCTCAGAGAAGGAAGAAAATTTATGCATATAATTGAAGGAATGACATTACTTTCTAGGTAGGTGACCATGTTTTCTTTAAAATCACTCAATGGAAAAGTGTTTTGTGTTTTGGTAAGAAAGTAAAGCTAATTATGCGGTTCATTGGTCCTTTTGAAGTCATAGATATGGTTGTACAAGTTTCATAAAGTTTATAATTTCCTCTGAGTTTTTCTCAGGTACACAATTTTTTTCATGTTTTGTTGTTGAGGATGTATGTACCAGATTCGACTCATTGTTTGAGACCAGAAGAAGTTCAGCTGGATAGGAACCTTTCATATGAAGATAAACCATTTCAGATTCATGATTCAGGGGAACTAGTTTTTTAGAATAAGTTAATCAACTGGGTAATGGTTTTTTGGATAAACCACTTTGTTGAAGAAGCAACATGAGTGTCAGAAAATGCTATGAGGGAATTGTACCCTCACTTGTTTAATATGTAAATAAAATTTCAAGGATGAAATTTCTAGAATGTGGGGATAATATAACACCCATGGTGTTCTAAAAATAAATTGAAATTATAGAAATTTTGTTTAATGTAGATATTTTTAAGTATATTTTAAACCTAATTTTACTGCTTCTAGGTTTTGAATTTTAAAAAATGGTCACCTACAATTGTGTTCAACATGTTATTTGGAGTCTATTGGAACCAACATGTATTTTGGTGAATAGTAAAATAACCTTATGAATAATAATGTGACACTAATGAATAGTAAATTTTATTATTGTTTTATTTGCTTAAGGATTTTTTATAATGACATCTTGATTAATTTTTCTATGTTATATAAAAAAATTTATAGATTTTTAATTATTCAATTTGGAATTGAGTATTATTTTATTTAATAAAATAAATTAAAAATATTGAGAAAAATATATTAAAAAAATGGACTTCATTTTTTAATTCTACACATAGATAAATGGTTAGGGTGTATTTAAAGGATTTTTCTGAAACATTTGATTTTTGGTGAATAGTAAAAAAATAAAGTTTTGAGTTTCTGTGTGTTAATTACATCATTATTGATGTAATAATGATTTAATAAATCTGGTAGAATTTTTTAAAATAAAATATGTTATGAGGCGTCCCATGTGTCTAGTTAAATGTGCAAATACAATGGGAAATCACATGGTTTTGAAAATAAAATTAATGAGGTGTATATTGAAAATTATTAAAATGATCCCTCACATTTTCTATAAATACCAGCCCATTTATTCAATAAAATCATTAAAAATTACACATAAACAAATATATGTCCTCCTTTACCCTATAGTATCCCTCCCATGATTTCCACATGCTCCCAAGGTTCCAACCTTCATGATATATAAGTTACTATAAAATGTAATAAAATTATCATTGTCTTTCTTTTACAATTAATGTTCTCTTTTATGTGTTATAACTTTCTGGTTTTCATAACAGGTTCTTATTTCACTATTTTTAATGTTCTATTATATATTATTATCCATTTATATGTGGTTGACCTTTGTACCTTATCTTTTTAATATCTTTTAAAAACATGTTTCATAGCCGTTAGGCTGCCGAATTTTTGTACGGGATTTCACAATTATTAATTTATTTTGAGTTCCGTTCTTTTATTATTATTTATACTTCACTTCATTCGAATGTGGCATAAAATCTTCCTTGAATCATTTATTTTTTGTATTTTCTATTGTTCATGTAAAATTCATTATCACTATTCATCACCTCCCCCACTTATTCAAGGAATAAAAACATTGTCCGTAATGCGTCGAATTAACGACATTGTGGACGGTGTGATTTCAATTTCCATTAATTCTATCAATTTTTATCATAATACCATTTATATTGTTGATCAATGTTATAATATATGTATTATGTATCATCCATGTTTCTGGAATTCTTTTCTACTCATGGTTTTAATTTATAAAACAAAATGAGGTTGTTATTAACAAAGAGCCACTAAATTGATCTAAACGAACATCATTAATGATCTTACTTATGAATAATCCTCATATAAAACATCAAAATGACAAATGGTATACATTATGGTTCTGGAAATATTTAAATACCTTTCTATTCCAAATCGATAGTTTCACTTCCAATTTACAAGAACATCATTCACGAATAAATCATGGAAATCATGTAAGGAACTCATTAAAAATAGTGTAAGGAACAAAACACTAATAATTAAGGGGTGAAATGAGGTTATTAAATGATCATATAAGATTTCATAAATATGATCATGTTTTATTAAAATTATAATAACACTCTTTTAACCATTATACACGATGTTTTTTGATGTATGACAAGCCTGAGGTAAGGGAATTCGTAACCCGATTTCCATTCTTTGGGTTAACCTTCTACTTTGTTATTTATGTGGAATTAAAATTGATTGTGTGATGGGTATTTTAAATCATCTTGAATTATGTCTAATTATAGTGTATATAAATATTCCAAATACTCTATTATGATTCTCTTCAATTATAAAATTTATGTACGGGGATTTTCTTTTAATATCGTATTTAAAAATTATATTTTATAAAATTCAAAAGCAATGTTTTTATGCTATTATTCATGTCGTTTGATTATGTTATTGTTCTTCGGAGTTGTTTATGATGATGTTTGGTACCTATATCTACCTTCAATGCATTGGTTATGTGTATGTTTGAGGTCGGATGTATGGTTACTCCAAGTGTAACTACAATGGAAAAACAAATAGTAAGGTTGTTGTGAGGGTTACAAATTATAATGTAGCTGAGAGGGTTACTAGATTATTTAAGTAATACCACAAGCTACCTTTATTGCTCTTCATATGTTACTAGGTATTGTGGAAATCTCATGCTTCACAATTTAAGTATATATATACTGGTGATATGTATGTCTTATGAAATTGATTTCATATGTTACAATTATTCATGGAATAATGTGTTCTTTCATTATTTTTATATCCTTTACTGAGTTTTTGTTCTCATCCCACATTTTAAAATTATTTTTCATAGTTTAATTTATTTTTAAGGAAAATAATGATTCCATGTTAAATGTTGAAAAAATTTCAAGGAATCATGTTTTTTGTTTTTATGTTTTTAATTTTCAAAAAATTGGAAATAGTTTTTATGGTATCCACTCTGTATCAATGTGTAATGCTATTATGTATTACTTCCCAATTCTAAAAAGCGGTAAACATTAAATGATCCTTAATGTAAAATGATGTTTTTTCATAACTAAATTCAAGATTAAATTTGTAATAAGGGTGACTCCTTATGTTTTTCATTAATTGAGGTACATGTCAAACTATTCTCTCACTTGAGAATTCAAAACCAACACAGATAGAAGGTGATGAAGGTTTTGAATATACATCCCTTGAGATAACCCTAGTGGATCATCTGACACTTGAGATGATACTATTGATTATACAATCGGATATTAATCAACCCTGTGTTGTTAGAATGCATTTGTGGAAACCTCGCATCAAATAACACCTCCTCATACTTCTATAACCTATGGATTTATCAATAGTTGTGTATCCATGCCAATCTAAATAGACAAAAAATTCACCAGACCAGAATTGTGAACTACATCATAAAAACACATTAACAAGGAAAATTTTTCCACCATGTTATAATAATATGCACTCTAGGTGTCACTCACTCACCGACACAGGTAATATCACATCATAGTTAAATATTCTCAATTAGGAATCAGCTCTTCCCCTTCTCGGGTTTCAAGATTCTATCACACACCATAACACACAATGAATGAAAAAAACATATCATATAATAAATAGCATTCAAACATCACATTAAAAGAAAACAACATGGAAAGTAATAAAAATTATTGGTAATTGTGACAATCTATGTCTCTCACTCCCTAGTACTCTTTTCGTGATCACCATCCCTCCACAACACACGAACCAAAGGTATAGTCTACCCGCCCAACCATTTCTCTTTATGATCCTTGATCTATACTATTGGATCCACAGACGTCATTTCATCCTCAATATCCAAATCTCTTCAGTCGATGACATGGGTTTCATCATGAAGATTCCAATGAACCAGAGATATGTGAAGGATTTCATGGATCCTCACCAAAGGTGGTGTCAAAGCCACTTGGTAGGACACATTGATAACAATCCCTAACACATCGAAGGTTCTAGAAAACCAAGGAGAAATATTAAACCTTCTTCAAAACCTATACTTCCAACATATATGAGACACATTTAGAAACATGTGGTATCCAACCTTGAGCACTAAGGGTCTCCTTATGCATTTGGAATAAAAATTATTCCTATCATACTCTATATTCATCTTCTAATGGAAAAGATGGACCATCTTAGTTGTGTTATGCACTACATCAGGACTATGAATAGCTCTCTCCCTAACCTCCATCCAAAATAACAGTGAATGACATGACCTCCCATAAAAATCCTTAAACCAGGCCATGCAAATTGAAGATTGAAAACTATTTTTCTAATGAAAATACACTAAGGGCGGGTATTGTAAAAAAGATCTTACAATGTAAAATAGGCGTGCTGAAAACATATCTTCCATCATTTTGAAAATTCGTTTTGTCTTCCCATCTATCAAGGGGTGGAAATCAGTAATGAGTAATAACTACGTTCCAAAAGTATTTTTCAACCCACTCTTGGATCATGAATTAAATTTTGTATCCTGATCTAAGAAAATGGAACCCAAAAATCCATTCTACCAAACCACATCATCCACATACCACATTGAAAAAACATCAACACCCTTTACTCCTTGTTCTCTAGGAAGTGGGACAATTATTTCAGCTAATCTACTATCACTGAGATAGTATCACAAACTCCTTTCGCTATAAGAAACTCAATAAAACATTTCCTGGAGATTTAATCCCATTTACAATCAGGTATATTAATGGGATGATTAAAAACACCCACCATGAATACATTACATGACCTACACATTCAAGGAAATGGTTCCCTTTTCCACTAATTCATCTACATTCCATTTCATCTGGGGACACAAAAATTGAAACCTTAAGGAATGGTACATCCTTTAAATTCACATGTGTACCACTAAGGGTGGGATATAGAACTCACAAAGGACTAATTAACTCACCAACACCAGAACAAAAAAATTCCATGAAATACGTCATTTTCCATTCATCCTATAACCATCATTCTACAGCATCTCCATTTCAAAAACGATTGTCCATCATATCCAACATTGAGTCTCCCCACAAATACTTTTCCACGAACTAAATCATAAAATATTTCACCATCCTCTGAAATACCTAGCCCCTTTCCCTATCACCATTTGAATCTATGTGCAAGGGTTCCATTTCTTCTATCGCTCCCCAAGATTCCATCGATTCCACATCAATCACCTTCTTTGAATTTATACTCAATTAATCAACCATGACATTCACATTTCTTGAGGTGTAGGAGATATAAAAATCATATTCCTAAACAAAATATATCCACCACCATTAATGAAGGGTTGGATCACATAGGGAAAATATATAATTCAAAAACTTATAATCTATGAGAACCAAAAATCTATCCCAACATAAGTAATTCAACTAGAACATCAGTGAAAATACAACTACTTATAACTCCTGATCATTTGTGGAATAGTTACACTCTTGAGGATGTAACTTACTAGTAACATAATAGATCACCACCCTCTAATTAACTTGTACATATCTCATACATAGATTGAAAGCATCCAAAAACACCTTAAACACCACCACTTCCTCAAGATTCCAGAGAAATAGTAGAGTAAACAAATTCTTCTTCATGTACCTGAACACTACCTTACAATGATCACTCCACTGAAAGGATATGTACATATTTTTAAAGGATTTAAACAATTATTCCAATCAAGAGAAATTGGGTATAAAATTCCAATACTAGTCTATGAAACCAAGGAAACTTTTAACCTCCACCATGTCATTAGGAGATTACTAATAAATAATCAATTCAATACTCGTTCTGTTTATTGCCACACTCTATTGAGAAACCACATTCCTAATGAAATAGACCTCTCGTATCCATATCATACAAATGGAAAACATTAAATTAAGTTGGTAGTTTCAAAGAACATGAATTATATTTATGATATGGTCATAGTGATCCCTCATATGACATCAACTAATTTAAGATATCATTAATGATTATGATGAAAAACTAGTACTAGAACTCATGAAAGACGGAGTACATGAGCCCCATGAACAAGATTGGTGAATTTATAACACCAAATGGAATTAATACAAACTCAAAGTGACCATAACTTCATTAGAAGTTTGACTTTGTGATATATCCATATTTCAACCTCAAATGGAGATATATAGACCACCAGTTTATCATATAAAACCAACTCACCCCTCTCCGCTGGTATCAAAGATCATATATCCATGATATATTATAATTGTTCTTAACTTTAACCTAATTAAACCCTATGATCGTCTATAAACAACAACATACGACCATCCTAATTCATTGAAAACAACATTGGAGAACACTATGGTGACCCACTAGGATAGATAAAACCCATATTTAATAGAACATCTATTTGAATCCCCAACTCCCATTACATATAAGGTGTCATCCAATATGGGTGTATTGAAATTGTTGAATCATTGTGAAACAATTCAATCATGAAATACATATCTTGTTGAGGGGGGTACTGTCACATCCTCCTTATAGAAAACATCAATGAACTCCCCAATGACCCTGGGAACCACTACCATTTATGAACCCACTAATTTCACTGATATCTCAACCACAAAGAAAGCAATGGGTCTTTATAAACCAATTCCCAATAGACAACCACACACACCAATGGGGTCCACACATTGGCCATCCACATCGAAAATCAAGACCCCCCTCTAGAAGAATTCAATAATTAAATATATCTAATACAAACATTTGATACTAAGGAGAAATCATATAGAATCATACATAAAAAGAAGATATCTGCTAGGGACTAATGGGTCCTGTCATAATTCTACACCCACAACACACATTAAAAAAAATTCTTCATTTTAACTAGAATACTCAACACTAGGTTTATGGAATGTCAATCCATGTGTTGTTCCATAACATGGTCACAATTAGGTGTACAAAAGAGTTCAAATCTCTTGAATGAAATTCCCACAAATAAGGGTGCTAAAAAAATTTATCATACCTTTGATGATCACTGGTTCCTATGAATCTATTGCCTCTACTGTGTGCAACAGACCACACAGAACCCCTCTTTCCATCCACTAATGGCCACCTACCCAACCATGCTTAGGTCATGGTCCCCGATCAGGAGGAAAATATTTAAATTTTCCCCTTCAAGATCCATCTCTTCACAGTGTACCAAAATCCTTCTGCCCTTGCTTCTGAAATTGCCTCTCTTCAATATACTGATGAGGTTGGAACTGAATCTATCACCCTCCACCAAACTAATTTGGAGAATCCACTATGAAGTGGTATTAATAATGGATGTGAATCCCACATAAGAAAAATACCACCCCTAATATTATAATAATGGCCAAAATTTTACTGGAATTAGAAAACCATAAATAAGCTATTGAATTTGTATCCCCACTTGTCGAAACCCCGAATCTCCTAGCTCCATGGATCTTCCACTAATAATTTTTCCACTCATAAAACAATAAAGTCTCCCCTCTCATGTTAATTATCATAACGAGTGAATATTCATTATCACCTATACCATCTTATAAACCTCCAGATAAGTTAGAATAATTAATGGGGTAACTGCATATAGGATTGGAGAACTATCTACCTTATCATGATGTCTCATATGAGACTCCTCATCTAGAAAAATATCTGGGGAGAAAAATAATGGTCCTGGAACAATACGAATATCTACCACACTTATATACTCTCATTATAAAGGGGCAGTATCTCTAGCATCTTCTCAACCTTAATGGTCAACTAATGTTACACTTCATAGATCTAATTCTTGAAATGAACCAACAAAATGTCCACCTTCTTCTGATATTCTATATATAGAATCAACCATCGATGCCCATCACCCTTCATCTGACGAACTACCAATGGGAACCTATACTCTGTTGGGGGCATGGATGAGACATATGGAAATATCCAACTCCTATAACCATCATTTTGACTCCACATTAGATAGGCTTCTCTTTTACTTCCCAAAAAGAATCCACTATAAAGCACATAACATCCTCTCCCACTGATAAACTTCCTCGAATAGGTCTAAACTATGGAGATCAGCCATATTTGCCTCCGTAAACTCCACTTATTGAGTCACACGCAGATGTTGTCCAGGTTCCATAGATTAAATGACAACTATGATTTTAAAAACCCGAGTAGAATGTAATTGTATTAATATTTATTTCAATTTATTTCATTTATTTCACCAATTTCAACCTTCCCCATAAATCCCAATTCAAAGAAAAAAATAGTTATTATGATGCATGTATGTTTCCTTGTCCTATACATACCATGAAGTTACATCACACATGGTTATTAAATAAGCTCACATTTCATGATTTGGATCATGGGGGCCCTAATATACCATGTCAAAACTAGTCTCCTTGACCTATGTCACACACCAAGGTCAAATGGAAATATTACCATAATAACCCATGTAATTTTCAATCTACATAACTCAATATATATACCTTTATCTACAAAATCACCTCTTATACCACTATATAATGAACCCCTCTATTCCGAGATACCCCTCTTGGGATTCCAATAAAGTAAGTCTGGTAATTACCCCACAAGTCCCTCCTCCAGTAGGCCTTGAGTTAGAAACTAGAACCATGGTTGTACAATTCTCACAATATGGGAGACAATAACCGTTATGAGAAATAAGATATGTACATATGATGTATCATCCATAAGGAACTCTGAGTCATAAAAAATAAAAATACAAGACCATTTATTATTCATTTTTAGAATAAAACTGATACAAATGTAAAAGAGTCCTAAGTAAATTCTAATAGTTATTCAATGTAGTGACAAAAAACATTCAATACATGAGTAAGTAGGGTCCAATATAGAATGTGAAATCCTCCTAGAAACCTAAAAACTGTTTTGTAAACATTGGGTTAGAATAAATGTATACTTAGTTAGAAAACTAATGTATCTCATGATCATATTAAAGAGGCATACTAAAGCACCTGTGTGAAAACATCATTACTAAATGAAACCTATGCAGGTATACTAACTACCCAAATTCACCAAGGCATTCTCACCAAGTAATATAAGACATTAGTAAAATATAAATCACAATAATTATTGGGTACACTACAAAACATTACCATATATTATACTTAAAGACACCATAATTGAAAACATAATGGCAGTCCCACCTCTTTTGAATATACCATATCACATCCCACCCACACACACCTGGGCTCACAACACATTACATCTCATCCCGAAAATAACTAGGAAAAACCTCAAAACCGATTTCTATGATACCAGGGAAAACAAACCACAACTCATCCCAAAGACACATAGTTTGCTATATCTCATCACATATGGCCCGAGGAACATGGGTCATCATCTCTTAAAAGAGGGATTAAGGAAGAGTGAGTGGCCAGCCAACCATCCTCCCACATGAATATTGGAAAATACCACATCCACTATTACTCTAGGGGTATTCAGAACATAGTTCTCAACTAGTGTGGGTTTCCTATAGAAAACACAATAAAATATAAGTTTATATATTTATGATACCAAACACTCAAGCCCAAACTAAATGTTCTCAAAAAAACAATCCATCTCATTAAACTGTTACTTTCACTACCACCTCTAAATGAACAACACCAATAATTCAAGATAATAACCCCACTTTGCATTCCAACCAATTTTCATTTATTCTTTACCATTACATTAATCAAACTAAATCAATCCATTTTAAACATTATCAAACAATATTTATTCATTCCAACACTACTCAAGGTAATTATGGAACACATTAAATGTCCTCGTATATTAACAATGTCACATTGAAGACACATAACCATGATATAATGGTATATATTGAATCTTTTTTCATATTATCAATGGTGAAGCATCCGTCCAAATAACTTATGTACTTATTCAAATAAATCTAGCCCAATATACCATTCTAACAAAAAACCCTCCAATTTACAAGCACAACTTGAATCACGTGATATGGTAAAAATATCACCAAAACAAACCACCTATAAAAAACCATTACCACAACCAAAAAACCACAAAAACAAAAGATAACATGTTCAGATTTAATAAATCATTCCATATTTAGTTCCACTTGTTAATCGCGGGCTTATAAAAAACTATGAGATGCTGGGGAATCCATTCATAAACTGAATTTACATGTATAATAAATTTTAATATTTATATGTTAATCCAAAAAATAAAGCAACATACATCCAATAAATCATTTTTTCATAAAACACAGACACCCAACCACCATGATTTTTAGTAGGTTGTTAACCAATAAAATTCAAAATATCAACTAGAATGAAATAACAGGGCAAGGACATATGGATCTTTTCCTAACCTCAATATATTAATATTAAACACTTCAATTATCATTTGTAATATTTAATTAACTATCTTCACTAGGGTAACACCCACATTCCCACACTGCAAGATTAATAATTAAAAATGATGAAGGAATACATAATTGGATGAAAATGAAATAAACACATTCATGATGGACTAAAACTGGGGCATGCTTGAATTAGGAAAAAATCATGGAAACATAAACAAAAATATATACCCCAAATTCATTAATATTACATGAAGAAGGTATTGGGGAATCAAATACCAATTGAATGTAATAATGAATAACAACAAGTAACCATATCATGGAAGTGGGAAGAAAAAAATGGGTACATGTGTTTAGATATGTTTTTTATTTTCCATAAAAGAATAATTTGTTAAAATACATTCATTTATGAATAATTAAATTCCCACAGACTCTTAATAAAATAATTATTGGATTTATGGCCTTTGAATTGGTCATAAATCCTTTCAAATATTATATTAAATAAAATTTATGTAATGAAAGGCATCAATGGGGGAAACCAGAACCAGTTGGAAATATTGTACATGAGGAACTATTTGATGAGGCATCACAAGATAGGGAACCAATAATGATCATCCATTAGGTGGTTCACCACCTAAAAATTCACTATTAGGCCAGGAACTATTTGACATTCAACCATTCGATGATCCACCTCTAGAGGACCGACATCTGGATGATCACCCACTACATAAGGCACCATTGGATGATCAAAGATTTGATGAGTGACCAACATGATGAACATCCAAACACCATTAGTGAGTTACCACTAGGAGAGACACCTTTTGAGATCCACCACCAGGTTGAGCTATCTCTGTGGTGAGAAAACATTAAATTGAGCCACTGATGGAAAAACTCAAAAGAAATGAGAATTTTGAAAAGTGATTTAAAGTGAATCCTTGACCTCCCAATGTAACTAAATCAGAATATTCCCACAAATTAATATACCATATAGGTCTATTTCATTACAATTAACCACAAAAATTGATAAGGGGTTAATATTGAATGTGTCTTGTAAATAAAGAGACTAGAAATCACTTACCTCAAGTCTCATATTACATCATACATCTTAAGAACACTTATATAATAAATATAGGAAAATTGTAAATAAATTCATTATATATATTAATATATATAATACAATATATTATATTCTTATGTCATTTTATACCCATTTATTATCATTTCCTTGTTAAAATAAAAGTTTTATTAATAATTAACTTGTATTCCATGTAATATTTGTTTTGGAATTTTATGTCCTTTTTTCTTGATCATAATTCCATATTCTATATAATATTAACAATGAAATTAAAATAAATTTAATAATTCATATATCTGTTTATAGTAATATATAAAATATAGAGATAAAAAATGAATTACACCATTCATGGAGATAATAAGTCGTACATAGCCATGAACTTTTTATCCATTAGTTCATGGGATGGAATGTGAGAAAAGTAAATAATAAGATAAAACTAAATAATAATTATTATATCATGTATACCATATATATTCCAATAATATAACAGTATTACCGACCATATAAAATTGAATTGAAAAAACTTAATAGAACAGTTTCAGATGCGGTAGACCATTTTACAGATGAGTGATGCTATTTTTTTTCCAACTGGTAGGAAGGTAGGAATTTAGGTAAAATATTAGTATTCTATATGTATTTTTATATCATAAATAATGAAGAAAAAAATTATATCTATCATTTCATCCATCAATTATAAGATTTTATTGTAAATTAATTATATCTACTACTATAATGGCACTCTATCATACCCATGATCGAAGGTTTCATTTCAAATTTGTCAGAAGATGATACAAATTTATTTAGTGAAATTAAAATATTAAAGTATTAGTATGTGGGATATATTTTTTATATTATAATAAAATATTTAGATAAAAAATTTATTTACATTGATGAATATATAAAATAAAAACGATTGGTTCAAAATGATAACTTTTGTATAGACAAACTCATTATTTTTTAACCAAAATATATCATATGAGATTTTAATAATCAAAATAATTATTATGGGATATCGTTAGGTAATATAAAAATTTATTTGGGTAGTTATTTTTTGAAACAAATGGAATTGAATGTGTTAATGGTATTGGAGAGGAAAAACATTTTTTATGTGGGGGAGCAGACAGAGCTAGAATTTTTTAAAATAAAATGGAGTAATTGCATTTGAATATTTAAAAAATGATAAAAATGGATAATTATTTAAAGTTATAAGATATAAGGTCAAAATATTTCAATATGATAATTATTATACATGTTTGTGTCATTTTTTCCTTTTATTTATAGTATATCCCATGGAAGTCTTATTTTAACCTTAACTATATATATTTTATTTTACTAATTTTAATAGTCATTGTTGGACAAAATAAAGTTGATGTTATAATATAATTTTAGTTATGGTGATTCAAAATGTTGATGAAATTTTTTAAAAAAACATTTCAATGTTTTTTCATAATTTAATTTAAAATAAAAACCCCAATCGTAATAAAGAATATATTTTCCAAAGTGAAGCATTCTATAATTATATTTTATTTACAAGAAATCAATTGGAAATTGATTCCAATGACAGAAATATGATTAATAAATGAATATTTGAAGTAATATTGAATCAAAATATCATATTTTAAATTATTTACTATTTATATAGTATTCAATAAAAATTTATTCTTCACAAATGAATAAAATTCCATTTTTCATAATAATACAAAAAAATCACCACTAGATTATTTTGATAGATTTATTCCTAAAATAAAGTTAATTATATTTTATTAAATTTATAAATAATAAATAAATTCATTTTATTTTTTATAACAAAAAGTAATAAAAATAACAATATTAGAAAAAATATATATTTTGGAGCATTGTTAATACATCAGTCAAAATTGAGTACTTATTTATATGTATATTTTATTTATCTATTAACATTATACACAAAAAAATCATCATATTCATACCATAATGTTTAATGGATATTTTATAATAATAATGTTTAAATAATACTAATAATAGTATATCATGGTTTACTAAAACAATATATTGTGTGTACTATAAGATATAAATGATGTTATTTAAAAAAAATAAATTCCAAAAATATTAATAAATTATATTATACCAAACCAATAAATTGATGTTCCCCAAGAAATTATAACATTATGAGATAAAAAATAATGATACATATGACTCATCATATGCTTAGGTTACCCCGAATCATCTTGAAGTTGGTGGTTTAACTATAAAACATTGAATAAAAGAACGGTCTTATTTTATAGCACAATTCACTATATTACCCAAAATATACATTGGTTGTTATTCATTAGAATTATAATCATTAAATTGTATAACCTTTTATTTAATTACAAGTGAAAGTTACATCATGTATAACTAAGGATATTTTTGTAGAACACATCCTGATCATGATAGCAGTTCGGTGGAAGCACCTAGTGTTAATAAAATATCCTTACTCTATCAAGATAATGAATTGATTCAATATCGATACCATTTATATTATCATTATCCCAAAATTTCATAATATTATTTTATAGGGAAATAAATTGATAATCATTCATTCCATGTAAAAATTGCGTATCACTATAAATGTTATAAGAACAGCATTTTAGTCATGTTTCACCCGACCTTCTGTGTTTATAAATAGATCTAAACTTATATGTCATTTCATTGACCATATCCAAACCAAATAGAAACATTTACCAATATTCATCCCATAATATTTGATTTATACAATTACTTATATAATTGGATTCATAATTATCTATCTGAATGATCAAGTGAAGTCTATCATTGTATGTAAACTAATCTTGATGATAGTGTTGATACCAATCACCTTTCAACTATAGCGATCAAAATCTCAAAAAATCCATTACTAGTTAAATTATAATATTTAAATGACCATATATAATAAATTAGATGTCATGATGAATCATAGATCTATATGAAAACACTTTTGATGACTTCACTAAAATATTTAGTTGATCCTTGGAACCAATCTGGTGCAATGGAATGGGAAACACCAATAAACGTAACTCGTCTATAATGTATATCTCTAAAATCTGATCTAGTGAGAAATATCCAATGACAACAATGAATTGTAATGAATTTTTATGTTGATAAATCATATCCCATGTCTCATTTTACACTTTTTATGTTTTTTTAGTTAGATGACAAAATTGATATGGATTTTCCCATTTACATTCATGAATTAGTAATTATATTAATAACCTTTTATACGTTTTCCTCCCCTTAGAAATTTTTTAATATACAAAGAAACTATATTTAAATTAAATAGTATCACTCATCATTATTCATATCATAAATAATATTTCACAAAAGATAGTTTTATGTGATATACCATTAAAAGTTTTGATTGTGTGTTTAATTCCCATGAACCCATCGGATGCTACAGGTTGTCTCATGGAATAAAAATTACCTTTTCTCAAACAATATCAATATAATTCCAATAATTTACCCACATTCTAATAACATATAATTACCTCAAAATCAAAGCAAATATAAACCAGAATTGTTACTAATACCTTTATTGTAATTTCCTAAAAATTTAAAAAAATACACCTAATTTTTTTTCAATAAAACATATAAAAGAACAATGGTTTTTATTTCAATAATTTTTCACAAAATATCTTTAATAATGATAATGTATAGTTATATAAAATCAAAAAAGGTCTATTTTAGAAATTGATCTTATCATTAACCCTAAACTCATAAACCCATGATGGTATCGATAACATTTTTTTAATCGTACATGGAGACGTAGATGATTCCAATGATAAAAAATCCTTTATTACATAAGTAATATATTATCATAGATCAACAAAATTTCATTTTAATCATATTTCAATACACTCACCAAAAGAATATAAAATATAATATCACAATTATAGAATCTATGAAGTGGGAGATAATAGATTCTCAAAATCACATATAATTTCAATAATGGATGTAAAATTATAGTTTCATAGGGATCATTCATAAAAAATACAACATGAAATTTGAAACTATAGAGTAATGGATAAGAGAACCCTAATTATTAGGATTCACTTCATATTCAATGATTACATAACCTGTCCCATTTTTTCATTTTTACATAAATGTTTATATAACTTATTATCCTCATTAATCATTGAATTTTTGAGTTGATTAACAAAATGTCACAAACACATAAATCTACTACACTTAAATGTGGGTGTCAAATTTTTAGGATGATTCTATCAATATTAATGATTATATAACTTTAAGCCATGAAATAGGAATTAAACTACATTATTACTATCTTTTCCATAAATAAAACATTTAGTAGTTCCATTATTATAATTCCCCGATTTTTTTATCCTCAGATAGTGAATGATTTAAAGATAATATTCTTCTCTTCCATGTTATTATATTTTTCCGTTGCTACATCTTATATTTCTTATCAAAACAATGAGATTAATTGATAACACCATTATCCATTTACCTCTTGATAGTACATAAAATGATATCTTTATAAATACATAATTTATTTATTTCAAATTCCTCATATATTTTTTTTATTAATTCACTAAAAGATCATCAAACATTCTAATATGTTTTTATGATAAAACGAAACATTTGAATCACATGTCTTGTAAAACATACCCCATAGGTAAAAAATTATTCATCATTCTATTGGATTGGATCATGGAATTATTTATCCATCTTCATATAAATAATATAAGGAATATAATAATATAAAAATAATATATTAAACTCTTCAAACTATTTGGATTAAATTTATTTTTGTTGTCTTTTATTCATGATGATAGGACATTATTGTTCTTTTTAGTCATAAAACTGATAAAAACCAAAATGAAATGTTATTCCTCGAAAAACAATTCAATGAAAAATATATTATCAATGGTAATAAAACATTTCACAGAAACTAGTGTATAAATGGAACAAATAATAGTTGGTTGATGTTTCCTCATGAAGGACTCAACTGCAAAAATTTCCCTCCTTTTATTGTTTTTTTGTTCAATATGATTGATATAATATTTTCAGAGCACAAAAATTTGATTTTGAATTGCAGGTTCTTTTAAATATGGTTTCCCATGGGTAAAATAATTTAATTTTCTAAATTCAACATTATCATGACTCAATTAGGTTACCAACATAAACTAAATACGAAACTATTGTGTGATAAGTAATCATCATTGAGCGAAACCACATAGTCATGAAAATTAATTTATAATTTCATTAAGTAAATACACATTATTTTAAATATAGAGTATATCAGTCTTATCCAAATTCATTCATCTTCATTGTTCCAAAACTCTATGATGGTTCAACAAATGTTTTTGAATTTTGAATTCATATCCTGAGTGTGTCAAACTATGTGTCTTGCAATTCCCTTTATCGTGCACCAAGTGACTATCAAGTCCATAACAATGCAACTTTTTATTTTTTTTCCTCTATGTGCATCTGTCTCATGCAACATATACCTATACACTATATATTGGAATGTAATTGATCTATATCAAGTCCTTTTATCAATCATATAATTTCTAGGAGATTTTCCTATACAATGGCTTATCCTTAGACAAATCCTTTGAAATATACAAATGGATATAACTAATGTTTTCACATCATTGTTCACAATGATAAACTATAGCCTAATCCGATACCAACACTAAGGACCAAAACACCTCACACATATATATCACAACATAATAGATGAATATTAAATACAATATAATTAAATATGTGAATGAATCATGTAAGTCCAGTTCCATTTAAATATAAAAACAAAAACAACTACATTATATGATTTCAACATAATAACATTATATGTTCATTATAAATTTCTCAATTTGTTAGAGATATAATATATAATACAATTATTCATGTCCTTGGTAAAGGAAACAAAAATATTGTTATATCTATTTCTCAGTAAGGTTAAACAAGGGAGATATCAATAATTAAACAATAATAACATAAAATAATTGTATAAAAACATGAGGTTAACATTTATAAATTTTACCATGGATATAAAATATCATAAAAATAACTCATGGAATAAATATTCTAGTCCCATATTACATGAATCATAGAGTAATTAGAAGATATGATCCATAATAATATAAAACTATCATAAGACATATAATTTTTGTATACCAATATAAATATGAAATTATTTCCTTTTTAGTCATGGATAATTTTCATGGATATTATTGTTGAATGGTTACACTCCCCCAAAAGTTGTATTAGTCTTGGTTCACTCCCAATACTACCATTATGGGAAAATTAACTTAATAAAATGGGTTTGGTCCCCAATAAAGTCTTATTGCATCATCAGTTATCAAAATTTATCTAGTACATAAACAGGAGATATAGATATCGTTTATCAAATTTATAATCTAGAAAACTACGATTGTTTATATCATAAATACCTTCATCTATTATAATGTATCCACAACTATCATTTATCACATAAAAATTATCCTTGTGTTATAATCTAACCACTGTAATTGTTCATAATTTATCTACCATCATTGTTTTATAATGGATTTATCTATCATACAAATAAAATCATATATTTATGTACAATAATATCATAAATAAATTATCATAAAAACACAGAATAACTTGAGAAAGGGAACGGTGTTTGATAATAATTTGATAACAACATTACCCCTAAAAAATTATTGTGTTTCATAAACATTTCATCATTGAATATCCCGAGAAAAAGAATAATGTTTCAGAACAACCATTTTATATAAATATTAATCAAAACTATCTAATGAATTATTACAGTCTAAACTATGGGATTTTATCACCAATAAAACATAATAAAAACCAAAGGTTGTTGTCATTGATGAATAGAATCTTTATAAATATATTATTAAATAATTTATGACGAAACAACAGATTCCATATTGAAATATGTTCCTCAAAATAAAATATTTGAAAATAATAATGAAACATATTTAATTCAATATAAATTTTAATAATTTTAAATTAAGATTCAAAAAATTTGGTTTCCAATATAGAAAATATACCATTCATCCATACACATTATAATAATGAATCCTTACATAATTTGTGTAATAATTCCAAACATCCCTGTTTGGAAAATGAAATGAATATTCTATTTCAAACATTTTTCAAAACATGTGTAAAAATTTAATTGAATGATAAATAGATAACAGAAAATCCTCAATTAAAATCAATTTTAAAACATAAGAATATGCATGAAATGGTATTTTTTACCAAAGAGAGAAATAATTTCATTTTTATTAAAAAAATATTTGGGTCTTAGTTTTAATTAGTGATTGGAAAATGAAAAGAAAAACTTGTTTTATCAATTAAAAACATGAGTAAAAGAAAAAAACTTGTGTTTCTAGGTAGGAATGCTATTAGATTCCATCAATTGAAATAAATTAATAAATAATAATCCTAAGAATTTATATTCTAAAATAAAACTTATACAATTTTGGTAATGTCATAATCCGACTAATAGGGGCCCTCCTAGCTGATAAAATATTTGTATACAAAAATTCTAATCATTCCTCCATATATTAGGGTCTTACGGGGAGCACCAATACAGAATAAAAAAAATCAAATAGTTTTAAAAATTTACATATATTCAAACATTTAACCAACTCATGGTATAATTATAGAGATATAATATTAATATAGGGTAATATCTTGATTATTAACCATACAGGTGAAAATCTACAAGGAATTCCAAATAGAGGAACATAGTCAACCAAAATGAATAGGTACAAATAAAATCATGATAAATATTTAATCTTACTGAAAACTAAAAAATAAATTTTGAGATAGCCCATTCACATATAAACATCCCCGACCACTTCCCACATTTTATGCACATGAGTATAAAAATTTTGCTTTAAAATCACCAATGGATTCTCTCTCATTTCCATAGACATGATAGTTGGACGAAAATAACATCAGGGCTGGATACGTATATACCAGGATAAATTACCTAAATACTAAAGGGAGAGAAATGGAAGACACAATTGATGTTTCGGGCTCATTCACATAGATATATAAAAATGAAAACCCAATAATATATATATATTTTCTCAAATAAGAAACCATATAGATAGGAAATGATGATATCCATATCACAACCAAACCAAATATTATTATTATACATGTACCTAAAAATTTTCATAGTCAATTTACATCAATTTTTATGTCTAAATATGTATCCATGTGGAGAACACACATCTCACCACAATTCCTCATAGTTGAGGTGAAAAATATACAAGTATATTACGCACAACTTAGTGTGAGAAGGGTGTGAAACCTAGTAGATAAAATATGGAACCACAACCTAGTGTGTTGCGGGGGTGGGGGTAGTATGTAGAGGACCCACACCCTAGTCCATATGAAGGGTTCCACTCAATAGGTAGAGAATCCACCAGCTAGTTTGTCAAATTGGATCCACTAAGTAGGTATTGTACCCATTCCACATATCATTAATGAGATTCCACATTGACAAGTGTTAGGGGTATGTGGGACCCACATCCTAACATAAAATGTGGTATCGATCCCTGAAATATCTTTTATGATCATTCTTGATTGCTTTCATCGTCAAGAAATAACTATAGATGTGTTACTCCCTAAAAATATCATATCACATCTCAAAACCACTTTGATATTTGACATAATATTCAATATAAAAAACACAAGAGATATAATTCTCATGGGAAAGAATACAGGTTAAAATGAAAGATATATATGTGAATGATGTTCATGGGAAGAGTATATTTCTAGTACTTAGGGTCACACTGTGTTTTTCCTCACTTCATATCCTAGTTGTGACCACACTACCAGAAAAATAAAATCCTTGTAGTAATAAAAAACAAGTAAGGATACAACATGGTATGTCTCGGCCTCCCATGGCTGAGCCACATTCTTCTAGCCATATTGGTGTCCTCAAGGCCATGTTCGTGTACCTACCCATGTAAGAGGACGTGTCCCATCCTGGGTACCTAGACATTTCCATGCCCATGGATTTTGGTCCTGACTATGTGTCGGGCACGGTCTATGCCTATGCACTCTTAGAGTAAAATCTAGAAGGCCAAAAATGGGTCACACTACATGTATGGATCCCACCAGTGTTTCATACTTATGTTTACCAAGAAAACCTAACATCCACAATTTATTGAGTACACATTATGTGTTTATCCTAGTACACTCCATTTAGTAAGTATTTTCATATGATGTTATATTTTTTATTTGAATTCCATAACTATAACTCCACTGTCAAATTTACAATTTGTCTAACACCCCAAGGATTCTTAAAAATAAATTGAAATGCATGAGACATTATTTATATATATATTTATGACTATCCTTTAAACATAATCATTCTACTTCTATGTTTTGAATATTGAAGAACAATCATCGACATTTATATTAAGTAATTTATTTGAAGTCTAATGGAACCATTTTGTTTTTTGGTCAATATTAACTTCCTTATGAATAGTAATATAAATAGTAATATGACACTAAGTAAGAGTAAATAGTATTATTATTTTATATTCTGAAGGCTTTATTATAATGACATTTTGATTAATTATTCAATGTTATATAAAAGGAGTTGTAGTTTTTAAATTATTAATTTTTGAATAATGTATGATTTGATTTATAAATTAAATTAATAATATTTAGCAAATGATGTTCAAAAAATGATGTTAATTTTTGAATTATACACATCAGAAAATGGTAAGGGTAAATTTATTGGATTTTCCTAAAATTCATGATTTTTTATGAATAGTGAAATACAGTTAAATACCGTATATTCAATTTATCAGTTAAATACACTATTTAGGACATCATAAGTGATGTAGGACCACTTAGTTCGAACTAAAATTCCTTTATTACTATTTGTGGTTACATTAATTAATATTATTCATATTCAAGGGAAATAAATATTAAAATAATGATTTAAAAAAAACCTCATCTCCTCCACTATAAATACCACCATAATTCCCCTCTTCTTCTGACAACTCTCAAGCCTTTATCATTGCCTATGTTCAGAAAAATACACCCCCAATAATCTTCCCCATGTCCTAGATTTTATGATCTAAAAAAGGACAAAACCAACCGCCTTAAGGATGATCTAAAGAAGGAGAGATCAAGAGGTAAACAACCTCTTTTGCTTTCATTCATTCCATTAATTTTATGTTATTATTTTTAATTTTCATTTTCATATTTTGGGATATGTAATAACATTTCCCCTTACAACCCATACTAATTTAGAAAAATGAGAGTCCCAATTACTATCTTTAATTTTTTTATGAAATTTTAAGCGACCCATTTAGCCAGCAAAATTTTTTTTAAGGGAATTCAATTTTTTTTTAGTTAGAGATCCTTTATTTTTGTATTATTTCATCACCTCCACATATACAAGAGGAATGAATGTTACATTATCATACATATTCTGAATTTTATAATTTTATTGAATACTCACCATTACATTTTTTCTCCACTACCACTTATTATTGAAATTAAAACATCGTTAGTGATGTGTTGAATTCAGACATCGTGGAAAGTGTGATTTAAAGTTCTTTTACATCCTAAAATGATACTCATAAAAACATTTTTATGGTTGAACCAGATTATAATTTATGTACTATACCCAATATATAGTTTTTAATCATTTTATACCCATACAATTAATTTACATAACAAATGAGTTCCTTATGATCGATCTATCGCCAAAATGACCTAAACAAATAACAATAATCATTTAACTTATGAATCATACCCATGTAAGAAGTAAAAATGATTAATTATATTATTTATGGCTATGTAAATATGAAAATACTAATCCATTATAATTATTAATTTTCACTCACAATATACTAGAATATCCCTCATGAACATAACATGGAAATCATTTAAGGAACACACCCCAATCAATGCAAGGAACAAAATATTAATAGTTAATGGCTGAAATAATGTAATAAAACGATCATTTAGGGTATTATAAATAAGTATATGTTTATGTAATATGTGTATAATAGTATTATAACCATTATATATGAGTATTAATAAATTAATATGTATGAAAAAACCAAGGTAAGGGAATTCTTAACCCAATTTCCATTCCGTTGGTTAACCTTCTACATCATTATTTATGTGTTACTAAAAAAATGTGTGATGGTTTTTTATTATAATTTGATCAATTATTTGTATTGATAGGGTATATAAATATTAAATTATTTCTATTAATTCTCTTTTCAATTGTATGATATTTATAAGTGGCATTTCCTTCAAAATCATCTTAAAAAGTTTTGTTTTAAAAAATTCAAAAGAAATGCCTTTAAAAAATTATTTATGTTGTATAGTTATGTTATGGTTCTTTGTAATTGTTTATGATGAAGGGTGGGACCTATATGTACCTCCAATTCATTGGTTATTTGTATGTTGACGGTCAGCAGTATGGTTACTCCAAGGGTAACTACGATGGATAAACAAATTGTAAGGTAGCCGTGAGGGTTAAAAATTATAAGGTAGTCGGGAGGGTTACAAGATTATGTTAGTAATTCCCTATGGTAACATTATTTTTTGATATATGTTCTTATGTATTTTGGGTTTCTTGGGGAAATATAATGTTACACAAAGTATGTATATATGGTTTATAAGATTGATGTTTGAAAAATTTATCATATGTAACAAGAATTCATGGACTCTCTTTCTTTTTATATCCCTTACTGATATTTTTGTGCTCATACCATGTTTCAAATGATTTTTATAGGTTATAAGGGTGTGTATGGAAATTAATAAAGCCATGTTAAATGTTTGAACTGTTTTCATAAAAATAATTTTGCATTTGAAAAGTATTATATTTTTGATGAAATGAATATTATTTTTATAGTATCCACTATGTATTAATGTGTAATGTTATGAATGTATTATGTCCCAATTATCTGATTCTCTAAACATGAAATGTTTTTCTATGTGAAAGGCAGTGATTTCATAACAAAATTCAAATTAAAGTAATACAATAAGGATGAGTCCTTATAGTTTGTAGCAAAGGTTGGTTCAGATAACTTTAAGGGTTAAGATGATGTTAATATAATACCATAAATTTGTTTTGATTCTCTGGTAAATTTTAAAAGTTATAGTATATAAAGATTACCAGGTTTCTTCTACTAATATATGTTTGTTCAGAATGGTTGTCTGTAGAAGAAATAGGGAAGTTGAAGTGGAGAGATGTGGATAAAACTACATCATTCTGAATCTGCAGCCTGGAATGGTAGGGATTGGAACGAAGTAGTTTGTGACATTAATGGATTAGCTAACACTGGAAATAAGTGGTGGTGAAATCAATGTAAGAGAATGTCTAGAGGTCCCGCAATAGAATATGAAAAGAGTGGACCATTCTATTATGTAACACCCTCTTTCTTTCAATGGATATTCTGACCTAGTAGCAGCTGAAAGAGGGATTAAATCCCTTGAAAAGATATTTGATGTTATGGTATGTATATGTAAACAAAATATAAGCCTTCCCACTTATCATTTTGATGGTGAAGCTAATCAGTGGTCGGAAATGGTCAAAAATATCAGGGATAGCTAGGATGTTTATTCCTTAGAGTGGGATTAATTATAAATTATTTTCATTGAAAAATATTTTCTTTTGGTGGTGAGACATACGATATATAATAAATTCCTAGAATTGTAGCAAAATTATGATTATTCAGTGGCTATGTTTGATATAAAATTCACCCAACTAGAGTTTAATGCTACAAAAATTATTCTAGATCATGATAGAAAAATAAACCACTTTTACTTAGGATTGATGCCAAGGTATCGAAGAGATATGTCCTCCCATGAATTCCAATGTTATGAAAAACTAGTCTAATGTTATTTGAGTGTAGATATGGAGTTCTTTGATGATCACATTCACTTTGGAAACAAATAGAATAAGTGGAATATATGACAAGTTATGTGTAAAGATCAAGAAAATAAATTTGATTTTAAGAAAATCTAGTTTCCATTTTGTGAAAAGAGTGGGAAGAAGAACCTTGTAAAATGTATTACTAAAAATGGGAAGTTTTTTACAATGTGGTATGTTTGTACATATGGCTGGAGATTGTAATGAAAATGATCCCATGATTAACCATGTTATTAAAACCGTTAAGTGTAATAAATGTGGTGAGATGGGTCATTATGAAAATACCTACCCAAAGAGGGATAAAAAAATAATGAAGCTAGAAAATAAGTAGAAAAGTGTATTGATATCCTTTGAGACTACGTTAGTAGATGACGAGTATCCAATGAAGTTATATTAGGTATCTTTTTTCATAACTTATACATTACTAATGTTTTTTTTGATACAAGGTCTCCACATTATTTTTTTTATGAATAATTTTCTAGTAAATTGGATAATTATCCTCAACAAATGAGACCAGATTTTTTTAAAAAAAATCCAGGGGAATTATTATATGAAAGAAGAATTATAAGAATATTTCTATAGTGTGTTATGGAAATAATTTACCTTAAGACCTTGTTGTTTTTCCATAGATGAGTTAAATATTATTCTAGGAATGGATGGGCTTTTTCTTTATCATTCTATGATTGACTGTAGAGATACAGAAGTTGTTTTCAGAAATAGTTTTAGTATCTTTATAAGAATGAACCCATACTATCGATAACATATCAGGATGTTATGAAACAATTTAAATATGGAAACAAAACTTATCATCCTCATATTTTTTTAAACGAGGGAACTGTTCAGGTTAATGATGTGTTACTAGTAAAGGAATTCCTTGATGTTTTTCATGATGAGTGACCATGTGTCAAACATGATATAGATGTAGAATACAAAATTGACTTAGATACTGAAGACAATATAGTTTCAAAATCCCCTTATTTTATGGATCAAATAGAACCATAGGTATTCAAAAACCAATTTTCATGATTTTCATGATAAAGCCTTCATTCATCCTTTCACTTCACAATGGGGTGCTCTTATTTTGTTTGTTAAAAAGAAAGATGGTTCTGTGAGACTTTTCATTGATTATAGAGCATTTGATAACATCACTGTTAAAAACAAGTAGTCATTTACCCATATAAATTACTTGTTTGATCAGATCCAGGGATCTCATTACTTTTCCAAGAATGACATGAGATCGAGATACCATCAACTGATGGTGAAAGAGGACGACATCCCAAAAATAAATTTTCATTCAAAATATGGTCATTATGATTTTTTATGCCATTTGGGTTAACTAATGCACCTTTTATATTCATGAATATTATGAATATAATAATTCATTAATCATGGATAATTCTATGGTTGTTATTATTGATGAAATTCTACTGTTTTCTAAAAATAAATAGGAGTATTAAAAAAATCTACAGATTTTTTTCAAACCTTAATGGAAAAGGAATTGTATGGAAAATTACAAAAGTGTTATTTTTGGTTAAAACAAAATTATTTTATTTGGAACATTGTTAATAATGATTAAATAACGTTTTATCTTGCAAAAACAAAAGTGGTTGATAAATGACCAAGACCTACAAATGTTACAGAGATTCATTGTTTTCGTTGATTAGGAGGTTATTACCAACAGTTTGTTTGGAATGTTGAATGATTATCTAGGCCGATAACTAAGTCAACATAAAAATGTGTTAAAATTATTTTGATATATGAATGTGACATTTTGTTTAGAAACTGAAGAAGATATTGGTGAATCTTCCAGTTTTGGACTTGCCTTCCCGAAATAATGAGTTTTTCATATATAGTGATTCTTAATTGAATGTATTTGGTTGTATTTTGATGCATAATGATCAGGTAATTTCATATGCTTCAAGAAAAATAATACTTTACAAGTTAAATTATCCCACACATGATTTATAATTGGGATTAGTGGTTTTTTATTTGGAAAACTGGAGGTATCATTTATAAGTAGACAAATGTCAAATATATACTAACCATAATAGTCTAATGTATACATTCACCCTAAAAGAAATAAACATGAGGCAGATAAGACAGATTGAACTGATAAAGGATTATGATGGAACGATCAATTATCATCTGAAAGAAAAAAAAATGTGGAAAATGTGTTATCTCGAAAACATCTTTCATCTTTAAGCATATTATGTTTGGAAGATGATACGTTGATTATTGTTATGATGAATTTTGGATTAGAATTTATTGGTGCAGAAAATAACTCTACTTTTTTTAGGATTCAGTGCAATCATCATTATTGGAAATAATTAATCATGTGCATAAGGAAGAAAATGAGTTACATAAAAAGGTAGAACTAGTTAAAAAGGGTATGTTTCTAAAATATAACCTTGATAAATATTGTGTGTTATGATTTAGAAGAAAGCTGTGTGTGCTTTTTTCATCTTAGTTGAAGAATTAATTATTATGTGAAGATCATAGTTCTTAATATTTAGTTCAAACTAGTAGAACAAAGGTGTATAGAGATCGTAGAATGTATTATTAGTGGGATGGAATGAAAAGGGATATTACTGATTTTACAATGAAATTTTTGACATTTCAATTGGTTAAAACAGTGGGAGATACCAAAGGGAATGCTTCATCCTTTTCTACAACCAGAGTTGAATTTTGATAATGTATCCATGGAATTTTTTTGGGATTACCTATGACATATCGAGGTAAAAATGTGATTTGGTTTATCACTGATCAACTAACTAAATCAGCACATTTTCTTTCTATTTGAGTACAATGTCATTGGATCAGCTTTCTTGACTGTACGTCTAAGATATTGTTAGGATACATGTTGTTTTTCAATAAATTTCATCCAACCGGGATTCCAGGATCACTTATAACATTTGGAATGGCCTACAAATTTCCTTGGGAACATAATTTAATTTTAGTACAACCTTTTATCCTCAATCAGATGGAAAGTCAAAATAAACGCTTTGGACATTAGAGAATATGCTTCAAGAATGTTCATTGGACTACTAGGGATGGTGGGATCATCATCTTTATTTAGTTGTGTTATCATATTATAATTGTTTTCATTCTAGCATATAGATGGAAAATTTTTAGACATTTTATTTGATGTAGTGTTAGACACTTGTGTTTTGGGATGAATTCAGTGAAAGATACTTTATGGGGATAAAATTATTTGGGGAAGTGTCTAAGAAAGTGAAGATGATCTTAAATCACATGAAGAAAACTCAGTGTAGGATGAAGATATATGAAGATAACAGAAGGAAATTCTTCCCTTTTATGGTATGTGGCCATGTTTTCATTAAAATCTCTCCATGAAAATTTGTGATGTGTTTTGGTAAGAATGGAAAGATAAGTCCGTAGTACATCGGTTATATTGAATTGATGGAGAACATTGGACCAGTTGAATATAGAGTAGCTTCAACATTGAATTTTTATAATGTACAAAATGTTTCTAATATTTCGTTTTGGTGAATGTATGTTCCAAATTAAACTAAGTTCTTGAGCCCATAAGCAATTCAGCAGCAAGATAACCATTTTTAAGAAGAGTACCAGGTTTAGATTTTTAATCAACATGATCAATTAATGCAAAATAAGGTATTCCACCTGGTAAAAGTTTTTTAGAGAAAGCATATGGTTAAAGTAACAACACGAGAGTCTAAAAATTCTTTGAGGGAAAGGTACCCTCTCTTGTATAGTAAATAAATAAAATTGTGAGGATTTAATTTGCAGATGGTGGGGATAATGTAACACCCCAATGTTTTCTAAAAATAAATTGAAATGATTTAAACATTGTTTTAAGTAGATATTTATAAATATCCTTTGATAATAATTTTTCCACTTTTATGTTTTCAATATCTATATATAGTTATCTACATTTGTGTTCAGTAAGTTATTTGGAGTTTGATGAGACCATCTTATTTTTTTGGTAAATTATAACAAACCCTTATTAATAGTAATATGAATTGTAATCTGACCCAAATAAATAGTGAATTTTATATTTATTTTACATTATTTAGGATTTAAGATAATGACAACTTCAATAATTTTTCCAAGTGAAATTAAAGTAGTAATAGTATTAAAATTCTAATTTTTTTATTAATGTATGATTTATTTAAAAATTAAAATAATAATATTTATAAAATTTATTTTAAAAAATGGATTTCATTTTTGTAAACTAAACTTCAATAAATGGTACCAGTGAATTTTTTGTATTTTTCTAAAAGTCTTGAATTTTTGAGGAATAGTAAAATTTGTTAAAATATTGTATATTCCAATTTTCTATTTAATAATATATTTATGACATCATAAGTGAGGTCAGAACACTTGTTTCAGACACAATTTCAATTATTACTATTTATGGTTGATGAATTATGATTATTCATAGTCTTGAGCAATAATATTTTTATAATGATTAAAATAATGAACAATACCTCCTATCCTCCACTATAAATACCACCCTCAATCCCCTCTTCCTCCCACCCCACTCAAGCAATGAAAATTTTCGAAATTCTAACCAAAAATTCTCTCAATTCCCTTCCACACGTCCTATATCTGATGGTCTCACCAAAACGATAAAACAAAAGGCCTTATGGAGGATCTCAATGATATGATATTAAGAGGCAAACATCCCCTTTTTCAATATTTCCTTTAATTTTATGTTATTATTTTGATTTTGATTTTTCTTATTTTTGGATATATCATTACAAATCCCCCTTACATCCCATATTAGTTATGAATGATATGATAACCCATTTCCCTCATTAACATATTTTATAAATTTTAAGCGACGTTGTTAGGATGCCAAAATTTCATATGGTATTTCACAACTTTTTTTTATTTAGAGTTCCTTTCATTTAATCTTCTTTCCTCACCACCCATTATCCAAGTGGTCTGAATGATAATGTATTTTAAAAAATCAGTATTTCATCACTTTTATGGAACCCCCACCATTTCATTTTATTTCCTCTACAACATATTCAAGAAATTAAACCATCGTTCAAGATGTGTACAATTACTAACATCTTGAACAATGTTAGTTCAATTCAGTTTAGTTCCTTCAAGACTAGCGATGAAACTTTTTTTATGGTTGACCAAGATTAAAATGTATGTATTATATCTTATATAAGTTTATGTAATAATTTTTTAAATAGGTTATTAGTTTATAAAACAAATGAGTTCATTACAAATAATGTATCTCCAAAATTCGATATACAAATATAAATAATGAATTAACTTATGAATCATCCTCATGTTGAAAAATAAAATGATAAATGATAGAATTTATGGTTACAGACATATGAAAATAAAACTCCATTTTATTTTTTTTCACTCCCAATCGACAAGAATATCCATAATGAACCAATCATGGAAATCATGTAAAGAACAGAAGAAAAATAATGAAAAGAACCAAATACTAACAGTTAATGGGTGATATAATGTAATGAAATGAACATTTAAGTTATTATAATGATTTATATTCTTATTTAATATATTATTAACACTCTTTTATCCATTATACTTGAGTTTTTAAAAAAATTGACGTAAGAACAACCTGAGGTAACAAAATTCTTAACCCGATTTCCATTATTTGGGTTAACCTTCTACTTTATTATTAATGTGGTATTAAAATTGATTCTGTGATAGGGTTTGTTTAAATTATAATTAATAATGTGTATTCATAGAATATATACTCATTATATCCAATCAATTAATAATGTGTATTATATTAGGGGACTCTTCTCTTAAAATATTCAATTAAAAGTTCTGTTTTAAAAAAGTCAAAATAAATGTTTAAATGAAAGTATTTGTGGTTTATGGTTATATTGTTGTTATTGGGAATTATTATGATGAATGGTGGGACCTATATCACTATCATTGGTTATGTTAATGTTGTATGTTGTCTATATGGTTACTCAATGTGTAACTACGATGGTCACAAAAAATGAATGGTAGTCGTGAGGCTTACAAATTATAAGGTAATAGAGAGGGTTATAAGATTATGTAAATAATTCCCCATGATTCCATTATGTTTCCATTTTTGTTCTTATATTTTTTAGGGATCTTTTATAACTATCATGTAACACAATGTAAGTATATATAGGTGACAAGTATGCTGTTTTAAAATGGTTTTATATGTTACAAGTATTCATGGACTTTCCTTCATTTTATATCCCTTACTGAGCTTTTTTTCTCATCCCACATTTTAAATTATTTTTATAGGTTATAAGGATGTTCATAAAAATGACGGAATCCATGTTAAATGTTTTATTGATTTTCTGAGAAATAATTTTTCATTTGAATTTTTTTATATTTTGGTAGAAAGGAATATTGTTTTTATGGTATGCACTTTGTATTTATGTATAATTTTATGAATTCATTATGTCACAATTATATAATGTTTTAAAAATGAAAATATCATCAATGTAAAAGGAGGTTATTTCTTGACTAAATTCAATATTAAGTAATGTAATATGTTTGGGTCCTTATAGATGGTATCAAAGGATTTTTTAAATAACATTAGGGGTTTGGTTGATGTTAATATAATACAATAAATGTTTTTTTATTCTATTGTTAATATGAAATGGTGTATCATTTAAAGATTACCTTGTTTCTTCTACTAATATATGTTTTTCAGAATGGTTGTCTGAAGAAGAAATAGGGATTCTAAATAGGAGAGGCACAGACAGAATGACATCCTTCTGAATCGGCAGCCCGGAATGGTTGGGATTGGAACCGAAAAGTTTGTGGCAGTAATGGATATGCTAACACAGGAAATAAATGCTGGTGGCATCCATGAAAAATAATATCTAGAGGTACCACAATAGAACATGAAAATAGTGTAATATTTTATGAGACAACACCCACCTACATTCAATGAATCATCGTACACAGTAGTAGCTGAAGGGTTGATTAATTCCAAGAAAAATATATTCAAGGTTTTGGGATATTTAGATAATCGAAAATTATATATTTCTGTTTATTGTTTTGATGGTGTAGCGGATTATTGGTGTGAAATGGTCAAGAATATTAGGGATATAAAGGATGATGATGCCTTAGAGTGGGATGAATTTAAATGTTTTTTCTTTGATAAATATTTTCTTAAAGTTGTGCTACTCTGGATGGAGAATCAATTACTTGAATTGAAGAAAATAAGTGGAAGATTTAATGGTTTTGTATGATAAAATCATCACCTAACTTGTGAGGTATGAACCAAATAATTATATAGAACTCGATAGAATAAATCAACAGTTTTTACTCAGGAAAAATCCAAAGAATCGAAGGGTGTTGGCCTCCTGTGAATTCAAAAGTACTGAGAAACTGGACAAATGTGTTGAGAGTTTAGGGATGTAGTTTGATGATTATCAAATTCACATTGAAAAAAATTGAAGAAGAGGACCATATGGAAAGGAATGTTTATGAATCCAGCATGGAAATCTAATGGAATGAAAATCTAGTTTCCAGTTTGTAAAAAGTGTTTCAACAAGAACCCTGGGGATTGTCTTAATAAAATTTGGAAGTGTCTTTTTGTTGTTGTAAATTTGTACAAATGGCCTGAGATTGTAATAAAAATGTTATTATGAATAATCATGATAAGAAAACTATTAATTGTTTTAAATTTGGTGATATGGGTCATTATGAAAATTCCTACCCAAAGAGAGATCCAAATGAATCAAAGTATCCAAACTGTAAGAAAAAAGTGTAGTGAGATCCTTTATGAATACTTTAGTAGATGATAGGCTATCAAATGATGTTGCATGAGGTACCTTGTATTTTTAGTCAGACTTTTCCAAAATTTTCATTGATACGGTGTCTATACATTCTATTTTTTCTAAGGATTTTTTGGGTAAATTAGAAATATGTCCTTGAAAAATGATACTATAACTTGTTGTTAATCACATGGAAGAAAAATTATGGAAAATAAGATATAATAAAATATTTCTACTATTTTCTGTCCAAGAATTTACTTTCAAATGTCATTTCTTTTTCTTTATTCGAGTTTGATGTTATTCAGTGAATGGATTGGATTTTTGATTATCATGCTAAGACTAGCTGTAGGGCTAATGATATTGTTTTTTAGAAATAATTTCAGTTTTCTTAAGAACAAACACATACAATTGATAACATATCAGCAAGAAGATAAACCGTTGACATATGGAAATGAAATATACCATTATCTTATTTTAAAAATAATAATAAATATTAAGATTAATCATGTTATAGTGGTAAATGAATACCTTGATGTTTTTTATGATGAGTTACCTTGTGTCGCGCCTAATAGATAATTCTAATTCCCAATTGACTTAGTTTATGAAGCTAATCCAATTTCAAAACACCTATATTGTATAGATCAAAAATACCTTCTTAAAATGAAAAAATAGTTGAAGGATTTGCACTATAAAGGGTTCATTCATCCTAGCACTTCACCATTGGGTGCATTTATATGTTTGATAAAAACAAAGATGGTTCCATGAGATTTTCATTGATTATTTGGCATTGAATAACATCATTGTTAAAAACTGGTACTGTTTGCCTCATATCGATGACTTGTTTGATCAGATCTAGGGAGGCTAATACTATTCCATGATTAACATGAGCTCTGGATACCACCAGCTGAAGGTGACAGATGATAACATCATGAAAAACACATTTCATACTAGATATGGGAATTATGAATTTGTATTTTAATTTTTTAGGTTAACTAATGAAACTACTGTATTCACAAATCATATTATTCAAATATTTTATGAGTTTTTGGATATGTTTATTGTTGTTTTTATTGTTGAAATTATGGTATTTTCTAAAAATAAAGTGGATCAGAAAAAACATATATGGGTTATTTTACAATCCCTAATGGAATATAAACTTTATGGAAAATTTATCTTGTGTGATTTTTGGTTACAAAAGATTTATTTTCATGGGAACATTATAAATAAATATGGAAAAATAGTTTATCCTTCAAAAAAAAGTGGTTTATGAATTACCAAGTCCAAACAATGTTATAGAGATTCGTAGTTTTCTTGGATTAGCACGTTATTATCAATGGTTCGTTAAGAATTGTGTAGATTTATCTAGACCGATAAAAAAATATAACATGAAAAAGTTTTAAATTTATTTGGGTTGAATAATTTGATGATTTTTTTCTGTATCTAATGAAGATTTTTATTAATACTCTAGTTTTTTCCTTGCCTTCTCGAAATGGTGAGTTTGTTATCTATAGTGATGCTTCATTGAAGGGACATGGTTGTGTTTTGATGAACAATGAAAATGTAATTCCTTATTATTCAATAAAAATAAAAAAATCCTGATTTAAACTATCCTACACATGATTTACAATTATATTCTATGGTTTTTGGATTGAAAATTAGAGGAATCATTTATCCAGAGCGAAATTTTGGTGTCCTGAAATCATAAACCAGATAATGGAAGAATATCTTCAATGGGTTCAACTCTACCTAATTTCTTATATTGACACATCATATCCAATATCCATGTATTATTTAACTCATTCCTTCATAAACATTTTTAAAATCACTAATCCAGACATTTTTTGCAAACTGACTGTGAATATGGGGGTTCAAATACACTCGAAACATACTGAAAATGTTATATTGTGTCCACTTAGCCCAAAGGTGAATAATGTGAAAAAAGGTGGGGAATGGAAAAGAAAAATGTGAATACTTCATTATCCAATTTTTATTTTCCAAATATCCATGATCGGGTTTTTAAGGTGATAAAATAATGAATAATATATAACAAATGAAACATACAATTTAATTCTATAATCACGATCATGTAGAGGGTCAATTAATCGTAGATTAAATAATAAAATATATGAAAATTATCAATATTTTAATAAGGTTTTGGGAGAAAAATTAATTACTCATACAAAATTATTCCATTGTCCAATACTGATGAATTATATCACTAGTGATTTGGATGATGCACGACATTTTTTGTTTGTCGATCAACCTTGATATGATCTCTAGTCATCATCTGGTAGCGATATTTAAGAAAAGAACAATAAATATTCATCTCACAGATCCATTGGTAATATATATAACATTATATATTATCCCTTAACGTATTTCTATTTAGGGTAATAGTTTATAGGCCTTACAGGAATTTATTAATTCATACACTTAATGTAGCCACCATCGACTGCCTCATTTGAATGTTTGGCGACAGCGAAATTTTGGTTATTCATAAGGTAAAACCTATGCTCCTGATTTGACCATGATATCAAATTTTTGATTTTATACTCTTTTATTGTGATATTACATTAAATATAAAAAAATATTTGGTCATGTGATATAAAATACAATTAAAATTTTTAAAATTTTATTTCAAGATCATCGGGCCTCAGAATATCACACAATCGCAATGCCTTTCTCAGGAAAATATTACATGACATATTTCAAAGTATTAAAGAGATAAAAGTGTCTTTAAATTATTCCCACCAAAAAAAATATTTTCTTATCATAATTTAAAAATGTGGGGATATAGTGACCACGTCTAGTTGTCCCCCTCCTAGGATCTCTCTTACATGCTTTTGTGATACCACAAGACACAAAAAAATTGAATTATCTATCAATTTATAATAATATACATCCTATAAATGATCCCTAAAGGTACTAAACCAAATTTTATCCGTCCTGGATGTCATGCTTGACCAATCAATAAAATGAGAAAGTTCATGCACGTATATATATATATCTTCATAAAATGGAATACATCAACCACCCTCGCTAACTATGGGGGTAAGGATAAATTTTAAGAGACATTTCCAAACAAATATAGTTTCTCAAACATCAAAATAAACCACAGGGTAATATTGAATATATGATTGATTCTCGGTAATAGTCTTCATGTATAGACTCACTATTAAAATTTGTCACCCTTCTCAAAATCTAATTTAATATGATGCTAATCAGCATTAAATTTCTTTCAACTCTACGCTATCCTCATCCACTCACAGAATACCAGGAACATATCCATCAATTAATGTCACATCCTTGTAGAAACATTATATTCATCACTGTTATCATTCCGATAAAATATTTAAATTCATTTTTACTCTTACAGGTCCTCAAAATGATCCATTCCAAAATTGGAATAAATCCCTCATCATATCATCCAACACATGGATATTGTGATCAGTATTACAAATCATATGGGGTTCAAATGATGTACCCATCATCCAATAGGTCTCAAATTCCACTTGTAGGCCTCTCGATAACCATGATGTTAATGGTTCATCATGTTTGAATATAAATTTAATGGTAACCTCATGAATGTGGAGGATCTCCAGCATCTACAGCTACAAAAAATTCCCAATGAAAATATTTAACCTGATATCACAGATTTGTGATGAAATGGTATGTAACATGAATATCACCCATAAATAATAAATTAATTTAACTATCCTCTAAATCTATATCACTAATACCATTAATATACAATCCCATTTCCACTTTGGAATCTTAGGATTCTTCCAAACACATGTTGAGACAAATTGTTCAACATTTACTTACCAACATATGAGATGATGGGAGATGAACTCATACATGATCATCGTAAAAAAACAACCAAAACTACCACTGAATGTATATTTTCATCTTCATTATACTAGGTTGTTCATACAAAAAAGAACTGGGAATCTGTCTCACTAAGCCTATCAGAACATGATCGGAACCCCCACCTATTCTTTAAAAAATGTTGAAATGAATCCCTTTATTAGAGAATTCACCTAATGAATATCTTGAGGATATCTAGTCACATATATCCTCACAATAAATGAATCTAAACATTGCCTCTATCATAAGATGGATAAGTAGACCAGTCAACACTATCTACTATAGATATGATACATCCCTCTCTTCAACTGCAGACAGCTTCAAATAATCCAATAGATTAGAAACCTCTTACACTAGTGGAGAATAGGACATCCTACGAAGGGAATATTCCCCCATGTTTCCCATCACATGAATAGTAATTCTATCAAAGATATAGTCATACATGAACTCCAACCATTTACTCTATCTCAGGTTCATATCTATCTATAATAATACATACATAGGAATCATATTGTCAGATTAAACATCAAATTTCTCTAATAGAAGATAGTTCATGTAACGACCCAATGTTTTCAATGAAAATTTATTTCTAGTGATTATGTCATATAATAACATGAAAAAACTACCCAATTAACTAATTAGTACATTGTGTCATTTAAGAAAAACATTGAGAGTTCTGTATTTGAAATAAAAAAAATCAAACATTCAGGGTTGCGATAAGTAAGATGTTTGGAGTTCGATAAGATAGAGTAATCTTTTTGTAAATAGTAATGTACACTAATGAATAGTAATTTTACCCTTCTAAATAGTGATATAACATAATGAAGATTAAACTTTACTATGATAGTATATAAATAATATTCAAGTGAATGTATGATATACTAATATATTGTAATAAGTAAATAAATGTTTTAAAATGTGTGTTTTTAGAATAAATTATGACATTAATTAAATATTAAATTAATCATATTTAGAAAATTATGTTTTAAAAATGGATTTAATTTTTTTATTCAAATAGTTGAAAAATGGTAATGGTGTGTTTTTGGTTTTTTCATAAAATACATTAATTTTTATGTAAAGTAAAATACGATAATTTACGATAACTTCTAAATAATTGATTTATTAATTTGTTGATGATATTTTTAGGATATAATTTCAATTATTTTAAAATCACATGAACATATTACTATTTTTATTCATGGTATAATCATTGATTATGGTATTGAGAGAAAATGATAAATAATGGAGTTATGTATTATGAAAACTCTCCTCCCCTCCACTATAAAAAAACACACACTCCCTTGTTCTATTAACTCCTCTCAAATAGACTGACATACATAAATTATGGCCACATATCTCCCCATAATACTTAACCACGTCAATCAGGATTTTGTGTCACCAAAATACCAAAACCTCTCCCCTTATGATCTTCTCAAAGGAGATAAACTCCAGAGGTAACTTCATCATTCCAATTCATTTATTTCCTTTCACATTATTTTCATTTATTTTGTCTTTCCTCACATTAATTCACCCAAATGGTATGATAAATTCATTAATGTACATTTACTGGAATGTTTTTGTGATATTTGGCTAACTTATTATCATCTTTCCTTTCACATTATTTTATATAGAATAAACAAAAACACCATCTGATATGTGTAAAGTTATCACATTCAAGGACAATAGTTTATCAATTTCTATTACCATCTTCTATTTTGTTCATGGAATCATTTTTATGGTAGATCTAGAATAATAAATATTTATTTTATCTTATGTTTTTTTTTCTATAATCCTCTCACAAACATGATGTAAAATAATAATGAAAAATAAGTTAATTTTGAGCAAAATTCCTAAATTAATTCACGCATTTATCATTAATTCTTTATATAATGATTCAACTTCACATCATGTAACCAAATTAAATATTCAACCATGTAACCATAATTATGTTCCATAATAAAAAATATCTTCAATTTTGGAAAACCACCTTCATAATACATTCTTTTCTGAACATGAATATAAGTGAACAAATCCTAAAAACCATGTAAGCAAACAGACCCAAACAATGAAATTGAACCTCACAATCAATAAAAATGGTTATAAGTGAATGTAAAATTATTATAATAAATATTATATATATAATAGGTTCCGTAATTATGAATTTATTGACCAAATTTGACTATTTAGTCCATTAATATCAAGATAATATCACCACAAGACTTAAGGTAAGGGATCCTCTTCATTTTACTTTTAGTAAATATTTTCCTATATGTTATGACTATTTATGTGTAATTACTAATGATTGGGTGTGATTAAACTCCACCCCCACACATTCCACATGTTTTATAAAATATTTTGAATTCCTTTTTCTCTTAGTAATCCCTCTTAAGTACACCCCATACGAGGACGATATTCCGTAAGGGATTCCACTTGAACTGCCTTTATTTTTACGAGCTTCTCTATATTTCTATTTACCCCAATTAAGTTGTGATTTATTTTAATTAAAAAATTATAAATAATATTTATCTGCTCCAAATTCTATTTTTGAGTTCCATCCCTCTTTCTCATTCGAGGATATTCATGTTCTTAAGTGATTCCATCCTCAGTACTACCCGATAAGCAAACCTGGTTTGAGGGAACTTCCCGAATTCATACCCAATTTAAAGTGAACTATATATTCAATTTTAATCCATGTTTATATTTAAAAAATAAGGCTATTATAGTGATAACATTCTGGGGTCTCTTCTGAATATTTATAAAGTATTATTCCCTCTTCAATTTTAATGGATCCATAGTATTTTTTGTAAATCATCTCAAAAATGTTTTGATACAAAAATTTCTAAAATACTTTTCTTATATGTTGTCAATTATACATGACATCACTTATCATGATACATAACTATATTCCCAAATTAATTTTCATGAATATTTTAGTTCATTTTATTAATTGAAACTTTTATGATATGACCATATGTTATGCATTATGACATGATTGTAGTACACAATTCATTCCATGGGTAACCCTTGTATTTATGTGAAATTGATTATTTTTTATTATTTATGTGGAACAAATATTAATGAAATGTTAATAGGGGTTCTCAAAGATAATGCTTCAATGAATTAGGTAATGTTAATTCCCATGAAATGTTATGTGCAATGGTATTGGCGGTTTGCCTTAGTTTGTGCTACTATATGAAATGATCACAGCGGTTAGCCATGAATCATACTAAAGTCACGTTTTATGTTGTTTCACCATTCATATGATTCCATTTTTAAATGAAACCATGTTTATATGTTCTTATTCCTTATCTTACGTGCCTTTTTATATCATTATATCATGTATTCTAACCCATGTACAAAGTATTTATATGTAATATTATTCCCTTACTGGGAATTTAGCTCATCCATTTGTTCATGTGATCCCCATGATACCCTATGGAGATGTAAGGGCTTAAAGGAAGTTAGGAGATCATTCTGGATATTAAATAAAAAAGTTTTTTTTATCCCCATGTTTATGTTTTGTGTACCTTATCTTCAATGACAGAAGACTTCATGATCCTTGAATTGTACTCTGATGTATAATTACTCTTAAAATTAAGAAATGTTTTCTGAAAAATGATAGAGTCACTATTGTTGGTATCAGTACAAGGCCAAGTTATTTTTGGAAAATATGAATAGAGCAATTTAATTGAGAACCATATGAATGATAATAATTATAAGAAAAAATCCCTAAATTTTGTTAAGTATAGAGTAAGTGTTTTTTCCAGAAAATACATCCTTTATGGATTCAAACTGGTAGAGGATGATCTAGCATAGATGTACCTAGGAGTGAATAATCCAACAAGGAATTTTGGGCCTGACCCGGGGTATCCTAGTACACAATAACGAGCCTTGCTGCACTCTTGGTTTAACAATCTTAGGGGATATTATTTGGTAAATTCGTGAGCTTAGTACATAAAGTTGTTGAGAGAATTAAAATTATCATAAAAATATATGTTAAAAATAGATCACGAATAACCTAGATTGAAACATCTGAAATCACAAGTTAGGATATACTTATCCTTTACATGTTTATCCTCTTATGTTCATAGTATCATTTTTATGCTCAATATCTATGTATTCAATCCCTCAAATTTTATATTATTTTTCACAGTTAATAGTGGAAAATAGAATAACATGTCTCAATAATCAATTTGAAATTTAATTTGAATATTTCCCTATTTTTATGCCTTATAAGATCTTAATGGGTGCTTAAAACATCAGAACAATACTTGCTCAACTGGATCATGTTATGAATAATAACATGAATCATGTGGAACAATCTCATCCTATATAAAAATATAATGTTTATGTATAATTATTTTTATGGAAATGGCCACCCATGTTTATCGGATCAACATCTCCCCTCCTCAGGAACAATGGATTAACTCAATTAGAAATATATCTTCCATCCTCCAGTGCACGAAAAAATAGAAATTTGTACTGGCGGCCTATCATTTTGAAGGGGAATCTGATTAGTGGTGGACATAGACCAAGAATAATATGTCCTGAGAGTAAATTGATTCCATGTATTTGGAAGAATTCAAGACAATGTTTTTCAATAAGTATTTTCCTCAAACCCTCCATATGAATATTTCAAAAGAGTTCATCAGTCTCAAACATAAGGAAGATGAGTCAATCAGGGAGTACGATGAAAACATTACAAAGAAGGAAATGTACACCTCTTTCTTTTTCATGAATAAAAAAAGGTGGATTACTTCTTTAGCATACAATAATCCAGTCTATGAAAAGAGTTTGTGATTCGAGATGTCAACATTTATTAGGAGATTGTCCCTTGTTCCCTCAATGTTGAAATTGATATTGGGTAATTTTAGTGTTCTTGTGAGACCAATGATAATATATGGAAAATGGATATCAACATGGGTGGTTCGACAAACAAATCCCATGAGGGAAGAAGCCTGAATATACCCATTGTCATATTTGGGGTATGAAGAATCCCGGGAAAATTCTAAGAGGAACCAAGAATTGAATAAAATGTGTAATGTTGGGAAATCGGGAAAAAAATAGTGATGGGATATGAAGAATTATTGTAACGCCCCCACCCTAGATACCCAGAGTCGGTGCATTATTACATAACATTGTCATGATCAGAAAGGATCAAGTCTCAAAAAACCGATTAGTATAGTAGTTTTGGAAACACGATATATATTCATAAGTCTTACATTACAACATAAGGTAAAAAAACTACAACAACATCTTGTCTTCATATACCCTCATACTATCCCTGCTGTTCATTCATAAATTACTTCTTCATAATCCTGGGGAAAATAAAACATTGAAAGTGTTGATCTCAGATGCTCAGTAAGGATAACTTTATAGCAGAAGCTTTCATAGATTAGCATAGACACTTAAGGCAGTCTATAACTAAAACGAAAGCCTTTTAAACTTCAACTTCAGCATAAAATGGAAAATATAAAATAAATTAATGCAATTTACATACTCACTTGGATATTATACTAGTCTAATGAACACATTCAATATCAATAACCACTTTCAAAATGATGGAATGCATAATGCCAGACTATCATAACCACATAGCCAAGGCCTCGTGCCTAGACTACAAATAAGATTTTTCCAAGGCCTTGTGCCAAGACACTAGTTTGTCTCTTGAGACCTACCGATGCATCGAGGAGCTATAGAGGGCTCCACCTGTCACTTATTAAGTCCAATGCATTCCTCATAAGAACAGGTTTAAACATAAAATAAACATTCGTATTAAAACTAGCATACGAAATGTCCATACTTTAACCACAAACCATGAATGGTATAAAAATAGCACATCTATAGTCAAACATAACTCATTCGATACAATATGGAAGATTGAATTGTATCACATTAACCTCAATCAAGAATAATTAAGGATGTTGACATAGATGAAAATAATCATCAAAACTATTTGAGAGAAATATCCCCCTTTTTCTTGAATTCATTTAAAAGTCACACTATTTGTCAATAATCCATTTAAAAAAATATTTATGAATCAAAGTGTCCCATACCACTTTGAAACATTTTAAAAGGTGTTTTAATTTTAAAACTTTAATGTTCATATAAATAATTCCTTAAAACAATTTTTAAAACATGGACATTAATGAGAAATATTTAGATGAATAAGTCATTAAAACATTTAAAAATGGTATTTTAGTTAGGGATTCTAACCAAAAGAGAGACACTTGAATACAAATAATTGTGGTAATAAAAACTTTTTAATATCATGAGAATAAAGGGATTCATGAAATACTATGTCAAAGTACATTATATACACCACATAAAAGTGATTTGGTGTATATCAACAAAGAAGTCTCAAAGGAATGTAAATTAAGATGAAATCTCTCATAAAGGTCATATACTTAGGTTACTGATAAATAAATGACATAGTTATGTGTGAAAAATATAAATACACTAAATAAGATTTGATATTCAGTGTAAATCAATCAAAGGATATTCACACATAATCTTATAAAAACAACACCTCTGAATTGGATGTTTAACTCAACAAATGGAGAGTGAGTTAAAATTACTCTTATAAAATTCATATCGATGACTAGAGAAATTATCAATTGATTTATTATGTGTATCAAAATTATATCCACAGAAAAGAGGAGTGGAAATTATGACATCAGCAAATGAATTGTTATTCCACACATAATCTCGGAGTAAAATAATCAATGAAGTTTGCCTAATGCCGAATAAATGGAAATTGAAATTTCAAATTCCCTTATTGATTTGGTAACATACAAAACATACACCCATGAAATAAGGATCATACAATCATGATGAATTAATGTATATTACACAATGAATACAAACATGGGTAGTATACACACCACATGTAATAAATAAGTGGTGAACAATGGAATTCTCACAGAATTAAAAGTGAGATAAGAAACCCCTTACCTTGTCCTTTTCCTTGGTTGGGGGTAGGTTAAAAGCTTGTATAGTGTTGAAATAATTTTTATTAAATTATTCATGAATCATATACATTAATATGATATCATATATGATCTTTTAACATTGCGTTGTTAATAATAGCTTAGAATTATCGCCATTTCGGGTGTTAACTTACTCGTTTTCTTTTATATGTTTGTTACGTAAGCCATGTTTTTCTTGGATAGGTTGTATATTATTCATATCCATAATGATATAAAGTTCATAAAAATTATTTTTAAATCATCAAATGATAATTATACTTGAATGGATATGATGGAGAATGAATCACATCACGTTCGTCGAGACGGTAGTCCGTACGTACGAAAGAGTGAAAATATCATTCTTTTGATATTAAAATAACATATAATTGTATGGTATATCATATATACAGAATAATTATCATGTTTTATTTATTATTTAAATGAGTTACACATCATTATTATACCCATCCAATTAATAATTTATTGAATAACAATTACACCACGACGTGGAGACGGTAAGCCGTACGTACGCACGTATGGTGACATGTTATTCAAATGATGGATAGAATACTGAATATGGTTGTACCATATTTATAATAATATTACATTATATATGAGTTACTATATTAATTAATTTAGATTGGAAAAAACAAAGAAAGAAGAAGTTGAAGAAGAAATGAATTTAAAAAAGGGTGGTGAAAAATTACCTCCTCTTCGAGTTCTTCCTTTTGATTTGATCACAAGGGATCCATAGGTTGGATTTCTGATCAAAATAAGGCCTCTAGGTTGTATTGAGGTAAGTTTAGAGAGTAATTGGGTAGTGGTTGGCCAATCCTAAAGGCTTTGAAGGTGTGAAGTAATGAGAAGGGGGAGTGCCCTTTTATAAGAGGGGTGAGGGGCACCTTTTGAAAATCTAGAAATATTAATTTATAATAAATTCATATTCGGTTTGTAATGGCTCCAAAGTTTATTATTCAAAGGTTAAGGTGGGGATAGGTGAAAAATAATTCCACGAATAGAATTTAGACCGATTTGGGTTACTATATTAACCTTATCTTTTAGTTTTAACTCTTAGTTAATTCGTTTGACATTTACCATGTCATTTTGTATTTTTATATTATATAGTTAATAAACTTAATATATACATCCAAGCGACCCCAAGTGGTCCATTAATGATATACCTATCATGATATAAGTCTCTTGGCCAAACCGTAGATTTTTAAAAATTTAATATCAATTAATAATATAATATTTGTTTTAAAAACTCTTTTATGTTAATTTTGACACTATTCAATAGTTGATTTTTGTGAAAATCATAAAAGAATGAATTTTCTATGATAAAATTAAATTAAATCAATCCTAATATGTCTTATTATCCTATAAAATTCGTTAAATTCATTAAAAGTCTTAAATTATATTTATTTGGGTATTTATAATATCAATTATTTTAATTTATCGCTATTATGGTAATTAATGTATCATCATTGTGTCATAAATATATTAAATTATTTAATGTTTAAAAATTATATATAAAATATCATTATCTATGAAATATTATTATCATTCTAATGAATATTTACAATCGAATTTATCTTATGTATAAACCTATATTAAAAATGTTTTAGTAAATAAACGTTGATTTTAACTCTTTTAACTATTCTTTGAATTAAATAATAATAAATGTACTAATCTAATCCAAGTGGACATAAATGATAATATTTTATTCATAAGGTTGTTTTGGGTCAATAAACACGTGTCCAATAGAATTAGTACATGTGTTACGGTAATATTAATATCATTTTTACCCTTAATTACCCTATTTACTTTTAATTGTGGTAAATAAAAGTAAAAAGATATTATTCACCAAAAATTATTTTCATCACATTTAACCAAATTTTACTTCTTGATATTAAATGTGTCTCTCGAGATTTTTGAAATTCCATTCACAGAAGCGGTAAAATTATGTTTTATGAAAAATTCAGTTTTTTAAAATACCACTTAGTAGTTTCACTATTCATCAAAAATTGATGTTTTTCAGAACAAAGCCAAAATTTCACCGTAAGCTATAATTGATATTCCAAATTAAAAAATTATGTCTATTTTACAAAAATCTAAACATATAAGTTGCATTAATTAATTTTATAAATAATTCCCGTTGTCACAACAAATAGCGTGTTTTTAAGAAACAATATATATCAAAAGATTGACAATTGTTTAGGTCCAATTTCAAAGTGAAATTATTTATAATGAACAACATTGGATAAAATGGTAAAAATATATTCTAATTAAATGTTAAAACCACTCAATAATATAATTTATCACTATAAATTATTTTTATTTAAAATGTAGTTTTTAATTAAAATTTAATAATTTTCACTATTCATCAAAATATAAGATTTATCCGAAAAGTTCCAAAATATCACCCTATGATAAATTCGATATTCCAAATTCAAAAATGAAGTCATTTTTGAGAGATATAATTTATAAAATTTCCAAAAGTAGGTATTATTATTCATAACGACTAGTTTGATTGGATGTGGTGTGTTAGAATCTTGAAGTCGCGTACAATGCACACCATTGCGTTATTCGAAGGGAAACTTACCGTGGAAGCTTGGGGTGTTACATTCTACCCTCCTTCAATAAATTGCGTCCTCGCAATTTTTAAAATTGTGCTTGGGAATATAATGGAAAGTCCCACATCGGAAAAAGAGTCAATAAAACTATCACTTTAAAAGAAAGAAAGAGAGGTATAAAGGTCAACCAAGATAACCCATACTCGGATTCAATGTAGGAAAACATGGATATGGATGATAAACTAAGTGTCAATTTCTAATGGAGAGGTATATAAATCATGATCAGGAGAAAGTCATCAATAAAAAAAACCACAAACTTGTGTTGGGACAAACAACCAATAGTCTCCTAGTAAAAAAGTAAACGGACAACATTTTTTTTGTTTTAAGTTACATTACATAAGGATGAGGAATTAATTTATGATATTGACTAAGAACATAAAGTGATATACTTAATTTTTATGTAGAGTTTCATTCCTTAATAACTTTTTACCACTAACTCATTTTTTTTGTACAACGAGTATTCAAGAAGACTTGGTCACAATGGAAGAGGTAGAATAAACTTCTATAGAAATACATGATCCACATAGGTTAAACTATATATTTAACATGTCTTTAGAGATTAATCAAAAACAAAATTTTTAGTAAAAGATCTAATGATCCCCTAAAAGGATATTCCTTGAGAGAAATAAACACTAATCTTAATTTCCAAAATTAAACCAATAATACCCCAAATTTAAATAAATACCATTCAATAATCAATTGTCCTTAAAATCCTATAATCAAACCTAATATTGAAAACCAAAATGTGTTAAGAATGTAGTCTTCCACGTTAAATTGTATCTCCAAATGACTTTAATAACTTCTTAAAGTCACATACATAAAAGTAATGAACCTAATCATTTCCATAAATAACCAAAATCATTATAAATCCACAATAAAAACATAGATAAAAATCCACCATTACTCCTCATATGAAATCCCATACTACTATATTTTCCTTTGGCATATAGTGTTCTCAACAAAGCAAAAAACTTCCAAAATAACATTTATCACTTAATCACCAAATCATTTTCCTATAATAAGGGTATTCATTTGATAAGACATAAGATCCCAAATCAAATTATTATTGATCAATAAAATCACTTAACTAAAAATAATAGTGACACTAACTAGGGAATTCACGTAGTCCAGTGGTAGGCGATAAATCCCAATCGCACTTTGGTTGTGGGTTCGATTCCCACAGCTTTGTCCGACGTGACAGGTTGTCACACGGTCTACGTGTTGTCCTTTTTCAAAAACTATATTTTATACCATTACCAAAATGAGATAAATTCTTCAAAATAACCATAACATAATTTAACAACAAATGTTATCTCATACCTTGCATTTTCATCCCAAATTATAATAATTTGTAATTTCCTCAAACCCAATGATCATATCAACCCAAATGGTTATTAATAACTATATCCACAAGATAAAAGATAATTCTTTCATAAATATCATTCTCACATGGAAAACGTTAGGGTTAAAAATACAAGAGAAAATTATTCCAATGTATACCCTTCAATAAGGATCACTAAAGTTTTTTAAACATTTATCCAACCATTTATTTCCACATAGCTTCTTCTCTGACCTAGAAAATATCCTATAGAATAGGACATTCACTCGGGTAATGGCCAGGTCCCCTACATTTATGGAAAATGACTGTAAATGGATTGTTGGGACCATTTTTATCTTCTTCCATAGTACTCATCATTTTTCTTCGACTATTCTTCACTTTATGTCTTTCCTTCCCACACGTAAAGAATTTCTTTGTCCCATTGAAAGACTTTACTGGGTGTCTCCTTCCAAATTTATGGCATGATGGAAATTGAGGGTTCTTTTCTCCATTGTCTCCATTGCTGGAGCTCTTATCATTTATCACCATTCTCTTCCTTGTTGAGTCCGGGAGTTGGTTAATATATATGTTGTTGATCATTTTTTTGGAAAACTGATATGTCATAAAGACAATATCTTTTACGGCTATAAACATTCCATTTTGTTGATCATTGCCACCACCGTTCCCACCTTGTACATCATTTTCAAAGTCACAATGAATTCCTTGGAATCCAGCCATTGACTAAAACCAGAATGTATTGTGTGAGTAATAGTAGTCATACAATCATTTAGAGATTAACATGTCACCATATTCTCAATTTGAATCACATTAGGATTAACCAAGGTCATTTAATATCATATTATATATGTAATACATTAAATCGATTTGTAAAGAAAATGTAAATTATCCTAAGTATATCCCCCAGGAGTGTCGTAACCAAGAGTGCAGCAAGGCCCTTTGTCGTACACCAGTTCCCATTCGAGTCTAGATCAAAGCGGTGTTTTCTGGTTTTACCCCTAGGTACATCTGTGCCAGAGCCGCCTCAACCTGCTCGTATCCATACAAGGATTTATTGCTCGAAAAACTCAGAAAATCTCTACAATTAAAAAATTCTAGGAAGTTATTCTATACTAATCCTCAAAGTTCATCTTAGGTCTACGTGCTCTAATCAGTGTTTATCTAAATCTAGCTTCCAAGGTTTTTACTAAACTTCCTCTTATACCAACTGTAACGCCCTGACCCTAGATACCCAGAGTCGGTGCATTATTACATAACATTGGCATGATCACAAAGGATCACGTCTCGAAAGACCGATTAGTTTAGTAGTCTCGGAAACACTATATATATTAATAAGTCTTACATTACATCCTAAGGTAAAAAAAACTACAACAACATCTTGTCTTCATATCCCCTCATACTATCTCTGCAGGCCATTCATAAATTACTTCTTCATAATCCCCGGAAAAATAAAACATTGAAAGGGGGGAGCTCAGATGCTCAGTAAGGATAACATTATAGCAGATGCTTTCATAGATAAGCATAAACACTTAAGGCAGTTTATAACTAAAACGAAAGCCATTTAAACTTGAACTTCAGCATAAAATGGCAATGATAAAATAAATTAATTCCATTTACTTACTCACAAGGATATTCTACTAGTCAAATGATCACCTGCAATATCAATAACCACTTTCATAATGATGGAATGTATAATGCCAGACTATCATAACCATATAACCAAGGCCTCGTTCCAAGACTACAAATAAGATTTTTCCAAGGCCTTGTGCCAAGAAACTAGTTTGTCTCATGAGACCTACCGATGCATCGAGGAGCTATAGCAGGCTCCAACCTTCACTTATTATGTATAATTCATTCCTCATATGAACAGGATTAAACATAACATAAACATTCGTATTAAAACTAGCATAAAAAATTTCAATACTTTAACCACAAACCATGAATGGTATAAAAATAGCACATCCACAGTTAAACATAACTCATTCGATAAAATATGGAAGATTGTATTGTATCACATTAACCTCAATCAGGAATAATGAAGGATGTTGACAAAGATGAAAATAATCATCAATACTATTTGAGAGAAATATCCCCCTTTTTCTTGAAATCATTTAAAAGTCACACTATTTTTCAAGAATCCATTTAAAAATAGATTTTTGAATCAAAGTATCCCATACCACTTTGAAACTTTTTAAAAGGAGTTTTAATTTTAAAACTTTATTTTCCATATAAATAAATCCTTAAAACCATTTTTAAAACAAGGAAATTAATGAGCAAGATTTAGATGAATAAGTCATTAAAACATTTAAAAATGGTATTTTAGTTAGAGATTCTAACCAAAATAGAGACACGTGAATACAAAAAATTTAAGTAATCAAAACATTGTAATATCATGAGAATAAGGGGATTCATGACAATCTATGTCAAAGTACAAAATATACACCACATAAAAGTGATTTGGTGTATATCAACAAAAACGTCTCAATAGAATGTAAATTGAGATGAAATCTCTCATAAAGGCTGTATCCTTAGGTTAAAGATAAATCAACGACATAGTTATGTGTGACAAATATAAATACACTAAATATGATTAGATATTCAGTGTAAATAAATCAATGGATATTCACACATAATCTTATAAAAACAACACCAATGAATTGGATGTTTAACTCAACAAATGGAGAGTGAGTTAAAATTACTCTTATAAAATTCATATCGATAACTTGAGAAATTATCAGTTGATTGATTATGTCAATCAAAATTATATCTACAGAAAAGGGGAGTGGAAATTATGACATAAGAAAATGAATAGTTATTCCACACATACGCTCGGAGTAAAATAATCAATGAAGTTTTCATAAAGACGAATAAATGGAAATTGAAATTTCAAATTCCATTATTGATTTGGTAACATAAAAAACATACACCCCTGAAAGAAGGGTCATAAAATGATGATTAATTAAAGTATATTACACAATGAATACAAAAATGGGCAGTACACACACCACATGTAATAAATAAGTGGTGAACAATGGAATTCTCACGGAATTAAAAGTGAGATAAGAAACCCCTTACCTTGTACTTTTCCTTGGTTGGGGGTAGGTTAACCTCCTGTATAATGTTGAAATAATTGTTATTAATTTATTCATGAATCATATACATTAATAATATATCATATATGATCTTTTAACATTGCTCTTTTAATAATATCTTAGAATTATCGTCGTTTCAGGTGTTAACTTACTCGTTTTCTTTTATATGTTTTGTTAGGTAAGACATGTTTTTCAATGATAGGATGTATCTTATTCATATCCAGAATGATATAACGTTCTTAAACATTATTTTTAATTCATCAAATGATAATTATACTTTAATGGATATGATGGAGAATGAATCTCATCGCGTTCGTGGAGACGGTAGTCCGTACGTACGCAAAAGCGACAATATCATTCTTTTGATATAAAATAATATATAATTGGATGGTATATCATATATACAGAATAATTATCATGTTATATTTATTATTTATATTAGTTACACATCATTATTATACCAATCCAATTAATAATTTATTTAATAACAATTACACCACGACGTGGAGACGGTAAGTCGTACGTACGCACGTATGGTGACATGTTATTCGAAGGATGGATAGAATACTGAATATGGTGGTACCATATTTATAATAATATTATAGTATATATGAGATACTGGATTCATTAATTCGGAATGGGAAAAACAAAGAAAGAATAATTTGAAGAAGAAATGAATTTGAAAAAGGGTGGTGAAAGCATTACCTCTTCTTCGGGTTCTTCCTTTTGATTTGATCACAAGGGCTCCTTAGGATGGATTTCTAATAAAACTAAGGCCTCTAGATTGTATTGAGGTATGTTGAGAGATTAATTGGGCAGGTTTTGGCTGAACCTAAAGGCTTTGATGGTGTGAAGTAATGAGAAGGGTGAGTGCCCTTTTATAAGAGGGGTGAGGGGCACCTTTGGAAAATCTAGAAATATTAATTTATAATAAATTCATATTCGGTTTCTAATGGATCCAAAGTTTATTATTCAAAGTTTAAGGTAGGTATAGGTCGAAAACCATTAAACCAATATAATTTAGATAGGTTTGGGTTACTATATTAACCTTGTCTTTTAGTTTTAACTCTTAGTTAATTAGTTTGACATTTACCATGTAACTTTGTATTTTTATATTATATAGTTAATAAACTTACTATATACATCCAAGCGACCCCAAGTGGTCAATTCGTGATATACCTATCATGATATAAGTCTCTTGGCCGAACTTTATATTTTTAAGAATTTAATATAAATTAATAATATAATATTTGTTTAAAAAACTCTTTTATGTCAATTTTGACACTATTCAATAGTTGATTTCTGTGAAACTCAGAACAGAATGATTACTTCGAAAAAATTCAATTAAATAAATCCTTATATGTCATTTTATCCTAGAAAATTAGTGTAAATCATTAAAAGTCTTAAAATATATTTATTTGGGTATTTATAATATCAATTATTTTAATTTTTCACTATTATGGTAATTACTCCATCATCATTGTGTCATAAATATATTAAATTATTTAATGTTTAATATTTTTAAATAAAATATCATTATGTTTTAAATCATAATATATTTCTAATTAATATTTATAATCGAATTTATCTTATGTATAACCCTATATTAAAAATGTTTTAGTATATAAACTTTGATTTTAACTCTTTTAACTCTTCTTTGAATTAAATAATAATAAATATCCTAATCTAATCCAAGTGGACCTAAATGATAATATTTTATTCCTAAGGTTTTTTTTGGTCGAGATACACTTGTCCAATAGAATTAGGACATGTGTTAAGGTAATATTAAAATCATTTTTACACTTAATTACCCTATTTACTTTTAACCGTGGTAAATAAAAGTAAAAAAGTTACTATTCACCAAAAATTATTTTCATCTCATTGAAACACATTTTACTTATTGATATTAACTTTTTTTCTTGGATTTTATAAATTCCATTCACAGAAGTAGTAAAATTATGTTTTATGAAAAAATTGGTTTTTTTAACTACCAATTAGTAGTTTCACTATTCATCAAAAATTGATGTTTTTCAGAACAATGCAAAAATTTCAACCTAAGATATAATTGATATTCCAAATTAAAAAATTATGTCTATTTTAAAAAATTATAAACATATAAGTTGCATTAATTAATTTTATAATTAATTCCCGCTGTCACAACAAATAACGTGTTTTTAAGAAACAATATATATCAAAAGATTGACAATTGATTAGGTCCAATTTCAAAGTGAAATTAAATCTAATGAACACCATTGGATAAAATGGTAAAAATATATTCTAATTATACTTCAAAACCACTCAATAATATAATTTATCACTATAAATTATTTTTATTTAAAAAGTTGTTTTTAATTAAAATTTAGTAATTTTCACTATTCATCTAAATATAAGTGTTATCCGAAAAGTTCCAAACATTCACCCTAGGATAAATTCGATATTCTGAATCCAAAAATGAAGTCCATTTTGAGAGATATAATTTATAAAATTTCAAAAAGTAGGTATTACTATTCATAACGGCTAGTTTGATTGGTTGTGGTGTGTTAGAATCTCGAAGTTGCGTACAATGCACACCATTGCATTATTCGAAGGGAAACATACCGTAGAAGCTTGGGGTGATACAATTATATTTGAGTGGATGAAGAATTTAAGGTTTATATTATCACTCAGCTAGTGGTGTAGTGTTTCAACAACAATGAACCTGCTAATTATGCGAAAAAAATTCCTTAAGACTAGGGTTATCAGAAAAAATTCATAACAACCTCCATGAAAACAATGATGGGATTATGCTATAACTACTATTGAGGTGGATTCAGACAACGATGTGGTGACATATACGTTAGTTATTCCTTCAAAAATAGTGAACACACTATTTTATTCTGGTTCTTTTCATTCTTACATAACATGCATTTTTAGTAGAACTATTCAAACACCACCTCAAAATTTAAAGGATAATTTATCTGTGAAAATAGAAAATGTGGAAATTATTGCATATATGGTTTATAAATCCTCCATTTTTAATGTTTTTTTATTGAAACTCCTTAAATTTATCATCTTAAGTGCTTTAGTGGAGTTCAACAAAATCCTGGGAATTGACTGGCTATCCTTATACAAATCCAAAATCAAATGTTGGGAAAGGGAGATAAATCTTCACTTCCTGAAGTATCCTCCATTTCATTACAAGTGTAAGGAGGAAGAAGAATCTTATTTAGAATCATCATCTCATGTGTAAATTTTTCCTAATTATTAAGGAAATGTATCTAGATCAAATGATTGAGATAATGGAGAGAATCTGGCTGGAATACATTCCCATCATGTGGGATTACACAGATGTTTTCACTTTTGAGTTTTATGGTATTCCACCTGATTGCGTGGTTGATATCTCAATTAAACATATTCTGAGTTCTCTACATATATCAAATCAACCTTATATAATGTCCACCCACTAGCAGAAAAATGATTTTTAATTTCGTCAATTTAACGTCGGTTTATTATAAGCTGACGTAAAATCTGTTTGCTAATACGTTTTGGCCTCAGTTACTTTGAAAATCGATGCTATAAAGAAAAAAATCAGTATTGGTTTCATTTTGTTAAAACCTGACGCAAAAATTAAAAAAAACATATTTTTTCTTTGGTATTTACAAAAACAAATGCCCAAAAAGAAAAAATTACCTTGACTATTTTTTATATTAATTCCTAAGCTTCGATTTGGAAAGTCATGGAGAAACAATGGTGTGATATTTTAAATGTTATGGATTTTGAAATATTATCTTCTCTTAGAGAATATTTAATGAACTCAAATTTTAATGGCCATAAAATTTAATTAGTATCACCATTTTAGCTCCACGAGTTCTCTAATCAACGATTAAGAAATTATCAAAAAAAAAATATATTTTTTATTTTATTTTGGTGTCAGTTTTCATAAAAACCGACACTATAATTATTTATTTATTTTTCAAGTTGTTTTCTTAAAAACGTACAACAAAAAAAATTTATTTAGTTTTTGGAATTGATTTTTATAAAAATTGATGCTAAAATGTATGATTTATTTAAATTTTAGCATCAGATTATTTAAATCCCGACGCCAAAAAAATATTTTTTTTCTTTTTCGCTTCATTTTTTTAAAAATGATATGAAAAAATAATTTTTTTTTGACTTTTTAGCTTCAATTTATTTAAAAATCAACGAAAAAAATATTACTAACTCAAATTTTTTGAATCGGTTTTCTATAAAATTGATTCCAAAAGACTAATGTAAATCTACTTTCACATCAATTTCAAACAAAAATGATTCCAAATAGTATTTGACAATACGTGAGATCAAATTTTAAATTTATTCACATTTCGTGTTCAAATTATTAAAATTTCACATGAATTTTTATACAATGATATGGAAAATATTTTCCTTTACTATATAAAAATCCATGTTATCATTTGTTCAACATTGGTAACCTCTTCGATTAAATCAATTTTTTAACGCAACTTAAATCATGTATTTGAACATAGTACCTATTCTAATAATTTGTTTTTTATTATTGTTTTCCTTCTTTTTTAAACAATTCGATTAGTTTTCTTATAAGGATTATTTATTCTTACTATCATGTTAAAAATATAGAACATTTGGATGATATTTAACAAATGTGTTGTAAATTTAATTATCAATATCCCTTTTAAATATTCCATGAGTTCTACCCTAAATATAAGAGAAATGATGATAAACAATGTTTCATTTTGATGGAAGCTCCAAAACACCATTGAATTATATTTGAAATATTATGATTATTTTATTTATTTTTTTGTATGTGATTTTAATTCATGTTAATCATATTTTATTTGAAATGTGTTGTATCAATCAAAACATCGACAAGTTCAACTTCCGACGACCATAACTTTTGATCGGTAACACTTTTTTTCTCCATGATATTCAAATCAATGCTTTAAAAATTATCAACAATATAGTAGGAAAATATATTACTTTCCAGCATCGTTTTTTGTAAAAAATTATGTGAAAAAAAATATTTACGACGTCAGTTTTTTTTTAAAAACTGGGTGAAAATATATATTTTTTTACCCTTTTGGTGTCGGTTTTTAAGGAAACTGATACAATAAATGATATGGATTGGTTTATTTGCATTTTTTTTACGAAACTGAGGCTAAAAAAAATGTAATTATTTTATGGAATTGGTATAAATAAACGGACGTAAAAACTCATATTTTTTACATCGGTAGCTTCAATATTGGTTATAAATCGACATCAAAATTAAAAAAACCAATATTAAAGACCATTTTTCAACAAGTGACTGTAGATATAGATGATCTTAAGAAGCAGTTACAAGAGAATCTAGAGAAGGGATTTATAGACCCAAGTACCTCACCGTGGGGTGCACTAGTTTTATTCTTCATGAAGAAGGATGGTTCAATGAACCTCTACATTAATTATTGTGAGCTCAATAAAATCATGATAACGAACAAGTATCCCCTTCCATGGATTGATGACTTGTTGGATCAACGTTGTGGGGAATGTTATTTCTCTAAGGGGATCCTTTGTTTTGGGTGTCACCAATTAAATGAGAGGAAGGAAGATATTCCCAAGATTTCATTTTAATGAGTTATGTACAATATGAGTTAATGGTGATGTTCATCGGACTCAGTAATACTCGTAAAATTTTCATGTATTTGATGAATAGATTCATTAGATATTACCTCAAAAAAATTGTGGTACTGTTTATTAATGATATTCTTATAGACTCCAAGAGAAAGGACGAACTTGAGGAGTATTTAAATACTATGTTAACAACATTTCAATTGGAGAATCCGTATGAAATGTACAGTAAATGTGAGTTCTTGATGAAGGAAGTATCATTCTTGCAGTATGGTATCAGAAGAAAAAGTTCATATGTAGACCATTCCAAGACTAAAAAAATTGATGAGTAGACCATGCCAACATCTGTAACATAGATCTATAGATTTCAGTGTCTAGTGGGGTATTATCGACAATTTTAGAAAAAATTTCCTTGATTTTCAAACCCAATGACCAAGATGAAATACAAAGAAGTAATGTTTTTCTAGGATTAGGAATGTGATGAATGTTTTAAGTAGTTGAAAATTGGCTTATTACTGTGCCAATACTCAGACTCCCAATAGATATAAAACTCTTTGTAGTGTAAACGATTCTTCAAAAAATACATTATGTTATTATCTGATGAAAAATGAAAAGGTGGTAGGTTACTCCTCAAAGGTGCTAGAAATCTATTAGGGAAACAATCACATTCATGATCTGGAGTTAGTGGGAGTGAAATTTATGTTCATAATTTAGGGAATTATCTATATGGGGTGAAGTGTGAGATATATAATGATCAAAAGGGTATAAAATTTATATTCACACAAATAGATCTTAATATGGACTATCAAATATAGATACATCTCATCATTGATTATGATTGCTCAATTCACTTCCATCATGGTAAGGCAAAGAAGGTGACAAATGCTCTATGTATATAGGATCCTACATACTAATCAATAATGAGAATTAAAAAGGATATGAACTTCATATATTTTCATGGGATGGACATCAGAGCCATTAAGGGAGCAATATCATCAATTATTTCTCAAATGATTATTAAACCATCACTCATGGAGAAAATAAATTATTCACAACGAAAATATGTGGAAATTATGGAAAGGGTGGATGCAATCAAAAATAAAAAATACTCAAAGTTTAAGATTGATGATGAAGGAGTTTTAATATTTGTTAAAGGATTATATGTACCATACTATCTAGAGATAAAGAAGGATCTTATGGATTATGAACATTGATCAAACTTCTCTATCCACCAAGGGAGCACAATGATGTTTTGAGATATCCGAGAAAACATTTTTTTTGGGACAATATGAAATTGGATATTGCTAAATATACATCAATGTTCATGTTTTTTCAACATGTGATGGCTGAGAGGAAAATATCTATGGGGACGATGCAACCACTACTCAAATTAACACAATTTTTGGGGAAAATTGCCATGGAAATTGTCATTGTACTTCTATGTATGTCTATAGGAAACAATGCTATATGGGTCAATATGGATCATCTTATAAAGATATCTCACTTTATCATAATTCAAGGGGACTTCTTAGTGGATAAAAATCCCCGAATAAATAATGCATATGTGTTAATGCATCATGGAGTAACACATTCTATTATATCTGATAGATATCCTAGATTCACCTCAATGTTTTGGAATATTCTCCATTATGCTCTAATAACTGAATTGAACTTTAGTATAGACTATCAAATCCTAACTTATGTCCAATCTGGTTGAAATACTATAAAACTGAATGATATGACGATAGCATGTTCTATAGTCTTCAATGGAGGATAAGGGAATCAACTTACACTAGTTGAACTCTCATACAACATTAATGTCCAATCCAGCATCTGAATAGCACCATACAAATCCCGTTATGGGAAAAGGTGAATAACTCTGTTGTGTTGGGATGATGTTAGTGTGGGTAAGCTATTAAGACCTAAAATGAACAAATAAATAATGGCTAAGGTGAAAACCATTCAACATCACATCAAGACATACCAAAGTCAAAATTAACATTATGCAGACAATCATCGATGAGATATTTTGTTCAATGTTGGAGACATGGTAATTCTATTTATATCACCATGGAAGAAAGTCACATGGTATGGGAAGAAAGGAAAGTTATTTCTTAAGTATATAAACCCCTTTGAGGTCCTTGATTGAGTTGGAGCTATGGACAATCGACTGGCACTTCCACCAACCATGTCATAATTACATTATGTTTTCCATGCAACTCTGTTATGGAAATACATACTAGATAATTCACTTGTACTCTCTTCAGAAGTGGTACAGTTGGAGATTGATCTTTCTTACGAGGAGAATCTATTTCTGATCCTGGATCATGGAGATAATGTTCTATGTAACAATACCGCTCATCTGGTCAACATATTGTGGTAGAACAAAAAGTACGAAGAGGAGGCAGGGGAATTGTAATGCCCTGACACCAGAAGCCCAGAGTCGGTGCATTATTACGTATCATTACATGATCATAAAATATCATGTCTCAAAAGGCCGATTAGTTTATTATCCTTGGAAGTACTAGATATATTAATAACACATACATTACATCATAAAATGGAAATCTAAAACAACATTGATTTAATAGACAACACTGAGATCTGATAGAAAATCCTTTTAGGTCAGTCATAATATACTTCTTCACATCCTGGACCAAATAAAACATAGAATTTTTTGAGATCAGATGCTCAGTAAGGATAACAATAAAGTGGAATCTTTTATAAATAAGAATAATCATTTAAGGCAATGTACAATACTAAAACAAAAGCATTTTAAAATTGAACATCAGAATAATATGGAAAAGATAAAATAAAATCGTTCTATTTACTAAATCACATGGATATACTAATAGTCGAATAATCACATGAAATATCAATATCCACCTTCATAACGATGGAATACAAAATTCCTGACTTTATCTCCACAGAGTCAAGGCCTTGTTCCAAGACTAAAAATAATATTTTTCAAGCCTTATGCCAAGACACTAGTTTGTCTAATGAGACCTGCTGATTCATTGAGGAGCTATAGTGGGATCCACCAGTCACTTACTATTTCCAATTCATTCCTCATACGAAAAGGTTGAAACATCATTCATATTAAAAATAGCATATGAAATGTCAACATTTTATCCACACACCATGAATGGTATAAAAATAGCATATTTGTAACACCCCAAGCTTCTACGGTATGCTTCTCTTTGAATAATGTGATAGCGCGTGTTGTACGCAACATTGAGTTCAAACACACCACAACCAATCAAACTAGCTGTTATGAATAGTAATACCTAATTTCCTAAATTTTATAAATTTTATCTCTCAAAATGGAATTCATTTTTGGATTCGGAATATCGAATTTAGCCTAGGGTGAAATTTTGGAACTTTTCGGATAACATTTATATTTTGATGAATAGTGAAAATTAATAAATTTTAATTAAAAACAATTTTTTTAATCAAAAAAATTTATATTGATAAATTATGAATTTGAGTTGTTTTAAAGTATATTTATAATATATTTTTACCATTTAATACAATTTTGGTCATTGTACATAATTTTACAATTAATCCGGTCATAAACAAGTGTCAATCTTTTGATAGTTATTATCTCTTAAAAACACGCTTTTTAGTTTTAACAACGGGAATTAATTTTAAATTAATTTCTTCCACTTATGTGTTTTGAATATGTAAAAAATGGATTCCATATTTATAATCAGGATTTTAAAATTGTGTAAATATGTAACTTTTATTTTTAGCCATTTTGAATAATTATTTCGGTAAATATATTATTTACCATGGTTAAAGGGTAAATCTGATAAATAAGGGATAGAAATTAAATTATAATAACAAAAAATTACCCTAAAATGTGTCCTAACCTTATTTATTGATACATTTCTAACCATGGTCATCTTTGGGTAGATTTCTGGACCCCATGGAGTCACTTGTAAGTGATAATGACACTTTATATTAATTAAGTTAAAATATTTACAAAAATGACAAAAGCATATATCTTTTAGAAAAACAATATTTACATATGGTTATATATGTTGGATTTTCGACTATAAATATTCCTTAGAAAGATAAGAATATTTCCTACATAATGATATTTTATTTATTATTTTTAGACATTATATTAATTAATATATTTATTACAAAATGATGATGCAGTAATTACCATAATAGTAAAAAATTAAAATAATTGATATTATAAATACACAAATAAATATAATTTGAGACTTTTTATGAATTAAACTAATTTTATAGGTTAATATGACATGTTATGATTGATTTAATTAACTTATTTAGAAGTAATCATTCTGTTATGATTTTTAAATTAATCAATTATTGAATAGTGTCAAAATTGACATAAAAGTGTTTTTAAAAAGAGTATTATATTATTAATTGATATTAAATTCCTAAAAATCTAAGGATCGGTCAAAAGACTTATCTCATGACAATTGTATCATTAATGGACAACTTGGTAGTCTCTCGGATGTATATAGTATGTTTATTAACCATATAATATAAAAATACATAGAGACATTGTAAAAGTCAAACTAATTAAATAAGAGTTAATACTTAAAGATAAGGTTAATACAATAACACAAACCTTTCTAAATTCTATTTGTTGAGTGGTTTTCGACCCATTCCAACCTTTAACTTTAAATAATATACTTTTGAGCCATTATAAAATGAATATGAATTTATTATAAAATAATATTTCTAGTTTTTCCATAGGTGCCCCTCACCCCTCTTATAAAAGGTCACTCCACCTTCTCACTAATTCACACATTCAAAGCCTTTTGGTTCAGAACAACCCTTCCCAAATAGTATATAAACTTCCTCACTACAACCTAGAGGGATTAGTTTGATCAGAAAGCTGACCTATGGAGCCATTTTTATCAAATCAAAAGGAAGAACGCGAAGAAGAGGTAATGTTTTCACCACCCTTTTTCAAATTCATTTCTTCTTCAACTTCTTCTTTCGTTGTTATTCCCATTATATATAATGAATCCAGTATCTACTATATACTGTAATATTATTATAAATATGGTACAACCATATTCAGTATTCTATCCATCCTTTGAATGACATGTCACCATACGTGTGTATGTATGGCATACCGTCTCCATGTCATTGTGCCATTGTTATTCAGTATATTATTATTTGGATGGGTATAATAATGATTTTTAATTCATGTATATTATAAATATAACACGATAATATTTCTGTATATATGATATACCATCCAATTATATATTATTTTAATATCAAAAGAATGATATTGTCGCTCGTGCGTACGTACGGACTACCGTCTCCACGAATGTGATGAGATTCATTATATATTGATTCCATTCAACTATAATTATCATTTGATGATTAAAAATAGTATTTAAGGACTTGATATCATTCTGTATATGAATAATATACAACCTATCCATAAAACATCAGCTTATGTAACAAAATATATAAAAGAAAATGAGTATGTTAACACCCGAAACGACGATAATTCTATGATATTATTAACAAAGAAATGTTAAAATATCATATATGATGTCATATTAATTTATATGATTCATGAATAATTTAATAACAATTTGTTCACCATTATACAGGAGTTTAACCAACCCTCAACCAAAGAAGAGTATGAGGTAAGGGTTTATTTCGCAATCTCTTCATTATCTAAGGTTATTTATACGTAATTATATACTGGGATTTCTTTATCATCCACATCCATGTTTTTTAAAAATATATTTCAAAACATTTTTACTATTTAATGTAACATGGTTTAAAGTCATGTATACCCTTGTTGACTTTAATAAGTGGTTTATTGAGGAATCTTTCTGTCATTTTCCAAACAAGGTCCTTTTAACCTTTTCGACAGAATGAAGGTAAGAATATTTTTTTATCTTATACGGCAGGTGCGGCTATTTTCTGCCATTATAAAATCATTTAATCTACCCTTACAATCTAAAAAAAATATTTTCAAATAAAATGTTTAATTTTATAAATACATTACTCTTAAATGATTTCAAAATAAAAAGAGATATTTCTCTAAAAAGAGTTTTTATTCCATCTATATCAACATCTTTTGAAGGATTTTACGCTTATTTCAAGTTGATTTATTTTGATACAAAACTTCTATATTTTATTGAAGGTGTTGTGATATTTTTGGTTGTGGATGAGTTATTTTTATACCATTCATGGTTTATGGATGAAGTATTTACATTTCGTATGCTAGTTTTAATACGAATGTTTATGTTATGTTTAAACATGTTCATATGAGGAATGCATTGGACTTAATATATGACTGGTGGAGCCCTCTATAGCTCCTTGATGCATCGGTAGGTCTCATGAGACAAACTAGTGTCTTGGCACAAGGCCTTCCCAAATATTATTTGTAGTCTTGGCACGAGGCCTTGGCTATGTTGTTATGATAGTCCGGCATTATGCATTCAATCATTATGAAAGTGGTTATTGATATTGCATGTGATTATTCGTCTAGTAGAATATCCATGTGAATAAGTAAATGGACTTATTTCATTTTATCTTTTCCATATTATGCTGAATTTAATGTTTAAAAGTCTTTTGTTTTATTTATACATTGCCTTAAATGTTTATGTTTATTTATGAATGTTTCTGCTATATTGTTATCCTTACTGACCATCTGATCTCACCCCTTTAAATGTTTTATATTTCACAGGATGTGAAGAAGTAAATTATAAATGACCTATAGGGATAGTATGAGGGGATAAGAGTGTGAAATTTGGAGACTATGTTGTTGTAGTTTTCATTTTTATGATGTAATGTAAACATTATGAATGTAACTAAACTAATCGGTCTTTCGAGATTTGATCTTTCTTGTGATCATGCCAATGTAATTTAATAATGCACCGACTCTGGGTAATGGGGGTCGGGGTGTTACAATTGGTATCAGAGAAAGTTTAGTACAATCCATGGAAACTAGATTTTGATAAACTCTGATTAGCGCACATAGACCTAAGATGGACTTTGAGGATTAGTATAGAAGAACATCCTAGAATTTTTGTATTGTAGAGATTTTGTGAGTTTTCTGACCAACACATCCCTGTCTAGATATGAGCAGGTAGAGGCGGCTCTGGCACAGATGTACCTAGGGTTAAAACCCGAAAACACCACTTTGAGATAGACTCGAACGGGAACTGGTGCGCGACAACGGGTCTTTCTGCACTTTTGATACGAATATCCCGGGGGATATGCTTAGGATAACTATCATTTTCTTTAAAAATCATTATGAATGGTTTATGAGTATATACATCCTCAATGAAAACATTCTTATGATTATAGATTATATCCATAAATAGTTCAATTTATTAAAAGTGTTTTGTAAGTATGGAATTATGTATTTTGATTCATAAAATGATCTAGTTTATACCGTTGTTTAGAAATGGCGCCTAGTGGAAGAAATGGAAACGGTATCAATGCACACACTCCATGTAGGGATTTCCCTCCTGCTCTAGATAATTATAGTGGAGCTGGTGATGCAACTGGTGCCGATCAGTTAATCACCATACTGGGACAACTCACTCAGGTTATGAATAATAACCTTACCCGTATGGAGCCCCCTAATCACAATGTGGAGGATAATTGTTAGATCGATTCATGAGGAAACAACCACCAACGTTCAATAGGATTACAAATCCCTTAGTATCTGAGCAATGGATTAATTCCCTAGAGAAAATATTTCAGGCTTTGGGGAGTAGTGACAGGGAAAAAGTTATCATGACAGTTTACCGCCTCACTGGAGATGCTGATCAATGGTGGTCATTGATTCAAAACATGAAGGAAGATGATGAAGTATCAAATATGGAATGGAGGGAGTTTAAAGATCTATTTTTAGAAAAATACTATCCTCGCAACCATCGAGCAGATATAGAAAGGCAATTTTTGAGTCTGAGTCAAAAGGAGGATGAGAATGTCACAAATTATGAGGATAACTTTACAAGGATAGCAAGGTATTCGGGATATTATATATGTAACCCAAGAAGTAAGATTGATGGTTTCTTTTATGGGTTAAAACAATTTCTCCGTCGAGCATTAGTCTCATAATACTTCTCGTTGTACGAAGACATTTTCTAATGTGCTATCAAGACCGAAAATGAATTCTCTAAGTCTTATGACTTTATTTCAAAGAAATAGAAGAAGGGATCTGCTGATCAATCTCGGAATGGAAGTAAGGCGAAGAAGGGAAAGTTTTAATATCAATCCTGTGCTAAATGTGGGAAGAAACACCCCAGTACTTGATTAGAAGAAATGAGAGTCTGTTACAAGTGTGGTGAAAAAGGCCACCAAGCTCGTGATTGCAGGGGGAAGAAGGAAGCTACTGATGTCCAATGCTAAAATTGCAGGGAGATAGGGCATTATGCAAATGAATGTCCTATGAGTCAAGGGAACTTACCTAAGAAAATTCCAAGGGATCAAGTACAAACATAGGCTATCACTACTGCTGAGGTAGAAGCTCTGAAAGACGTGGTGGCATGTAATTTAATGGTTTCCTCAAGTTTACCAAATGCATTATTTGATTCTGGATCATCACATTGTTTCATACCTTCCCAGTTTTCTAAGAAAATTAGATATTTATAATTTGATTTAACAATGGAGTTGTTAGTTAAAACTCCTAAGGTATGTATCATTGCAAAAATGTTTTGTGAATCAGTCCCCATTAGATCACATAAATGTTCTTTATCTTCTGATCTCACTGTCATACCTATGATTGAGTTTGATATAATCCTAGGTATGGACTGGCTATTGGACCATGATGAGAATATTTATTGTAAGAAGAAGGAGGTTATGATTTTTTGATGATGATGATAAGGAACACCTTATCTTTAGAGAAGAATCGTCACCACCTAATTCTTATCTAGATCCACCCCTAGTTGCTCAACTAAATTCAATTATTGGGGATGAAGAGAATGAAATGACTGTGGGTGAGGAAAGGAATGTTCAAATAGAGTATGTACATGTTTTGAAAGAATATGTAGATGTATTTATGGAAGATTTACCTAGACATCCTCCAGAACGAGAAGTTGAGTTTTGAATTGATTTAATTCCTGGATCAAGGCCTATATCGAAGACCCCTTTTAGAATGGCCACTTTGGAATTTGTAAAACTAAAGAAACAACTATAGGAATTGAGTAATAATAGATTTTTCACACTAGTGTTTCTCCATGGGGAGCCCCTGTTCTTTTTGTTAAAAAGAATGATGGATCTATGAGGTTATGTATCGACTATAGGGAGATCAATGATATAACAATAAAGAACAAGTATCCCCAACCTCGCATTGATGATTTATTTGACCAAATGCATGGAGCTCAATAATTTTCAAAGATTGACCTTTGATCTGGATACCATCGGTTGTTTGTGAAGAAGGAAGGCATTCCGAAGATAGAATTTCAAACCAGGTACGGGCATTACGAGTTTACAGTAATGCCTTTTAGATTGACTAATTCACCCTCTGTATTCATTGATATAATGAATAGAGTTTTTAAGGAATATCTTGATGAATTTTTGGTGGTATTTATTGATGATATCTTGGTATACTCCCAATGCTATGAAGATCATGAAAATCACTTGCGCATTATCCTGAAGACTCTGAGAAGACATGAATTATATGGGAAGTTTAGCAAGTGTGAATTCTGGATTCACGATATTTCATTTCTTGGCCATATTGTCTCTAAAGATGGAATCTATGTTGATCCTTCTAAGATCAAGGCAATCCAAGAATGGCTAGCACCTATGAGTATTACTGAGGTACATAGTTTTATTGGTTTAGCAGGTTATTATCAATGTTTCATCCAGCATTTTTTTGATTGGATAACCCATTAACGAAGCTCACATGTAAAGGGGCTAAATTTTTTTTGGACAAAAGAGTGTGTAGAATGTTTTGAATAACTGAAGAGAAGATTATTCAGTGCTCCTATATTGACTCTACCATCAGGGAATGATGATTTCATTATTTATAGTGATGCGTTGAAGAAAGGTATTGGTTGTGTCTTTATGCAGAATGATAGGGTTATTTCCTATGCATCATGAAAGATAAACATTCATGAACAAAAATATCCTACTCATGATCTCGAGTTAGAAGCTGTGATCTTAGCTTTGAAGATATGGAGGCACTACCTCTATGGTGAAAAATGTGAGATTTATACTGATCACAAGAGTTTGATGTATATTTTATCACAAAAAGAACTCAACATGAGGCAAAGCAGATGGCTTGAATTACTCAAGAATTATTATTATACGATACACTAACACCCGAGGAAAGAAAACAAGGTGGCATGTGCTTTGAGCAGAAAATATCATGGAGTTTTGAACAATATGAGAATTGAAAGGGATCCAATTTTCATAGATGTAGTGAATATGGACATGGGAATAACCAGGGAAGGTGAAACATCAATTCTTTTTCAAATGGTTTCCAAAACATCTTTACTAGAATGTTTTAAGAGTTATTATACCAATGATAAAGAATTTCAAAAGAAAATTAAATCTATGAATGATGGGAGATTGAGAGACATTGTGTATAAAGATGGAATTTTGAAATTTGGAAAGATACATTGTGTTCCCGATATACCTGATCTAAAAAGGGAATTGTTGGATGATGCTCAGAGTTACAATTTCTCTATACACCCTGGGAGTACCAAAATGCATAGAGATTTGAAGGAACATTTTTGGTGGGACAACATGAAGAGGGAGACTGCTAATTTTGTGTCAAGATGTATGGTTTGTCAACAAGTGAAAGGTGGAAGGAAACAACCTGGAGGAGTCATGCAACCTCTTTCCATACCAGAGTGGAAATGGGACAATATTACGATGGACTTTGTCATGGGGCTACCAAAGAATCCTAGAAGGAACGATGCAATATGGGTCATTGTTGGTCGTCTTAACAAGTCAGCACATTTTATTTCTATAAGAGAAAACCTACCACTGAAATTTATAGCAAGACTATATATTGATGAAGTTGTGAGACTTCATGGAGTGCCCCTATTGATTTTTTCTGATCGTGAACCCCGTTTTACTTCAAGATTCTATAAAAGTCTTCAGAAAGACTTGGATATTGAACTTCATCTGAGCACTGCCTACCACCCACAAATAGATGGAAAATCAGAATGAACTATTCAAACCTTAGAAGACATGTTGAGATCCTGCTCACCTAACGTTCAGGGTATGTGGGATCAATATTTACCTCTGGTATTATTTTTCTATAAAAATTGCTTCCATTCGAGTATTCAGATGGCACCATATGAAGCGTTACACAGAAAGAGATGTCGCACACCAACCTGTTGGGATGACGTTGGTGAACGAAAACTTGTTGGCCCAGAACTGGTGGAGGAAACAATGGAAAAGGTCATGGTAATCCAAAAACACATCAAAGCAGATCAAAGTAGGCAGGAGATCTATGCCAATAGTCGAAGGAAGGATTTAGAATTTTAGGTAAGAGATCATGTTTTCTTGAAGGTATCTCTAGGGAAGGGAGTTATACGTTTCGGTAAGAAGGGTAAATTGAGTCCTTGGTACGTTATACCTTTCTAAATTCTAGAATATATTGGGGTTGTAGCTTACCAATTGGCAATGTAGCCAAGTCTCTCCAAAGTTCACGATGTGTTCCACATATCACTGTTGAGGAAATACATGCCTAACACAACGAATGTACTCATCTATGAGGAATTAGAACTGGAACATGATCTGTCTTATTGCGAAGATCACGTCAGGATTCTTGGTACGAGAGAACAAGTGTTGAGAAAGCGAATGACGCGTCTGGTAAATGTTTTGTGGATAACACCATAAGATGGAAGAGGCAACGTGGGAACCCGAGGAACTTATGATGAAAAATCACCTGAGTATTTTCATGTGGTAGTATTCTAGAAATTTTGAGGATGAACTTATTTGAAGTAGGGGAGAATGTAACACCCTAAGCTTCTACGGTACACTTCTCTTTGAATAATGTGATAGCGTGTGTTGTACGCAACATCGAGTTCTAACACACCAAAACCAATCAAACAAGCTGTTATGAATAGTAATACCTAATTTTTGAAATTTTATAAATTTTACCTCTCAAAAATGACTTCATTTTTAGATTCGGAATATCTAATATAGCCAAGGGTGAAATTTTGGAAATTTTCAGATAACATTTATATTTTGATGAATAGTGAAAAATACTAAATTTTAATTAAAAACAATTTTTTTAATCGGAATAATTTATATTGGTAAATTATAAATTTGAGTGGTTTCAAAGTATATTTAGAATATATTTTTACCATTTAATACAATGTTGGTCATTGTACAGAATTTTACAATTAAACCGTTAATAAACAAGTGTCAATATTTTCATAGTTATTATCTCTTAAAAACACACTATTTGTTTTAACAATGACAATTAATTTTAAATAAATTTATTCCACTTATATGTTTTGAATTTGGAAAAATGGATTCCATATTTTGAATCAGGATGTTAAAATTTTGTAAATAGGTAACTTTTATTTTCAGACATTTTGAATAATTACTTCGGTAAATATTTTATTTATCATGGTTAAAGGGTAAATCTGGTAAATACGGGTTAAAAAATAATTTTATAATAATACAAAATTACCCTAAAACGTGTCCTAACCTTATTGGTTGATACATGTCCGACCATTGGAATATTTGGGTCGATTTTTGGACCCCATGGAGCCACTTGTAAGTGATAATTAAACTATATATTAATTAAGTTAAAATAAATACAAAAATAACAAAAGCATATATCTTTTAGAAAAAAAAAATTTTAATATGGTTATATATGTTGGATTTTCGACTTCAAATATTCATTAGAAATATAAAGATATTTCCTACATAATGATTATTTATTTATAATTTTTATACATTAAATTATATAATTTATTTATGACACAATGATGATGTAGTAATTAACATAATAGTGAAAAATTAAAATAATAGATATTATAAATACCCAAATAAATATAATATGAGACTTTTTATGAATTAAAATAATTTTATTGGTTAATATCTCATGTTAGTATTGATTTAATTAACGTTTTTAGAGTTAATCATTCTGTTATGAGTTTCACAATATTCAATTATTGAATACTGTCAAAATTGACATAAAAGTTTTTTTAAAACAAATATTATATTATTAATTGATATTAAATTCCTAAAAATCTATGGTTCGGCCAAGAGACTTATATAATGATAATTGTATCATTAATGGACCACTTTGGGGTCTCTTGGATGTATATAGTAGGTTTATTAACCATATAATATAAAAATACAAAAAGACATTGTAAAAGTGAAACTAATTAACTAATAGTTAATACTTAAAGATTAGGTTAATATAAAAACAAAAACCTGTCTAAATTATATTGGTTGAGTGGTTTTCGACCCATACCCACCTTATACTTTAAATAATCCACTTTTTAGAAATTATAAAGCGAATATGAATTTATTATAAAATAATATTTCTAGCTTTTCCAAAGGTTCCCCTCACCCCTCTTATAAAAGGGAACTCCCTCTTCTCACTAATTCAAACATTAAAAGACTTTTTATTCAGCCTAAACCTACCCAAATACTCTCTCAAATTCCCTAAATACAAACTATAGGACTTATTTTGATCAAAAATCCATCCTAAGGAGCCCTTTTGATCAAATCAAAAGGATGAATCCGAAGAAGAGGTAATGTTTTCACCACCCTTTTTCAAATTCATTTCGTCTTCAACTTCTTCTTTATTTGTTATTCTAATTCTAAAATAATGAATCCAGTATCTCCAATATACTTTAATATTATTATAAATATGGTACAACCATATTCAGTATTCTATCCATCCTTTGAATGACATGTCACCATACGTGCGTACGTACGGCTTACCGTCTCCACGTCGTGGTGTAATTGTTATTCAATATATTATTATTTGGATGGGTATAATAATGATTTTTAATTCATGTAAATAATAAATATAACATTATAAGGATTATTTATATATGATATACCATACAATTATATTTTATTTTAATATGAATAGAATGATATTTTCACTTGTGCGTATGTACGGACTACCATCTCCACAAACGCGATGAGATTCATTCTCCATCATATCCATTCATGTATAATTATCATTTGATGATTAATAATAGTATTTAAGGACTTTATATCATTTTGGATATGAATAAGATACAATATATCCATAAATAACACGGCTTATGTATCAAAACATAAAAAATAAAACGAGTTAGTTAACACCCGAAACGACGATAATTCTACGATATTATTAACAAAAAAATGTTAAAGGATCATATATGATATCATCTTATTGGACATGATTTTTGAATAAATTAATAACAATAATTTCACCATTATACATGAGGTTAAACTACCCTCAACCATGTAATAGTACAAGGTATGGGTTTATTTCACAATCTCTTCATTATCCGAGGTTGTTTATTCGAAATAATCTACTGGGATTTCTTTAACATCCACATCCATGTTTCTTAAAAATGTATTTCAAAACATTTTTAATATTTACTAGAATATGGTATAAAGTCATTTATACCCTTTTTGACTTTTATAAGTGGTTTATAAAAGAATCATTCAGTTGTTTTCCAAACAAGGTCCTTTTAACCTTTTCGACAGAATTAATGTAAGAATGTTTTTTTATCTTATATGGCAGGTGCGGCTATTTTCTACCATTATAAAATCCTCAAAGATTCCCTTACAAGCTTATAAGAATATTGTCAAGGAAATTTTTTTATTTTATAAATATATGACTCTTAAATGATTTCAAAATAAAAAGAGATATTTCTCTAAAACTAGTTATGATTTCATCTATGTCAACATCCTTTGATGGATTTTACGCTTATTTGAAGTTTATTTAATATGATAAAAAACATCTATATTGTATTGAAGCTTTTTAGATATGTTTTACTATGGATGAGTTATTTTTATACCATTCATGGTTTGTGGATGAAGTATTTACCTTTCCTATGCTAGTTTTAATACGAATGTTTATGTTATGTTTAAACATGTTCATATGAGGAATGCATTGGACTTAATATGTGACGGGTGGAGCCCGATATAGCTCCTCGATGCATCGGTAGGTCTCATGAGACAAAATAATGTCTTGTCATAAGGCCTTGGAAAAATCTTATTTGTAGTCTTGGCACGAGCCCTTGGCTATGTGGTTATGACAGTCTGGTATTATGCATTCCATCCTTATTAAAGTGGTTATTGATATTGCATGTGATTATTCGTCTAGTACAATATCAATGTGAATAAGTAAATGGAATTATTTCATTTTATCTTAGCCATATTATGCAGAAGTTAAAGTCTAAAAGTCGTTTGTTTTAGTTAAACATTGCCTTAAATATTTATGTTTATTTATGAATGTTTCCACTATATTTTTATCCTTATTGAGCATCTGAGCCCACCCCTTTCAATGTTTTATTTTTCCCAGGATGTGAAGAAGTAAATTATGAATGACCTTTAGGGATAGTATGAGGGGATACAAGTTTGGAATATGGAGACTATGTTTTTTTAGTTTTCTTTTTTATGATGTAATGTAAAACATTATTAATATATCTAGTGTTTAAAAGGCTACTAAACCAATCAGCCTTTTGAGATTTGATATTTCTTGTCATCCTTCCAATGTCATGTAATAATGCACCGACTCTGGGTAACTGGGGTCGGGGCGTTACATTATCCACAGTCAAACATTACTCATTCAATAAAATATGAATGATTTTATTATAATTGATTATCCTCAATCAATAATAATTAAGTATATTAACATAGATAAAAATTATCATCAAAATTATTTGGGAGTAATACCCCCATTTTTGTTGAAAACATTTGAATGTCACATTATTTATCAAGAAGACATTTAAAATATATTTTTGAATCAATGTGCACCATACCGCTTCTAAGACATTAGAATGGATTTTTAATTTTAAAACATTAATTTCCATAGAAATAAATCTTTAAAACCATTTTTAAAACATGGACATTGATGAGAATGATTTAAACGAATAAAATTTAAAAACATTTATAAATGATATTTTAGATAGAGTTTCTAAAAAAATGAGAGAATCCTGAATACCAATAATTGAGGTAATAAAAACAATATAATAAGATGAGATTAAATGATTTCATTATATACCTTGTCAAAGGATAGTATATACATAGTATATAAGTGAGTTGGTGCATAACAACAAAGAGGTCTCAAAGGAATGTAAATAGAGATGAAATCCATTATTAAGATAGTATCCTTATGTAAAGGATAAATAAATGAAATAATTATGTGTGAAAAAATATAAATACACTCAATATTATAGGATATTCAGTGTAAATAAATCAGATTACATTCAATCATATTCTTGTAAACACAACACCAAAACATGGAAGTTTAACTCAATGAATTGAAATTGTGATAAGATCAAGATTATATCAATTACTTGAGAAATTATCAATGGAGTGTTTATGTGTATAAATATTATATCCACAAAAATTGGAGTGGAGATTACTACATAAATAATAAATATTGATTCCACACATAATCTTGGAGTAAAATAATCAATGAAGTATGTTTAAAGCCCACTGAGTGAAATTTGAAATTTGAAATTCCCTTACCAATTTGGTAACTTATAAAACATATAACCCATGAAAGAAGGATCATGCAATGAAAATTTCAATAATCATAATTTAAATTTTATTCCACCAATAATACAATCATGGACAGTATATATTCCACACAAAAGGAAATAGTGGCCAATATAGCATGAATCTCACGAGGATAAAATTTGAGATAAAAAACCCATACATTGTTGTAATCAATCTAGTTGTACAACCAAAAGTTAATAACCACAAAATTAATCATATACTACCATGAATATAAATATAATCATGATAATATATATCATAATTTAGTACACAATACACCACATGAAATAAATAAGTAGCAAACAATGCAAATCTCACAGAATTAAATGTGAGAAAAGAAACCCCTTACCTTGTAATTTTCCTTGGTTGAGGGTACGTTAATATCCTGTATAATAGTTAAATTAATGTTAATAAATTATAAAATAACAATATACATTAATATTCTATCATATATGATCTTCTAATATTGATATTTTAGTATTATCGTTGTTTCGAGTGTTAACTGATTCGTTCTCCTTTATATGCTTGGTTACGTAAGCCATGTTTGTTATGGATGGGATATATCTTATTAATATTCAGAATGATATTAATTATTTTAAAATAATTTTTAAACATCAAATGTATATTATTCTTGAATGGATATGATGGGGAATAAATCACATCGCATTCGTGGAGATGGTTATCCTTACGTACGCAGGAGTGATAATATCATATTTTTAATAATAAAATCATATATAATTGGATCATATATCAGATATAATGATTCATTATCATGTTATATTTATTATTTACACCAATTATACATAATTATTAAACCCATCCAAATAATAATGTATTGAATAACAACTACACCACGACGTGGAGACAGTAAGCCGTAAGTACACACATTTGGTGACATGTCATTAAAATAATAAATAGAATAATGAACATGGTTGTACCATATTTATAATAAAATCATAGTATAATGAAGTTAATAGAGTATTTATTTTATAATGGAAACAAGAAAAAATGATGAAGTGGAAGAAAAAAGGAACTTGAAAGAGTTGATGAAATATTTAACTCTTCTTCAGGTTCTTTCATTTTATTTGATCAAAAGGGATCCTTAGGATGGATTTATGACTAATGTAAGGCCTCTAATATTAATTTAAGAGAGTTGGGAGGATATTTGTTAAGTGGTTTGTCAATCCTAATGGAATTTAATGTGTGAATTAGAGATAAGGTGGAGTTCCCTTTTATAAGAGGGGTCAAGGGCACCTTAGAAAAAGATAGAAATATTATTTTATGATAAACTAATTTTCGGTTTCTAATGGATATCAATTTAATTATGTATAAGATAAGGTGGTCATGGGTCTAAAACCACTCAACCAATAGGTTTTAGACATGTTTGGGTCACTATATTAAATTTATATTTTAGATTTAACTCTTAGTTAAATAGTTTGACATTTACCACGTCTCATAGTATTTTTATATTAAATAGTAAATAAACATAAAATAAACTTCCATGAGAACCCAAAGTGGTTCATTAATGATAAAAATATAATTATATAAGTCTTTTGTCCTAATATTTGATTTTTAGAAATAGAATATCAATTAATAATATAATAATTTTTTAAACTATTTTATGTCAATTTTTACTCTCTTTGGTATTTTGTTTTTTCTAAATTCATAACAGCATAATTACTTTGAAAAAAATTTATCTATCCTACCATAACAAGATATATTAACCTATAAAATTTTTGTAGTTAAAAAATGTCTCATATTAAATTTATTTGGATATTTATAATATCTTTTATTTTAATATTTAATTAATTAGGTAATTGCTGCATCATCATTGTGTCATAAATGAATTTAAGTATTTAATGTCTAAAAAAATAAATAAAATACCATTCTATAGGAAATATTTTTATCTTTATAATTAATTTTTATATATCACTTTATCTTATGTGTAACCCTATATTAAAAATGGTTTAGTTATTAATCTTTTAATTTGAAACTTTTAACACTTCTTTGAATTAAATAATCATAAATGTCCTTATCTAATCCAAGTGAATTGAAAGGATAATTTTTTATTCCTAATTTTGTTTTTGGATTAATTAAACATATCCAATAGAATTAGGAAAGGTGTTATGGTAAAATTATGTTTTCTGTAAATTTAAAAATGCTCATATGAGGTGGGTAAAAGACGCTAAAAAGATCAATAAAATTTCATACATCTAATTTTATTATAAACAGACTCCAAGGAATTATATTGAACTTATATAGGTATTATATATCAATTTTTACTTAAAATAAATTTAAATAAAAAGCCAGTTTTTAACTGAAATGTAGTTTTTTTTCACTATTCATCCAAAACTGCATGTTTTCAGAAAAATTCAAACAATTTACCTTAACATAATATTGATATTCCAAATTAAAAAATGAATTCTATTTTACCAAATTAATAACATAGAAGTTAAATTAATAAATTTAAAATTAATTCCCCTTGTCAAAACAGAAAATCGGGTTTTAAAAAAGTAAAAACTATGAAAAGATTGACATGTGTTTATGACAAATTTTAATGTGAAATTACTTATAATCACCTACATTGTATTAATTGATAAAAATATAATCTAACTATACTTCCATAACATTCAAATACATAACATAACACTATAAATAATTTTTATTAGATAAGTTATTTAAAACTAAATTTTAGTATTTTTTTATAATTTATCAAAATATAAAAGTTATTAGGAAACTACCAAAAATTAACTAAATTAAATTTTTATGACCTGATTATAAAAATGAATTTAATTTCGTTAAATTTAATATATAAAAGTGTCAAATATTGGTTTTAAAAAGGGTTTTCCATTAAAAGGAGGTAAAATGTCATTTTCTTGAAAAATATTTGTTTATCTATAAAAAAATGATTTTTTTTGTTATATTATGTCTAAGAAACACATAATATGGATTATAAAATTATATAGAATATATAAAATTTAAAATTCAGTTAATACTATTCATAACAACTTTTTAACGAATACTTTGGTATGTCGTGGTGCACTTAAACTCTGTGTCGCGTATAGATCCAGCTATTGAATTATAGAAAATAAATTACAATGAAATATTAGGGTGTTACATTCTTCTCCCTTTTGGAAATTACATCCTCACAATTTTAAAATTGGGCTTGGAAACAACATTGAATATTCCACAGTGGAAAAAGATTCAATATAACAATCTCTTTAAAAGAAAGAAATAGAAGTACAAAGGTCACCCGAGATAACCCACACTAGGATTCCATGTAAGAAAATATAGATATGGAAGATAAAATAAGTGTCAAGTTCTAGTTAAGAGTGATAGAAAACATGATTAAGAGAAGGTTAACAACATGAAAACCATAAACTTGTGATGAGATAATCATTCATTTGTTTACTATTATCAAAAGTAAATGGATAACGTTTTTTAGTTCAATTTCATAATTTTGAGGAATTTATTTCTGAGATTGACTAAGAACATAAAGAGATATACTTAATTTTAAGTAGAGCTTTGTCCTTTAATAAATTTCTACCACTAACCCATCTTTTTTTAAAACGATGAGTATTCACGATGACTTGGTCACAATAGAAGGGCTAGAATCAACTTCTAGAGAATCATGTAATCCACAAAGGTTAAACTATATATGTTTACCTTGTCTGTAGAAATTAAAAAAATTAAAAAATACTTAATACAACATCAGATGATCCCCAAAATGGATAATCCATTACAGAAAGAAATACTTATATTAATTTCTAAAATTAAACCAACAATACACAAAGTTCAATAAATGCCTTTCAATAAACCATTTTCCTCAAAATACATCAATATAATCCAAACAAATATTGAAACCCAAAACATAGAATAATTTGATTACACAGTCTACCACGTTAAATTGTATTAAAATATATCGTCAACTACTCTTAAAGTCACATACTTAAAATTAATTAATCTAATTACATATTCCTTATGATAGGTAAATTATTTCCATAAATAACCAAAATCACTATAAATCGACAATAAAAACATATATAAAAATCCACCATTACTCCTCAAATGAAATCCCATAGTATTGTATTGTCCTTAGTTGTATAATATTCCCAACAGAGAGAATGTCTACAAAAATAACATTTATCACTTAATCCCAAATCATTTTTCTATACTATGGATATCCGTTTGATAAGACATAAGATCCCAAATCAACTTATTGTTGATCAATAAAATCATTTAACTAAAAATAATTAGTCACACTAACCCGGGACTTAATGTATTCCATTGGTAGGTGATAAATCATAATCGCACTATGGTTGTGGGTTCGATCCGTGCTACTTTGTCCGACACGACGGTTGTCACACGGTCTGTGTGATGAATTTTTTTCAAAATAAATATATATTTTATAATGTTCCCCAAATGATATAAATTCCACCAAATAACTATAACATAATTTCACCCCCAGTGTCATCTCATACGATGCATTTTCATCCCAAAATTTAATAACATGTAATTAACTCAAATTCAACGATCATATAAACCCAAATGGTTATTTATAACAATATCACCAATAGAAAACACAATTTTACCTATAATAGCATTTCACATAATAAAATGCAGGGTTACACATAAGAGAAAAGTCTTCAAAAGTAATCCCGTCATCAAAAAGTACTAATACTTTTAAACATTTGACCATCCATTTATTTCCACATTGGTTCTTCGTTGACCAACGAGTTATCTTATAGAATGGGGTATTCACTCGGGTAATGCCCAGGTCCCCTACATTTCCCATAATGGACTGTAAATGGATTCTTGGGAACATTTTTATTTTCTTCTATAGTACTCTTCATATTTCCTCGTATGTTCTTTACTTTATGTCCTTGTTTTCCACACATAATGTGTTTCTTTGTTTTATTAAGACACTTCCCTAGGTGTCTTCTTCCAAATTTCCTGCATGATTGAAATTTAGCGTACTTTTCTCTATGGTTTCCACTACTGGAGTTCTTATAATTCACCATAATTCTCAACATTGTTGAGTCCAGGAGTTGGTTAATATATTTTTTTATTGTATTTTTTGAAAAATGATTTAGCATGAAAAATATATCTTTTACACCTATCAACATTCCATTCTATTGATTATTTCTCTTACCGTGCCCACCATGTACATCATGTTCAGTGTTACTATGACTACCTTGGAATACAGCCATTTACTAACACAAGTAAATAATAGTGTGAGTCATAAAATCATTTAGAGAATATCATAACACCATATATTCTATCTAAAAATCCTTAGGATTAACGATGGTATTTAATCTTATCTTATAATAAAATACTTCAAATTACTTTCTAATGAAAATTTGAATTATCCTATGCATATTTCCCCATGAGTAACATAACCAAGAGTTAAAAAAGGCCCATTGTCATGTAAAAAGATACACTATGTCAATCCCGAAACTCCTTGTCAGATTTTTCACTACTAGGTACATCTGTTCCCGAGCCGCCACTACCAGCTCGTATCTAGATATGGATTTATTTCATAGAAAACCCACATAATCTCTATAATATAAAAATTCTAGGAAGTTATTATATATTAATCCTCAAAGTCGTTCTTATGGTAATGTGATGTAATAAGAGTTTATCTAAACCTATATTCCACGGTTTGTACTAAACATTCTCTGATACCAACTGTAACACCCCGACCCCCAAAGCCCAAACTCAGTGCATTATTACGTATCATTGGCATGATCACAAAAGAACATGTCTCGAATGACTAATTAGTCTATTAGGCTTGGAAATACTAGATATATTCATAAGGTTTGTATTACATAATAATATGGAAAACATCAATAACATTATTTCCATAGACAACACTGAGATCCCATAGATTATCCCAGTAGGTCAATCATAATATAATTCTTTGCATCTTTGAAAAAATAAACATAGAAAGGTGTGAGCTCAGATGCTCAGTAAGAATAACAATAAAGAAGAAACATTCATAAACAAGCATAAAATATTTGAGGCAATGTATAAGACTAAAACAAAATCCTTTTAAACATGAAATTCAGGATAATATAGCATTGATAAAATCAAATAATTTAATATAATTATTCATATTGATATTCTACTAGTCGAATAATCACATGAACTATCAATAACCACTTTCATAATGATTGAATGCATAATGAAAGACATCATTACCACATAGTCAAGGCCATGTGCCAAGACTACAAATAATATTTTGTCAAGGCGTTGTGCCAAGACACTAGTCTATCTCATGAGACATTATGAGGCATCAAGGAGCTATAGTGGGCTCTACCCATCATGTACTAAGTCCAATTCTTTCTTCATATTTAAAGGATTAAATAACATTCGTATTAAAACTAGCATAAAAATTTCATCATTTTAACCATAAACCATGAATGGTATAAAAATTGCACCTCCATAGTCAAACAAAACTCATTAAATAAAATATCGAAGATTTTATATAATAGATTAATCTCAATCATGAATAATGAAGGATATTGTCACAAAAGAAAATAATCTTCAAAACTATTTGAGAGAAATATCCCCTTTTTTCTTGAAATCATTTAAAAGTCACATTATATATCAAGAAGCCATTTAAAATATTTTTTTGAATCAAAGTGTCCCATAATACGAGGAAAAATTTAAAAGGAATTTTAATTTTAAAACATTAATGTCCATATAAATAAATACTTAAAAATATTTTTAAAACATTGAAATTGATGAGAATGGTTTAAAAGAATAAATCTTTGAAACATTTGAAAATGAAATTTTAGTTGTAGTTTCTAACAAGATGAGAGACTCATGAATAAAAATAATTGAGGTAATAAATAATTTATAATATGATGAGAATAAATTATTTCATTATATACTGTGTCAAAGGATAGTATATACACTGTATAGAAGTGAATTGGTGCATAACAACAAAGAAATCTAATAAGAATGTAAATTGAGATGACATCCCTTATTAAAACAATTTCCTTATGTAAATGATAAATCAATGAGATAATTATGTGTGAAAAATATAAATACAATCAATATGATTGGTTATTTAGTGTAAATAAATTACATGACATTCACACATATTCTTGTAAAAACAACACCAATGACTTGGATGTTTAACTCAATGAATAGAAATTGAGTTTAGATCAAGTTTATATAAATGACATGAGAAATTGTCAATGGAATGATTATGTGTTTAAAAAGTATATACACATAATGGGTATTGGTAATTAGTACACATATAATAATTAGCGATTCCACACATAATCTTGGAGTAAAATAATCAAGGAAGTATGTGTAAATCCCACTGAGTGAAAATTGAAATTTGAAAATCCCTTACCGATTTGGAAACATATAAAAATTACAACTCATTAAAGAAGTATAATACAATGAAGATGTAAATACTCATAAATTAATGTATATAACACCAAGAATACAACCATGAATAGTACATATGCCAGACAAATGGAAATAGTGGCCAATATAGCATTAATCTCACGGGAATAAAAAGCGAGATGAAAAACCCGTACTTCGTTGTAATAAATAGAGTCGTGTGACCAAAAGTTAATAACCACAAAATTAATCTCAGAATACCATGAATATAAATAGAATCATGATAATATATATCAAATCGTAGTAGAAAATAAACCACATGAAATAAATAAGTAGCGAACAATGGAAATCTCATAGAATTAAATGTGAGATAAGAAACCCATTACCTTGAACTTTTCATGAGTATAGGGTACATTAATTTCTTTTATAATGGTGAAATAATTGTTATTAAATTATTAAATAACCATATACATTAATATGATATCAAATATGATCTTCTAATATTGATATTTTAGTATTATCACCGTTTCGGGTGTTAACTGATTCGTTCTAATTTGTATGCTTGGTTATGTAATCAATGTTTTTTATGGATGGGATGTATATTATTAATATTTAGAATGATATTAAGTCTTTAACATCTATTTTTAATCAAAAAATGAAAATTAATATTGAATTGAGATGATGGGGAATGAATCTCATTGCGTTCGTGGAGACGGTAATCCGTACGTACGCATGAGTGACAATATCATTCTTTTGAAATTAAAATAATATATAATTGTATGGTAAATCATATATACAGAATAATTATCATGTTATATTTTTTATTTACACCAATTATACATCATTATTATACACATAAAAAAAATAATGTATTTAATAACAACTCCACCATGACCTGGAGACGGCAAGTCATACGTACGCACGAATTGTGACCTGTTATTTAAAGAATCTATAGAATAATGAATATGTTTCAACCATATTTTTAATAAAATCACAATCTATAGAAGATACTGGAGTTATTATTTTAGAATAGAAACAACTAAGAAAGAGGATGTGGAAGAAGAATGAAACTTGAAAGTGGTGATGAAATGTTTTCCTCTTCTTCAATTTCTTCCATTTGATTTGATCAAAAGGGATCCATAGGTTGGCTTTCTGACATATATAAGGCATATATGATGAAGGTGATAGAGTTGGAATGATATTTGGGCAGGTTTTGGACAATAATAATGGCTTTTAAGGTGTGAATTAGATAAAAAGAGTTCCCATTTATAAGCGGGGTGAGGGGCACCTTAGGAAAAGCAAGAAATATTATTTTATATTAAAATAATATTCATATTCTAATGGATATAAAATGAATTATTTATATTATATGTTTGTGATGGGTATAAAACCACTAATACAATTAGTTTTAGAAAGGTTTGGGTCACTATATTAACTTTATCTTATAGATTTAACTCATAGTTATATAGTTTGACATTTACCATGTCTCATTGTATTTTTATATTACATTTTTAATAAAATTACAATAAACTTCCAAGGTAAATGAGAGTGGTTAATTAATGATATGACAATAATTATATAATTCATTTGGACAAGTCATATATTTTTATGAATAGAATATCAATTAATAATATAATATTTTTTTTAAAAACTCTTTTATGTCAATTTTGGCACTATTTAGTATTTCGTTTTTGCTAAATTCATAACAGACAGAATTACTTCGAAAAAAATTCTTCTAACCAACCCTAACATGTTATATTAACCTATAAAATTATTGGAATTAATAAAAAGTCTCAAATTAATTTTATTTGGATATTTATAAAATCAATTGTTTTAAGGTTTCATTAATTAGGTAATCACTGCATCATCATTGCATTCTAAATATGTTTAATTATTTATTGTCTAAAAATTATAAATAATATACTATTATGTTAGAAGTATTTTTATCTTTCTAATGAATATTTATAGTCTAATTATCTTATGTGTAACCCTATATTAAAAATGGTTTAGTTATTAAACATTTCATTTAACACTTTTAACTCTTCTTTGAATTAAATAATAATAAATGTCCTAATCTAATCCAAGTGGATATAAATGATTATATATTATTAAAAATTTTGTTTTTGGTCGAATTACCCTAATCTAATAGAATTAGGACATGTGTTAGGGTAATAATATTGTCATTTTTACCCTTAATTACCCTATTTACTTTTAACCGTGGTAATGTAAATAGAATGTTATTATTTATCAAAAATTGTTTTCATCTTATTGAACCACATTTTACATACTAATATCAACCATGTCTCTAAATTTTTTTAAAAACTACTCACAGAGGCAATAAAATTATGTTTTCTGTAAATTTGCAAATGCCCTAGGAGTGGTTAAAAGACAATAAAAAGTTCAATAAAATATTATACATCTAATTTTATTATAAAATGACTCCAATTAATTATATTGAAATTATGTAGGTATTATATATCTATTTTTAGATAAAATAAATTTCAATAAAATAAATATTATTTAAATAAAAAGTCATTTTAAAACTATAACGTAGTGTTTTTCATTATTTATAAAAAATTGAATGTTTTCAGAAAAATACAAGAAATTTACCATAAGATATTTTTGATATTCATAATTCAAAAATTAATTCTATTTTACAAAATTAAAAACATACAAGTTGCTTTAATTAATTTAAAATTAATTTCCGTTGTAAAAACTGAAAAGTAGGTTTTTAAAAAGCAAAAACTATCAAAAGATTGAGATGTGTTAATGTCAAATATTAATGTGAAATTAATTATAATCACTTACATTGTATTAAATGATAAAAATAAAATCTAACTATACTTACATAAAATTCAATTAAATATTATAACACTATAAATTATTTGGATTAAAGTAGTCATGTTTAACTAAAATTTAGTAATTTTTCAGTATTCCTCAAAATATAAAAGTTCTTAGAAAAGTAAAAAAAATAACCAAAATAATTTTTTATGTCCCGATTCTAAAGAAGAATTTAATTTCATTAAATTGAATATATAAAAGTGTCTAATATTGGTTTTAAAAAAGGTTTTCCATTAAAAGGTGGTAAAATTGAATTTTTTTTAAAAAAAATTCTTTTTTCTGAAAAAAATGAATTTCTTCTTATATGATGTATATGAAACACATAATATAGATTATAAAATAATATAGAGTATATAAAATTCAAAATTTAGTTAATATTATTCATAACTGCTTTTTAACGGCTAGTTTGGTAAGTCGTGGTGCGCTAGAACTTTGTGTTTCATATAGTGAATGTTGTTTAATTAAAGAAAATAACATACTCTAAAATATCAGGGTGTTACATTCTTCCCCCCTTTTGGAAATTGCATCATAGATATTTTAAAATTTGTCTAGGAAACATCATTGAAAGTCACACATCGGAAAAATAGTCAATATAACTATCTCTTTAAAAGAATGAAAGACAAGTAAAAAGGTCACCTGAGATAACCCACACTAGGATTCCATGTAGGAAAACATGGATATGGAAGATAAAATAAGTGTGAAGTTCTAGTGGAGAGTGATAGAAATCATGATTAGGAGAAATTTAAAAACAAGAAAACCAAAAACTTGTGATGAGATAATTTTTCATTAGTTTCCTAGTAGAAAGATAAAATGGATAGTGCTTTTTATTTTATGTTCCATTTCATAAATTTGAGGAATTTATTTTTGAGAATGACTGAGAACATAAAAAGATATACTTAATTCTTAAGTAGAGTTTCATCCTTTAATAAATTTTTACCAATAACTCATCTTTTTTTAAACTATGAGTACTCAATATGACTTGGTCACACCTAATGTGATACAATCAACTTCAAGTGAATCATGTAATCCAAAAAGGATAAACTATATATTTTTACCTTGTCTTTAGAGATTAACCAAAATAAAAATAGTTAGTACATGATCAAGTGATCCCTAAAAAGGATAATCCTTTATAAAAAAAATAAATATCTTAATTTATAATATTAAACCAACAATACCTGAAGTTCAATAAATACCATTCAATAATCAATTGTCCATAAAATCGATCATTATAATCCAAAATAATATTAAAACCCAAAACATAGAAGAATTTGATTACGCAGTCTACACCATTAAATTTTATTTCCTAATAACATCAACTACTCTTAAAGTCACATACAGAAAAGTAATTAACCTTATCACATATTCTCTATGATAGGTTAATTATTTCAATAAATAACCCAAATCACTATAAATACAAAATAAAAACATTTTAAAAACCAACCATTACTCCTCAACTGAAATCCCATAGTATTATATTTTCCATCGGCATATAGTATTCCCAACAGAGAGAATGTCTTAAAAAATAACATTTATCACGTAATCCCAAATCATTTTCCTATACTAAGGATATCCATTTGATAAGACAAATGATCCCAAATAAACTTATTATTGATCAATAAAATCATTCAAAAAATAATAATTAGTCACACTAACCCGAGACTTCAAGTAGTCTAATGGTAGGCGATAAATCTCAATCACACTATGGTTGTGTATTCGATTCTTGTAACTTTGTCTGATGCGATAGGTTGTCAAACGGTCTGCGTGATGTTCTTTTATTAGAAAAACTATATTTTATAACGTTCCCAAAATGAGATCAATTTCTCCAAATAACTAAAACATAATTTCTCCAAAAATGTAATCTCATACCACGAATTTTCATCCTAAAATTTAATAACATGTAATTTCCTCGGATTTAAGGATCATATAATCCCAAATGGTTATTTATAACTATGTTAACAATAGAAAACACAATTCTTCCTAAAATGGAATTTTAACATTATAAACTACAGTGTAACACATAAGAGAAATGTATTCCAATGTAAACCCATAAACAAAGAGAACTTATAATTTTAAACATTTGACCATTAATTTATTTCTACATAGGTTATTCTTTGGCCAAGCAGTTATCCTATAGAATATGGTATTCACTCGGGTAATTCCTTGGTCCCCAACATTGATGAAAAATGACTGTAAATGGATTATTGGGATCATTTATATTTTCTTATATAGTACTCTTCATTTTTCCTTGTAAATTCTTTACATTATTTCCTTTTTTCCCACACATAATGAATTTATTTTTTTCCATTTAGACACTTCCCTAGGGGTCTCCTTCAACAATTCCTGCATGATGGAAATTTAGCATTCTTTTCTCTACGGTCTCCACTACTGGAGCTCTAATCATTCACCACCATTCTATTATTTTTTGAGTCCATGAGTTGGATAATATATATTTTGTTGATCATATTTTTGGAAAAGTGATTTGTCCTGAACATGATATCTTTTACACCTATCATCATTACATTCTGTTGCTCATTTCGTCTGTTGTTCCCAACTTGTACATCATGTTCAATGTTACTATGACTTCCTTGGAATACAACCATTTACAAAAAAACAAAGCATAGTGTGAGTCATAAATTCATATAAATAATATCATAACACCTAGTTTTCAATTTATAACTCCATAGGATTAATGATGGTTATTTATTCTCTTCTTGTATTAAAATCCATCAAATCCGTTTGTAAAGAAAATGAAAATTATCCTAATTATATTTCCGTAGGAGTGTCGTAACCAAGGGTGAAACATGGCCAATTTTCGTGTACCAAGATACCCCAGGTCAAGCCCGAAACTCCATGTTGGTGTTTTCTCTCCGAGGTAAATCTGTTCCAGAGCCGCCTCTACCAGCTCGTATCCGGACAAGGATGTATTTTTGAGAAAAATAAGATAATCTATACAATACTAAAATTCTAGGATGTTCTTATATAATAATCCTCAAAGTCTATCTTAGGGTAATGTTCTCTAATCAGAGTTTATCTAAATTTATATTACAATTTTTGTACCAAACATCCTCTGATACCAACTGTAATGCCCTAACCCCCGAAGCCCAGAGTCGGTGCATTGTTACGTATCTTTGTTATGATAAAAAAACATCATGTCTCAAAACACCAATTTTTTTAGTATCCTAGGAAGTACTAGATACATTCATAAGGTTTGCATTATATCATAAAATGAAAAACTACAACAACATTTTATACATAAACAACACTATGATCCCATAGACTATCCCTAAAGGTCCTCCATAATATACCTCTTCATATCCTGGAAAAAATAAAACATAGAAAGGGGTGAGAAAATATGCTTAGTAAGGATAATAATAAATCCGAAACATTCATAAATAAGCATAAACATTTAAGGCATTGTATAAGACTAATACAAAAGCCTTTTAAACATCAACTTCAGCATAATATGGAAATGATAAAATAAAATAATTCCATTTACATATTCACATTGATATTCTACTAGTCGAACAATCACATGAAATATCAATATCTACTTTCATAATGATGGAATGCATAATGGCAGACTTCATAACCACATAGTCAAGGCATTGTGCTAGGACTAAAAATAAGATTTGGTCAACGCCTTGTTCCCAGAAACTAGTTTGTCTCATGAGACCTACTGATGCATCAAGGAGCTATAGCGGGATCCCCCCGTCACTTACTATGTCCAATGCATTACTCATATGAAAATGACGAAACAACATTCATATTAAAACTAGAATATGAAATGTCATCATTTTTACCACAAATCGTGATTGGTATAAAAAAAGTGCATCCACAGTCAAACATATCTCATTCAATACAATATGTAAGATTGTATTATAATATATTATCCTCTATCAATAATAACGAATCATATTGACGTAGATGAACATAATCATCAGAACTATTTGCGAGAAATATACCCCTTTTTCATGAAAACATTTAATAGTAATATTATTTATCAAGAAGACATTTAAAATAGATTTTTGAATTAAAGTGTCCAATACCACTTTAAAAATTTAAAAAGGAATTTTAATTTGAAAACATTAATGTCAATATAAATAAATCCTTTAAATCATTTATAAAACATGGACATTGATGAGAATTGTTTAAAATAATAAATACTTAAAACATTTAAAAATGATATTTTAGTTTGTGTTTCTAAACAAATGAGAGTTGTATGAATACAAATAATTGAGGTAATAAAATCATTATAATACCATGAGAATAATGTTATTCATTATATATTATGTCAAAGTACTGTATATACACCGTATAGAAGTGAATTGGTGCATAATAGTGAAGAAGTCTCAAAGGATTGAAGATTGAGATGAAATCTCTCCTAAAGAAAGTATCCATAGGTAAATGATAAATGAATGAGAAAATTATGTCTGAAAAAAATAAATAAATTCAATATGATTGGTTATTCAGTGTAAATAAATCATAGGACATTCATATATATTCTTGTAAAAACAACACTATTTACATGGATGTTTAACTCAATGAATGGAAATTGATTTAAGATCAAGTTTATATCAATGAATTGAGAAATAATCAATGGAGTTATTATGTGTATCAAAAATATATCCACACAAATGGGAGTAGAATTAATACATATATAATAAATACATATTCCAAACATTATCTTGGAGTAAAATAATAAATGAAGTATGCATAAAGCCCATTGAGTGGAAATTGAAATTTCAAATTCCATTAATGATTTGGTAACTTATGAATCATACAACCCATGAATGAATGATCATAAAATGAAGATGTAAATACTTGTAAATTTAAATATATTACACCATGAATACAATCATGGATAATACATATGCCACCCAAAAGAAAATAGTGGCCAATATAAAATTAATCTCCCTGGTATAAAAAGTGAGATGAAAAACCCTTACTTCGTTGTAATAAATTGATTCATATGACCAAAAGTTAATAACCACAAATTGAATCACATAATATCCTGAATATAAATAGAATCATTATAATATATATCTAATGGCAGTACACAACACACCAGATGCAATAAATAAGAAGCGAAGATTGGAAATCTCACGGAATTAAATGTGAGATAAGAAACCCATTACCTTGTACATTTCCTTGGTAAAAGGTAGGTTAATCTCTGGTATAATGGTGAAATAATTGAAATAAAATTATAGAATAACCATATACATTAATATGATATCAAATATGATATTCTAAGATTGATATTTTAGTATTATCGTCGTTTCAGGTGTTAACTGATTTGTTCCCTATTATATGCTTGGTTATGTATGTCATATTTGTTATGGATAATATGTATCTTAATAATAATTAGAATGATATTAAGTAATTAAAAATTATCCTTAATCATCAAATGAAAATTATTCTTGAATGGATACGATGGGGAATGAATCTCATCAATTTCCTGGAGATGATAATTTGTACATATGCACGAGCGAAAATACAAATATTTTGATATTAAAATCATATATAATTGCATGGTATATCATATATTATGAATCATTATAATGTTATATTTATTATTTACTCAAATTATACATCGTTATTTTTACCCAACCAAATAATAATGTATTGAATAACAACCGCACCACGACGTGGAGACGGTAAGCCGTACATACGCACGTATTGTGACATGTCAATCAATGATTGGATATAATAATGAATATGGATGTACCATATTTATAGTAAAATAACAGTATATAGAAGATACTAGAAATATTATTTTATAATGGAAACAACAAAGAAAGAGGATGTGGAAGAAGAATGGAACATGAAAGAGGTGATGAAATATTTACATATTCTTCAGGTTCTTCCTATTGATTTGATCAAACGAGATCCTTATGTTGGATTTATGAATGATGTAATTAATGATACACCTATCATTATATTGGAATTTTTTATGATCCTTATCTTTAAAAGAGTATAATATCAATTAGTAATTTAATATTTGTTTTAAAAACTCTTTTATGTCAATTTTGACACTATTTGGTATTTTGTTTTTTCAAAATTCATAATTGCATAATTAATTAGAAAAAAATTAATTTAACCAACACTAACATGATATATTAACCTATTAAATTAATTTAATTCATAAAAACTTTCAAATTTCATTTATTTGGATATTTATAATATCAATTATTTTAAAATTTCATTAATTAGGTAATTACTGCATTATCATTGTGTCATAAATAAATTTAATTATCTAATGTCTAAAAATTATAAATAAAATACCATTATGAAATATATCTTTTTTTTATTTACAATTAATATTTATTATCTAATTTATCATATGTGTAACCCTATATTAAAAATGGTTTAGTTATTAAACTTTAAATTTAACACTTTTAACTCTTCTCTGAATTAAATAATATTAAATTTACTAATCTAATCCAGGTGGACCTAAAGGATAATATTTTATTCCTAAGGATGTTTTTGGTCAAATTACACTTATCCAATAGAATTAGTACATCTGTTCGGGTAGTAATAATATCATTTTTTTCCTTTAATTACCATACATTCTTTTAATCGTGGTAAATAAAAAGAAAAATTACTATTCACAAAAAAATATTTGTATCTTATTGAAACACATTTCACTTACTGATATCAATCATGTCTCTAGGATATTTTTAATTCAACTCCCAGAATAGGTAAAATTATTTTTTATGTAAACATGTAAATGCTCTTATGAGGTGGGTAAAAGACGGTAAAAAGTTCAATATATTTTTATAGATCTAATTTTATTGTAAAATGACCCCAATGAATTATATTGAACATATATTGGTATTATATATCTATTTTGATGTAAAATAAATTCAAATAAAATAATTAATTAATTAATTAAAAATTTGGTTTTAAACTATAACACGGTGTTTTTCCCTATTCATCAAAAATTGAATGTTTTCAGAAAAATACCAAAAATTTAACCTAATATAATATGGATATTATGAATTCAAAAATGAATTATATTTTACCAAATTAAAAACATAAAAGTTTCATTAATTTATTTAAAATTAATTCCTGTTGTCAAAACCGAAAAGAGGGTTTTAAAAAAGTAAAAACTATGAAAATATTGACATGTATTTATGTAAAATTTTAATGTGAAATGACTTATAATAACTTCAATTATATTAAATTATATTGATAAAATCTAATTATACTTCCATACCATTCAGATACATTACATAACACTATAAATTATTTTTAATAAAAAAGTTGTTTTCAACTAAAATTTAGTATTTCTCAGTGTTCATAAAAATATAAAAGTTAATAGAAAAGTAAAAAAATATAATTAAATTTCTTTTATGTTTTAAATCGAAAGAAAATTTTAATTTCATTAAATTTAATATATAAAAGTGTCAAATATTGTTTTTCAAAAGGGTTTCCATTAGAAGGCGGTAAAATTAATTTTTTTTAAAAATACTTATTTGTCCTAAAAAATGAATGTGTTCTTATATTATGTCTATTAAACATATAACATGGATTCCAAATTTATATGGAGTATATAAAATTCAAAATTCAGATAATACAATTCACAACTGCTTTTGAACGGCTAGTTTGGTAAGTCCTGGGCACTCAAACATGGTTTTGTGTATATCACATGATATTAACTTAAAGAAAATAACATACTATGAAATATTAGGGTGTTGTAGGAATAAGAAGATACAATGAAGGAAATGAACCCACTCTTATTTATGGCATATGATGTTAAACAAAATTTCGAGGGAGAAATTTCATAAGGGCGACAATATACCGACCCAATGTTTTTGATGGAAATTTCCTTCTTATGATTTTTTCATATAATAACATGTTGTAACAATGAAATGAACTAATAAGTACTATGTGACCATTAAACATAATTTTGACACTTTTTTATTGAAATTTTGGAAATTTTACATTCACATTTGTGATTAGTAAGACGTTACAAAGATGTTTGTAGTTCGATAACACAAAATTAATTTTTTTTGTGAATAATAGAATATCCTTATAAATGTTAATGCTACCCTTATTTATAGTTATATAACATAATTAATAGTATCATTGACTATGAATTTATGGAAATATTATTCATGTTAATGTATGATGTACCAATTTTTTGAATAAGCAAATAAATGTTTTAAAACTGGTTTTTTTAGAATAAACTTTCATTTGAATTAAATATTTAATTATCATATTTACAAAACTAGTTTTGAAAATTTTATTTCATATCTATACTCTAAATGTTGACAAATTTTTAGGATTATTTTTTGTGTCTTTTCTAAAATAGTTGAATTATTTATGAATAGTAAAATATGATAATTTATGACAAACGCTAAATATTTGATTTATTGACTCATTGATGATAGTATGATGAGGTATGACCAATTGGATCGAACTCACATGCACATATTACTATTTTGTTGTCATGGTATCATCACCATTTCAGGTCTTGAGGGAATATAATAAACTAAGAATTTAAATATTATGAAAACTCTCCTCCCATACACTCAAAATATGACCCACACTCCCAACATCCCTTCTCTCCAATCATGCCTTGTGACTTACTTATATTATTCCCAAATATTTCCCGCAACATCCTTCCCCACAACCATCAGCCTCTAGTTTATTCTAAATACCTAAACCTCACATCCTAAGAGGTTCTCAAAGGAGATAATCTCAAAAGGTAACTTTATCATTCCAATCATTTTATTTTTTTTCTAGATATTTTCATTTCCTTTAACACTCCTCACCTACATTCACAAAAATGGTATGATAAATATAGTAACATCTAGATTCTATAATTTTTTTTATGATAATGTGATAATTCACTTTAATATCTCATTTTCCCTTCTTTTATATGGAATAAATGAAAACACCGTGCGAGATGTGTTAATTTATCACATTCAAGGATGAAAATTTATCAATTTATATTACCATCTTCTATTCTAGTCATGAAACAATTTTAATGGTTGAACTAGGATATTAAATATATATTTTAATTTTTTTTTTTCAATAATACTCTTACACAGTTGATGTAACATAATAATTAAAAACATGTTAATAATGAGAAAAATTCCCAAATTAATTCTGTCATTTATCATTATGGTTTTATATAATGATCCAACATCACTGCATGCATCGAAATTAAATTTTCAACCATGTAACCTTTTGTATGTTCAATAGTAATATATAACTTCAATTCTAGAATCCAACATCACCATACATGTTTATCCAAACATTACAATAAGTGAATCGACCATTAATAACAATTAAGGCATCATACCCAGACAAGGAAATTGAACCGCAAAATCAATAAAAATAGTTCTTAATGAACATAAAAAAATTATAATAAATTTTATATATATTTAATTGGTTATATAATTATTAATTTATTAACCTAATTTGACTAATTAGGTTATTAATATCAAGAGAAGATCACCACCGACCATAAGGTAAGGTATCCTTTTTATCTCACTTTTATTTAATGTTTTCTTTTTGTTATGCCCAATTATGTTTAATTCATAATAATGGGGTATGATTATGAACCTCCCCCATACTATCCTCATGATGTATAAAATATGATAAATCCATTTCCCAATCATTAATCCTTCTTTAGTCGCCTCATACCTTGTCAATATTCTGAAAGGGATTCCACATGAACTGCCTGTATTCATTCGGGTTTCCCTATATTTATTGTTACCCAAATGATGATTTAATTAATTTATATTTACAACTTATACATATTGTTTATATTCTCCAAAATCATGTTTTTAAGTCCATCCCACATTATCTTTCTGGGATATACATGTTTTAGCTTTTTCCCCGCACAATACTACAAGATAAGAAAACCTGTTCTGAAGGAACATCCCTAATTCTTACACAATTAGATGTGAAATCAATCGTCTCTTTTAATCCATAATTGTATTTATAATATAATATATTTTTGTGGAAAACCACAATTCCGCCTATGGTTTCCCTAAAGAATTGTTCATTTTTCTATTTTAATGGATATATAGTATTTTCCTTAAAACAACTCAAAAATATTTTAATGCTAAAATTTCATAAATACATTTCCTACATGTTTTTTCATATACTTGAAAACACATCCCCTGATACACGTCTATTTTCCTTTATGAATTTCCATTTATATTTTGGTTCATTTCTTTCATGGACATTTTTATGATAGGAAAAGACATTTTGCTTCATGACATGATTTTGTTACCCAATTATTTACATCGATAAACATAATGTTTATGTAATAATGTTTATGTATAATAATTTTTTTGGAAAATATAATCATTAAAATTTATGATGGGTGTTCCAAGATACCGCTCGAATGCATTGGGTAATTTTAACTCTCAAGATATGTTATGTGAAATAGTCTTGGTGGTTAGCCTTGGCATTTACTACTATGTGAAATGATTTTGGAAATTAGACTTAACTAGTATAAAATTAATTTTTTATGTTGATACAACATTTCTATGATTCCATTATTAAATGATCACATTTTTATATGATCAATTTCCTTATTTTATATTCTTTTTTATATCATTATGTCATGTATTCTAACCCATGTGCTATGTATTTGTTCTTATTCTTATTCACATACTGGGATTTTAGCTCACCCCTTTGTTCAAGTGATCCCTAGCATGCCCTGTGCAGATGTAAGGGATCAAGGGGTGTTAGGATCACCTTATAGAGATTAAATTGAGATGTTTTTTAGCACTATGTTTTATATGTTATTTACTAGGTCTACAAAAAAATGTCACGATCATTTTCCGGTTCTCTAATGTATAATTATGCTTAAAATCATGTAATTTAATGTGTAAAAGAATAGGTCATATATAGTTCCACTACATAATTTGATAGAATACAAAACCTTCCAAATTCATGTTATGATTCATGTAGTTATTTTAGGGTTTTCAACATCATCAAACTGTAACATCCTAGGTAAATAATGAATAAAACATATTTCATATTTATTAATATATTTGAATTAAATTTTAATTTTAATTAAACGGGATTCTATGTTCGATAGCATAGCCGATACGCAACAACACGTTTCATTGAAATCTTACGTTCCACACTAATAATATAATATTATTATTTTAACTGGTAGTTAACATCTAGACATTGTATTGGTGGGAATGAACAAAACTAACTTCAATATGATTATACTTATCTATTAAATTTATTTATATTTACCAAATAATAGTTAGAGGATTAAAATGTGAATGAATCTAATTTTAATCATAATTTACATTAAAAGGACAATTTACCGCCTTTTAATAGAGAAACCCCTTTAGATATAATTTTGGTCACTTTAATTAATTTTATTTGACCTAATAAAATCCAAATTTAGAATAGGGACATCAAAATTTACTTTGTGTAAATATTTGGAATTTTTCTAATAAAGTTTATTTTCTAATGAATAGTGAACAATATTGTATTTTAATTCAAATATGTGCTTTAATAAAATTTATTTATACTATTAGCATATATTTATAATTGGTTTTAAAGTGTAATGACAATATATTTTTACCATTTAGTCCAACGCTGGCTGTTGGAATTAATTTCACTTTGAAATTGAACATAAACAAGTGTCAATCTTTTGATAGTTATTATTTCTTAAAAACACACTATTTGTTTTAACAATAGGAATTAATTTTAAATTAAAAAATTCCAGTTCTATGTTATGAATTTATAAAAATATATATCATTTTTGAATTTTTAATATCAAATAATGATTAGGCTGAACTTTGGGTATTTTTCTGAAAAATATCATTTTTTGATGAATCAGGAAATCAATTAGTAGTAGTTAAAAATGACTTTTCATTTAAATGAAATTTTACCCCGTATATGCATTGAATTTTGAAAATCCGAAAAACATGGTTTTTATCAAGAAATAAATTTAATTTAGTAAGATGAAAATAATTTTGTGTGAATAGTAACTTTTGATGTTTATTTACCGCGGTTAAAGATAAATAGGGTATTTCGCTGTAAAAAGAATATTGTAATAATTCGAAATTACCTTAACACGTGTTTTATCATTATTGTATGAGTAAAGGACGACCATGGAGAACTTTGGATCTATTTTGGGACCCCATGGAGCCACTTATGAAAGATAATGACACATTAGATTAATTAATTTAATGTACTGGAAAAAATGTCATAAACAAAAATCTGTTAGTAAAAAATTTTTTTTATGGTGTTATATAAATTATATTTTCAACAATAAATATTAATTGGAAATCTAAAAACATTTACAACATCGTGGTATTTTTATTATAATTTGTAGGCATCATATAAATTAAATGATTTATGACACAATAATGATGTAGTATTTACCTCATTAATAAAAGTTTAAAATAAATAAGACTATAAATATTAAAATAACATCCAAAACCGGTCCAATTATTATTAGATGATATTATTTCTACTATGAGTCGACGTATGTTATAAATTAATGATTTTTTGACCATTATAAATAGAATATCATTATATAATAAAATAATACTATCACACTTTCCTAAAGAGCCACTCCTCTCTCTAATAAAAATAGACCACTTTTATCCAATTTTTCACACCTCTCCTACCATTTGGATCATCCATGTTCTAACCAATTAATCACCCTACATCCCTCTCCTCATCATAGAAGCCTTACCATAGGTAGAGGGCACATTAAGATGTGCTTTGGTTCAAACCAAAGATAGTTACCCAAATTAAAGGTAACAGTTTCTCTTAATTTGTTTTATTTTATTTTACTTCTCCAACCACTAAACTCTTTTTATTCCATTATTTTGAAACAAAACCAGTATCCTAAATATACTAGGATGTTGTTATGATATTTATTCTAACTGCACTTACACACACCTCTATCTAATGGGAGAAGAACATAATGTTTCTTTGGATGGGAAACTAACGCCTCACGAAACGATGATTGTTCAAATATCTCCAACCGCCTCTCATGGTGTCCATTATGATGGAAATGTATTTATATATGATATATATTATGTTTATGTTTTCTTTATGCTTCTGTATTTTTCTATTTATAGAAATACATTCTGGTTTCTATAGTGGGTAAAAACGATAATCTCATTAGAGGAAGTGCGGACTACCACCCACTTAATGTGATATGACTCGTTAATGCATTATATGAGATGTATAAAAGATGGAGTTAATAATATTGTTTATTATATTATATGGGAATTATAATATCACTATGTATCATTTTGTTTTTAATTCCATTAAAATAATAAATATAAATGGAATTAGTGTTCATGCATACGTATGGCTTACCGTCTCCATGAATTGTGCATTTCATTTCATAACGCTAAATGTTATGACATATTATAAATACATGTATATAATGGATATATATTATATATATGATATCTAAATAATTAATATAATTCTGAAGATAATGGATATCTTACCCCATGAACAACTTGTAATTATAAGTTGTTCATTTTTTTACTCAAGTACCAAATATCGACCAAACGACCATTATTAACATAAATTATTACATAATGTTTTTAACATAGTATTAAGTAATATAAAATTAATAATAAACTTTAAAAAGTTTCCTAAGAACGTATAAATTAACATTAGTTTATTAGTCAGGAGATTAAAGAAAGAACGGTTCATGTCAGACACAAGGTAATGATATTTCTTATCTCAATTTTAATTCCATGAGATTCCCATTGTTTTCCACTTATTTATTGCATGTGGTGTATTATTTACTTCCGATTGAGGTATGTTATCATGATTATCTTTATATTAATGTTATTATGTGATTAATTTTATGGTTATTAACGTTTTATCAAATGACTCACTTGATTACAACGAGGTAAAGCGGTTCATCTCACTTTTATTACCATTAGATTCATGCTATATTTGCCACTATTTCTTTTTGGGTGGGGTATGTACTACCTAGGATTGTAGTTTTCTGTAATATACATTCATTTACGAGTATTTAAATCTTAATTGTATAATCCTTCATTCATGTGGCATATGTTTTGTAAGTTACCAAATTGGTAAGGGAACCTTTCACCCTCCTCTTTTTAAAAGACTTTTTTTGTTATGTCTTTTAATTTACATCATATTCTATTGGAATATGTTATTATATATCCTCATCTATGTCAAATTTAAGTCCAAGTGATGATGAAACTTTTTTATCTAATCAACTCATTTTATGAATTTTAATGTGACGACATTAGGCTGTCGATGTTTTACAAGGGAACTTCTTAAACCAATTTAAATTCTTTGGGGTCAACTTGTACGTCTTGAATATGTCATCCTATGAATTTTTTGTGAATGACCTGTTATTTTTTTAAACATAATATCCACTTATATTGGGTGTTTTTATATTTTTCACACATAATTATGTTATTGATTTATCCTTGATTTAATGATTTCATCTTTATATGGGATTTCATCCCAATTTACATCTCCACGGAGAGTTCATTGTTGTTATGCACCAATTCACTCTTATATGGTGTATATACAGTCCTTTGAAATATTATATCATGAATCCATTTAATATCATGATATTATAATGTTCTTATTAAAAGTTATTCTTCAATTATTTGTATTCACACGTCTCTCTTTTTGTCAAAAAAAACTCTTTAACTAAAATATTATTTTAAATGTTTTAAAGATTTATTCTTCTAAATATTTCTCAATAATGTACATGATTTAAAAATTAATTTTAGTGTTTATTTATATGGACATTAATTTTTTCAAATGATAATTCATTTAAAAGCATCAAAGTGGTATGAGACACTTTGATTAAAAAATCCCTTTTTAAATGGTTTTGAAAATTATTTGATAAAACATTTTTTATTTAAATATCTTGATTTGATATATTGGAATGTGGAAATGTTATCATCACTTTATTCATGTGTTATATTTTGGGATTATGTTATGGTTATTGGGAATTGTGTATGTATATGGGTGGTTTTGTGATAAACCTAGGGCGGGTGAGCCCGAGATAGAACTTTAATGCATTGGGAAAAGTGACAGAGGTAAATGTAATGGTTCTCCTAAGAGATTGAGGGAATATACTATTATTGGTATTCCATGTGTAACTCCATATGTAGTTGTGATAGCTAAATTGTACGTTTCATATGGATTCCATAAGTAACCTTTATGATATATAATTTGTGTGTGTTATTCATAAATCTTATTATTTTTTAAGGGATGTTATGATTGAAAAATTTAGTTTCATTTATTTGTATTTATTGATGGGATAATGTTTTTTTTCCTTATTTTACAACCCTTAATGAGCTTTTTATGCTCATCCCATGTTTTAGAAATTTTTTACACGGGGCATAAAGATGAATAGGGTCAAGGATGGGATCACGGAAAAGTCATGTTGTCTAAAATATGGAACTAGACATGTTACTTTTTCAATGTTTTTATTTAAATAAAAAAATGGATACTGAGTAGTAGTGTCTACATGTAATATTAATGTTGTTATGTAATAGTTTTAGCCTAATTATATAAAACTCTAAACCTAAAAAGATCCTCAATGTGAATTATTCATTTAATTCAATGTTGTGTAATGTTATAAGTTCGAGTCCTTATAGTTGGTATCAGAGGTCTATTTAGACATCTTTAGGGATTAGGAGTTTTCGTTAGACACACTTTTAGTCCCTATGCCTATTATTTTAGTTAAATCCTAGTTTTATAACTTTTTCAGATCAAGGAAAGTCAGTTAAAAAGGGAATGAGGAGGATCTCAAACGACATTCCTATCTCTTCTTGAGGGCATGCTTGCAATAATTATGTCAAAGTCATGTTCAGATGACTGAGAAACATTTTCTAGCATACAAATCACTTGAAAGCAGTTGTTTGAGATATCAAACACCACTATAATACCACGTTATAATCGTGGATCATGGTTTGTCTTTAGAAAAATCATATTTTCACAATATTCTCATATTTTCAAGAATGTTAAGTACGATCAAGGAATTTTCAAATATTTTACCTTATCACAAGATTTTGAAGCATATTATGATTTTAAAAAAGGTGTTGAATAAGCAGACCATTGCACAACCTATTCATATTTTCTTTTCAAATATAGTCTCTTAGAACATTACTATGGTATTTTAAAAGGACCCTTAATTGAAAGTTTCAACTCATATTCAGTCAGAATATTTTATAGAAATCTTTTTTTATCAGATTTTTTGAAATTATATGCCATATATGATTATTTTCCAACACAGTTTTTCTGTGAACACCCATATGACTCATGTTGTACAAGGTGTATTTGGATGGAGGAAGTAAATTATTTTGAAGGATCTATGAATCATAGTTGCAATGGATGGACCTTCTACCAACATGAAGAAGATGACGATGAAACCCAATGGACACCGTGATCATGGTATGATATTATTCATTTTGGGGATCATTTTATTTTATCATATGGTGGTGAAATATGACTTCACGAATTAAGATGTTGAGATCATAATGAATTTGGATGAAAATTATAGGTATAAGGAAACCAATGAGGATAAAACGTGTTAGAGATATTTTTTAGTTTTATGAAAATGACAAACCATGGGATGAGTGACAACTCGTCACATCTGGAAAGGCTACATGAATCAAACCCACAACCGAAGGGCGAAAAGGGTACATCTCTTATCCCTATCATACTTGAAGTCCCTGGTGGGTATGACTTATTATTTTAGTAAAATGTTTTTATGGATCAAGAAAAAGTTTATTTTTGAAATTTATATTTAATCAAATGAATATACGTAGTATAGGAAAATTATTTAGTGATTAAGTGAAAAAGGTTTTTGTGGAAGATGTTCTCTCTTTTGGGGAAACACTATATGCATAAGGAAGATAGAATACTATAGATTTCAATTATGGAATAATGGTTGAATGTTTAGTTTGGAAGAATATACGTTTTTATTGTGGACATACGACGATTTGATTTATTTATAAAAATGATTAACCTATCATGGAGAACATGAGATTTGGTTAATTAATTTTCAAAATGATACTTTATGAGTAACTGTTGTTATTTGGAGATAAATGTTATATTATAAGTCTATGTAATTAAATCCTTATGATATTTGGGTTTCAACCTTATTTTGGGTCAATTTTGAAGAATTTTACAGATTTTTTTTAATAGTCTTTGTTGAACTTTTGGTTTTTTTTGAAAATTATTAGAGATTAAGAGTAGTTTTTCATTTTGTAAAAGATTAACCTTTTGGGTATTATCTGATCACACAATAACATTTTTTGTTTTAGTTGATGTCTTAAGACAAGGAAAATATATAGTTCTACTTTTTTGGATTATGTGACTCTCAAGAAGATAATTCTTGTTCTGTTGATGTGACCATGACTTTTTGAATGCTCTTTGTTTGGAGAAAAGATACATTTTTCATAGAAACTTATTAAAGGATGAAATTTCACATGAAGGTAAGTGTATTTCCAAATGTTATTATTCTATGTAGTAAATTAATTCCTCCAAATTATGAAATTTAATGTAATCCAAAAATTTTGTTAGTTTGTGTTTCTTACTGGGTAATCAATGAACTTTTTACACATCATATGTTTGTGATTTTCTGGTGGTTAAAATTCTCCTAATAATGTTTTCTCTTACTCACCATCAGAACATGAGTGTTTTTTCTCTCTTCCCTATTAATTTTTTCCTACATGGAATCCTAGTACGGGTAATCTCGGGTGACCATTTTACTATTCTTTCTTTATTTTAATGTGACAGTTTTACTGACTCTTTTACGTTGTGGGACATTTAATGAAGAATCCAGGACCACTTTTAAAATTGCGAGGATTCAATTCCCAAAAGGGGTGAAGGATGTAACATCCACGGTAAATAAAGAATAAGAAATATTTCATATTTACTAATATTTGGGAATTAAATATTTATTTTACTTTAACGGGGTTTCTATGTTCGAGAGCATAACTGATACACAACAACGAGTTTCTTTTGAAATCTTATATTGCACACTAATAATGTAATATTATTATTTTAAATCTTAGTTTACTATTAGCCATTGTATTGGTGATAATGAACAAAACTAACTACAATATTATTATACATGTGTGTTAAATTTATTTACATTTATCCAATAATATTTAGAGGCTAAAATGTGAATGAATCTAGTTTTAAGCATAATTTACATTAAAAGGAGGATTTATCGCCTTTTAATGGAGAAACCTCTTTAAATATTATTTTTTTCATAGTAATTAAATCTATTTGCCCTAATAAAATCCTTCTTTATAATGTGGACATCAAAATTTACTTTGTGTAAATTTTTGAATATTTCTTATAAAGTTCATTTTCTAATGAATAGTGAAAAATATTGTATTTTAATTCGAAAATGTGTTTTAATCTAAATTATTTATACTTTTAGATTATATTTTAATTAGTTTTAAAGTGTAACTAGAATATATTTTTACCATTTAATACAATGTTGGTCGTTGGAATTAATTTCACTTTGAAATTGGGTAAAAAACAAGAGTCAATGTTTTGATAGATATTGTTTTTTAAAGACACACTATTTTTTATCAATGAGAATTAATTTTAAATTAATTAATCCCAATTATATGTATTGAATTTAGAAAAATATACATCATTTTTGAATTCAGAATATTAAATAAATCTTAGGGTGAATTTTTGGTACTTTTCTGAAAATTTTGAATTTTTAATGAATAGTGAAATCACTTGGTAATAGTTAAAAAAATTGCCTTTTTCATTTAAATGAAATTTTAACCCTTCTATGAATTTAATTTTAGAAATACGACATAAATGGTTGTTATTAAGAAGTAAAACGTGATTCAATAAGATGAAAATAATTTTTTGTGAAAAAATAACTTCAAACTTTTATTTACAGCGGTAAAAGATAAATAGGGAAATTCAAGGTAAAAGGAATATTGTAATAAATTAAAATTACCTTAAAACATGTCCTAACATTATTGTATGGGTAATGGACTTCCATAGTCATCATTGTGTCTATTGTGGTATCCCATGGAGCCACTTATTAAAGATAATGACACTTTAGATTAATTAATTTATTGTAAAGGCTAAAATGACACAAACAAAAATCAATTAGTTAATTAAATTGTATATGTTGTAATATAGATTATATTTTCAACTATAAATATTAATTGAAAAGATAAAAATATTACCTACATAAAGGAATTTTTTCTAAAATTTTTAGGCATCACATAAATTAGATTATTTATGACACAATAATGATATAGTATTTACCTCATTAATAAAGGATTTAAATAAATAAGATTATAAATATTTAAATAACATCCAAAACCTTTCCAATATTATTGGACGCTACTATTTATACTATTATTCATATTATATTTTACTTTAATGATTTTGGGACCTTTAGAAATCGAATATCATTATATAATAAAATAATATCATCACACATTCCTAAAGAGCCCCTCCTCTCCCTTATAAAAAAGACTACTTCTAACCAATTCCTCAGACCTATAAAGCTTCTTGGATCTTCCAAAGTATGACCCATTAAGGTCCCTACATCCCTATACATCTCCTAGAAGCCTTACCATAGGCAGAGGGCACTTTAAGAAGTCCTTTGGTTCAAACAAAATGGAGTAACCCAAATTAAATGTAACAATTTCTCTTAAATTATTTTCTTTTATTTTACTTCTCCAACCCCTGAACACTTTTTATTCCTTTATTTTGTAATAACACCAATATCCTGAATAAACTAGTATGTGGTTATGATATGTATTAAAATTACACTTACACACACCCCCATCTTATGGTTGAAGTACATGATGTTTTCATGGATGGAAAACTAACACCTCACGAAACAATGATTGTTCAAATATATCCAACCACCTCTCATGGAGGCAATTATGATGGAACTGTATTTATATATGATATCTATTATGTTTATGTTTTCTTTATGCTTCTTTATTTTTCAATTTATAGAAATACTTTATTGTTTCCATATATGGAAAATATGGTAATCTCATTAGAGGAAGTGGGGACTACCTCCCCCTCAAAGTGATAAGACTCGCTAATTCCTTATATGGGGTGTATAGAGGATGGAGTTAATAATATTGAATATTATATTATAATGGAATTATAATATATCTATTTATCATTATTTTTTTAATTCCATTAAAATAAAAAATATAAATGGAAGTAGCGTTCTTGCATATGTATAGCTTACCATCTCCATGAACGGTGCATTTTATTTCTTAACTCAAAATATTATGTACTATTATAAATACATGTATATACTATATATATATGATTTATATGTTATCTAAAACATTAATATAATTCTGAAGATAATGGATATCTTACCACATGAACAACATGTAATTGTAAGGTGTTCATTTTTTTTCTCAAGTACCAAATATCGTCAAAACAACCATTATTAACTTAAAATTATTACAAAATGTTAATAACATGGTAATACTTAATATAAAAGGAATAATAAACTATAAAAATGTTATTAAGAAATTATAAATTAACATTATTTTATTATTCAATAGAATAATGAACGAACATGTCATGTCAGACACAAGGTAAAGAGATTTCTTATCTCAATTTTAATTCAGTGACATTTCCATTGGTCACCACTTATTTACTGCATGTGGTGTATTATGTACTGTCGTTTGATATATATTATCATTATTATATTTATATTCATTGAATTAAATGAATCATTTGATGGTTATTAATTTTTTATCAAATGATATAGTTGTTTAAAACGTGGTAAAGGGTTTCATCTCACTTTTATTCCCATGAGAATCATGCTATATTTGCCACTATTTCCTTTTGTGTGGTTTATATACTGACCCTGATTGTAATTTTGTGTAATATACATTCATTTATGAGTACATAAATCTTCATTGTGTGATCCTTCTTTCATGTGGCATATGTTTTGTAAGTTACCAAATTGGGAAGGGAACATTTCACCCTCCTCTTATTAAAAGACTTCTTTTTTGTTATTTCTTTTAATATAAATCTTATTATGTTGAGATATGTTCTAATATATATCAATTGATGTGAAATTTATGTCCATGTTTTTAGATATCCTTTTTACCTCGTCAACTCATTTTCTGAATTTTAATTTGTTGTCGTTTAGCTGTCAAATTTTTTCTAGGGAACTTCTTAACCCAATTTCAATTATTTGGGTTCAACTTGTACTTCTTCAATATGTCATCCTATGAATATGTGTGAATGAACTCTGATTTTTTTTTGACATTATATACACTTATATTGGGTGTATTTAACATTTTCACACATAATTATGTGAATTATTTACCCTTTATTGAAGGATATCAACTTTATAAGGGATTTCATCCCAATTTAAATTTCCACTAAGACATCATTGTTGTTATGAATCAATTAACTATTATATGGTGTATATAATTTCCTTTTACATATTATATCATGAATATCCTTATTCTCATTATATTATAAAGTTCTAATTAAATGTTATTCATAAATTATTTGTATTCAAGCATCTCTCTTTTTGTTTAAAAACTCTTTAACTAAAATATCGTTTTAAATATTTTAATTATTTCTTATTCTAAAAATTTATCATTTACTTACATGTATTCAAAGTGGATTTTAGGATTTATTTATATGGACATTAAATTTTTCAAATTAAAATTTGTGTAAAATCTTCAAAGTGGTATGGGAAACTTTGATTCAAAAATCCCTTTTTAAATGGCTTTGAAATTTTTTTGATAAAACATTGATTATTTCAATATATTCATTTGATATATTGGAGTGTGGAAATATTATAATTCCTTTATAAATGTGTTATATGTTAGGATTATGTTATTGTTATTGGGAATTGTATATATATATGAGCAGTTCCGTGATAAACCTCGGGTGGGTGAGCCTGAGATAACTCTCCAATTTAACGGGTAACATGACAGAGGTAAACGTGATTTTTCTCCTAAGAGATTTTGGGAATATACTGTGATGGGTATTCCAAGATTCACTTCTTATATAGCTATGATAACTAAAATGTATGTTTGATATGGATTCCATAAGTAACATTTATGATTTATGATTTTTGTGTGTTATTCATAAATCTTATAATTTCATAAGGTATGTTATGATTGAAAAATATAGTCTCATAGATTTTTATTTATTGATGGGATAATGTTTTCCTTCCTTATTTTATAACCCTTACTGAGATTTTTATGCTCATCCCATTTTTGTGAAATATTTTTGTGAGATGCTGTAATTAATCACAATTGATAATAATAAAACTAAATAATGTGTAGAATAAATACATATCCTTCCTATAATAGTCTCATGAGAAGCCTAGATTTAAGCCTTTATATCCAACAGCTCCATATGTCCCAAACCACCCCTTCCTTGATCCTGGTGGTGGTGGTGGTGGATGTAGTTCATAATATCATCCACCACTAACATGTCCTCTCTATGGAGCGATGCCTGCTCGTATTATTACACCACCTTCATGAGGTATTCCTCGACCGTAACTAGGATTCCCATGGTAATGATAATCCTTCTATTGTGGAGGTCCAAACACTATTTTATTTCCATCCTCATTACATTAGGTATGGTAATAATTTTCCTTATGACATCACCCATCATGGACATGACATATCTTTTCTCTAGGATTCGTTATTCCTCTTTGTGTTTCTTGTTCTACAGGTCCACATTCCTATGTATGGCCATGAGAAGTTATCTTATGAAAATACCCGATAGACTGATACCTATAACTATTTCAGAACACTCTTAACAATGAAACCCACTTTTATCTCCAACTCACTGACAGCCCTAATATATATAGTTAACTGTCACCATTTTCCACATTATAACACTAGAATATGTGGGAATTAATCATGGTACCAAACAAGAAAAAATGTCTCTATAGATATCCTTTTTGTTCTTATGTTCATATAATTAACCATATAAATCTTGTTAGGTGGAACAAATTATGGTGTGTGGTCCTATAATAATATATAGATATAATGATACATTCATACTACAACTCTAAAATCACCAGAATCTGAATTATGTGAAATCATGAGAGGTTTTTTCTAAACAAAAATCTACTGGATGTCATTCAATGAGAGTGGCATATAAAAATGATACATCATAACAAAAAATTACTAGGGATATATTTCTCAATTTATAATACAGGCTACCATATTCACAATCTGATAATTAAGGGTTTTTAGATGACTGGAAACTCAGATTACCAACATAACCCAGTCCCCCAGTACTCGGGGATCTAGGACACCATAGATCATCAATGGCCTCAATTTTTATAACTCATGGATAGTTCTAATGAACATAACATCCTCATCATTATATTCTTGTATTATCAACTACTTGACATGAGGTGGATCTATTACCTAACCTCTTAGATGAATGACCTTGTCAGATGAGACTTGAAATAATTCCTCGTCACACATTGGATCATTTCCAAGATTTTCAATCACTACACTTACAAGCTATTTTTTCAATGGAATACAAAAATTTATCTTGACATACCATGGTAATATGAAAATATATTTATAGGGTATAGACTAATGAGGGAATTTAAAGGGACTACATCATAAATGATGCATGTACCACAGTTACATGTATCCACTTTCTCATTATTCATATTTAAAAAATAGGTAATTATGGTCCTTATGAATGGATTTGTTATCCATATCACAAACAATATATCCCCAGTCCTAGAAGCCTCACCTGAGACACTTTGACACAATTTCACTATGATCCCAACTAATCTTAATAGGTGTGTGGGGGGGGGGGGACTCCAAACACTATACTGGGGGTGAACCAAATTTGATACCAATTTTTCCTGACCCAAACTCCTTGGTCTATCCTATGAAAAAAAGTTGGGCCACCACAACCCAAATCCCTACCTCATATTAAATGCTATAGATAAATGTGTTGAGATGGAATAACTAAAATGGGAGGGCTTTTTGAAAATTACATATATTTAATCACCATAATATCTCCATGTATATGTTCATATGAAAAATAATGCGTGATAGTAAAATATAGACTGTAACCCATTATTGTAACAATATTATGGAATAAAAAATAGAATTTATGGGTAATATAATATGAAAAATATAAAATACACTCCACCCTAGAAATGATTTCCCATTATGATAATAATAGGGACCGAAATACTGTGAGATCTCACCTCTAGATCTCCAATATCAGCCACTGTAAGTGGTATAAAGACCCGTGTAGCCCTATAAACCACTAAAATCCCCCAAAAAATCCTATCATCTACATAAGAAATGATTTTTTTGGTAAATTACATGAATGGGTGAATATATACATATTTAGTTAGATTCACTAAATACCAAAGGGGGAGGACTAAGACACGTGATAAAAGTAGTCAACTCAACTGCAAATAAATAGGGGATGGAACACCCAATAACACTCACAATATATATATATATATATATATATATATTATCATATAACAAACCAATGTGATAGATAAATCGGATCTTCAAATCATATCCCATTTCAAGACAATGAGTTTGCGTACACCTCTATGGGTCGATCATTAGTTCTTATAAAATGAGAGGAGTAATAATGTAATGTCATGAGAAATGTATGGAACCGACCATATAAAAAAATGAATATTGAATTAATTGATTAATTCTCATTGAGGGTCTTTTATGGATTATAGTTCTAGATAATTGGTACATAACTATTATATCTCAAAAGATTAAAAAGTATACACTTCTACATAGTTTCCATTTTTTAAAAAACATGAACTCTTAAAAAAAGAGTCAGGTCTATTTCCATGTTTAAGACTACATGACTTTTCCTTGATCCCATCCTTGACCCTATTCCACATTATTTCCAATGAAAAACATCTCAAAAACATTGGATAATCATAAAATGATCAGTAAGGGAAACACAAAGAAGTAAAACTGTTAGTTTTTCAAAACAACAAGTAAACCATGAATACTTTAACATAAGTATTACTTTTCACCCTTATGAAGTATTAAATACTCTTCACTGAATAAATAATTACATTCCCTTTTGTAACCAAAATATTACAATAAAACCCATATAAAGAACACATAACGTATAAAGGTATCTTGGGACATAAACATATGGAAATGGAATAACCATACGGTCGACTTCCACACATATCACTAAATAAAATACCCATACGGCTGAATTCCATACCCAATGCATTAGAGGTTATAATATAACCACTCTTCCTTGTATTCATGGCACTACCCGTTATTTGGTTTATCACGTAACCACTCGTTAAATATCTAAGTACCATTATAAAATCATAACCCATAAAATATAGAAAATATAAACATTTCACTAATAACATTTAATTTCTAATCACATGAAATAGTTTCAAGATATTGAAATAATCAATCCTTTTCAAAAACCAATTTCATTACCTGAGCTCCCAAAATCAAAATAAGTGATTTTTTTCCTTTAAAAAAAATATTAAAGCATATAGAGGCATCCAAATAACGATTACAGCGGTGGAGAGGTCATTGTCATCGCAAATGTTAAAAAATTCCATTTCTCATTTAGTAAAATGATTCATAGAAAAAATATTCCCATTTAAAGAAAGTACAATTCAAACGGTTTTACTTACACACCGTGTAAAAGAAGAAGGTATATGTAATATAGAAATATGTTTCAACGAATGGGGATTGAGACGAAGTCCCTTACCTCATATCAGACATGACTCGAACATTTTTTAATATCCTAAATAATAAACTAACGATAATATCTACCTGCTTATGAACATTTTTCAAATGTATTATTCCTTTTATATCACTTATTACCATGTTATAATCATTATGTAATCATTTAAGTTAATAATGTTCGTTTTTTTTTATATCTGGTACTTGAGTAAAAAATGAACACCTTATATTTACAAGTTGTCCATGTAGCCAATAGTCCATATATCTGTAAAGACCCATAAAAATGAAGGGAAATTTTTTCTTAATTTTCATTGGGATTTTACAAGAACGCAGTTTCTGACGGCGCCTGATTTGAGGCCCGGTACTCCCGGAATCAATTCCCGAAGTTAGGCTTGGGTACGTTCAGTGAACGAACGAGCGGGTTTTTTCTAACTTTTGAACCGGTGCTCGGAATTGAAATCCGAGGGCACTGATAAACTCGTAGCACCGGTAATAGCTTAAGAAGACCCTTTCCAAAGTTGTGTTTTCTTGGGTGTGGTTATTAAATTTTGGGTTAATTAAATGAATAAAATAAAATGGGGTAACCAATTTATTTTATTTAAAGCTGTTTAACCTAAGATAAGTGGTTGAAGTAGGACCCAAAAAATCATACTCCACTAGGTAGGATATTTTTGGGGTGGGGCCCACACGATCCCCACCTTTTCAACTTCCAGGAAACCCCCACCTTTAATTTGATAACACACCCACACATCCCACTTAAAATGTAAGTCAACCCTTGCATTTAAACTGAATAATAAATGCAACTTTAATTGGGCGGTTTAAACTCCTCAATTAATTCAATTAATTGATTGATTCAATTTTTGAATTTCAAAACGTTTGGCTTGTGTTTTAATATAATATGATAAGTCTTATTTTATTAAAGGGGTTCATAGTGCGAGAGGGCTTGGGAAAAATCACCCAAATCCTTGAAGCACTCCTTCCTCGACGAAGAACGCGATGAATGCGAAGAACGTCGACCTCCGACAAAGGTCGACAGGAACTCCGGATCCTCTGAGAACGACGGCGCGACGCCGACGAATCTTTTCTCCGCAACGCGACGATTCTCTTTTCCACGACATTCGACTTCCGCGATTCAAGGACGTGCGACGTCATTTTCGAGGTAGGGAATTAATTTTTGAATGTCAATGAACCCATGTTTACTTCCTTCTAAATCAAAGAACATGGATCAACTAAATATTATGTTGATCCACAAAGAATTTGTTTGCGGGTTGGGAATTCTTGTTTGTGGGGAAAACTGTAGGGGTTTGGTTTTATGTCGTCAATATTTATGGGTTTTCCTTGAAAAACTTTTAGACACTTGCTATCGTTTAACGGGAGGGGGCCGGACCGCACAAACACGGCCGACACCCCCTCACTTATTATTATTGTTGTGCTATGTTGTGGATTGGAACAGAGATGGCGCGGTGCCGTCGCACCGCGCCGGAAAATGAAAGAACTGAAATGAAGGGGAGCGACGTCATCGCACCACGCCGGAAAACCTTGAAGTGGCCGCGGCGCCGTCGCACCGCACCGGTCGGAGCAAGGCCGCGGCCTTTTTCCGCGGCGGAGTAGGGAACGACAGCCGATTTTCTGCCGCCGGCGTCGGAGCAGGGGGACGGGACCGCGCCGATCCCGTGGCGGCAACAACCTACTGGCCGGAGCAGGTCGACCATTCATGGGGGTGACCGGAGGATCGTAACCCCCAGCTGGAAGGAGGAGTGGCCCCTCCACGTGGGGGCCACGTTTCATCAGACATGGGGCATCCCCCCCCCTATCCACTCAGCTCGGCCACGTTGGGCTGGCCAGCGGACCGCCCAGGCTGAGCCGGGTCACGCCATCCTTGCCGGGCCGCGCCCAAACGGGCCAGCCCCAGACACGTTTTGGGTCGACCCGGTTCGGACCGACCTAGGGGGTCTCGGGCCGGGTCGGTCCGGGCCCGAACCCCCTATTTCCGGACCTGTTTTGGTCTTTTTCCCATAACATGGGCTGTGTACCTACGATTGACGCACCATCAGCTGCGATATGATCCTTGGATCTAGATGGTCATTTCTTTATATTACACTAAAGGTTTTGGAGAACTTTGGGTATGACCTGGTTTGTTCGACCTGAAACCAACCGGGCCCTCCGAGCGGAAACGCTTATAACGTGAGCTCCGGAAGTCCGATTGACGTGCTGTCGACATTGTTGGATTTCTCTTGATGAGATGGAACTTTTTGCAAACTTCTCCTGAGTTTTGGATGCAGTTGGATAGTGGCAGTGTTGGATTGAACCCGTAATGCAACGGGCCCCTCGAACGGAAAAGTTGATATCTTTCAAACCGGATGTCCGTTTGACAAACCGTCAGCGGTGTTGGTGATCATGTTGAGAAAAGGTCCCTATGAGTATACCCTATGAGAGTTCGGGGTATAGTTGAGATATGGCCGGGTTGGTTCACACACGAAACCAACCGGGCCCCTAGGACAAAAAGGCTAATAACTCACAGACCGGGCGTCCGATTGACACGTCGTTTGTTGCATTGAGACCCCTATTACGGGGAGGTCCTTTGAGATACTTCTTCGTGGGACTTTGTGATACTTGGAGTATCAAACTGTAGCTCGTGGAGTGGGCCCTCCCGGAGACGAGCGTACGGAATACGGAGACTGTGTAGCCGGCTGAGATCAGACGACTGCTTGACCGACACGACTTGAAGTGAGTCGACTAGCCATGTGGGCAGAGATCTACTTTGTTTGGGTGGAAACCCATGGCGGACAGACCACTACTGAGTTTGGGTGCAGACCTATGGTAGTCATCCGGAGAGTACCTCTACAGGCTATTAGGGGGGATGCACTACTTTGTTTGGGTGGAAGACCCTGGAGGGAAGCACTACTGTGTTTGGGTGGCTAACACGCGGTACATGAAAAGAGGAGTACCTCAGCAGTCCTAGGTTAGTGAGCAGTACCTCGGAGTCGTTACATGATAACTGTAGTCTCCAGAGATGGGGATCTTCAGCAGTTACAGTTTCATTAATGAGAAATCCTGGTTTGAGCTAAGTCTATGACCTTTGTTTTTACCTCATGATTGAGATGAGTCACTTGATAACTTAGGTATACATATGGGCATATACATAGGTTGTCGTTATCCGTTGGTTTCATAACCATTGTGTTCCTCATGTTGGAGATGAGTTACTTGATAACATAGGTATATGTATGGGCATATACCTAACTAGAGGATATCTATTGAGATATTTAATTGTGGTTAACCTTGTTGGATTTTGTGAGACCTTGAGGGTATCGTGGTCCCTACTGAGTATCATTATACTCACCCCTACACGGGCTATGCCCGCACCTCGTTGTGTTGGTTGTAGACGACGGGCAGCGCCGACAGAGGCTGAGTGTTCGAGGACTGGACGACACCCGAAGGTGGACCACATGATGAGTAAGTATCTGGAGGTGGACTTCACGATGAGACGACACTCAGAGGTGGTTGATGGGAGAGAGAATTGTGGAGGCTATCTTTGTCTACCCTTCAGGTAGGATCTGTGGTGGAGAATTCAGGAGCTATTCTATCTGTACATACCCTTCAGGTTGGATCCATGGTGGACGATCCAAGAGCTGCGCTATCTGTACCTACCCTTTAGGTAGGATCCGAGGTGGACGACCCATGAGATGCTTCTGATCTTCCAGCTGTTTGTCTTTCTGTTGTATTTCTTTTAAGTTGTAGTTGTACTTTAATTTGGGTTTGTATTCTTGCCCATTTACTTTTCAGCACTTCTATTTGTACTTAGTGTTTTAATTCAGCTTTTACTCTATTGTGTTATGTTTACTTTTATAAGGAAATTTCTTCCAAGTTATCGGGATTTACGCCTTTGGTGCTAGTCGCCAGCCCCTAGCCTACGGAAGGCGGGCTTGGGGTTGTCACGGCACGAGCCCTGAGGACAGGTCGTGACAAATTGGTATCCGAGGAGTCGGTTCTACCACAAAACTTATAACACTAATTTTTTATTTTCGGTGAATCAATAGTGTTAAGAGTACCGAGTGTGTTTTTTAGTTCAGGGAGTCTAGTTTTGGTGCGGGCGGCCGACGTATCCATACACCAGGTCACTGACTTCGGATTTCCAACTTTGTGCATGAAAACACTGATTGTGTGTGTGTTTCCAAAAGTTTTAAAAAGTCAGCTAAAACAAGGTCAGCTCACAAGGTATAAATCATTTGACAGTGTCATGTTGTTTCTTTCAGGATTCATTTCCATGGACGACATGCTAGAGCCCAGAGGGATGTGTGTACTGACAGCCTGCTGAGCAAGGAGGCTTTGGTACATGGCCCTTTATACAGTTGAGGAACGAGCTGAGGCACCTGCGGTACTACCATACGTTGGGCCACCAATGCCACCCGCCTTAGCATAATGTGATGCATGCCGCTTGAGCGCTCTGTACGAGTTCTAGCGCCAGAGGCCACCCAGGTTTCGGGGAGAGACAGACCCACAGGCAGTTGAGGATTGGCTGGAGGCTGTGTTGAGAGTCTTCAGTCTCGTAGGGACGCCAGCATACCTCATGGTGATCTTTGCTGCCATCCTCCTTCCGGCAGAAGCTGCGAGATGGTGGAGCCACTTGTTCCAGTTTTGCGATGAGATAACCTTCACCTAGGAAGTCATAGAGACCTTTTTCAGGGTGGAGTTTATACTAGTGGCTCTACACCCCGAGCATGTTCAGGAGCTACTGCCTTTGCCGCAGGATTTTCGATCACTAGCCGAGTCATCTGTGGGCAGTAGACAGATGATGCGGAGGTCCAAAAAGACCAGAGCCAGTCGTAAAAGGAGCAAGAAGTGTTATGAATGTGTAAGGAAGGGTTACCTAGCATGTGACTGTCCGACACCCCGCACAGTTGATCCGCAGGCATTGGAGGAGCCACCGAGGCAGAAGAAACGGCGGGTGCTTGAGCAACATCCGAGCGGTGGACAAGGCAGTAGAGCTCCGGGAGCAGGTGGACAGGAGTAGAACTAGTGGATTCCTTTTGTTCTTGGTACTTCTAGTTCCATGTTTCTATTTTATTTGTGTCTTTGTACTATGAGCTACAATAATAAAAGACACTTATCGTAGTGAAACATGCTATCGTGTCCATTTATTTGGTTGATACGGAGAGGTGCTGGTTTAAACTGTTGACATGACCCTCACTTTCGATATTTCTGCTGGAGGAGACCCAGTGACCCCACACTGATGCCAACAGTGTGACTCGAACCTTGCAGGTGAGAGTGACGGTTGGATATCTTGGTAGTAACGTCGAGGCCTTACGACATCATCCATTGCATGAATGCATCATTCATGTCAGGATTGATTGTTTTAGGCAATGGGAATGGTTTATTCAGGGGAGGAGACCGAGTTTCTCTTTTCGGCAAAGGAGAAATCTTAATAGCTCTTACAGATCATAGGAAAAGAAGGTGCAGATCAACCAGGAGCGGATCATGACTACATAGTGGAGTAGGAAATAGGAAACTGGAGCCTGTCAAAGCAAATTGGGCGTGTTAAATATTTCAAGAAGATTAAGATTTAAGGAGAGATGAGTCGGCAAAGCAGCAGACATGGAATCAGAGATATGATAGTAGCATGAGGTGGTGTACATTTTAACATGCTACAACCACCCACCTTTGTTGTCCCCGTCAGGATGAGGGAGCTGGAGGGCGGCGGAGGAGTACGGCAGCATGCGGTCAAGGAGTGTGACCCAATAACTCTAAAAAAAATGATTCAAGGGACAGTCTGTGTCCACTAATAGCTTCCGTAGTAACAGACGTTGATATGAATCATTCCTTCCTTCCACGAAACTTGTTCCAGACCTGGAGTTTCAGGTAAGTCATAGAATTGACATCACGTCTGGAGATACCATGGGAGGAGACTCGATAATCATACATACTCCGGTAGTGTGGTCTGACCCTTGAGGTGAGAGTTTCAGTTGGAATCTCTTGGTGACAGCGTCGAGGACTTACAACGCTGGTCTCGGTATGGATTGGATTCACAGTTCATGCTCAGATTGACAGTATTAGGCAAAAAGGTTTTGGTCTAACTAAAACGTCATGATGGGTTTTCCTTTGTCGGCGAAAAGGAAACCCCAGGTAGCACCAGATAAACTCATTCATAGGAGGGTGTGACCGATTACTCTTGATTCAGTCAACCTCACCCTAGTTGCAACATGAGTTTGGTGTTTTAGTTCTTAACAGTATTTGGAGACCTCTGGAGTTCTAGGATGACGATCACGTACTTATACGGGTCTCACCTCGATAAGGTTTACGTAGATGTGGCCATGGCAGAAAGTTATCTCCGGGATTCAATGGACCTTTTCAGGTCCTCGGCAGGGTAGGCGTGGTGGCATACTGTTTGAGCCATCCACCTCAGTTGCACCAGGTGCAAGACGACTTCCTTGTATCTCGACTGCTGAGATACGAGCACGACCCTTCGCATATCATCGACCATGAGGAGCTGGATATTGGCATTGGGGTGACTTTTGTGGGGTTCCATTAAGAGTTGATGATCGACAGGAGTGGTCCTATGAGTATGGCCTATTCCTCTTGTGAGCATTCATTGGCAGCACGAGGACCTCCAGGTGAGCCCATGGGGGCGGAAGTCTCAGATGCATGCTCAGTACTGCTTTTGTATCCCTAATTGTGTTAAAGATTTAGGAAGACATAAATCTCTGAGTTGGTAGTAATGTAATGACCCATAAAATTCAAGGTAATTTTTTTCTTAATTTTCTTTGGGATTTCACAGGAATGCAGTTTCTAACAGTGCATGATTCCGAGGCCCGGTGTTCCCGGAATCAATTCCCGAAGATAGGCTCGGGTACGTTCAGTGAATGAACGAGCGGGTTTTTCTATCTTTTAAACCGGTGATCGGAATTGAAATCCAAGGGCACTGATGAACTCACAGTGCCGATAATTGCTTAAAAAGACACTTTTCGGAGTTGTGTTTGCTCGGGTGTGGTTATTAAATTTTGGGTTAAGTAAATGAATAAAATAAAATGGGTCAACCACTTTATTTTATTTAAATTTGTTTAACCTAAGATATGTGGTTGATGTAGGACCCACTAAATCCTACTCCACAAGGTAGGATATTTGTGGGGTGGGGCCCACATGATCCCCACCATTTCAACTTCCTCGAAACCCCCACCTTTAATTTGATAACGCACCCGCACACCCCCCCTTAAAATGTATGTCAACTCTTGCGTTTAAACTAAATAATAAACGCCTCTTTAATTGGGAAGTTTAAACTTCACAATAAATTCAATTAATTGATTGATTCCATTTTTGAATTTCAAAATTTTTGTCATGTGTGTTAATAAAATAAGACAATTCTTATTTTATTAAAGGTGTTCGTGGTGCGAGAGGGCTTGGGAGAAATCACTCAAAGCCTTGAAGAACTCCTTCCTCGGCGAAGAATGTAAAGAACGCGAAGAACACCGACCTCCGATGAAGGTCGACAAGAATGCGAAATCTTTAGAAAACAACGATGCGATGCCGACAAATCTTTTCTCCACGACCTAATGATTCTCTTTTCCGCGACATTCGACTTCCGAAACTCAACGATGTGCGACGTCATTTTCAAGGTAGGGAATTAATTTGTGAATGTCAATGAACCCATGCTTACTTCCATCTAAATCAAAGAATGCGGATCAACTAAATATTAAGTTGATCTGTGAAGAATATGTTTTCGGGTTGGGAAATCTTGTTTTCGGGGAAACATTTAGGGGTTTTTTTATGTCGTCAATATTTATGGGCATTCATCGAAAAAATTTTAGCCGCTTTCTATTGATAAACGGGAGGGGGTCGGACCGCACAAACACGGATGAAACCCCCTCCCTTATTATTGTTGTTGTCCTACATTGCATATTGGAATGGAGATGGCGCGGTGTTGTCACACCACGTAGCAAAACGAGGGGACCGCGGCGGAGGGGCACGGAGCCGTCACGCCGCGTCGGTCGGACCAAGGCCGCGGCCTTTCTCCACAGATGAGCAGGGAGCATCGGACGATTTCCAGCCGCTGGGGTCGGAGCAGGGGGACGGGACAGCGCCAGTCCCGTGGCAGCAAAACCCGGCTTGCCGGAGGTTACAAATTGTTCATGGGGGAGAACGGGGGTTCTTCACCCCCGGCTGGAAGGAGGAGAGGCCCCTCCACGTGGGGGTCACGTTTCATCAGACAAGGAGGCACCCCCCCCCCCCATCCGCTCAGCTCGGCCATGCCGAGCTGGCTAGCCGACCACGCCGGGCCGGGCCTCCAAGGTCGGGTCGGTCCGGAACCTATCCCGGTGTGGGTCGACCCGGTTCGGGCTGACCCAGGGTGTCTCGGGTCGGGTCGGTCTGGGCCCGGACTCCCTATTTCCGGACCTGTTTTGGTCATTTTCCCATAACATGGGCTTCGGACCTCCGATCGACATACCTTCAGCTGCGATGCAATCCTTGGATCGAGAGGGTAATTTTGGAATATTACATTCAAGGTTTTGGAGAACATTGGGTATGGCCGAGTTGGTTCAACCCGAAACCAACCGGGCCCTCGGAGCAGAAACGCTTATAACTTGTGTTCCGAACGTCTGATTGACGTGTTGTCGACTTTGTTGGATTCCTCTTGATTGGATGGAACTTTTGGCATGTTTCGCCTGAGTTTTGGACACAGTTGGACAGTGGCTGGGTAGGATTGTACCCGTAATCCAACCGGGCCCCAGGAACGGAAATGCTGATAACTTTAAATCCGGATGTTCGTTTGACAAATCGTTAGCAGCATTGGTGATCTTGTTGAGAAACGGTCCCTGTGATTATACTCAATGAGAGTTCATGGTAATGTTGAGATACATCCAGGTTGGTTCGCACGTGAAACCAACTAGGCCCCTGGGACGAAAAGGCTAATAACTGACAGACCGGGCGTCTGATTGACGCACCGTCTGTTGTGTTGAGACCCCTATGATGGGGAGGTCCTTTGAGATACTTCATCATGGGACTCTGGGATACTTGGAGTATCGACCAGTAGCTCGTGGAGTGGACCCTCCCAGAGACGAGCGTACGGAGTATGGAGACCGTGTAGCCGACTGAGACCTGATGAATGCTTGACCGGCTCGACTTGGAGTGAGTCGACTAGCCCAGTGGACGGAGCACTACGTTGTTTGGGTGCAGACCCATGGCGGATGAATCACTACTGAGTTTGGGTGCAGACCCACGGTACTCGTCCGGAGTGTACCTCTACAGGTTATTAGGGGGGATTCACTACTGTGTTTGGGTGGCAGACCCCGGTGGGAGGCACTACTATGTTTGGTTGGCTGACCCACGGTAATCGACAGGAGGAGTACCTCAGCAGTCCTAGGTTAGTGATCAGTACGTCAGAGTCGTGACAGGATCACTGTACTCTCCAGAGACGGGGCTCTTCAACAGTTACGGTTTCATTAATGAAAATCCATTCTTTCAGCTGAGTCTACGACCTTTGTGTTTACCTCATGATTGAGATGGGTCACTTGATAACTTAGGTATATGTATTGGGAATATACCTAGGTAGTGGTTGTCCATTGATTTCATAACCTCTGTGTTCCTCATGTTTGAGATGGGTTACTTGATAACTTAGGTATAAGTATGGGCATATACCTAAGTTGAGGTTATCTGTTGAGATCTTTATTTGTGGTTAACCTTGTTGGATTTAATGAGACCTTGAGGGTCTCGGGGTCCCTAAATAGTATCATTATACTCACCCCTAAACGGGCTATGCCCACACCTCATTGTGTTGGTTGCAGACGACGAGAAACTCTGACAGTGGCCGAGTGTTCGAGGATTGTACGGTACCCAGAGGTTGACCACACGACGAGTCAATATCCGGAGATGAACTTCACGACGAGACGAAAATCGGAGGAGGTTGACGGGTGAGAGCGTTGTGGAGGCTATCTGTACCTACCCATCAGGTAGGATCTGTGGTGGACGATTCAGGAGTTGCGCTATCTGTACCTACACTTCATGTACGATCCGTGGTGGACGATCCAGGAGTTTCGCTATCTGTACCTACCCTTCAGGTTGGATCTGAGATGGAAGACCATGGTGCTGCTTCTGTTCTTCCATTTGTTTTTATTTCTGTTGTATTTCCTTTCAGTTGTAGATGTACATTCAGATGGTTTGTATTCTGGCCCATTTACTTTTCAGCACTTCTTTTTGTACTTAGTGTTTTACTTCCGCTTGTACTCTGTGGTGTTTTGTTTAATTTTATAAGGCAATGTCTTCCCAGTTATCGGTATTTACGACTTTGGTTCTAGTCGCCAGCCCCTGTCCTATGGAAGGCAGGCTTGGGGTAGTAACGGCACGGGCCCCGAGGACGGGTCTTGACAATATCCAGAATGATATTAATTATTTAGATAACATATATATCATATATATCCAGTATATACATATATTTATAATAGTACACAACATTTGGAGGTAAGAAATGAAATACACCGTTCATGGAGATGGTAGGCCGTATGTACGCCTGAACGCTACTTCCATTTCTATATCCGATTTAATGAAATTAAAACATAATAATACATAGTAGTATTATTATTCCAGTATTTTATCATATATTATATAATTAAATATATCATTTATATGTACCACATATGGTATGAAAGAGTCATATCGCTTTGAGTGGGCGGTAGTCCGCACTTCCTCAAATAAAATTTTCATGTTTACCCATAATTGAAACCATAAAGGTATGTTATAAATGTAAATTACAGAAGCATAAAGAAAAAATTAAAATAATATATGTCATATAAAAATACAGTTCCATCATAATGGCCATCATGAGAGGTGGTTTGAGATGTTTGAACAATTATCGTTTCGTGAGGAGTTAGATTACCATCCACAGAAACATTTTGTTCTTCAACCATTAGATGGAGGGGTGTGTATGTGTAGGGTTTGGTTAAGAATAATAAAAGAAAAAAATTTAAGAGAAATTGTTACCTTTAATCGGGGTAACTCCCTTTGGTTTGTACCAAATGACTTTTTGACGTGCCTTCTGCCTATGTTAAGGATTCTAGGTGGATGATAGGGATGTAGGGAAATTAATTGGGAAGATTTTGGATGAGCCAAAATGCTTGATAGGTGTGAGTAATTGGATTGAAATGGTCTCCTTTTATAAGGGGGAGGAGGGGCTCTTTAGGAAAGTGTGAAAACATTATTTTATTATAATCATATCTTCAGTTTCAAAAGGTAAAAAAATTATTAATGTATATGATAAGAGAACTTAAATTCTATATAAAACCATCCAATCCGAATTGGACATGTTTTTTATAATATTTTTATCATTATAATCTAATTTATTTAAATCATTTATTAATGAGGTAAACACTGCATAATCATTATGTCATAAATAATTTAATTTATATGAAGTCTAAAAATTATAAAAAATACCATGATGCAAGAAATCTATTTAGCTACTAATGAATATTTATAGTCGAAAATATGTCATATATAAGACCATATAAAAATAAATTTACTAAAATATTTTTCTTTATGTCATTTTTTCCTTTACATTAAATTAATTAATCTAAAGTGTCATTTTCTTTCATAAGTGGCTCCATGGTGTCCCAAAAATAGACCCAAAGATGCCCAGGGTTGGTCATTACTCATCCAATAATGTTAGGACAAGTGTTAACCTAATTTTGAATTATTATAATATTCTTTTTACCTTGAATTACTCTATTAACCATTAACAATGGTAAATAAAAATCAAAAGTTACTATTCCCCAAAAATTATTTTCATCTTATTGTACCATATATTACTTATTGAAAACAACCATGTATGTCGGATTTTTAAAATTCAATTAATAGTTGTTGTAAATTTTCATTTAAATGAAAAATTCATTTTTTTAAACTACTACTAAGTGGTTTCACTATTCATCAAAAATTCATGTTTTTTAGAAAAATACCAAAAATTCAGCCTAAGCTATATTTGATATTCCAAATTCAGAAATGATGTCTATTTTTTCAAATTCAAGATATAGAAGTGGCATTAACTAATTTAAAAATTAATTCCCTTTATCAAAACAAATAGCGTGTTTTTAAGAAACAATAACTATCAAAAGATTGATACTTGTTTATGTCCAATTTCAAAGGGAAATTAATTAAAATGACCAATATTTGATTAAATGGTAAAAGTATATTTTAATCACAATTTAAATCCAATTAAAAATATAATCTAATTATTTAAATAAATTTTATTAAAATGCAATTTTGAATTAAAATTCATTATTTTCACTATTCATTAAAAAATGAACATTATCAGAAAAATACAAAAAATTTGAAAAAGTAAATTTTGATGTCCCCATTCTAAATAAGGATTTTATTTGGTCCTATAAAATGTATTATAGTGACCAAAAAATAGATTTATAGAGGTTTTTCCATTAAAATGTGATAAATTGGACTTTTAATGTAAATTATGCTTAGAATTAGATTCATTCACATTTTAAGCCTCTAAATTTTTGTTGGATAAAGGTAAATACATTTTAAAAACATGTATAATCATATTGTAGTTAGTTTTTTTCATTCCTTCAAATACAATGGAATTGAATTAACTCCCATTTAAAATAATAATATTATATTATTAGTGTCCAATGTATGATTTCAAAGAAACTGGTTGTTACATAGCTGGTACGATATCGAACATAGGAACACCTTTAAAGTAAAATTAATATTTAATTAAAAAATATTAAAAAATATTAAATATGTAATATTTTTTATTTTTCTGGGATGTTACATCCTTCCCCCCTTTTGGGAATTGCGTCCTCACAATTTTACTTATCAAAATAAGTGGGGTTATATATCCCTCATAGAATTTTCATATTCCCACGTTGCCTCTTCAACCATATGGATTTCCCACAAAACCTCTACCTGGTGAATTGCCTTATTCTGCAACACTTGCTCTCTTCGGTCAAGAATCTAAACAGGTTGTTCTTCATAAGAGAGATTCTCATCAAACTGAACTACCTCTGGTCTCAAAACGTGAGATGGATCTGTCATATACATTCTCATCATAAAAACATGGAAAACATTGTGTACCTTGGATAAACATGGAGGTGAAGCCACTCTGAATGAAACTGATCCTACATTCTCCAGAACTTAATAAGGACCAATGAACCTCATACTCAACTTTCCCTTCTTACCAAAATCCATCACACTTTTCCAAGGAGAAACTTTTAGAAAGAAATGATCACCTTACTCAAGACAAAGATCCTTCTTTCGGTAATCTGCATAACTTTTCTGACTTCTCTACGATGTTCTCACATGCTTTAGAATCAACTAAACTTTCTCTGCCATCTCTTCTTCCAATTCGGGTCCCATTATCTTCCTTTCACATACTTCATCCAAAAAGATGGAGTTAGACAATGCTTTCTATATAATGCCTCGAATAGAGCCATATGTATACTAGAATGAAAATTGTTATTATATAAAAATTCATCCAAAGAATGTTGTTGGTACCATCTTCGTTGATAATATGGTGAATAAGCACATATCATATCTTCCAAGGTCTGAATTTTTCTATCTAATTTCCCATCCGATTGAGGATGATATGTGGTAATAAAATTTAATTTATTTCCCAACAACTTCTAAAGGTCTTTCCAAAAGATAGAAGTAAACCTGGGATCACGATCAGATACAATGGAGAGGGGAAGTCCATGCAACCTGACAATCTATTTAACATACATCCGAGTAAGTTGATCTAGAGAAAAATTATATCCAATAGGATGGAAATGATAATATTTAGAAAATCGATCAATAATAACCCAGATTGCTTTATATCCCCGAGATGTTTTCGGTCATACCATAAATAATTCCATGGATATATTTTCCCATTTCTGTTATAGCACCGGTAAAAACTGAAGCATCCCATTTGGTAACTACCGCTCTATTTTAACCTGCTGATTAGTCAAACACTTCACATAAAAATCAACTATATCTCTTTCCATTTCATCCCACCAATAATACTCTCGAAGATCTCTGTACATCTTAAAAATGACATGATGAACTGAAAATGGGGAACTATAAGATTCAAATAATAACTCATTCTTCAACTGTGAATTATAAGGGACACATAATATCTTTCCAAATCTCGAAAAACAATCATTATCAATGTTAAAATCAGGCCACTTACCCTTCTGAACCAACAATACCTTTTTCTTATACTCATTGTCTTCTTTTTGTGCTTGCTTTATTTTATCGGATTGAGATGATTTTACTAACACTTGAATCAAAATAGAATAATTTCCTGCACCAACAACTTCTATGCCAAAGTTCATCAAATAAAAAACCAAAGGATATCGTTGCAATCATATCATGGATAATGAGACATTACTTTTTCAACTCAAAGCATAAACCACTTTATTTGACATTCCTGGATGTTAATGGATCGTGAAATCATAATCCTTGATTAATTCTTGCCATCTACTATGTCTCATGTTAAATTATTTTTGAGTAAATATATATATTATACTTTTGTGATCAGTATATATTTCACACTTCACACCATACAAATGATGCCTCCAAATTATTAAAGAAAAAACTACAGCAGCTAATTCCAAATCATGTGTAGGTTAATTTAACTCACGAGTTTTCAACTGATGTGTAGCATTAGCAATTACCTGATCATTCTTCATCTGGACTCAACGACGTCCTCTTAATGAAGAATCACTATTGATAACAAACTCACCATTTCTGGAAGGCAGTTCCAAAATAGGATCATTCACCAATATTTTTTTTCAATTCATGAAAACAATCATCACATTCTTTTGTCTAGATGAACCTAGCACCTTTTCGAGTTGACTTAGTAATTGGACTAGAGAACTGTGAAAACATTTCAACAAACCTCCAGTACTAATTTACCAAAACATAAAAACTAAGGTTATTTATTATATTTTGGTTTCTTGTCCATTCTTAAGAAACTATTGTTTTAGTAGTATCAGTAGTTATTACATTTTTTGAAACAATGTGACCGAAGAAAGTAATTTGCTGTAACCAAAACTCACATTGTTTGAATTTCCCGAACAGTTTCTTTTTTTTAAGGTTTGAATGACAACAATTAAATGACTTTCATGATCCTATTTACTTTAAGAATAAACCAAAATATCATCAATAAACACAACCACCATTTATCTCCTGATTCAGCAGAGCCATCACTTGAGTAAACTGCTCAATTCTGATTCAGACCATCTCTGGTTGCTGATTTGGAAGGTCATTCTCCTCTGTATGCCTTCACTGAAAATCTGCTCTGTTTCCATTACAAAAATTATTTCCTAAAATAGACATATCATAGATGAAGTGACATAGTAATCTATAAATGCTATATGATTTCAATATTAACATAAATTAATTTATTTAATAATACCCTAACTAATAATGTTGTCTAAACTGACCTCTAATACCAACTGTAAGGACCCAACCTTAAACCTTACATAATATTGAATTGAATGAATAATTCACATTGAGGGTATTTTTAGGTTTAGATTTTTAGAGAATTAGGACATAATCATTTCATCTAAAAAGATTACAAAGTAGGCACTTCTACATAGTTTCCACTTTTTTTACAAAACATGAACTCTTAAAAAAAGAGTCAGGTCTAGTTCCATGTTTAGGACAAATTATTTTTCCCTGATCCCATCCATGACCCTATTCTACATTATTTCCTATGAAAATCATTTCAAAAACATTGGGTGAGCATAAAAAACTCAGTAAGGGATACACAACGAAAGAAAACAATTATATATTCAAAACAACAAGTAAACCATGAACACTTTTACATAAGTGTTACTTTCCACCTTTATGAAGTATTTAATAGTCATCACAGAAAAAATAACACGAATTACCCTTTTTTAACCAAAATATCTCAATAAAACCCATATAATGAACACACAACATATAAAGGAAACTTGGGATATAAACATACTTAAATGGAATAACCAAACAGTCGACTTCCACACATATCACTAAATGGAATAGCCATATGACTGACTTCCATACCCAATGAATTGTAGGTTATAATGTAACCACCCATCCTGGTATTCACGAAATCACCCTTCATTTGTATTATCACGTAACCACCGATTAAATGTCTATGTACCATTATAAAATCATAACACATAAAATATTGAAAATATAAACATTTCACTAAAAACATTTAATTTTCAATCACAAGAAATCATTTCAAGATATTAACATAATAAATCCTTTTCAAGAACCATTTTCAATACCAAAGCACCCAAAATAAAAATAAGGGATTTCATTTCCTTTTAAAAAACATTAAGGCTTATAGAGGAAGCCAAATAATGATTACGGCGGTGGAGAGGTCATTGTCGTCGCAAATGTTAAAAACATTTCATTTGTTTTTTAGTAAAATGATTCATGGAAAAAAAATATTCCCTTTTAATTAATGTAAATGTCAAACGTTGTTACTTATAAGCCATGTAAAAGAAGATGGTATATGTATTATCTAAATATGCCTCAATTAATGGAGATTGAGACGAAGTCCCTTAACTCGTGTTTGACTTGAATAGATCATTTTTTTAATCTCATGAATAATAAACTAAAGATAATTTCTACTTTATTAATATCCTTTCACAAGTTGATTATTCATTTTATATCACTTATTACCATGTTATAAACATTATGTAATCATTTATGTTTATAACATTCGTTTTGTCGATATTTGGTACTTGAGTAAAAAATAAACACCTTATATTTACAAGTTGTCCATGTGGTAAATATTTAATTATATCCAGAATGGTATTCATGATTTAGATATCATATATATCATACATATCATGTATTTATAATAGTACATAACATTTGGAGGTATGAATTAAAATGCACCGTTCATGGAGACGGTAAGCCGTATATACGCATGAACTCTACTTCTATTTCTTTTTCATATTTAATGGAATTAAAACATAATAATACATATTAGTATTATAATTATAGTATTTTATCATATATAATATTATTAAATCTATCCTTTATACATACCACATATTGTATGAATGAGTAATATCGATTTGAGTGTGCGGTAGTCAGGACATCATTAAATGAAATTATCATGTTTACCCATAATGGAAACCATAAAGGTATGCTATAAATGGAAATTAAATAAGTATAAAGGAAACATTAAAATAATATATATCATATATAAATACAGTTTCATCATAATGGCCACCATGAGAGGCAGTTGGAGATATTTGAACAATCTTCGTTTTGTGAGGCGTTAGATTTCCATCCAAAGAAACATTATGTTATTCATCCATTAGATGGAGGTGTGTGTAAGGTTAGTTTGAATACATCTCATAAAAAAAGTTTAGTATATTTAGGATAGTGGTTTTGTTACAAAAGAAAGGAATAAAAAGAGTTTAGGGGGTGGATAAGTAAAATAAATGAAAACAATTTAAGAGAAATTGTTACCTTTAATTTGGGTAACTCCCTTTGGTTTGAAATAAATGAATTCTTGAAGTGCCTTCTGCCTATGTTGAGGCTTATAAGTGGAATATAGGGATTTAGGGAGCTTAATTGGGATGATTTTGGATGATCCAAAAGGATTGAGATGTGTGATGAATTTGTTATAAATGGTCTACTTTTATTAGGAGGTGGAAGGGCTCTTTAGGAATATGTGAAAACAAAACATTATTATAAACATATATTTGGTTTTAAAAGGACCAAAAATAATTAAAGTCAAATATTATATAGCATATATTCTAAATAAAATCTTCCAATCAGAATTGGATTTGTTTTGGATTATATTTTAATAATTATAATCTTATTTATTTAATACATTTACTAATGAGCTAAACACTCCATCACTATTGTTTCATAAATAATATAATTTATTTGTTGTCTAAAAATTATAAAAAAATACCATGATGTAGGAAATATATTTATCTTTACAAGAATATTTATAGTCAAAAATATTACATATATAACACTATATAAAAATTAATTTACTAAAATATTTTTCGTTATGTCATTTTTGCCTTTCCATTATATTAATCAATCTAAAGAGTCATTTTCTTTCATATGTGTCTCCATGTGGTCCTAAAATAGACACAAATATTCCCATGGTCGGAAATTACTCATAAAATAAGGTTAGGACAAGTGTTAATGTCATTTTTATATTATTATAATATTCTTTTTACCTTGAATTACCCTATTCACCTTTAACCGTGGTAAATATTAGTAAAAAGTTACTATTCACCAAAAAAATTCATCTTATTGAACCGCATTTTAATTCATGATGACAACCCTGTATGTTTGATTTTCTAAATTCAATTAACAGAAGTGGTAAAATTTCATTTAAATGAAAAATTCAGTTTTTTGAACTACTACTAAGTGGTTTCACTCTTCATCAAAAATTGATGTTTTTCAGAAAAATACCAAAAATTTATCCTAAACAATATTTGATATTACAAATTAAAAAATGAGGTCTATTTTTCCAAATTAAAAAAATAATGGTGGAATTAATTAATTTATACATTAATTCCCGTTATCAAAACAAATATCTTGTTTTTAAGAAACAATAACTATCAAAAGATTGATACTTGTTTATGTGTAATTTCAAAGTGATATTAATTACAATGACAAAAATTGGATTAAATGGTAAAAATATATTTTAATTAAACATTAAAACCAATATAAAAAATATTATAACTATATAAATAAATTATATTGAAACACAATTTTTAATTAAAATACAATATTTTCCCTATTCATTAAAAAATGAACTTTATCGGAAAAATTCAAAAAATTTAGACAAAGTAAATTTTGATGTCCCCATTATAAAGAAGGATTTTATTTGGTCATATAGAATGTATTAAAGTGTCCAAAAATTCATTTAAATAGGTTTCTCCATTAAAAGGAGATAAATCGGCCTTTTAATGTAAATTATGCTTAAAATTAGATTCATTCACATTTTAAGCCTCTAAATTTTTATTGGGTAAATGTAAATAAATTTAACAAAAATTTATAATCATATTGTAGTTAGTTTTTTTCATTCCTACCAATAAAACAGCTATGAGTTCACTATCATTTAAAATAATAATAATATATTTTTACTGTACAATGTATGATTTTATAGAAACTCGTTGTTGCGTATCAGGTACAATATTGAACATAGAAACCTATTTAAAGTGAAATTAATATTTAATTCACAAATATTAATAAATATTAAGTATTTATTATTTTGTATTTACATGGGATGTTACAAGAAACCGACACCATTCCATTGTGACCAATATTAATGGGAGAATAAAATAAAGGTTAGTACTCACACATCAATGTGATAAGTTTGTCCCAGTCTGTAGAAAGATTGTGGACCCTTGACTAAGTGTGTTAGGTGGTGAAACTCAAAATAATAGAGGACCCATAACAAGGTTCTTTATGGGATAGGTAGCCCTTTGTAGGTAGATATAAAATTCCTTATTGAATCATGGGGGTTTCAATTAGTATACACAAAACAATGCCTTAGTCTGTTAGGGGCTAACCCAATGTAGGTAGAGGACGCATGCCCTATTCTGTCAGGGGGATTCCACTAAGTATGTAGTGACCCCACACCATTATCTATCTTGGTGGAAGTGGGACTCAGAATACTTCCATGAGTATGGATGACCCATTACTAGATATAATTTAGGGTTTCTAACCCCATACTGTCTCTGGTGATCCTTCCTGATCACAACCATCATTAAGTGTCACCTAACAATGAATTATGTAATGAACGTCTCAAATAATATATCAAAAACCACTATTAAGGATACCATCAAGTATAAAATAGAAAAAAACTCATTATATACTACATATGGGAATAAATATGAGTCTAAAAATGATATATTTGATATATATGTTCTTGAGAACCATACAAGATGTGTACCAGGGGTCACAAAGTTTGTGACCTGACCTAGCCTCCGAGTCATTCTATTTCTAGTACAAGACATATTTTACATATAGTACAACAGAAAATATAAGGTGGATAAAAAACATCTATTTTCCAATTGAGGACAAGATATGTTCTTAGTTCTATAAACATGTCTTTCAGGCCATGTCCATATACCTATTCATTTACATGGCCATATCGTATCCCATGAACTTTCCCATGTATTATCCCATGTAGTCCGGTCATGTTGATGTATCTAGATATGTCCATGAACATATAAACAATAGTATAGTTTAGGCCCCATTAAATAGGTCACATAATGTGTGGGGGTCTTATACGTAGAATTATATTTACTTCCACTAGGAAAACCTAGAATCTTTAACAAAGGGAGTTCACAATGTTGGTTCATCCAAGTATTCATTGTGTAGTTATGATTTTAATAGAATGGAAGGTCTAACACATGACATCCATATCCACTGCCCTTGCCACCAAATCCATAGATTACCTATTCCAAATATGTGTAAATCAATTCTATCATCAAATTCCATCTATCTATCATTTTCTATTCATAATAGTATAATCGTATGAGGATTCATTTTGTGTTCTGCTCCACCTCATGTCATTCGTTAACACCCTTGATTCCATATCCATGCAGTATCCCCACAATTCCAACATGATCCCCCAAAATTTTTTGATCTTATAATTTTTCACATATCCATTGTGAGAAACATGGCATAGTTACAATTAATTTGAATGAAAGTTTATTTATTAAACAAGAGGATGGTAAATATCAATAAATACAAAATAATGTATTAGAGGATTAGAATGTAAAAAATATTTTTTTTCATGGAATGAATAAATAAATGAATATTAATACCTCAATATTGGATTTAAAATCATTGAATAATGAATTTTCTACTGATTAGGATGTTATTTTGAGTCCACTGTATATCTATCCAACTCGATCTGATGATCAGTTGCAATCTGATGTAAATCCAAAAATTCGGACCTATAAAACCACATACCAATGAACCCATGTTATGGGGAATACACTTATTCATTTATATAAATGGATATTTATTAAAGGACATATTTTTTAGGAATTTAATTTACAAATTAAATAATCCACTAAAAATAATCTCAAATGGCTACCAAATCCAAGCATCTGGACCCGACCAACATTATGTCACACCGAAAGTAAACCTCAAACACAAGATTCAAACATGATATCAGATTAAAAATTTTATAATTACTTAAATATATTTCCCATTATTTCTAAAAATATTCTACTTTTTATATAATATTAATTCTAGGATCAGTAGGCCTTGTAATCTCATGTGGTCTCAGTTCCTTTCTAAAAAAATATGACATTATTTTTTTTCAAAGTCTTATAAAGAATTAATAGAGTGTCACGGGGTATATATTTATTCAGAATCCCCATGAATACCTTATGTGGATATTTATGTTCACATTATTTTAATAATAAAAACCGTTAATGAAACTGATGAGTATTATACGCCCCACATAAAAGAAATAGGTGGGGAATATAGAGTGTGTACCAATAAATAAAAGTAAAAATAAAACCCTTACCCCTTTTTTATGTTTTTAATCATATTACAAAAATAATAATAATATAATGTGATATTTTTAAAATAATTTGAATAAATTTATCCATTATATATCATCTCAAAGGATAAGTATACGAACCTGAAAAATAAATATGTTTTTTATTTTGCATGTGTATTACAAAAATAATAGAGTGACTATAAATTCAATACCTCACAACCTGTATTTCATAGCACAAATTTTAGCCTTATATATTATTAATATTGTGAATTTTTACACATATTATAGAACCATAATATTTTATATCATACAATATATGAATTTTTTATAATGTGTTATTATCTATTTATTAGAAATTCTTTGATAAAATTACATTTCGATTAACAACTGCATCATTTTTCATGTATGTTGTTGGTTTTGAATCATTATGTCTATTTATATTTATCACGAATAAATTATATCCAATATTTAAACTATAATATTTGAATAATATATATTTAGTTTATATGTATTTTGATAAGTCTCTAAAATTTAAGGACCGAAAAATAATTTCAATATTCATAGATACTATTGGGTGTATATATGCATGAATGTTGTTTACATTTTCTTGATGGATGGAATGAGGGTTGATAAATTTAAAATAAACCTTATAGAAAAATTCATCAAAAAAATTAAATCATATATATTATGTTTACCAATCATTATTTCCATCCAAGTGAAACAGAAATGATAAACACCTCACCCCAGTTTTTGATAAGGAAGTTTTTCTTACACATTTGAGAAGTTATTATTTTTCTAAAGGTTGAAAGGTAAGAAATATGACGTTATAGATTAAATGAAAAATTATTTAAAGATAATAAGTATAAAATATATAAATTTAATCGATAAGTATATCTATCTTTGAATAGTATTGACGGAAAATGAATCACATCAGTTTGTGAGGTGGTTATCCATTGTATATTTGATCGTTAGATTTGACTACATTTTGATGGAAGAAGATATGGTTATATGACATTAAATAAATATAATAATAACTCAATACATGTGATATTTTTTTTGTTATTACATTTCCATTATTTAATATTATTTTATAGAGGAATATTATTCAATTAAATAACAACCCTCGGTTAAGAACAATGCATCTTCTTCAAACAACAAACACATGTTAGCACAAAATGATTTCATAAGAGGGATTCATAATAAAAATAAAAAATCTAGGAAATGTGTAGGGATGTGAATAATGTATTTTTTTGGTATTTTCCTATCTAAATATCTTACATTTTTTGATGATTAGAAGAGATGGGGTTCCAATTAATAAGTGGGGTACATGACACACTAGGAATTTTTTAAAACAAAAATGTGTACCCATGTTTTAATCCTTACAAATGGATTTGGAATTTTTTATTTAAAACTCAAATATTAGATAAGGTATAAATATAGATAAATATAAAAAAAATATCTTATAATTAATTAATTTTAACCCAGTCCTTTTTAGTATATATTCCCTAGTAATCTTCCTTTAAACATAAACATTGTAATTTTTATCATTAAAAATATGGAATACATTTTTTCCAATTCAGCTGAAATATATGGAATAATTTAGTTTTAAATTAAACATAAAGCCACGATGATGAATTAGTTTTGCAATGTAAAATAATTCATTAGTATCAAAAACAGTTTTATCAAATATAAAATTGGAATTGATTCATATATATTAATTAGATTAATTATATCATTATTGTACTAATTATTACTGTAAAAATTTTAAAAAATATTATGTTAAAAATCATTTTAATAAAAATATTATTTTCAATAAAATTATATATTTTGTTATATTCCTAAAAATTATCATATCAGAATAAATAAAAATTTTAAACATAAGATATTTTTTAAAATGTGACATCAAATATAATGTTCGTTTTTTCAGAAAATATTAAAATTAGTTATTACACTTATTTGTTTTATAGAATGAAATTAAAATAATTTCTTTATAAATACATATTTTCGAATCTTATAAATACATTATTTAAAATTGAGTTCATATTTATAAAAATAATTTCATTATATAAATAAAATATACACATTTATAATCAGATTGGTATTCATAATAATACTAATATGTTTAATATCTATTTTCTAGACATTTTAAAATAATATTACTATTTTTATTTCAGTGATCGTTAAACGATGATGTTATGTGTAATTTATGATATCAATTACATTTAATAAAATTTAAACATAAATTTCATAAAATCATTTGATGTTGCTATAGATGTTGAATATGTGTCCATATTCCTAATTTTCTAATTAGTATAATATAATAATATAAAATCCTATGGGATCCATGTAACATGTTACTATATTAATACAGAAGAGATACAATGTTACAATGGGAATTGTCCATAGGATTCTAATAAATCTAATGGATAATTATTCTATATGGGACATTCTATATATAATTATTAAAAAGTCCAAATTTATTTGTGATAATAGATGACCTACCAATTTCTTCTTTTCTAGACACTAATTGAGTGAAATAATTTTTCTTCTAGGATGGAAAATTTCAATAGTATTGGATCAATATCGTCAGTTCACATCAAAATATAAAAAGAGACTTCATGGGGATCTCAATAGTGATATGTATTTAAGTACCACATACCATCCCGAAATTTATCAGTTGTATGACAAGAATATCTAGAAATTGGATTTCATATTGAGATATTGTTTTTTGGGCTTCCATTATATATATAATCAACACATACCCTTTTTGAAATTCAAATACTATAATTACTTCTCATATATCTTTTTGATGGCCCCATATGAAGTATTGTTTGGATAATGGTTTCATAATTAAACAAATTTGTATGATTTAGTATAAATAATTCAATTTGTATTAGGATTTTTAGTATAGCTGGATATTACTGTTCCTTGAGTTTTGGATCACATTAATATAACATTGAGGAGATAATAAATATATTCATAATATCCCATGATTGAAATAGAATTACAGGTGGAGGATATTGTCTAAAATATTGATTCCCAATGGGAGGTAATTAATTTTATTGGTAAAAATATTATGTAAATCTTTAGGTATATATTTTCGTTCAAAATACAAAAGATAATCAAGGTGTAGCTTACTAATTTTTTATACTTCCCAACCAATCTAAATTTCCATAAAAATTTCATGTTTATTAGTTGAGGACATTAATTATTGACCTAATGATTGTACTGACATATGTTTGAATATATTCGAACCAACCATGTAATATAATTAAAAATCTATCAATATTCAGGAAACAAGATAGATATTGTTAAAGAATCATAAAACATGATGGTGAAATTCAATTGGATAAATCCGAATATAGATGAGGAAATCTGGGATCATGGACATCATATGAAGAGAAAATACCAACAGTTTTCAATTTGGTTTCATCGATCAAAATTAAGGATGAAATTATATAATTGAGTGGGGGATGTATTACATGAGTCCATGTTGTAGAATGTAAACACTATATCCTAAAACATCCCAAAATTTCCACTGTAATGTGAATTTATTCATGTTTATATTTAAATGTTAGAAATTGAATGTGATAATTTAAAAATCATATTTTAATTATTTTTAGGTATAAAAATTTAAAATTAATTCTATTATTTTTTAAAAGTAGTGTATTTATGGGCGAATGGAAAAAACTATCAGTTTTTACCTAAATAAAATCTTTTATGAATTTAAAAATGTCCTAAAAATACGTGTATGTTCATAAGAAATAACAATTATCAAATATGAATTTATATAGTAAAAATAAATATATTTTAATTAATATTCTAAAATTTAAAAACATATGTTTAACAATTTTTATACACAAGTACTATTTTCAAAAAATATAAAATAGTTGTCATTTCATTTAATTAAAAATAATTTTTGTAAAATATGTTTAAATATTTATTTTTAGGTACGTATGTGTTTTATAATATACAAATTTTATACATAAAAATAAAAATCATTTAAATTTTTATCCAAATTGTAAATTATTTCAATGAAAAACACTTTCTCTATAAATTGGTCTTATGTGCGGTAGTGGGGTCATTATTTTTCCAAAATATTTTAATCATATTTAATAAAATAAATATTTCATATTGAATATTTAATTAAAAATTACCTTATATGAAATTGTTTTATTGAGTTAATGAATATTTATTTATTATATTAAAAATTAATTAACGAAGAAAATGTTTAATGTATATTTTTAAATAATTAAATTAAGAAGATTTATATAAGGATTCCCAAAATAAATTTGACTAAAAAATTTTAAATTATGACTCTGATATTATGTGAAAAAATATAAAAAAATATATTAACGCATTCATTTCAAACGTATCATGAAATAATAATTAAAAATACTTTACATATAAATGAATTTTTTTGAATAGATATAGTTTTTCATATGTATTGTGTCATGTATTAAATGATTAATTTATCATATTTATATACTGAATTAGATTAAATGAGTCCATAATTTGATTTAAAATATTTCAATTAGGTAACATCATTCATCTATTATTTTTTTAATTAAATCTATTCAATGATTTATTATTAATCAGAATTAAATGAATAAAATGGGTAAATTAATTATGATGAATTTTTAATAATTAACTGGTAACATACACACTATATAAATCCATACATTGTATAAAATTCTTCCCCACATGTCTCACCTATCATTGTTTCTACATAACTCACATTCAACAACATACCCTCATTATATCCATGTGTGTCCAGTCATACCATTTACCCAAAAATAGTTTCCATGACAATACACATATTTTCTCACATGTAAATGTTTCTTTCACCACCCCTTTTCTATTATTAATCCACCCAAAAGGGTTTTATTGTCATTTTCCTTCAATATATCTCATTAAATCATCTCCATGGAGTTTCTATTGTACTATGGTGTCTTCCCAGGAATTTTGAAGCTATATTTAATGCAAGGGATTCCAATACTTCTCATTACATTTTTGTCAAAACGCTTTTTTTATTATTCCATTTCAAAATATATCTTTTATAATTATTTACTTTTGTTATCTTGTATTTAATAATTTTTTAATTATATACATTTTATACTCTACTATTGTTGCTTGTATTGCACATTGTTATTATGGGATTAAATAATTTTTCATTACCAATCTTACATTTTCAATTAATTTTTTAGTTCTCTCATGATAATAATTGAATAGAATTTTGAATCATTATATATTTAAAAAATTATATTTCCTATTGTTAATTGATTTTTACGCCATCATAATTCCTCAAAATTTAAAATATTTTGAACGTAAAGAGTGCATGGTTTACATTATAGTGATATCATATCTTGATAGTACCATGCAGATAATGTTTTGGAATATATGAACATATGGGTAGTCACCTAATGAAAGTTTTGTTGAAGAATTGACCCAACCATCACCATAACATATAATGAGTTGGACTAAACTGCACATATGTGTACAAACTCCAGATTTATTTTCTTTGGAATATTCGCATTCTTTTAATAAACTATGAGGAATGGTCTTTTGTATAAATACCTGGGTCTCCTACCAATAAAAAAATGTGAACATATTTTTTAACATAAATTTTTTCCTGCGTACATCTAATGTACCCAGGAAACTACATATTTTTTATAATCTTACATCTTATTATTATAAGGATTCTCCCAAACATCTATAATTATTTCATGATGTTCTCTATGACTAATCATTCCCCCATTAAATGGGGAAGTAATTGTTTTCTTTATTTTTTATTATATGGATATGCATGATTTTGTTTAGATATTTAACCCTTTTGTAATGTCATAAAATGAGTTTTTAACTCTTTTAGCGAATATATTGGACATAATTAGGTGGTGGGTGGTGCCAAGAAATAATTATCCCCTAAAATCATAGACATGTCATATGAGACAAAACATCTTGGGTGATGGTGTTTACCTCATCCCATATTATTATAAAGTCAACAAATTTGGCCTCACTATCATCTTTATATATATAGAAAACTCAATCCATTATAATGATGTCAATGAATTTTCTATCCATGTTTTCATTTATTGTTATGGCCATAATGTTCTATCTTAATATTGGGTTATATATTAATTACATTTTCTCATTTAAGAAATATTATTTTCTATATTATTATTTTAATAACTATTTACATGTATGAAAATCCTTACTAATATTCATATTTCATCCTCATTTTATTCATTTCTCTAGGAAATGTAGATGATTACTATGATTAATATTCATTTATATGATTAAATGTTTAATGATCCTCCTGAAATGAGTTCATGATGAATATTATGTTTTGAAATGTTATATATATATGTATCCAGTATTTGAAGACTAAAATGATCATAGATGCTATGAAATCTTGTTTATTCTATAATATTGATGTAATTAAACTGATATATATGGGTTTATGGAGCATAGTTTGATATATCCATCACATTATAATATTTTAAATCCTATGATCCATAGTTATCCACAATTTCCATTATGGATGTTTTTATATGATGCCTAATTTAGTTGTATAATAATTTATTTTCTTATTATTTAGGAAACATGCACCTATTTGGTCATTAATGAGATAAATGTTGCCCTTGTTTTTTCTTCCCTGTAATATAATTTATCCATATCATCCATTAAAAATTAATTCCTTCTTTTGAAATTCTCCAACTTATATTAAATTGGAGAACTAACATACAAATAGTAGATTGTGAATGATAATTTCATATAAGAGAACACCATTATATTGAATGATGATTCCCTCAATATTTTTCTTCATAGAGAAAGTAATTAGTATTTAGTCATTGTTTATATAATGGGAAACACCATCATTATTATATATTATTTTGGTGATGATATCATTATTTATTATCACATTGGAAGAGATCCTACTACTATGAATCTATGTTTTGGACCAATGTGTTTCATTTATGGATAATTCCAAAAACACATTCCTCCTCAAATCATCCCTTCATGATTAATGTTTACTATTTGGATTTATTGTAAAAATATTATGGTTTTTCAAAATCTATTTATTTATTTTCATCCTCATCTTGAAAAATAAAAAAAATTGAATTTTTATATTTCTATATAATAATTTTGAATATTTTTTCCCATTGAGAAACATAATTAAATATTTTTGAAATATTTTGTTGAAAAATCAATACCTTAATCTTAAAAACCATAATAGTAATCTCAATACCACTAGAAAATTACTAAGTATATTAAAAACAACTCATTTTCAAATAATTATTACTCTATAATGTATAATGTTGAAATATAACATAAATATTTGGTGTTTCAACCCTTCCAACTATAGTAATAACAAATATTTTTAGAATTCAATTACTCCTTCCCAAAAATGAAAATAGTTTTTTGAATATCATGAAAATATATCCTCTTTTAGTGTATAATTTCTTGTGAATTTTAATTCAGCACAACCTAATATTTTTTTGATCATGTAACATAAATTAAATTCATTTTCCACTAAAATATTGAACTCTTTTCATAATAATAACGTTTTCAGTGTAAATCCCATGAACATTCATTATAGTCGATGCACTTATACACCTTAATTTTATAATAGGGGTGATGAGTATTTACATATCAGTACACATTCATTTCTATTTCATGCCATATTATTCAATTTATATAATTCACATAAACTACTCTTAGATATAATTATGTATCCCATCAATGATTTTGGATTGATCTTTTATATTGATCTTTTACTCTACCTCCTTTTTGGATCTTCCCATATTTCTATATATATAATTTTAAATATATTATTTTTATAACATATCACCTTATTATTATTGAATATATATAAATTAATAATATAAAACAACATTATATATATAATTTTGGTCTCCATATATTCCTGTTAACTCAAATTAATATTTATGATTAAAATCTATCATAACTATACATATGATTAGAACACCTTCGCCAATATTTTACTTCATTTAATGTTTACCTACTATATCAATGTGTACTTATTCTCTATGTATTACATTGTTTTATCATATTACACATTTTATTACTCTAATTCATCATCTTATATGGATGGAAATAATGTTTTTTGAATTTTTTTTACTAATTTTAATTTTTTTGTTCCCATATTTGAATGAAATTGTTTGGGGTTCTTCTTCCTCATCGGGAAAAATGAATTTAATTGGACACCAAAAAATAGATTCCCTACCGTTTCATAATGGATGCCTATGATTGGATGCATTTCCTGGAAGTTCTCTTTTCCTCTTTTTTGATTAGTGGTGAGAAACAATATCATTTCACCATGTTCAACATCATAGAGTTCTTTTAATAATTTTTTTTCACTTCCATGAAGTTAATATTCTACACCTAGGATTTTTTGTAAACATTGTTGTACTTATTCCTTATTTATAATTATATAATTATATTATAAATTATTCCTAATGATACCTCTTTCTGTCATTTATCTTCATTAATGAAAACCATTGAATTATACCGTCTAGTGAAATATTTTTGTGGTATTTTAAAAATATTTTCATCATCAATGATTTACAACCATAATAATCATTATATTTTATATTAATTATCACATTATGAAAAATATTGAATATATATTCTCATTTGGCCCCATTCTTAAATATTTAGAATTATTTCAGGTATCATGTAGCTTTTCTTCTATAATTTTGTTTCACCTCCATTAATATTTGTATGAGTTCCCATAATAAATGAGATGGATTTAATGATGTATCATTTTTATATATTTGAATTTTTAAGATACAACAGAAGGATTTATTAACATGGACTGAGTATCCAACTCTTTATATCCTTTTCCTATCAATGATTCATTGTCTGTATATGATCATATTCCATGAATTCAAAAATTAAAATAATCTTCTAAAAATAAATTAAAATCATATTTATCCAAATTTCCCATATCATGAACTTATATACTCAGATATAATAAACATGATAAAGAACAATTATCAACAAATAATCCCATTATAATTTATTTCCATTGAAAATTATCTCTTTATATATTATTTAGGAAAACATCACTCTATTTTTCTTCTAGTAATAATGTTTTCATATAATTGAAAGAGGCTATTTTAGTTGGTTCAAATCCATTGGGATTATACAAAGAGCATACATGATATTAAAACTATTCACTAGAGAAAATCAACCTCTTTAGTATCTATTTTATTATTGAAATGGAAAAATTCACTAACCCTACTACATTACAACATTGATAAACTGATGGATCACTACCCTTGAATTATGTGGGGGATGCACAACTCGACCTCATTGACTGGTTCTCACTACATCTACCATGATAATCGACATCTCTATGATATATTTATTATTAAATACACAAATAATGGTGAATCTGATTAAAAATGTATAAAAAATATAGTGATAATATATTTCTATACTATCCTCCAACCTATCATGAACATTTCATCACATGGTCATAGACAAAAATCTCAATTTTTTAAATTTCAATTGATATAGGAACAATAATACCATATGATTTTAATTTTCTCCAAATTGTGTTGATGAAAATATATCATAATTTTTGTATTATTAATTTTTTTAGAAAAATATATTTTTATAATTCTATCAGTCATTTCTTATTGGTTATGAACAAAATGGTGAGTTGAAAGTCTTCTTTTCTAATTCTATGTTCCATTTGTTTTAGAAAACACAAACTCTTATATAAATACCTAAATACTAACACCATTATTTTCTATGTATTATAAAAATATAATCATATATAATTTTAGCAAATATTCATTTAGAGTTTTTGATTCATATTTTATCATTATGATTTTTTCATATGCGCACGATAACAATCGTACTCGTGATGTTTTAAAAATTAATTAATTCCCTGATTGTCATAACGATCATAGATATTATTCATATCTTACACATTGAATACGTTTTTTATCATAAACACTATCTTTTATATATATTGAAAATATTATTATTTTTAAATATTAATATTACTGAATGTTATAATGAAAATCATCAGACCATTTTTTACATTTAGTTTTTTATATCTAAACAAATATATCATAATTAAAGGGAAAAAATTAATTAAAAATCATTTTATGTAACATGGTTCAATTGTTATTTAAAGCGATGACATTTTTTAGTTTTAATATTACCGTTGGAGTGAATGTTGTCAAAGTTCCTCTGAGATTTTAGGAGAATATTAGACTAATGGAAGCCAATATGATCATTGGAAGAATATCCTAAAATTACCAGAAAATCTGAATGATCTCATGATGTTGCTGCTTAATTTTAACACTACATGATATCTCTACAAAATTTCTAATTTATTTGAAAAGGCATTAGGTTAAAAAAAATTGAACTTCATGTTCTATGTAATATTGTGCCTCAAGAGTTTTTGTTTTCATTTGTGTGAAGTCAATTGTATTGATAAAAAATTAAGGATTATGATGATCAGATGATATTTGTGAAAATATTTTTTGGATCGAGGGCTTATGAGGATAGGAATACAGAGGCTCTGATCACCTTCTTGGTCGAGGTCTCATAGGGATTATAAGATAGATGTCAATAATTTTTCTAAGGTCTAACCCTAATGTGTTTAAGACATACATTCTTGAATGTATAAGTCATGGGAACTCCATCCAAGGTTTCTGGATATCGTTTTATTTTGGTTAAAATAATTTTCTTCATTTACATGTTTTACATTTCCGCTACATTGTAATAGTAACTTCATGGTTTTATATATTCATTTTTCTATTCATTATTCTATTAATATGATCTTTGTAACTATGATTTCTATGATAACAATAACTTCATTTACTGAATATGATTCTATACACTTATTATAGAATCATTAATTGTTACACTCTATTTATCATAACCATTTCAATTGAGATCTATATTATGCATACTATAATTAAATCATTATATTATTTGTGAATATGAAAATTTTCAAATATGAACTATGAATTACATATTGTAACAGACAAATGATGACACTTTTTCCTTATTACATAAGGCTCTATCTCATTCTTATTTAAATTAAAAAGTGGTGTTTGAATATAATTAACTTAGTTATATAATCCTATGTTTCTTCAAAAATAATTAATGAATGTTTTTAAGTGCACAAATCACCCTACCCATCTTTTAGTTTTACAGCTAAATATGTAGTTCAATCCATTAATTAGTATCTATGGTAGGTATCTATTATAATGATACTCAAATTTGATATCAAAGGAGGATTTCATTATTTCGTACTTATTCTTAACTTATCATTTTCAATTTAGATTTATTTATTGTCATACAATTTTGGTTTATTAATATTTTTTTATACAAATGCATATTTTGGAAAATATTTTCGGTTTTATTTAGAAGATAGAATTAATAAATATAGCTTCAATAGATAATATAAATCCATGAAGCGTACAATTTTATTGATGGAAATGTATATGAATATAGAAAATATAAATTAAATGCTTTTTTGATCAACACGTGAGTATATATATATTTTTTCTTACTGGTGACTCTAAAATATCTAACAAATAAGTTAGACGTTTTACCAAATAATGAAAAGCTATAATTAAAGAGGAATTATATGCTTCAAAATAAATTACATTTTTCTATAACTATAAATATTTATAGAGATATTTCCTATTGTGTTGTAGATAATATTATTTGGATAAAATTTTAATTCACTAATTTTGGAACTTCCATAATTGTTGAGACTATAAAATCTATGCTAAGAGAAAATTGCCAATCATTTGAATTTACTTATAGATAAACTATTTTTAAGTTACAATTATGGTTTATCAAAATTGATAATATTTTACATGATATGGGTGAAAAACTATTCGATGATGATATTCTTATGGAAAAAACATCATTCCAAATGAATGGGATTGAAAAAGAACAATACTTGATGAATCTTGAATATTGTATATCATACACTTGATGATTTATTTGTAACACTCCTATGGTATGATGGATGGATGAAAATAGATTCTAAGAAAGTAAATAAGAATAATGGAGGAGATTATCTTACAAATACTTCAAATAAAATGAAATTATTAAATTCATGAAAAGGTTGTTAAATAAACATAGACAAATATGTTAGTTTTTCAATAAGACTCAAGTTATTTAGAACATTCTAATAACAAGATATCTAATCTTGCTCGAAGGAAGAGAAAATTATTGGTAAAATGATTTTTAGTATCAGTATAAGACATTTTTAAGGAAAACAATACTATGAAAAATTATTAGGTAACCTATTATGAATGTAAAATAAAGAGTCACCTTATAACTTCTTGTACATAACATAAAATAAAATATACAATGTAAAGAAATTCTAATAGATATCAGAAATAGTAGTAAAAACCAAAAGGAATGAATGTATTGAAATCTATGGACTCATGGAGGTCTAGTGGAAGATATTCATCTGATGAATCCTACAAAAATAAAAATTATTTAAAAAATAATATTATTTTTTATTTAATAATACCTTATGAAAGTCAACACCTTATGAACAAGTCACACACTTCTGATTCATTAACAAATATGTATTTAAATTCTAATTATCCTCATGAAAATAATTCAATATCTTCATATGGGAAATCATATTGAGATAGTATTTCTAATACAATACATTAATATTATGGTGTTTTTATATTTGAAACAATACAAGAAAATAGAAACCATAAAGTGAGTAAGATACTTGAAAATGAAAATGCTGGAATAAATTTTTGACAAAATATATTTCAAATCATTCAAATGATATTGATAAGAAAAATTTGGAAATTGATTTTTTTTTCATAAAATGTTGAAAAATCGTATTTAAATAAGGATAAATTTATAAGGAATTTGAAAAATAAATTTTTGTGAAATTTTTTTTATAATAATAACTCACATATGAATTTAATACTAATATAGAAAAGAATATAACAATTAAAATAATGTATGAAAATTTTTAGTTAATGAAACTATTATAAAATTTCACTTCTTGATATGCAAAAATATCATAATATGTATAATTGAATTCATTCTATTAGTAATAGTTATTTTGATGGTCACTCTAAATTGAAACCTATTTTTAGTAATAATTAATTTGTTTCTAAAAATACCCCTTTGTAAAAAAATTCAACGTTGATAACATTAGAATAAAAAATTCTCCAAAATAAAATTCAATATTTAGAATTTCACAAAGGCCATTTTTCAATAATAAATGTGCATTCCTAAAATATTTCTTTCTAACATTTCGGGATCCCAAAATATATTAGTAAAAAAGTATTATTGTTTTGCTTAAAGGAAAAAACGGAATTACCAATAACAAAAATTCATTGTAAATGGATAGTGGATGTTCTTGTCATGTTAATGGTAAAAAATTATTTGAAAACAATATTCAAATTAACTATGGAAGAGTTACCTTCAAATAAAATGATCAAGGAAATATTTTTAGTATATGTAATGTGGTATTAATCGGAAGATAATTGATTTAAAATTTATTATTTGAAAATGGTTATATGAAAAAAAATATAATAATAAGATAATTATGTGATTAAGTTCACCACATATTGATAATAGAAATACCATTTTTAGGGATCACACACTTATAAGAGATATCATTTTACAATTATTGTAATGCAAGAGGAACATACTAATATTTTTTAAAAAACCATTACCTTCTGCTAGATTTGAATACATTAAAAAATATCTAGGAATGATCACTAAAAAATAATCATTCACATATACTTATTTTTAGAAAAATATCATTACATTAAAATACACACTTTTTATAGGCGTACATTTTACTAATTTTTTTTCACATTTATTTACATGATTTTTTTCATTCATATAAATTTTTTTACTCATAAAATTTCATTCTGATAACTTTTTTAATCATAAATATTTCATTCTCATAAATTTTTTTAACTCTTTTTTTTTGAATATAAATGAATTAATTAGATATCTAAAATAATTTTTTCCATTATATCCATTTTTTTAATTTTCATTCACTTTTTCTAGATAATCATAATATTTATTACTTGATGTATTTTTCCCCCCTAATATTTTTTTTGGAATTATTCGGCATTACCTATTTTGTTTTGTATATCACCATGGAGGAGAATTATTTTTAAAGGGAGATATTTTATTTTTCTGAGCGTGAATGGTAAAATGATAATAACAGATGGAGAATGACATTAGTATGGGCTTGTAATTTTTTTAAATTGATATTGATCTATAGGGATTAGGTTATATTAAGGGGGAGTTAGTTGCATTCAACATTATATTTAGAATAGTTTTTAAAATTAATGGTATATAAGTATTAGTGTTTATATAAAATACGATGGTTTTTATAGAAAAAGATTTATACTCATGTTTTACATAATAATTTTCTATTTTAGACTCTGGGTTTGTGGTTTCCAACAATGGGGAGATTGCTGATACCGATTAACCTTTTAACATCCCAATCCCGTTTTTTTGAAAAGAATGAATTTATTAAATATCAAATTAATAACTCATTTATTTTAAAAGTTGTTTAGGAATAGAATCATATATCATTTTCCATAAATTCATTAATCTTATTTATTATTATTTTATCAATATGATATTTTCATATGCATATAGTAATAATCTTACTCATGATAATTGTTGAAATAATTGATTCCATGGTTATTGTATTGATATTGGATATTATTTATATCATACACACCAAATACATTTTTTTATTGCACACAATGTTCAGGTTTTGTAGAGACAAATTTTTTTTTGATATAAACATAGTTGACACTAATAACAAAAAACATGAGACCATTTTTACATTAAGTGCCCCATATCCAAAAAACAGTATCACAATGAAAGGGAAACCATTAATTAAAAATGATTTTTTGTGTTCTATTTAAATATGAATTTAAAATGAGGTCATTGTTTCAATTATAAGATGATTGTTGGAGTGTTAGGTTTCCCAGTCCATCTAATATTTCATGAAAAAATCCTATTATTATAGGACATGATGACCATTAGAAAAAACATATATAAATACCATATCATTTGAATTTTCCAAAGTTTTTGCTACTACATTTTGAAACTATACGAGTGTTCTTACATGTTGTTTAAATGTGTGATAACATTGATGTTTTTATGTTATGAAATGCTTATTCCAGGTACTTATAATACAAAAGTGTTTATGTTTTTCTTCACATGATAGTAATTATTTGGATTACAAATGAGGGATTATAATCATTGGAATAAAGAGGCACCAATCACCTTTCTAATCGAGATCTTATGGGGAATGCAAGACAAAAGTTGATAACTTTATCAAGGGTTTACCTAGCTAGGGGTAAGAGAGATTTTTTGAAAGTATAAATCAACAGGCCTCTATAAAAGGTTACTATATCCTGTTATCTTTCGGTTAAAATAATGATATTCATTTTCTTGTTTTCCATTTCCACTACATTGTTATAGAAATTGATTTTTTTTACCATTTTATGTATTTTATTCTCTATTATGTGATTATGATAATATCAATTACAATTTATGTAATTAAGATCACTAAATTTACTCAATATTATTCTATACAATTAATGATATTGTCATTAATTATTTCAATCTATTTAATTTAACCCTTGTGATTAAGATCTATGTCTTTATTGCTCCGATTATATCCTTTTATTAATATGAATATGGTTGATTTAATATATAACTTGTGGAATACTAATCAAAACCTACAAAATTTTAGACATTGTCCCTTAGACTCAGGTCCCTATCAAATTAATTTTTAAATAAAAAAGTGGATTGAGAATATGATTAGTTTAATTCTATTAAACCATTTTTCTGTTAAGTTTAAAAATTCAATTTTATAAACATACAATTAAACCTAATATTTTATTATTTAATAAACATGAATATTTAAATAGAAAACACTGTTATCCTTAAAAAATATAAGTCACCTTTTACAATAATTATCTATATATTTTTTATTTTCCATTTATGTAATATTCATCATTTTCTACGTCAGGAACAATCTTTCAAAGTAACAACATAATTTGCCCTAATTTTGAAAGGTAACTCATTTTAATTGGAATTTTAATGGTCGCCAGACCATGAAATCTATGTATAACTTGTATTTAGAACATGTATCACAATGCTACACCATGATAGACCTCACAATTTTTATTAATTCGTGATATGTGTCATGGAAATTAGATAAACACGAAACTCATAAAAATATATCCAAATAAGAAAAATATTTCTAATAAATCATAATTTTCAATGTATAATTAATTTATTAAATTCAATTAAGTAAAATTTTGAAATAATTTGAAATAATATAAATCTATATTTTTCGGATATTTTGGGAAGGGGTGATATTTTTACAAAAGATCTTGATAATGATGATCTGTGGTTATAATGTTGATAATTATGTATATGATGGTTACATGACTACTTATATATAATTGGATGCGTGATATTATAGATACATATACATGACTTCTATATAATCATATTTTTTCTCATGGTTACAAATCCTTTGATGATTTCTACACATCTGAGTTTAGCGTTACACCAAAAGTGATGATTCGTATAAGAAACGCTATTCTTCATACCTAAAGAAAAATTTATAGGTTAAATGGGTAGAGATCATGTTAATTATTTTCAAATTAATATGGAGAAATTCCTAATATGGTGTATACATAGAGTGGTTTAATCCTTTTTCATTAATAGATGATTCTAATACATTGACGATATACCAAAAATTTAGAGATACTTCTACTCAACAAGATCATCTATAATTTCTCAATAATACCCCTAAATTAATCTAAAATTGATAAATACTTAAATAATTAAGCTCAAATTGAATTTATAGGCCACATTTAAGAATCCATAAACTATATTTTCAACAAACACAACCTAAAAATCCGTAATATAGGATTTTATGATGTATAATTATTAATATAAATGTTTTTAGTCAAGGTTGATGGATTTTATAAATTTATTAGTTTAGGATGATTAAATAGGAAAAATTATTTACCATGGTAGGGGAGATACTATAGAATTATGTATCCTTAGTATAGTATCATTTAACATTAGTACATAAGTGAAATTGAATATCCCAAAAACAATTTTTCAATGGGGTAAAGGTTCCAGTTCGATTGACATGATAATTTTGGTAGTTAATTTGTTCAAACATGTATTTTAGGAAATCCTACATTGGGTACTTATGCAGTGTTTGAAGGGATAATATAACTCTATTCCAATAAGGAAGCATAATTTGGTTTTTTGTCTCATACTTGGTGAGTGTTATCCATATTAGGGTTGAACGAGGCATGAAATGTGTGGATATAGGGATGATTACATTAGTATAAGGTATGTGTTTTCAATGGGTTGTTTCTATATGTAAATTACATAGATATCTAACATAGGATAGGTTAGATGGGACATAGTGGTGGGCAATGGAATTTTCCGGTCATTGGTATCGAGTTTATAAGGGGCTTTGAGTGACATTTCCAAGGAATCTCCTTGTTCAATAAACTAGAAGTGATTATATGATAGGGTGAAAATGGAATTGGATCTGTGGCCTAAGTTAGGGGATCATAATTTATGGGGTTTCATTGGTAGATGATATGTACTAGATAGTTTTAATGAGCAGAGACTTTTTAAGGTATAGTGGACCAAGATGGAACCCTTAGAGACAATATGACATTTTTTTTGAAATTTGGTAATTTTTCTCAAACAACACATTCCCTGGGAACAACTAATGCAATTTTTGATAGTTAACAGGTCATGTGTGTCTCTACTTTTTTTTTGATTTCATGTTCGTATTATTGGTGATGAACCTATTGGAGAGAGGAATCATAAGGCCTAGACCTACCATGAGTGATGTGAATTTATCAATACTGTTATGGGTGAGACAGATTCCTAATGTGCATTAATTATTGATGATGAATTGTGTGAGAGGTATTTGGTTGTACTAGTGGACTTCCAATTTAGTGATAATACTTAGATTTTACTATTTGACATCCTCGAGTTTGATTGTGTGGATGTTATGATATGTGACATGTAAATGATAGACACTGCATTCAGTGGTATGGTAACAAACCATTATTCGATGTTAGGAATACGCCCGATCCATTTGTGTAATGGGTGGGGTTGTGGGAAAATTAGTACCCCAAGTGTTTATTTAAGGGATTATATATCAGTTAATAATCATAATGTGAGGTGACGATAGAACATAAAAAAGAAATTAATATAGGAATAGTTTAGCGTTTGGAAAACCTAGTCAATACATGAAAACCTAATGAGTGAGTGTATATCAAAATATATAGTTATCTATTAGTTAACACATTATTACTCAGTGATCAGATTTATATTTTGTCCTATTCATTCCACATGTATACAATTATATATGATGATCAATAACAGGGGTTCTTGGTGAGACCCCATTGATTTATACACTTACACCATGCACCATAACACAATTACATATATAGAACATGTATGCGAATTTAGGTAATTCATGGGATTAGGATTGAGTAGCTCGAGTTGTTTTGGGCATAGGGATGAGGTGAGACATTGGGATATCATTTAAGCCTTAAATATATTACATTGTTTAGTTTGTTTATGGGAACAACCTAGTATGTGATCAATGATTTTTATATGATCGTATGTTTGTAGGAAATAAGTATTTTTTTATAAAATTATTTTATTTTAATTATAATTTTTTTTTCATGTGGATGTTTTATCTATTTACATAGTCTTTTGTGACTCTAGTTTGAGGGAATAGTCTAACCCTTTTATGTTTTAGTCCCTCACCACTAGTTTGTATCCATTTTTAATATTAGTTTGTTTACATAAGTGTATATAGATTCCTATATCTTTAAAAAATGATGGAACCACTGGAATGGAACATTAAAATATTTTATAAGTGACATTTTTTATAATTCGTAATATGAAAAAATATGGTCTTGGAATGTGATAAATAATTTGATCGGCCACATATTTGTGTTTTGCAATCACAGTTCATGTATGAAGATCATTTCTCTTGGGATTCACGATTTTTGGTCCTATATTTCATTATTATTTTTGGAATTTCTAAACAATTGATTTTTTTTTCCAGATATATTATTTTGATTCTAGAACATGAAGCATCGGTACGAGGAAAAGAAAATACGGATCATTTTAGATATATGTTTTTTTTTGTGATTGATTCGAATAAATTTGGATAAGTTTTTTAACATATCAATATAATAAAATATGAAATTTATATCTATAAATATTATTAGGAATTATAATAATCTGAAAAAATATATTCTCTATGATGGTTATTCACAAAGAACATGGTTCATAAAATTATAAAGTACATGATACATCATCCCCTGTGGATGATAAATATTAAGACCCTTTGGGGATTTGTGAAGGATTATTATTCTTTATTAAAGGGTCATTAGTTGATTAGGTTTAGGAATTTAATACTAGAGTGATGATTTGAATATTGGAATTGGATTCAATAATGATGTTTTCAATGTTACAACTTGCGAAAAATATCATCTATGGTGTTTTCACATATAGCTTCTTGGTGGGAATCTATATAACATACAATCATGGTTGAGAACACCGTGAGTGGTTTGGGGAATGGCCAATTAATATAATTGTCTGATAATCAAGGATAAGTTATTAGGGTAAGATATATTGTATGCTTATATGTATAGGTTATTGTTTATATTTATATGGAATAGTGGGTGTTTTGGTAGATGTTTTTGGTTCTCGAATGAAGATTGGGTGGTGGGTGATCATGTTATTAGGCTTGTAATGAGTTATATTCCTTGTTATTATTGGGTTTTAGACGAAAATTATATACGAACACATTGTATTGGTTAGTAATTTTTGTATTGATTTGATATGATGTGAATCATGGGTTCATGAGTTGTATTGTGTGATTTTCTGGTACAAAAGCAGCCACATATTTGGTCCTAATGATCTCAAGGAGGATAGTATTCTAGAAACTAATAGAGGCTTCCGTGTAGATCATTAATATGATTCATACAACTAAGAATTTGAATAGATTTTTGGGTGAAATATCTCATTTGAAGAGGTTATGTGAACACTATATATGTATAAATGGTCATATTTGACATAGATCAGTTAATGAGATGAGTGCACATCTGTTCAGAATAATTCGGGTTATAGATGAACATGAATTTTAATATAATGGTTGTTTTATGATGAAATAAATATATATATATAAACTAACGGGTTGGTGAGATATGATATGTCACTATTTGGTTAAAGGTGATGTTGGTAATGGATCAACATACCGGGGTACAACTAACACGAGTGTATACATTGACACAAATTATAAGGGAATGATGATGTTGGGAATCATTGTGGTTGGTGAAAGAGTTGTGAAGTAATATAATCCATTTTATCTGGGTCACAACATTGGCTGTTTATGCTAATAATCCATTTATATGTTGGATTTTATAATAGTGGTTACAATGTTTGTAATTGGCTTGGAATTGGTGGTAGTTGGTGTTTTATGTTAGGGCTTGGTTATGAGTGGGTAATTCTTATTCAGACATTTTTTTGGTAATGAATAGTTATTGTTCCTTTGTGATTGATTCAATGAGTCCATTGAGTTGATAATAATAGTATTCTAATACCTGGATGCCTGAAATTAGATAATAATGATTGGTCATCATGAATGATATGTTATAAATATAGTGAGGCTTATTTTATTGGTGGATTATGTTACACCATGATGTAGCTTGGTCTCGAGATTCACTGTATTCTAGTTCATTTTTATATAAATTCTTTTATAATAAGATTATATATGGTTGGATTTATTGTTTTTAAATCCTACTCTGGGGGGTGTTGGTTTCATCTTTGAGTAATTCTGATTGTAGCTAGACCAATGGATGTGGAGGGAGGGTTTTTTTTGGTGTGGGTTAAGCATTTTCTAATAGCAAAATTACACACCGAGTTAGGTTTGAATGCTAGTATTGTTACATAAATTATCATGAAATATTTTTTTAGGAATTCATGATCTAATATTGTGGTTGTATGGGTATTGTTGAAACCAATAATATTTAAATAAAATGATCCAATGGAGGCATGATTGGTGTTTAGTTCCAAATTGGATGTGGGGAGGAGCAAACCACATTGAGCAAGTAATTGGAATAATACAGGGTAATTTTAAAAAATAATTCATATGGTCGTTAAACATATGTATTATAATCTAAAATTGTGAGATATGTTATATATTGGTATATAAAAATAATTTATAGTATGAAACATTTGAAAAATCATTGGTGTCAAACGAGATATGGTTATTGGTAAGCATCATCTCAGTGGGGGTACATTGGTGAGTAGGTGGCCATGTTAGAATTATTGTACTACTTTATTTTTTTACACAAATAATAATGAATGTCATGGGGAATTTTTTTTCATTTCACTACATATATGGGAATATCTATTCAATATTTAAGATTGGTTAATCCTCTTCCCATAAAAAAAGGAAATAACAAAATGAACACATTATGTGCATCATGATAATGATATTTGAGAGTGGGTATCACATTGTCACAGATTCCTGGGGGTATTTTTTTAATCTATAGAATGAACCATTTTGGGGGTCATACACACCAATTTTATATTGGATCTCGTTGACTAGGGTTAGTCCATTCTTTCTAGTTCTCATCATCCTGTTCCACTATTAAATCTTTAATAACATGGGATTTTTCTATTGCGTATCAGTGATAGATTAAGGTATAGTTCTCCACCATTTCATTTATATTTTCATTCACCTTTCCATTATTTTATAACAACCAGGAAAAAAATTTATTATTGATTATAATAGTGATTGGTTGAATCATGAATAAATTATAGGGCATCAATATGACATTTCTAGAGGAGGACATGAATGGTTGAAAATATTTCATATGAATAAATTTTGGTGTGGTGGAAATTATTGTGGATATATTTAGGGAAAACTCGACTATATTATAATTTTTGATAATTATTTATAAATATATAAATAATTATATGTATTTGGTGGCTTGAGATACGATCTCAAAAACATGGTACGGTATAGATAATCCTTTTTGGATGTTATCAAGTGGTTAACATTGTGTTTACGGTGGCTAGACCCTAAGATAAAATTTATTATGAAATATTATGTATGAGGGTATTTCCCTATATAAGTGTATTTTTATGGTATAGTGAGTAGTGTTATAAATTTCCTTGTGTAAGAGTAAGGTTTTAATTTATCCTCCTCATGATTTTTAAGTGTTCTTTAGACAAAAATTGATTTTGGGTCACTATGAAATGTTTTATCTAAGGGGAAAATGTAAAATTTAGTTTTATGTGAGGATGTAGGGGGTCTAGAGGTACAATTGGTGATGTGATACAACCACAAATATGTTTTTATATATTTAAAGCACACATGATATGGGATTTCAAGTTGTTTTAAGTGTAACATGGTCATTCATCTCAAATATAGAGGTAACCCCATATGAATGGAGGATTCAACCATGTCATGAATTGTGAATGAGGTGAGTCTTTTAAGAAGAGACACGGTGTGAGGGAAAGGGTTTTTGACCAGGATATGAGATTAGTGATACCCCTTATGACATGTGAGATGGTACCAAATTTTTTGTTTTGGGAATTGGTTAAAACATGGAATTGAGTTTTAAAGGTTTATAGATAGACATTACTTGTAATGGTCCTTGTTGAATGATACAATAAGTGATTAAGGGTATTGATGGGAATATAATTTTTCTATAGGATTATGATTAATGAGACCATGAGAAGTGGTGTCCCCAATGGGTGATGTGTATATGATGGTATCAATGAGAAGACTCTATGATTAGTCTAGAGAGATTCATAGGTGCAAAAATGGGGAAAATGTGATATAATTCTTGATGGGATATTGATATTGTGTGAATAGAACCATGGATTTAGTGTACAGTTATGTGATGGAATGATGGACTTTCATTATATTACATATGGGAGCATTAATGTTCTTATGAGAGTATACAAAGTTAGTAGTGTAGAGGGATCCTAAGACCAATCCCTTCAAAAAAATTTAAGGTTCAGGATAGACTTTCATATATGAGATAGATTCTTCATGTTCATGAAGTATAATCATTAACGTGAGTAATAAGACATGGTCCATGATAGTTGGACACATAAAATGAGAGGTATGGGTTATGATAATATTTGAGATATGGATAATTGACCCTATCTTTAGTGATATGGTAGTCAGCTAATATTTGTATGTAGGAGTGTACCAAATCCCATCATGTAGTTGGTTGAAAGTGAGAATGAAATTTACTATGAACCATTAAATATTATAAAAACCTAACCTAAAAACATTACATAATCATGAATTAAATGAAGAATTCACATTAAGGATATTTTCATGTTTACAGTTTTAGAGAATTATTACATAACTATTACATATTATCATGATCATTAAATTAGAAACTACTTATCAGTATCGATTTTTTAAATACAATAAATACTCTTTAAATGAAACATGGCTGGTTCCATGTTTTAGACAACATGAATTTTTGGATACCATCCATGACATTGTTTATTTTTATTTCATGTGGAAAAAATTTCGAAAAATTGGAATGAGTATAAAAATCTTTGTAAGGGTTATAAATTAAATAAATGAAACATTAACCCATCAAAAAATATAAATCAATGAACCCATAATTTTCTATCCTTAAATACCTCATGAAATCATAATATTTATGAATAACACATCGAAATAATATATCACAATGGTAAATTATAGAATATATAACATACATACATTGCATATATCACAACAATATAAGAAGTTACATTGGAATACCCATCACTGTATATTCCCTAAATCTCGTAGGAGAAACATTTAAGTTTACCTCTTCCATGTTATCCAAGGTATTGGAGAGCCATCTTGGTATCACCTACAGTAGGTTTAACATGAAACCACCAATATATATAAACATTTCCCCCGAACCATAATGTATTCATAACACTTAAAACAAGCATAAATAAAAGATAACATTTCCACATTTCAATCAAAAAATATCATTTCAAGACATAGACCTAAACAATTCTTTATCAAAACAATTTCATACACCATTTAAAACATTTAATAAAGAGATTTTTGAATCAAAGTGTCCCATAACCCTTTGAATATTTTAAAGAAATTAACATATGAAAACATTAATTTCTATATAAATAAATAGTTAAAATTATTTTTAAAACATAGAAAATAATGAGAAATATTTATAATAATATGTCTATAAAACAATAATTTTGGTAAAGAGTTCATAAAAAATCAGAGATGCTTGAAAAAAAAAAATTTAGGAATACCATTTAATCAGAATATTATAATATCATTAGATTAAATTGATTCTTTATTTAATATCCCAAAGGACAGTATATACACCATATAATAGTGAAATGGTTCATAACAACAATTAAGTCTCAAGGGAATGCAAATTGAGATGAAATCCCATATAAATACGGTATCCATGGATTAAGGATAAATCCATTACATAATTTTTTGAAAAAAATTAAGAATACAATAAATATAAGTGTATGTAAAATGTGAAACAATAATACGTCATTCAATAATATTTATAACATGACATAATCATGAAGTAAAAGTTTAACAAAATGAATTGAAATTGGGTAAAGAAGTTCCCATACAGAAATTCGACAGCCTAACGACGTCAGATAAAAATTCAGAGAAAGAGTCGATGGGAGAGAAAAGAGTACCTCATAACATGGAAATTAAATTTATAGAAATAAGGATATAAAATAAAATGTCCCATCATAATAATATGTAAATTAAAAGACATAACAAAAAAATGTCTTTTTAAAAATAGAAGGCGGAATGGTTCTTTTACCAATTTGGTAACAAATGTAACATATTCCCCATGAATGAAGAATAATTAAATGAAGAGATAAATATAAATAAATTAAATTATATTACACAAATAATACAATAATGGCCAGTACATCTACCACACAAATGGAAATAGTGGAAAATATATCTTGAATCTCATGTCAATAAAATGTGAGATGGAAACCCCTTACCACATTGTAATCAATCGGGCCGTATAAAAAAAATTTAATAACAAAAAATTGAATCATATAATTCCATGAATTTAAATATAATAATGATAATATATATCAAATGGTAGAAAAAAATACACCACATGTAAGAAATAAGTGGTGAGCAATAGAAATGTCATGGAATTAAAAGTGAGATAAGAAACCCCTTTCCTCATGTCTGACATGACTCAATCATTATATAATATACTGAATAGTAAATTAATGTTAATTTATAATTTATTAAGAATAATTTTTAAGTTCATTATTTCTTTTATATCATTTATTACATTGCTATAAATATTAGTTAATTATTTGAGTTCATATTTGACATTTTGTCGATGTGGGGGACTTGAGTTAAAAATGAACTTTTTATAATTATAAATTTTCCATGTGGTAAAAATTCAATTATCTACAGAATGATATTCATGATTTAGATATCATATATATTGTATATATCCTGTATATATAGGTATTTATAATACTACATGACATTTGGAGATAATAAATTAAATGCACCATTCATTAAAATGACTAGTCTACGTACGCATGAATGCTACATTCATTTCTATTTCAAATTTTATGGAACATGATCATAATGATTCATATGTATATTATAATTCCAGTATAATATCATATATAATTTCATTAACCCCATCCTTTATACGTTTCATGTATGGAATGAACAATTCATATCACTTTGAGGGGGAGGTAGTCCGCACTTCCTCAAATGAAATTATCGTATTTACACATTTTAGCAAGCATAATGGTATGACTGTAAATAAAAATTACATAAGAATATTTAATAAATAAAAATAATATATATCATACTTAAATACGGTGTCATTATAATGTCCACCATTAGAGCTGGTTGGAGAATATTAACCAATCATCATTTTCTGAGGTCGAAGTTTATCGTCCACAGAAACATAATGTTCCTTACCCATTAGATGGATGTTTATGTATATTTAGTTAAAATAACTCTCATTAAAATAACCTAGTATATTAATGTTACTTGTGTTTCTATAAAATATTGTAATAAAAATGGTTTACGGGGTTTTAGAAGTAAAATAAAAGAAAAGAACCTAATAGAAGACGTTGCCTTTAAATCGGGTATCTCCCTTTGGTTTGAACCAAACAGATTACTTAAATTGCCTTCTATATAGTGGAAGAATTCTAAAATGAGGATAGGGATGTGGGCAGCTTAATTGGTTAGTGGTTGGACTAGAAAAGGGGCTTGAGAAGTGTGTGGAATGGGTTAGAAGTGAGGGCTTTTATAAGGGGGAGGAGGGGCTATTTAAAAATTCTTGAAAATACTATTTTATTATATAATGATTTTTTGTTTATAATGATCCAAATCTCATTAATTTCTAAGAAAATATTACTCATGTTATTAACAAAATCATCCTATAATAATCAGAATGGTTTTGGCTATTATTTTAATCATTATAATCTTATTTATTTAAATCAATCATTTATTAGGTAAACATTGCATCATTATTGTGTCATACATATTTTTCTTTATTTGATGTATAAAAATTGTAAAAAAACATCAAGATTTAGTAAATATTTTTAGATTTAAAATTAATATTTATAGTATAATGTATGACTTATATAACACCATGAAATAATGGATTTACAAAAAGATATTTATTTTTTTCATTTTTGTCTTATTATAAATTAAATTTATATAAAGTGTCATTATCTCTCCCATGTGGCTCGAGGGGGACCCAAAATCGACCCAAGGATGAACATGGTCAGAAATGTATTATCCAATGGAGTCAGGTCACATGTTAGGGTAATTTAATTTTATTTTAATAATATTTTGGTACCCATATTTACCTGATTTACCTTTTAACAATGGTTAATAAAAAATTTACTAAAATCAATATTCATATTGACTAAAAATTAAAGTTAATTGTTTACACAATTTTTACCTCCAGATTCCAAATATGAAATCCATTTTTACAAATTAAAACACATGTGTGTCATAAATGAATTTAAAATTAATTCTTGTTATCCAAACAAAAAATGTTTTTCTACGAAATAATAACTATAAAAAATTGACACTTATTTATGCCCGTTTTCAAATTGAAATTACATAAAATGACAGAAATTGGATTAAATTGAAAAAATGTAATATAATTAAACATTATAAAAAATTAAAATGATATCTATCCATATAAATATATTACATTAAAATACATATTGGGATTAAAATACATGATTTTCCCTATTCATTAAAAAACAATTTATTAGAAAAATTACAAAAATTTACCCAATATAAATATGATGTCCCAATTCTATTGAAAAATTTTACCTTGTCACGTTGAACATATAAAATTTACCAATACTAGATTTAAATGGGTACCATCATAAAAAGTCATTAAATCGTCCTTTTAATGATTATTTGAGTATCTATTCTTAATATCAGATTCATTCTTATTTTAAACATCTAAAAATTATTTGATAAATGTAAAAAAATTTATGAAAAATATTTATTCATAATATGGTTAGTATTGTTCATTCCCACCTATACAATGACTATCTATTAACTACCATTTAAAATAATAATATTATATAAATATTTTTCAGTTTAACTCAACGTTGTGTGAAACATATATTTTCAATGAAATTAGTTGTTTCATATAATGTATTACATCTAACATATCATCCCATTTAAGGTAAAATTAATATTTTATTCTGTAATTTTAATAAAAAAACGTATATTCTTTATTTAACTGGGATGTTACATCTTTTCTGCTTTTTTGGAATTGCATCCTCACAATTTTAAAATAGGGCTTGGAAACATCATTGAAATTTTCACATCAGAAAAAGAGTCAATAAAAATATCAAATTAAAAGATTGGAAGGGAAATACAAAGGTCACACAAGATAGCCCATACTAGATTCCATTTAGGAAATAATGGATATGGAAGAGAAACAAACAATCAAGGATTAATGGATTGTGGTAGACAACATGATTAGTAAATAGTTAACTAAAATAAAATCACAAACATATAATGGTTTAAATGGCCTTTGATTCCCCATCAGGAAATGTTAACAGACATTGTTTTTGTTTTATGTTAATTTTCATAATGTTGAGGAATTTCTTTATAAGATTAAATAAAAACATAATGTAACAAACTTACTTTTCATGTAGACTTTTATCCTTTATTAAATTTCTACCAAAACACATCTTTTCTCTAAAAAATGAGTATTAAAACTGACATGTTCGTATTAATAGTGCTAGAATCAACTTCTAGATTACTAGATAATCCCAAAAGATGAACTATATTTCCCATATCTTTCGACATAAACCAATTACAAAACGTTTACTAGAAGACTAGATAATACCCAAAAAAGGACAATACGTTATAAAATGAAATTTTACTCTTAATAATCATAAATTTTACAAAACTTAACAAAATTTTAGAAAATACCATTCAATAAAAAAAACATCCTTAAATTTATACAATGTATCTGAAACTAATATTGTAACCACAAATTCAAAATAATTTAATCACATAGTCTTCTAAAAAATTTTAATAACATTTATCTTCAAATAAAATATACTACTCTTAAAGAATCATACTAAAGTGTTATTAATGAAATCACATATTATCTATGATATGATAACCATTTCTAAAAATACTAAAAATAACCATATGTCCATAAAAAAAACATATATTCTTCATGAATAAAATTCCACCATGACTCATCAAAAGAAATAATAATTATTTCTTCAATAAAATCTCCATATATCAAACTTCAGGGTTACACATACAATAAAATGTATTCCAATGTAATCGCATCCCTAAAATAGTCTTAATAATTTTAAGTATTACATCAACATAAAATGTACTGTAACTATTGAATCCCTTATATGTTGAATTATTACTCCTTAAATGTTCATCATGATCCATTAACCATTCCATACCAACTTATTCTGAAATACTTCTTTCCTATAATAAAAATCATGAATAATATCATAAGATTCAATAATATCAAAACATATGTTAAGAAATAATTTAAACCATTCATTGGTCATTGTCAGTTTCTTTATCCTCAATCCGAATGGCATTAAGTATTGGTAATCATATATTTTTGGGTTCACATTGATCACATTCCAAAAACATATTCGTAGGAATCTTTTTTGTATAATGACTATGCACACCACATTTAAAACATTTAATTGATCCCTTAGAAATAACTTCTTTCCCTTTCTTAGAGTCGACATAATGCTTCTTTTTTCCATTGTAGGTTCTTTCATTAGGACCTTTGTTCCCACTTCTGTAGCATATCCATGTCCCTTTGATGAATATTCCTAGGTGTTTCTTTCCACATTCATGAAACATAGATTCTTTAACATACATTCATTTATGATTATTTCCTAAACTTCCATAAGGATTTTTTTATCATATACTATGCCTTATAATAATAATCATGGTTCATGTGGTCAATCATGAATCTAAATTTTTGGTTGAGAATAACCATAATAGTTATATTTTCTTATCCCAATTTATTTAGTTGCTAATTCTAAAAATGGTCACATTTTTCCTCACATCCACTGTTACTTTGGTGCCTGTTAGATTCAGCCAGTTACTAAAAAAAGGATATTGTGAGTATATTTGTTAAATCATCACATTATATATTATGAGGAGGGTAAATTCTATGGTGGACTTATTCATGTTTTCATAAACTCATTCAATTTTTTATAAAATAACTATGGTTATTTATAATATTATAACCATTATGGTTAGGTCACATATGCTTAAATAACACCCCAACCTCTAATGTTATCTGAAAAGTCCATTTCTACAATATATAATGACCCAAACTTCAAAAAATAAATAATCTTGAATTAAATGAATACTTAATATTGAGGATATTTTCAAATTTAAAGTTTTTGATAATTAGGCCATCACTATTAAATATCAACTTGAAAATTACATGTAGACACTAGTACTCAATATCCATTTTTTTCATAAAATAAAATCCCTTTAAAATAAACAAGTATAGTTCTATGTTTTAGGTAACATGGATTTTTCTAGATCGCACCCTTGACCCTATTCATATTTATGTCATGGGGAAAACATTCTGATGACTTCTGATGAGCATAAAAAGTGCAGTAAGGGTTATAAAATAATAAAAAGAAACATTAAACCATCAATAAATACAAATCAATGAAACCATAATTTTTTATCATAACATCCCTTATGAAATCATATGATTTACAAGTAACAAAGTGAGATAGTAAATTATAATGGTAACTTATAGCAAACATAACATACATAAATTGTATCTACCACATCTACATATATAGTTATGTTGGAATACCCATCACAGTATATTCCCAAAATATAATAGGAAAAAATTAAAATTTACCTTCGTCACATTACCCAGTGAATTTGAAAGTTATCTCATGCTCACCCGCCCTAGGATTATCACGGAACCTCCCATTTACGTAAAGAATTCCCAATAACCATAACATATTCATAACACTTAAAACAAGCATAAATGAATATAACATTTCAACATTGAAATCACAACATATAATTTCAATATATATACAAAAATAATTCTTTATAAAACCATTTTTAAAAACCATTTAAAACATTTATCAAAGAGATTTTTGAATCACAGTTTCCCATACCACATTGACGATTTTAATGGAAATAAAATTTGAAAACATAATTGTCCATATAAATAAATCCTTAAAACCATTTTCAAAACATGGAAATTAATGAGAAATATTTAGAATTATAAGTCATTAAAAAAATATTTTAGTGAAAGAGTTATTAACCAAATGAGGGATGCTTGAATACAAATAATTGAGTAATAGTGTTTCACAAAAACATTATAATATCATGAGAATAAAGGTATTAATGATATAATATGCCAAATTTGTGTATATAAACTATATAAAAGTGAATATTTTCATAACAATAATGAAGTCTTAGGGGAATGTAAATTGAGGCGAAATCCCTTATAAAGACAGTATCATTAGATTAAAGATAAATCAATTACATAATTATTATTGAAAAATAAATATAAACTAAATATGATTTGATATTAGGTGTTAAAAAATAATAGGTCATTCTTACTTATATATAACATGAAATAATCCAGAAGTAAAAGTTTAACCCCATAAATTGAAATTGGGTGTATAAGTTCCCTTACAAAAATTCAACAACCTAACTGTGTCACTATAAAATTCAGAAAATGAGTTGATAAGAGAGAGAAGGTTGTCTCATAACATGGACTTAACATTTAATGAAATAAGGTTAAATAAGTACATATCCCAATATAATTTTATGTAAATAAATAAAATAACAAAAAGATGTCTTATTCAAAAAATGACGGTGAAAGGTTGCATTACCAATTTGGTAACATATGAATCGTACACCCCATGAAAAAATGATTACTCGATGAAGATTTAAATACACATTAATTAATCTATGTTAAACAAATAATACAATCATTGGCAGTGCATATGCTACACAAAAGGAAATATTGGCAAATATAGCATGAATCTCACGAGAATATGAAGTTAAATGAAAACCCCTTACCATGTTGTAATATATCGAGTGATAAGTCCAAAAGTTAACAACCACCAAATGAATAACTAAATAGAATTAATGTAAATAAAATAATTATAATAGATATCAAATGTTATTATACAATACACCACATGCACTAAATAAGTGGCGCCCAATGGAAATCTCGTGGAATTAAAGTTGACATAAGAAACCGCTTACCTCATGTCCGACTTGACTCGAGCATTCTTTAATATCATGAATAATAAACTAAAGTTAATTTATACTTTATTAATAACCTTTATCATGTTTTATTAGTCCTTTTATATCAATTATTACTATTCTATAACAATTAGTTAATTATTTGATTTCATATCAGACATTTTGTCGATGTTCAGACCTTTAGATAAAAACGAACTTCTTATAATAATAAATTGACCATGTGGCCGAAATTCCATTATCTATAAAATGGTATTCATGATTTATATATGATATATATCCTATATATCCAGTATATAAATGTATATATAATAGTACATAACATTTGGATATAAGAAATGAAATGCACCGTTCATGAAGACGGTATGTCGTACGTACGCATGTACTCTACTTTCATTTATAATTAACATTTAATGGAATAGGAAGATATTTATAAATAGGTATATTATAATTAAAATATTATATCGTTAATAATTTCAATAACTAAATCTTTTATATGATCCGCGTATTGCATGAACGAGTCATTTCACTTTGAGACGGTGGTAGTCCACACTTCCTCAAATGATATTATCATATTTACACATATTGGAAAGAATACGGGTATATTTGTAAATAAAAATCAAAGAAGAATTTATAAAAATTAAATATAATATATATCATAAATAAATGATGCGTCATCATAATTGGCACAATGAGGGGTGATAAGGGAATATTGAACAATGATCATTTTTTAAGGTAGTAGTTTTTCGTCCACAGAAACAGTATATTCTTTACCCATTAAGTGGAATAGTGTGTAAGTGTAGTGAAAATACATCTCATAAAAACAACCTATTATACTAATGATACTGGTTTATTTATAAAATAAAGCAATTAATCAGGTTTTTGGGTAGGAGAAGTAAAATAAAACAAAAGAACTTAAGAGAAGATGATATCTTTAAATCAGGTATCTCCCATTGGTTTGAATCAAAAGGATTACATGAATTACCTTCTTCCTAGGAGAAGACATATAGGAGGAGGATAAGGATATAGTGTGATTAATTGGTCATAGTTTGGATGACTCAAGGGGCATGAGATGTGTGTGGAATGTGTTAGAAGTTAGGTATTTTAATAAAGTGGGAGGGGATATTTAAGAATGCTTGAAAATACTATTTTATTATATAATGATTTTAGGTTTATAAATATCAAAAACACATTAATGTCTTAGATATGATGACTCGTGTTCTAAATAAAATCATCTAATAAAAATTATATAGGGTTTTTATATTTTTTTTAATCTTTATAATCTTATTTATTTAAATGATTCACTAATGTGGTAAACACAACATCATTCTTGTGTTATTTATATTTTTATTTATATGATTTTTAAAATTATAAACAAATATCATGATGTAGGAAATAATTTTTGACTTTTAATTAATATTTATAGTCAATGTTATAACTTATATAACACCATGTAAAATTTTATTTACAAAAAGACATATGTTTATGTCCTTTTTGTCTTTACTTTAAATTAATTAATATAAAGTGTCATTATCACTCCCATGTAGCTCCATGGAGTCCCGAAATAGACCCAAGGATGACCATGGTTGGAACTATATTAATAAATAGAATTTTGACACATGTTAGGGTAATTTTTTATCTTTATAATAATATTTTGTTGCCCTTATTAACCAGAATAACCATTTAACCATAATAAACAAATTTTTTCTCTAGTAAATATTAAAATAGCCTAATAATAAATTTTACCTATTTAAAAAAGTTTTACCTCTTGATTCCAAATATGGAATCCAGTTTTAAAAATTTAAAACATAGAATTAGAATAAATTATTTTAAAATTAATTCCCACAGTCAAAACAAAAAGCATGATTTTAAAGAATAATATCTATCAAATGATTCACATATATTTATGTACAATTTCAAAGTGAAATTACATCCCATGAAAAAAAAATTATTAAATGGTAAAAAATAATTTAATTAAAATTTTAAAAAATAAAATGTTAATCTACCATTATAAATATATTACATTAAAATGTAGTTTTGAATTAAAATACAGTATTTTTCAATATTCATTAAAAATTGAATTTTAGCAGAAAAATACCAAAACATTAGGCAAAGTAAATTTTTATATCCCAATTATAAAGAATAATTTTATTTTTTCAAATAGAATATATAAGATTTACCAAAACTAGATTTAAGGAGGGTTCGACATCAAAAGGCGAGAAATTTACCTTTTTATGAATATTAGTGCATTTATGCATAAAATTGAATTCTTTCTTATTTTAATCCATTAAAATGTATTGGATAAATATAAAACATTTAAGAAAGTTATTTAATCATAATATGGTTAGAATTTTTCATTACCACTAATACAACGACTATGTGTTAACTACCATTGAAAATAATAATAGTATATTATTATTTTTCAATATAACTCAATGTTGTGTGCAACCTATGTTTTCAATGAAACATGTTGTTGCTTATCAGGTAAGCCATAAATGTAGCATCACAATTAACGTAAAATTAACATTTAATTACAAAACATTAAGAAATATATCAAATTTATATTCTTTATTTACCTGGGATGTTACATATAATTCGTTGGACACATTTTGGTAGCACAAGGTAATGAAATGCTGGAAATAAAACATGGGATTGATGGATATATAGTCATGTGTTGTAGAATATTAGTAATCACATCATGAATCAAATAGAATGTGTTTATTACCATGATTCATGGTGTCCATGATAGTACATGAATTGATGTTAATTCTTATTTTTCCCAATTTTATTTTCCTATTTATACACAATCATATGATGATAAAATTTAGGTATTCCTAGTGAGACCCTACAACGTCATATTCTCACATCATTAAAGGGAACTATTGCGTCCATTAATGATATATATTTTATTTTTTTTTTGTTTTAGAATAGGTTTATTGGTGTATCAGGTTGTAACATCATGATATTTTTCAGAGATATGGTTTAAGTGAGGATCGAGGATGGAATTTGAACCTCATTTATTTTTCTATGTTTATTTATTATATTGTATCTTACTAGTGGGTGATAAATTTCTGTTATTTATTATCACGTGTATGTATACTATATTTAAATTATAATATAAATATGATTATTTGATTATATATAGTTTTATAATGTTCAATGTATGTATTTATTAATTATAAATTGTTTCATGAATATATTAATAAGGAATGGTATCTCAATTATATTAAATTGGACATCACCACTAGTCAATATCCTCTATCATACTTGAACGCAGGCCATAGGAAATGTAGGACATTATGTCATGGCAATATGTAGTGTTACAAGACTGAGATGAAGAATATAACATAAATTTTTTTTATAAATTCAAAATAATTTATTTATCAATTATGATTAACCATTGGAATTGTTTATGAAACAAATTCCCCATTTATAAATGTTAATATCACAGTAAGTTAAATTTCATTTCATTTGAGTTACATTTTTTAATATATAGAAAGATATAATTACCAATATAAATCCACATGAATGTTTATTTATATGTAATAAAAATTTTATTTCATTATATATATAACCATGGTTTCTTAAAAATATCATATAAAATGTCTCAATAAATTCAATGAATCCATCCCCATAAAATCGATAAATGATTACGTTGATTCCCAAAAGGAAAGAAACATTATTTTTCAATGATTTTTTAGGGTAAGATACATTGGTTAACATAACATCAAACACAATTTTATATATACTAACATCGATTATCATTTCATTTGGAAAAAAATTATCTTTATTTATATGTGTTTAAAATTTAAATAATTATTATATAACAACTACATCTATAGAAAAATTAAATACGTATGTTAAATTATTTTAACAAATGCATATACACATTTCTATTTTTATAATGCTTTTCATTCTAGAATATACACTAATTATATGTAAATATAAATATATATAAGTTTATTAGGTATGATAATAAATATACATATACAATGGTATATAAATCCATAATTACAAAAACAACTTTCTCTAATTTAAAATTGATTTTTTTAATATATTTAAAAAGTGATCTATTGTATGAATAATGTCAGAGTGACACACTCATATTCAATATTATAATGTAATAAAATAGTATATATGCATAAGAATGTTATTCCCATTGAGAGTTATGTTTATTTTACAATATAAAATTTTTATCATCCATTACAAATATGAATGTTATATAATTTTACAATAAAAATAAAATATAAAAAAATCAATGTAAATAGTTTTTTAAAATGTATAAAAAGTTAAAAAGTGCATATGTTATAGAAAATGTAATCTATAGGACCTTTGTAGAGATCAGAATATAATTTTTATTCATTTTTAGAACCTTAACAAATCCAAAAAATGAAAATTAAATTGATCCCCAATGCCAATAAAATTATATTTTAATACTAGAGATGACATATTTTATTTATATTCTATCCCATTTTGAAAAATTCATATTTTCATTTGGAAAAAGTGTTGTACTTGTTGGCGCCAAAAATATGGCCCGAAAGGAAGGAACGAAAAAGACAGCCGGCGTGCTGCATCGCGAAGCACAGCCGCGAAGCACAGCCGCGAAGCCCCTCCGCGAAGCGCCCCAGCCCTGGCGGCGCCGCGAAGCACCAGAGGCGGTGATCCTCCGCGAGCGCGTTTGACGTTCGCGAGCCGCCGCGAAGCACCAGAGGCGGTGATCCTCCGCGAGCGCGTTTGACGTTCGCGAGCGCGCCGCGAAGCTCAAGAGGCGGCGCGCGAGCCCTGCTTCGCGGCGCCCCTTCCCTATAAATACTCGACTCCCCCTGAGTCCCCGAGACGGACAATCCGACCTTTCGGCTTCTCCTCTCCCGAATCGCGAAGCAAGCTTTGCCCCGGGAATCATGAGCTCCGCGAGGTATTTCTACTTCGCGAGACGACTCTGATTTGTTTCGTCCTGAGCCCCTCTTCCGAGAGGGATGCCCTTCGCGAAGCCCAAGGGCGTTCGCAAAGGAAGGGGATTCCCAAGGGAACCCGGGCAGCCGCGGAGCACTCGTGCTTCGCGAAACACCCAACCCATGCTAGTAATCCCTATGCCAAGGCAGGATAACTATGCATCGCGAAGCACTTTGCTTGGCAGGACCCTGCTTCGCGAACCACTCCTTCGCGAGGCAGTGCTCCGCGAACACTATTCCACTTCGCGAAGCACCTCCCACTTCCACCTATGCCCCATGCTAAGGCCAAGGCACCCCACTTCGCAAAGCACACTCCTCTGCTTAGCGATTCCTCCTTCCGTGCGACCCTCCAGGTTTGCACGATGTGATTTCAAAGTCCCATGGACAACACCTCCCGTACCGTTGCTTCGCCCAATGCTCCTTCGCATAGGCACGCTAACGGCTATTGCTTCTTCGCATAGCCACGCTAACGTGGACCCCTCGATGGTTCCTCCCGCGACCCCCCTTTACCATGGCCTTACCGACACCTTCCCTTCCCCAAGGACCAGAGGGTACCGGTTATGTAAGCCCTAGGGGTGTGGAGTGAACCCACCTCGTCCGAGCTGCAGGACGTTAAACTGCCAAGCACCACGTCCTCAACACATGACGTTAAACTGTGACCCAACCTCGTCTCCCTCACGAAGGGTCCCCCCAGCTCGAGCATTCATTACACCACTCGTCTCCACGGGAATGGAACTCTTCCGCACCTGGAATGAGATCCTCCTTGTCGGAGTGGTGTATGTTCGCAGGGGAAGGGTCGCCTCAGAGCGTAAATCCCTAACCTTTGGTACGGATGATTGCACCCGTGCATCTCGGTACTTCCCCACTACCAAGGTCAGTGGAGGACGTGATAGGGAACGAGGCACCTCCCATTGTCGGACCAAGTTCCATCTTCCCCGCGCTTTGTCGCGCCATGGGCCTCCATCCCGGAGTAAGTCCCAACACCATGGGCCGCTCAACGCGTAAGCCCCATTTCGCTTCTCACGGACGCACCCTTCGCGACGTGATCCTCAGGTCCTTGCAACCTCTTGTTTCTCACACCGAGCATGACTCACGTGGGCTTAGAGTGAGCACCGACCCTGACAAAACAATCCGAACTACGAGGACTTTGATCCATGTCAAGGCATGGTACGTAGGAAGCCTCCACGAGGTTCAAGCCCACCATCAGTGGACCAAGGTCTACTCCCCATCCGAACTACGAGGACTTTGATCCGTGTCAAGGCATGGTACGTAGGAAGCCTCTACGAGGTTCAAGCCCACCATCAGTGGACCAAGGTCTACTCCCCATTCGAACTACGAGGACTTTGATCCGTGTCAAGGCATGGTACGTAGGAAGCCTCTACGAGGTTCAAGCCCACCATCAGTGGACCAAGGTCTACTCCCCATCCGAACTACGAGGACTTTGATCCGTGTCAAGGCATGGTACGTAGGAAGCCTCTACGAGGTTCAAGCCCACCATCAGTGGACCAAGGTCTACTCCCCATCCGAACTACGAGGACTTTGATCCGTGTCAAGGCATGGTACGTAGGAAGCCTCTACGAGGTTCAAGCCCACCATCAGTGGACCAAGGTCTACTCCCCATCCGAACTACGAGGACTTTGATCCGTGTCAAGGCATGGTACGTAGGAAGCCTCTACGAGGTTCAAGCCCACCATCAGTGGACCAAGGTCTACTCCCCATCCGAACTACGAGGACTTTGATCCGTGTCAAGGCATGGTACGTAGGAAGCCTCTACGAGGTTCAAGCCCACCATCAGTGGACCAAGGTCTACTCCCCATCCGAACTACGAGGACTTTGATCCGTGTCAAGGCATGGTACGTAGGAAGCCTCTACGAGGTTCAAGCCCACCATCAGTGGACCAAGGTCTACTCCCCATCCGAACTACGAGGACTTTGATCCGTGTCAAGGCATGGTACGTAGGAAGCCTCTACGAGGTTCAAGCCCACCATCAGCGGACCAAGGTCTGCTTTCACGTCGGTTTACCGACAAACTCCTCATCCGAACTACGAGGACTTTGATCCGTGTCAAGGCATGGTACGTAGGAAGCCTCTACGAGGTTCAAGCCCACCATCAGTGGACCAAGGTCTGCTTTCACGTCGGTTTACCGACAAACCCACCATCTGAACTACGAGGTCTTTGATCCCTGTCAAGGCATGGTACGTAGGAAGCCTCCAAGAGGTTCAAGCCCGCCCGTCTTTCACGTCGGGTTTCACCCCCGTCCAGTATGACGTTAAACTACATCCCGGTCCGGTGGTAAGCCATTGCGACCAAACCATTTGAACTACGAAGTCTTTGATCCGTGTCAAGGCATGGTACGTAGGAAGCCTCCATGAGGTTCAAGCCCACTCATCACCCAATTCACGTCGTGTTCTACCTACGTCCAGCACGACGTTAAACTACATTCTAGTCCAGCGGTAAGCCGTTGTGACCCATTCCCACCTGAACTACGTGGTCTTTGATCCATGTCAAGGCATGGTACGTAGGAAGCCTCCACGAGGTTCAAGCCCAACAATAGTGGATCAAGGTCCCTCACTTATGTCGGCTCACCGACACCCACCACCCGTCGTTTATTCACGTCAGGGTTCATTACCGTCCCGCATGACGCTAAACTGTATCATTTGAACTACGAGGACTTTGATCCATGTCAAGGCATGGTACGCAGGAATCCTCCCAGAGGTTCAAGCCCAACCCCCACCGGACCAAGGTCCACCCTCATGTAGGTATGCTGACGATGCCCATCGGACCAAGTTCCACCATCACGTCGGTTTACCGGCACCATCCCGAACTACGCGGACTTTGATTCCCTGCCACGGGGATACGTAGGAAGCCCCTTTAAGGCTCAAGCCCAACTTCGTCGTCACCACCCCTGCGATGGTCCCATTCCATTCTCAACCGTCTCCGCGAGACGTTAAACTCGCGACCTACCTCGTGGTAAACATGAGATGCCTGAGGAAAACCTCGGATGGAACGCCTTTGGCGTAACCATCTTTGATAGACGTTAATCTTGCAAACATACCCTGTGTTGAACACGGGAAGCTGAGGAAAACCTCAGGTACGTGTCTATGACATGTAACCCCCCGCGCTCGATGTGGGATGCCTCGGGTTTCCACGCCCTCGAGAAGCCTTGTGATCAAGGACAACAGACAGACATGCCAGGCACCCCAGCATCCAGACACGCTACTGATGCCTCAAACGTGATTACTCCCCTGACCGAAGGTTGCTACCCTGACTGGACCCTTTGGAATGTCCCGACAGAAGCAGCGTAATTAACCGGCGTCCATGGAAACATGGCACTGGGAAGAGTTTCACGAACTACGTATTAAATCTATAAGGGAGACCCGGACTAGGTGACGAGTTCTGAGGAGGAATCCACAGGAGGAAGAACCGACATCCCATCATCCCGTTCCGATCAAGGAGCAGACGTACCTGAACAAGGAACGAATGCCGCCCGCCTTTGGAAAGCGGGAATGCGGGGCAACAAAGCCGCGCGTCCCCCTCCTCCGCGGACGGATGCGCGCGCGCCCCGGCGAAAGCGTCGGAAACAGAAATGGTGAACCCGACGTGAAATTCTTCTCCTCAGCATGGAGATTAGTAGCGTTCGAGACACCGGTAGATTGACGTGTCACCGGATCCAGGTATCCGGTGCCTGGCCCCGCCAAGCAAATGGCGGGCCTGTCGTGGAACTCACCGGAAGTCGGGGTAGTAGAACGTGGGGCGCTCCGCTCTGCAGCGTGTTGGCGTGGATCCTTCTCACAGACATGGGGATGGAAGAATGTTGGGGCACTGGCTGTCAATCACTTTCCTCTCAGTACTGATGAGTTGATCCCTTCGTTTGTCAGGAATCAGGTTGCTATGCGGTCACCATCCGCTCCTCGCCCGCGCAGGGGCAGGGGCAACACCACTACGGCCACCCCACATGGCGCCACTACCGCCACGACGGCTGGCACGTCGCGGGAGGCGGGACGTCCACGTCCCCTTTCCCCATCAGAGGTCATCCAACGAAGGGTGATCAACAGCCTCGTGCGCAGGTATGAGGAACAAGGGGTCATCCCGACCAGGGATATCGCCCGTTTGGACCTGGAGGCTTCCAGGCCCCGCCGTCAACGCCGCCCTAACAGGCCGCGCAGGGAGCCCCCGCTCCCCACCCAGACATTCAATCGTTTCGGGAGCCTATCCCCGGAACGCCTTGACGACTCTTCGCCTTATTCTGAAGAGGGAGGTGTTGTCCGGCTCAGTCCGCTCAGGGCCCTCACCCGGGACTCCCAGGCGAGAGCTCCCGTCCGGCCACGTCAGCGCCGCCGTCCGGCCCCGCAGGAAGAACAGGCGGACTATGTCCCTGCGCCACCTACACCGGCCCGCCTGACCCGACGTCAGCGCCGGGCCCGGGCTGAGGACGCTCGCCTAGGCGCGTCCACGTCGACAGTAACAGTGGCCCGAGCCACCGCCGACGTACATTATGAAGCCCCCGCCTACATTGAGCAGGGGCACCCCTTCGCTCAACCAAGATTGAGACCCCAGCCGCCCCATGGGAAGGCCGGGTTGACGCTCCGGGTTGCAGGCCCCAGTGATGATCATCGCGAGCTAACCCGCGGTGATGCAGGTCCTCCCCGTACCACTACTCCACAGAGCGTGGGCCTTCCACGCTCCGAGGGTCGTCGTGGAGGCATGCCTCATGCCGCCCCCATCTTGCAGGAAGACCTGCCCCGGGGCAGTGATGCTCAGCGCAGAAACATTTCCCGCACCCGCTGTATAGGGTATGAAGTCCATCCTTCTGAAGGCATCGTCCATCCGGTCCTTCGACGTGGGGGCCCCCCCTACGTCCTCTCTGCGACTGACGAAGGTCCTCCTCGCCCCAGCAATTCGAGGAGTGAAGGTCAGCCTCGCTCCACTCGCATCGACCGTGGGGGCCGTCCCCATGCTCCTGCCGGTTCCAACAGAGGCCCCGCCCACGTGGGTACTGTTCATGGAGGTCCTCCCCATGTACCCTTTGATATTTGCCCTGGTGCCCCTCGCACCCCGGCTGTCTCAAGTGGGGGCCCTCTCCGCCACGTCGCTAGCGCCGCCCCAGGGCTGCCTGATAGGGGTCAACCCTGTCCCGAAGAGCCACCCAGGGGCAGAAGAGCGGGTCGTCGCCGCCACGGGAAGAATCTTGGGAAGGCCCAGGGGGGAACAAACCTGCCCGCTTCTCCGATTCGGAAGCGGAATGCGATTCAGTGATGGAACCTTCTCCCAGTTCCTCCGTATCAAGGACTGGGGCAGGAACCAGACGCGTCAGCCTCGTTCTCCCCGAATTTGAGGTCCATCGGATTCCCGTCTCTCTCCGCAGGTACATCCAGGAGGAAGAAATCCTGGGAATTCCGCAGGTTTCGACCGCGCAGTCACCGCCACCGTCGCCCGAAGCGCCCTCTTCCTCTACCCGGGATCCCGAGGAGCTGTTTTGGGGGTCAACGGTGGTAGAGCCACGACATGACCGGACACCGGTAACGGCGATTCACGTACCCGAAGTAGCGGCTATTAGCCCGTCCTATCGTGACATCGTGGTCAGGTCACCTTGCTCTTCAGAGGAAGGCCCAGAGTACGGTGGCCAGTCTGCTCGCTTGCCGTATTCTCCGCCGCCGAGTTTGCTATCCCAGAGGTCCGCCTCGGTGCCGCTACCGGTCCCTCAGCCACCCCCGGTTGATGAGTGGGGAAATGTAGGGCCGAACTCAGAGGATGAACCCAGGAGCTTCTGGAGTATTCTTGCAGCGGACTATTTCCCAGAGAAGTTCTGGCCCGCGGCAGCGTTGAATTTCCGCATACCCGAGTCGCTTACCCCTGAAGAAGTGGGATGCCTTTGTCGGACCCTGTGGGCGACGCACTTCCGCCTCCGTTGGGAACGGGTAGTGTACCCCAGGAGTCGGGAGCACTTCGAGGAGATTGGTAAACAGTGCCGCCTGATTGATGCAGCGGTGCTCCTTGTGGCCCAGCACCCCGAGTCGCCCGATCATCAGGGTTCCCTCCAACGAAGATGCGTTCAGAGTTTCAAGGCACTCCGCAAGATTGTCAGGGAAGCTACCCCCCATGTGCAAGTCCGTGGTTGGGGACGCTATGCCGCTCTCCTCTTCGACCCTATTCTACGACAGCCTGATTTGCTATGCGACATTGAGGATATGCCCTCAAGAGGGGTCACAGTCCACATGGCCGACGTTGTGGATAAGGAAGATGAGCTTGAGTTCCTTGATGGGGACTTACCACCCGAGTGCGTACCGCCACTACTCGACCCATCCGGGAGAGTCACCCGTCATCAAAGGAACCTGCTAGGCCTCCCTGTACCCACCGAGTCACTGGCGCTCGGTCGAAGCACTGGCAAGGGTAAGGAGCACGTCGGAATAGCCAAGCACTCCGACCCGTCCGCCTCCGTGCAGAAAACGGACGAAGATCCTGAGAAAGCCACGTTGCGCCAGCAGCTTGCTGAACAGAAGAGGCTGGTCGACGAACTTTTGGCTGAACGCGCCGCAGAGCGACGACCCGACTATGGTAATCCCAGGCCGGGACAGCAGGGGCAGGAACAATTTCCCCCCGTTGAGATGCCTCTGGGCAACCCTGATCATGCTACTGCCGCGGACAGGGCGGAAGCCGGAACGTACGACAAGAGGGCGTGATACGTCTCGCCAAACCCCCCTGAGCGACGGGGCAATCTGAAGAATCCAACCCGGGTTCCCCCGGCCGCCCAACAGGTCGTCCAACCAGTCAACCCGCGAGCAGCAGAAGTCGTCTACCGCGTTGAAGAACCTGGCAATGCGCTTGTGGTTAGGGATCCCCGTCAAGACAGGGACCCCCACCTGGAGGACCTTATTGCGGCACTCACAGCCCGCCTCGAGGCGTTGGAGACACGGCAGGTGGCGGTCCCACCCGATGGCAAGCCTTATCCCACGTGGGTGGATGATATGCCCGCGCCTCTGGGTTTTGGGAACCCCACTTTCTCGACTTTTAACGGGACAGGGGACCCACCCCAGCACTTGGCTCATTTCTCTTCCAGGTGTGGCCCCATGTTGGGGACCCCGGCTCAGCAAGAAGCCGCTAAGCTCCGATGTTTTGTACAGACGTTGGAAGGTCCGGCATTCGTCTGGTACAGCCAGCTCCCCATCGGATCAGTGACCGGTTGGGAAGATCTTCGCCGGCAGTTCTTGTACCAGTTCAGCTCCACCACGCGGAAGACCAGCATCGCGGACCTCTTTAAGTGCAAACAGAGGCCTGATGAGCGGGTTGCAGACTTCATCGCCCGGTGGAAAGGACTTACGTATTCTCTCGATATGCCACTGACTCAGGAGAAATTACTGACGATGTGTGTGGGGAACGTAAAGACAGAGCTGGTACCCTCCTTGATTACCCAGAATTACCCTGGGGGGTTCAGAGATTTCTCGGATAAGGCCCAGCGCCTCGAAGAGGCCCTGCAACAGGCTAGTCAGGCACGTTTGCTGCCCCCAATGATCCCAGCCAGGAGGGCCGCCAGGGCTGAACCCGCCGCAGTGGCTCAAATAGAAGCCCCGAGGCAGCTGGAATTGCTACCGGCGGTACCACCCCCGCAACCCCGCAGAGGTCCTCCACCTCAAGTACAGGCTCCTGCCCAGCAGCGACCGCCTCAGAACCGACAGGTTCCCCCGCGCAACGCGCCACCGCCACCTAGGCGAGACAACCAGGCGCCGCCCCCTCGGCAGGCCCCTCCGGTCCCTCGACAGGATCAGGCCCCCAGGGCTCCTTACCCGGAAAGAAAATACCATACCTATTCGTTCAACGAAAATCAGGTCCCTGGTTACTTCCGAAGTGCCCTAGAGCAAGGGATCGTGCGTCTGCCTGAGTGCAGGAGACCGGCAGAGGCGCCTCTCACTGATCACCCCAACTACTGCCCTTATCATCGGATCCTGGGGCACACCCTCAAGCGATGCTATGTGTTTAAAGACTGGCTTCAGGACCAGGTCAACAACAACATAGTCAAGCTGGGCCCAGCGCCAGCTCAGGTGGCAGGCGTCTTTGCGGGATCAGAAATCGGCAGTGACAGCGAGGGTGAGTGGCAACAGGTCCCTAGCCGCGGGTCCCAGAAATACGACAACTGGATGGCTCGAAAAATTGTCGTTCATGCCCAGGGTATCATCTGGGCACGCCTGAAGCAGCCGGAACCTTCAGAAGAAACAACCGGTGCCTCAGCATCGTCCTCACAGTCGACCTCTACCCAAAAGGGCAAGCAGCGGCGACGTAAGAAGAAGCAACGTGCACCGCCAGTGCCGTCGTCATCCCGCACTCTTGGCGACTTTATGCCTCCTGAAATGGGCATTCCCCCCAGAATCCGCCCAGCGGTGGATGACTCTTCGAGTGATAGTCAAGGGTACGCTTCGGTTAACACCGTGGAGCTGGTAAAGCCCTATATGACCCCCGACGAAGGGGAACCCCAGGCAGACCGCCCCAATGTTTCCAGCCGACGTCAACGTCGGCGGAATCGCGATCGCGCCGGTCACCGAGGTATGTCAGCAGGCACTTGTGACCAAGCCGTGCACGCTACCGAGACGAGGCAGCAGGCTCAGCGCAGATCTCAGCACGTGCAGACCCATTTAGCACCCTCGGCTCTACCTCCACCGCCATTCGTGTTGCTGGATCAGGGAGAGCCGCCTCGTTCGTATCACAGCCAGTCTCGCCCGGCGACGGGCCAGCTCCCGCTGTTCGTCCTTAGCCCGGCGACTACTCCCCAGGCTTCTACTAGCAGGCAGCAGGACGTACCCAGTGCTAGCCGACCGCCAGTTCAACCAGCAGGACCCGCTATGCCTCCAAATGCCGAAAAACCCCCTGTAAGCAGAGGTTCGCGTTTGGCACGCAAGTATGATGTCCTAAAGCACTTAGCCGGCATTCCGGCGAGGCTTTCCATCCTTGAGGCCCTGCGCTTGTCATCCGAGATGCGCGAGGCACTTGCCGAGGCCCTAAGGAGCCCCCTCCAGTTCGAGACGGAAGTGGCAGCCGCGGAGGCCTTCCATACCGAGACGATTGAAAACGCCGAATGTCAGGCGGTTATCTCGTTCTCCGGTGAAGACGAAGACCCTCCTATACAGGGGCACATTCGCCCACTGTATGTCACTGGCCACTTTAACGGTGTGAAAGTCCGCCGCTGCCTCGTTGACACGGGTTCTGGAATCAATCTAATTCCGACCCGGACGTTGCGAAAACTGGGTTTGTCTGAAGGTGATTTGACTCCCTCTGACCTCAGGATTCAGGGGTACGACAGGACAGAGCAAACCCCGGTCGGCAAGATCCGCCTGAAGACCCAGTTCGGTGGCTTAATTGCCAGCACCGAGTTCATGGTTGTTTCTCAGGACACCGCCTACAACGCACTGATGGGTAGGCCATGGCTCCACCTGCATGCTGCGGTCCCCTCATCGTATCACCAGTGCCTTAAGTACTCGCTCAACGGTCGAGTAGGCGTGATCCAAGGAGACGCGTCCCCCTTTGCTTTTTGTGAGGCCCGCTATCTGGATGCGGGTTATTACAAGAGCAAAGACAAGCAGATCCTGGTCAGCGAGGATGAGCCCGCTCCAATCGCAAGTAATCCCTGGGCGAGCATGGACGACGCCTACATCCTCCCAATCCACCGGTTGGAAGCCACGACCCCCGACATGGGACAATGTTTTGTTGTTTCGGGTACGCAAGGAAGGCATGTTCCCGCGTCCAAGCGACGGCGGAGAATCACCTCGTACTCCTACACCAACCAGGCTCGGGTCATCCCGGAATCTCCTACCCCTGTGCGGTACCGGGATGTCAGGCTCATGACAACAGCGGTGCGCCATACGTGTCTATTTCGCCGGGATGGAATCAACCGACTCTGGCCGACACGTCACCACTGCTTTGATATCGTCAAGCGTGGCCCCTTAGGCCGAAGGCCGGATGGGATAGGGTCAAATGCATTCATTGCTATGGTCTCCACGACGAGTGAGTCTCCTGATGTGATGACTGCTGCTGCCCAAGCCGGCACCAGCTGCCCCTCGGGTTTTGAGAGCCCAGAAGCACCTTCCGTCACGGGAAGTCCCCCCCCGGCTGGGGAGGAAGACTTGGAGGATGCTCCCCCAGCCTTTGAAGAAGGCGTCTCTACCACGGTTGATGAGCTGGTGCAGGTGAACCTTGGCAGCGAGGCAGATCCAAGACCCACATTGATCAGTGCGGCCATGTCCCTCGAGGAGCGGAGGCAGTATGTGGACTTCCTCAAACAGCACCGCGATGTGTTTGCCTGGAGTTACGATGAGATGCCAGGACTGGATCCCCAAGTGGCCGTCCACCGTCTGGGCCTCCCGGTAAAACATCGTGGGTTTAAGCAGCCTCCCAGGAAAATGCACCCTTCCCATGGCGCTATGGTTGAGGCTGAAGTTGATAAGATAATCAAGGCCAACTTCGTCAAAGAGGTCCAGTACCCCAAATGGCTCGCCAACATTGTGCCAGTCAGGAAGAAGAATGGGCAGATTAGGGTCTGCATCGACTTCCGCGATCTCAATCGCCACTGCCCAAAGGATGACTTCCCACTTCCAGTGACGGAGCTGTTGATTGACGCCACGGCCGGGTTCCAAGCCCTCTCTTTTATGGACGAATATTCTGGGTATAACCAGATCCGGATGGCCCCCGAAGATGAGGAGTCCACTGCCTTCAGGGCTCCCCAGGGTACCTTTTGCTACCGGGTAATGCCATTCGGTTTAAAAAATTCAGGTGCCACTTATCAGAGGGCTATGCATCGCATATTCAAACCGATCCTCGGGACATTGGTGGAATGCTACGTGGATGACCTTGTAGTCAAATTGTATCAGCGCCAGGACCATCTCAAAGACCTTGAGAAAGTGTTCGGTTTCCTCCGTTCCTGTCACCTGAAGATGAACCCGCTGAAGTGTGCCTTCGGGGTCACCTCCGGGAAGTTTCTGGGCTTTGTTGTCAGATACCGAGGTATCGAGATCGACCCGGAGAAGATCAAGGCCATAAGCCAAATGCCTCCCCCGAGCAACATTCGGGAGCTTCGAGGCCTGCAAGGCCACTTAGCCTATATACGCCGATTCATTGCGAACCTGGCCGGCAAGTGTAAGCCCTTTTCTCGGCTCATGAAGAAAGGCGCTGCCTACGAATGGGATGAGGAGTGTCGGATCGCCTTCGAGGAAATCAAGCAGTACCTGCTCCAACCTCCGGTCTTGATGCCACCCGTCTCTGGAAAGCCGCTGGTCCTTTACGTGACCGCCCTGGAAAGATCCCTCGGCGCGCTGCTCGCCCAGAAGAATAACGAGGGCACTGAGAACAGTCTCTACTATCTCAGTCGCATGCTTCTCGATACGGATGTCAGATATTCCCTTATCGAAAAGAGTTGCCTTGCGCTCGTCTTCGCCGTGCAGAAGTTGCGACACTACCTGCAACACCACGAGGTGCAATTGATCTCTCGGGTGGATCCGCTGAAGTACATCCTGAACTGCCCCATGCTGACTGGCCGACTAGCGCGGTGGGCAGTAATTCTCCAGCAGTTTGACATCAGGTTTGTGCCTCAGAAGGCCGTTAAGGGACAGGCGTTGGCAGACTTTTTAGCTGCCCATCCAACCTCCGCGGATCAATCCCTGGACCTGGATTTCCCCGATGAGACGATTCGCTCGGTCGATCACGCTGTCCCGTGTTGGCAAATGCATTTCGACGGCGCCTCCCGGATCCCCACCGGTAGAAGGCTCAACGACCCCAAGCTCAATAGAGTGGGTCTGGGTATTGTTTTCATTACCCCGACGCAAGCCGTCCTGCCGTACTCCTTCCTGCTGTCAGAAGGTTGTACGAACAACGAGGAAGAGTACCAAGCTCTCATCACCGGCCTCGAGTTGGCCCTCGAGATCCATGTACCCCATCTACATGTGAAAGGAGATTCTGAGCTGGTAATCAAACAGGTTAATGGCGACTACGTCGTCAGGAAGCCAGAGCTTGCACCGTTGCTGGAGTACACCCTCCTCCTGATGGCCCAGTTCTCTTCTCGGCCAGAGGTTACCCATGTCCCGCGGTCGCAGAACGGCCAAGCGGACGCCCTAGCTGGCTTAGCCGCATCGCTCGCAGAACCCGAGCAAGATGATTTGGTCATACACGTGGCCCACCGGAGAGTCATTGCTCCCGTCACCCAAGAGGACCGTGATAGCCTGCGGGTAAGTCATCTCACCGCCGGACCCTCCGTATCGGAAGTCCCGGGTTCGTCGGATGCAGTGGTTGAAACGACCCCCGATTGGAGAGCACCTTTTGTCGAGTATCTCCAAAATGGTCAGCTCCCGGACAACCGGGCCGAGCGCGAGCGAATCCGACGCCGCGCACTTCAATTTACCCTCCAGAGCGGCCCTAGCCTTGAGCAGACCCTCTATAAACGGAGTTTTGATGGTGTCCTCCTTCGTTGCATCCAAGGAGTAGAGATACCTCAAGTTATGCAAGAGGTTCACGCCGGTTCCTGTGGCGCCCATCAAGCTGGGTCGAAGCTGTCCCATCAAATCCGGAGGCTAGGGTACTTCTGGCCTTCCATGATCCACGACTGTATTGGATACGCCAAGAGATGCCACGCGTGCCAAGTGCACGCCAACTTCTTGCATCGGCCGCCAGAACCCCTCCACCCCACCAAGTACTCTTTGCCATTTGCGGTATGGGGACTCGATGTAGTGGGACCGTACCCGCCGGCAACAGCCCGCCAGTGTAGGTTCATCCTGACTGCTACAGATTTCTTCTCCAAGTGGGCAGAAGCAGTTCCGCTCAAAGAGGTCAAGGCCCGTTCCGTCGTTGACTTTGTGAGCTCCAACATCATCCACCGGTTTGGGGTCCCTCACGCCGTCCTCACTGACAACGGCACCAACTTCCGAGCAGCTGAATTGAAGAAATTGTACGCTAAGTACGACATCCGGTCAAACCATACCTCCCGCTACCACGCACAGGCAAATGGACAGATCGAGGCGTTCAACAAGACCCTCTCTAACATTCTGCAGAAGATGGTTGGTCAGAACAAGAAGAGTTGGCCGGACAAGCTCCCCAACGCCCTCTGGGCTTACCGGACGACGACTCGCAACTCTACCCAGGTGACCCCATATTCCCTGGTGTATGGAGCTGAGGCCGTCCTACCCATTGAGATCCAGCTGCCGTCGCTACGCACGGCCGTTTATGATCATCAGACATCAGATGAGGTAGCCGAGATCCGTCTAGCTGAGCTAGAGGCACTGGACGAGAACCGGCTTCGTGCCCTGCACAATCTGGAAAGGCATCAGGACAAGATGGAAAGGGCTTTTGACAAGAAGGTTCGTCTCCGCTCTTTTCTACAGGGTGACCTGGTGCTGGCCCTGCGAGCGCCAATGATTCCCGGAAGGAAGCCGCCCAAGTTAGAACCCAAATGGTAAGGGCCTTATATCATCCATAAGGTTTACCCCAATGGAGCTTACTCCTTGGTGACCACAGATGGAGAGCGTGTAACCCCTCCCACCAATGCCAGATTCCTCAAGCGATACTTCGCCTAGGGCAAAAGATGGTCCCGCATGACCCTAAACTGCGAGATGGTCCCGCATGACCCTAAACTGCGAGATGGTCCCGCATGACCCTAAACTGCGAGATGGTCCCGCATGACCCTAAACTGCGAGATGGTCCCGCATGACCCTAAACTGCGAGATGGTCCCGCATGACCCTAAACTGCGAGATGGTCCCGCATGGCCCTAAACTGCGAGATGGTCCCGCATGACCCTAAACTGCGAGATGGTCCCGCATGGCCCTAAACTGCGAGATGGTCCCGCATGACCCTAAACTGCGAGATGGTCCCGCATGACCCTAAACTGCGAGATGGTCCCGCATGACCCTAAACTGCGAGATGGTCCCGCATGACCCTAAACTGCGAGATGGTCCCGCATGACCCTAAACTGCGAGATGGTCCCGCATGACCCTAAACTGCGAGATGGTCCCGCATGACCCTAAACTGCGAGATGGTCCCGCATGACCCTAAACTGCGAGATGGTCCCGCATGACCCTAAACTGCGAGATGGTCCCGCATGACCCTAAACTGCGAGATGGTCCCGCATGACCCTAAACTGCGAGATGGTCCCGCATGACCCTAAACTGCGAGATGGTCCCGCATGACCCTAAACTGCGAGATGGTCCCGCATGACCCTAAACTGCGAGATGGTCCCGCATGACCCTAAACTGCGAGATGGTCCCGCATGACCTTAAACTGTATCTCCGTCCTCACTGCAAGACGTTAAACTGCAAGTCAGTCAGTTCTTCCTGACCGAGGCTCAGCCTCAGGCCCCTCGGCCTCTTTGGGCCCCTGGCCCCGTCTCCACCGAGGTCTGGCCCCAGGCCCCCCTCGTTTCTCTCCGACTTACCCTCTTACGGGATTGTACGGTACAGTGTAGGACTACGTTCTCACGTTGAGATCATGACCATGCCGCACACATCCCCGAACGAGATACCCCTCGTCCCGCATGACGTTAAACTGCATGTCAAGAACTACGTACGGCTTGATTCTCATCTTTATGGGATACGTAGGAACGCTCGGACGCCTCGTCTTGAGCCCAGCCCCAAGCTTCTCTCTTCCACTATTCCCCCTGGGAATGGTCTCCTTGGAGGATCTTTGTGTAGCAGGGCGTCGGCCTTCTTGGCCCCGCTCATGCAACCCCACTCACGCAAAGATTGTAAAGGTCGCACCATGCGCCCGCTCCGTTCTTCTACCCTCCCACGTCCTTACCACATGACGCTAAACTGCATGGCCTTCAAGAACTACGTATGGCTTGATTCTCATCCTTATGAGATACGTAGGAACGCCCAGACATTTCGTCTGTTGGCCCAGCCCAAAAGCCGAAATCTTCCCCTCGGGTTAAGACATGGCAGGGTGCACATTTTTTGCCCCGGCCCACGTCGAGCAAGCCTCGACCCGGCTGCACATTCCCCCCTGGAGGTGTTTGCCCATTTCGTGGATGGATTCACACCCGGAGGGCCCCCCCCCCCAAGAACGGCCTGGATACAAAGCCCAAGGGCTCTCCTACCGATACGGGCCAACGCCCCTGAGGGTTTCTCAAGCAACAAATTGAAACAGGTCCCGCGTTGCCAACTTGGTCAGCGGTCGACCCTCAATTGTTGCCCCCATGCGGGTCACCATAGGAACGCTGTGTTTCGACTATGGTCAACAGTGATTCATTCTGCCCCATCCTGAGGTGATAAACTTCCCCCAGGTGGTGCTAGTGATCGGGACCACAGCCCACGATTCCTCACCCGGAGCGTACGGTGTGGTGTGGGACTACGTCCTCATTCACGTCGGGATCATGTACCACGCCGTACAACTCCCCTTACGAGGCTCAGCCTCAGGCCTCTTAGCCTCCTTGGGCCCCTGGCCCCCCGTCCTCATGTAAGACGTTAAACTACAAACCAGTCAGGCCTTCCTAACTGATGCCTGATCTTGGGCCCCCTGGGCCTTCTCCCCTATTTCTCACCTGGAGTGTACGGTGTGGTGTGGGACTACGTCCTCATTCACGTCGGGATCATGTACCACGCCGTACAACTCCCCTTACGAGGCTCAGCCTCAGGCCTCTTAGCCTCCTTGGGCCCCTGGCCCCCCGTCCTCATGTAAGACGTTAAACTACAAACCGGTCAGGCCCTCCTGACCGAGGCTCAGCCTCAGGCCCCTCGGCCTTTCTAGGCCGCGGCCCAGGACCTATCTTATAGGATTGTACGGTATGGTGTAGGACTACGTCCTCATTCACGTCGGTTTTTCTCCATACTATACACCTTGCTCAGGAGTATATTACTCCCCACCCAAGTCCCGCATGACGTTAAACTGCACTTCAAGAACTACGTGTGGCTTGATTCCCATCATAATGGGATACGTAGGACCACCTGGATGTCCAAAATCCGGGTCCAGCCCCATCTCTCGGGAATCCTCATCCCATCTTGGCCCCTTGGCCCATCCTTCCTCCATGAAGAGATCATATGGTGCGGTGTGGGATTATGTCCTCATTTACGAGGGTCTTGTAGTGACCACGCCATGTTTCCCGCACCACCGAGCTGTTTCGTCGATCCCTCTTTCGGTTGTTCACCAATGTGCTTAAGAGTACTCTAGTTCATTACCTGGAATGCCAAGCTTTACTCGGACACGTCCGCGCCCGCTTTCCAGGCTTTGCGTATCCCCGCATCAGGGCTTTCACCATTTTTCACACCCGGAGGGACCCCCAAGTACGACCTGGATACAAAAGCCCAAGGGCTCTCCTACCGATACGGGCCAACGCCCCCCAGGGTTTCGGACTACAAATCGATAAAATCCCGCGTTGCGAATATGGTCAGTGGTCGATGCTCGTTTGTTGCTCCCACCTCAGGCTAACGCGATACAGACGCTGTGTTTCCTTCATGGATAACAGTTTTCCTCTGTCGTCACGCCAACCCATTAAGCCCAAATGCCGGGTACACAATTCACACCCTTCATCACTTCATCGTGTCCATGTAGAATTTCGGGACTCTCGGTACTTTTTCCCCCGTGCACGTCTGCGCGTTTGAGGAACAAGCTACATCAAAGGTGTCCTTCGGAACTCTCTGCTGACTCCCCTTTAATGGATGCCCCAAGTGTTGCAATGAGGGTCCCCCCCTTGTTTCCCACACCGAGTTTATCTCGCGTGGGCTTAGGGATTGGGTTGACCTCTGTGCTTACTTGGGAGTTGTCACCATCCACGGTCCGAGCTCTAAGACCATAAACTAAGACCCTCATCTGGAACTACGTTCAAGACCCCTTGTCTCCGAACCCAGCTTGAGTTCAGCAAATTTACCCCTCTAATCCTGCCTTCAGGACCTTGATCACAGGACTGCGTGGCGCAGTGTAGGACTACGTCCTCATTCACGTCGGGTACGCAATAGTTGCACCACGCACGCCCCATTCTGAGGTTCAGTCCTCCTATCCCCTGTCCTGCATGACATTAAAAGGCACCCTTTCAGAACTACGTATGGCTTGATTCCCATCATAATGGGATACGTAGGACCACCTGGATGTTTAAGATTCGGGTCCAGCCCCACCTCTGGGAGATATCCTGATTTCCCGGTCACCTAGACCACTTGGTCAATCCCTCTCCAGCGGGGGGTGCGTAGGTATGATACAAGGTTGTGGGCATCATTCCCCCCTTCCCCTGGGAATCTGCCATCTCTCGATCACCCTCAAGGTTGAGTCCCTTGGCTCCCCGCAGCGGTTCACCCATGTATTGAGAGTACTCTGGTCTAGGACCAAGAGTGTCAGATTCAACTTGGTCAAGTTCCTTCCACTTGTCAAGCTTCGTGTTCCCCTCTATTCGGACTTCCATCATCTTTCACACCCGGAGGGACCCCCAAGAACGGCCTGGATACTACGCCCAAGGGCTCTCCTACCGATACGGGCCAACGCCCTCCAGGTTTACGGACAACAAATCGATAAAATCCCACGTTGCGAATATGGTCAGCGGTCGATGCTCGTTTTGTTAGTCCTCATTTCAGGCTAACGCGACAGGATGCTGTGTTGCGAACATGGTCAGCAGTAATCCTCTGTCGTCACGCCAGCCCCTTCATTCCTTGAATGTTGGTTGCATGATTCACATCATTTTCCACCCCATCATGTCCAGGTGGAATCTCGACACTTTTGGCGCTATCCCTCAGTGCACCTTTGCATGTTAGGGGGACAAAGCTGCAATCTGGCGTCCTTCGGGACTCCCTGGTCCGAGCTCTAAGACCATAAACTAAGACCCGTTCGGGACTACGTTCACATTCCCATCCTCATGGGACACGTAGGACCGCCCAGACGCCCTGTCTCCGGGTACAACCCATTCAGGAAGCCAGTCTCTTCCCCTGTTTTACCTCCGGATGGCGTACAATTTGATGTGGGATCATGTCTCTGTCAAATGTGTTTTATAAACACTGCGCACATTTCCCGCCTAGCATCGTCTCTGCTACGTCTGCGCTGCATGACGATAAAATGCATGCTTGGTCCTATCATACGACCCTAAACTGTGACATTATCGTCCTGGCCGCACGACGAAAAACGGCACCGCATTGTGGTGACCTCGCTGTAGAGGACATCACGTTGGGTACTGGCCACGCGCCATGCCATTTGTCAACGCCCATCACGGCTTGATTCTTGTGGCGACATCACGACCTACAGTTTTAGGCCTGTCGCTTCACAAAAAAAAACCATTCACCTCAAAGAACAAACAAGATACATCAAATTCCGCTTCTTTTAGTGCACGGGCCACGTCCGCACTTCCCCTTTCCCCTGGCACTGGTACCTTACCCTGCCACCTTCCAGAACTACGTATGGCTTGATTCTCATCCTTATGAGATACGTAGGAGCGCCCGGGTACTTCCCCGCGGGTCCAGCCTAACCCTTGAGTTCGGTCCCTCGACTCGAGCTCATTCACGTCAGGTTGTGATGTCACGCGTCCCCTGATCCCCTTTTTCCAATCCATGGTCCGAAGTCTATGACCATAAACTAAGATCTCCCCAAGGGAAAGGAATCTGCTCCCTCTCTAATACGTTTCGTTGACGTATTCAGATGTGTTTTGACAAAAAGCCCGAAGCATGGGATTTTCACAGGGACATTCCCCTCATCCCATGACCAAGCTTCGTGAGCTCACTATTTGGATCCTCATCCTCTTCCACATCCAAAAGGACCCTCGGACGACGTGGATACTAAGCTTAAGGGCTCTCCATGAATGCTGGACCTAAGGGCCCTACAATCATTTCGGGCCAACGCCCCTGCGGATATTCGACAACATTTGTGACATGGTCCCGTGTTTCGAACATGGTCAACGGTCGACCCTCATTTGTTTGTCCCCATTTCAGGCTAACGCGATAGGATGCTGTGTTGCGAATATGGTCAGCAGTAGTCCTCTATCGCCACGCCGTCACCATCGTGATCCGAATCTCGAGCGTCATGATTCACGCATTTCCACTCCTTCATGTCCAAGTGGAACTCCATCATACTCGGCTCTTTCTCTTCGCGCATCTAGATGCGCTGAATGATCATGTTAGTGTCATTGGGCCGGTAGTCACCGAGCATCCCTTTTCCCTCACCTGCCCCTCTCTGCGTCGGGAAATTCCCACCACTACTGCTTGTTTCCCACACCGAGCACGACTCACGTGGGCTTAGTAGTTTTGGCTGGATGTGTACCAACACAGTCAGGCTGCTCCTCGTCCTGCATGACGTTAAACTGCACTTTCAGAACTACGTATGGCTTGATTCCCATCGTCATGGGATACGTAGAGACACCCAGGCATTTCACCTAGGGTCCAGCCCCAGGAATCGCAAAATCCTATTCCTCCTCATTTCCAGCCCTCGCCAGAGAGGCCCTATCTGGAAGAAAGAATGATCCGGGATCAGATCGATGCGCCCATCTGGCGTACACGCACCACGGTGGTGTAACTACTGAAGTGTTGGATTCTGTTTGAACAAACCATCACTCCATATTCCACGCTTTGCGTGCCCCTTATTCGGACCCTCGTCTTCTTTCATGTCTGGAAGGACCCCCTAACAGTAAGGATGTCTGACCTATGGTCCACCAACTGTCCTGGGCCAACGTCCCGAAAGATTAATCGACAACAAATTGATAAAATCCCGCGTTGCGAATACGGTCAGCGGTCGATGCTCATTTGTTGTCCCCGTTTCAGGCTAACGCAGTAAGGATACCGTTTCTCCGCCACGGCTAATGGTTGTCCTTTATTGTCACGCCGCCTCCATAGTATTTCGAATTTGGGCATCGTGATTCACACTCCCCATTTTCATCTGTTTGAACTGATTTCAGCGCCCCTGGTGTTGCCCCAATCGTGCATACGAGCACATTGGATAAACGGTAATTCGGCTATCCCGGAAGTTCCTCCTCCGATCAAGCCTTCCCCATCTTTCGGGAATCTGGGCTGGTTTGAGGGAATTGTCGTCAAACGTCCCGCAAACATTGTAGGGATGCAACAAGACAATTCAACAGTGGAAATCCTGCGTGCTACGGAACTCAAAACAAAGGAGAAAGGAAGAATTGAAGCACAAAAGTGTTAATAAAAGTTTCTTCGGGTTCGCTACAATACTCGGGGGTTGACTTCCCCCATGGACGGGTTGACTCCGTCGAAAGAGCGTTGCAGCTCCGCCACCCGTTGACTTGCGGCGTCCAGAGCCTGTTGCCGCTGATTTAACTCCCGCTCCTCTTCAGCAGCGGCAGAGCGTAATCCGTCAACCCTGGCCCGGGCCCTTTCCACCTCGGCCTGGAAGACAGCCATCCTTCCAGAGGTTTGCCCCATATGTTCCTCAGCCTCCGCTAGCTGAGCCTTTAAGTGTGAGACCAGCTCAGACTGCGCATTGAGAGTGGCTGAAAGCTCGTTGGCCCGGATCTGCATCTGTTGGGCCTCTCCTTCAGCCTCCGGGAGCTTCCTAATGTTGGTCGCCTTCCTCCTCTGCCATCCCACGCTCAGCCCACGGTCATGCTCCCGGATCTTCTCAGCCATGAGGTCTCGGATGAGCGCGTGAGGGCGTTGGGCATCCACTCCCCCGGCACACAGCTTGCGCAACCGCGAGCGGAGCCTATCCATTTCGGCCAGCCATTGCACCTGGGGGTGTCCCTGATAAAGCGCGTGATCAGCTTCCACGACCGGCGACGGACTATGCTGCTGTCTTCCTCATCAGAGGCCGTTTCGTCCCAATCCGCGCGGTCAGCAGGCTCGTACGCGGGATATGCCTGCAGGAATTCCTCAGCGGGATCCGCATCTGGTGTTGAGTCTGGTACGACGCCTGACGCCGGCGCAGGCACGACAGGACTGGGACTGACCGGTTGATCCTCTTCCTCAGAGTCCACCTCGATGACTTCAGGTATGGCCCTACTGGTGGTCCCACCAGTGATGGTGTGCACCGCAGCTGGAGGAGGTGAAGGGATTATCGTCACCATCACCGGCATGCCCCTGGGAGGGACGCCACCAGACATCCCAACCAGCCTCGCTGCAGCAGCCCACGCCAGTCGGAGAACTGTATGACAGAAAGAGAGAAAGAGTCATAAACGTTAGTTGGCATGGCCCACGTGTGGCAACGAAGAGACTGGTGAAGGAGACTTACGAAGATCAACCTCCAAACACTGCTCCCAGGCCGGTACCGACGGGACTCCAAGACGAGGCCCCCCGTATACTGTTGGAAGGCCCGGAGAGTCCGGAGGAGCCACCTCAAACCCCCCGGTTCCACCAGGTGCAGAACTGGACGCAGCCATAGGCGCGGGTTCTGAAGGCCCCGCATCGTCACCCGCCGAGGAGCGAGAACGAGGCCTACGAACAAGTTCCTCCTGCATGACCCAAACATTGGTGAGAAGTCAGTATGGATTCAATAACAGATCGTAAGAAGAGAGGTTCGGAATGCTACCTCGAGAGCCTCCGCGGAGTCATCGGATTCTGAGCTTCGGTCTCCGACCTCGCCCTCCTCCAACGGGCTCCCTCCTCTCGCCTCATCCTCCCGAGAAGAGCCCCCTGATTCCTCCGGCAAGGGGAAGCGCTCCCTCAGGTCGGCAGCCGATAGCTGTGGAGGGACCGTCTGATTCAACAGTACCCTCACCCGGTCTGTCATCGGGCGAGGGGCACCACTGGAGTGGATGTAATCCTCCAGTTCGTTCAAGTATTGCTCCGCCTCTGCCGGAGACACCATGAATCCGGCCCGGACTGGGCCTATGCCCGGCAGTCTCATCCCGAGGCGATTCAGGTGGGCCCACACCTCAGATGGGCTGAGGAATTGCCGGTTGACGTCCCAGACGTCCCAAGCTTCCGGAAAGACAGCATCTTCTGCCATGTCAATGTGACGCAGCCGCTTCCCCGGAGCCTGAGCGGATATCCGACGGAATCCCCTCGGTGGCCGCCCCTCTGGATGACCCTGCTCTCCCGGAACCACCGGATCCGCCGCTGCTGCCATGCCCTCGGCCGGTGCGGGTCCCTCTGCCACGGCAGCCCCGCTGCCGCGGGCGGCCCTAGCTGCCCTCCGACCCCGACCTCGAGATAAAGGAGGCCCACCGTCACCAACCCGGATCGTTGGCTGCTTCATCATCTCCCCGGGATAAGCAGCCTCCCACCTGATGGCGTACTCCTTCACTAAGCCGAAGGCGGCGGTGGGTGGAGGCAATGTGATCTGCATCCTTCCATCCTCACGTGTGAACATGAGCCACAGCTGCCTCATCACACACGGGTGCTCCTCGTGACGCACCTCCCAGTATACCTGCGGGGTCAGCCGCTGGAGGCACCGGAACTGCCTCGCAAAACGGTGCGGGGTGTATGGTTCACAGATTGGCTCACGATCTATCCGAGCCACCAAAACGCCGCCTCGGAAGGCCAGGAGGTAAGCCCGATGCTCCTTCGTTCCCCGTCCATCATCGGTAAGCCTTCCCGTCGGCAGTGGAAAGGGATGAAAGTTGAACTCGTCCGCCCTCCACACCCTATTCAGCACCATCGGAACGGCCAGTTTGAATGGGAAGCTCCCAACTGCGTTCAGGATGGAAGGGCGAAAGTCTGATCCCGGCGGCGAAATGGGGTTTGGATACTCGTAAATCCCCCTGATGTGCGCCGCGATCCACCCATACAGGAGGTGGAAGGGCCCGCATATTCTTGGCGGCTTCTTGCCCTCGCTGATACGTCGCAGCAATCTGTATAGCTTGGCGAGCATCGGGATCCCCAGGTTGATCCGCTGCCCCATGGCCAGCATCGATGCCATGATGAACGAGCTGGGCCGTACCCCCATGCTTGTATCTCTCACTGGTAGGATCCACCCACATATGAGGGCCGCGATGAACGCCGCCAGCCTAACTATTGGCTGTTGTTCGGTGCTGACGCTGAAGCCCCAAGTCTTCCATTGGCTGTCCTCCAAAACCCGCCAATACGAGTGCCCCATACCCCGCTGGGCTGCCCTCGGACAAGTTCGAGGCCTTGGAGGGAACTCTCGATTCTCTGGAAAGTTCAGGAAACACTTGAACCACCTCTTGAAGTGGACGTCCCTCACGGCCTCCTTGTCCTCTCCAGGGACAAGCGCCATCAGCACTGACGCCAGCCGTGGCATTTGCTCAGCATCCCCCCACGCACTGATGACGGGGAGGAACTCGTCGTACATGGCCCCCAAGATCGGGACCCCAGAAACCTGGTGGACATCCCACAGGCTGATGCCCACCTCCCCGTGATGCAGATGAAAAGTGTTGGTCCTGGACGACCATCTACTCAGCAGTTCCGGCATCAGCTGCTTTGGCTGGTAAATGTGGAACTGGGAGGCCCATGCCGCCTCGTACAATCCCACTCTCCATAGTTCAGCCTCGAACTCCTCGCATGAGGCGCCTACCCAGTAGGCCCAGGCCCAGTCGTCGGTAAAATTGCCGCCCTGGCGCAGGTCCCACTCATCGGACCATCCCTTCTTCGGATCCTGCAGAGCCGCCTTCAGCATGGTGCGGTAGAGAGGAGGGGACGTCTCCGGTTGCAGTGGCCTCCCGTCAATGCCGTTCACATGATTGTAGAGACAATCGGCGGTGACGGGTCTGAAATCCTCCCGCGCATGACCATCGGCCGCCCTGAACCATTGGTGTTGGCACGGTGTGCTCCTGAACCAACAAGCTGGTTCATCCCTTCCCGCCTCAGGGATGAAGACGTCATCCCTCAGCCCAAAGCCGTACAACGGCAGCTTTTTGCACTGTGGATAGTCCTTCTGACCTTCCGATAGCAGATCTGTCAGAGAAGTGTGGTCTGAATGGCTGCGAACCATTTCCCCCAAGCCCGGGCGGTTGGCCATCTCATCCCGGCGAGCAGCATCTGCAAGCACTTCCCGCACAGCTTCTTGATGAGCCATGTTAACTCTGGCCCTCGGAAAAGGATTCTTCCGGATGAATCGCGAAGCTCGGTCGCGAAGCTCGGTCGCGAAGATGGATTGCGAAGATCGGTCGCGAGATCAAACCGCGAAGTCCGGCCAAGGCAGGCACGCAAAGATTCGCTTGGCGCGGACGCAGAGTCAGAGGCTCGCGGTTCGCCGCGAAGCTCGATTCGCGGAGAGCTGTCGCGGAGTACGCGGAGCTTCGCGAAACCGAGAGCGCAAGAAGACAAGGAAGGCGCGTAAAGACAAAAGAGGGCGGACCCCCTATTTATAGACGCCGACCCCGGAGCATCGCGGCGCGCCTCACCCGCGCGGAGCATCGCGGCGCGTCCGGATCTGCGGCCCCGACGAGCATCGCGGGCCTCCTTCGTGATGCCGCATCGCGAACCACCGACAGTTTTGGCGATCTTCCCTCAGACTTCGACCCTTCACCCTCCGCGGCTCCAAGTCTGAGGGGGGGCATTTGTTGGCGCCCAAAATATGGCCCGAAAGGAAGGAACGAAAAAGACAGCCGGCGTGCTGCATCGCGAAGCACAGCCGCGAAGCACAGCCGCGAAGCCCCTCCGCGAAGCGCCCCAGCCCTGGCGGCGCCGCGAAGCACCAGAGGCGGTGATCCTCCGCGAGCGCGTTTGACGTTCGCGAGCCGCCGCGAAGCACCAGAGGCGGTGATCCTCCGCGAGCGCGTTTGACGTTCGCGAGCGCGCCGCGAAGCTCAAGAGGCGGCGCGCGAGCCCTGCTTCGCGGCGCCCCTTCCCTATAAATACTCGACTCCCCCTGAGTCCCCGAGACGGACAATCCGACCTTTCGGCTTCTCCTCTCCCGAATCGCGAAGCAAGCTTTGCCCCGGGAATCATGAGCTCCGCGAGGTATTTCTACTTCGCGAGACGACTCTGATTTGTTTCGTCCTGAGCCCCTCTTCCGAGAGGGATGCCCTTCGCGAAGCCCAAGGGCGTTCGCAAAGGAAGGGGATTCCCAAGGGAACCCGGGCAGCCGCGGAGCACTCGTGCTTCGCGAAACACCCAACCCATGCTAGTAATCCCTATGCCAAGGCAGGATAACTATGCATCGCGAAGCAATTTGCTTGGCAGGACCCTGCTTCGCGAACCACTCCTTCGCGAGGCAGTGCTCCGCGAACACTGTTCCACTTCGCGAAGCACCTCCCACTTCCACCTATGCCCCATGCTAAGGCCAAGGCACCCCACTTCGCAAAGCACACTCCTCTGCTTAGCGATTCCTCCTTCCGTGCGACCCTCCAGGTTTGCACGATGTGATTTCAAAGTCCCATGGACAACACCTCCCGTAGCGTTGCTTCGCCCAATGCTCCTTCGCATAGGCACGCTAACGGCTATTGCTTCTTCGCATAGCCACGCTAACGTGGACCCCTCGATGGTTCCTCCCGCGACCCCCCTTTACCATGGCCTTACCGACACCTTCCCTTCCCCAAGGACCAGAGGGTACCGGTTATGTAAGCCCTAGGGGTGTGGAGTGAACCCACCTCGTCCGAGCTGCAGGACGTTAAACTTCCAAGCACCACGTCCTCAACACATGACGTTAAACTGTGACCCAACCTCGTCTCCCTCACGAAGGGTCCCCCCAGCTCGAGCATTCATTACACCACTCGTCTCCACGGGAATGGAACTCTTCCGCACCTGGAATGAGATCCTCCTTGTCGGAGTGGTGTATGTTCGCAGGGGAAGGGTCGCCTCAGAGCGTAAATCCCTAACCTTTGGTACGGATGATTGCACCCGTGCATCTCGGTACTTCCCCACTACCAAGGTCAGTGGAGGACGTGATAGGGAACGAGGCACCTCCCATTGTCGGACCAAGGTCCATCTTCCCCGCGCTTTGTCGCGCCATGGGCCTCCATCCCGGAGTAAGTCCCAACACCATGGGCCGCTCAACACGTAAGCCCCATTTCGCTTCTCACGGACGCACCCTTCGCGACGTGATCGTCAGGTCCTTGCAACCTCTTGTTTCTCACACCGAGCATGACTCACGTGGGCTTAGAGTGAGCACCGACCCTGACAAAACAATCCGAACTACGAGGAATTTGATCCGTGTCAAGGCATGGTACGTAGGAAGCCTCCACGAGGTTCAAGCCCACCATCAGTGGACCAAGGTCTACTCCCCATCCGAACTACGAGGACTTTGATCCGTGTCAAGGCATGGTACGTAGGAAGCCTCTACGAGGTTCAAGCCCACCATCAGTGGACCAAGGTCTACTCCCCATCCGAACTACGAGGACTTTGATCCGTGTCAAGGCATGGTACGTAGGAAGCCTCTACGAGGTTCAAGCCCACCATCAGTGGACCAAGGTCTACTCCCCATCCGAACTACGAGGACTTTGATCCGTGTCAAGGCATGGTACGTAGGAAGCCTCTACGAGGTTCAAGCCCACCATCAGTGGACCAAGGTCTACTCCCCATCCGAACTACGAGGACTTTGATCCGTGTCAAGGCATGGTACGTAGGAAGCCTCTACGAGGTTCAAGCCCACCATCAGTGGACCAAGGTCTACTCCCCATCCGAACTACGAGGACTTTGATCCGTGTCAAGGCATGGTACGTAGGAAGCCTCTACGAGGTTCAATCCCACCATCAGTGGACCAAGGTCTACTCCCCATCCAAACTACGAGGACTTTGATCCGTGTCAAGGCATGGTACGTAGGAAGCCTCTACGAGGTTCAAGCCCACCATCAGCGGACCAAGGTCTGCTTTCACGTCGGTTTACCGACAAACTCCTCATCCGAACTACGAGGACTTTGATCCGTGTCAAGGCATGGTACGTAGGAAGCCTCTACGAGGTTCAAGCCCACCATCAGTGGACCAAGGTCTGCTTTCACGTCGGTTTACCGACAAACCCACCATCTGAACTACGAGGTCTTTGATCCCTGTCAAGGCATGGTACGTAGGAAGCCTCCAAGAGGTTCAAGCCCGCCCGTCTTTCACGTCGGGTTTCACCCCCGTCCAGTATGACGTTAAACTACATCCCGGTCCGGTGGTAAGCCATTGCGACCAAACCATTTGAACTACGAAGTCTTTGATCCGTGTCAAGGCATGGTACGTAGGAAGCCTCCATGAGGTTCAAGCCCACTCATCACCCAATTCACGTCGTGTTCTACCTACGTCCAGCACGACGTTAAACTACATTCCAGTCCAGCGGTAAGCCGTTGTGACCCATTCCCACCTGAACTACGTGGTCTTTGATCCATGTCAAGGCATGGTACGTAGGAAGCCTCCACGAGGTTCAAGCCCAACAATAGTGGATCAAGGTCCCTCACTTATGTCGGCTCACCGACACCCACCACCCGTCGTTTATTCACGTCAGGGTTCATTACCGTCCCGCATGACGCTAAAATGTATCATTTGAACTACGAGGACTTTGATCCATGTCAAGGCATGGTACGCAGGAATCCTCCCAGAGGTTCAAGCCCAACCCCCACCGGACCAAGGTCCACCCTCATGTAGGTACGCTGACGATGCCCATCGGACCAAGGTCCACCATCACGTCGGTTTACCGGCACCATCCCGAACTACGCGGACTTTGATTCCCTGCCACGGGGATACGTAGGAAGCCCCTTTAAGGCTCAATCCCAACTTCGTCGTCACCACCCCTGCGATGGTCCCATTCCATTCTCAACCGTCTCCGCGAGACGTTAAACTCGCGACCTACCTCGTGGTAAACATGAGATGCCTGAGGAAAACCTCGGATGGAACGCCTTTGGCGTAACCGTCTTTGCTAGACGTTAATCTTGCAAACATACCCTGTGTTGAACACGGGAAGCTGAGGAAAACCTCAGGTACGTGTCTATGACATGTAACCCCCCGCGCTCGATGTGGGATGCCTCGGGTTTCCACGCCCTCGAGAAGCCTTGTGATCAAGGACAACAGAAAGACATGCCAGGCACCCCAGCATCCAGACACGCTACTGATGCCTCAAACGTGATTACTCCCCTGACCGAAGGTTGCTGCCCTGACTGGACCCTTTGGAATGTCCCGACAGAAGCAGCGTAATTAACCGACGTCCATGGAAACATGTCACTGGGAAGAGTTTCACGAACTACGTATTAAATCTATAAGGGAGACCCGGACTAGGTGACGAGTTCTGAGGAGGAATCCACAGGAGGAAGAACCGACATCCCATCATCCCGTTTCGATCAAGGAGCAGACGTACCTGAACAAGGAACGAATGCCGCCCGCCTTTGGAAAGCGGGAATGCGGGGCAACAAAGCCGCGCGTCCCCCTCCTCCGCGGACGGATGCGCGCGCGCCCCGGCGAAAGCGTCGGAAACAGTACTCATGAATAATTTAGTTGTAATTTTATTTAATTTGGGGGAATATTGAATAAATTCAATGATTAAAATAAAATTGACTTTAGATAGATTTATATGAATTAAAAAATGGTGAAAATTCTAGGAATGACATTGAATATTATGGATATTGGATTTTTTTAATGGTGGCAAGGATTATAGATCTGGGGGTAGATCAAAATCATAATTAAGATGTGGTACATGAAGATATGTACAATACAAGATAATGATGAATGTTATTATATTATTGGTGTTGTGTATTAGAGGGGGATTTGATGAAATTTCAAATAGGAATTAGGTGATTATATCTTTTCTAAGTGGTGGTGGATGCGGAGGGGGAATTGGAGAGGGAATATAAGGATGTGTTTTATTAGTATTTCAGATGTAGAAATTGGTGATGAAAATTGGTGTACGGTTTTGTGAGAGACCATCAAAGGGGATGAAGACATATGTTTGGTAGGGGTTCAATAATTAGTATATATGTATTGAATTATTTTATTTCTACGTTTATTTTCATTGATATTACACACATGCATCAAAAAATTCAACAATGATATTTATAAAGTTTCCCATCTCTATGTGGGGTATTATCCCTAGGTGTGTTTTGGTAGTCATCTTGCATTCTAAGACTCTAATTTTCATATCACAAAATAAACATTATAGTAAGGGTATGGAAATAAACAACTTACAATCTATCTATTGGGAGTGTTAAGAGTGTAATAATGATTTTTATATTATAAATAACATCAAATATTATAATTAATATTAAATATTGGTTACCAATTTAGATATTTATATTATTTATCCATATGATTGTTGTACATAATACTAACACATAGATAATCCTTCTCCCTTATATTTATTCTTAACTATTTAAGAATATAATAAAAATAATTTCACATCTTCTCAGATGTTTCCCTTATATTTATCATTCATAGATGCATATAATCGATAAAAATAATTTTATCCCTCTTCATCTGTTTTAATTATATGATAATTTACCCAAACATATCATTTAATAACCACCTCTTTTTAAAATCTTTTTAGTTATTTTTATTCACACATTATCCATGTGTGAGAAGATATTTCCAATAAATTAAATATATAATGACATCATTGAGGGAATAAAATATGAAATTCAATGACTTTAATAATCTATAATGATTATAAAACATATTTAGGTACAACACCACATATAAATATTATTTTTTATTCATGGAATATTCTATAAAAAATAAATCATTCTTTGTGTATAATTAATTATTCAATATCACATTGATCTAAATCATGTTGCTCAATTGTATATAAATAATGAATTCAATAATAAATTATTTATAGTTATATGTTAAGTTATAATGCCTTCAAAAATATCAATTTATCCTTTCATGGTTACTAGATTCACTTTCCAGGACACATATCATTTCCTTACTAACAGATAATATAAATTAACATATAACTCACTTACATCACTTCAGTGGTCATTTACACAACACCAAACATCACTTTCAAAATTAATTGAAATATAAATTTCACATTCATAGTATAAATTTTATTCATTGATGTAACTAAAGTTGTTTCAAATCCATTTTACATAGTAATTACTATATATTTCTCATATACACCCCTTTTATATTTTTTTTATCTTTTACTAATGTTAGTTCACTATTATATAGCCTTAATACATAATCATTATTAATTTCATAGGGTGTTAATTTTTATCAATATTTTCTAATTTTAATATTTTATTTATTATAAAAAATATATTATATAATTCCTTCAATCCAAAAACCATATGAAATGATGAATCATATTATTTTGAGAATTAATGTTATTTTTAACCAAAGAAAAAAATCATGTGGACACTATATAATTCATGTTAACTAACTTTAAAATTTTATAACATGATAACTATAGTTTCCCCAGACATATAAATTATGATCTTCTAATCAATAAATTTATATCTTATACATCTCAAAAGGATCATTTATCTACCCATTTATATTTAATATGGATCAATAAAATAATTATAATTAAAGGAATTTAAATTGATTATATATACAATTATTTATTGATAAGAAATTATAAATTTTTAATGGAATAATTACTTTTTAATCAAAGGAATTAATTTTTACTATTTATTTTGAGTAATTTGATAATAATTTAATACAATAAGCAGAGACAGAATTTCTCTTTAACATTAGATATATATCATTATGTATTTGATAACTATATGGTGAAGGGGGGATATTTTTTGGAAGAATTATTTGATCAATTGACATAAAATTATTTAATTTTAATAATTCACAACTAAATACAAAAACAGAAGATGATCTAATTAAATTCATTAGTTTTTATGGAAAAATTAAATATCATTTTTATTATAGTTACATTATTTAGAATAATGGATCCTATAATTATTGATTAAAACACATTTTATAAAAAACTAGGATTAAAGTATCTTACTGAATTTTTTTTTCTATTTGATAATTGAATGATATGATATGTGTTATATGTTATATAATGCACAATTTTTATTCATCTTTACAATTTTGGAGAAAACATTTTGAAATATATTATTATTTTTATGAATAATTATAAATATTATATTATATCTGTTAATTACAAAAAAATTTAATGTTGAAATATTCACTTTAACCATTGAATTATAAATATTAATTTATATGATAAAAATAAAATAATTGTACATCCAAATACTTCTTATGGTTTCATAATAACTTCTATGTGTTCATTAATTATAATCAATACATGTTGAAACTACTCATATTTGAATTATATTGACTGTATTGTTTTTCTAAATCTATACTTCTTGTTATTGATCACACTGAATAATACATATTTGTTAATAATATAATAAATAGTTAACTAATTCACCCCTCTAATGAAATTAGTTATCATGTGCATAATTAGTAAATATACTTTTTTGTTTAGAATATTGATGTGGTGGATAACAATGCTATTATGATTTGATTGAATCCTATTCCAAATAGATATCTATAGACTCCAAATTTTTAGAATGAAATTGAGAATAAATGGAATGTAATGAATTATATTCAAATTTTAAAAAATAAAATTTAATTTAAAAATGTAATTTTATAAATTAATATAAATTAAAATATATTCATATCATTAAATAATTTGTAAAAGATATATAAAATTCAGTGAGGATTTGTTTTTGAGGAATAGTTGAATTTTTTTAGATGAAAAATAATTAAACAATTGATTACATCATAACCAAGATAAATGAAAATTTTATCAACATCATTTATTTTTAAAAAAATCAATACTTAATGGTTAAAATGATATTGAGGATTATTTGTGACTATAACAACATTAAATTAACTTCGATGTCATTAATTTTAATAAAATATATGTTAATTAATTATATATAATTATCATAAAATGTGAAATAAAAGTGGATGATGCATTTAATATACAATTCCAATTAGGGATGGAGAAACAATTTAATAGAATAATGAAATATAAACATATCAAGAAGTAAAATTCATGTATAATTGAGGTGGAATATTATGAAATTATTATAGAAAAAATAATAATGTACCCAATTTAAATTAATTATTTAAAATGATTTAAAAAATAGGAAAATAAAAATTTAAATATTATAATTGTTTTGTTATTAAGAACCCCTCAACATAATTTATAAGAAGTGGGTTGGGATAATGATGGTTACTGGTTAAAAGGAAATTTATATATGTTAGGTATTAAATAAATCTAATTAGGTTAAAATAAAAAATAAAAATTATTACACAATGACCTAAAGCACCGAGTCCATGTACGAATACAACAAAACCATTGGCCAACCACACTGTATGTATGATGTTTCTAACTAGTGGTGAGGGACAAGAAGGAAATCATAGGGATATTATGTTGATGATATCAAATAATCATGAGAGGATGCGATTTTTAAAAATAACCAATAGAAATGAAAACTAATGAATCAATAAATAAATCAATATAGTAAAATTGTCATGCACATAATGAAGAAACCCAAGCAATAGTGGTATGAAATTTTCGATCACACATCCTAAATCACTGAAAATGATCCTCAAATAATGAGGATCAATGTATATGGTAAAACAGACAATTGAAATGTATTATAAGACATAAAAACTGAATTTTATCCATCATGACCAATATCCACCAACTAAACCTTCTCAATATCCCATCTTAGGGCCCTTTCACTTCACATGATCCCTGCTTGTGAAATCATCATGGACATCAAAATGCATGATTTTGGTGTGGGTATGAGACCATGTAGGATACCACTAAGGGACATTAACAAAAGTGTATAATTTATACTGTATCATTTCAAGAATGTAAATAAATTCAATATAAAAAATATACTACACAAGCATTCCATTTATTCCAAGACTATATCTACCTACATGAGATCCATTTTAGAATTACTTTTAACAAAATATGTTCGTCACATCCCCCATTTATGGGATAGTTCAAAAAAAGATCTGACCAATCCCATTTTAAGTGATGGTCAATGTAAATTTTTAAAAAAAAACTTATTACACATTCCTTTTGGGGAAACGGTCTATATGGATAAATAACTATTTGTAGTGGAACATCACATAATATATAGATATATATAGGATGAAATATCATACATCAAGTCATATTAAAAAATATTTCATGGGACATAAATATATTTGAGATAAACCAAAACACTAGGAATCTCAATGGTAGATACATGTGATAAACACTCATTCCAAGAACCAATATAAATTTTCACTAATAATAAAGAATACCTTAGGTGAAATAATATTTTAATGGAATGGTTCACCATTTTGTCAAATTTCCCCACATCAAATCATAATACCATTCATAATTCTCCAAAATTATAATTTTATGATACTAACTAATGATAATCCAAAAAAACGGTTGGGTTATATCACGCATATAATGGAATTTGTTTCTATAAAAATATAATAGGTCTAAATGATACACAAAAGATAATACATTGAATCATTGTGTCAATTATATCAATGACCAACATTGAATTTATTAAAAAATTAAAAACCCATATATTTGATCAATACCTTGGGAATGTAATTTTTATTTTCCAATGAGAAGAGAAACAAATTGATATTTACAAAAATATAACAATTCAAATTTGAAATGTTGGATGAAACTAATTTTTGATGTCAAAGGGAGGAGATAGAAAAACATGTTAGATACAAAACCATTAAAATAGTTATCCTATAGTGTTGGTTTATTGAGATTCCAATGATAGTTAAAAATTTATATTATGTATAGGTTTCATAATTTATAATCCTGGCTTGGTATACTATGCCCGAAACGTCACATAACATAGCGGGTAAGATCAAGTGTTGGGTGGATGATTAGTATAACCATGTAGACTCATGAACCAGGCCGGCCAGTTGGTGGGATCATATGTACATTATAAAATCATAAATCCCTACTAGAGAGATGATAGATCTGCTATTTATTTTTTTCGTAAATTTTGCACACATTCAAGGACCATTTCAATTTACTAGCTTACAAACACCTCTAACACACTTGGATTGAGTTTAATAGATATTCAAGATTATATGCACCAGATTAAATGTCTAATAAAATAAAGATGTGGATTCATATTTATCCCCTCTTACAAAATCACATCCTTGGTAGGTTTCTTGTGTTTCCATCTCAAAAAACTCAAGTAACAAGACACAATGCCATTATCAAACTCCAATTTCAATTTCACGATACGCTACTATGATGTTTTAACTCAAACAATATGAATGTGATTCATTCCCATTACCTTATAACTTCGGTCTACAATATAAATATGATTCTCCGAAAAACAATATGCATCTATTTCTAACTCAATCACTTCATAAGGATTCACATCATTAGTATTTGGATCATAAATTATATGCTACATCCTATGGAATGCATTATCCATAAATATATACCGTGGATTAATATCCAATATATAGGCCACCATCATGGTATATTTGAAAATATCAATGGATCTAATATTGCATAGTTCTAATTTCAGTAGTTTCCTCAAATTTCGATGGACTAGATAAGGGGTCACAGATAATAAAACCCTATCACCCCAATGAAATATTAGGGATATAACATCTTGTAAGAATATGATTTTTTTACATTATGATATATGTCTTGTTTGTAATAAATCAACAAACCATCTCTGATGTCACTTTTACTATACTAGACCAAACAACTAATGATTAACCTTCATAATATCAGTATAAGTGTGAATTAAATTACCATCTATATCTGTCCTCAAATAGAGCCTTCTATATTGTTGACTATAAACTATTATTATAGTTGAAATTCAAAAAATCTTATGGGTAATCATAGGATCCTCTAAAAATATAGATAACATTCTTTAAACTTTTCTTCTTTTACCTATATGATTCTATCCAAAAACTAATCAGTATGAGTATTAATACCCATTCTTATCTTAAAAAATACACATCACCACCAACTATAATCCCTGTCAAAACCATTCTATTAACCAATTTTCACAGTTAGATACCATGATTGAAGGCACCATGTGCAACCATACCATATCCCAAATATATATCTTTCCAATATCATACATTGTGTTTTTATCCTATATTTAAGGTAAGTGAGAATCCTTGGAAAATATATCCACTAGAAACCATTCATCATCTCAACCCACATGGGTCTTGGGTAGCCCTATCCCGAATTCGATAGATATTTCAATGCACATCAACAAAGGCATTGGAAGTAGCTAGAGAAACCATTCATATATCTAATGCATGCCTTATATTAAATGATAATTTGGAAAATAGGAGGCTAATATGCCAATGTGTCTCTTAATATAAGGCCACAAGAATTTTCTTCTATCGTTTGGATTCATTTTTGTTCCTGGACACACAACATGATTCATATAATGATGGGGTTTTAACAGCTCCTCCCTTGAAAAAGTTGGAAGCACCAAACTACCATGAATTAGAATTACACAATGTATGCCTATTACTTATCAAAAAAATAATTTTTTATTCCAAACTATCATACTTCATGATATATTCTTGATGAGGCCCTAAAATGGAAATCACTTGTTCCAAAAAATGATTTTTTAGTCACCAAATCTATACATTTCACTACCATATGATCCTTAGTAATGCACAACAACTATTCTTCCTACAATTCCATTTTCTTCTATCCTTATTTTGAATCATTCACAAAAAATTCTCATGAAATCATTATAAGATATTATATAAATATATTCAATTTCCTTGGATCATATTCCATTGTAATGTCAAATATCCGTATGTATTATACCCAATGCCATTGAATATGATTCATATCATTATAGGTGAAAATATATGATGAATACTGTGGACCATATATATGATGCATTCCTTATAGAATATGTAGCTTGAAAAACATTTTTATTGATTAATCACATATTCGGACACTAATTCTTGAGAATGGTAGCTTTAATCCTTGTGTTAAAGGTGATGAGACCCATAGAATACTACCTTATTACTCTAAATAAAAATAGATATAGAAATAATAGTCAATTTAACAGAATATAGTCTTACTAAAATCCAGGATCATCAAATACTAGATTATGACTTTTCATAAATCAAATATTCATCTCTATGATATTCTCCTCTAATTGTTATATCCAATCAAAACCTAAATATCATTTCGTATGTTTAGTAATATGCACTTATAGGCATGAAATATCTTGAAATTACATATTCTTGTACTCGAATAATTGAAGGAAACTCGAAATATTTATCTAATTCATTAGACTTTAATATTACATAACTACCTATAAATTACCAAGATCATTATTTTTTATACTTGATAAACCACTTTTTAAATGATTCACACCTATAGTATCAAAATGATACACTTCTGAAACATGAATTAATGATGATGTGCTTTTAGTATACTCAATAAGATATTGTGTTGTATAGAAGTTGATTCTAACATTATGGATTATATCAGGAAATCTTCATTGAAAAAAATTATAAAGGAGACAAAATAAAGATGAATGAAATTATACAAGAGATAAATAATGAAAAATGGAACAATAATTAGTACAAAATTAATAATGACGAACTCATATGTCACACACAATATCCAAAATTGTGTCTTTTATAGGTAATACTCTCTGACACAATACTATTTGTATCCAGTACACATGATAATCATTGGAATCCACTATGATCAGAATTACTTATTGATAAAGCCATTAATCATTAAAAATATATTTCTATTCATTATTGTGACCAAGTTAAACTTCATATAGTTTGACATTGTTGAAAAACCCACATTATATAATTGATATAAATGATATATCACACCAAGGGGATGTGTGTGGTCTAATAAAGGAATTGGATTCAAGATATTCCTGGTCTATGTTTAGAAAATTTATCATAGGAGGTGTTATTCAATTAAATTTAATTGATATATCTCATTGCCTTGGAATGAGATTGATCAAAATCCCTACACCTGTTTCAAGGGGAAATGATCAAATATCCATTGGAAAGAAAACCGAGTATTGGTCTATAATATGTGAAACATGAGGTAGCCACTATTGGATCACCTAAAAGGATATTCTATCCACCTAAACAAAGAATAACTTTATCTTATATGGATGTATTTGAAATATTTTATCCATGACATCCCATTAATCAATAAAAATGAACATATCAACTTAATATTTAAATTTTTTCATTATCCATGATATCAATCATTTTTTTCATGGTATCCTTTAAGAATGTCATTATAGAGGATCACATAAAAACCTGACATCTCCCAAATTTTGAATATCAGTACATTCTTGATTTTAATAATCATTACCAGAAATTATAGAATGATATGATGATAATACAAAATATTCCTCAAGTATTCATCACAAGATAACAACTCTAAAATGTTATTAGATAGTAAATATAACCAAACAAATACAAGTGTATATATAAAAAAATGTGTTGTTTCTATATCAAACAAAAGAATATATAATTTGTAATAAATTTGGACCGTACTAAGAACTATTTATAGTCCCTATCCACTATCAATTGGATCTTGACCAGCAGTAAAAACCTTACTAGAAACTACTCAATGATGCCCAATAATCCCTAAGTATGTTCATTAATCAAACATTATTGTTTTTTATTCATGAAACTTATTTCTTCAATGAAAATCATGGAATGACCTTGTTTTATGTATAGATGGATCCTTATCCGAGAACTAAATCAGGTGACTAGCCATGAAACAATGGTGAACATTTTTGACAGAAACATTATAATAATTATGATAGTGCCCTTTTCCTATGGTTATAAAACATGGCGGAGTAATCTTGCATAGATTGAATCAATGAACAAATGATCTTCCCTACCATTAGATATCCTTCATTTATTCTATCATTTGACTTGAATATCACATTTCTCGAAAAATAAATTAAAAAATTACTAGAGAGATAACATGGAAACCAATTAATATTAGAAAGAATATCTAAAACTCCAACTTATAAATTTCCTTTCTCTATCAGTTCAGACTTATAGATATCTGTTACATTGATTGTCAGATCTATTTTCCCATCCAAATGTTTCAGCATAGGATGATGGCTAATATCGATCTTTTGAAATTTCTATTCCCCCATACTTGTTAGAAGTGAGGAAAAGGTAATAAACTCCATGAATCATTTTGGATAGGGATACATTATCATCATCCATTATTAGAGACCCATGATGTCCTAATCATGGTCTTGATTCAATTTACAAGGTAATATTTCTCGAATAAGATGTCCTTAAAGGTGTCCCATGTTATCCACTCAGGTCTACAAGCATAAATCATAATGTTTTCTAACATTCTATAAGATCCATAAATCCTAATATTTACAAGAATTAATTATTTAATCAATATTGAATTCACCTTTTTAAAGATCCTCTCGATGATTTATATCCATTTTTTTACATCAAGGGGGAATCCAGTTCAATGGAAGGATGAGTGATGATAGAGATAGATTTTATGAGTGTAGTTGATCACTTTCAACCTACCCCAATGAGATCCAATACCATGAATATGTACAATCCAATAATATCTATTCGATATTAGGTGTAATTTTTTGTGGTACTAGAGAAACTATAGGATCATTCCCCACTACATCTACTTAATCAACTAGCGGGAAAACATAGACTTTAAACCCTATATAATCATTATGATAATCTGTCCTAAATCAATATAGATGATTCCTATGTGGTGGATTTCATGATAATACACAAATAAATCAATCATATAAACTATGATTACCTATAACAATTCATTACACAGATATGGTTAAATAAAAATGTTCAGCCTCAGATGATACCCAAAAAACTAGAACAAACCCCTATGTACTATACAAGGACTAAGAAAATACATCCTTAGATATATGTTAGACAAAATTTTATTCTTAATCTAAAGTATATAATAAGTAGTCTCAAATAAATTATTACATCTAAAAAATAAAATATCAAATTTCATAAATAATAACACTCATTTTAATAATTTTAAATATATTTAATGAATGAAACAATCATTTAATATATTATCTTATCTTCGTATTCATATATCTAGAACACAAACAAATATCAAAAATATCTATAGAAACATAAGATATGTCTCCCAAGGTGAAAGACATAAAAGATGACAATATGAATGAATGGCATCAATTCCCATTTTCCTGAAAATTCATCGGTACACTATGTAGTGTTGGACATGAACTGACAAAATTACACTATCTAAGTCACAACCATCCTCTATCGTTTCTCGAATTTTCCAAATAAGTAAATATAAAGAAAACTATTATTCAACTCCTTCTGTGATACCTTATTTACCTTGGCTAATACATCCCAGACTGAGCTAAAATTCCAAATAACACCAAGAATTCATCCCCATATGTATGAGGTTACTGACTACAGATTAGTTCCTAATGGAAATTAATTGAGAGGTAATTACCTAAGAATACAATAATTATAAAAATATAAAATGGGAGAAATAAAATAAAAATAAAATCATATAATGAATGAATAAATAAATTAATATACTAAAAACACACACATAATGGACTATGCTATGTACTAATTGTATGGCATGTGAGACCAAAAAAACATAAATTTTAAAAAATGATACATAATGTTATTAGATACATGTTTGTGGAAAAAGAAACCGTGAAAAATTAAAAAAATGAATTCATCTTGAAGTTCATCAACTAACTCATGTATTATTCTAATAAAACTTCTCAACTACCCGTCATAGGGCCCTTTCTAGACACACGATCCTTGGTATCAAAATCAGTATGTACACAGAAGTTTCCAATTATGGTTGAGTATAAGACCTAGTAGGATAAAACTAATGATAATTATCATATTTTCATAATATTTAGTTTTTCATTGCATGAATGTAAATATAGTTTATATATATAACAATTGTATCACAAAAGAAATATTATAGGTGTCTAGTCCTTCAAGGCCATCCCTATATACATAATCAATATAATGGATTCAATATTAACCAGCCACATCTATTTAATACCGCCTTTATTCTATAGTCCATAAATATCTTTGAAACATCCATGATGTAGGAATAATTTATATTCATGATAATCGAATGTCTTACACATTCCTCACATGAAAATAGTCTATATTGACCAAAATTCATAGTATGAAGAACAAAAAATGTAATTAATATGAAATTGAATATTAAACATATCTTCATATAAAGAATTATTCATATTATTCACAAAAATAAAAGGAATAAAACAACATACAAAGGTGGTATCCTTATAAAAACATGTCAGATAATAATTAAAAGTACCTATATAAAACTGCAATATGAATTAGTACCACCTTAAATAGGTGGAATTATGTTTGAAAAATAAATGGACTCTATTTGATTCCGATTACGTTAAATATAATCCTAGAATAAATCATGATCCACGACTATTAAATGCATAGGATAATGATTTAGTTTAATTATGAAAAACTAAAATTTTAATACAACTTCATTCATGGTTAATTACAGAAAAAACCCTTGATATAGTCCAAATATACAGTGAGACCTGTATTATATAGTTAATTTGTTTTATATAACATTGTCTTGAATCATGGGTATAACAAAATTATTTAAAAACATTAATTCATTACCTTATATTCCATAGATCTTCTAATACATAAGGCGATAACATTGACACTACTCATCTAAAATCATGGGTAAATATTATAATGATTTATGGAAAGCTCTAGGGGTGGGGTATTTTGAGTGGTATAGTGAGAGTAAATTCATATTAAATATGTTTTTGTTGAAAAGGGATTGATGTATGTGTGGTTATTCATAGAAAAAGAAATATTTTTTTATTAATTTCTAAACATATTGTCTATTACTATATGTGATAAACTCATCAATACCACAAACCTTAAAATCGTTTTTCCCTATCATTTATAATAAATAATATTTTGTTTCAATGTTTTATAAGGATGAGATCCAAAATAATTAAAATAATACCCTTCTTTCATGGAATTGTGTGATATTAAAAATGAAATGATTTCAAGGATGAAAATATATTATATATTTTTTATCTATTATCTAATGGATTTTAAAAAATATCAAATAACATTGAAAAAAATATATTTTTATAATATATATATATATATATTCATATATATATTTTCTAGAATATATTTCATAACTTATGGGCTCTAATGTTTTCACTACACACTCTATATATTTAAATAATTTTTTAATTCTTACTACAAAAATATATGCTATAAAAAATTAAGAAAAATATATAATTATATAAAATAGATAAAAGTTTTTCAAAAATATTTTTTATTTAATAAATATAAATATACAAATACAAAAACTAATACTTTTAAATAAAATCCTTATGCAATGAAATATATTGGTTTGTATGACCATAACAGTTTCCAGACCCTTATAGTGATTTTATTATTTCATCATTATATTTTATTTTTATTTTTATATAAATTTTATTTGTTAAAAACATTTTATTAAAATATCTTTCATTTCCAAATCCGAGAATTTATTAAAAAAATAATAATAATAACGATATTTTTTGGAAAATTAATAGTTTGTTTTTATTGAATCAAAATAGATATTTCATCAAGACTTGAAATTATAGTAATGTTATGAGAAAAATATGAAAATTATATTATTATAATGGTAATTATAAAATTTAATATTACCAAGGTATACAAACATAACTAATTAGTACAGTAGTGTATACCCTATGTGTAATGTGTACAAAGGTATTTTTTTCTCGGGATGATTTGAAAAAAATGATTTAGGATGTGATATCAATATGATTGAAAATAACTTATAAATAGTTTATTTGTCACATTATTTGTTAAATATCATCATGGGTTTCATCAAGGGAAATGAAAAGTGATTCAACATCCCCTTGATGCTCTAATATATTCCCTTCATAAGTGATGATTCGATAAATAATATCAATATATATATCAGTTTGTGTCGAATAGATTATATTATAACCCTTAATATATAATAATCATAACCATCCTTATTTAGATACTATAATATAAAAAATAATTATTATTAAGAGTATTTTCAATACAACATTAAATATTCATCCAAAATATTGAAATAAGTGAATGTTTTTTCTATAACTATATGGGATTTAATCAATTAAAATTATATTTCAATTGTAAACTTTTTTGTAATGTCATTACTACATCCTTATAAATTTAGACCAATTATTTTTAATTTTTGAACTATAAAATAATTGGGATCATCTATTTCACATATTCTATTAGTTCAAAAATTTCTTTATCAAACTTGTGCTTCCACTTCAACAATATTCCATGCTAGGTTTTCATCATTCATCAAATGTTTTTTCTTTGATAAAATACCATAACTAACATCTCATCATGTGAATAATAATTATCTAAGGGGAAAACCTCTTGATTCTTCTAAGGGGAGGGGTCTGCTATTTACTTACCAAAGAGGGAAACATTGATTGTGTCATATATATTATATATTGTATGTGGGGGTGAAATCCATTTGGCCACAACCCTCACATGATCATGGATCTCAAAGGGGAATATGTATCTTAGATGAATAATTTCGTTCATTGTAATCCAATGAATTTAATGCCATGATGATATATATAGGAAAAACTTTACAAAGAGATTAAATTTATGGTCTTCTTCACGATTATCAGAAAATAATTTTTTATGACAATACATGGATTATATAAGACAATAACTTATTTTAAAATTATCTATCATATATTATCTAAGATCGTGTCATATAACCCCCATTTCTCTTATATTATCATGTTAGGTTGGAGTTTGATACCTCTTCCCATAAACAGCCTCATAATGAACCATTTGAATGCTCTAATGGATACTAGTGTTATATGTGAAATCTACTATCTAAATTTTTTGTCCCAATATCCTTATAAATCCATTGAACACGATCAGTCATATCATCTAGAGATTGAATATTTATCACAAACTGATCTTCCATATAATGGGGATAAGTAGTACTGAAACACATCATTGTATCAAACATGTATTGTATTCTTCTATAGAACATCGAGTTTAAACTCAAATATTAATCACATTCAATGTCAACTATATCTACTTTTCATCTTCGCACTTACGTTATGTATATATAGTACAGTTTACTGCGGGAGTAATCATTCATAAATATAATGAAATTCCAAGTCATTAAAAGGTTATCAACTACTACCCAGAATAATAAATTTGCATTATATTACATAGGAGTGCTTCAAAAATATTCATTTTTCCCATTTACTTACTAGTATGGTTTATAGTTGGATAATACCCTAATAAAATTATTTTCACCTTAATTTTTTTGGATTGCACGAATCATGATACAAATTTAAAGTTATCCCACTTTTTCTTATCGAACTAGATTATTTTCTTCAAATTATTACACATCCTAGTAATTCCTAGATGAATATAGTAGGATTTCATATTTACAATATCACGATATTCCCCATTTATATACATATTTAATGGGATGAATATATTGGTTCAAAACATTTTAAATTCATCTTTAGAAAATTTGAACTCTAGAATACTCCATATATTTTTAAATAGCTCCATGCCTTCTTCTAATACTCCTTGATCCATCCATGAATAGATAGTGAAGTATCTATTTGAGATAAAAGTATGTGGATCCTTTTTGTATTCAAATTTCCATATTATTCATAGAAAATAAGAGTGGATCCCTTTCAATAATTTACAATTTTAAGATCATTTTCAATTTGGATAATCATCCAATTTCTCCACCATTCCAATATTATAAGGGAATGAATAATCATAATCATTTATCAACTCTAAAAACCTTGGTTATTCGAAATTGAGATCCATTTTTTGAATATATTCTTTGGGATTTTATATTCTATTTATATATCAAAATTATCCAAAAGAGATATTGTTTTCAAATATTTGATTCCATTTTCATTAAAAACAAATCCATGTCTTGAATTATGTAGTAATTGTTGTAACAGAAAGATCCATATACCCAATATTATCATTACATTATATTACTATACCATTTGTATTGTGAGTTTTTCATGATGTACACTTACCATTATAATGTAGATACTTTTTTATCCACTATTTAAATATTAATTTCCCTATATTATTTTTCATAACATAATTTTATATCCTCTTTTGGTATATTATGAAAACACAGTGATAAAATGAAATTAATATTAAATATATTTCATATCGTCTAGATACCTCATATTGAATGTTTATTTTAGTTTTTTGAATATCCTATTCTTCCATTTAAGAATCATTGAGAATTTTTCTTTCAAAGTTTACCAATTGGGATCTCGTTTAGATGAAATCAAAGGGACACACTCTCTAAAATGTTCTATAATTTTTTATTTTTCAATTTGTGGTTACTATGATCCTATATGTGACTATTCTCTAGAATTAATATCATTATAGTTGTGTTATGCTTGATGGCTTACACATCATCATGGAAAAAATCGAAATTAATGTTTAAAATGGTAGATTTTTTGGGTGTGTTGTTGGTGGCATGACATTTTTTTAGTGATCATGATAGAAATTTTTGATTCCTAGTTAAGTATATGATATCTTGTGAATGGTTTATGTGGATTACAGTTCCTTAATATATCCATGTACATAGTATTTGAATGTGAGTATATCCATTTAGATCAACAGTAAATAAATCAAGGATTGGTGATGACAATGTTCTTCAAATTGCATTATGATATATGGTATGATAATGTGATCATATTAAAAAGTTTGTGATCATATGATGGTTGTAATTTCATGGAAAATTCCTTGTTTATTTATGGAAAATCTATGGTTTCAATACTATACCCCTAGTCTTTGAATTATATTCACTTCAATTTCTCGAAGGGAATAGTCGGTCACAAACAATAGCGTATTCAAAAATATTCCCTATCATTGTGAATATTTATATTTGACATAGTGGGACCCCACATGGGTTTTGAGATTTATTCTTGTTTTATCCATCCCTAATTAATAAATAAATTATTTATTATTTTTGTACATTATAAATAGGTTTAATTTATTAATTAATAGTATTTATAAATTTCTTTGTGAATACAAGAAATAATATTATAAGATTTAATATTACATTAATATTAAATAATAATTTAATACTATAGGTAATTTAGAATCTAGTTAGTGAATATGGTTTATCATATAATATATTAAATATATATTACATGTATTTGAGAGAATATAAATAATATTTATAGAATAGTTATTTTTTCACATTTTGTTATTACACATTTTGTCGAAATTAAATATATTGTGGATGGGGAAACATAAATGGGTATTTTAGAAATATTCCTTATAATTTGAGGGAGATCTCATTCCATACACATTTTATTAGATGTAATTGATATCATTTACCTCATCGCATGTCATAGAGGGAGAATCAATATAACCAAGAGAACTATTTACCAATTCATTAGTGGGTGGAACTCAAGAGATCATAATGATCATCAAAACAGTAAAGATTACATTAATGTTTAACGGTACTAGAATGTTTTTTGAAGAACATTGAGCATGAATATTCGTAAAGCATGTGTGGATGATGTAGATGGGTTATTATTTGGATCTATGATGTAATAGTCAACATTTATGTCTGACAGATGATCGAGATTCACTTCAAATAAGGTACTCATTGACATAAAATGTTTTTGTCTTCTTAAATTCAGGCAAGACCTGTAGTCTTTACCAGGGCTCCGATCACTAAATTCAATGATGATTCATTTCTATGGTGATGAAATATTTTAAATCTTCATCCTATTGGCTTCCAATATATTCATTGCCACAATTAATTAGTATGAAATGAAACACATGGTTTTTTTGATCCATGAAAAAATAATAGTATCATTATTGTAGTTGGTATTAGTTTCTTCCCAATATAAATGGCATCTTGACAGTCTGACATTGAATGGACTAGTAATGTTCAAATAGAAAAATAATTTGGATCAATGACTTATTTTATAGTTTATTAAAATTGATGCAAATAGATTTCATTTATATGAAAATTCTCAATGGTGTTTCCATGAATTAACTGAAAAAACTTATATTAGGAGACCTTTCATATTATAGACATGAATCAGAAGATATCTGGCCACCATAATAGTTTCATCTGATGGGAAAAGATTTCATCTTGTGTTGAATAAAATAAAATAATAATAATAATTCCTATAAATATACTTATTACCATATATTATTTTATTTTTTAAAATAATTCTAAATAAAGATATTTTTTTGGTTGTTAATATTCTAATAAAAATATAGAATGGTAAAAAATCATTTCGTATAGAATCATCGGGTATCAGTAAATTTTTTATAATAAATGGGTTAGAGGTCCTATACTCATTACGTGTCCCCCTTTTCTCCATCACATTGAATCACACCACCATCTAAATCACACCTTGTCCATTCCCCTCTTCATGAGACCACTACCATGAGATCCACCCCTACCCTCTAGCCACACTATAGAGATGATAGCTACCTCCCATTAGCCCATAGGATATCTCTGCCCCTGTAGACTTGTCCTCCCGAATTTTGAAGCCAATAATATACCATTGGCTCCCTGTATTGATGGTCGGGTTCTCAACTACTATACCACTATGATTTCCTAAATTTATTCCCTATTACTATTGTCACTATTGACCTAGGAGACTCCCTCCTTCATGTTCATCGAACACCATGTGTATTATGTCACTTTATGACTACTATGCATCCACCTCTCTTTTCTACATTCTGAGCTAGAGATTACTTCTTCCTTTCACCTTGATCCAATGATCTCACTATCATAGCCAAGACAAACCAACCACTGGTAAGGAACTTCGACACCAACACCTTTCTTAGACCATACTAAATCCTTCTCATTCCATGAACCCCCTACAATTTGAAATTGGCTACACTGAGAGCCTTGTTCCCTACATCAGTAGTGTGTTAACCCCTTCCAGGGACTTACTCATGTTCTGTTGGAGCCGATTCAATCTGTAGTGGTTTTGGGCTAGTTATCAAAACAAATAATTGTTGTGGGGGACTTGCCTTCCCCAAAACTACCGTTTATGGGATGTTATAGGCCCAAAATGGGCATATGGGGTCAATACCCATCCAGTGATAGGCATGAGTGTGGTTTTGGTTCAAAGAATTTTTTTTTATAAAATTTTAATTTTAATATTCATTTTAATAATATTATTAATTTGAATTAATACAAAAATAATTTTTTATTCGAAAATACTAAAATTTATATATTTAAAAAATTAATTTAAATTTTTCACAAATTTATTAAATTAGTTAATTAAATTTTTTTATGAAAAATTAAATTTACATCTCGAACGAATGAAATTATACAATTTAAATGCAATTTTTCCTTTATTTTCTCTAATGGACGCCACAATATAAAATTTATTTTCATTAAATTTTTTCTTTTATTTATTCAATATATAGATAAGTCCTGAACAATGACTAACCATGGGAATATATGGTTAATTTTATTTATTTATTTATAATCTGCATGTGTTTTTTATAATAATTAGGAAATGTGTTTTGATTTTATAAATTTCAATTTCATTCTTTAAATATATATTAGGGAATTAATTTATATCATTATTTATATATGAAAATTTCACTTCTTCTGACCTTATCCTATGTGTGATAGTACATTTTAATTATGATGACGATAATTTTAGATGTAGACCATGCCTTATCAATGAGAAAACCAAGATGAGTTGTGGACACACATTAATGGGACAAGTTGTTTTATGAGTCAATTCTCAAATCATCTATGATACCCATAGATTATAACACCCTGAGATTTTATAAAAATATTCATTTTAATTTCATTGATGTCTTATGTTGTATGCTACATCAAAAGGAGCTTGCGCTATACGCGTTACTGACTGGGCTTACATTACACATAATCACGACCTTCCACGATAGCATACGTTGTACGCAATGTCGAGTTTCACTAAACAACGATATGTTATATAAACTAGCCATTATTAAGAGTAATACCCACTTTTTGAAATATTATATTCCAAAATGGAATTTATTTTTGGATTCGGAATATCCAAATTATCATATGGTGAATTTGTGGTATTCTTTTGAAAACTTTCAACTTTTGATGAATAGTGAAAACACTAGGTTACTATTTAAAAACCGGCTGTTTATTTAAATAATTATTTATTTTATTTATATTTATTTTAGGTAAAAATTGATACATAATAACTATATATGTCCAATTTAATTCATTGGGGTCATTTTATAATAATTTTAGATATATAAAAATTTTATTGAACTCTTCACCGTTTTTTACCAACCTCCTAGGAGAATTTGGAAATTAACATAAAACATAATTTTACCGCTTCTTTGAGTGGAATTTCGAAACACCAAGACACACTGTTAATTTCAAGGACTTAAATGTGGTTCAATGAGATGAGAATAATTTTTGGTGAATAGTAACATTTTACTTTTATGTACCACGGTTAAAAGTAAATAGGGTAATTAAGGGTAAAAATGATATTATTAATACCCTAACACATGTCCTAATTCTATTGGATAAGTTTAATTCGACCAAAAATAACCTTAAGAATAAAATATGAACATTTAGGTCTAAATGGATTAGATTGGGACATTTAATATTATTTTATTTAAAGAATAAATAAAATAGTTAAAATAAATGTTTAATAACTAAAACATTTTTAATATAGGGGTATACATAAGATAAAATCTACTATAAATATTCATTAGAAATCTAAAAAGTTTTCCTACATAATGGAATTTTATTTATAATTTTTAGACATTAAATAATTAAATTTATTATTGACACAACGATGATGGAGTAATTATCTTATTAATGAAATATTGACATAATTGATGTTATAAATACCCGAACAAATGTAATTTGAGACTTTTTATGAATCCCACTAATTTTATAGACTAATATGACATGTTAGTATTGATTTAAATTACATTTTTAGAAATAATCATTCTATTATGATTTACAAAAAAATAAATTACGAAATATGTCAAAGTTGACATATAATAGATTTTAAAACAAATATTATATTATTAATTGTTATTTTATTCTTAAAAATCTATGGTTCGGCTAACTAACTTAGATAAGGTAATATATATTAATAATAAAAAACATGGGGTTCTTTTTTCTTATTATAGTATTTTTATTAACTTTATATTCTAAGAAAACAAGAAGACACAATAAAAGTTAAATTATATAACTTAGAGTTAAATCTCAATGATATGTTTATACTTGTAACCTAAACTTGTCTAAAATCTATTGTTTGAGAGGATTTCAACCCATCCCCACTTTAGCTTTGAAATAAATAAATTTGTAGCTATTATAAACCGAATATGTGTAGAGACCCGAAGCTTGACGTACATGGACATTACATTACATTTGCGGAAAACTCAATACATAACAAAAATAGTCACATAAGGACCATAATAGTTTACTGTCTTTAGAAACTCGGAATATAATCTTCTAATGATGTTGAAAGATCTTCAACATCTCCCATAAAGATCTTCCCTTTTTTTACCAAAACCCTTTATTTATATCCTGGGGAAAAGAAAACTTAAAAGGGGTGAGCTCAAATGCCCAGTAAAGGTAAACATATAGAACCTAAAACAATCCATAAACATTTGAATTCAAAAACATGAACATAAAATCTAAACATCAAAATCATGAGCAAAGACATGAATCTTGGAAGTACATAAGGAATATATCATAATGGAATATGAATCATGATAAAAAATAATGGGAATAAAACATGTAATTGTGGAAACCATTTAGCACTAGTTATGATTTCCATAGTAGCCAAGGCATTGCTGCCAAGACCATCTTAGTTGACAAAGTCCCTTTCTGAATCGAGTTCACTCCTCGTTTTAGTCCTGTAACACTGAACTAGATTAACTTACCATTCCAGCAATGTCAATCTCATTAGATATAAATATTTACGCATTTCATTGGAGGGAGATATAGGTCCCACCCATCTCATAATGAAATCATTCTTAATTGTGCCACAAAATAAACATACATCATTCATAATAACCCAACGAATGAAATGGGTTTCAAGAACATCATCCCATCATCACATAATATATATAAAATAAATGGATATAATTTCATAATAAGAAAAGTGAAACCATGTAAATGAAAGAGACATTATACATAAAACATACACATATAAAATAATGTCATATTAGATGGACAAATGGTTTTGATAAAACACTTGAAATGAATTCATGAGGAAAACATCCTTTCTTCTTCAAAATCAATTTCTTTTCATAAAACGTCATGCAATTTTATAAGAAAGATATTCTGTTGAAAATAGTCATGAAATATTTTGGAGGAAGCTTCATGAAAATAAGGCTTTATAAAACCATAAAAATCCATTCACGTTGTATATGTAAAAAATAACAATTTCCTCATACTTTTGTCAAAAAAGTCAAAAAGTACCTCGTATGTTAAACAAAAGAAAGATTCCTTCCATACGATGTGTTAAAAGTAAGAAAAGGGAAAATATTTCTTAAACATACATTGAATTAAAGTAAACATTTTATGAAAACATTTTGGGAGCATATGGATATGGATAATAAACATAACCCCCAGTAAATACTTACGAGTAAACAATCTCGAATAAGAATGAGATTGGAATAATTATCCCTTACCTTAAGTCTGATATGCTTCTTATGGATCTGAACCTCCTATATATTGATTTAAATAATTTCATTGACTTATTAAATAATCATATTCATTATTATGATATCATATATGTTTCACTTATGACTTTATATTACCCATTCTTTTGTAAATTCCATGTTAAAGCATCATTTTGTGTAAAATCATTTCATTTATCGTATGTGTTTCGACTTTTCATTCATGATATTATTACTTATATCCTGATTTAAATAATTCCAGAATGTAAAAATTGATTTATATATAATTTTATTCATCATATACATATATATTATAAACCTATAAAAGGAATTAAATACACCGTTTATGGAGACGGTAGGCCGTACGTACGCATGAACGTTGTTTTCATTTCCTTATTGAATTGAATGAAACTAAATAGATGACATAAATATATATTTACATAAATACAGTGGCATTATTATTTCATATATTTCATTATTATTCATTATATAAACATTATGATCATTCATGTATGGTTAACATGGAGAATGAATCTCATCGCGTCGTGGAGACGGTAGTCCGTACGTACACACGAGCGATGATATTGTTTCAATAATTATTGAATTTAATTGGAGTGGATGATAGAATATATCAAAATCAGAATTATGTTATAATAAATATTTATAGTTATTATTTACACCATTATACCCATCCAAATAAGGCGGTGTTGGAAAAACAGATTGCACCACGACGTGGAGACGGTATTCTGTGCGTACGCACGTGCGGTGATTTCCTTTTCTGTAGGATGGATAGATGGTGAAATAGGATTGTTTCATACTTATAATAACATATCATTATATGAGTGATACTTATGTTATTACTTCATAATGAAAAACTAAATGAGAATAATTAGAAGAAGATATAAAGTTGAAAGAATCGGTAATGGACATTACCACTTCTTTGAAGCGCCTCTTTGAGACCTCCTCATTGGGCACTAAAATTGGTCTTTTAAGAAGACCAGGACCTCTAGGATGTTTCTAGGGAAGTGGATAAGATAATTTGGCAGGGTCTAGCCGAGATTTAAGGCTCAAAATGGTGTGAGGAAGAGAGGGAGGAGGTTCTCTTTTATAAGGGATGAGAGGGGCAACTTTGGAATAACTAAAACATTTATTTTATTATAAAGTCATATTCGGTGCATAATAGCTCAAAATTGAGTATTTTGAATCTAATGTGGGGATAGGTCTCAATCCACTCATCCAATAGAATTTAGACAGGTTTAGGTTTCTATTTTAACTTTATCATTTTGATTTATCTTTAAGTTATATAATTTTTCTTTTACCGTGTCTTCTTGTTTTCATACACTATAAGGTAAATAAAAATACAATATCAAGCCAAAATAACCCCAAGTTGTTTATTATTAATATATATAAACTTATCTAAGTCATTTATCTGATCCTTATATTTTAGGAATAAAATAAAAATTAATAATATAATATTTGTTTTTATAAACTATTTTATGTCAAATTTGAAACTATTTGGTAATTGATTTTTGTGAAAATCATAACAGAAATATTAGTTCGAAAAAATTTAATTAAATTCATACTAACATGTCATATTAACATATATAATTATCGGAATTCATAAAAACTCTCAAATTACATTTATATGGGTATTTATAACATCAATTATGTCAATTTTTCATTAATAATATAATTACTGCATCATCATTGTGTCATAAATAAATTAAATTATATAATGTCTAAAAATTAAAAATAAAATACCACTCTTTAGGAAATCGTTTTATCTTTCTAATTAATATTTATATTCGAATTTATCTTATGTATAAGCTTATATTAAAAATTATTTATTTATTAAACTTTGATTTTAACTATTTTAACACTTTTTTAAATAAATTAATTATAAATGTCCTAATCTAATCCAAGTGGGCCTAAATGGTCATATTTTATTCCTAATCTTGTTTATGGTCGAATTACACTTATCCAATCGAATTAGGACATGTTTTAGGGTAATAAAAATATCGTATTTAACCTCAATTACCCTATTTACTTTAAAACGTGGTAAAAAAGTAAAAAGTTACTATTCACCAAAAATTCTTTTCATCTCACTGAACTACATTTTACATACTGAAATCCACCATGACTCTCGGATTTTTTAAATTCCATACGCAAAAGTGGTAAAATTATGTTTTATGTAAATTTGCAAATTCTCCTAGGAAGTGTGTAAATGATGGTCAAAAGTTCAATAAAATTTTATATATCTTTAATTATTATAAAATGACTCTAAAGAATTAAATTGAACGTATATATATATTATGTATCAATTTTGACCTGAAATAAATTTAAATAAAATAAATAATTATTTAAATAAATATTCTGTTTTTAAATAGTAGCCCTTTGTTTTCACTATTCATCAAAAATTGAAAGTTTTCAGAAAAAATAAAAAAGATTTCACCCTAGGCTAATTTCGATATTATGAATCCAAAAATGAAGTCCATTTTGAATGTTGAAATTTTAAAAATTTCAAAAAGTGGTAATTACAATTCATAACAGCTAGTTTTAATAATATTTTAATTGCATATCGTTGTTTAGTGAAACTTGGTATTGCATACAACACATGCTATCGAGGAAGGTCGCGATTGCGTGTAATGCAACCAAGTTAGGGTTGTGTTTTGTGAAAGAATACATTTTTTTAGAATACAACACAAGACATCAATAAAATTAAAAATAATACTTTTCATAAAATCTCAGGGTGTTACAATTTGACTTTATTATAAAATAATATTTTAAATTTTTCCAATGGTACCCCTCTCATCCCTTATAAAAATGGGACCCCTTACCTCTTCTCTTTACACCCTTTTGAGCCTTGAATATCGTCCAAATCCTAAACATTTCTCTTCTAAAGTTCCATAGAAACCTAATGGAGTTTCTTGTCTTCCCAAAAGACCATCTCTACTTCTATAAGAGAAGGCTTAAATGAGGTGCGTCGAAGAAGAGGTAATCTCTTCTTTCAATTCATTCAAGTTTATTTCTTTTTCAACTACTTTTTTTAGTTTTTTTAATATAATGTAATAAAATAAGTATCAATCATATACTGATATGTTATTATTAATATGAAACAACCCTATTTCACCTTCTATCCATCCTATGGAAAATGAAATCACCACGCGTGCGTAGGTACAGAATACCATCTCCACACGGTGGTGTAATATGTTTTCCACCACCACCTTACATGGATGAATATAATGGTGTAAATATATAACTATATATGGTTATTGTAAAGTGATATTGATTCTGTAATATTATACATACTCTTCAATACAATTCCACAATCATGGGAATTATATCATCACTTGTGCGTACGTACGGACTACCGTCTCCACGACGCGATGAGATTCATTCTCCATGTTAATCATTCAAGAATGATTATAAAGAATATATAATGAATAATAATGATATATATTACATAATAATGATTCTATATATATATATATATCATCTACTTAATTCCATTCAATTCAATAAGGAAAGGAAAATATTGTTCACGCGCACGTACGACCTATCCTCACCAGGAACGTTGTATTTCATTATATTTATTGATCTATCATTTATATATATGTATATATATGCTGAATATATATTATATATAAATCATGTTTTATATTCAGGATTTATGTAAATTAGGATATAAGTAATAATATCAAGAACAACAAGTCGAAAATCGTACGATAAATGAAACGATTTTACCCAAAATGCTACTTTAACATGGATGTTATAAAGTAACGGGTAATAAAAAGTCATAAGTGAACCATATATGATATAATAACAAAGAATATGATTCCATAAATAGAAAATGAAATTATTTAATCATTATACAAGAGTTTTGGTTACGTACGATGCATATCAAACCTATGGTAAGGGATAATTATTCCAATCTCATTCTTATTCGAGATTGTTTATTCGAAAGTATTTACTGGGGTTATGTGTATTATCCATGTCCATATGGTCTCAAAATGTTTTCATAAATTTTTTTCTTTTCATCCATGTATGTTTAAAGTCATTATTACTCTTTCTTTACTTTTACCACATCGTATGGAAGGAATCTTTCTTTTTTTTACATTACAAGGTACTATATGACTTTTCTGACAAAAGTACGAAAAGAATATTATTTTTAACTTATACGGCGTGAACAGATTCTTACGGTTTCATAATGCCTCATTTTCATGAAGCTTACTCTACAATATTTTATGACTATTTTCAAGAAAATACTTTTCTTTTGAAATTTCATGGAATTTTTTTAAAAGAAAATGATTTTGAAGAAGAAAGGATATTTTCCTCAAAAATTCATTTCAAGTGTTTTATCAAAACCATTTACCATCTAAGATGACATTATTTCAGATGTGTATGTTTTAAGTATAATGTATCTATGATTTACAAGGTTTCACTTTTCTTATGATGAAATATCCATTTGTTTTATATGGATTATGTGATAATGGGATGATTGTTATGAAACCCATTTTATTTTTTTGGGTTATGATGAATGTTTTAAGATTATTTTGTGGAACAAGTAATAATGATTTCATTATGAGATGAGTGGGACCAATATCTCACTACAATTCATTGGGTAATGATTTATATCTCATGTGATAGACATGGATAGAACGGTATGTTAATCTGGTTCAGTGTTACTGGACTGGAATGAGGAGTGAACTTGATTCAGAATGGGACATTATCCACTATGATGGTCTTGGCAGCAATGCCTTGGCTACTATGGAAATCATAACATGTGCTTAATGGTTTTCCACAATTACATATTTTGATCCCATGTTATTTTATCATGATTTATATTCCATTATGATCTATGCCTTGTGTACTTCCAATATTTAGGTCGTTGCTCATGATTTTGATGTTCAGATTTTATGTTCATGTTTTTTTCATTTTAATGTTTATGGATTGTTTTATGTTCTCTATGCTTACCCTTACTATGCATTTAAGATCACCCTTTTTATTTATTCTTTTCCCCAGGATATAAAGAAAGGTTTTAGGTACGAAAACAAAAGTGGATGATTTTTATAGGAGAAGATGAAGATCTTTCACCACGATTAGAAGGTTAAATTTTGAGTTTCCAAAGACACTAAACAATTATGGTCCTTGTGTGTCTGTGTTTGTTATGTATTAAGTATTCTGCAAAAGTAATGTAATATCCATGTACATCAAGATTTGGGTCTCTATAGTTGGTATTCGAGGAAGGGTTTAGTTAACCATTAGAAACTAGGATGTGGAAAATTTAGTGATTTCCCTTGAGATATTTCTAAGGAATGTCTAGGGATGTCCCTAAGGTTATGTATAAGTATAGGTTTTAGTCTTATAATTATGAAAAATATCATGAATAACCTAGGATTAAACCTACGATGTTAGAGATTGAAAGTACTCTTCTTGATTATGTTGTTTTTCTAGCATGATTAATGCCTCTCAAACAATTATTTTTGTGTTTTAGAAAATGGCTGGAAACCAGATGATTCATGTTAATGAAGAATATGATGGACAATGGAATGATATTATTCATGATCATGCAAATGAGATGGGATTTGGAAGGCAAAACATCATTATTATGCCTAATCAGCAATCTCATAATATGATCAATAATCTCAACTTTGTTATGTTTCCTGACTGAGCTAATAAGAGAAAGATGGAGTTTCATGATGATCATTGAGGAAAGAAAGTTCAATTTCCCTCATGTGAATCATGTGGGAAGAGACAGCAAGGGGAATGTTTCAATGGAAATGGAAGTTGTTTTTGTTGTTGAAATGGACACACAGCCAGTAATTTCAAAGGAAAAGGATCAGTTAACACCATGGACAAGGATAAATCCATTGCTAAGACATATAAAATGGATAAATGTTTTAAATGTGGAATGTAAGGGCATTATGCAAACAAATTCCCTAAAAGAAAGTATCATGAAGAGACTCATCATGGATGTATGGGTAGTATTTATGTTGATGATGATAAAGATACTGCAAATGATCTACGAGATGAGAGAATTGTTGAAGCTCGGACAATGGTTTAAGAAGGTTGTGAAATGATTTATGTTTGTCAAGAGTTATGTTGTATAGGTAATCGTACAATGGAATAAAGACACATCTAAGGATTGTTACACTATTTTTTTCCCTAACGTATTTGAAACTATATTATTAATGGTACAACTAACCATGAAAGGTTATTCAGATATTTTTGTAATGAAGATGATATGCACATAATCAATGGATAAGGAGGAAATAATATGTCCGATAGTATTCATGAGCTCATTATTGTTATAAGGACTAAGTGATATCATGGTTTGAGTATACAAAATTTTGGGATTTCTGTACGTGGAAAGAGTTAACTTTTTACAGCACTCATGTTTTCAATAAGGTTCAATGGGTATTCATTTTTAATGAGAATACATGATTAAGGCCTTCGAATGTTTGGAATGTGACCAACAAGACATATGTTATGATATATGTGGATGAATGATGGTATTAACATGCTTGTTATATGAACTCTCTGGTAATCGTTTTCAATATTATATAAGATTGGACAATAATATTTTAGATAATCCTAAATATTGGAATGGATTAAGTTGGACATAAGTTATTATTGTTTAAGGATGAAACATTTTCAATATTATTGATGGATAGTTATAATAATGTATTTTTATAAAAAAGGACAACCTACAGGACGGGCGACAACCCGTCACGTCGAACAACACTGTGGGAATCGAACCCACAACTGAAGTGCGACATGCCTTTATCACCTACCATTGGCCTACTTGAAGGCCCTGTTTAGTAGAAACCAGATTTATTATATTATGCAGTATGATAAATGAAGTATAAGTCCATTTTTGGAACCATATATGATTAATCTCATTATAGATGGACTTACGTATTTTTTATAACATTTTTTAACCTTTTTTTAAGATAGATGGTATGACCTATAATTCTATCACATGATATGCTAACACTTCATGAATGAAAAATTCAACTTCTTTTCTTTAATAGATAAAGTGGAAATTGTCAAAGGAATGACCAACGGTGAGACAGAACCAAAATCAAGAATGTATTTATTCTAATTCCAATTTCATCAACGTTAGGGAAATGATCTTGAAAACCAAATATGATGTCCTAGTTCCCTTATATACGATGAATCAGATGGTACCTTAGATCATCACAAATCTATAGCTTTGTGATTGTTGGATTTTACATATCCATGTTCTCTTCCACTCTCCATCAGAACATGATGTTTAGATTTCTATTCCACATCCATATTTTCACATATGTTCTTCTATGTGGAAACCCAGTGATCTGTTAATTTGGGTAACTATTACGTCTCATACATTAGTTTTTAAAGAGTGTTTTTGGTATTCCTTTTTATGAAGTGGGTATCTATTAAATAAACTTTTGAGTAGTAAACAATTTATAACCCAGACCAGTTCCGAGGACGAAATTAATTTTAAGGGGGGTAGAATGTAACACCATGATATTTTATGAAAAACATTCTTTTTAATTTCATTGATGTCTTGTGTTGTATGCTACACCAAAAGGAGCTTGCGCTACACGCATCAATGACTCGGCTTACATTACACACAATCGCGACCTTCCACGGTAGCGTATGTTGTACGCAATACCAAGTTTCACTAAACAATAATATGTTATATAAACTAGCCGTTATGAATAGTAATACCAACTTTTTGAAATTTTATTTTTCAAAATGGACTTCATTTTTGGATTCGGAATATCGAAATTAGCCTAGGGTGAATTTTTGGTATTTTTCTGAAGACTTTCAATTTTTGATGTATAATGAAAACACTAGGTTACTATTTAAAAACCGACTTTTTATTTAAATAATTATTTACTTTATTTATATTTATTTTAGGTCAAAATTTATACATAATACATATATAAGTTAAATTTAATTAATTGGAGTCATTTTATAATAATTTTATATATATATAAATTTTATTGAACTTTTCACCGTCTTTTACCCACCTACTAGGAGAATTTGGAAATTCACATAAAACATAATTTTACTACTTCTGTGAGTGGAATTTTAAAAATATGAGAGACATGGTTAACAATAGGGACTAAAATGTGGTTAAATGAGATGAAAATAATTTTTTGTGAATAGTAAATTTTTACTTTTATTTACCACGTATAAAAGTAAATTGGGTAATTAAGGGTAATAAAGATATTATTAATAACCTATCACATGTCCTAATTCTACTGGATAAGTGTAATTCGACCAAAAACAACCTTAGGAATAAAATATGACCATTTAGTTCCCCTTGGATTAGATTAGTACATTTAATATTATTTTATTTAAAGAATAGTTAAAATAGTTAAAATAAATGTTTAATAACTAAAATAATTTTAATATAGGATTATACATAAGATAAATTCTTCTATAAATATTCATTAGAAATCTAAAAATATTTCCTAAATAATTTTATTTTATTTATAATTTTTATAAATTAAATAATTTATTTAATTATGACACAATGATGATACAATAATTATCTTATTAATGAAATATTGACATAATTGATGTTAAAATACACAAATAAATGTAATTTGAGACATTTTATGAATTACAATAATTTTATAGGTTAATATGAAATGTTAGTATTGATTTAATGAACTTTTTTTGAACTAATCATTTTGTTATGATTTTTACAAATATCAATTACCAAATAGTGTCAAAGTTGACATAAAATAGTTTTTAAAACAAATATTATATTATTAATTGTTATTCTATTCCTAAAAATATAAGGTTCATCGAATGACTTATATAAGGTAATATATATTAATAATAAACAACTTGGGTTTCTTTTTTCTTGTTATAGTAAGTACATTAACCTTATAGTGTATGAAAACAAGAAGACACAGTAAAAGTTAAATTATTTAACGTCGAGTTAAATCTTACTAATAAGGTTAAAATTGTAACCTAAACTTGTCTAAAATATATTTGTTGAGATGTTTTATATCCATCCCTACTTTAACTTTGAAATAAATCAATTTGGAGCTATAATAAACCGAATATGACTTTATTATGAAGTAATATTTTATGTTTTTTCAAAGGTGCCCCTCTCCTCCCTTTTAAAAAGGGCGCCCCTTCCCTCTTCTCTTCACACCATTTTGAGCCTTGAAACTTGGACAAACCTTGAATATTTCACTTATCCACTTCCCTAGAAACATTATGGAGGTTCTGGTCTTCTCAAAAGACGAACTCTACTTCCTTAAGAGAAGGCTTAAAAAAGGTGCGTCGAAAAAGAGGTAATCTCTTCATTCGATTCTATCAAGTTTCTTTCTTCTTCAACTTCTTCTTATTTAGTTGTTTCATTATAAAGTAATAACATATGTGTCACTCATATACTGATATGTTATTATGAATATGAAACTACCCTATTTCATCTTCTATCCATCCTACAGAGAATGAAATCACCATGCATGCGTACGTACGAAATATCGTCTCCACGTCGTGGTGTAATATGTTTTCCACCACCACCGTACATGGATGGGTATAATGGTGTAAATAAATAACTATATATGGTTATTGTAAATTGAAATTTATTTTTTAATATTATACATACACTTCAATACAATTCCTCGATCAGGGGAATGATATCATCACTCGTGCGTACATAGGACTACCGTCTCCACGACGCGATGAGATTCATTCTCCATGTTAACCATTAAAGAATGATTATAAAGTATATATAATGAATAATAATGATATATATGACATAATGATGATAATGGATATATATATATATATATTACATCTTCTTAATTCCATTCAATTCAATAAGGAAACAAAAACCTCGTTCATTCGTACGTACGACCTACTGTCTACATGAACGGTGTATTTCATTCCATTTATCGATCTATCATATATATATATGTATATGATGAATATATATTAGATATAAATCATGTTTTACATTCTGGAATTAATTAATTCAGGATATAAGTAATAATATTAATAACAACAAGTCGAAACTCGTACGATAAATGAAACGATTTTACCAAAAACGCTGCTTTGACATGGAATTTAGAAAAGAAAGGGTACCATATATGATATAATAACAATTAATATGATTCTTTAAAAACTAAATGAAATTATTTAATCATTATACAGGAGGTTCAGATACGTACGAAGCATATCGGACCTAAGGTAAGGGATAATTATTCCAATCTCATTCTTATCCGAGATTGTTTATTCGTAAGTATTTATTAGGGTTATGTTTATTATACATGTCCATATGTTCTAAAAATGGTTTCATAAAATTTTTACTTTTCATCCATGTATTTTTAAATTCATTCTTACACTTTTTTTACTTCTACCACATTGTATTGAAGGAATCTTTCTTTTGTTTACCATAAAAGTTATATTTTGACTTTTCTGAAAGAAGTACAAGAAGAATGTTATTTTTAACTTATATGGTGTGAATGGATTTTTACGGTTTCATAACGCCTCATTTTCATAATGCTTACTCTACATGATTTTATGGCTATTTTCAAAAAAATAATTTTCTTTTAAAATTGCATGGAATTTTTTGAAAAGAAAATGATTTTGAAGAAGAAAGTGTATTTTCATCAAGAATTCATTTCAAGTGTTTTATCAAAACCATTTTCCATCTTAGATGACACTATTTAATATGTGTATGCATCAAGTATAATGTCTCTGATTTACATGTTTTCACTTTTATTATAATGAAATATCCATTTGTTTTATATGGATTATGTGATGATGGGACGATGTTTATGAAACCCATTTTATTTTTTTGGGTTATGATGAATGTTTTATGTTTATTTTGTAGCACAAGTAAGGGTGATTTCATTATGAAATGAGTGGGACCTATATCTCCCTCCAATTAATTGGGTAAAGATTTATATCTCATGAGATAGACATTGCTGGAATGGTATGTTAATCCGGTTCAGTGTTACAGGACTAGAATGAGGAGTGACCTTGATTTAGAATGGGACTTTGTCCACTAATATGGTCTTGATAGCAATTTTTTGGCTACTATGGAGATCATAACATGTTCTTAATGGTTTTCCACAATTACATTTTTTATTTACATGCAATTTTATCATGATTTATGTCCCTTTATGATCTATGCCTTGTGTACTTCCAGGATTTATGTCATTTCTCGTGATTTTGATGTTTAGATTTTATGTTCAAGTATTTTTTTCATTTAAATGTTTATGGATTGTTTCATGTTCACTATGATTACCCTTACTCAGAATTTGAGCTCACCCTTTTTATGTTTTATTTTCCCCAGGATATAAAGAAAGGTTTTAGTTAGGAAAAAAAGGGGAAGATCTTTATGGGAGAATTTGTAGATCATTCACCATGATTAGAAGACTAAATTACGAGTTTCCAAAGACACTAAACTATTACAGACCTTGTGTGTCTGAGTTTTTTATGTATTATTTATTCCTCAAATGTAATGTAATGTCCATGTACATCAAGATTTGGGTCTCTACATAGATCCTGGATTGTCCACTGAGATTAAATGGATTATCCAATATTAGTTTCTTTGGAAATGTCATGTTAAATTATTTACATTATGCAATAATTTTTTTTTGGAATTTTAATGTTTACTATGGAACACATAAAATAATCAATTTGAAAAATGAATAAAGACACTATGAATTTTTTTCAGTTATATTTCATTTGTGATGCTGAAAATAATAATGAATCTTTTAAAATAAAATTATATCATTTTTAAAAAATATAAAAACCTTTGAAAAATATTATATCCCAAAAACCATTAAACATTTAAATTATAAGAAACCCTAGTGTACAGAGTTCTCATTAGCCACAACTTAGGGTGACTCCAACTATGAGGAGTTCATATGAGAGTTTTTCATTGACTTAACTGAATATGGGAATAATGAAGTATCCTACTCTAGTTGTATGAGTCATTAGAGTAAGACATTTAGTAAATCATGTTTATGATATTAAAAGAAGGGACCTCTGTCAAGAGATCAAGGATCGACATGTTAATGTTTTAATAGAGTCTAGTTAATACCCTGAAACACCCCTTGTAGTGGAACATAAATTGATTGTATACTACGACGAGACAATTCAAGTATCCTTACCACTAGAATACTCATATGACAACATACTCAAATTATATTATAGTTGTTTTGTATAGTATGAAAACACAGTTGGAGACATTTATTTATCTTATTTATATATAAATTATTTCTAAAAACAATATTCTTATAAAATTTCAAATCTACAGGATTTTGTTTTTGTATAAAATGGAATGAAATCACACAAGTATTCCATGATTATATTGGACAAAAAAATTTCCAAACTAGGATGAGTATCTGATGAGTATTACTGGTGCTTGTGAAAAGTTCTACGATATTGGAAATTCATGGTTATAGTGTCCCCAATACATGTTAAGACACCTCATGTAGCAAGAATGTGTAATTAACCTTATAAGAGACTCGTGTTTTATGAATATGATGGTTATTTTATAATTCTATCATCAAAATTAGATGTTAGTTGTCGATACAACATCCGAACATGAATGATTTCACATGTTTTCTCATGTATGAGAATATTTTAATGAAAAAGGGAACTAAGATATGAAGGGCTGAAGTTTACAGTTGATTGGATAAAACTAAAAGATGGATCATGATCATTTATTTTATCCATATTTCATTTCACTTTTAACCATATTATCATATTTTTTATGAATAAAAATACAATAGTAAATGGATAAAATGATTCATTTCCTTTTGGGTAAATATCATCAAAAATATAAGTACATCAATAAAGTCTACACTTTTTTTCATTAAGAGAAAAAGATAATATAAAACTTGAAAATTACATTGGAATGTGTCATGCTAGATGAAAAATCCCAATATCTCTTAAGGAATAGTGGTATTAAATATGAGTTTATTTCCTTTTCATATCCAAAAATAAATCTATAGAGGTATAAATGAAATAAATGTAATTTAATAAAAAATTAGTGGTTTATTCTTTGTTTATATTCATCAGTTTTATATACTATTTTTATAATTATTTTTTTATTAAATTTTTCATTCCTATTACATATGTCTATTTTAATAAAATGTAAGTCATATATACCAATTTGTGCCTAAAAAAATATAAAAAATATTCTGTATATATTTCAATGATATACATAATATTGTTTTTAATTCATTAAAAATAAATATATTATCTAATATCTTCTAAAATGTGGGCCTAGTTTTGAAAAAATAAACCATCACAAATAGAGCGAATCCAAAAAGATTTCATAAATATTTTTTCTTGATCACCTTAACTATACCATGTGTAATTTAGTGGTGATTATAATTCACAATATTAATTTAATTTTTTTAGTAATTTTAATGTGAATTAAGATATAACAGTGGTAAAAATATTTATGCTACATCAGGACCTGTTTCTGAATAATATATTGGGCAAAAATTCATTGATATTTATAACGTAATGTGGATTATTTCAAAAGTGAAAATTACCTCATCAATATTAGATATATTATGTAATTAAGATGGATTAATGATGAGTATTACATGATAAAACTGAAAAAAAAATATTTGAATAAAATTTAATGGAACAATTTTTTTACACATCAAATTCATGTTTTATATAAATGGTTTATCAATGTTAAAACTAATGTGTTGGAGATAATTATTATTTTTGGAAATGGTTGGAAAATAGAATAACCATCACATAATAATAGTCTATCTATAATGAAAAATTAATGTCATATGATATTGAGTATGATATAAATCCATTACCATATGAACACATGTTAATTTTCCTAGATTTGTTTGATGATATAAAAAATATGATTAAATAATAACATTTAATTGTGTTTTAATTTGGTCATTATAATGTTTTATAGGGATATTACATAAATCCCAATTTTATATAAAACATATTCATGTTATATAATTTATTATGTAAGAGGTTATACAACTCTATTCCTGATAGTGGGAGAAAGGATTTTTTTTTAAATTCCAGAGATTCATTAATAGTTATAGAGGAATGGGATCCAAAAGGGGTGTTGAACATGATTGTTCCAATGAAAAATAATTTACATGAAGGATGAAACAATAAAAATGATTTTTTATTCATATTTTCAAGTGATACATTACTCATGGAGAATAATAATTCCTATAAGTATATAGAAGATTAAAATTAGATAATATCAATAAGATAGATTTAAATTCAAAAATGTATACCATGTATCAATTTAAAATGGTGATTATTATTTTGAATAACTTAGTGGGTATTCATATGAGAGTATACATTGATGGTACAAGGCTGGTATCAATAATTATAGATCAATAAAACCATGTTTTTATCAATAAATCCATTTAATTTTTACCAATCATTTCTTCTTTTTATGATCTTTAAATTTATCATTAAATGTAAAAACCATCAATCATCGCTAATCTCTATTTCACACAACTATAATAGTTTGGGGACCTCATAGAATTCCAATAAGTGATCATGCTATCAAAATCAAGATAATGATTATTTTATGAAAATATACTATATAATATACATTCATAATTAATCTTGTACATATGTCTATGAGAGGTCGTGTGGCCACCATTTTTCTATGTAAAATATGGATGATAAAATAAGTAATACAACTATTGGTCTTATAGTTTATATTATCCCTGATAAAATTAACCCATTATATATTGACTGAAAGAAGTAACATGTGTTCTAGGGTATTAGAACATGGATCATAGTTTTTCAAGTATGCTTTCCTTTATCTGGAGTTTTTGAGAAAAATGAAGTTTCTTGATATTTTTGAAGTACAGACCATGTACTTTCTATGTACATTCCATGTACTCTTTTCCCGCTCCAAGCCATGTGCTAGCCATGTCTGGGCCACACACACGGTGTATAGGGGTGAGGTGGAGTCCAATTTAAGTGGAGTATGGAAAAACACACTACACAACATTACTTTATTTTTTTTCATTAAACGGACCGGGGTCACGCCCGATTGACATAAACATCTTCTTCTAGGTCATGTTTGTCCGAGAGAAAATGTACGACCACAAAACTACTCTGGATTCCCGAGCCTCCATATGATGGCCGATTCGACCGCTGTCGATTATGTTGGAACTGCAGAGGCGAGTTCTTCATTCTTCTTGAGTTTCATTCCTTGATTCTTCCTCTTTCTCGAGTTATTGAGGTTTGACTATTTTGGACGTTTTCAAAGATCTAAAATATTCAAGGGAGAATCAGTCATCTTGGTTCTAGTATATCGATCTCCTAAAATCGAGGTTGGTGGTTTGTGCCTTACCGTTCAATGTCATTGAGTTCTATGTGAAAATTCCACAAATACCCTTGAATGGGGTATTGTGTCTTTACCTTTTTTCCCTTGTTGTTTTCATAACTTGCTTGTATGATTGTGTAGAGGTAAATTAATCATGTGAGAGGATATTTTGTTGTTCTTGGATGTTTTTCCATGCTTTGTTCTGGTTACGACCTTCGGGTTTCATTTGCCTTTGGATGTTACACTGATTTTTTTCATGCCTTGTGAACATAGGATAGAGTGAGATCTATAACATACTTGTTGTCCTATAATATGTTAGCCAAGTAGCTCTATAGGTGTACTTTGGCCTTATAGAATTATCATGCACTGACTGGCACGAGGCTGTGAGAACCTTGTACTATAGACTATAAGGGATAGAATGAGTGAGCTTCCCAGAGAGTCCTTAACATTATAGACTACATGAGGGTTGGCCGAGTGAGCTTCCTCAGTAATTATTAGACATTATCGGCCACAGGGGATAGACCGAGTGAGGTTCCCAGAGTGCCTTCAGATATTATAGACTATAGGAGGGTATAATGAGTGAGCATCCTCAGAGAGTTTTACTTTGTTTGAATCTTTTTAAGAACCCTCCCATGATAGAGGGGGACTGACTGAGTGATCTTCCTCAGAGAGTCTGTGGTATACCTGAGGCTATAAGAGGAATTGACCAACATAGATTCCTCATAGAGTCTCTAGAACTTGGGGCTATGTGGGCTAGACCCCGTGATCTTCCTAAGAGAGTCCCTGACTACCCTAGACTATAAGGGGAATTGACCGAGTATGCCTCCCCAGAGAGTCTCATAATTTCGTATGACCAAACCAAAGGGGTTAGGTTGAGTTCACTCCCTAGAGGGCTATGGTACTTCTTGGATAGGACTAGAGGGAATGGCTGTGAGTATTTCCCAGAGGGTATCCTGCTTGTTAGCTGTTTGCATCACTACTGTTGTTGGTTGTTGATGGATTTCTGTTGTGTGTCACCCTGCCTTAATACTTACTATTTATTGCCTACTGCTTTGCTGTTTCTATTTACTGATTATTGTACTTTTACCTTCCATATACTCAATTACAGTTTGACTCATATCTTTTAGTAAATTCCTCTTGGGATTCAGTCTCACACCATGTTTGGGTCATGCTTTTGGGCCCAAACAGACTATGTTGTTTCAGGTATAGACAAGGGCAAGCGCCTTTCGACTTCTGGTACTTGATTGGTTGGAGCAGGAGAGAAAGGGACCAATCATTGGCTTGCAATGCTGAGGATCTGTTTACTTTTCTATTGTACTTGTTTTGGTACTGTGTTGTTTTTCAACAGTGTGACTTGTTTGGATACTTTCCAAGATATATATCTTGCATCATTCCATATATATACATATGTTCTTCAATTTGTTGATTTAGTCTTCCTCTGTTTATTATTGTTGGTTATTTACTGCTTCCTCTATTGCATGTTTGTTACATCATTCGTGTACTCAACCAATGAGGGCATAGTTTCCCCACTATCACACCCATGGCCATCGGTGCTAGTCGGCAGCCTTTGGAATTTGGGGAAATGCACTTGAGGCCTTGTCTAAAACTATCTTAGAGACCTAGATAGTGGTATACGGGTCGGGACGTTACAAAGTGGTATCAAAGGAGGTCCTTTTCTCTTGCTTTACTAATTAGAGAATTTAGCCAGGGATAGGATGTATTAGGTACTTGGTAATATGTTGTTCTTGGGAGTAGCTAACCAGTGTACATGAAAAATCCATTCTACCTCATTTATTGCAGTTTTTTGGTTTTGAGATTTTACAGTTAATATGATTTCACCTAGGTTGATTCACATGATTTGTGCTGTTATTTCTCTGATATTACAGTTCTATTCCTGTCACAACCCGATGAGATGAGGGTATGCCATCTCATGCATCATATAGGAACTTGTTAGAAATCACATGTCATGCATTCTTGCCATGCCATCTAGGGTGAATTAGCGATTGCATGTTGTTGTGATAGACTCTATGTAGAATATTTATGATGTTGTGATAGATTCTTGTTATAATCCCTGCTGTTGTGATAGAGGAATTGATTTAGTTGTACTTTGCTTAAATGAACGCAAAATTTTGATTCTTGAGGTGTTATGGGCCCTCTTGAATCGTATGTTGGTGGATTATGATCATGTTTTTCCTTATATATGACTGTATTGGATGCCATGCTTTGATTCGTGGGGAGTATGGTCCCTCACGGGTCGTAATTGGGCACCTCCTTGCTTTGTATTCTGTGTTTTCAGGGCTTTTGGTCAGTTTTTGGGCTACTGCCCAGAAAAACCTAGAATTCACGGCGTGTACTTATGGATACATGTTGTGTAGTTCCAGGCCGTGTCACTGACCGTGTGAGCTGAAATAAGGTGTCAGGAAAATAACTTCATGAACATGTCATGTTGGTAAATAACACACATTGTAGTTTAGAGCCGTGTACCCGGCCGTGTCACTAACAACACGGGCCGGTGAAGCTCGAGTAGAACGCACTGTGATAGTAAAGAACATGTTGTGTAGTATTGTCCCAGGTAACCGGCCATGTCATGAACTACACGGGTTGGTGTTATATTCTCCTATACACGCCGTGTTTGTTCGGAACACACCATTTTAGGGCAGCCGTGTAGACGACCATGTAACTAACAACACAGGCCTCCAAAACCTAGTCTAGTACATGTAGTGTCCCTAAGGAACACGTCCTATAGTATGGGGTTATTTTGGACCTTGTGGTTTAGCCGTGTAAGGAGAATCAGGAAGGGTTTATAGTTCAAGTACACACAGTGTATGGGAGAAATACGCCAATTAGTTTATGGTGTTACATGCCCGGTAGTGGACAGAGTACACACCCATGTTAAGGGCTTTAACGGACATGCTGTGTAGTTTTTAATACATGTCGTGTAGTCATGTTTGGTAAAACATGAAGTTTTTTGCTTGCTCCCATTTTGTACTCTTGTGCTTTCAGTCTTTGATAATCCTGATCTAAGTTGTTCTTTAGATCTTTCAGAGCTATGCCTCTAAGACGTCCTTCGGTCATACCTCAGATGTCGGATGGTGACCAGAAACCAAAAATGGATGATCAGGGACCCCTTGTGATCCTCCTGATGTTCCAGCCTTGGCATTAGCAGTTATACCCGTTGCAGGCACCAATATGCAGTTCAGGGTGTACTTCTTAAGGATGTTATAGACTTTTTAGGGAGCGATGCCTCCTTCCCCGTCGATGGCTGAGTTGATGCGGTTTTTTCAGCAGCAGCATCCTCCTACGTTCTCAGGGGATGGAGGAGCCCAGGCTGTAGAGTCATGGTTCGAGGTTGCCAAAAATATCTTCTAGCATCTGGAGATACCCCTATAGGAGAGGGTAAATCTGGCCTCCTTTATGCACTGGGACACCGCCAAGAGGTGGTGGGAGGTGATCTCATAGTCAGGATGCCAGGAGGGTATGTCATGGGATGAGTTTCGGTTCACCTTATATGACTACTTCTATCCGGAGAACCTGAGGGCCGATCGAGCCCGGGGGTTTATGAGTCTGAAGCAGGGTACCCTTTCTCTTATGGAGTACTCGTCTAGCTTCACTGAGCTGTAGTGTTTCACGCCGATCTCCTCAGGTGAGGAGTTGTTCCTTGCTAGGAAGACTGAGGATGATCTCAGGCAGGATATCCATTACCAGATGAATATCTTCCAGTTGACTTTGATATCTTCAATCTTCAACCAAGAGCTGATCACTGAGCACAATCTGAGAGACTATGGGGTAGTGATCCACGACGGTTGATCATCAATAGGTACTATTCCTACTACTAATAGTAGGAAGCATCGTATAGAATCCTATCGAAGAGACTCGGGTTCAGGGGGTGCGTCTTCTAGCAGCCAGGTTGTATGCTACCAGTGCGGTAGGAGTGGGAATAGTCGGCCTGTGTTCCATAGGGATCTAATGGAGTGCCAGTATTGTGGAAATATTGCCCATCTTCAGTGCTTTTTTTCCGATCTCCTCACCTTCATCAGGTGGTAGGGGTTCTTCTACGACCCTGTGTTCTGGAGATGCTTCACTAGTTTCCCACCAGTTCGGGAACTGTAGTTCTTCTGGCCGTTCAAGCTGAGGTGGAGGTCGCAGCTGTGGTGGTCAGTCACCAGGTCATCAGCAACAACAGAGTGGATCAGCTCAGAGCAATCATCTAGCAGCGCAAGGTCATGGTGCAGGCCAGTCATTCACCGTGGAGCAGACCTATCCATAGTAGGATCTCGACCCTTCTACAGTTCGAGGTATGATCTTAATAGCCTCAGTTTTATCTTCAGCTCTTTTCGATACTGTTGCTTCACATATCTTTATCTTTTTTGATATAATGGAGAGCCTTGGGCTCTGTATCTTTTCGTCTATTAAATTATTGACTCTTGAAACTCCATTGGGAACAAGGACATCTAACATACTTCATTGGAGATTGTTCCCTCGTGAGGTTGCAGGATGTCATTTATTATGGGACCTCTATGTCTTAGAGATGACAGGCTATGACATCATTCTTAGTAAGGACTGGTTGGTTCCCTTCTAGCCAGTCGTCGATTGCTATCACCATAGGGTGAGTTTCGTATCACCCGAGGGCAGATCTATTCTTCAGAGAGGTGAGTGGGATGTCCAAGCGGGTAGAGATGGACCCGAGCATCATGGGCTAGGAGGAGTTATAGCTCAGATTGGCAGTCTTTATCTAGATTAACAGGTGACATCATAGTTAAACTTTCCCCCAGTGGTGGATCATTCCAGGGATGTCTTTCCAGAGGACTTTTCAGGTTTGCCTCCGGAGCATGAGGTAGAATTCTCGATTGAGATCGTTCTAGGAGAGGAACTGGTGTCCATTCTTCCTTATAGGATGGATACACGTGAATTGTAGGATCTGAAGAAGTAGTTGGAGGAGTTGAGGGCAAAGGGTTTCATCCAACCGAGTACTTCTCCTTGGGGTTCACCTGTCCTATTTGAGAAAAAAGATGACGACACCCTAATGCTTTGTGTGGATTATCGGAAGCTAAACAAGTTTACAGTCAATAACCACTATCCCTTGCCAAGGATTGATGAACTCTTTGATCAGCTTCGAGGAGCTCGGGTATTCTCGAAGATCGACTTGAGGTTTGGTTATCATCACTTTAGCATTAGAAAATTGGATATACCTCTGACAGCTTTCAGGAGTAGGTATGGTCTATATGAGTGTACAATCATGCCGTTCGGTCTCATGACTGCGCCAATAGTTTTCATGGTACTAATGAACCGAGTGTTCCATCCTTATTTTGACTCCTTTATCACGGTCTTCATGGATAGTATCTTGGTGTACTCTCACACTCGACAAGCCCATGCAACCCATCTTGAGATCTTTCTGAGTACACTGAGAGAGCATTGTTTTTATGCTAAACTCTTGATGTGCCACTTTTGGATGGATCAAATTTACTTCTTGGGTCATGTCATCTCAAAGACAGGAGTTTCAGTGGACCTAGAGAAAGTGAGAGCTGTAGTCTCCTAGGAGCAGCCGAAGAATCTCTTTGAGGTGCAGATTTTTCTATGGCTGGCTAGATACTACATGTGTTTTATACAGGACTTCTCGTGCCTAGCAGCATCGTTGATAGGTCTGACCAAGAAAGGGGCAATGTTTTATGGTCATATTCTTGTGAGTTCCCCTTTCAGGCGCTCAAGGGGAGGTTGAAGTAAGCACCGATACTAGTCTTGCCAGAGCTAGGAAAGAGATACACTGTTTATTGTGATGCTTCAGGTATCTGGCTATGAGCTATCCTTATGCATTGATATGGATTTGTTGCGTACGGGTTTCGACAGTTGAGGAAAAAAGAGAGGAATTACCCTATGCATGATCTGGATTTGGCAGCTATTTTTCATGGATTATGCTGTTGGAGACACAACTTTCTGGGAGAGCACATTGTGGATTTCACCGACCACAAGAGTATCATGTATATCTTCACTCAGCATGATTTGAATCTAATATAGCGCAGTAGGGTTGAGTATCTTCAGTCTTTTGACTTCGATCTCACCTATACGCCAGGAAAGGGCAATGCAGTGGAAGATGCATTGAGGAGGATATCCCAGATTCAGAAATTTCGGGAGGCCAATAGTGACTGGCAGCCTATGGCCCTATTCTCTAAGATGCACTTGGAAGTTCATGACAGGCAGAGACAGACTGTCCTATCTTCTGTAGTTTTTACCTCTACACTTCTTGATCAGGTACGAATGAGGCAACTATTAGATTCAGAGGCCTTATTCTTGCGGGAGAGTGTGTCAGGAAGATACGCTCTTCCTAAATGGACAGTGGGCGAGGATGAGATGTTGTGTTTCTAGGGACACGTAGGGCTGCCAGTAGACATACACATGGAGTTGATGCAGGATCTTAATTACTCAATTTGTGTAGTTCATCCTGGCGTGACCAAGATGTATCTTGATCTACACTGCCAGTACTAGTGTCTAGGTATGAAAAAAGATGTAGCTGGTTTTGTCATGAGATGTTCTACTTGTCAGTAGGTGAAAGAAGAGAATTAGCGACTAGAAACGGATTTTACAGTAGATACCCATTTACGAGTGGAAGTGGAACGATGTCACGATGGACTTCATGACCGAGTTACTGAGTTCATCATGGGGGAGTGATGTGGTTTGGGTTGTCATAGATAGGTTTACGAAGGTTTCTCACTTCTTTCCGATCAAGGAGACCTTCAGTGTTAATGATCTGGGACGGTTGTACATCCGGGAGATCGTATGTCTACATTGAGTTACACACTCCATTAGTTCAAAAAGGGATGCACCCTTTACTTCTCGGTTCTGTCAGGGACTTCAAAAGGCTTTGGATACACTGGTACTTTTGAGTACAACATTCCATCCCATAACAGATGGCCAGTTCGAGCGCAAGATCCAGGTGCTTCAGGATATTCTCCAAGCATGCATTCTAGACATTGGTGGTTCCTGTGGGAAGCATATACCTCTTGTGGAGTTCACCTACAACAACAGTTTTCATGATTCCTTTCATATGGCACCATACAAGGCTCTATACGGTAGGCCATGTCGATCACCCTTATGCTTGCTGGAGGCAGGAAAGGTAGCTTTGCTGGGACCTTGTCTTTTTTAGGAGACCTCTAAGCAGATAGAGTTTATTCTGAAGAGGATGACTACAACATAGTCTCGACAGATGTCTTATGCTGATCAGCGTAGACGACCTCTGGTGTTCGAGGTTGGGGAACAGGTTTCCTGCATGTCGCACCAAGGCTGGGACACAATAGGATTCAGAGACAGGGTAAACATTCACCGCGGTACGTTAGACCATTTGAGGTTTTGGAAAGAGTTGGTCCGGTTTCCTGTTAGTTGCATTTACCTCAGAGGTATCAGGACATGTATGACGTCTTCCATGTATCTCAGCTCTGACATTAATTTTCAGACCTCTCACATGTATTTCAGCCTGAGGAGGTTGAGCTCGATGGGGAGGCATCATCAGAGGAGCATCCCATCCAGATTTTTTGTCAAAGTATAAAGGTTCATTGTGAGAGGTCTGTTCCATTAGTACGGGTGCTTTGGTGCATGGGTGAGTATAGGACGAGACCTGGTAGAGGGAGGCCGATGTATGATCGCAGTGGCTAGAGAAGTTCGGGGTTTCTTCTTCTACACCTAGCTAGGGAAATTCGGGTACGAATATCATTAAGGGGGGATGTTTGTAAGAACATGGATCTTCATTTTTTAAGTATTTTTTCCTTTATCTGGATTTTTTTGAGAAAAATGAAGTTTTTGGAAATTTTTTAAGTACACATCGTGTACTTTTTGAGTGCATGTTGTGTACTCTTTTCCCTCTCGAAGTTGTGTGCTAGCCGTGTCTAGGCCACACACACAGTTGGTAGGGGTGAGGTGGAGGCTGATTTATGCAGAGTACGGACAAACCCACAACATGTTGTGTACTCTAAATGTAAACGTCATGTACTTTTTTTCATTAAATGGACCGTTGTCTCGCCCGATCTCCATAAATGTCTTCTTCTACGTCTATTTTGACCAAGAGATGTTGTATGACCGCAAAAATTCTCCAGATTCCCGAGCCTCCATTTGTTGGCCGATTTGACCGATGTCGATTGTGTTGGAACCGCAATGGTGAGTTCTTCTTTATTATTGAGTTTCATTCCTTGATTTTTCATCTTTCTCAAGTTATCATGGTTTGATTTTTTTGGATGTTTTCTCAGATTTACGACGTTCAAGGAAGAATCAGTCGTCTTGGGTCAAGTATATTGATCTCCAATAATCGAGGTAGGTGGTTTGTGCTTTACTGTTCAAAGTCTTCAAGTTCTATGTGAAAATTCCACCAATAACCATTAACGGGGTATTATATGCTTTCCTTTTTTCCCTTTTTGTTTTCATGCCTTTCTTGTATTCTTGTGTAGAGGTAAATTAATCATTTTAGAGGATATTTTGTTATTCTTGAATGTTTTTCCATGGTTTGTTCTGGTTACAACCATTGGGTTTCGTTTTCCTTTGGCAGTTACATTGTTTTTTTCCATTCCTTGTGACCATATGATGGAGTGAGATCCAAAACATGATTGTTGTCCTGTAGAATATTATCCAAGTAGCTCTTTAGGTGTGCATTGTCCTTATAGAATTATCCTGCACTGAATGGAACACAGCTGTGAGAAACTGGTGCTATAGACTATAAGGGATAGACTGAGTGTGATTCCCAAAGATTCCATGACATTATAGAATATAGGAGGGTAGACTGAGTGAACTTCCTCAGTGATTCTTAGACATTATATGCCACAGGGGATAGACCGAGTGAGCTTCCAAGAGTGACTTTAAATATTATAGACTATAGGAGGGTGGACTGAGTGACCATATGTGGAGAGTCTTACTTTGTTTAAATCATTTTAAGATCCTTAACAATCTATTTGAGGAATTTACCGAGTGATATTCTTCTGAGAGTTTGTGGTATACCTGAGGCTATAGGAGGAATTGACTGAGATAGCATCCTCAGAGAGTCTTTAGACCTTGTGTCTATGAGGATTAGACTACGTGATCTTCCTCAGAAAGTCCCTGGCTACCCTAGTCTATAAGGATAATTGATTGAGTGTGCTTCAATAGAGATTATCATAAATTTGTACGACCAAACTATAGGGGTTAGGCTGAGTTCACAGCCCAGAGGGTTGTGGTACTTCTTGGAAACGACCAGAGTGAATGGCTAAGAGTACTTCCCAGAGGGCTTCTTACTTGTTATCTGTTTGCTTCACTGGTGTTATTGGTTGTGAATGGATTACTGTTGTGTGTCATCCTGCCTTACTACTTACTATTTACTGCCTACTGCTTTTCTGTTTCTATTTACTACTTATTGTAATTTTACTTTCCATATACTCACTGACTGTTAGGCACCGATCTTCGGGTGAATTCCTATTGGGATTTAGTCTCACACACTGTTTTGGGCATGCTTATGGTCCCAAACAGACTATATTGTTGCAGGTATAGACATGGGAAAGCACCCTTCGAATTCTGGTAATTGATTGCATGGAGCAGGAGATCAAGTGTCCAAGCATTGGATTGCGATGCTAAGGAGCTGTTTGATTTTCTTACGAATTTTTTGGTACTGTGGTGTTTTTTAGCATTGTGACGTTTTTGGATTCTTTCCTAGATATATATCTTGCATCATTCAATATATATACATATGTTCTTCTATTTGTTGATTCTGTATTCCGATGTTTATTATAGTTTTTTATTTACTACTTTCGTTGTTGCATGTTTATTACTTCAGCTATGTACTCTTCCAATGTGGCATAGTTTCCCCACTATCACACCCAAGGCCCTCGTTTCTAGTCGGCAGCCTCTATAGTTTGGGTAAATGCCCTTAAGGCCTTGTGGAAAACTGTCTTGCAGACCCAGTTAGTGCCATCCGTGTCAGGACATTACATAGTGAATAGATGTACAAAGTTAAATCAAATGGTATCTTATACATAATTAATAATACATATACTAATAAGGTATGTAAAAATAAAATTTCGAATTATTAAAGAGTGAATTTTTACCAATTCCCCATGGTGTGAATATATCCAATAAGAAATTTATGAGGCATATGAGGTTATTTGTTTCACGATGAATATAAAATTCTATATATGAATGAAAAATAAAATAAGTAATGTTATGTTCTATAAGTGATATTTCTAGAAAGATAGTTTTTGTATCCATGGTAACTATACAAGAGGAAGTTATATCTATCAAATTACACTCAAGAAAGTATAAATGATACGTTCCTTAGATGTGGAGAGGAGATGATTCATGTGACAATTTTACACTAACTAGTCTAACTATAGATCAATATCACCATATATTAAAGATATGATAAGGTAATGAGAAAAACACACGCATTCATTTTAGTGGTATCCATGTGTATAATTAATGAGTGTATTGTGTATTTTGGGATAGATAAATGTGATGAATAGAATAATAATTGACTTTTTATTGTTCATGGAATCATAAATTTTTATTAAAGTATTATCAAAATTTATGTTATGACAAATCCACAATTGTTACAAGACAATATGTATTATTTTGAATGTTGAAAAAATAATGCTCTTGAGGATTAAAAATCCGTAGGTTTATTACATAAAGAGGAGTTCTCAAACACATTATAACTTCCATGATGTGGAGGCATTCAGGCATAAAAGCTAAATCCATGACTAAGGAGAAACATGATATTAATCACAAGAGAAATAACAAGGATATATAAATAGTTAGATCTAGTACAAGTTAGAGAATTTTAAAAATGGTTTCCCAATACCCAAATATAATAGCAATTTTGAAATCTATAAATTGTGTATAGTATATTTGGTATGATTTCTATATACTATTATAGTCCAGATATTTGAAAAACAATTATTTAAATGCTAATGTACATAAATAATTTTCATATCAAAGTGTTGCTGTAGTTTCTATGCTATATTAATAACCTCTTGATATGACGAAATTAATCTTAAATAAATGTCATGTTGTCTATATACATCATACACACTGAAAAATGTATATATTTAAGTAGAAGAAAATGGGGGATCATAATCATTGTGACTTCTTCCCATGAACATCTCACCAGTTGATGTTGAGTAGATGATATCATGAGGATATACTCCCCAAATTGAATAATACATGTCATCAGTGTCATTGGATATTCCTATAAATAGATATGTACATTGTTCTCTAGAATTGAGATCTTTTTCATTGTGTACCATTTGATCTCATACCCCTATATGAGGGAAAACCATTTCGATGAAGTCACAGAATGATATATTGTGGTTTTTTTGTCATTAGTGGTATGGTCTTGGTTAAATTCAAAAGATAGTATTTTTCCCTTCTAAATTTAGGAAGTGATATCTTTGGGATAAACAATCCAAATGGTAGAATGTTCATAAATCCATGTGTTGGATAAAAAATGTGTGGAGATGAAAAATATGAATAGAGGACACCAATGGTCAAAGGGCTGATACATGAAGATCCTTTGTGGAGCCCTTCACCATTGCATCCTTCACTGGGACCCTTAGTACTATGGAGTACGAAAATATGTGGCCCCCTAAATGATCAATGCTGAGTAAAGAGGCAGAAGACTTCATGGTTATGAAATAATTGAATGATAGAATTGTGATGTTGAGGGAACCAGATTGCCTCTGCGAACCCATGGAAATTGAAGTTAGTCATAGTTAGTGTTGTGTTTGTAATTGAAAAGGCCATTATTCCATGTAGGGGATGACAATTGACTCTATGGTTATGAAAAACATGACATAATCTACTTCCGACCCTTTAGTTCCATATGGATTCACAATGAGATGTTAGATCTCTGCACCAACTCTCGCCTATATGTTCAAAGCTTTTCATAGACCCAAAGGAAGAATTTACCAACCTTTAACCTTCCAAGCTCATAAAATTGCGAATTACCATCATCTCTGAAGAAATTTGAAAAAATTACCTCCTCAAGGTATTTGATCATTGCAAAATACTCTTTTCTTAGCTCAAATACAATCACACTTTAATCAGGTAATCCCTTTGCAAAGCCCATAGGATATAGAAAAGGAAGGAGCTCCCAAATGGGACTTGGGTCTTCTCCAAGCACTCATGATTCATGAAGTTCCTTCCTTGACCATGAGAATCCCATGCTATGGCTGGATCACTACGCTCCATGAAGTGCTTTTATTTATAGTGACACACTTTGTAAGGCACCCATGCTCCATGATGACATACTCCATGAAACCAATTTCAATTTATGAAGGAACCTTTATATTAATTTATACCCCATTCCTTTGCTAGTATACATTTCTTCTCGAAGAATACCCCTTCACAAAGACCATTCACTCTGTGGAACACCAAAGCTTCGCATGTTCCATTCATGTGAACCCTTTTTCTTCATAAAACCTTCCCATGTACGGCCTTCCAGCTTTGTAAAAAGTGATTTCAGGGACCATTGTGTAGTGTTTCATATTGGGTTTCTTAGCCTAATTCTTCTTCTAATAGACATTCTAACAACTATTTCCTTTTCACAGAGCCATGCTAACATGAGCCCCTAAACGGATAACTCAATAACAACGCCTCACCATGTTATTTCAAGTGCCTTACCTTCCCCCACGTGTGGGTGGATATCAGTTATGTAATTCATAAGGGTTAGGAGTGAATCCTCATCATCTGAGATATAGGACTTTAAACTACCATATACAATCATCCTCATCACATGATGTTAAACTATGGCCTTGCACTATTCAATATACACTGGGTGCCCTGTCCCAGACATTTTCCATGCCCACTAGTCTCCACAAGAGTGAAATCATCCTCACATGGAATGAGATTCTCTTTGCTGGAGTGACATATTTACTTGTGGGAGGGAAACCATCCTAGTGTAAACCCCTATCCTATCTTGTGGGAGACAACACCCTTTCTCCTCCTTTCTTTTTTAGTGTGGAAAGGCCATAGGAGAGATGGGAACATGGACCTTCTATACCCTATCCCTCTCATTTTAGGTTTTATTTCTAGCTAGACTATGTCATAGAGTAAGTCCCAATATCCATCTCCCTATGTAGATAACTACAACTAATCCCTTATTACCTCTATGGGATGTTAACCATACAAAAGTACTTCTCTATTCCTTGTAGATGCACCTTTTGTGGCATGATCTTCAGGTCTCTACCATTTCTTCATTATCACACCAATAATGACTCATGTGTTCATAGAGTAATCACCGACCATGTTATCCTACCTCATTCGTGTTAACATGAAATCCACAAGACCCATCCCGAACTTTGTTGACATTGATCTGTTCCCTCTCTATGAAAGGCACATAGGAAGCTTCCCAGATGTTCAAGCCCAAAATCAATCAATTCCAACCACATTATCTTGTTTAACCCTCATCCTTCATGAAATAAAAAATTATTCCCCTTTTCGTCCCGCATGAGACTAGACTATACATATAAAGATGAATGATGTGTGTTTTCAATCCTGTCTCATAGACATTGAACATAAAAAACATCCCTAATGTTCAATCCTAATCTACATTAATTTGTTTTATTCTCTTTTTTTTCGGATCCTATTATTTGGTCTCCCAGACATTAGATCATTCTCAAGAATCTAACCACATGTCTCCCTTAACATCATCTTTAGGTCGATGTGCTCTTTGCACACCATGATCTTGTGCCTCACTCTGAACTATTTGGATTTTTATGCATGTCTCCATGATAGGGTATGTAGGATTCATCCCTAAGGATAAACCCCAAACACTATTAGACTTTTTTGTCCCCTTTTTGGGTCCCACATCCATGGTCTAGCCCGTAGCGATGTAAGACCAAATCTCGGGCTGCTAACCACATGTAGCCCCAACATGTTGTCAGGTCACTGTCCTATGCGTACACCTGATTTCATCCCCAATTTTAAACTAAGTAGACATTGATTCCCTTCCAAGGTAATACGTAGGAAGCCTCTCGGAGGATCATTCCCATCACTCACTTCCAATCCTAGTCTCTACCTTGAGGCAAAAATATTTCTTCTAACATTTCAGGATCCAAAAAATATAATATTCAAAAAGTATATTTGAATTTTTTAAATGAAAACAATGGAAGTATCAACAATAAAAATATATGTAATATGGATAGTTAATGTTTTGGAATATGAATGGTAAAAAAAGTTATTTGAAGACATTAATTAAATTTACTGTGGAAGAGTTACCTTCAGAGAAAATGCTCAAGGAATGATTCTTACTATAAGTAATGTGGTTTTAAAAAGAATAAATTTGATTTTAAATTTATTATTTCAAAATGGTATTAAAAAAACATATAATAATAAGACAATTATGTGATTAAGGTTACAACATATTAATAATAGAAATATATTTTTTAGGGATCACACACTTATAAGAGATATTATTTTACATTTATCGTAATGCAAGAAGAACATAATGATATTTTTTAAAAAACCCATTACCTTCTAATAGATTTGAATACATTCAACAATATCTATGAATGATCACTGAAAATTAATCACTCATATATACTTCTTTTTAAAACAATATCCTTACATTAAAATACTCACTTTTTACAGGCGTACATATGATTGATTTTTTTTCTCTTTTATTTACATGTTTTTTTTTCATACATATAAATTTTGTACTGATAAGTTTTCATTCTGGATAACATTTTTTACTCATAAATATTTCATACTCATAAATTTTTTAAACTCTTGTTGTTTTTTAATATAAATGAATGAAGTTGGTATATAAAATCATGTTTTCTCCATTATATCAATTATTGCTGAATTTTTTCACATTTTTTTGATGATCATATTATTTATTACATGATGTTTATTTTTCTCTAATACTTTTTTTGCGAATTAAAAGACATTCCCTATTTTGTTTTTTATATCTTCATTGAAGAGAATGATTTTTAAAGGGAGATATTTTATTTGACAGAGCTAGAATGGGATAATGATAGAAACATAAGGAGAATGAAATTTGTATGGTCGTGTAATTTTTTTTAAAATGAACATGATCTGTAGGGAACTAGTTATCCTAAGGGGGAGTTAGTTACATTCGATATCATATTTTGAATATTTTTCAAAATGAAAAGTATATAAGTATAAGTTTTTACTTTGGAATACATAGTTTTTATGGAAAAAAATTTGGACTCATATTTTATATATTAATATTCCATTTTGAACTCGATATTTGTGGTGTCCAACAAGGAGGAGATTATTTATATCAATTCTTCATTTAACATCCCAATCCATTTTAGATTTTTGAAAAAAATTATTAAATACCAAATTAAGAACTCTATTATTTTAAAATTGTTTAGGAATAGAATCATTTATCATTTTCCATACATTAATTAATCATATTGATTATTATTTTATCAATATGATTTTTCCATGTGAATAAGGTAACAATTTTACTCATGATCATTGTAGAAATAATTCATTATATGATTATTATATTGAGCTTGGATATTATTTATATCAAACACTCCAAATTCCTTTTTTTATTGAACACACTATTAATTATTTGTAGTAAAAATATATATGAAATGATATAAATATTGATGAATCTATTAACGTAAATATTGAGACCATTTTTACATTTAGTTTTTCATATCCAAAAAATTGTATTATAATGCAAGGGAAACAATTAAATAAAACTGATTTTGTGTGTTCTATTTCAATAAATATTTAAAATAAAGTCATTGTTTTTGTTATAAGATGAATGTTGGAGTGTCTGGTTTTCCTATCCATCTATGATTTCATGGGAGAATACAACTTTTGGAGAAAAAGACGACCATTGGAAAAACATATATAAATACCAGATCATTTGAATTTTTTAAATTTTTTGCTACTAAATTTGGAACTTTATGAGTGTTCTTACAAGTTGTTTCATTGTGTGATAACATTGATGTTTTTAAGTTATGAACTTTATATTCCATGTACTTATAATACTAAATTATTTATGTTTTTCTTCATGTGTCTTTGATCATTGTGATTACAATTAAGGGATTCTAAAGATAGGAATAAAGAGGCACCAATCACCTTTCTGATCGAGGTCTTTAAAGGACATCAAGACAAAATCCAGTAATCATTCCAATGGATTACCTTAAATGGGGTAAGATTGAATTTATTGAAACTATAAATCAACAGACCACTATACAAGGTTACTAGAAACCATTATCATTTGGTTAAAATAATGGTATTTATTTTCTAATTTTCCAATTCCACTGTGTTGTTTTAGAAAGTGAATGTTTTTACATATTCACTATTATATAATTTATTCTGTGATTATGATCATTTTAATTATTATTTTTGTGATTAAGATCACTATATTTACTCAATATTATTCTATACACTTTATCGTATAATCATTAATTATTTCACCCTATTTAGTGTAACCATTGTGATTAAGATCTACATCTTTATTACAATGATTAAATCATTTTCTTAATGTGAATATGATTAATTTCGTATAAAACTTGCGGAATACTAATCAAAACCTACCAATTGTTAGAAATTTTCTATTAGTCTCAGGTCCCTATATGAATATTTTTTAAATTAAAAAGTTGTTTGCGAATACAATTAGTTTAATTCAATTAAACCATGTCTCTGTTAAGTATAAAAATTCACATTATTAAACATAGAATTAAACCCAATATTTTATTTTTTAATATACATATAAATTTCATTAGAAAACACTCTTATTAAAAAAGATGATACATATCACCTCTTTCACTAATTATCTATATATATTTTATTTTCCATTTAAGAAATATTTTTCATTTTCTACGTCTGGAAAAATCGCTGAAAGTAACCCCATATTTTTCTCTAATTTTGAATGGTTATTAATTTTAATTGCAATTCCAATGGTCACCACACCATGATCACTAGGTAGATATTGAATTAATAATATGTATCACAATGCTACACTATGATCTACATCACAATTTTTATTGATTAATGATATGTGTCATTGAAAATTAGACAAATATTTACACTTAAAAATATATCCAAATCATAAAAATATTTCTTATAAATAATAATTTTCAATGTCGACATGATTTCATAAATTCAATGAAGTTAAATTTTGAAATAATTTGATATAATATAAATCTATATTTTGTAGATATTTTGGGAAGGGGTGATCCTTTTACAAAAGATCTTCATATTGAAGATCAATTGTTATAATGTTGATTGTTATGTAAATCATGGTTACATGACTACTAATAAATATTTTTACCCATGATATGATGGATAAATATACATAACTACTATATAATAATATATGTATTACGGTTACAAATCCTATGACAATTTCTACACATCTGAGTTTAAAGTTACACCAAAAGTGACGATTCGTACAATAAACTCTCTACATCTTGCATAAAAGAAATTATTTGGTTAAATGTGTATAGATTATGTTAATTATTATCAAAATAAATTGGAAAAATCATAATACGGTTTATACACATGGCAGTTTAATCCTTATGCATCACTAGATGATTCTTATACACAAATGACATACCAATAATTCAGATAACTTCTACTCAACAAGATCTTCTATAATTCCTTGAAACTACCCCTAAAATAATCTAAAATAAATAAATACTTAAATAAGTAATCTAAAATAGAATTTATTGGCCACAATGAAGAATCCATTGACTATATTTTCAACAAAAAACAACATAAAAGTCTGTAATATTGTTTTTGTGACATGTAATTGTTGATATTAATGTTATTATTCAAAAGATATATATTCTATAAATTAATTAATTTAGGTTGATTAACTTGGAAAAATTATTTACTGTTGTAGGTGAGATACTATGGAATTATTTATCCTTAGGATATTATTAGTTATCTTTAGTACATTAGTGAATTTGGATCTCCCAACAATAATTTTACAATGGGGTAGAGGTTCATGTTCGATTGACATGAGAAATTTGGTAGTTAATGAAGTAAAACATGTATTTCAAGAAACCCTAATTAGGGTACTTATGCATATTTTGAAGGGATAATAGAATATTTGTCCAAGATGGATGCATGATTTGGTTTTTTCCCTCAAACTTGGTGAGTGTTATCCTCATAAGCGTTGAATGAGGAATAAAATGGGTGGTGAGAGGGATGATTATATTAGTATAAGGTATGTGTTTTCAATGATTTGTTTCTATATGTGAATAATATACATATCTACCATAGGATAGGTGATATGGGATGTAAGGGTGGGTCAAAGGAATTGTTCGACAACTGGTATCGATTTTACATGGGGCTTTGAGTGACATGTCATGGGAATCTCCTTGTTTAATAAACCAAAAGTGATTATGGCTTTTATTGAGAATGGAATTCAAAATGAATCATAGGTCAGGGGATCCTAATTGATATGTCTTCGTTAGTGGACGATATTTACTAGACATTTTTAATGATAGTATACCTTTAATGGTATAGAAGTCCGAGTTGGCACCCTTAGAGACAATATAATATTTGTTTTGAATTTTGGTACATTTTCCGAAAAAACACATTCCCTAGGAACAACTAATTTAATTTTGATAGTTTATAGGTCTTGTGGGTCTATAAATGTGTTTGATTTCATGTTCATATAATTGGCGATGAACCTATTGTGGGAGAGCGATCATAAGGCCTAGACCTACTATGGGTGATATAAATCTATCTATATTGTTGTGGGTGAGACAGATTAATCTTGTGCACGAATTATTTACCATGAATTGAGTGAGATGTATTTTGATGTATTGGTGGACTTCAAATTTATATATAATACCTTGTTTTCAGTATTTGACATCCTTGAGTTCGATTGTGTAGTTGTGATGATATGCGACATGTAAATGATAAACACTACATTTAGTGATATGGTAACATACCATTATTTGATGTTAGGAATATGCATTATCCATTAGGGTAGTGGGTGGGGTTGTGGGAAAATTCTTTCCCCGAGTATTCAATTTAATGAATGAAATTAAAAACCAAAATATTTTGTTGATGGAGGTAAGGATACATATTCCAAAAAAAAATTAGATGATTTTTTACAATGGTTAGTGTATATAGCTACATAATCATTAAAAAAATTAAATTTTTTATACAATTAAAAATGAAAGTAAATTTATAAATACATATAGATAAATAGAAAAATTATATTTTTTGACAACATAAATTTAGAAGATATATGAGGGAAATTTTTCATGGATGAATAAAAATAATTATTAACACCCTAAAGAATCATACGGAATCCTTTTTTCTATATTGGTCAAATCAAAAAAATATATTTATAAAAGAACAAAAACAATGATAATTAGTAAATTATAAAATATTATTATGAATGTTCAAGGTCTAACCGATAAAGACCATTAATTATTTTATTCATGTTTTTATTGAAAACTATTTCATTGATTGATTGGAAAATGGGTGATAATAAGGAAAAAAACATGGGTTTTGGAAACAATTTTGTGAGAAAATGATAATACAATTAAGAAGATTGAATCGTTCAAAACTAGGATTGGAAAGAGTGCATGATTTTTTTAGTTTGAGGGATTAGATGTAATTGAATTTTATAAAATAATTTGACTATTCAATATTTGGGTTCAGATTCAATACATGGTGGATATAATGGTCATTGTACCCCCTTCATGATGTGGAAATCCCATATTTTCCATAGTTCAGTAATTTAGGGTTTCATATAATCATATTTATCTTGATACAATCTTTAAATCTCATTACACTAAATTTAAAACTGGTCATTCCTCATTAAGGGTAATCAATAATACAATATTAAGGTTTCCCTTCATATTTACTTACAAATGGTCTTGATGAAAGTAAAATAAATTGATTAGATATTGATTCAGAAAAGTATGGAAATAAAAATATGTAAAATTATGAAAAGGAAATAATCTAGTAGAACGTTCCCTTATTAACTACATAACCATAAAAAAATTACTGTTTACCACATATCATGTTGATGAATAAATAAGAGGGATGAAAATAAATAAAAATATTAATTAATTAATAGAGATTAACTATTTATAAATATATACAATATATATTCTTGCTCCATTATTTAGTTTCCTAATATCCTTAGTAGTATCAATTTGGACCTCCATTTATAGAATCTATATGGGATCTTGTATGAATCAATAGAAATTATGATTGGTAAAAAGGTTTTGATAAGTCGGTCTCGGGTGATAAAACATGTCAATAAACCAAAAATAGTGAATATAGTACTTTTCTAGGTGTACCAAAAATTACATGTTGTGTATTGATTACACCATGGGTAAATTTTGCACCACATCTAAATAATTCATGACATTCAGTATTTCTAGTTAATTAATACATGTTCCACAAAGAGACACAAATGTGTCACATAATTAAACATGTTTTCTACACTCTAATATGATTTCTTATTCATAACATCCTGTATTTATTTTAGGACATTCATAGGATCTATATGTTTATGGATTACATAATGGGTAAATTCAAATTTATTCCCCAAAAGACTCATTTTTTCATTGTTCATCAATTTCGTGCCCTATAAAAGCTCCTTGATCATACAAATTTTATGAAACCTTATATTAAGTAAATATCATTAATGTTTCAATATATTTGATAATATCCCATAAAATATATCATCCTAAAATAATGAAGAACACATAACTTGATTATGAATTAATTAATTAATAAAAAATAATAATTGATACATTTGGTTATAAAAAACGTATATGACAAAGGCACATATCAAAACCTATAACTATAGGTGTGAAACCAATAAATGATTTATTTATACTAAATATTACTGAATAAGAATTATTTATATTGATTTAAATTATATTATTATAAGAAAACATATTAAAATTTTTAATAACCCGTTATAAATTATTTGATGGATATCTTTTTGAAATTACCACACTAATCATCTTGAAAATAAATAAAATATAATATAGGTAAAAAATTATTATTTTCTATATGAAAGAAAATATGATAATTATCCATTTTCAAACAATCATACTTAATATGTTAAATATTTTGATGGTAAAATGTTTATATTGCGTGAAATATTATCTCTCAGTTAACATAAGTTATTGAATTTTATTAAGAAATATAATTTTGGGACACTAAGAATAAAAAATAAATTTTCTATAAAAAATATATATGATTTATAAAATTATTTAGATGATAGAAAAAAATAAATACAGAAAATTTAATGTTAAAATTATATTATGATTTAGTTATGATAACAAAAGTTAAATGAATAATAAATGAACATTGTAGAAAAAACATGATCAATGAAAATGGACGTCAAATATATTTTTATCAATGTAAAATTAACACCTATTATTTAAAACCATATTTTTTGTATAACTGTTATAAAATCAATATACTTCTACGAAAGTGTTATAAAAATACAAATTTCTGTAAATGATGATAATGATAGTGTTTACCATTACTAGTTAAATTGAGATATAGTAATTATTAATTATTCTATCAATTCATGATTGGATTTTTCTAAATAATAAATAATAAAATAAATGGTATAATATGATTTCTGATCACATTGATAAAAAGGGGTGTAATAAATATAATATGTAAATTTGTATTGTATTGAATGAAAAATTTCATACTTCTAGAAATGATTTTGATATTAATAATAATAGAAGATAATTATCATGCCAGAATGTAATGATAATAAAATATTTTGGGAATTAAATAATACATGGTTTAATTATGGTGATATTGAGTAACATTATATATATTTATCTAATATTTTTTATAAATATATTTATTAAAGACTCTAAATTTATTTTTATGTCTTAAAATGAAGATATGAATAAAATATATAACAATAAATATTGAATATATACTTTCTTTTAAGTTCTTTTGTTCCAAATAACATAATATTAAAAAACTAAAACATGTTACTCTAACTATTTTTTCAAAATAGAAATTTCTCAATGATTAATATAGAGGATACATGAACATGAATGAAATTTTTGAGAAGTTTATTTAATCATTAAATATTTCAAGGCATAATTTTATATTCAAAAAAAATTTTGATCATGTTGAAGAGGAATAGAAAATTTATTAGAACACTACAAAAATGAAATACAATTTTATAAGGATAAATATAAATATATATGTTTCTAAATATATTATAGAAACAAAGAGGATATAGAAGAATGATATTATATGTCAATGATATAATGAAATACATGAAATTTAATCTCTAATATAAATAGAAAAAATTGGAATATAATTTTTTTTCAAATTTGATTTGGTTTTACATTATTATGGGATAAAATATATAATTTTCCCTAATAAAATTCTCACCCTTGTTTTTCTCATGGGAACCTAAAATCATAAATCCAAAATTTTTGATTGAAAATATCACATCATCATAGTTTAATGGGGGGGGGGGAATTTCACCCATCAAGGCTACATTCATCCCCATAATTACTGCTTTATTAATAGAGTCAGTGTTTATATCTGATTATTTTTTCATCTATATGGGAGTCAAGGTTGATAGGTTATCCAATGTAGAATAGTTTATTAGGATCGTTATTTTTTCAGAGTTGCTTCCATGATTTAAGTTTTCACTTTTTTGATCATTTCATACTCTTTATTAATAAGGATATTTTTTTAAAACACTATTTAATGAGATTAGATGTTGGGTAATAAATTATATTTTATTTATCTCAATTTATAACATATATTTATTCAATCTGAAAGGATAGATGATCTAATTAATGATGATTCCAAGTAATTATTATGATATTAAAGCATTAAATTCATCATTTGTAGATGGAAAATTTATATTTATATGTTCTACTAAACCATAGTATTATTTTCTTAGGATTAATACCATGTAAATCCCCTTTATTTACATATTGATTTGATTTCCATTTATTTTGGAAAATGATGTTTAATCATTGTTGTCTTGTATAATAATAATGAAATCCCATTTTCATCTTATTTTTTTATAAATAAATAATGATATTAAATTGGTAAAAAAAATTCTAGAGTAAATATATATATTAATATATGTATTATCTATCTTAGAAAAAAATTGGTCATAGTGATTAGACTCATTTATAAAGTTATCAAAAAGTGATGAGGGTTATCGATAGATCACAATCATTGGTCCAGTCCCCAAAAGAGGCATCAATTCCAATTTAATATTGTTTGAATATTTTATTATATGTGGAAGTTATTTGTCATCATAGAGATATTGATGGGATAAGTGAGTATAGATTTAAATACATTGGTCCTTTATTGGATGTAAATAAAAAAAATTCCCAGTATTTTTTGAACTATTGACATTAAAGGTTAAGATATTTATTTTGATCAACATTATCTTCATTAGAATAATTATATTGTGAAATATAGTGAAATCCACACTAACATTGTGAAGGTGGCATGTATTTAATTTACCTGTACAATTGTTCATAGTAATAATAATATTTTCTAGAATCAAAATGTTTGAAAAACACTTATTTCATAATATATTACTTTTCCCCATTTAATTTTAATTTTGTGAGTAGTGATGATTAAATCAATTTGTTTGAGAGTATATTACTCACCTCAAAAAGGATTAAACTAAATTATATTATTTATGTTTTCAGTTTATTTGATTAGTTTTTGTATTATTTTAACATATTGTGTAGCATTATACTGATGTCATTAAATAATCAATGATTTAATATATACTTTTGATGAAATTTTATCACTTTATTTAGTACAATGTATGTATTTTTTACTATCTAAATGGGAATTAATTTTTTCATGGGGTTGTTATCCAAATAAAATCTCCATAGTATGACTTCATATATCCACAAATTGAAAATAAAAGTTACTAATATATTCATATGCAATATAACGACCTCAAACTGGTTACTATAAATATAAATAAACAAAAATAAAAATTATCATGAAATTTATGGTTTTAGAGTTACAAAATAATGTGTCAATAATCTATTGATCACTTATAATCATAGTCATGATTATTAATTAATGTGGAAAATTCTATTAATTGTATGCCCAACTATTCTTCTATTCTAGGTGAGAAATATAACAAAATAATATTTAAAAAAACTATATTAACTCGTTAGTATATTAATCAGGAGAAATATGTAATTCAAAAATATATTTAAATGCTATATTTTTGGATTCTGGAATTTAAATAATTGGATTCAGATATCAAAATTGACTAAAGCTGAATATTTGAGATCATTTAAATAGTTTTTTTCAAAGTATAATAGTCCATTTCATATATTATTAGCGATATATTACCTATTCCATCTCATTATAAATTTTTCCTTGGTAATTGTTATAATAATATAATGGTACAAGACACTTTTCTACATATTTTTAAAAAAATCCTTATTTTTCCTATAAATGATAAACATAATTATGATTAAATTAATTAAATTACGTAATATATCCTTAGTCACATATCACCATTATTTTTCATTATATTACCTTCATAATAGGTTATATTTATCAAACACTATGTAGACATAAAATATCATTAAATATTAAAGAAAAGAAAATGTAGATAAAAATAAATAATAAATTTATGAATACAAAAAATGGGTAATGATTCCTCTTTAAATGATTCAAGTTTATGTGAACCCAGAAAATAGTCGGTAGGTTGTTAACATGACTTTTACTCGATGACAAACTAGTGGACCTAACTACACAACTAGTTTGACACACCTAAGTCATACGATTTAGAGAATTCATGAGATCTTCAAAAACCATTAGAAGGATAAATATCTACTGATATCCCAAAATTATAAAAGTTATCTCAACGAATTACTTTTTTTTCTATTTATTTGGGTGATTCCTATTAAATTATTTATATCCTATTTTTTATATGTCTATTGAAACGTATTCACATAGTTAGCCATATGATTCCATTGAAGGGGGAAATAATGAACGTCTTATATCCTTTTTCATATATTGTATACTATTTATTAATGAGTCAATATTTATATATTTAGACCCTTATAGAATATAATGATAAGTATTATTAATACATTACCTCATAAAATCAATTTATTGTAATGGATTAGTCGGAACGGAGGATTAGGAATTATACCATGTTAATGAATTATGAGGCTTTTTGAGACGAACTAGATTGGGTAATTAGGTTTACTAATTATCAAATTTTTTATGATGAATTAGAATAAGGCCTTACTTGAATGATTAATATGTTTAGAAATATAAATTACATCACCCTAAATCATATTATTGTTTCCCATGTGATTATTTATATTCATTTAGTAGATATGTATTTATTTAAAGATATTGATATGAATTATTCTTATCCATGTATTTATTTACGTGATTGGTTAATCTCATTGCTCAATTTTTATTGGATATTATATATATTATTAATTCTAATATTATAGTGAATCCCTTATATGATAGACATTACTAAGAATCTAATCACCCCCATTTAGATTGTTTCCCATTTAGTTATGTAATTATGAGGATTAAACAATTTGATTTATGGAATTTTACGGAGAAATTATATGTTCATATATTTACATGGTTTATAGTATGTTTTCAATTTAATGTAATATTATTTTATGTAAATAGTATATAGAGAATTATAATGTCATGAATATATCCATGTGGGCCAACATAGATAGTAAAAAGATGAGTCTATCACCTCAATCCTTCCTACAAAATGATAGGGTTTAGCAACTAGTGATGAGTTTGTATATCACACACATGTGAGTCCTTACTCTATAATACGTATATACATGAATAAATCTCTATCTAGAAGTATAATGTTGAATCACAAACAAATAATTCTATAAATTCATGAATAATATATATCCCATATTATATTATAAACAATAGTAAAAATATTGTGAAAATGGGACATATATAATTCCACCAAAATTAAAATGAAACCACCATTTTAACAAGGCGGTGGTAGTGTAACAACACTATGTTTAAAAAAAATTATTATATAATTTGTTAAAATAATATTTTATGAGAAACAAACAGATTCATTGAGTCATCGACATTGTAAGCACACCTGGTTCGAACATACATTCAATTATTACTATTTTTGTTTGCATGAATCATCAATATTCATTGTTTTTATAAAACTAATTAAATCTATATTAATATATTCCAAAATCATGCCTCTCATACACTAGAAAATCCACCCCTACTCCACTATAAATTCCACACCTCACTCTATCTTCTCATCAATGCTATAACTATAAGGCCCCAGCCTTAAACCTTAATTAATCTTGAGTTATTACAAGATTACATGTTGAGGATCTTTTCGGGTTTAGAGTTTTAGAGAATTAGATCATAAAACTTGCGTTACATTCCACATATAAATAAAGTGGTTACATAAAGATAGTATTCATCATTCCCATCAATGGAAACACATTTGAAATAAAACATGGATTCTTTTTGACACATCCTTGACCCTCTCATCTTATCATGTACCTTTCCCTTGACCTGTGAAAAACATTTCAAAAACATGGGATGAGCATAAAAACTCAGTATGGGTTATAAAAACATGGGAAGGAAACATGAGTTCATATATACATAAGAATGAAATCATACTATACCCATAAATCATAGGCACTTTAACATACCTCATAAAATCATGAATAAATCATAGAAACCATAAGACATAAAAGTAACTAGAGGCATTCATAACATTCTTACGTAGGGAGTAACCCTCTTGGTTATGTTTTGGAATACCCATCACAGTATATTCCCTAAAATATCTTCCGAGAAACCTTAACGTTTCACTCCTTCGCGTTACCCAATTCATTGGAGAGCTATAACGGGCTCACCCGCCCTTAGTTTATCACGGAACCACCCGTCTTCATAATAATGACCAAGAACCATAACATAATCGTATCACATAAAACATGCATAATGGAAACATAACATTTCTACATTTAAATCACAAGATATCAATACAACACAAAAACATTGTGAAAAACCATTTTCCATACCAAAATAAAAGAAAAGTAAAACATGGTATTTATTTTTCTTTTAAAAAAGAAGGTATGGCTTGTAGAGGAAGCTGAAACTCAAATAACGGTAATGACGGCGGAGAAGTCGTTGTCGCCGCATATATACGACAAAACATTCCCTTTTGTCGTTTAGTAAACGCTTCGTATAAAAAATATTCCTTTTGAATAAATTTAAAAGTCAAAGGGGTTTATACACCATATAAAAGAAAGTTGCGTATAAAATAAAATATGCCTCAAAGAAAGGAGATTGAGACGAAGTCCCATACCTCGTATCTGACTTGACCCGACCGTTCTTTAATCTCCTGAATAATAAACTTGAGTTAATCTCTACTTGATTATGAATCTTTTTTAAGTTCATTATTCCTTTTATACCATGTTATGAACATCATGTAATCAGTTAAGTTAATAATGTTCATTTTGTCGGTATTTGGTTCTTAAGTCAAAAATAGACTTCTTACACTTACATGTTGTTAATTTGGTCAAAGGTTCATTATATCCAGAATTATATTAATGATTTGGATAACATATACATCATATATATTCATCATATACATGTATTTATAATATTACATCACATTTAGAGGTAAGAAATGAAATGCACTGTTCATGGAGACGGTAAGTCGTACGTATGCATGAACGCTACTTCTATTTCTATTTCATATTTTTTTGGAATGGAATCATAATTATATAAGAGTATATTATAATTCCAGTATAATAACATATATAATATCATTAAATTTATCCTTTACACATCCCACATATGGTATTAACGAATCAAATCACTTTCAGGGGGCGGTAGTCCGCACTTCCTAAAATGAAGATATCGTGTTTACCCATAATGGAAACCATAAAGGTATGCCGAAAATCAAAAAAACAGAAGCTTAAGGAAAACATAAACATATCATATATCATATACAAAAATAGTGACATCATAATGTCCACCTTTGAATGTGTTAAATGAGTATTGAACAATCATCGTTTCGGGAGGCATAATTTCACAATCCACGGAAACCGTATGTTCTTTAACCATTTGATGTAGTTGTGTGGGAGTGTAGATCAAATAAATCTTATAACAACATCATAGTATATTGAAGATACTGGTGTTGTTACAAAATAAGTAAATAAAAAGAGTTTAGGGGGTTGGAGAAGCAAAATAAAACAAATGAACATGAGAGAATGAATTACCTTTAAAAGTGTAACTCCTTTTTATTTGAGCCTAAAGGCTTCCTTTGAAAGGATTCTGCCAAAAGGTAATCCTCTAGGATGAGGAGAGGGATGTGGAAAGATTAAATGGGCAGGGGTTGGCCGAGCCAAAGGCTTTATAAGTGTGTGAAATGAGGTAGAGGTGGGGGCCTTTTATAAGAGGAGAGGAGGGGCACTTTTGGAAAGTAAAGAAATATTACTTTACTTGAAAATGTGTTTCGGATTCAAAAGGTCCCACATTGATATAATTCGTGGATAAGGTGATAAGGGTTCTAAATCCACTCATCCAATTGGTTTTTGCCATGTTTAGTTCATAGATTTTACATTATCTTTCCATTTTATTTAAATCGTCAAATAATGATGTCATCGCTGCATCATGATTATGTCATAAATAATTTAATTTATTTAATGTCTAAAAATCATAAAAAAATACAATGATGTAGGAAATACTTTTATCTTTCAATGACTATTTATAATCAAATATCTGATCTTTATAACCCCATGTGAAAATTGTTTTCGTAAAACATATTATGTTTGTGTCATTTTTACTTTTACATTAAATAAAAAGTTATTTATGTCATTTCCCAACCAAAATGTCTACATGGGGTCCCCAAGTTGACCCATGGCTTTTCGTGGTCGGAAAATACACAGCCAATAAGGTTGGGACATGTGTCTAGGTCATTTCATATTATTAAAGCATTATTTATACCTTAAACTACCCTAATTACCACTAATCGCGATTAAAAACATAATAAGTTAATATTCACCAAAAAATTATTTTAATCTCATTGAACCACATTTTACTTCTTAATGACAACCATGTATGTCGGATTTTCAAAATTCAATACAAATTAGTGGTAAACTTTCATTTAACTGAAAAATCAGTTTGCTTGATTACCACTTAGTGGTTTCACTATTCATCAAAAATTGATGTTTTTCAGAAAATTACCAAAAATTCACCCTAAGCTATATTTGATATTCTGAATTCAAAAATGAAGTCTATTTTACAAAATAAAATACATATAAGTCAAATTAATTAATTTAATAATTAATTCCCGCTGCCAGAGCAAAATAGCGTGTTTTTACAAAACAATAAGTATCAAAAGATTGACACCAGTTTAAGTCTAATTTCAAAGTGAAATTGATTCCAATGACCACCATTGGATAAAATGGTAAAAATATATTCTAATTTCACTTCAAAACCAATTCAAAACATAATATAATCATATAAATAAATTAGATTAAAAAGCAGTTTTGATGTAAAATGCAGTATTTTTCACTATTCATTAAAAAATGAACATTGTCAGAAAAATACCAAAAATTCACACAAGGTAAATTTTGATGTCCCAATCATAAAAGATAAGTATATTTTGACAAACATAGTTTATAAAATTGTCAAAATATAGATTCAAAAAGGGTTTTCCATCATAAGGCAGTAAAACAATCTTTTAAGAATATTAGTGTATTCCATGCTTAAGATTGGATTTATTTTCATCTTAAGACTCTAAAACACTATCTTAGTCATTAATAGACAAAGGTAAAAATATCTATTATTCATTACTTACTTGGGATGTTACATCCTTCCCCCCTTTAGAAAATTGCGTCCCCACAATTTATTTACTTATCGAATAAATGGGGGTACTTATCCCTCATTGCATTTTCAGATTCCCATGTTGCCTCTTCAATCATGTGGTTTTTCCACAAAACCTTTACCTGCTTAATCACCTTATTCTGTAACTCTTGCTCCCTGTGGTCAATAATCTGGACCGGTTGTTCCTCATAAGATAGGTTCTCTTCCAGCTGAACTACCTCTGGACTCAAAATATGAGATGGATCTGGCATATACTTTCTCAACATCAAAACGTGAAAAACATTGTGTACCTGAGATAAACTCGGAGGTAAAGCCACTCGGTATGCAACTGATCCAACTCTCTCCAGAATTTCATATGGTCCAATGAACCTTGGACTCAACTTTCCTTTCTTACCAAATCTCATCACACTTTTCCAAGGGGAAACCTTGAGAAAAACATGATCACCTACCACGAAAGATAGATCCTTCCTCCGGTTATCCGCATAACTCTTCTGCCTGCTCTGAGCTGTTCTCATGTGTTTCTGAATCAGCTGAAGTTTTTCTTCCATCTCTTCTACCAATTCTGGTCCATCAACTTCCTTTCACCCACTTCATCCCAGAAAGCTGGAGTTCGACACCGCTTCCCATATAATGCCTGAAATGGTGCCATCTGTATACTGGAAGGAAAACTGTTATTATATGAAAACTCAACCAAAGAAAGATGTTGGTCCCAACTTCCCTGATAATCCATAGAACAAGCTCGTAGCATATCCTCCAATATCTGAATTGTTCGTTCTGACTTCCCATCTTATTGAGGATGAAAAGCTGTACTAATATTTAATTCAGTACCCAACGACTTCTGAAGGCCTTTCCAAAAGTTAGAAGTAATCATGGGATCACGATCCGATACAATAGAGAGAGGAACTCCATGTAACCTGACTATCTCTTTAAGATACAAATGGGAAAGTTGATCAGGAGAGAAAGTATCTCGTATAGTAAGGAAATGAGCATATTTGGTCAAGCGATCAACAATAACCCAGATTGCATTATTACCTCGAGATGTCTTCGGTAATCCAACAATAAAGTCCATGGATATATTCTCCCATTTCCACTCTGACACTGGTAAAGGCTGAAGCATCCCTTTCGGTAACTGCCACTCTACTTTAACCTGTTGACATGTCAAACAATTCACAGTAAAATCAGCAATATCTCTTTTCATTCCATCCCACCAGTAATACTCCAGCAGATCTCTATACATCTTAGTACTGCCCGGATGAACTGAAAACGGAGAACTATGAGCTTCACATAACAACTCTCTCTTCAACTGTGAATCACAAGGCACACACATTCTCTTCCCAAATCTCAAAACACAATCATTATCAATGTTGAATTCAGTCAACTTACCTTTCTAAACCAGCTCTACCTTTTTCTGCAACTCACTGTCTTGCTTCTGTGCTTGCTTGATTCTATCTGATAGAGATGATCTCACTGATACCTGAAACAAAACAGAAGGACTTCCTGCACCAACATCTTCTATGCCAAAGTTCATCAAATCCTTAACCAAAGGATCACGTTCCAAACGCAACATTGTTAATGAAGAATTACTTTTTCGACTCAAAGCATCAACCACTTTATTTGCTTTTCCCGGATGGTAATGAATTGTACATAATCCTTGATTAATTCTAGACATCTCCTCTGTCTCATGTTTAACTCTTTCTGAGTGAATATATACTTTAAACTTTTGTGATCGGTATATATTTCACACTTTACTCCATACAAATGATGCCTCCAAATTTTTAAAGCAAAAACAACAGTAGCTAATTCCAAATCATGTGTAGGGTAATTTACCTCATGAGTTTTCAACTGTCGTGAAGCATAAGCAATTACCAGATCATTCTGCATTAGGACGCAACCAAGTACTTTCAATGAAGCATCACTGTATATAACAAACTCACCATTCCTGGAAGGTAGTTCCAAAACTGGAGCATTCACCAATCTTCTTTTCAATTCTTCAAAACAATCATCACATTCTTTTGTCCAGATAAACTTAACACCCTTCCGAGTTAGCTTAGTCATTGGACTAGATAACCGTGAAAAATTTCTAACAAACCTTCGGTAATAGCCCGCCAAACCAAGGAAGCTACGAATCTCGGTTACATTTCTGGGTCTTGGCCATTCTTCCACATCTTTTGTTTTTGCAGGATCAACAGTTATTCCATCTTTAGAAACAATGTGACCAAGGAAAGAAATTTGTTGCAACCAAAACTCACACTTGCTGAATTTCCCATACAGTTTCTTTTCTTTTAAGTTTTGCAAGATAACCCTTAAAGGTTTTTCATGCTCCTCTTTACTTTTAGAAGACACCAAAATATCATCAATGAAAACCACCACAAACATATCCAAGAACTCATTGAAAATTCAATTCATTAAGTCCATGAATACAGCAGGTGCATTGGTTAGCCCAAAAGGCATTACTACAAATTCATAATGGCCATATCTTGTACGGAACGCGGTCTTCGGAATATCTGCCTCCTTTACCTTCAGCTGATGGTACCCCGATCTCAGGTCAATCTTTGAAAAAAACTGAGCTCCCTGGAGCTGATACAACTTCATTTGATGGCCCGAAATCTGCTGAAGTAGTTGCAAAGGATTTCACCACCCCATTCTGCTTGTAGTCTAACTTCTTCCCATCACTCAAGCTCTTTGTCGGACACTCGTTTTCATAGTGACCCATCTCATTGCACTTATAACACTTCACTAACTGTAAATCAAATTTGTTCTTACCTTCAGCTTGATCCTTTTCAGTGCAATCACGAGCCTTATGTCCCATCTTACCACATCGGTAGCACATTCCAGAATTCATAAGACATTCCCCAGCATGCCTTTTTCCACATTTTTCACAAACGGGAAACTTAGTTTTCTTACCATCAGACTTTTTTGAAGAATTCTTACCTTTCTCCTGCCACTTCGGTCTCTTCTTCTGCTGGTTGTTATAGAACACTTGGTCATCGGCAAACTTCATTTCCACCTTTTCAGCACATCGAACAAGCATTTCATAACTTTTAAACTCACGAGAAGCTAATTCCCTTCGATATTTTGGCTTTAATCCTGAGTAAAAACGATTGATTTTACGATCAAGGTCCCGGATAAAATTTGGAGCATACCTTGCCAATCGAGTGAACCTTTCTTCATAGGCAGCCACTGAGTCTTCCTCTTGCCTCAATTCCAAGAATTGCTTTTCCATCCTATGTAAAACAGACTTAGAAAAATACTTCTCAAGAAACATACCTTTGAATTCATCCCAGTCAAGAGCATCAATCTCATCGGCGTCCCGGATATTTTTCACCATAGACCACCACTGATCTGCTTCACCCTCCAAACGGTAAATAGGAAGACTAACCTTTTGATTGTCTGAACACCCCATGACATCAAAAATCTTCTCCAGTGCTTTAATCCACCCTTCAGCTAGCACATGGTCAGATGATCCTCTGAATGATGGTGGATGTTGCCTCATTAAATGTTCCACCACTGACATGTTCCTCTGCGGTTGTTCTTGCTGATCTCGTGCATGGATACCACCGCCATTTATTGCTTGAGTCAACTGCGCCATTACTGCAACAAACTGTTCAGTTCCAATTCCGACCATTTCTAGATGCTGATTCGGAAGGTTATTTCCTTCTGTATGCCTTCCTAGCACTGCTTCCCTGTTTCCTCTGCGGAAAACCATTCTGAACAAACATGTCTTAGATAAAGCAACATGGTAATATTTAAATGCTATATCATTTCAAAAAAAATATTTTTGGATAATCATTTAATAGAATTATAACTCCTAAAGTTATCTAAACTGACCTATGATACCAAATATAAGGCCCCAGCCTTAAACCTTACTTAATCTTGAGTTATTACAAGATTACACATTGAGGATCTTTTCGGGTTTAGAGTTTTAGAGAATTAGATCATAAAACTTGCGTTACATTCCACATATAAACTAAGTGGTTACATAAAGATAGTATTCTTCATTGCCATCAATGGAAACACATTTGAAATAAAACATGGATTCTTTTTGACACATCCTTGACCCTATCATCTTATCATGTACCTTTCCCTTGACATGTGAAAAACATTTCAAAAACTTGGGATGAGCATAAAAACTTAGTATGGGTTATAAAAACATGGGAAGGAAACATGAGTTCATATAAACATAAGAATGAAATCATACTATACCCATAAAACATAGGCACTTTAACATACCTCATAAAATCATGAATAAATCATAGAAACCATAAGACATAAAGGTAACTTGAGGCATTCATAACATTCTTACGTAGGGAGTAACCCTCTTGGTTACATTTTGGAATTCCCATCATAGTATATTCCCTAAAATCTCTTCGGAGAAACCTTAACGTTTCACTCCTTCTCGTTACCCAATGCATTGGAGAGCTATAACGGGCTCACCCACCCTTAGTTTATCACGGAACCACCCGTCTTCATAATAATGCCCAAGAACCATAACATAATCGTATCACATAAAACATGCATAAAGGAAACATAACATTTCTAAATTTCTATCACAAGATATCAATACAACACAAAAATATTGTGAAAAACCATATTCCATACCAATATAAAAGAAATGTAAAACATGGTATTTATTTTTCTTTTAAAAAAGAAGGTATGGCTTGTAGAGGAAGTCGAAACTCAAATAACGGTCACGACGGCGGAGAAGTCTTTGTCGCCGCATAAGTACGACAAAACATTCCCTTTTGTCGTTTAGTAAACGCTTCTTATAAAAAAGATTCTTTTGAATAAATGTAAAAGTCAAAGGGGTTTATACACCGTATAAAAGAAAGTTGTGTATAAAATAAAATATGCCTCAAAGAAAGGAGATTGAGACGAAGTCCCATACCTCGTATCCGACTTGACCCGACCGTTCTTTAATATCCTGAATAATAAACTTGAGTTAATCTCTACTTGCTTATGAATCTTTTTCAAGTTCATTATTCCTTTTATACCATGTTATGAACATCATGTAATCAGTTAAGTTAATAATGTTCATTTTGTCGGTATTTGGTTCTTAAGTCAAAAATAGACTTCTTACACTTCCATGTTGTTAATTTGGTCAAAGGTTCATTATATCCAGAATGATATTAATTATTTGGATAACATATACATAATATATATTCAGCATATACATGTATTTATAATATTACATCACATTTAGATGTAAGAAATGAAATGCACCGTTCATGGAGACGGTAAGCCGTACGTACGCATGAACGCTACTTCCATTTCTATTTCGTAATTTTTTTTGGAATGGAATCATAATTATATAAGATTATATTATAATTCCAGTATAATAACATATATAATATCATCAAATTTATCCTTTACACATCCCACATATGGTATTAACGAATCAAATCACTTTCAGGGGGCGGTAGTCCGCACTTCCTAAAATGAAGATATCGTGTTTACCCATAATGGAAACCATAAAGGTATGCCCAAAATGAAAAAAACAGAATCATAAGGAAGACATAATCATATCATATATCATATACAAAAATAGTGACATCATAATGGCCACATTTTAAGGTGTTAAATGAGTATTGAACAATCATCGTTTCGGGAGGCATAATTTCGCCATCCACGGAAACCGTATGTTCTTTAACCATTTGATGTAGTTGTGTGAGAGTGTAGCTCAAATAAATCATATAACAACATCCTAGTATATTGAAGATAATGGTGTTGTTACAAAAGAAGTAAATAAAAAGAGTTTAGGGGGTTGGAGAAGCAAAATAAAACAAATGAACATGAGAGAATGAATTACCTTTAAAAGTGTAACTCCTTTTGATTTGAGCCTAAAGGATTCCTTTGAAAGGATTCATCCCAAAGGGAATCCTCTAGGATGAGGAGAGGGATGTGGAGAGAGTAAATGGGCAGGGTTTGGCCGAGCCAGAGGCTTGAGAAGTGTGTGAAATGAGGTAGAGGTGGGGGCCTTTTATAAGAGGAGAGGAGGGGCACTTTTGGAAAGTAAAGAAATATTACTTTACTTGAAAAGGTGTTTCGGTTTCAAAAGGTCCCACATTGATATAATTCGTGGATAAGGTGAAAAGGGTTCGAAATCCACTCATCCAATTGGTTTTGGCCATGTGTAGTTCATATATTTTACATTATCTTTCCATTTTATTTAAATCGCCAAATAATGATGTCATCGCTGCATCATGATTATGTCATAAATAATTTAATTTATTTAATGTCTAAAAATCATAAAATAAATACTATGATATAGGATATATGTTTATCTTTCCAATGACTATTTATAATCAAATATCTGATCTTTATAACCCCATGTAAAAATTGTTTTCGTAAATCATATTATGTTTGTGTCATTTTTACTTTTAAATTAAATAAAAAGTTATTTATGTCATTTCCCAACCAAAATGTCTCCATGGGGTCCCCAAGTTGACCCATGGCTTTTCTTGGTCTGACATTACACAACCAATAAGGTTGGGACATGTTTCTAGGTCATTTCATATTATTAAATCATTATTTATACCTTAAACTACCCTAATTACCACTAATCGCGATTAAAAACATAATAAGTTAATATTCACCAAAAAATTATTTTAATCTCATTGAACCACATTTTACTTCTTAATGACAACCATGTATGTCGGATTTTCAAAATTCAATACAAATTAGTGGTAAACTTTCATTTAACTGAAAAATCAGTTTGCTTGATTACCACTTAGTGGTTTCACTATTCATCAAAAATTGAAGTTTTTCAGAAAATTACCAAAAATTCACCCTAAGCTATATTTGATATTCTGAATTCAAAAATGAAGTCTATTTTACAAAATTAAATACATATAAGTCAAATTAATTAATTTAATAATTAATTCCCGCTGCCAGAGCAAAATAGCGTGTTTTTACAAAACAATAAGTATTAAAAGATTGACACCAGTTTAAGTCTAATTTCAAAGTGAAATTGATTCCAATGACCACCATTGGATAAAATGGTAAAAATATATTCTAATTTCACTTAAAAACCAATTCAAAACATAATCTAATCATATAAATAAATTATATTAAAAACCAGTTTTGATGTAAAATGCAGTATTTTTCACTATTCATTAGAAAATGAACATTGTCAGAAAAATACCAAAAATTCACACAAGGTAAATTTTGATGTCCCAATCATAAAGGATAAGTTTATTTTGACAAACATAGTTTATAAAATTGTCAAAATATAGATTCAAAATGGTTTTTCCATCATAAGGCAGTAAAACAATCTTTTAAGAATATTAGTGTATTCCATGCTTATGATTGGATTTATTTTCATCTTAAGCCTCTAAAACACTATCTTAATCATTAATAGACATAGGTAAAAATATATATTATTCATTACTTACTTGGGCTGTTACAGTAACACATGAATCTATAATATGTTTTTATAAATACTCTTCCTTAGTCCCTTCTTACATCTAGGAGCCCTTGGTAATTCCAAAATCCCAAAACACCTTCCCTTATGGTGGTTCTCATGGAAGATATTTGAAGATGTAGATCCTCTTCTCTTTTCTTTTAACATCATTTCTATTTTTTTATTTTCTTATAAACACACTCAAATACTCTATCAAAATGATCATGATAACTCCAGTATCATATATATACTAGACTTATATCGGATTAAGGGAACATCCATCATCAATCTCGATACACTTTATCTTTTATTTTTAAAAAGAAATCATCATCCCGGAGGTGTGGATTTACAACCTCCATAAATGACAAATATGTGTTCTTCATATTATCCTTAAATTATATTCAGTAATCAATTTTAATGGTTTATCCTGGTTATAAAATATATATTATAACATATTCAGTATTCTGGAACTATTATATATACATAGTACTAATTCATACGACAAACAAGATTGTAATAGTCAAGATATTGCGAAAAGAACCTAAATGGTATTCACTAATGTTCCTTACAATAATTAATCCTATATACATGAAAAAAATGTGATATATATACCCATTTAGAATTATTGATATTCATATATAATATATATGTTTAATTATGGATAATTATATCCATTTCATAAAAAATCCATTACTGGTAACCAAGAAAACTGGTAAAGAAATCAATGAAATGAACGCTCCAGAATGACAGAATTAAATATGATAACTTATCAATAGGGAAACAAATGAACATAAAAAACATTAATGAAATAAATATATGTAGATAAGGATATAAATTATTTAATTAGTGGCCTTAATTTTATTATCCAGAACATTAAGGTCATGTGGAGAATAAATTTGGACATAAATATGGATTTTCTACCCGAACCACCATTTTCATTCAGGTTAATCTTATTTTCTACTAATCTCAATTAAATTTATATCTATTATTATGTTATCATAATAAATTCTGATTGAATTTCCTATTTATCTATAATAACTAGAATCCTTCTATAATTTACATGGATTTACATTCTATAAAAGTATATTCAAAAAATTCTTCCCAAAAAAATCATGTTTCAAGGAAACTTCTTGAATTAATAAATATGTTCATGTACACTCTATAATATGTTTTTATCCACTTATATTTTTCTAAAATAACTCATTTTATTGTGATAAAATTATATTATTTATCTTCTAGTTTTTTATTAATATTTTTCCAAAAGAACTCCTCTTCTCAAAGTAAAAGAGTACTTATCTATAAAATTACTCGAAAATTTTAAAAGATTATTATTATATATTTCAAAAATCTTGTTGAATATAAGGAATAATTGGGACTAATATTTTATTTTATCTTCAATCATTTTTAGTTTAATTTTTTGTGATTAGTTTGTCTATGGGTGATCTATCATGAAACTATACATGATATTTCTGTGAATGGTTGGTGTTTCTGTTTGGGTAATGTTGCATACCTTTAACATGATAGTTTCAGTATTAATTTTTATATTAATTAAGGTTATCCCCATTAATATGTGGAATTAATTAGACGTGTTAACTGATATATGGGGCCCTCTATAGCCCCATGATTCATCAGTGGGTCTCATGAGACCAGATAGATGTGGACATGGCTAAGTCTATCCCATTTTGAGAAATGGTTTTTGGAAAGGCCTTAGTAAATTTTAGATTTCTTAGACCAGTCCTTGACTGTATTTTACCCAATGTCTAGAATTATTCATTTTCCTCATTATGAAATTATTAATTGATAGTCCCTGAGGTTATTCTACTACTATAATTCCCATGATTATTCTTTATTATGGAATCATTTATTTTTCACTTATTCCTACCATATTATGTTTACGTTATATTTTAATGTCATCTGTTTTTAGATATTAACCATGTGTAATGATTATTTTTATGATATGTTCCACAATATTTCTTTCCCTGACATATAATTTGAGCTCACCCCATACATATTTATTATTATCCATGGATATGAAGAACTAAATTATGAATGACCTATAGGGGAATCCTAGGAGTTATGGTTGTTTTAAAATTAATTCCCATATTGTTTTACATTTCATGTTTTTATGTTGAACATATATATGTATCTAATTATCCAAAACTAATAAAATAATTCTTAATTTCTATATACATTTTTATTTTAATTATGATAATGTTAAAAAATAAGGCACTAATACCAGGTAACTGGGGTCAGGTTGTTATAGTATGTATTAGAGGATGGTTTAGTAGAAAACACGGAACATGATTTCGAAAATGTAGATTATGGATCAAAACCACATGATAACCATTGAGGATAAGTTTACAAGAACATACTCATATTTTTTAAGGAATATATTATGTCCATATTCCTAGAAAATATATCCCTATCATGACAGTATAAGTGGATGTGGTTCAAGAAGAGATGTACCTAAGAGTACGAACATCAACAAGGTGTTTTGTGCATAACCCATGGTAATCTGGTATATAATGACATGCCTTAATGTGAACCTTTTTTGACACTCATGCTGGATATTATTAGGATAATTATCATTTTATTTACAATCCACTATAATGAGTTTAAAATTAAATTTTTCCTTAATGAAATGATGTATATGATTGTGAAATAAGATACATAGAGGATTTGAATATTGTGAAATTTTTACAAGTTGATACTATTCATTATTATTCATAACAAAATCCAAAAATGTGCCATTATTTAGAAATGGAACCCAGTGGAAGGAATGGAATATTTAAGAATGACAAATCATATGTAAGAATTTCCCTCCTATCAAATATAATGATATTGTTACTAGAGCTACGACTGGTGCGGAACGACATAAATCTATACTGGGACAAAAAATTCTGGAAATAATCAATATCCATGCCCATGTGGAACATCCTGATCCATAATTTAGAGGATAAATGATAGAATTATTTATACGATAAAAACTTATATAATTCAAAGGGACAAAAAACCCATTCATTGTGGATAAGTGGAAAAGTTCATTATAGAATATATTTCTCTCTTTGGGATGTATCTAAATTGAGAAAGTTTTAATGGATGTTTTTTTATTAGGAGATGTAGATTAGTGGTGGTCATTTATTCAATGAGTTTAGGTGGTGGAACAAATATAAGAAGTGGAATTTATTTATTTTATATATATTTTCCTCAAAAAGTATTTTCCTCGTGAACAACGAACAAATATTGAGAGGAAATTCATGAGTTGTCGACAGAAAGAGGGTATTTTTTTTCAAATTTTGAATCAGTAGTTATAACATTATAAAGACATGTTTTTGACTATATATGTAGTCCAAAGATAATAATTGATCAAAATTTGATGGATTAAAAATATTTCTCTGATGGGAACTAGTCTCCAAAATATTCTCATCATACGAATACATTGTCTCATGTGCTATCAAGATATAGAAATATTACCATATGTCTTATGAAATTAAGGGAAAATGAGAAGAATGAGGTAGTAAAGATAGAATGTTTAAATGGAATAATTAAAATGGTGAATTTTCTTACATGTGATAATTTTGGAAGGAAATGCCATAGTGCCTTTGTAAGAGGAAAAGGCATGTGCTACATGTATGGACAGAAAGGTCAGCATGATTGTGATTTCAATGGAAAGAAAAAAGACATTGATGATAAATTTTATAATTTTAGGGAAATGAGGAACAATCCTAATGATTGATCATATCATCAATAAATATTATTCATAATAGGGAAAGTGATAAAGGCTAAGATTATGCGATCACAACTGCAGAGATTGAAATTCCAAATTATTTGTTGGTAGGTAAATAAATTATTTACACAAACAAATAAAATTATTTGTTTGATTTTGAATCATATAATTCTTTTAAATATTCTTATATATCTAATAAAATTATATATTACCAATTTTATTTAATAAATGAGTTTCCAGTCAATTCTCTTAAGGGAATTATAATAGGTACCATGATGTGAGGATCAGACCTGCAAATGGAAAATAAATATTACTAGTTTCCAACTATATCATCATAACCATGACTTATTTTTATATAATCCTAAGAATTTATTGGACTTCAAATAAAGTTGTAAAAATCAATTATAAGAGTAAGGAAGTTATACTTTATCTGAAAGGTGTAAAATTTCTTGTCCTTAGGGGAGAAATGTCATCGTTTGAATCTTATCTAGATCTATCCCTAGTATCTATACATAATAAAATTCATAGTGAGGATGAGACCAAAATATCAGTGCATGATGACAGAAATATTCAATTTTAGAATGTAAATATTGTGCAATATATTATTGATGGTTTTCCAGAGGACATTCATGGGCACCCTGATGAGAGGGAAGCTGTGTTCCATATTTATTTAATCCCTAGTTTAAGGCTTATATCGAAGACACTTTATAGAATGATAACTATGGAATTTGTAAAACTGAAGAAAAAATGTAGGTATTAAGAGATAAAGTATTTATTCACCATAATTATTCTCCAGGGGGATAACTTGTTCTTTCTATTATGAATAAAGACATATCTATGAGGTTGTGAATTGACTACAGGTAGATAAATGCAATTACAATAAAGAAAATGTTTCCCCTACATCACATTGATGATTTATTTGATCAACTTCATGAATCCTAATATATTTTTAAGAATAAACTTCTGAAAAGATATCATAAATATCATGTGAGAAAGGAATATATTCCAAAGACATCATTTAAAACAATGTATGAGCATTATGAGTTTACAGTAATGCCTTTTGAACTAAAGAATACACCATTTATTTTCGTGGAACTAATAAATAGTGTTTTAAAGGTGTATATTGTTGTATTTTTTGTTATATTTATTGACAATTTCTTGGTATACTTTAATATCAAATAATATCATTTGAATCACTTTTTAATTATTCTAAATAATCTTATATCAATCAATTTATATCGGATGGTTTGAAAGTGTGAATCCTATAATCATATGGTTTCTTTTCTAGGAAATATTCTCATTGTGGATTGTATCTTGGTCGACCCTACAAAGACAATGTCATTTTTGGGTTGTCCTTATCCATTGAACATAACTGAGGTACATAGTTTTATTGAATAAGAATGTTTCTATCATCATTTTGTTTAAAAAAATTCTCTATTAGCCAACCTGTTAACAAAGGTTGCTCATAAAGGGTTTCAGTTCATATTGTAAAAATAATGTGAATATTATATTGATTAAATGAAGGGGGTGTTAGTGAATGATCTAATCCTGAATCCACCCTTGAGGAATGGTGTAATTGTGATTTATAGTGATTCATTGAAGAATGTACATGGATATGTACTAATAAAACATGATAGAGTTATTTCCTATCCATAAAGGTAGTTAATAATTTATGAAAAAAATATCCAACTCATGATATTTAGTTAGAAGTAATAATTTTAACTATAATGATATTGATACATTATCTATATGTTAAATGATGTGAGATATATTTATTGATCACAAGATTATTAAATACATCGTCTCATTAATATAACTCATGAGTAAGAAAAGGAAATGGTGCAAGATGGTCATGAATTATGTTTTTTTTTCATACACTATCAATAATGAATCGAAAATAAGGTAGATAATGTATTATGAATGAAGTATCATGGAGTTCAAAAAAAATGTGAATTGATAAGGGTCATATGTACAAGGATCTAGTGAGGATGGAAATGGGAATCCTCAATTGAATGTTAAACATAAAAATTTTTCAAATGTTTTCCATAAATTATTTATTAAAAAGGACTAATATTTCATAGCATGATGATAACAATCTTACAAATAAAATTAATGATGTGAATGATGGGATGTCTGAATAATTCATATTTGATGATGGAATTCTGAAATTTGGGATGAAGTTTTTCATTCCTATTATACCTGAGTAAAATAAAGAGTTATTTTATTATTATCAATGTTCAAATTTTTCTATACATCCTAGTAGCACTTAGATGTATAGATATTTTAAATAACATTTTTGGTGGGATTATATGAAGTCTAAAATGGTTTATTTTGTTTCATGATGTATAGTCTGTCAATAAGTGAATGGTAAAATACAATATCCTAGAGGATTCATGAAACAACTACCTATTTCTACTTTGAGATGGGATAACATCACCATGTATTTTTTTAACTGGATTACAAAAAAATCCATGAAATAAATTGAAATATGGGTAGTTGTGGTTTGACTTACAAAATCTTCACATTTTCACTCTAAAAGTGAGGATTTTCTAAAAGAGGTCCTTTAATGAATCTATATAAATGAATTTTTAAGACAGCATGGAGTAACACATTAAATAATTTCTAATCATCTTCATAGAATTACGTTGAAATTTTGGAATAGTATTTAGAAATATTTGGACCCTGAGCTTCGATTGGGTACTTCTTATCACCCCCATACTAATAGGCAGTCAGAAAGGAAGATCAAAACATTAGAGAACAGGTTGACATAATGCTCGCTTGACCTTCAATGTATGTGTGATCAATGTTTAACTTTTGTGTAATTTTCATACAATAATATTTTCCATTACAGTATTCAAATGGAACTATATGAAGCATTCTACGAAAACAGATGTTATACACAAACATGTTTGGATGAATTTTGTGAAAGGAAAATTACAGGAAAAGAGCATGTTGATGAAGAAACAACAAAGGTAAAGACTATTAAATACCAAATAAAAGTATCTAAAAGTATGAAATTGATCTATGCTACTTATATATAGAAGTATTTGTAATTTCTAGAGTAATATCACATTTTTTTGAATGTATATCCATCGAAGGGTGTTATAATATTATGAAATAAAGGGAAAATAATCCCTATGTACATTGGAACTTTTGAAATTATAGATATAATTGGATATATGGATTACCATTTGGCAGTACCTTCTTTTGTTTCTAACATACACAATGTGTTTCCTAACTCATTACTGATATAGTACATCCTAAATACTATGCATGTCCTCACTTGTGATGGTAAAAAATATGAACCTGACATATCTTACTATGAAGTTCCTATCCATATTCTTGACACTAATGAATATGTGTTGTAGAATTGGATGAATTCGCTGGTAAAGGTACTTTGAAAAAATCATAAAATTTATGCGGAAATGTGGTATGTGAAACTTTTGATAAATACATACCCAAATAGATTTATGAGGTAAAATTATTGTAATTTCGATTTATAAATTTTTGTGAGGGGAGATCTATGTACTACCCCAAGGTTATAAAAAGAAAATTTATTATAGAATACATTCAACACTGAGCCAATGCAAAACAAAAACATTGATATTTATAAGAGATAATTATAACCTGGGTGTTAGACATAATATTTCCACTTCTGTGATTTGATTTTCATAAAACTGACATACACAGTAGCGATTAGTAAATTTTTTAGTGTCTGAGAGGATCAAAATACATTCTTGTTGAATAGTAATATACCATTATGAATAGTAATTCACCCAAACAAATATTAACTAGACCCATGTATGTATATATAATATTTAGGTACCATATAAATGAGAGTAAATATTTTAAAAATTAATAATAGAGTGTTAGTATTTTGGTGAGTAATAAATATTTAGTTAAAATTTACAATTACTAAATTCATTTAAAAAAATTAATTTTTTTAAAATTTATTCGAATATAAATATTTTTTTCTTGTGATTTTAGGGTAATTTTATGAGACCTTTTTTTGATTTTATAATATGTTATATTATCAGTTATATAATGAATATCTGTATTATCCAGGTAAATAATAAATTTATTTTAAAAGACATTTTAAAAAATATAGATATTAATTTTCTTAAAAATTAGTTTATTTAATCATTTTATACATCAATATATGTTTTTTAAATTAATTTAATTTTTTTTAAATTACATGAATATTTGGTGACTAGTAAAATATAGAAATTTACGGTGTAAATATATTATAAGATAAATAAACTATTTCTTGATATATTCTTGATTTCAAAACACCTGGTTCGAACTCAAAGAAAATTATTACTATTATGGGTCACATGAATTAACACTATTTTTTGTCCTTATAAAAAAAATAAAATAATGAATAATATATAATGAAATCATTCATATCCTCCTCTAAAAAAACATCCATCACTCCCTTTTCCCCTAAATCCTAAAAGACATTATTTTACTCATATATCTACCAAAAAATTCTCCTCTAGTCCCTCCCCACATCCAAAGTCCCTTTCTATTGATGATAGACCAAAACCCCATCTCTTAAAATTATTCTCAAGGAGGATATTTCAATATGTAAATCATCTTCCATTTTCAATCAAATTCATTACTATTCGTTTCCTTTTCATAGTCTCTCAGTGACATCATCTATGAAAATGATCATGATAACTCTATAATAATTTATATAATAGAATCATATCATTTTTATGTAACATACATGATCAATCTCCTATCTCTCTCTCTATTATTTTTAAAATTAAATTTTCATCTGAGAGGTGCCGATTAACAATATTCATGGATGATGAACATTAGTTATTCAATTTCTCCATCAATTATGGTTGTGAAACCATTCATTAAGTTTAAACAGATTATAATTTTTTTTACTATAACTTAATCAATGTTATATAACCCATATATATACATAATACTAATTCATATGAACTACTAGTTTGTAACAATAAATATATCACCAAAATAATATAAATGGTTATCACTAATGAAATATTTAATAAATCACCATCATATACTAGAACCAAGTTATATTTATAACTATTTACACTAATGTATGTTAATCGATAATATATATGATTAATTATATAGAATTATATACATTCAAAATAAACTCCATTAATTATTATCATTCCAACTGATCATAAAATCAAGGAATCAAACACCCTAGAATGAAGGAATTCAATATTATAACTTATCAATAAAGACATAAATGAGCTTAATAAAACATTAAAGAGTCAAATATATGTAGATAAGGTTATTAATTAGTTAATTAATGTATTTAATTTTATTATCCATGGAAATAATTTCAAGTGGAGAATACATTTAGACATAAGGTTAGGAATTTCAACCCAAACTTCCATTTTCATTCATGTTTCACATATTCTCTATATACCAAAATGAAATTATTATTTGTTCTTATTTACTCCCAATTAATTTTTTTTAATGTAATATATATTTCACCAACCATAATACTTCTTTATTTCATGTTGATTTATATTCATTAAAAGGATCTTTCAAATATTCTTCCTAAAATACAAGCCTGTTTCAAGGAACTTCTTGAATTATTATCTATGATCAGGTACACTCTATAATATTTTTTAGACACTAATATTATTTTAATAAATGTCGGAGTATTATAATAAATAAAATTATTACAATTCTGGTTTTATAATTTTTTTTTTCAAAAAACTCTTCTTTTAAAAGTAAAATAGTATTTATATCAATAATTAATTGATGATTTTATAAGTTGAATTAAATATATTCCAAAACAATTGAAAAATATTATGATTAATAGGGAATGATATTTTAATATATCATCTACCATATTTTATTGAATTTTTTATGATTAGCTCGAATATGGATGTGATATTTTGAAACCATTCACCATATTACATTGAATGGTAGTGTTTATGTTTTGGGAACGTTATTTAAATTTTATATGTTTTTTAATATGAATGTATATATTGTTTATGTTTATCCCAATTCATATGAGGATTGTATTAGACTTAGTATGTGGCAGTTGGTCACTCAATAACCCCTAAATACATCAGTAGGTCTCATGAGCCCAAATAGATATGGACTTCACTGAGGGATTTCCCATTTTTGGATATCGGTTTGGCGGTTGCTTAATCATTTTAAGATGTCTTGGAAGAGACCTTTATGGTATTTTTAAGAATGCATGGAATTATGTATTTCCTTCATTACGAAACCTGTAATTTATAGTCTGGGAGGTTATTCAACTAGCATAATACCCATTATTTTTCATTATTATGACATTATTTATTCATCATGTATTCCTTCCATATTATATTCAAGTACATTTTTAATGTAATGTTATTTTAGTTATTCACCATGTCTTGTTTTCATGTTTATGATATCATTCTATGTATTACTTATCCATACATGGAATTTAATCTCACCACTTTTTATATATTATTTTCCCAGGATGTGAAGAAGTAATTTATGATTGACAAGCAGGGGTAAACAAAGAGTTATGGATGTTTTAAAAGGTATCTCCATATTGTATTTCATTTCAAGTGATAATGTTAGAAATATGTAAATATTTGGTTTTCCAAAACTACTTAACTAATTCATTATATATGCGAACAAATTTATTATAATTATTCCAATGTAATGAAATAAACCACCATCTACAGAAAACCGAATATTGGTCTTTAGAGAAAGCTACCAAAAAGAAAACCTTGGATCATTCTAGTGTACATATTACATAAATAATCTCCACGTAGTCATGTAACACTATAGAATATTTAATTAATCTTATCACCACCATAAGAAATGAAATGTGTGGGATGATCCTATGATGGGGTGAGTACAAACATTCCCAATTGGAAAACACATATTCACCAATCATAATGAATCAATGATAGTAGTAAAATAGTCACCATGATTTCAAGTAAATCAAAATATGAGAAAAACTCCTAAAAATAGTGACCTTGATGTGATCAAATATAGACATAAAATCTAATGTTGAGAACATGACCTCACTATCAGCAATGAATTCTACTAGATTATCATTAGATAACAATAGTCTTGGGGAACTCACTTGTTGATCCATGAATTTAATAATTTAACACATCATTTTGGAAACACTCAGTAGGAATAACTAGGAAGAGTATCAAATAAAACATATACGTCTCATCTAAGATACCCATTTGATCATAATATACCAGAATAGAAGAAAAACAAATGTCAATACATCGATATGTGATCACATATAAGGTTGATAGGGTATACCTGACAATAACGATAATAACATATTAGATAGTATAACACAATAACATCTATTGGTCACATGATAACTAAAACTCTACTAAGGGAAAAAGAATTTGGTAGTTTTTATATAACCCTCATGAATCACTAAGGGATTCTAACTCCAGTCAAACAAGGGGACTATTCCAAAATCATTGAAACAAAATTCTGCACTAAACCCTTATTGATGTGGATAGAGAAAAAACACACCAATATAATAACTATGAAAAAACAAAAAAAAGATCAATGCTTCATTCCTACAATTATACAATAGACGTTTGGATAAGAATAAGGGCACCACAATATGTTTAAGGAATACATGGAATATACTATGTGGTATAGTTGTGCCTCTCCTATCTCGGTACTTCTCGTGACACATTGTCTGACATGACATGTCTTTATCTAAAAACATAGTGTTTTTACATGGGGTATATAATTTATAGAGGGTGGTTTAGCACTAATAGGGATATTTTTATATCATTAGTACAATGTATTTTTCATGTGTACTAATTCCTTACTCATATACACTAGTCATGTTAATGTATTTTAAAATGTACATGGTTGATGCTACACATCGCGAGACATATTGGGACCAGGAAAAAACATATTGGGTTCCATCTAACCAAGCCCATGTACATGCCAGAGTAAATTGAATATCCTTGGATCGATAAGGTGTTCAGGGTCACATGGCCACCATGGAATGTACTCACTAGAAATTATGAGCCATTCACCAAGTAATACATTGTATGGGATGAGACACAAATTATGGGATGTTATATAAGGATCATTGGGTGTGTACTCTATATATATGTCGATCTGGTTGGTTATGAGTCACATAATGTGTGATATTTAACTTAAATGTAAATGAATATCTTCCACATAGAAGGTTATAAAAATATTTGCACAATGTAGTATTTGAAATTTTCTAGAACCCACTAGTCCTAATATAGTTACACACGTGACACATCCTCCTTATATTGAGATATAAATAACTCCCACAACACATTGAACATGGATTTAATGATCCTAGTTATCCCCAATAGTTGAATTCCAGCCAACCCTTTCACATTGGAAACATTAAAAATCACAAAACATCAAAAAATCCAACACAAATTGAAAATGAGTAAATTCTATACATCCCTAATCCTCTACCTTAATTTTCACAGATCTATAATCCCATTTATCCTAAATATAATCTCATGATAGTCATCAACTATGCACAAGAATTATTTAACAAAATATATTTACTATTCATTTGTTCACAAACAAACAAAATGAAATACTGATGATGATAATGTGAAAAACATTAGGAGAAATGAAACAAAAGAAATAGTAGTAATGATTCGTGATTAAATATTTTGAAGGTGATGGTTGAAGATGAATAAAAAATGATAATAATATAATAAAAATTACAAAATCCTTGGAATATAAATACTAATTTCAAATCCATACTTTCACTAATCAATTAATATGACACATAATTAATTCCTGTTTGAATATGGATAATTAAAATTTGGACTTTCGTTAAAAATGAAATTCCAAACCTTGTGTTTGGATTTATCACAAATTAATAATGAATTCACTTCATCTTAGTTACTAATATCCAAGAGTTCCATAAATGTAAATGATCTCATAGAAATAAGTATCATCAATCAGTGATTTAAAACAACTCATCCATAGTTATGATCCAAATAATGTTTCATATCCTTAGTGTTATATAGATAACCATATATATTTACCATAGAAGGATTTAAATAGGGGATAATATAGGTTTTTGGGTTATTTAATAAATTAAATATAAAATGATAACTGTTTTTATTTACTATTCCACTCATGAAAGCACTAAATCCTGATTCTCGTTTCACAAAATGGTTACATTTAGCCATGGGTAAAACTAGCATCCTATATTAAATGAAGATCATAGATTTCCCATCTAGAAAACATTTCAATAGAAATTATCTTATTTCTAAAATTATGTGTATGCATAACCATTATATTTAATATTTTCAATATATCATAATGGAGAATCCTTATGTTGTATAATTTTATAATAACTATATTTATATATAATAAAATAATCCATAATATATTATAATATCTTTTTGGTAGAATAAATATTTGTTATATTCTCCCAAAATTCAATAATTTTCATCCGGAAAAGTAGAAATATAAACACTTTGTGGTTGTAGTTATCCGAACAGACATGAATCTAAGGACTCACACAATCCCAAAAAGGGTATTCTTCTACACATTATCAAAATACACTCACTACATGAAAAAGGTAACCCCACTATCAGTTTCCAACGTACAACCACAACATTGTGCAGTGGTTCATGCTCAAATCTCCCTAGGTTCTATATGTTGAATTCTTGATGAACCCATATTAAATAAGATGTTACAAACATGTGGAACACTATATAAATAACATAACATAGTATGATTAAGATGGCCAATAAACCAGGGAGATATCCTACCATATCATCTAAATCCTAATTTTCCTTAACAAGGGAAGATCTCATATAACATGATCTCCCTCATCGAAATCAAAGTCCTCAATGGTTATTTCATATTGAACTTATAATTTATTTAGTGAGTCGGCATATATAAAACCTATTATAGCAATGATAGATATTACATAATTTTTAATGAATATTTTTTACATTACACAAACTTACGCTTGAGAAACAAAATAGTTTACTACCCTCGGAAATATAGAAACATGAACACTTGTTCATGTGTGAGCTATATATCCACCGATTTATTTTTGCACAAATATCCCCCATAGTAGAAATATCATACATAAAACATATCTTTATAAGCTACGTAAATCTAAAAAAAAAGTGTGAGAGTAGATTCATAGTAAACAAAAAAATAGTGAAACAAAATTCTAGCATGAGCATTGTGATATAAGAACATTACTATAAAATTTGAAAACCATAGACTACTTATCAAGGATCATAATCGCGACTAATGGATTATATATTGGAATTTCAAAAGACAAGATTTGTAACATAATAAATGCACATAAAATAAGATATGATAACATTGGAATAAGATATGGACTTTTTCTACAAAAATAAGAATAGACTATCATTCCATAATACTCACAAAAATCATCCAAGACTTTATAGGGTACAAATTACATTATTGAACCAAGTTCACACCTCATTTCGTCCCTTTATTATTTTCCAACAAATCTCTTCATTCAATCCATATCTTACTATATTGGGTTTAATAATATTTTCATCCATGTTTATCTCATGAGTTATATTAATCCTTACCAAATAAATTTTAGGGGGATAATTGTCCCACTAGTATCATAAAGGAATCCAAATTTCTGTGTTCCTCAAGATAATAAATATTTATCAAATCATAACCCATGAAATAATGTGGGTATCAAAAACATTTCATAATATAATTTCTTGTTGAAAAGAGTAATGTTTCATAATTATTTCATCATAGAAAAACCTGTAAAATGGAGTGGGATTCACAAGAATTCCCTCATGGTATAAACCATAGAATGGGAAAATGATTCAGAGGTAAATTTCATCAAAATCATTATCTACTTAGAGTAAGAATAAGATTGGTATCATTCAATCATGTCTTCCATATGTTATTGGTTATACCAACATATGTTAAATTCGATGAAAAATAATTTTGAATGATCATTTAAAATATTACTTGATAAAAATATCCTTTAATTTTTGAAAAATAATTTTATAACCTAAATGTTTTTATACAAAAATATATGTCAATAAATTTGAAAACATATAAGATATTACAGGAAGAAATTATTGGTCTCAGTGTCCAAAAATTATGTTCATGTTTTACACATAAAAAAAAAGATTCTGTTGACATTTATATTAAATGAAAAATGGAAATTGTTTAGATAATTAAATGAATATTTCTATAAGAAAAAGTTTTTACAATTTTAAACATTGGTAAAAAATTATTCCAAAAAATAATATATTAAAATAAATATTTAGAAAACATCTTTAGAAAACATTATTTTTAATGATAATAGCTTCTCAACCGAAGAGGGGAATAAACTATGATTTTCATAAAAACACTTTATTAGTTATATAATATATCAAAGAGATTAATAATTGTAACAATATATTAATATATCATTAATATATTTAACATAATAAAATAATCAGAATTATTAGTTGATAGATCACAAGGTTTTATCACTGGAAGCATAATCATAAAGAATCTCATTAAACGATGATATTGTGACATAAAATCATTACCACATTGGTAACCATAAATCATAATTACCTTGAATTAATAACATAAAATTGAACATACTATTTAATTAGGATGAATAAATTCACTATATCACATGCCAATGTGTCTATTTTTAAACCTCGTGAATAAATATAGGTCTTAACATAATGTACGTCTCAATGAAGAAAAATTGGGTCATAAATCCCTTACTGGTTGGTAATATTTATAAAAGAAATTACAATTAAAGAGAGATTATAAAATGGATATGTAAATATAAATATAAATATATAATATTAATTAAATAAAATTATGGTAAGTACATACACCACATATAATAAACATTTTTTCAATATGTCATCTTTCCCACTAAACATAAAAGTGGGACAAAAATCCATAACCTTTAGTCTTTAAATATTTCATACACATTTGAACCTCATATATAATAAACATAATATTATTTTAAATATATTAAAAAACCATATTAATATATATTTTCCCACGTATTATTTTGTTATGACCTTTTATTACTCGTTTATTTACAATTCAATAATAATGTTTTTAGTTAATAATCAAATTGATTTTTTTGTAAGATTTGATATTGAATATATTTAATAATATTTCATTGATAATTGTACCATAATTTCAAGAATGAAATCCATTATATATATTTCATAAATATTAAGTATATTTTCATTTAGTGTAATATAATATATTTTGAGATAGAAAATGAATTGCATTGTTCATGGATAGGGTAGTCCATACCAACGCATGAACATTGTTTCCATTTTATTTTCATATATAAAGAAATAAATATAACTGATATATTATTAAAAAATAATAATTTTTTATTTCATATAAAAAAATATTAAAAATTTCCCTAATAAATTAATTTTGAAGTGTCAATGAAGAACATTACATCACGAGGTGGTAGTTCGTCGCACACACGAATGACATTCACATATTTAAATAAAATGGACGGAAATATTGTATGTGTCGTATATAAATTACAGATGAATAATAATTTTTTTTATATAATAATCAACATATATAAATAGAAATAAATTTTTATTATCATACGTGATTTGGGGTTATTAAAAAACCAACATCATTAGTTTGGATGTGGTTTTATGATGTACATGTAGAATCGAAATAATGGTGTAGATGCTCAATATACAAGAGGGGGGTGAATTGTACACTTTAAAAAACTACTTTAACAAAGGAATGAGCAATGTTTTACAACGTTAAACTAAGCACATTCACAACACCTATAACAAAAATTGAAAAATAGGAATAGGTAATGAAGTTATAAACTTCAAGTTCTATGTACTTGCTTAAAACTGGAAAGAGATTCTGAAAGTAGGTTCTGGAAATATGGATCCAGAAATTGAAACTTAACCAATGATTAAAATATGAGATTATACCTTAAAGTGTATAGAATCTAAATGAAACAGAGTACAAGTAAGGCTGTATAAGAAAGTTGTACTTTCCTTATAATACAATATGCAGTGGAAACAATCAAGTAGTAAAACTACAAGTATCATGATATACGTCTTTTAACCTAAAGATAATGGTATCCAACAACCTTGGATAAAGGTCCCTTGATTTATACTTTCAAGCAAGTGTGTCTTACCCACACGAGGGTAATCCCTCGATATGAAGATCGGAGTCTCTGTCTTGCTATCCCCGCAAGCCCTCAACTTCAAGGTTGTTGGCAACCTCTGTCTTCCTTATAGAGGAAGCCCTCGAACATCAAGCTAGTAGGCACCTATTTCTTCTTATCCCCAAAAGACCTCGAATGTAATCACTTACAATCGGAGTCGCATGAAGCAAAAAATGAACGAGTGGTTCAGTACGCACAAGGCATGAAAAGATTTCTCTCTCTAGAAGTCACCTTAGTAGCGTGTGGTCTGATGATCGATGAACATCTGTGTCGCTGTGAGCTCTTTCAAATGATCTTCTATTTATAGGCAAGGTCGGCCTCTTTTCCAACAGTCACATTTTCCTTAAAAGTTGGAGGGACCTGTACATGTGTAACATAACCAACAGTTTGTTTATAATAGAATAGATGACATCGTTTTATAACAAAACTACTGTAACAGAATGTAAGACATCGTTTTAAGTCTAACTCAAAAGTTCAGAGTGAAGGTTCGGAGTGTAAAAAAATGTCAAAGAGTAGAAAAATTATAAATGTGTAAGAAAAATGAAAAATTGGAGTCTAACAAAAAAAATTTCCGGAGTCTAAATAAATTCAGAGTTTATAAAGCAAAGATGATCAGATTCTGTTTAATAGGTGAATTCAGAATGAGAATTCGGAATGAGAATTCGTATCCAGAATTCATAATGATAATTATTCTTCAGAATTCATAATGAGAATTCGATGTCGAAATTCATGAGAATTCGTATTCAGAATTCGGTGTAGAACTTTTTCAGAGTTCGTATCCGGAATTCGGAATGAAACTTCATTACAGTTCTCATCTGGAATTTGGAGTGAAACTTCATTACAGTTCTCATCCAGAATTTGAAGTGAAACTTAATTACAGTTCTCATCCAGAATTCAAAGTGAAACTTCATTACAGTTCTCATCCAGAATTCGGAGTGAAACTTCATTACAGTTCTCATCCAGAATTCGGAACCTATAACAGAATGCTTCATCTCAAAGTTTCAAACGATTACTAGAATATAGAAATGAATCCGAATCTTATACTTAAGAAATATATGGATGAAAATATGATAAGGATAATTTTCCTTATAAAAGTGATTTTTCTTAAAAAATCAATTTTCCTTATAAATGAAATTTTCATTATAAAATCAATTTTCCTTATAAAAGTGATTTTCCTTATAAAAGCGATTTTCCTTAAAGATAAGGTGTTTGTGATTTTCAAAACAAGATGGAATGGAAATTTCATAAGGAAAACCTTATTTACTCAACAATCTCCCCCTTTTTGGAATTCACAAACATCCTTATGAACAAGAAAGTATAAGAAGAAAGAAAACATTAAGGATTGTCTCCCTTTGTTTATGATTGTTGATGAACTCAACTAAGTCCCCCTTAGGCTTTGAAACACTAAGGATCATATTCTAGATTTCTGGAATGATATTTCATTTAAGAATAAGTATGTCTTATTTAATGAAAAACTCCCCATTAGATAAACTCTATTAGAGTTCTTTTTCTTTCTCACTCATTGTTCAGATTTTTTTTCCTTTTCCACATTTATTTGGGTTATTTTCCTTCTCCCCCTTTGTGATTTTCAAAAATAATACTAGGGAATGGAAAATATAAAAAAGTACCTGAAAAAAATTAGTAACAACAACAAAAGAGTTGAGAATGCACAATTTTCATTAAGATTGAAAGTTCAACAACAAGGATGTTATGATACAACAAAAGATTGGATTTTTTCTATTTTGGATCTTTGTACTTCGCCATGAGACCCTTATGAATAGTCTTTATCTTCTTCAAGTCTTTATGGTCTTCCTCAGCATGCTTCTCTAACACAACTATTCTTTCACTTTGAGATTCAATTTTTTCTTCCTGGGATTGAATCTTTTCTTCCTGATCCTTCAAGATTTGTCCTTGATTTAACAACTTCTCTTCAAACTCAATCCAATGATCCCTTTCATACATACAGTTTTGAGCAATAGAATTCAACTTCCCATTCTGATCTCTGACTTCTAGAATCTGGAAATTCTTTTCAGCTGTCAAATTTTCTTCAAAGGAAGAAGTAAGCTCATTTATCTTCATGTCTTCTGTCTCAAAAGCATCCTTAACATTATCTCGGAATTCATCAAAGATCCTCATCTCTTATACAGTTTTCCTCGACCAACTAGTCATTCTCTTACAAGACCTTTTGTGGGATTCATGACTAACAAAAAAAGTTTTGAACTGGGAATCAATCTCACACATTTGTCCATAACCATGGATACAAGGTCTGTTTTCTGATTCAAACCATGTTGGAGCATCTGGCATCTGGAATCAATACTTGAGAAAGTCGGAATAGTACCCACCAACTTTTTTAATGACTGAACAACAATGTCATGCCCCAATAAAGATGACTCCAAATCCGAGACTTTTCTCAGAGAATTTTCTTCTTCAAAATGCTCAACCTTCTTCTTAGAAGAATCACCAACTTCCCTTCTCTTTACAACCACTAAGCTCGGGGTATCAACAACAAGTTGCTTTCCCTTGTCCCTTTTCGGAATGGATTCCTATTCCGAGGTTTTCTGTTCACTATCTGAAACTTGAACAACATTGTCTTCATAATCAGAAACTTTTTTAGCACCATCATCTACATTGTTCATTTGAGCAACATCTTGTAGAAGTTGTTCTTCCTCTGCATGATAAGATACTTATTTTTCTCCTTCCTCCTCATCCTTCCCTGGAGTGACTATCTTTGATGATTCATCTTCTAACGTTTGGAGCAACAAATGTTCTGAAGGTGTCCCCTTATAATCATCTAATTTCTTCAAAACATCTCTGGTCTCACCACTACCTTCAACAACTGCTTCTCAAGAAGAAATTTCGCTATATATATTTCTAGTCATTGGACAAAGTAAGGTATTGTGTACCTTATAATTGAGTTGATAGTCTTTCTTTTCCTGGTCATTGAAAGTTCTAACTTCCTTATCAAGAAATTTATAATCTCCAGTAAGCATAACAAAGTTGTCCACTCCATTATTGATAACAAAAGTCTTCATTCGATCTCTCCAATATTAATAGTCATTACCATTAAAGATTGGTGGTCTTGTAGGATTTAGATTATCAATGGATCCAACATTAATTCCTACCATACTTAAAGTAACCATTGGAAAACAAACATGTTAAAAGAAAAAGTTCATAATCACAAAGTTCATAATGAAAAAATTTGGGATGACAATGTTCGGAATGGAAAAATTAGTAATAACAAAGATCGGAATGAAAAAGTGAGCATGAAAAACTTATACGTGAGTACAAGTATTTCAGAGACCTCCTTTGATACCAATTGTAGGATCGAAATAATGATTTAGATGCTCAATATACAAGAGGGGGGAGGTGAATTGTACACTTTAAAAAATTCCTTTAACAAAGTAAAGAGCTAAGTTTAACAAATTTAAACTAAGAACATTCACAACACCTCAAACATCAATTGAAAAACCGGAATAAGGAATGAATTTATAAAATTCATGTTCTAAGTACTTGCTTAAAACTGGAAAGAGATTCTGAAAGTAGGTTCCGGAAATATGGATCTGGAAATTGAAACATTACTAAAGATTAAAATATGAGATTCTACCTTAAAGCGTATAGAATCTAAATGAAACAGATTACAAGTTAGGAAGTATAAGAAAGTTATACTTTCGTTATAATAAAATATGCAGTGGAAACAATCATGTAGTGAAACTACAAGTAACAAGATATAAGTCTTTTAACCCAAAGAGAAGGGTATCCAACAACCTTGGATAAAGGTCCCTAGATTTATACTTTCAAGCAAGTATGTCTTACCCACACCAGGGTAATCCCTCGATACGAAGATCAGAGTCTCTGACTTGCTATCCCCGCAAGCCCTCAACTTCTAGGCAGTTGGCAACCTTTGTCTTCCTCAGCAAAAAAGACCTCGAACTTCAAGGTACTCGACACCTCTGTCTTTCTATCCCTGGAAGTCCTTGAATGTAATCACCATCAATCGTAGTCGCACGATGCAAAAACTGAACGAGCAGTTCGGTACACACAAGGCATGAAAAGCTTTCTCTCTCTAGAAATCACCTTAGCAGCGTGTGGTCTCTAGATCGATCAACTTATATGTCGTTGTGAGCTCTTTCAAATGAGCTCCTATTTATAGGCACGGTCGTCCTCCTTTCCAACGGTCACATTTTCCATAAAAGTTAGAGGGACCTGTACACGTGTAACTTAACCAACGGTTAGTTTCTAACAGAATAGATGATATTGTTTTATAACAAAACAAGTGTAACAGAATATACGACATCATTTTATGTATATCTCAAAAGTTCGGAGTGAAGGTTCGGAGTGTAAAACAAATGCCAAAGAGTAGACAAATTATAAAAGAGTAAGAAAAATGAAAGTTCGGAGTCTAAAAAAAAATAATTTCCAGAGTCTAAATAAATTCGGAGAGGATAAAGGAATGATGATCATATTCTGTTTAATAGGTGAATTCGAATTGAGAATTCGGAATGAGAATTTGTATCCCGAATTCATAATGAGAATTCGTCATCAAAATTCGTAATGAGAATTCCATGTCAAACTTCATGAGAATTCGTATTCAGAATTCGGAGTAGAACTTTATCAGGGTTCATATCTGGAATTCAGAATGAAACTTCATTACAGTTTTCATCAGGAATTCGGAGTGAAAATCAATTACAATTCTCATCCAGAATTCGGAGTGAAACTTCATTACAGTTCTCTTCTAGAATTCGGAGTGAAACTTCATTATAGTTATCATCCAGAATTCGGAGTGAAACTTCATTACAGTTGTCATCCATAATTCGGAACCTAAAACAGAATGCTTCGTATCAAAGTTTCAAACAATTCCAAGAATATAGAAATGAATCTGAATCTTATACTTAAGATATATATGGATGAAAATAAGATAAAGATATTTTTTCATATAAAATCTATTTTCCTTATAAAAGAAATTTTCCTTATAAAAGCAATTTAACTTATAAAAGCGATTTTCCTTATAAAATCGATTTTCCTTATAAAAGATATTTTCCTTATAAAAGATATTTTCCTTAATGATAAGGTGTTTGTGATTTTCAAAACAAGAAGGAATGGAAAAGTCATAAGGAAAACCTTATTGACTCGACAGTACACAATAACGATGACTTTTTGAACCATTTTGTGGATGTGTGTTTGGTTTTAGGTCACTACATTATCATTATAGCATATATATATATATATATATATTATACTAAGGTTATTATATAATGATTGTATTTCAATAATTTAATGGCATTGGGGAAGATAAAAAAACCACTAATTGATTAATACTACATATTCTTCATGTATACTCCACTATTACTCAACAAATAATTCCATGAATGTGTTTATTCATGTAATAATGATTCTATTATTTGGGTATATATTTTAATAAGATATTTTTGTTAGTATTTTATGATAAAATTAAATAGTAAATAGTGATAAATAGAGGAAATTGAGTGACATTTTATAGTTGAGGAGGTGTAGTGTTCTTGAAAATACTAAATCATATTCAATATTGGGAGGTCTCTCATCGCTCATGTGAATCAATTATTTAAATATAATGAATGGGAGAGATTAATTGGTCTAAAAACAACTGTAACACTAAAAAGAAATTATTTATTTCTATTTATTCTTTTGACCATATGTTTACTCAATTTTACCCATACAGTTATTACAATTGTAACTTCTATATTTTTATTAACCTAAGTAAATTTTACATAAAGAATAAGTTTAAAATGAAATTATTGAATAATTTTTAGGTACTGATTATAAAAAAATCATATTTTTAAATAAAAAATTTATATCTGTCTAGAAATAATTTCAATTAAAAATACAATTAATGCCTAAAACCATGATTTAACCGTAATCACATTAATAGTTTTAATTATTATCAATAATCATTATAGTATAAATTATATTAACATTATTATATAAACTAAATTATTAAAATTATAAATGTGGAATATATTTTTCCAAAATTGAAGCACATAAGCGGCAGAATATATTTTAATTTTAGTCATTGAGAGGTGACAAAAATGTTTGGCTTTCATGTGAAAATATTCAAAATTTTACGAAGATTATATATTCAATTTCCATATGAAATTTTTATAAATGAATTTTTTTTATTAATATATATTTTTAAAATAATTATAATTTTAAAAAAATAAAATATTATTTAAATCCCTAAATAAATTTTGTTATAATCCAGTTTTCAATAAAAAATTATTAATTTACACTACTCATCCAGAAATAAATATTTTCATAAATATACCAAAAATTAAACAAAATAAAATATTGAAATTATGAAATAGTTTTTTTATCAAATAAATTATCTAATATATTAAAAAACAATATTTATTAATTTTCACAAAATGTAACAAAGAACATTTTTTGTCATAAAAATATTTCTGAAACAAATAAAATACTTACTGAAAGTTATGTATTTTATTATCAATGAGTTTTATATATAAAAAAATTATACATAATTTTTTGAAGTATTTTTTACTATTTATAAATATATTCTCAAAAGATATGCTATAATGGTTGTTTTTAAATATTTATATTAATAATATATTATAGTTTTGTTTAAATTTAGTGTTGCATGAAACAATAACTAAGATAGTATTGTGTGTAGTGCATGATTAACATAGTGTTCGACTTAACTTTAAGATCAAAATGATACTGATTTTAGTATAGAAATAATGATGTAGATGCTTAATATACAAGGGGGGTGAATTGTATACTTTAAAAATTCCTTTAGATCTTTTAAAAGTTGTAATGTTTAATAATGTTAAATAAGGTAAATTAACAAAACCATTTAGTTCTTCATACATTCCTGATTCTACAAATAATGTTCCTGAAATGAATCATAAAAAAACTTTACAAAGATAACTATTCTTCCTTAAAGTGTATAGAATCTTACAAATCAGATTATAAGTATTAGAAATTATAAAACAATTATACTTTCCTCAACAACCAATATGTTTCGGAAAACATGATAAAATACATGTAACAAGTATTAATTATTTTAACCCAAATAGAAGGGTATCCAAAAACCTCTGATAAAAGTCCCTTGATGTATATAGTTTCCAGAAATTCTATCTTATCCAGACCACGGTAAGCCCTCGATGTGTATATTGGAATCTTTCTTGCTAACCCTGAAAGCCCTTGAATATCAAGGTAGTCGGCACCTCATCCATCCTATCCCCAGTAGCCCTCGAATGTACTCAGCAAAAATTGGAGTCACAAAAAGATATTCTAAATAATAATTTCATTATGAAAACGAGATAATGTCCCTCTCTCTATAAATCACTTCAAAAGCATGTAATATCCAGATTGATTAACTTTTCCATCAATGTTAACATAGTGAGGTATTTCAAATGAGCTCTTATTTATAGGCACATCTTCAATGGTCGACTCCCTCATCCAATAGCCATATTTTTCCTTGAATTTAGGAGGGACCTGTACACATGTCACTCTAATAACGATTGGTTAGAAACAGAATGAACGACATCGTTTTATAACTCAAACAAGAGTAAGAAAAAATATATTTTCTTAACCAAATTTATCTTTCAGAATCTAATGAAACAATAAAAGATTGGAGTCTAACCAAAAGAACCATTTGGTGTCTATAATACATGAATATTTATATTCTGTTATCATAAGAATTTAGAACCTAAATTATATAGAATTATGGAGTCTGGATTTCAAGGAAATTTAGAGTCTGAATTCCTATGAATTCGGAGCCTGAATTCATTAGAATTTGGAGTCTAAACTCAGAAATTTCCGTGTCTAATTTAGAGAATTCATAATCTGATCTCGCAATGTTCAGAGTTTGAATTTAGAGAATACAGAATATGAACTCAGAATGTTCAGAGTCTGAATTCAGAGAATTCAGAGTCTGAACTCTGAATGTTCGGAGTCCAAATTCAAAGATTTCAGTGTATTAATTCCGAGAATTCAAAACCAGAATTAGGATCCTAAAATAAGAACGCTCTATATCTAAGTATTTATATGATTCCAACATTTTAGTTATGAAACAAAATTTTATTTTTAGAAGAAAAATGAGTTAGATAACAATATGAACCACGAAAACATGGTAATGATAATTTCCTTGGGGAAGAAAAATTTCCCTTATGGAGATAAAACATAGGGTAAAATATTCCTTAAGATTTAGTTTTTGTGATTTTCAAAACAAGAAGGAATGGAAAGGTCATAAGGAAACCTTATTGACTCAACGATAACCTAAGATTAAATTTGTGTAGAATATAATAAATATCATTCAATATAAATTTATTTTTAACATAAAAATTTCATAAAACATTATTTTTTTACATTAAAAACTGTTAAAATGAATTCCTCCCTCAAAATTTATCATTTAGATGAAAAACATAAGGGTAATTATGCCTAATAATATCCTCAGTTTCACACGTAGATTCCCAAAAATAGTGGTTTTACCTCAAAACATTGACCAGGTGATTTTTTTTCTAACCCTCTCTATATGGTAAAAAATCTCCACTGGGCATTCCTCATAATTATGATCTTTCTCTAGTGGTGTAACTGTTGAACATAGTATATGTGATGGGTTAGGTATGTACATACTCATGAGAGACACATTGAAGTAATAATGTATTTAATGGTGGTTATATGGATGTTCCAAGCGATAAACTAACATGCTAATATGATCAATAATTTTAGAGTGACTGATATACCTAAGGATAATTTCTCTTTCTTTCGGAATATCAAAAACTAATTAAATGGAGAAATTATTAGAGACACCTTGTAACGACACATACATTTGTTAATAAAATCCATTTTAATCTAATTATATCTCTTATTATGTAGATTGATCAAATATAATGTATGCACATCCTTGGTTTTATGTTTTTAGAATTTGAAATATTTTTAAGTACTGTGACCATTGATAATATATCAATCGAACTGTGATCACATGATTATTATAAATATAGGGATTTAAAAAATCCAATTTACTCAGAAAACGGAAGAGATTGCCTCATCCTGTAGAATTTTCTGATTCAAAGCCCATTTTTGGATACTAGGAAATTAGGTGGCGTCATTGGGCTTTTGTCTTGACAAAGCTCATGCCTAACTTCAACACGTGATACTTGAACGGAACTGCCTACAAGAGAAGTGGAAGTTGATATAGATTATCCCCTGAGAAATGTTATCTGATCCACCCCAAGAGTCAGTCACCAACAGAAACCTTACCCTTCAGTATTATGTGGGTGTTATAAGGGGTTATTTAATGAGACCATAGTACTATGATTATCTACACTATTTTTTTTATAGAGAATATGCATTCATTTTAATATTTTTACTTTGTAAATAGTTTTTAAAGTGTAAATAGTATTTTAAGTTAATATTCAACTCAGAAACATAATTTGATGAATCAATGGATTTTAAAATTAAAAAATATTTTAGTAAATTATTATTATTATTATTATATTACTTTTAATTAAATATAAATGATCATATAATTTTATGAATGCAATTTTTATTTTTATTTTGGATTGAATGGTTTTTTTTGTAAAAACCCATGTTTTTTTTGATAAATATAGGTTATTTAAGTTTAAATTAAAATATATAAATAATTATTTAGATAAAATGAATATTATTTTTGGAATTAGGATGATTAAATTAACCAACGGTGAATTTTTCATAATTTTCAGAGAGTCGTTTTTTGGGTAAAAATTATATATTTTTATAATATGTAATGTGTTTTATGACATTATACTGACCCAATAGTGATATAATAAAATTATATATAAACTATTTTCTGCCATTATATGTTTTTCCATTAAAATAATGTGATTTTTGTTTTATTTGATTTATTAAACAAAGCATTAGTGGACCCTCCAAGACTTATAAAACATTTTATCTTTTTTAATTGATTTCCTTGAGAGTGTTAATCACCTTCACATAAGCAACCCTATTATTTTATGAATTTCGGCCATTGGCTTTATAAATTTTTTTTACTTCCCTTTGGAAAAATACATGGGAATAAACCATGATTTGGATTGTGGTTTGGATTAGTTTAATGTGTGGTGTCCCGATCCTAAATAATAAAGAATTCCTCCTCCTTTCTTAAATAAACCCACCTAAGATCCCACTTCCTATTAACTGAATTCTTTTGGAGTTCGTTCAACCTTGGCCGCCCTCTCCCTAAAATCATCCCAAGGTGCCCAAAGCTCCAATTAAGCCTCTTTCAAGACCCTCTCAAGCCTTTGGGAACACACTTCCTGTTTAGGGATTCCTTACATTCCCATTTTAGCCAAGTTTTATAATGATTCTATGTCCTTTTATATTCACTTATAAATTATGGGGTATGATTTCACACCTCCCCCATACTAACATATATTTTAGTGATGAGAGACCCCAATATCTATCATTAATTCCTCCCATGTACACCTGTTACCATGCTGAAATTCCGTATGAAATTTCTCTCTCCCCATTTACATTCAAGCCATTCTTTTGTTTTGTGAATCTATAATTCTATTACTCATGTTGGGACATGTATCTATATGAAACCCATACTATCCATTCCATGTACATATGATGAGACACCCCTCTATCACTCATCCAACATTTTTACATATTCTTATGTCACACCATTATTGTAACACCCCATGATTTTATATTACGTTATCTCATTAAAGTAATTCAATAGCTTGCGCTACGGGAAACACTGAGTTCGAACGCACCACAACATACTAAACTAATCGTTAAAAAAGAGGTTATGAATAGTATTAACATCATTTTGAATCTTATATACTCTATATAATTTATACATCTATATTATGTGTTTTATAGACATAGAATAAGAAAAAAAATTCAATTTTTCAAATGAAATATGTATTTTTTAAGAAATGAAATTTTACCACCTTTTAATAGAAAACATTTAATACAACCAATTTTTTACACATATATATTCTCAATTTTAGGGAATTAAATTATTTTTTAGAATCAGGATACAAAAATTTAGTATGGATAAATTTTTGGAACTTTTCTGATAACTTACATACATTGATGAATAGTTAAAAATATTAAAGTTTAATTGAAAACAAATTTTTTAATCAAAATAATTTATTGTGTTAAATAATTAATTTGAATGGTTTATAAATGTAATTAGATTATTTTTTGTCATTTAATAAAATTTAGGTCATTATATGTAATTTCGAATTTAAATTTGACATAAACATATGTCAATTTTTTGATAATTTTTACTTTTTTAAAACCTCGTTTTTTGGTATTGATAACGAGAATTAAGTTTAAATTAATTATTTCAACTTATTTTTTTTTATTTGGTAAAATATAATTCATTTTTGAATTTTTAGTATCAAAATTATCATAGGGTAAACATTCGGTATTTATCTGAAAACATTTAATTTTTGATGAATAGTGAAAAACACGGCGATATTGTTTAAAACCAACTTCTTATTTAAATAATTATTTACTTTATATAAATTTATTTTAAATAAAAATATATATATAATATCTATATATGTTCAATGTAATTCATTGGAGTCATTTTATAATAAAATTAGATGCATAAATTTTCATTGAACTTTTCACCCTCTTTTACCCACCTTCAAGGAACATTTGCAAATTTGTATAAAACATAATTTTACCACTTCTGTGAGTTGAATTTCAAAAAATTGAGAGACACAGTTAATATCAGTAATTGAAATGATGTTCAATAAGATGACATTTTTTTGGTGAATAGTAACTATTGACTTTTATTTACCACAAATAAATGTAAATTGGATAATTAAGGGTAAAAATGATATCATAATTACCATAAAACATGTCGTAATTCTATTGTGAAAGAATAATTCAACCAAAAACAACCTTAGTAATAAAATATAATCCCTTTTTATCCACATGGATTATATTAGGGAATTTATTTTTATACTATTTAAAGAAGACATTAAAAAGTTAAATTCAATGTTTAATAACTAATACATTTTTAATGCAGGGTTATGCACAATATAAATTCAACAATAAATATTCATCAGAACACTAAAACGATTTCATACATAATGGTAATTTATTTATAATTTTTACACATTAAATAAGTTTATTTATTTATGACATAATGATGATGCATGAATTACCTTATTAATAAAATATTAATATAATTGATATTATAAAAATCCAAATAAATGTAAATTGGGACTTCTGATGAATTCCACTATTTTTTTTGGTTAATATATTATGTTAGAGTTGGTAAAATATATTTTATTCTAATATAAATTTTTTTATGTCTTTTAAAAAAATAAAATACTTAATCGTGAAAAAATATAAATAATTGAGTTTTTAAATCAAATATTATATTATTAATTGATATAATTGTCCTAAAAAAATAAAGATCGGCAAAAAGATATACATAATAATATATATTACATTAATGAACCACTTGGGGTTCTATTGGTATTTAATTTTAAATTTATTAACCATATAATATAAAAATTCAAAGAGACATGGTAAATGACAACCTATATATCTAAGAGTTAAATCTAAAAAATTAGGTTCATATGATGACCTAAACCTGTCTAAAACCTATTGGTTGAGATTTTATCAACACATAACTACCTTAGAATTTAAATTATTTATTTTAGAGTAATTTGAATCAGAAAATTATTTTATTATAACATAATATTTCATGATTTTTCTAATGTGACCCTCATCTCCCTTATAAAAGGATCTTCCCCTTTTCTCAAATTCACACTTTCAAAGCCATTTCGCTTGGCCAAACCCTACCCATATTTTCTAAAAGATTTAATTCATTCATTATAGAGGCATTCCTTTTGTCAGAAATTCATCCTATGTATCCCTTTTGATCAAATGAAAAGGAAGAACCCGATGAAAAGGTAAATATTTCATCACCTCATTCATGTTCTTTTCTTCATCCACTTTCTCATTATTTGTTGTTTCCATTATAAAATAATAAATCCAGTATCTTCTATATACTGTTATGTTATTAAAAAAAATTACAACCATATTCATAATTCTATCCATCTTATAAATGACAAAATCAACATACATGCGTACGTAAGGATCACCGGTTCCACGTTGTGGTGTAGTTTGTTATTCAAACATTTCATTATTTTGATGGGTTTAAAAATGAGTATAACTGATGTAAATAAGAAATATAACATTTTAATGAATCTTTATATATGATATACCATCCAATTACATATCCTTTCTCCATCAATATAATTATATTGTCGCTGGTGAGTACGTACGGATTACAATCTCCACGACGCGATGAGTTCCATTTCCATGATCACCATTAAACAATGTTTACTAAAATATATATATCATTAATATGTATTCAATAAATGAAATAATAATTATACTGGAGATATATATATATATATATATATACTTACATATATCTTATTCAATTATTTCTGTTCAATAAGATATGAAAATGAAGACAACGTTTATGCATTCGTTCGACCTATAGTCTCCATAAACATTGTTTTCCATTTCATATATATGTCGATTATAAATATTTATATTCTAAATATATATGATATAAAAATAATTTTTTATATTCTAAATGTATTTAAATCATGATTTATGTGATACAATCAAGAGTTACAAGTTATAACAAGTAATATAAAGAAAGCGATTATTACAAAAAATGTTAATCTAAAATAGATATTATTATATAATAGGGAGTATAAATTCATAAATGAATCCTGTATGATATCATAAATATTAATATTCTTATGAAATAATTTTATATCCTACTATGGTATTTATATACGAGGTTAAACATACCCTTGACTAAAATAGTACATGGTAACAGTTAATTTCACAGTCTCTTTATTATTCGAGGTTGTTTCTACAGAAGTATCTATTGGAAAATATTTATTATACATGTCCATGTTTCATGAAATATTTTTCAAAGGGATTCATTTAAATAACTTTTTTACTAAAACATCATTTTAAATATTTAAATATTTATTCTTCTAAATCACTCTCATTAATGACTATGTTTTCAAAATTGTTTTTAAGGATTTATTTATATGGAAATTAATGTTTCTACAATATTAATTACATTCAAATGATTCAAAGAGGTATGGGACTATTTAATTCAAAAATTTCTTTAAATGTCTTCCATTATAAATTTTGTTACTTTTAAATGTTTTCATGAAAAAGGGATATTTCCCTCAAATAGTTTTACAAATAATTTTCATCTATATCAACATCCTTTTATGGATTATAAACTTGTTTTAATTTGATTTATTATGATTTAAATATTTCATATTGTACTGAAGTTTTTTTGATATGTTTGACTGTGGATGTTTTATTTTTATACCATTAATGGTTAATGGATAATATATTGACATTTCGTATGCTATTTTTAATATTATATTTTAAGGTATTTTTAAACCTTATCATATGAAAAATTCATTAGATATAGTAATTGATAGGTAGATCCCTCTATAGATATTCAATGCATCAGTAGGTCTCATGAGACAAACTAGTGTCTTGGAAAAAAATCCATGACAAAATCTTATTTGAATTCTTGGCACAAAGCCTTGACTATGTGGTAAGGAAGTCTCACATTATTCATTCCATCATTTTAAAATTGGCTACTGATATTAGATGTGATTATTTGACTAGTAGAATAACCATGTTAATATGTAAATTTAATTATTTTTTTTAAATAGGTCATATTATATAAATGATTATGTTGAAAAAACTATTTTTAGTATAATACATTTCCTTAAATGTTTATGCTTATTTATTGATGTTTCCTCGGTATTGTTATCCTTAGTGACCATCAGAGCTCACCCCTTTCTATGTTTTAGTTTTTCGAAGATGTGAAGAATTATTTTATGGTTGACATGTAGGGATTGGATAAGGGATATTAATGTGTTCAAAAGGGGTCAATTTTGTTGTTATTTTTCATTTTATATTGTAATGTAATGTTCATGTATGCAATCTATTTTCCAAGACTGGTAAACTTATCGGTCCTTTTGGACTTCATTGCTTCTAATCAAGACAATGTATTAAAATAATACACTGACTCTTGGTAACTGTGGTCAGGGAATTATAGTTAGAATCATATGATGTTTAGTAATAACAATGGTAACCACATTTAGCTAAAATTTTATTAGAGAACATTACCCTAAGATAGACTTTGATAATTCCTATAGAAGAACATCCTTTAATTTTGGTAATGATGGAATTTTTGTGTGTTTTCCAAGTAATACATCCATGTCTAGATACAAGTACGTAGATGTAGCTATGGAACAGATGAACATAGGGGTAAAACCCAACAAAACCGCATTTTTCTAGACTCGAACGGGAACTGGTGCACAAAAATGGGCCTTGCTGCACTCTTGGTTACGACACTCCCAGAGGATATGCTTGGGATAATTCTCCTTTACATTACAAACCATTATGAAGTATTTATGTGTATATACTTCCTAAAAGAAATTTTTTTGTGATTATTTATTATATCCATAAACTGTTCAATTTATGTTAACTATTTTACATGTCTGGAATTATGTATTATGATTCATAAACTAGTCTAGTGTGCGCCATTTTTTAAAAGTGGTTCCCAGTAGATAGACTTAGACCACCAGTAATACATATGATTTAAAGACTAAGAAGGATCATATCATTCATGGTATTAATCCAACATTTAGAAATGAAATACTCTCCCTCATATTATCATCATATTATAAAATAGTATGATTTGTTAATAATAAATGTTAATAAATTTCTATGTCAAGTGGCTTTGAAGGGATGCTAGAGTAGAAAAGGATTATAGAGAGAAATATGGATAAATAGAATAAGGGAAAAAGGATTTTCTAATATGTGATAAATGTGGAAATAATCACCTTGGTAAATGCTTGATGAGAATGGGAGATTTTTATAAGTGTGGGGAAAAAGGACACCATGTACATTGAATGGGTAATAAAAAGGGTTCAAATGTTCAATGCTTTATCTAAAAGGAGTTGTGACACTACGTGAATCAATGTCCAAATATTCAGATTATACCCCAAATTATGCTATTGTATAATAATCATGTTATGATACTACCGAAGATGAAGAGGAATGATTAAGAGTTCTTATGTTGTTATTAAATTATTATGTCATTTGAGTATTTTATTAATTATGTACATGTTATAATAATTATAAAGTATATAAGGATTGTACTGCTGTACTATTTCATAAAGCACTTGAGATTGTGTGGAACCTAATAAAGTGTCTCAATGGTAGGTTATTTTTTTGGGAAATATATGGGTGAGAGAGAGTTAAACATTAATATGCTTCTGATGCTAAGGTAGTGATTTGGGAATAATATATGATTGATTTGGATAAATTATATTATATATTCTTTACTACCTTGAATCTGATTAATGATTTGTATATACCATCATTATTAGAGTTTTCATCATTTTTGGATATAAGGAGTATATCGTATATTCTATAAGGAATAAGAGAGCATGGATGTAATCAATAGAGTTATATGATAATTTAGGGTGTTAACATGTCATAAAAGAATACATGATCAAGGTATTGATATTTATTTATGTGGAAAAAAAGATCTTCATTGTGTTTAGCTTGTTTATAAAATTTGGAATGTGAGTTTGGATAGAAGTATTTTGGATAAGTCTAAAGTTAATAACTGATTATGTTTTAAATTGGACACTGTTTTTAGGGTTAAATCACTTCATGAGATTATTTTGGGATTGTCATAAAAAGGGAAACCCGGAGGTCGGGCGATAACCCGTCGCATCCGGAATGGTCGTGAGACTTAAACCTGCAAAAGAAGGGCTACAAGGGTATATCACCTACCACTCGCATACGTCATGTCCTGGTTTGTAATATGTAGTTTTTTTATATTCAGACTAATGAATTATAAATTAATTATTTTTGGAACCCTATACGATTAGAATAAATACAATATTTTTTTATTCTATTCTCTTTTTGAGTAAAAGACAAGTTTGTGGTATGATTTATTTAAAGGATGAAACTCTACATGTCAAGTATATATATATATATTCCTATTATTCTATGAATCAATTAATTCATAAACATTATGGAAGATATCTAAAAACAAAAAATGTGTTATCCTAATACCATATGTATTTTTTGAGCTGATGATATTTTACATCATTTTAAATTGATGGCTTTTAGGCCCTCAATTTTACATTTTTCTGTGATTGATGTCCTCAATCACTCCCTATAAATATTTAAGTTTTTCTTCTAATTTTGTGTCTCTTATTTCCAACAATGTTCTTTTAATCAAGATCGTAATTTGGTGGTGACTTTTTCCTTTCCGTTTATTTCTTATTAAGACTAAATTTTATTTACCCAATTTGCGATTTGGTTTTTCCACAAAGATACATTTCAATTTTTAAGAATTTATTTTCAAAGAACAATTTCAAATTCCAAGGAAAAAAGTAATTCAAGGAGGGGAGAATGCAACACAGTTGAGTCAATAAGGTTTTCCTTAGGAATTTTCCATTCCTTCTTGTTTTTGAAAATCACGAACACCTTATACATAAGAATATCTATATTTTACATCTCTAAGGAAAATTTCCTTAAAAAAATTTACCCTTACCTAGATTTCCTTATACATATAAATATTTTTCTTTAGTATACAAATCATATTCATATTCTGAAACCTTGGAATCCTATAATACATAGATATGAAGCATTTTGATTTAGGATCCAAATTCTGGATACGAACTCTCATATAGTTCCACTCCGAATACTGGATACGAACTCTCACATAGTTCAACTCTGAATTTTGGATACGAACACTAATAAAGTTCCACTCCGATTTCAGGATATCAACTCTAATGATGTTCTACTCCAAATTCTGGATACAAAGTCTCATATACTTCCACTCTGAATACATGATATGAACTCTAATTATGTTCGACTCCGAATTTAGGATACGAACTCTAATGAAGTTCCACTCCAAATTCTAGATACGAACTCTCATTAAGTTCGACTCCGAACATCTATTAGTTCGACTCCAAACTTCTATCAGTTCGACTCTGAACATCTATTTGTTCGATGCCGAACATATATTAGTTCGACTTCGATCTACAATGGGTTCAACTCCGAACTTCTACTAGTTCGACTATGAACTCTTAAAAGTTCGACTCCAAATTCTGTATGTTTCGATTCCAAATTCAAGTGAAACTAGACTCCAAATTTCCATAGAAATTTGCACTCTTGATTTATACAGAATTCAAGTTCTGAGTTCCTACAAAATATAATCTGAATATCTTTTTATTATAGATTCCAAATTTCATTTTCGTTAGACTCCGAAAATTTATCTTATTACATTCCAAACATTAGTTTTACTTATTCATACACTTGTTTCATTACAAAACGATGTCGTGCTTTTAGTTATTGACTAACCATTGGTTGATTTACACGTGTACAATTCCCTCCGAAATTCAAGGTAAAATATGGCCGTTGGAGGAGGGAGTCGACCGTTAGAGCTTCACCTATAAATAAGATCTCATTTTAAAGAAGTGACAACTTTGACACAACATTGAAATCTGTGGATACATGGTGTTGATGTGATTTTTTGAGGGAGAGGATCTTATCAACTCTCAATGCTTCGTGCAGAAAGTTTGAACGGATTTTTCACACTTTTCCTTGTGCAGACATTCATTGTGTGTCTCTGATTATTGGTGATTACAATCTAGGGCTTCTGTGGAAATGAAGACAGTGGTTCCAACACCATAAATTTGAGGGCTTCCTTACTATGGAAGATAGATGTTCCAACTACCTGATAGTTTGGGGCTTGCGGGGATAGCAAGAAAACTCTGATATTTATATCGAGGGTTTACCCTATTGTGGGTAAGACACACTTCCATGAATGTATAAATGAAGGGACCTTTATCCAAGGTTGTTGATACGCTTCTCTTTGGGTTAAAAGAGATATTGTTTGTTACATGTAGTTTTTGTACTTGTATTTTCTACTGTATTTTGTAATGTTAAGGAAAGTATAACATTCTTATACTTCCTTACTTTTACTCTGATTTACATAGATACTATACGCTTTAAGGTAGAATCTTAATCTTCATAACTTTTGTTATGTTCCATTTTCAGAATCACTATTCTGAAATCCAGCAAGTCTTTAGTACTCATAGAGTTCTTTTGAATTATCTTGTTTAACATTGTTGAACATAACTATTCTAAAATTTCATAAGGGAATTTTTAAAAGTTAAAATTCACGCCCCTCTTGTATATGAGAATCTCATTCTTATTTTGATCCTACGTTTGGAATAGTAGAGTATATAATACTCAGAGCCATACCATACTAACAATTGGTATCAGAGCTCTTGGTTCAATCTGAATTAATCTCATGATTATATTTATAATTGAATTCTCATAATTTATTTTTTTGATCCACTTTTTAAGATTCATATTTCTGGATTCATATTTTTCGGAATCTATTTTTCGAATTCATATTTTTCATATTTTTATTTTTGGTCTCATATTTCGGATTCACTATTTGATTAGATAACATTTTTTCCTTACTGAGAAGATTTTCTCTTGTTTACAAACTCATACTTCTAATAATTTTGTGTGCCATTGATTTTCTTAAGGACGACGGGTATAAATGTTGGATCCATTGATAACCTAAATCCTACCAGACCTCCAATTTTTGATGGTAATGATTAGGAATATTAGAGAGATTGTATGAAGACTTTCAATCTCAACACTGGGGTAGAGAATATTGTTATGCTTACCGGAGGAAAAAAAATCCCTGACAAGGAAGTATGTGCTTTTACTAATGATGAAAAGCATGATTACCAACTCAACTATAAGGTATGCAATACTTTACTTTGTTCAATTACTAGGAAGATATATAGAAAAATATCTCCTTGTAAAACAGCTAACTGTATATGGAAGAAACTCGAAGTTACACATTTTTCTACATCTAATGTGATTTAGACCAGAAGAGGAATGTTGAGAGCTGAGTATCATGGTTTTAATTTTCCTTATGGAGAACAAATTTTCAAGGTGAAACATAGATTTATAAAAATCATGAATGGATTACAATCTATGGGAGAGAATGGTCTAGATAATGAAACCCTTATTGACAAGATCATAGATATCATGCCAAATTAGCGGGAATCAAAGAGAACTATTATTGATGAGAATATGAAGGTTACTTAAATTTCCATTGATGAACTTTTTGGAACTCTTCTTCAACATTAGACTAGAATTAAGAGAGAAGATGAAAACATAAAGAAGAAGAATGGAAATGGTAGTGTCGCTTTTACTATAACTTCTAATCACATGAAATCTAGGACCCCTGAAAGAGTAACTAGATCCAGGTCTAAGAAGGTTACTATCAAATCCAAATCAAGTGAGAGTGAAGTCTCAAAAAATGAGTTATCTAATCTTGCTCGAAGGATGAACAAGATAGCTCGAAAAACAAATTTCCAATCCAAGTATAAGAAGATGGAAATGAAAGACATGAAAGATTCAGAAGTTACATGATATGAATGTAAGAGAGATGGTCACATAAGACCTGATTTTCCTTTTCTCAAGAAGAAAGAATGAAAAGAAAGGAATTCTGAAAGGAAAAGAAATAAGATTTACAAATCTAAAGCTACGAAATGTCTGAAAGCTATTACTACATGGAGTGCTAGCTATGGAGACTTTTCAGAAAGTGAATCTTCTAAATATGATTCATCGGCTCAGAAGAATATGGGATTCATTTCTAATACTTCTTTTCCACATACATATCTTATTGATAAATTACGCTCTACTAAGGATTTAACAAATTTATCTCTTGATGAGAATTACTATTCCGAAAATAGTACTTCAAATTATGATAATTCATCTTCAAAAAATGAAGATCCTTATTATAAAAAAGTATATCGATTTTCCACGTTACATGAAGAAATAAATTGTAAAATTTATAAGAAATTTGACAATGAAGATACTAGGGAATAAATTCTTACAAATGAGAATTCGGATCTTACTACAAATATTAGAGATAAATAAGAGATTTTAGAAAAACATTCTAAAGAAAATTAGAATGAATATTATGATAAGGAAGAACATTATAAAGATGTTAAGAAATCTATTTCGAAGTTGAAATTTTTTGATGAAAAATACAACTCTAAGGAAATGATTCTTGAGGATAGGAATTTAGTCATCTGACAGAAATATGAAATATTTTCTCTTAAGAAGCTTCATGCAAAATTTACATCTGGGACAAATTTTTTTGACAAGATGTATTCTAAAATTAAACCTCAAGGAAAAACTACTGTAGTAGGTTATACTCACGAAAAACTTGTTTTCCAAAATAACTATTTTATTCTTTCTAGAGCCCCTTTTTGCACTAAGTGTCAAAGAGGTGGGAATTAGAAGATAAACCATTCCTTGAATAGAGTTCAATCTCTTCGGTTTCATAAATCATATTTTTCTAAACAAATGTGGATAACCAAAATTTTGTTGTCTAACAATTCCAGATCCAAGCAATTATAGATTATGAAAACCTAACTTTCATCTCATTTTCAGTAAAATAGGGAAAGTACCAACAACAATACATGGTACATGGATATTGGATGTTCCCGGCATATGACTGGTAACAAAATATTTTTCGAAAATATTATCATGACAAAAGGAGGAAAATTAACATTCAGAGATAATACTCATGGAGAAATTATTTTTTATAGGTAACATTGTTCTTCTTCAAAAAACATTGATTTCAAATGGTTTATTTGTTAAAGGTCTTAAGCACAACCTCATCTGCAAAATTCAATTATGGGATGAAGGCTACCTTGTAAATTTTAGGAGTGATAAGTTCTTAGTACACAATTCCAAGGAAGCATTTATTTTTTCTTCCCATAGGCAAGAGAATGTTTACACATTAATCTTAGAATTCCTTAAGATCCAAGACTTACCTTGTCTTAGTGAAATGGAAGGTCACTCTTGGTTATGGAATAGAATGTTAGGACACTGTAACCTTAGGATATTATGTAATCTTTCTAAGAAAGTTTTATTTGAGGATATACCGAAGCTTAGATTTGATTCTTCAAGAGTATTTGAACCTTGTCAATATGGAAAGAAACAGAAATCAAATTTTATATCAATCGGTGAAGTCTTAACAACTGATGCACTACAGTTGGTGCACATGGATCTTTTTTGGTCCTACACAAACTTGAATCATTGGGGGAAAGTATTATGTATTTTTCTTAGTTAATGAATACACTATATTTACATGGGACTATTTTCTATCAATGAATTCTGAATCTTTTTCGTATTTCAAATTTTTGAGAGACCATATCATCATATATCATGCCTTATAATGAAATATGATAGTTCAATGTCTAGATTCTTTTATGATTGCATGTAAGTCTATGGTTCAGAATTAAAAGGTTAGGATTGTAAGTTATGATACCTTGAAAAGGATGAATATGGAATATTCTATGGAAACAGAAGTGTTTTATAATTTTCCCTAGGAAGAGGCTGAATTCAGTCCAGAAAATTTGGAGAAGGCTGAACAAGTGAAGAAGGATGGTATAAAGAAGAAATTGAAGGAATTCATTGGTGAAGAAAAGACCCCCAAATCTATGTAAACCCAATCTGCACCTCCCAGGAAGAAAAAACATAAAGAATATCCAGATGAGGTAGCTGATAAATTGATAGAAGATAAGGAAAAGGAATGAAGGGGATCCATAGTTCGGATTAGACCCTGCTGAAATAATTCCTCAATAGAAAAAGGAACAGATGAGTTAGAAAAACAGGACAAAGAGAAGAAGATGAAGAAGAAGATGTCTGAAGCTGAAGTTGTACAATCTCTTTTAAGAGACACAGAAATATCTTTTGAGATGATTCCAGTTCTGGAAACCATTGTTGTTCAACCATTACTAGAGACCCCTAGAAAAAATTACTTCACTCTAGAAAAGACTAAAGGGAAAGAGGACGTTGAGGGAGTATAGAATGAAGCTGGTGAAGAAGTAGAAGAAGATTTTGTTGAGGAAATAGAAGAATAATAGGAATTAGAAGAGTAAAAAGAAGTTGAAGAAGGAATTGGTTATCTAGATGAAAGGATAAAACAAGTGGAAGATTATCAAGAGAAGTAAAGCCTATCAGAAAAACTACCACTTCAAACTTTTGAGGCTGAGACCTCAAAACTAGTCACTCAGAGAAAGGGAGATGACAAAGAAGATAAGAGAGATTACGAAAAGGAGGATGAAAAACAAAATTAATATCTATAGAGGAACTATATAAGAATCATTTTCCTGGAGAAGGAGCAGAGAAGGAGAATCCAAATAAAGATAAGATCGTTAAAGTATCTGAAAGTGAGGAAAAATCACCTGATGAGGTAGTTAAAATTGTTGATTAGGGGAAGCAAGTGCTTACGGACACCCCAACTAAAGATATCATTAGGAAAAAAGATGTTAGTGGTTTTTATAGAAGAAAGCTGGTGGCCATTGAATAAGAACAATCCCCATGTAAGGTATTTGATTCGGAATCATCATCACTGGGTCATGACTTTTTTATGAGTATTTGATAAAGTTTGTGGACACAATTCCAATATTTCCCACCATAGACACCAGATTCAAGATGCTTCAACATAGTCTAAAAATGAAATCAGAATCCTTATCCATGGTGACGGATAAGTGTGTGATGATTGAGGCTGATCATAGAAATTTCCTTATCAATTATGATGTGCACATGAAATCTTGGTGAAAATTCACTCTATTGTTAAAGAATGTTGAGGATGACTTGGCTGAGATTGATCATTTTCAGAATCATGTTAAATATTATTTTGACACTGAGGATACCAAGATAATGAATCTTTAGGACAAGCTGACCCTTAAGGCAAAATTCTCAGAATCAACAAGTAAGGGACTTAAATGGAATGATTAACTCAGTTGATCAGAACTGGAACAGAGAAAGATATTTCTATATTGAGTTTCAAGAGAATCTGAAAAAGTAAGATGAGTTATTGAAAATGAAGGAATAGGCCATGAAGGCTCAGGAAGAAGTCTTGAAAGCCCGTCAAGAAAGGATCAGAGCTTTGGAGAAGTAAACTGAGGAGTTTCAGAAAGATTTGATGAAGATGAAAACTCTCATGAAGAAGCTAATCCCAAAGGAAAAGGAAGACAAATAAAATCAATCCAATCTTTTTTTGCATTTGATCTTCCTTGTGAAAAATTATTCCAAATATAATAGAACCATGGTTGCATGTTTTCCTTGTATGTATATACTAATGTTTCAGGTACTTTATTTCTTTTCTATTCCCTCAATTATTTTTTTAAATCAGAAATTGGGAGATGAAAAAAACCTACTCAAAGGGGGAGAATAAAAATCTAAAAATATAGAAGAAAAATTTCTAAGTGAAGAACTATCCTTAAGTAAGGAGGTGTTTCTCATTACGATGTTTTTCATTCATATGATAATGAAAACTCCATTCCAGGAATTCAGAATACAATCCTTAGAGATCCGAAGCCTAAGGGGGAGTTAGTTGTATTCACTATCATTTATGAACAAACGGATATATGTTTTAATTTCAAAGTCTAAAGAAATTTTTCAAAGTTGTTATATTCATTTTTGAAGGGTTTTTTGTGCCTTATATAAAGGAGGAGATTGTAGAGTCAATAAGGTTTTCCTTATGAGTTTTTCATTCCTTCTTGTTTTGACAATCACAAACACCTTATACTTAAGAAAATCTATATTTTACTTTTCTAATGAAAATTTCCTTCCTTTTGGAAATTTTCCCTTACCTAGATTTCCTTATACATATCAATATTTTTCAAAAGTATAAAAATAGGATTCATATTATAAAACCTCGAAATCATATAATACTTAGATATGAAGCATTTTGTTTTAGGATCTGAATTCTGGATAAGAACACTCATATAGTTCCACTCCAAATTCTGCCTACGAACTCTCATATAGTTCCACTCCGAATTCTAGATACGGACTCCAATGAAGTTCCTCTACGAATTCTGGATAAGAACTCTAATGATGTTCCACTCCGAATTTTGTATACGAACTCTCAAATAGTTCCACTCAAAATTCTGAATACAAACACTAATGAAGTTCCACTCTGAATTCAGGATATGAACTCTAATGAAGTTCCACTCCAAATTCTGGATACGAACTCTCATTAAGTTAGACTCCGAACTTCTATTAGTTCGACTCCATTCTTCTATTAGTTTGACTCTGAACATCTCTTAGTTTGACTCCAAACTTCTATTAGTACGACTCAGAACTTATATTATTTTGACATTGAACTTCTATTAACTCGACTATGCACTTCCATTAGTTAGAATCCGAACTATTATGTGTTCAACTCCGAATCTCTACTAGTTCGACTTCGAACTCTTACATGTTTGATTCTACACTCTGTATGTTTAGATTCTGAATTCTAGTGAAACCAGATTTTGAATTTCCTTAGAACTTTTGACTCCAGATTTCTACTGAATTCAGGTTATGAATTCCTACAAAATTGAATCTGAATACATTTTTATTATAGACTCTGAATTTAATTTTGGATAGACTCCAAACATTTATATCTTTACATTCTGAACTATAGTTGTACTTATTCTTACACTTGATTCATTATAAAATGATTCCATGATTTCAGTTATTGACTAAACATTGGTTGAGTTAAATGTATACAAGTCCCGTGAAATTCAAGGGAAAATATGACCATTGGATGATGGAGATGATCATTGTAGCTTCAACTATAAATAAGAGCTCATTTGAAATGAAGCGACAACTTTAACACAACAATGAGATCTATGCTTATATGTTGTTGAAGTGATTTCTAAAGGAGGAGAGGCTCTTATCAACACTCAAAGCTTCGTGAATAATGTTTGAACGGTTTGTTCAAACTTTGCCTCGTGCAGACTTGCTTCGTGCGACTCCGTTTTTTGGTGAATACAATCGAGGTATTTCGGGGATAGGAAGACAGAGGTTCCAACACTAAGAAGATGAGGGCTTCCTTGCTGAGGAATAAAGAGGTGCCAACTACCTAATAGATGAGGTCTTGATGGGATATTAAGATAGACTCTGATATTAACATCGAGGGATTACCCTGGTGTGGGTAAGATAGACTTTCTTGAATGTATAAATCAAGGGAACTTTATCCACGGTTGTTGGATACCCTTCTCTTTTGGTTAAAGAGTTATTTTTTGTTACATGTATTTTTACTACTTGTCTTTTCTGATGTATTTTGTATTGTTAAGGAATGTATAACATTCTTATAATTCTTTAATTGTACTCTGATTTAGTTAGATTCTAAACGATTTAAGGTAGAATCTTAATCTTTGTAACTTTTGTTAAGTTCCATTTTCAGAATTACTATTCTGAAATCCAGCAAGTCTTTAGTAGTCATAGAGGTCTTGTGAATTATCTTGTTTAACTTTGTTAAATACTACCATTATATAATTTCTTAAGGGAATTTTTAAAAGGTACAATTCACCCCCCATCTTGTATCTGAGAGTATCATTCTTATTTTGATCCTACGATTGGTATAGTAGAGTATATAATCATCAGAGCCATACCATACTATCAATTGGTATCATAGAACTTGGTTCAATCTGAAATAATCTCACTATTAGATTTAGAATAGAATTATCGGAATTTATTTTTTGGATCCACTTTTTCAGATTCATATTTCTGGATTCATATTTTTCAGAATCTATTTTTCGGATTTGTATTTTTCAGACTCATAGTTTGGATTCACTCTTTGATTAGAGATACATTTTTTCCTTGCTGAGCATATTTTCTATTGTTTACAAACTCATACATCTAATATGTTTTTGTACCAAATTTTTTCTTAAGGATTGTAGGTATAAATTCTTGATCCATTGAAAACCTAAATCCTACCAGACCCCCAATTTTTGATTGTAATGATTATGAATATTGGAGAGATCGTATGAAGACTTTCATTATCAACGATGGGGTAGATAAATTTGGTATTATTACCGGAGGATACAATATTCATGACAAGGAAGTAAGTGCTTTTACTAATCATGAAAATCATGATTACAAACTCAACTATAAGGTACACAATACTTTACGTTGTTCAATGACTAGGAACATATATATCCAAATCTATTCTTGTGAAACAACTAACTGTATATGGAAGAAAAATGAAGTTACACATTTTGGTACATCTAAAGTTATTGAGACCAGAATAGCTATGTTGAGAGCTGAGTATCATGGTTTTAATTTTCCTTATAGAGAACCAATTTTCAAGGTACAACCTACAGTTATGGAAATCTTGAATAGCTTACAATATATGGGATAGGAATGTCTAGATGATGAATCCCTTGTTGACAAGATCGTAGATATCATGCTGAATGTGGGTCAATCAAAGAGAACTGCTATTGATGAGAACATGATGGTTACTCAAATTTCTCATGATGAACTAGTTGGAACTCTTCTTCAACATGAGACTATAATGAAGAGAGATACTGACAACATAAAGAATAAGAATGGAAACAGTAGTGCTTCTTTTACTACCACTTCAAATAGCAGGAAAGCTAAGACGACTGAAATAGTAACTAGATCCAAGTCTAAGACGGTTACTGTCCACTCCGAATCTAGTGAGAGTGAATTCTCAGAAAACCAGTTAGCTAATCTTTCTTTATGGATGAACTTGATAAATGGACAATGAAATTTCCAATCCAAGTATAAGAAGAAGGAAAGGAAAGATAAGAAAGATTCAGAAGTTACATGCTATGAATGTAAGAGAGATGGTCACATAAGACTTGATTGTCCTTTGCTCATGCAGAAAGAAAGAAATAAAAGAAAGTTATTTTGAAAGGAACAGAAAGATGTTTTACAAAGCTAAAGCTACAAAAAGTCTGAAGGCTAATACTACTTGGAGCTATGGAGACTCTTCAGAAAGTGAATCTCTTGAATATTATTCATCATCTTAGAAGAATATTGGATTCATTTCTAATACATCATGTTCACATACATGTCTTGTGGCTAAGGTACGGTCTGCCACGGATTTAACAAATTTATCTCTTGATGAGAATTACTATTCTGAAAATACTACTTCTATTGAAGATACTTCATCTTCAGAAAATGAAGAACCTTCAATGAAGAAGTATCTTGTTTTTCCATGTTACTTGAAGATAAAAAATTTAAAATTTCTAAGAAATTAGACAAGGAAAATACTGCGGAATAAATTCTTACAAAAGAGATTTTAGATCTTAATACAAGTCGTAGAGATAAAGAAGAGATTTTAGAAAAACTTTCTCAAGACCATGAGATAGAAAATTATGATAATGAATAACATTCTAAAGATAATTAGAATGATATTTCAAAGATGAAATTTTTTGATGAAAAATCTAAATCTAAGGAAATGATTCCCGAGGATAAGAATTAAATCATCCGACTAAAAGCTGAAATATTTTCCCTTATGAACCTTCTTGAAAAATATACATCTGGGAAAAAAAAATTTGACTAGATTTATTCTCAAATTAATCCTCAAGGAAACACTACTCGAGTAGGTTATACTCACCAAAAACATGTTTTCAAAAATAACTACTGTATTCCTTCTAGAGCCCCTTTATTTACTTAGTGTCATAGTGGTGGGAATTGGAAGGAAAAATATTCCTTGAATAGATTTTAATCTCTTGGGTTTCATAAAGAATATTTATCTAAACAAATGTGAACAACAAAAAAAGTTGTATCTAACAATTCCGGATCCAAGAAAGTCTGGATTCCAAAAACCTATCTTTCTTCTCTTTTTCAGGATAATAGGGAATATACCAACAACAATACATGGAACATGGATAGTGGATGTTCTCGAATTATGACAAGTTACAAAAGCTATTTTGAAAATATTATCAACACGAAAGGAGGAAAAGTAACTTTCAGAGATAATGATGAAGAAGAAATTATTGGAATAGGTAAAATTTTTCTTCTTGGAAAAACTATGATTTCAAATGATTTATTTGTTAATGGTCTTAAGCACAACCTCATCAGCATAAGTCAATTATGTGATGAAGGCTGCCTTGTGAATTTTAGGAATGATAAGTTCTTCATACACAATTCCAATGAAGAATTTATTCTTTTTTCCCTTAGGCAAGATAATGTTTACACATTAAACATACAAGACCATAGGAGACAAGACATACAATTCCATAGTGCAATGGAAGATCACTCTTGGTTATCGCATAGAAGGTTCGGAAAATGTAACCTTAGGAACATATGTAATCATTATAAGAATGGTTTAGTTAAGGATCTACTAGAGCTTATATTTTATTCTTAAAAATTATGTGAACATTTTCAATATAGAATGAAATATAAAACATGTTTTAAATCAATCGTTGAAGTCTCAACAACTGATGAACTATAGTTGGTGCCCATGGATCTTTTTGGTCCTACAAAAACTGGGCGCATTGGGGGAAAGTATTATGTATTTTTCTTAGTTGATGATTACACTAGGTTTACATGGTATATTTTCTAGCAAATAAGACTAAAGATTTTTTGTATTTCAAATGTTTGAGAGCCCAAATCATCATGTACCTTGACTTACTATCAAAGCTGATAGTTCAGTGTCTTGATTCTCTCATGATTGCATGTAAGCATAAGGTTTGGAATTTCAATGTTATGCTTGTAAGGGATGATACCTTGAAAAGGATGTATATGGCCTATTCTAGGGAAACATGAAAGATTTATAATTTTCGAGATGAAGAGGCTGAAACCAATACGGAAAATGTGGAGAAGGCTGATCCAGTGATGATGGTTGGTAAGAAGAAGAAATTGAAAGAAGTGGTTGCTGAATACAGGACCCCAAAATCTAATGAAACCCAATCCGCACGTCCCAAGCCGAAAAAACAAAAAGAATATCTATATGAGGTACTCTATAAATGTAGAGAAGATATGAAAAAATGTAATGAAGGGGATCCCTAATTCAGATTAGACACTGTTGAGGCTAAGGCCTTAAGAGAAAAAGCAGCAGATGAGTTAGAAAAACATGCCAAAGAGAAGAAGACGAAGAAGAAGATGTCTAAATCAGAAGTTGTACGATCTCTTTTAAGAGACAGAAAAACAGATTTTGAGATGATTCATGTTCTAGAAAACATTATTATTCAACCATTACTAGAGACCCCTGGAAAAAATTACTTCACACTAGAAAAGTATAAAGTGATATAGGTTGTTGAGGGAATAGAGAATGAATATGGTGAAGATGTACATGAAGATGTTGTTGAGGAAATAGAAGAAGAAGAGGAAGTAGAAGAGGAAGAAGAAGTTGAAGAAGGATATGGAGATCTAGATGACTTGATAAAACAAGTGGAATGTTATCAGGAAAAGGAAAGCATATCAGAAAAAATACCACTCTGAACTTCTGAGGCTGATACATCAAAACTAGTCACTCTAAAAAAGGGTGATGACAAAGATGATAATAGAGAAGATGACAAGGATGGAGAAAAATAATATTAATTATCTGAAGAGGAAATATATGAGAAGCATTTTATTGAATAATGAGTATAGAATGAGAAACAAGATGAAGATAAGATCATTCAAGTATCTGAAAGAGAGGAAGAATCTCCCAATGGGGCAGTTTCGAATGTTGATAAGTGGAAGCATGTGCTTATGGACACCCCAACAAAAGATATCATTAGAAAGAAAGAAGTTGGTGGTTCTTCTAGAAGAATGCTGGTGGACATTGAAGAAGAACAATCACCAAGCAAGGTATCTGATTCAGAATCATCAGCACTGGGACATGACTTCGTCGTTGAGTCTTTGATAAATTTGGTGGACACAATTCTAATCATTCCCACCATAGACTCAAGAATCTATATGCTTCAACATAGACTAAATCTGAAATCAGAATCCTTGTCCATGGTGATGGATAAGTCTGTGAAGATTGAGGCTGATCATAGAAATTTCCTTATCAAATATGATTTTCACAGGAAATCTTGTAGCAAAATCACTCTATGGTCAAAGAAAGTTGATAATGACTTGGATGAGTTTGATCATTCTCAGAATGATGTTAAATATGCCTTTGACACTGAGGATACCATGATAATGTCTCTTCATGATAAGCTGAGCCTTGATAAAAATTATTGGAATCAACAACTAAGAGATTTCAATGGAAAGCTTAACTCGGTTTGTCAGAATTGGAATGGGGAAAGATATTTCCGTATTGAGTTTCAAGAGAAGCTGAAAAAGCAATACGAGTTGCTGAAGATGCAGAAAGAGGCAATAAAATCTCAGGCAGAAGTCTTGAAAGCCCAATAGTAAAGGATCACAACTTTGTATAAGCAAGCTGAGGAGGATAAGAATGATTTGAAGAAGCTGAAAACTCTCTTCAAGAAGTGGATCCCAAAGGAAAAGGAAGAGAAATGATCTCAATCCAATCTTTTGTTGCATATTATCTTCCTTGTAAAATATTCTTCAAAATATAATAGAACCATGGTTTCTTGTTTTCCTTTTATGTTTTTACTAATTTTTGAGGTACTTTATTTATTTTCCATTCCACCAATTCTTTTTGAAAATCACAAAGGGGGAGAAGGAAAAAGAACTAATCAAAGGGGAGAAGAAAAATATAAAAATGGAGAAGAAAAATTTCTATGTGAAGAATTATCCTTAAGTAAGGGTGAGTTCTCATTACGATGATTTTCCATCCTATGATAATGAATACTCCATTCCGGAAATTCAGAATACAATCCATAGAGTTCCAAAGCCTAAGGGGCAGTTAGTTGTATTCACTATCATCTATGAACAAAGGGATATAAGATTTAATTTCAAAGTCTAAAGAACATTTTCAAAGTCCTTATTTTATTTTTCGAATGGTTGTTTGTGCTTTCCAAAAAGGGGAGATTGTTGAGTCAATAAGGTTTTCCTTATGACATTCCCATTCCTTCTTGTTTTGAAAATCAGAAACACCTTATACTTAAGCAAATATATATTTTACTTATGAAAGGAAAATTTCATTCCTTAAGGAAATTTACCCTTACCTAGATTTCCTTGTACATATCAATATTTTTCATAATTATAAAAATCAGATTCATATTATAAATCCTCAAAATCATGTAATACATAGATTTGAAGCATTCTGTTTTAGGATCCGAATTCTGAATACAATCTCTCATATATTTCCACTCTGAATTAAGGATACGAACTCTCATAAAGTTCCACTCCGAATTCTGTATATGAAAACTAATAAATTTCCACTCCAAATTCTAGATATGAAATCTAATGAAGTTCTACTCCAAATTCTAGATACCAACTCTCATATAGTTCCAATCCAAATGTTGGATACGAAATCTAATGACGTACCACTCAAAATTCATGATATGAACTCTAATGAAGTTCCACTTTGAATTATGGATATGAACTCTCATTATGTTCGACTTCGAACTTCTATTAGTTCGACTCTGAACTTCTATTTGTTCGACTACGAACTTCAATTAGTTAGACTCTGAATTTCTATTTGTTTGACTCTGAACTTCTATTAGTTCGACTCTGAACTACAATGGGTTTGACTCTGAACATCTACTAGTTCGACTCTGAACTCTTACATTTTCTACTCCAAACTTTTTAATTTTAGATTCCAATTTCTTGTGAAACCAGACAACGAATGTCTTTAGAAATTCAGAATTAGGATTTATACAGAATTCAGGTTCCGAATTCCTACAAAATATAATCCAAATATCATTTTATTATAGACTCCGAATTTCATTTTGGTTAGACACAGATCATTTATCTTCTTACATTCCGAACATTAGTTTTACTTATTCATACACTTGTTTCATTATAAAACTATGTCGTTCTTTCAGTTATTCATTAACCATTATTTTAGTGACACATGTATAGGTCCCTCTAAAATTCAAGGGAAAATATGACAGTTGGAGGGGGGAGCTGACCATTGGACCTTCGCCTAAAAATAGGAGCTCATTTGAAAAGAAGTGACAACTTTGACACAACTTTGAGATCTATTCTTACATGCTGTTGAAGTGATTCAAAGAGAGAAAATATCTTATAAACTCTAAAAGCTTCGTGGAAATAGTTTGAAAGACTTGTTCAAACTTTGTCTTGTGCAGACTTGCTTTGTGCGACTTCGATTGTTGGTGATTACAATCGAGGGCTTCTGGGGATAGGAAGACAGAGGTTCCAACACCATGATGTTGAGGGCTTCCGTGCTAAGGAAGATAGAGGTGCCAACTACCTGATATTTGAGGTCTTGCAGGGATAGAAATACAGACTCTAATCTTCATATTGAGGGATTACCCTGGTCTGGGTTACAAAAACTTTTTTGAAAGTATAAATCAAGGGACCTTTATCCAAGGTTGTTGGATACTATTCTCTTTGGGTTAAAGGAGTTATTGTTTGTTACTTGGAGTTTTACTACATGTATTTTCCATTGTATTTTGTACTGTTAAGGAAAGTATAAATTTCTTATACTTCCTTACTTATAATCTAATTTATTTTGATTCTATACGCTTTAAAGTAGAATGATAATCTTTGTAACTTTTGTTAAGTTCCATTTTCGAAATAACTATTCTGAAATCCAGCAAGTCTTTAGTACTCATAGAGGTCTTTTGAATTATCTTTTTAAACTTGGTTAAACATAAACATTTTATAATTTCGGAATGGAATATTTAAAAGTTACAATTCACCCCCCTCTTGTATCTGAGAATCTCATTCTTATTTTGATCCTACGTTTAGTATAGTAGATTATATAATACTCAGAGCCATACCATCGTAACAAACACATTATTAATTTATATTATATTATCTCATTAAGGAAATTCAAAAGCTTGCGCTACAGGCAACAGTGAGTTCGAGTGAAACACAACTATCTAAAGTAATCGTTCAAAAAAAGATTATGAATAGTAATAGATGAATTTTGAATCTTATATACTATATATAATTTTAACATCCTTATTATGTGTTTCTTAGAGATAATATAAGGACAAATTCATTTTTTTCAGAAAAAAAAAATTATTTTCAAAAAATGCAATTTTACAACCTTTTAATGGTTTACCATTTTTAAAACCATTATTTGAAACTTTTTTATAATAAATTTAATGGAATTAAATTATATTTTAGAATCAGGACATAAATATTTAGTTTGGATTATTTTTTTTACTTTTATGATAACATTTATATTTTGATGAATAGTGAAAAATACTAAATTTTAATTGAAAAAAACATTTTTAATCAAAATAATTTATTATATTAAATTATGAGTGTTAATGGTTTATAAGTATAGTTATATTATATTTTTATCATTTAATACAATTAATGTCATTATATATAATTTTACATTTAAATTTTATCTAAACACATGTCAATTATTTGATAGTGTTTACTTTTAAAAAAACCCGCTTTTTGGTTTTGACAAAGGGAATTAATATTAAATTAATTAATGCAACTTCTATGATTTTAATTTGGTAAGATATAATTTATTTTAAAATTCTGAAAATCAAAATTAGCTTAGGGTAAATTTTTGATATCTTTCTGAAAACATTCAATTTTTTATGAATAGTGAGAAACACTACATTATTATATTAAACAAAATTTTTATTTAAATAATTATTTAATTTATTTAATTTTATTTTATGTCAAAATAGATATTTAATATCTATATAAGTTCAGTTTAATTAATTAGAGTCATTTTATAATAAATTAGATGTATAAATTTTTATTGAACATTTTACTGTCTTCTACCCACATTCTAGGAGCATTTACAAATTTGTATAAATATTAATTTTTCCGCTTATGGGGGTTGAATTTAAAAAATATAAAAGAAATGGTTAATATCAGTATGTAAAATGTTGTTTAAGGGGGAAAAACAAAGATGAATGAAGATGTCAGAACATTGTCGGCTTTACCAAGAAGGTGAGCAAGGAAGGATTACTCTTATCTGTCGCGCCCAACGATTACTAGAGCTTCTTTCAAGCCTAATAGCGGGGTGATCCTGGCCTTCAAAAAAGACAGCATATCTATACAACCGAGCCCAGATCAGTTCTCTCCAGATCAATTGAGGAGCCGACACCAAGGCGATAATCTCTGGAGGCAATCTAAACAAGCTTCTGAATGGGAATCAGCAGCTGCGGAGGAGGACTCATGTGTTGGGTGTGGTGATGAGTTGGGTTATTATGATTATTAGTGGTTATGCTGTTTGGTATTGTTTTTTGTTTTGGTGCCCTTTGTTGCTGGTTGTGCCAGTTGTTTTCTTGTTTGGTTGTGTTCCATGGTTTCTCTCTTTTCCTAAAAGTGATTGGAAATAAAAAAAATTATGTTTCATTAAAAATGTGGTTCAATAAGATTAAAATAATTTTTGGTGAGTAGTAACATTTTACTTTTATTTACCATGGTTAAAAGTAAATAGTATAATTAAGGCTAAAAATGATATCATAATTACCCTAAATCGTGTCCTAATTCTATTGAATAAGAATAATTCAAAATACAACAACCTTAGGAATAAAATATGATCCTCTTTGGTCCACTTGGATTAGATTAGGAAATTTATTATTATTTTATATAAAGAAGTGTTAAAAGGTTTAAATTAAACTTTTAATATCAAAGACATTTTTAATGTAGGATTAATCATAATATAAATTGAACTATAAATATTTATTAGAAAGCTAAAAATATTTATTACATAATGGTATTTTATTTATAATTTTTAGACATTAAATAATTTAATTTATTTAATACACATTGATGATGCAGTAATTACCTTATTAATTAATTATTAAAATAATTGATATTATAAATATCCAAATATATGTAAATTGAGAATTTGTATGAATTCCAATAATTTTACAGGTTAATATTTAATGTTAGGGTTGGTTAAACAACTTATATTTTAAATGATGAAGTTCTTATGCATTTAATAATATCAAATAATAAATAGTGTCAAAATTGACACAATTGAGTTTTTAAAACAAATATTATATTATAGATTGAAATAATAGTCCTAAAAATTTATGGATCGTTCAAAAGACTTATATTATAATATATATGACATTAAAGAACCACTTGGGGTTCAATTGATATTTAATAGCATGTTTTTTAATCTTATAATATAAAAATAAAAAGAGACATGGTAAATGTCAAACTATTTAAGTAAGAGTTAAATCTAAAAGATAAGGTTAATATGATGACCTAAACATGCCGAAAACATATTGTTTGAGAGGTTTTAGAACAATTCCCACCTTATAATTTTTATAAATTATTTTTGAGGCATTAGAAAATGAAGAGTATTTTATTATAAAATAATATTTAAAACATTTCCAAAAATGACCCTCACCTCTCTAATAAAAAGACACTTTTCCTTCCCTCAAATTCACACATTCAAAGGAATTTGGGTCGGCCAACCCCTACCCAAATATACTCCCAAAATTATTTCCTACATCGTAGAGGCCTTCCTTTTGAATAAAATCCAACCAATGGAGACCTTTTGATCAAATCAAAATGAAGAACCCATAGAAGAGGTGAATATTTCATCACTTCTTTCAATTTCTTCTCTTCTTCCACTTTCTCTTTCTTTTTTGTTTCCATTATAAAATAAAAACTCTAGTATGTCACTACACGCCTTCAACAAGATGAGAGAAGGGACAAGTTATTTACAGACCCTTCTTTCTTCATGTTTAAGGATAAATAATGACAATGTAGAGACCCTAAACTTGACATACATGGAAATTACATTACGTTTGAGGAATACATAGTACATAATAAAAACAGACACACAAGGACTATAATAGTTTATTGTCTTTCGAAACCTAGAATATAATCTTCTAATCGTGGTGAAATATCTTCAACATCTCCCATAAAGATCTTTCCTTTTTTTCTAACCAAAAACCATTCTTTATATCCTATGAAAAAGAAAGAAATAAAAGGGGTGAGCTCAAATTCCCAATAAAGGTAAAAAAAGAAAAATCAATAACATCATATTCATAAGAACATAACAATTTGGAAATCTTACCCTGCAAAAGATATCATAATTTAATAACATGGGATAAATCATGGCAGTGAAATGTAATCACAATAATCATAACATAAAACATGATGTTTTTTGGCATACAGACATAATCATAGATAATGATTTCTTATTAGTCAAGACTCATTGCCAAGACTATCTTAGTGGACAAAGTCCATTTCTGAAACGAGTTCATTCCCCATTTCAGTCCGATTTTACTGAACCGGTTTAACCTGACATTCCAGAAATTTCTATCTCATGAGATATAAAATAATTACCCAATGAATTGGAGGGAGATATAGGCCCCACCCATCTCATAATGAAACCATTCTTATGTGTTCCACAAAATGAAAAATCATACATCATTGCATAACCCATGTAATAAAAATTGGAATATTAAACATCGTGACATCATAAAACAATTCATATAAGATAAAAGAATTCATAAAAATAATTCCATCACAACATATTAAAATCCTAGTAATAATAAGGATAGAAACAGAACCCTTTATTATCTTATATGGAAAATAATTTTGATTAAACACTTGAACTCCATTCTTGAGGAAAATATCCTTTCTACTTCAAAAACACTTTTCCTTTCTTAACATGTCATAGAATTTTAAACTAAATGAAGCTGATTAAAAATATACATGAACACTTGTAAATGAAGCTTCTTGTAAATAATGTTTTAAAAATCCATTCATTCCGTATAAGTAAAAAAAACATTCTTCTCGTACTTTTATCAGAAAAGTCAAAAAAGTACATCGTACGAAAAACGACATAAGATTCATTTCATATCATTTACTAAAAACTCACCGAAGGGTAAAATTTGATTTAAAAAATTATAGGTGGATGTAAAAAATATTACATATTGAGTAAACATGGATGTGGATGATAAAATACACCCCAGTAAATTCCAAATTATAAACAATCTCCGCTAAAAATGAGATTGTGATATTTCCCTTACCTTATGTCCGATTTGCTTTGTAATTGTACGAAACTCCTGTATAATGATTTAAATAATGTCATTGACTTATTCCAGAATCATACTCATTCTTATGATATCATATATGGTCATATTATTCACTTCTTATTAGTAATATTTCATTGTTACTTGTTATTCGGGTGTTTATTGATTTTTGTTCTTATGCGTGTTTTGTCGAAAAATTATTATTCTTCTTTTAGGTTATAGATACCTCATTTCCAGGATGGTATTAGTGTAATATATATAATATTCATTCATTCAATTAATTTATATAATCGTTATTCAATGAAGACCATGTAGAACGAGTCGCATCACATCGTGGAGACGGAAGGCCGTACGTACGCACGAGCGATGATATCGTTCCCATGATCGTTGAATTGTATTGGAGTGTATGTATACTATTTCAGAATCAATAACACTTTAAAATAATCATATATAGTCATTATTTACAACATTATAACCATCCAAGTACGGTGGTGGTGGAAAATAGATTACACCACGGTGTGGAGACGGTATTCCGTACGTACGCACGCGCGGTGATTTCGTTTTCCATAGGATGGATAGATGGTGAAATAGGGTTGTTTCATAATTATAATAACATTTCATTATATGAATTATACTTTTTTTATTACTTCAAAATGAAACAACTAAAGAATAAGAAGTGGAAGAAGAAATAAAGTTGAAAGAATCGGTAACAGATATTACCTCTTCTTTGAATCGCCTCTTTGAGACCTCCTTTTACGGCACTAAAATTGTTCTTTGAAGAAGACCAGGACCTATAGGTTGTTTTTAGTGTAGTGGATAGGATACCTTTGCAGTGGTTTTCCGATCTTGAAGGCTCAATGTGGTGTGAGGAAGAGAGGGAGGAAGTGCCCTTTTATAAGGCAGGTCAGGGGCACCTTTGGAAAAACTACAAATATTATTTTATTATAAAGTCATATTCGGTTTTAAATAGCTCCACATTGATTTATTTCAAATATATGGTGTGGATGGGTCGAAATCATCTCATCCTATAAAATTTGGACAAGTTTAGTTTACTATTTTAACCTTTTAATTTAGATTTAACTTTAAGTTAGATAATTTTTCTTTTACCATGTCTTTTTGTGTTCTTACACTATAAGGTTAATAAACGTGCTATAACAATCCAAAATAACACCAAGTTGTTTATTATTAATATATATAACATTATCTATGTCATTTGGCCAAACCATATATTTTTAGGAATAAAATAATAATTAATAATATAATATTAGTTTTAAAAACTATTTTATGTCAAGTTTGACACTATTTAGTAATTGATTTTTGTGAAAATCATAACAGAATGATTAATTCTAAAGAGTTAATTAAATCAATACTAAAATGTCATATTAACCTATAAAATTAGTGGAATTATGAAAAAGTCTCAAATTACATTTATTTGGGTATTTATAACATCAATTATGTCAATATTTCATTAATAAGATAATTATTCCATCATCTTTGTGTCATAAATAAATTAACTTATATAATGTCTAAATATTACAAATAAAATACTGTTATGTATGAAATATTTGTATCTTTCTAAGGAATATTTATAGTCGAATTTATCTTATTTATAACCCTATATTAAAAATTATTTACTTATTAAACTTTGATTTTAACTATTTTAATCCTTCTTTAAATAAATTAATAATAAATGTCCTAATCTAATCCAACTGGGCCTAAATGGACATATTTTATTCCTAAGGTTTTTTTTGGTCGAATTACACTTATCCAATAGAATTAGGACATGTGTTAGGGTAATAATAATATCATTTTTACTCTTAATTACCCTATTTACTTTTAACCGTGGTAAATAAATGTAAAAAAGTTACTATTCACCGAAAATTATTTTCACCTCATTGAACCACATTTTACTTATTGACATCAATCGTGTCTCCCAGATTTTTGAAATTCCACTCATAGAAGCGGTAAAATTATCTTTTATGTGAAATTGGAAATTCTCATAGGAGGTGGGTAAAAGACGGTCAAAAGTTCAATAAAATTTTTATATATCTAAAATTATTTTAAAATGACTCCAATGAATTGCATTGAACTTATATAGGTATTATGTATCAATTTTTACCTAAAATAAATTTAAATAAAATAAATAATTATTTAAATAAAAAGTCGGTTTTTAAATAGTAACCTAGTGTTTTCACTATTCATCAAAAATTGAATGTTTTCAGAAAAATACCAAAATTTCACCTTAGACTAATTTAGATATTCCGAATCCAAAAATGAAGTGAATTTTGAAAAATAAAATTTAAAATAGTTCAAAATGTGGTTATTACTATTCATAACGGCTAGTTTTAATAATATTTTAATAGCATATCGTTGTATAGTGAAACTCGGTATTGCGTACAACACACGCTATCAAGGAAGGTCGTGATTGCATGTAATGCAGCCAAGTTAAAGTTGTGTGTTGTGAAAGACTCCTTTTTTGTAGCATACAACACAAGACATCAATAAAATTAAAAAAAATATTTTTCATAAAATCTCAGAGTGTTACATTCTACCCCTCTTAAAATGAATTTCACCCTCGAAATTCGTTGAGGTTATAAATGGTTTACTAATTGAATATTTATTTAATAGAAACCCACATCGTAAAAAGGAATACCAAAACCAATATTTTAAAACTAAAGTATGAAACATAACGGTTACCCAAATTAACTAATCACTGGATTTTGACATAGGAGAAGATAGGTGAAAATATGGATATGGAAGAGAAAACTAACCATCATGTTAGGATGGAGAGTGGTAGAGAACATGGCTATGAAAAAGTCAACAATCACAAAGCTATAGATTTGTGATGATCTAAGGTACCATCTGATTCATCGGATATAAGGGAACTAGGACAACATTTTTGGTTTTCAATATCATTTCCCTAAAGTTGAAAATTGTGAATTAGAAGAAATACTTGCTTGATTTTGGTAGAAATATCACTATTGTTTATGCTTTGAACAATTTCCACTTCATTTCCTAAAGAAATGAAGTTGAATTTGTTATTCATGAAGTGTTAACAAGTCATGTGATAGAATTATAGGTCATTCCATCTGTTTCAAACAAAATGTTAGCAAAAGTTATCAAATATAATTAAGTCCATCTTTGGTGTGGTTAATCATATACGATTCCAAAAATGAACTTGTACTTCATATATCATACCGCTTAATAAAATAAAACTAGTTTCTACTAACCATGGACTTCCTGTAGGACAGTTTTAGGCGATAAAGGCCTGTCGCACTTCAGTTGTGGGTTTGATTCCCACAGCCTTGTCCGATGTGATGGGATGTCACCCGTCCTACAGGTTGTCCTTTTTTCTAATACTACATTACTATAACATCCCATCAATAATATCGAAAACATTTCTTATCTAAAATACTTCGGTCCAAGCTCATTATTACATGAAATGTCACATAACAATCATGTGAATGCCATCATTTATCCCCCATATATCATAAGATATATCTTGTTGGTCAAATTAAAAACATTTAAATACCTTAATCATGTATTCTCATGAAGAATGAATACCCATTGAACCTTAGTGAAAACATGAGTGCTGTCAAAAGTTAACTCTTTCCATTTACCAAAACCCCAAAATTCTACATACTGAAACCATGATATAACTATTTCCTTATATCAGTCATGAACTCATGAATACTGTCAAACATTTAATTTTCTCCTTATCCTTTCATTATGCGGATATCATATTATTTCCAAAAATATCTCAAACACTTTCCATGGTTACCGGTACCATAAAATTATTGAAAACCACAATAGATCAATACATAAAAATTCCAATATTCCACAATACTATATACAACATTATTTTGGAATCCCATTACATAAACACTTAATCAGTCCACCGCATCGTTGTCATATTCATCATCTCCAATAGTGATCGCATGTGAATTCCCATTGTCCTTTGCCTTACGTGGTTGCTCATGTCGATCATCACTAACCCTTGGATTAGGGAATTTATTAGCATAATTCCCCATTTCCTTGCACTTGAAGCATTGAAGTGTTGGTGGAGAGTTCTCGGTAGTCTTTTCTCTATTCACATCATTAGCCGCCTTTTTTCCATTACATCGACAATCAACTACTCGATGACCTTCTTTTCCACGCCTAAAACATTTTATAGTACCTTTTAGATAATCTCCACCATGCTTCTTTCCACACTATGAGCATAAAGAAACATTCATCTTCTTATCACCATTGTTCTCAAATTTATCCTTGAACTCCATATTTAGTTTCTTGTCAAAACCATGAGATGGATATGTTACACCAACTTCTAGTTCTACCATGATAGCACAACGCACAATTTATTCATAGATACAGAAGTCTCTTATAGCTAATTCCCTTCAAAGATTTGGTTTTAAGACACTGAAGAATCGATCAACTTTACTTTCTGGTTGGATGATAAAGCCAGATGCATACCTTGCAAACCATGTAAAATTCGATTCGTATATACCAATAGATTCATCAACCTTTTTCTTTAGTTCAAGAAACTCCTTCCCCATCTTTTTTCTAAGAATACGAGGGAAGTACTTTTTGAAAAATATGTTCTTGAACTCGTCCAATTCCATGGACTCAATTTCTTCTCTTGGCCTCGTATTCATGATAAGATTCCACCGTTGATCAGCTTCACCTTCCAAACGATATACTGCTAAGATGACTTTATCATGTTCAGATCATTGAAGAACTAAAAATATCATTTCAGTGGTACTGATCCATTGTTCAGCAACAAGTGGATCGGAAGACCCACTGAAAGAAGGTGGACGTTGTCTCATGAAGGACTCAACAGAATATTGTTCCCTTCTCTACTTATTTGGAAGTCCAGAATGATTCATAGCTTGTGTATGTATAGAAATAAGATTTTTAACTCCATCTCCCATAACATTGGTTTGTTCTGGAGGAAAATCATTGCATTTTCCATTACATTGATCAACACGGTTCCTTTGGTTTCCATCCATCGTCTAAAACCCAAAAAGAATAGTGTGAGAGGCAAAAAATCATGCAAGGAAAAACAACATAATAAATGGGGAGTGCCATAAATATCTAACATCTTAGGTTAAATTCTATGATTTTTACCGTTGTTCTAGGACTATATCCTATACGTATACTTATCCTTAGGGACATCCCTAGACATATCTTAGAAATATATCTTGGGATCTCACTAATGTTTTCGCATGCTAGATTCCAAAGGTTGACTAAATCTTTCCTCTAATACCAACTCTAGATACCCGAAACATGATGTACATGGAAATTACATTACTTTTGCGGAATACTTATTACATAACAAAAACAGACACACAAGGACCGTAATAGTTTAGTGTATTTGGAAACCCGGAATATAATCTTCTAATCATGGTGAAAGATCTTCAACATCTCCGATAAAGATCTTCCATTTTTTGTCTTTCCTAAAACCTTTCTTTATATCGTGGGGAAAAGAAAAAAAATGAAAGGGGTGAGCTCAAATTCTCAGTAAGGGTAAACAAAATAAAAATCAATCACATCATATTCATAAGAACATAACAATTTGGAAATCATACCCTGCAAAAGAGATCATAATTTCATAACATGGGATAAATCATGGTAGTGAAATGTAATCGCAATAATCATAATTTAAAACATAAAGCTTTGTGTAATACACACATAATCATAGAGAATCATTTCGTATTATTCAAGAATCATTTCCAAGATTATCTTAGTGGACAAAGTCCATTTCTGAACCGAGTTCATTCCTCATTTCAGTCCTGTTTCACTGAACCGGTTTAACCTGCCGTTCCATCCATGTCTATCTCATGAGATATAAAATCTATACCCAATGCATTGGAGGGAGATATGGGTCCCACCCATCTCATAATGATACCATTCTTATGTGTGCCACAAAATAAAAAATCATACATCATTGCATCACCCATGTAATAAAAATGGGAATCTTAAACATCGTGACATCATAAAACAATTCATATAAGATAAAGGAATTCATAAAAATATTTCCATCACAACATATTCAAATCAATGTAATAATAGGGATAGAAAAATAACCCTTTATTATCTTAGATGGAAAATAATTTTGATAAAACACTTGAACTCAATTCTTGAGGAAAATATCCTTTCTACTTCAAAAACACTTTTCCTTTCATAACATGTCATACAATTTTAAACTAAAATAAGTTGATTAAAAATAAACATGAAAACATGTAAAGGAATATTCTTGTAAATAATGTTTTAAAAATCCATTCATTCCTTATAAGTTAAAAAAAACATTCTTCTCGTACTTTTATCGGAAAAGTCAAAAAGTACCTCGTACAAAAAACGACAAAAGAGTCCTTTCATATCTTTTACTAAAAACTCACCAAAGGGTAAAATTGGATTTAAACAATTATAGGTGGATGTAAATAATATTATATATTGAGGAAACATGGATGTGGATGATAAAATACACCACAGTAAATTCCAAAGTATAAACAGTCTCGGATAAAAATGAGATTGTGATATTTCCCTTACCTTAAGTCTGATTTGCTTCGTAATTGTCCAAATATCCTGTATACTGATTTAAATAACGTCATTGACTTATTAAAAAATCCTACTCATTGTTATGATATCATATATGGTCATATTCATATATTCTTATTAGTAATATTTTATTGTTACTTGTTATTCGGGTGTTTATTGCTTTTTGTTCTTATGCGTGTTTTGTCGAATAAATTCTTATTCTACTTTTAGGTTATAGATACCTCATTTCTAGAAGGTTATTAGTGTAATATATATCATAGTCATTCATTAAATTCATTTATATAATCATTATGCAATGAAGATCATATAGAATGAGTCGCATCACATCATGGAGACGGTAGGTCGTACGTTCGCACGAGAAATGATATCATTCCCATGATCGTGGAATTGTATTGGAGTGTATGTATACTATTTAAGAATCAATATCACATTAAAATAATCATATATAGTCATTTTTTACACCATTATACCCATCCATGTAAGGTGGTGGTGGAAAATAGATTACACCACGGCGTGGAGATGGTATTCTGTACCTACACACGCATGGTGATTTCGTTTTTCGTAAGATGGATAGATGGTGAAGTATGGTTGTTTCATACTTATAATAACATATCATTATATTAATGATACTTATGTTATTAATTAATAATGAAAAAACTAAAGAAGAATAAGTGGAAGAATAAATAAAGTTGAAAGAATCGGTAACAGACATTACCTATTATTTGATACGCCTCTTTGAGACATCCTTTTAGGGAACTAAAATTGGTCTTTGAAGAAGACCAGGAACACTAGGATGTTTCTAGGGAAGAGGAGAGGAGAAATTGGCAGGGGTTTTCCGAGAATTAAGGCTCAATGTGGTGTGAATAAGAGAGGGAGGAGGTTCCCTTTCATAAGGGAGGAGAGGGGAACCTTTGGAAAAACTAAAAATATTATTTTATTATAAAGACATATTCGGTTTTAAATAGCTCCAAATTGATTTATTTCATAGATAAGGTGGGTATGGGTCGAAATCCTCTAATATAATATAATTTGGACAAGTTTAATTTAATATTTTAACCTTATCATTTAGATTTAACTTTAAGTTAGATAATTTTAGTTTTACCGTGTCTTTTTGTGTTATTGCACTATAAGGTTAATAAAATTACTATAACAACACAAATGAACCCCATGTTGTTTATTATTAATATATATATCTTATCTAAGTCATTTGGCTGATCCTTATATTTTTAGGAACAAAATGACAATTAATAATATAATATTTGTTTTAAAAACTATTTTATGTCAATTTTGACACTATTTAGTAATTGATTTTTGTGAAACTCATAACAGAATTATTAATCCGAATAATGTTAATTAAATAAATACTAACATGTCATATTAACCTAAAAAATTAGTGTAATTCAAAAAAAAAGTCTGAAATTACTTTTATTTGGGTATTTATGACATCAATTATGTAAATTTTTCATTAATAAGATAATTATTGCATCATCTTTGTGTAATAAATAAATTAAATTATTTAATGTCTAAAAATTACAAATAAAATACCATTATGTAGGAAATCGTTTTAGATTTCTAATGAATATTTATAGTCGAATTTATCTAATGTATAACCATATATTAATAATTATTTACTTATTAAACTTGGATTTTAACTATTTTAATCCTTCTTTAAATAAATTAATAATAAATGTCCTAATATAATCCTAGTGGGCCTAAATTGTCATATTTTATTCATAAGGTTGTTTTTGGTCGAATTACACTTATCCAATAGAATTATGACATGTGTTAGGTAATAATAATATCATTTTTACTCTTAATTACCCTATTTACTTTTAACTGTGGTAAATAAAAGTAAAACGTTACTATTCACCAAACATTATTTTCATGTCATTGAACCACATTTTACTTACTGACATCAACCATGTCTCTCGGATATTTGAAATTCTACTCACAGAAGCGGTAAAATTATGTTTTACGTGAATTTGGAAATTCTCCTAGGAGGTGGGTAAAAGACGGTCAAAAGTTCAATAAAATTTTTATATATCTAAAATTATTATAAAATGAATCCAATGAATTGCATTGAACTTATATAGGTATTATGTATCAATTTTCACCAAAAATAAATTTAAATAAAATAAATAATTATTTAAATAAAAATTAGGTTTTTAAATAGTAACCCAGTGTTTTCACTATTGATAAAAAATTGGATGTTTTCATAAAAATACCAAAATTTCACCCTAGGATAATTTCGATATTCTGAATACAAAAATGAAGTCAATTTTGAAAAATAAAATTTATAAAATTTCAAAAAGTGGTTATTACTATTCATAACGACTAGTTTTATTAATATTTTAATAGCATATTGTTGTTTAGTGAAACTCGGTATTGCGTACAACACACGCTATCGAGGAAGGTTGTGATTGCGTGTAATGAAGCCAAGTTAGGGTTGTGTGTTGTGCAAGACTCCTTTTTTGTAGCGTACAGCACAAGAAATCAATAAAATTAAAAAGATTATTTTTCATAAAATCTCGGGGTGTTACAGACAACCCGAGACCCGCCTTCCATAGGTCCCAAAGTGGCGACTAGCACCAAGGGTATAGAATCACACATTACTATTCATTGATAAAAGTGCACACCACTCACAACCAAGTCACAACTCATTCCTAGAAAAAATTCCCCATTGAACCCATTCTTGATTTCATGTTCAAGTGATTACATTTAATTAAATTTTGCACTACTAGGAATCTAATAGGCATAACTAAAACCTATGGGAAGGAAAATAGCCTAGAAGCACTTAAAAATTCACCCCCAGTCCTCTTGTAAAGTTACAACAAAGGGATCTGTGAGATACCTCAATGTACGTGAAACAAACAAAGCCATAAGATACAACCATGCATGGCCTCAGATCCACAACCAAAACCGTATAACAATAGAGGTTCCAATCGCCATCCATATCCCCCCATAAGCATCATGAAAAACAAAGAGACATACCCCCAAGATAGGCAAGGCTTTTTCCAGACTCAAGTACATCATTAAATAAGTTTCTTCTATCTGTATGGTTAACCGGGGTGATCACACAAGGAGTTTTATTCACTGGGCATCCATTTAATCGGTCTAGTTTATGTGATTAACCAAATATCAAGTTATATTCATTCAATCTCATGAATATCAAGAAAAACAGAGGTTGATTAGTGCACAAGAAAGGACCCCCAATGGCCATGATTGTCAATGGTTGTAACCCCGTACAATTCACAACACATAATCAAGGTAAGTAGTAGAGTAGAAATCAAGCACACCCCCATCATTCTTTAAGGGTCCCTTTATTATATTAATTAAGATTTAGTATCATCCATACGCATTGAAACAATATCATACCCACCACACATGATACACATTAAAGAGAGATGAATGAAAACCCCTACTTGGATTGATCAAGGATCGACATTTTAACTATGTGCGCCAAAAACTGTGGATGCGCGACTTGTAAGGGGGGATCTCTGTGGACTCCATGAATGATTATTGAAGCTCCAACATAGGCATACCACATGCATCAGGAAGGGAGTGGTCTCCAAATTTGAAACGAAATAAAAAGGAGACCAGCCATGAAGAAAAAGGAAGAAATTCTACTGTGATAGAAAGATGATATCCCGTTGTTATGGGATATAGAATTCTGAACGGCTTTAAAGATGGATCGTGGTTTTCCACGAATTTGGGATGTTACACAAGATGGAATAGATTGTAATTTAATAATTTTTATCAGGAGGTGGCCGTAATAGCTGTGTGTTTAAACGGTTTCCCTTAAATCATGAAACAAGGGCAGAACTAGAAGTATGGGGAAAGGGTATGACACTAAGGAAAATACATGTTTTTTGGTAAGTTAAGGGTCTCCCAGCTCTCAAGGGATTTTAGATATTATTTATAGGATTTAAATAGCATTTAATGGGGGTATGAAATCATTTTTACATCAAAAGATACATTGCGGGTGTGGAAAAAGTCAGACGTTGGAAGAAGAACAAAGTCCCTCGATGAGGACACGGTGCCACGGTCATGGTGCCAGTGTCATGGTATCAACCACACAGTGCCACCGTCACGATGTCACCCACGCGGTGACACCTTCACAGTGCCACCATCATGGTGTCACCCTCATGGTGCCACTGTTTTTGTGTGAGGTCGTGACTGGTGCCTCCATTTTGGTGGGACCTTTTGATGGAACCTTGTTTTAGAAAAGCATTGAACAATGAAGGTCTAGGCCGTTACATCAGATAACTCTCAAACTATTCTTGTCCTTGAGAATTGAAACCAGACTATGTGAAAAGAGGTGGGGTCCAAACAACCACATCTAGAGATACTTCTCGGGAGTAAACATCATCCATCTTTTGAACGACTATGGATACACTACCACTCTGCTTACCCCAAGTAGGTACACCAAAATTATGGAGTCAAACCATCCAATCATATAGATTAGGGAGTTTTCGTCCTCCATGTCAAGATACAATCTACTTTGGGTGGCACCGACTCACCCGCACGGGTTTAATCGCATCCACCTTAAGGCATCTTGATTAAAGATCAGGTCCTCCCCTCCCCATAGTCAAGACTCTTGACACACATTCAGAGAACAAGGAAAAAAACACATTTAATAAATAACAAGATAAAAAAAATGCTTCATCACGAACCAGTATATAAATAAAACATAACAAAACTCAAAACAGCTCTGGGTACTGGGCGCGCATCTATGCCTCCCGCTCCCTAGAAATCTCTTTGATCCCACCATGCCTCCATAACACATGATTCAAAGTGATGGTTCATCCATAGAGAACCTTCTTCTCACGATCCTTGATCCTCGCCGATCTTTCTATAAATGTTGTGTCGGCCTCGATATCCAGCTTCCCCAGTTGAGGATGTGTGAATCGCTGTGTAGATACCGTCAGAGCTGAGACACATGGAAGACATTGTGTAGTCTCAGTTGCAGTGATGGTAGCGCTATCTTATAAGCCACTTCACTATCCCACCACATCACTTCAAATGGTCTGACGAACCTGGGAGATAGCTTACTCCCCCTACTAAACCTCCTTTTTCGATGTCGAGGGGGACCATCAAGAACACGTGGGCCTCGACCTTGAACTCCAAGGGATTCCACCTATCATTTCCATATGTCTTTTCCGGTCCTATGCTACCTTTATCATCTCCCGTATAAGCTGAAACTTCTCTGTTGTGCACTGCACCACCTCCGATCCCAGAACACCTGCCTCCCCAACCTCTGTCCAGCACATAGGTGTATGACATGGCCTCCCATAAAAAAATTCCAATGGACCCATGAAAATGGTAGATTGATAGATATTATTTTCGGAAAACTCTACCAGAGGCATGTGTCGTACCACCTCATCCATATAGGGGTGGAAAGATGTGTTGAGGCATAGCTAGGTGCCAAAAGCTTATTGTAGCCCCTTCCAGTTCTGTGAGGTAAACCGAGAATCCCAATCAGATACTAGGGACATCAGAACCCTGTGCAACCACACCACCTCATCCATGTACCTCTTTTATAGGGCATCCACTGTACCAGACTCATTGATTGCTAGGATGTGAGCTGATTTAATCATTAGGTCCACCACTACCCAGATAACATCACAACACCCTTGAACTCTAGGTAGTCCTGTGATGAAATCCATTTATATTTCATCCCTCTTCCACATGGGGACATTTAAAGGTTGGAATAGACCTCTTGGGATGCAGTGTTCATCCTTCACCTGCTGACACACAAGGTACTTTGCTTCAAACACTGCCACTGCCCGTTTTACCCCAGGGCACCAAAAGTGACCCCTCAGACTCCGGTACATCTTTGAGACTTCGGGGATCACCGCTAGGGGTGAGTTTTGGAACTAACCAAGAACTCTCTCACACATTCACATGGGGAATAACAACTTTCCATGAAACAACATTCGACACTTCCCATCTTCTGACCACCCTTCCGGAGCATCGCCTTGGTTAACCCGATCATGTATCGCAACAGTCTCTGAGCTCCCCCTGAGACTCCTCTACTTGCCATGACATAGAGGACTACACTATCATCTGAATCATGTAACCTAACCACCATCCATTCTTGCATCTAGGTGTACGATAGCCATCTCCTCCATCACCTTCCATACTTCTGCTGACTCTCAAACCGCATCCTTATGTGACTTCCTACTCAAGGCATTTGAAACCACATTCCCCTTTCTGGATGTGTAAGAGATTTCAAAGTTGAAGTCTTCGAGGAACTCAAACATCCTTTATTTCTGAAAATTTTGGACCCACTAGGAGACTGTATACTTCCATCACTTGTGATCTGCGAAGACCACGAAGCTCTCCCTGAGGAGGTAATTCCTCCACAAATTCAGTGCAAACACAACAACGAGAAGTTCCAAATCATGTGTGGCATAGTTACGCTCATGGGGATGTAACTGCCTAGACCAATAAGTGATCACCCCTTACTATTGCATCAGCACACTCCTGAGGCCTTGTCCTGAAGCATCACAGAACACCTTATACGCTACCCCTTCTTCTGGAAACCTCAACAGTGGGGCACTAACCAACATCCCCTTTAGATAGCTGAAGGCTGCCTCACACTGGCCATTCCCCATGAAAGCCAAGTCTTTCTTTGTCAAGCCTTTCAAAGGTGATGCAACTCGGGAGAAGTTGGGCATGATCTTTGGGTAGTAACCTTCCAACACCAGGAAAGTACAAACTTCTACCATTTTCTTGAGTGATAACCAAGAAAAAGCTGCCTAGACCTTCAATGGGTCCACCAATATTCCATTCTCAGACACCATGTGTCCAATGAAGTGCACTTCTCGCATTTAGAACTTGCATTTGGATAATTTCCCAGAAATTTGGTGCTTTCGGAGGACATATAAAACCATTCATAGAGGTTCAGCATGATCCTCTTCTGATATTGAGTAGATCAAGATGTTGTTAATAAACATGACTATCAACTGGTCTAGGTATTCCTGAAAAACGGAGTTCATGAGCGCAGTGAACAGAGCTGGGGAGTCTGTTACGCCTAACGGTATGATCACAAACTCAAAGTGCCCATATCTGCACCTAAATGTATTCTTCAATATGTCATCCTTATTCACCCTCAAATGGTGATATCCTAACCATAGGTCGATCGTGAAGAACCAGCATGCCCCTTTTAACTGGTAAACAAGGTCTTTTATTATAGGGAGAGGGTAAAGGTTCTTGACCATTACCTGTTTTAGTATTTAGTAGTCTACACACAGTATGAGACCACCATATACCTTATTTGCAAATAAAACTAGAGCACCCAATGGTGACACACTTGTTTGAAAAAACCTTTCATCATCAGATTGTCAATCTGAATCTATAACTCCCGCAAATCAGAAGGCACCATCTGGTAGGGAGCCATTGAAATCGGACAGGCTCCAGGAAACAATTGTATCCCGAAATCAACATCACATCGAGGGGGTAGAGTTTCCACCTATTTAGGGAAGACATACATGAACTCATTAACAATCCCCAGGACTTCCAGCATCTCTGTAGCCACTGACTCCACTGATAGTTCCACTAACAATGAAAGGAGGGGCTCCACTCACCGATTTCCTTCCAGGTAACCCTTCTCTCCAATGAATGTCAAACTTCGGCCGCCCAATTTTAAAAACACGATCCGTTCTTAGAAGCAGTCAATAACGACACATATAGAGAACATCCAGTCAAAGCCTTGGATGACATCATATGGATGTATATGCAATAATAGAAGATCTATTATTGACTAATGTAGCCCTATAATCAGTCTACACCCTAGTCAAACATAAAACAAGTTGGTCTGACCTCTGACTAGTGTACTCAACACCAGGGGTACTAGAAGTCTCTCAGTATCTAGACCCAGAGCACGGGCCATACTGGGTGCATCAAAGGTGTGTGAAGCTCCTATGTCATAAAAGGCATAGGAAAGAGTACTAAACAAGCTGATCATACCTCAAACCTCTTCTGTCCCTTCTAGAACTGCTACCTCTGCACTGTGTAACTACCCACGCCTAGCTCCCCTACCCCTCAGCTTTCGACCACCTCCCTGACCATGCCCTGGTCGAGGTCCCTAAGAAGATCCCTGAGGTCATCCTCCTCCTACGATGCCTTCCCTTGGAAGAGCGGGAGCTCACTGTCCCTATTTGCTGCTAAGGTGGGTGCTGCATCGGCCCACTCCCACCGTACCGCACTCGGTTCGGGCACCGGTTCCAAAGGTGCCCATGGCTCCCATAGATGAATCATATCAGTCCTGGACCTAAAAGGAAAGGGTGAAGACTGGGAGATCATAACTGGAATTGTGGAGGCATGCTTCCTACTGGTCAAAACCTAGAGGGCCCTGATGTAGGGTGCCAGCTGCTGAAGGACATCCCCTTCGACGAGCCCAACTAGTTTCCCTCTCGGATACACCTCCCAGCGTGTGCATCCTTTCTACAACTTCAGTCTTATTGAGGGTATGATATTGAAAGGCACAAAGCTTCCTCTTCCACGGACCATCCTCCTCCTCTCAGTCAACCCTCTGTCGATCAGCCAAATCAACCTTCTGGGTCTCGATCGTCCGCTCTACCCTAGGTTTCCATCCGGTTGCCATAGCTGCATGATAAAAAAGAAATGCCTAAGCCAATGTAGTGTAGAAGATTGCTTTTAAATATTATTAGAATTATTATTCATTTAAAATCCCCAAAATAACCATTAAACACAAGAACACAAAGACCTTATGATGCATACACCTTTCTTAGGGACTCTACCTTGAAATCAGTGTAACCTCACTTAATCATTTGGTAGGCTTTGAGTCCTTTCATCAGATCCTAGGGGGTCCTAAAATGTCGTGTCATAGCCGGTCTTCACTGGACTATTTCACACACCACGATTCTCAAACACTGTTTCTCTACCATCCCATGCAATCCTCACTATACCTAACTCTGAACTCCATACTATCTCTCAACCCTCCCCCCTGATACCATTCAATCATGACCTACCGTCACCAAGATGAGAGAAGGGATATCTGATTTCCATACCCTTCCATCTTCAAGTTGAAGGAGAGATAATGACCCCCCCAAGACCCGCCTTCAATAGGACTCAGAGTGACGACTAGCACCAAGGGTATAGAGTCACACATTAGATGGAAGGCATTACCCTTTTTTATTTAGTAGGATCGGGAGATATGATAGTAATTCCAACCAAAAACAAAGGTGGAAGTACAAGTAAATCCAAAAAAAACTCTCACATGCATGTTCCAAACGTAATTCTAGAAAAGTACAAGTAACCCCAAAAGAAGGTAACAAAGAAAAGAAAACAGCAACAACAACCGTCCCAACGTACTTACTAGTATGATCCTACACAATCCCTGATGTTCTCCTGGAAAAATGAAAGAATTCTAAAATATATAGGGTGAGTATACAATTATACTCAGTAGGGAAAACCAAAACCTCTCATGCACATGTTGGGAGGCATTATAATGCCTCGTGAGAAAAAAGATAATTGAAACACCTGGCAAGGAAAACTGCCACCCAAGCCTCACCAAGTCACACACTCCACAAATAAACCAAGTCATGTAATATAATTGTAATAAAAAATCAGCGATTGGGTTCCACATGCCACTTTCCCACTGGTTATAGAAGTCATCCTTCGCATCGAACCTCTCCTGCCATTCTCACCATAGTCCAACTGCCATACCCCACCCGCACACACCTGGGTCATCACCACACATCCCGCCCACAAACACCTAGGCTATATCAACCACATGTAACCACGACCGTAAACTCCTGGGCTAGAACAACCACTTCTATGCCCGAAGACACTTGGGCCTCATCCTAAAGATACTTGGGAGACAACCTACCCGCAAACACCTGGGACAACCACTACAACTACCCTTCCTGAATAATCTAGGGCTATAATGGAACTTAGGCCATCAAGGTCTCCCCGATGAGTCTTTGGCTATTCGGGAAGGGGAGCAGAAAATGAGCTAACAACCAGCCACTCATAGGATTTTTAGGAAAAAAAACCCCCATGAAATGGGGGTGTTCTGTACGAAGTTCTCAATATGGGTGGGGCACGAATAAGAAAAATAAAAACATGAAATATATGTATAGGTAACAAGCACTCATCCCAACCTAGGGGTTACAAATACAACTTAAGAATAAACACCCTCATTTATATTCATTCATAAAAGGGTACACAACACAAAGCCACGTCACAACTCATTCAGTGGAAAAATTCCCCATTAAACCCATAATTGATTTCATGTTTATGTGATTCCATTTAAGTAAATTCTTCACTACTAAAAAAATAATTGGTATAACCACAAGTTATTGAAAGTAAAACCTCCAAGCATCGCTTAAGCATTCACACCTGTTCATCTATTGCTGCTTATGCATGGAAGAGGTTGTATATAGTTTTCTGTTTGGTGTTGTTTGGTGTTTGTCGGAACTTATGGTTTCTCACTTTTCCCACAAAAGTTTCTTTCTTAATAAAATAATAATAATTTACACCATTAACACCTGGTACTCTTATAAAGTTTTAAAAAAGGTATCTGTGAGATCCCTCAAAGTACTGGAACAAAACCAATCCCCAAGATACAGCCCCACATGGCCTCAGATCCACAACCAACAATCGTATAACAATAGAGGATCCCATCCCCATCCATATCACCCCATAAGCATCAAACAGAAAAACAGACATACCACCATGAAAGAACAAGGAATTATCTAGACTCAAGTACAACATTAATAATGTTTCATCATTCTGTTTGGTAAACAGGGGTGATCACAAAAGGATTAATGTTCACTGGGAATCCATTAAATCGGTCGGGTTTATGGGATTAACCAATTATTATGTCACATTCATTCAATCACATGAATATCAAGAAAAAAATAGGTTCATTAGTGCACATGAAAAGACCCCCAAAGGCCCTAATTTTCAATGGACGTAAGCCCATAAAATTCACAACACATAATCATGGATAAAAAGTACAGTAGAATTAGACCACAACCCCTTTATTCTTTAAAGGTCCATTTATTATCTTCATTACGGTTTGGTTTAATCCATCCCTAGGTAAAAAAAAGCATACCCACCCAACATGACAAATAGGAAAAAGAGAAGAAGGAATAACCCTACCTGGATTGATCAAGGATCAACATTTTAACTCTGCGCGACTAGAACTGGGGATGCGCGACTTGTAGTGGAGAATCCCTGGGGACTCCAAGAATGAATAGCGAATCTTCCGGATAGGCATACCACTTTCCTCAGGAAGGGGGTGGACTCCAAACGTACAGGGAAAGGGAAAAGGGACCAGCCAAGAACAAGAAGGAATAAATTCTAGCATGATATAATGATGAGATCATGTTGTTACATGATATAGAATTTTGAACAGCTTTAAAGTCAGATTGATTTTTTTCACGTGGTTGGGCGGTTACACATGATGTAATAGATTAAAATTTAATAATTCTCATCAGAGAGGTGTCCATAACATTTGTGCATTTAAACCATTTCCCTTAAATCATGCAACAAGGGTAGAACTGGAAGTATGGGGAAAGGGTGTGACACCGTGGAAAAGACACGTGTTTTTGTATGTTAAGGGTCACCCAGCTCTCTGGAGATGTTAGATTTTATTTATGGCATTTAAATGTCTTTGAAAGGGGGTATTAAATCATATTTACATCACAAGATAGGCTGCGACAGTGGAAAAAGTTGGAAGATGGAAAAATAATGAATACCCTCAGTGAGGACACGGTGCCACAGTCATGCTGTCACCCTTACGGTGCCACCGTTTTGGCGTGAGACCGTGACCGATGCCACTGTTTTGGTTGGACCATTTGATGGAACCATGTTTTGGAAAAGCATTGGACCATAAGGGTCCCAAGAATTACATATTACCTCTTATATAATATGATTTTTCTGTAAAAATGGTACAACCAAATTCATTATTCTATCCATCCTATAAATGACAATGTCACCATATGTCCGTACGTATGGATTACCAAATCAACGTCGTGGTGTAGTTTTTCATTCAAACATTTCATTATTTGGATGCGAATAATAATGAGTATAACTGATGTAAATAATAATTATACATGTTAATAATCTTGTATATATTATATACCATCAAATTACATATTATTTTGCAGTCAATATAATTATATTGTCGCTCGTGTGTACGTATGGATTACTATATCCACAACGTGATGAGATTTATTTCAATGTTCACCATTCAATGATGATTATAAATATATATATATATATATATATCATTAATAAGTCTTTAATATATGACATAACAATTCTACTGGATATATATATATATATACTTACATATATCTTATTCAATTAGTTCTATTCAATATGATATGAAAACCAAAACAGCGTTTATGCATACGTGCGGCCTACCATAAACATAAATGGGGTCTTCCATTACACATATATATCTATTATACGTAGTTATATTGTAAATATATATGATATATATATCATTTGTTATATTATTTAAGTATTTAAATCAAGATCTATGTGATACAATCAAGAGTAACAAGTTAAAACACGTACTATAAAGAAAGTGATTATAACAAGAAATGTGAATTTAACTAGGAAATTATTATTAAATGGGTAGTATAATGTCTTAAATGAATAATGTATGATATCATATATATTAATATGGTTCTTTTATAATTTTATAATGTAATAATGTCTTTATATAGGGGGTTAGACGTACCATCGACTAAAGGTAATACATGGTAAGCGTTAATTTCACAATCTCTTTATTATCTGATGTTGTTTTTACATAATTATATACAGGGAAATATATATTATCCATGTACATTTTTCATTAAATATTTTTCAAAAGGATTATTTTAAAAGACTTTTTTACAAAAAAATCTTTTTAAATGTTTTAATTATTTATTCTTCTAAATCATATTCATTAATGTCTATGTTTTCAAAATGATTTTTAATGATTTTTTTATATTGACATGAATGATTTTAAAATGTAAATTATTTACATAAGGTTCAAAGTGGTGTGGGACAAATTGATTCAAAAATTCCTATAAGTTTCTTCTTTTATAAATTTAGTGACTTTTCATATGTTTTCATAGAAAAGGGATATTTCTCTCAATGATATTTACAAATCATTTTTATCTATTTCAACATCAATTGATTACTTTTAAACTTGTTTGAAATTGATTTATTATGATACAAATCATAGATTTTTTATTGATGGTTTTGAGATATGTTTTACGGTGGACGTGTTATTTTTATACCATTCACTTTTTATGGATAAATCCTTGAAATTTCGTTTGTTAGTTTTAATACTTATGTTTATGTTATTTTTAAAAAATTTCATATAAGGAATGAATTGGACTTAGTATGTGATGGGTGGAGCCCACTATAGCTCTTAGATTCATCAGTAGGTCTCATGATACAAACAACTGTCTTGGCATAAGGCTTTGAAAAAATCTTATTTGTCATCTTGGAACTAGGGCTTGACTATGTGGTTTTGAAGTCCAGCATTATGCATTCCATAATTATGAAATTGGCTATTGATATTATATGTAATTATTCGAATAGTAGAATAACCATGTGAATAAGTAAATGGAATTATTTTATTTTAATTGACTATATTATGCAGACGTTTTTGTTAAAGTGGATTTTGTTTTAGTCTAATACATTTCCATAAATGTATATTATTATTTATGGAAGTTTTCACTATATTTTTAACCTTACTGAGCATCTGATCTCAACCCATTATAGGTTTTATTTCCCAGGATGTGAAGAATTATTTTATGGTTGTCTTCTAGGGATAGTATATGGGATACAAATATGTTCAAAAGGGGACAATGTTTTTGTTGTTTTTCATTTTATATTATAATTTAAAGTTCATGTATGAAATCTAATTTCCAAGACTGCTAAACTGATTAGTCCTTTGGGGCTTGATTCCTTGTAATCATGCCAATGTATTAAAATAATGCCATGACTCTAGGTAACTGGGATCAAGGCATTACAGCTATGCTGCCAAAATTGCACTGTTATTTTCCAAGTGAGATTCATTTTGTAGTGAATACCATGCCCATTTATCTATCATGGGTATTGACCTTTATGAAAATTTACATATTTACTAAACATTTTCATGTATTTTTTTCACATTCCTTTATAGTTGAATAAATTACGACGTTGAGTGATTCCATGATGTATGATCCATGTGGCAGACTTAGGCATGAAATTAAATGTTTAAGAATGATGCGCCCTGATGGAGCTTCAATGCATTGGTTAATGATTGGTATCGTGATACGTCAAGTTCAATGAGTAATTACTCATACTAATTCAATTTAACTGTGTATTTACTCTTGATAATTCAAATTTAATGATGTTTTACTCAGGCTCCATGTGCAATGAGCCTTGGATCATGCTAATTCTATGTTAAGTCTTTATGACACGTTTCAATGTTTTGATAATCATGATATATCTTTATGATCATGTTTTTGTTATGATCCATTGGTATGACTACTTCCAAACATGTTATTTATTTTTCATTGAATTCCTTGTTTACTTCCTTACTAGACTTTACAGATAAACCTTTTCTTATGAATATCCTCATGTTTTCCAATACAATGTTATGTAAAAGGGAATGTAGTGGTTATGTTAAGGATGATTTCTATAAATATTTTTGATTCATGTTTTAAACCATTATATAATTTTCCTAAGCCCCAAAGACACTGCACCTCTATATCATATATGTGATATCAAAAGAAGGTTTTATGTAATAAATAATTTCTATGTGAGTAATAAAATGAAGGGATGTTATAGTTGGTATCAGAGTGAGGGTTATTTATTTTTGTTATTAGGATTAGGAAGCCCTAGTAAAACCTTAGGGATAAAAATTAGTATAATAAGAACATCCCTAATTTTTGGTGAGAATGGAGTATGTGGCCTATCAAAAAAATGCATCCATTTATGTATATGAGAAGCTATAGGAGTCTCTAGCACAGATGTGCCTAGGAGTGAAAACTGTGACAATGGGTGAAAACACCAAAAAGGAGTTTCAGGTGTGACCCGATGTATCCTGGAACACGAAAATGGGCCATACTACACTCTTGGTTAAGAAACTCCTAGGGGGATATGCATTGGTAAAATCACAATAATAGTATGAACCATTATTGAGGGAATATAAGAAATTCCTCAATGAAAATATGTTTGCAAGTAGATCATGGATAATATATATTTAATCCTATATATTTATAAGCAAATAAAAGATATTTATAAGTCATCCATATTTCCATGGATTACCCTTTATGGGTTACCCCTAACTTTCCTTTTTTTCATTTAATGTCCGGTAATAGGAGGACTTGGGCTAAAAATCAATGCGAAGACAAATGTGATGATTTTTCAAGTGAGACCCCCAATATGATGGGAGCAGGGATCACGAAATCTATCATGATACTCTCTCAACTAACTACAGATTTGAATAGAAAAATGGTTCAAGAAGAACGCTCACCCCCCCCCCCCACCCGAATGATGAACAATTCACTATCAAGAGCTACGTGATACGAAGGCCTCCTACTTTTAACGGGTAATCAAATCTCTCATTCACTGAACAATGGATCAACTCCATTGAAAAAATCATCTTCATCAATCAATGTTCCGAACAAGAGAAGGTTCTCCACGATGCCTATCATATGGAGGGTGAATCTGATCAATAGTGGTCATTGAAAAAAAATGCCCAAGGAAAGAATCTAATCATTATAATGGAAGGATTTCCGGAAGAGGTTTTTTGAAACAAATTTCCTGCGAACCGTACTCCTTAAGATGGAATGGGACTTACTTTTCCTAAAAAAATACAAAGAATCTATCAGAGCATACAAGGAAACATTAGAAGGATTTCATGATACACCTCCATCTTTGTTGTTACCAGTGAATGCAATGTTGACCACTTCATTGTTGGGATATAACCTAGCTTGTGGAAATACCTGGTGATCTGTGACATCAACAACTCTGAGGGAATTATCAGATGTGCCCTCAATGTCAAAATAGAGATTGTATAATCTCATGGGTATCATGGGGATAACAAGAGTAAGGTGGAATTCAATTCTGGTGGACCGATGGAAAAATTCTATGGTGCTAAGAAGACCCAGCACCACAATTGTAAAAGTTGCAAAAAGAAGCACTCTTGAAATTTCTTGAAGCAGAAAAGGAAATGTTTTATTCATGGTAGAGAAGGACACGTTGCTACTCACTGGTGACAAGTAAAACCCACACCTATGATAGACGAGAGAAATTCTATATTCGACTCTCAACCCGTTAGACATTTCTTCAGCTACCAAGAACCTATGCATCATGCAAAATAGTTCCCTAAGCTATTTGTTTTCAGAGGAAACCAACATCCTCCTAGGAAAAAATGGTGAGATTTTCCAATCAATACCATCGAACTAATCCCCAAAAAAGAAGTGGTTTCATGTACACTAGTCATTCATTCATGAATAAAAAATTTACCTTTTGATTCTGATTTTACGCATTCTATTATATCTAGAATGTATAGTAGAACAATCCCAACACCACCACAAATAATGTATGTAAAGATGTTTGTGAGTATAGAAAATGGGGAAATCATTTCATCCCATGAATATAACACCTCCTCTATCATAATTTTGAGGAATGAACATCCCGGTGAATCTCATCATACCACGTCTTGTCGAATTTGATGAAATTCTCGACATGTATTGGCTTTATTTATATAGAGCCGACATAAATTGTCGTGAGAGGGAAATCAATCTATATATAGAGAATTTACCCCTGATTCTATACAAGTACAAGGAGGCAGATGAGTCTTTTTAGAACAATCATCTCAAGCGTGGATATTACTTCCCTATGAGAGTGCTTATCTAGATCAATTGATTGAGTCTATGGAGGACACAATCCTTGAACCCATACCTATTGGGAGGGAATTTGCTGACGTGTTTCTCGAGGAATTTCCTAGTCTTCATCCTAGAAGAGTTGTTGAATTATCAATTGACCTTATACCTGGGGAATTTCTAATTTCCAAAAAACTGTATAAAATGGCTGATGTAGAGATAGAGGAGATGAAGAAACCACTACAAAAGAATCTAGACAAAGATTTTATACTACCATGTGCTTCACCATTTGGTTCACCAGTCATCTTCATGAAAACGATGTTTGGGTCAATGCACCTTTGAACCGATTATCGTGATATCAACAAAAAACATGATAAAGAATAAGTATCATATTCCTCAAATTGTTGAATTGTTCGATCAAATACATTGATAACAATACATCTCCATGATATATTTTCAGTTAGGATATTATCTAGTAAGGGTGAATAAGGAAGATATCCCCAAGGCTGCTTTTCATACAAGATACGGGCATTATGAATTCATATTAATTCCTTTAGGACTCAAAAATTCTCCATTAATATTCATCGAACTTATGAATAGTGTCTTTAGATAATACCTAGATAAATATTTGGTAGACTTTATAGATGATATTCAAATATACTATAATCCATGGAGGATCATGAGGAGCATATAACAACTGTACTGGAGACCTTGCGAATGAAGAAGATCTATAAAAAGTACAGAAAGTGTGACTTATGGATGAATGAGGTCTCATTCATGGGTCATATCATCACAAACAATGGGATATCTGTGGATCCATCCAAGAAGACTACAATGGAGGGATATTTGAGGCCAACATCGGTTATGGGTATCAGTAGCTTCTTAGGGATAGCAGGATATTATCACTGATTTGTGAAAATCTGACAGAATTTCCAAAACCTCTTAACAAGCTAACTCGGAAAGGAGTAATGTTTTCATGAAGTGATGAATGTGAAGAGAGAATCATAGAGTTAAAAAGTAGGTGTATCACGGCACCCGTGTTCACATAACCCATGAGTGGAGAATTTATTTTGGTATTTAGTGATGCTTTAAAGAAGGTTCTGGGTTGTGTGTTGATACATAATGATAATGTGATAACCAACGCCTCAAGGAAGATGAAAATATAAGAGAAAAACAATCCCACACGTGATCTGGAGATGGAAGTTGTTGTATTTGTTTTAAAAATTGAGTGGCATTATCTATATAGGGAGAAGTGTAAGTTATATACTGATCACAGGAGCCTCCAATAAATATTCACATAGAAAGAGATTAACATTCTATAACTAAGACCTATAGAACTCATCAAGAATTACGACTACTCAATCCATTACCACCATGGGAAAGAGAATAAGGTGGCAGATGCTCTAAATAGAAAGGATCCAGTGATTTTATCATTGATGAGAATTGAGAAGGATCCAATATTATTAGATTTTATTAAAATAGAAATGGGAATCATAATCATGGGAACATCATCAATCCTTCCTCAAAGGATTTCTCAACCATCCCTCATATATAAAACCAAACATGCTCAATGAAAGATGTAGAAATTATGAAATGGATGGAAGCTATCAGAAATGGAAAATCCTTATAGTTTGTGGTTGACGAGGATGGAATTGTGATATTTGAGTCATGATTATGTGTACTGTCAAATATGTATATAAAGAAGGAGCATCGGAATGTTGCACATAGATCAACCTTCTCTATTCACCCATGGTGCACAAAGATGTATCAGGATATCCAAGAAATCATTTGGAGAGACAATATGAAATCATAGATTCCTGAATATACATCAAAGTGCCTGGTATGTCAGCAAGAGAAGGTCGGGAGACAAATGTCTAAGGGGATGATGCAACCAAAAACCATACCAACATGGGAGTGGAACAACATTACCAAGGACTTTGTCAACTGAATTCCAAGGACATCCAGAGGGAACAATGATATATGGGTAATTATGGATCATCTTATGAAGACATCACACTTTATCGTGATTCAAGAGGACATCTCATTGGATCATCCTTCATGTATTTACATCAAATAAGAGGTAAGGATTCATTGAATACCAATATCTATTTGATCCGATCATGATCCAATATTCACCTCTATGTTCAAGAATAGTCTCTAGCATGCTCTAAGCACTGAACTAAACATCAGTATTTCCTATCATCCTCAAATTGATGGTCAATCTAAATGAACTATTCAATCACACGAAGATATGTTCATATCATGTTATATGGACGTTGATGGAAGATGTGACAAATATCCTCCACTAGTTTGATTATATTTCAATATTAGTTTCCACTAGACTATTTCAATGGCACCATATGATTCCCTTTATAGGTAAAGGTGCAGAACACTGGTGTGTTGGGATGAAGTCGGGGAGCATAAGCTTTAATTAACTGATATGGTCTATGAATTAGTGGATAAGGTGAAAACCATTCAGAAGCATGTAAAGGCTACACAAATTCGATCGATCTTTTGTATAGATAATCATCGAAGAGACCTTGTGATAAAGGTTGGAGACATGGTATTTATATTCATATCTTTGTTGAATAAGGTCTCTATGTTTGGAAAGAATGGAATGTTATATCCTTGGTACATTGTCCCCTATGAGTTTCTTGATCGTGTCGGGGCTGTATCCTATTGACTTACACTTCAACCTACCATGGACAAATTTGATTATGTATTTCATGTATCCCTCTTAAATAAGTGCATACCATACACATCACATGTACACTCTTCAGAGGTAGTACAGTTAGTGGATGATATTTTGTATGAGGAGAAACCAGTGAAAATCATAGATCGTAGAGAAAATTTTCTATGAAATAAGACAATTCCCCTTGTAGTGGTTTTTTAGTGAAACTACTTGTTTGATGAAGTGATCTAGGAAACCGTGGAAATGATAAATCAAAGTTACCCACATCTGTTTTAGTGTGTGAAAAGGAAATTTCAATGTTGAAATTTCTTAAGGAGAGAAGATTGTAACGACCCAAAATTTTGTTAATGAAAACCCCTCATGATCCAATTAAATGGATTATTATGTATATTGAGAATATAATATGTATGCACTAACATGGATATGTTATTAGATTTTAAAATATCGTTATGAATTGTGAAAATTTCTAATATATCTGTTGAACAATGATCACATGATTAGTATAAATATAAGGATTTAACAAATCCAATTTACTCAGACCAAGTAAGTGATGGCCCCATCCAGTAGACATTCCCCATGCAAGGCCCATTTTTCAGAGCACAGAAACGAGGTGGCATCATTGGGCTTTTCTCTTAACCAAGCCCAAGCCGAGTTTCAACATGTAAATATTTATTAGAACCACCTACATGAGAATTGGAAGTTGATAGAGATTACCACCTTGTCAAAGTTGTCTGATCTACCCCATGATTTTGTCAGCTTCACACACCATACCCTTTAGTCTTATGTGGATGTTATAACTGGTTATTTATTGATAAACTAGTAATATTATCATGTAAAAAACTTTTTTATCGAGAATATGTATTAATTTTGTTATTGTTACTTCGTAAATAGTTTTGAAAGCAAAAATAGTATTTTTAGTTTATATTCAATTAAAAATATATTTTGATGAATTAATTATTTATTGAATTAAATAATATTTTTATTAAATATTATTAATATTATTAAATTAATTTTTATATAATATAAATTATCGTATAATTTAATGAATGAAATGGAAATTTTTATGAAGGTCTGAAAGCTGTTTTTGTCAAAACCCATGATTTTTTGATAAATTTCTGTTTTTATTTGAAAAGTGAAAATTAAAATATATAGAAAATTACTAGGATAAAATGAATTTTATTTTTTGAAATGGGATTTATATTTTATCCAATTTTTAATATTATTTTTTGAAACATGATTTTAATTTTATCCAATGTTTAATTTATCATACTTTTCTAAATAATAATGAATTCCTTCACCTTTCGAATATAAACCCACCCAAGATCCCACTTAATTAGCACAAAAATCATTTGCAGTTCGTCCAAAATCATACCTCATAGCACTAAAATCCTCTCAAGGCCCCCAAACTCCCATGAATCCTCTATCAAGCCCCACCCACGCCTTTGGGATCACACTTCCAAGTATGGGATTCCTTCCTTTCTCATTTTATCCAATTTTCTTAATATTTTTATATTGTTTTATTTTCAATTATATATGTTGGTATATGATTTATCACCTCCCCCATACTGAAATATTTATGTTTTAGTGATTATATAACCATTTCTCTCTCATTGATTCCCCCATGTACTCTCATTACCATGCCGAATTCCGTCTGGAATGTCTCTCTCCTCATTTACATTCAATCCATTCTTTTGTATTATGTATTTAAAATTTCATTAGTCATGTATGAACATGTAATTATATGGCCACCTTACTATCCATTTCATATAAATATGACGAGACACTCCATTATCTCTCATCGACCGCTTTTATGAATTCTTATGTCACACCGTTATGCTGTCGAAATTGCACCGTGATTTTCCAAGTCAAAGCCATTGTGTAGTGAATATCATGCCCATTTCTCTATCATGTGTATTAACATTTACACACATTTTCTTATTGTTTTAAATGTTTCATTAATGTATTCTACAATGATTTATCTTGGAATAAATAATGATGTTGAATGATTCCATGTTGTATGATCCATGTCTCACACTTTTTTATGAAATGAGAATTTTTAAGAAGAGTGAACCTTGATATCATTCCAATGCATTGGGTAAAGATTAGTATCATGATATGTCAAGTGAAATGAGGATATACTCATGCTAATTCAATTTCTATGATTATTTAATCATGCTAATTGATGTTCAATGAGGGTTTGCTCATGCTCCATGTGAAATGATCCTTGGCTAATTTTAATTCCAAGTTAAGTGTTATTCCCACATTTCCATGTTATGATAATCATGCTATATCTTGCCTTTATGTTCATGTCTTTATTATTGTCAATTTATATGCCTACATCCTAACATATATTATATTTTTTAGGTTATGCCTCATTTACTCCCTTACGGGGCCTTATAGATCCCCATTTTCTTATGCATGTCCTCATGTTATTCCATGCAATTATATGTATGAGGGAATGTAGAGGTCATGTAATGAAATTTTTTACTATAGATATTGTGTTTCATGTTTTATTCATTATATAATGTTACAAATCCTCAAAGACACTAGAAAACTCGACCATCTATGTTGTATCTAGGGATGTTTTTATGTAATAATTTTTTTCTTAGTGTGTAATTAAAAGTAGGGTTGTTATACACCTAGTCACCAATATGATATTATGGGACACAATACTGATTATTAGCATAAAATTCATACCAAATATATGTTATATTTATCTTAAATAAAATGGAATTATCATTCTCTTCACATAATAATGTTTTCCCAAGTCCTAATATCATTCATTATCCAACCCCATCCTCGCACATTGGAGATCGACATTTCATTAAATATAGGAATTTATAATGATCTATGTGAATTCATAATTGAAATATATTTTTGTATGAACACTCAAATTGAAAAAATAATTATCCCAACAACCATTGAAATAAAAAAGTGAAACACTTCATCATATTATCTAGGTTTTGAATATTCACTTCAGATTGACCTTCTATCATTGGATGATACATAGTGTTGAAAATCAATATTGTATAAAAACCTTACTAATGTAATTTCCAAAAAATTTAGTAAACCATTGGATCCCAATATTAAAAATTTAAATGGTGTAATCCATGATATAATTCCACATCCATAATGTATATCATGAAAAGATGATATAAAGTGAGGCATTATCTAACAATGATTAAGTGTTATGACTTATTAATGAAATAAACTAAAACCCTATATAAAAAATACCTTTATCAGTTTTTGGGAGTACCAAATAAAAAAAATAGCGATGTTATCCCATTTATATTCATGTATGGTTATTGAATGAGACATATCATTAGAGTTTTTTTATCCCTAAAATATTGAAATACCATGCACTGAAATACAAAAACCATGAAATTTATATTCATTCAAACCTAACTGAAGTATTATTTCAAATATATAAAAGTATTATTACATCTAGGATGAATATAAAATTAAGAGCAATAAGATTATATAAAAGTTCTGTTATCAATTATATTATGAATGAAACACGTAAATTGTTTATGACCATTTTCATTGTGTTATCATCAATGTTAAAATACAGGATATTTCTAACCTTCTTTTTCATTACTGTATTATCCTTTAAGGTCTCATTAATTAAAAACTGGATAGATGGTTAGAATTAAATTTTGAAAGATATTAGTTTTCCCCATTATTTAGGATTTATTGATCAACCATTTTTAAATCAATAAATGTTCGATCTTTTTTAATCCTCATCTTGGATAATCTATCATGATCATTTTTGACTCAAAGAATCTGCCACCTTGTTAGATTCCCTAGTGTGTTAATATATAAGGTAGTTATAATCCTTAATTATATATAACCATATTATCTAGATCATTTTCAATTCCTTATGTTTAAAAATATACTTAAAACTTTTATGATCACTATATATACCACCCTTTATCCATAAATATAATTCCTCCATAGCATTAATGAAAACATTACCACATCAAAATCTATATCATGAGTGTTATAATAATTATTAGGAATAAACAATATTTGTGGGGAATATTATATAACATTGTAATTTATTATAATAAAACATCATAACCCTTCTTCTATTTATCAATATAGATTACAAAACAATCTACACAATATTTTAATGTAAGAATGAGTGAGATGGTTTTTATTCCCAGTAGATCCTTGAAATGTTCCACACACTCATTTACCCAAAAGAACATGGATCCCCTCGAGGTTATCATCGTGAGTGGATTATATAGTCCTGATAAAATATCCAAAAACTATCAGTAATATCAAAAAAATGGAAAACTATGACTCAATGTCACTATAATTGTTTTGGTGAAATATTTTATAGAATTATTCTATGTTGGATCCATTAATTTATCCTCTCTCTAGATTATATCACTAATAAATGAAAAATTTTGTTTCCAAAAGTCTTCATTTGTAAATTTTTCATACATTGGATCGATAAATAGGGTCTTCAGTAAAACTATCATGTGATCATCATGATCATCCTAGTCATTTCAATAGATGATAATATCATCTGTTAATAATACCATGAATGGATCAATGTAAAATTTAAAGACTATACGTTATATAAATTATGATTGTAGGGGAATTAGTATTATCAAATGAAATCACTATGAATAAAAGTTTCCATACCTTGAATAGAATTCAATCATGCATATATCCTCCTTCACCCTTAATTGATGTTATCCAAAATGATGGTAAATCATTGAAAACTATTTAGATCTATAAAATTTACAAAAAAACTCATCAATAGTGGGAGATAATAAATGTTTTTAATTGTGATATATTTTAGATTCTAATTATTAATTTGTAGTTACAATGAAGCATCAAATTTATTAAAAAACATGTTTTACACATGGTGATACACATAATTTAAGGAATATATCTTCTGGGTATTCCATGGTAAGATTTGCCAATTTCTGCAACTCCATCTAGGCCATTCTATAGCGAGTCATTGAATATTTTGGTAACCAAGTATTATATCTATTGGAATATCAAAATCACATTTTGGATGAATAATATGAAAATATTCCTTAAATACATCATCAAATTACCACACTATTGAAATATCATCAATGTCATGCTTCTCCAAACCATGTGAGATAAGAACCCCTTCGGATTGGGAATAAAGACCCCTAAAAAGGATGAAATACACCTCAAATATTTTAAGTTTCTTTAAAATGGACATAAAATGTTTGGTTTGATTATAATATCAACCAAGAATTACCATCCAAAAATATTTTTGTGGGATTTATGGAGATGAATCCATTCCAGGCCTATAATGACATCAAATTTCACTAGAAGATGAATGATAGGATTTTGAGGAAGCACATTCCAACAATTTTCAAAAAGAGGTGTATCATAAACATGGAATTTGTTCATCACATCATCCGGAGTTTTTATGCTAATTTCATATATAATTATGTGGGCGTGATCTTGATACCCTAAATGAATTCATTACATATGAGTGAATAGGTAAATCGAACGTCAAATTATTTATTAAAAGTTATAGAGTGGATGCTAATTATATATGTCACTACATGTTTACTACAACCCTTATCATAAATCGTGATCAAATGAAATTTCACCTTTTCCCTTAGCTTATGTGGTCTCTGAAGTCGATCATCATCATTAACCATCAGGTTTGTTAATTAGTTAAAATAATGGACATTCTCTTCCCACATGAAGCACTAAAGTGGTGGAGGTGAATTATATGTAGCATTATCTCTATTTTTATTACTATATATCTTCTTCCAATGAAATCTAAAATCCATTTCATAATGACAATCCATTCAATAAATAAAAATTTTATTATATCCCTTAAGACAATTTCCTCCGTGATTCTTCCCAAAAACTCAGCATAAGGGAAATATCATCTTCCTCTCTCTATGGTTTATAAATTTTCTATTAATGTACATATTATTTTTCATTTCAAACCCATGATATTGATAAAAATCATCCAACACAATTTCCACCCTTATAGCACATCAAATAATATATTCATTGTTAGTGATGTCTCTTATGGGTAACTCCCATCAAGGAAATGGTTTTAAGTCACTTAAGAATCAGAAAAATTAATTTTTGGCGAGATGATAATACCATAATCCAACATAATATGTCTTGTAAAAATTTCCTCATACGTACCAAAAAATTCTCCTTCCATTTTCTCTCGTCAAAAAATTATTCTTCATATTTATAGGAATAATATGTGGTCAGTACTTATTGACAAATAATTTCATGATTTTGTTCAAATACTAAGATTCATTTTCATTCTGTTTCCTCATATTTGGTATAAGATTTCACCATGTTTCCGCTTCACTATAAAAATGGTACAAATCAAAAATGAATTTTTCATTCTCATAACACCATAGAATATAAAGTATCATTTTACTTCCATATTTCCCTCGTTCAGTAAAAAGTGGATCAGTGGTTTCACTAATGGAAGGTGGATGTTTCTCATGAAGGACTCAATAAAATTTTGTTCCCTCCATCTCATCTTTAAATGTTATTAATGATTTATATCATGAAAACTACTTTTTAGTATATGAAAGATATTTCGAATTCCATAACACATAACATTTCGATTCTAATGAGGAATGTCATTTCATTTTGTTCCTAACCCATAATCTTCAATTTATATCCTTAATAATGGCATGTAAATAGTTTATTAACTTCTAAAACAAATCCCTCAGGAGTGTCAAACCAGGTATCAATGCAATGCATATTGTCATTCACAAGCTCCCTATTGAGCCTAGATTAATTATCTATTTTGGGTGTTGTGATCCCTATGTTAATCAATTTCATCGCCACATCCACATGTAGTGTCTATATTAACATGTAAATTCATTGAAATCACTCTCTCTATCTGGTAAACAAAATCCTGGTTATTTTCATATACATTGATTCATAGTTAGACTTATCAAATTGTATTTCCATGAGGTTATCACTATGTTTTTCTCATACTAGTTTTCAATGTTTAAATAATAAAATCATTTAATACTGAATATTGTAAACACATATTAACATACATAGATAGTAACACTTTTTTCAAATATTTAGTACATTACTAAGTGACAAATATGTGGACCATAATATATTAGTTCCTTTAAAAACATGGTAACATAATCCTAGATTTATAAGTTATATACATCCTATCAAAATAATATCCTCACAAATAAAACCCATATTAGTCATATCCTACATAACACATCATATCATATCCTATGGAATGGAATCATAAATATGGGTGATATCATATGTTTAGTTTTTGTAAATAAATGGAGATATATATGTATAACAAGAACATGGGGATAATATATAAAGATCATATAATTGAAAACCAAACCCTGCATTTCATAGATCACAATAATGTGTCATGGAATAAATATTATATGTTCATAAAATAAGAATAATAATGTAATTAAAGGAAATAATACATGAGAGAATTTCATTGGAATAAGAAATGGAATTTATAGAATATGCATAAATATATAAAATAATTTCCATATTACGCTTGCCTCACTACCAAGATCACCATAAAATACAACATCCGCAACATAAACAAGTTTAATCGGTGGTCCACCACTATCTTATTATATCATGTTCCCTCTGAATTTCATTCCTATCTTACTACACTGCTCTCACTAACTGCTCTAGTCATGTCAATCTCCTGGGATATATTAATCATTGCACAATACGCTAGAGATTTATATCTCTCCAAACCTTCCCATAATTAAATACATATTTATGTTTTCCATAGTATCATAAAAAATAATCATATAATAACACATGAAATGAAATGGGTATCAAAAAAATTTCATCCAATCATTACCAATGTAAAATAGATAGGTTTTAGATTCCATTCATAATATAATAACCTATGAAAATAAGAGCTCATAAATAGAATTGCATCACATTATAACACATGGATGAGAAATGGGTTTCATAGAAAACATGTCATTAAAAATAAAAAACATTTTGGGGAACAATATTAATAGTATCCTTGAATCATTTCCATGATTAGTCACTATTATAACCAATCGATTTCATGTTAGATGGATAATAATTTTGAAAGATCATTTAATAAATTTATATAGGAAAATATCATTTTGTCATTGAAATTAAAAATTTAAAACATTAAAAAATTAAAATCATTTAATTTTTAAGTAACGTTGAAATCAAATAAATAATTTTATTAAAAAACTATGGTTGATGACATTAGAAAATTATTTTCATGTTTTACACAAAGAAACAATTCTTCCATTCACATTTACAGTAAAATCCAAACACACATGATTTACAAAAAATCATGAATATTACATTTAATTTTTTAAATGTTAAAACATGGATAAAAATTTATTTTAAATTTAAACATAATGTAAGAATACATTTTTAAAAACATTTTAAGAATTTTTAGTTTTGAAAGACAGCTGATTTCTGATCAAAGAGAGATATAAAGTAATATTTTTTTTGAACAAATTTTCATAAATATATTAAGTACCAAAGAAATTAAAATGGTAAAATTAATGGAATATACCAATAATAAAAAATTTAGATCAATTTTTTTTGGAATTAATTAGATATAAAAGCTAATATTTTATCATTGTAAACATAATAATGAACTATCCTGATAGACAATGAGATTTTAACATAAAATAATTACCACTATCCTAAATTGGAATCGTAATAAACATAAAATATTACTGAAAATATCATTTTTATAAATAAATTCATTATATAACATGTCATAAGGGATGTATATACACCTTGTGAAAGAATATATGTGAATAACATAACATATTTCTCAAATGTGTCAAATTGAGACAAAATCCAAATATTGATATGTTAAATTCATAACTATAAACACCATAATGGGAATATCCTAAAACAAAATATATTAATACCATTAATATTTTTTTGAATAATAATTATATACCTTTCATTATATGTATATACATGATATAAAAGAAAAATGTAGTTAGTATGGAATTTTTGTCACTGAAGCTGAACGTTAGAAAACAATTACTTACATTATGCCTTGAAATACATCAAACCCAATAAATACTCATTTATTGTATATATATTTTTATTAAAAATATTATTAGAAACCCATTCTAATATATATTATAAATAATATTGTTTTAGTATGATCTTTTACTATACATTTATTAACAATTTTATGTTAATATTTTTTTCCAGTAGTAACAACAATGTTTTTCATAAATGATTTGATTTGTGATAATTTTTTTCATCTATTATTGATCATGGATAAATTAACTCCATAATGATAACCATAATACAACTAATATTTATATTCAATTATTTTATTTATAGTAATCCATTATATTTTTCATATTGAAAATGATATGCACCATACAATGAATTGATGGGTTAACTGTACACATGACCGTTGATTCAAAAAAATTGAAAGAGAATATATTATTATAAATGATATATTATCATTACATAGTCATTTATATTTTATATATATAATAATATTTACTAAGAAACAATGATAATATATTCTTTTTAAAGCATGAATGAATCACATTGATTTGTGATGCCTTAGTCTGTCTTACACAAGAACGATGTTATTGTATTCCCATAAAATAGATTGTATGAAGTTATGTGAGATATAAAAATAATAGAAGAATAATAATATAATCTAAATAATAAAAACTAGTACCTCGCCCATCCATATGCACGAAACTATAATTCACATCTAATTTTCAAAAGTGTATTAATATTTTGAGTAGTTATTAAAGAAAATTAGTAAAAAAATGTTATAATTACAACATTAGTGATATAAAATAATGAATATAAATGAAAAAGAAGAACATTTATCATAAATTATATATTGAAATTAATGAAAATGAAAAAACATGATGTTAAAAGATATAAGAAAATATGATATATCATAAAGTATATAAAAAAGCATGGAACTTCATTTTCACTGTAATAAATTAAAAAAGCATGATTTATCAGCGATTTTTAATAAGAAATATTTAAAATTGACAATGAATCATGAATATTGATATTATTATAGTAACATATTGAATCAAATTAATGAATGGAAGCACAAGATTGGGCCTATAGAAAAATATTTCTTTTCAAAAACAAGGTTCATAACGGTATAAATGGGTACTTTTGGTAGGGTATGTGTGGTGAATATCATAGTCACATAGTGTGAGAGGAATCCCTGTTATTAATAGCCTGGTATAAGTTTCATGGATAATCGCTGCATTTCTGAAATCATCTTTTATCAGTAAGAAGTATAAAATTGTGCTCACTTCCTAATGACTGTAATTTGTAAATGTTAGTAAATTTAATGTGGATTCCTAAAATTATTAAATTGTTTCTATAATTATCACATAATTAATGAAATTATCACATCATAATGACTATAATGTGGTTTTTAAGGTAGTACAATATGGATCCAAAAATAATAATTATTTAAATCAATTTATGATACATTAATTTATCATCAGAAAGAATAAAATATGGCTTATATTTTCTATTATAGGTTTTATGTATACATTAAAAAAAGTATAGTTAAATGTGGAAATATAAATTTAAATGATAATATTTACATAATAGATTCAATAAATTTTCCTATTACATTGCAATTGAAGCATCACATTTCATACAGTTTTTTCAATTTTATAGTTTATATATTCTTTCAAATAGGGATTCATATCATTTTCTTTTCTTTTTATTAATGTATTGTATCTAGAGTTTTTAACATTACGTTGGACCATGTCATTAGTTTCAAACTCACTCAAAATATATGTTTTACATAAATAATTAATTCAATAATAATTTAGAAAAAAATTGTGTCAAAAGTAATAATTAAATAAACAATCTATTGTTTACCAATTTGAAATCAGAGGAAAAAATACAGTTTGTTTTAAAGAAAAAGTCAATTTAAATGATAATAGAAAAAATATTTTGGGTCCTCTATAATGATGTAATTAAAATTAATGAAAATTATGATAAATAAATAAATACTTCATTGGAGGGAATATTTTTTGTTTTTGTAAAAAATCCTATGACATTGTTGCTATTGACTCTTAAACATACAGTTCTTTCATGTTCATAACACAAAATTATAAAATGAATAATCATTGACCCCATATTGAATAAGATAAAATATAATAAATTAAATATTACTTAAGAAGATACAACAAGAACCTAACTGACAGGATATATGTTTTCGATTTGAACTGGTGATTTGTTTAGTTTTAGAAAAAATCACCTTTTATCACGTGTACAGTTCTGTTAGTTCTGCATCTCCATATATGTTTTTGCATCCCATCTTACAATGGTGCAATCCTTTTAACTACCATTTTGGGATATTTATGAATAGGAATTCATATTTTGTTGGGTGCCCATCATATATTCTCTTACAAAACCAATCCTGGTCTATGAAATTATGCAGCTTCATCTCAGATTATATCATCAAAATCTCTCATTAAGTATTTGTAGAGGGAAATAAATAAATAAATAAATATTATTTAAATCATTTATTCATGGGGGAGCATATTTATAAGGTACTTAAACATGATAGGAATGTCCATAAGAGGAATAAGGATAACTGAAAAATAGTCCAAAACACTAAATGAAGACTCAAAAAAAATACAATTAAGGGATATTGTGTTCTAAAACAAAATATATTGATAGCGTTCTTGAAATTTCATTTTCGGTCAAGTCCTCCATGATAGTGTGTTTCTCGAAAATTGATTGTTAGTTCAGTTTTTTACAGTGTATGGAGGATAAAAACCATTCAGGTATCTTGATTATGCTGAATATTTTGAAAACAGAAGTGTTTGGGTTAGACTGTTGCAGTAAAAAAGGAGAGTTAATTAGTAGTCATCATTACTTATAAGAAATTAAAATATCAAATAATATAAAAAATTCCAAATGTATGATTCAATGTAAGATAGGGTGCATGTTTACAAAATCATCAAAAATCAATATATTTATGTCAACATAAATGAAATGTAATGGGAAAATTAATTAGGATAAATAATGGTATATAGAAATTAAATACGTACACCATGTTTTTGGATCTGAAAATAGAGCTTTGAAATTGAAATCTACTTCAAAATCTCCGGATCCCGGTAAAAAAATATGCAGAAAGACATTAATTCTTATATAAAATATAAATAACTACTATTTTCTTATATTAAACTCACATTCCATGAAAAGGAAGATGAGAATAGAATTATAATGCCCCGACCCCAGTTACCCAGATTCGGTGCATTATTTCATAATATTTTCATGATAAAAAAAGATTAAGTCTCGAAAGACTGATTAGTTTAGTAGCCTTGGAATCACAAGGTACATTCATAAAGTTTACATTACAGCATAAAATGAAAACTACAACATCATAGTCTCCATAGTCCACACTAATAACCCCTCTTACTATCCCTGCAGGTCATTCAGAAATTACTTCTTCACATCCTGGGAAAAATAAAACATTGAAAGGGGTGACCTAAGATGCTCAGTAAGGATAACAACATAGATGAAACTATCATAAATAAGAATAAACAATTAAGGTAATGTATAACTAAAAAAATATCCTTTTAAACATGAACTTCATCATAATATGGAAAAAATAAAATGAAATAATTCCATTTATATATTTACATGGATATTCTACTAGTCGAATAATCACATGCCATATCAAAAACCACTTTCATAATGATGGAATGCATAATGCAAGACATTCATAACCACATAGCCAAGGCCTCGTTCTAAGACTACAAAAAAGATTTTTTTCATGGCCTTCTGCCAAGAAACTATTCTGTCTCATGAGACCTACCGATGCATCGAGGAGCTATAGCAGGCACCACCCGTCACTTATTAAGTCCAATGCATTCCTCATATGAGAAGGTTTGAACATTAGATAAACATTCGTATTTAAACTAGCATATGAAATGTCAATACTTTCTCCATAAACCATGAATGGTATAAAAATAACACATCCATAGTAAAACATATCAAAAAACCTTCAATAAAATATGGAAGTTTTGTATCATAATAAATCAACTTCAAATAAGCTAAAAATCCATCAAAGTATGTTGACATCGATGAAATCAAAACTATTTGACAGAAATATCACTTTTTTTTAAATCATTTAAAAGTCACATAATTATAAAATAATATATTTATTTTGAAAATATTATTATCAGCTTGTAAAGGAAGCTTCAATGATTTTATAATGGCTGAAAATAGCTGCACCCACCGTATAAGATAAAAAAGACATTCTTACATTAATTATGCCGAAAAGGTTAAAAAGGATCTTGTTTGGAAAACGACAAAAATATTCATTTATAAACTTCTTATAAAAGTCAAGAAGGGTATAAATTACTTTTTACCATATTCTTTAAAATAGTAATAATGATTTGAAATACATTTTTAAGAAACATGGATGTGGATGATCAGGAGGCCCCAGTAGATAATTACGTATAAACAAACTCGGATAATGAAGATATTGAAAAACAAATCCTTACCTTGTACTATTCCATGGTTGAGGGTAGGTTAACCTCCTATATAATGGTGAAATAATTGTTATTAAATTATACCATAATCATAAACGTTAATATTATATCATATATGATCTTTTAAAATTGATTTGATAATAATATCTTAGTATTATCGTTGTTTCAAGTGTTAATTTACTCATTTTCTTTTATATGTTTTGTTATGTAAGTCAGGTTTTTTTTGGATAGGTTGTATCTTATTCATATCCAGAATGATATCAAGTCCTTTAACGTTATATTTAATCTTTAAATAAGAATTAATCTTCAATTGATACGATGGGGAATCAATCTCATCACGTTCGTGGAGACGGTAGTCCGTGCGTACGCACGAGTGACAATATCATTCTTTTGATATTAAAATAATATATAATTGGATGGTATATCATATATACAAAATCATTATCATGATATATTTAATATTTACACGAATTAAACATCATTATTATACCCATCCAAATAATAATTTATTGAATAACAATTACACCATGACGTAAAGACGGTAAGCCGTACGTACGCACGTATGGTGACATGTCATTCAAAGGATGGATAGAATACTGAATATGGTTGTACCATATTTATAATAACATAACGGTATATATAATACTCTGGAGTCATTATTTTAAAATGGTAATAACAATGAAAGAAGAAGTTGAAGAAGAAAGGAACTTGAAAGAGAGTGGTGAAAACATATTACCTCTTAATCGGGTTCTTCCTTTTGATTTGATCAAAAGGGCTTTTTAGGTTGGCTTTCTGATGAAACTAAGGCCTCTAGGTCAAATTAAGGGAATTTGAGAGTGTACTTGGGTAGGGTTTGGCCGATCCAAAAGGCATTGAATGTGTTAATTAGTGAGAAGGGGGAGTGTCCTTTTATAAGAGGGGTGAGGGGATCCTTTGGAAAATCTACAAATATTACTTTATTATTAATTCATATTCGGTTTCTAATGGCTCCAAAGTGTATTATTTATATTTTATGGTGGGTATGGGCCGAAAACCACTCAATAAATAGGATTTACATAGGTTTGGGTCAGTAAATAAACCTTATCATTTAGTTTTAACTCTTAGTTAATTAGTTTAACATTTACCATGCCACTTTGTATTTTTATATTATATAGTTAATAAAAATACTATATACATCCGAGAGACTTCCAAGATGTCCATTAATGATACACCTATCCTGATAAAAGTCCTTTTCCTTAATTTGAGATTTTTTGGAATAGAATATAAATTCATAAAATAATAGTTGTTTTAAAAACTCTTTTATGTCAATTTTGACACTATTGGGTATTTTGTTTTTGATAATTTTAAAACATAATTATTACTTCAAACAAAGTTTATATAACCAGTACTAATATGTCATATTGACCTAGAAAATTAGTGTAATTTATAAAAAGTCTCAAATTACATTTATTTTGATATTTATAATATCAATTATTTTAATATTTCAATAATTATGTTATTACTGCATCACCAATTTGTCATAATTAAATTAAATTATTTAATGTCTAAAAATTATAAATAAAATACCATTATTTAGGAAATATTATTATATTTCTAATGAATATTTACAATCGAATTTATCTTATGAATAACCCTATATTAAAAATGTTTTAGTTAATAAACATTTATTTTAACTCTTTTTCCTCTTCTTTGAATTAAATATTAATTAATGTCTTAATCTAATCCAAGTGGACCTAAATGATAATATTTTATTCCTAAGATTGTTTTTCGTCAAGATAACCTTCAACAATAGAATTAGGACTTGTGTTAGGGTAATAATAATTTCATTTTTCCCTTAATTACCCTATTTACTTTTAACCGTGGTAAATAAAATTAAACAGTTACTATTCACAAAAATTACTTTCATCACATTGAACCACATTTTACACCTTAATAATAACCATGTCTCTCAGATTTTCAAAATTACACTCACAGAAGTGGTAAAATTATGTTTTATGTGAATTTCCAAATTCTCCTAGAAGGTGGGTAAAAGACGGTTAAAATTTCAATAAAATTTTTATATATCTAAAATAATTATAAACTAACTCCAATGAATTACATTGAACATTTGGGTATTGTGTATCTATATTGACCTTAATTAAATTTAAATAAAATAAATAATTCATTAAATAAAAATTCTTTTTTAAACTTGTTCAGTCAATAAGTTTTTCCTTATGATTTTTCCATTCCTTCTTGTTTTGAAAATCACAAACATCTTATCTTTAAGAAAATCGCTTTTATAAGGAAAATTGCTTTTATGAGGAAAATTGCTTTTATAAGGAAATTCCCTTTTGTAATAAAAATTATCCTTATCATATTTTCATCCATATTTTTCCTAAGTATAAAATTCGGATTCATTTATTTTTTCTCGGATTAGTTTGAAACTTTGATATAAAGTATTCTGTTTTAGATTCCGAATTCTGGATAAGATTTGTAAGGAAGTTTCACTCCGGATTCTAGATGAGAACTGTAATAAAGTATCATTTCGAATTCCGATTACGAACACTGACTAAGTCCAATTCTAGATTCAGGATACGAATTCTTATGAAGTTCGACATGGAATTCTCATTACGAATTCTAATGACGAATTCTCATTACGAATTATGATAATGAATTTTCATTAAGATTTATGATGACGAATTCTCATTACGAATTCTGATGATGAATTCTCATTCCGAATTCTTAAGATTAAATATCATTACGAATTCTGATGATGAATTTCCATTAAGAATTCTGATGAGGAATTCTCACTATGAATTCTGATGATGAACTCTCATTCCGAATTATCATTACGAATTTATCTATTAAACAGAATCTGATCATCTCTGTTTTGTACACTCTGATTTATTCAGACTCTGAACTTACACTCTGAACCTTCACTCCGAATCTTTTGAGTTAGAATTTAAACGGTGTCGTACATTTTGTTAGACTTGTTTTGTTATAAAACGATGTCATCTATTCTATTATAAAAATAACTGTTGGTTAAGTTACACGTGTACAGGTCCCTCCGATTTTTAAGGAAAATATGACCGTTGGGAATGAGGCCGACCTTACCTATAAATATGAGCTCATTTTAAAGAGCTAAAAAGGCTGCTGGTTGCTGAAAGGCTGACTGATCTTCGACTCATGTGATTTCATGCATGAAGTGATTTCTAGAGAGAGAGGCTCTTATTAACTCTCAAAGCATCATGCGACTCCGAATGTTGGTGATTACATTTGAGGACTTCCGAGGATAGGAAGACAGAGGTTCTGACTACCTTGAAGTTCGAGGGATTCTTTGTTGAGGAAGACAGAGGTTTCCAACTACCTTGATGATGAGGGCTTGCGGGGATAGCAGGACAGAGACAGTCCGATCATCGTATCGAGGGCTTACCCTGGTGTGGGTAAGACAGAATTGCATGAAAGTATAAATCAAGGGACCATTATCCAAGGTTGTTGGATATCCTTCTCTTTGGGATAAAAGATTGTTATCTTGTTACTTGTAGTTTTACTACTTGTTTATTTCCGCTGCATTTTGTATTATAAGGAAAGTATAACATTCTTATACTTTCTTACTTGTACTCTGTTTCATTTTGATTCTATACGCTTTAAGGTAGAATCTCATATTATAACTTTTGTTATGTTTCAATTTCTGGAACCATATTTCTGGAACCTACTTTCAGAATCTCTTACCATGTTTTCATACGGTGTTAGAGGTGTTGTGAATTTGCTTAGTTTAACTTTGTTAAACATAGCCCTTTACTTTGCTTAAGGGAAACATAGCTATTTGTAACTATCTTTAAAGGTTCCAAAGGAATTTTTAAAGTATACATTTCACCCCAACCCCCCCTCTTGTATATTGAGCATCTACATCACTATTTTGATCCTACAATTGGTATCAGAGGTTGGAAACCTCATACTCTATACCATTCCTACAATTGGTATCAGAGGAGGTCTCTGAAATACTTATACTTACAAATAAGTTTTTCTTGCTCACTTTATCATTCCAAACTTTATCATTCTGAACATTTCCATTCCGAACTTTGTTTTTATGAATCTGTTCTACTAACAAGACTGTGTACCGAAGGTTATTATAAGTATGGCAGGAATTAATGTTGGTTCAATTGATAATCTGAATCCTATAAGACCACCAATCTTTGATGGTAATGATTATGAGTACTAGATAGATCGAATGAAGACTTTTGTTATCAACACTGGTGTAGACAATTTTGTTATGCTTACTGGTGCTTATAAAATTCCTGACAAGGAAGTTAGAACTTTTACTAACCAGGAAAAGCAAGAATATCAACTCAACTATAAGGTACGCAATACTCTACTTTGTTCATTGACCAGAAATATATATAGCCAAAGTCTTCTTGTGAATGAGCTAACTGTATATGGAAAAAGTTAGAGGTTACACAGTTTGGAACTTCTAAAGTGATTGAGACTAGAAGAGCTATTCTTAGAGCTGAATATCATGGCTTCAACATTCCTTATGGAGAACCAATCTGCAATGTTCAACAATGATTTATGACTATCGTAAACAGTCTAAAGTCTATGGGACAAAAAGGATTAGATGATGAAGCTCTTGTGGATAAGATAATTGATATCATGCCTAATGAGTGGGAATAAAAAAGAACAGCTATAGATGAGAACAGGAAAGTGACTCAGATTTCTCTTGATGGGCTTTTTTGAACTCTTAAATGAAACCAAAATGAATAGAGATGCTGAAAACATCTAGAAGAAAAATGGAAATGGTACTTTTGCTTTTACAACAACATCAAATTATATGAAAGCTAAGACTCCTGAGAGAGTAACCAGATCTAAGTCTAAGAAGATGGTATTTCAGTCAGATTATAGTGAGAGTGAAATATCTGAAAATGAATTAGGAAATCTTGCTCAAAGGATGAAAAAGATAGCTGGCCAGAGAAATTTTCAATCCATGAATAAGAAAAAGGAAAGGAGAGATAAGAAAGATGGAGAAGTTACTTGTTATGAATGCAAGAGAGCTAGACATATAAGACCAGATTTCCCTATGCTCAAAAAGAAAGAAAGGAAAGAAAGACATTCAGACAGGAACAAAAAGATGTATTATAAAGAAAAAGCTAATAATGTTCTGAAATCTAATGACACCTGGAGTGCCAGTGGTGGTGACTCTTTAGATGAATCTTCTGATTAATAATCTTCAAGACAGAATAATCCTGGTCTTAAAGCCAGATTACCTATTGATAATCATTGTTTTATGGCTATGGTATGAAATGCTGAATCATTGACCAATGTTTATTTAAATTCTAATGATAGTAAGTATTATAACTCTTCTGATGAAGAATCATCTTCTGATGAAGAAAATACTTTACCTACTTATGATGAAGTATCTAGGTTTGCTGAACTTCTTGAGATTGAGAATTCTAAACTCAATAAAAAACTTGATAAGGAAAACTCTAGGAATTCTATTCTTACGAAAGAGATATCAGATCTTTCTAAAGATCATGATAAGAAAAATGCAGATTTTGAAAGTATTTCAAAAAATCTTGAGGAAGTAAGTTCTGAGAAGAATACACTTTATAAAGAATTAGAAAATGTAATTTCTAATAAAAATGTTTTCAAGCCTAGATCTAGTTCAAAAACTAATGATATTGAGGATAAAAACTTGGTTATAAATCTCAAATCCAAAAATTTTTCCTTAAAGAAGTGTTTTTCAAACATTACCCGTGGTAAAGAAAATTTTGATAAAATGTATTCCCAAATACGACCTTTAAGAAATAAATCCAGATTTGGTTATACCCATGCAAAACAAATATTTAGTAATAATTATTTTGTTCCACAAAGTGCCCCATTTTGTACTAAGTGTCAAGGTGGTGGTCACTGGGAAAAGGATTGTTCCTCAAACAAAACCCAATCTCTAGGATTTCCCAAAGCTTACTTTTCTAAGAAGATGTGGGTACCTAAAATTTTATTATCTGGAAATCTCGGATCCAAACAAGTTTGGATTCCGAAAGTCTAATTTTCTTCTTGATTTCAGGAAAATAAAGAGAGTAACAGCAACAATACATGGTACATGGATAGTGGATGTTCCCAGCACATGACTGGTAAGAAAAGATATTTTGAAAAAATTATCAAAACGAAAGGAGGAAAGGTAACTTTCGGAGATAATTCTAAGGGTGAGATTGTTGGTATTGGTAATATTGTTTTTCTTGGTAAAACTTTGATTTCAAATGTTCTTTTTGTTAAGGGTCTTAAGCACAACCTCATTAGCATAAGCCAGTTTTGTGATGAAGGTTACCTTGTGAATTTTAGGAATGATAAGTGCTTAGTTCACAATTCCAAGGAAGAATTTATTCTCTCAGCCAATAGGTAAGAGAATGTTTACACCTTAAATTTAGAAGACCTCAGGAGTTAAGATTTACCTTGCCTTAGTGCAATAGAAGATCATTCCTGGTTATGGCATAGAAGACTAGGTCTCTGTAACCTTAGGAACCTATGTAAACTCTCTAAGAAGAAACTAGTTAAGGATTTATCATAGTTTAGATTTGATTATTCTAAAGTTTGTGATCCTTTTCAATATGGTAAGTAGCATAAATCGAGTTTTAAATCAATCAGTGAAGTCTCAACAACCGATGCATTACATTTAGTGCACAGGGATCTTTTAGGTCCTACACAAACTTGAAGTATTGGAGGCAAATACTATGTGTTTGTTCTAGTTGATAATTACACTAGATTTACTTGGGTTTATTTTCTAGCAAAGAAATCTGAAGCTTTTTCTTATTTCAAAGGTTTTAGATCTCAAGTTAAAAATGAGAAAAACCTTCCATTGAAAACAATTCATAGTGATCATGTAGGAGAATTTCAAAATTCTGATTTTGAAACTTTTTATAGTAAAAAAGGTATTACTCACAATTTTTCAGCACCTAGAACTCCTCAACAAAATGGTGTAGTTAAAAGAAGAAATAGAATTCTTCAAGAGATAACTAGAACCACGTTGAGTGAATATTCTATAGCTAGACATTTCTGGGCTGAAGCTGTAAGTACTACTTGTTATACTATAAATCGAGTTTTGATTAGACCTTTTCTTAATAAAACTCCTTATGAGTTATGGAATGGTAGAAAACCAAGACTATCCTACTTCAAGGTTTTTGGTTTCAAAGTATTCATTTTTAATACTAATGATAACATACATAAATTCTCACCAAAATATGATGAAGGGATTTTCTTAGGATATTCCACAGCCTCTAAGGCTTATAGTGTTTTTAATAAAAATACTTGCACTGTCGAAGAAACAGTACATGTAAAATATGATGAGTCCGATCCTTTTGTTTTTAAACTATCCCTACCTACATCCTCGGATGTGTTTTCAAAAACTGATTATCAACCTTTGATAGAAGATCCTTCTGATAAGGATAATTTTCTAGAAGATACTTCTGAAACATTTACCCCGGAAGACTTTCTACCCTATGTTGATGAACATGTTTTACAAATCCCAAATTAGGTGTTTCTTAAGAATCATCCCAGTGATTGTATCATTGGTGATGTAAATCAACCTGTAAGGACTAGAAGTTCCTTAAGAAATGAAGTAGAACATCTAGCATTTCTTTCTCAATTAGAACCTAAAAGCACTGATGAAGAATTAAGTGATGATGATTGGATTAAAGCGATGCAAGAGGAACTAAATGAATTCGAAAGGAATAAAGTCTGGACCTTGGTTGAAATACCTAAATAAACTTCTGTTATTGGAGTAAAATGGGTTTTCAGAAATAAATGTGATGAAAATGGATTCATAGTAAGATATAAAGCTAGACTTGTTGCTGAAGGCTATAATCAGCAAGAGGGAACAGACTATTAAGAAACCTATGCTCCAATAGCTGGACTTGAATCTATCCGTATTTTACTTGCCTTTGCAGAATTCTTTAATTTCAAATGTTTCCAAATGGATGTGAAATGTGCTTTTCTTAACGGTTATGTTCAAGAGGATGTTTTTGTTGAACAACCGCCTGACTTTGAAGATACAAAACATCCTGATCATGTTTTTAGACTTACCAAAGCTCTATATGGCCTTAAAAAAGCCCCAGAAGTATGGTATGATAGACTTACTGGATTTTTGCTTCAAAATATCTATGTTAAGGGAAATGCAGATCCAACCCTTTTTATAAATAAAGATAAGAAAAATGTTTTGATTGTTCAAATTTATGTTGATGACATCATATTTGGTTCAACTCAGCAATCTTTGACCGACTCTTTTTTAAGTCTAATGAAATCTGAGTTTGAAATGAGTATGATGGGTGAGTTAACATTTTTCCTTGGTTTTCAAATTTCTCAAAAACCAGAAGGATCCTTCATATCTCAACATAAGTATATTAAAGATCTTCTTAAAAAGTATGGTTATGACAATACTAAGAGTTTAAGTACTCCTATTGGTACCTCAAATTCTTTAGATCTTGATGAAGCTGGGAAAGCAGTAGATCAATCATCTTTTAGAGGAATGATAGAAAGTTTACTTTACTTGAAAGCTAGTCGACCAGACTTAATGTTTTCAGTATTATTATGTTCATGATATCAATTCAATCCTAAGGAATCACACTTAAAGGCAGTAAAAAGAATTTTTTGCTACATTAAGCAAACCATGGATCTAGGATTATTTTATACTTCTGTAAATGATTTTATCCAAAAAAGATTTTCTGATGCTGACATTGGTGGATGTAGAATGGATAGAAAAAGTACATCCGGAACATGTCATTTCTTAGGAGATTCATTAGTTTCTTTGTCCTGCAAGAAGCAACATTCGGTAGCACTCTCCACTACTGAAGCTGAATATGTAGTAGCTGGAAGTTGTTGTGCTCAAGTGTTGTGGATGCAACACACACTCACAGACTATGGCTTGAGTTTTACTAAAACTAAAATTTTGTGTGATAACACTAGTTCCATTGATCTTAGTAAGAACCCTGCACATCACTCTCGTGGAAAACACATAGATTTTAGGCATCACTTTCTTAGGGGTCACACACTTAAAGGAGATATTATTCTTCATTTTATTGGAACGCAAGATCAACTTGCTGATATTTTCACAAAATCATTTCCTTCTGATAGATTTGAATATTTTAAATAGAAGTTAGGAATGATAACTGTAAGGTAATATTTATTAATTAACTTTCTATTGAAAAAGTCTCCTTACAGCAATAAACTCCTTTTCATAGGGGGAGTACATTTGTTTGATAGAATAACAATGTTTTTCCAAGTTTGTTTTCAAACTTTTCGAAACGAAGATTTCCGGAATGGAATGTCCGGAACTACAATTTTCCAGAATGGACATTTTCGTATAGAATACATCTGGAATGGAAGTGTTCGTATTGAAAACATCTGGAATGGAAAATTTCGTACTGGTATTTTCATAACGGAACTTTCGTACTGAATATCTCATAATATTTATTCCCCCTCAAATTCTTGGAATTTGTTTTTCGTACTGAGTTTTCCATTATGAGTTTTCCGTAATGAGTTTTTCCGTACTAAGTTTGTTTTTCGTAGCGAGATTTCCAAATTGTCTTCTCGTAATAAATTGTTTTTGTTTTTTTCGTAAGAATAATACCCATTACGAATAATCCTACTATGCCAATCCGAAAGGTGTGATTACCTTACTCAAGTTTTCGTAATCATATTTTACTTTCTGGCATTTTCTTATATTTTGTTTTTGGATTATAGTTTTCTTAATTCGTTGTTTTAATAAAAACCTCAAAAAGATTGGATTCATGTTTTCTTGAGAATTCGTTTTCAACCGTCAGATCTAATCTCAGCTTATCACAACCGTTCGATCAACCGTGGAAGTTTAACCGTCATCTCATTTCCTATATAAAGGGGACCCAAATACTTGTCCCACATCGATTTCAATCTCCAGCATCACGATGCTCTACCTCTCTAATTTAAGGCTGTTCCGAACCTCAGATTTCTCTGTTCCGAACTTCTCAGAGGTCATCAGATCCGAATGTCTGTGGAGTTAGCTTCTCAAGTAATGTCATCCTCTAAGCCTATTTCACAATGGTTAGTTTACAGAGAAAGGTTAGTCCAATAGGATTTCTCCAACAACTATGATTCTCTTATTTCTAAGAACATTAATTTGAATGGGTGGGAAGATATTGCTGCGTCCAAACCGAGGAATCAAGACGGTGTTTTTTTGGAGTAACTTGTTGAGTTCTATGAAACAGTTTCCTTCTTTCATGAAGATAATAAGGAGAAGTTTTCTTTTAATTCTTATGGCAAGACGTATAATCTTTCTTATACCAAGGAATCAAGCTTGGTAGGCCTGACCAATGAAGGAGAAGCAGAGTTCATATCTCATGTGTTTCCAGATTCTAAGGGTAGCTTCGACAAGGAAAAATCCTTGAAAACTCTCGGACTCTTATATGACAATGCTCCGAAGATTGCTAGTTTGCCTACATATTTCCTGATTCTAGTATTGTGGGTACAAGGTCTTATTGTAACGAGGAAAGGTGATAAAGATAGCCTGAATAAGAGTGAGATCAATATCTTAGATTTCCTGATAAATCTATGGATGTTTAATTTCATGAGGCACATTCTTATAACCATTGAGAATCTTATGAAAGGAAATCATAGAGCCCAGATCGTAATGTACCCTGTAATTTTATCAAAGTTGATAGTACGGTGCCTTGAGTCCTTCAAGGAAGCTTGCAGATCTAAGCCAAGGGTTTGCAAAATTTTGTTGGTCAGTGATGATACCCTTAAGAGGATGGATTTGGCTTTCAACAAGGAGACTGGTGAGTTCTTCGATTTTCCCAATCAAGAAGAAGCGGCTCTGAAGGCTGCTGAACCGGAATCATCTAAGCCAGTAAAGAAAAGAAAGTTGAAATAAGTCGCAACTGAAGTACATGATCCTAAATCTAAGGAAGTTCAAACCGAACCTCCCAAGACAAAGAAGAAGAAGGCCTTTCCTGATGAGGTTGTTGCGAAGTAGAAAGCAGATAAAGAGAAAAGGAAAGAAGGGGATCCGCAGTTCGGATTGGACCCTGCGGAGGCTAAGGCCCTGAATGAGAGAACTACTGATGAGCATGAAAAACAAGTAAAGGAAACGACGATCAAGAAGAAGATGTCAGAAGCTGAGATAGTCCAATATTTGTTAAAATTTAATGAAATAGTATCTGGAAGCATTCCAGTTCCGAGATCTTTCTCCTTGGAATCTCTACCTGAGACTCCAGGAAGAATCCTTGATTTTCTGAAAGAGATTACAGCTGAACATTTTGAGCAACTCGAGCAGATTCAACAAGTGGAAGTGAAAGAAGTAGTTTCTGAAGGAAGTGGTGAAACAAGATATTTATTGAAAGAAGTAGATGATCATAAGGGGTCACCTTCAGAACACCTATCACTCCGAACTTCAGAAGATGAATCCTCTAAGTTAGTAACTCCAGAGAAGGATAAGAATGGAGAATATGTTGTTCAAAAAGTAGTTGATGATGTCATTCAAGTGTCTACTAGCGAGCAGAAAACTCTTAATCAAGATTTGATTCCGAAAAAAGACAAGGGAAAGCAACTCCTTGTTGAGACTCCGAAATCAGTGGCTAGCAAGAAAAGAGAATATTTTGTTTCGTCAAAAAGGAAGTTGGAGCTTATTGAGGATGAAAATTCTCCATGAAAAATTTCAGATTCGGAGTCATCCTCGGTGGGGCATGACTTTGTTGTCCAGTCCTTAAAGAAGTTGGTGGGAACCATTCCGACCATCTCAAGTTTTGATTCAAGATTTCAGATGCTCCAACATGCTTTGAATCAGAAAATTGACCCCGTATCTATGGTTATGGACAAGTGCGTTGAGATTGAGGCTCAGTTCAAAACCTTCTTTGTTGGCTACGAAGCTCATAGAAAATCTTGCAAGAGAATGACAAACTATTCGAGGAATACTATTGATGAAATGAGGTTATTCGATGAATTTCAAGATAATGTTAATGATGCTTTTGAGACTGAGGACATGAAGATAAATGAACTGAATTCTTCCTTTGAAGAGAAGTTGACAGATGAAAAGAACTTCCAGATTCAAGAAGTCAGAGATCTGAATGGGGAGCTGAATTCCGTTTCTCAAAACTGGAAGTTTGAAAGGGATCATCGGATTGAGTTTGAACAAAAGATGAAGGCTCATGAAGAAAAGTTCAAGGCTCAGGAAGAAAAGCTGAAATCCCAAGAAGAAATGAGTGAAGTTCAATCTGCAAGAATAGTGGCCTTAGAGAAGCAAGCTGAAGAAGATCATAAAGAAATGAAGAAGATCAAGACTATTCTTAAGGGGCTCATTTCGAAGGATAAAGATCTGAAATAGCTAAATCCGATCTTTTTGTTGAATCTAATTTTCTTTGTTGCTGATATTTCAATCATAATGTAATTTGTGCTTTTCGGTTCTTTTTTTGTTGTAACTAATGTTTCAGGTACTTTGTTATTTTTCCATTCCCTCGAATTCTTTTTGAAAATCACAAAGGGGGAGAAGGAAAAGATACTTAAGAAAAAGAACTCTTATAAGAGTTTATCTAAGGGGGAGTTTTTCATTAAAGAAGACTTTCTTTTTCGTAATGAAATGCCACTCCGAAAATCTGAATACGATCCTTAGAGTTTCAAAGCCTAAGGGGGAGTTAGTCGTATTCATTAATATCCTTAAAACAAAGGGAGATAAGCCTTAATTTTTTTCTTTCTTCATCGAATTTCTTTTTCGTAAGGATGTTTGTGCTTTCCAAAAAGGGGGATATTGTTGAGTCAATAAGGTTTTCCTTATGATTTTTCCATTCCTTCTTGTTTTGAAAATCACAAACATCTTATCTTTAAGAAAATTGCTTTTATAAGGAAAATTTCTTTTATAAGGAAATTATCTTTTGTAAGAAAAATTATCCTTATCATATTTTCATCCATATTTTTCCTAAGTATAAAATTCGGATTCATTTCTGTTTTCTCTGATTTTTTTGAAACTTTGATATAAAGTATTCTGTTTTAGAATCTGAATCCTGGATAAGATTTGTAAGGAAGTTTCACTATGTATTCCAGATGAGAACTGTAATAAAGTATCATTCCGAATTCTGATTTCAAACTCTGACTAAGTACTATTCCAGATTCAGGATACGAATTCTTATGAAGTTCGATATGGAATTCTCATTACGAATTCTATTGACGAATTCTCATTACGAATTATGATAATGAATTTTCATTAAGATTTATGATGACGAATTCTCATTACGAATTCTGATGATGAATTCTCATTCCGAATTCTGGATACGAATTCTCGTTACGAATTCTTAAGATGAAATTTCATTACGAATTCTGATGATGAATTTCCATTACGAATTCTGATGAGGAATTCTCACTATGAATTCTGATGACGAATTCTCATTCAGAATTCTCATTCTGAATTCGCCTATTAAACAGAATCTGATTATCTCTGTTTTCTACACTCTGATTTATTCAGACTCCAAACTTACACTCCGAACTTTCACTCCGAATCTTTTGAGTTAGAATTTAAACGGTGTCGTACATTCTGTTACACTTGTTTTGTTATAAAATGATGTCGTCTATTATTTTATAAAACTAACCGTTGGTTAAGTTACACGTGTACAGGTCCCTCCGATTTTTAAGGAAAATATGACCGTTGGGAAGGAGGCCCACCTTACCTATAAATAGGAGCTCATTTGAAAGAGCTAAAAAGGCTGCTGGTTGCTGAAAGGCTGACTAATCTTCGACTCATGTTATTACATGCTTGAAGTGATTTCTAGAGAGAGAGGCTCTTATTAACTCTCAAATCTTTGTGCGACTCTGAATGTTGGTGATTACATTCGAGGACTTCCGGGGATAGGAAGATAGAGGTGCCAACTACCTTGAAGTTCAAGGGCTTCCTTGCTGAGGAAGACAGAGGTTGCCAACAACCTTGAAGTTGAGGGCTTGTAGCGATAGCAAGACAGAGACACTCCGATCTTCGTATCGAGGGCTTACCCTGGTGTGGGTAAGATAGACTTGCTTGAAAGTATAAATCAAGGGACCTTTATCCAAGGTTGTTGGATACCCTTCTCTTTGGGATAAAAGACTATTATATTGTTACTTGTAGTTCTACTGCTTTTTTATTTCCAGTGCATTTTGTATTATAAGGAATGTATAACTTTCTTATACTTCCTTACTTGTACTCTGTTTCATTTAGATTCTTTATGCTTTAAGGTGTAATCTCATATTGTAACTTTTGTTAAGTTTCAATTTCCGGAACCATATTTCCGGAACCTACTTTCGAAATCTCTTTCCATCATTCACAACATTAATCTTCTTTTGAAACTATTCATCACCGATCTGAGAACTCTTTATCCTTTCTAGTAACGATGGTTTGGAAACCATTTGAGAAAGTATCGATGTTTTACCTTCCATCGTAATGCCCTTATACATCTTCACTAGATCCATGAAAATAAGATCCCTTTCAATTCTCATCATGTTCAAAACTCCATGATATTTTCTTCTCAAAGCATCTGACACCTTATTTTCCTTCCCCAGGAGGTAGTGTATCGTGCAATCATAATCCTTGAGTAGTTCAATCCATCTCCTTTGCCTCATGTTGAGTTCTTTTTGTGAGAAAATATACTTCAAACTCTTGTGATCATTATAAATCTCACATTTTTTTCCATAGAGATAATGTATCCATACCTTCAAATCAATGATTACAGTAGATAACTCATGATCATGAGTAGGGTTGTTTTTCTCATGAATTTATAGTTTTCATGATGCATAGGCAATAACCCTATCATTCTGCATAAGGACACAACCATGTCCTTTCATTGATGCATCGCTATAAATAACGATCCCATCATTCCCTGATAGTAGAGTCAATATAAGAGCATTGTTTAATATTCTCTTCCGTTATTCAAAACATTCTTCACACTGCTTTGTTCAAACAAATTTAACACCTTTACGTGTGAGCTTTGTTAATGGGTTAGCCAATTAGGAAAAGTTCTGGACAAAACGTCGATAATAACCTTCTAAACAAATAAAACTGCATACCTTAGTTATACTCATCGGTGCAGGCAATTCTAGGATTTCCTTGATCTTAGAAGGATAAAAAGAGATTCCATCTTTAGAGACAACATGGCCAATAAAAGAAATATCCTGAAGCCATAATTCACACTTAATAAACTTCCCATATAATTCATGTCTTCTTAGAGTCTTCAGGATAATGCACATGTGATTTTCATGATCTTCATATCTTTTGGAGTATACAAAGATATCATCAATAAATACCACCAAAAAATCATTGACATATTCTTTGGAAACTATATTCATTACATCCATGAATACTGAGGGTGCATTAGTCAATCCAAAAGGCATTATTGTAAACTCGTAATGCCCATACATGTTCCGAAATGTTGTCTTCAGAATGTCTTCCTTATTCACACACAACTAATGGTATCCAGATCGAAGGTCAATAATTGAAAAGTATTGATCTCCATGCAGTTGGTCAAATAAATCATCAATGTGATGTAATTAATACTTGTTCTTTATTGTTATAGCATTGATTTCCCTATAGTCGATACATAACCTCATAGATCTATATTTCTTTTTAACAAAAATAACATGGGCTCCCCATGGAGTAACACTAGGGAGAATAAATCCCTTATTACTGAATTCCACTAGTATTTTCTTTAGTTCAACTAATTCCATAGTGGCCATTCTATAAGGGGTCTTCGATATAGGCCTTAATCCAAGAATTAAATCAATTGAAAACTTGACTTCTCATTCTAGAGGATGTCCAGGTAAATCTTCCGGAAACACATCTGCATATTCATTCACAATAGGATCGTCCTCTATTTGAACATTCCTTTCCTCACCCACAATCATTCCATTCTCTTCCTCCCCAATAATTTAATTTAGTTGAGCTACTGGGGGTGGATCTAGGAATGAATTTTGTGGTGAAGATTCTGCTCTAAATATAAGGTGTTCCTTATCATCATCATCAAAATTCCTAACCACATTCTTCTTATAGTAAATTTTCGCATCATGGTCCAAAATCCAATCCATACCGAGGATTATATCAAACTCAATCATAGGTATAACGATGAGATCAGTAGATAAGGAACATTTATGTGCTCTAATGGGGACTGATTCACAAAACATTGTTTCAATGATACTTACTTTAGGATTCTTATCTTACAACTCCCTTGTTAAATCAAATTGGAGATATCTAATTCTCTTAAAAAATGGGAATATATGAAACAATGCGATGATCCAGAATCAAATAATGCATTTTCTATACTTGAGGAAACTATTAAATTGTCTGGCACCATGTCTTTCGGAGCTTCTACCTCAGCAGTAGTGATAGCATAAGCATGCCCTTGATCCCTTGGCCTTTTCTGAGGTAAGATCCCCCGATACTTAGGACATTCATTTTCATAATGTACCATCTATCTGCAGTTGTATCATTGAACAAAAGTAGCTACTTTCTTCCCCTTTCAATCACGAGCTTGGTGGCCTTTTTTACCACACTTGTAACAGACTCTCATTTACTTCAAGAAAGTATCAGGGTGTTTCTTCCCACATTTACTACAGGATAAATATTCACCATTTCCCTTCTTCACCTTATTTCCATTCCTATAGTGATCGGAAAATCTCTTCTTCTATTTCTTTTCTTTAAAGTCATAAGACATAGATAATTCTTTTTCTGTCTTGATAGCACATGAGACAATATCTTCATACGATGAGAAGGATTGCAACACTAATGCTCAATGAAGAAATGGTTTTAACCCATCAAAGAAATGATCAATATTAATTCATGGGTTATGTATATAATCTCCAGCATACCATGATAACCTTGTAAAGTTAGCCTCATACATTGCGACATTCTCATCCTCCTTTTGTCTATGACTCGGAAATTGCGTCTTCATATCTGCTCAATGGTCATGAAGAAAGTATTTTTCTAAAAACAGATCTTTGAACTCCATCCATTAGATATTTGATACTTCATCATCTTCCTTCTTGTTTTTAATCAATGAGCACCACTGATCAACATCTCTAGTGAGGCGGTAAAATTCCATGACAACTTTTTCCCTTTCACTACTCCCCAGTGCCTGAAAAATGTTTTCTAGGGAACTTATCTATTTCTCACCTACTAAGGGATTTTAACTCCAATTTAATGTTGGTTGTTGTTTCCTCATGAAGCGGTCTATCATTTATCCACCACGCTACGGATCAGGGTGCTCCATATTGGTAAGGTTATTATTCATTACCTGAGTGAGTTGTCCCAGTATGGTGATAAGCTGATCAGCACCAGTTGCATCACCAGCTCCATTATAATTATCTTGAGGAGGAGGTAAATACATACATGGAGTGAATTCATTGATACAATTTCCATTTCTTCCACTAGGCACCATTTCTAAACAATGGTATAAACTAGATCAGTTTATGAATCAAAATACATATTTCCATACTTGATAAACACTTAACTTAAATTGAACTATTTATGGATATAATCCATAATCATAAAAACATGTTTTCTTTGAGGATGTATATACTCTTAAACCATTCGTAATGGATTGTAATGAAAATGGGAATTATCCAATGCATATCTCCTAGGAGTGTTGTAACCAAGAGTGCAGCAAGGCCCACTGTCGTGCACCAGTTCCAATTCGAGTCTAGCTCAAAGTGGTGTTTTCGGGATTTACCCCTAGGTACATCTGTTCGAGAGCCTCCTCTACCTGCTCGTATCCAGAAGGGGATGTATTGCTCAGAAAACTCACAAAATCTCTACAATACAAAAATTCTAGGATGTTCTTTAATACTAATTGTCAATGTCCATCTTAGATCTATGTGCTCAAATCAGATTTTACCTAAATCTAGCTTCCAAGGTTTGTAGTAAACTTCCTCTGATACCAACTATAACACCCCGACCCCAGTTACCTAGAGTCGGTGCATTATTACATAACATTGGCATGATCACAAAATATCATGTCTCGAATGATCGATTAGTTTAGTTGCATTGGAATCACTAGATACATTCATGAAGTTTGCATTGCATAATAAAATAAAAACTATAACAACATAGTCTCCATATTCCACACTCATAACCCCTCATACTATCCCTGCAGGTCATTCATAAAATACTTCTTCACATCTTGGGAAACATAAAAATTGAAAGGGGTGACCTCTGATGCTCAGTAAGGATAACAATATAGAGGAAACATTCATAAATAATCATAAACAATTAAGGCAATGTATAACTAAACAAAAGCCTTTTATACTAGAACATCAGCATAATATAGCAAAAATAAAACAAAATAACTCCATTTACTTGTTCTCATGGATATTATACTAGTTGAATAATCACATGCAATATCAAAAACCACTTTTATAATGATGGAAAGCATAATGCCAGACTTTCATAACCACATAGCCAAGGCCTCGTGCCAAGACTACAAATAAGATTTTTTCAAGGCCTTGTGCCAAGACACTATTTTGTCTCATGAGACATACCAATGCATCGAGGAGCTATAGTGGGCTCCACCCATCACTTATTAATTCCAATGCATTCCTCATACGTATAGGTTTAAACATAACATAAACATTCGTATTAAAACTATCATACGAAATGTAAATACATTCTTAATAAACAATGAATGGTATAAAAATAACACATCCACATTGAAACATATCACAAAACCTTGAATACAATATGGAAGTTTGGCATCATAATAAATCCACTTCAAATAAGCTTAAATCCATCAAATGATGTTGACATAGATGAAATCTAAACTATTTGAGATAAATATCTCTTTTTTTAAATCATTTAAAAGTCACATAATTATAAAATCAAATATTTACTTTGAAAGCATTCTTATAATATTGTAATGGAAGCTTCGACGATTTTATAATGGCAGAAAATAGCCACACCTGCTGTATATGTTAAAAAGACATTCTTACCTTAATTCTGTCAAAAAGGTTAAAAAGGACCTTGTTTGGAAAATGACAGAAAGATTCCTTTATAAACTTCTTATAAAATTCAACAAGGGTATAAATGACTTTATCCCGTAGTCTTTAAAATAGTAATAATTATTTGAAATACATTTTTATGAAACATGGATGTGTATGATAAATAGGTCCCAGTAGATAATTACGTATAATCAACCTCGGATAATGAAGAGATTGTGAAATAAATCCTTACCTTGAACATTTCCTTGGTTGAGGGTAGGTTAAACTCTTATATAATGGTGAAATAATTGTTATTAAATTATTCATGAATCATAAAAAATAATATGATATTATATATGATCTTTTAACAAGGATTTGTTAATAATATCTTAGTATTATCGTTGTTTCGGGTGTTAACTTACATGTTTTTTGTTATATTCTTTGTTACATAAGTCGTATTTGTTATGGATAGGTTGTATACTCTTCATATCCAGAATTATATCAAGTCTATAAACATTATATTTAATCATTAAATGAGAATTAATCTTGAATGGATACGATGTGGAATAAATCTCATCGCGTTCATGGAGACTATAGTCCGTACGTACGCATGAGCGACAATATCATTCTTTTGATATTAAAATAATATATAATTGGATGGAATATCTTTTATACAGAATCATTATAATGTTATATTTATTATTTACCTGAATTACACATCATTATTAAACCCATGAAGATAATAATTTATTTAAAAACAATTACACCACGACGTTGAGACGGTAAGCCGTACATACGCAAGTATGGTGACATGTCATTTAAAGGATGGATAGAATAATGAATATGGTTGTACCATATTTATAATAACATCAAAGTATATATAATATACTGGATTTATTATTTTAGAATTTGAATAATAAAGAAACAAGAAGATGAAGAAGAAAGGAACTTGAAAGAGGGTGGTGAAAACATTACCTCTTAATCGGGTTCTTCCTTTTGATTTGATCAAAATGGCTCCATAGGATGGATTTATGATCAAACTAAGGCCTTAAGGTCGAAGTGAGGGATTTTGAGAGAGTATTTGGTCATGGTTTTCCAAGATAAAATTCTTTCAGTGTGTGAATTAGTGAGAAGGGGGAGTGCCTTTTTATAAGAGGGGTGAGGGGCACATTTGAAAAATCTAGAAATATTATTTTATAATAAATTCATATATAGTTTATGATGGCTCCAAAGTTGATTATTAAAATTTTAAGGTCGGTATGGTTCAAAAAACACTCAACCAATACGTTTTAGACATGTTTGGGTCACTAAATTAACCTTATCATTTAGGATTAACTCTTGGTTAATTAGTTTGACATTTCCCATGTCACTTTGTATTTTTATATTATATAGTTAATAAGCATACTATATACATCCAAGAGACACCCCAAGTGGTCCATTAATGATTCACATATCATGATACAATTCCTTTGGCCGAACCATAGATTTTTAGGAATAGAATATAAATTAATAATATAAAATTTGTTTTAAAGACTCTTTTATGTCAATTTTGACACTATTCGGTATTTTGTTATTGATAATTTCATAATAGCATTATTACTTCGAAAACAATTTATATAACCAATAAAAATATGTCATATTATCTTATAAAATTAATGGAATTCATAAAAAGTCCCAAATTAAAATTATTTTGAAATTTATATTATCAATTACTTTAATATTTCCTTAATTAGGTAATTACTGCATCACCATTGTGTCATAATTAAATTTGATTATTTAATGTCTAAAAATTATAAATAAAATAACATTATATAGGATATATTTTTATCTTTATAATGAATATTTACAATTGAATGTATCTTAAGTATAACCTTATATTAAAAATATTTTATTTATTAAACATTGATTTTAACTCCATTAACTCTTCTTTGAATTAAATAATAATTAATGTCCTAATCAAATCCAAGTGGACCTAAATGATAATATTTTATTCATAAGGTTATTTTTGGTCGAGATACCCTTGTAAAATAGAATTAGGACATTAGTTAGGGTAATATTAATATCATTTTTACTATTAATTACCCTATTTTCTTTTAACCTTGGTAAATATAAGTAAAAAGTTACTATTCACCAAAAATTATTTTCATCTCATTGAACAACATTTTACTCCTTTATATTAACCGTGTCTCTTGGATTTCAAAAATTCCACTCATAGAAGCTGTAAAATTATGTTTTATGTGAATTTCCAAATTCTCCTAGGAGGTGGGTAAAAGACGGTGAAAAGTTCAATAAATTTTTTATATATCTAGAATTATTCAAAACTAAATACGATGAATTACATTGAAATTATATAGGTATTATGTATCTATTTTATCCTAATGTAAATTTAAATAAAATAAATAATTATTTAAATAAAAATTTGGTTTTAAACTATAACTTAGTGTTTTTTCACTATTCATAAAAAATTCAATGTTTTCAGAAAAATACGAAAATTTAACCATAGGATAATTTTGATATTCCAAATCCAAAAAAAAATTCATTTTGAAAGATAAAATTTAAAATTTCAAAAAGTGGGTATTACTATTCATAACAGCTAGTTTGATTGGTTGTGGTGTGTGTTAGAACTTGAAGTCGCGTACAACACACGATACCATATTATTGAAAGGGAAGCGTACCACGGAAGCTTGGGGTGTTACATTCTACCCTCCTTCAAATAATTTAATCCTAGAAATTTCTAGAATAAAACCGCATGAAAAGACTCGGGTGGTTCTTCATCATAAGTACCTCAGGTTCCCATGTTGCCTCTTCGATCTTATAGTTTCTCCACAAAACTTTTACCAGACGAGTCGTCCGGTTTCTCAGTACTTGTTCTCTCGTATCATGAATCCTGACAAGCGCTTCACAATAAGACAGATCGGGTTCCAGTTCTAATTCCTCATAGGTGAGTACATTCGTTAAGTCATGCATGTATTTCCTCAATAGTGATACGTGGAACACATCGTGAACTTTGGAGAGACTTGGCGGTATTGCCAAACGGTAAGCTACAACCCAGATTTGCTCTAGAATTTCGAAAGTTCCGATGTACCTGGGACTCAATTTACCTTTATTGTCGAAAGATATAACTCCCTTCCATGGAGATAACTTCAAGAAAATATGATCTCCTATCTGAAATTCCAAATCCTTCCTTTAGTTGTCTGCATAGCTCTTCTGCCTACTTTGAGCTTCATTGAAGTGGTTTTGGATTACCTTTACCATCTCCATAGATTCCTCCACTAGTTCTAGGGCTACAAGTTTTCACTCACCAATGTCATCCCAACAGGTTGGTGTGCGACATCTCTTCCCATATAATGCTTCATATGGTGCCATTTTGAATACTCTAATTGAAGCTATTGTTATAGGAAAATTCTACCAGAGGTAAATATTGATCCCACGTACCCTGAAAGTCATGTGAGTAGGATCTCAACTTGTCTTTTAAGGTTTTAATAGTCAGATCTGATTGTCCATCTATTTGAGGGTGGTAGGCAGTTCCCAAATGAAGTTCAGTAACCAAGGCTTTTTGAAGAGTCTTCCAGAATCTTGAAGTAAAATAGGGATCACGATCCAAAACAATCGATAGGGTTACTCCATGAAGTCTCACAACTTCATTAATATATAGTATTTCTAGACATTCTAGTGGTAGATCTTCTCTTATAGCAAGAAAATGTGCTGACTTGGTAAGACGGTCAACAATAACCCACATTGCATCATTCCTTCTAGGAGTCTTTTGTAGTCCCATGACAAAGTCAATCGAGATATTATCCCATTTCCACTCCGGTATGGGAAGAGGTTGCATGACTGCTTTAGGTTGTTTCCTTCCAGCTTTCACATGTTGACAAACCATACATCTTGACAAAAAATCTTAAATATCCCACTTCATGTTTCCCACAAAAAATGTTCCTTCAAATCTCTATAAATTTTAGTGCTCCTAGGGTGTATAGCGAAATTGGATATATGAGAATCATCTAACAAATCAATTTTCAGATTAGGTATATCGGGAACACAAAGTCTCTTCCCAAATTTCAAAATTCCATCTTCATACACAATTGAATTCAATCATCCATAATTCACAGATTTAATCTTCTTTTGACACTCTTTATCACCGATCCAAGAACTCTTTATCCTTTCTAGTAAATATGGTTTGGAAACCATTGGAAAAAGTATTTATGTTTCACCTTTCATGGTAATTCCCATATCCATCTTCACTAGATCCATGAAAAAAGGATCCCTTTCAATTCTCATCATGTTCAAAACTCCATGATCATTTCTACTCAAAGCATCTGACACCTTATTTTACATCCCCATGAGGTATTGTATCATGAAATCAGAATCCTTGAGTAGTTGAATCCATATCATTTGCCTCATGTTGAGTTCTTTCTGTGGGAAAATATACTTCAAACTCAAGTGATCAATATATATCTCACATTTTTTCACCATAGAGATAATGTCTCCATATCATCAAAGCAAAGATTATATCATCTAACTCAAGATAATGAGTAGGGTAGTTTTTCTCATGAATTTTTAGCAGTTGTGATGTATAGGCAATATCCCTATCATTCTGCATAAGGATACAACCAAGTCATTTCATTGATGCATCGCTATAAATAACGAACCCATCATTCCCTGATGGTAGATTCAATATAAGAGCATTGACTAATAATCTCTTCAGTTCTTCAAAACATTCTTCACACTCTTTTGTCCAAAAAAATTTATCCCCTTTACGTGTGAGCATTGTAAATGGGTTGTCCAATTGGGCAATGTTCTGGATGAAACATCGATAATAACCTGCTAAACCAATAAAACTATGTACCTCAGTTATACTCGTCAGTGCATTCCATTATTAGATTGCCATGGTCTTAGAGGGATCAACATAGATTTCATCTTTAGAGACAACGTGGCCAAGAAAATATATCCTGAAGCCAAAATTCACAGTTACTAAACATACCATATAATTCATGTCTTCTTAGATTCTTCAGGATAATGGACAAGTGATTTTCATGATATGTGTAGATTTTGGAGTATACCACGATATCATCAATAAATAACACCACCAAATCATTGAGATATTCATTGAAAACTGTATTCATTATAACCATGAATACTGAGGGTGCATTAGTGAATCCAAAATGCATTACTATAAACTCATAATGCCCGTACCTGGTTCGAAATGCTATCTTCGGAATGTCTTCCTTCTTCACACACAACTGATGGTATCCAGATCGAAGTTCAATCTCTGAAATGTATTGAGCTCCATGTATCTGGTCAAATAAATCATCAATGCGAGGTAGGGGATACATGTTCTTTATTGTTATAGCATTGATTTCCATGTATCTGATACATAACCTCATAGATTCATCTTTCTATTTTAACAAAAAGAACAGTGGCTCCCCATGGAGAAACACTAGGGAGAATAAATCCATTATTACTCAATTCCTATAGTTTTTTCTTTAGTTCAACTAATTCCACAACGGCCATTCTATAAGTGGTATTCGATATAGGCCTTGATCTATGAATTAAATAAATAGAAAAAATCAACTTCTAATTATAGAGGATGTCCAGGTAAATCTTCCGGAAACACATCTACATATTATTTCACAGTAGGTACATCCTCTATTTGAATATTCCTTTCCTCACCCATAGACATTTCATTCTCTTACTCCCCAATAATTGAATTTAGTTGAGCTATTGGGGGTGAATCTAAGTAAGAATTTTGTGGTGACGATTCTGCTCTAAAGATAAGGTGTTCCTTATCATCATCCTCAAAAATCGTAACCACCTTCTTCTTACAATAAATTATCGTATCATGGTCCGAAAGCCAATCCACACCAAGGATTATATCAAACTCAATCATAGGTATGATGATGAGATCAGCAGATAAAGAACATTTATGTGCTCTAATGGGGACTGATTCACAAAACATTGTTACAATGATACTTCCTTTAGGAGTGTTAACTGACAAATACCTTGTTAAATAAAATTGGAAATATCTAATTTTCTTATAAAACTAGGAAGATATGGAATAATGTGATGATCCATAAACATATATTGCATTTTATAAACTTGAGGAAACCATTAAATTACCTTCCACTACGTCTTTCAGAGCTTCTACCTCAGCAGTAGTGATAGCATAAGATCGGTCATTATCCCTTAGCCTTTTCTAAGGTAAGTTCCACTGAAGTTTTGGACATTCATTTGCATAATGTCCCATATTTCTACAGTTGTAGCATTGAACATCAGTAGCTTCTTTCTTCCCATTGAAATCACGATCTTGGTGACATTGTTCACCACACTTGTAACAGACTCCCATTACCTCCAAGCAAGTATGAGGGTGTTTCATACCAAAATTACTACAGGATGGATATTCAACTCTTCTCTTCTTCCCCTTATTTCCATTCCCAGAGTGATCAGCATATCTCTTCTTCTCTTGATTTTCTTTAAAGTCATAAGACATAGACAATTATTTATTCTGTCTTGATAGCAATGAGACAATATCTTCAAACGATGAGAATGATTGCGACACTAATTCTCGATGAAGAAATGTTTTTAACCCATCAATGAAATGATCAATATTACTTCTTGGGTTACATATATAATCTCTAGCATACCTTGATAACCATGTAAAGATAGCGTCATACATTGCCAAATTATCATCCTCCTTTTGTCTCAGACTCAGAAATTATCTTTTCATATATGCTTGATGGTCAGGAGGAAAATATTTTTCTAAAAACAGATATTTGAACTCCCTCAATTCCATATTTCATAATTCATCATCATCCTTTGTGTTTTTAATCAATGACAACAATTGATCATCATCTCTAGGAAGGCGGCAAACTTCCAGGATAACTTTTTCAATTTCACTACTCATCAAAGCCTAAAATATTTTCTCTACGGAACTTATCCATTGCTCAGCTACAAAGGAATTTGTAGTCCCATTGAATGTTGGTGGTTGTTGGCTCATGAAGCTTCCTAACATTGATCCACCACACTGTGGATTAGGGTGCTCTATACAGGTATGGTTATTATTCATATTCTGAGTGAGTTTTCCCAGTATGGCGATAAGCTGATCAGCAGTAGTTACATCACCAGCTCCACTATAATTATCTTCAGCAGGAGGAAAATAACTATATGGAGTTCGTACATTGATACAGTTTCCATTTCTTCCACTATTCACCATTTCTAAACAATGGCACAAACTAGATAAATTTATGAATCAAAATACATATTTCCATATATGATAATCACTTATCTTAAATTGAACTATTTATGGATATAATCCATAATAAAAAAAATGTTTTCTGTGAGGATGTATATACTTGTAAACCCTTCATAATAGATTGTATAGAAAATGGGAATTATCCTAAGCAAATCCACTGGGAGTGTCGTAACCAAGAGTGCAGCAAGGCCCGTTATCGTGCACCGGTTCCCATTTGAGTCTAGCTCAAAGAGGTGTTTTTTGGGTTTTACCCCTACATACATCTGTGCTAGAGCCGCCTCTACCTGCTCGTATCCAGACAGGGATGTATTGCTCGAAAAACTCACAAAATATCTACAATACCAAAATTTTATGATGTTCTCCAATACTAATCCTCAAAATCCATCTTAGGTCTATGTGCTCTATTCAGAGTTTACCTAAATCTGGCTTCCAAGGATTGTACTAAACTTTCTACGATACCATCTATAACACACTGACACCAGTTACCCAGAGTTGGTGCATTATTACATAACATTGGCATGATCACAAAAGATCAAGTCTTGAAAGACCGATTAGTTTAGTAGCCTTGGAATCACTAGATACACTCATAAAGTTTACATTAAATCATCAAATGAAAACTACAACAACATAGTCTCCATAGTCCACACTCATAACCCTTAATACTATCCCTACAGGTCATTCATAAAATACTTCTTCACATTCTGGGAAAAGTAAAACATTGAAAGGGGTGATCTCAGATGCTCAGAAAGGATAACAATATAGCGGAAACATTCATAAATAAGCATAAACAATTAAGGTAATGTATAACGAAAAAAGCCTTTTAAACCTGGAATTCACCATAATATAGAAAAGATAAAATGAAATAATACCATTTACATTTTCACATGGATATTCTACTAGTCGAATAATCACATGCAATATCAAAAACTACTTTCATAATGATGGAATGCATAATGTCAGAATTTCATAACCACATATCCAAGGCCTCGTGCCAAGAATACAAATAAGATTTTGTCAAGGCCCTGTGCCATGACACTAGTCTGTCTCATGAGACATACCAATGCATCATGGATCTATAAAGGGCTCCACCCGTCACTTTTTAAGTCCAATGCATTCTTTATATAAACAGTTTTAAACATAACATAAATATTCGTATGAAAACTAGCATACAAAATGTCAATACTTTCTTCATAAACAATGAATGGTATAAAAATAAAACATCCATAGTCAAACATATCACAAAACCATCAATACAATATGTATGTTTTGTATCATAATAAATCAACATCAAATAAGGTTAAAATCCATCAAAGGTTGTTGACATAAATGAAATCTAAACTATTTGAGGGAAATATATCTTTTTTTAAAATCATTTAAAAGTCACAAAATTATAAAATAAAATATTTACGTTGAAAATATTCTTATAAGATTGTAATAGATTCTTTGACTATTTTATAATGGCAGAAAATAGTTGCACCCGCCGTATAAGTTAAAAAGACATTCTTACCTTAATTCTATCGAAAAGGTTAAAAAGGACGTTGTTTAGAAAACGACAGAAAGATTACTTTATAAACATCTTATAAAAGTAAACAAGGGTACAAATGACTTTATACCATAGTCATTAAAATAGTAATAATTATTTGAAATACATTTTTACGGAACATGGATGTGGATGATAAATAGGTCCCAGTAGATAATTACGTATAAAGAAACCTCGGATAATTAAGAGATTCTGAAATAAATCCTTACCTTGTACCTTTCCTTGTTTAAGGGTAGGTTAAACTCCTGTATAATGGTGAAATAATTTTCATTAAATAATACAAGAATCATAAACATTAATATGATATCTTATATTATCTTTTAACATTGATTTGTTAATAATATCATAGTATTATCGTTGTTTCGGGTCGTAACATACTAGTTTTATTTTATATTTTTGTTACGTAAGTCGTGTTTGTTATGGATTGGTTGTATCTTATTAATATACAGAATGATATCAAGTCCTTTATCATTATTTTTAATCATTAAATGAGAATTTGTGTTGAATGGATATGATGGGGAATGAATCTCATCGCGTTGGTGGAGACGGTAGTCCGTATGTACGCACGAGTGACAATATCATTCTTTTGATATTAAAATAATATATTAATGGATGGTATATCATATATAAAGAATAATTATCATGTTATATTTATTATTTACATGAATTACACATCATTATTATACCCATCCAAATAATAATTTATTGAATAATAATTACACCACGACGTGGAGACGGTAAGTCGTACGTACGCACATATGGTGACATTTCATTCAAGGATGGATTGAATAATGAATATGTTTGTACCATATTTATAATAACATCACAGTATATACATGATACTTGAGATATTATTTTAGAATTGGAATAACAAAGGATGAAGAAGTGGAATAAGAAAGGAACTTGAAAGAGGGTGGTGAAAACATTACCTCTTAATCGGGTTCTTCCTTTTGATTTGATCAAAAGGGATCCTGAGGTTGTATTTATGATCAAACTAAGGCCTCTAGGACGAATTGAGGTATGTTTAGAGAGTATTTGGGTAGGGTTTGGTCGATCCAAAAGGCTTTTAATGTGTGAATTAGTGAGAATGGGGAGTGCTCTTTTAATAGAGGGGTGAGGGGCACCTTTGGAAAATCTACAAATATTATTTCATAATAAATTAATAATCAGTTTCTAATGGCTCCAAAGTGTATTATTTAAATAATATGGTTGGTATTTGTCGATCAACACTCAACCAATAGGTTTTAGAAAGGTTTGGGTCATTAAATTAAAAATATCATTTGTGTTTAAATCTTAGTTAATTAGTGGGACATTTACCATGTCACTTTGTATTTTTATATTATATAGTTAATAAACATAAAATATACATCAAAGCTACCACCATGGGGTCCACTAATGATACACCTATCGTGATACAAGTACTTTGGCAAAACCGTAGATTTTTAGGAATAGAATATAAATTAATAATATAATATTTGTCTTAAAAACTTTTTTATGTCAATTTTGACAGTATTGGGTATTTTGTTTTTCATAATCTCATAAAAAAATTATTAATTACAAAAAAATTTATATAACTTATAACTATATTTCATATTAACCTATAAAATCAGTGGAATTCATAAAAAGTCTCAAATTAAATTTATTCTGATATTATAATATCAATTATTTTAATATTTCATTAATTAGGTAATTACTACATCACCATTGTGTCATAATTAAATTAAACAATATAATGTATAAAAATTATAAATAAAATACCATTTTGTAGGAAATATTTTTATGTTTCTAATGAATATTTACAATTGAATTTATCTTGTGCATAACCCTATATTAAAAATGTTTAGTTATTAAACATTGATTTTAACTCTTTTATCTCTTCTTTGAAATAAATAATAATTAATGTCCTAATCTAATCCAAGTGGACCAAAATGATAATAGTTTAATTCTAAGGTTGTATTTGGTTGAGATACCCTTGTCTAACAGAATTAGGACATGTATTAGGGTAATATTAATATCATTTTTACCCTCAATTACCCTATTTACTTTTAATCGTGGTAAATAAATGTAAAAAGTTACTCTTCACCAAAAATTATTTTCATCTCATTGAACCACATTTTACTCCTTGATATTAACCGTGTCTCTTGGATTTTCGAAATCCACTCACAGAAGCGGTAAAATTATGTTTTATCTGAATTTCCAAATTCTCCTAGGAGGTGGGTAAAAGACGGTGAAAAGTTTAATAAATTTTTTATATATCTAAAATTATTCTATACTAACTCAAATGAATTACATTGAACATATATAGGTATTATATATAAATTTGACCTGAATAAAATTTAAATAAAATAAACAATTATTTAAATAAAAATTCAATTTTAAACTATAACTCAGTGTTTTTTCAATATTCGTAAAAATTGAAAGTTTTTAGAAAAATTCCTAAATTTCACCCTAGGATAATTTCGATATTCTGAATCATAAAAAAAGTCCATTTTGAATGATAAAATTTATTAAATTTCAAAAAGTGGGTATTACAATTCCTAACAGCTAGTTTGATTGGTTGTGGTGTGTGTTAGAACTCGAAGTTGCGTACAACACTCGCTACTGTATTATTCAAAGGGGAGCGTACTGTGGAAGCTTTGGGTTTTACATTCTCCCCTCCTTCAAATAATTTCATCCTCAAAATTTCTAGAATACTACTACATGAAATGACTCAGGTGGTTCTTCATCATAAGTTCCTCGGGTTCCCACATTGCCTCTTCCATCTAATGGTTTCTCGATAAAACTTTTACCAGAGGAGTCGTCTGGTTTCTCAGCACTTGTTCTCTCGTATCAAAAATCATGACGGGATCTTTGCAATTAGACAGATCGGGTTCCATTTCTAATTCCCCATAGGTGAGTACATGCATTGGGTCAGGCATGTATTTTCTTAATAGTGATACGTGGAACACATCATGAACTTTGGAGAGACTTGGCAGCATTGCCAAACGGTAATCCACAACCCCAATTCGCTCTAGAATTTCAAATGGTCAGATGTACCTGGGACTCAATTTAACGTTCTTTCCGAAATATATGACTCCCTTCCATGGAGTTACCTTCAAGAAAACATGATCTCCTACATGAAATTCCAAATCTTTTTTTTAGTTGTCAGCATAGCTCTTCTGCCTACTTTGAGCTGCATTGATGTGGTTTGGGATTACCTTCACCTTCTCCATCATTTCCTCCAGCAGTTCTAGGCCTATAAGTTTTCTTTCACCAATGTCATCCAAACAGGTTGGTGTGCGATATCTCTTTCAATATAATGCTTTAAATTGTGCTATTTGAATACACGAATGGAAGCTATTGTTATAGGAAAATTCTACAGGAGGTAAATATTTATCCCACTTACCCTGAAAGTTAAGTGAGAAGGATCTCAACATGTCTTCTAAGTTTTTAATAGCCAGTTCTGATTGTCCATCTATTTGAGGGTTTTAGGTAGTGCTCAAATGAATTTTAGTATCCAAGGCCTTCTAAAGACTCTTCCAGAATCATGAAGTAAAATGTGGATAATGATCTGAAACAATCGATAGGGGTACTCCATGAAATCTCCCAACATCATTAATATATAGTCTTTCTCGACTTTCCAGTGGTAGATCTTCTCTTATAGAAAGAAAATGTGCGGACCTGGTAAGATGATCAATAATAACCCATATTTCATCGTTCCTTCTAGGAGTCTTTGGCAGTCCCATGACAAAGTCCATTGGGATATTATCCCATTTCCACTAAGGTATGGGAAGAGGATGCATGACTCCTCCAGGCTGTTGCCTTCCTGCTTTCACTTGTTGACAATCCATACATCTTGACACAAAATCATAAATCTCCCCCTTCATGTTGTCCCACAAAACTGTTCCTTCAAATATCTATACATATTTGTGCTCTTAGTGTGTATAGAGAAATTGGAGCTATGACCATCATCTAAAAATTCCCTTTTCAGATCAGGTATATCGGGAACATAATGTCTCTTCCCAAATTTCAAAATTCCATCATCATACACAATGTCCTTCAATCTTCCATAATTCACATCTTTAATCTTCTTTTGAAACTCTTCATCACAGATCTGAGAAATCTTTATCTGTTCTAGTGAAGATGGTTTTTCCACCATTTGAAAAAGTATCGATGTTTCACCTTCCATGGTTATTCTCATATCCATCTTCACTAGATCCATGAAAATAGGATCCCTTTCAATTCTCACCATGTCTAAAACACCATGATCTTTTCTAATAAAAGCATCTTCCACCTTATTTTCCTTCCGCGGGTGGTAGTGTATCATGAAATCATAATCCCTGAGTAGTTCAAGCCATCTCCTTTGCCAAATGTTGAGTTCTTTCTGTGAGAAAATATACTTCAAACTCTTGTGATCAGTATAAATCTCACATTTTAAACCATAGAGATAATGTCTCCATATCTTCAAATAAAATATTATAGCAGCTCACTCATGATCATGAGTAGGGTAGTTTTGCAAATGAATTTTTAGCCTTCGTGATGCATAGGCAATAACCCTACCATTCTGCATAAGGAAACAACCAAGACCATTCATTGATGCATCAATATAAATAACGAACCCATCATTTTCTGATCGTAGAGTCAATATAGGATCATTGAAAAATCTTCTGTTCATTTCTTCAAAACATTCTTCACACTCTTCTTTTCAGACAAATTTAACCCCTTTACGTGTGAGATTTGTTAATGGGTTAGCCAATCGGGCAATGATCCGGACGAAACGTTGATAATAACATGCTAAACCAATAAAACTGCTTACCTCAGTTATACCCGTCGGTGCAGGCCATTATTGGATTTCCTTGGTCTTAGAAGGATCAAGAGAAATTCCTTCTTTAGAGACAACATGGGAAGGAAAAGAAATCTTTTAAAGCCAGAATTCACACTTACTTGTCTTCCCATATAATTCATGTCTTCTCAAAGTCTTCAAGATAATGTGCAAGTGATTTTCATGATCTTCATAGCTTTTTGAGTATACCATGATATCATCCATTAATACCACCACAAAACCATCGAGATATTATATTAAAACCTTATTCATTAGATCCATGAATACTGAGGGTGGATTAGTCAATCCAAAAGGCATTACTGTAAATTCGTAATGCCCGTACCTGGTTCAAAATGCTTTCATCAGAATGTCTTCCTTCTTCACACACAACTAATGGTATCTAGATCGAAGGTCAATCTTTGAAAAGTATTGAGATACATGCAGTTGGTCAAATAAACCATCAATGCGTGGTAGGTGATACTAGTTCATTATTGTTATAGCATTGATTTCCCTATAGTCGATACATAACCTCATAGATCCATCTTTCTTTTTAACAAAAAGAACATGGGATCCCCATGTAGAAACACTAGGGAAAATAAATAACTTATTACTCAATTCCTCTGGTTGTTTCTTTAGTTCAACTAATTCCACAGTGTCCATTCTATAAGGGTTCTCTGATATAGGCCTTGATCCAGGAATTATATCAATGGAAAACACAACTTTTCGTTCTAGAGGATGTCCATGTAAATCTTCTGGAAACACATCTACATATTCTTTCACAATAGGTACATCCTCTATTTCAACATTCCTTTCCACACCCACAGTCATTTCATTCTCTTCCTCCCCAATAATTTAATTTAGTTGAGCTACTGGCGGGGGATCTAGGAAAGAATTTGGTGGTGAATATTCTTCACTAAAGATAAGGTGTTCCTTATCATCATCATCAAAAATTGTAACCTCCTTATTATTACAATAAATATTCGCATCATGGTCTGAAATCCAATCAATAACGAGGATTATATCGAAGTCAATCATAGGTATGACGATGAGATCAGCGGATAAAGAACATTTATGTGAACTAATGGGGACTGATTCATCAAACACTATTGAAATGATTCTTCCCTTAGGAGTTTTAACAGACAATTCCCTTGTTTAATCAAACTGGAAATATCTAATTTTTTTAGAAAACTGGGAAAATATGAAACAATGCGATGATCCAGAATCAAATAATGCATTTTCTAATCATGAGAAAACCTTTAAATTACCTATCACCACATTATTCGGATCTTCTACCTCCACAGTAGTTATAAGGACCCAGCCTTAAACCATACATAGTCTTGAGTTAATACAAGATTACACATTGGGGATCTTTTCAGGTTTAGAGTTTTAGAGAATTAGATCATAAAACTTTCATTACATTCCACATTTAATCAAAGTGGTTACATAAAGATAGTATTCATTTTTTTCCCATCAATGGAAACATATTTAAAATAAAACATGCATTATTTCTTGACGCTTCCTTGACATTATCATCATATCATGTACCTTTCCCTTGACCTATGAAAAACATTTCAAAAAAACTTGGGATGAGCATAAAAAACTCAGTAAGGGATATAAAAATATGGAAAGGAAACATGAGTTCATATATACATAAGAATGAAATCATACTTTACCCATAAAACATAGGCACTTTAACATACCTCATCAAATCATGAGTAAATCATAGAAATCATAAGACATAAAAGGTAACATGAGGCATTCAAAAACATTATTATGTATGGAGTAACCCTCTTGGTTACGTTTGGAATACCCACCACAGTATATTTCCTAAATCTCTTCAGAGAAACCTTAACGTTTCACTCCTTCGCGTTACCCAATGCATTGGAGAGCTATATCGGGCTCACCCGCCCTTAGGTTACCACGGAACCACCCGTCTTCATAACAATACCCAAGAACCATAACATAATTGTACCACATAATACATGCATAAAGGAAACATAACATTTCCACATTTCAATAACAAGATATCAAAAAACACATTGACATAAAAAACATTATGAAAACTATTTTCAATACCAAAATATTTGAAATGTAAAACATGGTATTTATTTTTCTTTCAAAAAGAAGGTATGGCTTGTAGAGGAAGACGAAACTCAAATAATGGTCACGGTGGTGGAGAAGTCGTTGTCACCGCATATGTATGAAAAAAACATTCCCTTTTGTCTTTTAGTAAATGCTTGATATAAAAAAGATTCCTTTTGAATAAACGTAATAGTAAAAGGGGTTTATACAATGTATAAAACAAGGTTGTGTATAAAACAAAATATGCCTCAATGAAAGGAGATTGAGACGAAGTCCCATACAAAGATGGTATCCTTGGACTAAGGATAAATAAATTACATAATTATGTGTGACAAAAGAATACATGAAATATAAGTGGGTATTAAGTGTAATAAAATCAGAGGACATTCACACATAATCATAGAACTTCATATTCAAGGAGTACAAGTTTATCCCAAAGAATCAAAATTGGGTTAAGAAGTTCCCTTGCAAAAATTCGACAGCCTAACAGCGTTACTTCAAAATTCCGAAAAAGAGTTGATGAGAGATAAAAAGGGTATCTCATAAATTGGCCATAAAATTTACATCAATAAGGATATATAATATCATATACCAACATAATATTATGTGAATTAAATGACATAACAAAATAAGTCTTTTTAAAAAGAGGAGTGTGAAATGTTCCCTTACCGACTTGGGTAACATTCGAAACATACGCCCCGTGAAAGAGGGAAAATACAACATTGATGTAAATACAGATAAATGAAAGTATATTAAACTATGACCAAAATAATGGGCAGTACATACACCACTCAAATGAAATTGTGGAAAATTTAGCATAAATCTCACGGGAATAAATGTGAGATGAAAAATCCCTTACGAAAACTCGGCAGCCTAACAGCGCCACTTATAACATACAAAAATGTATTGATGAGATCAAATAGGGTCTCTCATCATATTAAAGTAAAGTTTAAAAAAAGAGGAATATAAAAGATCATCCCCCCAATATAACAAAGATGAGCTTAAATTAAGTGACATAAAGAAGAGTACTTAAAAAGAAAGAGAGAGGTTAGATATCTTATGAAAATTTGGCAGCCTAACGGCTCCACTCAAAATTTACAAAATGGATTGATGAGAGAGAATAAGGTCTCTAATCATATGAACATAAAAATTACAGTAAGATTAATATAAAATAAAATCCCAATAACAAGAAAGGTGATCTTTAAAAGGAATGAAATAAAAGAGTGTACTTAAAAAGAAAGAGGGGAGTAGGATCCCTTACCTCGGTCCGACTTGACTCGATCATTCTTTAATCTCCTGAATAATAAACTTGAGTTAATTTATACTTCCTTAAGAACCTTTTTCAAGTTCATTATTCCTTTTATATCACTTATTACCATGTCATGAACATTATGTAATTATTTTAGTTAATAACGGTCGTTTAAATGATCATCGGTACTTGAGTCAAAATATGCTCTTTATAATTACAATATTTTCATGTATCCATTATATCCAGAGTTATAATCATGATTTATATATCATATATATCATATATATCCAGTATATACATGTATTTATAATATTAAATAATCATTTAGAGGTAAGAAATGAAATCCACGTTCATGGAGACGGTAAGCCGTACGTACGCATGAACGCTACTTTCATTTCTATATCATACTTTATAGAATGGAATCATAATTATATAAAGGTATATTATAATATCATATATAATACCATTAATTACATCCTTTATACATCCCACATATGGCATTAACGAATCAAATCACTTTGAGGGGGCGGTAGTCCGCACTTCCTAAAATGAAGATATCACGTTTACTCATAATGGTAACCATAAAGGATATGACATAAATGAAAAATATAGAATCCTAAGTAAAACATAAACATATTATATAAAATATATAAATATAGTGACATCTTAATGGACACCTTTAAAGGTGTTAAAAGAATATTGAACAATCATCGTTTCGTGAGGCAGAAAATCGCCAACCACAGAAACAATATGTTATTTAACCGTTAGATGAAGGTGTGTGTAATTTTATCTCAAATATTTCTTATAAAACATCCTTGAATATTTAAGATACTTGAGGTGTTACAAAAGAAATGAATAAAAAGAGTTTAGGGGGTTGGACAAGCAAAATAAAACAAAAGAACTCAAGTGAAGACATTATCTTAAAATCGGGTAACTCCCTTTGGTTTGAGCTCAAAGGCATCCTTGGGAAGACTTCTTCCCATATTGAGTCTTCAAGTAGTTAGATAGGGATGTTTAGAGAACAAATGGGCAGAAGGCGGCCGAGAAAAAGGCTTTGTAAGTGTGGTTATAGAGGTAGAGGTGGAGGCCTTTTATAAGATGAGAGGAGGGGCACTCTTGGAAAGTTAAGAAATGTTCCTTTATTTTAAAATGATTTTCGGATTTAAAAGGTCCCAAATTGATAAAATTCGAGTATAAGGTGATAAGGGTTCTAAATCCACCCATCCATTTGGTTTTTTACATGTGTAGGTCTAAGAGTTTACATTTTCTATCCATTTTATTTAAATCGTTAAATAATGGGGTCATCGCTGCATCATCATGATGTCATAAATAATATACATTATTTAATGTCTAAAAATTATAATAAAAATACTATGATGTAGGAAATAATTTTATATTTCCAATGAATATTTATAGTCAAAAATATGACTTGTATAGCCCCATGTAAAAATTGTTTTAGTAAAACATCTCATGTTTTTGTCATTTTTACTTTAACATTAAATAAAAAGTTATTTATGTCGTTTCCCAACCAAAGTGTCTCCATGGGGTCCCCAAGTTGACTCATGTATTTTCTTGGTCGTCCATGACACATCCAATGATGTTAGTACATGTGTCATGCTCATCTCATATTATTAAAAACATTATTTTTACCTTAAACTACTCTAATTACTTCTAATTGCGATTAAAAACTTAATAAGTTACTATTCACAAAAAAATTATTTTAATCCCATTGAACCACATTTTACTTCTTAATGAAAACCATGTATGTCGGATTTTTGAAATTCAAAACACAAAGATGGAAAAATTTCATTTAAACAGAAAAATCAGTTTTTATAAGTACCACTTAGTGGTTTCACTATTCATCAAAAATTGAAGTTTTTCAGAAAATTACCAAAAATTCACCCTAATCTATATTTTATGTTTAGAATTCAAAAATAAATTATATTTTACAAAATTAAAAACATATTAGTTTCATTAATTAATTTAATAATTAATTCCCGCTGTCAGAGCAAATAGCGTGATTTTATGAAACAAAAAGTATCAAAAGATTGACACTAGTTTAAGTCCGATTTCAAAGTGAAATTAATTCCAACAACCACTATTGGATTAAATGGTAAAAATATATTCTAATTTCACTATAAAATCAATTAAAAAGATAATATAATCATATAAATAAATTATATTAAAAAGAGGTTTTGAATTAAAATACAACATTTTTCACTATTCATTAAAAATTGAAATTTTTCGGAAAAATACCAAAAATTTACACAAAGTAAATTTTGATGTCCCGATTCTAATGAAGAATTTTATTTTGTCAAATATAACACATAATATTTTCAAAAAGTGGATTTAAAAGATGTTCTCCATCAAAAGGGGGTTAATCGACCTTTTAAAGAATATTAGAATGCCTACGCTTAAAATTGGATTCATTCGCATTTTTAATCCTCTAACATTTATTGTAAAGAGTAAAAATATTTGACAAACATATATAATAATTTTGTAGTTAGTTCTTTTCATTCCTGCCATTACAACGGCTAGGCGTTAACTACCATTTAAAATAATATTGTTTTATTATTAGAGTACAACGTAAGATTCCAAAGAAACTCATTGTTGTGTATTGGGTACGCCATCTACCATAGCATCCCCGTTAAAGTAATATTAATATTTTATTCACAAATATGGATAAATATAAAGATGTCATATTCTTTATTTACCTGGGGTGTTACATCCTTCCCCCCTTTTGGGAATTGTGTCCTCGCAATTTTAAATTTGGGCTTGGAAACATCCTTGAAAGTCCCACATCGGAACAAAAGTCGGTAAAACAATCACTTTAAAATAAAGAAAGATAAGTACAGAGGTCACCCGAGTTAACCCATACTAGGATTCCATGTAGTAAAACATTGACATGGAGGAGAAAACATAGTTTCATGTCCTGATGGAGGGTGATAGAAAACATGTTTAGGAGAAAGTTAACCACAAGAAAATCACAGACTTGTGATGGGTTAATCGGTATTCGATTCCCCAGTAGGAAAAGTTAACAGACAACATTTTTTTAAGTTACTTTTTATTGAGGAATTTATTCATATGGAAACATAATCACTTATCATGTTTAATTTCAATTTTTATTATATTCCTTACACAAACTCATATTTTCTCCAAAAGACGAGTATTTAGGAAGACTTACTCACATTAAGAGTACTATAATGAACTTATAGAGAATCACCTAATCCAAAAAAGAGAACTATATACTTCCCATGTCTTTAGACATAACCAAAAAACAAAACCAAAAAGGTTAGTACAAGATCAGATAATCCAGAAAAGGATAACCCTTTATAAAAAGAAAATCTACTCTTAATCTCAAAAATTTGTCCAACAAAACCCAAAGTTCAACGAGGACCATTCAATAAATAATTTGTCCATAAAATTCTTCAATATAAACCAAACTATGATTGAAACCCAAATATTTGAAGGATTTAGTCACATAGTCTTCCTTGTTAAATCGTAACATTTATCTCCAAACAGCATCTGTTTCTCTTAATGTCTCGTATTCAAAAGTAATTACCCTAATCACATATCCTCCATGATAGGTTAATAAATTTCCATAGATAAACCAAAATCAACTTACTATTAATTGATAAAATAATCTAACAAAAAAGAATCAGTCAAACTAACCAGGGACTTCACGTAGTCCAGTGGTGGGCGATAAATACCAGTTGTACTTTGGTTGTGGGTTCGATTCCCACAGCTTTGTCCGACGCGACAGGTTGTCACACGGTTTGCGTGTTGTCCTTTTTTACAAAACTATATAATTCTCAAATCATTCCCAAAAAGAGATAAAATCATCAAAAATAACCATAAAATAATTTAACCTCAATTTAATCTCATGCCTTTCACTTCCATCATGACATATATTAACCGATAATTACCTCAAAAGTAAAGTTCATATAAACCCAAATGGTTATTTATAACTATTTCAACAAAAGAACAGATAACTATTCCTTCAATAAAATTTTTATATATTAAACATCAGGGTTACACATACTATAAAAAATCATCTAATGTAACCCCATCATCAAAAGAGACTTAATACTCTTAAGAATTTCACCATAACTCTTGAAGACCTTATATGTTGACTTCTTACTCATTCAACATTCATCATGATCCATTAACCATTCCTTTCCAACTTATTCTGAAATACTACTTTCCTACAAACAAACTTATGAATCATATCCCAATATTCCAAAATTGGAACACAAAAGTTATGAAATAATCCATACCTTTGATTGGTCATTGTCAGTTTCTTCATCATCAATCGGAATGGCACTAGGTATTGGTAAACGAATATTTGTACGATCTTGGTGATCCCATTAACGAAACTTCTTCATAGGGAATGTGTTTGCATAATGACCATGCACAAAACATTTAAAACATTCAACTGGTCCCTCAGAAATAACTTCTTTCCCTTTCCTCGAGTCAACTGGATGCTTCCGTTTTCCATGGCAGTTTCTTGCTTTATGACCTTCATTTCCACATCTATAGCATATTTCTGTCCCTTTGAAACATTTTCCTAGGTGTTTCTTTCCACATCTTTGACACATAGGTTTTTGAACATACTTACCTTTATTATTATTACCCATAGTTTCGTAGGGATTTGTTTCTCGCATATATGATTCCTTATAGAAATCACCAAGGTTATGTGGTCAATCATGACTCCATATAGTTGGTTGAGGATAAAAACAATATTTCTCATTGCAACTCCCATATAATTCAGTTGCTTTCTCAAAAAACTGTCACAGTTTCCTTCACATCCACTGTTACATTGGTTCCTACTAGATCCAACAATTTACTAAAACCAAAAAGGTCAATGTGAGTATATCAAAAAAACCATCATGTAATAATGAGGATGATAAACACTAAGATATACTTACTCATTCACTTTATCTAAAACTAGGACTCTTTCTGAATTCCTAACCATTATGGTAATGTCACTTATCCTTAAAGAATACCCTAACCTCTAAAGATATCTAAACCGACCTCTGATACCAACTATAAGGCCCCAGCCTTAAACCTTACTTAATCTTGAGTTAATACAAGATTACAAATTGAGGGTCTTTTCAGGTTTAGAGTTTTAGGGAATTAGATCATAAAACTTGCATTCCATTCCACATTTAATCAAAGTGGTTACGTAAAGATAGTATTCATTTTTTTCCCATCAACGGAAACATATTTAAAATAAAACATGGATTCATTCTTGACACATCCTTGACACTATCATCATATCATGTACCTTTCCCTTGAACTATGAAAAACATTTCAAAAAAACATGGGATGATCATAAAATGCTCAGTAAGGGATATACAAATATGGAAAGGAAACATGAGTTCATATATACATAAGAATGAAATCATACTTTATCCATAAAACATAGGTACATTAACATACCTCATCAAATCATGAGTAAATCATAGAAATCATAAGACATAATAGGTAACTTGAGGCATTCATAAAATTCTTACGTAGGGAGTAACCCTCTTGGTTACATTTTGAATACCCACCATAATATATACCCTAAATCTCTTCGGAAAAACCTTAACGTTTCACTCATTCATGTTAACCAATGCATTGGAGAGCTATATCGGGCTCACCTTCCCTTAGTTTATCACGGAACCACCCATCGTCATAACAATTCCCAAGAACCATAACATAATCGTACCACATAATACATGCATAAAAGAAACAGAACATTTCCACATTTCAATCACAAGATATCAAAAAAACACATTGACATAAAAAACATTATGAAAACTATTTTCAATACCAAAATAAATGACATGTAAAACATGGTATTTATTTTTCTTTTAAAAAGAAGGTATGGCTTGTAGTGGAAGACGAAACTCAAATAATGGTCACGGCGGCAGAGAAGTCATTGTCGCCGCATACGTATGACAAAAACATTCCCTTTTGTCATTTAGTAAACGCTACATATAAAAACGATTACTTGTGAATAAACATAATAGTCAAAGGGGTTTATACACCGTATAAAAGAAGGTTGTGTATAAAACAAAATATGCCTCAATGAAATGAGATTGAGACGAAGTCCCATACAAAGATGGTATCCTTGGATTAAGGATAAATCAATTACATAATTATGTGTGAAAAACGAATGCACGAAATATAAGTGGGTATTAAGTGTAATAAAATAAGAGGAAATTCACACATAATCATAGAACGACATATTCATGGAGTACAAGTTTATCCCAAAGAATCAAAATTGGCTTAAGAAGTTCCCTTGCAAAAATTTGACAGCCTAACAGCATCACTTCAAAATTCCGAAATAGAGTTCATGAGAGATAAAAAGGTTATCGCATCACATGGCCATAAAATTTAAATCAATAAGGATATATAAGAACATATACCAAAATAATAGTATGTGAATTAAACGACATAACAAAATAAGTCTTTTTAAAAAGAGGAGGGTGAATGGTTCCCTTACCAACTTGGGTAACTTTCGAAACATTCACCCCGTGAAAGAAAGAAAAAACAACATTGATGTAAATACTCATAAATGATATTATATTAAAAAATGAGTAAAATAATGGGCAGTACATACACCACTCAAAGGAAATTGTGGCAAATGTAGCATAAATATCACGGGAATAAAAGTGAGATGAAAAATCCCTTACGAAAACTCGGTAGCCTAACGGTGCCACATAAAACATACAAAAATGGATTGATGAGATCAAATAGGGTCTCTCATAATTTTAACATAATGTTTACAGAATGAGGAATATAAAAGAATATCCACCCAACATAACTAAGATGAGCTTAAATGAAGTGACATAAAGAAGAGTACTTAAAAAGAAAGAGAGAGGTTAGATCTCTTATGAAAATTCGGCAGCCTAACGGCTCCACTCAAAGCATACAAAATGGATTGATGAGAGAGAATAGGGTCTCTCATCATATGAACATAAAAATTACAGTATGAGTAATATAATATAAAATCCCAATAACAAGAAAGATGAGGTTTAAATGGAATTACATAAAAGAGTGTACTTAAAAAGAAAGAGGGGAGTAGGATACCTTAACTCGGGTCCGACTTGACTTGATCGTTCATTAATCTCCTGAATAATAAACTTGAGTTAATTTATAATTCCTTAAGAACCTTTTTTATGTTCATTATTCCTTTTATATCACTTATTACCATGTCATGAACACTGTGTAATTATTTTAGTTAATAACGGTCGTTTAAACGATCATTGGTACATGAGTCAAAATATGCTCTTTATAATTACAAGTTGTTCATGTATCCATTATATACAGAGTTATAATCATGATTTATATATCATATATATCATATATATCCTGTATATACATTCTTTTATAATATTACATAATCATTTAGAGGTAAGAAATGAAATGCACCGTTCATGGAGACGGTAAGCCGTACGTACGCATGTACGCTACTTTCATTTCTATTTTGTATTTTATAGAATGGAATCATAATGATATAAAGGTATATTATAATATCATGTAGAATACTATTAATTACATCTTTTATAGGTCCCACATATGGCTTTAACGAATCAAATCACTTTGAGGGGGCGGTAGTCCGCACTTCCTAAAATGAAGATATCGCATTTACTCATAATGGTAACCATAAAGGATATGCCATAAATTAAAAAAAAGCTTAAGTAAAACATAAAAATATTATATATAATATATAAATATAGGGGAATCTTAATTTCCACCTTTAAAGGTGTTAAAAGAATATTTAACAATCATCATTTTGTGAGGCAGAAAATCGCCATCCACAGAAACAGTATGTTCTTTAACCATTAGACGAATGTGTGTGTAATTGTAGCTCGAATCCTTCTATTAAAAACATACTAGTATATTGAAGATACTGTATTTGTTACAAAATAAATTAATAAAAAGGGTTTAGGGGGTTGGATAAGCAAAGTAAAACAAAAGGACTCAAGTGAAGACATTACCTTAAAATCAGGTAACTCCCTATGGTTTGAGCTCAAAGGCTTCCTTGGGAAGACTTCTGCCCAAATTGAGGCTTCAAGGATTTATAGAGGTATGTGGAGAGAAAAATGGGAAGGGGAGTTTCTAGACAATGGATTTGGAAGTGTGGTTAAGGAGGTAGAGGTGGGGGCCTTTTATAAGAGGAGAGGAGGGGCACTCTTGGAAAGTAACGAAATGTTCCTTTATTTTAAAATTATTTTCGGATTTAAAAGGTTCCACATTGTTATAATTAGAGGATAAGGTGATAAGTGTTCTAAGTCCACCCATAAAATAGGTTTTTTACATGTTTAGGTCTTATAGTTTACATTTTCTTTCCATTTTATTTAGATCGTTAAATAATGAGGTCATCGCTGCATCATCAGGATGCCATAAATAATATACTGCATTTAATGTCTAAAAATTATAATAAAAATAAAATGATGTATTAAATCATGTTATCTTTAAAATTAATATTCATAGTAAAAATTATGACTTGTATAACCCCATGTAAATTTTTTTTAGTAAAACTTCTCATGTTTGTGTTATTTTTACTTTAACATTAAATAAAAAGTTATTTGTGTCATTTCCCAACCAAAGTGGCTCCATGGGATCCCCAAGTTGACCCATGGATTTTCATGGTCGGCCATGACACATCCAATGAGGGTAGGACATGTGTCATACTCATCTCATATTATTAAAACATTATTTTTACCTTAAAGTACTCTAATTACCTCTAATCGCGATCAAAAACTTAATAAGTTACTATTCAAAAAAAATTATTTTAATCCCATTGAACCACATTTTACTTCTTAATGACAACCATGTATGTCGGATTTTTTAAATTCAAAAGAAAAATATTTCAAAATTTCATTTAAACGGAAAAATCCGTTTTTATAAGTACCACTTAGTGGTTTCACTATTCATCAAAAATTGATGTTTTTCAGAAAATTACCAAAAATTCACCCTAAGATATATTTGATATTTAGAATTCAAAAATTTTGTTCATTTTACAAAATTAAAAACATATTATTTGCATTAATTAATTTAATAATTAATTCCCGCTGTCAGTGCAAATTGCTTGTTTTTATGAAACAAAACGTATCAAAAGATTGACACTAGTTTAAGTCCGATTTCAAAGTGAAATTAATTCCAATGACCACTATTGGATTAAATGGTAAAAATATATTCTAATTTCACTTTAAAACCAATTCAAAAGATAATCTAATCATATAAATAAATTAGATTTAAAATAGGTTTTGAATTAAAATAAAACATTTTTCACAATTCATTAAAAATTGAACTTTATCGGAAAAATACCAAAAATTTAAACAAAGTAAATTTTGATGTCCCGATTCTAAAGAAGAATTCTATTTTGTCAAATATAACACATAAAATTGTAAAAAAGTGGATTTAAAAGTGGTTTTCCATCAAAAGGCGTTAAATCGACCTTTTAAAGAATATTCGAATGTCTACGCTTAAAATTGGATTAATTCACATTTTTAATCCTCTAAAATTTATTGTAAAGAGAAAAAATATTAGACAAACATATATAATAATTTTGTAGTTAGATCTGTTCATTCCCGCCATTACTACGGCTAGGCGTTGACTACCATTTAAAATAATATTATTTTATTATTAGTGTGCAACGTAAGATTCCCAAGAAACGCGTTGTTGCGTATTGGGTACGCCATCGAGCATAGCATCCTCTTTAAAGTAATATTAATATTTTATTCACAAATATGGATAAATATAAAGATTTAATATTCTTTATTTACCTAGGGTGTTACATCCTTCCCCCCTTTTGGGAATTGCATCCTCGCAATTTTAAAATTGAGCATGGAAACATCCTTGAAAGTCTTTAATCGGAACAAGAGTTGGTAAAACAATCACATCAAAATAATGAATGATAAGTACAGAGGTCACCCAAGTTAACCCATACTAGGATTACATATAGGAAAACATGGACATGGAGGAGAAAACATAGGGTCATGTTCTGATGGAGAGTGATAGAAAACATGTTTAGGAGAATGTTAACCACAAGAAAATCACAAACTTGTGATGGGTTAAATGGTATTTGATTCCCCAGTAGGAAAAGTTAGTAGACAACATGTTTGTTTTAAGTTAATTTTTATTGAGGAATTTATTCATAAGGAAACATAATCACTTATCATTTTGACATTCATCATTTATTATATTCCTTACACAAACTCATATTTTCTCTAAAAGACGAGTATTTAGGAAGAATTGTTCACATTAAGAGTACTATAATCAACTTATAGAGAATCACCTAATCCACAAAAGAGAACTATATAATTCCCATGTCTATATACTTTACCCAAAAACAAAACCAAAAAGGTTAGTACAAGATCAGATGATCCAGAAAAGCAAAACCCTTTATAAAAATAAAATCTACTCTTAATCTCCAAAATTTGTCCAACAAAACCCAAAGTTCCACGTGGACCATTCGATAAACAATTTGTCCACAAAATTCTTCAAAGTAAACCAAACTAAGATTGAAAACCAAAAATTTTAAGGATTTAGTCACATAGTCTTTCAAGATAAATTGTAACATTTATCTCTGAACAGCATCAGTTTCTCTTAATGTCTCGTATTGGAAAGTAATTAACCTAATCACATATCCTTCATGATAGGTTAATAAATTTCCATAGATAAACCAAAATCAACTTACTCTTAATTCATAAAATCATCTAACTAAAAAGAATCAGTCAAAATAACCAGGGACTTCACGTAGTCCAGTGGTAGGCAATAAATACCAGTTGTAGTTTGGTTGTGGGTTCGATTCCCGCATCTTTGTCCGACACGACAGGTTGTCACACGGTCTGTGTGTTGTCCTTTTTTTCAAAACTATATAATTCTCAAATCATTCCCAAAAAGAGATAAAATCATCAAAAATGAACATAAAATAATTTAACCTCAATTTAATCTCATGCCTTTCACTTCCATCATAACATATAGTAACCCATAATTACCTCAAAAGTAAGGATCATATAAACCCAAATGGTTCTTTATATATATTTCCAAAAAATAATAGATTACTATTCCTTGAATAAAATTTTTATATATTAAACATCAGGGTTACACATACTATAAAAAGTCTTCTAATGTAACCCCATCATCGAAGGAGACTTAATACACTTAAGAATTTCACCATAACTCTTGAAGACCTTATATGTTGACTTCATACTCATTCAACATTCTTCATGGTCCATTAACCATTCCCTTCCATCTTATTCTGAAATACTTCTTTTCTACAAACAAAATCATGAATCATATCCCAAGATTCCAAAATAGGAAAACAATAGTTATGAAATAATCCATACCTTTGATTGGTCATTGTCAGTTTCTTCATTCTCAATCGGAATGGCATTAGGTATTGGTAAACGAATATTTGTTCGATCTTGGTGATACTATTCACGAAACTTCTTCATAGGACATGTGATTTCATAATGACCATGCACACCACATTTAAAACATTCATCTGATCCCTCAGAAATAACTTCTTTCCCTTTCCTCGAGTCAACTAGATGCTTTCTTTTTCCATGGCAGGTTCTTGCTTTATGACCTTCATTTCCACATCTATAGCATATTTATGTCCCTTTGAAATAGTTTCCTAGGTGTTTCTTTCCACATCTTTGACACATAGGTTTTTGAACATACTTAACTTTATGATTATTACCCATAGTTTTGTAGTTATTTGTTCCTCACATATATGATTCCTTAAAGAAATCACCAAGGTTTAGGTGGTCATTCATGACTCCAGATAGTTGGTTGAGGATAAACACAAGAGTTCTCATTGCAGCTCCCGTATCATTCAGTTGCTTTCTCAAAAAACTGTCACAGTTTCCTTCACATCCACTGTTACTTTGGTGCCTGCTAGATCCAGCTATTTACTAAAACCAAAAAGGTCAATGTGGGTATATCAAAAAAACCATCATGTACTAATGAGGAAGATAAACACTATGATATAATTACTCATTCACTTTATCTAAAACTAGGACTCTTTTTGAATTCCTAACTATTATGGTAATTTCACTTATGCTTAAAAAATACCCTAACCTCTAATGTTATCTAAACTGACCTCTAATACCAACTATAAGGCCCCAGCCTAAAACCATACTTAATCATGAGTTAATACAAGGTTACACATTGAGGATCCTTTGAGGTTTAGAGTTTTAGAGAATTATATACTAAAACTTGAATTACATTCCACATTTAATGAAAGTGGTTACATAATTATAGTATTCATTTTTTCCCATCAACGGAAACATATTTAAAATAAAACATGGATTCCTTCTTGATACTTCCTTGACACTATCATCATATCATGTACCTTTCCCTTGGCTAGTGAAAAACATTTCAAAAAAACTTGGGATGAGCATAAAAAGATCAGTAAGGGATATAAAAATATGGAAAGGAAACATGAGTTCATATATACATAAGAATGAAATAATACTTTACCCATAAAACATAGGCACTTTAGCGTACCTCATCAAATCATGAGTAAATCATAAAAATCATAAGACATAAAAGGTAACTTGAGGCATTCATAACATTTTTACGTAGGGAGTAACCCTCTTGGTTACGTTTGGAATACCCACCACAGTATATTCCCTAAATCTTTTCAGAGAAACTGTAACGTTTCACTTATTCGCATTACCCAATGAATTGGAGAGCTATATTGGGCTCCTACCCTTAGTTTATCACAGAACCACCCATCTTCATAACAATTCCCAATAACCATAACATAATCGTACCACATAATACATGCCTAAAGGAAACATAACATTTCCACATTTCAATCACAAGATATCAAAACAACACATTGACATAAAAAACATTATGAAAACTATATTCAATACCAAAATAAATGAAATATAAAACATGGTATTTATTTTTCCTTTAAAAAGATGGTATGGCTTGTAGAGGAAGACGAAACTCAAATAATGGTCATGGTGGCGGAGAAGTCATTGTCGCCACACACGTATGATAAAAACATTCCATTTTGTTGTTTAGTAAATGCTTCATATAAAAAAGATTCCTTTTGAATGAACGTAAAAGTCAAAGGGGTTTATACTCCGTATAAAATAAGGTCGTGTATAAAACAAAATATGCCTCAATGAAGGGTGATTGAGACGAAGTCCCATACGAAGATGGTATCCTTGGATTAAGGATAAATCAATTACATAATTATGTGTGACAAATGAATAAATGAAATATAAGTCGGTATTAATTGTAATACAATCAGAGGACATTCACACATAATCATAGAATGACATATTCAATGAGTACAAGTTTATCCCAAAGAATCAAAATTGGCTTAAGAAGTTCCCTTTCAAAAATTCTACAACCTAACGATGTCACTTCAAAATTCAGAAAAAGAGTTGATGAGATATAAAAAGGGTATCTCATCACTTGGCCATAAAATTTACATCAATAAGGATATATAAGAACATATACCAACATAATAGTATGTGAATTAAATGACATAACAAAATAAGTCTTTTTAAAAATAGGACGGTGAAAGGTTCCCTTACAGACTTGGGTAACTTTCGAAACATACGCCCTGTGACAGAAGGAAAATACAACATTGATGTAAATACTCATAAATGAAAGTATATTACACAATGAGTAAAATAATGGGCAGTATATACACCACTCAAAGGAAATTGTGGAAAATGTAGCATAAATCTCATGGCAATAAACTTGAGATGAAAAATACCTTACGAAAACTCAGCAGCCTAACAGCGCCACTTAAAACATACAAAAATGGATTGATGAGATCAAATAGGGTCTCTCATTATATTAACATAATGTTTACAGAAATAGTAATATAAAATAACATCCTCCCAACATAACAAAGATGAGCTTAAATGAAGTGACATAAAGAAGAGTACTTAAAAATAAAGAGAGAGGTTAGATCTCTTATGAAACTTCGGTAGCCTAACGACTCCACTCAAAACTTCCAAAATGGATTTATGAGAGAGAATATGGTCTCTCATCATATGAACATAAAAATTACAGTACGATTAATATAAAATAAAATCCCAATAACAAGAAATATGAGCTTTAAAAGGAATGACATAAAATAGTGTACTAAAAAAGAAAGAGGGGAGTAGGATCCCTTACCTCGGGTCCGACTTGACTTGATCTTTATTTAATCACATGAATAATAAACTTGAGTTAATTTATACTTCCTTAAGAACCTTTTTCAAGTTCATTATTCTTTTTATATCACTTATTACCATGTCATGAACACTATGTAATTATTTTAGTTAATAAAGGTCGTTTAAACGATCATTGGTACTTGAGTCAAAATATGATCTTTATAATTACATGTTGTTAATGTATCCATTATATCCAGAGTTATAATCATGATGTATATATCATATATATCATATATATCATATATATCCTGTATATACATGCATTTATAATAATACACAATCATTTAGAGGTAAGAAATGAAATGCACCGTCCATGGAGACGGTAAACCGTACGTACGCATGAACACTACTTTCATTTCTATTTCGTATTTTATAGAATGGAATCATAATAATATAAAGGTATATTATAATATAATATATAATAACATTAATTACATCCTTTATACATCCCACATATGGCATTAACGAATCAAATCACTTTGAGGGGCGGTAGTCCGGACTTCCTAAAATGAAGATATCACGTTTACTCATAATGGTAACCATAAAGGATATGCCACAAATGAAAAATACAGAATCTTAAGTAAAACATAAACATATTATATATAATATATAATTATAGTGACATCTTAATGTCCACCTTTAAAGGTGTTAAAAGAATATTGAACAATCATCGTTTCGTGAGGCAGAAAATCGCCAACCACAGAAACAGAATGTTCTTTAACCATTAGACGAAGGTGTGTGTAAGTGTAGCTCTAATACTTCTTATAAGAACATACTAGTATATTGAATATACTTGATTTGTTACAAAATTAATTAATAAAAAGATTTTAGGGGGTTGGAGAAGCAAAATAAAACAAAAGGACTCAAGTGAAGACATTACTTTAAAATCGGGTAACTCCCTTTGGTTTGAGCTCAAAGGATTCCTTGGAAAGACTTCTGCCCAATGTGAGGCTTCAAGGAGTTATAGAGGGATGTGTAGAGACAAAATGGGCAGGGTTTGGCTGAGCCAAAGGCCTTTTATGTGTGGGTAAGGAGGTAGAGGTGGGGGCCTTTTATAAGAGGAGAGGAGGGGCACTCTTGGAAAGTAAAGAAATGATCCTTTATTTTAAAATGAATTTAGAATTTAAAAGGGACCACATTGATAAAATTCTAGGATAAGGTGATAAGGGTTATAAATCCACCCATTCAATAGTTTTTGGACATGTTTAGGTCTTATATTTTACATTTTCTTTCCATTTTATTTAAATCGTTAAATAATGAGGTATCGCTGCATCATCATGATGTCATAAATAATATTCTTTATTTAATGTCTAAAAAATATAATAAAAATACTATGATGTAGGAAATAATTTTATATTTCCAATTAATATTTAGAGTAAAATAAATTACTGGTATAACCCCATATAAAAATTGTTTTAGTAAAAAATCTTATGTTTGTGTCATTTTTACTTTAACATTAAATAAAAAGTTATTTATGTCATTTCCTAACCAAAGTGGCTCCATGGGGTCCCCAAGTTGACCCATGGATTTTAATGGATGGAAATGACACATCCAATGAGGTTAGGACATGTTTCATGCTCATCTCATATTATTAAAACATTATTTTTACCTTAAACTACTCTAATTACCTCTAATCGCGATTAAAAACTTAATAAGTTACTATTCACAGAAAATTATTTTAATCCCATTGAACCAAATTTTACTTCTTAATGACAACTATGTATGTTGGATTTTTGAGATTCAAAACAAAAATATGGAAAAACTTCATTTAAACGGAAAAACCAGTTTTTATAAGTACCACTTAGTGGTTTCACTAATCATCAAAAATTGAAGTTTTTCAGAAAATTACCAAAAATTCACCCTAATCTATATTTGATATTTCAAATTAAAAAATGATGTCTATTTTACAAAATTCAAAACATATTAGTTGAATTAATTAATTTAATAATTAATTCCCGCTGTCAGAGCAAATAGCGTGTTTTTATGAAACAAAAAGTATCAAAAGATTGACACTAGTTTAAGTCCGATTTCAAAGTGAAATTAATTCAATGACCACTATTGGATTAAATGGTAAAAATATATTCAAATTTTACAATAAAACCAATTAAAACAATAATCTAATCATATAAATAAATTTGATTAAAAAGTGGTTTTGAATTAAAATACAACATTTTCACTATTCATTAAAAATTGAACTTTTTCGGGAAAATACAAAAAATTTACACAAAGTAAATTTTGATTTCCCGATTCTAAAGAAGAATTTTATGTTGTCAAATATAACACATAAAATTTTCAAATAGTGGATTTAAAAGAGGTTCTCCATCTAAAGGCGGTTAATCGACCATTTAAAGAATATTAGAATGTCTACGATTAAAATTGGATTCATTCTCATTTTTAATCCTCTAACATTTATTGTAAATAGTAAAAATATTTGAAAAACATATATAATCGTTTATAGATAGTTCTGTTCATTCCTGCCATTACAAAGGCTAGGCGTTAACTACCATTTAAAATAATATTATTTTATTTTTAGAGTGCAACGTAGGATTCCTAAGAAACTCGTTGTTGCTTATTGGGTACGCCATCAAGCATAACATCCCCTTTAAAGTAATATTAATATTTTATTCACAAATATGGATAAATATAAAGATGTCATATTATTTATTTACTTGGGGTGTTACATCCTTCCCCCCTTTTGGGAATTACGCCCTCACAATTTTAAAATTGGGCTTGGAAACATCCTTGAAAGTCCCACATCGGAACAAGAGTCGGTAAAACAATCACTTTAAAATAAAGAAAGATAAGTACAGAGGTCACCCGAGATAACCGATACTAGGATTAAATGCACTAAAACATGGACATGGAGGAGAAAACATAGGGTCATGTTCTGATGGAGAGTGATAGAAAACATGTTTAGGAGAAAGTTAACGACATGAAAATCACAAACTTGTGATGGGTTAAATTATATTCGATTCCCCAGTAGAAAAATTTAATAGACAACATTGTTGTTTTAAGTTAATTTTTATTGAGAATTTATTCATAAGGAAACATAATCACTTATCATGTTGACTTTCATCTTTTATTAGATTCCTTACACAAACTCATATTTTCTCCAAAAGACGAGTATTTAGGAAGACTTGTTCACATTAAGAGTACTATAATCAACTTCTAGAGAATAACCTAATCAATAAAAGAGAACTATATACTTCCCATGTCTTTAGAATTTACCCAAAAACAAAACCAATAAGGTTAGTACAAGATCAGATAATCCAGAAAAGGATAACCCTTTATAAAAAGAAAATCTACTCTTAATCTCCAAATTTGTCCAACAAACCCCAAAGTTCAATGAGGACTATTCGATAAACAATTTGTCCATAAAATTATTCAATGTAAACCAAACTAAGATTGAAACTCAAATATTTGAAGGATTTAGTCACATAGTCTTCCAAGTTAAATCGTAACATTTATCTCCAAACAGAATTAGTTGCTCTTAATGTCTCGTATTGAAAAGTAATTAACCTAATCACATATATTACATGATAGGTTAATAAATTTCCATAGATAAACCAAAATCAACATACTCTTAATTAATAAAATCATATAACTAAAAAGAATCAGTCAAACTAACCATGGACTTCACGTAGTCCAGTGGTAGGCGATAAATACCAGTTGCACTTTGGTTGTGGGTTCGATTCCCGCAGCTTTGTCCGACGCGACGGGTTGTCACACGGTCTGCGTGCTGTCCTTTTTTCCAAAACTATATAATTCTCAAATCATTCCCAAAAAGAGATAAAATCATAAAAAATAACCATAAAATAATTTAACCTCAATTTAATCTCGTCCCTTTCACTTCCATCATCACATATAGTAACCCATAATTACCTCAAAAGTAAGGATCATATAAACCCAAATGGTTCTTTATAACTATTTCCACAAAAGAACAAATAACTATTCCTTCAATAAAATTTTTATATATTAAACATCAGGGTTACACATACTATAAAAAGTCTTTTAATGTAACCCCATAATCAAAAGAGACTTAATACTCTTATGAATTTCATCATAACTCTTGAAGCCCTTATATTTTGACTTCTTACTCATTCAACATTCTTCATGATCCATTAACCATTCATTTCCAACTTATTCTGAAATACTTCTTTCCTACAAACAAAATCATGAATCATATCCCAGGATTCCAAAATAGGAAAACAAAAGTTATGAAATAATCCATACCTTTGATTTGTCATTGTCAGTTTCTTCATCCTCAATCAGAATGGCATTAGGTATTGGTAAACGAATATGTGTACGATCATGGTGATCCCATTCATCAAACTTCTTCATAGGACATGTGTTTTCATAATGACCATTCACACCACATTTAAAACATTCAACTGATTACTCAGAAATAACTTCTTTCCCTTTCCTCGAGTCAACTAGATGCTTCCTTTTTCCATGACAGGTTCCTGCTTTATGACCTTCATTTCCACATCTATATCATATTTATGTCCCTTTGAAACATTTTCCTAGGTGTTTCTTTACACATCATTGACACATAGGTTTTTGAACATACGTACCTTTATGATTATTACCCATAGTTCTGTAGGGATTTGTTTCTCGCATATATGATTCCTTATAGAAATCACCAAGGTTTAAGTGGTCAATCATGACTCCAGATAGTTGGTTGAGGATAAACACAAGAGTTCTCATTGCAGCTCCCATATCATTCAGTTGCTTTCTCAAAAAACTGTCACAGTTTCCTTCACATCCACTGTTACTTTGGTGCCTGCTAGATCCAGCCATTTACTAAAACCAAAAATGTCAATGTGATTATATCAACAAAACCATCATGTACTAATGAGGAAGATAAACACTAAGATATACTTACTCATTCAATTTATCTCAAACTAGGACTCTTTCTGAATTCCTAACCATTATGGTAATGTCACTTATGCTTAAAAATATCCTATCCTCTAATGTTATATAAACTGACCTCTGATACCAACTATATGGCCACAGCCTTAAACCTTACATAATCTTGAGTTTATACAAGATTACACATTGAGGATCTTTTCAGGTTTAGAGTTTTAGAGAATTAGATCATAAAACATTCATTACATTCCACATTTAATCAAAGTGGTTACATAAAGATAGTATTCATTTTTTCCCATCAACGGATACATACTTAAAATAAAACATGGATTCTTTCTTGACACTTCCTTGACACTATCAGAATATCATGTACCTTTCCCGTGACCTATGAAAAACATTTCAAAAAAACTTTGGATGAGCATAAAAATCTCAGTAAGGGATATAAAAATATGGAAATGAAACATGAGTTCATATTTACATAAGAATGAAATCATACTTTACCCATAAAACATATGCACATTAACATACCTCATCAAATAATGAGTAAATCATAGAAATCATAAGACATAAAAGGTAACTTGATGCATTCATAACATTCTTACGTAGGGAGTAACCCTCTTGGTTACGTTTGGAATACCCACCACAGTATATACCCTAAATCTCTTCAGAGAAACCTTAACGTTTCACTCCTTCGCGTTACCCAATGCATTGGAGAGCTATATCGGGCTCACCCTCCCTTAGTTTATCACGGAACCACCCATCTTCATTACAACGCCCAAGAACGATAACATAATCGTACCACATAATACATGCATAATGGAAACATAACATTTCCACATTTCAATCACAAGATATCAAAAAAACACATTAACATAAAAAACATTATGAAAACAATTTTCAATACCAAAAGAAATGAAATGTAAAACAAAGTATTTATTTTTCTTTTAAAATGATGGTATGGCTTTTAGAGGAAGAGGAAACTCAAATAATGGTCACGATGGTGGAGAAGTCGTTGTCACTGCATACGTATGACAAAAAAATTCCCTTTCATCGTTTAGTAAATGCTTCATATAAAAAAGATTCCTTCTGAATAAATATAATAGTCAAAGTGGTTAATACACTGTATAAAAGAAGGTTGTGTATAAAATAAAATATTCCTCAATGAAAGGATATTGAGATGAAGTCCCATTAAAAGATGGTATCCTTGGATTAAGGATAAATCAATTACATAATAATTTGTGAAAAATGAATACACGAAATATAAGTGGGTATTAACTGTAATAAAATTAGAGGACATTCACACATAATCAAAGAACGACATATTAATGGAGTACATTTTTATCCCAAAGAATCAAAATTTGCTTAAGAAGTTCCCTTGCAAAAATTCGACAGCCTAACGACGTCACTTCAAAATTCAGAAAAAGAGTTGATGAGAGATGAAAAGGGTATCTCATCACATGGCCATACAATTTACATCAATAAGGATATATAAGAACATATACCAACATAATAGTATGTGAATTAAATGACATAACAAAATAAGTCTTTTTAAAAAGAGGAGGGTGAAAGATTCCCTTACCGACATGGGTAACATTCGAACCATACGCCCCATGAAATAAAGAAAAATAAAACATTGATGTAAATACTCATAAATGAAAGTATATTACACAATGATTAAAATAATGGGCAGTACATACACCACTCAAAGGAAATTGTGGCAAATATAGCATAAATCTCACGGGAATAAATGTGAGATGAAAAATCCCTTACGAAAACTCGGTAGCCTAACGGCGCCACTTAAAACATAAAAAAATTGATTGATGAGATAAAATAGGGTCTCTCATAATATTAACATAATGTTTACAGAAATAGGAATATAAAATAACTTCCCCCCAACATAACAAAGATGAGCTTAAATGAAGTGACATAAAGAAGAGTACTTAAAATAAAAGAGAGAAGTTAGATCTCTTATGAAAATTTGGCAGCCTAACGGCTTCACTCAAAACTTCAAAAATGGATTGGTGAGAGAGAATAAGGTCTCTCATCATATGAACATAAAAATTATAGTAAGAGTAATAAAATGAAAATCCCAATAACAAGACAGATGAGCTTTAAATGGAATGACATAAAAGAGTGTACTTAAAAACAAAGAGGGGAGTAGGATCCCTTACCTTGGGTCCGACATGACTTGATCGTTCTTTAATATCCTGAATAATAAATATGAGTTAATTTATACTTCTTTAAGAACCTTTTTCATGTTCATTATTCCTTTTATATCACTTATTACCATGTCATGAACACTATGTAATTATTTTAGTTAATAACGGTCGTTTAAACAATCATTAGTACTTGAGTCAAAATATGCTCTTTATAATTACAAGTTGTTCATGTATCAATTATATCCAGAGTTATAATCATGATGTATATATCATATATATCATATTTATCCAGTATATACATGCATTTATAATATTACATAATCATTTAGAGGTAAAAAAATTAAATGCACCGTTCAGGGAGACGGTAAGCCGTACGTACGCATGAACACTACTTTCATTTCTATTTCATATTTTATAAGATGGAATCATAATGATATGAAGGTATATTATAATATCATATATAATACCATTAATTACATCCTTTATATGTCCCACATATGTCATTAACGAATCAAATCACTTTGAGGGGGCGGTAGTCCGCACTTCCTAAAATGAAGATATCACGTTTACTCATAATGGTAACCATAAAGGATATGCCATAAATGAAAAATACTGAAGCATAAGTAAAACATAAAAATATTATATATAATATATAAATACAGTTACATCTTAATGGCCACCTTTAAAGGTGTTAAAAAAATATTGAACAATCATCATTTCGTGAGGCAGAAAATCGCCAACCACAGAAACAGTTTGTTCTTTAACCATTAGACGAAGGTGTGTGTACGTGTAGATCTAATAATTCTTATAACAACATCATATTATATTTAAGATACTGGAGTTGTTGAAAAATAAATTATTAAAATGATTTTAGGGGGTTGGGGAAGCAAAATAAAACAAAAGGACTCATGTGAAGACATTACCAAAAAATCGGGTAACTCCCTTTGGTTTGAGCTCAAAGGCTTCCTTGGGAAGACTTATGCCAAACGTGAGGCTTAAAGGAGTTAGAGTGGGATTTGGAGAGACAAAATGGGAATGGTTTGGCCAAGCCAAAGGCTTTGGATGTGTGGGTAAGGAGGTAAAGGCGGGGGCCTTTTATAAGAGCAGAGGAGGGGCACTCTTGGAATGTAAAGAAATGTTCCTTTATTTTGAAATGATATTCGGATTTAAAAGGTCCCACATTGATAAAATTAGAGTATAAGGTGATAAGGGGTCTAAATCCACCCATCCAATAGGTTTTGGACATGTGTAGGGCTTAGATTTTACATTTTCTTTCCATTTTATTTAAATCGTTAAATAATGAGGTCATCGTTGCATCATCATTATGTCATAAATAATATACTTTATTTAATGTCTAAAAATAATAATAAAAATACTATGATGTAGTAAATCATTTTATATTTCCAATTAATATTTATAGTCAAAAATATGACTTGTATAACCCTATGTAAAAATTGTTTTAGTAAAACATTTCAAGTTTGTGTCATTTTTACTTTAACATTAAATAAAAAGTTATTTATGTCATTTCCCAAACAAACCGGCTCCATGGGGTCCCCATGTTGATCCATTGATTATCTTAGTCTGCCATGAAATATCCAATGAGGGTAGGACATGTTTCATGCTCATCTAATTTTATTAAAACATTATTTTTACCTTAAACTACTCTAATTACCTCTAATCGCGATTAAAAACATAATAAGTTACTATTCACAAAAAAAATTATTTTAATCCCATTGAACCACATTTTACTTCTTACTAACAACCATGTATATCGGATTTTTGAAATTCAAAACAGAAAGATGGAAAATTTTCAATTAAACGGAAAAATTAGTTTTATATGTACCACTTAGTGGTTTCACTATTCATAAAAAATTGAAGGTTTTCAGAAAATTACCAAAAATTCACCCTAAGATATATTTGATATTTCGAATTAAAAAATGATGTATATTTTAAAAACATAAAAACATATTAGTTTCATTAATTAATTTAATAATTAATTCCCACTGTCAGAGCAAATAGTATGTTTTTATGAAACAAAAAGTATCCAAAGATTGACACTAGTTTAAGTCCAATTTCAAAGTGAAATTAATTCTAATGACCACTATTGGATTAAATAGTAAAAATATATTATAATTTCACTTTAAAACCAATTCAAAAGATAATCTAATCATATAAATAAATTATATTAAAATGAGGTTTTGAAATAAAATACAACTTTTTCACTAATCATTAAAAATTGAACTTTTTCGGAAAAATACCAAAAATTTACACAAAGTAAATTTTTATGTCCCGATTATAAATAAAAAATTTATTTTGTCAAATATAACACATAAAATTGTCAAAAAGTTTATTTAAAAGAGGATCTCCATCAAAAGGTGGTTAATCGACCTTTTATAGAATATTAGAATGTCTACGCTTAAAATTGGATTCATTCGCATTTTTAATCCTTTAACATTTATTGTAAAGAGTAAAAATATTTGACAAACATATATAATCATTTTTTAGTTAGTTCTATTCATTCCTTCCATTACAACGGCTAGGCATTAACTACCATTTAAAATAATACTATTTAATTATTAGAGTACGACGTAAGATTTCCAAGAAACTCGTTGTTGCGTATTGGGTACACCATCGAGCATAGCATCCCCTTTAAAGTAATATTAATATTTTATTCACAAATAAGGATATATATAAATATTTCATATTATTTATTTACTTGGGGTGTTACATTAGTCATAGCATAAGCTTTGCCTTGATCCCTTGGCCTTTTCTAAGGTAAGTTCCCCTGATTCTTATGACATTCATTTGCATAATGTATCATATCTCTGCAATTGTAGCATCGAACATCGGTAACTTCTTTCTTCCCCTTGAAATCATGAGCTTGGTGGCCTTTCACCACAATTTTAGTAGACTCACATTCCCTTCAAGTAAGTACCAGGGTGTTTCTTCCCACATTTACCATATGATGGATATTCAACTTTTACCTTCATCCCCTTATTTCCATTCCCAAAGTGATCAGCAGATCTCTTCTTCTCTTGCTTTCATTTAAAGTAATAAGACTTAGAGAATTATTTTTTTTCTCGATAGCACATGAGACAATATCTTCATACGATGAGATGGATTGCGACACTAATGATTGACGTATAAATGGTTTTAACCAATCGATGAAACGATCAATCTTACTTTTTGGGGTATGTATAAAATCTCCAGCATACCTTACAAATATTTTAATGTTATCCTCATACTTTGCGACATTCTCATCCTCATTTTGTCTCATACTCAAATATTCCCTTACATATCTTCTTGATGGTCTTGAGGAATGTATTTTTCTAAAAATAGATCTTTGAACTCCCTACATTCCATATTTGATACATCCTCATCTTGATTAATGTTTTTAATCAATAACCACCATTGATTAGCATCTCCAGTGAGGCTGTAAAACTACCATGATAACTTTTCCACTTTCACTACTCCCCAATGCATGATATATTTTCTCTATGTAACTTATCCATTTTGTGGCAACTAAGGGATTTTGACTCCCATTGAATATTGGGGTTTTCTTCCTCATGAAGCGGTCTAACATTGATCCACCATGCTGCGGATTATGGTGCTACATACGGGTAAGTTTATTATTCATAACCTGAGTGAGTTGTCCCAGTATTGTGATAAGATGATCAGCACCAGTTGCATCACCAGCTCCACTATAATCATCTTGATCAGGAGGGAAATCTCTACATGAAGTGTGTGCATTGATACAATTCCCATTTCTTCCACTAGGTCCCATTTCTAAACAATGGGATAAACTAGATCCGTTTATGAATCAAAATACGTATTTCCGTACATAATAATCACTTAACATAAATTAAACTATTTATGGATATAATCCATAATCATAAAAAATGTTTTATTTGTGGATGTATATACTCATAAACCCTTCGTAATGGATTGTAATTAAAATGAAAATTATCCTAAGCATATCCCCCGGGAGTGTCGTAACCAAGAGTTCAGCTAGGCCTGTTGTGGTGCACCATTTCCCATTCGAGTCTATCTCAATGCGGTGTTTTTGGGTATTACCCCTAGGTACATCTCTGCTAGAGCTGACTCTACCTGCTAGTATCTAGACAGGGATGTGTTTCTTGGAAAACTCAAAAAATCTTGACAATACCAAAATTCTAGGAAGTTCGTCAATACTAATCCTCAAAGTCCTTCTTAGGTCTATGTGCTCTAATAAGAGTTTACCTAAATATTTCTACCAAGGATTGTATTAAACTTCCTCTGAAACCAACTATAATGCCCCGAACACAGTTACCCAGAGTCGGTGTCTTATTACATAACATTGGCATGATCACAAAAGATCAAGTCTCGAAAGACAGATTAGTTTATTAGCTGTGGAATCACTAGATGCGTTCATAAAGTTTACATTACATCATAAAATGAAAACTACAACAACATAGTCTCCATATTTTACACTCATAACCCCTCATACTATCCCTGTAGGCCATTCATAAAATACTTCTTCACATCCAGGGAAAAATAAAACATTGAAAGGGGTGAGCTCAGATTGTTAGTAAAGATAACAATATAGAAGAAACATTCATAAATAAGAATAAACAATTAAGGCAATGTATAACTAAAACAAAAGCCATTAAAACATTAACTTCGACATAATATGGAAAAAATAATATGAAATATTGCCATTTAGTTATTGAAATGGATATTCTACGAGTTCAATAATCTCATGCAATGTCAAAAACCACCTTAATAATGATTTAATGAATAATTCCAGACTTTCATAACCACATAGACAAGGCCTCATGTCAATACTACAAATATGATTTTTTCAAGACCTTCTACCAATACACTAGTTTGCCTCATGAGACCTACCGATGCATTGAAGAGCTATAGCGGGCTCCACTCATCACTTATTAAGTCCAATGTATTCCTCATATTTATAGGTTTAAACATAACATAAACATTCGTAATAAAACTAGCTTACAAAATGTCAATACATTCTATATAAACCATGAATTGTGTAAAAATAACACATCCACAGTCAAACATATCAAAAAACATTCCATACAATATGGATGTTTTGTATCATAATAAATCAACTTCAAATAAGCATAAAATCCATCAAAGGATGTTGACCTAGATGAAATCAAAAATATTTGAGAGAAATATATCATTTTATTGAAATCATTTAAAATTAAAATAATTATAAAATAAAATATTAACATCAAAAATATTCTTATAAGTGTTTAAGGGAAGCTTTGACAATTTTATAACGGCGGAAAAAAGCTGCACCCGCTGTATAAACAATCTTGGATAATGAAGAGATTTTGAAATAAATCATTACCTTGTACATTTACTTGGATGAGGGTAGGTTAACCTCCTGTATAATGGTGAAATAATTGTTATTAAATTATACAGGAATCATAAACATTAATATGATATCATATATGATCTTTTAACATTGATTTGTTAATAATATCTTAGTATTATCGTTGTTTTAGGTGTTGACTTACCCATTTTCTTTTATATGTTTTGTTACGTAAGTCATTTTTTTTATGAAGAGGTTGTATCTCATTCATATCCATATTGTTATCAAGTCATTAAAAATTATTTTTAATCATTAAATGAGAATTATTCTCGAATGGATACGATGGGAATGAATCTCTTCACGTTCGTGGAGACGGTAGTCCGTACGTATGCACGAGCGACAATATCATTCTTTTGATATGAAAATAATATATAATTCAATGGTATAACATATATATACATAATAATTACCATGTTATATTAAATATTTGCATGAATTACACATCATTATTATACCTATCCAAATAATAATTTATGTAATAACAATTACACCACGACGTGGAGAGGGTAAGTCATACACGCACGTATGGTGACATGTCATTCAAAGGATAGATAGAATAATGAATATGGTTGTACCATATTTATAATAACATCACAGTATATATAAGATACACGAGTTATTATTTAATAATTCTTATAACAATGAATGAAGAAGTTGAAAAAGAAAGGAACTTGAAAGAGGGTGGTGAAAACATTATCTCTTAATCGGGTTCTTCCTTTTGATTTGAAAAAAATGGCTCTTTAGGATGGATTTATGATCAAACTAAGGCCTCTAGGTCGAAGTGAGGGTATATTAGAGAGTATTTGGTCAGGGTTTTTCCAATCCAAAATGCATTGAATGTGTCAATTACTGAGAAGGGGGAGTACCCTTTTATAAGAGGGGTGAGGGGCACCTTTGGAAAATCTAGAAATATTATTTTATAATAAAATCATATTTGGCTTCTAATCGCTCCAAAGTGGATTAAATAAATTTTAAGGTGGGTATGGGTCGAAAACCACTCATCCAAGAGGTTTTATATAGGTTTGGGACACTAAATTAACCTTATATTTTAGTTTTAACTCTTAGTTAATTAGTTTGACATTTACCATGTCACTTTGTATGTTTATTTTTTATAGTTAATAAACATACTATATACATCCAAGAGACCCCCTAAGTGGTATATTAATGATACATGAAGTGCCCAGATCAGTGTGAATCACTGAGAGGGGGAGGGGGTGAATCAGTGATCCTTTAAAACTTTTTACTAATTGATTCTTAATCAATTAAACCTCTATGGCTTGTTAAGGCCTCGATCCACTCTTCTTGTATATCTCACCTTTCCACGAATGATACAGTAAATGTAAAGGCACTGGACACAAGGATTTACAAGGTTCGGCACCAAAGGCCTACATCCTTGCCATGCTCTCCCAGCATGGATTCTCCCATTATAATCGGTTAGTATTACAATGGTCGATACAGAGTCCCACTGTATCTCTCCTGAGTCCCACAGGAGGGTCTTTATACTGCGTCCCACAGTGTTACCAGAGTCCCACTGGCCTGCTCCAGAATCCCACTGAAGACTTCTTCTCCCTGAGTCCCACAGGGTCTTCTCCTGGCTCCTCGAGTCACACGAGTAGCTCTTCTTCACTTTAAGCTTCAAGTAACTTCAGCAGCCTGGGATAAAGGCTGCTGGCCTTGCTCTTCTCTTATGATCACTTGTTGTTGATCAGGGCTTCTCGTCTAGCTCAGGATTTATCTCCTTCTTCAGGATGACCTGGCTTCTCTCTTCAACTACTGATTGCTCAGACAACTGATATCTTTATCTTCGGTCTGGTCCAGTCTCACTTCACTTCAACATCATGCACTGAGTGCATGGCAACTCTTCATCTTCATGCACTGATAGCATGGGTTCTCAAATCTCTTCAAGATCTTCAAGTCTTGGACTCCTCAGATGCACACCACTGATTTAGCACTGTTCACGTGTGCACGTGCATTCATGCATGCATGCACTTCCCTTTCCTTCTTCTTGGTGTGATAAACCCACAAAGGGTGTAATCCTTTTTAGCACACACCTTCTCACTTCCTTCACACACTTTGTTCTTATTGGTTACACACTTAAATGTGTGTTCTACTTTAGTGTGAGGTATCCTTCTTCTTCTCCTTCTTAGTGTGTACACACCACTTAGGCACACACTAAGGTTCGGCCTTCACTTGTTAAGCACACACAAATTCTTCACTTTGCACACACACTTGAATGAGTTCTTCTTTGTTGTGGCCTACACTTCATTTCTTGCACACACCCAAGGCTACGGCCTCTTTGTTAATTTTGCACACACAAGCCGTAGAGTCTTCACTTTGCACACACAAGGCTATGCCTCGGGTCCTCTTCTCCACTTGGCACACACTTGGCCCGTAGGTGTTCTTGTCCACTTTGCACACACACAAATGTGGTGGCCACACTCCTTTTGCTTCAAACTTGCCCACGGCCTTCTTGTTCTTTTTCACTTAGCATGTACACACAAAATGTGTGATCTTCACATTGCACACAAGAGATGCAAGTCTCGGCCTTCACTTCTTCTTGCACACACAACCCGTAGGGTTTCTTACTCCACCGAAGCTCCTGCCTTCTTCTGTTTTTGCACACACAGCCCGAGTGTCTTCAAACAGAGGCGCGCAAGGGTCACTTGGATCCAAGGCTGGTCGGGCGCGCAAGTTCCTCCTTCCGCGGGGTGCGCAAGTGCAACACCCGCGGGATCTTCCTCCTGCCGCGCAAGGGTGCGGGCAGAGAGGGAACAAGAGTCTCGAGCGCGCAAATATGCGGCTCGTCTCCTTCCTGTCGCGCAAGATAGGCACACAGGGACCTCCTCTTTTCTTCTTTCGCGCAAGGGATGCGCAAAAGGAACCAAATAGAGCAAGGGGTGCTCCGGGCTTCACTGCCGCGCAAGTGTGCGCGCAGGGCTTCGACTTCGTGAGGCACAGAGTGCTTCTCACGGGACTTCTTTCTTCAAAAACTCAGCAAGCATTCTCGAGGGCTCGGCCTCATTTATATAGGCAGAGGAGAAGCGGTTCTATCCGCGTGAAATAACTTCAAACTCCCGAGATCTTCGGATCTTCAAAAATATTTCCAAATCTTGTTTTTTATTATCGGTTTCACGCGGGCTCCCTTTATTTTTGTTCCTCTACGTGCATGCGACTCATAACGCATGCACAGCCTTCGGTTTAGGCTCATCCCATGCAAAAACACCAACCACGTGGCCTCGGCAGCTTCTCTTGCCTCGGCCTCAACCGAAATCCTCCAAACATTGCATGCATGGTCATTTTTAGGCATGATCCTGTTCGTTATGGCCAGACGAGCACGAGGGTTTCTTCGGTTTGCTCAGAGGTGGCCGGGAGCTCAAAAACCGTCGTCGGGTTGCTCCTGGTTCGACGGAGGCTCGCGGGGAGGCTTCGGCATGGCTCGAGGTTGAGGACGAAGCCGGGGCCGTCGGATCAGATCTTCAACGGCCTGGATTAGATCGCGGCGCCGCGGATGGATCGTGCGGCGCAGATCAAGCGCGCGATGAGACGGACGGCCAGGATCTCTTCCGCGGGAAAATCTCGTGTCCCACATCGAAACGATGAGAGGAATTGCCGCGGTTTATTACCCAGCCGCTCCCTCAACTCGGCAATTGAACTTCCACCCTCCTGGTGCCGCCCCGCACCGGGTTCTCTCTGCGGGCGCGCTCTGCGCCCACCTATGCTCCCTGCGGGCGCGCCACTGGCGCCCACTATGCATCCGCTGACACTCGCGGGTGCGCTCATGCTCCCCTGCCGCGCTCCTCCGGGCGTGCCCCAGCACCTCTGCGGTGTCTTGGGTGCGTCCTGCCGCCCTGGGCTCACCCCACGGGTTCCCCCTTGGGCGTGGCGCCTTAGGCCCACATGTGCCTTGGGGTTGAACCCTCAAGGTGTCCACGGGCTGGCCAATTTTTTTGGCTAAGGACTTGAATAAGACTTTGTTAAAAAACAAAGTCCTCCATGAAATCAAGCCATATCAAGAGAACAACTTCAAGCCTTTCTTCTCCTTCAAGTTCTTCTTGAGAATTCAAGCATTAATCTTCTTCATTAGAATTCCTCCATTCTTCTTCTTAAGAATTCCATTACCTCTCCTCATATGATCTTCACTTAGGATATGGAATTCAAAAGGTTTCTTCTTAATCTTCTTCATCTCCTCTTCCATATGTGTTCAGTACTTAGGAGGGACTTCTTGAAGGTTTTTCATCTTCAACCGAACTCCTGAATCACATAACTTCTTCAATTCTCTTTGTTGATCTAATCAGAGATCAATTGGAACATCTTCTGATTCACATGCACTAAGTGATAGTGCATGGACTTCATTAAACCACTTCATCCACTTAGAAGTAGTGAATGGATCATCTTGCTTCTTCAACTCCTCATGCATTGTCACTACAATGCATGGTCTTCTAATCACGTTGTGACTTTGTATCCAGTTGATACAAGTTCTTTGACCTTAAAGAACAGCTCAACAATCGTCTGATGTTATAGAGAATGTTTCGACCACATCTCCTATGTCACTTAGTGAATCTCCTAAGTGACATGCATCATAGTACTATGGTCATTCTCCTTCACCACCAACACCATCACATCCTTTGACATTCACATCTTGACTCCTTTACATCCATTCATTCCAAGACAACTTCATGCCTCATTGACAACAAATGCAACCCAATGCACTTCAATCTCCCCCTTTTTATTTGTTGTCAATACACTCCTTCAGCACATATGAATGGGTCAATATGTGTGCCAATATTTTCTACCCCTTATTGGCAATCAAATGCAAAGGTGTGGTGTGGTTCTCTCCCAAAAATATCTTCCTCCCTTCAAATAACATTTTATTTAAATGCACTAAGAGAGGGATGATGTCACATGTTCTCTAGAGAAAGGAACCTTTAGTAGATCAACTATAAGTCTACTTGGGCTAACCCGGTGTAGAGAACAAGAGTGATGTAACCAAGGAACTCAATGCTGTCCACATTCACTGTAAACATGTGAGATCATGCTAAGGGGTTCGAAATTTTTCAGATATAACAATGAATTGCTAAATCCTGCACACACTTCACAAAACTCATTAGAAAGTTCAGGTGCAAAGATAAAGCTCCCCCTTTCATCCAATTGTCTTCAATCAATAATCCCCCTTAATTGTCATGATGAATACAATTAAGAAACAAGGGATGAATGTATGATTGGAATACCTTCACTTTTCTTCAAGATGGTATTAATCTAAGAATCCCATCTTCTTCAGATTGGCTCCCCCTCAAGGGGTGCACTCCATTCTTTACAAACCATCCTCCAATTGAGAATGATCATCATCTTCAATTCCCTGCAATGTCAGCACATGTAAATACAAGTGATTAGGGAATAATATGGAACCTCCTTGGTTCATCAATGTGAACAACAAGGTTGAGAAGATTCTCTCAACCGAGATGTCCCATTTTCACCATTCTTCACACTTGCACATTTGATCTTCATTGATGATTGTGCTGGTGTGGTTCTCAAAACATCTTCATGTGAAACCTTCTTCTTCCCTTTTGCCTTAGAAATTGCCAGAACTTCATCTTCAGCTCTTTTCAGATCTTTGGCAAGTTGCAACTGATTTGGCCATATGAATAACGAGTCATTTGGAAGTGTGGCCTCAGTTCTGGAAGTTTCACATGGTTCCTTTGATGCTGTCAAGCTACCTCTCTTAGGCAACTTGTTTTCAATCAATCCCTTCTTCTTCTTCTGGATTGATTGTCTGTTTGAGTCCAGTCTGCTTCTATTCAGTTTCATGGCTTCTTTACAAAGGTCCATGATGTGTCCTTTCTTTCCACAGTAGAAGCATGTTTTCTTGGTGGTCCTTCTGGATGCATCACCCTTCTTGGATTTAGACTCCAAGGACTTCTCTTCCTTTTTCAACATCTTCTTGGGAGCTTTTTCAGCTTTCTTCTTCTTGCTTTCCAAGGATTACTTTTTAGCCAGGTTCAGTGATCTTCTCTTCTTTTCATCTTTGGATACAGTTGGAGATTGACATGTATCATTTTGACCACTTTTGCAAACATCCCAGATGTTGTCAAGCAATCCAAATCTGGTAGCAGTAAACAGATGTCTCTGGACCTGTGGATGCTGCTTCTTTTCTTCTGGCTTGCTCCCCCTTGGCATGGGCTTCCTTTGTGCTTTGACATTCTGTGGATTGTACCAACAATCCTTTTCACAATGCCCATACTTGTTACAACACCAGCATTGTCCCACGAATCTTGACCTCTTCATTCCTTCTGATTGTAGGGTACTTTTCTTGACCTGTTGAGCTGTTTCAGGAGAGCTCTGCTTCTTTACTGTCTTCATCCATATTTGTTTGGAATTATTCTTCCATCCTGCACTTTTTGTTGAAACACAATTATAAGCATCAGTACAAGATGGTATGGATGGTACCTTCTTTCTAGAAGATGTTGCCCTTTTATTAGAGGATGTCTTTCTTTTAGAATCATCCTTCTCAAAGCTCACATGAGTGGAAACATTTCTTCTTTCAGCTGACTGGGAGGATTTGGCTTTGGGTGATTGCTGAGTTTTCAATATCACCTCTAGTTCTATACATTTCATGTTAAGGGAGTTCTTCTCATCCTCAACAGTTCTTATCCTTCCTTCCCATTTATCTTCAAGCTGCTTCATCTGGTCTTCATGCACCTTATTCATTTCTAGCAATGAATTGTCAAGCTCCTTCACCATTTTGACTTTGTCTTCGAGTTGAGCATCTCTGACATTCATTGAAACTTTGTGCCTCTTTTCCAGTGCATGGAAAACATCTTTAATTATTACTTTAAAGAATTCTTTCTCAGAAAGGCTTCTTTGCAATTCTTCAGTAGTGTCTTCATATCTTTCATTTGCAAAGAGATACTGTTTCATCTTTGGAATTTACGAGCTTTCTGAGAGTGTTGGTTATGCCAACCCTTTTAGCCAATTGATCTTCCATTGCATTGGCTTCTTCTTCTAACTGTGATTTTTCTTCTTGAAGATCAAGGATGCCTGTAGCTATACACATTGCTACTTCCCTGGGGACTGTCTTCCGAAGATATTCGATTGCATTTAGAAGATCATTGTTTCTTCCATCTTCATCACAGCTAGGACAGGCTTCACCAAAAGAGTGATAAAAGGAATTGTCAGGTGTTTCTCTATCAGCAACAATCTTCTTCTTCATCTTCTTGGCTTGTTTCTTCTTTCTATTTTTCTGAGTCTTGGCAGATATCTCCATTTGAGGTTGGTCACTCATTTCCTCAAATCTGCACTTAGTAAAGACTCCCTTGGATCTTTTAGAGGTAACCTCGCTCTGATACCAATTGAAGTGCTCAGATCAGTGTGAATCCCTGAGAGGGGGAGGGGGTGAATCAGTGATCCTTTAAAACTTTTTACTAATTGATTCTTAATCAATTAAACCTCTATGGATTGTTAAGGCCTCGATACACTCTTCTTGTATCTCTCACCTTTCCACGAATGATGCAGTAAATGTAAAGGCACTGGACCCAAGGATTTACAAGGTTTGGCACCAAAGGCCTACATCCTTGCCATGCTCTCCCAGCATGGATTCTCCCATTATAATCGGTTAGTATTACAATGGTCGATACAGAGTCCCACTGTATCTCTCCTGAGTCCCACATGAGGGTCTTTATACTGCGTCCCACAGTGTTACCAGAGTCCCACTGGCCTGATCCAGAATCCCACTGAAGACTTATTCTCCCTGAGTCCCACAGGGTCTTCTCCTAGCTCCTCAAGTCACACGAGTAGCTCTTCTTCACTTTAAGCTTCAAGTAACTTCAGCAGCCTGGGATAAAGGCTGCTGGCCTTGCTCTTCCCTTCTGATCACTTGTTGTTGATCTGGGCTTCTCATCTAGCTCAGGCTTTGTCTCCTTCTTCAGGATGACCTGGCTTCTCTCTTCAACTACTGATTGCTCAGAAAACTGATATCTTTATCTTCGGTCTGGTCCAGTCTCACTTCACTTCAACATCATGCACTGAGTGCATGGAAACTCTTCATTTCATGCACTGATATCATGGGTTCTCAAATCTCTTCAAGATCTTCAAGTCTTGGACTCCTCAGATGCACACCACTGATTTAGCACTGTTCACGTGTGCACGTGCATGCATGCATGCATGCACTTCCCTTTCCTTCTTCTTGGTGTGATAAACCCACAAAGGGTGTAATCCTTTTTAGCACACACCTTCTCACTTCCTTCACACACTTTGTTCTTATTGGTTACACACTTAAATGTGTGTTCTACTTTAGTGTGAGGTATCATTCTTCTTCTCCTTCTTAGTGTGTACACACCACTTAGGCACACACTAAGGTTCGGCCTTCACTTGTTAAGCACACACAAATTCTTCACTTTGCACACACACTTGAATGAGTTCTTCTTTGTTCTGGCCTACACTTCATTTCTTGCACACACCCAAGGCTACGGCCTCTTTGTTAATTTTGCACACACAAGCCGTAGAGTCTTCACTTTGCACACACAAGGCTATGCCTCGGGTCCTCTTCTCCACTTGGCACACACTTGGCCCGTAGGTGTTCTTGTCCACTTTGCACACACACAAATGTGGTGGCCACACTCCTTTTGCTTCAAAATTTCCCACGGCCTTCTTGTTCTTTTTCACTTAGCATGTACACACAAAATGTGTGATCTTCACATTGCACACAAGAGATGCAAGTCTCGGCCTTCACTTCTTCTTGCACACACAACCCGTAGGGTTTCTTACTCCACCGAAGCTCCTGCCTTCTTCTGTTTTTGCACACACAGCCCGAGTGTCTTCAAACAGAGGCGCGCAAGGGTCACTTGGATCCAAGGCTGGTCGGGCGCGCAAGTTCCTCCTTCCGCGGGGTGCGCAAGTGCAACACCCGCGGGATCTTCCTCCTGCCGCGCAAGGGTGCGGGCAGAGAGGGAACAAGAGTCTCGAGCGCGCAAATATGCGGCTCGGCTCCTTCCTGTCGCGCAAGAGAGGCACGCAGGGACCTCCTCTTTTCTTCTTTCGCGCAAGGGATGCGCAAAAGGAACCAAACGGAGCAAGGGGTGCTCCGGGCTTCACTGCCGCGCAAGTGTGCGGGCAGGGCTTCGACTTCGTGAGGCACAGAGTGCTTCTCACGGGACTTCTTTCTTCAAAAACTCAGCAAGCATTCTCGAGGGCTCGGCCTCATTTATATAGGCAGAGGAGAAGCGGTTCTATCCGCGTGAAATAACTTCAAACTCCCGAGATCTTCGGATCTTCAAAAATATTTCCAAATCTTGTTTTTTTATTCTCGGTTTCACGCGGGCTCCCTTTATTTTTGTTCCTCTACGTGCATGCGACTCATAACGCATGCACAGCCTTCGGTTTAGGCTCATCCCATGCAAAAACACCAACCACGTGGCCTCGGAAGCTTCTCTTGCCTCGGCCTCAACCGAAATCCTCCAAACATTGCATGCATGGTCATTTTTAGGCATGATCCTGTTCGTTATGGCCAGACGAGCACGAGGGTGGCTTCGGTTTACTCAGAGGTGGTCGGGAGCTCAAAAACCGTCGTCGGGTTTCTCCTGGTTCGACGGAGGCTCACGGGGAGGCTTCGGCATGGCTCGAGGTTGAGGACGAAGCTGGGGCCGTCGGATCATATCTTCAACGGCCTGGATTAGATCGCGGCGCCGCGGATGGATCGTGCGGCACAGATCAAGCGCGCGATGAGACGGACGGCAAGGATCTCTTCCGCGGGAAAATCTCATGTCCCACATCGAAACGGCGAGAGGAATTGTCGTGGTTTATTACCCAGCCGCTCCCTCAACTTGGCAATTGAACTTCCTCCCTCCCGGTGCCGCCCCGCACCGGGTTCTCTCTGCGGGCGCGCTCTGCGCCCACCTATGCTCCCTGCGGGCGCGCCACTGGCGCCCACTATGCATCCGCTGACACTCGCGGGTGCGCTCATGCACCCCTGCCGCGCTCCTTCGGGCGTTCCCCAGCACCTCTGCGGTGTCTTGGGTGCGTCCTGCCGCCCTGGGCTCGCCCCACGGGTTCCCCCTTGGGCGTGGCGCCTTAGGCCCACATGTGCCTTGGGGTTGAACCCTCAAGGTGTCCACGGGCTGGCCAATTTTTTTGGCTAAGGACTTGAATAAGTCTTTGTTAAAAAACAAAGTCCTCCATGAAATCAAGCCATATCAAGAGAACCACTTCAAGCCTTTCTTCTCCTTCATGTTCTTCCTGAGAATTCAAGCATTAATCTTCTTCATTAGAATTCCTCCATTCTTCTTCTTAAGAATTCCATTACCTCTCCTCATATGATCTTCACTTAGGATATGGAATTCAAAAGGTTTCTTCTTAATCTTCTTCATCTCCTCTTCCATATGTGTTCAATACTTAGGAGGGACTTCTTGAAGGTTTTTCATCTTCAACCGAACTCCTGAATCGCATAACTTCTTCAATTCTCTTTGTTGATCTAATCAGAGATCAATTGGAACATCTTCTGATTCACATGCACTAAGTGATAGTGCATGGACTTCATTAAACCACTTCATCCACTTAGAAGTAGTGAATGGATCATCTTGCTTCTTCAACTCCTCATGCATTGTCACTACAATGCATGGTCTTCTAATCATGTTGTGACTTTGTATCCAGTTGATACAAGTTCTTTGACCTTAAAGAACAGCTCAACAATCGTCTGATGTTATAGAGAATGTTTCAACCACATCTCCTATGTCACTTAGTGAATCTCCTAAGTGACATGCATCTTAGTACTATGGCCATTCTCCTTCACCACCAACACCATCACATCCTTTGACATTCACATCTTGACTCCTTTACATCCATTCATTCCAAGACAACATCATGCCTCATTGACAACAAATGCAACACAATGCACTTCAATACACATATCATGATAAAATTCCTTTGGCTGAACCTTACATTTTTATGAATAGAATATAAATTAATAATATAATATTTGTTTTAAAAACTCTTTTATGTCAATTTTGACACAATTGGGTATTTTGTTTTTGATAATTTCATAACAGCATTATTACTTCAAAAAAATTTATATAACCAATAATAATATGTCATATTAACCTATAAAATTATTTTAATTCATAAAAATTCTCAAATTACATTTATTTTGATATTTATAATATCAATTATTTTAATATTTCATTAATTAGGTAATTACTACATCACTATTGTGTCATAATTAAATTAGAATATTTAATGTCTAAAAATTATAAATAAATTACCATTATGTAAGAAATGTTTTTATCTTTCTAGTGAATACTTACAATTGAATTTATCTTATGTATGACCCTATATTAAAAAATTTTTAGTTATTAAACATTGATTTATCTCTTCTAACTCTTATTTGAATTAAATAATAATTACTGTCCTAATATAATCCAAGTAGACCTAAATGATAATATTTTATTCCTAAGGTCGTTCTTGGTTGAGATACCATTGTCCAATAAAATTAGGACATGTGTTAGGGTAATATTAATATCATTATTACCCTTAATTACCCTATTTACTTTTAACTGTGGTAAATAAAAGTAAAAAAGTAAAAATTCACGAAAAATTATTTTCATCTCATTAAACCAAATTTTACTCCTTGATATAAATAGCGTCTCTCAGATTTTCTAAATTCCACTCACAAAAGCAGTAAATTTATGTTTTATGTGAATTTCCAAATTCTCCTAGGAGGTTGGTAAAAGGCAGTGAAAAGTTCAATAAAATTTTTATATATATAAAATTATTCTAAACTAACTTCAATGAATTACATTGAAAATATATAGGTATTATGTATATATTTTGACCTTAATTAAATTTATATAATATAAATAATTATTTAAATAAAATTTTAGTTTTAAACTATAACTTAGTGTTTTTTAACTATTCATCAAAAATTGAAATATTTCAGAAAAATACCAAAATTTCACCCTAAAATAATTTTGATATTCTGAATCCAAAAAAGAAGTCCATTTTGAAAGATAAAATTTTCAAAATTTCAAAAAGTGGGAATTAGTATTCATAACAGCTAGTTTGAATGGTTGTGGTGTGTGTTAGAATTCAAAGTTGCGTACAACACATGCTACTATATTATTCAAAAGGAAGTGTACCGTAGAAGCTTGGGGTGTTACAATAATCAACCCCAACATGATTATTTTGTTGAGGAAAAAAATAAAGGTAATATAATGGAACCTATAACTCCCAAATGAATGATACGATTAGAAAATAATCGCTCAGAACTAGATTGATATACACAATTGATTTTATAAGGAATACACATATCATTCCCCAAATAATCTGCATCATTACCTAAATAATTTGTTTCTGGGGATGCATCGTAATTGGGTCCTAATATAAAGCATAATTAGTATGGAATAGGCCACCTATACCTGAAAATTTGATTTCCCTAAAACAATATCCTTCAATATGTCATATGTTCCTCTAACTAAAATGATGTGTTTCTAATAGTGGATCATCCACACCACTACCGCAATGACAGTAATTTTCATAGTGGTAGGGAAATTAGGATCCATATATTTTGAACATAATTATGTTTTTTTATTTCCAATATCCTTTATATAATGATATATAGATAATATGAATATTGTGGAATGGTAAAAAAACATTTAAAATGGAAGTTTAAAAAATGAAAAACATGAAATTTTAATCCTTCACATTAGAGGGTTGGTAAGTGTGGAAAAAGTACATTGTCTATTTTTGAAATACATGCATGAAAATTGATATGTAGTAAATCCATAAGAACGTAATGACATAGTCAAATGAAAATATTTCACACCTCATGCATTCAATCACATCATGTCTATTCAATGATGTTGTATATCCCCAAAAAAAAAAATATAGTAATCCCTATCACATTAAATTAAATTAATTAAACCCTAAATTAGTATTTATTCCATTGAATATAATGAAAACATAAAATACTGGTAAACAATATAATGATAAAAGCGTAATTCAAATATGAAAAAAAATGAAGTTATGTATATTGAACCTAATATTACAAAAAAAATATATGGTGTACATATAATATTCTATGTAGAGTTAGTGAACCTATTTTTTAATATACGTGTACAATATGGTTTACTAGTAATGAAATATAGGAACAAAAAATAGTTCTTCTGCATGTCATTATATATGCCTCAAAATATGAATTATTTTCTAGTTAACAGTAAAACAATTATACCATAATTATCCCAACATCTTGTTATGTTCGATAATATACTAAATTTCCCTAAAAATAAGGATAATCATGAAATATATGAGGGATAATAAAATTGTTTCCAAATATAAAATACTAAAAACATATGAATTCATGAATGTTGAGGTGAATTATTTATTTAAAATTATGTTAATTTAAACTCCCAAAAGATTTATCCTAATTAAATTATGATTTAATGTGATTACATATACGAAAATAAAGTAATTAATTCCTTGTTGTTGTATTACCTTTCATATCAGCAAGAAATATCATTTATTATTTTCAGTTTTTATTTTTAATTTATCAATCATTCAAAATTACAAATTTTTTTCATGGCTTTTTCTACCCACAATATCTATAGATAAAGGCTCAATTTTCTCAAAAAATTAATTACCTACAAATTCTATGAATAGGTTTTTCTGCATAGAGAATATCGTGTGATGAATTTGTAGTTTTCAAATTAATTATAATCACATAATAAAATAAACTGTAAAAAACATGTACAGAAGATAAGATATGTATACAAGAATTATTGATAAATCTATAGATGATGTTAAAAATCCTGAGTCAATATTTTCACTAAGTCTAAAATATCTAACACTCTAATGATCCTATGATAAATAATAAAATCAATATCCCAATAATTTCTAATTTACATTCCCGGAATATTAAATAAATAGAATAAGATATATTGTACCTAATTTTATTCAATCCCACTACATAATCTCGAACATACAATACATTGATGATCCTTTATAAAAGGATTAATAATATTTATAATTTTTAGTTTATCAAAATAAATGTATTTTATAATATATAATATATAGTACCTGATTGTTTTCGAATCTTTCATTGAAATTTGTGATGTTGTTTTCATTGTCACTAATGAAAATTACCTTTTATGTGTTTTGTTTTGATGAACAGTGAAGATTTTGAATATTGAAGTTGATACCTCAGTTAAAAATATAATATTTTTATTTAAAAACATATAAATATGTAGGAAAACTGTACTCACCATCATCCTAATTAAAAAATTTAAATTAATATTATATTAAATAAATCAAACATATTTTTTCATCATATAAGAATGTGTATATTTTTAACTATATCAAAAAAATTCTCAATTTTGTAACTGTTTTTCTTACAAATTGAATGGCTAGTTTATCAAATAGAAATACTTAAAAAGAGTAAGTGATATCAGTCACAATGAGCATCACTCTAAATCTATTCATTTATATATGTTACTACTAAGGTATTTATAAAAATATAAAAATACAATACTGTCAAAATATCTAATGATTAATAAGAAAAGAATGAAAATAATAAATAAGAACCTAGGAGAAGGGAAATTTCAAAAAATCACTCAATTGTTGCACAAAAAAAATACATCAACATTGTGTATATATTCTTTTAAAAAATTTCATGATTCGTAGAACTAGTTGTGCGTGCATTGAATTTTTTTTCGTGGATGAAATTAAGAACATTCTAGGAAATGAAAAGCTGATAATACAAAAATTATTTCGTAAAATATACTAATAGTTTATTCAATAATTCATAGGTCAAAAAAAATTCTAATTTGATGACATATAACATAACTATTGACAATTTTTTTACCTTTGAAATTGTTTTTTGTTATCCGAATAAAGTATTGATATTAAAATGGAAATTGGTTATGATGGTGGTGGAATACAATAATATTATTCCATTATAATCCTACATCATATTATTAAAAAATAAAATTCAATATAAACAATGGAATCTGTACATTAATTATGTAGTTCACAATGAATAATATATATAAAATTCATAGTTAAATGTTGCATTTATAGAACCAGTTTCTACAATTGTCTATATCTACAATATCATGGTTGAAAATAATATTTTCACATAAATGGTGGTTATTTTTATAACATAGCCAGAAATAAGTTTGATGATAAAATTAGAGGGAATAATAATTTATAATTGATACAATAAATGAGTAATAGAAAGGGAAAAATGTTAGTTCATTTTTAGAAATCATACATTACAATTTCTTCACCCTAACAAGCTAGAATTTTAAAAAATTACATGACCCTATATTGCCTTCCATGTAATGTGAAATTTTATTGGAATTTTCTCCACATAACCAGCATTTCACATGTAAACCATTGTATGTAAATGAATAAGAATTAATGTTTAATGTAAATATCTATTCACGTTTATTAAAAAACCTAATGACACACCTATCATACTTTAAGAAAATATGAATCTTGTAATTGGAATTAAATAATTATTAAAGAGGATGTAGGAAACTTAAATGTCCAATAATTTTATAAAAGATAAGAAATACCACAATGTTATGTTATAAAACAATCATTTATTTCAAAGACACAACCATTCTGAATATTTTTATATACGTCTAATATTTTTTTAACAGTGAAAAATAAGAAATTACTGAAAAATATTATAGAAGAGTCCTTCTGTTTTATGATGTTGTAAAAATGACTTTAATAAAATATAGACTATTACATTAACCTCAATAAAATTGTACGTATTAAATATTTCTCTATGAACCATCTATAATTTATTTCTTCTAAATACGTAAAATCAAAAAAGAAATGGGGAATTTTTTCATCACATGGCTAGCCATGAATTTTTAATGACAATAATATTTAGAAAGCATGTATAGATCCTATGTATTTTCCTTGAGTTGTAGCTAAAATGAAATTTTGTATAAAATAACATAGTCTTTCACGCAATAACTATCTGTATTTAGAGATAATTGGAATGCGACTAATTTTACAATATTTATCTATTCCTTGAATAATGAATCATCAATAATTGTGTATACTTTGGTAAAATTCATATCAAGTTGACAATGTTTTTTTACTGTTAATATAAAAAACATACTATAAATGAAATGAAAATAGATTTAATATTCAATGTTAACTCACTTGTTGATCTCTAAGAATAAAATCAATTGAAATAACTTCATTAGGGTACAAAAACGATGTATTTTACCACAAATTTTAAATATGTAATTTTATCTTTAATTTCTCATCATCCTCAAGTGTGATCTCATTCAAAGGGGTAATTAATTACGACATGTCTGAAAATCTGAATTATATGAATTTTTTACAAAGAGAACATATTAAAAAAATGAAAAATATGAAATCACATATAACTAATTATAATAAATCAACCATTGACAATTAAACATTTAAATATTAATTATACCTAACAAAAATTATCAAATATTTTATTTCTGATGATATTTTCTTGGAATCACAGACCGTGGGATTACTATCATGATGTAATATTTTAAATCTTTTTGGTGATGTGACACTAGATATTGAAACATATAGTTTACCATGATAGAACATAGTTTTTGAATGTTATAACCCAACAATAGATAGTTTGTGGCCATTAATTTTTTTAACAGTCATAGCATACGAAATAATGAAATGATAATGTCTTCTTAGTATTTTGAAAGGCCATCGATAATCTCAGTTTTGTGTCTTTAATCTGCAAATGAATGAAAAATATCTATAATTAAGGTGACACAATATTTATTCTATAATTAAAAGGTCACCCAATTCTGTTACAATCAAGTCAGTGCCCTTACATAATCTAACATATTGATCTACATTTCAATTTAACATGATGGGCACACCGATTTTATATCTAATTTTGTGGCAGTAATCCCTAAAACGTTAATACCATTTAACAAATCAGATATGTTGATGTTTTATGGTATATATTTATCAAATAATTAATCAAAAACTAAATATGAGATGAAATAATCATTTCCTTCAGAACATGTGAGAGACATCATGTACTCATTTACTTCTTCAATAATATCAATAGTATGAGCTAATATGGCACAATGTTCAAGATAATTGACATCAGTATAGTTACCCGTGAAATTGGGAAATGTATGGTCAACAATTGTAGAAATTATATCTGTAGCCCAAGCATAATGATATGATGAAGTATTTTGAATTATAGTTTCACTGCCATTTGGATCTCCAATGCGACCTTTACCGATATGTATTGTCCATTTAGCAAAGTCATGACCTTCATCTTAAGTAGTTTAAGAGTTGGAATGATATCTCATGTTCTCTATCAATGTTAGAACATGGCAGTGTATTAACAGGTATGTTGATTCTATACGTGGAAACAATATTTCATTTCTGATACAACCTAGTACTATAGGTATTATTTCCCTAAAATCCCCCCCCAACACAACTGTTTAACACCGAATGGTAATTTTCAATCGTTTTAACAGTTTAATGACATTAAATATTTTAATGTACAATCAAGATCTACAACGAATTACTTATTAATCAAAATTTCATCATCCTATATAATTTTTTATGTTAATTTTAGAAGATCTGATACATCACCACATTATTGAATAATAAAAAAAATTTATCAGTAACATATATTTGAATTGAAAATATAGAATGTGATGTCCTCCCCTGAGGCAAGTGTAATGATGAAATTCCACTAGTGTAGCTGCTTGAACGATATTACCTTCTGACCACAGTAGACATGTCAATACTTCTTAAATGAATTTCTTATATGTTCCTCCATTTTCATGATTGAAAAAACCACCATCACCTAATGCTACTGAAGGCATAATGATATTCATCACCTCTTTATGATGATCGATAATCATAGTCTTCAATGGTAAATACTCATTTTAAAAGATTTATCTTTATAATTAAGTTCATCTGATGCTAACTGATTTCATTCAAAATGAATTTCATTATCTGGAACATGAATTGGTGGATAAGAATGAACATATCTATTATTCCATTGATGAATGTTATCTATTCTAGAAACTTATACATTTTTCTTTGATGATCCGTGATTGTCAAATATATGAAATTCATAAATATTTCCAGATAAATTTTATAATAGTTTACTAGATCAATTACCATTAACAAAATTAACAAAATCATATGTATTAGGATAGAGATTTAACACATTTTAGAGAGTGCAATGAGTATTAAGTAATTTAGTAGGATAAATTCATGGGAATAACATGATAACCTTATGATTGCAAAAAGAACTGAACTACTTAGTGAATTTGGAATTCAAGTTGTCCTACTATATATATAAAAATACTCTAATATAATCCTCAAAAGTTATTCTGTATTATGAATGTTTTTGGTATTAAATGAATATTTGATGTAAACAATTGTAGTGATAAATGATTCTTGACACCCTTTATAATTTTTTCATCCAAGTAACTCATTTACATTAACATGTATCTCCTCAAAATATAACATATATTTAAAATGATCTCATCATATTTTGTTCAATTGTGTTTTTTTAATTTATAATTAATTGGAGATATATATTTATTTCATGGAATAAACTATATCTATTAACTCATTAAAACACATCAATTATATTCCTTTCATTTTTACCATCTGTTGTCTAGCATTAATAATTTCTATACCAATGATGTTCTAGGTTTAATGTTAAACAATGTCTATTTGAGACATATTGTTTGAGAACAACATACTAGCAATCATTCGGCCTAGAGACTATCTCATAGGCCAATTTGTGACCTCTTTTAATGATTCAATATATTCCATTTCTTCTATAGGTAGTCTGAATGATAAACACGCCTCCCAAAAAGTTTCATGAGTAATATTGTTCACAACTTAAATATTTTCATATGTACTTGAACCATTGATCATTGTGGAAATTAACCCCATGTAGTTCAATTCACATGTTTTTGGTGGCACATAGTAATGTCTACCAAAACAGAACCCCTAAATTCTTGGATACAATTTTTTCTCGATGGGGGAATACAACTCTTATAGGAAATTCCACATATGTCAAAAATCTACCTTCTTGGTATTTATCATTAACATGAAGCCACATTGTATTCATTGTTTTAGAAATGTACCCCTTACTCAAGATATCCACAATTTTAACGGTTTCTCTATAGGTAACACTATTTTATCCTAGTAAATTTAAAATCAATCTTTCTATAGATGGATATCAATAGTGGATATCATAAAAAAATATCATCCATGAAGCCTCTCAAGGAGAGATGTACAGACAATCATGATATATCTTAATCTCATCAACATTCTTATATGAAAAATATCTATTTTTTGTATTATACAATGTTATTGTAACATGATCATGACCATTGATAATATAATTTAATAGATATTTGATATATGTTTATTGATTTCAAAATTCAATATATATATGAGTGTGATACTTCAATAGCAATATGGGATTATACGGTACAAAAAACTGATTATCCAAACCAACGCTCTTTTTAATGATCGTGACTCCATCATTTCGTTATAGGTATATAGAATACCTTTCATCATAAACTATTGTATTTTACAAAAAAAACATCTTGGAAAAAATTAATACATTTTACCTTCATCCAATAATGTGAGAAACGATTAGCATCACCACATGGTCCATGTATCATAATCATTTTAACATCCTCATGATTATTTGGTAATTCCATATTATCTAGAACATCAGGACAAACATTTTTTTCATTGCACATCGGAGTACATATTTTTTTTCTCAACATAGAAATAATAAAATGTTCATATGAGGCAGTCCATATTTTGTTATTCCATTATATGAACAACTATATGGAAAGTATTAAAATTAATGACATTGATGACTAAAAGGATCACTATATCATAAAATGTATAACTTGAGGTGTAATTGGTATAAAGTTCAATACCATCTTTTCATTATCCCAATGAAACATCCATCTCATAAAAATTTCATATATTGATAAAACTTAATATTTAAAATTCTTGATATACTGTGAGAGAATATGATTGATGAAGATTTTAATGTGTAAAAAATAAACTAATTTCAAGAAACATTTGATTGAATGTGAATGTTAAAAAAAATCTGGTTATCATTCACAATTACATATTGAAATATCATCTTAGTCATTCCTTATCATATACCTGGGTCAGCCAGTAAATGTTTAAGGTAAAATGATTTTCTCCCAATAGGAATACCCGTCACTGTCACCTCAATGAAAAGCATCTTGCAACCCATTGTACAATTAAACTGTTAAGAATATTTTTACTGAAGCGAATGAAGGATGGTCACGGAGAATTTATCATTTTATAAGAATCAACAAAAATTTATTTCAATAGCCTTCTTGAATTTTGGACTATTGATGCATCATTGATACATAAATACAAGTGAAAGTATATGTACTCTGAAATTGTATCCTATTAAAGTAATTTACTTGTACTAAATGATGTAGGATGATGTCATATGCTATCAACGTATCAATCATGACCACCCGTGAAAATTAGTTGACATTACAATGGAAGACACAAGGGGTGAAGCTCATCAATGAGCTATAAATTTCCAAATTTTCATTGAATGATAATATATCTTTCAATGTTTAGGACATTAATGTCACCAAAAATAAGCACAGTTATCTCAAAAATAGCAGGTATATTGTTTTTCCTTGCATCTATTTTTTTCTTTTAAGTAGTCACAATATTAAATTTGGAAATTACTAATGATAAATAACATCCCTTGAACTTTGTAAAATAATGATCAAATGAATTTTATCATTAATCATATGTTATATGTTGTCTACAATATAAAAATCCATAGATGGGTTTGAATTCGTATCGTCGTAACTGCATGTTAAATTAAATTTTAAAAGATGTTAAAATATTTTATTCATAAATGTGTTTAAATGTCAATGTAATTTTTACATGATTTTATGAACACTATTGTGAGACTCATTTGTAGTATCATATAGGTATAGTTGTGAAAAACATGGTGGTTATTCCACAGGGGAACACAAACTACCTATGAGATGATTTTTTTGGCCATTCAATATAAATATATTTAGAGAAACTCTATTTTTGAGTGACCTATCAACCATCCCACCCATTAATGTGAATTAGAACATATAATTGTAAATATTCATATGTTCTTATAATGATTCCACCTCTATATATATTTTATCTAAGTACAATGTTATAAGGTATTGATTATATTATAGTAGTAATTTCAAACCAATTTTACCCAGTGAGAAGAATACAGAAAATCATGGGTTTAATTGATGATGATTTTTATTATTTTACTCATCAAACCAGAAGAGTGAACCACGATACTAAAATAAATTAGAAGTATATGCACTACAAAAATATTTTTTGGGTAAATATTTTTTAAATACATGGTGTTAGTAAAAATGCATTATGATTTTTAGAAATGTTTCATAAATGGAATCATAGTATAATGATAAGTAAATATAATAATGTAAATTGTATTCTATGAAATTTGAATTAGTTGTGTTCTTTCTATAGCATCATTTTCTAAAGTTTGAATGATAATACATGGGATGTAATTGTACACATAAAAATTTCAATTTTTTCAAACACATACATGAAAAATGAGCTACAGGATGTCTTTTAACATGTATTGTTACATGTATTTCTTACAATACATGATTCATTTTACTAGATAGTTCTTTCAGTTGTGTAGAACCTACATTTAAATTACAACTGAATACCCAAAACATAATGAATAATATATATATATTTATATACAAAATCATTAGAACATTTTATAGAATACCTGGGCCAGAAAAATAATGTTTATTCCCAGTAGTTGTAGGTGGAAAACAGTATCTGTTGTAAAATGAGTATAAAACAAATGAAACTGATTAAAAAAGAAAAAATATGTAAAGGAGTGACTTGTTCTTGCACTAATGTGTTGATAGGCGATGAATATGTGAGAATGTTTTATTTGGTTGTTAGAGAAAGCATATGTAATGAAGATATTGTTAAGTGTTCAACAGAAGAGATATGTTAAGAGAATAATGATCATAAGAATATTTTGACATCATCCATACCAAAGGGGAATCATTTTCTGCATTGGCATCATGTATATGTTTTCTCTTTCTTCATGTGGTAGTTATTGTTGTTGATATAGCACAGTCCTGAGGCACTATTCATGAAATAGATGATTAAACTAATTAATCACTAGTATGACATAGTAAAATAATTAATCTAATTCAATGTACTATTACATTGTAAAGAACCTCATTGTTGGTGTATAAAGGTGCAATTCTATGTGTTCTCCTCTTTTGGTGGTGGATGGTTTTTATAGTGGTTATAATGTTTTTGTATATTATAGGTAAGTATAATCTTTAGGGGAATAGCTTATACATGTTGAAAATTATAATAATTTAAAAAAGTGTATTGGATGGATGAAAATAAACTATAGTAATGTTATGTATAAAAAGGAAAATATAGGGTATGAGCATTTCAGCCCTAAAATAATTAATTATAAATAATGTACAAACATTCAGGCATTACAAGGGTTATTTCAAGATCGTGAATGCACCACACTCTACATGTCATTACCCACCATACAAAAACAGAAATCATGATCCCTAAAATACCACGTGTTACTTGAATCTACAAGTTCCCTCTTTGAAAGGGCGACATAAACCTAGTTCACACCCTTGTAAATAATAGATATAGAGATTTGGAGATTGCGGGCATGAATAATTCCTACAATCAAATATGGGATAATTTTCCATGGCACATTTCCAGATCATTCATTGAAAGAGGTCACTGCCAATTATTAATACAATTCAATCCATAACAGATACCAGTTGAATTTAATGGAATACATTACAGCATAAATGAAAGCCCAGAGATCAGTTTTATAAGAATTACCATGTCTGAAGATGTGGTGAATGCAGCCTTCAAAAAATTCGTGATATATCTGAAACACACCCCCACAGCCTGCTGGTCCAGGTGAGCCATAGGCTGCTTCATCAATATTAACTTATATGTAGAATGTGATCAGTGGAATCCATTTAAAAATAAGTGAACGAGATGCTTCTTCAGTCTCCCAGCCACCCCAATCAGCCGGATAGTAAATAGATCATCACAAGTTTTTTGCATCGCATATTGCTTTAAAACAGTAGCAGCGTGATTGACTTCGTGAATAGAAATGCAGTCCACCATTAAATAAGAAAATTTTTCATAGAATATTGAATTGTTCCATATAGACCATATGAAGAAAATAGTCTATTATACATTATAAACTAGTAAATGTTTCTCATTTATGCTTTTCACACTTTCACATAACCATAGAAGGAGCTCCATAATATATATTCAATGTGAAAAACGATGATGAAAATAGAACCAATGTAAGTACATATATTCCTTGCATAAGGGCAGGATATCAAACCGTGTGTTGCGGAGCCTGTAGCATTCATACATGGAGGGTAGGGAGAAGAAAGACTATAGGCTTCTTTCTGCAATTGATCACGCGTCGAGAGGCGGTTCCTCCCATGCATCCAAAAAAGAGTAAATATGTATGGTTGAACATGAGGAACATCAAATTGATCCAACCATCTGGGTGACCTACAAGAGCCCGCACATTTCAAAAAATAGTTTTTCTTTGGGGAGAAGAGCCCATAGTAATAGTGTTTCTAGACCAAGGTGTCCTTGTCCATACACACACATCTCTATATTTCCAGCACTACTAGTAGTTCGATAATCCCAAACAGATCATTAGTGTGGGGAATTGTATCATCAATAGTCATCCAGGACACATGTGGAGGGAGAAAGTTGTTATCAATGGGGGTTTCCATCCTATTAGTCTGCCAATAATTGAGGTTTGAATCACATCCAACCAGCCACTTTGTGCTCACTATGATATCCTTAAATGAGTTCCTAAGAGATATGTGTGCTCCTCTGTTAGAGTTGGAAATCGTGTGTACTGCTATATATGTTGTAGTAGAATAAATGTAAGGGTAATTGGAAGGTAAATTTTATGTACCATTATATACTTGTAAGTTAGTAAATAAATTTTTAGAATAATAGGAAAAATTTAGTCTTCCCATGTGCCGTTTATCGGTTCAATCAAATGTAGTCTCCTCCGCACACTTTTATTTTTCAATGTTGATAGTGACTGCATCATTGTATTTATTTTATTTTTGATTAATTATCAGGGGTTGTAAGGAAACAATAGTATTTATATGTGTGGTTATATTTAAGTAAATATATATTGAGATGAAAAATTTGTATCTCACTAACAATATCAATAAACATATATATTTTTATAATGTAAATGATGAATAGATAAATATTGGATGATAATGAATGGATATTATTATGATATATCTAACTGAATTATTATAGAGGCTATTAACTATAAAAGTATAAAAAAATGTCAGTTATATTTTTTAACTACAAAACATGTCTGTGTCATGTTATGTGAATATAAATATTTTTTTACATCATAAAATTTTTAATGAATATATTGGTGTATTGTTGATGCTCTCAGTAGTTGTTACACATGAAGAAGTCATACATGGGTGTGTAATTTGTTGACCAATACATTGGTATAATGATATTTCACATGAAATTTACATCAAAGGTTTTATTTTGGGATAAAACTATGGAATACAAAACCATTTGTATTTATAGCTAAAATTAAGCACCATGGGAAGTGGATTTGTAGTTTGAATAGGTTATTACTACATAAATCAAATGTAACTTCATAATTGAGGGACCCAAATTGGGAGCCTAAGGTGATCATGTGAATCAAATGTGAAAAAAATAGAGGTGGTGTTTTCTAGGAATAAAATATTTCTTTGCGAGCATTATTTGTGGATGATAGGGTTCGTTTCATGGTTTTGTAGATAATAGTAGTTTGTGTAGCTGTGAAATAAAATATGATGACACACTTTAGTATAATAACATAGTAGGATCCATAGGCATATGGCTCCACATGACTTGTTGTGGGAGGAGTTAGTAGTAATCGTAAGTGATGAAGAATGAATGATTGTATCTATGTGTTATTGAATTGAGATCGAAACCTAAGTGAATAGGAATGTCTGTTGTGATCTGGGTAGAGGAAGAGACATGGGCATCCCTATGCGGGAAGGTTGCGATGTGTTTAGTGGGTCACAACAGAGGCATGGAATACGTAAGAGGGAGGGAAGATACTAGGAAGTGCGATCATGTAGAGAGGAACTTCACTTGGTTTGTGTTGGGAGTAGGAGAAGTCATTGGTCATTTTAGGTGATGAAGAATGGCTGGTTATATTTGTGTGTTAATGAATTCAAGAGGAAAACCTAGTGGAGAGGATAGTCTAGGGGGATATGTGATGACAAAGTAACATGGCCATCTAGATGCAGGTATCTCATGACGTTTTCAATGTGTAGTGACGAAGGTAGATAAAACCTAAGAGGGAAGGAAGAACCAAGGAATTGTTGGGGGAATGAGATCATGAAGGAGGGAAATCAAGATATTGGAGGGAAGAGGGTATAGTATTACGTGACATGGCCACATTTTTAGGTGATACATAAACTATATGATTCCATCATTATTATATATAATTGATATTATATAACTATATATTATTTCATTATGACCAACATTGATATATGGGAATGAAAAAAAGAATGACTTCAATTCATGAGGAAATAGTTTATCTTTCAAATGAAAGATGATTTCATAGCCCATTTGATAGATGTGTGTGTGGTTGTATCTATTACCAGAACATAAATTATTTTATGTTTAATTACTTTATTAATATTATAATATAATTATGATATATAATTAAGGTAAGGGGGTGTAAGATGATATAAACTTAAAATCATTCTTGATAAACATTACCTATTCTTCTAGTATCCTACTTGGTTTACACTAAATTCTTTACTAGGATAAATATATGCAAAAAATAATTATTCTAAGATGAGGTGGGCAGTTAAAAACTTATTTTTTATGATATTGGAAGAACCAAAGAGGTGTGATGGTTTGAGGAAGAGGGGAGATTGAGTTCCCCATTATACATGAGGAGAAGTGTCATTCTTGTGAATACCAAATAGTATTCACTATTGGGGGTTTATATTAACCCGTGTGCCTATATAATGGAATAATAATGTAGGGGATGGATAATTTTGTCGTGATCGTACTCTATGACTCAACGGAAACAAGTTTTTTTTAAACCATTCCTTGGTACTTATGAATACACAATTTTATCCATATAGTTCTTTCCAAGGTTAATTATATATTTTTTACCTGGGTAATTTATCCCCTAAAATCAAGATTAGAAGAAAACAAAAATATAATTTATTACTAATTATTATATAATATTTAATCCAACAAATTAACTAAAAAATCGAATGTGTTTGTAAAATTATTTTTATTTCAAAGACAAGTAATTCCCAAATCTTGGGTTTTACATTATTCATAATAATTAATTTTTACTATTTTCCCTAATAATTATGGTGAAAAAATAGTTTAACTTATTATATAATGTAAATTTCATTATCAAAATACAAAATTTGTTTCAAACGCCACTCCTATAGGTGAAAAAAATATAACATAAATTCTGTCATATAGAGGTTATGAGTAAGGGGGGTTTTGATATGAGAATATTCAAATGAATACAATGTTATTATATATAATTTCAAGATGAAATTTATTCCAATTACTTGAATGGGATTAAAAAACATATAATTTTACTATTTAAACATTGATAGCAATTTCATATGTTATTTATCATTACATATAATGTCAAAGGAATGATAGTTTTTAGTTAATATTTATTATTTTTCATTATACATTAAAAAGTGAATCTTTTTAGAAAATTTCTAAAAAAATCACCTTAAACTAATTTTGACATTATGATTTCAAAATATTATGTTTATTTATAAAAATAATGATAAAAAAGATTCACTAATTGTTTTTATTCATGTTCAAAAAAGTAAATAATTATTTTTTTGAGGAAATAGTATTTTTGAATCATTTAATGACCATACTAAAAATTAGGTATTTTATTACAAATATGTTTTATTTATATTAAAACATTATACATAATATTAAAAAAGTTTTTATTATTATTTATATATTTATGTAATATTTTAAGGGTATAAATGTTATGTTTAAAAAACTATATAAATAATTTAAATGGTTTTGTTAACTATTATTGTTTTAGGAAACACATGATAATTCAATGTTTCATGTAGCGAATTATTAAAATATTTTTTATTATAGATATAGAATAGCTTTATGTATCATGTAATAGAATTCATCATATATATTTTTTTTAATCAATAAATACATAAAAACATGGGGTGCTACACATCATCTACTCATATATGAAATTAACCTTCACAACCATTGCTCGCATAAAATATAGTCCTAAATCACTATTACTATAGATTTTAGAAGTAAAATAAGTTCAGGAAACCTCTCTTTTATTAGTAATAAAATGGTTCTACACTAATGTTGGTGTGGTAACTATTAGGATACACAAGATCCACTGATGATGAATGATCCACTCCAATATATCCAACTCTAACATGCATACCTTGATTTTGTTCCCTATGACATAAATGGTCCACATTATGTAGAATTATTTTTTGGGATATGAAATTAGTGATCAACCACAAATAATTTTTGAATTCCACCTAAACCCACTCCACAATTATTTTGTGAAGAAAAAATCATTGATGGAAATTATCGCAAATAGAATCCAATAAATATAGATTATATCATGAAAGAATTGGCATACCTAATACATTGATAAGATATGATATAATATGGTTTTAATGTTTCCCATCAAGGTGATTTTATCAACTAGTACAATGATAGTTCCATGAACAGTCACTAAACATAGAATCCCAATCATGAAAACCAACATGATACTATCCCATTTCCTCTATCATCTGGGTACCTCATCCTTCACCTGTTAATGGGAATATCATTTAGAGATGATCATAGACACACACTACCAAGTCATCAACCATCGAACAAGATTCAAAATGATTCGGACACATTCTCACCTTTGTTTAATTTATAATAGAAATAATGAAACCACATCAACATTATCTCTTGTAGTATAACTAGTTTCATTGCCCCTCCTCAAACATGAATGGTATGCTAGCCACAATAATAACATTCACTAGTAACACGTGTAGTATATATAATTCCACTTGGGTAATGAAATTAATACCACAATGTTATATCCCAAAAATTATTAATAGGAAGAGGGAATATTACGACTAACATGAAATATAGTACAACATTATTATCCGAAAGGCATAACATCATAGATGACAAAACCTCTATAACATCACTCAATAATAACAAAAGGGAAACACTATTAAGGGAACCTAGTACTATAGAAATTCCTTTTTGTGGATCTATTTATAAAATTTATTTACTTTTTTGAGCCCACCATAACCACAATATTTTAAAAATTAAACCAAAGAAGTGGACCTACCGAATACAGATTTGAATCATATATAGAATCCCATAATGTTGGTTCTCTTAGAGTATGTATTGGATTATATTTAAGTGTATTTTATGTTCTACCTCTAATGTTGAGTATACTTGGATTTCATCAATGTAGAATAACAAGAACTGATCTATGATGTGTTGGAGGATTCAGTTCATAACACTCACAAACACCATTGATGCATTCATCATTTTGACAGAAAACACTAAGAGCACAAATAAACCCTATAATATGTAGCAGTATTTCATTTCGATGTCCATTTATCACTCACCAGTAAGGTGATAACTCAAATATTGGTGAAACTAATAGAACCACACATTCCCTAAACACTTATTGAAGAAGTCAGAAATTTTCATGGGGTAATTCATTCTTAAATGACACGCAGTTTAGGAGATGTTAATCAATTCATAACGTCAAGGTTAGATCTTCCATCATGGCAGACAACATTAGGATGCCCTGTATGAACTCAATTGGTCCAATAGAGACCAATCTATTGGGACTCCCCAACCAAAAATTCAACACCTAAATCTATACATGATAATTTGATACTATACGACATTTATTAGTTCATACCTAGGGGAATGCATATGCTGCATAAAAATATTTCATGGGGAGTAAATCCCAAAAAAACATAGTGAACAAATATGTATTCATATTCATACCATAGGATTTGAAAAAATATACCATCCAATGATATGAGGGTTATAATATGAAATATATATAAAATTTGATATATCTTCATAAAATCATGATCATCATACTCTTCCCAGAATTCATCCACATAAAAGATGGAATAATATTTCCCATTAACATAGACACACTGCAATCCCCATTGTATTATTCAATCTAGGAAAGTAATTAGTAATAGTTCAATCATGTGGAAAAAATATTTTCTCCTATCTCATTCTAGATAAATATTTCAAAAGATTCTCTATACCCTCTAAAAGTCATGCTTCACTGTTGATATTAGTGTGTGATCACTAAAACATCTTTTCTACAGACTCAAAAATCATTGGATGAGAAATATGTCCCACTAGAATTTCTAGATCATAAAGTGGGGAAATGTTTAGGGAAATATGGATTACAACCCCCTACAAAAAAATGTTGTCAATCAGAAGACATGAGTCATACAAATAACCACACTCGAAACCTCATGGACACAAGATCCTTTAACTTAAATATTTACATTCTTTCACCTCAAATTCCACAAAATCAGTGTTCACTCATATAGCATTGTTCATCAAAAACCAAAAACATATAATTTAAGGAAAACCATCCTCCACATCATGAGATATTTCTCTACGGCCACCAATAACTACCCCACATGGTTTTATATCTCATCAAAGGAAGTCATGTTGGTTGTTGTAGTATCATTCTTTCATGAATTCACAATGACACAACAAAAATCTAAAACATAGGTCTCTACCAGAGCCCCCACACAAACCTAGAGATGTGTCACCACTAGGAAAACCATTATGATCATAATTAGCCATTTTAGATATTAAATAAACTTACTCATTTCATTCCTCTACCAATTTATATGGGGGTATGGATTACCATGAACACTTTTTGATATATATATATAACTTGTGAATAAAATGCTTAAAAATTTCATCATGTATTGGTAATACTAGAACCAACTACTACTCTACCTGATAGGGTGAATCCACCTAAACAACAAGACCTGAGTAAACATGACTCTAAATGGGTGGGTACATCATTCATTATCAACTTAGATGAACCTCCTCCAATATAACACAAGAAAATAATTCCTCATCGAGAAGTGGTTGATAACCAGAACATGGATATAGAATACTTGTTAATTGTCATCATGGAGGCATCCAATAATAGCAGAGAGATACCACATTCAGTATATAATATATAGGGAGAAGACACATGAATTAAATGGAAAACACACCCAATTCCAAAATGATTAATGTGACAATGTTTTACTGAAACCATTTTCTATATGTGTGGAGACAATAAGATGGTCATAAATGTCCTGTAGAATGGATATGCTAGCTTCTACACCGATACTAGGTTCCCTAAAAAGAAATCGGAACTTAAGACACTATATAATTTTTTCCCTAGTTCTCAAAAAAATACTCATACATATAAAATCTCCAAATATCAATCATAAAATGTCCTAATATGATACCAATCTATCACGCCTAAACCAAAGGGGGCCACCCTCACTGGTGTCATACTAAGTGTGACACCTAAATCCTTAATCAATAGTACAAGGTTTGGTGACTAATACCATGTAGGAATATCACACACATATGGAATTCCATAGCCTATAGTACCTATAAAAAGGAAAAATATCACCATATAATATTATAATCTGGAAGGATAAAAACAGTTATAAAAATATATTCATAACATATATCCCAAATCATAGAACAACAAGATGAACAACAATGGTATAAAGTGAAAAAATACAATCCACTGAAAACAATAAATAACCCAACCCTCTAAAAACTAATGTAAGCTTCCCCAATGTAACTTTAGTATTAATACAAGTCCCTTATAGTATTCCAATGATCAAAGTCATTATTATCTATGATTTTTTTGAAAAAAATTATTTTCAATAGAAAAAACATGTGTGGGAATATTCCATGTATGATTTATTTCAATCAAACCTATTATGACACCCATAAAATCAATAAACACAAATCATAAATATAATTACTCCACAATTTTCATAAATTATTATTACATCATTTTAAAGATAAAAAATTTAATAGTGGTACAAAATATTTATCCAACCGTATAATTTCTCTATAATATTATTACTAAAATTAAAATTTTCACAATAAAACATTATCATTATTTAATTTCCTTCTTAGTGGCCCTCAATTTCTCCATGGTACAAAAATTCATCTCAGGATAATGGTTGTAAAAAATATTGATGTTCTATAATTATTATTCCAAAATTAACAAAACCATACTCAAATAATAACTACAATGTCTCTAAATTTTTTACACTACTAATACATTATTATAAATATAAACAATATAATAGTATTGGAAAACATGGATATGAAGTCCTTGTCTCTTAATAAAATTATAACCAATCATAAAATTTACCCAATAAAACAAAAAAAATTATTTAACTTACTTATTTTATAGCTTAATAGTGGACCTCCATTTCTCCATAGTACGTTTAACCACATGAGTATACACATTAATGAATTGGGTGAGCTAGAATCCTAGTAAGTGGACAGATAAGAACATTAATCAACATAACATGGATGAGAATAATAATTATCATCAAAACATAAAAATGATATCATCATCATATTATTGTGATGAAGAATTAGATAAATTAATGGAATGTGAAAACACATAAAATTGAATCATCGTGTCTTTGTGGTAAACTAACACACATAATTGTGAACAATGATACCATCATGTTCATGCATAACATATCTATATATTTATAACATCGCCATCACTGTGAAAATATAATGCATCACGTGAATGCATATTTCACATTATCTCATTTGAGTCAATATATTACCCATTTAATTGGATATATATATATATATATATAATTTTGAGTCACCTCTCACACCATAACATACACATATTCATGCACACAACATAGTTCATATTACAATATTTTCTATAAAATAACCCATGAATATGCAATGGGTTATATTATAATTTTACAAAGAATACATTCATGAAAACATTAGGGGTTCTTTAAATAAAAATGGAATAATGTACTTGGTGAAATAATCATCAATCTTCAGTGAAGAAGAACCAATATAAACAGAAGTAAAAACATGTGTTATCAGAAAGAATATTTTTTTTGGAAAAATATTTTCTTTGTTCATAAAATCAGTCTGAAAGAATTTATTTTCAATAAATTAAAGCATAATGAAAAATTATTTATATTTTTGAAATTATAAAACATCATCAATTCTAATATTTGGTGTGAATGGGTAATAAAATAAAGAAATAAAATTGTGTTTAAAAATCTACTAACATTATATATGAATGATTAATTAAATTTAATATCATGGAAAATTAATTTAAATTAATTCATTAATAAATCCATAACATCTAGTAAAAATATATTATTCATTATATATTTAATGTGATCATTTATGGTGATTTTGATGAGTTATTGTGTTCAATTCATCATTTAGGAATGCTAGTTTTCTTGGTTTTCATGATTGGATCACCTGTATATAAGAATTGAAGATTGTGTAAAATGTCTATCATTATCAAGAAATGAAATAAGAGGTTATTAATCAACATCCAAAATTTTAATAGGTATAATATTTTTTTTCATATATAAGGATGATTCATTTGATAAAATTTTAATGATAATTTTTTTGAATAATTTTTGTTGTTTTCAATCCCAACGAACTCCATCTATTATATTGATACGTAATATGTACATAAGATAGATAAAGATCATAAAAAGGTTATAAATTTTTTATTCAACCATTATTATCATTTTTTTGATTCTATGAATGTGGTTAAATAAAATGAAAATTCATCATCTCTAATGGTGGTGAATTGACACATCACCCTCATTGATTTCATTTTTTTTAGAATAATAGAAAGAAGAGGAGAGGTTTGGTGACAAATTATTACATAACCTATAAAAATTAAATTTTATATAATATAATAGTGTTATCATGCCACTTGTATAATGGTAGGTGAGGGGATAATAAGAAAAGAAAATAAATTGAAAATAATTTTAATTAAAATGGAAGTGGATTTTACCTCTTAAATGTTTCTGTTTTTAGGATCTCCATAGGGAAATGGTTTTCATATATTTTTATGTGAAAAGAATATGAAAGTTTCAGATACTCTTTTTAATATTGTTGAGTAAAAATAGGACATGGTTCAAGGATTTGGAGTATTAAGGAGAATAGGTTGGGATAGGATGTATTTATTGGGGAGCAGTATGCTGATTTTTGATTATTTTATTCCTTAGTTTATTATTTTTTCTCAAGAATATGATCAATTTGAACATTATCATTAAATATATTTAATAAATGTGGATTATTAGATATTATGGTGCTTAAATTATCCAATACTCATGAAATACTGATTCTAAATAATATTGTCAAATATAGTAAATTACCATATTTCACAATTAAAAAAAACATATTAATTTTAAAAAAATCCAAAATTTCATCGAAAAAGATTTTCATTATTGAATATAAGAATGAACTATATTTTATAAAAATATTTTTCTATATATTATGGATTTAATTTTTTAAATTAGAATCTTCATTTAATTTGAAATTATTTATTTTTAAATTATAACTGATTTCATTAAAATTTTAAAAAGAATTTATGGTCTCATAAATTTATATTCTGATCATAAGATGAAAAAATTATATTTTTTGATTCTATTTTATAGAAAAAAAAATTCTATTGAATAATTCTATTAATTATGAAATTGTAAATAACCATTTTTTTAAAATACCAACACTTAATTAATAATTTTTATAAATGTAACATACTTATACTATGATATAATAATATAATATTATCATTTATAGGATGAATAAATTTTATTTACACTTTCATATTTAAGGATTCAATTCTGTAGGACGAAATACTATTCATTATGTTCAAATTACTATTTCAAAGGCCATGTTACTATTCTATTTGTATAGTTACCTTATTCTATATAAATACATGTTATTTAATTCATTTTTCAATTATAATGTTTTTATTGTGTTCTAAATAATCAATTTTTGTGGTTATACTATACGAATTTATTATAAAAAGGGAATATCCATTGATAAAATTTCGGTTCATTAGAATCAATAACCAAAGTCATCACATCACCATGAAGGAACATAAATCAAAATTTGATACAATACCTGTAATAATAATAACCCAAAATGTTCAAAGGATGACATTTTGTATCAATGTGAGGTCATGAACCAATAGATATCATATGGTTCTACTTGTTTATATTTAGATAATATTTGTTCAAGATAATTCACTCCTTGAGTCTTTCTATTTTTGATGGAACCCTTCCGACATGACACACTCACTGGGTCTATGAATTAAGGGGCACCATGGAAACAAATAGGAATATTCCAAGAAATACAATTTATCCGTATAAAGCTCACTAGATTAAAATAGATATCGATAGACAAATGGGGGATCACACCCTGGGCCGATGTAGAATACCTGGCCTAATCTAGAATATCCTACTATATGGGGGATCTGAATCACGTATATTTTTCATGTGATTCCTCAAAATCCACTTAGTTGATAAGATGATTGAAAAAATTATATAACCACAATAACTCATGGATAGATTCCAATTATAGCATGTTGAATGGAACTTTTCCAATGATCTAAATAAAATAAATCCTTTATCACTAAGGTGGGGATTTGAGAAAAAAATATTGTACTAATAAATTGACATAACGCACCATCATAGATGCAGATCGTGGGAACTCACCCAATCTCATACCATATATTTTATAAAACATAAAAGGGGTCCATTTTTCCCTTATCGAAAACATATTATGTACCCCCAGTTACACAATGTGTGTTTCTGATCACAGTACTAGATATGTATCACTAAATGATATGAAATATATTTTTCAAAATATACTATGTGTCTTTTATGGGAACAATTATATAGGGTTAGTTTTGAATATAACATGTCATTTACTCTAGAATATTTTTTATGTAACATTCCCATGTTCTTAGGTCATTATTTTTTATATTTTCAATATTTGAAACATTAAGAAGTACACGAGGTGTACTACACATAAATGATTATTAGGGTTAGGGTTTGGACTTGGAGTTCATGTATTTCCAAACTAATTGAATCTTTGAAGTACATGACTTGTTCGCCAACACCCATGGAGTAGAAACTAATATAGCCACCTGGTTGTGTACTCCCTATAATTGTTGTGTTGTTCTCTATTGGATACATAGTGTGTGATATGACATAAATTGAATGTAGTGATACATGGGTTAATTGGCATGTAATCCATGTATCTGTTGATCTAGATTACTACAATCTAAATGATGTTTGAGTAAGTCCAACTATGTGAGATATTTAACTTAATGTATATAACAGGTCTGACTAAGCATGCCCATCTCCATTGGCTAGATTTCTACCACACCTTTCACATGGTAGTCATATATAATTATGATACATCCATATAACGCCAAAACCAATGAAAATTATTACCATTATACAACATTTTGATTTTTTTCAATCATCATCTCACCTCATTCGTGTATTAGATCTAGAATTGGATCCCCAAATATTGATCTATTATAATAAATAAAAATTCAATAATGGCCATTCATAGACTAATTATCCAAAAATCATCCAAAAGGAATATCTATTATTATCATGTAGATATTATAGAGTTAAAATAATAAAACATAAATGTAAGGAATGATTCATGGACAATGTTTTTATATTCATGATTAACATTAGTGAATGTGACGAATGAAGAAGAATGAAAAAGGATATGAAAAGATTATATATTCATAAATATTTTTAATAAAAACCCCAATTTGAAATCCAAATTATGTAATAAAAATGAATCTATTAATAAATTAAATCATGTTTGATTTTTGGGAATTAACAAATGGAAAAAATAAACAAAAATTCCCTCAATTAAAATTGAATCAATCATTAAGTAATATCATATTCCATTTTTTTCATTAGAAAAATAAAATAATTCCATCAATCATGACATGCTCCTATAAACAGTGAACATCATATCATGTTCTATTTTCAAAAAAAAAGGTATCCTCCATGTATTATCTCTATTTTATAGTGATTTGTGGCTAATGGTAGTGTTTTTTATAAGATAAATAAAATAGATAAGAAAAGATTATTTTTTCCATTTTATAATAATAAACATAAATTTTTTTATTTATCTATCTTCCCATGAATAAAATAAATCCTAAATTCCAATGCACAAAATTAATTTATTCATTCCTCATGTAATACCCATTTTATATATTTAAAAGTGGTCTTTAATTTCTTATCTATAAAACCATTCTTTATATATTCCATTATTTCATAAATCCTCCATTCTTGTGAAATTTTATATATATTATTATTAATATAATCGCAGTAAGGATAATTGAGCCATAGAATTTCATGCTAACTTGACACCTCTCATTTAAAATTTTCCATAATATATTACAATTAATTACATGGAAAATACAATGTTAGTGATGATAAGCTATTGGATCTTTTATATTATTATATTTGTGTTGAGAACTAATATAATATAATATCATCCATATCTAAAGTACTGGAGTTATGGGGTGATAGTTGGTATGAGAAAAAAAGTCGAAGAAACCAGAGGTTCTAGATTTATGATCACATTGGTAGATAATATAACCCTATATAATACCCGTAGGATACTATAGAACAACTTCTACATTATATTAAATTAATTTTTATAAAATGTATATGAATTATATAATGTGATTTATAATTCATAATTATAAGTATTATAAAATTATGTATAATAAATTATTTATAAATAGAACCTAATGGATTGAATAAAACCATTATTAACAATAGAAATTAATGTAGATATTATTCTTTTAACAAAATCAAGAATTCTTTTATTGGTGTTAAGTGTAATTATTAATATTGTTTTCAATATTTAAATTTTATGAAAAATGTCGTTTCTCATATGGAAAAAAATATTACACATCAAAATGTTATGGTAATATTGGTTAACTTAATGCCTACTAACCACTTTATTATAAAGGAACCATAATTCCATCATTAGAGAGGTTTTGGATTTGGAATTTATAAAAGATATCCCATTCATTGGGATATATTGAAAGGGATATGGTTATAATAGTTTTATAACAACTAATGGGATATTCTAACCAATAATAGTCCTATATTCAAAACACCATAAATTTGAATGAGATGTAAAACATAAACATGAATTTTTTTCAAATGATATTCCTCAAGAAATATTTTCTATGTGATGAAAAATTATGATATTGAAAGTTAATTTATAAAAATATGAAAAAATAAGCGCATGCTATAGCTAAATATGATGCTAACATTACAAATTGATAAAGATATGATGATGATTATATATGAAACCCTAAAGAAAAAAATCACTTCATTTATATATTAAATATTATCATAAAATTTTAAAGATTGTTTCAATAAATATCAACATACGAAGAGATTGTGAAAAGTGATATCAAGAGAAAAAAGGACTTCTATAATTATTTTATAATCAAAGACATGCAAGAGTAGAAAATGTAATTTGAGAATAATGATTAAAGGAATTTAATAAAAGGTACTCTGGGAATCATATAATTCAAATCAAGTAATAAGTTTATAAAGAAACACGCATAAAATTTCATTAATGTAATAAGAGTTTTCTACTATCTTTTATATAAATTACATTAATACTGTGACTTTATAAGAGAGTGACTAGCGGTAAATCACTATTTATTAAATTGATAGGATATATGGAACTAACGAAATCAATAGCCTAATTTTCAATTGAATCCATCCCATTTGAAATTAAACAATAAAAGAAAACAATATTGCATCAAAACAACATATTGAAATGTCCCATGTGATGTCAGATTAGGTACATCTATCATATAGAAAAAGATATTTAATAACTTCTTTGATTCAGGATTTAATCACTCAATCATATCATTTAGGTTTTCCATGATCATTGAATCATACCCTGAAAAAAATAATGGGTTTGACATTTAAAATCATAATATATGACCTTTTAAAAATAATTTATATTTTTCAATATCTATAAAAATGAATTGATGTTTTGTATTTTTTTATTTTTGTGGGATACTATCCTTTCTTCTAGAGTTTTTCACATCATTTAATTACTTATGGTTCTTCTATGTTTCCATGAATTCTTAAATTGCATTTTTGGGTGACCTCGACAGTTATCACGAATGATGTAAACCCTTTTATCAGAATGAGAAAATATATTTTTAGTTCAACCTTCTATATATTACTCATAGGACTATGTCACATGATTTTGGTATCCCTCATATATCTAGGACATTTTCTTATTCTCATTCATGATTTTATATTTTAATGGAATCTGGTTAAACACTTCATATGCTATCAATATAGGGTGACTACATATGGTTGAAGATAAGGAGAATGTTGGATATGCTGGGAGCCTATATATTTTTCTCCTCTAGGATTTGAGGGAATATTATTTTTGTGAAATAAATAGTTATTAGTAAAAACCCCAATGGGTCCTACCATATACATGAGGCAGATTGCATTTATTGTGAAAGGAATCCAACGCTCTTCACCTGTGAAATCGTATTCTAAGAACATTTGGAAACTCATCGTTAGTATATGTTATGTGTGTAATCTCGTTTTCATTTTTCTGGGAAACCTATTCTCATGATATGAGGTTTTTTAGGGTCATCTCATATGGAATATCATGATCATCATAGGGGGAATGGACTTATTCTCATCCCTTGAGTGGGGAAGGATATTGTATGATGATCATATAGGATTATTATACTCCTCACGTGAGGATATCATAGTGCATCACATAGTATTGGGAATATAATATTTCATGAGAGATCACATGTATAAATAAATGTGAGGGAGTTCCTCATATTTAAAGTATATGGTAGTTTATACCATACATTCTCATCATGTATGGGTCGATCTCGTGTTTGAATTTTTGTGGGGATGCATCTCATCTATACTCATGATGAACTAGGTCAATCAATGGTTTACCTCCATTCGAGAATTCATATTTCTATGGTGGTGTTGTTATATTGTGATTGAACCTCAGGTAGGATTCCAACATACCATGAAACATGACATGGATCAAAACCCACATAGTTTTATTTCAATGTTTATGATTTTATGGTAGGACCAATCCATGCAGTTTAACATCATTTCATATAGAGGGAGGAGTCATAAAAGCACTGTAATCTAAGAATGGTTTGGGGATATATGTTGAACATATTCATGATGTGGGGTGTCTTCTCATGATCTCCACATGAGGCATCCATTGCATATCCCATAAGGAATTTCTTCATTTTAAATTCATATGATGATGATGTTATTCCTTTATTTAACATCATTTGAATATGGGATAAGTGGTTTGATTTTTTATGTCCTACATCCCACGTTTTTAGGCAATGTTGTCTTAATACATATGTAATGTCCCAAGGTTTTGAAAATAAATATAGAATGCAATTTTATATTCTATCCTCTTATATGTTTTGAATTTCAAGAAATGGATATCTAATGTTGTGTGCAGTATGCCATTTGGAGTCTGATAGAAGAAACATGATTTGCAGTGAATAGTAACATACCCTTATGAATTGTAATATGACTATTAATATGACCATATGAATAGTAACTAATATTATTATTTTATTTGCTTAAGGAAATATGATAATGGGATCTTAATTAATTTTTCAATGTCACATAAAACTAATTGCACTTCATGATTGTTATTTTTCGAAATAACTATGACCTTATTTAAAAATTAAATTAAAATATTCGGAAAATTATCTTTGAAAAATGGATTTCACTTTTGAATTATACACGTCGAAAATGGTAGGGGTGAATTTTTGGTAATTTTCTAAAATACTTGAATTATTCATGAAAAGTGAAAAATACAATTTTGAGTATTCAGTAGTTTAATGAAATCATAATTACATAATAAATAAAATAAAATTTTGGTCGACTTATTTATGTTAACTTATGACATGAGGTGTCCCATGTGGCTTAAACCATGGGAAAATACCATGGGCAAGCCCATGGTTTGGCAAAACCCACCAATGAGGTGTCCCTTTGAAATTATTAAAAAACCACTTCTCTTTTTCTTTAAATACCCACTCATCCATTCGTTTTCATTCATTCCAAATCCACCATCCTCGAATATTTGGTTTTTTTACCTCTCTAGGAGGCCTCCAAAGGTGTATCTAATCCCAAATGGTCACATCCTTCCAGATCTAGGAGTTATTCCACAATGTAAGGGAATCCTTCATTCTCTTCATTAAGTCGATACTTCTTTTATATTATCTATTTGAAATTCCTTTCTCATATTTTGATGTTTTATTTTATTCATTCATCATATTTTATTTTTTATTGCAATATTATGAGATACCATTTTGTTCTCATCAAGTTAATTTAAGAAATTTTATGTGACACCGTTATGCTGCCGAATTTTCATAAGGGATTTTTTAACATTCCTTTTATTTTCAAGTTCATCTCTTTTATTTTTCTCTCCTCACCTCCTCTATCCAAATGATCATGATAACTCCATTAACATATATATACTGGATTTATATCATTGTAATTAAAGAACCATCATAAATATTCTTACTCTCTCCCTTTTATTTTATAAACGAAATCAACGTCCATTAGGTTCCAATTTATATCCTTTGTGGATGACGTAGTTTCGTTCTTCAATTTATTATTCATTACTGGTCATGAAACCATATTTATTGTTGCACTAGTATATAATATATCTATTAGAACACAATCTATATTCAGGAACCAGACTATGTACATATAAATAACTTATATGACAAAACTAGTTCATAATAATCCAAATACTGCCAAATAATCGAAGTGGTGGTCATCTAATGATTCATCCTCATTCCATGTAACCAAATAATATAAATGGAAATTACAAATTATTTTTGTTCATATATAATATTTAATTTCAATACTGGATATTTATAACCATTCCACATGAACTCCATTACTTAAAAATAAGTGAACCGAAAATGGAAATAAAGGAAAGGAACACTCCAGAACAACGAAATTAAATATAATAACTTTGGAATAAGGGTATAAATGAACTAAATAGAATTATGATAAAATAAATACATTTCTACTATGTTTTTAAATATTTATTAATAAGTATAATTTCATATACTAGGAGCTTATGTTTGAGAGAATAACAAGTTTGGATTTAAGGTAATGGTTTTTCCACCCGAACATCCATTTTCATTCGGGATACATTCTTTGTCTAAATACCTCAATGAAATTATTATTAATTTCTATGTACTCCTCCAATATTCATTATGAGTATCATATATAAGTTTAAAAACCATAAACCTTCCTTATTTTATTGATAGTTACACGTTTTAAAAATAACTTTCAAAATACATGCCTGATTCAAGGGAATTTCTCAAATTCTTACATATTTTCAAGGGAACTCTATAATATGTTTTTGGAAACAACTATCCTTATAAAATTACTATTTTTATTAAGAAAACACTATCTTATTTCAATTCTGGTTTTATAGATAGATTTTTCCAAAAGATCTCTTTTTTTCAAAATAAAGGAGTATTTATCTCCAGAATTGCTTAATGATTTTATAAGAGTGTTTTCATCAAATTCAACACTCATGTTTATTCCATGGTATTATTGAGTTTTAATAATTTATGAAGTCATCTAGAATATTTTATTTAATGGTTTATGGATAACTCTATTGTGGATAATCTATCGGAAAACAATCCACCATATTATTCTGAATGGTTAGTGTTTTATGTTTAATGATTGAGAAAAGATAGTTAAATTTCATATGATAGTTTCAATATGAATGTATGAGTTGTTTATGTTTATCCCCGCTCATATGAAGAATTAATTGGACTTATTATGTTATGGGTGGGGCCCGCTATATCCCCTTGATGCATTGGTATGTCTCATGAGACAAATAGACGGGGAATTGGCCGATGCCTTTCCCAATGTGTTATGGATTTTAGCTGAGGCCTTAATCACTAGATTTCTTGGCCAAGGAAATGAAAAAATGATTCAGAATATCCGGTATATGTACTACCCTCATTATGATGCTAGTATTTTAAGTTCATGTTGTTATTAGACTAGTAGAATACCCATGATTATGTTTTATTATGTCATTATTTATTCATCTCATATTTCTACCATAAGTTGTTTAAGTTCATTATTAATGCCATATGTTTTCAATTATTCACCATGTCTAATGTTTATATTATATTCTGCTATATTGTTTACTCTTATCGGGTGTTTGATCTCACCTGTTTTTATGTTTCATTTTCTCAACATATGAAGAAGTAATTTATGAATGACATGCAATCATAATCTATGAGACATGATGTTGCTATTGGAAAAAATTAGTGTTGTTTTTCCATTCCTTGTGTAAATTGGAACTTATTTATGTAACTTGTTTCAAATAATAATAAACTACTCAGTCCTTTGGGATTAATTTTCCTTGTATGTATTCCAACGTAATCAAATAAGGTTGCGGATCAGGGTAACTGGGCTTGGGTCCTTAATGTTGGTATCAGTGGAAGGTTAGTAGAATACTTGGAAACTAGATTTAGAAAATGTAGAATTGGAGAAGAGTCCCTAAGTTATTCTTTGAGAATATACATACAATAACATCCTGGTATTTTGGTGAGGAATTTATTATGTAGATATTTTAAGCAATACATCCACGTCTCGATACGAGCAGGTAGAGGAGGCTCTGGCACAGATGTATCTGGGGGTAAAACCTGAAAACACCACTTTGAGCTAGACTCGAATGGGAAATGGTGCACGACAATGGGACTTGCTAAACTCTTGGTAACGACACTCCTTGGGGATATTCTTAGGATAATTCACATTTTCATTACAAGCCATTATGAAGGATTGAAATGAAAAATATTCCTTAAATAATCAATATTTGTGAATATGGTATTATCCAAGCGTAGGATCTCAATTTTTCTGAGTCTTTTTAATTTAAGATTATACATTATGATTCATAACCCAATCTATGGTATGCCATTATCAAGATATGGCGCCTAGTGGATGGAATGGAAATTGCACGAATTCATGTGTCCCTTGTACAGATTTTCCTCTGACGCAGGACAATGATGTTGGCTATGGTGTTGTGACTGGTGCTGAGTAACTCATAACTATTCTGGGACAACTTACTCAGGTTATGAATAATAACCTTACCCATATAGAGCATCTGGATCCACCACATGGAGGAGCCTTGCTAGATAGCTTTATGTGACAATAACCTGCATCATTCAATGGGACTACAAACCCGTTTGTAGCAGAGCAGTGGATATATTCCCTTGAGAATATATTTCTCACTGTGGGATGTAATTAAAGAGGGAAGGTTATCGTGGAAGTATATCATCTATCGGGAGATTGGGTGACTTCATATTTGAAGATTGAATTTTGAAAGTTGGGAAGAGACTTTGTGTTCCCGAAATACCTGATCTAAAAAGGGAATTGTTGGATGATACTCATAGTTCCAAGTTCTCTATACACCCTAGTAGCACAAAGATGTATGGAGATTTGAAGGAGCATTTTTCTGTGACAATTGAAGAGGGAGATTACTGATTTTGTGTCAAGATTTATGGTTTTTCAACAAGTGAAATCTACAAGGCATCAGCCTGGAGGAGTATTGCAACCTCTTCCCATACCTGAGTGGAAATTGGATAATATCACGATGGAATTTGTCATGGGTCTACCAAAGACTCCTAGAAGGAATGATGCAATATAGGTCATTGTTGATCATCTTACCAAGTCAGCACATTTTCTAACTATAAGAGAAGATCTACCATTTGAACGTCTAGTAAGACTATATAATAATGAAGTTGTGAGACTTCATGGAGTACCAATATCGATTGTTTCTGATCGTGATCCACATTTACAACACGATTCTGGAATAGTCTTCAGAAGTCCCTAAATACTGATCTTTGTTTGAGCACTACCTACCAAACAAAAATTGATGGAAAATAAGAATGGACTATTCAATCATTAGATGACATGTTGAGATCTTGTTCACTTGATTTTCAAGGCATGTGGGATCAGTATTTACCTCTATTAGAATATTCCTACAACAATAGGTTCCATTCAAGTATTCAGATGGCACCCTATTAAGCATTATATGGGAGGATATGTTGTACACCAACTTGCTGGGATGATGTTGGTGAAAGAAAGCTCATGGGCCTAGAACTTATTGAAGAAAAAATAGAAAATTTGAAGATTATCCTGAACCATATCATAATAGCTCAAAGTAGGAAAAATAGCTGTATAGATAACTGAAGGAAGGATTTAGAATTTCAAGAAGGTGATCATGGTTTCTTAATTATATCTCCATGGAAGGGAGTTATAAATTTCGGTAGGAAAGTTAAATTGAGTCCTAGGTACATAAGACCATATGAAATTCTCGACCAAATTGGGGTCGTAGCTTACCGTTTGGCATTTCAGCCAACTCTCTCCATGGTTCACAATGTGTTATATGTGTCAATGTTAATAAAGTACATGCTAGACCCAACACATGTACTAACCTATGCAGAAGTGGAATTTGAGCCCGATCTATCGTACTATGAAGAGCCTCTCAAGATTCTCGATACTAGAGAACAAGTATTGAGAAATCGGACAACTCGTCTGGTGAAGGTTCTATGGAGAAACCATATGATGGAGGAAGGAATATGGGATCCTGAGGAGATTATGTTAAAGACATACTCGAACATTATTAAGTAATATTCTGTGAATTTCTAGAATGAAATTTTTATAAGGAGGGGATAATGTAACACCCCAATGTTTTGAATATAAATTTAGAATGAAATTTTATAATCTATCCTCTTATATGTTTTATATTTCAAGAAATGGTCATCTAGAGTTTTGTTCACTAAGTCATTTAGAGTCTGGTAGAACAAATGTAATTTTTAGTGAATAGTAACATACCCTTATGAATAGTAATATGAAAGTAATATTACCTTATGAGTAGTAAATAATATTATTTTTTTATTTTCTTAAGGAAATATGATAATGGGATCTTAATTAATTTTCCAATGTCACATAAAACTAATTTCACTTCATAATTGTTATTTTTCGAATTAACTATGACCTTATTTAAATATTAAATTAATAATATTTAGAAAATTATTTTTGAAAAATGGATTTCCCTTTTGAATTCTACACATCGAAAAATGGTAGGGGTGAATTTTTGTGATTTTTCAAAAATACGTGAATTTTTCGTGAATAGTGTAAAATACAGTTTTGAGTATTCAGTAGTTTAATAAAATCATAACGACATAAAAATTGATATAAAAGTCTGGACGACTTTTGTATGTTATCTTATGACATGAGCTGTCCCATGTTGATTAAAGCATGTGCAAATATCATTGACATTCCCATGGTTTGGAAAAAACCACCAATGAGGTGTCCCTTTGAAATTATTAAAAAATTACATCTCCTTTTCTATAAATACCCACTCATCCATTCGTTTTATTTCATTCCAAATCCCTCATCCTCGAAGCTCTGGTGGTTTTACCTCCCTAGGAGTCCTCCTACGGTGTCCCTAATCCCCCAAGGTCCCATCCTTCATGATCTAGGAGTTATTCTACAGTGTAATGGAATCCTTCATTCTCGTCTTTATGTCGATACTTGTTTTATGTTATCTATTGGAAATTCCATTCTCAAATTTGGAGGTTCGCTTTTATTCATTCTCCTTACTGTACTTTTGATTTAAATATTATGAGATACCATTTTTCTCTCATCATTGGATTTTATAAAATTTTAACTGACGTTGTTAGGCTGTCGAATTTTCATAATGGATAATTTATCATTTCTTTTATTTTCAAGTTTATCTCTTTTATTTTATCTCCTAAAATCCTCTATCCAAATGATCATGATAACTCCATTAACATATATATACATTAATTATATCATTTTACTGGAATAACCATCATAAATGTTTTTACTCCCACCCTTTTATTTTATAAACGAACTCAACGTCCATGAGGATCCAATTTATAGCCTTCGTGGATGATGAAGTTTCTTTCTTCAATTTCTTCTTCATTAATGGTCGTGAAACCATATTTATGGATTAAACAGACTATAATATATGTATTATAACCGAATCAATATTCAGGTACAATAATATGTACATATAAATAATTTATATGACAAAACGAGTTCATAATAATACAAATACCGCCAAATAATCGAAGTGGTGGTCATCTAATGATTCATTTGCATTAAATGTAACCAAATGATTTAAATGGACATTAGAAATTTTGTATGTTCATAAATAATATTTAATTTCAATCCTGGATATTTATAACCATTCAACATGAACTCTATTACTTCAAGACAAGTGAACCGAATATGAAAAGAAAGGAAACGAACACTTTAGAACAAAGAAGTTCAATATAATAAATTTGAAATACGGGTATAATTGAACTAAAAATAATTATGATAAACTAAATAAATGTCTAATAGTTTATTAAATTAGTTATTATTAATTATAATTTCACATTCAAGGAGATTATGTTCGAGAGAAGAACGCGTTCGGAGTTAAGGTAAGGGTTTTTTCACCCGAACTTCCATTTTCATTCGAGATACTTTCTTTGTCTAAATACCTCAATGGAATTCTTATATATTGTTATGTACACCTAATATATTCTGTATGAGTATCATATATATGTTTACAAACCAGAAAACTTCTTTATTTTTTGGATAGTTACACGTTTTAAAAAGAACATTCATAATTTTTTCAAAAATACATTCCCGATTCAATGAAATTTCTCAAATTCTTACATATTTTCCAAGGCACTCTATAATATGATTTTGTAAAAAATTATCCTTATAAAATCACTAATTTTATAATTAAAATACTATCTTACTTCACTTCAATTTTTATACAAATATTTTTCCAAAATAACTCTTCTTTTCAAAATAAAGTAGTATGTATTTGTAAAATTGCTTAATGATTTTATAAGAGTGTTTTCATCTAATTGAACACTATTGTTGATTCCATGGTATTATTGAGTTTTAATCATTTATGAAGTCATATATGATATTTTATTTAATGGTTTATGGCTAAATCTATTGTGTATATTCAATCCTAAATCCATTCCCCATGTTATTCCAAATGGTTAGTGTTTAATGTGTAATGATTGGGGAAAGATAGGTACATTTCATATGTTAGTTTCAATATGAATGTATATGCTACTTATGTTTATCCCTGCTCATATGGGGAATGTATTGGACTTATTATGTGACTGGTGGGGCCCGCTATAACCCCTCGATGCATTGGTAGGTCGAATGAGACAATTATATGTGGAATTGGCTAATGCATTTCCCAATGTGATATGGATTTTGGACGAGGCCTTAATCACTAGATGTCTTGACTGAGGCCATGAAAAAATGATTTAAAATGTCTGGAATATGTACTACCCTATTTATGATGCTAATATTTGAAGTTCAAGTTGTTATTAGACTAGTAGAATACCCATGATTATGTTTTATTATGGAATTATTTTTTCAACTCATATTTCTAACAGAATGTGTTTATGTTCATTATTAAAGGAATGTGTTTTAAATTATTCACCATTTATAATGTTTATATTTTATTCCACTGTATTGCTTAGTCTTACTAAGAATTTGAGATCACCCCTTTTTAATGTATTTTTTTCTCAGGATATGAAGAAGTAATTTATGAATGACATGCAAGCATAATCTAGGAGACATTATGTTGCTAGGGGAATAACTAGTGTTGTTTTTCCTTTCCATATATAAATTGGAACTTATGTATATAACTTGTTTCCAATAAAAATATACTACACGGTCCTTTGGGATTCATTTTCCTAGTATGTATTCCAACATAATCAAATAAGGCACCAACTCTAGGCAACTGGGTTTGGGTGATTACAATTGGTATCAGAGGAAGTTTAGTAGAATACATGGAAACTAGATTTAGAAAACATAGAAGTAGGGAAGAGTCCATAAGTTAATCTTTGAGGATATACATACAATAACTTCCTAGTATTTTGGTGAGGAATATATTATGTGGATCTTTAATGAAATACATCCATGTCTGGATACGAGCAGGTAGAGGTGGCTCTGGCACAAATGTTTCTAGGGGTAAAAACTGAAAACACGGATTTGAGCTAGACTCGAATGGGAACTGGTGCACAACAAGGAGATTTACTGCACTATTGGTTAAGACACTCTCGGGGGATATGCTTAGGATAATTCACTTTTTCATTACAAGAAATTATGAATGATTGAAATGTAAAATCTTCCTCAAAGAAAACATATTTGTGAATATGGGATTATCCATGCATAGGATCTCAATTTATCAAAGTATTTTTATGTTATGATTATACATTATGATTCATAACATAAGCTGGTGTATGATATTATCACGATATGGAACCTAGTGGATGGAATGTAAATCTTACGAATGCATGTGTCCATTGTACAGATTTTCCTCTGACGCAAGATAATGATGTTGGCTCTGGTGCTATGACTGGTGCTGAGTAACTCATAACTATACCAGAATAACATACTCAGGTTATGAATAATAACCATACACCTATAGAGCATATGGATCCACCACATGGAGGAGCCTTCTAGATATCTTTATGTGACAATAACCTCCATCATTAAACGGGACTACAAACCCATTTGTAGCAGAGTAGTGGATATATTCCCTTGAGAAGATATTTCTTGTTGTGGGATGAAATTAAAGAGGTAAGGGTGTCATGGCAGTATATCGTCTATCGGGAGATTTGGTGACATCGTATATGAAGATGGAATTTTGTAATTTGTGAAGAGACTTTGTGTTCCCGAAATACCTGATCTAAAAGGGGTATTGTTGGATGATGCTCATAGTTCCAATTTCTCAATACACCCTGGTAGCACTAATATGTATAGAGATTTGGAGGAACATTTTTGGTAGGACAACATTAAGTGGGATATTGCTGAATTTGTGTCATGATTTATGGTTTTTCAACAAGTGAAAGCTAGAAGGCAACATCCTGGAGGAGTATTGAAACCTCTTCCCATACCTGAGTAGAAATTGGATAATATCACGATGGACTTTGTCAGGGGACTACAAAGGACTCCTAGAAGTAATGATGCAATATGGATCATTGTTGATCATCTTACCAAGTCAGCACATTTTCTTTCTATAAGAGAAGATCTACCACTTGAACGTCTAGAAAGAATATATATTAATGAAGTTTTGTGACTTCATGGAGTACCACTATTGATTGTTTCTGATCATTATCCACATTTTACATCAAGATTATTGAAAAATATTCAGAAGGCCCTACATACTGATCTTCGTTTGAGCAATGCCTACCACCCACAAATGGATGGACAATTAGAATGGACTGTTCAAACATTAGAAGAAATGTTGAGGTCTTGTTCACTTGATTTTCAAGGCATGAGGGATCAGTATTTACCTCTCGTAGAATTTTCCTACAACAATAGCTTCCATTCATGTATTCAGATGGAACCCTATAAAGATTTATATGGGGGAGATGTCGTATAACAACTTTTTGGGATGATGTTGGTGATAGAAATCTCGTGGGCCCAGAACATGTTGAAGAAAAAATTGAAAAGGTGAATATTTTCCAGAACCATAAAAAAATAACTCAAATTATTCAAAAGAGGTATGCAGATAACTGAAGGAAGGTTTTTAAATTTCAAAAAGGTGATAATGTTTTCTTAAAGGTATTACCATGGAAGGGAGTTATACATTTCCGTAAGAATAGTAAATTGAGTCCAAGGTACATAAGACCTTTTGAAATTCTGGACCGAATTGGAGCTGTAGCTTACCATTTGGAAATGTCGCCATGTATCTCCAAGGTTCAAAATGTGTTTCATGTGTAAATGTTAAGAAATTACATGCCAGAACCAACACATGTACTCACTTATGAATAATTGGAACTTCAGCCCGATTAATCTTACTATGAAGAGCCTATTAAGATTCTTGATAGTAGAGAACAAGTATTGAGAAATCTGATGACTCATCTGGTGAAGGTTTTATGGAGGAACAATAAGATGGAGGAAGCAACATGGGAGCCTAAGGAGAATATGTTAAATACATACCCAAATCTTTTTAAGTAATATTCTGTGAATTTTGAGGATGAAATTTTTGTAAGGAGGGGAGAATGTAACACCCTAAGGTATTTAAAATTAATATAGAATGAACTTTTATAATTTCTCCACATCTATGTTTTAAATTTCAAGAAATGGTATTCTAGAGTTGTGTTCAGTATGTCATTTGGAGTCTGATAGAACAAATGTTACACCCCAAGCTCCCACAATACACTTCACTTTGATTAGTACAGTAGCGTGTGTTGTACGCAACTTCGAGTTATAATACACCTCGACTAATCAATGTAGTCTTTATGAATAGTAATATCCACTTTTTGAAATTTTATAAATTATATCTCTCAAAATGGACTTCATTTATGGATTCAGAATATCGAAATTAGCCTAGGGTGAAATTTTGGTACTTTTCAGATAACTTTCATATTTTGATGAATAGTTAAAATTACTAACTCTTAATTAAAAACAACTTTTTTAAGAAAAATAATTAATATTGATAAATTATGAATTCGAGTGGTTTTAAAGAACATTTTGAATATATTTTTACCATTTAATACAATGTTGTTCATTGGACATAATTTTATAATTAAACCGGACATAAAAATGTGTCAATCATTTGATAGTTATTAAATCATAAAAAGCCGATTTTTGTTTTGACAACGGAAATTATTTTTAAATTAATTTCTGCCACTTCACTGTTTGGAATTTGGAAAATAGGATTCCATATTTGGAATCAAGATATTTAAATTGTTTAAATAGGAAACTTTGATTTTTAGACATTTTGAATAATTACTTCGGTAAATATTTTATTTACCATGGTTAAAGGGTAAATCCAATAAATAAGTGTTAAAAATAATATTATAATAATAAAAAATTACCCTAAAACGTATCCTAACATTATTGGTTGATACATTTCCGACCATGAACATCTTTGGGTCGATTTTTGGACACCATGGAGTCACCTGTAAGTGGTAATGACACCTTATATTAATTACATTTAAATAAATACAAAAATGACATAAGCATATATCGTTTAGAAAAACATTTTCTACATAGGGTTATATATGCTGGATTTTCTATTATAAATATTAATTAGAAATATAAAAGGATTTACTAAATAATTATATTTTATTTTAATTTTTTAGACATTAAATAATTTAATTTATTTATGACACAATGGTGATGCAGTAATTACATACTTAATGAATAATTAGAATAATTGATTTTATAAATACCCAAATAAATGTAATTTGAGACTTTTTATAAATAACAATGATTTTATAGTTTAATATGAAATTTAATGATTGATTTAATTAACTTTATTTGAAGTAATAATTATGTTATGATTTTTATAAAAATCAATTATTGAATAGTGTCAAAATTGACATAAAATAATTTTTTAAAACAATATTATATTATTAATTGATATTAAATTCCTAAAAATCTAAGGTTCAGCCAAGATACTTATATCAAGATATTTGTATAAATAAAGGACCACTTGGGGGTCACATGGTTGTATATAAATTGTTTATTAACGATATAATATAAAAATACAAAGAGACATTGTAAAAGTAAAACTAATTTACTAAGAGTTAATACGTAATGATAAGGTTAATATAGAAGCACAAACCTGTCTAAATCCTATTGGATGAGTGTTTTTCAACCTATACCCACCTTAAACTTTAAATAATTTACTTTTGATCCATTATAAACTGAATATGAATTTATTATAAAGTAATATTTCTAGCTTTTCCAAAGGTGCCCCTCACCCCTCTTATAAAAGGGCACTCCCTCTTATCATTAATTCACACCTTCAAATCCTTTTGGTTTGGAAAACCCTGGCCCAGATACTCTCTCAAAAACCCTCAATTCATCCTATAGGCCTTAATTTACTCATAAAGCCAACCTAAGTAGCTCTTTTGATCAAATCAAAAGGAAGAACCCGAAGAAGAGGTAATGATTTCACCACACCTTTTCAAGTTCCTTTCTTCTTCCACTTCTTCATTCTTTGTTATTTCCACAATAAAATTATAACTCCAGTATATTATATATAATTTTATGTTATTATAAACATGTTACAACCATATCTCAGTATTCTATCCATCCTTTGAATGACATGTCACCATACGTGCGTACGTACGACTTACCGTCTGTATGTCGTGGTGTAATTGTTATTCAAAACATTATTATTTGGATGGGTATAATAATGACGTGTAATTCATGTAAATAATATATATAAATGATAATGATTCTTTATATATGATATAATATCAAAATGAATATTATTTTAATATCAAAATAATGATATTGTCGCTCCTGCGTACGTACGGACTACCGTCTCCACGAACGCGATGAGATTCATTCTCCATCGTATCCATTGAAGACTAATTCTCATTTAATGATTAAAAATAAATTTTAAATATTTGATATCATTATAGATATGAATAATATACATCCCATTAATAACAAATATGGATCAAATAACAAAGAATATAATGGGAAATGAACCCGTTAACACACGAAAAGACAATAATTTTAAGATATTATTAACAAATCAATGTTAAAAGATCATATGTGATATCATATTAATGCATATGATTATTTTTTAATTCAACAAAAATTACTTCACCATTATACAGGAGGTTATCCTACCCTCTACAAAGGAAAAAGTACAAGTAAGGTGTTTCTTATCTCACTTTTAATTACGTGAGAATTCCATTGTTCACCACTTATTTATTACATTTGGTGTGTGTAATGCCCATGTTTGTATTCACTGTGTAATATACTTTAATTAATGTATATTTACATCATCATTTTATGATCCTTCTTTCATGGGTGTATGTTTTGTATGTTACCAAATCAATAAGGGAATTTGAAATTTCAATTTCCACTCACTCAGCTTTACGCATACTTCATTGATTATTTTACTCCAAGATTATGTGTGGAATCACTATTCATTTGAGTATGTCATAATTTCCACTCCCCTTTCTGTGGATATACGTTTTATACACATAATCACTCCATTGATAAATTCTCAAGTCATATATATGAACTTGATAGGAGTAATTTTTACTCAATCTTGATTTGTTGAGTTAAACATCCAATTCATTGGTGTTGTTTTTACAAAAATGTGTGTGAGTGTCCTTTGATTGTTTTACACTGAATATCCAATCATATTTAGTGTATTTATATTTTCCACCCATAATTATGTCGTTGATTTATCCTTAACCTAAGGATACGGGCTTTATGAGAGATTTCATCTCAATTTATATTCCATTAAGACTACTTTATTTTATACACAAAATCACTTTTATATGGTGTATATAATGTCCTTTGACATAATATATCATGATTCTGTTTATTTTCATGATATTACAAAGTTTTTATTTCCTCAATTATTTTTATTCAAGTGTCCCTATTTTGGTTTTGAACTCTAACAAAAATGACATTTTAAAATGTTTTAAAGATTGATTATTCTAAATCTTTTTCATTAATGTCCATGTTTTAACAATTTTTGTAATGATTTATTTATATGGACAATAAAGTTTTCAAATAAAAATTTCTTTCAAAAGATTCAAATTGGTATGGGACACTTTGATTCTAAAATATATTTTAAATGGATTCTTTACAAATAGTGTGACTTTTAAATGTTTTCAAGAAAAAGGGGGATATTTCACAATAATTGTTTTGATGATTATTTTCATCTATGTCAATATCCTTCATCATTCTCGATTGAGGTTATTATGATACAATACAATCTTACATATTGTATCTAATGAGTTATGTTTGACTGTGGATGTTCTATTTTTATACCATTAATGGTTTGTGGATTAAGTATTTACATTTCGTATGCTAGTTTTAATACGAATGTTTATGTTATATTTAAAACTTTTCATATGAGGAATGCATTGGACTTAGTAAGTGACGGGTGGAGCCCGCTATAGCTCCTTGATGCATTGGTAGGTCTCATGAGAAAAACTAGTGTCTTGGCACAAGGCCTTGAAAAAATCTTATTTGTAGTCTTGGCACGAGGCCTTGGCTATGTGGTTATGATAGACTGGCAATATGCATTCCATCATTATGAAAGTGGTTATTGATATTGCATGTGATTGTTCAACTAGTAGAATATCCATGTGAATAAGTAAATGGCATTATTTCATTTTCTATTTTCCATATTATGCTGAAGTTCAAGTTTAAATGGCTTTTGTTTTAGTTATAAATTTCTTTAAGTGTTTATGTTTATCTATGAATGCATCTAATATATTCTTCTTCTTACTGAGCATCTGAGCTCACCCCTTTCAATGTTTTATTTTTTCCCGGATGTGAGGAAGTAATTTATGAATGTCCTATATGGATAGTATGAGGGGATATGAAGGCAAGATGTTTTTTTAGTTTTTTTAACCTTATGATGTAATGTAAGACTTATGAATATATCTAGGGTTTCCAAGACTACTAAACTAATCGGTCTTTCGAGACTTGATCCTATGTGATCATGACAATGATACAAAATAATGCACCGACTCTGGGTAACTGGGGTCGGTGCGTTACAGTTGGTATCAGAGGAAGTTTAGTATAATCCTTGGAAAATATATTTAGATAAACTCTGATTAGAGAATATAGACCTAATATGGACTTTGAGGATTAGTATAGATGAACTTCCTAGAATTTTGGTATTGTAGAGATTTTGTGAGTTTTCTGAGAAATACATCTCTATCTGGATACGAGCAGGTAGAGGCAGCTCTAGAACAGATGTTCCTAGGGGTAAAACCCGAAAACACCGCTTTGAGCTAGACTCAAATTGGAACTGGTGCACGACAATGGTCCTTGCTGCACTCTTGGTTACGACACTCCTGGGGGATATGCTTAGGATAATTTACATTTTATATACAAACCGATTTGATCTATTATATATAAGATGAGATTAAATGACCTTGGTTAATTCTCATGTGTGTCAAATTGAGAATATGGTGACATGATATTCTCTAAATTATTTCATGACTATTGTAACTCACATAATGCTTTCTGGTTTTAGTCAATGGCTGGATTCCAAGGAAGTCATAGTGACTTTGAGAATGATGTGCAAGGTGGGAACGGTGGTGGCAATGAGCAACAAAATGGAATGTTCATAGGAGTAAAAGATATTGTCTTCATGCCAAATCAATTTTCCAAAAATATGATCAATAATATATATATATACCAATTCCCGGACTCAACAAAGAAGAGAAAGGCGATGAATGATAAGAGCTCCAGTAGTGGAGACCATGGAGAAAGAAATCCTCAATTTCCATCATGTAGGAAATGTGGAAGGAGAAACCCAAGAAAGTGTAACAATGGGACAAAGAAATGCTTTATGCGTGAGAAGGAAGTACATAAAGTGATGAATTGACGAAGAAAAAATTAAGAGAACTATGGAAGAAGATAAAAATGCTCCCAAGAATCCATTTACATTCATTTGCCATAAATGTAGGGGACCTGGCCATTACCCGAGAGAATTCCCTATTCTATAGGATATATTCTTTGTCAAAGAAGAAACTATGTGGAAATAAATGGTTGGATAAATGATTAAAAAGTATTACTGATCCTTTTTGATGGGATTACATTGGAATAATTTTCTCTTGTATTTGTAACCCTACAGTTTTCCATGGGAGAATGATATTTTATGAAGAATTATATTTTCTCTTGTGGATATAGTTATAAATAACCATTTGGTTTTATATGCTCATTGGCTTTGAGGCAATTAAAAGTTATTATAATTTGGGATGAAAATGAAAGGTATGAGATAAAATTTGTTGTTAAATTATGTTATGGTTATTTTGAGGAATTTATCTCATTTTGGTAATTTTGTGAAATATAGTTTCTGATAAAGGACAACACGCAGACCGTGTGACAACTTGTCGTATCAGATAATGTTGTGGGAATCGAACCCACAACCAATGTGAGATTGGGAATTATCGCCTACCACTAGACTACGTGAAGTCCCTGGTTAATGTGGATATTATTTTTAGTTAAATGATTTTATTGATCAATAATAATTTGATTTGGGATCTTATTTCTTATCAAGTGAATACCCTTAGTATTGGAAAATGATTTGGTGATTAAGTGATAAATGTTATTTTGGAAGATGTTCAAATTTTTGGGGACACTATATGCCCAAGAAAAATAGAATACTATGGGATTTCATATGAGGAGTAATGGTGGGTTTTTATCTATGTTTTTATTGTGGATTTATAGTGAATTGGTTTATTTATAGAAATGATTAACCTATAATAGTGAATATGTGATAAGGTTAATTACTTTTAAGTTTGTGAATTTAAGAGTAATTGATGTCATTTGGAGATACCATTTAACATGGAAGACTACATTATTATAAGTTTTGTGATTCAATATTAGATTAGATTATATTGAAGGATTTTAAGGACAATTGATTATTGAATGGTATTTATTTAACTTTGGTGTAATGATGGTTTAATTTTAGAAAATATGATTAGTGGTTATTTCTCTAATGGAATATCCTTTTGGGGGATAATCAGATCTTATAGTAACCATTTTGGTTTTGATTAATCTCTAAATACAAGGTAAATATATAGTTTATCCTTCTTGGATCATGTGAATATATAAGAATTTTATTCTATCTCTTCCAGTGTGACCAAGTCTTCTTGAATACTCATCGTTTAAAAATGAGTTAGTAGTAGGAATTTATTAAAGAATGAAACTTTACACAAAAAAATATATCTCTCTATGTTCTTAGTCAATATCAGAATTTAATTCTTCATCTTTATGTAATGTATCTTAAAAAAATTATAAAAATGTTTTCCATTTACTTTTCCTACTGGAAAACTAATGACCATTTGTCCCATCACAAGTTTTTGTTTTTCTTATTGTTAACTTTCTCTTGATCATGTTTTCTATCCCTCTCCATCAGAACATGACACTTATTTTATCATCCATATCCTTGTTTTTCTACATGTAATCCTAGTATTGGTTATCTCGAGTGACCTTTTTACTTCTCTTTCATTCTTTAAAAGTGATAGTTTTATTGAATCTTTTTCCTATGAGGGACATTCCATTATATTCTAATGCCCATTTTTAAAAATTTCGAGGATGCAATTTATTAAAGGAGGGGAGAATGTAACACCCCAAGCTTCCACGATACGCTTCTCTTTGATTAATACAGTATCATGTGTTGTACACAACATCGAGTTCTAACACACCTCAACCAATCAAAGTAGTCGTTATGAACAGTAATACCCACTTTTTGAAATTTTATAAACTCTGTCCCTCAAAATGGACTTCATTTTTGGATTTGTAATATCAAAATTATCCTAGGGTGAAATTTTTGTACTTTTTGAATAACTTTCATATTTTGATGAATAGTGAAAATTACTAAATTTTAATCAAAAACATCTTTTTTAATAAAAATAATAAATATTGATAAATTATAAATTTTAGTGGTTTTAATGTACATTTAGAGTATTTTTTTACCATTTAATACAGTTTTGGTCAGTGGACATAATTTTTAAATTAAATCGGACATAAAAATGTGTCAATCTTTTGATAGTTATTATATCTTAAAAACACGCTTTTTGTTTTGATAGTGGAAATTAATTTTAAATTATTTTATGCCACTTCTATGTTTTAATTTGGAAAAATGGATTCCATATCTGGAATCAGGATGTTCAAATTGTATAAATAGGTATCTTTTATTTTTAGACATTTTGAATAAATACTTCGGTAAATATTTTATTTACCATGGTTAAAAGGTAAATCCACTAAATAATGGTTAAAAATAATATTATAATAATAAAAAATTACCCTAAAACGTGCCCTAACCTTATTGGTAGATACATGTCTGGCCATGGGCATCCTTGGGTCAAATATTTGACCCCATAGAGTCAGTTGTATGTGATAATGGCACTTTATATTAATTAAGTTAAAATAAAAACAAAAATGACAAAAGAATATATCTTTTAGAAAAACATTTTTTACATAGGGTTATATATGTTTGATTTTAGATTATAAATATTACATAGAAAGATAAAACGATTTACTACATAATGGTATTTTATTTATATTCTTTATACTTTAAATAGTTTTATTTATTTATGACACAATGGTGATGCAGTAATTAACTAATTAATGAAAAATTAGAATAATTGATATTTTAAATACACAAATAAAAGTAATTTGATTCTTTTTATAAATACCAATAATTTTACTGGTTAATATGACATGTTAGTATTGATGTAATTAATGTTATTTGAAGTAATCATTCTGTTATGATTTTTACAAAAATAAATTATTGAATAGTGTCAAAATTGACATAAAAGAGTTTTTAAAACAAATATTATATTATTAATTGATATTAAATTCCTAAAAATCCAAGGTTCTACCAAGAGACATATATCACGATAGTTGTATCATTAATGGACCACTTGGGGGTATCTTGGATGTATATAGTTAGTTTATTAACAATATAATATAAAAATACAAAGAGACATTGTAAAAGTGAAACTAATTAACTAAGAGTTAATACTTAATGATAAGGTTATTATAGTAACCCAACCCTGTATAAATAATATTGGTTGAATGGTTTTCGACCTATCCCCAACTTACCCTTTAAATAATTTACTTTAGATCCATTATAAACCAAATATGAATTTATTATAATATAATATTTCTATCTTTTCCAAAGGTGCCCCTCACCCCTCTTATAAAAGGGAACTCCCCTTTCTCATTAATTCACACCATTAAAGCATTTTTATTCGGCCAACCCCTGTACAAATACTCTCTAAACATCCCTCACTTCATCCTAGAATCCGTAATTTACTCATAAATCAAACCTAACGAGCACGTTTGATCAAATCGAAAGGAAGAACCCGAAGAAGAGGTAATGATTTCAACACCCTTTTTCAAGTTCCTTTCTTCTTCCACTTCTTCTTTCATTGTTATTACCATTATAAAATAATAAATACAATATATTATATATACTTTGATATTATTATAAACATGGTACAACCATATCTCAGTATTCTATCCATCCTTCGAATGACATGTCACCATACGTGTGTGCGTACGGCTCACCGTCTCCACGTCATGGTGTAATTGTTATTCAAAACATTATTATTTGGATGGGTATAATAATGATGTGTAATTAATGTAAATAATAAATATAACATGATAATGATTTTTTATATATTATATAAAATCAAAATAAATGTTATTTTAATATCAATAAAATGATATTGTCGCTCGTGCGTACGTACGGACTACCGTCTCCACAAACGCGATGAGATTCATTCTCCATTGTATACATTCAAGACTAATTCTCATTTAATGATTAAATATAATTTTTAAATATTTGATACCATTCTGTATATGAATAATACACATCCCTTTAATAACAAATATGGCTCAAATAACAAATAATATAAAGGAAAATGAACCCGTTAACACCCAAAACGACAATAATTCTAAGATATTATTAACAAATCACTGTTAAAAGATCATATATGATATCATATTAATGAATATGATTATTTTTTAATTCAATAACAATTATTTAACCATTATAAAAGAGGTTAAACTACCATGTATCAAGGAAAATGTACTAGTAAGGGGTTTCTTATCTCACTTTTAATTCCGTGAGAATTCCATTGTTCACCACTTATTTATTACATGTGGTGTGTGTACTGCCCATGATTGTATTCATTGTGTAATATACATTAATTAATGTATACTTACATCATCATTGTGTGATCCTTCTTTCATGGGTGTATGTTTTGTATGTTACCAAATCAATAAGGGAATTTGAAATTTCAATTTCCACTCATTCGACTTTACGAATATTTCATTGATTAATTTACTCTAAGATTATGTGTGGAATCACTATTCATTTTATTATGTCATAATTTCCACTCCCCTTTCTATGGATATAATTTTTATACACATAATAACTCCATTTATAAATTCTCATGTCATAAGTATGAAATTGATATGAGTAATTTTTACTCAATCTCGATTTGTTGAGTTAAACATCCAATCATTGGTGTTGTTTTTACAAGAATATGTGTGAATGTCCTTTGATTGTTTTACAATGAATATCCAATCATATTGAGTGTATTTTTATTTTATACCAATAATTATGTCGTTGATTTATCCTCAACCTAAGGATATGGCCTTTATGAGAGATTTCATCTCAATTTACATTCCATCGAGACTCTTTTATTGTTATACACCAAATCACTTTAATATGGTGTATATAATGTACTTTGACATAATATATCATGAATCCATTTATTCGCATGATATTACAAGGTTTATATTTCCTCAATTATTTTTATTCAATTATCTCTCTTTTGGTTAGGAACTCTAACTAAAATGACATTTTAAAATGTTTTAATGATTGATTATTATAAATCTTTTTCATTAATTTCCATGTTTTAAAAATGGATGTAAGGAATTATTTATATGAACATTATTGTTTGAAAATCAAAATTCCTTTTAAAAGTTTCAAATTGGTATGGGACACAATGATTCTAATATCTAATTTAAATGGATTCTTGACAAATAGTGTGACTTTTAAATGTTTTCATGAAAAGGGGGATATTTCACTCTATCTGTTTTGATGATTATTTTCATCTATGTTAATATCCTTCATCATTCTCGATTGAGGTTATTATGATACAACAAAATCTTCCATATTTTATCGAATGAGTTATGTTTTACTGTGGATGTGCTATTTTTATACCATTAATGGTTTGTGGATTAAGTATTGACATTTCGTATGCTATTTTTAATAATAATGTTTATGTTATATTTCAAACTTTTCATATGAGGAATGCATTGGACTTAGTAAGTGACGGGTGGAGCCTGCTATAGCTCCCTGATGCATCGGTAGGTCTCATGAGACAAACTATTGTCTTGGCACAAGTCCTTGACAAAATCTTACCTATAGTCTTGGAATGAGGCCTTGGCTATGCGGTTTTGATAGTCTGGAATTATGCATTCCATCATTATGAATGTGGTTATTGATATTCCATGTGATTGTTCGACTAGTATAATGTCCACGTGAATATGTAAATGTTATTACTTCATTTTATATTTTCCATATTATTCTAAAGAACAAGTTTAAAAGGCTTTTGATTTAGTTATAAAATTCTTTAAGTGTTTATGCTTATCTATGAAAGCTTCAACTATATTGTTATCCTTACTGAGCATCTGAGATCACCCCTTTCAATGTTTTATTTTTTCCAGGATGTGAAGAAGTAATTTATGAATGACCTGCAGGGATAGTATGAGGGGATATGACGAAAAGATGTTATTGTAGTTATTTTACCTTAGGATGTAATGTAAGATTAATGAATATATCTAGTGTCTCAAATACTACTAAACTAATCGGTGTTTCGAGACTTGATCCTTTGTGATCATGCCAATGATACGTAATAATGCACCGACTCTGGGTAACTGGGGTCGGGGCATTACAACAGACTTGATTTTTGGTGAATAGTAACATACCGTTATTAATAGTAATATGAATAGTAATATGAACATATTAATAGTAAATAATATTATTATATTATTTTCATAAGGCTATAGGATAATGGGATCTTAATTAATTTTCCAATGTCACATAAAACTAATTTCACTTCAAGATTGTTATATTTATAAATAACTATAATCTTATTTAAAAAATAAATTAATAATATTTACAAAATTATTTTTGAAAAATCGATTTAAATTTTTAATTCTACATGTCAATAAATTCTCGGGGTGAATTTTTGTGATTTTTCTAAAATACATGAATTTTTCATGAATAGTGAAAAAATACAGTTTTGAGTATTCAGTAGTTTAATGATTTCGTAAGGGAATAATAATTAAAATAAAAGGCTGGTAGACTTGTGTATGGTAAATTATGTCATGAGGTGTCCCATGTGGCTTAAAACATGGGCAAATACCATGGGAAAGACCATGGTTTGGAAAAAACCACCAATGTGGTGTCCCTTTGAAATTATTAAAAAATCACCTCTCTTTATCTTTAAATACCCACTCATCCATTCATTTTATTTCATTCGAAATCCCACATACTCGAAGCTATGGAGGTTTTACCTCTATATATATCCTCCCAGGGTGTCCCTAAGCCACCAAGGTCCCATCCTTTATGCTCTATGAGTTATTCTACAGGGTAAGGGTATCCTTCATTCTCTTCTTTAAGTTGATACTTATTTTATGTTATCTATTGAAATTCATTTCTCATACTTTGAGGTTTGATTTTATTCATTCTTCTTACATTCCGTTTGATTTAAATATTATTAGATACCCTTTTGTTCTCATAATTTGAATTTATGAAATTTTAAGTGACGTCGTTAGGCTACCGAATTTTCATAAGGGATCTTTTATTCTTTTTTAATTTTCAAGTTCATCTCTTTTATTTTTATCTCCTCACCTATTATGAATAAATGATTATGATAACTCTAGTAACATATATATGCTATATTTCTTTCATGTTAATTTAAGAACCATCATAAATATTCTTACTCCTTCCATTTTATTTTATAAACAAAATCAACATCCATGAGGTTCGAATTTATAGCCTTCGTGGATGACGATGTTTCATTTTTCAATTTATTCTTCATTAATGGTCATGTAACCATATTTATGGTTGCAAAAGACTATAATATATGTATTATATCCTAATAAATACTCATGAACTATAATATTTACATATAAATATGTTATATGACAAAACTAGTTCATAATAATCCATATACCGCCATATAATCGAATTGGTGGTCATCTAATGATTCATCCTCATTCCATCTAACAAAATCATAGAAATGGACATTAAAACTTCTGGATGTTCATAAATAATATTTATCATCAATCCTAGATATTTTTAACCATTCCACATGTACTCTATTACATAAAAAAAATTGAACCGAATATGAAAATAAAAGAAATGAACACTCCAGAACAACGAAATTCAATATAATAACTTAGAAATAATGGTATAAATGAACTAATCAAAATTATGATAAACTAAATACATGTCTAATATGTTATTAAATAAGTTATTAATAAGTATAATTTCATATTCCAGGAGCTTAAGTTTGATAGAAGAACAGGTTCGGAGTTAAGGTAAATGTTTTTCCACCCGAACATCCATTTTCATTCGGGATACATTTTTTGTCTAAATACCTTAATGAAATTCTTATGTATTGTTATGTACTTATCATATATTATGTATGAGTATCATATATATTTTTACAAACCATACCACTTCCTTATTTTATGAGTAGTTACCTTTTTTAAATAGAACTTTCAAAATTGTTTAAAAAATACATGCCCGATTCAAGGTAATTTTTAAAATTCATACCTATTTTCAACGGCATTCTATAATCTGTTTTTGGAAACAATTATCCTTATAAAATCACTCATTTTATTTTGAAAATATTATATTTCTTCACTTCTGGTTTTATACAAATATTTTTCCAAAATCACTCTTCTTTTCAGAATAAAAGAGTATTTATCTCCAGAATTGCTTAATGATTTTATAAGAGTGTTTTCATCTAATTCAACAATCTTGTTGATTCCATGGTATTATTGAGTTTTAATAATTTATGAAGACACCTACCATATTTGATTTAATTTTTTATGGCTATCTATGTTGTGGATAATCTATCCTAAATCCATTTACCATATTACTATGAATGGTTAGTGTTTTATGTTTAATGATTGGGGAACGAAAGTTACATTTCATATGGTATTTACAATATGAATGTATTTGTTTTTTATGTATATCCCTAATCATATTAGGAATGCATTGGACTTATTATGTGATGGGTGGGGCCCGCTATAGCCCCTCGATGCATCCGTAGGTCTCATGAGACAAATGGACGTGGAATTGGCCGATTCCATTCCCAATGTGATATCGATTTTAGCTGAGGCCTTAATCACTAGATGTCTTTGCCGAGGCCATGAAAAATTGATGCAGAATGTATGGAATATGCACTACCCTCATTATAAAGTTATTATTTGAAGTTCATGTGGTTCTTCGACTAGTATAATACCCATGATTATGTTTTATTATGGCATTATTTATTCATCTCATATTTCTGCCATAATGTGTTTAACTTCATTATTAAAGGAATCTGTTTGCAATTATTCACTATGTATAATTTTTCTATTATATTCCGTATTATTGATTACTCTTATTGAGAAATCGAGCACACCCCTATTTTATGTTTCATTTTCTCAGGAAATGAAGAAGTAATTTATGAATGGCATGCAAGCATAATCTAGGAGACCTGATGTTGCTAGTGGACTAATTTAGTGTTCTATTTTCGTTCCATATGTAAATTGGAAGTTATGTATGTAACTTTTTCCAATAATAATAATCTACTCGGTCCATTGGGATTCCTTTTCCTTGTATGTATGCCAACGTAACCAAATAAGGCACTGACACTGGGCAACTGGGGGCAGGTCCTTACAACTTATATCATAGAAATTATAGGGTAATACTTTTGTGGTTGACCATAAAATGGAGGGTATCATCTCATGCCTGTCTATTGAGTAATTATGATCTTATGAATTAGGATAATTACACTATTTTACATCATATTTTTAAGATGCTATCATGTGGTTTAACATCATGTGACTAGGAAATTTTCATACTACAAAAATAATGTGACTAGAAAATCGATGAAAATATGATTAATGTATTACTTATATTATGTTATGAGTTATTATGCATGTATCCACTTTATAATATTTATGTTTTTATGATTAATAAATCATTGGATGCCCAATGCAGTCATTGAAAGAGGAAATATTTTTTTATTCCATTGTATTTAAATCAATGTGTCTTACATTTCAAATGCACATGTGGTTTTTGCGAGAAAATTTAAATGAAATTTATTTTTTTAGGAAGTGGAATGTGGTTTATAGGAAAGGGTTACAATATATTGATGTTGAAGGAAATGATGCATTCCTCCATATAGTTGATGTAAAGGCTATAGGAATAAAGGTCTATAAGATTATATATATATATATTTTAATCACGGGAGATTCAGGTTAATGTTGTAATGATGGAAATTAATACTTTAATTTTGTAATGTAATGTCACAAAAAATATAAATCCTATATTTTAAATTGGGTAGTTTTTCTGTATGAAAATTGTTTCATGTAGATAATACTTTTAGAATATATGAATTTCCAATAATATGATGATTACATGTAATATACATAGTGGTTTCATGAATAATAGAGGCCCCATGAAACCCTAAGAGGCATGAGATGTACTTCACTTGCATTAATTGAATCGTATTTCATAAATTTAATCTCCCCCATTTGTATAAAATCAAAAAAAAACCACTATAGGTAAGACATTATGGTTCGCTACCTAAAATAAGCTGTGTGGTATCTGTTACATAATGGATGGAGTTACATGAATTTAGATCTTCATCTAGAAGGCTAAAGGTTTTGGTTCTCTAAAATAAGGAATACAATGGTTATTTATAGGTATCATCAATTCTTAGACATAAATTACATGATTGATTAGCATATTCATATATTTAAGGGGTTTTTAGTTTTCTAATCATCCCTTTATGGTACTATAGAGTTCCATGATAGACTAAAAATTCATGAATATATACCATTTAGTTATTTTTATTCTTTTATGACCATAATTCTTCCCAAATGGGGATTTTTATCCTCTTTTATTTTGAAAAAAAAAATTCTTTTCAACAACCACCCCCGACCACAAAATTAGATTGAAAACCCATATAGGGGAGTATGATCTGATTTTGCAGTCCAATCCCTACGACAGAGAAATTTCAACTATCTAGTTCATGGAACTCACCCCCACCATATGACTATAAATAGGATAATAGTAAATTGGGTGGACAAATAAAATTCCTGAAATATCATATATTTACTCTCTATTCATTGAACATAATCATTATTGAAAATTATATGATATAAATCCTTAATTATTGTAGAATTTTTATGTCCCATGAACAATGTCCCATGAGTGAAATTCCATTACTGAAACTTCTATGATAGTATTTATGGAAGGAAAAAAAATTTCAACCTAGCCATTCAAAAACCCAAAATAATGATTTTCATATATTTTTTTAAAAAAATAATAGATTTTGTTATGGGAACAACATCATGAAGGAGAGAGATGGCGGATAACATCATTATTGGATAGAGAATCTAGACCATTAATGGACATGAAAAACTTACTGAATTCTTTTGAAAATATCAAATAGACTATATAATTTTTCAAATGATTTCAAAATATAATTTTTGATTTAGTGAAATTTTACCCATCCTTTGGTGGATCACGATTCCCCATCAATATAGTTCTTGAATTCTCAAAGGCTTTGTTGGTGGAGCCAATCCCTAAACTGCCATTATTTCAAAATCTATAACTAAATCACAACATACACTATAAAAAATCCAATAAATATGATTAAAATAAATGATCAAATTGAGAAACATCACAAACACAGTTTTATAACATCATTAATTTAGGATTAGAAAACATCCTACAAAGTTAGACAGATGTGTGGGACATTGGGAAATGCATAAAATTTATTGATGATTATTCTTGTGAATATTAGTTATTATTTTAATGTGATGATTTATAGTAAAAAAATAAAATGGATAAGTATTTAAATAGTGTCATCGATTTTCTAAATAAAAATTGATTGAAATCTTGACATTAGACAAGAGATGTTGTGTACGTGTTAACTGGATATCATGTCATTTCATATTCACTGTGTTGCAGTCAAAATAAAACCATGGGGCATATAGAACATTGGGGATATCCATATATTTTGAGAACTTATGATTAGTTTCTCTGATTATATAATTTATGTGAAGAAAACTAGTAATCTAGGATTATTTTTGAGGCCTTTTTTGACTCCATATAATGGGGGTGTTGATCATGAATGGGATCAAGATGCTCTATTCAATATGTGGATTTTAGTTTTCATGATGTATCCTGATGTGTCAATTTGAAATTGGGCTTCATAATACACTAGGGAGTAATAGTGCGGGACATAAGGCACATACATGGTGGTAATCAAGGTGAGACTGTTATGCATGTTGGTATACAACAAGATGTCCGAGGATAATGAGGTTATACTAGTTATGAATATTGTAAAATTTATCTGTGAGGTGTTATTTTATTTCCATGATCTTCAAAATGGGTGTAATGAAGAACCTTTTATATGGATGGAATCCTAACAGTGTGGCTCAATGTCAATTTAGAGATCCCATTATTAGAAAGTTTCTACATGTTATTGGGACACATTAGCCAGAGGAAAAGACCCCAATGAGTGTGTGGAACATTTGAAATTCTGTACAAATATATTTTTAAACACATATAGTGTTGGAAAAACCTAAAATAAATATATAATCCTATAAAATGACTCATTATATTTTTGTATAGAATTGAATTGAATCACTACTTTTAGCTGGAGTAGGTCATGGTACATGAAATGTTATCATTTCTTAGAATATATTATCTTTTATACATTTTTATCCAAAAGAGAATTATTTTGGATGACTTATTATGGAAAATAAATATATTTTCAAACATCCTAGCCTTTCTAGGTGAAGTACTAATTTACCAGGTTAACATCATGTGGTATTTTGAGTCGTAAAACATACCCTGGTTCACAATGCTACTCTAATAATATTTTCCCAATTTAAAAGCAAGTTTATGGGTTGTCGGTACCCAAAAAAAGGTTCAATGAAATATTCAGAACAATGATAAATGACCTACAACTCCACAATCCAAAAACTGTAATTCTACCACAATCAAAATAAACAACACATCACTATTGATCATTGTACCCGTATTCATATCTACATCCCATACAAGATTCATTTTCTGCAGTGACGGATTCCCAAATAGAATCCAGTCCACGCCGCCTCCCAATATTACCAAACTCCCAACACCTCGACTAATCCATAGGTGGTTGTGTTCCACAGTACTGTTTCAAAAATTAATTCATTTTCTTCCATAAAATGACTCTAATGGTATACACTAAGTAGGATTTGAGTTTCAACATATTTTTATTTAGGAAATATTGAATATTTTTTATGATAAGAATGAATAAATTGAACTAGGATTTCATTAAGTGATTTCACCTTCAGTTTATTTAACAACTATGTATATTCATAAGAGTGTCCCTTATAATGGAAACCCAATAATGATCGGAGACCCTAGTATATTACAAAGGGTAGTTAAAATAACATTGTTGGTGGGTAATTTCCCTTATGGGATGATAATTAAAATTTGGAATTGGAATATTTATAGGGGTACATTATTGGTGACACCTAGGTATCATGCTATATCATGTTGTGATGTTCATGAGGGAGTTGAAAAAACATCCCAAGGACTCCATTATAAATGAAAAATATAAGGTTGAATCATATGAGACGTCTAAGGGAGTGACATTTGTGTCTCCATCTAATATAGAAGAAATAATCGATGACACATTCATTAACAATGCATATGTAATTTGGGACATTTTTTTGTGGTGCAACCCCAACCATGATGCATGAAAAAACATTAGTGGTGTGTGTTATATCATATTAGGATATGGTATTCTATGTATATACTCTTCAATATCAATATGGATGTTATGCTATATAGTTTTTTGATGGAGAATGTGATCCTCTCTATAACAACCCTACTCATTATTACTCACTCAAAAAGGTTTTATAACATAAAAATTAACATAATAAAACTCTTACTATTAAGTGGTCTAGTGTCATGGTAAATTTGGAACATTACACGACATATTATAACATAAAAAACAATATACTTATTGAAATCTTCTTTTACATGACCACAACATTTTTGTGTAGTTATAAATGCGTGGGATAACCCGAGGTCATGCATGTGAAATCGGTGAGCTATAAATCCCATTGAAGGAGAAATAAAGGCATAAGAAGAAAAATACAATATATTTTTAAAAATAGGCATATCAATGTAGTAGAATAGAAACATGGACATAAAGGCATGATATAGCATGATTATGATAACATGAAAATGTGGAGACAGGATTTAACACAATATTAGCATCATCCAAGGATCATTGCATAGGAAGCATTAGTAAACCCATATTAAACATGAATTATAATGAGTAAAACCACATTTCACTTGACGTATCATGTTACTAATCATTATCCAATGCATTGGAGAATTATGAAGGTGCATCCTTCTTAATCATTTCATTTCATGCATAAGTGTTCCACATATAACATATAACACGGATCCATTAAACACCATAATTTATTTCAAGACAAAGGAATGTGGACATAATACATGAAACTCTCTAATAAACAATTAAAAGTTCATAATGGTTAATAACCTTGATAGATAAATGGGAATGGTATTCGTTACACAATGACTTTTGTTTGGGAAAGTGTGGTGCAATTTTGACATCATAATGGGTTAACCTACGAATTCATAAAAAATGGTTGATGAGAGAGAAATGGGTGTATCATAATATATAAATTAAATGAACAGTAATGGGGTAAAATAGATATATGTCCCAACATATTTAATGTAATTTAGATTCATCATACAAAATAATTGACTGAATGTAAATGAGGAGGGGAAATTCCTTACGGAATTTCAGCACGGTAACTGGTGTACAAGTGATGAATTAATGAGAGATAACGAGGTCTATCATAATTAAAATATAAGGAGGGAAATACATTAGAGGTAATAAATCATACCCCAATTGTTTTAATTTTAAATACAAAGGTATATCAACCTAAATAAATGTGGAAAAAATTAAGAGGAATAAATCCCTTTGAAGTGTGATCCAAAAGGCTTTAGAGGGGCTTGAGAGAGGTTTCATGGAGATTGGGGAACCTTACAAGGATTTATAATTGAGGAGGGAAGGGTGGGGACATTCACCAAGGGTTATTCGTGGCGATAAGTGGAACCTTGGGTGGGTTTATATAAGAAATAGATGGAATTATTTATTATCTATGTTTTGGACAGTACACATTACATGAATCAAAACCACAATCCATGCCATGGGGTTTTCCCGTGGATTTTTCCCAAGGGAAGTTGAAAATATTATTTTATATGACCAATGTCCAAACTTATTAAAGTATTAATCATGATTATGTGAAGGTGATTCAAACTATAAAAGAAATAATTTTAAAATATTAACATATTTATAAGTGTTGGAGGGTCCACTAATGCCCCATAAAATTAATCAAACCATTCTAAAATCGAATTATTTTTAAGGAAAAACATTTATTTTCCAAAACTTCTTTTTATTGTATTTTATTTAATCACAATTGGGTCATTATGATGTCATAAAACACATTATATATTTAAACGGTAATTAATTTTAACACAAAAGTTCGCCCATGTCAGAAAATTATGAAAAATTTACCGTTGGATAAATTTGACACTCTAACTAAAATACAGATATTCGTTTTATCTAAATAATTTTCAAAATATTGTATTTTATTCTTTTAAAATAAAAACTAACATTTATAAATAATTAATGGGTTCTGAGAAAAATGGCTTTCAAACATTAATAAAGATTCAAAAAGTATTCACTAAAATTATATGATCAATTATATTTAATAAAAAGTAATTTAGTAATAATATTTTATTAAAATATTATTTATTTAAAAATTCCATTAATCGATCGAAATACAATTCTTAGTTGAATATTAACTTAAAAAAACTATTTTTTCATTAAAAACTATTTAAAATGTATTATTAATAATATGAATTTATGTTATATTTTATACAAAAAAATAATACACATTATCAAAGTACTAGTATCATGTTGAAAAAACCCTTATAACACCCGCATAATACCTTAGGGTACGATGTTCGAAGGTTACATGCTCTTGGGGAGGTTCAAATAACATCACTCAGGTTGTAATCTCTATTAACATCCTCTTCTCACGTAGGCAGCTCTGTTGAAGCTTAACGTGTTGACTATTGTCTTGGGATTTGTCAAGAGAGAAGCCTAGTGACGCCACCTCATTTCCGAGATCCTACAAATGGGATTCATAAAGAGTAATTCTACAAGATGAGGCTATCACTTCCTTTGTCAAAGTAAATTTGATTTTTCAAATCCCTATGTTTATACAAATCATGTTATCACTATTCAAATGCTATATTAGAAACAGTAAAAATTATTAATGGTATCTTAAAATCCAAAAACATAAAAACTAGTATTTTTATATTTTGTAAATAACAATTTTACATAATAAGACATTTAATTATATCTAGGGGAATTTTCATAAATAAATGTTTGGGTCGTTACAATATTCCCCCACCCCCTTAGTAAATTTTATCCCAAATTTTCCATTTCCCACACTAAACCTAATGAGGGTATCTATGCTTCATAACTTCCTATAATTCCAACATTGATTCCTCAAACATGTGCTTTTAGTAAAACACTGTGATTATGGGCATTGTCTTATTTCGTAGAACATTTTCCTAATGATATAAGATCATTTCTTGATTAAATTCATAAGAGAGGCTATTCTCTAAGGGTATCACATCTACATTGAGTACATGTGATGGGTTAGGTATGTACTTCCTCAAGAGTGATACATGGAATACATCATGTACTTGAGATAGGTTCGGTGGTAGTGCTAGTTGATATGCCACTGCTCCAATGCAATCAAGGACCTAAAAAGGGCCAATGTAACATGGAGTAGGATTTCCCTTCTAAAACCTCATAACTCTCATTCACAGTGATATACGAAGGAATACCATGTCTCCGACATCAATCTCTAGGTTTCTATTAAGATTATCATCATTGATATATTGTCGAATCTGAGATGCATAAATATGTTCTTGGCTGGTATTAACCTTCTCCACCATTTCTTAGAACATTTATAGACTGAGATGTTTTCACTCCCCAACATCATCCTAAAAGGGTGGCGTTCTACACCTCTTCTCATAATGGGATACATAAAGAGATATTTGGATGCTTGAGTGGAAATTGTTATTGTAAGAGAACTCAACCAGAGGAAGATATTGATTCCATACTCTTTTGAATTCCATTTTCATGATCTCAACATGTCCTAAAGTGTTTGGAATGTCTGTTCAGATAGGCCATTAGTTTGAGGATGATACATTGTACATAATTTCAGATCAATATTTAAATCATTTTAAAGTCTCTTGAAGAATATATATGTAAATCTTGGATCATGATCAGATATAATAGATAGTGGTAATAAATTAAGAGTTACCACATTTTTGATATATATATATATATATATGCCAGGTGATCCAATATGAATTCCTCTCTAGTTACAATGAATTGTGCAGTCATAGTATGACAATACACAATAACCCAAATAGCATTGTTTCCTTTGATGTCTTCAAATGACTAATCAAAAAGTCCATGGTGATGTTTTCCCATTTATATGTTGGTATAGGTTATGGTTGAATCATCCCCTTTTAATTCCACCTCTCAACCTTCACTTTATAACATACCATGAACATTTATGTATACTCATTGATCTATTTCTTAATGTTATCCCACAAACAATTCTATCATAGATCTTGATTCTTTATTATGTTTCCTGGATGAATTGAGAAATTCAATCTATTTGAATCATCTAAAAGTTCATTTACTAACTCTGTATTTGTTGGAACACATTTTCATGTCCCAAATCTCACAATTCTTTCTTCATTGATAATGCACTCCATGGATTTACATTTTTTGATAGTTTCAAATTTCTTCTGAATTCCCACATCATCCTTTTGAGCATCCATTAAGCTTTCCAAAACAAACGATTGAGAAATAATTTGTGAAAGGATTGTTTATATTCCCTTATTTATGAATCCCATGTCCATATTCTTGAAATCTATTAATATTGGATGCTTCTGAACTCTCATCAATGATATAATCGTTGGATCCTTTCTACATAGAGCATCTACCACCGTATTCACTTTCCCTGGGTGGTAATGGATAGAGAAGTCATTGTCACTAATAAACTCTAAGCATATTAATTGGCACATGTTAAACTCTTTCAATGTGAATGTATACTTGAGGATTTTGAGATCCGTAAATAATTGTAAATTCACCCTAATGAGGTAATGGTGCCAATATTTTAGAGCGATGATTACTGCAACAAAATCCAGATCTTGCGTGGGACTACATTGATGAGTATTCAATGATTTTTTATTTTTTTAGTGAAATTCAATCAACGGGAGACTGTAAAAATTGCGACGACCCAGAGTTTCATTAATGGAAAATCCCTCTTGATCCAGTTAAATGTCTCTTTATGAAATTTTTTTTATAAGATGTCAACTTCTTTGGTTTTATGTTATTAATTTTGACCGTTGTTAATATATCCGTTAAACAGTGATCACATGATTAGTATAAATATAGGACCTTAACAAATCCAATTTACTGAGACCAAAGAAGTGATGGCCTCATCCAGTAGAATTGCTCCATACGAAGCCCATTTGTCGAAGCTCAGAAAAGAGGTTGCATCCTTGGGCTTCTCCATTGACCAAGACCAAGCTGAGCATCACCATGTCAAGCTGGAACGAGACCGTCTATGGGAAAAGTGGAAGTTGATAGAGATTACCACTCGAGCGATGTTATCCGAGCCACCCCATGAGTATGTCACCATCACACACCTTACCCTTAGGTCATATGCGGCTGTTTTAAGGGGTTATGTAACAAATAAGTAGTACTATGTTCATGTACAATATTTTTGTATAAAATAATGAATATAATATCTAGTCATTTTTGATACATTGTAAATAGTTTTTAATGTACAAATTCTGTTTTTAGTTATTTTTAATTAAGAAATATATTTTATTAAATTAATTGATTTTTGAATTAAATAATATTTTAATAAAATAATAATATTATTATTATATTAATTTTTATTAAATATATATGATCATATAATTTTATTAATGCAATTAAATTTTTTTATTATGGTTTGAACACCATTTCTGTCAAAACCCACGAATTTTCGATAAATGTTGGTTTTTATTTTAAAATTGAAAATTAACATATATATAAATTTTTTTAGACAAAATAAATGTAATTTCTGGAATCACGACGTCAAAATTATCCAACGGTGAATTTTTCATAATTTTATGAGACAGTCAAATATTTGGGTAAAAATTAAATACTGTTTAAATATATTATGTGTTTTATGACATCATAATGACCCAATGGTGATTTAATAAAATACCATAATCCATATGTTCTGCCAATATATGTTTTATCATTAAAATAATGTAATTTTGGGTTTGTTTTACTTACTTTCCAAAGCATTAATGGACCCCTCAAGACATATTCAACACTTTGCCTTTTTAAATTAATTTCCATGGGAGTGTGACTAACCTACACATAAGAAAACATATTATTTTAAGAAGTTAGGACATGGGCCTTAGAAAATATTTTTTTACTATTCCCTTTGCCAAAAACCATGGGCATAAACCAGGGTATGGTTTGTGCTTTGGATTAATTTATTATAAGGGGACCCAAACCTAAATAATAAAGAATTGTCTCACCTTTCATTTATAAACCCACCCAAGATCCGACTTCCTCCTCACTAAAATCCTGTGTAGTTCGTCCAAACTCTGCCCTACTCTCTATAGAATCCACCCAAGGTTCCCCAAGCTCCAAAGAATCCTCTCACAAGCCTCTCTCTAGCCTTTGGGAGCACACTTCCAAGTAAGGGTTTTTTCTTCCATTCTCATTTTTGTCCAATATTTTTTAGGTTGTTTTGCCCTTTTAATTTCAATTATAAATCTTGGTATATGGTTTCTAACATCCCTAATACTTCCCTATTTATGTTTTAATGATGGTAGACCCTTTATCTCTCATTAAATTCCTCCTATGTACACCCATTACTATGCCGAAATTCTGAAAAGAACTTCTCTCTCCTCTTTTACATTCAAGAAATACTTTTGTATCATGAATCTAAATTCCATTACAATTATTGGGAAATGTATCTATATGAAATCCTTACATTCCATTACATTTAAATATTATGAGTAACCCCTTTCTCTCTCATCAAACATTTTTATGAATTCTTATGTCACGTCGTTACGCTGCCAAAATCACTCCGATTTTCTAAGCCAATGTCATTGTGTATTGAATACCATACCCATTTCTCCATCAAGGGTATTCACATTTATGCACATTTAATTATTGATTGTAATGTATCATTTATGAATTCCACATTCCTTTATCGTGGAATAAATTATTATGTTTTATGAATCCATGTTTTATGATCCATGTGGCACACATATGCATGAAATGAAATGTTAAAGAAGGGTGCGCCCTTATAGCACTCGAATGCATTGGGTAAAGTAGAGTATCATGATACATCATGTGCAATGAGTGTTGACTCATGCTAATTCAAGTGCAATGAGGGTTTACTCGTGTGTCATGTGCAATGAGGGTCTACTCATGCTTTATGTGCAATGAGCCTTGGCTCATGCTAATTCCATGTTAAGTGTTGTTGCCACATTTCCATGTTATGATTATCATACATTATAATGCCTTTATGTTCACGATTTTTTTATGCTCTATTGATATGCCTATTGTCTAACATGTATTGTACTCCTCATGTTATTCCATGTGTACTCCGTTATTGGGCTTTATGGCTCACCCATTTCTTATGCATGTCATCAGGTTATCCCATGCAATGCTAAGTACGAGGGAATGCAGTGGTCATGTAAAGGATGTTTTCAATAAATCTGTTGTATTTCATGTTTTAAGTTCTTATGTAATGATCCTAAGACCCAAAGACACTAAAACTCTTGATATTCTTTGTTGTATCATATGATGTTTTATGTAATAAATCATGTTTAAGTTGTAATAAAAAAGCAGGGTTGTCATAGTTGGTATTAGAGGATAGGTTTAGTTATTTTTGGGATTAGGAAAACCCTAGTAAATCCTTAGATACAAGAGTAAGTTTAATAAAAACATCCCTAAGTTTTTGTAAATACAATGTATGTGGTTAATCAAACAAATACATCCCTGTCTGGATACGAGTAGGTAGAGGAGGCTCTGGCACAGTAGTGTCCTATGGGTAAAACCCAAAAACACTTCTTTGAGCTAGCCTCGAATGGGAACTGGTGCACGGCAACGGGCCTTGTTGAACCCTTGTTTACGACACTCCAGGGGGATATGTTTTGATAAATTCACGATCTTAGTATTAACCCTTATTAATGGAAAAATACCCCTAAGAATATATGTTAGAAATTAGATAATGAAAAACATAGATTGAAGCCTATAGACTCATGAGTTAAGGAAATAAATGTTTATTTTTGAGTCATCAACTTTTGTCTTTCGATTACTCTTTATGTGTTTCCCCTAACATTCCTTTTATTTCAGCCAATGGCCGGTAATAGGAGGACCCGGGCTAACAACCGTTGTGAATATCAGTGTGATGATTGTACTAATGAGATGCCAAATCCAATGGGAGCAGGAATCATGAACTTTTTCACGATTCTCTCTCAGCTAACTCAAGTTTTGAATATAAACATGGGTCAAGAGGAATGTTCAACCCCCCTACGAATGAAAAAGTCCCGATCGAGTGATTCATGAGACAAAGGCCTCCTACTTTTAGTGGATCATCTAATCCCATGATCGCTGAACAATGGATCAACTCCATTGAAAAGATCTTCTCCATCCTCCAATGTTATGAACAAGGGAAGGTTCTCCTGGCTTTTTATCGTATGGAGGGTGAAGCTGATCAATGGTGGACGTTGATCAAAAATAAGAAGCCTGAGGAGGAGATCGAGGCTTTGGAATGGAAGGATTTCTGGAAGATATTTTTCGATATATATTTTGCGCGCACCCTCTAGATTAAGATGGAAAGGGACTTCCTATCCCTAAAGCAAAAAGATGAAGAATCTGTTGGAGAGTACAAGGAAAACTTCACAAGGCTTGCATGATATGCTTTCGGCTTTGTCGTTACCCCCGAATACAAGGTTGACCGCTTCTTTGGTGGGATGAAGCCTAGCTAGCAGAAAGCATTAGCAATCCGTGACTTCGATAGCTATAAGGAAATTGTCCGATGATCCCTCAATGTCGAAATGGAGATCGGAGAATTACAGGGGTATCATGGGGATAAGAAGTGTAAGGTGGAATTCAATTCTAGTCGTCCGATGGATAAATCCAACGGTGCTAAGAAGTTTCATCACCCCACATGCCAAAAGTGCAGAAAGAAACACCCTGGAAATTGCCTTAAGGGGATGAGAAAATGCTTCACGTGTGGAAAAGAAGGGAACCTAGCTGTTAACTGTCGGCAAGAAGGACCCGTGGCTGCGATAGAGGAGAGGAAAACTCCATTCGAACCTCAACGCATTGTTCAATGCAATAAATGCAAAGAACCAGGTCATTTTTCAAATCATTTCCCTAATCCAAGGGTTTTCGGAGGCAACCAACAACCTCCAAGACAACAATGAAGAGCTTTTTCCATCACAACTGCCGACGTGATCCCCGAAAACAAATAAGTGACAGGTACGCTAGTTATTTATTCAAAAATAGTGAATGTACTTTTTGATTCCGGTTCTACGAATTCTTTTATATCTCGAAAGATTAATAGAAAAATACTAGAACCACCACAAATCATGGAAGTAAAGATGTCGGTGAGTATGGAAAATGGGGAAATCATTGCATCCCATGAATATAATTCCTCCCCTGTAATAATTTGTGGATTGAATTTCCCTACGAACCTCGTCACACTCCCTCTGGTGGAATTTGATTCAATTCTTGGCATGGATTGGATTTCCTTATATAGAGCCAATATAAATTGTTGGGAGAGGGAAATCACACTCCATATGGAGAATCGACCCCCGATTCTTTACAAGTGTCAGGAGGAAGATGAATCTCCTTTTGCTCCATCATCTCAAGCATGGATATTAATGCCATATGAGCATGCGTATCTGGATCAGATGATTGAGTCCAAAGAAGAAACCACCCTTGAAGAAATGACTATTGTGAGAGAATTCGCTGAAGTGTTTCCCGAGGAACTGCCTGGTTTTCCCCCAAGAAGTGATGTTGAGTTCTCAATTAAACTTATACCTGGGGCGCTACCAATATCCAAGACTCCATATAGAATGTCTGTTGTAGAGCATGAAGAGATGAAGAAACAACTATAGGAGAATATGGAGAAAGGGTTTATAAGCCCAAGTGCTTCACTATGGGGTGAACCAGTCCTCTTCGTCAAGAAGAAGGATGGATCAATGCAGCTTTACATCGATTATCGTGAACATAACAAAATCACGATAAAGAATAAGTACCCTCTCCCAAGAATCGATGACTTGATTAATCAGCTGCGTGGAGCACTATACATCTCCAAGGTGGACTTGTGGTTGGGATATTATCAAGTAAGGTTGAAGAAGGAAGATGTCCCCAAGACTGCATTTCGTACAGGATACATGCACTATGAATTCATAGTAATGCCGTTCGGAATCACCAATGCTCCAGCAATATTCATGGACTTGATGAATAGAGTCTTTAGAGATTACCGTGGAAAATTTGTGGTAGTCTTTATAGATGATATTCTAATATACTACAAAACCTAGGAGGACCATGAGCATCATTTATGAACTGTATTGGATACTTTATGCAAGGATAAGCTCTATGCAAAGTATAGAATGTGTGAGTTTTGGTTGAAGTATGTCTCATTATTAGGCCATATCATCACAAGCAATGGGATATCTGTGGACCCCTCCAAAACAGATGCAATTGAGGGATGGTTGAGGCCAACATCTGTAACAGATATCTGTAGCTTCTTGGGGTTAGCTGGATATTATCGATGATTTGTGAGAATTTTCTCTCGATTTTCCTACCCTCTTACCAAGATAACTCAAAAGGGAGTAATGTTTGCTTGGAGTGATGAATGCGAAGAAAGCTTCAAGGAGTTGAAAAGGAAGCTTATCACTGCACCCGTGCTCACTTTACCCACAAGTGGGGAGCATTTTGTGGTATTCTTTGATGCTTCGAAGAAGAGCTTAAGATGTGTGCTGATACAGAATGATAAATTGATATCCTATGCCTCAAGGCAGTTGAAAATCTATGAGAGAAACTATCCAACACATGATCTGGAGTTGGCGGTATTGATCTTTGCCTTGAAAATCTGGTGGCATTATCTCTATGGAGAGAAATGTGAGATATATACTAACCACAAAAGTATTAAATATATATTCACACAGAAAGAGATTAATATGTTCCAGAGAGTATGGATAGATCTCATCAAGGATTATGACTGTTCAATACATTACCACCCTGGGAAAGCGAACAAGGTGGCAGATTCCCTAAGTAGAAAGGATCCCGCAATTCTATCAATGACGAGAATTGAGAAGGATCCAATCCTCTTAGTCTTGATGAAGATGGATATGGGAATCATAAATAAGGGAACATCATCAATAATTTCACAAATTATTTCTCTACCATCTCTTTTGGAAATCTTAAAGGATGCTCAAAAGGATGATGTGGGAATTCAAGAAAAAGTTGAAGCTATGAAAAAGGGGAAATCCTCGGAGTTTAATGTTAATGAAGAAGGAATTGTGCGGTTTGGGAAAAAAATATGTGTTCCATCAAGTCTGGGGATGAAGAAGGGACATTTGGATGATGCACATAGTTCAAATTTCTCTATTCACCAAGAGAGAACATATATGTATCATGATCTCTGAGAAATTTTTTGGGGGGATAATATGAAGAAGGAGATCGCTGAATATACATCAATGTGCCTACTGTGTCAGCAAGTGAAGGCAGAGAGGAAGAAGTCTAAGGGGATGACGCAACCATTTCCCATACCATAATGGAAATGGGAGAACATCACCATGGAATTTTTCACCTGACATCCACGGACATCCAAAGGAAACAATGCAATCTGGGTTGTTGTGGATCATCTAACAAAGAATGCACACTTAATTTCTATTCGAGATGATTTCTCTTTGGATAAAATGGCGTGGATATATATCAGGGAATTGTTAAGGATTCATGGAGTACCACTATCTATTGTGTCCGACTGAGATCCAAGATTCACCTCTATGTTTTGGAAGAGTCTTCAACATGCTCTGAATACTGAACTGAACTTTAGTATGACCTATCATCCTCAAACTGATGGCCATTCATAGAGGACTATCCAAACACTTGAGGATATGTTGAGAGCATGCTCAATAAACTTTAATGGAGGACGGGATCAACATCTTCCTATGGTTGAGTTCTCTTATAATAATAGTTTCCACTCAAGCATCCAAATGGCACCATATGAAGCCCTATATGGGAAAAGGTGCAGAGCACTGGCATGTTGGGATGAGGTCGGTGAACGTAAGCTGCTTGGACTAGAAATGGTCGAGGAAATGGTGGAGAAGGAGAAAACCATTCAGCAACATATCATGGTAGCCCAAAGTCGACAAAGTGTTATGCAGATAATCGTCAATGAGACCTTCAGTTTAATGATGGAGACATGGTGTTTCTAAGCATATCTCCGTGTAAAAAGGTCATTAGGTTTGGAATAAAAGGGAAGTTAAGTCCAAGGTACATCATCCTCTTAGAGGTTCTTGATCATGTTGGGGTTGTGGCCTATCGACTAGCACTTCCACCTACTATGGCCAAGGTGCATGATGTCTTTCATGTATCCATTTTAAGGAAGTACATTATGGACCCTTCACATGTACTCTCTTCCGAGGTGGTATAATTGGAAGATGATCTTTCTTATGAGGAGAAACCACTGAAGATCTAATATCTTAGATAAAATGTTCTACGCGTTAAGACAATGCCCCTCATCAGGGAATTGTGGAGAAACCACAAGTTTGAAGAAGAAACTTGGGAATCAGAGGATATGATGAAGCTGAGTTACCCACATTTGTTTTAGTGTAGGAAAAGGAAAATTTCGAGGGTGAAATTTCATTAAGGGGGGAATATTTTAACGACCCAATGTTTCATTAATGGAAAATCCCTCTTGATCCCGTTAAATGTCACATTATGAAAATTGTTTATAAAAGATTTCAACTTCTTTTCCTTTATGTTAAGAATTTTGACCTTTGTTAATATAGCTGTTGAACAGTGATCACAGGATTAGTATAAATATGGGAACTTAACAAATCCAATTTACTCAGACAAAAGAAGTGATGACCTCATCCAGTAAAATTGGCCGATACAAAGCCTATTTGTCGGAGCTCGGAAAAGAGGTGGCATCCTTGGGCTTCACCCTTGACGAAGCCCAAGATGAGCTTCACCATGTAATGCTCGAACGGGACCATCTACGGGAAAAGTGGAAGTTGATAGAGATTACCACTCGAGCGATGTTATCCGAGCAACCCCAAGAGTCTGTCACCATCGCACACCTTACCCTTATGTCTTATGCGGCTGTTTTAAGGGGTTATGTAACAAATAAGTAGTATTGTGTTCATGTACATTATTTTTGTATATAATAATTAATATAATTACTAGTCATTTTTGATACATTGTAAATAGTCTTTAAAGTACAAATGGTGTTTTTAGTTATTATTTAATTAGGAAATCTATTTTATTAAATTAAGGGATTTTTGAATTAAATAATATTTTAATAAAATAATAATAATATTATTATATTAATTTTTATTAAATATAAATGATCTTATAATTTTATGAATGCAATTAAAATTTTATATTATGGTTTGAAAGCCATTTCTGTCAAAACCCATGAATTTTTTATAAATGTTGGTTTTTATTTTAAAAGTGAAAACTAACATATTTTAAAATTTCTTAGATAAAATAAATGTTATTTCTGGAATCAGGATGTTGAAATTATCCAACGGTGAATTTTTCATAATTTTCTGAGACAGTAAAATTTTTGGGTAAAAATTAAATACCGTTTAAATATATAATGTGTTTTATGACATCATAATGACCCAATGGTGATGTAATAAAATACCATAATCTATATGTTCGGCCAATATATGTTTTATCATTAAAATAATGTGATTTTGGGTTTGTTTGACTTGCTTTTCAAAGCATTAATGGACCCCTCAAGACATATTCAAGACTTTTCCTTTTTAAATTAATTTCCATGGGAGTGTGACTCACCTCCACATAAGCATCCTTATTATTTTAAGAATTTCGGACTTGTGCCTTATAAATTTTTTTTTTCCTCTTCCCTTTGCCAAAAACCACGGGAAAAAACCATGGGATGCTTTGTGGTTTAGATTAATTTAATGTAAGGGGACCCAATCCTAAATAATAAAGAATTCCCTCACCTTTCCTATATAAACCCACACAAGCTCCCACTTCCTCCTCACTAAAATCTTTTGTAGTTCGTCCAAACTCTGCCCTAATCTCTCTAGAATCCTCCCATGTTTCCCCAAGCTCCCAAGAATCCTCTCACAAGCCTCTATTTAGCCTTTGGAAGCACACTTCCAAGTAAGGGGTTTTTCTTCCTTTCTCATTTTTGTCCAATTTTATTTAAGTTGTTTTTCCCTTTTAATTTCAATTATAAATGTTTGTTTATGGGTTCTCACCTCCCTCATACTGCCCTATTTATAATTGAATGATGGGAGACCCTTTCTCTATCATTAAATTCCTCCCATGTACACCCATTACTATGCCGAAATTCTGAAAGGAACTTCTATATCCTCTTTTACATTCAAGCAATACTTTTGTATCATGAATCTAAATTTCATTACAATTATTGGGACATGTATATATATGACCTCCTTACAATCCATTACATGTAAATATTATTAGGAACCCATTTACCTCTCATCAATCATTTTTTTGAATTCTTCTGTCACGCCATTACGCTGCCGAAATCACCCCGATTTTCTAAGCCAATGTCATTGTGTTGTAAATACCATGCCCATTTCTCCATCAAGGGTATTCAACTTTATGCACATTTAGTTATTGATTTTAAAGTTTCATTTATTAATTCCATATTCCTTTACCATGTAATAAATTATTATGTTTTATGAATCCATGTTTTATGATCCATGTGGCACACTTATGCATTAAATGAAATGTTTAAGAAAGGTGTGCCCTTATAGCGCTCCAATGCACTGGTTAAAATATAGTATCATGATACGTCATGTGCAATGAGTGTTGAATCATGATAATTCAAGTTCAATGAGGGTTTACTCGTTCTTCATGTGCAATGATGGTTTACTCATGCTTTGTGTGCAATGAGACTTGGCTCATGCTAATTCCATGTTAAGTGTTGTTGCCAAATTTCCATGTTATGATTATCCTGATTTATCATGCCATTATGTTCATGTTTCTTTTATGATCTATTGATATTCCTATTGTCTAACATGTATTTTAGTCCTCATGTTATTCCATGTGTACTCCCTTACTGGGCTTTATAGCTCACCCTTTTCTTATGCATGTCCTCAGGATATCCCCTACAATGCTAAGTACGAGGGAATGTAGTGGTCATGTAATGTAAGTTTTCAATAAAGATGTTGTATTTCATGTTTTACATTTTTATGTAATGATCCTAATCCCCAAAGACACTAAGCATCTCAATCTTCTTTATTGTATCAAGTGAAGATTTATTTAATAAATCATGTTTATGTTGTAATAGAAAATCAGGATTGTCATAAACATTTTCTGGAATTTAATTCCCACAAACGTACAAATGTGATAAAACACTTATAGATGATTTTCTATACTGATTTAATATCATTTCTATTGGGGACTCAATGTTTATATAAAACATAAATGATATAATAATAAGAAATGAATTGTAATAAATTACTACATACACTGATTTGTAGTATTGGTTACATGTAATACATTCATTATTATCAATCATAGAATAGGGATTCTCATGCTCCCCTAATCTTAGAGGTTTTTGATTCTCATCGTGCATCTCCGTAACTACAATAGAGCATTGTCTTCGATAATTCCCGACTTCTGCCCATTTATGACATAGAACTGTGTATGATTCCTTAGATGGATATGTGATAAAATTAATCACATTATCCATTCTTTCATGGGAATTAAATATTTTTTCCCTTCAATTCCACAAATTAAAAATTTCATAGTCCATTTATGACACTCCCATTTGTGCCTCCCCCTTCATTTTTTTCATGATGGAAATTGGCTCTTAATTCCCTTATCACTTTTATCAGATGGACTTTAATGAGATATAATATTCCTATTAATTATAAAAAATGTTCCAATTGTTAATTGTGATTTGTGATATCTGGTATGGAATAATCACAATATTTCCAACTTGAGTACCCATTTTATTGGGAATCTCATTGGGACATTTAACATGTTTCCCTTCGCATTGGCTCTTAGCCATACTCCTCTTACTAACCTCCATTAGATGGAATAAATGGATATTTATTTCTGAGTATCTGTAATAGTATAACACATTATGGGGTATCCAATGACATTAAATTAATAAAATATTAATTAAATTTATTTCTTAACCTATGAATTTATAGTCTTTAATCAACGTTATCCATGATCTACATCCCAACATATATTATTAGGTGAGTTTTTTTAAAAACATAATAATTGTTCATACTAATCTTATGAATTCAAAAAACCATATCCCTAGGTAGTGACTTAATAAAGAGTGCCACAAGGCCCATTATTATGCACCAATTCCTATTCGAGTCATGCTCAATGCGGTATTTTTGGGTTGTACTATTAAATACATATGTGCCGTAGCCACCTATACCTTCTCGTATCTAGACAAGGATTTATTTTCTTGAAAAACCACATAATCTATACTAAAAAAATTAGGGTTGTTTTTGTTATACGTATTCTTATCATTATAGTTTTCACTCAAGTTTTATAATCTTCATACCGAAAATAACTAAACCAATCATCTGATACCAACTATAACAACCATGCACTTTATCACACACCTAAACATGATTTATTATATAAACATGAAATTAAGACATATATAAGGACCTAGAGGTCTAGTTTCAAGGAAATTTATGAACATTACATGACAACATAAGACATATAAACCATCTTTTTATTGAAAACATCTTTTACAATACCAAAAAATTCTTTTATACTTGGTATTGCGTGGGATAACATGAGGAAATACATGTGAAAAGGGTGATATATAAATCCTTGTAAGAGAGTATAGAAGGAATAAAATGAATATTACAATACATCTTAGTCAATATTCATATCAATGGTTCATAATAGAGACATGAACATAAAGGCATGATATAACATGAATATCATATCATAGAAATGTGGAAACAACATTTAACATGATATTAACATGAGACAAGGACCATTACACATGGAGAATAAGTAAACCATCATTTATCTTGAATTAGTATGAGTATAACATAATTTCACTTGAGATATCATGATACTAAACTTTACCAAATGAATTGGAGTGTTATTAGGGCACACCCTTATAAATCATTTAATTTCATGCATAAGTGTGCCACATGGATCATATAACATTAATTCATTAAACATAATCATTTATTATAATATAAAGGATTGTGTAATTCAAAATGAATCCCAATAATCAATATGTAAATGTTCATAAATATGAATACACATGATAGAGAACTGGGCATCGTATTCACTACACAATGACTTTGACTTGGCAAATCGTTGTGCAATTTCGTCAGCATAACAGTGTGACATATGAATTCATAAAAATGGTTGAAGAGATAGAATGGGGATTATCATAATATATAAATTAAATTTATAGTAAATGGTTCATATATATACATTTCCAAACATATGTAATGGAATTTAGATTTTTGATACAAAATAATTTCTTCATTGTTATTAAGGAGAGAGAAATTCTTTACAGAAATTTGGCATGGTAACAGGTGTACATGGTAGGCATTAATGAAAGTGAAAGGTGTATGTCATCATTCAACCATATGTATTGAATTATAGGGGAGGTTAGAAAATCATACCCCTTATTTTAATTGAAAATACAAGGGTACATAAACATAATGGAAAATGGACAAAAATGATAGAGGATAAAATCCCTTAAATGGATGTGTGTTCCCAAATGTTTTGGAGGGGCTTGAGAAAGGATTAAGGGATGCTTGGGAAGCCTTGGGAGGATTTGAGAGAATTTAGGGAAGGTTAGGGACGTGATCATGGGTTTTGAGTTAAGATAAGTTAGATCATGGGTGGCATTATATAGGAAATGAGAGGAAATTATTTATTATTTAGGTTTTGGAAACTACACATTAATGTTATAAAAACTACAAAAAAACCCTTGTTTTTTCCTATGGTTTATTCAAAATGGGAGTGGATGCAAATATTTTATATGTAAAATGTATGAAATTATTAAAATAATAGGCTTTCTTAGGTGGAGTAGAGTCACACTCTCAAGGAAATCATTTTAAAATGATAAAATGTTTTAGAAGTCTTGGAGGGTCCACTAAGGCACAATGAAATTTATAAAACTTATATAAAATCATATTATTTTAATCATAAAACATATATTTACTAATAATACTTTTTTATTATTTTATTACATCACTATTGGATCCTTATGTTTTCGTAAAACACATCATACATTTCATCAATATTTAATTTTTACCCTAAAATTCAACTATCTCTGAAAATTATGAAAAATTCACCATGGGATAATGTCGACATAATTAATCTAAAAATGATATTCATTTTATCTATATAAATTTCTAAATATTTCATTTTTTTCTTTTAAAATAAAAACGGTCATTTATCCTAAATTCATGGGTTTTGACAAAAACATCATTCAAACCATAATAAAAATTACAATTGTATTAAAAAAATATACGATAATTTATATTTAAGAAATAGTAATTTATTGATAATATTTTATTTAAATATTATTTAATTAAAAAATCAATTAATTAATAAAAATATACTTATAAATTGAATATTAACAAAAAATACTATTTCTGTTTTAAAAACAATTTACAAAGTATCAATAATAAAATGAATATATATTAATTATTCTATAAAAAAATGCACATAATCATAGTTGTATGATATTGTTACATAACCCATTATAACTTATGAATAACACCTAAGGGTAAGGTCTGTGATGGTGAAAAACTCTTGGAGAGTCTTAGATTACATCGCTCGGGTAGTAATCCTTATAAACACCCACTTCTCCCATAGGTGGCTCCATTCCTGCTTAACCTATTGAAGTTCTGCATGAGCATGGTCATGAGCGTAGTCCAGTGATACCACCTCCTTCACGAGATTTGAAAAATGGGATTCTTACAGAGAAATTATTTTAGATGAGTCCATCACTTCCTTTTTCTGAGTAAATTGGATTTGTTAATGCCTTATAATTATACGAATCTTGTAATCACTATTAAACTAATATATTAGTAATGGTAAAAATTATTAATGGTATTTTAAAATTCAAAAACATAAATCCAAGGACTATCATATGTTCTTATAACCATTTTTCATAATGATACATTTAATTTTATCAAGTTGATTTTTCATTAACAAAAGTATGGGTCACTACAGTCTCATAGGTAGAAGAAAAACCATTGATTCAACAGGTGGAGGTATTAGTGAACAATCACTCTCCTGATGGTCTATTTTGGATTGGATCACCCAAAATCATGGTAAGGGTCGAAAAGGAATATGACAAGTCATAGGGATGTGAAAACCCACTATACTCACTTTAGAGAGAATATGTTTTCATTAATGAGGAATGTATAATGGTTTTATGTTTTTTATCCCACTCTAAATCCATTCTGAATTTTGAATTATATCTTTTTAAAATTTCTCGGGACTAACAACTACAATATAATGATAGAATAATAGTTGAAAAACTGTTGGAGGTAGATTTGTTTAGTGCCTTAAAGATGTGTAAGGGGCCCATACCTTTGATACTATCGTTATGGGTGGGAAATGTTATCTTTCTCACATTATAACTATGATTATAGTGATGGATAAACAACCCAAGGGATCATTTGTTACTCTCAATAATTTTAACCTAATTATAGGTATTGATATCCATAACACTTTCCAATGAAGTGTTTTCTCCCTCGCATATTAACATGAGTTACAAGTTACTGAGTATCCTACAGATGTTATTGATGTACCCATTTACATGGCGATGTATTCTACATTATAGCCTATATCGAGTTCCTTGAATCAAAAATTGATGGATGGAATGAAGGCCAAGTTCTCCATTGAACAAAAACTTGTGATATTCCTATATGTATACTTGGGGAAGCTACCATAACATGTACTCATCAATTTATATGTGATGAAAACTATGAAATTTGTATGTATTCCCCACTAATTAAATTTTTATTCCAACTAGGAATTGGATTTCATTGAACTATTTCCTAGCCACTATTGGGCATGTTGGAGTTAGAGGAGACCATGGATGAGATAGAAACTATCAGTGATTGATCTACAATGATGGTTGATGACATGGTCAGGATGGCTGAGATAAAACATGTGTTTCTATACCCTATAGGGTTAATTGATATCTATTATGGGTCATCATATAGTGATGAGGGGGTGTGAGTGACGTTATCAACCAATATCGATGAGACTATTACTATTCACACTAATGAGGACTCCTCATTATGTCCACCTATTATGGTAATTTCCAAGGTGACACCCTAGAAGGAAATAAAAAATCCTAAACCTAGTAGTATTTCAGTTGGGATAGGAATCCTTCATACAAAATGTAAAATACCTGTTCCTACAAGAATTTTACATCAGTCAATGATTACCCAAGTGTGATCCTACCATGGAGGTATATATAGACTTAAAAAACTATTAAACTAATAAAAAGGTGAAGGATAAAACATGGATGGACATGGTTATGAAGAAATTGGTTAGCTCGCATGGGGTGTGGAGAAGTATCTAAATATTTATCCCACACACACCGTTAGGAATATTGCTGGGACATATAGCTTCACTTATAAAATGGTTTCAGAATTGATGTATTAGTATAGTGGATTAACATAGTCTCCATGACCTTGATAATGAAATCACGGTTTATTTGGTGAATCAAGAGTGGAAATGGATGAGAATTTACCAAAATTATTCCACATTTGTAGGTGTTACCTTCAACAGAGTGGATGAGTAGGTTTTTAATTGTATGTAAGAGTATGTATTCCAGTAATGATTCTACCACTCATTGTGTGTGTTAATAGTTCACCACTATGAGGCTAAACTACTAATTAGGTGTGTTTATAATTACTATAATTGTCACAAATATTGAATTTTGATTCTGTTTAAGGATGGATCTATGTGTCGATGGATGATGTGCATCCTTAAGAAAATGATGTCCTTCTATAAAAATCCGGGATGAATGCAATTATTTAATTTTCTTCCTAGAGGATAGATAATCTCATGAAATCCATTTCCTAATTCAATCCTGGGAAGAATTTGTTTTATAAAAAGGTAAATGATATATCATATGGATGGCCCTAGTTATTGTTTTCTACAAAACTAACCTAATTATTATTTTCTCTCAAATCCACAAACATCAAATTTTTCATATTCAACAAATTAATGTAGATAGAAAATAGAAATATCTATCCCCATGTGATTCATTCCAAATTTCCAAAACAAGCTAAAAATATATTAATTTTTTTTTATAATATTTCCAAATAGAGGATTTATGGTTGGAAAAATAATTGTTCATTAATAGCCTCTTGGATGTGTGAACTTGAGAAGTTGGTTAGTGAAATTCTACTAGAATTTTTTTCTTTATTAATGTACAAGGATTATGTGGAATAAATAAAATTGTGTAGAATTTTGTATGAGAATGGGTTAATTAAAAAGAGTAAAATTTTTACCTCTTGTGTTTTTATTGTTGAATCTAGGAGGCAGGTAATTTGCGGATAACCAATATCCATGTTTTTAACAATAGTTCCATAACATTTCTATATAATATGTATCAATCTAGATGCTTCCCTAATATGGGAGTTAAAACTATTTTTGCCACATACCATCTTAAGATGATATTATATTCCTTGATAATTTATATTTATCATCCATTGTGTATTCCCAAGATTAGATGAAAGACAGTTTTTCTCCATTCGTTAAAACTATAGGGAACCCACTATGACATGAATGATGGATGTTGATCGAAGTCAAGGTGACCCAATGCATGTTAATGAAAAATGAAAATAGTGATAAAGCGTTAAGATACTCTTAGTGAAACACCAAAAACTACAATTAATATCAATGAGGGAATACTAGATATTTGTAATGTAAGCAAAAAAGCTGGGATAATAGAAAATGAAAAATTTATTATATTTACTAGAGAGAGAAATGGTTGTGGATTAGATAGAGAATAATTATCCCAATAGTTGTTAAATTTATATTCAAATAATTTTTACCATACCATGTATCTATAAATGTCATTCTAAATTTTTGGAATTGTGTTATACAGTATAGGGTCATGTGACTGGGATAAAAATGACGGTGATGCAGTTTCTCTGGTCAGTGAAAATGATCCTATCATTATTGGGAGAATTTTGAGGTAGAATTATACGGATGTAATAATCACATGTCATTAAAAATATAATTATGTGTTAAAAATGGTTTATGGGAATCACTACATATCATGTGAATTGAGAATAAATAACTATGTAGTTTTAGAATTCAGTGTGGTAGGGTATGAGCACCGAAAATGAAGATTCTCTCAAATGAGGAATGAGATATCATGTAGTTTGATGTCATGATATGGGGGCATAAATCATGCATATTAAAGTATTTTTTAAGGACTTTTGGAAGTGTGGTTTAATGTTATTTGGTGAATATGATAATAAGGGAAATGGTAAAAATAATTAAATCATGATTTTTCCATAACCAGTGTTTTTAGGATATATGAATATGTTTTTTTGAGGGTTGAATAATTAGTCCCATGTGTTTCAAGCCATTAAATTAGAGACCATAATTATTCTCAAGTCCTAGGTGTTACATTTTCAAGGAATTCCTTCATTTTTATTGTGATTACCATTGTTGATTTCCAACAAGAAGTTCACTGGTTTCACTATCATAGGGTAGTTTATAGTCATTTTAGACAGACCTTTACTGTGACATGTGAGTTAGTCTAAAATAAAAGTAAATATAATATTGATATGATTGGATGGAATGAATGTCCTAGTTCCAAAAAGACATCAATGAATACATTGTTCTGTAGAATAAAACTTAAACCACATCCAAGTGATTTTCATACCTACATAAGGTACAAAGTGGCACTAAATATTGATAATTGATTTAAATGTAACAAAAATGAAATGTGGAATGGGTATATATTCTTCATGGATCAAGAAATGAAATCCAAAAGTCCATATGTTTCCCATTGAAATTGGAATTAGGCCACATGTAGTTCTGGAGTGTCATGTATTACTAGACCCTTGTAATAAAGGGGGATCATATTTAGTGAGGGATTTAGTTGCCACACTATATAATGTCATAAAATGAGGAATCTACTATGTGGTTTGAATTCATGTATCTAGGATAATTTTGGGAATATATTCCCACATTATACCTATGGTAATAAGTTCTAATGATGATGAATGACCAAAGGGACCACTGAGCTCACCTCTACAAAATAGAACCTGTAGGGAGAGGGGAATTATTTCTGGTTTCTTATTTTTGGAAATAGAACACATATTTAGGTGACGATTATTTGACCTTGATGATTGATGAAAATTTCAAGTCACGAAGCATGAACAATTAAGTGGTGGTTTTCTGTATAATATTTTATTACTTGAATGATAATTTTACCCTTAAATAATTTGTAATATTGAATAATTGTTTCACAAAAACATAATAATAATGAGACTTATAAAATTTAGGTTCATGATTCTTAGACAAATGGTATTTGTTATTTGATAATGATGATGTGATATGATCATGTTTAGGGTTCCCACCATGGATTCTGGAGAACATGTGAGCCATACATAGTGTGGGAATGAAGGAGATGTGGGAAACCTTCCCTCTCACATGGAATCACTTGATAAAGGAAACTACATCTATCTTTAGCGGGTGCAAATGAAATTGAATTTCATGATCAACATATTTGAATTCAAATTGATGTTACAAGAATGGTATTAAAAAAATTCGAATAAGGGTATGTGTAATAATTAAATTGTTAAATTTATGATCTAAATCTCATTATGGAGTGATGAATGAGTATAGAATTACTTCTTTCTATGTTCTAAACACATGTGCCACAAGTGAAAAAATCATGGATGAGGATAGTAAATGTTGCATCTAGTATTTAATGTGATCAAGATACTAAAATCATCACTTATGGTAGGAATTCCATAACATTATACTCTGTATATGGGAGGTGAACATATTTCAGTGACTCTATATCATAATAAGGGATATTGTTCGGATATGGAAGATGATAAGGATCTTAGTCGAGGAAGACTAGAAGTGTAATTGTGAACATGTAGAGATATTTTACATGATTTCCATAATCTTTGAGATGTGACATCTCTTTCATTATAACATTGAATAGGAATATATATGAGTAATATTCATACATGTTCTTGAGTTAGAATCCCTCTAATACATCAGTGGATATGATGGAACTGGGAAGTGATATATAAGAGTTTCTATGTATCACATGAGATAGTTAATCAATATGAATGTTTTTGGGGAGAGTTGTGTATTATGTGAAAAATATTAGAAGGAATGACACTATCAGGACAGTGATAAGGAATCTTTAATTTGTAGGTCATGTGATAGATAATAGAAAATGAATTTAATCATTTTTTGAAAAATTTATTTGGAATGTAGGTTTATCATTGTATGATGAGGTTGAATAGTTGGGTAGTTTAATGTACTACAAAAATGACAACATCATATAGTTTATGGTCCATCATGTAGGATTTTATGTCATGATTTTAACATAATATCATAATGATACAATTCTAGAGTTTACTGTCTTGTGATTGTAATGATATGTCATACTACATGTTTTATATGAAAGGGATATTTTCTAAATGTAAAATTTAATGAAAATAAGGTATTATGTCTAACAGTTTTATATTATTTGATAATGAGGTCATCATATAATTTAACATCACATGAATATGATGGTTTTTCAGATTACCATATTTATGGTTTGAGGAAATAAATATTTGTTGGAGGTGGGTTGTGGACCCCAAATGTAGTGATCATGGAGTATAGTGCATTCTATAAGATATTTAAAATTTTGAATGTTTCATATAATTTGGTAAACACCAATGTAGTGGTCATCTAAGTTATCATTTTTATCATTAATGTAAACACCATGTCACCCAGATGGAATGATTGTAGGTAACCATATTTGTTGGACGTCAATTCCACCCGACTGTGATAAACATTGTTGCAATGTAACACATTGTTTAAACTCTCGTAAATGGATTATGAATCATCCAATTAATCATTATCTATTGAGTAATGTATTTTATATTACTAAAATTACATCTATAGAGATGAAATATTGAACTATATTAGTTATAATGCCTATGTTCCATATACTAAAGAGTATGAAGCCCCTGAGGAGGGACAACAGGACATCATCCAATATTATCAATAGTAATTGGAGATATTATTGCGATATCTAATTTTCAAAGAACCTCCATTATATTTATAATGTTTGAGAGTGTTATATTAAATTTCCATATCAACCAATTCACGAGCACATTAGAACATGAGGTGAGATTATGAAATAAATTGTACATACAATACAGTTTCATCAACTCAATAGCCTGGGAGTTAATACTTTTTTCAATGAGAATGGATATATTAATATTTATTTTTTGTAAGATGTGCAGATTCAAAAAATCAATGAAAATTTTCTTCTTGAACACACTAAATGGTAGAACATCTTCCCACATTGATAAAAAGTCCATTGTAGTCATGATAAATCATCATTATCATGACTTCACTGGTGTATTAGGTTATAATAGCTTAATCCCTCATGTGGAATTAGTGTTAGAGTACATGGGTAAATGGAAGAGAAATGGTGGATGATTCATTAAATTGTAATGTATTTTTAAATAAATTAACTTCTTATTCAATCTAATGTAGTCATAAACCATAATATTCCAAAAGTACTCCATCCATCAGATCAAGTGTTAGAGATTCAACCAAATTTGATTATCCCAATATGTGCTATCGGTTATATCTTATTGAAAATAATATACAGCCTTCCCTAAAATGTTACATAGTATCATTTCATCAAGGCCATGTTTAGGGGGAGCCTTTTCTATGATGGTGATTTCGAATTGGGAAAACTTAACCACAAAAGAACATATTTTCTTATTCTCTTCATGGCTTGAAATTTGGGTACCATATTATAGGTATTTAATTAAATGATTAATATATTTAGGCTATTCCTAGATTATAATGTAATTTTGATCTTCACACAAGGATGATCTGATGACAAGATAGGGAACATTTATGTCCTATTTTTCAAAAAATTTGGGTACAATGACTCTCTATAGACCGTTGTGATTAGAAAATTCAAATTTGTTGGTATCCTCTAGATAATAGTATTTTCATCCCATTGAATCTAATCAATAATTCTTGTATATGGTAATATTATTCCCACTAGAAAGGATGGAGACTAGGTAATCGTCTCATGGGTTTTTTCTAGCAATGAGAGAAGTTTGTCTTGTAAACTATGTAATGACTATTTATCTATGTGATGAGTAGGTATGATGTATCGTTGACCTATATTATTGGATTCTAAATCATGATATACAACTTGAGCCCTATGATTAGGTCTTATTATCTGTTCTTGTTGTTGGAACAACCTTCTAAAAAAAGTAATTATCAATTCTCGAGGTCCTTTATAGGTTTAATAAAGATGATCCTAGGTCTAAGCATATTCATTTTAGGAATATTTTATTCTTTTATTGGATCGGTTATTAATAAAACCATAAATATGCATCATTAAACATAGAACAACCTAAACAATAGAGTGTATGGATTCATATTGGATGTCTAGATTATAGGGTAAAGGCTCAAATGTTTGATGAGATTTAATGAAATCTTCTACTGCCTGACCCATGACTTCTTTCTAGGGAATTAAAATAATGTTTATATTAATGTAAATTATCGGAAAATATTCGAATTACCTATTTTTAATTGGGTGATTGAGTATGTACGTTAGTCGTTCAATCATGGATACTAGTTGTATGTGTTGTTGTTTTAGGAAATACAATTATTTCTAAAAAACAAATTCCAAATTTAGGGATCTATTATTAACCATAAAATACATCATCTCAGATTCTTGAAATATATGATTGAGATATTATAGTACATTATTCATTCGATAATTATTAGTTTTTTTCTAAGAGAGAACCGATGAACAGTTCCATGTAAATTACATAAATGAGTAAGGTCTTCCTTGTGATGGGTGGAATTACGGATGGAGGATTCGATAGATACTATTTTATTTCCTAGAATTCTGAATTAAATACCATATACCAGTGATATGTGAATCCTACCATTATAATCATTGAAAAAGGATTTCATTTGAATTCTAGGTTGGGGAAAAATCAGAATATAGTCTTCATTTTCTCAGAGGACCTATAACATTTAAGGGATTCATAATGGGAGAATTTGAATGATTGAATTAATTATCACTATATTCATATTTATTCCTCTTCACCTAGATAAAAGATGATGAAAATCATATATGTTAACCTCAATAAAAACTTATGGGGGTTCATTTTTTGGTTATGTGGGTTGATTAGGTCGAAATCATTAACAATGTAATTGAGATGGTGCGAGTGCAGAAAATATTTTACCACCAGATCATCCACAAAAAAATTACTAGTGCCATGATGAGTGTCATGATTTTATATTGAATGTTATGATGATATATTTATCTAAGTAGTACATATTAAATGGTATCACATGGTTGCATAAGGGTCCCCAACATTCCCTCAATGTGGTGGGTTATTCATACATAGATTCCAACTAGACTTGATTGTACCTGGAATAGACATTTATAAATAAAATAACCTAGAAAATATTAGTTTCATTAATTAGAAGATATATCACCATGATAGAAAATTCAACCATTAGGAAATAGAAAATTTTGATCCAAAAGATAATTCATAAATTGATATATCCACTCTACTTTATTACTAGGATAATGTTGGAAATCCATTTGAATTATTTAAATTCACTAAAAAGGAATCCATGATGTGTTTATATTGGGTATTCTCAACCATGACACCCTGGGAAGGATAAATCGTTCTTGGAGACTCAATTAATCTTTGTAGAAGAATAATACAGCTGATATGATTGGAAATATTCTAAGGGTTAATCCCTAACATATCTGTTTATTTCTAGGTGAACACATTACTATTGTCTACAGGAAGTCCAAATATTTTATTTAGTTTTCTATTAGAAGTCTATTCTAATCATCATTAGCATTGTATCAGCCTCAATGGTGAAAATCACATGACTCAATTGATATATTGTTGTGTAGACTCTAACCTTGAATGATCTTGGGGCTTCTCCAATATCATATTCATCATAAGAGACATAACAATTGGAAGGCAGAGAGGACACTCTGATATATAGAGATCATGAGGTGGGGAAAAGACTATAACATCAAGTGATAAATAATTTATGAATGAATCATACTCATTGAAGACCATGATGAAAAAATTGTTAATGTACCAATATCAAATGGTTTTAGATAGTTAACTCCACTATTGATTTGAAAATTTGATGATATATTGACTTCCATTGTGTCAAAAAATCAATTTCAAAGACATTATACTAACAGTGGATGGTGTTCTAAGGGAATACCTCTTGGTATAAAATGAGAATAATCCTTTCAAGCCTTAATGGAGAATTTCCTATGTGTAAATATGAGTTAATAACATTGAAATATCTATTATAAGGGATGAAGAATATGTTCCCAAGGTTGTGGATTATTTTATCTAGTCGATATATTTTCTAGATGAAGAATTTTTTTCAAAATATATCCAAGGATATACATTGGTAGATATTAAATATTTGGCATAATTAAAACACTCAACGTCACCGAAATGAATTTTCTTCCCATCTATATTATAATATAAAACATCATAGTTGTTATATTCATAAGAATGGAATGGGGGATCATCTCTATGGATGACCCCCAGTAGACTATTATGATAGTACATGATGCATTTGTGTTATGAATAGGGAACACCCTCGATAAAATTGAGTGAGGGACTATCTATAAAGGAATGTTAGTTGATTTCCTATTAAAAGAAATATCCTCATTGTTTTATATATTGATACTAAATTAGGTATCATTTTGAATTTTGTAACTTGTTTCCTTTTCTCTCATTAAACATCTTGAGATTTCCATGTTTATTATAGGTAATTCATTTGTTGTGATTCCAATATTGTATTGTGTCTAAGTTGGTTTTAGGTTGATTTTATATATAAATTCTACAACGAAGACACTAACGCCTATCCAATTGAATTAGTCTGAGACATATAGGGTGTGTATCATCCCTTGATTGGAGACAGACTTTTCCTCCTCAACAATGGGTGGGGATGGTGTTCCCCTCTTCTATCCCAACATTATATACACGATAGGTCATTGATGAAAATTTATTCTCCTAAAAACTGGAGAGGGATATTTTGGAACATGATAATAGACTTTGAAAACCACAATGACTAGTTTAGTGAATCATGCGTTGATAATCATGCAACTATACAGGTTATAAGATTTATCATGTCATAATTTGGATATAGGGCATATTAGTTACCCAAATGGGTCTCTCTTTAATATTAATGGTATTTAGAGTAGTTAGATGAGTTAAAGGTGCCTAACTACTGCAAACACAACTCCACTAGTTCTTATACAATTTAGGATGTGGACACTGTAGATGTGGTTCATCCTTGGATGTATAAGGTTCAGCACTTTGCGGTATTACCTGAGTCATATAATCAAAAAACAATACATACTATGTTAGTGTATTTGATTATGTTTAATGTATGTAATGGTATTTTATTTCCATGAAAAACAGTAGTTGTATGGTTTCTGGTACAAGAACCAAAATTTATAGAATAACATCATGATAATCCTTCTTGTTTACATAATTCCTACACTACCTTTGATGTCATCGACCAATTTTCCATCAAGGGAATGGGTAAAATAAAATTCTAACCAATTTTTCATAATGATACACTATCCTAATAGATTTTATCAATGTATAATATTTTCATAATCGGTAGAATATTCTATAGCTGGTTAGATTCTGGGCATTTCACCCAAACAAAAGTCATGAAATCATTGAGAGTGTAAACTAGATTTGGAACTGCTGGTGAGTTATAATAACCTCAATATTATATTCTCCACATCATGTGATTCATAAAAGGACATGATTTCATTGATTTTGATCTAAAAAATTTAGAGAACAATATCTGTGTTGCTCAATTAAAATTACCACTCATAGATACATGGGAATAATTGAACCACGTAGGAGCCAAACATTCAATGAAGTTATATAAAAGTCACCTCAAAAACTTTTTCTATTTACCAAATTCATAATCATATCTAAAGATTTTTTAAAGGTCACATATCACCTGTGATGGTATGTCACAAAATATGAAAGAAAAATCTAATTGGTCCAGATGATAATATTTTAGTATGATTCACTATTTTCTGTTGTTGTAAAAGACCAAATGATAGGGTAAATATCCCGTACGATGAGTCATCCTAGCTTCTTTTAGCCTCCTAGACCCTGAAAATTTCACGTGGTATTTTTATAGGACATATAATATGACTTATAAATTTCTTATCCTTGAAGGATTGCATAAAATTATTTCACTCTACAAAAAAATTTGGATCTTGGGCCTGATGAGAGGATTGAGTAGTGTCTTCAGGGTGTTCTTTTTTTTTTAGTTATATTCATTGAATGTTCTTGAAGTTAATCTGGATGGTATCACTCACGTTTTACTACATATCACTCATAACTCATAAGATAAGTTATATTATTCATAATTTTAATTGTGTTTGTCTACTTCTTGGTAAACCGTATGTATTCCTGATAATACTGATATAATTCATTGAATAATATGAATCCACATATATACCTCATGGAGAGGGGGTAGTGAGTATCTCATTATAGAAATATACAAATAGTTCCCCAATAAGTGTCATTGGGAATGTTTCACATCATGCGATTATATGAGTCACTTCCTTCTAGAATTTTTTTTATAATCATGCTCATTAGCCCTTTACAAAAATTTATTGAGGTACTCAATGTATTTATTGGGAATTTTTTAATAGAACATGTAGATATAATGCATGCAAAGACCTTCCCAGTATGTGATGGAACATGAGTACAAATAACTATACATTATAAAAGAGGGTGGCTCTATTACGGAAGAATGAAATTGTAGATTTGTATCTTATTTTTAATATAGAGTTCACAGAATTATGAATCATCAGTAGGAAATAATAGTTGGATGTTGCAACCAGGATCTATTATCATTGAACATCATAAATCATGGGTTACTAATGTCTCAGTGAGGAATCATTTGGTATACCCATTATGGATGCATCTTCCCCTATGGATATAATGATTCTCGTTACATCTCCAATACATCAATATGAGTGGTGACCAAAATTATCACATAATTAAGAACTAAATTGGACTATAAATATTCCATGACTTTCCTTCTAGCTTAAGAACTATAAATTTTATGGCATAAATTTGGGATTCTCTATAATTGAATGCGATAATATACATGGGGAAGAATGATACATATCTTAGTCATTTCAATGATCTATGAGCCTCTCACCTAATTGGTTAAACAGGACCATCCATCATAACACTTGTAGACTGTCCATAAATAAATGGTTATTCATCCAAGGGAGGTGAAATGTCACATAGGATGTCTTCCACCACAAGTGGTTATTTAATAAAGAGTTCAGCCACAATACCCTTGTTAGAATTTATCTCTTAGAAAAATGCATCCATTATAGTATTAATTTTTATTTATAGTTAATCCTTATACTTGGAAATAAGATCATAATTTCCCTTTCTGTTACCATGATGTTATCGAGTGAGAACCATTTACACCATTGGACTCACGATGCCCATCATAAATCTCTATTGATGTGAATGGAAACCAATTAAAAGTTCTACATGTAATCACACCCAACTTTAGTGTTACTTTTCTTCTAAGTTCTCCCCCTCCACATTCAATATTCTTATTATCATATGAAGGGTTATGCATGAAAAAATTAAATGATGTAGTGGTTGGATAATAAAATTAACTTCCAATGGATGTATTTTATCAAAGGACTTATTATCATTGTGAGAGGGTGATAAATGAGGTTTTTGAGTATTTTACCATCCACTGACATTAAAATTATTGGATTATTCTTACATTATCTAATATGTAATAGTGGGTATTGTGATATAAGTCCAATGGATTCTCTTGTTGTGCTCATATGATTCGGTGAGTTCTTCCACTAGTAATAGTAAAATGTCATCATTACCAAACCACATATGAAAAACCTGATGATTCTTGTGGATTATAACATTTTCAAACTGTTTTTCTCAGAGGTTGTTTAATATCATCGACATATTTTCATAGAGGTATTATGTATATTACACAGTAAGAAACTATAGGTTTGAAAATAATGGAGTTTAGGATGTTAAAATTATAATCTGTAACTGGTCAATGACTAGAATCACCAAAAATATTTCTTAATGTTATTCACAATAAGGAGGATAGTCCTACTCATGATCACCGAAATCACATATTGCTGATGGTCTGGATTGTCAGGGACTAAGTGATGTAAATATTCTATGTTTAGAAATTTATGGTAAAGTAGGTTACACATAATCCAGCCTCCCCTATAATATGGAGTGTCTTTTTTATACTGAGGTATATTGAAAACTATATACATATATGATAGATTATACATGGCCTCATACTGATTTTCTTGTTTATCACTTAACTATAATTCTAAAAGAAACATCCCTTCATCCAAGTGTTCTAAATAATACCCTAACATATCCCCACTTGAATAGTGGAGTTGGAGAGGGGGGAAACTGAAGGAGGTATGTTTAACATCATATAGTGTCCTTAAATGTATGTGAATACATCCTCTACATGATTTTACACAATGTGGGATTTAGAAATCATATAGGACTTAATATTATTGATAATAATTCTCAATTGAAAGCCCATAACAAAATATTTTGTGGTAATGGTTAAAATATTTCCATGGATTTATATTCTCATTAAGACACTGAGAGGTCGATGGGGATGAAACATTGATCATGCCACTATATATTATTTTTTCATAGGATAACCACAATTGAAAGACACTATGGAATGTAAGGTTTTATTCTATTAATTTCTAGGATAGTACCTTGGGTAATGCCCCCAAAGAATTTATATATCCACTAGGCATAGGAAGGACCATTGTGGTATATTAAGACATTGAGATGGGGAGGATCTCCATGTCGCGTGATGGAATTGTGTAGAGGACATACATGATGTAATTCATTATCAAAGGGTTAATCATCCATGATTGTTATTTATACATTAAATAATGGGTAGAGTCAATACAACTTTCATGGTGGGTGGTTGAGGTCATAATTCTAAAAAAAATATAATATTCCCCGACATTGTGGTATGAATATATTGAGGAGTTTCATTAGTTAATGGGGACTCTAAATATAATAAAGAATATCATGTTTTTTAGGGATCATAGCATTCCCATAGCACGAGTGCTTCCCCACAAACATAAAGTCGGATGGAACATGTATAATATGAACTTTCTTAGTATCCAACATGTCTAACTAGAATTAAAAATTGAACAAGGGTGGTGGGTTCCTCGAAGGAATCACCCAAGAGATGGTTTCTCAATGACACACTAGTATGTTTCCTAACTACTCAATTTAAGAGAGTGAGCCATTATATAATCTTAGGGAGGGAACCCAAATAATAGTGTACTTTAATTATGTGGGCGATGTTTCCCATGTGTGGTCTTTGTGGTTGGTAGCATCAGTATGACCCTTATTCTTCTAGGTATTATAATTCCACAAAAGTGGTTGTGATGTCCCCATATTTTTGGTAGAAGCTGAAAAATGACTTGATCAACCTCATATAAATTATATTGGAGGGAATGATTAATCAGTGGTTCCTAGGATGTATTTTAGTTGGGCCATCATGAAATCATCATAAATATGAGTGATGAACCACCACAAATTCTATAAAATGTACACTACATGGTATAGGTTTGTCAAACAATTCTACATGCAGACTTCATGGGTTAATCATGGATCAAACCATTATATCATTTATAGTGGACGAAATTAACATTTTCCCCATACAAGTCATAATATCTAGGGTAGATAAGGGATTCTAGTCAATAATTCCATTAATCCTTGGTAACTAATTCTCTTTAACTACCCCTAGTTCTATGAGGAGATATTAACATTTGGTTTAATGTTTAATATTTGATGCTTAATTTTAGGGGTTCATTCACACTTACAGTGTTATCCATATACTTTAAAATATTATGAAGCCTCCTAGATTCCAATAAATCATTATTTACTTTGGTGGGAGGCCTCAAACTCTACAGAAAATGATTACATATCATCGATACCAATCATATGATGAGAAATTGGGTCCTCATCCATGAATTCCTACATTAATTTAATCACCTAATCTACGTATCCCTCATAGATATATGGCATTTTCATGAATCTTGTTACCAATTAAATCTACTATTGGCCAAAAAATAATTGTGATTCTTAGTGTAGTGATTGTGCATATACCTCTATTTGTAGAAGATATGGGTTTTTTGGTATGTTTGTAATATCAATGTTTGCATACATTTGGATTTAATGTCATTTAATATTTGTGAAATAATTCATCATTGATGTAGAATCCCAGGAATCCCCTTATCACTACATGGAATCATATGATTAGTGCATAAATAATATAAGGTTTGTTACCACAAATATCATGTGTTCATTACAAATGATAATTTTCATTCATTTTTAATTATGAAATTTGACACTCATTATTACATGAAACATATAGTCATAACATATTTCTTAATATTATTCTCACCATAGACATATTTTTCACATCATATGAAGTTGGGAATCAATATCATCATTTGAATAGGGAAGGAGATAGTATGATTATCACATGCACTTTATAGACTCATCACCTAAGGCACTCTATGACCAGTGCCTTGGTTTGGGATACTAATATATTATGAGAGCACTCATGTTCAATTATTAGTGGTGTAATTTAATATATTTAATATCTGGTGTAGATGCTCCCACATATTCTTGGCTCATATGTGTAAACCATGTGATTAATGTATTGTGGGGATGCATCTCATATTTTCTTGTCATTTAATAGGATTTTCATATGTTTAATGTCAAATTGGGGATTCATATTTCTATTGTGGAGTTGGTATTTTTTTTGTTGAACTCTAAGTATGTTTCATAATAAACATCTTTGGAGATAAGGATAACAATACACACTGTTTGATTGCACAATTTATGGATATGTGGTCGGACTGGCAATTAATTTTTTTGTTTTTCACTAATGATACATGATTCCAAAAAGGATATAAAATAAGGAAAAGTGTTGGATTTATTCATTGAATCCCTTTTGGGGTTAGGGTTCCTTCTCATGCTCATCAAATGTGGTGTCCCATTCTTTTCACATAATTTAATGTTATAGATTAACATCATATTCATTGATCATTTTCATGTTGTTTAATGATAAGGGATTATAAAATTGGAACTATTCATTTTGTGGTACTAAAAATTAAAATTTGGATATATGAATTTATTAAACCATAAAACCAAATCATTGTGGGTGATTAATTAGGTACATTCCATAATTATTTGGGTTAACATAACATGATCACCTCATGAGATAGCTTATTCTATTTAATCATGGTAATTCAATAGTTTGATGTCTTATACTGTGGATATCATGATGACTTTTAGCATCTTCAATCATGGACATTATTGAATAGTTAACTGTTTTCTAAGAAGAAATTTGTTCCTATACATTTAGAATTATTGTATATTGGAATTTTTTTGTAATTACACATATAGATTCTTGATGGTATGTCTAATCATGATTGTGTGTGGTTTAGGATTTAATGATGGCTAAAGATTCTATAATTTCCTAATGTTATGTAAACATAATGGAGTCCTAAAATAGTTATATATTCAGTTGTTTTTTATCTATAATATTATTTTAATGTTGTATCTTTTACAAGATATAAATATTATGGAATCCATCAATTTTATTACATAACATTACAATACCTTTTACAAACACAGGGTCATTAATGTCTAGTGTCTTGGAAATTATAAACATAATACATGAAAACATAAAAAAATATTTTACAACCCCTTGAAAATTTTATTGAATAAAATAGCCTTGGTACAATTACTGCATCTCATAACCTGGATACATACAATAATGTAATGTTTGAGAAGAATGACTAGTATGGAAAGAAAGGGAATCTATTTACTTTTGATATCAATACAAACTTCATTAAAAACATAAATACATGATAAATGGAAGAAGAATCATATCATAATAAAATTAATATGAATAATAACATGAATATTGGGATACAACATTTAAATTTGTCATTCATGAACATATCACTATGGTTCATCCCCATGGATTCCTAATCATTACTAGGGTTATCCACCAAGGTATCATGAAACTTGTCATATCTAGAGATTAAATTCTTTACCCAATTCATTGGAGATATATCAGAAAAAACCCATTTATAAGTATTTATTTTCATGTTATCCACATATTATATATTTATATATTTCATAAATGACCTATAGAGAATAAAAGAAATGGGATTTATATCTAAATTCGGACTTTTTAAAGAGTACATAAAAATAAGATCATTATGTCATTTATAAACCATAAAAAGGGAGTGAGGGTTATGTGTATGTCAATTAAAGAATAAAATATATCAATTTAATGTCTTTATTAATACCCTTGGAGATGAATTAGGTTCTTGTATTCACATAAATAAAATAAGTTAATTTCTTGTGAAAAAGATAATGATTTTGAGATGAAAATTATATAGCATAATAGAAATTGAACACTGTTTTATAAAAAATTAAAAGATAGGGGACAAGGGTATCACACTCATAAATAAAACATAATATATTATAGGTACATAAAAAAATAAGATCATGGTTTGGATATTTCAATGACTTACCACATGAAAAATAAAACATGAAAGAAAAGAGAAGATGTGATTTCTTTTAAAAAAAATCAGAAGCCTAACATCGTCACATAAAATATCAAAAAATAAGTAGATGAGAGCGGAAAGGGTTTATCATAATTTATACATAATATTTAACTAAATAAGGATATATAATAACATATCCCCAAATAATAAAATGGAAACAATAACACACAACCTAAAGGAATTAATGACTAAAAGAGGAGGGTGAAAGGTTCACTTTCCATAAGGAGTAAAATCAAAAGCATGATGGTTGGGACCATGAGGGGCTTGTGGTCACCATGGAAGGACTCCTTAGAAATTAAAAATACCCGATATTCGTTGAGGAGGATTTTTTATTGAATGGAATGAAGGAATGTGAAGGTATTTATAGCCAAAGGGGGGTAATATACTATTAATTTCCATGTGACGCCTCATCGGTGTTATTTGAAAAACCACAGACTTTCCCATGGTATTTTCCCATGGTATTGGTCAATTGGGAAACCTCAAAACATATCATAATATAAAAAATATGACCACAAATATTACATCCTTATTACATCATTAATGATTTCATTAAACACACCGAAACATAAAACTTTAATTTTACTATTCACCGATTTTTTTTTAAAAAAAATCCCATAAATTCACCGTATCCTAATATCGATGCTCTAAATTTAAAAATAAAATAAATTTTATTAAAATAAATATATCTTTATGAGATATTTAATTTTTATATAAAAACACTATTTACACGAACAAGTATTTTATAGGGTCCAATGAACCAGGGGATTAGCTCCGCTTTCATCCCAAACCTCGTGACACTCTTTGAAGGTGAAATTTAAAGTCATATGTTGTAGCCAAAATCAAACTAAAATTCCATTTGACTGTTGTCATCATAGAGCATTGGTGAATGTGAGAATCCTTAATATGTTGTTGGATGGCATGTAACTTTTTCTTTCATCTCTTACACAAGATTAGTCCGAAGAAGATTTCTCTCACAAACATCATCGCAAAAAGTATGAGTTATATATCTCTTCTCATATAGAGAATCATAGTTTTCCATGTTAATTATCGAGTGGAATATGTTTTTTTAAGTGAACTGAAATAAAGAAATATTTTGGTCCCATTCAACATTAAATTACATTGAGCATGTTCATAACATTTCCTTGAGTGATTGAAGAGTCCTTTCAGATTTTCCATTAGGTTAGGGGTGATAAGCCATTCTAAAATTAAATTTGGTACAATGATCATGTTGAATAATTCTGTAAAATTATTATGTGAACCTTGAATCATGATAAGATACGATAGAAATTGGAACTCCATGAATCCTTTCCACTTCCTTCACATAAATCATAGATAGTTTATCAAGAGAGAAATCTTCATAAATAGATATAAAATGGGCAGTCTTAGTGAATTATTCCACAATAACCCATATCCTATTATTTCCATTGTATGTTCTTTGGGGAGTAGTGATGATGTCCACTGTGATTTTTTCCCACATCCATGCTGGTATGGGTATTGGTTGCAATACCCCTTTATAATGTTGCCACTCTTCCTTGACATGCTGATATACAAGGAACCATGATATGTAGTCAACAATCTCTCTTTTCATTTTATCCCACCAATAATGATCATGAAGAACTCTATACATTTTTATGATTATGAGATGTATTATGAAAGTAGATCTAAGAGGATCACCCCTTAGATCCTTATTTATTACCAGAATAGATGGAACACATAGTCTGGTATGAAATTTCAATACCACTTCTTGATCAATATTGAACTCATGAAACCTCCCATCCTTCAAATCCTCAAACTTCATTTGTAACAAATGATTTTATTTATAATATTTCTTGATATTATGTTGTAATTATGGTTGAGAAATCATTTAGGATAGGGTTTATGATGACCCTTACCTTATTATTCTCTTCTCTATCTTTACTAGGTTATTGATCGACAGATATCTTTGAATCCTCATCATGGATAGAACTGTTGGGTCATTCCTACTTAATGAATTACTGACATTGTTTTCCCTTCTGGGATGATAATGAATTGAACAGTAATATTCATTAATAATTCACAACCATATCCTCTATCTCATGTTAATTCATTTTGTGTGAAAATATAGATCAGTGTTTGTTAGTCTGTGTATATATCACATTTATCACTACATATATAGTTCCAACATATCTTCTAAGTAAAAACATCTGTGTCTAAATCTAGGTCATGTGTAGGATAGTTCTCCTAATTATTCTTATACTATTGAGATTCATATGTAATGAAATTTTCATTTTTCATAAGGGCACCCCTGATCAATTTCAGATTTGAATCACTAAAAATGACGAATCCATCTCCACTGCAGGGAAGAGTTAATAGGAGTGAAGTAAACAATCTCATATTCATCGCTTGGAAAATTTCCACACACTCTATTGTCATGATGAAGTTAACACCTTTTCAAGTTAACTTAGTTAATTGATTATAATATAATAAAAAACATTCAAAAACCTTTTATAATATCCCTCTAATCCAAGGAAACTACGAATCTCAGTTATTGTTATAGATTGAGGCCACTCCTTTAAAAATTTCTCCATTTAAGGATAAACTTTGACTCCTTCATTGGTTACAATTTTCCCTAATATAGAAACATGTTGTAACCAAAATTCACATTTTTTTAAACACTCCAAAAATACTCTCCTTCTATAGTGTTTGAAATACAACCCTTACATTATCCTATTTCTCCTTGTAACTTTTGGAATATATCAAAATATCATCAATAAAAACATCCACAATGTTAGAAAGGTAGTCTTTAAAGAATCCATTCATGAAATGCATAAAAATACCACATGAATTAGTCAGTATGAAAGGAATTTAAAAAACTCATAATACCCATATCATGATCAGAAGGCAGATTTTGGAATATCTTCTTATTTCACCATAAATTTATGATAACCACATCCAAGATCAATCTTGGAGAAGAATTGAGCCCCACATATTTAGTAAAATAAGTCATAAATTCTCAGAATAGTTTATTTTTTCTTTATTTTGATCCCTTTCTGTTTCCTATAATCAATTCATAGCCTCATCGACCCATCCTTCTTCTTCACAAAGTGAACTGCTGCACCCCAAGTAGACATAGTTGGACAGATAAACCCATTCTTGAAGAGATCTTGGATTTGTTTCTTTAATTCTTCTAGATCCTCATTTTCCATCCTATACATGTTCATTTATATTGGATGAGATCCAGGTAAGACTTCAATGGAGAATTCTACCTCCATTTCTGGGGGAGGTCTGAGTAAATCCCCAGGAAATATATCAATGAATTTCTAGAAGATAGAGACATTTTCTATCCTTATACTCTAATTTCCTTTTTTCTTCACTGATTTACTCCATAAATAATCATATAGGAAGTTATTCTAGACACATATCAGATTGATATATCTCTCCTTAGAATATAACTATAGGATTTCAATTCAAGACTACAATGATTTCCTTGATTTTTCATTGGATCTTAGCATTATTCTTTGTTATCTAATCCATACCTACTATAATGGATATTCTATCATGGGAATGACTACAAGATTTGTGTTGTAATTTTTCACACTAAATTAAATACTAGAGTTTCTAAACACTATTGATACATGGATAATTCTACTAGGAGTCTTTAATGGTTACGCTACTTTTATAAAATCACGGTTTGATTCTAAATTCTTTGTGAAAATGGATGAAATTAAAGAATGCCTAGAACCAGAATCAAACTAATTACATTATATATTTGAGAGAACATCATGAGTACCTACCACCACATCATTTGGATATTCAAAATCTAATTTCATGATAGAAAAATCACAACCTTGATCCCTTGGCTTTTTCTGGGGCTGATGGTAGTTTCCATCCACTACACTCAATTTTTTACATTGATTAGAAAAGTGTCGATGTTGTCCACACATAGAGCATTGGACATCAGGTAGGGACTTAACCATTTTACCCTTGTAATTAGTGTTAGAATGTTGTGTATTCACCTCAATACAACAATTTAGTGCAATATATACATCTTTTCCACATATGTAGAACTTACTACTCTCGAGCAGGCAGTTCCCCAATTGCTTCTTCCCACATTTATTACAACCGGGACGTTACATTTCTTGCTCCCTCTTCCATGGTTGAAGCTTCTCCCTAAGCATGGATCCTTTGATCTCTTCTTGTCATTATATTTTTTAGATGAAGACATATCAGTGAACTCTTTCATTCCTTTATTATACTATGTACGATATCCTCATAGCATTTATAGTATTAGTTGGCTAGATTTATCTATTGATGAGGTATTAGTCAACCAAAAATATATCAACCTTCTCATTAGGATCCATAAAAAATCCGATGGTGTAATGAGAAAATCTTGTGAAGTTCATATTATAGATTCCAAAATATTAATTATCTTTCTTTATTAGCTTGAGTAACTCCTTATCTATTCTTGTTCTCAAACAATGAGGGAAATACATATTGAAGAAGATCTGCCTATACTCTTTCCACTCCAAAGCATCAACCTCTATTATTGGCATCGTGTTTTTAATCAGTTCCCATCACTGATTAGATTCTTCCTCTAAGGGGTAAATATACCGAGTGACCTTCTCTTGTTATGAATAGTGGATCATAGAGAAGATCTTATCGATATAACTAATCCACTATTCATTAATCAATGGGTCGGTCAATTCACTAATGGTTGGTGGTCATTGACGCAGAAAGGACTCAACATAATATTGTTACCTTATTTTTGAGATAGGTATGTCATCTTGATTCATGTTATTTCCCATAACTTGAGTAAGTTGGATCATCATTCTAATGAAATTTTTCATTTCAGCTTACATCAGAGGGTCGTTAGTGAATGGTCCACTGTGGTCAACATTTACATGGTTCCTAGTATTTCCCTCCATTTTCTAAAATAATTAAACCTTAGTAATAATTTTATTTAATTTACCACTATTTTAACATTAAAGGATTTTATTTCTTAAAACATCATGTTTAAAGAATTACATTTCTTTATAAATACTTGTTTATTATTCATAAAAAGATTGTGATTAACCAAATATATCCCCTAGTATTGTCAAACAATGGGTGCAGCCAGGCCCGTTGTCGTGTGCCATGTTACACTGGTTCATGCCCGAAAGAATTATTCATATTTTTCAATCCAAGGTATATATTTCCTTGAGACACTTCCACTTGTTTGTATACACATAGGAATTTATTTTCTCAAAAACCACATAAATAATATTTCAGAAAAATACAATGAAGTTTTTCCTATATTTAAACATTTATATAGGCTTTATCCTAATTATTTCATATCATAATTTCTATATATAACTAAACTATCCTTCGATACCAACTATGGAATCCTGGATTTTTATTACATAACATTTCAATATATATTATAAATAGAGGGTCTTAAAATTTAGTGTCTTGGTAATCTGAAACATAATACATGAAAACATAAATCACTCTTTTCAAACCCTTGAAAAGAATTTTTAAAAGTTCATACTATGTACAATTACTGCATATCATAACCTGGAGACATACATTAATGAAAAGGGTGATCATAAGGCCCTATAAGGAAAGCAAGGGAATCTGTTTACCTATGATATCAATAAGAATGTGATGAAAAACATAAAGACATGAGATATACAAGAAGAATAATATTATATAAAAACATGAATAATAATATGAATAAGTGTCTAAGAAATTTCATTTATACATTAATGAACATATCACCCAGGTTCATGCCCACAGATTCATAAAAATTACTAATGTTATTCACCAAAGTATCATGGAACATGCAGTCTCTAGATATTTACTTATTTGACCAATGCATTAGAGAACTATCAAGTCACACCCTTAATATGTCTATATTTTCATGAGATCATTATATATCATAATCATAAAATTCATAAATAACCCAATGATAATAAAAGAAATGGGTTTCATATAAAATACATTATGTTTTAAAAATATCATTAAAACACGATCATTATATCATCTTCTACAAATGAAATTGTAGTAAGGGTTATATTTAGGTCAATTAAGGATTCAAATATATCTATTTTATGTATTGATTAATACCCATGGAAAGGAAATAGTATTGGGTATTCACAAAAATAAAATAAGTGCATTTCATGAGAAAACAGAGAGAGGTTTTGTGATGAAAATTTGGCAATAGAACAACTATTCAACATGGTTTTAGAAGACATTAGAAATATAAGGGAAAAGTGTAACAAACACATAAATAACTCATACTATATTATAGGTATAGAATAAAATAATAAATTTGTTTAGTTTACGTATATTCAAATTACATACCACATGAAAAAGAATCATGAATGAAAAGAGAAGATGCAATTTCGTTTACAAAAAAACGGCACCCTAAAAGTATCACTTAAAATTCCAGAAAAATAGTTGATGAAAGAGGAAATAGTCTCTCATCATTGGAAAGAATTATATAGAAATAAGTATATATAAGAAAATACCCCCGCATCATAAAATGGAAACTTGATGATATAACATAAATGAAGTCATGACTAAAGGAGGAGTGTGAAAGGTTACCTTACCATAAAGAGTAACCTCAAAAGATATTATGTTTGAACCTTATGGGGCATGTGGTCTCCTTGTAAGGCCTCCATGGGAGGTAAAAGAACAGAGCATAGTTTAGGAGGATATTGGAATTAAATGAATGAAGGAATGCATTGGTATTTATAGTAAAAGTGATGGAATATTTTATATATTTCCATGGGACAACTCATCGTTGGTATTTGAAAAACCATGGGCTTTCCCATTGTATTTTTCAATAGTATTGGTCACATGGGACACCTCACAAAATATATTAATCCACACAAGTCTACTATAAATATTACATCATTATTACATCATTATTTATGTCATTAAACACACCGAAACAAAAAACTATAATTTTACGATTCACTGAAAAACAAAAAAATTTATATAAATATCATAAACTCCCCTAACATAATATTGATGATATAATTAAAAAATGAACTCCATTTTTTGAAAATAATTTTCTACATTTTAGATATTTTATCATTATAAAAAAAATATTTACCCGAAAAATACTAATACATAACCATTAATTTCTAATACAATTATTTACTTATTCTATTTTATAACATTACTTAATCAAGATGAATAAATTATATTTATACATTCCTAAGTGATGGTACTATACCATTGGTCACATTACTATTCTTAATTGTAGTATTACTATTCATACATTATTATTTACTAAAACTTATGTTGATATTATTAGACTCTAAATTTTTAACTGATCATAACTATAGAATACCATTTGTTGAAAATAATTTCACATTATTAATTATTTAATGTATTCATGAATATTTTAAAATATACTTTTCCAAAATTCACTAATAATATGGAACGTCTATAAATTCATCTTATATTTATTTTGATATTTTAAATACACAAAATTTACTATAATAAGAAATAAAAAATTTATTTATAGAAAAGGATTACACAAAGTAACTAAGGCCTCATTACATAACCCCTTATAACACATGTATAGGACCTAAGAGTAAGGTGTGAAATTGTGATAGATTATTTGGAGGCTTGGACAACATTCCCCAAGTGGTGATTTCTATCATCTTGAACTTCTACCTTAAGTGATTCTATTAAAGGGTTATACATTGGATTTTGGCTTGGTCATTGTCTAGAGAAAAGCCATTTGATGAAACCTCCTTTCCAATCACTGACAGATGGGATTTTTATGGCCCGAGTCTACTTGATGAGGCCATCGACTCGTCATTCTGTATTAATAAACCATGAACATTTTTATTTATAAACAATAATCATAACGTTAAGATTATAGTTTTCAATAATAATATATTAATTATAAATACTTCAATAATTAATGGATATAGTTCTGTTGAGTATAAAATTTGACAACCAGCGAAATTAGCAACCAAATATTATTCAAAATTTCAAGTCGTTTCAAATATCCTACACAAGGGTGTTGTAATAGTACCAATGGAGGGGTGTTTGAAATTTATAGATTCCATGTGAAACATTAATATGTAATATCCGTGTTTATTTAGTTTTATTGTTGACATATATCATAAAATAGATCTCTTCCATGAATATATGTTTTAATGGACCAATGAGAGGTCTCTCCCAATGGATTTCTACCTATTGGAATCCCTTTAGACTCTGATTCTCTTTGTTTGGAGTATCATGAATTTGGAGATTTATCTAAAAGAAAAAAGGGTTGTATCTTATAAAACATGGAGTAAAATAATTATTTATTAGTGTTACAAATCTTATAAACACTTTTCATGAAGGATTAGAGTCTTTATAGATCATGGAGATTCAGGTTTTCCTGAATCACATTCTTGAAACTCTATTATTTCACAAAGGATTGTGATTTTTTAACCCATAATGTCATTCATTTTGGTTAAAATTTAGATATATCATTTTATTTCATAGACATTGATATCCTAAATTCATCTTCTGTTGTATTTTTTAATGAAAACATTTCCCATCATGGATGTTATAAAAATGGTTGAATTTGAAATTAACATTTGAGTATTTTTTTAAGATGTATAATCATAGCATTTATTATAGTTAGGATGAGATTAAAATATTTTAGGATTGAATAGAATCCATTATATTTAATAGAGAGGCTTGATTTTCTTATTTATATTTTCAAAGCTTCTGGGGTCACACACAAAGGATTTAATTGGAGATGATTAATAAATTAAGTATAATTATATACATTTAAATGGGATGTATCTATTTTGATAGATTATATTAGTGTATTTCCAATTTAACATCATTGATATCTACCTCATCCTCATGTACAATTCTATATTTATAACATCAATGATATTTAGTTGATATATTAGTCACTATATTGAATTTATCCTATAAAATATAATGAATTAATGACATTATTTCAAGAGTTATATCATAAGGGATTATTTTTCCAGAGTTATTCACTTTGGGGAAGCGCAATAATATTTTTCATAAATAATGAAGGATCTGTGATGTTTCATTTCAATTATAGATTAATAAATTCCATTAATATAAGAAAAACTATCATTTAACATGAATTAATGTTCTTTATTATAATCTATATTATGTTAAAAAATTTACAATGAGTGATCTCTTCTATAACTATAATCATTTAAAATTAATGAAGCATGAAACAAATGTTGTATTTTCATGTTGTGTATGGTCATTACGGGTTCATTGTAATTCCCATTTTGTTAATTATATATCCCTCAATTTTCATGGATTTAATGATTTGATTATTCAAGGTTTATCCTAAAAAAATTTTCATTCTCAATGATGATAAAATAATATACAATAGGATATATGTGGATAATTAATACAATTTATAAATCATTATTGACCCCATTTGAATGATGTTAATGAATGGGAAATTCAATTTGTGTGAATTTTGAATATATAAATTTTATTTTCATTGGATTATTTTTCCCATCTATAGAATATCCAAGAACCTTGCAATGAAAATGGTTTTTATGAAATGGTAAAAAAATACAGATTCATATTTTTAAATATGAATAGTAGGTTACTATATGAGATTTTTATAACATTTCTAGATTAGATAATCTACTAATCGGGTTGACAGATGATGGGGTTAAATTCACAAAGTAAAATAATATGATGATGTTTTAAGGAAGTAATTAATAGATCTATCAAATCACTAGTATTGAACATATATTAGATAAATGAAATATTTTTAATTTAAATTTTTTAATCAATTAATATATTATGGATTTTAACTATAAATAATAATATAATTGTTTCTTGTACATAATGGAAACTAATGTATAATGATAAAAACTATCCAACTCATGATATTGAGATGAAGGATATAATATTTTCATTCATAATATGATAGAAATATCTTTAGTATAAATCATTTTGAATATATATCAATCATAAATGTTATAATTATTTACTCAAAATAAATGATATCAATATGTGAAAAAATACATGTCTACAACTATAAATGTACTGTGACTGTGTAATACAAATCCCATAGGGGAAGGAAAACAATTTGAGATATATTTAGTAGTAAGGGTTATAGTTTTTTATCAAGGAGGTATATATTCTATGATCCTTTATACATGGATTTAGTAATGTTGGATATGTAAATTATATATGTAGTGTAATTAATTATTTTTTCTTATAACATCTTAAACATTATTACTATAGAAGATAAATAAGTCACAATAGGATGAAAAGTGTTTAAAAATTAATATTAAATCCTTATATGATGGTTGATTCTTAGAGATCATATATAAATATGGTTTTCATACATCTTGAAAGATAAAATGTAAATAATATATTATATAGTTTGTGTTTTTGGAAAATTTTACTAACTCAATGTTTTCTATACACCCTAGTAGTAAATAGATATATATGGTAAAATGTAAGTAATATTATTTTGAAAATTTGACTTGATAAATTTATGAATATGTTTCTTGATTATTAGAATGATTATAGGTAATATTATAGTGACTACTCCCTAAGGGTGTAATGTAACCCCTCTGTATACCATTATAGATTTAAAAAATATCATAATGTAATTTTTTGTTGTAATTACAATGAAATCAAAGAATATGGATTTAATTTGAATCATTATAAATCAAATGATAATATTTAAACATTTTCTACTAGTAGGGTAGGATATACACCTTGGATGTATCACACAACTATATATTAAAAAATCTGTTATACTTCATGTTGTACATCTATAAATTATATTTAAACATGATCTTAAATTCACTTTATGTTTTTTATGAATCATTAGAAGGACATGAGTTTATAGTTACAATTGATAACTAATTTCCAACCTAAAAAAGATGGGATATATAAGATAACTATCAAATAATTATATTTTTTTTTTGATTTCATAAGTTATAACTTACATTGAATGTAGATCCAAAACTATGCCTTGAGTTATTTTCAGAATAAACATAGATTATATTTAATTATAAAATTGTCACCATAAAAATTCATATATTTGAAAAAATTCATAATACATCCTTCTTGGATGGTTTTGGGGAAATGAAAATAGTGGATGTCTATATAATTGAGTATGCAACTAGGAATGTATAATCTATCCAGAATCATATCAGGGTTTCATAGATAATGTTGAAAATAGTGTAGATAATCAATGGATCTAATTTTAATTAGATGAAGGTGTTCATGTATTTTTTAATGTATCACCGTGAATGGGATTCATAAGGATTTTAATGAAGTGGAATTAAATTTTTAGGTACATTAGGTTTTTTGATATTTTAGAGACAATTACAGAAGTGATTTTCCATTTTCTATTTCCACCTCCCACTATAATGTGAATTCATTATTACATGTATTAATAATAAATATTTTTATTCTAAACCCTATTGATAAAGAATCTTACTTTTCTTATAATTATTTAATTTTATAAATTCTTGACATCGGAGATGATGTATTGTAGAATGAGTCAATTAGAGTGGTGAAAGTCCTCAAGAATGATTCCCATGATTGGGGAAAAAATGTTGAAGCGAGAATAATTAATTATGTTATAGTACCCACATTATTTATGTTCTAAAATTTATAATTTATTTCAAGAAAAAAATTAAATAAGTGGGAAATATAAGACCTGAGAATATTCTATTCTAGGTTAACACTATGTCACCAAACATATTACACAATTTTTCCATTATTTACTCATAATTGTAGAATAATACAAGCTTAATTATTTAAAAAATATATTTTAGGGTATTTTTATTTATTTTGGAAGATTAATCAATATTTTATTGTTAATATCATAATTAATATTGACTCAATGTTTTGGGATGTCTTTATGGTGGATTATTTTTACAGAATTATTATTATTAATCGTGGTGTATTTATATATATATAAATTAAATGAATTTCATGTATCTTATATTTTTTAAAAAATTTAGAAAAATATGTTAACACACTATCATTTAGTAATAGATAAGAAATAAGAATATAAATTCATAATTAAAAGAAATATATTTATATATAAAAATAGTTTATGTTATATCTTATATTTTAATATAGATGTATATTTTATAATATTTAGAAATTTAATTAGATTATTGTGATTCAAAATTCATATTCATAATTTTTTTGTTAATGACTAATATCTTATATTTTTTTAAAAATAATAATTAAATTAATAAATATAAAATCAAGGGTAATGAGGGTAAAATAGGATAAATAAAGTGTCACGAAATTTTGAGGATTGAAATGTGAAATATACAATGAAAATATCTTTTTTGGTTGTAAATTGAATCTAACATTCCTCAATAATCCCTTTACACATAAATCTTATAAATCCCATCTCATATCATCTTTACACATCTTCTAACATCAATTTATATAAATGTGTCCAACATTTTCACCTTTAAAAGAATATCACCTACACAATTTCAAGCATCTCACTCTACCGCAATTCTATTAAGAAATAATTCCAAATGATTATTTCCTTTAAAAATTACCTAATATTAATTTATAAGGTATAAATAAGTTCTTTCCAATGATTGATAAGCTATCTTATAGGCTTGAATTACAAATTATCATTTTTTCATTTCATTTTCAATACATTATTATAATATTATTTAAAATTATTTTTAGACTCCATAATTATTTCTATTCAATGCAATTAAAAGCATATGGATATATTGTTAACCATATATAACTTATTCCATCTAATTGTACAATTTTTCTAATACATTATTTTTTCATATAAGGGTTTCATAATACTAATATACCATTATTTTAAAATATTCCCATTTCTTTTTTCTTTAAATGTGAAATGTAAAAACAATTTATTTCTATAAATAAATTATCATATGATTAATGAGAAATAATTTTTCAGTATTATCATTCTACACTAATATTTTTTATAATTTTCAAACACATAATTGAGATAATCTTCTTAAAATTATTATATGGAATGGAGCATGTTGTTTTCATTCATTTATATCCCTCTATGGATACATACATGTGAATTAAATATCTACAATATATTTTATTTTGGATTAAAATCTATAAAAATAATGGATTTTCATTAAATCAAGCATTACATGGATTATAATAAGTGGGAATAGATGCAAATGTGTTCTGAGACACTTGGGGATATTATTTTAAATCATAACAATCTCTTTATGAAACATAAGAGTGGATTTTTTAGAATTGATATCCCAAAACCATGAAATTTCTTTTAACATTATCATATTTTAACATTAATCTTATAATGGTGTTTTCTATTACAATTTATATATAATATTACTTCAATTTCAAGTATGTGATATCAACCTATATATACACTGAGTTCCCCAAAATATGGAAAATTTTAAATTTTTATATATATTTGTGTTCTGATTAGGTTCCTTAGGAAAATGTATGAAATGTATTTTTTATTCATAGCTTTATATAATTAATGAATTAAATATCATTTTTAATTAGTGGGGGGAAGAGTTATAAGACCACTCAATTGAATAGTAATTTCCATGAGACAAACTAGAATAGGTGATTGAGTTTATTCCTTAATAGTTTTTGTGTGATTTCTCAACACATGTCGATGATTGAAATATTAAGATGTTCGACATGATTTATTCACTCTCTCGGAAATTATTTATTTATATCAATGTGATTATTTGTATTATAAAGTTATCTACTGATATATTTTAAGATATTTTAATTTTTTTTGATACCAATGTAATTATTTATATGATAAATTATTTCCATATATCAATTTTATTATAACACACATTTGTTTCTTGAATATAAATATATATGGATTTTTATATTACATAATTATTAAAAATGGATATTTTTTAAATATGAGACGGTGTTGGATAGATATAATTGGTAAATGAATGAAACATGATGATGAAATATCATTAGACTTTGTTTTTCTTCATGAATGTTTTCAAAATTCCATAGAAATTGATATTTCAATACTACTACTTATAAATGGTTACTTCATGACAACTAATTGAGTATATCAATGATACAAATTCATTGGATGTGATCCCATTTTAGGTGATGTGGGGTTTTACAATCTTATATATCTTTCTTCGACATTACTATTGGTGTAAAATCAATACACGATGTGTTCTCACAATTTACCCTTCCGAACATAAATCATTAGAGCGTGATATGGTCCACCACATACTAATTTGGGACATTTTAGATTCCATGCTTTTGAAAACATCAAAATACACAACATATTAATTAGTATATGAGATAACCAGATTAAACTCATTCATATTCTCCTAGGATTCTATGAAGATTACCACATTTAACTCATCAAATTTCAAGAATGAATAATAATGTTCTTATTTACTGAAATAATGTTTCATTTGATTTCAATGTTATGTATTGTTCATTTATGTGTCTTTTTTCCTAAGAATACTAAATTAATTGATCATTTGAATCGTGATCTATGGATTCTTAATCATTGTTATAAAATAAACACAAACAATAAGTTACTATATTAGGGTGTATCAAAAATTATGTACTTATAAAGAATTATCTTACTTATTTTATTTTAATTTATTTATTAGATTTGTAACTACTACAGATTATGTCATGTTCTATAAGAAAATTTAGAAATTATTGATAGGTGTGAGAATAAATCATTGAATTCAATTCCATTTATATTTTTAGTGAAAACAAATCCTTCAACAAATGTTATAGTGAATGAAAATATCACCTCACACAAACTACATATATTATAAAACTCATATAATGTCGGAAAAAATAATTTCTCGGGGATCATTACTCAAAATGAGTATCTACATCATTATTATGATATTGAATCACCGATGATTGCACAATACACAAGATTCAACATATTTTCTTCAATCAGAAGGGATAATACTTGAATTTATGATACCCATTTCATATCCCCTCTTCAATAATTTTATTCAACAAAAAAATATAAGAATAATCAAAACTAATAAAATAAGACAGCCTTTTACCGTGACAAACTGTCATCATGTTGTTGTTGTGTATTTTCATCAATATCAATGTATTTTTTTCTTGTTATTATTATTATTCTCTATTCTAATTGTATTCAGTTTTATTAAATTATATTTATCTACTATTATTCTATGATTACCAAAAATCTAGCACATCAATAAAAATTCATCACTCGTATAAATATAGATTCAATATTTAAATTTATGTGAGTTACATCCATTTCAATAGTGTATATCACTTTTTGATCCTCCAAATATATATTTCCAATACATAATTATATAGATATGATGAAATGGATTAATGGATTTTGTTTTTGAATCCACTTAATCCCAATATATTACATATTTTAATATTACTTAAATTATTAAATTTGACAAAAATCACATTGTCGTAAAGATTCATGTAGTGTTACCATTACAAAAATATCAATATCCTTTATATCATGGTGTGACAAATATTTTATCCTCCAAATAATTCAATATATACAACTTATAATGTAGTCTTATTTTATTTATTGAGGGACGAACACTAAATAATTAGTAATCCATTCACAAAACTAAAAATATTATTATAATAACTATGGTGTGATCCATTCAGTATGGGGTAGCACACATCCTTAAAATGGAACTTTTTCATAATAAAACCACATTAATAAGTCATCTAGATTCATTGAAACTTTAAGATGATTTATCTTGGATAAACACTTTCTTGATCATAAAATATTGCAAACAAATATAACGATTTATTTTATATTAAAAAATACATCAATCTGATGGAGGACCTACTCTAGAATTATTCTATTTAACACTTAATCATAGTGAGAGTCTAGCCATTATAGAATATCCAACTCTAAATCGCTAGAAATTACTTTTACCCTATGGTCATTTTGGAAAGACCAATGATCCAAACTATGTGAATTTATTTATTGTAGAAAACATTAGCCATGCTACATATCCTCAATAAAAATCTTCATTCAAACACCTATATTCTTCCAACTCACCTATATATTATATGAATTATAATGATTCAATTTACATTGATGGTTATTCAACTCTTGTAATATTTTTCCAATATTTTGAAATAGAAATGTGACCCATATCACCTGCACATCAAATTTAAATGTTATAAATAACAACCTTTGATCAAAATTTCATTGATTTAAGTGAATATTTCTTCAGAAATCAATACTCCCAAGTTTCAATAATGTCCTATATATTGGGATTTGAAATATCAAAAATTATATATGTTTTTTAATCAATTAAATTTTAAAACTATTATATCCCTAAAACATAAATCACCCTTTCAACATAGAAATGAATAATCATTCAATTTTTTTAAAATAATATTTTTTAACAACATTCACAAAAAATGTTGATTAATAAAACATATACTTCCTGTTAGTGTAACTCACATAATTTTTATCCCATCTTTATTCACAACATGAAAATTCAAAATTCTAAAAATATATCTATTCAGGTTCAAAAGAAATACATATTTTAAACTTTCTAAAATAAGATATATCATTTTACACTCATCATGAACACACATAGGCATACTGATTTCATTGTTTTTAATTTTTAATTAATTTCCCAAATACATTCTCCCTTTTTAGAAAAAGATTATTATTTGAATTTCTATTTTTGTACTAAATCATTATCAATTTATACATAAGAATAAATAAAATGGATTAATTCACCATAAATTCTCTTTGAATAGATTTAGGTTGGGTTCTAATTATTATTATTTTTATTAAATTTGATCATATGGTAATAGATTGGTGAAAAAATATGATATTTTCTCCTTCACTAAGAAAACAATATCTTCAAAACATCATAGTCTGTAAAATATTTATAAATAATATCTTCATATCAATATATTTTATTGAAAATATTGGAGAATAATTGTTGATATATTTATTTGAAATCAATTTTTATATATTATGAAAAATCCATATATCACATGAATCATTAGATTTTTAATTGAATTTTTATCCAAATTGACTAGGCTACCACATGGGTTGATGTAACCGAGTCCACAAAAACATTACTTGTTTTCAATGACCATTAAATAATTTTTTTATAATACACACACTAGTTTCCATGAATGAAAACTAAACATGATCTTAATCATATTCCAAAAATTTTATAAGGATAATATACATATTTATATTAAGATAGATTTTTTCATCAATTTATATACTATTTAAATCCATTATTTATAATGAATTTAATATATATGATGATACGCTTTTTATACACACATTATTATTCTTTTGGAAAATATTTAAATTTTTAAAGAAGTGTAAAAAAAAATATATTCCGGTATATAAATTGATAAATATTTGTTCTAATGTCTCTTAAATAACCATATTTTTCATCGTCATCCATTTATATATTATTTCCCACATATATTGGTGAATAATATCACTTTGAGTTATCCATTACTAATTTTTTCAAATTTACATTGGTATTGTTCTTATTTTAAAGGAAAATATGATTCTTCTCTTTGGAAATATATTTACACAAGAATTATTTTTTTTCACTCCATGAATAAAGATTTAAAATAACATTATTATAGTCAAATATAATCCACAAAATTAATTATTTCATATCAATAAAAAGTAATATCATATTAAATAATAATAATAATAATTTTATACACCTCTATATATTGTTTAATATAGCTCTTATTTTACAATATTACATTATTAAATTTTAGTTACATCATAACTATGTCTATCATTTGATACTATGTACTTGTGGACTGTCTCAACCCATATTTATACATATTAATTATTTATATAGATAATTTATCTTAACTATGAAATAATTTAACAAGGCTAAATTCAGTATCTGAGAGACTGTTCCTTATTATAATAAATATGAAAAAATATATAGTATCTCCCTATGAAGTGTTGATTTTTTAGTAGGTTTGGGAACGGCATACGGTTTTGATTCACATATTAAATTTGAAATATCAAACACATTGAATAAGATGAATTATATAATTCGTGATATTAATAATAATATCACTATTTATATGATAGATAATGTAATAAAAATAAATGGGTGGGATATAATTCTTAGTAGGGGATATATACATTAAAATATATCATGAGTAGATAACAAAAAATTAATAATGAATTTTATATAACTAAAAAGACATACCATTTAATCAGTAACCTATTACCAGATTAAATAAACCAGTAAAATTTATGTAATAGTATAATAGATAAAATTAAAAATTGAAATTTTAATGATGTAAATGCATAATTTTTTATATCATGATCTGAGACATCATCACATCTATACCATCAAGGTCATGTGCTAATAAAATTTAAAAAAATGAGTATGTATACTTCATAAACCCATTTAATTTTCGCAAGAGAAATAACTCATGAGACCTATAGATGAATCTAGGAAATATATAATTATGGGAACCTACCATAATTAAATTTAAAATTAATTTCTCATTTATTAAAAGATCAATTCAATTTATAAATAAAAATACATGTCAATAAATATCTATTTTCAACAATGTAAAAATATTTGGCAATAATTTCAATAACCAATAAAATAATTTTCATATTAAAATATCATATACTAAAAGGATATAGAGTTTTATGTCAATGTGTATTAATTATGGATATTTAATATAAATTTAATGTATAATTATCATAGAATAATGAAATTTTCAAGAAAAAATATTTAATTTATTTCATCATAAAATAGTGAAATTATTCTATGTTTATAGTAAATAAAATTATATATTTTAAACATAGGATTCATACAATTTTTTTTTTAAATTATATTATTTTTTGAACAAGATAATATTATTAAAAGGTTATAGAGGTCTTATAAAAAATTGACACTCTAAATGATAAAAAAATTGTTTTTGTCTTTTTATAAATTGGGTCTGAATAAACATTTTCTAAAAATAATAAAAATAATCCAATCAACCACTTTACAAATAGAGTGGATAAAAAAATATCATTGGAGTAAATAAAATCCATTTATAAAATTTATTTAATTTTATTGAATATAATGGAAATATACCTAATTAAATATAAATTAATAATGTCTTTTATTTTAAACTATTATTTTCATGAATACTATTCGCAATAGAAGAAACATTTGAAGAAATATTTTGAATGACCATAAATGTGTAAAAAGTAATAAAAAAATTTAATAATAATGAATAAATATATATTAAATTTAATTAATTTTATGGATCATTATATTCCCCTCAAAAAAATAAACAAGTTCATAATAATAAATTATTATCAATGGATTGAAACTTTTAATCAAATCTCTTACCACACATTAGTATAATCTAATAAGACAACATAATCAATAGTAAAATATAATTAGATTGATTATAAATAGATAAAAATGTAATATACATTTAAATAATTTTATATATGTCCTCATTATAACATTTTAACATATGTTTCTTATGAATCATTTATTATTATCATTATTTTGTGTGTTAGTGGATTTGGCATTCCTGCATGATTTAATTCGGCAGTCTTGGACATTGCATAAATAATAAGGTTCAATGAAATATGTTATGTCATTATAGATATAAATATCATATATATTCAATATATATATAATATTCATTTAAAGACAATGAATGAATTACACTATTCAGGAAGATAGTAGGTTGTATGAATGCATTAATATAGGTTACACCTTTTGAGGGATGGTATAAATGAAAGGTAATTAATAACAAAAAATTAAAATTTTATTATTATTTAATATATATCATATATATATTCACCAAATAGATCCTTATTACTATCCCTGTTTATCAGAAATGAAAAATGGATCGCAACACTTCATGTAGGGGATAGTTCACAGGTATTCCAGAGTAATTTTATCACATTACACAGGATATGAAGGTAAGAATATACATAGGATGAAATAATTTCTGAATAATATTTAATTAATAAATTTAATTCAAATATATATATATATATATATATTCATTACTATCGTATTTATATCCATCATTGTAATGTGATGATGAAAAAATGAGTACACTGCTACGTGGAGATGGTTTGTTTAATGTAAAAATGAGTGATGTTTTTTAATTTACATTGATTGGAAATAGATATAATATAGTTTCAACATAATAATGATAACATATATGAATATTTATTAAGCAATATTTATTATTTTATTATGGTTATGAAATGTAGTGAGGAAGAATAAAGGGAAATAAACATGAAATAGTCAGTAAAGAAAACTACCCAATCTTGGGTATACATCCTCTACACATCTATGTATGGGACATAGTTTTTTCCTAATTTATATGCCAACAACAGAATAACATAGATAATTATATTGATAAAGGTATTGGGTATTTTTTTTGGATTTCGATGGCTCAATGTACTGTCATGAATTGAGAGAATGGGATTCTCTTTTATACTGGAGGGAAAGGACACAATTTGAATTTCAAAAATGATTAAAGTATAATTTAGTTCATTCTCATGTAAAATAATTCCAAAAGGCTAGAGATTGGTCTAAAAATATTATATGTTAAAAATATCATCATTCAGTGCATACAATATAGGTTTTCTATAATTTTAAATTTTATCATTTTTTTAACTCATCTATTAATTAATTTTACTTTAAATTGTTGTAACAATATTTTAATGTTAGTTACTTATAATATTACTTATATGGAAATCATTAACTACAAAAAGAAAAAAGGATAAAATTTTTTCATAATAAAACTTCCCCCTTTTCTTCAATAAATATTTTTAGTATTTTTAATTAGTTAATAAAATATGAATTTCATAAAATATTAATAGTGATCACTGCTAGAAAAATGAATTTTAAAAACTATTTCAACCCGTTAGGAATACTGGAAAACTGATGGTATAAACTAAACCAATGTTTGCACAAAATTGATACCAAGCTAGCCATGTGGATAGACATATACCAATGATAATAGTATATCTGATTGTATATGTCTCTAGAATGAAGATTATAGCAACGGTTTCAGCTAACTATTGGTATATCATTGTTCTAATGGTTGATACCCATTATAGATTAAGGAATTTCAGATCTATTCAAATGGTTTCAAAACCATTGGACGGATCATTTACCAATGGTTTTTGAAAAACCATTTGTAAAGACTCTTTAAAGGATTTATAACAATGGTTTACTATCCTTTGGCATATATTTTTACCAACAATTTTTTATAAACCATTCGTATAATGTAACATTTCAAATATATACAAATGGTTTACAACTATTGGTATATCCTTACTACAATTTCTATAGTAGGTCGTCTTGCTTCCCCCTCTATAATCCCATGTGCACCTGCCAATTGTGATTTCAATTGAGAACCCAGTTTTCCTGTGCAATAAAGAATTCAGGATTTAATTACCAATTGAATACATCTTAATTATGAATGAATAACACATACAAAATGAATTATGAATTACATATATAATTCTGATAGTGTATTCAATTCATAATTCATTACATACAGAATTCAATTACATATAACACATATATAATATGACATACAAAATTGAATTCAGAATGTGGGTATTTCCAAGGGGGTGGGGGTGTTTAGTGGGTCGGGGTTGTTTAAGGTGGTGGGGTTATCCGGGGGTGGTGGAGTTCAGGGGGGGTGTCGAAGTGTGTGGATGTGTCCAAGGGGTTGGGGGTGTATAGGTGGTTTTCCAAGGCGTGGGTTTGTTCTAGGTGGTTGGGGTGTCCATGGAGGTGGGTATTTGTCCAAGGTGTTCGGGGGTTTCCAAGGGGTGGGGGTGTCTAGGGGGCTATCTAATGGGTGGGTGGGATATCTAGTGGCGTGGGGGATGACTAAGTGGGTGGGGGTGTCTAGGAGGTGGGGGAGTCTTTGGGAGGGGGATATCCAAGATGGTGGGGGTGTCTAGGGGGTGGGGCTATCCAGGGGATGGGGGGCTGTCCAAGGGGGTTTGGTGTCTAGGGGGTGTTCATGGGGGTGTGGGAACTATCTAAGTGGGTGTGGGGTGTCCGAGGGGTGTCGATGGGTGGGGTGTCCAAGGCGGTGGTGTAGAGTCCCCAATGGAGATGTACATGGACATTACATTACTTTTTTGGAATAATTAATACATAACAAAAACCATCACTCAAGGACCGTAATATTTTAGTGTCTTAGGAAACTCAGAACATAATCTTCTAATCATGGTGAAACATCTTCAACATCTCCCATAAAGATCTCCCTCTTTTGTTTTCTTACCTAAAACCATTCTTTATATCCTGGGGAAAAGAAAACATATAAAGGGTGAGAAAAAATGCTCAGTAAGGGTAAGCATGGAGAAAAGAAAACAAACTATATACATTTGAACTTAAAAACATGAACATAATGTTTAAACATAAAAATATTGAGCAATGAAATAAAACATGGCAGTACGTAAGTCATAGATCATAATGGAACATCAATAATGATAAAATAGCATGGTAATAAAACATTTAATTATTTCATACCATTAATAACATGATATGATTTCCATAGTAGCCAATGCATTTCTTCCTAGACCATCTTAGTGGACAAATTCCCTTACTAAATCGAGTTCACTCCTTGTTCCTATCCTGTATCATTAAACCGGATTAACGTTCATTTCCATCCATGTATATCTCATGAGATATATATCTTTACCCAAGGAATTGGAGGGATATATAGTTCCCACCCATATCATAATGAAATCATTCTTACGTGTGCCACACCATAAATATAAATTATTCATCATAACCCAAATAATAAAATGTGTTTCAAAAGCATCATACCATCATAACATAATCCATATAAAACAAATGGATATCATTTCATCATAAGGATAGTGAGACCATATAAATCATAGAGACATTACACATGAAACAAACACATATGAAATAATTTCATCTTATATGGAAAATGGTTTTGATAAAACAATTGAAATGAATTCTTGAGGAAAATATCCTTTCTTCTTCAAAATCATTTTCTTTTCACAAAATTCCATGAAATTATAAAAGAAAAGGATTATTTATGAAAATAGTCATGAAATATTATAGAGTAAGAGTCAAGAAAATAAGTCAGTATAAATACGTAAAAAATTTTCATGCCGTATAAGTTAAGAAAAACATTCTCCTTCTACTTTTTCCAGATAAGTCAAAAAGTACCTTATATGGTAAAAAAAGGAAGGATTCCTTCAATACAATGTGGTAAAAGTCAAAAAAAGTGGAAAAATGAATTTAATGATAAATGGAAGAATAGTAATCATTTTATGAAAACATTTTTAGAAAACTTGTACATGGATGATAAACATAACCATAATAAATACTTATGAATAAACAATCTCAGATAAGAATGAAATTGGAATAATTATCCCTTACCTTATGTCTGATATGCTTCGTATGTATCCTAAACTCAATTATAATGATTTAAATAATGTCATTGAATTATTACAGAATCATATTCATTGTTATGATATCATGTATTGTTCACTTATGACTTTATATTACCCGTTCTTTTGTAAATTCCATGTTAATGCAGTGTTTTGTGTAAAATCGTTTCATTTATCATATGTGTCTCGATTTTTTGTTCTTTATATTATTACTCATATACTTATTTAATTAATTTTAGAAAATAAAACATAATTTATATATAATATATATTCAGTATATAAATTAATATGAGAGATCAATACATGGAATGAAACACACAGTTCATGGAGACGGTAGGTCGTGCGTACGGATGAATGCTGTTTTCATTTCCTTTTTGAATTGAATGGAATTATGTAAATGAAACATATATGTACATAAATCCATTAGAATTATTATGTAATATATTTAATTAATATTTATTATATATATACATTATAATCATACTTGAATGGATAATCATGGAAAATGAATCTCATCGCGTTAGTGGAGACGGTAGTCCGTACGTACGCATGAACGATGATATTGTTCCCATAATTATTGAATAGAATTGGAGTTAATGATATAATATCACAGAATTATTATGATGTTATAATAACCATATATAGTTATTCTTTACACCATTATACCCATCCAAGTAAGGTGGTGGTGGAAAAACTAATAACACCATGGTGTGCAGACGGTATTCCGTATGTACGCATGCACAATGATATCATTTTCGGCAGGATGGATAGAAGGTGAAATGGGGTTGTTTAATATTTATAATATCATATCAGTATATTAGTGATACTGATTGTATCACTTTAAAATTAATCAACTAGAGAAGAGGATGTTGAATAAGAATGAAACTTGAAAGAATCGGTAGAAGAGATTATCTCTTCTTCGACGCACCTCATTTAAGATTTCTTTTAAGGGACTAGAGTTTGTCTTATGAGAAGACCAAAACCTTCAAATTGTTTCTAGGGATGTGGAGAATATAAATGGTCAGGGGTTGGCTGATAATGAAGGCTCATGGTGTGGTGAAGTGGAGAGGAAGGAGGTGCCCTTTTATAAACGAGGAGAGGGAAACCTTTTGAAACCTCAAAAATATTAATTTATAATAAATCAAAACCCCCTTAAAAACCTCCAAAAATGACTCATATTCGAATATTAGATGGGATAGGGTTGTAAACGCATCAAAAAATAAAATTTAGACGTGTTGGAAATTTTATTTAAACCTTATCAACATGATTTATCAATATTTAATTTCATTATTCTTATTTGTGGTACTAAGATTCTAAATTTTAAATTGTTATAAATAATTACTTATTTTTTGTTAATTGTCCATAATTGGATAATTTATGAAATTTTAGACCATATAAAGTCTAATTTATAATTTTTATATGTTTTTGTGATTTTTAAACAATTTTATATTATGTTATTTTTATAAAATAACAATAGTGTCAATTTTGACACAATTCATTTATTTGATTTTAGATAAAATCCACAAAGAAGTTATGTTTGAAATAAATTATTTAATAGATTAATAACATGTCATATTTATGTATAAAATTCTTGGAGGATATTAAATAGTTCATACAATATTTATTTTAATATTTTTAAAACAATGTATTATATATTTTAATCAATAAAATAAATTCAACATCACTATTGTGTCACCTTTAATGATAATTATTGAATTCCTAAAATTTATAAATAAATTCCCATGATGTAGATAATTTTATTATATTTTTGGATACTATTCATGTTACATGTTTTATAAAGTTTATCACTAAATTAAAATTATTATACTTATAATATTTAAGAGAGTGACATGTTATCACTCTCTTTGGTTTTAATAATAATTAAATTATTTTCATAGTCAAAAGTCCATAAAATTAATCTATTCTGAAACGTAGGTGATATGGGTATACTTTTAGACATCTTAGGTGTTAGGCTTATTTTATAATCTTATTTTTACCTTCAATTACCTGATTTACCATTAACTATAGTAAATAAAATTTACCATAGTTACTATTCATAATATTAAAAAAATAAAAGTAACCTATTAACATTATTTGGACCCACTGAATTCAAATATTGAATCCGTTTTTCAAAATTAACAACACAGAAGTTGCAGTAATTTATTTAAAATCAATCTCATTGTTAGAAAACGAGCTTTAAAAGTTAAAACATTTATAGAGATTGAAATGTTTTTACCAATGAATTCAATGTAAAATTAATGGTAATGAAATACATTATATTAAATGATAAAAATATATTCTATTTATACTTAAAAACCATTCAATATTATAATTTAACCATATAAATTATTACGATGGAAAAAAATTTTAATTAAAATATAGCATGTTTTTACTATTCATTAAAATATAAAAGTTATCAGAATAATATGAAAAATTTATCCAATGTAAATTATTATATCCTGATTGAAAAGAATAATTTAATTTTGTCAAATTAAACTTATAAACCTTTCAAAACCAAAATTTAATGTGTTTGCGCCATTAAAAGGCTGCAAACCTGCCTTTTTTGTAAAATACTTATTTTACATGAAAAATTTATTTTGATCTCATACCATGTTCTATAAAATTTGTAAGATTAATAATAATGTTATAAAATTAAAAATTTAGTTAATATTATAACAATATATCATTGTTTATTGAAACCCAATATTACGTACTCCACACGCTATCAAGGAAGGTTGAGATTGCATGTAATGCAAGCCAAGTTAGGGATGTGTGTAGTGAAAGCTCCATTTGGTGTAGCATACAACATAAATAATCAATGAAATTAAAAATAATAATTCTGATAAAATCTCGGGTTGTTACATTCTACCCCCCTTAAAATGAATTTCACCCTCGAAATTCATTGGGGTTATAAATGGTTTACTACGTGAATGTATCTTTCATTGAAAAACACATCATAAAAAGGAATACTAAAACTAAATTTTAAAAACGAAAATTATAAACAAAATGGTTACCCAAAGTAACTTATCACCTGGGTTCCCACAGAGAAGAACATAGACGAAAAAATGGATGTGGAAGAGAAACCTAACAGTCAAGTTCTAATGGAGAGTGGTAGAGAACATGGCTATGAAAAATCCAACAGTCATAATTCCATTTATTTGTGATGAATTAAGGTACCATTTGATTCATCAGATATAAGGGAACTAGGATAAATTTTTTGGGTTTCATTATCATTTACCTAAAGTTGAAAAATTTTAATTAGTAGAAATACTTACTTTATTTCGTTACAATCTCACTGTCCTTCATGCCATGTACAATTTCGACTTCATCTCTTAATGAGATTAAGTTGAATTTTTCATATAAAAAGTATTAGAAGATCATGTGATAAAATTATGGGTCATTCCATCTGTCTCAAAATAAGGATAGCAAATGTTATCAAATATACGTAAGTCCATCTATGGTGAGGATAATTGTATATGATTAAAAAATGGACTTATACTTCATCGATCATACCTCTTAGTAAAATAAAATTTGTTTCTAATAACCAGGGATTTCCTGTAGGCCAGTGGTGGGCTCTAAAGGCCTATTTCTCTTTAGTTATGGGTTCGATTCCTATGGCCTTGTCCGACGCGATGGGTTGTCGCCCATCCTGCAGGTTCTCCTTTTTATAAAACTACATTATTATAACATCCCATCAATAATATCAATAAAAGTTCTATCCTTAAACAATACTATCTTCTGTCCAACATAATCCAGTCTAATATTTAGGCTTATCTAAAATTCTTATGTTCAAACTCAACATATAAAGAAAAAAATTACGAGACATTTCATCTACCGAGCATGTGAATATCATCATTTTTTACCAATATATCATACGATATATCTTTTTGGTCACATTCCAAACATGTGAATATATTAATCATGTATTCTCTTGAAAAAAACGAATACCCATTGAACCTTAGTGAAAACATGAATGCTATCAAAAGTTAACTCATTCTACATACCAAAATCCCAAAATTTCTATATAATCAAACTATGACATCATTGTCATATTCCACATCACAAATAGTGATCGCATGTGACTTCCCTTTATCATTTTCATTAAGAGGTAGCTCACATAAATCATCATTAACCCTTGGATTAAGTCATTGATTATAATAATTCCACATTTCCTTGCACTTGATGCATTGAAGTGTTCGTGGAGCATTCTCTATAGTCTTTCCTCTATTCATGTCATTAGAAACCATTTTCCCATTACTTCGGCACTCAGCTGCTCGATTACCTTCTTTTCCACACTTGAAACATTTTCTAGTACCTTTTAGACAATCTCCACGATGATTCTTTCCACACTATGATCATAAAGTAACATCCATCTTCTTTTCACTATTGTTCTGAGATTTTTCCTTGAACTCCATGTTTCATTTCTTGTCAAAACCATGACATGGATATGTAACACCAACTTCATATTCAACCTTGATAGAACAACATACAATTTCTTCATGACTACTGAATTATCTTATATCTATTTCCCTTCGAAGACTTGTTTTTAATTCATCTAAGAATTGATAAACTTTACTTTCAGGTTGGATGATAATGACAGATGCATACCCTGCAATCCTTGTCATATTCCCTTCAAATATACCAATAGAATCGTTTTCCTTTTGATTAAGCTCAAGTAACTCATTTTCCATCTTTGTTCAATGAATAAGAGGGAAGTACTTACTGATAGATATGTTCTTGAACTCATATCATTCAATGGATTCAATTTCATCTCGGGGACTCATATTCTTAATTAGAGACCACCATTGGTCTGCTTCAGCTTATAAACAGTAAATATCCCTAATGACTTTTTAATGTTCCGAACATCAATGTATGGAAAATATCCTTTCAATAGTGCTGATACATTGATCAGTAACAAGTGGATTAGAAGGCCCACTGAAAGAAGGTGGGTGTTTACTCATGAAGGACTCCATAGAATATTGTTCCCTTCTCGGGTAATTTGGTAGTCAAGAATTATTCATAGCTTGTGTAAGTATAGCAATAATATTTTTCACTACATCTCCCATAACATTGGGTTTTTCAAGAGGAAAAACATTTCATTGTCCATTACATTGATCAACATGGTTCATTCATGTTCAATCCATCGTCTAAAACTGAATAAGAATATTGTGATAGGAAAAAATCATTAAAGAGAAAACACCATAACAAAGGGGGAGTACAATCAATATATAACATCTTAGGTTTAGTTCTAATATCATTACTATAATTCTAGGACTATAACCTATACTTATACTTAACCTTAGGGACATCCCTAGACATACCATAGAAATATCTCTTGGGATCTCACTAAAGTTCTCGTATCCTAGTTTCCAATGGTTGACTAAACCTTTCCTCTAATTCCAAATTTAGAGACCCCAAACATGATGTACATGGACATTACATTTATTTTTTGGAATACTTAATACATAATAAAAACCAACTCTCAAGGACCGTAATAGTTTAGTGTCTATTGAAACTCGGAACATAATCTTCTAATCATGGTGAAAGATATTCAACATCTCCCATAAAGATCTTCCACTTTTTTTACCTAAAACATGTCTTTATATCCTATGGAAAATAAAACATATAAATGATTATCTCAAATTCTCAGTAATGGTAATCATGGAGAAAATAAAACAAACTATATACATTTTATCTTAAAAACATGAGCATAATGTTAAAACATCAAAATCATGAGGAATGAAAAAAAACAGGGTAGTACATAAGGCATAGATCAGAATGGAACATCAATTCTGATAAAATATAATCGGAATAAAACATGTAATTTTGGAATACCATTATGAACTTGAGATTATTTTCGTAGTAGCAAAGGCATTGATTCCAAGACCATCTTAGTGGACAAAGTCCCTTACTAAAACGAGTTCACTCCTCGTTCTAATCCTGTATCACTGTACCCGATTAACTTTCTGTTCCAGCCATGTCTATCTCATGAGATATAAATCATTACCCAATGCATTGGAGGGAGATATATCTCCCACCCATCTCAAAATGAAACCATTCTTACGTGTGGCACAATATAAACATAAATCATTCATCATAACGCAAAGAATAAAATGGGTTTAATAAACATCATCCCATCCTAAAATAATCCATATAAAACAAATGGATATTATTAAATCATAAGAAAAGTGAACCCATGTAAATCATATAGGAAGTATACATGAGACATAAAAATATGAAATAATTTCATCTTATATGGAAAATGGTTTCGATAAAACACTTGAAATAAATTCTTGAGGAAAATATCCTTTCTTCTTTAAATTCATTTTCTTTTCACAAAATTTCATGCAATTGTAAAAGAAAAGGAATTTTTTGAAAATAGACGTGAAATATTGTAGAGTAAGAGTCATGAGAATAAGGTGTAATAAAACCATAAAAATCAATTCATGTCATATAAGTTAAGAAAAACATTCTCCATGTACTTTTTCCAGAAAAGTCAAAAAATACCATATATGGTAAACAAAGGAAGGATTCCTTCAATACAACGTCGTAAAATTCAACAAATGGTAAAATGACATTAAAAATAAATCTAATAATAGTAAACATTCTATGAAAACATTTTTAGAAAACATAGACATGGATGATAAACATAACCCCAGTAAATACTTATGAATAAACAATCTTGTATAAGAACAAGATTGGAATAATTATCCCATACCTTAGGTCTGATATGATTCGTATGTATCCGAACCTCATGTATAATGCTTTAAATAATGACATTGAATTATTACAGAATCATATTCCCTGTTATGATATCATATATGGTTCACTTATGACTTTATATTACCGGTTCTATTGTAAATTCGATGTTAAAGAAGCATTTTGGGTAAAATCGTTCCATTTATCATACGTGTTTTGATATGTTGTTCTTGATATTATTACTCATATACTTATTTACTTAATTCAATAATGTAAAACATGATTTTTATATAATATATATTCAGTATATAAATATATATGACAGGTCGATAAATGGAATGAAATAAACCTCTCATGGAGACGGTAGGACGTACATATGCATGAATGCTGTTTTCATTTCCTTATTGAATTAAATGGTATTAAGTAAATGAAACATATATGTACATAAATTCAGTATCATTATAATGTAATAACATTCCTGATTATTTATTATATATATACTTTATAATCATACTTGAATGGTTAATCGTGGAAAATTAATCTCATCACGTTCGTGGAGACGGTAGCCCGTACGTACGCCCGAGCGATGATATCGTTCCCATTATTATTGAATAGAATTGGAGTGAATGATATAATATCTCAGAATCAGTATTATGTTATATTAACCATATATAGTTATTATTTACAACATTATACCCATCCAAGTAAGGTGGTGGTGGAAAAACTAATCACACCACATTGTGGAGATGGTATTCCATACGTACGCACGCGCGGTGATTTCGTATTCTGCGGGATGGATAGAATGTGAAATGAGGTTTTTTCATATTTATAATATCATATCATTATATTAGTGATAATTAATGTATTACTTTACAATTAAAAAACTAAATTAGAGGAATTTGAAGAAGAACAAAACTTGAAAGAATCAGTAGAAGAGATTACCTCTTCTTCTATGAAATTCTTTTAATCTTCATCTTAAGAGAATATAGTTGGCCTTTTGAGAAGACCAGAACCTCCATAATGTTTCTATGGAAATGGAGAAGAGGAATTGGCAGGGTTTGGCCGAGCATGAAGGCTCAAGGTGTTGTGAAGTGGAGAGGGAGGAGGTACCCTTTTATAAGGGAGGAGAGGGGCACCGTTTGAAACCTTAAAAATATTAATTTATAATAACTCAAAACCCACTTAAAATCATCGTAAAATGACTCATATTAAAATATTATATGTGATAGGGTTTTAATATTATAAAAAAATAAAATTTAGCCATGTTGGAAATTTAATTTAAACCTTATCAACTTGATTTGTCCCTATTTAATTTATTTAATGTTATTTGTGGTAATAAGATCCTAAATTTTAAATTAATATAAATAATTACATATTTTTTGTGAATGTTACATAATTGGATAATTAATGACATTTTAGACCATATATATTTTAATTTATAATTTTTAAATATGTTTGTGATTTTTTAACAATTTTATATTATGTAATTTTTATAAAATAACTATACTGTCAATTCTGACATTGTTCATTTATTTGAATTTAAATAAAATCCACACCAAATATATGTTCCAAGTAAAATATTTATTAGATTCATAACATGTCTTATTTATCTATAAAATTTTTGTAGCATATTAAATAGTTTATACAATATTTTGTTTAATATTTTTAAAACCATTTATTTGATATTTCAATCAATAAAATAATTTCAACATCACTGTTGTGTCAGTATTAATGATAATTATTTAATCCCTAAAAATACTAAATAAATTCACATGATGTGGATACATTAATTAGATTTCTGGGGAATATTTATTTTTTATGTTTCTTGAAGTTTATCACTAAATTAAAATTATTATACTTATAAGATTTAAGAGAGTGACATGTTGTCACTTTCTTTGGTTTTAATAATAATTAAATTCATTTCATGGTCAAAAGTCCATAAAATTAATATATTTCGACACTTAGGTGATATTGGTCGACTTTTAGTCATCCAATATAATTTTGGCAGGTGTTAGGGTAATTTTATAATCTTATTTTTACCCTTAATTACCCGATTTACCTTTAACTACAGTAAATAAAATTTGTCGTAGTTACTATTTATAACCTCAAAAAAATTAAATAAAACTATTAATATAATTTGGAACCACGGAATTGAAATACTTAATCCATTTTTCAAAATTGAAAACACAAATGTTTCATTAATTAATTTAAAATTAATCTCGTTTTAAAAAAACGATTTTTAAAAGTTAAAACATTGCCTAAGATAGAAATGTTTTCACCTATGAATTCAATGTAAAATTAATGGTAATGACATAAATTATATTAAATGGTAAAAATATATTCTATTTATACTTTAAAAAATATCAATATTATAATTTATCCATATAAATTATTGCGATGAATAAAGTTGTTTTTAATTAAAATATATCGTGTTTTTACTATTCATTAAAATATAAAAGTTATCAGAATAATATGAAATTTTTTCCAAAGTATATTTTTATATCCAGAATCAAAATAATAATTTAATTTTTTCAATCTGAAATTATAAATATGTCAAAACTAGATTTAAAGTGGGTGTGCCATCAAAAGGCAGAAAAACTGCATTTTTTGGAAAATTATTATTTTACCCGAAAAATTTATTTTGTTCTCATGCCATGTTCTATAACATTGAATAAGATGATTAATAATGTTATAAAATTCAAAATATATTTAATACTATTCCTAATTTCTTGTCCATTATAATCTTATAACAATATATCGTTGTTTAGTGAAACCCGGTATTGTGTACCACACACACTTTCGAGAAAGGTCACAATTGCGTGTAATGAAAGCCACATTAGGGATGCGTGTAGTGCAAGTTCACTTTGGTGTAACATACAACAGAAAACTTCAATTAAATTAAAAAGAATAATTCTCATAAAATCTCGAGTTGTTACAGGTGGGGTGGGGGTGGGAGTGTCCAAGGGGGTGGGGCGTCAAGGGGATTGGGGTTGTCCAAGGGGGGTGGGGTGTCCATGGGGTTGGGGGTGTCAAGGGTGGTAGGGGTTGTCCATGGTGGTGGGGGTGTCCATGGGTGAGGGGTATGCAAGGGGTATGGGGTTGTCCGAGTTTCTAGGGGTGTCCAAGGGGTGTTTAGGGGGATCTAGGGTTTGTTGAATGGGGGTGTGTTAGGGTGGTGTCTTGTTGGTGGGGAGTCTTGGTGGTGGGGGTGTCTAGGGTGATGGGGGCTGTCTAGTGGGTTGGTGGGATATCCAAAGGTGTGGGGTCAAGGGGGTTGGGGATGACCAAGGAGGTGGGGGTGTCCAGGGGGTGGGGTGGTGTCCCGGGGGCTGTCCAGGGGGTGGGGGCTATCGGGGGGGGGGGGGGGTTGTCTAGGGGATGGGGGTGTCCAATGGGTGTGTGAAAGGGAGTGTGAAGTGGTGGTGTGGGAGTCCAGGTGGGGGGGTGTCCAAGGGTTAGGGGCAGTCCATGGTGTGGGGAGTTGTACAAGGGGGTGGGGACAGTCCATGGGGAGGGGGATTTCTAGGGGTGGGGGATGTCCATAGGGTGTGTTTTCTAGGGGTTGGGGTGTTAAGGGGTGTAGTGGTGTCCATGAGGAGATTTCCAGGGAGTGGGGGCTATCCAGGGGTGGGGAACTGTCCAGAGGATGGGGGAGTGGAAGGGGGTGTGCAGGGGGAGTTCATGGGATTGGGTTGTCCTGGGTGGCTTTCCAATGGGGGGTGTCTTGAGTGTTGGGGGATTCCTAGGGTGTGGGTGTACAAGGGGGAGGGAGGTTGTCCAATGGGAGTGGTGTGTCCATGGGGTGGGGTATTTCTAGGGGGCATCCTTGGGGGAGTCCACGAGGGTGGGGTGTACCCTAGGTTTTCTAGGTGGGTGATGGAGTTGTCCAAGGGGTGAGGGTTGTCCAAGGGAGAATTGATCAGTCACACATATATTCAGTCACTACAAGTCATCAAGTCAAGTTCTATTAATTATACATAATGAAATAATGAAAATGTGCCCAACCAAATCACACATATATTAATTAACAAAAAATCACCCAATATTGAATGCCGAAAATATCAGTAAAAAATGACATGGATTAATATATCCTTTAATAAAATCACTATAATCGCCATCATCATCTGCCTCATCCCCATCCTTATCGATGTTCCCATCATATTCCTCGTTCTCCTCAACCCCCTACTCCTCCCTCTCAAACTCCCCTATAGCCTCCTCCTCTCCATCATCCCCTACCAAGGACTCCTCCTCACCGTCCTCTTCTACCTCGACCTCCTCTTCACCCTTCTCCTTCACCAAGTCCTTGTCCTTGCCATCTTCATTTACATGAACGACATCATATTGACCACCACTAGAACTACAACATGTTGCACCATATATAAAACACGCCAAGGAAATATATTTATCAAAACCTATACTAACCTCCGGTGGATGTGTTAGATGTAAAACAACCATCAATTTCATAAATGCATATTTCTCCTTAGAAAACTCTTCTGCCATTTTAGTGTCTCTTTTTTCATACATTTCTGCCTAGGTCTTAACCTGGTTGAACTTGGTGGGACTAAAATATTTTCCGAAGGAGGTCCAATACCTCATTGGGACTATTCTCTTCCCAGGTTTTCTGCAAACTCTGCTAGGGTTATCATCTACCAACACCTGATGTAAGTGATCATTTGGCCCAAAATTGTTAGGTTCATGGTAATAAATGGCCTCTAATGCGCCTATTACAAATATAAATATATTATTTATGTTATGAAAAATAAATTAAAATTTTAAATTTACAATGTAAAACATACAATCTGTTGCTGAGATGGTTTGTTAACCGCACATCAATAATATTGATGTTTAATATGAATTTGGTGGTAAAAAGTTTCCAAAGGATTGAAACGTCATGGTCAAACATGTTTATAAAATTCTAGGAATGATTTCACCGAACTAAGCAGATTTTTATGTCATATTATGAAGGTTTCATAGAGGAAAGAAGCAGGATTCCATGTACATGGATATTTTTAATGATGAGATTGAAATTTATTTTCCAAATGTGATAATCTATCCCCATTTTAGATATCCACAAAGGAAGGGGTTTCTGGATGATATAGTGAACAATCCTTGGTTCGATACCATATCAATAAAACAATTTGATGATATACTATTTTAGTTACGTGTTCCTAAATTTGAGGTGAAATGTGTTTTGGAATTTTATTCATTTCTCACATACAAGTGGTCACCTTCTACCTTATAGAACATTGTTAATGATATTAAAAGGTGAATTATTTTAATCAAATAGGTATAATGTGTAATGAGATATATCTAAATAAGTTATTTATGCTAAAAAATTATATATTATGAAAATTTAGGATATTTCTTAACAACCAATTACCAATGTCAACGTATTCATACTGTGGGGTTGTCAAGGTGGTTGGGGTGTCCAGGTGGGGTTAGGTCCATCTAGGAGGGGTGGGTGTCCATGTGGGGTGTGGAGATGTCTTGTGGGATAGGGGTGTTTAGGTGTACTAGTGTCCATGGCTTGGGAAGAGAGGAAGTCATGGGGGTGGGGCTGTCCATGGGGGTGGGGTGTCTAGGGGTTCGGGGGGTGTTGTCTAGGTTGGGGGCGGTCCAGGGTGTTTTCCAAGTGGGTGGGGGTGTCTAGGGGGGTTGTGTCTTGGGGTTAGGGTGTTTTCCAGGTGGTTGTCCATGGGGGTGGGGGTGTCTAGGGGGTGGGGTGGGTGTTTAGGTGTGGGGGCTGTCCAAGGGGGTAGAGGAGTCAAGGGGGTGTGGTGTCTATGGGGTGGGGCAGTGTCCAGTAGAATGTCTAGGGGGTGTCCATGGGATGGAGGTTATCTACACCTTGGGGTGATTAGGGGAAGGGTGTTGTCCATAGGGGGGGGGGTTGTTGAGGGGGTGGAGTGTTGTCAAAGGGGGTGGGGTGTCTATAGGTTGGGGTGTACAGGGTGTGGGTGGTGTCTAGGGGGAAATCTAGGGTGTGGGGGCTGGCCAAGGAGGGTGGGGTGTGCAGGGGGTAGGGGTGATCAGGTGGTGTGGTGGTGTTAGCAGAGTGGGATTTCAAGTGGGTGAGGGTGTCTGGGGGGTGTCCAGTGGGTGGGGGATTTCCATGGGTGTGGGTGTGTCGAGCGGGAGGGGATGTCCACAAGTGGGGTGGGGTCCGGGGGGAGGGGGGAGGGGGTTTTCAAGGTTCGAGTTGTGTTATGGGGGCTATCCCATGGGGTGGGGTTGGGGGAGAGTGGGTTGTCCCAGGGGGTGGGTGTCCAGGGGTGGGTGTGGGGGTGTGTAGGGTGTGGCGGTGTCCAGGGTGGGGGTGTCCAGGTGTGGGGGAGGGGGATTCCCATGGGGGTGAGTGGTGTCCAGTGGGTGGGGGTGTCAAGGGGGTGGGGTGGGAGATGTCCTAGGTGGTGGGGATATCCATGGGGTGGGGGTTGTCTTGGGTTGGGGCTGTCCAGGTGGTGGGGGTGTGTAGGGGTTGGGGAGGGCTGTCTAATGTGGGGTGTATAAGGGGGGGGGGAGTGTCCAATTGGAGGGTGTTTGTGGGGTGTCTAGGGGGTGGGGGTGTCCAGGGCAGTGGGGGTGTCTCGGGTGTTGGGGTGTTTAGGGGGTGAAATACTCATATAAAACCCTGACAATAACCTACACCCAATCAATCCAATATCAAAATTTTAATCCATCACCCAACCAATAGTCAATTATTCCTGAATATCACTACCCTTCCCATTATTATATGAACAAAATCTATAAATACCAAAACCAAATCAAATTTTAATCTAAGATAATGTTCATAGAGACTACCATATCACCCCCACAAAAAATATAAAAAACCACCAACACCACTACCCCAACCATACCCAATTCCTCACATGGACCATCCTTTTACCCATTACCCTCCTCGAGAAAATATGGCTAAACAAACCCATTTCTATATTTGAGTGGGGATACAACTCACCAGAACCATCATTATTTCATATGGTTTCTTAACTCTGCACATAAAGAGTGGCTATAAATACATAAAATAACATTGGTTCACACAATCAAGACACTTGATGTGTAGAAAAAAAATATAAAACAAGTCAAAGTGCACTTATTGGGTATACCATTCCCCAGACCTCACAAACCTCTGGTTTAGGCCAAATCAAAAGAGAAAAAATAGATGCAAATAACTAAATCTAAGGTAGAACTTACAAATTTTAGGGGTAGAACTAAAAAATTGTATCATTGAAGATGGATCTATATTGTGTAAAGAGTTTCACAATCTAGGGTAAAAAGAGAGCATCGCGAAAGATACATTTTAGGGCTACATTCACAAGGATATGGGAACTATATCTCATGTTTATTTTTGATAATAAATTCCCAATGATTTTAAAAAACTATTGGAAAATATATTCGTTACCAATGGTTTTAAAAAAACCATTCTAATATTTTATTTAATGACCCAAATATTGACATACATGGAAACTATATTACTTTTTCATAATACATAATACATAACAAAAACAGACACCAAAGGAACATAATAGTTTAGTGTCTTTGGAAACTCGGAATATAATCTTCTAATCGTGGTTAAAGATCTTCAGTATCTCCCATAAATATATTCCCATTTTTTTTCCTTACCAACAACCATTCTTTATATCCTGGGGAAAAGAAAACATATAAAGGGTGAGATCAAATGCTCAGTAAGGGTAAGAATGGACGAAATAAAACAAACCATATACATTTAAACATAAAAACAAGAACATAATGTTTTAACATAGAAATCATGAGCAGTGACGTAAAACATGGTAGTACGTAAGGAAAATATCATAATGGAACATCAATCATGATAAAATATCTTGGAAATAAAACTTTTAATTGTGTAAAAAAATTAATCACATGATATTATCTCCATAGTAGCCAAGGCATTGCTTCCAAGGCCATCTTAGTGGACAAATTCCCTTACTAAATCGGGTTTACGTGTCATTCCAGCCTTGTATTACTAAACCGTATTTACATTCCATTTCATACATGTCTATATCATGATATATAAATCATTACCCAATGAATTGGAGGGAGATATAGGACCCACCCATCTCATAATGAAATCATTCTTTCTTATGCCACAACATAAACATAAATCATTCATCATAACCTAAAGAATAAAAATGTGTTTCATAAACATCATCGCATCATAACATAATACATATAAAACAAATGGATATCTTTTCATAATAATAAAATTGAATCCATGTAAATCATAGTTTCATTATACTTTAAATATACACATATGAAATAATTACATCTTAGATGGGAAATGGTTTTGATAAAACACTTGAAATGAATTCTTGGGGAAAATATACTTTCTTCTTAAAAATCATTTTATATTAAAAAAAATGAAATGAAATTTTAATTGAAAATGATTTTATTGAAAATAACCATGAAAACTTGTCGAGGAAGATTCTTGAAAATTAGGCGTTATGAAATCGTAAAAATCTGTTCATTCCATATATGGTAAAAAACATTGTTCTCGTACTTTTGGTTGAAAAGTCAAAAAGTACCCCGTATGGTAACAAATAAAGAAGATTCCTTACATACATTGTAGTAAAAGTCAAAAATGGGTAAAAATTACTTTAAACATACATGAAAAAACTTTTATAAAACTTGGACATGGATGATAAATATAAACCCAGTAAATATTTCCGTATAAGCAATCTCTGGTAGAAAACAATTGAGATTGAAACATTATCCCTTACCTTAGGTCTGCTATTCTTCATACATATCCAAACCTTCTCTATAATGATTTAAATAATGTCATTGACTTATTAATGAATCATATTCATTGTTATGATATCATATATGGTTCACTTATGACTTTATATTACCCATTCATTTGTAAAGTAGGGTGAGGGATGTAGGGTCTATTCTGAATATGGAGTGTGGAATATTTCTAATGTAATATCTCGGGGCTCTGGATAGTCCTTTTTACCTATGGTTAAATCATTTTGATAGGCTCATCAGCAAAATTTTGGGTCGTATTCTAAACTGGAAGAACATGTTTTTATCCTCTGGAGGTCGTATAACATTAGTTAACATCATTTTGGATTCCATTACAATGAATATTCTTTCCACCCTGAAGGTTCCCAAGTGTGTAACATCCAATATGGATAATATTTTTATATCCTTTGTATGGTATGGTCAGATGGAAGGAAAGCTCAACTGTGCTTTAGGGAAATGTCTGGAAAGGCCTCTTGCTAAAGGGGGTATTAATATGAGGAGTGTTTTTTCAAACATGAAGGGACTTCATGCCATGATTGCATGGGAGGATATAGATGGTAGATCCCTTTGTGGTAGGAAATGCATGAGGTTTATGGGCAGGATCTCTGGGCATAGAAATCGAGAACCTCTAGGATCTGGAAGGCGATTCACCCCTATATGGCGATTCTGCAACATCACTCTAGGTGGATTTTGGGTAAAGTGAATGTCAATTTGTTGCAACAAGATTATGGGGAAGGGATACTATACTTTCCAGGATTCCCCACTCCGAACATGTCCTTTAGTGAGGCATGTGGTCATCCCAGAATTATTTAGGTTATTCTTGATGAGGATCAAGCATTGTCTCCAACGATGTCCCAGATAAACTTATTTTCATTGATTCATTGTCATGTATCTTCTCCATCAACGATTTTATCCACATCATGAGGGATATCATAGGTGAAGACTAGTGGGGGGGCTCAGTTGTGGTTCAGGGAGTTTAGATATAAATAAAACATCCATTTTTCGCGAGTGAGGAACAAGGCTCTACCAGGTGATGAAAATTTAAAGAGGATGGGCATGAATCTAGCTTCCCGGTGCTGGTACTGCAGGCTCCCGAACCAATAAACAGTGGAGCATATTTTTTATAAGAGTGAATGGGATATCGGTCTCTGGACATGTTTTGGGGATTTCTTTGGCTAGGTTCCGTCTGGAGGGGAGCAGGAAGAATTTATGGTGTCGTGGTTTAGACGATCAATCTCACACGGTGTGAAGAGGAATACCCATTCTATTATTCTGATTCCAGGCTGTTGGATGCTCTGGATGTCCAGGAATGAGGCGTGACATAATGATGCTCAAGGATTGCATGTAATCATTCACATCAAGATGAATAATACCTTGGTCGATCTACTTCGCCTCTGCCCTGAATGTCACCATGCTTCGATGGCGAGTCATGTTGCTCTTCTTCTTCCAACTGCTCCTCTGTCTGGATGTTCAGAACAAGGCGCCTGGGTATGTTGGATTCCACCTTGACATGGTCGGAATCTCAACATGGATGGATCTCTAATTGGGGGGGGGGGGAGATTCGCATGTGTGGGGTTGTAAGAGGTCATAGGGGTTCTGTTGTTGCAGTGTTCGCGACTTTCTTTGGGCGAGGTGATGTGCAATAGGCGGAGGATCTGGCCATGGCCACGGGGATGATAATGTGTAGTCAAAGGCAGCTCAAGGTTCATATGGTGGAGTCTGACACTTCGCTACATTATAATGCAATAGTTGGAAAGGTTAATATTCCTTGGCATATCTCATACACCATTTGAAAATGCAACGTGCTCAGGGGAAACAATATGACAGTGTCTCAGACATGGAGGGAGGGGAATATGGTGGCGGATTATCTGGCTTCCATGGCTTCCTCATAACAGAGGGTAATATATTTCTATTGCATGTGTGTGTTTCCTAAATAGGGGATGAAATTTTGGGCCAATGATGCTTTGGGTTGGCACTTCTTTCGACCACCTTGATGTGTTTTTGTGGTTCTTTTATACTATTGTTTTATTTCAATAAAAATGGTAACTTTCAATCATGTTTAGGCTTATACATATGTCCATTCTAATAGTATAAAGAACACAATTACTAGAAATGTCATCTACCGAGCATGTGAATACCATATTTTATCCCACATATATCATAAGATATATCTTGTTGGTCAAATTCCAAACATCTGAATACCTTAATCATGTATTCTATTGAAACAAGAATTACCATATATCCTTAGTAAAAACATGACTTCAATCAATGGTTAAATCCTTCCACATACCAAAATCCAAAAAATTCTATATACTCAAACCATGATATCACTTAGTCTGTATATCAATCATGAGCTCACCAAGACTATCAAACAATTTATTTTCTCCTTATCCCATTATTATGCACATATCATCTGCTTTCCAAATTATTTGAATCACTTTTCATGGTTATAGTTACCATATATTAATTGAAAACCATAATAAAAAAATACATAGATATCACAATAATATAAATTAGATTCCACAGCATTATTTTGGAATCTCCTTACATAAACACATAATCATTCCACTACGTCATTTTCATACTCAACATTGAAAATAGTGATTGCAAGTGACTTCCCTTTATCCATTTCCTTATGTGGTATCTCATGTTGATCATCATTAACCCTTGGATTAGGGAATTGATTAGCATAATGCCACATTTCCTTGCACTTGAAGTATTTAAGTGTTGGTGGTGCATTCTCTTCTGTATTTTCTTTATTCATATCATTAGCAACCCTTTTTCCATTAATTCGACACTCCACTGCTCGATGACCTTCTTTTAAACACATGAACCATTTTCTTGTACCTTTCGACAATCTCCACCATGATTCTTTCCACACTTTGAGCATAAAGTAACATATATCTTCTCTTCACCATTGTTCTGAGATTTTTCCTTGAACTCCATCTTTCGTTTCTTGTCAAAACTATGAGATGGATATGTAACACCAATTTCCAGTTATACCTTGATAGCACAATTCACAAGTTATTCATAGCTACTGAAGTCTCTTATATATAATTCCCTTCAAATACTTGGTTTTAATCCACTGAATAATCGATCAACTTTAATTTCAGGTTGAATGATAATTCCAGATGCATACCTTGAAAGCCTTGTAAAATTCGCATCATATATACCAACAGATTCATCATCATTTTTCTTATGTTCTAGAAGCTCATTCAATATCTTTTTTCCAAGAATACGAGGGAAGTACTTATTGAAAAATATGTTCTTGAACTCGTCCCATTCCATGAACTCAATTTCATCTATTTTCCATGTATTCTTGATAAGATTCCACCATTGATCAGCATCACCTTCCAAACGATATACTACTAAGATGACTTTATCATGCTCATACAATTATAGAACTGAAAATATCTTTTCAGTGCTACATATACATTTTTCAGCCACTAATGGATAAGAAGACCCGCTGAATGAAGGTGGATGTTGTATCATGAATGATTAAATAGAATTTTGTTCCTTTCTCTGCTTATTTGTATGTCCAGAATGATTTATTTCTTATGTAAGTATAGAAATTATATTGTTCACTCCATCTCCAATAACATTTCTTTGTTCTTGAGGACAATCATTGCATCGTCCATTACATTGATCAACACGGTTCCTTCGGGTTCCAGCCATCATCTAAAACTCAAAAAGAATAGTGTGAGGAAAACATCATTGTAGGGAAAACATCATAATAAAGGGGGAGCACCTTCCATATCTAACATCGCGGGTTTAATTCTAATATCGTTACCATAATTCAAGTAAAATAACCTATAATTATAATTATCCTTAGGGACATCCCATGACATACCTTAGAAATATCTCTAGGGATCTCACTGAAGTTCTAGAATCCTAGTTTCCAAAGGTTGACTATACCATTCTTTTGATTCCAACTGTAACAACCCAAATCTTGACATACATGGACATTACATTACATTTTTAGAATACTTAATACATAACAAAAACAAACACCAAAGTAAAATAATATTTTAGTGTCTTTGGAAACTCGGAATATAATCTTCTAATCATGGTGAAAGATCTTAAACATCTCCCATAAATATCTTCTCCTTTTGTTTCCTTACCTAAAACATTTATTTATATCCTAGGGAAAAGAAAACATATAAATGGTGAGCTCAAATTCTCATTAAGGTTAACCATGGAGAAAATAAAACAAACCTTATACATTTGAACATAAAAACATAAACATAATGTTTAAACATCGAAATCCTGAGCAGTGACATAAAAAATTGCAGTACGTAAGGCACAGATCATAATGGAACATCAATCATGATAAAAAATCATGGAAATAAAACTTTTAATTGTGGTAAAACATTAATCACGTGATATTATTATCATAGTAGCCAATTCATTGCTAATAAGACCATCGTAGTGGACAAAGTCCCTTATAGAACAAGGTTTACATGTCGTTCAAGCCCTGTATTACTAAACCTGATTTACTTGTCGTTTCAGCTATTTCTATATCACGAGATATAAATCACTACCCAATGCATTAGGGCGATATATAGGTCCCACCCATCTCATAATGAAATCATTCTTACTTGTGCCACAACATAAACATAAATCATTCATCATAACCCAAATAATAAAAATGGGTTTCATAAACATTATCTCATCATAACATAATCCATATAAAAAAATGGATATAATTCCATCATAAGAAAATTGAAACCATTTAAATCATAGTGAAGTTATACTTGAAACATACACATATGAATTAATTTCATCTTATATGGAAAATGGTTTTGATAAAACACTTGAAATTAATTCATGAGGAAAATATCCTTTCATATTCAAAATCATTTTATTTTCACAAAATGCCATGATATTTTAATAGAAAAGAATTTTATTGAAAATATCAATAAAACCTTGTAGAGGAAGCTTCTTTAAAATTAGGCATTATGAAATCGAAAAAAATCTGTTCATTCCGTATATGTTAAAAAAATATTCATCTCGTACTATTTCCGGAAAAGTAAAAAAGTATCTCATATGGTAAACAAAAAAACGATTCCTTACATACCATGTAGTAAAAGTAAAAAATGGGTAAAATGGACTTTAAACATACATGAAAACATTTTTTATAAAACATGGACATGGTTGATAAATATAATCCTAGTAAATACATACGTATAAGAAATCTTTTATAGAAAACAATTGAGATAGAAACATTATCCCTTACCATAGTTCTGATATGCTATGTACATATATGAAGCTCTTGTATAATGATTTAAATAATTTCATTGACTTATTACAGAATCATATTCATTGTTATGATATCATATATGGTTCACTTATGACTTTATATTACCCATTCTTTTGTAAATTCCTTGTTAAAGAGCGTTTTTGGTAAATCGTTTCATTTTTCGTCCGTTTTTTGACTTGTAATTATTCATATGATTACATAGATCATGATTAATTAATTCCAGAATATAAACCAGTATTTATATATAATATATATTCAGAATATACATATATATAATATATCGATAAATGGAAAGAAATACATCGTTCATGGAGACGGTAGGCCGTAAGTACGCATGAACGATGTTTCTGTTTCCTTATTAAATTGAATGGAATTAAGTAGATACCATACATATCTATATACATAAATCCATTAGCATTAATATGTCATATATTTCATGATTAATTATTATGTATACTTTATAATCATTCTAGAAATGTTATCATGGAAAATGAATCTCATTGCGTCGTGGAGACGGTAATTCGTACGTACGCACGAGCGATAATATCATTCCCATATTTATTGAATGGAATTGAAGTGAATGATATAATATCATAGAATCATTATGAATTTATAATAATCATATTTAGTCATTATTTATACCATTATACCCATCAAAGTAAGGTGGTGGTGGAAAATCAGATTACACCACGTCGTGGAGACGATATTCTGTACGTACGCACGCGCGGTGATTTAATTTTCCTTAGGATGGATAGAAGGTGAAATGGGTTTTTTTCATATATATAATAACATGTCAGTATATTATTGATACTGATGTTATTATAATATAATTAAACTACTAATGAAGAGGATGTAGAAGGAGAAATAAATTTTAAAGAATTGGTAATGGATATTACCTCTTCTCTGACATGTCTCTTTGAAACCTCCTCATAGGGAACTATAATTGGTCTTTGAAGAATACTAGTACCTCTAGTATGTTTCTAGGAATAGTTTAGAATGTAATTGTGGAGTTTTTGTCCGAGCTTGAAGGCTCTAAATTGTGTAAAGAGGAGAGGGAGGAGGTGCCATTTTACAAGGGAGGAGAGGGGCACCTTTGGAATCCTCAAAAATATTAGTTTAATAAAAATTTAAACCCCACATAAAAACCCCAAAAATGACTCAATTATAATATTTGATGATATAAGGTTGTAATATCATAAAACAATCAAATTTAGACATGTTTTGATCTTGTTTTAAACCTTATCATTTTGATTTATCCTTATTTAATCTATTTTATTTTATTTGCGGTAATAAAATTCTAATTTTTATATGATTACAAATAATTACTTATGTGTTGTTAAATTTCCATAATTGGTTAATTGATGAAATTTTCGAATATATAAATTTTTATTTATAATTTTAAAACATTTCTTTGATTTTTAATCAATTTTACAATATGTAATTTTTATAAAATAACAATATTGTCAATTTTGACACTGTTCATTTGTTTGAATTTAATTAAAATATATACAGAAGATATGATCTAAATAAAAGGTTTAATAGATTAATAAAATGTCATATTTATCTAGAAAATTAGTGTAGAACAATAAATAGTTCATATAATATTTATTTTAATACTTTTAATATGATTTTTTTGATATTTCAATAAATAAAATAATTTCAACATCACTATTGTGTCAAAATTAATGATAATTATTTAACCCCTAAAAATTATAAATAAATTCAATGATGTAGATAATTTTATTATATTTATAGAGACTATTTATATCCAATGGTTTAGGTTGTTTATATCTAAATTAAAATTATTAAACTTATAATATTTAAGAGAGTGACATGTTGTCACTTTCATTGGTTTTAATAATAATTATATTATAGCATGGTTAGAAGTCCATGAAATGAATCTATTCCGTCCCTCAGGTGATATGAGTCGACCTTTATTCATCCAATAGGATTTTGGAAAGTGTTAATGTAATTTTATAATCTTATATTTACCCTTAATTACCAGATTTACCTTTAACTGTAGTAAATAAAAATTACAGTAGTTACTATTAATAATAAAAATAAAATAAAAGTAACCTATTAAATTAATTTAGACCCAATGAATTAAAATATGGAATCAATTTTTCAAAATTCAAAACTCATAAGCTGCAGTAAATAATTTAAAATTAATCCCGTCATTAAGAAAGTAAGTTTTAATTGTTAAAACATTGCAAAATATTGGAAGGATTTTACCTATGAATTCAATGTAAAATCAATGATAATGGCATAAATTATATTAAATGGTAAAAATATATTCTATTTATACTTTAAATTCATTCAATATTATAATTTAACAATATAAGTTATTACGATGATAAAAGTTGTTTTTAATTAAAATATAGTGTGTTTTACTATTCATGAAAATATCAAAGTTATCATAATAATATGAAAAATTTATCCATAGTAAATTTTTATATCCTTACTTCAAAGATGAATTTTATTTTTTCAAATTTATCTTATAAACATTTCACGAACTAAATTTAACGTGGGTGCGCCATTAAAAGGCGGCAAAACTGCATTTTCTGAAAAATAATCATTTTACCCGAAAACATTATTTTGTTCACATACCATGTTCTAGAAAATGTATAAGATGAAATAATAATTTTATAACATTAAAAATTTATTTAATACTATTCATAAAGGCTAGTTCATAATAATATTATAATCATATATCTTTGGTTAGTGAAACTCGGTATTGCGTACAATACACACTATCGAGGAAGGTCGCAATTGCGTGTAATGCAAGCCAAGTTAGGGTTGCATATACTGCAAGCTAGTACGATGTTGTTTATAGAGTAATAAAATCTTGGTGTAGCATACAACAAAATATATGATGGAAACTTAAAAAAGAATATATCTCATAAAATTTTGGGGTGTTACATTCTACCCTCCCTTAAAATCGAATTCGCCCTCGAAATTTGTCGGGGTTATAAATTTTTTTCCCACTTGAATATTTCGTTCATAAAAACCAAAATATTCAAAGGAATACTAAAAATTAATTTTAATGAGTGAAGTATGAAACATAACGGTTACCCAAATTAACTCATCACTGGAATTCCACGTAGGAGAACATAGGTGAAAATATGGATATGAAAGTGAAATCTAACCATCATGTTCTGATGTAGAGTGGTAGAGAAAATGGCTATTAAAAATCCAAAAATCACAAAGCCATAAATTTTTTATGATCTATGGTAGCATCTGATTCATCAGATACAAGGTCACAAGGACATCATTTTTGGTTTTCACGTCCATTTCCCTAATGTTGAAGAATTTGAATTAGAAGAAATACATACTTTATTTCGATATAATCTCACCATTTTTCGTGCCTTGAAAAGTTTCCACTTCATATCATATAGAAATGAAGATGAATTTGTCATTCGTTATGTTTTAGCAGATCATGTGATAGAATGATGGGTCATTCCATCTGTCTCAAACAAAAGTTTAGCAATAGTTATATTCATAAGTCCATTTATCGTATATTGTTCCAAAAAATGGACATATACTTCATCTATCATACCGCTTAATAAAATAAAAGTAGTTTCTACTAACCAGGGACTTCATGTAGGCTAGTGGTAGGTTATAAAGGCCTGTCACACTACGGTTGTGCGTTCTATTCTCGCAACCTAGTCTGATGTGACGAGTAGTTTCCCATCCTTCAGGTTGTCTTCTAAAAAAGTACTATAATAACATTCCAAAAATAATATCAAAAATATTTATATCCTTAAACAATACTATATTATGTCCAACATAATCAATTCCAATATTTAGACATATACATATGTTCAATCTCATAGTATAAAGAAAATGATTACTAGAAATGTAATCTACTGAGCATGTGAATACCATCATTTATCCCCCATATATCATAAGATATATCATGATGGTCACATTACAAACATGTGAATACCTTAATTATGTATTCTTTTGAAACATGAATTACCATATAACCTTAGTGAAAACATGAGTGATGTCAACAATTTATATCATTCCACATACCAAAATCCCAAAAATTCAATATACTCAAACCATGATATCACTTAGTCGATATATCAATCATGAGCTCATGAAGATTATCAATGAATTTATTTTCTCCTTATCCCTTGATTATGAACATATCATCTTCTTTACAAATTATTTGAATCACATTTCACGGTTACTGGAACCATATATTTTTTTAAAACCATAATAAACCAAAAAATAGATATAACAGTAGTATAAATTAGATTCCACAACATTATTTTGGAATCTCCTTAAATAAACACATAATCATTCCACTACATCATTTTCATACTAAACATTGCCATTATTGATCACATGTGACTTCCCTTTATCCTTTTAATTATGTGGTTTCTCATGTTGATCATCATTAACCCTTGGATCAGGGCATTGATTAGCATAATGCCCCATTTCCTGGCACTTGAAGCATTGAAGTGTTGGTAGTGCATTCTCTACAATCTTTTCTTTGTTCATATTATTAGAAAAACTTTTTCCATTACATCGATGCTCCACTGCTCGATAACCTTCTTTTCCACACTTGATACATTTTCTAGTACCTTTTAGACAATCTCCGCCATGATTCTTTCCACACATTGAGAATAAAGTAACATTCATCTTCATTTCACCATTGTTCGGAGATTTTTCCTTGAACTCCATCATTGGTTTCTTGTCAAAACCATGAGATGGATATGTAACACCACTTTCCAGTTCTACCTTGACAGCACAACACACAATTTCTTCATAGCTACTGATGTCTCTTATAGCTAATACCCTTCTAAGACTTGGTTTTAATCCACTTAAGAATCGATAAACTTTACTTTCAGGTTGAATGATAAATCCAAATTCATACCTTGCAAGCTTTGTAAAATTCACCTCGTATATACCAACATATTCATCATCCTTTTACTTAATTTCATGAAGCTCATTCTCTCTCTTTGTTTGATGAATATGAGGGATGTACTTATTGAAAAATAATTTCTTGGACTCGTCCCATTCCATGGACGCCATTTCATCCCTTTGCCTCATTTTCTTGATAAGATTCCACCATTGATCAGCATCACCTTCCAAACGATATACATTAAGATGACTTTATCATGCTCTAAACATTGTTGAACTGAAAATATATTTTCAGTGGTACAGATCCATTGTTCAGCCACTAATGGATCATAAGACCTGCTGAATGAAGGTGGACGCTGCTTCATAAAGGATTCAACGCAATGTTGTTCCTTTCTCTACTTATTTGGAATTCCAGAATGATACATAGCTTGTATAAGAATAGAAATAAGATTGTGCACTCCATCTCCCATTACATTTTTTTGTTCAAGAGGACAATCATTGCATCTTTCATTACATAGATCAATACGGTTCCTTCGGGTTCCATCCATCGTCTAAAACCCAAAAATAATACCATGAGGCAAACATCATGATAGAGAAAACAACATAATAAAGGCGGAGTACCTTCTATATCTAACATCCTCGGTTTAATTATAATATCGTTACAATAATTCTAAGACTATAATGTAGACATATACTTATTCTTAGGGACATCCCTAGACATACCATTGAAATATCTCTAGGGATCTCACTAAAGTTCTCGCATCCTAGTTTCCAAAGGTTGACTAAACCATTCCTCTAATACGAACAATAAAGACCCAATTCTTGACATACATAGACATTACAGTACTTTTTCAGAATACATAATACATATCCAAAACAAACACCAAACGACCGTAATAGTTTAGTGTCTTTGGAAACTCAGAATATAATCTTCTAGTCATGGTGAAATATATTCAACATCTCCCATAAAGATCTTCTCCTTTTTTCCTTACTTAGAACCTTTCTTTATATCATGGGGAAAATAAAACATATAAAGGGTGAGTTCAAATGCTCAGTAAGGTTATGCATGCCGAAAATAAAACAAACCATATACATTTAACATAAAAACATGAACATAATGTTTAAACACCGAAATCTTGAGCAGTGACATAATACATGGTAGTATGTAAGGAAGAGATCTTAATGGAACATCAATCATGATAAAAAAGCATGGAAATAAAACTTTTAATTGCGAAAAAAAGATTTAGAACATTATATTATTTCCATAGTATCCAAGGCATTCTTACCAAGACCATCTTAGTGGACAACGTCCCTTACTAAATCGGGTTTACGTGCCATTTTAGCACTGTATTACTGAACCAGATTTACATTCCATTTCATCCATGTCTATCTCATGAGATATAAATCATTACCCAATGCATTGGAGGGAGATATAGGTCCCACCCATCTCATAATTAAATCATTCTTACTTGTGCCACAACATAATCATAAATCATTCATCATATCCCCAAGATTAAAAATGGGTTTCATAAACATCATCCCATCATAAAAAAATCCATATAAAACAAATGGATATCATTTCATCATAAGAAAAGTGAAACCCTATAAATCATAGTGACAATATACATTAAACATACACATATGAAATAATTTCATCTTAGATGGAAAATGGTTTTGATAAAACACTTGAAATGAATATTTGAGGAAAATATCCTTTCTTCTTCAAAATCATTTTTATTCTACAAAATGCCAATAAATTTTCATATAAAAGGATTTTATTGAAAATAACCATGAAAACTTGAAGAGTACGCTTCTTGAAAATTAGGCGTTATAAAACAGTAAAAATTTGTTCATTCCGTATAAGTTAGAAAAAACATTCTTCTCGTACTTTTGCCGGAAAAGTCCAAAAGTACCTCGTATGGTAAACAATAAAAAGACACCTTACATACCATGAAGTAAAATTCAAAACTGGTAAAAAGGACTTTAAACAGACAACAAAACATTTTTATAAAACTTGGAAAAGGATGATAAATATAACCCCAGTAAACACTTACGTATAATCAATCTCGGATAGAAAAAAATTGAGATTGAAACATTATCCATTACTTTTGGTCCGATATGATTCTTACGTATACGAAACTCCTATATAATGATTTAAATAATGTCATTTACTGTTTTTAGAATCATATTCATTGTTATGATATCATATATGTTTCACTAATGACTTTATATTACCATTTGTTTTGTAAATTCCATGTTAAAGAGCGTTTTGGGTAAAATTGTTTCATTTGAGTCCGTGTTTTGACTTGTAATAATTCATATGATTACTTAGATAATGATGAATTAATTCCAGAATATAAAAAATGATTTATATATAATATATATTCAGAATATACATATATATAATATATTGATAAATGGAATGAAATACACCGTTCATGGAGACGGTAGGCCGTACGTACGTATGAATTCTGTTTTTATTTCCATATTGATTTTAATGGAATTAAGTAGATGAAATAAATAAATATATATATATATATATATATAAATCTAGTAGAATTATTATTTCATATATTTCATTATTACTTATTATATATACTTTATAATCAATCTTGAATTGTTAACATGGAAAATGAATCTCATCGCGTCGTGGAGACGGTAATCTGTACGTACGCACGAGCGATGATATCGTTCCAATATTTATTGAATGGAATTAGGGTGAATGATATAAAGTCATAGAATTAGTATGATGTTATAATAATCATATTTAGTTATTCATTACACCATTATACCAATCCAGGTAAGGTGGTGGTGGAAAAACAGATTACACCACGGTGTGGAGACAGTAATTTGTACATACGCACGCGCGGTGATTTCATTTTCCTTAGGATGGATAGAAGGTTAAATAGGGTTTTTTAATATTTATAATAACATATCAGTATATTAGTGATACTGATGTTATTACATTGTAATGAAACATCTAAATAAGAGGAGGTATAAGAATAAATAAGTTTGAAAGAATCAGTAATTGATATTACCTCTTCTTCGACACGTCTCTTTGAAACCTCCTCTTAGGGCACTAAAATTGGTCTTTAAATAAGGTCATTACCTCTAGAATTCTTCTAAGAAGGTTGAGAAAGTAAATGGGCAGGGTTTTTCAGAGAGTGAAGGCTCCAAATTGTGTAAATAGTAAAGGGAGGAGGTTTCCTTTTATAAGGATGGAGAGGGGCACCTTTGGAATCCTCAAAAGTATTATTTTAATATAAATTCAAAAAACCTCATCAAATCCACCATAAATTACTCAATTAGAAGATTAGATGAGATAGGTTTGTAATCCCATCAACCAATAATGTTTAGACATGTTTTGTTCTTATTTTATACCTTATCATTTTGATTTATGCTTATTTAATCTATTTAATTTTATTTGTGGTAATAAAATTCTAAATTTTAAATGGTTTTAAATAATCACGTATGTGTTGTTAATTTTCCATAATTGTATAATTTATGACAAGTTAGACTATATAAATTTTATTTTTTAATTTTTAATTATATATTTCATTTTAAAAAAATTTATAATATGTAATTTTTATAAAATAATAATAGTGTCAATTTTGACACTATTCATTTTTTTTAATTTCAATAAAATATATACCGAAGATATGTTCGAAATAAAATATAAAATATACGAATAACATGTCTGATTTGTCTATAAAATTAGTGTACAACCTTAAGTAGTTCATATATTATTTATTTTAATACTTTTAAAATCATTTATTTGATATTTCAATCAATAAAATAATTTCAACATCACCATTGTGTCTGAATTAATAATAATTATAAAATCCCTAAAAATTATAAATAAATTCATATGATGTATATAATTTTATTATCATTCTAGGGACTATTAATATCTGACGCTTTATGATGTTTATCACTAAAGTAAAAGTATTACACTTATAAGATTTAAGAGAGTGACATGTTGTCACTTTCTTTGGTTTAATAATAATTGTATTATTTCATGGTCAAAAGACCGTGAAATGAATCCAGTCCAACTCTTATGTGATTTGGGTCAACTTTTATTCATCCAATAGGATTTTGGAAATTGATAGGGTAATTTTATAATCTTATTTTTACCCTTATTTACCAGATTTACCTTTAACTGTAGTAAATAAAAATTACCGTAGTTACTATTCATAATGTCCAAAAAAATAAAAGTAACATATTAACATAATTTGGACCCAATGATTTCAAATATGGAATCCATTTTTCAAAATTAAAAACACATAAGTTGTAGTAATTATTTTAAAATTAATCCCACTATTATGAAAATGGGTTTTAAAATCTAAAACATTGCAAAAGGGTGAAATGATTTTACCTATGAATTCAATGTAAAATTAATGATAATGACATAAGTTATATTACATGGTAAAAATATATTCTATTAATACATTAAATTATATCAATATTATAATTTAAGCATGTAAATTATTACGATGAAAAAAGATGTTTTTAAATAAAATATAGTGTGTTTTTACTATTCATTATAATACGAAATATATCAGAATAGTATGAAAAATTTATCCAAAGTACATATTTATATCCTTATTCCAAAGAAGAATTTAATGTTGTCAAATTTAAATTATAAACATGTAAAAACTAGATTTAAAGTGGGTGGGCCATCAAAAGGTGGAAAACAGCATTTAAAAAAAAACTCATTTTACCCGAAAAATTTATTTTATTCACATACCATGTTCTTGAAAATGTGTAAGATAAAATAATAATGTTATAACATTCAAAATTTAGTTAATACTATTCATAACGGCTAGTTCATAATAATATTATAACCATATATCTTGGTGTAGTGAAACCCAATATTGCGTACAACACACGCTATCGAGGAAGGTGGTGATTGCGTGTAATGCAAGCCAAGTCAGGGTTGCATATACTACAAGCTAGTACGGTGTTGTGTATAGAGCAAGATAATATTGGTGTAGCGTACATAAGAAGATATGAAAGAAATTTAAAACTGAATATATCTCATAAAATCTCGTGGTGTTACATATTAGAAAAATGAAATATATTCCAAAGGTTTACTCAAACCATTGGAATAGGTTGATTCGAAACACATTACACCAATGGTTGGTTCAAAACATTAGAAAAGGTTGATTGTCACGACCCATCCTCGGGGCCCGTGCCGTGACTACCACAAGCCCGCCTTCTCTAGGCCAGGGGCCGGAGACTAGCACCAAGGCGTAAATCCCGGTAAAAAGGGAAGGCATTGCCTTTGTAAAGTAAACAAGCACCACAGAGTAAGCAAGCATAAAAGTAAACACTAAGTAAAAACAGAGTACAACTGGAAGTGCGGAAAAGTAAATGGGCCGGTATACAAACCCAAACTGAAAGTAAAGTACAACTCGAAAGGGAAAACATCAACTTTATAGTAATAGCCGCTACACCGAGCTGTACACTGGAAATACCACCTGAAGGGTGGGTACAGATAGCTCCACTTCTCCTAGGGTCCCGCCGTCCGCTCCGAGCACGTCCCGCCCGGTTGTCCACCTCCAGGCAGAGTCTTGCTCAGCAAGCCTCAACCACGATCAACATTGTCCGTCGTCTGCAACCAACACAACGTAGTACGAGCATAGCCCGTGCAGAGGTGAGTATAAGCTACTCAGTTGGGACATCGAGACCCCCAAAGGTCTCCCAAAATCCCCTTAGGATAAACCACAAAGGATAGAAACAATCACGAAGTAACGACCGACACTGCTTAGGTATATGCCCATACATATATCTAAGTCATCAATTCCAATATGCTCGAACCTTCGAGCCCACGTACAACTCAGTCCACACAGGAAAGTATACGTATTCCACACAGGAAAGAAAATGTAATCCACACAGGATAGAACAACACAATCCACACATGAAAGCAACAAGATTCATCTCATACAGGTATACTTCTTCGAGGAAGATAGAGATGATCACTGATCCATCTATGTCTTCGGACCCACAAAGGATCGATAGGTACTAACCCCTGTAAAGACCCACACAGGATGGGACCCACACAGGATCTGTAGGCGCTGGTTCACACAGGACCGCTGAGCGCAGACCCACACAGGATCGAACACACACAGGATCGGTAGCACTGATCCACACAGGATCACTGAGTGTTGTAGTCGTCGTCGTTGAATCCACTAAGGATCTCTGCACAGTCGTCGTCGCAGTCACAGTAGCAGTCATAGTACCAGTCACAGTAGCAGTCACAGCCAGCTCTAGGGTTCCCGCACACAGCAAGCTCATTCGGGAGGGTACGCTCCACGAGCCGAGCGGCTGATACATCAACTGTCAAATAGTCCAGATTTGATGTATCCAAAAGTTCCGTATCGTCAACAGTAACTCAATGCAACAGACGACGCGTCAATCGGACGCCCGGTCTAAGAGTTATTGGCTTTTTCGTCCAAGGGGCCCGGTTGGATTTTAAGGAAAAACCAACCCGACCGTACTCCACTTGCGTCCAAACCTCGGGCGGAGTATTCCAAAAGATCATTCACACAAAGAGGAACTCAGCAAAGCTGACGACACGTCATTCGGATCTTCGTAGCTCAAGATATGAGTGATTCCATTTCGAGGGCCCGGTTGGTTTCGTGTACGAACCAACCCGGCCGAACTCAAAGTATTCCAAAACCTTGAGTGTGATATACCGAAACGACCGTCTCAAATACAAGGATCGCATCGCCGCTGACGAAGCGTCGTTTGGAGGTCCGTAGCGCGAGTTATGGGCATTTGAACCCAAAATGTTCGGTATCAGAGGTTTCAGGCCCGGGCCGACCCGGCCCGAGATCCCCCCCGGTTGACCCGAACCGGGTCGACCCGCCACGGTAAGGGTCGACCCGGCCCGGCGCGGCCCATCCAGGTGCCGGTCCGGCACGCGCGACCAAGGTGTTGGAAAAATGGGGGTCGCTTGCCCCCCCCCCTTGTGAAGCTGCGACCCCCCCCCCCCCTGATGATGGGGGGCCGTTTTGCTGGCCGAGGGAATTAATTCTCCCAGTTTTTCTCCCTTCCGGTCAGCCCGACCTGGCCGGCCTGTTCTTCCTCAACGGGACCGGAAAAGGTCGGTCCCCTTCTGGATTCCGACACCGGCGGCCCGGCTGGCCGCCAGTCACCAAGCCCCGCCGCGGCACAGAACCGGACGCAGCCCTTGTCGTCCGGCGCGGCGCGACGGCGTCGCGCCATTCCGCCACGGCCCGGCTCTGGCCGCGGTGTCTTTGACTTTCTTCGACGCAGAGGGACGGCGTCGCGTCCTCGCATTATTTCACGACACGGCGTGACAGCGCCGCGCGTTTCTTGCCGTATGATCCTGCGCGGTGCGACGGCACCACGCCACACCCGTTTCAATCCACAATAGAATCAACATGAAAAATGATGAGGGTCGGCCGTGTTCGTGCGGTCCGGCCCCCTCGCGTTATTCTCTAACAATTGGAAAATTTTCACGAAGAAATAATATCATGGTTATAAATCCTGAACAAAATAATAATAAATAAACCCCTACATGATAAAAGATGTCGCACATCGGGCGTCGCGAAAACGGCGTCGTTCCGTCAACGTTGGTGGAAGAAGCGCTCAGTGAAGTCGAGTCGAGTCGAGTCGACACACTCAGAATACATTGTGGGCAGCGATGCTTCCCTTCCTTGCTCCGGTTGAAGAAGGTAGAGGGTGTTGCTTCACGTTCTTCGGAGACGTGTAACGTTCTTCTTCGAGAGGTTGAAGTTCTTCCAAATGTTCTTCTCCTCTCCTTAGTTCTCCCCACAAAGATTATGCCAACCCAAAGAGAAGAATAGAATCTCTCATTTTAATGTTGGAAAATGATTTCAAAAGAAATCAAACACTCAAAATAATTAATTAAGTTGGTTTAATTAATTAAATGAAAAGTGTTGGCAAGAATTTCAAAAGATTGAAATTAAACAACTCAACTCATTTAATAACTCATGTTTTCAAGATTAATTAGAGAGGAGTTATTGGGAGTTTAAAGGGGAGATGAAGTGTTAGGGTTCGTGTGGGCCCCACCACACTTAATCTTCTCAAGGGAGGTTAAGTGGAAGTGGGTCCCACCCCTTACTCCCTTTGGGAGGACATAACCAACATGTTAAAAAAAATGTGTTTCCACATTTTATTTAACTTCATTTTAATTCCCCCAAAACTAACTCTCAACTCGCATAAAACGCAACCTCGGAAAAGGTCTCCTTAAGCATATATCGGCGCTGCGGGTTCATCGGTGCCCTCGGAATTCGATTCCGGGCACCGGTTCAAAAGTTAGAAATTCTCGCTCGTTCGTTCACTGAACGTACCCAAGCCAATCTTCAGAAATTGATTCTGGGCACACCGGGCCACGGAATCAGGTGCCGTCAGAAACCGCGCTCTTGTAAAATTCAAAAGAAAATTAAGAAAAAATTTCCCTTGAATTTTACGGGTCATTAGATTACTCCCACCTCAGAGATTTACATCCCCGTAAAGATACATCAAAACTAGGGAAACAAATGAGGGTACGGAGCACGCATCTGAGCCTCCTGCTCCCAAGTGCTCTCCTGGAGATTCTTGTGCTGCCATCTGATACGCACTAGAGGAATCGACCATCCACGTAGGACCCGCTCCTGTCGATCCTCGATCTCCGCCGGTACCTCCGGAAAAGTCTCCCCATCGTCAATGTCAAGCTCCCCATGGTCAATGATGTCTGTCGGGTCGTGCACGTATCTCCTCAGCAGAGACACGTGGAAGATGTCGTGCACCCGGTGCAACTGAGGTGGTAGAGCCAGGCGATAAGCCACCTCGCCAATCCTGCTGAGGACTTGGAAGGGTCCGATGAAGCGCGGAGATAACTTGCCGCCTCAGCAAAATCTCTTTATAACACGTCGAGGTGAGACCCGTAAGAAGACATGGTCGCCATCCTCGAACTCTAGTGGCCTCCGCCTCCTGTCAGCGTATGACTTCTGCCGGCTCTGAGCTGTCCTCATCTACACCTGGATGACCTTGACCTTCTCTGTCGTGGCCTGGACCATCTTTGGTCCCACAAGTGCTGACTCCCTAGGGTCTATCCCGCACAAAGGAGATCTACAAGGTCAGTCGTACAACGCCTCGTACGGTGCCATCACGATGGTGGAGTGGTAGATGTTTTTGTACTCAAAATACACCAAGGGTAGGTGATCCTCCCAGCTACGACCATAGTCGAGGACACATACGCGGAGCATGTCCTCAAGATTCTGAATTGTCCTCTCCGTCTGACCATCCGTCTGAGGGTGAAAGGCTGTTCTCAGACGTTGCTGCGTCCCAAATGCCTCCTGCAATCCCTTCCAAAGCTGGGAAGAAAAGCGAGAATCTCGATCAGAGATGATAGATGATGGCACACCGTGACGCCGTACGATCTCCTGAACGTAGAGACGCCCCATGCTCTCCACTAAGCCCTGCTCTCTAATGGGTAAGAAGTGTTCTGACTTGGTGAGTCAGTCGACAATCACCCAAATGAAGTCGTGACCTCTGGAAGTGCGTGGAAGTCCAGTCAAGATGTCCATAGATATCCCATCCCACTTCCACTCCGGGACCTCCAAGGGTTGTACCAAGCGTGCTGGTACCTGATGCTCTGCCTTCACCTGCTGACAGGTGAGGCATCGTGAAACGAACTCTGCTACAGCCTTCTTCATGCCTGGCCACCAGTGCTGTCGTCTGAGATCCTGGTACATCTTCGCCACTCCAGGATGTACCGCCAAAGGAGAAGTGTGAAACTCTCTCAGCACCTCCTTTCGCAAAGCTACCGGTACCATGGTATAGCTTCTGAAAAGGACGTCGTGCACTTCTCCAAGGTAGAAACCATCAGGTGCATGTCCTGAGGATATCTGTGCACGCCGTGTCTCATAGTCAGCGTTCCCACGCTGTGCCTCTCTGACCCGCTGTAGAAGAGGAGGAGTGACTGTGAGAGACTGAAGGAAGGCTGCTCCATCTATATCCGTGAAGGATATCTGCAAAGAGTCTAGCTTCTCTATCGCCTCCTCAAGTAGCTGAATGCCCGTCCACCTGCTGAGGGCATCGGCTACTACGTTCCCCTTCCCAGGAGTATAGACTATCTCAAAGTCATAGTCCTGGAGGAACTCGAGCCATCGCCGCTGTCTAAGGTTCAGGTACTTCTGTGAGAAGAAGTACCTGAAACTATGATGATCAGAAAAGACTGTAAAGCGCTCGCCCATCAGATAGTGTCGCCATGTCTTCAGAGCGAAGACCACTGCTGCTAACTCCAGGTCATGGGTAGCGTAGTTCTTCTCATGCGGCCTCAACTGACGTGATCCATAGGCGATCACTGCCTGCTCCTACATCAGGACACATATGAGTCCGGTCCCTAATGCATCGCAATAGACTACGTACCCTACTCCCTCCTCAGGCAACCTCAAGATAGGTGCGTTGGTCAATCTCTGTCTCAGCTTCTGGAAGCTCTGCTGACATCTGTCTGACCACACGAAGGGTTTCCCCTTCTTCGTCAAAGCTGAGAGTGGTACCGCAACTCTAGAGAAGTCTGGAACGAATCTCCGGTAGTATCCAGCTAGTCCCAAGAAACTCCGCACCTCTCTCACGCTCCTGGGTGGCTCCCAAGCTAACACTGCCTCGATCATCGTAGGATCCACTGCAACTCCCGCCTCAGAGATGACGTGTACCAAGAAGTGGTCCTATCGTATCCAGAACTGGCACTTCGAGAGCTTACCATAAAGATGGTGCTCTCGGAGTGTGTCTAGTACAGCCCGTAAGTGGTAGGCATGCTCCTCCTCAGTCGTTGAGTAAATCAGAATTTCGTTGTTGAAGACCACGAAAAACTGATCAAGGTATGGCTGAAAGATCCTGTTCATGAGGGACCTGAACACTACTGGAGCATTGGTCACGCCGAAGGGCATAACCAAGAACTCATAGTGGCCATACCGACATCTGAAGTTCGTCTTCTGTACGTCCTCGTCTCTAACTCTGAGCCGATGATAGCCTGACCTGAGGTCTATCTTCGAGAATCACCGTGCTCCCATGAGCTGATCAAAGAGGTCATCAATCCTCAGTAGTGGATACTTGTTCCTCACTGTCACCTGGTTCAGGCGACGATAGTCAACACAAAGTCGCAAGCTCCCGTCCGCCTTCTTGGCGAACAATATCGGGGAAGCCCAGGGTGAAACACTGGGTCGGATGAACCCCTTGCCCTGCAAGTCCTTCAACTGTACCCATAGCTCTCGAAGCTCGGCGGGGGCCAACTGATATGCTGTAGTCGATACCGGGGTTGTCTCGGGGTACAGGTCAATATAGAAGTCTACCTCTCTACGATGAGGTAACCCTGGAACGTCGTCGGGGAAAACTTCAGCAAACCAATCCACCACTGCAGGAAAACCAGGACTCTGCACGTCAACTACTCCTAGGATGAGGCTAGCCAACTGATGAGTGATGGGCTATACTCTCCTCTATGGAAGTCCATCCTGTGCTGCAAAGGATCCCTTCTCATCGGTGAAGGTAAACCTGCTCCTGTCGGTGCGTACATATCGCACCATGCGCCTAAAACAGTCAATCTGTGCATGGACCGTAGATAACTAATCCATGCCCAAGATGACGTCGTAAGGCCTCGACACTGCTACAAGAAGATCCCAGCCGAAGCTCTCACCTCCTAGAGTAAGCTCACATTGCCGGCACCAGTGCGTAATCGTCGAGTCTTCTCCCGTAGGAGTCTCTAGCCGTAAGGATCGATCCAACGGCTCTGTCAGAATCTCTGAGCTCCGAACAAGGGTAGCGGCTATGAAACAGTGTCTCGCTCCTGCGTTTATATGTACTGCAGCAAAGTTGGAATAGACACTGATAGTACCTCGAATCATCTCAGGCGCGCCGTTGTCGTAGGACTCTACTGCCTGGAGCTGTGCCTGTCTCTGCCCGCCAGCTCCCTGTGGTCGGGGTGGACCTCCTGGTGGTGGTGGTGGTAGCGCCTAAAAGCATCACCCACCACCTGCTGCTCGGCCAGCTCCACTGCCTCGTCCGCCTCCTCCCTGCGAACCGCCACGGTCGACCCTCTACCTCTGCCTCAGTGGTCCCTCAACCGTCTGCTGATCCTCGGCATAGCGGGTCAGGCAGTCACGAGCCATGTGGCCCTGCCCGCCGCACGAGTAGCACTGTCTGCCTCTCGAAAGACTGGCTCTGCGCTGTATGCCCCTCACTGCTGAGCCAGTGTCCTGAGGTCGTCTTCCTGAAGGTCTAGTCTTCCTGTACCCCTGAGTCATCCGTCGACTTCCTACTGCAGATGACTCTGCCACGTGCCACACTGTGGTGGGTTGCGGCGCTGGTGTAGACTCAGCAAGAAAGCTCTCAATCAAAAGGGCCCACTCCTGTACTCCTGTCTGAGTTGGTATGCTGAGGGAGATCAGTGATGCCCTGATCTCGTGTCTCAGCCCCTGCTCGAAGGTCCGGGCCCGGAAGAATGGGTCCCGTACCATGTCGGTCGAGTAGCACGAGAGATTGGTAAATATCGCCGAGTACTGTGCGACCGTCATGCTGCCCTACCACAGATGAAGAAGATCCTGAATGCGCACCGCACAGAGGGTGGTTGGGACGAAATCTAAGTGGAAGAGGCTCTCAAAGTCCGTCCAAGGTAGAGATGCCTCATCGTGCACCTGGAGCATCAAGCTCCACCATCGGCCCGCTGCTGCATGCAGTAGGCTCGCAGCGAGGATCACCATGAGGTCTGCTGGTGTCCTCACTAGCCTGAAAACTCATACGACTGCCTCCAGCCAGTCCTCGGCTGCCTGGGGGTCCATCTCCCCACAAACTTGGGCGGTTGCTGGTGCTGAAACTCATGCAGTGTGCTGAGGCGACGTGCATCGTCAGTGGCTGGTGCTGGAAGTATCGGTGGCTCAGCGGGTAGTGCTACCGTCGGTGCCACTGCTGACAAAGGGCCCTACACCGAAGCCTCGTCGCTCGGTGGGCTGTCATCACGCTCGACTCTCGGAACCCTAGCTGGCTGCCATTGTGGGGCCATCCTGAAAAGGAAACAGGTGCGTCGTGGTCAGAACAGTATACCTGGTGAGCTGATACAAAGTAATCAGAAAGAAAACTTGAAACACACACGCAATCAATGTTTTTGTGCATTAAGTCGGAAATCAGAAGTCAGGGTCCTGGTGTACGGATATGTCGGCTGCCGCACCAACACTGGACTCCCTGGACTGATAACCACACTCAATATGCTAAACATTATTTCTTCACATAGAAAAGATCAGAGTTCGCGGTAGAACCGAACTGCTCTGATACCAATTTGTCACGACCTGTCCTCGGGGCCCGTGCCATGACTACCCCAAGCCCGCCTTCCATAGGCCAGGGGCTGGCGACTAGCACCAAGGCGTAAATCCCGGTAAAAAGGGAAGGCATTACCTTTGTAAAGTAAAAAAGAACCATAGAGTAAGCAAGTAGAAAAGTAAACACTAAGTAAAAACAGAGTAAAACTGGATGTGCGGAAAAGTAAATGGGCCAGTATACAAACCCAAACTGAAAGTAAAGTACAACACGAAAGGGAAAATAGAATCTGTAAAGTAAAATCAGCTACACCGAGCTATCCACTGGAAATCCCACCTGAAGAGTGGGTACAGATAGCTCCACTGCTCCTCGGGTCCCGCCGTCCGCTCCGAGCACGTCCCGCCCAGTGGTCCACCTCCAGGCACCGTCCTGCTCAGCAAGCCTCAACCACAATCAACGATGTCCATCATCTGAAACCAACACAACGTAGTGCGGGCATAGCCCGTGCAGGGGTGAGTATAAGCTACTCAGTAGGGACCCCGAGACCCCCGATGGTCTCCCAAAATCCACAAAGGATAAACCACAAAGGATAGATACAATCACGAAGTAACAACCGACACTGCTTAGATATATGCCCATACATATACCTAAGTCATAAATTCCAATACTCTCCAAACTCCGAGCCCAAGAAAAACTCATTCCACACAGGAAAGTATACGTATTCCACACATGAAACCAAACATAATCCACACAGGATAGCACAACACAATCCACACAGGAAAGCAACAAGATTCAGATCATACAGGTATACTTCTTCGAGGACGATAGAGATGATCACTGATCCATCTAAGTCGTCGGACCCAAAAAGGATCGATAGGTACTAACCCCCGCAAAGACCCACACAGGATCAGACCCACACAGGATCTGTAGGTGCTGGTTCACACAGGACCGCTGAGCGCAGACCCACACAAGATCAGACCCACACATGATCGGTAGCACTGATCCACACAGAATCGTTGAGTGTTGTAGTCGCCGTCGTCAAATCCACTAAGGATCTCTGCACATTCATCATCACAGTCATAGTAGCAGTCACAATAGCAGTCACAGTAGCAGTCAAAGTAGCAGTCACAGCCAGCTCTAGGGTTCCCGTACACATCAAGCTCGTTCGGGAGGGTCCGCTCCACGAGCCGAGAGGCTGATACATCAACTGTCACATAGTCCAGAGTTGATGTATCCCAATGTTTCGTATCGTCAACAGGAACTCAACGCAACAGACGGTGCGTCAATCGGACGCCCAGTCTGAGAGTTATTGGCTTTTTTCGTCCTAGGGGCCCGGTTGGCTTTTAAGGAAAACCCAACCCAACCATACTCCACCTGCGTCCAAACCTCGGGCGGAGTATGCCAAAAGATCTGTATCACTAAGAGGAACTCAACAAAGCTGACAGAACATCATTCGGACGTCCGTAGCTCAAGATATGAGCGTTTCCGCTCCGAGGGCCCAGTTGGTTTCGTGTACGAACCAACTCGGCTGAACTCAAAGTATTCCCAAACCTTGGGTGCGATATACCGAAACGACCGTCTCGATCCAGGGATCGCATTGCCGCTGACGGCACGCCGTTTGGAGGTCTGTAGCCCGCGTTATGGGCAATTGAACCCCAATCGTTCGGTATCAGGGGGTTTCGAGCCCGGGCCGACCCGGCCCGAGACCCCCCAGTTGACCCAAACTGGGTCGACCCGGCGCGGCCCGGCCCGGTGCGGCGCGGCCCGGCCGGGCGCCGGTCCAGCGCAGGGCGCTGGCGCGCTGCCAGCTCGGCCGAAGGGCGAGTTGTTGGAAAAACGCGGGGCGCTTGCCCCCCCCTTGTGAAGTCGTGGCCCCCCCTCATGATGGGGGGCCATTTTGCTGGACGGGGGAATTAATTCCCCCGGTTTTTCTCCCTTCCGGTCGGCCCGACCTGGCCGGCCGGTTCTTCCTCAACGGGACCGGCAAAGGCCGGTCCCCTTCCGGCTTCCGACACTGGCGGCCCGGCTGGCCGCCGGTCACCAAGCTCCGCCGCGGCCCGGAAATGGTTGCGACCTTTGTCATACGGCGCAGCGCGACAGCGTCGCGCCCTTACGCCGGGGCCCCGCTCCGGCTGCGGTGTCTTCGACTTTCTTCGACGCGGCGCGACGGCGCCACACGTTTCTTTTCGTATGATCCTGCGCGGTGTGATGGCACCGCGCCACACCCATTTCAATCCACAATAGATTCAACATGAAAAAGGAGGAGGGTCAGCCGTGTTCGTGCGGTCCGGCCCCCTCGTGTTATTCGCTAACAATTGGACAAATTTCACGAAGAAATAATATCACGGGTATAAATCATGAACAAAAGAATAATAAAATAAACCCCTACGTGATAAAAGATGACGCACGTCGGGCGTCGCGGAAACGTCGTCGTTCCGTCAACGTTGGTGGAAGAAGCGCTCGGTGAAGTCGAGTCGAGTTGAGTCGACACACTCAGAATACTTTGTGGGCGGTGGTGCTTCCCTCCCTTGCTTTGGTTGAAGAAGGTAGAGGGTGTTGCTTCACGTTCTTTGGAGATGTGGAACGTTCTTCTTCGAGTGGTTGAAGGTCTTCCAAAAGTTCTTCTTCTCTCCTTAGTTCTCCCCACAAAGTTTATGTCAACCCAAAGAGAAGAATAGAATCTCTCATTTTAATGTTGGAAAAATGATTTCAAAAGAAATCAAACACTCAAAATAATTAATTAAGTTGGTTTAATTAATTAAATGCAAAGTGTTGGCAAGAATTTCAAAAGTTTGAAATTAAACAACTCAACTCATTTAATAACTCTTGTTGTCAAGATTAATTAGAGAGGAGTTATTGGGAGTTTAAATGGGAGATGAAGTGTTAGGGTTCATGTGGTCCCCAGAACACTTAATCCTCTCAAGGGAGGTGAAGTGGATGTGGGTCCCACCACTAACTCCCTTTGGGAGGACTTAACCAACATGGTAAAAAAATATGTGTTTCCACATTTTATTTAACATCATTTTAATTCCCCCAAAACTAACTCTCAACCTGCATAAAACACAACCTCGGAAAAGGTCTCTTTAAGCGAATATCAGCGCTACGAGGTCATCAGTGCCCTCGGAATTCGATTCCGGGCACCGGTTGAAAATTTAGAAAATCTCGCTCATTCGTTCACTGAACGTACCCGAGCCAAACTTCGGAAATGGATTCCGGGCACACCGGGCCTCGGAATCAGTTGCCGTTAGAAACCGCGCTCTTGTAAAATTCCAAAGAAAATTAAGAAAAATTTCCCTTGAATTTTATGGGTCTTTACATTAATCTATAACCAGTATAGCAATGATTATTTCAAACTGTTGAAATAGAAGTGTTAGCAATGCCTATATCTCCACCAGTGGATAGTTTTAAAGATATTCAATTAATATAAATTAAATTTATAATGAAAAATATATAATTTGAATTTGGAATTAAATAACTATAATGGATCATATATATATATATATATATTATTGGATAATTTTTCTCAATGAAATTGTATTAAATTTAATAATTTCTAAATTTCTTATTTAAATTTCCTATTAATTGAATTAATAATATTTTGGTTCTCCAAAAATATTTAGGCTAATTAATAAATCATTAAAATATATTGGTAAATTATAGTGATAAACAAATACTTAAATTTAAAAAAATATTTCATATACATTCCTAACATATTATTATCTTAAAGTGTAAATATAATAAATAATACAGTAAGAGAATTAATTTTTAATTTTCATTACATAAATTAATATAAATATCATATCAAATGACAAATGGGTCCAAATTTTGATATCATTTAATTTGGTTTGACAATGGCTGACTTAATCCCATAATATTAAATAATAGAAATAATTATTTTGATTCCTAATTCTTAATCAAATTTTATTATGCATAATTACATTATTTATGCTTCATCGAGCTGATAAATTTTACTATAGTTAATATTCATAATTGTAAATAATTAAATAGAACCATTTACTAATATTGAATCTCATAATTCCAAATATTATATCAATTTTTTTAGACTCAATTTGAAGAAGTGGAATATATTAATATTAATATAAATTGTTTAAACTCTTTGGAAAACAAATTTTTTAGAAAAATTTTTATTTTTAAGCGTAAAAATTATCTTTTATCAAAATCTAAGAAATTAATGATTAAATATAATTTAATCTACATAATATATATAATATGATACAATAAAAAGAAATTAAAATTGTAATGGAAAATATGAATTTATTATGTATTTTATATTAATAAATGAAAATATTTGGAAAATCATGATTAGCAATATTCAAACAAAAGTTAATATTTTTTGAAAACAAATAAATTTCACTGTAAGATAATGTTTTATTGTAATTTAAAAAATTAAGTTTATTTAATAAAATTAAATTCATTAAAATGTGATAATTTATGTTATGATCACATTCCTATATAAAACTATATCTATTATGGGGTTTTTTTAAAATGAAAAGATCACTATAATTAGATATTGTGTGTAACATTCTTCTCTCTGTAAAACTATTTCATACTAAACATTTCTAGAATGTAACCTCACAAATTGATTTTGGTATTTCTAAATCATAATTTCATTAGGTACTCACATCACCTCTCTATCTTATGGTATATCGAGAGTACTTTTACCAGCCACACTGACCAATTACACAAAATTAATACTCTAGTGTCCATAATCTAGAGAGATAATTCATAGTTACACAAATCATGTTACAATTATATTTCATTATATATGATAAAATTTAATGTATACAAAATATATTTCCTTAGAAAAATAATATAAAACATCATGTAATTTATTGAGGCTTTGTTTCATTTCTAAAAGTTATCGACAACTTCTATTATTTCTTGAATTTCAAAAGGCCCAGTGTACATGGGTATATGTTTCCCTATATTCCCAAAACTCAAATACCATTCCATAGAGATAATTTCAAGAAATCAATACATCCCAATAGAAATTATAAAAAATTCTTTTAGTTTTCATTATAGAAATATTTCTTTCTTTGAGATTCTTTATTGTGTGATTTAATGGAATTTACATTTGTTGATGCCTCTGTAACAAGTATTGGTCCAACATGGTTTATTTTACCAAACATATCATAAAATATTGGAGATTGAAGTTTCCTTCCAAATAAATCATTATATAACACCATTTCAATATATAATTGGAAGTCTCTATTACAGAAAATCTAAATGATAGTTAAATACTAATCCCAAAAACATTATAACTCAAGTGAGCATGACCCTCACACGCCTTTTTATGTTAGAATATTAATTTTGGACTATCCATCAGGATATTGTTTGATAGGATGTTCTTAAATTACGTTTTTTATTATGTTCCTCTTGAGAAAATTTACATTGTTTTTTAGGTAAATCATGAATCATGATTATAAACAATTCAATGATGTAAAATATGATGTCTTCTGAATTTATTAATATAGAGTCTTGAAAGGAACCATATAGATAAATATTATATTGTAGCATGTAAATGTTCTTATTTTGTTTTTTCATCACCATAACCCATATTTAATCAATATTTCAAGGAATATTTTTTAATGTTGTGGAAACATAAATATTAATTTCAATGCATTTCATTTGTGGAATAATTTTATGATGCAAGATACTTCTCATATATTACCTCATAGCCTCGAACTATTGAAAAACCAAATATATTGACAAAAAATATATAAATTCTGACTTGATATTATACAACCAATAATTTTCCATTAAAACGATATACTGGTTTTTACATCCATATTTTATGGATAACATTTAGTAACGAACATCATCTAATAATTCAATTTTCCTTGCACGTATAGATGTAATAGAAAAACTCAATAAAATATCAATATTCCAACACAATATATGATATATATTTATTTACCATCATTAAAATAATTAATTTTCTTTTGAATATTATCATCAGTAAGTGAATAAATATTTATCTTTTCAAATGACAATGATTTTTATATCAATTTAAAAAGGAGTGGTGGTTCTAATTACTTAATAATTCTAATATCCATGTCCACTAAATACATGGACATATGATCATGGATAATCCCCATTTTGGTTAGGACACTACGATATCTTGCGATTAATGAATCTACAACTTCATTTTTCATCCATGGGTTATAGGATATTTAAAAATTATAGCACATGTATCGATTAATCCATTAATTTTGCGTCATGATGTGATATTTATTCTAAAATGACTAGTTTAGTATCTTATGGTCAATGTGTATATCACATATTTCTCTGTAGATATAATTTATCCAGATAATCAAAGAAAATTTTTCTGGATTCTGACTCATTATCATGAGTTGGATAGTTATATTCATGGTTCCCTAACATCTTTATTGTAAGGTTAATAACATTATCCTAGGTCATTAGGAAACATCAATATCCCTACTTCGATGATTCACTAATTATAAAAAAATCCATAGTTTTCTAGATCATATATTTAAAATTATAAAATTCAATAATATCATATCCAATTGATAAAAAAATTCTTTGAACTCCTTTATCCATGCTAACATAACCCCTTATATGTAATATTTGTTAATTAATCATTTAATAAGGAATTTTTTTTCACAAATTTTATATAATAAATTTAAAATCCAATGAATATATATAAATTGGTTGTGTTCATTACTTTTGGAAGTTCGTTAACGTCACATTACGTTACATGATCAATATAGTTTTTATCCTTGATGACATCATGTCCACGAAAAGAAACATTCAGAATCCTAAATTCACAATTCCCAAATTACCAATATTACTGATTTTCATTGACTATCTAAAAAATATGAAATTAATTCTAATATTCTTAATATCATTTATTTTAAACCAATATATTATTAATAAATTTCACCATAAATGTTACCAATATAGTACCTACATAGTCTATTTGATAAATTCCAAAAAATATGTAATTAATTTGTCCATATATATAGAATTACTGAAAACACATAGATTATGTACCTCATAAAAATTATTTCTTTGTAATATCTTCTATATTTATTCATAATTGATGACGATCTAGGTGATGTTAAATCATTAAAATATATCATAGTCATAAATTTGATAAAAAATATCATCAATGTGAGTTAGAGGCTTCTTTTTCTGAAAAATATAAATTTGGATTCCGATTAATCAATTCACAACATCATAAATCCAACATTCTTGTTAAAGAAATGATAATATTTACCATATGGAGAAACTTATTGTGTATAAATATTTTATAAAAAAATCATGTATTTTTTCATAAAATCTAATTTCTTCATAGTTTTAATTAAATGAGTCAATGATATTTGTCTTGGAATGAGGATTGAATCAGTAGAAAACTAAATATCACTTTTTAATGGTTGTCCAATTATTTCATTAGGAAATAAATTATATATTATTATAAAATTTCAACATACCCAATTCAATGATTATATTTCTCTTTCATATACTATGATATATCATATTCTCCATTAGTATGATTATCATAACTACTTGGGGTAGAACTAGATATAACTCAGTTGATGATCTCTCCCCAGTATTGAAAAGGAACCCTACATCCTCATCATGAATCATAAATACCTTTACAAAGAAATGTATTTTCTCAATATATTTTTAAATAAAATCCATATATTGAATTATATCAAAATCAAACATAGGACTAGTAATCATGTTTTTTAATAGGGCATATTTTTATCGTAATATGAATAAACTAATCCATCGTTGATGTGGAGACATTACCACAATGTGTTTTAACTGAAATATAACATCTAAGGTCCATAGAAATATATAATTTTAATATAAAATATTTAAAATTTGAAAAACTATGATGACCCAAAATAAAAAATTAATTAACAAAATTTGAGCCTATGATTAATGTACTTTCACTATGTCATTAGGATATTCTCCCTTAGATGTAGTGATCTCATAAATGTTTCCATCACCCCACATCCTCTTATATGGTCCTATCTCATGATCCTTGGGAAAATAGTATGAATAATACCCCATTTAATTAATATTAATGAAATTGGTTTCATTTATTTCTTTCTTCACCATACATTAATTATTTAGATGACCCTTTTCGCCTATCTTTTTACAATCTATCTGAACCTTCATGTAATTTAAAGGAATTGTTTTCAATAATTTTTCTCAATAGAAATGTTTCATATTCGTATCATTAATTAAATCTTTTAAATTTTAATGTTCTCATTATTTTCGTTGATGATATAATATGTATACATTTGTCTTAATGGAACATGATATTTTATCATCATATGATGAAAAAGCTTGAAAAAATAATTCCCTTAGGAGACTCATCTTATGACCACAGAATAGATGTTTAATACCTATCTTTAGGTAATAAAATTTTTCTGAAGCATTCCACAATTATATTTTGAAGCTAGCCTTATATTCTTCCCCATATTATTCATCATTCTACATTAATGTGAAAAATATCCTCTCCATTTTAGATCATTATTCATTAGTGAATTAATTTCCTAATCATAACACTTTAATAGTTTTCCATTCTATTATATATATTTAATAAACATGTTTATTGTTTTGTATTAAAAATTTAATTTTCTTAAAATCTCCTTTAAAATAATACATATCATGAATACACGTTTACCATTGATTACTTCGAAAAGAGTGGGATATTTTTTGGTGACACCTAATCCATTTTTATGATACCATTAAATTACTAATACAATTAGAATATGGGGGATTCAATATCATAATGTTAGGAAGCTTTAGAAAACCATGAAATGGAATAACATGTTTAAACATTTTGAAAATGTTATTCATCATAATATGAGTACGATGCACTAAGGTAGACATGATCTACATAGTTCCTGTAACGCCCAAGTTATAGAAGCTTCCAAGAAACACCCCGTGCACGGTTGGTCATATGGCCTCAAGCACATTTCCATGAACACCAGAGGATGCTGACTAGCAGCTAGGGCCTTGGGTTTGATAGTGGGAAAACTATGCCCACATTGGCAGAGTAACATAGTGGAAGTAAACATATAGCAAAAGAAGAAGCAATAACACATACAACAGGTGAACAACAGAATTAATAAACAAATGGAGCACAATGATATTTATGATGCATGATACAATGTATAGTAAAGAATCCAAAAATGTCACAATACAATAATAGGGAAATAAACAAAGTACGAATGAAATTAGATAAACTCCAACAGCATCGAAAGCCTCAGCTTGGTTCAATGCTCTGAACCTCCTCAATAATAAAGTACTCGAAGTAGAATGGCACTTGCCCTTTTCTATATATGTATAAATATAATATGTTTCGGCCCAGAAACATGACCGAAATATTGTTTGAGACTAATCCCAGAAGGCAAACACCAAATGATCTGCTCCTAATAGTCTGTGAAAATATATGGAAGGAAATATACAAAAGATGCAGTAAACAAAGAACTACTCAAAAGTAAACAGTCATATAGTTTCATTTACAAAAATTTACTTTTATATATTTAATCAACCAAAAAACAAATACAATCAACCCTCTGGGTAGTTCCCATAGCCTAACCACTCTGGTTCACCACAAAAGACAAGATATAACAAAGACTCTCTGAGGAAGGACTCACCATAAATTCCCCCTAATGTCTTTTATAGGTAATCTATAGGGACTCTGAGGAAGAACTCAACCTAAATTCCTATTATGGCCTCGTAACATAACTATAGACCCACAGAGGGAGCAATCAATGTCAATCCTCGGTATGGTCTCACAGCGTGATAATTATAACAGACACTCAGGGAATTCCCACAATGTCAATATCCCCTATTATCTCAGTACAAGAGGTCCCCACATCCCTATGTAAATAAATCATGCACAAATGATAAATAACGGATAAATAATACCTCAATAACTACTGTGATAAACAGTCTCAAATATAACATCATGTCACACAAAAAGATCCCTCCATCCTATCAGCATTAGGAATAGAAAGCACATCAGCCTAAAAAACTATGTGAGACCAAATAGTTATAAAAAACATGTATGGGAAAACACTTCCAATGCAATGCAATTAACCTTATTAACATTAAATTGACCACTATTTAAGCATGTAGGAATAGAAGGAAATTTAGAAGGCAAAAACCATAAACCTGTAATACCCTGAAATAGAGTATTGGGAAATCTTAGACATAAAACTAAAAGACTATCTATGAAAAGGGAAAAACCGCCTACCTCAGTGTTATATGATCGATATACATAAACCTCAAGCCTTGAATAGACCTATAACGCCATAGATCTACAAAAATATTAAAAAAATTCAATTGAAGATGACTCTTGAAAGAGGAGGAATCAATAAATGAGGTTCAAGAAAAGGGAGAACTCTCCGATGTGATTCTATGTAACACCCTCATATTTTATGAGATATATTCTTTTTAAATTACTCAATGTCTTGTATTGTACACTACACAAAGATTAGCATGTACTATATACAACACCATATTATCTTTCGGTATATGCAACACTATTCTTGGCTCGTGTTACACACAATTTCAAGTTCGTTCTTTGGAAATTATTCTACAAAACATTAAATATTTTTTTTAATGTATAAATGAAATAAGTTTTGAATATTCTATAAACAGAACCAAAGGGATCTTTCACAACATAGAGGCCTAACATGGCTTGCATTACAGACAATCGCGACCTTCCTTGATAGTGTGTGTAGTACGCAATACCAAGTTTCACTAATCAACGATATGTTATTAAAATATTATATAAACTAGCCGTTATGAATAGTAATTGTAGAGACCCAAAGCGTGAAGTACATGGACATTAAATTACATTTTTTGAATAATTAATACATAACAAACACAGACACACAAGGACCATAATAGTTTAGTTTCTTTGGAAACTCGGAATTTAATTTTCTAATCATGGTGAATGATATTCAACTTCTCCCATAAAGATATTCCACTTTTGTTTTCTTACCAAAAAGCATTCTTTATATCCTGGGAAAAAGAAAATATAAAAAGGATGAGCTCAAATGCTCAGTAAGGGTAATCATAGAGGGCATAAAACAATCAATAAACATTTAAATGCAAAAAAACTAGAGCATAAAATCTAAACATCACAATTATGAGCAACGACATAAATCATGGAAGTACACAAGGAATAGATCATAAAGGAACATAAATCAAGATAAAATTGCATGGGAATAAAACATGTAATTGTGGAAAACCATTAATCACATGTTATGATTTCTATAGTATCCAAGGCATTGCTGCTAAGACCAACTTAGTGGACAAAGTCCCATTCTGAATCGAGTTCACTCCTCGTTCCAGTCCTGTAACACTGAACCAGATTAACTAACCATTCCCGCCATGTATATATCATGAGATATAAATATTTACCCAATGAATTGGAGAGAGATATAGGTCATACCCATCTCATAATGAAATCATTATTACTTGTGCCACAAAATCATAAATCATATATCATAGCATAACCCATGTAATAGAATGGGATTCATAAACATCATGCCATCATAACATAATCCATAAGAAATATATATCATTTCATCATAAGAAAAATAAAACCATGTAAATAATGGAGACATTATACATGAAACATAAACATATCAAATAATGTCATTTTATATGGAAAACAATTTTGAGAAAGCACTTGAAATGAATTCTTGAGGAAAATATCATTTCTTCTTCAAAATCATTTTATTTTCAAAAATTTCTATGAAATTTTAAAAGAAAATTATTTTGTTGAAAATAGTTATGGAATATTATAGAGTAAGATTCATGAAAATGAGGCATTTTGAAATCGTAAAAATCCGTTCACACCGTATAAGTTAAAAATAACATTCGTCTCGTACTTTTGTCGAAAAATTCAAAAAGTACATCGTATGGTAAACAAAAGAATGATTCAGTCCATACGATGTGGTAAAAGTAAAAAAAGGGTGAGAATGAATTTAAACATACATGGATTAAAAGTAAACATTTTATGAAAACATTTTGAGAACATATGGACATGGATAATAAACATAACACCAGTAAATACTTAGGAATAAACAATCTCGGATAAGAATGAGATTGGAATAATTATCCATTACCTTAGGTCCGATATGCTTCGTACGAATCCAAAACTCTTGTATAATGATTAAATAATGTCAATTACTTATTAAAAAATCATATTCATTGTTATTATATCATATATGGTTCACTTATGACTTTATATTAACCGTTATTTTGTAAATTCCATGTTAAAGCAGCGTTTTGGGTAAACTCGTTTCATTTATCGTATGAGTTGCAAATTTTTTTCTTTATATTATATCTTATATCCTGATTTACATATTTCCAGGATGTAAAACATGATTTATATTTGATATATATACATATATATATGATAGATCGATAAATGGAATGAAATACACTGTTCATGGAGATGGTAGGTCGTACGTACGCATGAACGTTGTTTTCGTTTCCTTATTTAATTGAATGGAATTATGTAGGTGACATATATATATATATATATATAGTATTATTATGTCATATATTTCATTATTACTTATTATATATACTTTATAATCATTCATGAATGGTTAACATGGAGATTGAGTCTCATCACATCGTGGAGATGGTAGTCCGTACGTACGCATAAGCGATGATACCATTTCCATGATCGTGGAGTTGTATTGAAGTGTATATATAATATTTCAGAATCAATATAACATTACAATAATCTTATATATTTACCTATTTACACCATTATACCCATCCAAGTAAGGTGGTGGTGGAAAACAGATTACACCACGGCGTGGAGACGGTATTCTGTACATAGGCACGTGCGGTGATTTCATTTTCCGTAGGATGGATAAAAGGTGAAATAGGGTTTTTTCATATTTATAATAACATATCAGTATATAAGTAATACTTATGTTATTACTTTATAATGAGACAACTAACGAATATGAAGTTGAAGAAGAAAGAAACTTGGGAGAATCGGATGAAGAGATTACCTCTTCTTCGACGCACCTCCTTTAAGCCTTCTCTTAAGGAAGTAGAGATGGTCTTTTGAGAAGACAAGAAACTCCATTAGGTTTCTATGGAAGTTTAGAAGATAAATGGGCAGGAGTTTGACGAGATTTAAGGCTCAATAGGGTGTAAAGAGAGAGGGAAGGGGTGCCATTTTTATAATGGAGGAGAGGGGTACCATTGGAAAAATTTAAAATATTATTTCATAGTAAAGTCATATTCGGTTTATAATTTCTCCAAATTGATTTATTTATAAGATAAAGTTGGGATGGGTAGAAATACTCTCAACCAATAGATTTTAGACTAATTTTGGTAACAATTTTAACCTTATCATTTAGATTTTACTCTAAGTTAAATAATTTAACTTTTTCTGTGTCTTCTTGTTTACTTGCACTATAAGGTGAATAAATATACTATAAAAAGACAAAAGAACCCCAAGTTGTTTATTATTAATATATATATCCTTATAGAAGTCATTTGATAAAACCTTAGATTTATAGGAATAAAATAACAATTAAAAATATAATATTTGTTTAAAAAACTATTTTATGTCAACTTTGACACAATTTGGTAATTTATCATTTTGAAAATCATAATATAATTATTATTTCGAAACAAGTTAATTAAATCAATAATAACATCTCATATTAACCTAGAAAATTATTTTAATTGATTAAAAGTGTCAAATTACATTTATTTGGGTATTTATAAAATCAATTATGTCAATATTTTATTAATAAGATAATTACTGCATCATCATTGTTTCATAAATAAATTAATTTATATAATGTATAAAAATTATAAATATAATACCATTATGAAGGAAATATTTTTATATTTATAATGAATATTTATAGTAGAATTTATCCTATGTATAACCCTATATTAAAAAAAATTTAGTTATTAAACTTAGATTTTAACTATTTTATCTATTCTTTAAATAAAACAATATTAAATGTCATAATCTAATCCCAGTGGACCTAAATGGTCATATTTTATTCCTAATGTTGTTTTTGGTCGAATTAAATTTATCCTATAGAATTAGGACATGTGTTAGGGTATTAATAATATCTTTTTTACCCTTCATTAACCTATTTACTTTTAACCGTGGTAAATAAAAGCAAAAATTTACTATTCACCAAAAATTATTTTCATCTTATTTAACCACATTTTAGTCCTTCATATTAACTGTGTCTCTCGGAGTTTCAAAATTCTACTCACAGAAGCGGTAAAATTACGTTTTATGTGTTTTTCCAGATTCTCCTAGGAGGTGGGTAAAAGATGGTGAAACGTTCAATAAAATTTTTATATATCTAAATTTATTATAAAATGACTCCAATGAATTAAATTGAACTTATATAGGAATTATGTATCAATTTTGACCTAAAATAAATTTTAATAAAATAAATAATTATTTAAATAAAAAGTCGGTTCTTAAATAGTAACATAGTGTCTTCATTATTCATCAAACATTGAATGTTTTCAGAAAAATACAAAAAATTTAACCTAGGATAATTTCGATATTCCGAATCCAAAAATGAAGTCCATTTTGAAAAATAAAATTTCAAAAATTGGGTATTACAATTCATAATGGCTAGATTTAATAATATTTTAATAGCATATCGTTGTTTAGTGAAACACAATATTGCATATGATGCATGCTATCGAGGAAGGTCGTGATTTCATGTAATGCAAGCCAAGTTAGGTATGCGTGTAACACAAGCTACTTTTGGTGTAGCATACAACACTAGAAATCAATAAAATTAAAATGAATATTTTTCATAAAAAATCAGGGTGTTACATTCTACCCCCCTTAAAAAAAATTTCGCCCTCGAAATTCATCGGGGTTAAAAATGGTTTACTACTAAAAAATTTATTTAATAGAAACTCACGTCGTAAAAAGGAATACCAAAACCATTCTTTAAAAACTAATGTATAAAACGTAATGGTTACCCAAATTAACTAATCACTGTCTTTCCACATAGAAGAACATAGATGAAAATATGGATATGGAAGAGAAATCTAACCATTATGTTCTGATGGAGAGTGGTGGAGAACATGGCTATAAAAAGCCAACAATCACAAATCCATAGATTTGTGATGTTCTTATGTACCATATGGTTCATCAGATATAAGGTCACTAGGAAAACATGTTTTTTTTCAAGATCATTTTCATAAAGTTGAAGAAATTGGAATTAGAAGAAGTACTTTCTTGATTTTGGTACAGTCTCACCGTTGGTAATTCCGTGAACAATTTCAACTTCATCTCTTAAAGAAATGAAGTTGAATTTTTCAATTGTGAAGTGTTAGCAGAGTATGTGATAGAATTATGGGTCATTCCAACTGTCTTAAACAAAAGGATAGAAAAAGTTATAAAGAATACATAAGTCCGTCTATAGTGAGATTAGTCATATATGGTTCATAAAATAGACTTATACTCCATATATCATATTGCTTAATATAATAAAACATGTTTCTACTAAATAGGGACTTCTTATAGGCCAGTGGTAGGAAATAAAGCCCTGTCACACTTCATTTGTGGGTTCGATTCCCACAGCCTTTCCTGACATGACGGGTTGTCGCTCGTCTGGAAGGTTGTCCCTTTTTTCTAAAAATACATTATTATAACTTTCCATCAATAATATCGAAAAAGTTATAGCCTTAAACAATACTAACTTATGTCCAACATAATCCATTCCAATCTTTAGGCTTATCCAACATACATATGTCCAATCTCATATTATAGTGAAAACGATTACCAGAGAGTTCATATATCAAGCATGTTAATACCATTGTTGATCCCCATATATCGTAAGATATGTCTTGTTGGTCAAATTCCAAACATTAGAAGGACTTAATCATGTATTCTCTTGAAAAATAAATACCCATTGAACCATAGTGAAAACATGAGTGATGTCAAAAGTTAACTCTTTCCACATACCAAAATCCCAAAATTATGTATACTCAAACTTTGATATCACTTAGTCCTTATAACAATCATGAGCTCATGAATACTCTCAATCATATTATTTCCCCCTCATTCATTCATTATGTGCATATAATCTTCTTTCCAAAAATTTATGAATAACCTTTCATGGTTACCAGAACCATTCAACATATACTTTCAAATACTTTAGGAAAAACAATAGTGTAACAATCCTTAGATGTTTCTTTATTCCACAGTACAATTAAATTACCTATACAACATAACTCTTGATAAACATACAATCATTCCACTACCTTCTTAAACCATTGACCAACCATCAACACTTATTTCATCTCATATATCATTTTTAGTCTCCTCATCATCATCCACATAAATACTACCCATATGACCATGCTGGTTCTCTTGATGAGATTTTCCCTTAGGGCATTGGTTTGCATAATTACCATACATTCCACATTTAAAACATCTAATCATTGTTTATGTTGTATTAATACAATTATCCTTATCCATGATGTTAACTGAACCTTTTCATTTGAACTTACTGGATTTGTGTCTTTATTTTCTGCACCCAAATCATCTTCCAGTTCTTTTAAAACATTCTCTGTGATGCCTCTTCCCACATGATTTACATGATAGAAATTTAACATTCCTTCCTCTATGATTATCATGAAACTCTATCTTTCTCTTATTAGATGAGTCAGGAAACTTACCAAAGTTGAGATTATTTATCATATTATGTGATTGTTGATTAGGCATAATAACAATGTTTCGCCTTCAAAATCCCATTTCATTTTCTTGGTCATGAAGAATATCATTCCATTGTCCATCATATTCTTCATTAACATGAATCTTCTTGTTTCCAGCCATTTTCTAAAACTGAAAAAGAATATTGTCAGAGGCCAAAATCATAATCAAGGGGGATTACCATCAATATCTAACATCTTAGGTTAAATTATATGATCGTTACCATAAATCTAGGACTATAACATATACTTATACTTAACCTTAAGGACATCCCTAGACAAACCATAGAAATATCTCTAGGGATCTCACTAATGTTTTCGCATCCTAGTTTCTAATGATTAACAAATCCTTTCCTCTGATACCAACTGTAGAGACCCAAATATTGATGTACATGGACATTATATTACTTTTTCAGAATACTTAATACATAAAAAACACAGACACACAAGGACGGTAATAGTTTACTGTCTTTGGAAACTCGGAATTTAATCTTCTAATCATGTTGAATGATCTTCAACTTCTCCCATAAAGATCTCCCCCTATTGTTTTTTACCTAAAACCTTTATTTATTTCTTGGGGAGAAGAAAACACAAAAAGGGAGAGCTCAAATGCTCAGTAAGGGTAAGCATAGAGGACATAAAACATTCCATAAACATTTAAATGCAAAAAAACACATGATAATAAAATCCAAACATCAAAATTATGAGCAACGACATAAATCTTGGAAGTACACAAGGAATAGATCATAAAGGAGCATAAATCATGATAAAATATCATGGTAATAAAAAATGTAATTGTGGAAAACAATTAAGCACATGTTATGATTTCCATAATAGCCAAGGCATTGCTGCCAAGACCATCTTACTGGACAAAGTCTCATTCTGAATCGAGTACACTCCTCATTCCAGTCCTGTAACACTGAACTGGATTAACATACCATTCCAGCCATGTCTATCTCATGGGATATAAATATTTACCCAATGCATTGGAGGAAGATATAGGTCTCACCCATCCTATAATGAAATCATTATTACTTGTGCCACAAAATCATAAATCATACATCATAGCATAACCCATGTAATAGAATGGGTTTCTTAAACATCATGCCATCATAACATAATCCATAAAAAATGGATATCATTTCATCATAAGAAAAATAAAACCATGTAAATAGTATAGACATCATACATGAAACATAAACATATTAAATAATGTCTTTTTATATGGAAACCAGTTTTGAAAAAGCACTTGAAATGAATTCTTGAGGAAAATATCCTTTTTTCTTCAAAATCATTTTCATTTGACAAAATTCCATGAAATTTTAAAATAAAATTATTTTGTTGAAAATAGTAATAAAATATTGTAGAGTAAGATTCATGAAAATGAGGCGTCATGAAACTGTAAAAATCCATTCATGCCGTATAAATTAAAAATAACATTGTTCTCGTACTTTTGTCGGAAAAGTCAAAAAGTACCTCGTTTGGTAAACAAAATTAAGATTCCTTCCATACGATGTGGTAAAAGTAAAAAAAGTTAAGAATGAATTTAAACATACATGGATGAAAAGTAAACATTTTATGAAAACATTTTGAGAACATATGGACATGGATAATAAACATAACCCCAGTAAATACTCACGAATAAACAATCTCGGATAAGAATGAGATTGGAATAATTATCCCTTACATTAGGTTCGATAAGCTTCGTATGTATCCGAACCTCCTGTATAATGTTTAAATAATGTCATGTACTAATTACAGAATCATATTAATTGTTATTATTTCATATATGGTTCACTTATGACTTTATATGACACGTTATTTTGTAAATTCCATGTTAAAGCAGCGTTTTGTGTAAAATAGTTTCATTTATCATACGAGTTTCGACCTGTTGTTCTTAATATTATTACTTATATCCTGATTTACTTATTTCCAGAATGTAAAACATGATTTATATATGATATATATAAATATATATATGATAGATAGATAAATGAATGAAATACACTGTTCATCGAGACGGTAGGTCGTACGTACGCATGAACACTGTTTTCGTTTCCTTATTGAGTTGAATAGAATTAAGTATATGAAATAAATATATATATACCTAAATCCAGTATTATTATGTAATATATTTCATGATTACTTATTATATATAATTTATAATCATTCATGTATGGTTGACATGGAAAATGAATCTCATCACGTCGTGGAGACGGTAGTCTGTACATACGCACGAGCGATGATACCATTCCCATGATCGTGGAGTTGTGTTGAAATGTATGCATAATATTTCATAATCAATATCACATTAAAATAATAATATATATTTATCTATTTACACTATTATACCCATCCAAGTATGGTGGTGGTGGAAAACTGATTACACCTCAGTGTGGAGACAGTATTCTGTACATACGCACGTGCCGTGATTTCATTTTCCGTAGAATGGATAGAAGGTGAAATTGGTTTGTTTCATATTTATAATAACATATAAATATATATGTAATACCAATTTTATTAATTTATAATGATACAACTAAAGAAGATGATGTTGCAGAAGAATGAAACTTGAGAGAATCAGAAGAAGAGACTACATCTTCTTCGACGCAACTCCTTAAAGCCTTCTATTAAGGAAGTAGGATTGGTCTTTTGAGAATACCAGAACCTCCAAAATGTTGCTAATGAAGTGGAGAAGAGGAATGGGCGGGGGTTGGCAGAGCTTCAAGGCTCAGAAGGGTGTGAAGAGAAGAGGGATGTGGTGTCCTTTTTATAAGGGAGGAGAGGGGAACCTTTGGAAAAACTTAAAATATTATTTTATAATAAATCCATATTCGGTTTATAATAGCTCCAAATTGATTTACATCAAAGGTGAAGTGGGGATTGGTCTAAAGCCTCTAAAACAATATATTTTAGACATGTTTAGTTTAAAATTTTAACATTATCATTTAGATTTAATTCTAACATAAATAATTTATCGTTTATCGTGTCTTCTTGTTTTCTTACACTATAAGGTTAATAAACATACTATAAGAAGCCAAATGAACTCCAAGTTGTTTATTATTAATTTAAATAACCTTATATAAGTCATTTGGCTGACCCATTGATTTTTAGGAATAAAACAACAATTAATAATATAATATTTGTTTTAAAAACTTTTTATGTCAACTTTGACACTATTTGGTAATTGATTTTTGTGAAAATCATAACAGAATGATTAGTTAGAAAAAAGTTAATTAAATCAATACTAAAATGACTATTTAACCTATAAAATTAGTGGAATTCATAAAAAGTCTCAAATTACATTTATCTGGATATATATAACTTCAATTTTGTTAATATTTCATTAATAATATAATTATCGCATCATCATTGTGTCATAAATAAATTAAAATATTTAATGTCTAAAAATTATAAATAAAATACCATTATTTAGTAAATATTTTTAGCTTTCTAATGAATCTGTATAGTATAATTTATCTTATGTATTACCCTATATTAAATTTTTTTTAGTTATTAAACTTTGATTTTAATTATTTTAACTATTCATTAAATAAAATAATATTAAATGTGCTAATCTAATCCAAGTGGAAATGAATGGTCATATTTGATTCATAAGGTTTTTTTGGTCGAATTACAGTTATCCAATTGAATTAGGCATGTGTTAGGGTATTACTAATATCCTTTTTACCCATAATTACCCTATTTACTTTTAACCGTGGTAAATAAAAGTAAAAAGTTACTATTCACCAAAAATTATTTTCATCTCATTGATCCACATTTTAGTCCTCGATATTAACTGTGTCTCCCGGATTTTTGAAATTCCACTCACAGAAGTGGTAAAATTATGTTTTATGTGGATTTCCAAATTCTCCTAGGAGGTGGGTAAAAAACGTTGAAATGATCAATAAAATATATATATATATATATATATATATTATAAAATGACTCCAATGAATTACATTGAACATATATAGGTATTATGTATCAATTTTTACCTCAAATAAATTTAAATAAAATATATAATTATTTAAATAAAAAGTTGGTTTTCAAATAGTAACCCAGTGTTTTCACTATTAATCAAAAATTGAATGTTTTTAGAAAAATACCAATAAATCACCCAAGGATAATTTCGATATTCTGAATCCAAAAATGAATTCCATTTTGAAAAATAAAATTTCAAAAAGTGTGTAATACTGTTCATAATGGATAGTTTTAATAATATTTTAATAACATATCGTTGTTTAGTGAAGCTCGGTATTGCGTACGACGCAAGCTATCGAGAAAGGTCTCAATTACATGTAATGGATGCCATGTTAGGGATGTGTGTAGTGCAAGCTCCTCTTGGTGTAGCGTACAACACAAGACATCAATAAAATTAAAAAGAATATTTTTTATAAAATCTCTGGGTGTTACAATAATATCCACTTTTTGAAATTTTATAAATTTTATCATTCAAAATGGAACTCATTTTTGGAATCGGAATATCGAAATTAGTATAGGGTGATTTTTGGTATTTTTATGAAAACATTCATTTTTTGATGAATGTTGAAAATCACAGAGTTATAGTTTAAAATAAAATTTTTATGTAAATAATTATTTGTTTTATTTATATTTATTTTAGGTAAAAATAGATACATAATAACTATATATGTTCAATTTAAATCATTAGGGTCATTTTATAATAATTTTAGTTATATAAAAATTTTATTGAACTTTTTACTGTCTTTTACCCACCTCCTAGGAAAATTTTCAAATTTAGATAAAACATAATTTTACCACTTCTGTCAGTGGTATTTCAAAAATCCGAGAGACAAAGTTGATATTAGTAAGTAAAATGTGGTAAAATAAGATAAAAATAATTTTTTGTGTATAGTAACTTTTTACTTTTATTTACCATGGTTAAAAGTAAATAGGGAAATGAAGTGTAGAAATGATATTATTATTACCCTAACACATGTCCTAATTTTATTTGATAAGTTTAATTCGACCAAGAACAACCTTTTGAATAAAATATGTCCCTTTAGGTACACATGGATTAGATTAGGACATTCATTATTATTTAATTCAAAGAAGAGTTAAAAGAGCTAAAATCAAAGTTTAAAAATGATAAACATTTTTAATATAGTGTTATACCTAAGATAAATTCAACTATAAATATTCCATAGAAATGTAAAACGAATTACTACATAATGATATTTTATTTATAAATTTTAGACATTAAATAGTTTAATTTAGTTATGAGACATTGATGATGCAATAATTACCTTATTAATGAAATATTAACATAATTGATATTATAAATACCCAAGTAAATGTAATATAAGAAATTTTATGAATTAAAATAATTTTCTAGGTTAATATAACATATTAGGGTTGGTTATATGTGTTTTTATTTCGAAATAATAATTCCTTAATGAATTTATAAAAAAAACATAATACCAAATAGTGTCAAAATTGACATAGAAGAGTTTTTAAAATAAATATTATATTATTAACTAATATAATGGTCCTAAAAATCTATGGATCGGCCAAAAGACTTATATAATAATATATATGACATTAATGAACCAATTGGGGTTCTATTGGATGTTTATTGTTTTTTTATTAACCATATAGTGTAAGAATACAAGAATACATTGTAAAAGTTAAATTATTTAACTTAGAGTTAAATCTAAATGATAAAATTAAAAGGGTAACATAAACATGTCTAAAACCTATTGGTTGAAATTATTGCGACCCATAATAATCCTAGACTCTAAATAATTCACTTGGGATCCTTTATAAATGTAATAGGAATTTATTATAATATAATATTTTATGTTTTTCCTATGGTGCCCCTCACCCCTCTTATAAAAAGGCACTCCCACTTCTCTCTAATTCACACCTCCAAAGCCGGTTGGCTTTAAAAAAACCTTCCCAAATACCCTCTAAACTATCCTACCTTAATTATAGAGGCCTTTCATTTGTCATAAATCCAACATAAGGATCCATTTTGATCAAATGTAAGGGAAGAACCTGAGGAAGAGGTAAATATCTCACCACCGATTTCAAGTTCCATTCTTCTTTCACTTCATCCTTCATAGTTGTTTCCATTATAAAATAATAAGTCCAGTATCTTCTATATACTGTTATGTTATTATAAAAATTTTACAACCATATTAGTTATTTTATCCATCCTATGAATGAAAATCTCACCACACGTGCGTATGTACGTCTTACTGTCTCCACGTCGTGGTGTAGTTTGTTATTCAAACATTTCATAATTTGAATTGTTATAATAATGAATGTAAATGATATAAATAAAAAATATAACATTATTATTACTCTGTATATATTAAATACCTTCCAATTATATACAATTTTAATATCAAATGAATGATATTGTCGCTCATGCATACTTACGAACTACCGTCTCCACGAATGCGATGAGATTCATTCTCCATGTTAACCATTAAATAGTGATTATAAAGTATATATAATAAATAATCATGAATGATATGTCATAATAATTATACAATATTTATGTACATATACGATTCATTTACTTAATTTTATTCAATTCAATAGGGAAACGAAAACAGTGTTCATGCATACGTATGACCTAACATCACCATGAACAGTGTATTTCATTTACATTTATCAATCTATCATATATATTTATTATCTGAATATATATTATATCTAAATCATGTATTACATTATGGAATTAAGTAAATCATGATATAAGTAATAATATCAAGAACAACAAGTCCAAATACGTATGATAAATGAAATGATTTTGCCCAAAATGTTGCATTAACATGGAATTGATAGAAGAACAGGTAATATAAAGTCATAAGTAAATCATATATGATATCAAAAATATTATTATGGTTCTATTACATGTTAATAATATGTTTAAACCCACTATACAAGAGTATCAGACACGTATGGAAGAAAATGATCCTAAGGTAATGGATAATTATTCCAATCTCATTCTTATCCGAGATTGTTTATTCATAATTATTTACTAGGGTTATGTTTATCATCCATGTCCATGTTTTTCTAAAAAGGTTTTCATAAAATGTTTACTATTCATTCATGTATGTTTAAAGTCATTTTTACCATTTTTTTAAATTTTACCACATTGTATGGAAGGTATCTTTCCATAGGTTACCATATAAGGTACTTTTTTACCTTTACAGCAAAAGGAGAGAAGAATGTTTTTTAACTTATACTACATGAATGGATTTCTACGGTTTCATAATGACTATTTCAATGAATATTACTATACAAAATTTCATGATTATTTTCAACAAAATCATTTTCTTTTAAAACTTCATGGAATTTTGAGAAAAGAAAATGATTTTCAAGAAGAAAGGATATTTTCTTCAAGAATTCATTTCAAGTTTTTTATCATAACTATTTTCCATATAAGATGACATTATAATGTCTCTATTATTTACATGGTTTGATTTTTCTTATGATGAAATGATTTCCATTTCTGTTTTATGGATTATTTTATAATGGGATGATGTTTATGAAACCCATTCTATTTGTTGGATTATTATGAATGATGTATATTTATTTTGTGGCACACGAAATAATGATTTAATTATGAGATGTGTGGGACCTATATCTCCCTCCAATGAATTGGGTGATGATTTATATCTCATGAGATATAAAAGTCTAGAATGGAATGTTAATCTGGTTCAGTGATACAAGATTGGAATGAGGAGTAAACTCGATTCAGTAAGGGACTTGGTCCACTATGATGGTCTTGGCAGCAATGCCTTGGCTACTATGGAAATCAAATCATGTGCTGAATGGTTTTCCACAATTACATGTTTTATTTTATCATGATTAATGTTCCTTTATGATCTATGACTTATGTAATTCCAATATTTATGTAATTTCACAATATTTTGATGTTTTATGTTCATGTTTTTACATTAAAATGTTTATGGATTGTTTTTAATTTCTCCATGTTTACCCTTACTGAGTATTTAAGCTCACCCTTTTCATGATTTCTTTTCCACAGAATAGAAATAAAGGTTTTAGGTAATAAAACCAAAGGGGATGATCTTTATGGGAGATGTTGGAGATCGTTCCCCATAATTAGAAGATTATATTCTGAGTTTCCAGGGACACTAAACTACACAGTCATTGGGCATCTTTTTTTGTAAATTATTAGGTATTCTGCAAATGTAATGTAATGTCTGTGTACATAAAGTATGAGTCTCTACATTTTGACACAACCAATAGAGTTTCATTTGTCGAAAAGATGCTTAGTCGGGGGATCTAGGAATTATCGGCATTGTATGGACGCTCTCGATCAAAGATGGAGAAAAAGTAGATACTTATTCCAATTAGACGCGACCCAAAACCCTTTAATTAGAAAAATAATGTACACTACTTGTAGTTTATAATTTCATGACATGTACTTACCTTAAAAGGACCCCACATTTGGGGGTCTCTAGGTCACCACACACGCCCGTGTGCACGACCGTTACACATCCATCCCATGGCTACCCGCTGTAACCGAGTACACAATGTGTACTTGATAAATTTCTAGAAAACTCCTCTTTTCTGCAAACTGTGATCGCACATCAGCCTCCCTCTCCTAAGTCTCATCCAATACTCACCCAGGCCTCCATAGAACTCATACCAGAGGAATAGACTGACCATAGATAACTTTCACACTCTGATAAACAATCTGGATAGGATGCTACTCAAATGAGGAATACACCTATAACTCAACCTCCTCGGGTTAAAAACATGAGAGGGGTCTTAGAAGTAACTCCAGAGCTAAGAAATTTGGAAGACATCAAGCATATCTTGATACCTCTAAGGTAACATCAGCTGATAGGAATCTAGTCCGACTCTCTCCAAAATATCAAATGGTTAGGCGTAGCTCATTGAAATCTTACCATGTCTCTTAATCATCCCGTGTCTTAACCTCAGTGCGACTCACATGAAAACCTGGTCTCTGACCTGGAACTCCAAATTTCATCTCCTTCTATTAACATAAGACTTTTGTAGTACCTATGTAGTAGACATCCTTTTCCAAATCAACTCTTTCTGCTTGGTGGTCTCCTGGACAAGTTGAGGTCCCAGCATTGCTGCCTCTCCTACCTCCATCCAGCATAAGGATGATCAACATGGCCTACCATCCAAAGCCTCATAAGGTTCCATCTGAATAGTTTCTTGAAAAATATTATTGTCAAAAAACTCCACAAGAGGTATTTGATTATAGCATGAACCTCCAAAATCTAGGATGCATGCTCAAAGCATTTCCTACAACACCTGAATCATATGCTCAGTGTGGACATCTCTCTGGGGATGGTAAGTTATACTCAGATCTACATGTGTACCCAATGACTTCTGATGTCCTTGTGAGACCCGAGATGTAAAACGGGCATCCCTATCCGAAACAATAGAGAATGGAACCCCATGTAAATGAAAAATCTATTGGATGTACAGCCTACCTAACTCATCAACACTGAAGGACTCCTAAATAAACATGAAATGAAAAACCTTCACGAGTCTGTCAATGACAACCCAAAATGCAACATTCCCTCTAGGAGACCTCGGTAAAACCATCATGAAGTCCATCACTACATCATTCCATTTCCACTTCATAATGGATAACTACTAAAAAATTGTAAATGGTCTCTAATGATCCACCTTCACCTACTGATAGGAGGAACATTTCATGAAAACCCAGCAACATCTCTCTTCATACTTGGCCACCAATTCTGACTGTGTGGATCATGATACATATTTTTGACACTAGGATGAACTAGGAAAATAGAGGAATGAGAGTCCCACATAAACTCCTTGCGTCAGCCTGATGGGACCCAAACGTTCCCATGAAATCACAAAATCTAATCCTCACCTACTATCCATCTAGGAGTCAGATCCTATCTTTAAACACTCTCCCGTAAGACTAGGCCTTTAGAACCTGAAATTTGCCTCATTCTCACTCCATAAAGAAGAGTATATGTAACAGATACATAAGATTGAAATGTCTACCTCTGTCTATCGTGCACCTCCAAATGCAGCTCAGAGAACAGAGTGATAAGCTACCACTCACTAATGGCCTTTAGAACTGCATGTATCTGAGCCCTCATGATCAACACATCCATTACATCATTGCCTTTCCCGGGCATATAGGAAAGCTAAAGGATAGTACACTAAAGGTACTTGACCCACCTTATCAGTCTCAATTTTAGTTCATGCTGAGTTAATATATACATGAGACTTTTGTGGTCAGTGAAAACCACAAAATTATTTCCCATCTGGTAGTGTCTCCAATAGCATAAAGCATGAAAAACTACAACCAGCACGAGATCAGGTATCAAGTAATTCCTCTCATGTGGCCTCAACTAGAGAGAACCGTATGAAACAACCCCTTCTTCCTGCATAAGCACTGCTCCCAGCCCGTTACGTGATGCATCATAGTAAATATTATAGCTCTTACCTGACTCCCGAAAAACTAGTACCAGCACTGATGTAAACCTCCCCTTCTGCTCATAAAAGGATGAATCACAAGAATATGATCACAAGTACTTCTCACCATTTTAGTCGGACTCGTCAGTGGTGATTCTAAGAATGAAAAGTAATGTATGAAACAGCTGTTGTAACCAGCCATCCCTAGAAAATTTCATTCCTCAAAGACATTCTTCAGTTTCTCCCAGTAAACTATTGTTCTCACTTTTCTTTTGGGTCTACTGATACTCTTGTCTCTATGATAACATGACCCAAGAAGTGAATTTTGTCCATCCAAAAGTGGAATTTTGAGAGAATAGAATATAAATGATTCTATCTTAGTGTACTCAAAATGTTCTCAAGATGTGTGGAATGGTAATGTCGAGTGTGAGAGTACAACAATATATCATCCATGAATACTACCACAAAATAATCCAAGTATGGAAGCAAAAATGGTTTTATCATCTCCATTAAATCTGTTGGCATGTTCACGAGACCGAACTGTATAACCACGTACTCGTCTAGAACATACCTTCTATGGAAGGTTGTAAGAGGTATATCCGATGGTCTAATGAACAAATTATGGTAACCGAACCTCAAGACAATCTTCTAGAACACCCAAGATCCTCAAAGTTTGTCAGAGAGATAATCAATCCTCTTCAAGGGATATTGGTTCTTGGCCATCAACTAGTTCAACTTCAAAAAATATACACAATGTCTGAGGGTACCGTCCACCTTCTTCTCAAACATGACAGGCGAACCCTAAGAAGAAGTACTGGGTTGGATGATACCCTTTTCCTGGAACTCATCCAATAGCTTTTTGAGATCCGGTAACTCTAGTGTATCCATCCTATTAGGAGGTATAAACTCTGGTTTCGTTCCTGGAACAAGCTCAACATAAATTTCCACCTCTTGCTCTAGAGGAATACATGAAAATTCCTCAAGAAGGACATCCTAGAAACAATCTAGCACTAGAGGAACATCCATCTATGATGTCCCTTGGTCATCCAAGTAAAGTATGGAAATATGGTTTGTAACTCCTCCCAACCCATGATGCTCGGGTCCTTCTCTGCTCACCCAATCATCTCATTCGCCCTTATGATGTAACGATATGCCCTCCGGTGATGTGATACTCACCCAACAGTGATTGAAATCGACAACTGTCTAGAGGAGAACTAAACTGTCCCTTCCAATAATGATTTCATAGCAAGTAATCTCAAGGACATAAAGGTCCCATAATTAGTTACACCCACCAACCTCTAGAGGGCGCTCCTTGTACGGTCGCACACTAGTCTTTCTTGTCCTCAATATTGTTTCTATCATCAAGATATCATTAGTAGAAATGATAACAAGCCCAAGACTCTACAACATCAATAGATATAAAGCAATGTGAAGCCCCTATATGGAAAATGGAATAAGATAAAACTGAGGAAATTAGGATCATACCTAGAACTGTATAGGTTCTGGGATCCTACTCTTACTGGGTATGCTCCACTACAAAAGTTTGACCGACACTGTAGACCTGTTACCCTGCCTGACCACTCTGAGATGATCCACCCTATTTTCGTTGAAATCCCGGCGACTGGATTCTATGTCTATGAACTCCACCTTGGACTATATGGCCAGATGAACTCTAGTTCCTAGACTGATGAAAAGCTATTGGTGATTCTCCTGAACACGAAGTCATAGAAGAACCCCTATCACCAGCTTCTGGTGAAAATAAATGAAATAAGGACTAAAGATGTCCTATCTTGCCACATGATCGACACTCCACTAGGTCTCTCAGGAAATGTGACCTCATATTCCTACTCTTCCCACACTGGTACCATAACACCTAACTACCTGAAGAAGTGTCCCACCACCTTATATCTCCACACAAAGACTCTCTGTGGAACTAAATTCTGTTAGTAAAAGAATCACTAACTATAGATGTGGGACTGCCCCGGATCACAGCTCTATAATCCCTCATGTTGCGCTCTGTGAACAGTGCCTGGTTGAAAATAGAGGATATCGATGTAAACCTGAAGATGATTAGCTGAGCCTGAATATCCTGTCTGAGATCATACTAAAACATCCATGTGAGGAACAAATCATCACCTCCTAAAATGTGTTTAATGAGTTTTAGCTCTGTGAAGTGATAAGATTACTCCACAGATGAAAGAGTACCCTACTACAAACTCATGAACACTCAGGCTTGATCAGCATTCAAAGTTTCTGGGTAGAAAAAGTCATAGAAGGCAAGCTGGAACTCATACCAAGCCATGGCATGCAGGCATCCCACCAGTGAGATCACACCCCACCATCTCATGGAGGAATCCCAAATAATGTACCTAGAAAACTTCTCACTTTACTCTGGAGGCCTCTCTTGATGTTTGATGATCATCATCACAGCTTCTAACCATGACTCAGCACCCAGAGGTCATCCTTCCCCTGTAAAGGTGGGAGGATGCTACAGATTGAAAACCCACATCAATACCTCCATCGACGAGGCAGGTGGCGGTTCTACATTGATGTTATACATGAACCTTAAAAAGCTCACTCAGGTTTGTGCATCAGCACCGTTATTCAGAATTATGGTTGGTGTCAAGACTAGCATAACTGGATGATCGGCTGGTAGTCCCTGACCAGCCATGTCGGGCATATGATCACAGCCACGAATCTAGCATAAAACTGGAGGACGTCTCGCTGGCATGACTTTGTGAGGTCCAACACACACTTTAGATCAATATTATCAAGGATGGGAACTTAGAAGTGCAATGAGGGAACAAGGGAAAACAGATTTTATGTTTTTCTTTCAAAACATGAATACACGGCATGTTCCCTTGCACCTTCGCATAGTTGTGTACTTATGCCATCACAGCTCATGTAACACCCCATACACACGGTGTGTTGTACTGTCACAGGTAATGTACTTGAATCATCTTACCTTGCTCGAGTTCTTCTATATGGCTAAGCCACACAGTTCTCCTAGAACTAGACTACATGACGCATTCATGCCAGACATGGTTTGTACTAGGAGAACATCACTAGCCTGTGTTGTTAGTCACACAGATGGTTACACGACACACTCTACACATTGTGTTCCAGATAGACATTGTGTGCACTTGAAGGATTCACCGACCTGTGTTGTTCCATACACGTCCGGATACTCAGGTTACACTACATGACATTTACAAACTTTACATGACATGTATAAGTAAATATTTATCCATCTGTGTCATTAGTCACGTGGGTGGACACATAATATACACAACACGACATGTACAACTGGAACACGACAAGTTATACAGTGATTTTGAAATCCTGTGTATCTTCCCACATAGTCAGTAACACGGTTAGAGACTACCTAGAGTGTACATAGAATACATGGAATGTACATATGAAAAACAGGTTCTTCTCAAACAGAGGAGCACATGGTGTGTGTTTCCAACATTACATGCCATGTATTCTGGTATTTTCTATACAATATGACTTAGAAACTACTCTAGAGCCCAAAAACACTAAAAAATCATTAAAGATCCAAATTCTTATCTGTGAGGTCTCATACACCCTGCAAATAAAATATTGGCATTCTATACATGTCTTATACAAGGAATAAAAGGCAATGAACCACCAAATTCTGATCCATGAAGTCCCCTAACACCTCTTGATCCAATTTTTGGTGTTCATTAAAAAAACTCCTTTCACAATTTAATACCCTATCAATATCAGGTATTCTTATCAAAGAATCTATCACAACAGCATGCATATCTAGCCCATCACTTATCCCAACAACATGCTACCACCAATGTACACTAAACAACATAGCATGAATGCATGAATAGTTATTTCTAACAAGTGCTTATATGATTCAATAGATGGAATAACCTCATCTCATTTGGTTGAAATAGAAATAAAACCTAAATAATATTATCGATAACAGCACAAAACATGTGAATCACCCAATGGTGAAATCAAATCAATTGTTATAATTGAAAAACCATAAAAATTACAATAACTAGTTAAATTAGTCTTTCCCTATCCATGGGTTAGCTACTCCCGAGCACATCTTATTACCATGTACATATTACTTCCTATCCTTATCTATAGGCTCCAAATAGTATGTCAATAAAATTATAATTCCTCTGTTACCACTTTGTAACGTCCTGGTTCAGGAAGTTCCCAGAGGCACCCCATGCCCAGTAGGTCACATGGCCTCAAGCACATTTCCCCAAATTCCATAGGCTTCCGACTAGCAGTGAGGTCCTTGGGTGTGATAGTGGATAAACTAGACCTCATTGGTAGAGTAAGAAAAAAAAAATTTAATAGATAGTAATAGCTGAAGCAGTAAAACATACAATAGGTGAACAGTTGATGTAATTAACAACTGGAGCACACATATATTTATGATACCTGATACAATGTCTAGGAAATCTTCCAAACAAGTAACAATGCTAAAATATAGAAATAAAACAAGTAAAAAAGAAAACAAAAAAACTCAAATAGAATCACATGCCTCAGCTTTGTCCCTTTCTCTCCAACTACCTAGCAATCAAGTAACTGAAGTAGAAGGGAATATTCTCTTATCTAAACCTAGAACAATATAATCTTTTAGGGCCCAAAAACATGACCCAAACAGGGCTTGAGATTAATCACAGTATGATACCACCTAAAGATATGTCCCTAACAGTCAGTGAATATATATGTAAGGCAATAGGAAAAAGAGGTAGTAAAGAAGGAAGTACTCAAAAGTAAACTATCGTATAGTTTCATTTAAAAACATTTACTTTTATGTATTTAATCAACCAAAAAAAGAACCCCTCTTGGTAGTTATCACAGCCTAACCCCTCTGGTTCTCCACACAAGAGAAGATATAACTAAAACTCTCTACAGAAGAACTCACCATCAATTCCCCCTATAGTCATTTAACAGTAATCTACATGCACTCTGAGCATGCACTCAATGTCAATTCCACTTGTGGCCTCATAACATAAGTATAGACCCTCTAAAGGAGCATATAACATCAATACCCCCTATTGTATCACAATGTGATAATTATAACAGAAACTCTGGGAATGCCCTCATCGTCAATTTCCCATATGGTCTCACTACCCCAGGTTCTCACAGCCCTCTATAATGAAATTGTGCGAAAACGACAAATAACAGCCAAAGTGTACCTCAAGAACTACTTGGATAAATATTCTACAGCATAAAATTATTTCAGATAAAATGATCACTCCATCCTATCAGCACTAGGAATATAAATCAAAGTAGCATAAAAGGCTAAATGAGACCAAATGGTCATAAAAAACATGCATGGGAAAACCCTTCAACAGCACAACAATTAACTCTATTCACATTCAATTGGCCTCTACTTAAGAATATAGGTGTAACAGGAAATTTACAAGACTATAACCGTAAACACACAATAACCTGAAAAATTGTATAGGGCACTTTTGCAGATATAACTCAAAGACTATCTACGTAAAGGAACAAACCACATACTTCAGCATTGTATGATCTATATATGTGATCATCGGGACTTGAATTATCCTAGTACACTGTAGATTTATAAAAACGTTAAAAATGTTCCACTGAAGATGACTCTTGAAAGAGGAGGAATCAAGAAACGAGGATCAAATTAAAGGGATAACACACCGATGTGATTCCAATGCAACCAAAAAAGCATGATTCAGAGAGTGGATGCTCAATCAGGGTCTCAGGGAAGTATCGTCATTTTACGGATGCTCTCAGTTGAAGAAGGAGAAGAAGATGATACATATAATAATAAGACGTAACCCCGAACCATTTAATGAAAAAAAAGAAAGTATGCAGTGTGTACTTTATATGTACATGGTGTGTACTTTCCTTAAAATGACCCACATTAGGCGGTCTCTAGGTCATAACACATAGCCGTGTGCATGACCATTACATATCCAACACACTGCTACCCGCATTAATTGTGTACATGACATGTACATATAAAGTACTTAAGAAATTTATAGCAAACTCCTCTATTCCTAAAAAACACCAGAAAAGGAAAACATTCCTAGATAAAAGATATGGGTTCTTATAGTTTCAATGAACTATGTATTGTAATTAGTATAAAGTAAATCTCTTCATTTTCTAGAGTTATTGATTTTTTAGTCCATTAGTTTTCATCACTAATGATTGGATCACACTGATTTAGCTCATAATCATCCTGAGTATTCAGCTAAAACCCCAATATGATGGAAATATTTCACATATACTATATGGGTTTATCATAATTCTCATTTTAGCTATATTTATTTATAATCTAGTACCCAATGGTCCTATAAAAAATTCTGTGATATCATCAATAAAATATCCACATCTAATATCCTGTAGATGGTGTATATATTTTTATAGATACAAGGGATGTCACCATGCTATGTTGATCTATTTAAAGGTCTTTTAAAATATATACATACATGATTCCCATATAAAATTATTTATATATAATATTTATATATAATAATTCAAAATTGTTTATTCTTGATATATAATAATTATATACTTCTTCATATATTATGAAATGTAAAAAATAAAATGGTGGGCTCATATGCATAGTAAGGGTTACATATAATAGAATCTATCATAATATTAATTTATGATCAATATAGAAATGAAAATAAGATAAAAAAACATTTCATTTTTCCATTAACAAGAGTATAAAATGAATTCATTGATATTATCAGTGCTGAAATATAATGGATAATAATAATCAAATTCTCAATGATGGAAATGATTAATTTTGGAAAACACAATGTTAGACATCATGATAACATTACAATCAAGGTGTTGTTCCATGATTGATTAATCTATGGGTAGGAAAGTACCATAAATCCATTTAAATTGGACAACTGATTTGTATCATGATCCCCATCGATAGAGAAATTTTATATATAATCCCCAACCACACACATCACTATATATTTTATGAATTCTTCATATATTTCATCATCAATAATAAATTTAATAAATATTCCATGTCCTGAAAATATTTTTACTGTATTAATAATACATATTTAATAATTTTTTACCCTAGTATTCAACTAAAATTCATAGTATTATACCATATATTGAAATGAATTATTTAAGAGATATACCATCCAAAATGGTTATTTAAGAGAAATAAAACTTATAGTGATTATAATAATTTTAAATATTTACAATAAAATATGATCACCAATTCATTAGAATGTTTTGAAATAAATCAATTTCATTTATATTAATAAGGAAATGTTATGAAAACAATATTTCATTAAAGATATTTTTCTGAAAATCCAATGAATTGTTATTATATAAGATAAGTGTATAAAATAGTTATGGTAGTGGGAATATATCCTATAGATGTATATATTAAAACCCATTACATTTAACTTATTTCAATAATATTTGAGATTGATCCTTTTAGAATTATGTAGATGGAATTTCATTAAAACATTTAAAAATTCAACGATGACATAAAATATCAATTCTATAAATAACAAGGAATTTTTTTAAAAATAAATTAATAATATGTAAAAATATGTGAAACATACCTATTCAAAAGATAAATTATATCAAATTATATTTTGAACATTTTTTTAATTTCATGTCATATATAGAGGAAACAGTTAAATAAATTATGGACGTCCCATAAAAGAGTAAATATGAATTCAAAAATTAATCATTAGGAATTAATATATATTTATATTAATTTTCCAAATTGGGGTAAATTCATAGAACTTAAAAATAAAACAGTACATAATATGATATATGTCACAATAAAGTAAATTTAAAGATTGAATCTCTTACCTCATGTTTGAAAATCATTATATGTAATTTTATTATCATGTATAATAATTTTTTTTCATTAGATATATATACCAGAACAATATAAATATCTACAGTATTATATATAACACCTACATAATATTTTATTGGTTGTTTGATAATAATATTTTTCCATTAACATTATTTTGGTTGTAAACTAATTCATTTATCATGTTGGTTTTGATTAATTAGTTTTGAAACATGAAACTTTTTTTTAGTATTTTCATATATAGAATGTTATTTTTTATGACTAGGAAAAGCTAGGCCTGCATAGATGGTATTATTCTTTATGTAACAACCGCATTCCCTCCTCCAATTTGATATGGGTTGGTGACCAGTGATGAGTATGTATATCACCCACTTGGGAGGCATTATCCCCATATAAATGTACCCACACTTACATCTCCATGTCTATACCATAGTGAAATGTATCCAAAAATACATATAACCGTGCATGAATAAAATATATAACATAATTGGAGTTTGAAAGATTTATAAAAAAAGATAAAGGGCCCCAATATAGGCATGGATGAAATTGAAAATGAGTACATCCTTCTCAAAAGGAGGGGAATACTATAGAATGATACACAATGAAAATACATTGTTGTGTTATACCTAGTCTATGTTCTTCCTACTCCCAATCCTCCTATAACACTATCAAATGGATTTTCTACTACATAAGACACAACATGTTGGGGAAAAAACCTTGCATGGTTCAATATAAAAACACCTAGTAGGAATCCCTAAAATAACTATGTATAAAGTATCAAGAATAGTCAGTTTGACATAAGATATTTTGAAATTATAATTTTCATAACATTTATAATCATCTAGATATAATCATAATATAAAATTGTTTTCAAAATGTCTCAACCAACACTTCTAGCCACATGAAATAGATCAAGGCATCTAGGTAACATGAGTCTATGAGAGGTCACACTCATATGTCCTTCAAAATATTGTTCTCATAGGACCTCAGAATACAACATCATATACACTATGGATCACACCCAAGGTTACATGTGGTCACCACAGACCCTACTATATCATCCAATGGGATATTGGATACACACCCTTTCCATGGTTCTTAAGGTTAATCCATGACCCCACCTAAGAAACAGAGATGATTCCACATTTTTCTCATAGGGGGATTCATCACACATTATCTTATTATGAAATGGTTGAATGAATCACAATCCAATTCGAAGGTTGTAATTCCTTATTTTACCCTTATTAAGAAGTAAAAGGTTATCTCTGTCAATTAAAACTAGTATATACTAATGAAAAATTTACTCAAAACATACTCAGAGATAATAAACATCATGTACTAGGGGTACATGGCCCATCATTACCACATCTTGTCCACCTATGTACCACCATATAATATGTAATGCAAACCACCATATAAAAAACATGCCCTATAGTGGTACATAGTTGATATACCTCAAGATAACACTCGTTGTACTACCTTATCATTATACTGTACATATAATTGTTCTCATGTACACTTAATAATGTATCTTCATATAGAAAAGCTTGAGGTCATTGATCAACCCATGTTCAATCGTACATGAATGAGTATTTGGATATCCCTATCTACACTAGCAATTCTCATGTTCATGAAAGTATTTTGTGAGTCTCTGAGTAGGGCCACATTCCACATGACACATGTCACAAGATATTTCATATTTTCTTATTAATGGAATCCCTAGTGCCATAGTTATGGTCTAACTATGAATTTATCATTGTTTTAAATTTTGTGAATGGCATGATTTTATAGAATCTTGTGGTTCTATATGAAATCTTCATGTTCTATAACATCTTCTGCCAATCTTTTTCAAGGATCTCATATCTAGGGCTGAAAAACCATTACTTTTCTACACAATAGATTATGTCCATCGATATATTTATATTTCATATCCCATTGCATCCTAATTTTAAGTCACCAAAGGAATGGATGAATACACCAAGTCAAATGTACATCCAAATTCATGTACCACTTACTAGTCAGTGATCCCCATCCTAAACCTATCACAATGATCCATTTCACCAACGATCATTTCAATAATGATCATCCACTGTGTATTTTTAGAACCTCAAAAAAATTAAAATAAAACAATAATCAGACATTGTATATAGTGAGAAATATATGAACTATAAAATAATCTATATATAATAAAAATCGGTTCATTTATAGCCACATGTCATGTAATCCTTGAACCCCATAACTCCTTCCCTTCATTCCATTGTACTTATCTCCATTTTATGTAGCTCCTGATTGATAATTTCTTCTAATACTACTTGGGTTCCATCTTTGGCTCCCTACTAATATACAATATCCTCTTCTGTATAATCCAATTACACTTTCAATGCCACTTCTTACTCATAATCCTTCTCCAATACCTGAGGTTCTTTCACCTCAGGCTCCTCTGCCTTTGCCTAATCGGTCTCTGAATCATCTACCTTCGAATTCTCCTTCAATTCCCTCTCTGGATATCCCTACCCCACATTCGACTTCTACAGCACCAGATAATCCATCCCCATACTCCACCATCATCTGCTCCACCGCTGACAACTCTTCCAAGAGCTAATATGAATATTACAACTCCATAACAGTCTCCTCTACCTAAAGAACATATACTTCTACTTGATCATCCTTTTGATCCTCCCCTCCATCTTCTCTAAATATGGATGTTCCACCTCCAGATCCACCCATCAGGGTAATCCACCTCATGCTCCTCCACATTCAGTTACTCCTCCTCTGCATCCTCTATCAACTGTATATCTTGCTGCACTACACAAATTCTTTGTTTTTCACATTTCTTATAATGATATCCTACATTATGAAAATAAACCTATTCGATCCATTGAAAAATTGGGGAATCATCATCATTCTGTCTCTTAGTAATCATTTTTGTATTTGTTTTTTCAGGGTTCTTTGTATTTTTTTCCACCAGATCAAAAACTACTGTAGTTTATGTAAGCCTACCTAATTTTATTCAGTTAAAATTATATAGAATCTTATTACTATTTAGATACATCATATTGTATGCAATCTTGATTACTGAATATCTAAAAATCATAGTTTACATATGTAATTTAGTCTATGTTTTCTTATTTAAAACTTTATTTTCTTTTGCATACTCATAATTATTTATTCGATGATTTTTATTTTTAAGTCCATGAAAATTGAATGAAAATTTTCTTAAAAATTTAATATACCAAATGTTATAGAGAAGCGAAGTTTCATAGTAATGTACTATGTCAATGATTACAAACAGGTTTTTAAATATATATGTAACTTTAATTGAAATTGATTAATAATTTATCACTCGTTCACTATAAGAATAATTTTTATATCCAAAATCAAAGGTATATCCTCTCTTGGAAATTATTTTATTACATATACTAGAATTCATTTTTATCTAGTACCTAATGAACTATCACCAAATTCATGCATGGAAAGTGGAAAACATATGACATTATCAAATATATCATGCATTTTTTCATCAATATTGAATTTAGTGGTTCAATTAATTTCATTTCATCATGAAATTAAAATTCAATATATTTGTAAAATTTATCATATATTTAATTTATACTGTCTCAACAAAGTGATAAATTTTCAACAAATATTTAATGATGATACTATAGTAGAGGATGATGGTATATATACTACAAGAGTTAACACACTACTATTTTTTTACTATTGGTCAATTTATTATTTTAATGTTTGTTCTATTTTTTATTTCTATACATTTTAGAATTTAAATTGAATCACACAGTATTCGTTTCCATTCCAATGTTAAATTATTTTTAAAAAAATTACATATTAACCTTTTTTAGGATTATATACTAATATGGTATGAATATTAATGTATTTATAAAGATTCTATGTAAATTCATTTTATATGTTTATGTTATTATTGTTTCATTTCAAACAGAAAATAAGCTTTTTTATTTAACTATATCAATATATATGGTAATTTTTTGACAATTACATTTCATACAATTTATCCAGTTTAAATTTTGATTTTATTAAACAAATATAATATTTTATATACAACAATATTGTTATTCAATGCACTATAATTTTATCCTTTGTTAAAAAATGAATCTATGAAATTTTTTTAAACATATTATTATGATATATTTAGTACTGTTAATATTTTATTTTAACCAATATTTCTAAAACTACGATATATATTTTACAATTTTCAATCATTTACTAAAATAATAAATTCATTTTAAAAATAATGGAACACATAAACATAAATAAGAGATTTCATGTTGTTATGGTGATGATTTATATCACTACATATGATTTGTGGAGCAATTTAAAATTATGCTACTAGTGTAGAGGATTCATAAATAGAACATTCTAGAGAGATCAAGCTACTAGTGTAAGGACCCATATATTCATTAATGAAAATTCCTCTTGAATAAAATTAAATGTCTTATTATGTTATATTGTATATAACATATTCACTTCCTTGTTTTTATGTTATTATATTTTAAAATAATGTTTAGAATAGTGATCATTGCTAATATAGTCGTGATCACATGATTAGTATGAATATATATATTTAACAAATCCAATTTACTAAAAAATAAGCGATGGCCTAATCCAGTAGAATTTATCTGTACAAATAACATTTGTTGAAGATCAGAAAAAAGGTGTCATCATTGGTATTTTCTCTTGACCAAACCCATGTTGAGCTTCAACACTTTAAGTTTGAATGGAACCACCTATGAGAGAAGTGGAAGTTGATAGAGATTATCATCCAAGCAATGATATATGAGCCACCCAACGAGTTTGTCACCATCACACAACATACCCTTATGTCTTATGCGGGTGTTATAAGGGGTTATATAACAAGACCATATCACAATGATTATGTAAATTATTTTTCCATATAGAATATACATTCATTTTATTAGCGTTACATTGTAAATAGTTTTTACATCCAAAATAGATGTTTTTTAGTTTATATTCAATTATGATTTATATTTTTATCAATTAATGGATTTTTTAATTAATTATTATTTTAATGATATATTATTAATAATATTTTTTTTTGTAAATATATACGATCTTATAATATTTTGGAATATAATGGAAGTTTTTATTATGGTTTGAAACATGTTTTTGTCAAAATCCACGAATTTTTGAAAAATATCAGCTTTATTTTTAAAGAAAAAATTCACATAGATAGAAAACTATTTAAATAAAATGAATATTATTTTTGGAATCAAGAAGTCGAAATTATCAATCGTTGAATTTTTCATAATTTTTTGGTACAGTCAAATGTTTGGGTATAAATTAAATATCGTATAAATATATAATGTGTTTTATGACATCATAATTTCCCAATAGTGATGTGATAAAATAATATAAACATTAAATTCCACCAATAAATATTGTATCATTAATATAATTTGAATTTAGGTTTATTTATTTATTTTATGAATCTTTAGTGGACTCTCCAAGACTTATAAAAAATTTTAACGTTTTAAAAAGATTTCTTTTAAATTGTGAATCACCTTCACATAAGAAAGTATAATATTTTAAAACATTTGTCCAATGGATTTACAATATAATGTATTCCACACCCATTTGGAATGATCAATTTGAAAAAAACAATGGATGATATGTGGTTTTGATTATTTTAATGTGTGTTGTAGAAAACATAAGTAATAAAGAATTTCCTCTCATTTCATATATAAACCCACCCATTCTCACACTTCCACATCACTAAAACCTTTATGGATCAACTGAACCCTTCATTACTCACTATAGGATCCTCCCATGACACCCAAAGATCCCATGATTCTTTTCTCAATCCCCTCACAAGCCTTTGGGATAAAAAATATGTGTAAAGGTTTCCTTCTGATCTTTTTTTATCCAAGTTTCTTTATGTTGTAATACCCTTTTAATTTAAATTAAAAATATTGTGTTATGATTTATAACCACCCTTATAAAACTCTACCTTTGTATTAAATGATTAGAGACCACTTTATCTAACATTAATTTCTCCCATTTACACCTACTACCATGCATAAATTTCGTATGGAATTTCTCTCTCCTCATTTACATTCAATAAATTCTTTCGTTTTATAAATATAAATTCAATTACATATTCTAGGACATGCATCTATAGGACCCCATCACAAAAATTTTTATCTAAATATTATTTTACACCCCTTTATCACATATCATCTATTTTTGTGAATTATTATGTAACACTGTTATGCTTCCAAATTTGTACCGTGATTTTCCAAGACTGCGTCATTATGTAGTGAATACCATGACGATTTATCTATTAAGTATATTACCAATTTTGAACATTTACTTTTTTATTATATAGTTTCTTGTATAAATCCCCCATTCCTTTATTGTTTAATAAGTGATGATGTTTATTAAATCCATGTTGTAGGATCTATGTGGAACACTTATGCTTGAAATGAAATGATTAAGAAGGGTGTGCCCTAATAGCACTCTTATGCATTTGGTCAAGATTTTTATCATGATACATCAAGTGAAATGATGGTTTACTCATTCTAATTAATGTTTAATTAGGTTTTACTCATTTTCCATGTTCAATGAGTCTCGAGTCATTTTAATACCATGTTAAGTGTTGTTTCCACATTTCCATGTTATGATAATCATTCTATATCATACATTTATGTTCATGTTTCCCATATGATCATTTAATATTCCTATTGCCAAAAATGTAATGTATACATCATGTTATGCCTTGTTTACTCCCTTAATAGGCTTTATAGCTCACCATTTTCTTATGCATGTTCTCAGGTAGTTCCATGCAATGCTTACAACAAGGTGATATAGTAGTCATGTAAAGATGTTTTCAATGAAGTTGTTGTGTTTCCTGTTTGAAGTCATTATGTAATGTTACTATGCTCCAGAGACACTATATCTCTCGATCATATTTGTTGTATCAGGTGATGGATTAATATGGAAAATCATGTTTATTTATGTAATAAAAAAATGTCGTTGTAGTTGGTATCAGAGGATAGGTTTAGTTAATTTTGGGGTTAGGATTAGAAAACCCTAGTGAAGCCTTATAGATAAGAATACGTATAATAAAAATATCCCTAAATGTTTTGTGAGTATTGAGTAAGTTGTTTATCAAGAAGATACATCATTGTCTGGATACAAGCAAGTAGAGGCGGCTATGGAACATCTGTACCTAGGAGTGAAAACTCTGACATGGAGTTTCAAGCTTGACCGAGGGTATCCTAGAACACAACAAAGGGCCTTGATGAACTCTTGGTTAAGACACATTTTGGTGATATCAATTGGTAAATTCACAATAATAGTATGAACCATTGTAATGGGAATAAAAAATACCCATAATAATTATTTTTTGGAAGTAGATCATCGATAAAATAGATAGAATCTTATAGATTCACAAGTTAATGAATTAAATGTTATTATAAGTCGTATGTTATGGTCCTTGTATTAAAATTTATGTTTTACCCCTAAAATTTCATTTATTACATCCAATGAATATTAATATGAGGACATGTTCTAATAACTGAGGAGACGATCAATGTGATAATTGTTCAAATGAGATGCGCAATCCAATGGGATAGAGAATCTAAAACGTTTTCATGATACTCTCTCAGTTAACTCATCTTTTAATAGAAACATGGATCAAGAGAAACATTCAACCCCCCTAAGAAAGAACACGTCAAAAAACAGAGCATCATGAAAAAAGGCCTCCAGCTTCTAAAGGACCCACCAATCCATCAATTTCCACAAAATTTATCAACACCGTTGTAATGATATTATACATCCTTAAATGTTCTGAACAAGGGATGGTTATTATGGATTCTTATATTATGTATGGTGAAGCCAAAATATGGTGTAAATGGATCAAAAATACAAATCCTGATGAGGAGATAGAGGTTCAGGAATGGATGGATTTTAGGAAAATGTTTTTCGACAAATATTTTCCTCGAACCCTCTGACATAAAAAGGAATGGGGAATCCATGCCCTAAATAAGAAAACAAAGAATCCATCAGAGCGTATGAGGAAAACATCACAAGCCATGCAAAATATGATTCTATCTTTGTCGTCCCCTCTGAATGAAAGGTTGAACACTTTTTTGGGGGGCAAAACCTAGCCTATGGAAAACCCTGGGGATATGTGACTTTGATAGCTATGAAGATATTATCCTAAGTGCCCTTAAGGTCAAAATGGAGATCAGTGAATCTCAGGGGTATAATGGGGATATGAAGCATATGGTGGACTTAAATTCTAGAACTCCGATGGATAAATACAAGAGTTCTAAGAAAATATAGCACCCCACATTCCAAAGGTGTAGAAATATGTATCCCATAAATTTCCTGAAGGAGATGAGAAAATTTTATAGGTGTGGAAGATAAGGGAACCTAACAATTAACTACAAAAAGAAAAATGTGCGGTTGAAACAAAGGAAATAAAGGCTCCGTTCGACCCCCAACATGTTGTTCAATACTTCAACAACAGAAAACCGGGGTACGTAGCAAATAATTTCCTTATGAAAAGGGTTATAGGAGGAAACCAACATTTTTCAAGGAAGAAAGGGTGAGATTTCAGCTACACTACCATCGAAGTTCCCCCCTTCAATGAAGTGGTGACAGGTATGCTAGTTATTCCATCAATCATAGAAAATGTATATTTTGATTTTTATTCTATGCATTATTTTATATAATGAATTTTTAGTAATAAAATACCAACACCACCAAAAATCATGGAAGTAATGATTTCCCTGAGACTGAAAAGATGGGAAATCATTGTATCCCCTAAATATAACTCTTCCCCTATCACTATATATTTATTAAACTTTCTGGAGATCCTCATCATAATCCATCTAGTAGAATTTAATGCATTTATCATCATGGATTGTCTTTACATATATAGAGCCAATATAAATTTCTATGACAGGCAAATCGCTCTCTATTTAGAAATTCTACACCGATTCAATATTAGTGAAAGGAGGAAGATGAATCTTCATTAGCCACATCATCTCAAGAATGGATTTTACTTCCCTATGATCACGCTTATATGGAATATATGATTTAGTTATAGGAATAAACCACCCTTTAGGACATGACTATTGCGAGGGAATTCTCTGATGTGATTCCCGATGAATTTTGTGGTCTTACTCCTAGAAGAGACATTGAATTCTCAATTGACCTTATTCCTGGGTTGTTGCCAATATAAATGTCTCTGTATAGAATGGATATTGTGAAGATTGAGAAGACGAGAAAAACTATTGGAGAATTTGGATACAGGGTTTATACACCCAAGTGATTCACCATTGGGTGAACTAGCCCACTTCATCAAGGAGAAGGATGGGTAAATGTGCCTTTTAATTGACTATCGTGATCTCAGCAAAATCACAATAAAGAACAATTATCCTCTACCATGAATTAATGACTTTTTTGATCAGCTATGAGTACCAAAATTATACTCCAATTTTGATTTATGAGAATGATATTACCATGTAAGTATTAATAAAAAAGATATCCCCTAGACTACTTTTTGTACAAGGTACGAGAAATATGAGTCCATATTAATGCATTTTAGACTCACTAATGCTCCGAAAATGTTCATGGAAATGATGAATATAGTATTTAGAGACTACTTAAAAAAAAATTTGGTAGTATTTATACATGATATTCTAACATAATCCAAAACCAAGGAGAAGAATGAGGAGCATCTAAGTACTGTACTAGATACCTTACGAAAGGAGACGCTCTATGCAAAGTATAACAAGTTTGAGTTCTAATTGAAGGAAGTATCATTCTTAGGTCATATAATAGCATGAAATGGGATATATATTGATCCCTAAAAGATAGCTACAATTGTGGGATGGTCGTGGCCAACACCGGTAATAGATATCTATAGCTTCCTAGGGGTAGCTGGATATTTATCATCGATTTGAGTGAAATTTCTCATCAATTTCCTACCCTTGTACCAAGAAAACTCGGAAGGGTGTCAAGTTTTTCTGGATGGTAAATGCAAATATAGATTCAAGGAGTTAAAATGGAGTAATATGACTACACTTGTGCTCTCACAACCCACAAGTGGAATAATTTTTGTGGTATTTAGTGATTCTTTGAAGAATGTCTTAGGGTATGTTTTGATACAAATTGACAAATTCATCGACTATGATTCAAATAAATTGAATGTTCATGACCTAAACTATCCAATGTGTGACGTCGTATTAGTAGCCATGATCTTTTCTTTGAAAATATGGAGGTATTACCTCTTTGTGGAGAAGTGTGAAATATATAAGGATTACAAAAGCCTCATGTATATATTCACATAGAAAGAGTTGAAAATGCACGAACAAAGATTGTTAGATCTTATCAAAGACAATGACTGCTCAATCCATTACCACCATGGTAAAGTGAACAATTTAGTGGATGCTCTATGTAGAAAGGACCTATCAATTCTATCATTGATGAGAATTTAAACAGATCCAATATTCTTAGATTTGATGATGATGGATAAGGGAATCATAAAGAAGGGAACTTAATAAATCCTTTCACAAATTATTGTTTGACCTTTTCTTTTGTAAAGGCTAAAGGTGCTCAAAAGGATTTTGGGGGAATTAATAAGAAGGTGGAAACTATCAGAAGAGGGAAATCCTAGGATTTCAATGTCAATGAAGAAGGAATTGTGATATTTGGTTCAAGACTATGTGTTCCATCGAATTCTGAGTTAAAGAATGAACTTTTGGATGATGAAAATAGTTCATGATTCTTGATTATCCCGGAAAAAAAAGATTTATCGAGATATCTGGGAGAATTATTGGTTGGATAACATGAAAATGGATATCGCTATGTATACAACAACGTGTTTGGTATCTCTGCATGTGAAGGTTGAGAGGCAGAAGTCTATGGGGAAAATAAAATTGTTACCCATACCAGCAAGGAAATGGGAGAACATCACCATGGACATTGTCACCGGACGTCTGATGACATCAAAATGACTAAAGGATATCTTCATTGTTGTGGATCATCTTACAAAAACTGCACACTTCATTACAATTTTGGTGGATTTTTGACTGGATCAAGTGGCACGTATATACATAAGAGACTTGATAAGGATTCATGGAGTACCAATATCTATTATATCTGATCGAAATCCAATATTTTACTCTATGTTATGGAAGTGTATTCAACATTATTTGGATACAGAGATGAACTAGAGTATGACTAATCATCCTCAAACTTATTTCCAATATGAGCATACCATCCAATCACTCAAGGAACTATTGAGAGTGTGATCATTGGACATCAACGAAGGATATGATCAAAATATTACTCTGGAAGAGATATATTAAAAAATGAATTTCCACTAAATCATCTAAAGGGATACTTATTAAGAAATGTACAGGAAGAGGTGAAGAACAGCTGCATGATGGGATGAAGTTGGGTAGTGAAAACACCTAGGTCCAAAATGGTCAAACAAATGGTGGAGATGTTTAAGACTATCCTGGTGCCCATTAAAGATTCATGGAGTTGACAAAACAGTTATGCTGATAACTGTCAAAGAGACATAGAGCTTTATTTTAGAGACATGGTATTCCACTGAATATCCACTTAGAAGAGAGTTATGAGATTTAGTCCCATTGTACAATTTCCCTTTTGAGATCATTGATTGTATTGGAGTAGTGGCCTATTGACTAGAACTCCCACCAAACCTATCTCAAGTACATGATATATTCTATTTATAACTCTTGAGGAAGTACATACCCAACCATTCTCATGAACTCAATCCATAGGTGGTACCATTGTATAATGATATCTCCTATGAATAGATGATATTGAAGATATTAGATTCTAGGGAAATATATCAAAAAAATTATGATAATGCCCCACGTCAAGGTGTTGTGGCAAAAGCAGAAGTTTGAAGAGGCATTGGGAGAATCATAGGATGTGATGAAGTAGAGTTACCCACATCTTTTTTATTTTTGGAAATGGAAATATCAAATTAAAAAATTATTAAGGGGGAAAGATTGTAATAACCCAAACATTCATTAATGAAAATTCTTCTTGAATATACTTTAATATATTATTATATAAGATGGTTATATAACAGATGAAATTTCATGGTTTTATTTTTTTATTTAAATATACCATTAAGAATTTTGAGCATTGCTAATATAGTCGTTAAACAGTGATCACTTGATTAGTATAAATTTATGGATTTAAAAAATCCAGTCTACTCAGAAAAAAGAAGTGATGACCTCATCCAGTAGAATTGTTCTGTACAAAGCCCATTTGTCACAGCTTGGAAAGGACGTGGTGTCATTGGGCTTTAATCTTAATCAATCCTCTGTCAAGATTCAACACGTTTTGCTTGAGCGGAACTGCCTAAGGGATAAGTGGAAGTTGATATGGATTACCACCCGAGCGATGTTATCCGAGCCACCCCAACAGTCTATCACCATCACACACCTAACCCTTTGGTCCTATGTGGGGGTTATAAGGGGTTGTGTGACAACAACCTAACACAAATTTTACGTACAATATTTTTGTTTTGAGAATATAAATTATTTTTATTAGTGTAACATGTTAAATAATTTTTGATGAAGATATAACATTTTTTAGTTAATATTAAATTAATAAATCTATATTGATGAATTAATGGATTTTTGAATTAAATAATATTTTAATGAAATATTATTAATAAATTACTTTTTATTAAATAGAAATCATCATATAATTTTTATGAATAGAATTGAAATTTTTATTTTCTTTTGAATACCATTTTTGTCAAAACCCATGATATTTTTATAAATGTGAGTTTTTATTTTAAGGGTAAAAATTAAAATATTTAGACATTTATTTACATAAAATAAATATTATTTTTTAATCAGGACGTCTAAATTATCCAAATGGGAATTTTTCAATATTTTATGAGACAATTGAATTGTTAGTTTAAAATTATATACGGTTTAAATTTATAATTGGTTTTATAACATCATAATGACCAAATAGTGATGTAATAACATAATATAAAAGTTATTTTGGGAAAAATATGTTTTAAAATTAAAATATTTTGATTTAAGATTTTTTTTCATTTATTTTACAATGAATTATTGGGCCCAACAAGGCTTATAAAACATCTTATCTTTTTAAATTGATTTCCTTCAGTGTGTGACCAAAATCTACATAATAAAGACTAATATTTTAAGATGTTAAGACAATAGATATATAAAATAATTTTTTACACTCCCCTTTGAGAAAAACCTTGGGAAAAAACCATGGGTTGGTTTGTGGTTATTATTAGTTTAATGTGTGGCATCCAAAACCTAAATAATAAAGAATTACCTCTCGTTTCCTATAAAAACGCACCCAAGCTCCCATTTCCTCTTCACTAAAAGCCTTTGGTGATATCCCAACACCTTCCCTCCCCTCTTTATAATCCTCCCATGAAACACCAAGCTCTCAATAAGCCTCTCTCAAGACCCTCCCAATCCATTGGGATCAGACTTCCAAAAAGGGGATTCCTTCCATTCTTATTTTTATCCATGTTTCTTTATGTTGTAATACAAATTTACATTCAATTAAAAATTATGGGGAATGATTTCTTCCATCCATTATATTCCCCTCCCTATTTTTTAAATTATTATAAACCTCTTTCTCTATCATTAATGGCTCCCATGTACACCCTTTACCATGCCGAGATTCTGAGAGGAATTTCTCTCTCCTCATTTACATTCATGCAATTATTTTGTTTTATGAATATAAATTACATTACTTATGTTGGTACATGTAACCATATTACCCCTTAAATTCCATTTCATGTATATATTACGGGACACATATTTCTATCTCATTAACCAATTTTTTAATTCTTATGTCACACTATTATGGTACTGAAATTGCACTGCGATTTTCCAAGACAAAGTCATTCTGTAGTGAATACCCTGCCCGTTTCCCTATCAAGGGTATTCACTTTTACACACATTTACTTATTGATTATATAGTTTCATTTATGAATTCCACATTCTTTTATCATGGAATAAAAAATGATTTTAAATTTATCCATGTTGTATGATCTATGTGGCACACTTACGCACAAATTGGAATGATTGTGAAGGGTGCACCCTGATAGCACATCAATGCATTGGGTAAATATTAGTATCATGATACGTCAAGTGCAATGAGGGTTTAATCATACCAATTCTAGTTAAATTATGGTTTAATCATGCTCCATGTGCAATTATCCTTTGGTCAAGATAATACCTTATAAAATGTTGTTGCAACATTTCTATGTGATGATAATCATTTGATATCATACATTTATGTTCATGTTTATATTTTTGTCCTTTGATATTCCAATTACCTAACATTTAATTTATTCCTCATGTTATACCTTTTTTACTCCCATACTGGGCTTCATAGATCACCATTTTCATACACAATTCCTGGTTTTATCAGATGAATTCTATGTAAGAGGGAATGCCATGGTCATGTAAAAAAAAGGTTTCAATAATGATGTTGTGATTAGTTTTTAAGTCATTATGTAATTTTCCTAAGTCTCACAAAAATTGGACCTCTTGATCTTTTGTTTTTTATCAAGTGAATTTTTTTGTAATAAATCACATTTAGGTGTGTAATAAAAAGTAGGGTTATTATAACTGGCATTTATACTAAATGTCTTTTTTAGTACATTTAGGGTTTGTTCTATTTTTTATTGTTTTATACAGTTATGAATTTAAATTCAATCAAAAAATATGGGTATCCATTCCCAAATATAAATGATAACTTTTCAAATTTATATGTTAACAATATTTGAATTATTATATGCCTATATTTGAATACTATTTATATATTCATACAAATTAACTTTTAATTTATATTATATGTTTATCTCAACATTTTTATAGTTTACACTATCAAATGATTCTTTTATTAAAATAATTCAACATACATTTTATTTTATAACATTTTTAGATGATTCAATTCTTGAAAATTCTTTTTTAATTTTTTAAAATAATTAAATTTTCTCTATGCAATAATAACATCTTTCAATTCATTATAATTATAACCTATAATAAATAAATTAGTATATAAAATTGTTTTAAACAAAATTCTTTTTAGCGATGAGATGTTTGAAATAGAACAGTTGAAAATAAGAATTATATATAGAGTTAGGACTTAGGAAGGTGGTGGTTCTAGGTCACTGAAATTGTTTAAGACATAATATAACTTCTTCTAGTTTAACATTTCTGGTTTTTATTATGTCATATTAATTAAATTAAGATTCATTATATGTTGATCATCTACTTAAAATATTTTTTTATCTTTTTTATATATATGCTTAAAGAAAATACTAAGATTTATTATGACTCATTAATTGGGTAGCTTATGAATTTTAACTCTAATATTGTATTATTTGTTACATGATCATTTTTTTCCATTGGATAATATCAATATATGATTAATATTATTTGAACTATGATTTCATGTTTTGAATTCTATGTTCAAGAATTTTTTTTTGTTTTTAATATCCTAGTTGTATGTGTTGATTAAAGTTATAACACACACAAAATTACTGTTATAAAATGATTTAAATATAAAATTAATCAATATTTGGAGGATTTTTTATTATGACATTAATTTTTTTTATTGAGTGAAATTTATATATCCTTTTTAAATATTTTTGTTTTTTAAATTAAATGGGATTTTTAAATTTTATATAAATATTAATTTTTTAGAGCCATGGTTACTCAATAGAAAGTATTTGAATTTTTTTAGCAATCTCTAATTGAGTAAATGTGTTGATTTCTAAAATCAATGGCATGATAGAAAATTTTGGTGGAAACCACTAGTGGGTGGGAATGGTTAAAAATTTATAAGTAAATAATTCTATTGTTGGGATGAAATGTCTCTTTCCTATGAAAAATAATATAGCATGTAGTACCAATACAAATTGGGTAAATACACAAATATGATATAGGGTTAGAATGGAATATTTACAAGGATTAGATCATTATGAATTAGGTTCATTGCTGTTGTTAGGTTAGTTTTTATGTAATTAAACTAATTTTAATTTCCATTTCAATTATTTTTCCATTATTTTATTTGAATTCTCAAACATAAATCCAAATAATAAATTTTATCCCATTGTAAAATTATGATATTTTTTCTACTATATGATTTCCATAAAATTTCTCAACTTGTATTCCATTATATTGTATGAAATATTTGAGGATAAAATAATTTCAACATTAATGTACATTATTAACATTGAAAAATAGTGTTAAATTACTAAAAATTGTCATAGAGGTATAGGATCATCATAGCATTGGATATTGATGAGTTATTAGTAGATTTAAACAAAACAAACTGTATTTGTTTTAATTACCTCAAATTTTATTTTTTAACAAATTAACATCACCTTATTGAAAATATATTTTATCCTTGCATCATAAGAGAAATAGAGTGGTGTAAAATTTTGAGTATGATTGATGAATGTTTCAGGAAGTTTTACATAATCTTTAAATATTTCAACTACACTGGTATATATCTGTTGTTTTGACTGATTATTATTTTCATGAAATCAATAAAACAAAAACTGAATATTTTTCTGGCTGTTTTCATAATTTATAATTTTAAACAAAACATTATTTTAATATTTTGAATTGGATATTGGTAATATTCTGATTTCTGATTCTATGATTTTAGTTTTCACTAATAGCATATACTTATTATTGGAAATGCATTCTCTATATAAAAAAAACCAATCACGTGACATTGATATCGAGGATAAGGTGAAATAAAAACATCTAATATCTCAAGATACTTTCCCCACAACATGTCATGCCATTGAAATACACACCATAATTAAGAAAAACTTCATCTATAAGACTAAAAAAAGTTGTTGATTTGTTCTGTTGTATTTTCATGGTAATACTGAATTACGATTGTTTTTATTATTTTAAATTTTTTCAATTAAAATTAATATTAAAAATGGAATTATACATTCCATTCTTCCTACCCTTATTTCAATATTTGTAATATATTTTATTTTTATCATATAAATTACATAACCCCTCCACAGTTTAACTATCATACAAATTTTACCCATTTTACACATTTTACCTAGTTTATTCAAGGATCAGGTAACATTGACATTCCAAAATATATGTTCTATTTACTGTAATTCTATTTTTATAACAATTTTTTTATCTCTCATATGTTTTTTATTAATATTCTATGCTAATAGTTATGTGCTCTGTGAATTATTCCATGTATCCTATTTCATGTTTATGTATTTTGTATATTCCAACAAATGTTTTAAAATTCAATTTCATATGCCTCTTTCTCTTGATTTAATTATTTATTACTTTTTATTCCAAATTATATACTTTTTTAGATTCAAGATTTAGCTTGGATGTGGTGGAATTTATGTGGATGCTTATTTGTGATAATGAAACATATAATAATTTGAGTAGTTGTATGTTGAATTATTTTATAAGATTGTTTTAGGACAATATTTTTATCTTTACAAAATTGGATACATATAATTAATATTTTACTTGTGGTTTTGGTTTTACAAATTCTATATTACATGGAAATTTCATATAATGAACCATACTCACACAAATAACTATTTAAATAGTTATTCTTGATACAATTCCACTGAATTTCCAATAAAGGTAAATTATAGTAGTAATGGATAATAGATACAATAGATGGTGAAATCTATGTGGGAAATCCCAGAACTAACTGAAATTAGCCACATCTCATTGAATACTCCCCTGGTAATAGATCATTTTAGTGTTTTCAACTTCTAATTTACATCCCTAATATATCATCTATATTACTTGTCCGGGTTTTGGAGAGGAGGATGTTTCATTACTACAACAACATGATTACCCTGGATATACCATTAGTACCCAGCACCCCCAAATGTCCACTAACTATGATATTACCACATATTGTTTATTGACACATGTTTGATTATGGGAGGGTGACACCAATGTAATTAAATCTTGTGATCACATGACAAGGTTTCATTCAATATTGGCATGACTTCCTCATCACATGGCCAATTCATAGTCTTGGGTGAGCTAGGTATTTTAGTCTACATATTTTATTATGATATTTTGGGAACTAAGTATCCATCTTGGGTGACCTTGGTCATTTATTCATAATCATGTGTGATTATGGGCCATGTCCAAGCTATGTTCCCATATTTTTGTTATATTCAATGCATACGTGATTTACCCCTCCAGCAAGTGTGTTACATCATTAGTAGTAATTTTAGTCAACATCAAAAGGGTTGACCATTTGGATCACAAGTATAGTGTGGTTCAGGTAGAAGAAACCATAGAGGGGAAACATAATGATCTGAATAAAGTGGAGGTTGATGTCTAAGAGAGAACCTTAGGTGTCCACTATCGAGGTGCAGACGTAGTGGATCGACCATCAAGACCGTAATTCATCCATAGGATTTAATACAAGGAAGTTAAACATAGATGAGTTGATATAGACATGGCACACGTTTTCTATTTGGTCTGAAGAATTTATCAAAGGTGATCCATATTTAGAGTTAAATAGAATTAATTAGAAATTAATTAAGATTAATGAATCTAATATACTTATAAATTATTTCAATGTCTTGACTATCTCCTTTTTTTGATTTTATGTTTCTATACGGACATGTGTTCTCACTTCCCATTAAAAGTGTTTGAAAATAAAATAAATTACCACGTAATCAAATGTGCATAGGTTTCTAAATATAATGTTGTCTAATTTATGATCCAAAAACTGAATGTTCAACTTTCATATAATAAAACATGAAATTTCCAAGAATATAATTGTTTATCTATTGATAAAATTATTTAATATTTTAATAGGTTTGTATGTTTCACTATTTTTTGATGAAGAGTCCCCGAAATGTGTTGTCCATTTGGATTCTCCAACTTCAACAAATTATTTTTTAATATAAAATTGTTGATGGATTTTAGTACATTTTTAATTTGCTCTGAAATAATCATTCAAGAATAAGTACTACGGATTAGTGTTTTATAAATAAAATTTTAATTATTCCATCATTAACAAAATTCAATTTACTGAAAAAATTTCATGGTTTCATTCCATGTAGTGTTAACATTTATCATTCATGATGTAATTTAATTCCTCATTGCATGACAAAAATTGAAATATCATAGTGTTTCATCATAAAACCATAATAATTACAATTATCAATGAATTTAATTTTTTTGTGCCTATTACCTTTATTCATATCCATATTCAATATTTTAAGATACATGAATTTCATTACTATATTAATTTTCACAATGATCAGAACATGACCTATCTATTTTATACACTTTATTCATTCAGGTAATTGATTTCTTCATCATGACTAACAAATATAATTTTTATTCCATATTAATTTTATTATATTTTTCTATTTTTTCTATATTGTCCAAACAATTTTTGAAATTCTATTCCTGTATTTTGTCTGAAATTTTTCTGTTCTAAATATGTTCAATATTTTTATAGATTATAATATTTTTAAAATATTATTATGTTATATTAGATTTCCATCTGTTTTTATTTAACTCTAAAAACAAATGTTTTTTCAAATGTAACATAATTCAAGTAATAAGACATCTGTCTAAAAAATATTATTATGTACGATTTATCGTTAATATTTTATACTATATTGATGATATTTCTACAGTATTTCCACTTTTATTATATATTTTCTACCACTATTTTGTGATTTAAATAAAGTCAGTATTAATTTTCCTTATTATCATTTCAAAATAGTATTATCTTAATGGATATAAAATTTAATCCATATTACCATAAGAAAGAATGGGTTAATATTATTTATCATAAAACATCAGACATGTTAGGTTTTGTTTTGATTCATTGTCATTATAATGATAAAAGACTAGTAAAACCGATAAAAAATGTCAATTCCCAAAAATACTTGGATGAAACAAACCCGAAAATTCAAGTAAAATCATCCAAAAACCCAATCATTTAGAATAATTAATTGAAATTAAATGGGATTAATAACAAGGATTAAATAATTAAATAATTACTACATTAGGTTTCACAAATATTTGATGAATAATGAACACATGTTGATGTCGCATAAGATACCCACATCGTCCATTGGTGAAAAATCATTGATCATGATCTCGATATGATATCCTTTTCTAAATAATCCTCATAATGATACACTCAAAATATCTCAAATATGTGGATAACCCTACTGTTGTGTTATAAATGATTATTTATAGAATATTTCTAGGTTTTTATGACAATATATAAATAAATAAATTTGTTTGTTTGTTTTTTAATTATTTTATCCCATGAAAAGACATTGCCAATGTATCTGAATCTGACCAAGAATATGTCATTCCATGGGTAAAACCCTTGTTATAAAAATATTGGTAACCTCATATTTAGGATCCGACAATTTGTTCTATGGTTAATAAAACATTTACAAAACCTCCATGCATTTGATGTTAATATATTAAATATATTTTAAATGTACAATCCTGAATCACTAGTCTTTAGAATCACAAACCGCCTCATTTCCTGTGTATAATAATAATAATAAATATATTTAAATGCACTAAATAGAAAAATAGAGATTTTACCTTATCCCCACATTAGGTATATTCATCCCTTAAAGATAATAAACTACATTAAAATATGTGGGTACTAGGCTCTCATATGGATCTCCCAATTCAAAGTGAGATCCTGAAGACGAATGTTCTTATAGTGAATACACTTAAAATAAATCCATCAAAATTCAATGACCTTTTATCACTGATAATTGATCTATATTGGGTACTCAATAAATATTTCCCCATCCTCGATGTCAATCTCATTATAGTGGATAACATGCAAAGGTTTGTGCATAGATCTCCTCAGTAATGACACGAGGATGACATCATGTCCATTGTCAGTCTGCCGTTGTAGAGCCATGTAGTATGCCACATCATTGACTCGGTATAGTATTTGGAAGGTACTAAAGAATCTAGAATATAACTACCTCCACCTTCCAAATATATTCAACCCATGTTGAGGCGAGACAATTTGGAACACAGATTATACTTCCTCAAACTCCAAATGCCTCCATCGTCACAAAATCCATTAGGTTCACATTTGGTTAATATCTGACTAACTAGGTTATTATAGTTGGTATCTCCATATTGAGTCTCCCTACAATGATGTATAAGTGGTTGGGTAAAAACTATTAACTTAAGGTAACCTGAACCATACTATTCCACTACAGACATATTCCATAATGCTAAGTACACTGAATCGTTTTTCAAAAAATATAGGAAATATTTCACATTAAGGTAATCTTCAGCCACATTCAAATTCTTTAGAGCATAGAATATCCCTATGTCATAATCCTTGTGGATCTATAGACATCACATATTAATCAAGTTAATATACATATAAGAGAATATATATATATATATATATATATATTATACTCTTATGGATAGAGTAGATAAAAATGAAACTCACCCATATGTAGTGTTACAACATCATCAAGTTAAATATTACATGAACAAATTGATGATCAAGGGTAAAAATATTATTATTTTGGACAGTAATCTATCAAGACCCATATCTTTCAAATCATGAAACTACATTAGCGTGAACCATGTATGATCCATATTTAATTTTTGAAATACTACACAATAATATCCAACTTCATAAATCGCATGATGGAGAAGTTCCTTAATCTCTACCTAAACTCCCAGAAGAACTATGGGCACCTCCCCATCCAAGAGGTTGGATTTTTTTTCTAGGTATAATATGTCAAGTTCTCGATTTCAAATATAATTTATGAATGAATCATTGGAAGAATCATATCAACCCAAGGATGGTCGGAAGCTCTATCACACAATTGGGGGGATTCCATTCTAACTCTACGTTCACCATCTCTGGGTCCACATCATCATCATCTTCCGAGATGATGTGTACCATAAATGGAACCACCTGAATCTAGAAATGAAAATTTTAGATCCACCAATTAAGCTTGTTAAATCATATTATGTATGTTACCATCATTATGTTCCTCATAGCATCTACCGTAGACACCGATTACACTATGATATCTTTAATTAAGACCACCAAAAACGTTTTTATCAAACATTGAGAGATAATTTTCATGAGACCCATGAACATATTAGGGTGTTTTTTTCAACACAAAGAATCACCAAGTACTCAAGTTGACCATAAATAAATCTCAATTCCACATTCATTATATCGATGTCCCTTGCTAGACGGTAGTGATATCCTAATCTTGGGTTAATCATCATGAAAAAGTACACCCCTATCAACAAATCAATTTGGTAGTCAATCATCTATATTGGATAAATTTCTTTCATGTTTACATAGTTCATGAATTAATCATCCATTAAAATCCAAAGGCCCCTATCCAACATTAAGAAAAAAAACTCTCTAGATTCAAAGGGAAAAACTAGATCTAAAATTATCTAGCTCCACAAGTCCTATAACTACACCCTATGCTATAAATATTCCATGGGAGGTGTATGTTAAACTAGAAAAGATATTAGGGAAATCTCAGGGTGCATATCAATTAATAAGTCTGTCACTCAATTGACAACAATGCTAGAAACATCCATACTAAAGGAGTACTGATACTCTTACACCACTATAAAAATCTAAAATCAACTAGAATCAACTACTCCAAGGGTAATAAAATCCAAATGGGTAGTAGTTGGATGTTCCCTCCAACACATGATCACATCCTACTCTTCCAAGAACTCATTATCACCATTGAAGTAAAACCTCATCCCATTTCAACAGAACCCACACATCCTCCTCATATAATAGTCAATATGTGTTATGATCTTTTTATAGTAAATACATGCCTTAGAAAAAACATATTGCCTCATAAAAACTACAAATAGATACCATTAGAAGCTTGTTCCTCCATGTGTCAGGTCCAAGAGTCAATTGATGTGTGCGATCATTGAGTCACCACTGGTCAGAGTCTCCCAACACAAGGGTTTATTCAAGGTCTCAAGAAAAAATGTGTGCCCGCAAATATATAATTCAAAAGGAAATATTTGATCACACACATATCTATATTTATAGAAGATAATGTATAAATGAAAAAGATATTACCTTGAGTGATGTGAGGGGCCTCTCAGTCATTGGATTAAACTATCTCTAGTTATCCTCTCACCTATCTATTAGCACCGTGATCCTTGATTGGAATACTTAGGGATGTAGTGGAAACAATTCAAATTATCTACCACATCTGGGTATGCACTAATCTGCCACATCATCCACACTATGGATCTCATTTATCCTCCCATTATCTCTATCTTGGAGGTCCATAAAAATTATATCTATTAGCTACAAGATGGGTTATAAAATCCAATACAAGATGTCCATGACCATTTCATGAGATGAGCTACATCTCTATAGGCGAAGTTGATCTATAATGATATCTCATAACCATCGATCCTAAATCATGGGATCATATCCTAAGGTATCTCAAACATCTATATACCTATTAAAAATGTTATCTATAAGCTTTTGGGATCTTATCTCTGGTGTTACCACCACCTACACCCACTATCATAATCTTCACAACTTGAATGTTCTCCACTAGTGATGACCAGTCAACCATTATAGAATAAGTGGAAATTCAAAGTGATATGAATAAATCCCTATTATTTTAGAATAATCCTTACTCTAAAGTATATTCATGATGGATTGATCTTTCACCATATGTAAATATTATCATGATTGTCAGTAAATATCTTGGAAAATTTTGCAATGGTTATAATACCCTGTTGTAAAATTAGATGATATTGGATTGGCATTGATACCAACATTGATTGATTAAACTATTTATTGATTATTCTATTAACATATGACTATGAGTGAGAAGTCACATCATGCGAATGAGTCACAATAATCCACCACTTCCCATTGGATCCATGAAGAAGAATCGCTATAATGACAAATATTTGGTCTGTACGTGTCATTAAAAGGTGGAAAAATGGTGATTTCTTCTAGAAATACCTTATCTATTTTGTGCTTTGGATCACTCGTTATATTGGGAGGTTAAATCCTCTAAAATTCATCATGTTCAATAATCATATAAACATCCAAAACTTGAAATATTGATTTTAACTACTACTAAAACATTGGTGGGATGACTGGAAAGCCACCCATAGGTAACACATCTTATACTCACCCATGTACTGAAGCCTCATCACTTGGATGATCATCCTTGTGATCATGTAGTGAAATGAGATATGGATATATTTGTGGAGGCATCCTAAAATATTCAATATTGGAAATGGTCAATGATTATCTCAAGGTATATGTCTCAATAAGGACTTGAAAATATCAACCAATTACTATAAGATACATGTTCCATTGTTTTTCCTTCCATATAGTTTTTACATTTCTGAGTCAATATGGATGTTTTTAGAGTATGGATAAATGGATAAGTAAGATACTATGCCAGCACTATATTCTTTGTCCTAAAATATGATCACAAAACAATTTATGACTATTCCATACTTCCCAAACCATCCTCATTTGTAGAATAATTTATATTAACTATTTATAAGGTAGATCCATACTTTTTTACCACTTTTTCACATCCCAAGACACTGAGGCCTTCCTAGATGGAAATAAGCTTTGTGTGACTACCCCATGGCCACCCCAAATACGATTGTCGATGTAGGCCAATGATGAGTAGAAATTTTATACACATGACAAATATTAGTTTAATTCTATTATAACCACAAAAAAAATCTACATTAACATATAATAATGAAATGTAAAAAAATAGATAAATATATGTATTACATATATCCCATAATTAGAGTACAATAAAAATAATGAATGTGATAAAGGGGTTCAATTCAAAGCCAAACAAAACTAAATAAAATTCTATCCTACTAAGAAGGATATTGATAATATCAAATAAATCAATTTGAACTCACCTCAGTCTATCTAGACCAATCAAAACTCCAACATATCACATTCTCACAAGGAAAACATCCAGTAAAGCATTTTTTGCATAATACATGAAATATATTCAAAAATACAATAAACTGGTGAGTATAACAATAAACTATTGGACCATCTAATGTCAATAAGTGTAAATCATAATGAGTAGTAATATCAACAGAATATATGAAAATCAGAAAATATATATAGAAATAGAAAATAACCACATATACTTATAACATAAAATTTGTCTCAAAAGGTCTCAGCAAGCACATAATGCCAAGTAATAATTCTTAAGGATCCTTTTTGAGGATATTCTTGGAGGGATGACTCCCCAATCCATAAACTCAATGATGACACTCATCTGATATGTCATGTATATCTAGCCATCACAATAATGTTCTCATTGTGTCTTTAATGGTCAAATCATCCACATTTGGGATAAATAACAAGGCCACTACGGGACACCACTAAGACTACGAGATCTTTCAACAAGATAAGGTATTTATTCCATTGTCAATGCAGTCATGAAGATACCACTAACTCTGCCAGGGAATGATAGAGGATTCCCCCTTGTCATACAAGAGGGATGTACTGAGCACTATATGATAGTGAACCTAAAAATGGGATCACAATTATATTATATGAATTTAATTACATGATATAAAATTTTAAGAACACTGACCTTCTTTTTAGTTATTTTTTTTTCCTTTTTTGGGGTTTTTGAGAAAAGGGGAGTTTCTGGAAATTCTTTAAGTACAAGTCGTGTACTTCGTTACCGCTCGAGATTTTGTGATTTTCGTGTCATATCGACACACATAGCCATGTAGAGGTGATATGCAGGATGCCTAAAGCAAAGTACGGAAAATCCTAGTACACGCCTTTTACTCTAAAAGTACATGTTGTGTACTTTATTTTTTTACTAAATGCACCGGGGCTGTGTATTAACCACAGAACTATCTTCTTCTCTAGCTTCTTCAATCGAGAGCATTCTGTACAGCCGTGGATCTTTGAAGAACCCCCAAGCCTCTGTCTGTTCTTTGGATCAACCTCCATCTATTGCATTGGACCCACAATGGTACGTTCTTCCTTCTCCAAGAGCTTCATTTCCCAATTCCTCCTTTTTCTCCAGTTATCGTGGGTTGAGAGTTTGGGATCTTTTGTTACATATATGATGTTACAAGGAGATTCAAGCTTTGATTTTTGAGTATATCGATCTCCGAATGTCGAGGTATGTCGTTTGTGCCTTTCGGTAGAATGTCTTTGAGTATTTTGTGAAAATTCCATTAATACCCTTGATTGGGGTATTGCATGTTTCCTTTTTTACCTTTTTGTTTTCCTTAATTGATTATATTCTTGAGTATAGGTTATTGTCTGTGAATAGGGTAATTGACTATGCTTTGGATTATTTTCCCATGAAGGATTTCCCGATTTATGACCATTTGGTCTAGTATTTTCTGTTAGGCTATTTCCAGTTCCATGCATATTTTGTAGGATGGAATGACTGTTCTTCCACTCTAAGATGGTGTAGATGATAAAAAAATAGTTCTTAAGGATACTTTGTCTATTAAGTGATATGATACTCGATGACTTTACATAGTGCTGTGGGAATCCAGTGTAGTAGACCAAAGGGAGAATGGACATATGGGCTTCTCCAGAGTGTCTTAAATTTATGATGTGAGACCATAGGGGGAATTGACATTGAGTTTTTACTCAGAGATTCTATAGGTCCTCGACGCATGACACACGGGGAATGAGATGTTGAGTGCTTCCCCATAGTGACTTATTATGATATGAGACTATATGAGAAATTGATGGTGAGTTCTTCCCTATAGAGTCTATTTTTTTGTTAACCAGAGGGGTGAGACTGTGTGTGCCTCCCAGAGAATTGATAGTGCTTGTAGGTTGAACGATGGGGGTTAGGCTGTGAGAAATACCCATGGTTTACCTCTTTGTTCCAATTTCATGTGTGGCTACTTTCTTTATTTTACATTATATGCTAGAGACTGTGGATTTCTTGTTGCTATGTATTGTTATCCCTATTTATTGTTTTATATACTTTCACCTACCATATATTCACAGACTGTTAGGCACAGATCTTCGAGTGGTTGCGTACTGGGATTTTTATCTCATGCCCTATTTGGGTCATGCTTTTGAGCCCAAACAGATTATATTATTCCTGGTATAGATAAAAGCAAGAGCCCTTCTACTACAATTTCTTGTTTCCACTAGAACTGGAGAGAAAGGGACAAAGATGAGGCATGCGATGCAGAGGTATTTCTTATCTATTTTTCATTATTTTGTACTTTGGTTTAGTATTGTTTTCAACATTGTTACTTGTTTGGATATTTTTCTAGAAATATATGTATCATGCATCATTTACATATATTTCTTCTCAAGTTGGTTATTATCAGCCTTCCGTTGTTATTGTTATTGGATATTTACTACTTCCATTTTTGTATATCTTTTTAATTCCACCATGTACTCTGCCAATGAGGGCATAGTTTCCCCACCAACACACCCATTTCCCTCAGTGCTAGTAGGTAGCCTCTGGCATTGGGAAAAACTTTCTTGAGGCCATGTGACCAACCGGGTACAGGGCACCTCTGGGTGGCTTCCGGAACCGGGATGTTACAAAATGGTATCAAAGGGAAGGTTTTGATTTCTCTTGGTTTACTATTTGGAGACTTGAGTAAGGGATAGGACGGAATAGGTACTTGGTAATAAGATATGCCCGGGAGTAGCTAACCCATATACAGAGAAAAATCCAATCTACCTCGTTTAATTTCAATTTTTCTGGTTTTGAAATTTTATAGTTAATTTGATTTCACCTTGATTGATTCACATGATTCGGGCTATTACCGTTGTTGTTACTGTGGTTCTATTTCTGTCAAAACCCGATGGGATGAGGGTATGCCATCTCATGCATCATATATGAACTTGTTAGAAATCACATTCCACACATTATTTTCATGTCGTCTAGGATGCATTATAAATTTCATGTTAATGTGATAGATGTAATGTAGAATATACATGTTGTTGTGATATATTCTTGATAGGAATATTTTATTCTTGTTAGATATTTAATTGATTAAGGTTTTACCTGAATGAATGCCAAATTTTATTTTTTGACGAGTTATGGGCCCTCTTGGACAGGAATTTGGAAGATCATTGACCTGTTTACCATGTTTGTAACTTGCATAAGATTACAAACATTGATTCGTGGGGAGTATGGCCCCTCACGGATCGGAATTTGGAACCTTAATGTGTGTTTGCTGTGTTTTCTGGGCTCTAGAGCAGTTCTGAGCCTACTCCCAAGAAAAACCTAGAATACACGGCGTGTACTTTATGAATACATGCCATGTGGTTTTTAACCGTGTCATTGAACTTGTGGGAAAGGTCACAAGGTTATGAAAAATAAGCCAAGAACACACAGTGTATGGTAAATACACATTGTGTTGTAGTGACTGTGTGTCTACCCATGTGACTAATGACATGGATGGTTGAAACTTCAACCATATACACCGTGTCCATTTTTCAAATGTCATGTCGTGTAACCTAAGTACCCAGCCATGTCACAAACAAAACATGTTAGGGAAATCCTAGATGTACATGTCGTGTGTGCAAGAAGCACACCGTGTAGAGTGACATGGGTACATAGGACATGTCACTAACAACACGGGCTAGGTGAAGCTTGAGGAGTACACGTTGTGTCTACCTTGAACACGCCTTGTAGATTTTTCTTAGGAGAGCCATGTGGCTTAACAATGTAAAATGACTCGGGTAGGGGAAAGGGATTCAGGTAAATGCTGTGTGTTAGGATTACATGCCTTGTGTTTGGGGTGTAACATGGCCAGTTTTTACAGAAGTGCACACAAATGTAAATGACTTATGGGAATAAGTCGTGTATTCTCCGTACACGTCGTGTAGTCACGTTTTGTAAAAATGGAATGATTTCATTCCCCTTCACTTTTATTACACTCCATGTTTTGAGTCCCTCATAATGATGATCTAAGTTGTGCATTTGACCATGCAGAGTCATGGCACTAAGACGTCCTCTAGTTGAATGACAGTTTCCAGGTGGTGATCAGACACCGGATGTTGATGATCAGGGTCTTCCCACAGGTCCTCCTATTGTGCCAGCCTTGGCACCAGTAGTGATACCGGTTACAGCTTCCAATGCACATTTTGGGGACAGATTTCTGAGGATGATACAAACCATCTAGAGAGCTCTGCCCCCTACCTCGACTATGGTAGACTTGATGTGGGTTTTCCAGCAACATCATCCTCCCAACTTTTTAGGGGAAGGAGGAATTTAGGCTACAAAGTCTTGGCTAAAAGACATGATGACGATATTTTTGAATCTGGAGAGGCCTCCAGAAATGCGGTTCATGCTCCCTAACTACATTTTATGAGACACCACCAAGAGGTGGTGGGACGTGATCTCACAGGCGATTAATCAACAGGTTATGGTGTGGGAAGAGTTACATCATGTCTTTTATGACATCTTCTATCTGAAGACCCTGAGGGTCGACCAGGCTTGGGAGTTCATGAACCTAGAGCAGAGTAATCTTTCTATCATGGACTATTCCTCTAGGTTCACTGAGCTTCAGCATTTCACACCCCTCCAGAGAGTAGATGGTTTGTTCGTGGAAAGGATTTTTGAGGATGTCCTCAGTTGGGAGATCCGCTCATAGGTGAATATCATCAGGCTTACTTCCATCACATGCATCGTCAACCATGCACTGACTATAGAGATCAATAGGAGAGATTTTTGAGTTGAGATCCATGGTGGTTCTGCTTCGATGGTTAGCGCTTCAATAGATGACAATAGGAAGCCCCATAGGGAGTCTATACGCGGTGATCCAAGGCGGCGAGATGCATCTTTAGGTAGCCAGGTGGTATGTACCAATGTGGAAGGGCTAGACATACGAGTCCACAATTCCACAGAGACCCAGTGGAGTGTCGATCTTGTGGAATGATGGGTCACATTTAGTGATTCTTTTAGGTTTTATCACTCACAACGGGTGACAGGGGTTCATCCATGAATCCTCATTCAGGAGCAGCACCACTAGTTTCTCACCAGTCTGGGAACTGGTGTCCTTCTAGATATTCAGGCCATGGTGGAGGTCATGACCGGGGTGGTCAGTTCCTGGTCTTTTAGTGACAGTTGAGAGGATCAGCTCAGAGCAGTCAGGTAGGGCCATAGGGTTGTGGTACAGGTCAAGCTTTTGCAGTGGAGCAGACCCAACCGGAGTATAATCTCGGACCCTCTATAGTTATAGGTATGATCTTATTAGACTCATTTTTAAATTCAAAATTTTTTGATACAGGGGCTTCCCATAGCTTTATATCTATCGCTGTTGTGGAGAGTCTTGGTCTCTGCATCTTTTCCACTACTGATACATTGACTCTAGACACAACGTCACGGACTAAAAGGATTAGTGTACGTCAGTGTATAGAGTTCCCTCTTGAGGTTGCGGGGTGTCACTTTTTATGGGATCTCTATGTCCTAGAGATGACATGCTAGGATTTCATTCTAGGAATGGACTGACTAGTTCTCTTCCAGGGAGTCATCGACCGTTATCGCCGCAGGGTGAGTTTCATATCACCAGAGGGTAGATCTTTTCTTCATCGGGACAAGTGCGATGTCTAGGTTAGTCGAGTAAAACCCGAGCATCATGGACTAGGAAGAGTTACAACCCTGATTGTTAGTCTATGTCTAGATGACCAGGGGACATCATAGTTAGACTTTCCTTCAGTGGTGGATTGTTTTAGAGATGTATTTTCATAGGACTTTCGGGTTTGCCTCCAGAGCATGAGGGAGACTTCTCGATTGAGCTCGTTCCAAGAGAGGCAACGGTGTGCATTCCTCCTTATAGGATGGTGACACTTCAGCTACTAGAGCTCAAGAAGCAGTTGGAGGAGTCACAGGAAAAGAGTTTCATCTAAGCTAGTACTTCTCCTTGGGTCTCGCCCATCCTGTTTGCAATGAAGTCAGTTGACACCCTTAGACTTTTTGTGGGTTATCAGAAGCGGAAACAGATGACGGTCAAGAACTGATATCTTTTCCTTGGATTGATGACCTCTATGATCTGCTTCGAGTAGCCCAGTGTTCTCGAAGATCGATTTGAGGTCTGGTTATCATCATTTGCACGTTAGACCATCATATATACCTCTTACAGCCTTCAAGAGTAGGTATAGTCTATATAAGTATATGGTTATGATGTTTGGCCTCTCGAACCTGCCTATAGTTTTCATTTAACTAATGAACCAAGTGTTCCATACATTCTTAGACTCTTTCGTGGGGGTCTTCGTGGACGATATATTTGTGTACTCTCACACTCGACATGACTATGCTACCCATATTGAGATCATTTTGAGTACACTGAGAGAGAACCAGTTATATGCTAATCTCTCGAAATGCAACTTTTGGATGGATTAGATTCACTTTTTGGGTCACGTTATCTCAGAGATAGGATAATCAGAAGACGTAGAGAAAGTGAGACCAGTAGCTTTTTAGGAGAAGTGGATGAACGTCTTTGAGGTTCAATGTTTTCTAGGGATAGAGGGATACTAAAGACGCTTCATATGGGATTCTCACGCTTAGCAGCACAATGGATAGGTCTGACCAAGAAGGGGATGATTTTTTTATTGTTAGATGCTTGTGAGTCATCCTTTTAGGAGATGAAAGGGAGGTTTGCTTCAGCATTGATACTAGTCTTTATAGAGCTGGGAATGAGATACACTAACACTATGATGCTTCACGTATCGAGTAGGGATCTATACTTATACAGGTAGATGGAGTCGTTGCATACGGCTCTCGGTAGTTGAGGAAACATGAGAGGAACTAGCTGATGTACGATATCGATCTGGTGGCAGTTGTTCATGCCATACTATGTTGTAGAAATTATCTTTTGTGAGAGCAGTTTATGGTTTTCACCGACCACAAAAGTCTCAAGTACATCTTCACCTAGAATGATATGAATCTGAGATAGCATATGTGGATTGAGTATCTTCAGTCCTTTGACATTGAGAATGTTTATATGTCGAGAAAGTGCAACGCAGTGGCTGATGCATTGAGCAGGAGGACTTAGATACCGGAAGATCAATAGACGAGCAGTGAGAGGCAGCTTATGGCTCTGTTCTATGTGATGAATTTGGAGGTGCACGATAGACATGGGAAAACTTTTCTATATTCTGTAGAAGTTAAATCTACACTTCTTGATCGGGTATGGATGAGGAAACTATTTGACACAGAAGGCCTAGTCCTACGGGATAGTGTGTCATGAGAGGACCCTCTTCCTTGATGGACACTGGGCATGGATGATATCTTGTGTTTCAAGGGATGCGTATGGGTTCCACAAAACATACGCGAGGTTCTAATGTAGGACTTTCAATCCTCAATTTGGGCAGCTCATTCAGGCACCACCAAGATGTATTGTGATCTACATCTCTAGTATTGGTGGCCTAGTATGAAGAGAGATGTTTTGGATTTTTTCATGAGGTGTTTTACTTGTCAGCAAGTGAAGGGGGAACATCAGCGACCAATAGGTATTCTACAACAGTTACCCACTCCAGAGTGGAAGTTTAATGACGTTGTGATGGACTTCTTGATCGATTTGCTGAGATCGCCCAGAGGGAATTACGTAGTATGGGTTTTCATTGATAGACACACGAAGGTTTCTAACTTCTTGTAGATCAAGGAGACCTTCAGTGTTGATGAGATGAAAAGGTTGTGCATATTAGAGAATGTTTGTCTGCATAGAGTTCTTCACTCCAACGTTTCATATAGGGATGTGTGTTTTACTTCTCAGTTCTGGCTAGGGATTCAGAAGGCTTTGTGTACACAATTACTTTTGAGTACATCATACCATTCCCAGATAGATGGACAGTCTGAGCGTATGGTTTTGGTGCTTGAGGATATGCTTCGAGCATGAATTCTAGAATTTAGAGGTTCTTGGGAGAAGCATGTACCTCTTATGGAGTTCACCTACAACAACAATTTTCATGGGACAATTTAGATGGCACGTTACAAGGCTCTGTATGGTAGGCCATGCCGGTCAACATTATGCTGGTTGGAGGCGAGAGAGGCAACATTGCTGGGACCTCTTCCTATTTTGGAGACCTCAGAGCACATATAGTTGATTCGGAAGAGGATGGATATAGCGAAGTCTTGAAAGAAGTCTTATGCTGATCAGTTGATATGACCTATGTAGTTCGAGGTCGGGGATCAGGTTTTATTGTGTGTCACACTAATTTTGGGACACAAGAGGATTCTGAGACCGGGTAAGCTTTCACCATAGTACGTCGGGCCATTTGAGGTGTTGGAGAGAGTTGGGTCGATTTCCTATTGGCTACTGTTACTATAGAGGTTTGGAGCTATGCACGACGTCTTCCACGTTTCTCAGCTGTAATGTTTTTTTTCAGACATGTCTCATGTCCTTAAACCTAATGAGGTTGAGCTCGAAGCTAATGCATTGTTTGAGGACCATCATATCCGGATTGTCGATCTCATTACGAAGGTTCTCCATGGCCGGTCTATTCCTCTGGTATGGGTGCTATGGCAGCATGGGTGAGAATAGAACGAGACTTGGGAGAGGGAGGCTGATGTAATATCTTAGTAGCCGGACCTATTCAGGTTTTCTTCTTCTACACCATGCTAGGGAAATTCGGGGTCAAATTTCATTATGGGGGAAGTTTGTAAGAACCCAGACATTCTTTTTAGGTATGTTTACCCTTTTTCTAGAGTTTTTGAGAAAAGAGGAGTTTCCGGAAATTTTTGAAGTACATGCCGTGTACTTTATGAGTACACACCCTGTACTTCGTTTCCACTCGAGGCTATGTGCTGGCCGTGTCATGGCCTCACACATGGCCATGTATGGGTGACATGGAGGCTACCTAAAGAGGAGTACAGAAAATCCTAGTACTTGTCGTGTACTCCAAAAGTACATGCCATGTACTTTTTTTACTAAATGCACTGGGTTCACGTATTAACCTTATAACTATCTTCTTCTCCAGCTTCATCGACCACGATCATTCTGTAAGGAAATGGATCTTCGACGAACCCCCGATCCTCCATCTGTTCTTAGAATCAACTGCCTTCGATTACTTTTGAACCAAAACTGTAAGCTCTTCCTTCTCCTTGATCTTCGTTTCCCAATTCCTCATCTTTCTTAAGTTATTATGGGTTGAGTGTTTTGGATGTTTTAATAGATCTACTATGTTAAAAATATATTCAAGATTTGAGGTTCATGTATATCAATCTCCTAACATCGAGGTTGGTGGTTTGTGCCTTTCTGTAGAATGTTTTTTAGTATTTTCTGTAAATTCCACCAATACCCTTGAATGGGGTATTGCATGTTTCTTATTTTTCCCTTGTTGTTTCCTATCTTTGCTTATATGCTTTAGTAGAGGTTATTGTTTGTGAATAGGGTAATTTCATGTACTTTGTATGCTTTTCCCATGCATTGTTTTCTTGTTTATGACCATTTGGTCTAGTTTTTCCTATTAGGATATTGCCAGTTCCATGCCAAGATTGTAGGATGGTATGACTGTTCATTAATACTGAGATGTTTTAGATGCTAGCCATGTAGTTCTTGAGGATACTTTGGTCGTTACACGATGCACTACATGCTAACTTTACACATGGCTATGGGAACCTTGTGTAGTAGACCATTGGGAGAATGGATGTAAGGGATTCTCTAGAGTGTCTTAAATATACGATGCGAGACCACAGGGGGAAAATGGCATTGAGTGATTCCTCAGAGAGTATGTAGTTCTTCAACCTGGGGCACAGGGTGAATGAAACAGTGAGTGCTTCCCTAGAGATCCTTTAGTACGATATGAGACTATAGGGGGATATGACGGTGAGTGATTCCCCATAGAGACTATTCTTTAGATAAACTAGAGTGGTGAGATTGTGTGTGCCTACTAGATGGTTACTAGTGATTTTAGGTTGAACAATAGGGGTTAGGATGTGAGAACTACCTAGAGTTTACCTGTTTGTTCCTCTAGATTGTGTGGCTGCTTTCTTGTTTGTACATTATAGGATAGAGACTTTGGATTCCTTGCTGCTGAGTATTTTTTTTCATGATTATTATTTTCTAAACTTTTACCTGCCATCTATTCACTGAATATTAGGCATAGATCTTCATGTGGTTTCCTACTTGGATTTTTATCTCACACCCTATTTGAGTAATGATTTTGGGATCAAACAGATTATATTGTTGTAGGTATAGATAAGGGAAATCGTCCTTTAACATCAGGTTCATGATTGCACTAGAATGGGAAAGCACGGGATCGTGCTGAGGATTGTAATGCAGAGTATTTTGTTATCTGTTTTTCGTTCTTTTGTACTTTGGTTTAGTATTGAATTCAGCATTCTGACTTGTTTGGTTGTTTTCCTAGACATATATGTATCATGCAACATTTACATATATTTCATCTCGAGTTGTTTATTATCTATCTTCCGCTATTATTGTTATTGGATATTTACTACATCCACTGTTGTATGTATTGTTACTTCTGCTGTGTACTCTGCCAATGAGGGCATAGTTTCCCCACTAACACACCCAGGGACCTCACTTATAGTAAGTATCCTATGGAGTTTGGGGAAATGTGCTTGAGGCCATGTGACCAAACAGGTACGGGGTGCCTCCAGGTGGCTTCCAGAACCAAGATGTTACAAAAATCATTATAATCAACTAAGTTATCACCAATCACTGAACGTGAACTATAATGAAGAAAAAGGGAATTAAAACCATCAGATCGAGTACACTTCATTTTCTTAGGGTACTTAGCATGTCATTACAATCTCCATTATTACCATGTATATTTTTTTAGAATTTCATGTAAAACTCCACATACACAACAAGTCTTTAAGGGGAACACTGCATTTCTAGTACTAGTCAGTACTAGACGTGCTATATATCTATTTAATTTACACCCGTTCGGGCCTATGTACATATAAACATGTATATGACCTTATTAATTTTTGATTATGTGGATCCATTAATGTTTTCCTTGTTTTGCCTTGTAGGTAGCCACGCCATGTAGTTATTCTATTTTGGCATACTTCAGTACAATTTTTGAGTCTTCAGGTCATGTCACAAAGTGTGTGATGCATTCCAGAAGATTTGTGATATTATTTTATTTCTGAAAACCCTAGTTCCATAGTCATGTGTATTGCACAAAATGTATATTTGGATTAAACTCGGATTTTCATGAGTTTTTATAAAATCACATGGTCATTATCCTGTATTTTATATTACTACATCCACCTTTGTCAACAAAACCCCAGGATATCAGATCAAGGTTTGACCAGCCTTCTCATTATTGCTTTCTAGATTTTGTCCTTCATTAATTATATGTTAATTATCCCATCACATACCAATACTAAGGTTCCATTTAAATGGATGATAAATCCTTATCAAATCTTGATCCATAAATTAACATTTCATTATTTCCATTGATCACCATCATAACCCCATGAAAATGATCCATTGATCCCAAGATTATTTGAGAAATGATCATTGACAAACTAATTGTTTAACCACTGACCAAATGTAATAAAAAAAAGTTTCCATATAGAATTTTTTGATAAATAAATAAAAATAATATGATGAGTAAACCATGGTCATGTTTTTTTATCATCAATGCCTTTCCACTATAATGATGAAGAAAGTTAAATATTAAAACAATAAACTCCAAAAAATTCTAGGAATAACCAAACCAACACCTACAACTACAATCGAATCATAAATCAAACTGTAAGAATAATTTAGTTTTATTTTATTGGGATAAGTATATTGGGCTAAATCCATATAAAACATCATCATACATCAAGTTGAATATATATTTAATAAAGAAAAGTCTCACATAAATGTCATTGGATAGATACAGAACCAATATTGGGGAAACTATCATTAATATCCAATATGATTTGTTGTTGTTTTCCACGTCCTCTTGTAATGGCTATTCTGACAATCTCATGGTCATGTGGATAAAAATGAATTTTTTAATAAACATAAATTTATAAAGTTTTACAATGTTTCTATGTCAACAAAATAAAAATTAACTATATTAATATATTTATTATTTCCCCCATGAAAAACCCCTTAACTAAATATCTGATTTCATTAATGGTTATATTGTAACTATGACAAAATCAATGTTATATATTGAAATAAAATCTCATATTTAAAATATAAAAATATCGTATTATGTTTTTCAATTTAAAAAAAAACACTATGCACATGTGACATTAATATATTAAATATATTAAATATATATATTCCAAGCTCACCAGGCCTTGGAATCGTGCACCATCTGAAGGCCTGGATTCCGAAATATTACTAGATAAATAAATTATTTAAATGAGAAATATGAAAGAGATAAATTATTTATTATAGAAATATCATGAATATACAATATATATATTGAATCATCCATAAATTATATAAATATAAACAAATATTATATTTTTCATAGAGAGGATAGGTTGTACCAGAGCATGAATTTTGTTTTAACATTTCAATGTATAGAAACAAATAATGTCAAATAGTAATTCACCATTATATGATCTTTTTTATTTCTAATAAATCTTTTACAGTTATTAAACCAATTATTATTAATATACATATTAATCATAAGCTAAAAAATTACAACACTTTATGTTGTTCATGGTCCAAATACGCACATGATCGATGTAATCGTTTTCCAATAGATTTGAATATAAATGGTATATATGATAATATAATTAGTGAATTTTTCAATATATACAAATTAGGTTTTCTACATTCATTGGATAAAAAAGTCATGGAATATGAATTTACCATTATCATAAACACATATCAATATATTGATGATATTATAATCTGTATTATAAGATTAACACAAACATTAAGATGATATAGAACAATAAATTATCATCAATATTTCAGTAAAAAAAAATTATGTATTAATTGATAGAATTTATTTAGATATCACTATAAGAAAGTTTCGGATTATAATTTGGATGTTACAATACCTCTATAACATGGATAATGAAATTGTTAATAAAATTGGTTTGGGTTTGATTAATATACATGTCTCGATGTTGTGGGATGAATTGTAAAAAATATGTGTTGTTTTATAATGGAGATAAATAGAACACATAGAATCTATAAAATTATTAAAATATTATTTGGTAAATATCTTGAAAAAATCATCGAAATGGATAATTGGATTATGAAAAAAAGGATAAGGATGAAATTTCCATATCCAATGACAGCTAAAATGGATATTCCATCATTTTAAACTATATCCTTCTGTTTTACCCATTAGATACCTGGTAATATTATTACTCATGAAAATGAATTTTAATTAATATATGATTATAATATTACATATAAGGTAATAATAAGGTCAAAAAGGAAAACTATGATATTTCTATTCATATATTCCAATTTAATGATATTTATTATTTTGAAATAACTTAATAAATGTATATTTCATTAAATAACAACAATTCCATTTTTGATAATATTAAATTAATATTTCACTCGCAATATCATGTAAAATAATTAATAATAATCAATAAATATAAAACAACTGTAATATTTAATATTTATAAATATATATTTTGTGTGAAAATGTAACACAACCAAATATAGTTAAAACTAATATTTTTTAAAATAATTTATTTTATTTTTCTATTTATGGATTAATTATTGTACCCAGGTTGGAAAATAATTTAATCTAATTATTCAAAAAAACAATTTATAATAATAATTATTATTTTAAAATAAGTTATTAGATTCATTCATCGTTTATTCTTTTAAAAATGTGAACATATAATATAATAAAACAAGAGAGTGACATTTTTTAAATTTTCGCACTTAAAAAATATAAATGTAATTGCAGAGGAAAAATGACTCTAAAATGCCATAAATTATAATTTGGCATGTCTATTCCCATATTAAACCCATATAAAGAAATAATGGAATATTTTGGGCTAATTTTAAAAATCATATCATATTATTTTTAACCACAATTACATGATTTACCTTTAACTGATGTGATAAATGTTAAAAATTTACAATTCATAACTCCCTATTAAAAAAGTGAAATATTTTATAAATTTGAACAACATAATTAAAAATATGGTATCCATTTTTAATATAATATTTTTATAATTTGTATAAGTTAATTTCAATTCGAATTCATAAAATAAAATAACAAACGTTATTCAAAAAAATGTATTTTTATGATCAAAACCTAATATATATTTAAATCATGAATGTTACTAATTCAAATTAGATTAATCTAAATCGATAGGACAAAATGTTATATTATGAAAAAAATAAAAAATTTTGGATATTTACATTACATGAATTAAAAATAATAAATCATATTATTTGAAAAATCGGTATTTGCACTATTCATTTGAAAAATAAATCATTTTATTATAAACCTAAAATTTTATTTTATGATAATTTTGATATTTTTCTTGAAAAAATGGATATAATTGAAGAAAAATCATTTAACTAAAGTTTTATAATTTATATTTTAATCACATTCTTGAATAAAACACTGTGTATTATGACATTATTTAATTAAAAAGAAAAATATATTATAATTACAAAACGTTTTGTACAAATTATAGATATGGGATCATTATATAAACTTCGTATTCTAACATTCCGTTGTGGAATGATGCCTTCATATCCATTTGGATGATAATGTTTCATATGAATATATTGATGCTAATAAATAACCAAATGGTTTCAATATATGAATTTTTTTTAATATCTAATTAGAAGATATTACATTCACTTGTGAGTAGACACTATACCAATGTCATTCTGTATTACTCATCACCTCACCCATTTCATTTATGTTTTAAAAAAAATACTAATATTCAATTGATCAAATGTGTATCATTATGATTTGGTATCAAATCCCAATTATAATTCTTATGAATCTAATCTTACTCAACATTCATTTAATTTATCAACACTTAATTCAATTAATCATTATTTACACAAGTTTGATTAGGATGATAAATAAACAAGGTATAGAATCTTTTCCACAATTTTGTCTATGTTTTAATTAGATGTCAAGAATTTCTAAAAATATATTAGTCTTCCAACACATTATAATCCTTACATGATTATAAAATTTCTATTCGTCATCATTGGTAATGATTGAATCATAATATTCACCTACTGCATCATCTGAATTCACAATACATTTTGAATCATCATCATGTTATTAAATAATTATTCATCATTATTTGACTTTTTAAAACATTATTTATGATGTTTCAATTCATTATTTTATTGTTCCAAATTTATGAAGTTAGTAATATCAACATATTAACTTATTTAATTATTGTAGAAAATATATCCCATTAATGTATGAGGATATGAAATGAATATTTCATAAACACCACTTTGGTAAAACATACCTATGATTTCATCATTCCCCTAAAAAATAGGTGGAATAACCAATTCTCATATGTATTTCAATCCAGAATAATCCCATTAACAAAACATTTATTAAATTAAATAAAAATTATGTGAGCATAAATAATGGTATTTAATATGTACAACAATATAATTTCAGTGAAACGGAAAAAATAGATTTATATCATTATTCTATAATTTTGTTTGATCCAGTTACAATATGAGACTCTAATTACATTCATCTAATAATTTTTATGAGGTTTTTGGAGTTAATAATTCATACATATATCATTAATTTCATAATATTCTTTATATTTACATCTTTTATATTCACCATATTTGTTTTTCTATAACATCATAAAGGAGAGAAAACATTAATCTTCTACCCATATTACAAAATTTGAAAACATATTAAAATATTATAACTTATTCTTCATGAAAAAAATTCTTGAAATATGACTTAATTCATTAATAACATATATAATTTTTTTATCTAAAGTAGTTAGTTTAATCATAATTTACCTATAAACGACTTAATTTAGGTGATCTAAGACTAACGTGGTTGAATATTCACTACCTTGATTGAAAATTTAATGATCACCCCATTATGATATATTTCATAAATAATTTCATTATCACCACATGATAATCCAAAACTAATATTTTTTCCATTGGTCATCATGATAAAATACTTTTCACCATTTTGGAAATGTATTTGATGAATAATATATTTTTTTCCTATGCACCTATATTTACATGAATTAAAATCCTAATATTCATGATATATGTTTCAATTTTTTCAATTATCTCATTTAAAATTTACATATTTCAATAAATTCATGTTGAAATCAACCTTTTGAAAATTGAATTTATTTCCTTTGCCATTGTAACAACCTAGGCTTTTGTCAATAGAAACACTCTTATTATAATTATTATATATTAAATAAATCACATAGAATTACATAGAGTAGAAAATACATATTTTTTAAATTATTAATGAATGAAATAAAATGTATTTTTATAATTAATGAATGCTTTTAAAAATTTAATAGCATCTTGACCATTGGAATTGTAATGTGCACATTATGTATAGTATTTCATCCAATATAATAGAAAACCCATATAGGAATGTTTAAATAAAATTTAGGTATATTATAAATAAAAATATGAAATAATTACATTTATGTATAAAAAAATTAAAAAATAAATATTATTAATTAAGTATTGGTATTATTATAAAACAAATATGTTTTATATAATTATATTATTAATATAATTATTTATAAAAAATTATTTTCAAAAAATATATTATTAAATTTTTACTTTTTTTGTTTTTGTATGACAATTTAATGTGTCCTTAATTTATTTTTCAATATTGTTTAAAATCGTTTATATTTATAAATCAATTTTATAGAAAATGATGGTTTAAAGTAAAAATTAAATATCACATGTATATAATTTCATATTTATAAAATGGAATTCATTTTTCAATTATAGATGTGAAAAAAATTATTTTGGTGAATTTTAAAAAATTTATTAAAATACTTGCATTTTTTGTCCGTAATAAAATACGATAAAGTAATATAGAATCTAAATACATGAATTATTGAGTCAAATATGATGTACAGATGATGTAATCCCAAAATTAAGAACTCATTATTATTATATTATTATATTCTATTATAATTCTATCTATTCATAGTCTTCATCTAGGATAATAAAATAATGTATAAAATAATGAGAAAAACCAATCTCCTCCCCTATAAATTCCACCCCACCACCACTTCACAACTTTAAAGAAATGAGACATTTTCAAATTATGAAAAATAATATTAATAGGCACATACCTTACATAAAATATCCATTGGAATCATTAAAATATCAAACCCTTTTCAGTAATGTTTTTTCTCGAGGAGGAGAATATCAAGTTGTAAAATCCTCTTTCTTTGTCCATTAATTTTTGTTCAATTAAATTTATTTTCATATCATATCTTCATCTCAAATAATCAAAGTGGAATGATAAAATAAAAATAACATTTATAAATTGTAATTTTATTATGTTAATGGAATAAATTATCTTCAAACCTCTTAACATTTACTAATTATTCTAAAAAAAATTATCATCTATGGTGTGTCGATTTACCACCATCATGGATGATGAAATTTCATTTTTCATTAACACCGTCAAGTATAGTCATAAAAAAATAATTACTATTAAATATGATTTTATTATACATATAATAATTCATTTAATGTTATTGATGTAATATATAAACATAATGTTACATAAAATGATATAATATTGTAATGGTCATAAAAACACCGAAATCAAATAAATCATTTCCATTAAAGTTCAATCTAAAAAATCTTCCACATCACATATAAAAAAATATATAAAATACAAATTATATATTTTTATTTTCATTAATAAAAAACATGAACAATCACTATCATTTTACATGAACATGCATTCTCATATACAAGCGAACCGGTCATAAAAACCAAGAAAACGAACACTTTCGTACAATGAAATTAAACTCTATAACTCATTAGAAATACCATAAATGAAATTTATAAAAAAGATAATGAAACTTGTAATCTTATAAATGATTATTTTTTTAATTAATTAATATAAATTAATTATATGGGATATTAAATTGATGAATGAATTCGGTCATAATGTATGGGGATTCTCAAATATAAATTTGTTCTGTTATATCATCCCTATTTTACTCCACTTTTAGTTTATATGTTCTACTAATATACTATAAATATATTTTCTTTCTAATTACCATTTCATTTATATATATAAATTTTTCTTATATAATTTTATGACACATTCAATGATTTTTCTGAAAGAACAATTCTTTCATAAAACACAACCATTACTTATTGTGTGATCATTTATTCCTCACTTAGGATTCTTGATTCTTATACTAATTAGTTTATTGACCATTTATTAATATATCACCTCATTTTTGTCCTTAATTTATGATTTAGGGAATAATCCACATTCTTTTCCATGGGATATTTCATGTACAATATTGATCTACATTATTTACATAATTCCTAGTAATTTAAATGTAATTTTGTGATCGGTTAACCCAAAATTATATAGAGCACATAAATTTTATGACATGATAGTTGTTTCGGTAATTATATTGATCTTAAATTCATTTGATTATGTGATTTTTATAATGATAAAAACTGAAATATTCATGAACACGATGCTAGAATTGTTCAAAAAATTGTGTGTTGGTTAACCACTAAGAAATGATGTTTCAGTTTATTGCATTCCAACATTCCATGACTTTATCTAATGTTTCCTCTCATTATTATGATAGTGATACTTTACGTCTGTTATGATGATAATTATTATTCTCACCAATATTTCATGTCTTCTATTCATCATCTTACTAGGATTTTCTATCACCCCATATTTTGATGTATATCATCAAGTGAATACTTGTACTAATGAGAACTTGAGGCCCAATAAGATTCTTGATATGAAATAATTAAATACAAGTTTATTTTTTTATTATAAAAAATATATTTATGGTCCTTACATTATCATCATATAAAACTTTATATCCTGGTTTTTAGAAGTATAAAGTTGTTTTATTTAAAATGATGTAATATTCATGTAATAAAAGTAGGGTCGCTATAGTTGGAATCTAATATATGATTACATAATTATGGAATTTGGACCATAGAAACGTAGTGAAAACCCTTAGTACATAACTAAGTAAGAACCCATGATGCTTCTACGTAGAATAATTCTAAACATAGGGATACCACAAGATATTCCTTTAATATTTATTAAAAAATGTAATACTATATTCAATCCTAAATTTTTGAATTAATTTTTTGTGAAATATTTTATATTTTCGAAAATGGTGGGATCTAAGATAGACTAGGCCAACAACCCACATAAGGATAGTATAATGATTTCCTGAACATCATCCCTAATGCTTGGGGAGGATGAGATAAAAATTTAGGGTGATTATTACCCACCTATATCGAGATATGAATAATAAATATAAAATGTGTAATGACCTCATTAATGTAAGATCGAGAAAGTAGATATGGAGTCATTTATAAGTCAACAACCAACAACATTTTGACGATTTTTGACCATCCAGTTGAGGAAAAATTGGGTCAACTGATTTTTAATATCATTTATTTGGTCCACTATTATGGTATTCAAATGGTGAATCTGGATATTTATCGTCTACTTGAGGAGTCCGAACAATTTATGTAATTGATTAGAAACACCAAGATAAAGGACGACATTGAATAGGTTGCATGGGATGACATTAATATAATGATTATTAACAAATATTTTCCTCACACTCTTCTTTAAAATAGGGAGATTCAATTACTAGAGATATATAAAAAGGATTGTTAACCTATTGTGACATATGAAGAATATTTTACATGGATTGAAAGTTACAATTTCGGTTTTGTTATCAACATTTTTAGAAAAATTGATTGACTCTATGGATGGTTAAAACTAATCCTTTGGATGGATCCATCAATTGGATACATTGGAAGATATGAATATATTTTTTTATGTGATATCAATGAAGTGATGGATTTCAGATAATGTTACCCAAGTTTCGGTGATATGAAAAAAATGATGGAGTTCTTTGATGGGCGATCTAATGAGAAAGGTGGAAGAAACTCAACCACTCATATATACTAAATGTGTGAAGAATGCACCATGTAAATTCCCTAAAAGGTATGGGGATTTCTATAAGTGGGGGTGAAAACGAAACCAAGATCATAAATTTTGAATATAAATTATGAAGTCACCAGATATGATGGATGAATGGAGTTCAACACCCATGGTTCAACGCATCCACTATAGGGAACAACGGTACTATGAGATCCAGTGCACTAATCCTCATGTCCTAGAGGTTAATCAACATCCTCAACCACTAAAGCAACGTGATAATGTGAATAATTATGATGTTATTACTACTAAGGTGGATCCCGATAATGATGTGGTGATAGGTACAATGGTTATTTAGTCAAGAATAGTGAACATATTATTTGATTATTTTTCTACGCATGCTTTCATATCATCATAGTTTAGTAAAACAATTCCAAACCCCAATCAAAAAATGGAGGATGAGTTATATGTGGGAACAAAAAATGGAGAAATATTTGCATCCAAATTATGTAAGTCCTCCTCTATTAATGTTTATAGACTGAACCTCCCAAAAATTTATTTCCTACATAATACAGTAGAGTATGATTCTTTATTGGCTGTGTATTGTCAATCTTTATACAAATCCAACATTCTCTATCTTGAATGGGATATCACTGTTCACATCTATATGTATCCTTTAATTTTGTACATGTGTTAGGATGAGGATTAATATTAATTAGTGCCATCATCTCAAGGGTGGATGTTATTTACTTATGGGAATGAATATATATCTCCAATGATTGAGATAATAGGGAGAATAATTCCTAAAGTTGTGACCATTGTGAGAGACTAAAATGATGTGTTCCCTATATAATTTAATGATTTTCTTCTAGAAAAATAGGCTGAGTTATAAATAAAAATTATTAATGAATCTCTACCTATATAAAAGGAAACTTACATAATGGAGACCATTATGTTGGAGGAAGTAATGAAGTAGTTGTTAGAGAATATATAAAATGGTTTTACTTTTTCAAGTGTTTAAAAATGTGTTGCTAAAATACTCTTGATCAAGAAGATGAATGGATCAATACAAATTTTCATTTTTTATTATAATCTTAAAATATTACGATAATGATAAAGTATCCCATTCAACTAAAAGATTAATTTTTTGATCTACCATGTGGGTCAAATTATTTTATTATGGTGGACCTTCATCCTGGATATGACCAATTAAATGTGGTGATGGAATATATTTTAAAGATTACCTTTTGAATGATGTGTTGACATAATTAGTTCATAGTGATTCTCTATGGACTCACTAATGCTCCAGCAATATTTGTAGAATTAATTAATAGAATCATAATAGAATACCCCTAATCAATTTTGTAAAAGTTTTTGATGATATAATGATATAAATAATGAATTAGTAGAACATTAGGATATTTTTAATCCAGTTATAAATACTATTAAAAGGGACTAATATTATCTAAAGTACGTTAAATATCATTTCTAGATGGTGGAAGTATCATTCATGTGGGATATAATCACTAGAAAATTAATATTTTTAGACCCTTACAAGACAAGGGTTATTGAAGAGTGGGCTAGGACAACATATTTATTGGATATCCAAAGATTCCTTTGTCATGATGGGTATTATTAGTATTTTTTGAAGAACTTATCATGATTTTCAAACTCACTAACCAAAATGACTCAGAAGGGTGAAATGTATATTTAGGACCTGTGAATGTGAAGATTACTTCATATTGTTAAAAAATATTATTTCCATCATGTCAGGGATTATACATCCAAAATGTGGGGAAATAATAGTGGTATACAACGATATTTCAAAAAAGGGATTCAGATGTTTACAAATGAAAATTCACAAATTGATGTCATAAAACTGAAGAAATTTGGAATTTTCTAAGAATACTTCTCCCATGAATTATTTGCAGTTAGAACCTATGATCTCTGTATTGAAAATATTGTGTAGTTATCTCTAAGGGGAGAAGTGTGAAATATATTCATACCATATGATCCTAAAATATAAATTCACATAAAATATATTAATATTCCCCAGTGAATATTTTTAGATCTAATCAAGGATTGTGAAATCTCCCTCTAACACAGTCCTAGAAAATAGAATAGAGTGGAAGATGATCTAAGAAAATGTATCCCACAACATTATTAATAATTAGAAATGAAATAGATCTAATATTTATATATTTTAAAAGTATGGAAATGGGAATCATTAAGAAAAAACATCACCAATCCTCTCTCAAATTATTCACTAATAATCCCTTATGTAGAAAGTAATGTATTCTCAATTAAAATATATAGATATTCAGTAGAATGTGGAAGCTATTAAAAAAGGGAAATCCTCATAATTAAAAATTGACGAGGTAGGAATTTTATGATTTGGTCCATGAATATGTGTACAATATAAAACATTGATAAAAATGAATCTTGAGAATGGATCATATATCTCTACCTTATCTATTATCACAGGGAGCAAAATGATGTATTGAGATATATTAGAGAACTATTGGTGTGGAAATATGAAAAATTTGATTAGTGAATATTCAAAAAGGTTCTAAGTAACTCTATAAGTGAATGATAAATGATGAAAATATTAGGGGTGATTCAACCAATACCCATACGATCATAGAAATGGAAAGCATCCACATGGAAATTTTCACTAGACTTTTGAAGACTTCCAAGGATTAAAATGATATATGCGTTGTTGTGGATCTTCTTGAAATGACATCTCCCATTATAGAAATTTGAGAGGACTTATCAGTAGATCGTCTTACATGGATATATATGAGAGAAGTGGTAAGACTGCATAGAGTACCACTATTAACTGTATCTAAATGAGATTCACTTTTTAACTCCTTGTTCTTGAAAAGACTCTAAAATTCTCTAAAAATTAGGATTAACTTCATTACAGATTATTATAATCAAACAGATGGAAAATATGATTGGTCTATTCAGACAATGGATGAAATTTTGAGATCATGTTCAATATACATCAAAATAAGATGCTACCGACAACGACCTCTATTTGATTTTTCTAAAAAAATATTTTCCACTCTAGCATCAAAATTCCTACATATGATGACCATTAATGAAAAAATATGAAAAAACCATCATTGTGGGTTGAATTTGGCAAACACAATCTTCTTAGACCTTAAGTGGTTGAGGAAATTGTCGAAATTTGAAAATCATTTAGTAAAACATCTATGTAACACCAATTTTTTAAAAAAATTGAGATCCATGTAATCATCTATAGAACCTAGATTATAATACTAGAGAAATTTTATTCCTATGAATATCTCCTTCGAAGAGTATCATGATATTTTGGAGCAAAGTAAAGATGATTCCAAGGTATATTATCCACTTCGATATTTTTGATCTTGTTGGAGCTCTAGCCTATCAACCACCACAAACACCAATAATATGTGATGTAAAAGATGTATTCCATTTATACCTATTTAGGATGTTCATTCTAGATCCCACACACATACTGAATCTGGATGTGCTATCATTATAAAATGATATCTCTTATGAGGAATAACTACTCAATATCATTGACCATATAGATAATTCTCTACGGAAGATGACTACTCACAAATTTAATATATTGTGATGAAAACATTAGTATGAAGAACTAATAGGGTATCGGAGGAATTGATGAAGAAAAATTACCCCCACATTATTATATTATAGTTTCTGAAATGACATTTCAAAGTTATATTTCATGTGGATGGATGAATTTAACAACCTAGAATTTTATCAATCAAACAATCCATTTTTATAATTATGTTATATAATATAAATCCCATAGATAACACAATACATAATTTTAATATGAATAATTGATGAAATAAGTGGAATTTCATGATTTTAGGGAACCAATACCAACAGAATAGTAACTTTTCATTTGGAATAGTAATGTGGTAATTAGGATTAGTAAATCAAAAAATAGATTAGTAACCACTACTATGAATGTAAAATTAAAATTTATTCATCTTATAATTGATAATATAATATAGTTATATATTAGTACAAGTATATAAATATTTAAAAAAAATAAAATTCAGATTTTGTATTTTTTTTAAATATAAATGATTACATATAATTTTTAATTAATATATTTATTCAAATAAAAATATATAATGATAAAATATATTAATTAATTAGTATTTGTTTTACATATGATTATAATAAAATTTTATGAGACCATAATTAATTTTTCAAAATATTGTAAAATCATTTGTAAATTTAAAATTGGGGTTTTTAATAAATGATTTTTTAAATTAAAAATTAAATATCAATTAAATATAATATAAATCACATAAAATTGATTTCAGGTTTTAATTTTAATGGACAAAAAAATTTAGGGTGAAATTTTGAGAATTTTCTAAAATATATTAATTTTTTTGTGAATAATTTATTATGATAATTTAGGATAAAAGCTATATACATAAATTACCAATACATAGATGATGCATGAACCATGTAAGCCCAAAATCATGAAATCACCTTCAATATTTTAATATATATTTTTATAATAATAAAATTTTTCATAGACTTTTTCCAAAATAATAAACAAATAAATAAAAGAATTGAAAATTCCTCTCTCCCCCACTATAAATACCACCCTCTTCACCTCTTTTCCTCAGACCTCCCAATATTTGAAGCTTGTAATAAATATTCTCAATAATCTCCCCAATACCATCCCACGAATCCAGTATTACCTGGGATCATCAAAATAGCAAAAACATTTTCCTTAGGATGTTCTCTCTGTGGACCGAATCTATATGTAATATCCTATTTCTTTTTCATTTAATTTATTATCTGATAAATTACATGCCACAATATATCCACTTTTCATGATAACATGAATAAATTTCATATAATTTTATTTTATTATGTTAATGGAATAATTTATCTTCAAACCACTTCCCATTTTCTCTTTTATTCTAAAAATTAAATTATTGTCTATGGTGTGCCGACTTACCACCACCATTGGTGATGTATTTTAAATTTTCTCTACCACCTTCATGGAGGGTCATAATAAAACAATTATGGTAAAATAATATTTAATTATACATATTATAACGTATATAATGTTTTAGAAGAAAAATATAAACATGATGTGACATAAAATTATATAAGATTATAATGGTTATAAAACCACCAAAATTAATCAAATAGTTTTCATTATTGTTAAATCTAATTAATTTTCCTCATAAAATATAAAAAAAAGATATATAATACCAATTACCCGTATTTATGTTCATTAATGAAAATTATGATTAATCATTTTCATTTTACATGAAATTCCATTTTCATATACAAGAAAACTGATCCTGAAATCCAATAAAACGATCAATTCCAATGAATAAAATTATACACTATAACTCATCGAAAAGATGACTAATGAACATAAAAAAATATAATGAAATAAATGAATTTATAAAATTTTATGGATTTGTTAATTCATTTAAATTAATTATATTATCTTGTATTTTTATGTGATGAAATCATTAATACATAACATTAGGAGAATCTCGAACCAAGCTCTATTCCTTTAGTATTTTACTCTTTCACTCCATTTTTAGTATGTATGTTCCATTAATGTTCCTTAAATATAAATTATTTATCCCTCCAATTGAATTTCTATTTTACATGTTTCTAATCTGATTTTATAAAAATGTTTTTAATTTTCAAATAAAATTCTTATTTATAAAAACAAAACTTTTACATTTCATGTGGTTATTTCTTCCTCAATAAGTATTTGGGATTCATACAGCAATTATTTAATTCCATATTCTTTTTTGAAACCCTATTTTTTTAATTAATGCATGCTTTAGGAAATGAAACCCAATCATTTAGAAGATAAATTTTACGTATAAAATTGATATATGTTCTCTGGGGAGGGCGTGAAATTGATAATGTTAAGTTGTGATTGGTTCACATCAAATTATATAGTGCTTATAAATGTAATTATGTGATTTGAATGGTGAAATTAAAATTATATAGAGCTACAACTAATGGGGTAATATGATGTGTCTCATGAGAAAATTAGAAATATGTTTGAACATAGTGCTATATGTTTTCAAAACTACGTGTGGTGGTAGAACGATAAGATATGATATTTAATTTTAATGCATTCCCACATTCCACGAATTTATCTATTATTTCCTCTTATTATGATGATGATGGTACTTTACTTACTTTAGGATGATAAATATTATTCTCATCCATCTTTAATGTCTATTATTCATCATTTTATTGGTCTTTTATCTCTCCACTTTTTTTGATGTATACCCTCATGTGAATATTTTTTCTGAGGGGAACATAATGTCTAATTAAAATCTATTACGGATGGAATTAAATAAATCATTATGTTTAATTATATAAGTCTTTTGTATGGTACTAATTTTCCCATGATATTGAACAGTTGGATCTTGGTTTGTAGAAATATTCTGTTTTTATATATAAAATTGTTTAATAACCATGTAATAAATGTAGTGACTCTATAATCAGAATGTTAATTTACACATGATATGTTGTGTTTAAACCCCTCCCCTAGAATAATGTGTTGTTTGAATCCTATATATTCACATTAATAATATTTTAATCAACTATCCCTATCTAGAGTGATCTGTAATTTCTTAAGGAAACATGTCTTTCATTCCAAAACTTAATTTCCTTAAAGATCATCAAATATCATATCATATGGAATGAAATTTAACACTATAATATCTATAGATGACAGTTTTGAAATTATGTAGGTAATACTATAACCACTAATTTATTTTCCCTTTACATTCTATTTGTCCATATTAAAAGATTTAGTATTGAAAGTCATGATAAATTAGGTGGGATTTTTTATGATACAATCATTATGATAATGACTTAGTTGATCACGTCATCCAACGTCATTTTATAATGATTGAATCTTGTAACCAATAATCATTCAAAAAAATTGATTTCATCAAAATATTTCTTTTTTTAGAGGATAAATCCATTATTATAGTGATATTGGATTAATGAACCATTAAATATGTTCCATTATCAAAAATCCATTGTATTACCCACAATAAAAAAATGAGTACATAACATTGAGAAATTCTTGATCCACGATGTGGACACATACTCTTCGTCAAAAGTGTAATAACAATCCATGGCTCTGTTCTTAAAACCAAAATTCTAGTAGTCTCCAAACACCGTAATATTCATTTTATTATTTCATCCTAAAATTATTATATGACCATTAATAATATATTCCTTTTTCAAGATTACATCACTGTAATTTCTTTATTATTTATAATTTTTTTGCATCAACACAAATATAATGTTATCTACATGTATATTTTTCCCAAATATTTCAATCATCACCATCTTTTAATTTTTTTCTAGATACATGAAATAGTTTTTCAATATGATTTATTATCCAATAAAATTGATTCATTAAATCTATAAATTTATATTGAACAATTCTATAATCCCTTTTCATTATATTTAATATTCTATTCAATTCCCAAATTCAACTTCTCCTATTAATAAATTATCATCTTAATGATATCAATATCATTCATCAATATTGACCAAAATTAATTATAAATTATCAAGTTAAATTAATAATAAATTTCATTGTATAATTATATATTTTGATCCATCAAAATTTTTGAAAATATTAAAATATATTTTTTATGAACCAAATCGATTATAAAATATATTTTTTGTATTTTTAACATTAATAATTACTATTATAGCCACTAAAAATTTCATCCTTATTCAATTTTTCAATGATCAGTCATTCACTAACGTCACCAGGAGTCTAAACATATTATTCACTCTCTTAGATATAATTATCATTAGACATATATATTAAATTTAACATTTTGTTTTTAGAATAATTTTTACTGTCACCTTTGAAGGACATATTTACTTGTAAAATTATGATTCATTAATCTTTGGGGAATTCTTGGGATTCTCTTACCCATCGTGAAAATAGCCATTTTAGCTAAATATAAATTTTTTAAATTTTCTATTATATATAATATGAAAAAAATTTAGTTTATTCTTTTCCTAATACATTAATTTTATCATTGTCACTGATATTTTTCTTAATACAATATTTCAATCAAATTAAATTTTAAAATCAACATATTCATCAAAATCTACTTCTTTTAAAATTGATTAATTTTCAAAATTTACTTATTTAAAAAGGATAAGTGGCATATACCAACATTAATCATATTATTAATAATTATCACTCTTTCTATGACATTAAGAATCAAAATTGTATAAAATTCATCCTACAAAAGCCTAATAAGTTAAATGTATTAATGTGATAATCAATTTGTACAATTTTATGAAATGATATATAGAATAATTTCATTATTAATAGAACTAATTATCCTCTCACAAAAACCTTCTGACGGTTCCATCAACATCATTAACTATAATGATAATTTTGTTAAATATTTCATTCTTATTCGTCATGAGATATTTGTAAATGAATATTTAATCCAACATTATATATTATTTCACATAAAAATTACCTTAAAAAATTTTTTCAAATTTTTTACAAATTTAATTTATTTAATAAATCAATTTAATATTAAGAAAATATTATTTTGAAGATATTGAAAATATGATATTTGTAACATGAATAATATTCTCTAAACTAATTTAGTGAACTGTGATTAAAATATAACCTTCATCATGAGGATTAAAACCATTTTAGTAGCTTATAATATATCAAACCATATTGATAGAATATATAAATATATATGATCTCTCCATATGAAATAATCGACAGTGGGAATTTACATGTTTTTCACAAAATTAATGTGATAGATATCCAATGTAAAAAATTTTGATTCTTTTTTTCTAAATAACGGTGATTCTCATTACAAAAAAATATTGATAAATATTTCTTATACAATGGTAATTTGGGGGCTTTAATACCATTATAAAAAGGCCCAAATGAAGAATGAGAATTCACTTTCTGGGGGTGCGGGAGAATCATTGATTTCACCACTTTTTATATTATCACATTAAATAATATTAGAAACTTGTTAATATAAATAAAAAATGTACCCAATAAAATATATAACAAAAATAGAATTGAAACAAACATTTTTTAAAGGGTAATTACTAAAAATAATTGGATAAAACATTAACCTGATATTAAATATTCATTTATAACCTGAACCATGAGAATCAACATGTTAGATAAAATGACTATTGTTCATAATTAATTTTATGAAACAAAAAGATTCTTTATTATTTTTTAATCTAATCCCACATAAAAAAATTAAGAATCTAAAATAATAAAACAAATGAGTCTTCTCTCGATATAGGCATTCATATTTTTTTGAATCCTCCACCTTTTTATTATTTTTATTATTCCCCTTATTTTCATCATATACATATTTTATGGCCTTTATTAATTCACTTTTCACACATTCTCTATTTATATTAATATTTTATCATTATATATAATGATACGATAGTAATTACTCTTTATATCTTACCATCAATTAAAATTTAGAATTTTTGTTTAAATGAGTGATCATGACATCAACTATTACAATTATTTCTACCCATATCATCTATAAAGGATATATAGCCGAAATGGTGTTTTACCAAAGGTAATAAGGAATCAATTTGAAGTAACTCATGATTCCCCAAGTAAGCCTCATTAATAACAACACAAATACTTAATTATAAATATAATCACAACATGATATTGATTTGTTCTTCTTCTTCATGACCTACATAATGATTTCATTTCTATCACAACATTACCATGAATTTACTTTAAATAATTTTAAATTAATACATATTCCCTCAAATCATGATACAATTTTTTATATCATGGTTCCCTATAACTCAAACAATTTTTATAAATAGCTGAATCTCATTTCTAGATCAATATGGTGAGATCCATTCATTATAATTAATAATATTTTATCATGGAATAATATTTTTCCTACTCAAACAATTTTAATACCTCATTAATATTACTTTTATAGTAACATCAATATGTCTGGAAAAACCTATTCTTCTTTCAAATATAGTGAAGTTTTAAAAAATTCACATATTTTCATTTTATTGGCACTTTCCTGTCTATAATAACACGATCTATAATAATTCTATTTATGATTTAAATCATAATTTATATCTAAAAATCATAATTCTTCCAATTTTATCTCTTTATAATCTAATCACACCTTAATTGTATTTAGGTAGGACAAATGATTTTTGAAGCATATGTTTTTCAAAAACATCAATCACATCTCAAAACAAATATCATACCAATTGAAAGATTCGTCAAAATTATTCGAAGAAAACAAAATAGCTTCACTTAATATGAGTGAACATTATTCACTAATGTAATAATGTCAATAAATCAATGAAAAATTGCATCTATATGTTAACTAAAAATGAGCTTTGTAATATCCATATCATGTTCACTTCTCATGATCAAGTTTTTCCTTTGGAAAAATGATATTATAATATTATTAATAATTTCTATATTCCATTACATATGATTCAATAAATAATTTAATACATTCATTCAATGTTCCTGTTTTAATTGTAAAAATATATGGGAGGAAATTTTATAAATCATCAAATTAATATGAAATTTAGAATTTTTTGCATAACATTGATTGTTCATATAATGAAATTTTGGTAATTTTTTAGGATTCCTGATTCATTTTAAAATAAATCTTTTAGATTCTAAAATGTCTAGTTTTGACATTTATGTCCTATTTCGATCATACTAGATGGATCATTGATTATACCCTATTTATTGTACTATAAATTTTGTTTTCTATTATGGTCTCAATCAAGAGGATTGAAATGAAAGAATCAACAAAAAAATTATTATATTCTATTACAACAATTAAAAATTTTCAATTCCCTAATTATAATTTAATGGTACCGATACATGCATGAAATAATAACGCACAATTGTGATTTGGTTTGTAGTACATTTCACCATTTCAATGATATATCCAAAACCACTTATTAAATATTTCAATATTTTATATTGATAAATTATATCTCATAAAATAAAATATTCAATAACTGATACCTTAGAGTGGGATATTTTAATATCAGAAATAAATTAACATTTTGGATATTTATTTAGTTAGGACAATACATGAAAAACATATATATTATAATACCATAACCATTTCATTGGTCAAAAAATTAGAATGTATATTATAATATAAAGAATGGATTACAAAACTAATATACATAACATTATAAATATATATATGGAGAGAATATTTTACTAAGTGTATAATGGTCGATCTATCATTGAGGAATGTTTTGGAGGGAATCAAACTGAACACATTTGGCTATAATTACATCCCCCTTTTTTCCAAGTATATTTTTGGAATGCTTGTAATGAAAGAGGATATAGTTTTATGATCATATAATTTATTCATAGATATGTGGACTATATATTCATAGGTATTTCCCAGAGAAACATTAAACTATAAAATTTTTTCTATCTTCTGCTACATATTTCTTTTCCCGTAATTTTTTTTATGTAATAATTCATTTGTAATAATGATTTTTTTTAATCTAATATAATTATATAAATATTATATTTTTAATTTATATTCATAGGTTAGTCTCCAAAATTTGGGTATCCATTTCCTAAAATCAATTTAAATTTCATGCATATATGAGTTCTTTAGTAATCATTTATGTGCATGTTCTATGAGACACATTTATTAAATCCTTCTTATTAATTAATTTATAATAATTTTAAAAACCCCAAAAAATTACTTTTAAACGTAATTTATGTCCAAATGATATATTAATTTGTGTCATGGTTTATTAATGTTATGTTATTTATATTTTATCTTTCTTAATAATAATTATTTTTACATTGAATATTTTTATATAAATATCAAATAAGACAGTGTCATATCTAGTTTAGATTATGTATTCCAAAGATTATTACAATCAAAAATATATAATAGATCATGTATTATTAATCCCTAATTTTGTAATATTTGATAACTAAATGTATCGTTGTTTTGGAAAAAACTATTTAATCATATATTAATTCTATAAAAAAACAACTTATGAAGTGGATATTAATTTAAGTAATTATTTTGAATAAATGTATAATATTATAATTCTAATTACCTAAATTGAGAATCACCTAAATCCATATCATATTTATAAATAATATATGATTAATTTAATAATTGAATTGATCATTTTAAATTATTAATTCCCCTAAATCCCAATGTAAATGAAAAAAATTGATTCTGAAATATTATACAACATCCAATGATCTAACAAGATTGATACTATAAATATTGTATAATATCACAAGACCTTTTATGGTAAATATTTATAAAAATCAACAAATATATGGGAAAAATATCTTGGTATTAAACTTTGTATAATTATTTATTATAGATTGTATTTGTTAAAAACTAAAAAATAGAAACCAAATAAAGAAATAAAAATTTACAAAAAAAAGAATGAAAATCAAATTCCACTGAAAAAAGAATATTCGATTACTATTCACCAATTTATAATTCATTTAAAAATATTGGATTTATTTTAAATGTCCATATTATCCAATATAATTATACTAATTTTTTAATGTAGAGAAATAGTTTTTCATCAATTGGATTAAGTTGAAAATATGAGCTACTAAACCATACTTGATCCTTTACCAATAACATATCCAAATGTATACCTTTCAAACCATTGTGGAGAAACTATAAAATGAACATGTTTCTCCAGATGTGAATTTTCATCTCCTTGATATTAAATTACAAAATATCAAGGAAAATTTTGATTTCAAATTAGTCTTCATTCATATTTTTCATTATATTCATGGATACTATGGGAGGTTCTTCATTTCAACCTTAAAGAGTTATAAATAATTTGATCAAAAGTGTATCTTAAAGGGGTTTTAATGAAATAATTAATAATAGATAATAAAATTTTATCTCGTAATGTTTTCAATGTATTATTATCACTACCACAATATTTTTATCATAAATGCATGGAATGACCTGAAGCGTTTGTTCAATGATACTTTTTAACACACATCTAAAACCACCTATGTCCAGAAAAATAGGTGGAATAAGAATATTCGGACATTAATCACAATATGAACACTTTTTGTGGATAAAAACACTAAATTATCATTTCAAGAAAACAAAATTCATTTCCAACTCTTAATCCAATACATCTATGTTGTTTTATTGTTGATGGAGTATACCCTAACTGAATCATCAAGTGATAACAAACTTGTACAAATTACCATAATAGTTATGAGAAATTTTATAAGAAATATGTATAAAAAAAATAATTTTATACATATAAACAATATCATGTTAATAAATAATATGATAGTTAAAATATATATCATAATTGGTTTCATGATTGGATGCATGATATATATTTTCATGTGAAACAACATATAGTGTATTCCAAATGTAAAAACTCATTTTCTCCAAAATATAAAATATATGGACCCAAAAAGAATGCTAATTCTTGAATAACTTTTAATATAACTATTTGTTTCCCATAACTATACCCTAATGAATAAAATTATTATAACAAAATGGATATCAATGTATTATTTTCTCTATGAAATTATAATTCACATAAACCCATTAAATTTTATATAAATTCTAACCTACAATGATATATCTCATTTTCTCCAATATATAATATTGTTTTGAAGTGCCATCTAGGAATAAGGTATGGTAATATTTACTCGAAACCCCATCAACAATATAATTAAATTCTATCCTAATTTTTTTATTTTATAGGTGAGAGTAACATACAACAACCATGTTTATTTTTCTTCATCATTAATGGAGAAATATTTTTCCTCCACTTCCTCTTCATGTTTTCAAAAAATAATATTTAGTAGTAAAAATATTAAAAATTTTCAAATTGATTCTAGATTTAATATAATTATCAATATATAAAAATTTTATGTTCCTCATCATCTATTAATATAGTGGAATGTTTTATACATGATCATTCCAAATTTATATATTAATTCTTCAATAACATTAAAAATAAATTTATCAAACATTCTACACATCTTATACAACATAAAAACTAATTTCTTCCCATATTCCATCTCATTTATTATTCACCCCGAAGATATTTTTTTAAAATTAAAGTAATATTTTGAATAATAATTTATAGTCATTAGGATGAGACCTCTATAAAAAATACAAATATTTAATATCAAAAGTTAAAAATAGTCAGACCAATAAATTGACATTGGATCCCCAAAAAAGTTAATTACTTTGTCCATGTTCATTCTTAATGATTTAGTTATATTTAATCTTGTTTGTATTTTCATCTAGTTGGATAATTTATGATGTGTTTTTCATTAAAAAATAATCAAAAGTTTTCTTATTTGATTTAGTCGACTACAAAACCTCTCTAATTTCTCTATCATTGACATGGAAGGTGACACATATTATTTCCAATATCCGTTGATTATAGGAATACCATTATTCATGATATGTATATATATATAATTGATGTCGATGACCAAATATTATCGATGGACATTGGTGACAAATAATTAATTTTAATGGTTTTCCATACATATTGTACACTTTCTGTGTCCCAATTCCTTCTCTAATCATTAATCTAAAAACTGTTCTTATTGAGTAATGTTCATTGAAGATTATTACAGGGATTTATATAATGACATCAGAGATTACAAAAGTTCATCAAACATTAACCAATTGATCAAATTTGATCATATAATTCAATTAATATTTATAAAGTTGAAATAGACTAAAAAATATTAAATCGTTCTATTTTTTCATATATCATATAGAACATACTACTCCACCATTGAAGGTAATAAAAAATTATTTGAAACCAAAAACAGTCCCTTGTTGTGTTCTCATGTCTTCCATCCCAAAAACATTAACGGAATTGATCTCAGAAAAATTCCAACACACTCTATGTAAAATTTCCTAATAAATTATTACACCTAACCAAAAATCAATTTTACTTCAAATTCTAGTGTCATGGAAAAAAATCTTACCCATTACATAGAGTATAAAATCAATTATGATATATACTAGTAGTTATACATTGAATAAATACAAATGTATGTATAAATCATAACCATTAAATAGAATCATCAATACTCATTAGTCAACCCCAAAAATACTATATCCACCTACCCACAGCGGTTTAAATGTATTAGGTTTCCATGATTTCCAAATATGGTATTATTTATACAATTTCTAATAGTGAGTGATATTTTCCTATTGATAAAAATTGATTACTTGAATAAGAAAATTCAAGAGAAGAAAAAATTCAATTTTCCCTTATGGATATTTGATAATAGTGTAATTCCTTTAGTATATTTCAATTCATCTACCACATTATAGAGTTTAATGTTTTTCTTTTTTTTGAAATTTATTGTGAATTTCGTGGAGGTTTTCATGGTTGGTTTTACCAAGTATGGTGATTCCTTCAATAAAATGTTATACTCACACTATTTAATCCTAGAATTATATTTATGGTAACATTTTGATGAATTTAAATAAATAACTCTTCATGATTAATTGTTGTATTTTTTGGAAAATGTAATCTATGATAATGATATTCAAGTTAATATTATAAAAATTGTAGTATAACAATCACTTCATTAACCAACGTGGGTCTAAGATATCTAATCATTTCATGTTTATTATAGTTTATAGGGATGACTAATCTATAATTTTAGTATCATTGTAATCAATATATTTTCATTAATTCAAAATGGTAATCCATTTTATTAAAATTATACTATAATTGGAATATTCATTAAATTCAAAAATAAACGAACATTTAACCTAATAATCTAATATCTATAATGTTCATTAACATTTGAACTACAGTGTGGGGAAATTGAAAGATATATTCGGGTTTCCATTTAAAAATGAAATTATATGGTTCCCAGTTTCTGATATTATTCATAAAAATGAATGAAGCCTAATCTCATTTTACATTCTCCTAAAAGTAATATTTAGTTGTGATATTTTTAATACCGAAAAATATTCCACATCATAGAGCATATAAATCATTAAATTAAACGATCATTATATATTAATTTTATCTCAAACAATTATAATCCAGATGATGGAAAATAATATAGATTCTAATGGTTCATTTATTTTAAATGGTTATTATGAATAGAATTTTAATATAAAACCTTATTATTGATAAAATTGTAAGACTACATAATTCATTTCATTTTGAAATTAGTGATCTTGAATTCCCAGATAACTAATTTTAATATATCCCTCCAAATGTTTTCTAGAATGAAATAATTTCAAATTACTCTGTTACAATATTATTATGAAAATGCAATTAAATTAATAAAAAGAAAAACTAAAAATCGAAAAAATAATTTTCAGGATAATAAAATTTAAAAATTTTAGGATGAAATAAAAATTAATAGATATATAGATTAAAAGTAATGAACATCAATATGTCGATTCTATCACTCATTTAATATATATTTATACATTAGACCAAAATGTTCAACTCAAAAGGTACATTAATATTTCTTTACCCAAACCATATTCATAAATGAATAATTTTTTTATCTTCTTCCACATGTGAAGAAGATAACATAATTTCCAAAATAAATTAGATACCCAAGAAAACTTATTCTTATAAAAAAATTAATATTATGGTTATTGATTTCATTGTTCCTTACCTTCCATCTGATGAATTCATATACTTTATTTTAGATATTTATTTGGTGTCTTCATGGGTAGAGGAAAAACATAACTGGAATTATAATGGTCATAGTGTGGCATATTTCTATAGAAACAATATCTCCCAATGGTATGGATCCCTGATTTTATTGGTGAATACTGTTGGAATAAATTTTTGCAATTGACCAATGGAAGAAATTTTGTTAAAATATGGATTTGTATATAAATCATCAACTACATATCATCCAAAATCATTTTATTTGTATGGAATTTGAAATAGGGATGTTAAAGTAGTTCATGAGTGATAATTTAACAACAAATTTCATAATAGTCTCAAAAATCTGTTATTGACAATTGGACCTATTATATTTCTTATATGACACCCATATTTATGAATCTATATAGACTCTTTTTTATAGAATATCATTTACTAGTGTCAATATGACAGAAATATTTATTTGCTACTAATAAAATGTAATTATGATATTAGAATGATTTTTGAAGTGTGATTTATACATTTAAATGAATATTAAGTTCTTATAATTTTTTTAATGAGAAATTAAAAACTATCTAATTAAAAAAATGAAGCCCCTATGTTATGAAAATTATCTCTGAATATATTTCATTAAGTTAGTAAGGGTATTCCTAATAATTATTACTTTCAATCATACACTTCATGTTGAAGAAATATATCTCTCCTTATATCATACTCTATCTAAATAATTCCCTCTCTCTCTCCATATATTATTATCATATATCACCCTCACTTTATATATAATTTCTTTTGTTATTTACCTATTTATTAATATATGATTTTATATTTTCCATTTTTGTGGCCATGTTTTTAAAAAAATTAAAAAAATTAATCACCACTCAAAAGGAAATTTTGAAATTATTTTCCTTAATATTTGTTTATTAAATTTTATTTTTTCTTCACAAATATTTTTTTATTCAATATAAATATTGATAAAAAGTATAGTTTAATTAAAAATAGTTTTTGGATGCCTACATAATGAATGGAAAATAATTACTACAAACCCTTGAGGTACAAAATATTCATTCATTTTGAGGTAACCTATGACCATCCTTTCATGTTTATTTTTTTTCAACATCCATTATGAGTCTAAATATTATTAACCATCAAGATAAATTTCCTTTTACATTGTGAATTTATAAGATAAATTACTTTTTTAACCATTTTAAAATAAATATTATATACAACTCCCATTAAAAATAGATTAAACATACATTCTATATCAACCTTGATCCAATTAAATCCAAGTGTATGTAGAAGCCATATAGTACTAAATAGTTTTTCCGAGTAATAATTTACATAAATTTCATCCTATGAATTTTTTAGAATTTAATATAGTGAAAATAAGTTTTCATTAGGTGATAAATTTTTATATTTCAGCTAAATATCATATACATGAGAAAAATAATTCATTTAAATATTTGAGGCACATTTTGATTTAGTTATGTCTATAAAATAAATACAATCATTATCATTTTTATTCATTTTTCTTGAAAATTATTTATAGTAATATATAAAAAAGATTGCTAAAATGAAAAACTTTTCAAAAATAAATAAATATATATATATATATATAAGAATATGAAAAAAATACACCATAATATTTCATTCATTCTTGATCCACTGAGAGAAATGATGATGGTTTTACATAGTTACTATTTTCATAATCTTTAATTTCACTCTCAATACTATTTATTTCATTATGTAGTCTGTAACTCATAAATATATGTTCCAAACTCCTTTAATTTACCATTTTATAAATTTTCTAGTTTTATCCATAGTACGGTTTATACACCACATCAGACATCTTTTGGAAATATTCCTACAATATTATAGACACAGAAAATCAACATAATATAACTTCATTATTGTATTCACATTATATTGATATTCGATTCTTATATTATTTACTAAGTCATAGTTTGTTTACTTTTATATTATTAATGAGTAATCCTAATTGATATAATAAAATCATTTTCAGAGGATGGAGTTTTTTAGGACACATTTTTTTATTATAATTTTAATAATTAGAAATAATTTTTTTACACATAATTATTGTAAGAATATTTTTTGGATTCGTATTCGATTAATATACTCATATGAAATCATCAAGTAATTCTAGAGATAAATACTCTTTTACTTTGATAAGAATAGTTATTTTGAAATAATCATTATATAAAACTAGAAGTGAAGTATTATAATATATTCATAATAAAATGAGTTATTTTAGAAATATAATGGGTTCAAAAAAAATTTATATAGTTCGCTTGAAAATAAGTAATAATTTTATAAATTCCCTTGAATCTGGCCTGTAAATCGAGAAGAATTTTTGAAAGGTCATTTAAAAAAATAACTCCCCAAAATTGAAATTATTATTATGCTTGGTAATAATATATATATAATTGAAATAAAATTCATGAGGATTAAATATGAATAAATAAAAATTTAATTGAGGTATATAGACAAGAAAAGTAACCCAAATGAAAATGGATGTTCGAGTAGAAAACCATAACCCCTTTAAAACCAATCAAAACATATTCCCCAAAATTAATAACCACCAAATGATAAATTAAATACCATTAAATTAATTAGATTCATGATATGATATAAAAATAGAATGTATACCAATATCATACACTTGAAATAGTGCTGAATAAAGAATATCTCACAAAAATTGATGTGAGATGAGAAGCCCCTTACAAAAAATATAATGGTGTTCTTCACAGGAACATATTCTCATGGATTAAAAAATTAAATTCATCAATTAAAATTTACATAAACTATTACTTTTGTAATTTATTATTTATATACTTTTTAATTCATTTAATGTCCTTATTTATGGGTTAATAGCATCAATTTTATTGTTAGGGAAGATTTTATTCCTTGGTATTCATGACCGGTTTACTTATATACAAGTAAGGAAAAACATTTAAGATGAGAATTGTTGTCCAGAATAGATGTTTTATTTTATTTCTTAACATCCAGAATATTACATGGTTATAAAATTAATTTGGTTTTTGGGCATGAAGATGAATCATTATACAAAACATTAATGATAATTGAATGGGTTAATTGGCAGTTTTTTTATCACAACGAACACATTTTTATTTTTAAACTAATGTTGTGTGTAATGAAAATTTACATATCTCTAAATAAAATATATAACATATATTATACTCTATTTTAACCATTAAAATGGTTTCATGACCATAATTTAATAATGTAATTCAAATTGAAAACTCATAGTCCATGAATGTGATAAATTAACACATCTCGAATGGTGTTTTCATTTCTAGTATAAAAGCAGGGGAAAAAAGAGATTATGAGGAATTATTCCATTATATTAATTAAATTATAGTATAAGTTAGGTACTAGAGTTATCATAACATTTTTATGAATTTAGGTGAGTAAATAAAAAAAATAAAGGAACTTGAAAGAAAATAGAAGTTGAGAAATCGATTATGAAAATTCAGAAGCCTAATGTCATCACTCCATAATTAATAAAATATTTTGATGAGAGAAAAAGGGGTATCCCATAATTCATACATAATATCTAAATTAAGTGGATTATGAAATTAAATATTCCAACATGACCTTATTGAAATTAAATGGGAATAACATAAATAGTGTACTTGACAAATAGAAGGGTAGTAGATTCCCTTACCTTGTTGAGTAACTCGAAAAACATGAAGTTTTGGGTCTTGGGGGCTTCATTACACCATAGGAGGACTCACATTGAGGTTAAAATACCAGACCATCAAGGATGATGAATTTTGAATGAATCAAAATGAAGGATTGGGTTGTATTTATAGTAAGAGATTAGTTTTTTATTATATTCAAAGGACACATCATTAGTGGTATTTGTAAAACCATGGGATTTCCCATTATATTTTCCCATAGTATTGTCCACATGGGACACCTCATATCATATATTAATGTACATATGTGAACCATAATTTTTATTAATTGATACATAATTAAGATATCACTAATCTTACCGAATCGGAAAACTCTATTTTTATTATTCACAAAAAAGTAAATAATTTTATAAAATTCTAATAAATTCAAAATAAACTAATATCAATATTATAAATTATAAAGTGAGCCACATTTTTAAAAAATAATTTTCTAAATATGATTACTTTTTATTTTTAAATAAATTCATAATTTATTAAAAAATATATAAATATTAAAACTATATTTAATTTCATATCACCATGAAAAATTAATTTAGATATCATTTTCTTATAACATTAATAAATTAAAATAATAATATGATTCACTCTTAATAATGATAATAATGATATTTATATATCTATTATAATGGTATGATACTATTAAAAAATGTATGTTGATCCTACCAGACACTGAATATCTTACTAGTCACAACAATATATGTTAGTTTTTTGGAATTTAAGTCATAATTGTTTTAAATTTATGTTTACTTTCTAGGTTATAACAATGTGGTGTTATCTAGAGACTTTGTGTTTTATGCATTCAATATTAAATTAATTTGTAAAACCTTGGGGTGTTACAATAGACACATGTATGGGAATGAAATAGTGATTCATGAACATATGAACTTGAAATAAATCTATAAGAGAGTCCTAATGTAGGAAATAGTTTCCAAAAAAATGGTTTGGGGAAGAGACCGCTTCTCACCAAATAAAATGCTATGAGGAATGGGGTATATTCAGTTGTTCTATCCTCCAACTCCAATCATTTCCTTTATTATCTTTTACGTCTTTGGTAGTCCATTTGTGAGCATGACCAATGTAATCAGGCCAAATACTCTCCCCAATCCACTAAAAATGTATGATGAATCCATCAAGAGCATCAGTTAACCCTTCTCAGTTTACATAACCATCATAATTAGAGTCAAAAGGGTATTCCCCACAATAGGGTAGACCTCCAAAATTTCCCTAAGTATACATTCCCATGGTATCCTAGGTTTCAACCATGAGCATACACACACAAACCTCCCAATTTTAGGGATAATGGGTAATTCATATCCATTCACTTTGATTAGGTACAATAGAAAACAAAGGAGGTTACCCTTGTGTTACCTATTTTTAGATAACAACACCCCTCCCCTTTCCCAAAACTAATTTATGGGCACACCCACTAAGGCGAGCCTCTATCTTTTCTTATAGGTGGAGGTTATTCTACTCGCTTTATCCTCTTCCTATTATGAATTCAGATATGTCAGAAAATATGGATATACTAGATATAAAAATATGGGGGGAAATGGTAACACTAAAAGACCCTCTCAATCGATCTTCGGGATCCTACACTATCCAACAGTGGATGGGGAGGGTTGCACGATCATCAAATCTAATGATGTATATTGTTTCTCACACAAAACATGGCACGCATGGTCATTGATTTTAGGGTATATCATGACATTATTGTGACCCCAAATAGAAAAAAAGATTTCTCTATAGTTATATGTTCTATTTTTTGTTCAAATTGGCCATACATACCGATGTAATTCCCAACAATAAATAAAACGGACTGCCTCCATGCATAATTATTTATCATATTATTCTAATTTAATAAGAAACATCATTGTATATGACTAGATCCTGGTGGTCCTAATCCATAGATACTATTCCAAACCAAACCCATGTGGCCCACCAATTTGATTTAATCCCCAATCAAGACCCCTTAATTGGAAGCTTCCATGTGTATGTCCCAACCAATTATACTATGTGGGATTTGATTCCCAATAAGCTGGGATACGTAGGAATCCTTCATCTTGTCCAAACACATCTCCAAAATACACAAAAAAATTATCCATTCCATATTGTTGGTAGGATCATATCCACCCAATAACACCACATCACTTTTGGGGTTCATTAGGCTACCTCAGCATAAGTCGCGCGTTAAAATTAAACAAGGCACCATCTTCGTCATGGTACATGATGCACATTGATGATCTGCATAGATAGATCCTCATCACATGACCATAAAAGGTGATTTTCCCTATTAAATGGCACTGAACTACAAGGTTTCTAATTCCGTTCTTTGATATATGTTGGAAACCCATTTTATGGTTTCGATCACATTGGATAAATAATTATTTCACCCATTGGAAGATGATAAACTTCAGAGTGCCTCATCACATGGATTAAACCAGTGTTTTCTCAATGAATAAATAAGGAAATCCATATCTATCAAAAAATGGGTAACATTTTTTAGTAACCCTGGATACATATAGATATATTCATTTATTGAGAACCACATATATATAAAAATTATTTTATACCCCTCTGTGTTTATGATCGAACATGCATCCTAGAGGTGACCCATGGATGTAATGACCCTACCATAGTTTCCCAAATATTGTGCTTTATTAAATACATTAGAATGGGTACAAGAAAGTTGTATAAAAAAGTAATGAATGGTTTAGTAGTTTTTTATAACCATATAAGAACATAAGTTCGAGATTACAACTTGAAAAGAAATAAAATATAGAAATTCATTTGATAACATCCATAACTCATATGTTATTTCATCATGTCATTCATAATATACCACTTCATGTCCTTAGAAAAAGAAACTTAAGAATATGGTGGGATGAAATTCATGGTAATGGTATGAAATTTAGTGAACGATATATAAACAAAAACATTTGTCAAGGTGAATAACAAAATACACATGCCTTTAAAAAATAAACTAGAACACATTACGGACTGAATATGAGACGAATATATAATAACAAAATAACACATAATAATGGGTATTCTAAAAGTTGAATTAGCTCATGAAAATTTAATTAATAATTTCATAATTATATAATTCATAATTCCAGACATCATATATATATCGTCAAGGCCTCATGCAAAGACTATAAATAACCATTTTTTCAAGGCCTTGGGCCTAGACCGTAGTTTTTCTCATGTTGATATAGTTTACCCCATCTATAACACACTAATTACAATGAATTATTCATATGAACATGGATAAACATAAACAAAATATAAATTTATATTGATTCAAACATATTAAATATAGACAACTTTCCACTTACATTAATTATAATCACTAACCATTCTGAGTAAATTGGTGAATGGTTTTAAGATAACATGTCCATATTCAACCCAATCATAAATGATTCAATTAAATATGGTGGATTATATATTAAAATATTAAACCCCATAATATATTATAATCAACAAGAGTGTTGAAATAAATGATAATACTTCCATATAATCATGAAGTAATTCTTTAGATAAAAAATCTTTTTCATTGAAAATACGAGTTATTTAAGGGAAAATAATTCTATAAAAAAATAATTGAATTAAGATACTATATTCATAATAAAATTATTTATTTTAGAAATATTGTATTTTCTAAAATAAAATTATAGTGTTCCTTTGAAAATGGGTAAGAATTTGAAAATTCCCTTGAATTGTTTTTCTAATGCAGGGAGAATTTTTGAATGCTGCTTTTAAAACAAATAACTCCCCATAAATGAAAGCAGGATTCTAGTAGGTAGATATATAAAAAACATTATATGATATTTTAGGATGAGTACATATAAATATATAATAATTCAATTCTGGTAAGTAGGGAATAATAGTAAGCCAAATAAAAATGGAGGTTTTGGAAAAAATTCCTTTCCACAGTGTAACCAATCAAATCATATAACAAAAAATTAATAACCACAAAATGATACATTTAATACCATTAAATTAAATATATTAATGATATTATATATAAAATTTAAGTATACATTGACCATACTCAACATGTAGTGGTGAATAAATAATATCTCCCAAAATTGGAAGTGAGATGAGAAACCCCTTAACTTAAGTCTGGTGGTGTCTTTCACTTGATCATTGTGCCCTGTAAAACCAAATTAAATTCATTATGTAATATTTCTAGAACAAATTATTTATTTAATTTATTTATTATAGACTTAGTATGTAAATTTATGGCATTCTTTATGGGTTAATAGTTTCCAATTTATTATTTTAGAGTGTTTTCTACCTTTGTATTCGTGATCAGATTACTTATATACATGTAAGGATACACATGTAAGATTAGAATGTTTTTCTAGTATATATTTTGTATTTTTTTATAAATAAAATTACATGGTTATAAAATTCATTTGTTTATTGGGATTGAAGATGAATAATTAGATAAAATATTAATGATATTTTTTTGGGTTAATTTGTGTTTTTATCACAATGAACTCAATTTAATTTTTTAGTTAATTTATTGTGTAGAAAAATTCCAGAATTATAAATAAGTTTTAATAATTATATAATAGTCTATAACAAATATTAAAATTATTTTATGACTAAAATTGAAAATAAAAAGAGATTTTTAAAAACATTCATTCATAAAGGTGATAAATTAACACATCTCAAATGGTGTTTTCATTTATAGTATAAAAGAAGGGAAAAGGATAGATGATGATGAATTATTCCATTATCATAACAAAATTATAGTACATGTAAATGAATAGAGTTATCATAAAATTTTGATGAATGGAGGTGAGGAACAAAAAATAAATGAAAGGACCTTGAATGAAAATAGACGTTGAGAAATCCCTTACAAAAATTCAGCAATCTAACGGTGTCACATCCAAATTCATAAAATATTTTGATTAGGTAAAAGGGGTATCTCATTAGTATTACATAATAGGAAAATTAAGGGTGATATGGAATGAAAAATCCCAATATAATTTAATTGAAATTAAAATAGAATAGCATAAAAAGTGTACTTAAAAAAGAGTAGGGTGGTAGATTCCATAACCATGTAGAGTAACTGATAAAACATGAATGTTAGGACATTTGGGGATTTAGTACACCTTGAGAGGACTCCTAGGTATGTAAAAATACCATATATTCTAGCATTATGAGTTGGGAATGAATGAAAATGACTTATTTGGAGTGTATTTATTGTTAAAGAGAGGGATTTTTTAAATTAATTTTAGAGGACACCTCAATAGTGGTATTTCCAAAACCATGGGATTTCCCATTGTACATGCTTATGTTATTGTTCAATGGGGAAACAAAATATAATATGGTACTATAAAAATTTCAACCATGATTTTATATAAATTCTGAAATCATTATGATGTCATTAATCATACAGAAAACTTAAAACAATATTTTTACTATTCAAGAAAAAGGATAATGTATTTTATAAAATAATCATAAATTCAGTTTAACCTAATATTGATGTTATCAATTCTAAAATGAACTCTAATTTTTTGAAATTAATTTTATTAATATTATTAATTAAATTGTTAAATAAAATACCAATTTATTTGAAAATATAACATTTTTAAAACTATAATTTGTTTTATATCACTATACAAAATTTATCTAGATATCAATATCTTATAACATTAAATGATAAAATAATACTATGATTTATTATTCAAAAGGGTCCTATTACTGTTAATATTACTATTCATAATGGTAATTGAAATTAAAATCCTAGATTTGAAAACTTATTTTTCTAGGAAAAGTTATAACAAAGTGGTATTTTAGACACTTAATGTTTTATGAATTCAGAATTTAATTTATTTTTAAATCCTTGGGTAGTTATATACACCCCTCTCTTACAGAAATATCATCCTTGAATAACAAAAATGTTGCCTCATAAAAATATTTCAGTAGTTCTTCATCATACAATCCTCAGGCTCACACGTTGCCTCTTTAATTTTATGATTCTTCCATTGTACCTTTACCAGTATAGTTGTCTCATTACAAAACACTAGTTATTTAGTGTCCAGAATCCATATATCCTCTTATCAGTATGATAATTAACATGTAAATTCAATACCTTCATTAGTGAGTAAATTAGTTGGTTATGGCCTAAAAATTATCAACAAGGATACATGGAACACATTGTGTACCCTATAAAGGATATGTGACATAGAAAAATTATATGCAATTGCTCTAATTTTATCTAGGACTTTAAATGGTCCAATGTACCTAAGGATTAATTTCTATTTCTTCAAAATTCTTATAACACCATTCCAAGGAGATAACATTATGAAATTATGTTCTCCTACATGAAATACTATATTCTTCCTTTGATTATCAGTATAGATCATTTTTCTACTTTGAGATGAATTTATATGAACTTGAGTAATCTTTACTTTCAATGTTGTCTTCTCAAAAAACTATGTACCAACAAGCTTCTATTCACTAAATTCATCCCAAAATGTTGGTGTATGAAATATATTTCCAAACAATGCTTCATATTTTTCCATTTGAATGCTATAATAGAAACATTTATTGTAGTAAAACACCCCAAAAGCTAAATATTTATCCCACATACATTGAAAATCTATTGAGCATGACCTAAACATGTCTTATGATGTTTGGATCATCCTTTCTGATTTCCCATCAGTTTGAGGATGATAAGAATTACCCAAATGAACCTTAGTATCAAATGATCTCTGAAGACTTTTCCATAATTTTCATGTAAATATAGGGTCACAGTCAAAGACTGTTGAATGAGGTTCTCTGTGAATTATCTGCACATTATTGATATAGAGTCGTGTAGAGCACTCTAGTAGAAAATACTCTCTTATAGTGAGTAAATGTGAAGATATCATAAGTCGATCCACAATTATCCATATTTCATCATTCTTTTTTGGAGTTTTGGTAAATCTGGTGAAAACCTTTGTGTCGATGTCATCCCAAGATGTAATATCCTATGATTAACACCAAATAATATAATCCCTAAAGGTTATATATACCTTTATAATTATATACACACATGAAATGATAAATTCTTCCTCGAATATCACTTTCACATTTTAAACATCATCGTTACACAAACTAAAAGAATGTCATCCAATGTAATACTTTCATGAAAATACCATTAAAAATATTAACCATTTACTCATTAATTTATTTCCATATAGTTCCTTCCTTGGACTAGTGGTTATCATATAGAATAGGTAATTTAATGGGGTAATGCCCATATCGCTTATATTTATGACAAATAAATATAAATGGATTCTTAGGAACAATTTCATCTTCTTCCATTGTACTCATCTTTTTTCTCGACAATCACATCCATTATAGTAGTCTTTCCCACACAAAAATAATTTGTTTCACTGTATAAATTTTCATAGGATTTGACTTCAATAGATCAAACAAAATGAAATTTATCTTTCTATTCTCTATGATCTACTCCACTAGAGCTCTTAGCATTTTCTTCCTTCCTCTTCTTTAGTGAGTTTGGGTGTTGAAAAATGTATATTGAATTAATCATATTTTTTAAAAATAGCTTTGGAATAAACAAAATATCATTAAATCCTATATAAATTTATTTCGGTTGCTCATCTCCACATCCTTTTCCTGATTTTCCAAAAGGTTTGATGTTAATGGGACTTCTTTAGTATTCAGTCATTAACTAAAACTGAAAAGAAGAGTGTGAGTAATAAAAGTTATAATATCATTTCAGGAATATCATGACCCATAAAACAACTTCTGTTTCACCAGGGTTATTCATTCACATCTTTTATTTATATCTTTCGACTGATTTGTACTAATAATGTAAATTATCCAATGATTATCCCCTGGGAGTTTCAAACCAGGAGCACACTATGGATTTATTTCATGTACTAGGTTACCCTAAGTCAAGCTTGTAACACCTTGTTGGAGCTATTACTCTTAGGTACATCTGTTCTAGAACCACACACACATATAGTATCCAGATAGGGATATATTTCCTAGCAATAACAACATAATTTATTCCATACCAAAATTATAGGACGTTCTTGTATAAATATCCTCAAATCCTATTCAATGGGTTTTCCCCTAGTCTACATTTTCAAAATCTAGTTTCCATGATTTCAACTAAACTTTCATTAATACCAAACTTAATGACATGATGACCCCACTTTCCAAAATCTGGTTCCTTAATTCATTACATTGGCTTGATTGTGCGAAATTCATATCTTGAAGGAATTGATATTTTAGTAGTTTTTGAAAGTTAGTTACATATATAAGATCAACATTACAACTATAATGTAAATATAATATTTAAATTAATTTGAAAAAATTAATAAATTCTGGGTTCTTTCTACATGCATTCATAATATACATGTTCATGTACTAGGAAAATAAATCATAAGAAAGGGTTGAGCTCAAATTCTTTGTTAGGTTAAGAAATATATCCCAAGATATCATAAACATTATAATTAGGCATGATTATTTACTAAAAACACATGCCATTAAATATAAACATGGAAACATTATGGATAGAATAAAATCTGAATAAATATTTCCATAATGATGCATAATCATGGGTATTATACTATTCTAAAAACCTCATGAACATTAAATTACTTGTTTCATAATTATTGAATGCATAATTTCAGACAACATATAAAAACCATCAAGGCCTCTTTCCAATATCCTAAATATCCATTTTTCAAGGATATGTGCCAAGGCAATATTTTGGTATTATTATTCCAACTGGTGCATTGAGGGGCAATAGTGGGTCCCTAAAATCACATAATAATTCATATTAATTATCATGTGAATGGGTATTAACATAAAAAAAACTATACATTCCTATAGAAAAAACCATATTAATAGTAGATAAATATCCCAAAATATTAAGCATTAACACTAACCATTTTGTGTAAATTGGTGTATGGTTTAAAGACATCACAACCATATTCAAACTAATCATAAACCATTCAATTAAATATGGTATATTTTATAATAAAATATTAATTTGAATAATATATAAAAATCATCAAAAGTTTTGAAATCGATTAAGATACTCATATGAAATCATCATGTAATTCTTGAGATAAATACTCTTTTACTTTGATAAGAATAGTTATTTTGAAATAATCATTATATAAAACTAGAAGTGAAGTAAGATATTATATTCACAATAAAATGAGATCATTTAGAAATATAATGGTTTCTAAAAATTTTATATAGTTCCCTTGAAAATAAGTAATAATTTTATAAAGTCCCTTGAATTGGGCCTGTAAATCGAGAAGAATTTTTGAAAGGTCATTTAAAACAAATAACTCCCCAAAATAGAAATTATTATTATGTTTGGTAATAATATATATATAATTTAAATATAATTCATGTGGATTAAATATGAATAAATAAAAATTTTGTTGAGGTATGTAGTTAAGAAAAGTAACCCAAATGAAAATGGATGTTCGAGTAGAAAACCATAACCACTTTCAAACCAATCAAAACATATGCCCCAAAATTAATAACCACCAAATGATAAATTAAATACCAATAAATTAATTAGATTAATGATATGATATAAAAATGGAATGTATACCAATATCATACACTTGAAATAGTGATGAATAAAGAACATCCCACAAAAATTTATTTGAGATGAGAAGACCCTTACAAAAATTATAATGGTGTTCTTCATAGGAACTTATTGTCATGGATGAAAAAATTAAATTCATTAATTAAAATTTACATAAACTCTTAACTGTGTAATTTATATCTTATATCCTTTTTAATTCAATTAATTTCCTTATTTATGGGTTAATAGCTACAATTTTATTGTTAGGGAGGATTTTATTCCTTGGTATTCATGACCGGTTTACTTACATACATGTAAGGAAAAACATTTAAGATAAGAATTGTTGTCCAGAATAGATGTTTTATTTTATTTCGTAACATCTAGAATATTACATGGTTATAAAATTAATTTGGTTTTGGGCATGAAGATGAATCATTATACAAAACATTAATGATAATTGTTTGGGATAATTGGCAGTTTTTTATCACAAAAAATTCATTTTTATTTTTAAACTAATGTTGTGTGTAAAGAAAATTTACAGATCTCAAAATAAAATATATAACATATATTATACTCTATTTCAACCATCAAAATATTTTCATGACCATAATTTAAGAATGTAATTGAAATTTAAAAATCTTAGTCCATGAATGTGATAAATTAGCACATCTCGAATGGTGTTTTCATTTCTAGTGTAAAAGAAGGGGAAAAGAGAGATTATGAGGAATTATTCCATTATATTAATTAAATTATAGTATAAGTTAGGTACTAGAGTTATCATAACATTTTGATGAATTTAGGTGAGTAAATAAGAAAATAAATGAACTTGAAAAAAATAGAAGTTGAGAAATCGATTACGAAAATTCAGTAGCCTAATGTCATTACTCCATAATTAATAAAATATTTTGATGAGAGAAAAAGGGGTATCCGATAATTCATACATAATATCTAAATTAAATGGATTATGAAATTAAATATTCCAACATTACCTTATTTAAATCAATTGGGAATAACATAAATAGTGTGCTTGACAAATAGAAGGGTATTAGATTCCCTTACCATGTCGAGTAACTCGAAAAACATGATGTTTGGGGCCTTGGGGGCTTCATTACACCATAGGAGGACTCACATTGTGGTTAAAATACCAGAACATCATGGATGATGAATTTTGAATGAATCAAAATGAAGGATTGGGTTGTATTAATATTATGAGATTAGTTTTTTATTATATTCAAAGGACACATCATTAGTGGTATTTGTAAAACCATGGGATTGCACATTATATTTCCCATGGTATTTCCCACATGGGACACCTCATATCATATATTAATGTACATATGTCAACCATAATTTTTAATAATTGTTACATAATTATGATATCACTAATCAAACCGAAACAGAAAACTGTATTTTTATTATTCACAAAAAAGTAAATAATTTTATAAAATTCTAATAAATTTAGAATAAACTAATATCAATATTATAAATTATAAAGTGAGCCCCATTTTTAAAAAATAATATTCTAAATATGATTAATTTTTATTTTTAAATAAATTCATAATTTATTAAAAAAATATATAAATTTTAAAACTATATTTAATTTCATATCACCATGAAAAATTAATGTATATATCATTTTCTTATAAAATTATGAAATTAAAATAATAATATGATTCACTCTTAATAAGGATAAGAATGATATTTATATATCTGTTATAATGTTATGATACTATTAAAAAAATGTATGTTGATCCTACCAGACACTAAATATCTTACTAGTCACAACAATATATGTTAGTTATTTGCAATTTAGGTCATAATTGTTTGAAATTTATGTTTACTTTCTATGTTATAATAATGTGGTGTTATCAATAGACTTTGTGTTTTATGCATTCAATATTAAATTAATTTTTAAAACCTTGGGGTGTTACAATAGACACGTCTATGGGAATGAAATAGTGATTCATGAACATATGAACTTGAAATAAATCTATAAGAGAGTCCTAAAGTAGGAAATAGTTTCCACAAAAATGGTTTGATGAGGCTGAGTTCCCATTCTCTCTACAAATGTTAGTCCGAATGTGTCATTGTCCTAATCATCCAATGAGCTCCTGACATAGGAAAGTACGTCCAAAAATCCAGGATGCTAGAGCCATTGGGTATTTTTGTCTCCAGAAATAAATCATTTAGAGACCATACTATGATATTTTAACTGACATGGAACAATTAAATAAAAAATAACCCCCTTGCAATCAACCAATGAGGGCAATTCCTTCAAGCAGATATAGGGATCTAACACACTACAAAAAAATCACTCATTAGTTAATATCATTTTTTAGATTCATTTTTTCATGTATTTTGTGTGTGTGTGTGTGTGTGTGTTATTTCATGTTATCATTATCTAAAAACATAAATCAATAATCAATAATCTTGATTAATTATAAGAGGATAATTATCATGCTTAAGGTGGTTGGTTCATGATATTCACCTTTTAAAAAATATCCTTTAATAGGTATTTTCATTCTAATATAATAATGAATGATATAAAATTAACAATAAAAATAAAAATCTTCATACTTCTCTTAACCAAAATAACATCAATCACAAATACTATTTGTACTAATTCTCATATGATTGCAAATTTATTATTGAATATAGTGATGAAATTTACCCTTTTTTAAATTTTTCAACTCTCTCTATTATTAATGGAATCTATTTATGTAAAACCTTACACCAGAGGATTTAATACCAAAAATAAATCTCTACACTCACCACTAGTATCCCCTAACAACATTTTTTAGTCATAATAAATAGTGAAATGGTGTTTATGAAATGGTTCATATAATATATTCCCTTACAAATTATTTTGAAATGAAGGATTATTTTTTTAAGAAAAACTGAAAATCTATTTATTAATATTATTCTCTATAATTATGAGATAAATTTTATAAATTTTATATTTAATTTAGAAAAAATGTGACCATTTGTTTTCAATCAACCCAACTCCCACACTAGAAAAAAATAAAATAATTTAACAAAAATATAAAATAAAATGACACGATTTAAAAAATTTCTTATAATGTGGCTTCTTAAAAGAAAATTATAGGTTTATATGGGTTTACCAAAATTTAAAATAGTGGGTATTTATCAATATAAAATAAAAACAAAATATCAAACTTGTATCCTTAAATTTAAATATGGTTTAAATTTATTATTCTTTGATAAGTGTTATACAGTAGTGTTCAATTAGTGATTTATATGCTTAAAATATATTAATAAACTGGTAAATGATTGAATTTGAAAATATGGTTCTTAATACCACTGACGAATATGGATTAAAATCCATTGTTGACATTTTCAATGAATTTTAATTCATAATTAATAATGCTATTTTGAATTCCTAAAAATTAGAATAATAATATAAAATAATTTTAATAATGTTTTTAAAAATACTCTATATTAGAAAGAGTTTCAAAATATCATCAATTTTTACATATTATTTTATAATATGAAACCATGATTGTTTCCTTTAATGAAATTAAATGTTGTTAATTTTATGGTTAATACAAGGCATATGAGGATTGTTAAATCATTCATGTCGGATTCAATATTTCGAAATGGTTTCAAATAGGTTTATTCATGGAAATATAAACACCTAATAGTTTTGTATCCCAAGGGACCAACATTCCAATGGTAGGATCTCATTGGTACATTTGTCTAATGATACTTAATAAGCCACATTGGCCGATAAGATGTCATGTTAGTCTCACCACACCCTTTTGGGAGTAATTATTACCTACTATGGGACTCCCTTATTGAATGAAGATATGTTTTAAATCATTTATATTTTCCCAAGTGTGATATGGGTCATCCTAGAATTGAAAACAAATTATTATTATGTATGATATATAGAATCATCTATTTGTATATGAGGTTCTTCATCAATTGATATATCTATATGAATCCTAGGTTATCCAACAATGGTATCCTAATTTTTATTGATTGTAGGTTTTTTGTTGTGATCATGATGATGCATGTTTTCTAACCACATAGTGGGGTGCTCTATAGAATATATTCATCTAGGGATTTGATTTTTTTGACATTAAGATGGGAGCCACGCATGGGGTTCCAATATACCCTTACGAAAGAATCAAGAACCCACATAATTCAGCACTATTTAATGGGTCACATCATACTATAAATGTTATGTGATAAGGACATAACCACACATGTAAAATCACAACATTATATTGAGATGTATCTATCTCATTAACAGGTACTCGTATATATTATTTTCCGTACTCTGTTTTGTGTTTTCCTTTGGGGTGTGTTTGGGAGAAAATTGTGAGTAACTTTATGAATGATGTTAGTTCACGATTGGCACACGGTTTTCCATAATCATGGGCCCTGACCAAGATAACTATGAAACCCTGCACAATGTATATTTTCATGGCTTTTTCACTATTTTAAAACTATTTTCCCTTTTATGAAAAACCATGCACCCTGAGAATAGGCACACGATTAGGCGTATGGTTAGGGGAAATCATGCACCCCAAGGATGAAACCTTCCATATGGGATTTTATTTACCCTAAATTATTTAAAAAAATCTTGAACCCCTATCTTATACCCTTGAATTACTGAGATCAAACAATTTATGATTTCTCTCAATATAGAGCTTCCCGTAGGGATTCCATGGACGTTTAACCTATGTTATTTGTGATTCAAAGCCTGGATGATAGATATTCTCTTAAGGTATGTGGTTTATTTGTGATTGATCTGTCATTATTATCCCTTTATTTTTATGGGTTATTATTCCCCATTTTCTTTGTTCTACATCAAGATTTGATTACAATATATCTAGGTTTTTGGATATAGGTCATGAATTAAGGGATCTCATTTTATTCCTTTTGATTTAGGTTTCAGATATGGATCTCATTTTAAAAAATTACTCAATTGATATTGGGTATTTCAATTTGTAGAGTTTACATCGAAAAATAAACATAGTCTTTCTATTATTTTAAGTCAATAGTCTTCATATGAATTATGTTTATGTGATTATATAATTTATGAGGTTATTGTGGAAATTGAAATACTTTTATTGAATTAAATAATGTTTTCAATTAATTAATAAATAAATTATGAATTTATTTGAATAATGAAATTTTGGCTATGGGATAATTAGTTGATGAATTAATATTTACAGTATTTAATAGTTTTAATAGAGATAAAAAAATTTGTTTTTATTATCAGAATTTTTTATTTTTGAAATAAGAATAAATAATAATTTAATTAATTATTCGAATATTTAGGTCATTGAAAATTAATAATTGATTGATGGATTAGTTATGTTAATAGTTTTGATTGTGTATTTTATTAAATAATTTTTAATTGATTAATGGATATAATGGGATTAATTATTGGTGAATTAATTATTTAGATTATGGATGTCAGTAAATTGGTGAATTAATTTGCAGCGTTGATGTGAAAAAATAATTATTGAATTAGTAATGTAATTAATTTAAATAATTAATATGTTAATTAATTAATGGAATTGATGTGAACAATTAATTAATTGATTAATTGATGATATTTTCATGGTTAATTAATATTCTCATTATTTAATAGATTTTCAATGATTACTAAATTGTTGAATTAATTAATTGAGTTTCTATGAATATATATTTTTTGAATTAATTAATGTGATATATGTGATGCAAGTGATATATTAGATATATGTGATACATGTGAGATATATCATAATTTTGATATATGCAATACATGTGAAATATGATATTGATTGGGAAAATGTTGGGAGCGACACAGATAGACCCTCAAAAATCCTCAAGGTACATGATATGGTGTTCTAGAACCAAGGAACGTGTGAAAAATTAATCAGATAAAGGATTTTTCTCCAAATACCCACGATGTGTGGGATGAGGCCTCATTCTGAAAATACCCATGATGAAGGAGACTAGGATTGACGCTAAAAATACTCATGCGGTGCTAGATATGACCATAAATGCCAAAAATATTGGAAAGAAACTATGCTTCCAATTACCCATAACATGAATTGTAATGAAATTTATTATGAATTCCCATTCATTAATAAAATTTTAAAATAATAATGTGAAGTGGTTCAAATTAAATCTTGAGCTGAAGTATAAATTGATGTTCTAGTTACCTTGGGAAAATGAGGGGTTATGTTATTAACTAAAGATTAATATATATTGTGATAACTTTTGGTTCATGCATTGTTATTATTCATTTTATATAAATGTCTAAAAACTGTTTGAGTGGACATTACTTTAGACACCTTTAGTGGTGGCATACTGTGTTTTACTCTCAAACTACAGGGGATACATGATTGGTTCCTGAATATATTTCATGTTTGTAGAATATCATAATGGAAAATGACGTTCGTTAGATGGATGATTTAGGTATATAACATGGATGAGGGAACCATATGTGGTTTAGAACACATTTGGGAGTTAGATGTGTCTTTAATTTTTTGTTTCATTTTGATACTTGGAACATAATTTATCATGATATATATATATATATATATATATAAGATTCGATATTGTATCTCTAGTTTTTTTCATCTTGTGATCTTGGTACTGTTCTGTTTCATGTTTTATGGTATTTAGTTACTCCTTGATTCTTTTTAATGGTGAATAACTATGATAAATAAGGTTATAGTCTCCCCATGAGTTATATAAGACTGTAGATGGTAGTCGGTATCCTACGGAATTTGTGAATGATGAATGAAGAAACGTGGTGGTCCATCTTGGTGCATTGAGGTACGTTACCCTGGTCGGGACATTAAACGGTGGTATCAAAGGGGTGGCATCTTTTATTTTATTTTTTTTAATACTATTTGGTAAAGTTAGGTAAAATAATAGAATTATTGAAGCCTTGGTCCCAATATCATACATGGGTGTTGCAAACCCATGTGTGGTGAAAACATAATGTACCTAGTGCGGGATTACAATTATTGATGTGTGTTTTTATAGTTTGATGTTATTTAATATTGGGTGTCGCAATTTTTGTGTGAATTGATATTTGTTCTAGATATTGGATGAGAATTTACTCATTTTTTGGAACGGAATGAAAGAATAGTATGCATGCATCATTCTACGAACTCATGATTATTTTCTGACATGCATCATTTTTGGAAAGAATGAGAAAATATTTTTTGCATAAGTAATTGAGCAACAAATATTGTTCCATCCTAGAAAAATGAATTCAATATATGACTAAATTGTAAATAATTGTAAAATAATTCAAGATGATAATAAATGTGTATCTTGTGAAAAACATTATATGATAATGAGAATTCATTTTTATAACCACGATAGGGGTGTATGATGGTTAAGGGTATTGGTAAAGCCTCGGTTTTAAAGGTAAGGCTTGGTTTGGGGAATACACTTGGTGTTTTTTTCTTAAATAAATGTCATAAATTTGTGTTGTGGTTCCAAAGATATGTATTTGAAATTTTCGAGAATATGCATCCAAAAAACACACTTATTGAGGGGATGTCTAGAGAAAATGGTTAGGGATGATCATCCATTTGTGGAACCTAAGGAACGAATCTGTTTGTTGTGTATGTAGGAGATTGATTCTATGAGAAATACTCTCACCATACAAAAAATATGGAGATAGACCCATGGTTGGTTTTCAAAATCATGTTTCACATGATAATGTAGTTCAATTTGAAGTCGCGTCCTACTTTTACTAGATTTGTCAGACATAAAGGTGTTGGGTTCTAGATTTAATATATCCATACAATACCTAACAACATAGAGACTCCTACTAAGAATATGGTCAAATGGAATACATATATGTTATGCGGTCAAGAGAAACATTGGTGGGTCATCAAAACTAGGGATGGGCATATGAAGACTATTAAATAAAAGGAATTTTTGGAGAAATTATCGTATTACTTCTATTTGGAGGTTATTGGGAATCAGGGAGAAACTGAGTTCTTGTGGTTGACACAAGGGATCATGTCCACAATGGACTATCATGGATTATTTATAGATTTGAAATTAATTTATCGATAATTGGAAGAAGATGAAGATATATTAGAAAAATGTATTCAATATGGGTTTAATTGTGAAATTATGTACCTTTTGAGCATCTTATGGATTAAAAAATGTACATAAGTGGTTAGTTATTCTCTCATTATGATGGGGAACCTAAAGTAGTCCTCCAGTGGTAAACATATGGTTTCTTTAGGACAATCTGGATGAGAAAATTCTAATATAAGGAAGCATCATTCGGAGAATTTTAGCCATAAATTTGTGTAGTAAAGTGTCCAGTCATGGGGATCAATTACTCATGATCGTACCCAATTTTTTTTCTACTAGTGTGGTAGGCCGGTCTAAATCCCTTGAAATTTTTATTGGCCACCAGTGGAGTGTCAATAATATAGAAATATGGGGAATCATAAAAGGTTCTACAAGAATCTATAATATATGGGCAGTGATGTAGATGTTAGACATAACCAAGGTGCGAAGAAGGGATATTCTACACCATTTTAGTCTAGTAGATTGTGTTTTACTGGACGAGGTATTAGAAGAACTAGATGTGGTACTTATGGGAAAGAGATCCCATATAAATTGGGAGGTTTAGCTCAAGAGAGTCAAACTGAAACACAACGATGAGGGGAATTATAGTTTCATGTGATGCACCCTACAATTTTGGTTAGAGAGAATAGACCATTGACATTCAGATGTTATGTTCTTTTAACATCAATATTATACAGTGCCTTATTTGATACTGGATATTCATATTCCTTAATTTCGACAAAACATTCTAGTGGTCTAAGACATGTGATTGAGTTCATGAGTAAGGATTTGATGAGAGATACACCATTGGGAGTAAGATTTATAGATATATGTTTGTATAATGGGAGTTCTATCCATGTTGGGGAGTATCATTTTCTTTGGGATCTTTAAATCCTTGACATTTATGATTTGACTTGATTTGGGGGATTGACTAGATAGTTTCATACCATGCCCTCATCGATTGTTACCGTAGGAGACTGTCTTTTATATCTCCAATGGGTGAAAACAATATTCACCGTAGAGATTTGATTATCTAGGTAGGCTAATTCATTCCAATTACACCGCAATTCAGCTATCTTCCAGCCTGATTTGATAGTCAATTTCTAGATTATGGAGGTATAAAAGAGGATGTATTTCCACATATAGTGTATAGGTTCCAAGATTTTTTTCTTAAATTCATCACAGGCCTTACACATGATAGAGATGTGGAATATTCCATTAATCACATGATGGGAACTATGGTAGTTTATATTTCACCTTATATAAGGGCACTAAAAGAGACTCAAGAGATCCATATTCATCTAGAAGTGTTTTATAATAATTTTTTTATCTATATGAGTACATCTCTATGGGGTTCACTTGTTTATTTTCTAAGAAGGTTGAAAAGAGTTTGTGTTTATGTGATGATTACTGAATGTTGAACTAGATGGTAGTGAAGAACCGATATCCCATTCTGCATAACAGTGATATGTTTGATGAATTGAGGGGTTCTTTTAGTCTCTCAATGATCTATGTGATATCAAGGTATCCTCATCACAGGGATCTGAATTTTTATATATAAATGAATTATTTCAGAAACAAATATGGATTATATAAGTTCTTTGTAATATATGTTGTGTTGATGACAAAAATAGAAGTTTTTATGGCCATGATAAATGGAATCTTTCTTCATGAACAGAATTAGTCTTTTGTAATATTTGTGATGAAACCATTTTGTACCCCAATACTAATTACAATAATTAGCCAAACCTTTACATCATCATGAGTACACTGAGAGAGAATCATATATATTCCATGATACCTTAGTTTCATTTTTAGATTGATCATACACACTTCTTAGGTCACATCCTTATGGATGAAGGTTTATCTATGGAACAAGAGAATGTTTAGTCAGTAGCCTCTTGCAAGAATCCAAATTAAAATTTTAATATCAAAAGGTTTATGGGGTTTTATGGACACTATTGCTAGTTCACCCCAGTCTTTTCCAAAATGGAAGTGATACAAAAAATCCTTACCAAAAAGGAATTAAAGTTTCAACGATCAAGATAATTTTACAATTCCATATAAGATCCAAAGACAATATTTAAATCATCACCATTCTTGATCCTTCTTAAGTTGGGTGAGGAGTTTAAGGGGTATTATGACACATTTGGAATTAGACATGGATCATTATTGAGGTAATATGATTGAGTAGTGGTATATTGGACTCAACAATTGAAACCAATTAAATGGAACTACCCAACACGCAACATCGAGTCTGATGTATTTTTTTATGGATTAATATGTTTGATGAATTATTTTTGTGTTTAAATGTTTTCTTTGTATATGTATCGCTTGATCCATAAGTATATATATTTAGATAAATACATGAATCTCCGACAGTGGATAAGGGTTGAGTATATTAACTCATTATATATTGAGCTATATTTTTTCATAAGAAGGGGTAAAGTTATCATTATTCTTTAATAAGGAATACATTTACTCAAGTAGTTCAACAGTCTACTATTGAGTGAAAAATAATGAATCTACGAGATGAGATGCAACTGTTGTTTTTAGAGATTTAGGACGATATTAATATTGTATCTTTTTTAGTGGATTCTAAAAATTTTTGATGGATTAAACTAATCAAGCATGAGGATTCAGAAAGTTTAACCTGATGGAATATTTGTGGTGGTGGGGAGACACCATCAGATTAGACCATGGATGTGGATGAGATCATCTATATTAGGAATCTACTTGTGGTTCCTACAAGCATTCAAGTGTTGTTGATGTATGAATTTCATGCCACAATATGGGTGGTATATCTTGGTTTTAACAAAATGTATCATGACAAATGTTTGAACTTGTTGTGGCCAAGCCTAAATAAGAAATTACAGGGTTTGTGACATTATGATACACTTATAAAAATGTGAAGGTAGAGAATCAACATCTTAGATTTTTACAGCATTGGTTCCCCATTATAGAGTGGAATTGGAATTATGTGACCCTGGACAATGTGGTTGGTCTCCCAGAGAAAAACATATAATATGGAATATATTTTGGTGATTGTGGAATGACTAATGATTGTAGCACAATGATTTTATATAAAAGAGACATTCTTAGTGGAGTAGCTGAGAGATATATATGTTCGGGAGATAGTTTGTCTACATTAAATACCATGAAATACATTTTCATAAAAATATTCATACTTTAATTTTTTCTTCTAGAAGGGTTTACATTAGTCACATGGTAGAATTTTATTTATTTACAGCTTTCCACGAACAGGTAGATGGTCAGTTTGACCATACCATATAGGTTCCTCAGTATATACTACAAGTATGTGTTCAAGACATTGGTGGGTCCTTGGAGAAATATTTAGTACATTTGGAGTTTTCCTGTTAAAACATATACCAGATTAATATTCATATAAAAATTATAGCAGGTTTTTTTAATGTAGTCTATGCTGATTACCTCTATGCCAGATAGAGGCTTGTGAGCGAGAATTGTTGGGACTCAGTCTCATGAAAGATACATCGGATTAGATTCAATTTATTATGAAACATATGTTTATGGAATAGATTTCATATAATTTATATGCAAATATATGTCGATTAACACTAGAGTTTACAGAGGTTGATTGTTTATTTCTTCCAATTACACATAGTTCGGGTCCCTAAATGATATAGAGGTAGGGAAAGCTAGTGGCCAGGTTTTTAGACTATTTGAGGATGTCAACAGAATCAGATTTGTGGTGTTCTAATTGGATCTTCGATATATATATGGTGTTATTCATGTTGTTTTACATGTTTTAACACTTATTTGGCATCACACCAATCATTATTATTTGATCGAGGTGGATTTTGTTGAGAGTGAGATATATGTGTCCTTTGAGGATCATTCAACACATTTGATATATTTTTGTCATAAATTTTCTTGGGAAAAGAGAAAATTAATATTTAATGTATTGTGAAAACATAGTTGTTTTCAAGATTAGAGATGGGAGAGTGAAAGTGATATGTAGGTTCAGTGGATAGATCCTTTTGACTGAGAATCCTAGAAGCTATTGGGATTACAGATTTTGGAAAATCTATTTTAAGGTGGGGATTACGTAAGATATTTACCTTTTCTGGTGATGTGTATATCTATATATCAGGTACTATTTTGTCTAATTTTCAGAAATTTTCAATTTGTTTTTACATTGTGATTTTTTTGGCTGAAAATTGGGTGAAATGGGATGAAAGAGGTGACTCCTTGGTCGGCCCACAGTTTTACATAACTATGTGCCTTGGACCAGTAAATTGTGCAACCCTGGATATTAGATATTTTTTTATTTCGAACATGATTTCTCAAAATTAACACCCTCTTAGGATAAACTATGCACCCCCTAGAAAAGGAACACAATTAGGTTCATGGATACATGAAACAATGCACCCTGAGTAGCAAACTGTGCATACAAGATTTTAATCTCCAAAGAATTTTAAAAAAAACCCCTAACAACCCAATTACACACCAGATTTCCCTATATCAAAAAATCACCAATTTATCTCAATTTCAGAGCCTCTATAACGGAGTTCAAGTCATTCCCACATTTGTTCTTTGTGATTCAACACCTGGTTCAATTATGTTCATCGCTTTGGGTATGTGGTTTCTTCCTATTTGATCTCTCATTCGACTCTCATTTTTATTGTAAGGTTGTTATCCCATTCTTTCTTGGATACAGATATATATTTTATGAATCTAGATCTATGCTTTTTTATATACATTTAGAATTAAAGTATAATGAATTTTATCGTGAATTGGGTTTTAGATCTGGAGAACATTATATGTTGTTACTCTGCTGGATTTAGAATTAAAGTATAATGAATTTTATCTTGAATTGGGGTTTAGATCTGGAGCACATTCTATGTCGTTACTCTGCTGAAGTTAGGGATTTTTATTTAACGATTGTTCATCAAAGAATCTTTATAGGTGTTATATTAATAGAATATCATAATCTTGATACTAATTACATGTTTTTTATTTTAAACTTTCTAGTGTTTTCTAGAAATTTTATTTTATAAATTCCATTAATTAATGTGGTCATTTAATTAATTGAGAAATTTGGGATTTGATTTGATAATGCAATTTTGGATTTGGGATAATTCATTAATGAGTAATTATCATAGTATTGAATTAGGAAATCGGTGGTACTATGTTGTAAGATAATTTTCAGAATGTTTAATTGTCAACTAAAAATAATTAATTGTTGAATTATTTATTAGAATATAAATATTTTTGAAAGGGAATAATTAATTGATGAATTAATTATGGGAAAAAAAATTATTCTAGATTTTATTAATTGATTTTTCAATTAATAAATTAAAATAATGGGATTTATTAATTGGTTAATTAATTAATGGAATGGTAGTGATTAATTAATTATTGGTATTGATGTTAAAAATTAATTTTTTAAATGAATAATTTTGTTAATGTTTTTATTTAACTATTTAATTAATTAATATAATTGATTTTTCAAATTAATTTGTAAATTATTTGAGGGTATTTTCTTGATTAATTTATTTTTGAATTAATTTATTGAGTTTCTTTGATTAATTAGCTGTTGAATTATTTTATTGAGTTATTATTATTAATTCATTTTTTTATTTATTAATGGGATATATGTGAATGACATGATTTATGACACACAGGTAATATATTTATTACATGTGATAAATGCGATACATGTGATATATGTGATTAATTGAGAAAAAAGGGGTGTGGGATAGGGAATGACCCTAAAAATACCGATTATGTCCTAGACATCATGTTCTAAACCAACATCTTACATAAAAATTTTATGGGACCTGGATTGATGCTCCAAATTCCCATTATGCTTGGGACATGGATGGATGATGTAAATACCCATAATGTGTTTTATGTTTACTAATTCTCTAAATACTCATGAGGTTCTAGACATGAATATCTATCCACAAAATGGTGGCATTATACTACGGTTAAAATTAGAAATATCATGAATTGAAATAAAATGGATACTAAAATTTCATTCATTATTTGAATTGTGAATTATTAATGTGAAATGGTTAAGACACTAGCATGGTCCGAAGTAGATATTGGTTTTCGATGTCCTCAATAACTAGGTGGTTTATGTTGTTAAATAAATAAGAATTGATAATGTGATAATTGTTTACTTATACGTTGCAATTCTATCTTTATATAACCAGATTAACTATTTTTTTAAAAGATATTGTTTTTGAAGCCATTAGTGGTGGCCTAATGAATTTTACACACATCCTACTCAAGATTTCTAATCCATACCCAAATATATTTCATGATCATAGGATAAGATAAGAGAAAAGTCACAATATTTACGAAATATTTGAGTATGGGGCTTGGAAGAGAGAACTATGTGTGTTTTAGGATAGGATTGGGAGTTTTCAGTGACTTTGATTTGTATTTTTCATTCTGGAACATGGAAAAGACTTTAGAATGACATAGATATAGTTGTGTTTTGATATTGTATCACCATTCTTAGACATCTTGTGATCACAATACTATTCAATTTCTTGTCATATGATATTTATTTAATGTTTATTATTTTCCTCTAATGTGTTACTATGATAGAAGAGGGTATAATATCCCCATGATAAATATTAAACCCCCACTTCTAGTAATTTTCCAATAGAATACGGGGTAGTTCACATGATTTAATGTGGCAGTTCATCTCATTGCACTAGGACATGGATCAAAAGCTGAGATATTACAATATAGTTTAACCTCATGTTTCCAGGACGTGTAGATGAAGGGTTCCTAGAAATATATTGGTTTTATACTTATATGGAAGTATCCCATAAATAATGTAAGGTATATGATTTTCCATTTTGAATTAGGACCTACTATGAAAGAGGTCCAGAGAGAATAGGGTTGTTTTGGGGTGTTTTTTTGATCCTCATGGAGGATTCCTACGTGTTCCATTTGAATAGGAATCAAATCACATGATGCTCGGTTATGAGGGATCATGTTTATCGGGAACGACGAAAGTTTTGGTCTCACATGATATTAGGACCCTTTGAGAGGATTATGTTTTGGATTACTATTGAATACAAATCTTTGATGAATGGGGTTATGATCCAGGATCACTCTTGAGAAGGATTCCGATGTTTGTGAAATATTGGGGCTTATACCAAGTTAGAGGCCCATATTTGGTCATGGATTACACATTGAATGATGAAAATGGTAGTGTGACTAGGGATGATTCTGAAAAAGGATTCCCTTGGTTGAAATTTCAAGGGTTACTACTAATGAGGATTCCCTTAGCATAACATGAATGGGGATTACTCCTTAAAAGTAATACCTGAGTATTGGGGACCACATGAATGTCATGACCATCATATAACTCTAAGACTGTATGATTCATGATCTTTGTGATTACCAATAGGAAAAGTAATGTACAAGAACCCATATGATCTTCTTTACTCTAACATGGGATACAGGGACTTGAGGTCCCACTCATATGGGGAAACTCTAATGTAATTCATGAGGAAGAGTTAAATTATGAACCCCTAACGAAACATGAATCCAACTATGTGGATGAAATAATTTTGATGATACCTTGGGTCCACAATAATATAGATTAGCCTTGAAAAAATGTGATATACAACGGGGAGTGGAAGATAATCAAAAACACACACTTGTTTTCCATTAGAAAAGGAATATGCTAATAGTATGAGAGAGATGAGGAATATCTAGTGCACATCTGGTCTCTAACCTGGTGTCTAAAAGGTAGAGAGGAACAAGAGTGAGACCTACTGCAAGAAATTATTTGGGATTATACTATGAGAGGTGCCACAAAACTGGTACCATAGTAAGGATGATAAAATAATATAATTTTGAATGGATTAAGAGGCATATTTCATAACCGTTGTGTAGATAACTAGAGGCTATGTGTCTTATATAATACAATGTTTTGACATGTTCCTAAACCTATTATCTGACACTAATAAGTCCCCAAATATTTCCCTATGTTTGGGTACCTAATTACCAAATGGAATGAAAGGCCACATGCACCCTAATGACCCTAACCATTTGGTATGAAATTTGTGTGAATCATATGACCAATGGAATCGATATCTATATGGGAGACAAGCTGGTGTTCTCCAATTCATTGTTTTTCTTATCAAGAGGTTTCATCATATGATTCATCTTGATCCATTTCAGATAAGGGTTCCAAAACAGTATAGGCCCTACATTGTATAGATTTTTATGATTGTATAAACATAGTCTCATGTAGCATAGATGTTAGGGAGAGACAAAGGAGGGGCCACACAAGTAAGCTTTTGAATGATAAATAAGGATCACAATGTGGTAATTTGGCCATATGGACAGGGGCATGTTCATGGTACCTTGTCTGATAGACCACATTGGGAAAATTATATGAGAGAGATGATACTCATGCCATCAAGGCTATCCATATATGTCCCTAAATGTGGATCTTAAAGATCCCTTATTAGGGATAGTGGACCCCACACTAGTTCTTTTCATTTATGGGAGAACTCATATGCTTTCATCATTCACAATATAATTGCACCATGATATTCTAAATAATAGGATCACATACATGGTCTATTGAATATGTATTATTAATCTATTAATAGGGAAACCCTTTCAACGAACGATCCTTACATGTCATCACATTTTTCTTAATGTTCCAGAAACCCACGAAGACCTCTCTAATAGTCTTATCCTATAATGAATTTATATCATATAAATGGTGAATATCTATCTTAATGATGATTATTCTTGGGTGAGTGACTTGTGTGGTGACAGTATAAATGTTTCCTATGTGTGGTACTATGTGAGTTCCCAATGCGGATTTATTCATTTCAAAAAATTTCATTTTTCTACAATATTTGGAAATGAACATTTCTATAATGAATAGCTTGATGATTCTTCATAGGTTCAATATCCACGAAGAATACTAATATTTTTTATATTCTATCTACTAATCTCATTTATAATATGATAAAAAATGTAGGACATGACTACTATGATTCCTGTGATACAAATCTAACTGATCTGGCAGAAAATTTGAAGAAATATCACCATGACTTCCCTGAGATGAATTATATACCTATATATGGTCGCAACCATACGAATGAGGTTATCATAATCTTTTTCAAAAACATTACTCCGATATATTTGTTTAAAGAATACAGAAACATCACCAATACCATTTTTCTAAGCATGGACCCTATATTAATGTTGGGATGTCCTCCATAGCTTGCATCATGCATCATAGAAAATGTTCCCCAGATCATAATCCATATATTCCTGATGTAAATATAATGTATTATCACTAAACATAATATTACTTCTATTTAGATGAGTCAAATTATTTTAGGAAGGGCTGGTAGTTCCATCAGGTAGGTGGTGATAACTCATAGTGGGTGTGGGTGTAATAGTTATGCCAAACATATTTAGATTTATAGATGGAGTATCATGACATCCAAATCAATGAGGCAGTCAAGGATGGGAAAACCAATGTATAGATGAAAAATGAATTAATTTTTATCTGTTTAATTTGGTGGAGTACAATGAAAAAGTCTTTCCACTTTATTTATAAAGAATTTGTTGTTATCTTTCTAGATGTGGGAAAGATATATGGTTATTCATTCATATAAATATGTATGACGATTTCATCCATCAATGGGTGACCTAGGATGATGCTAAAAGAACGACACCTATGGTGAATGAGTTCTTGTAAATGGATCAGGATTTTAGGATGAAGTCCCTCACCTGAAGGGAGATATCCATGATGATGTGTGGATGAAATCATTTCATTAGCCAACAGAGTATGACCACACTTCCTAACATTCAACAAGATTACAAGTGTTAGAAAAGCATAGTTATCTTCATATATTTTGGCTAACCATGGATAATTGAGAGTAAAATAAATTGGTGTACAATCCCAAATCTAGTGTATTTGTAACACCCTAAGCTTTCACGATACGCTTCTCTTTCAATAATGCAATAGCTTGCATTGCACGCAAGTTTGAGATTCTAACACACCACGACCAATCAAAGTAGCAGTTATGAATAGTAATACCCACTTTTTGAAATTATATAAATTTTATATTTCAAAATTGACTTCATTTTTGTATTCGGAATATCAAAATTATCCTAAGTATAATTGTTTGTAATTTTTTGAGAAATTCCAAATTTCTACGGATAGAGAAAATACTAAAAAACAATTTAATGAAAATAATTTATAGTGATAAAATATAATATTTAGAGGTTTTAAAGTATAATTAGAATATACTTTTACCATTTTATCCAATGTTGGTCATTAGAATTAATTTCACTTTGAAATTAGACATAAACAATTGTCAATCTTTTGATATATATTGTTTCTTAAAAAATGCAATTTGTTGTGACAACGGGATTTAATTATAAAATTAATTAATTTGACTTATATGTTTGGAATTTTGTAAAATAGACATCATTTTTGAATTCGGAATATCAATTATAGCTTAGGGTGAATTTTTGGGATTGCTCTGAAGAACTTCGATTTTTGATTAATAGTGAAACCACAAAGTGGTAGTTAAAAACTGATTTTTCGTTTAAATGAAACATTACCACTTCTGTGATTTGATTTTCAAAAATCCAACAAACATGGTTTTCATTAGGAAGTAAAATGTGGTTCAATGGGATTAAAATATTTTTTTTTGAATAGTAACTTTTAAGTTTAATTAATCGCGATTAGAGGTAATTAGTGAAATTTAAGGTAAAAATGATATTATAAAAATATGAAAATACATTTAAACTTGTCCTACCCCTGTTGTATTAGTCATGGAAGACCACTAAAATCCATGGGACAACTTGGGGACCACATGGAGCCACTTGGGTAAGAAAATGACATTAATAACTTCTTATTTAAAGTAAAAATAAAATTGTCACAAACATGTGTTGTTTTACTAATACAATTATTACATGGGATATATATGTTTACATTTCGACTATAAATATTCATTGGAAAGGTAAAATTATTTCCAACATGATGGTAATTTTATTATAATTATTAGTCATTAAATAAATTAAATTATTTATGACACAATGATGATGCATCGATTACCTCATTAATTAAAGATTTAAATAAAATGAAACAATAATGTAAAATATAAGACTTAAACTTGTGAAAATCCTATTGGATGAGTATATTTTTAACCCTTATTACCTTATATACGAAATATATAATTGTGGGACCTTTAAAATCTGAAAATTATTTCATAATAATGTAACATTTCATGACCTTCCAAGAGTGCCCCTCCTCTCCTCTTATAAAAGGCCCCCACCACTACCACCTTATTCACACCTTCCAAGCCATTTGGCTCCCCCAAACTCTACCCAAGTACTCTCCCAACTTCTCTCTCTTACTTATAAAAGCCTCAAATTGGGTATAATTCTTCCCAAGGAAACCTTCGACTCAAATAAAAAAGAGTTACCTGATTTGAAGGTAATGTCTTCTCTTGTGTTCTTTTGTTTTATTTTTCTTCTAAAACCCCATAAAATCTTTTTATTACTTTATTTTGTAACAAAAGAAGTATAACCAATATAATTTTTTGTTTTTATGAGAATTATTTAATTTACACTTATACTCACCGTCGTCTAATGGTTAAAGAACATACAGTTTCTGTGGGTGGGGAATTACCGCCTCACGAAACGATGATTGTTCAATCTTCTTTTAACACCTCTAATGGTGGCCATTATGATGAAAATATTTTTATATATGATATATATTATGTATTTTATTTCCTTATGATTTTGTATTTTTCTTTTATGTCATACCTTTATGATTTCCATTGTGGGTAAACCCGATAATTTCATTTTAGGAAGTGCGGACTACCGCCCCCTCAAAGTGATTTGAATAATTAATGTCATATGTGGGATGTATAAAGGATGGAGTAAATGGTATTATAAATTATATTATACAGGAATTATATTATAAACTTATATAATTATAATTTCATTCCATTAAATATGAAATAGAAATGAACGTAGCGTTCATGCGTACGTACGGCTTACCGTCCCCATGAATGGTGCATTTCACTTCTTACCTCTAAATGTTATGTAATATTATAAATGAATGAATATACTAGATATATATGATATATATGATATATACATCATGAATATAATTGTGGATATAATGGATATTTCACCACATGAACAACTTGTTATTATAAGAAGTTTATTTTTGACTCATGTACCAAATATCGACAAAATGACCGTTATTAACGTAAATAATTACATAATGTTCATAACATGGTAATAATTGATATAAAAGGATTAATGAACATGAAAAAGGTTATTAAGAAAATATAATTTAACTCTAGTTTATTATTCCAGAGATTAAAGAACGATCGATTCAAGTTGGACACAAGGTAAGGGAACGTCATAACCCAATTTCCATTCATTGGGTTAATCTCCTACTTTAAAATAATGTCATGATATTATTATGTCCTATCTTGTATTTATACTTTCTTTATGTGTACATATAGTGAATACGCATAATAGATCTATTTTATTTAAAAAATGATATTTGTAAAGGACTTCGTCTCAATCTCCATTCATTGAGGCATATTTTATTTTATACACAACTTTCTTTTATACAGTGTATAAACCCCTTTGACTTTTAGGATTATTCAAAAGGAATCTTTTTATACGAAGCATTTTACAAATCAAAAAAAGTAATTTTCTTCTTCTTGTACGTATGCGGCGACAACATCTTCTTCCACCACCATGCCCATTATTTGAGTTTCGGCTTCCTCTACAAGCATAACTTTTTTATAAATTAAAAATAAATACCAAGTTTTAATTTTCTTTTATTTTGGTATTGAAAATGGTTTTATTATATCAATTTTTGTATTTATATCTTTTGATTGAAATGTGGAAGTGTTATGTTTCCTTTATGCATGTTTTATGAGATATGATTATGTTATGGTTTATGATATGTTTAAACTAATTCATATGAGGAATGCATTAGACTTAATAAGTGTCGGGTGGAGCCTTCTATAGCTCCTTGATGCATCGGCAGGTCTCATGAGACGAAATAGTGTCTTGGCACGAGGCCTTGAAAAAAATCTTATTTGTAGTCTTGGCACGATTCCTTGGCTACATGGTTATGATAGTCTGGCATTATGCATTCCATCATTATGAAAGTGGTTATTGATATTGCATATGATTATTCGACCAGTAGAGTATCCATGTGAATACGTAAATGGCATTATCTCATTTTACTTTTTCCATATTATATTAAAGGTCAAGTTTAAAAGGCTTTTGTTTTAGTTATACATTGCTTTAAATGTTTATGTTTATTTATCAAATCTTCCTCTATATTTTTATCCTTACGGAGCATCTGAGCTCACCCCTTTCAATGTTTTATTTTTCCCAGGATGTGAAGAAATATTTTAAGACTGACCTACAGAGATAGTCTGAAGGGGTAGAAGTGTAGACTATGGCGACTATATTATTGTGATTTTTCACTTTATGATGTAATGTAACATTTATGAATGTATCTAGTGTTTCCAAGGATACTAAACTAATCAGTCTTTCATGAGATGATCTTTTGTGATCATGGAAATGTTGCACAATAATTCACCGACTCTGGGTAGTTGTGGTTGGGGTGTTAGAATTGGTATCAGAGGTAGTTTAGTACTAACCTTGGAAGATATATTTAGATAAACTCTGATTAGATCACATAGCCCTAAGATAGACATTTATAATTAGTATAGAAGAACTTCCTAGAATTTTTTTATTATATAAATTTTGTAAGTTTTCCGAGAAATACATCCTTGTCTGGATACGAGCAGATAGGGGCGGCTCTGGCACAGATGTACCTAGGGGTAAAACCTGAAAACACCGCTTTGAGATAAACTCGAATGAGAACTAGTGTACGACAACGGGCCTTGCTACACTCTTGGTTACAAAACTCCCCGAGGATATGTTTAGGATAATTCTAATTTCCTTTATAAACCATTATGAAGGGTTTATGAGTATATACATACTCAAAGAAAACATTTTTATGATTATAGTTTAATTTATGTTATGTGTATTACAAGTATGGAATTATGTATTTTGATTTATAAACTAATCTAGTTTATTCCACTATTTAGAAATGGATCCTAGTGGGAGGAATGGAAACTGTATCAATGCATGCCCTCCATATATGGATTTCCCTCATGCTCGAGATAATTATAATGGAGTTGCTGATACAACTAATGTTGATCAGCTTATCACCATACTAGGACAACTCACTCAGGTTATGAATAATATCCTTACTCGTATGGAGCTCCCTGATCTGCAATGTGGAGGATAAATGTTATACCGCTTCATGAGGAAAAACCACCAACATTCAATGGGAGTACAAATCCCTTAGTATTTGAGAAATGGATAAAGTCCTTAGAGAAAATATCCCATGCCTTAGAGAGTAGTGAAAGGGAAAAGGTTATCATGGCAATTTACCGACTCACGGGAGATGCTGATCAATGGTAGTGATTGATTCAAAATACAAAGGAAGATGAAGAAGTATCAAGTATGGAATGGAGAGAGTTAAAAGTGGTTTTCTTAGAAAAATGCTTTCCTCGTGCCCATCGAGAAGATATGGAAAGTAAATTTCTGAGTCTGAGACAAAAGGAGGATGAGAATGTGGCAAAGTATGAGGCTAACTTTACAAGTATAGCGAGGCATGAAGCAGATTATATACGTAACCCAAGAAGTAAGAATGATCGATTCTTTGATGGGTTAAAACCATTTCTCCGATGAGCCTTAGTCTCACAATATTTCTCGTCATATGATGATATTGTCTCATGTGCTATCAAGACAAAAAATGAATTCTCTAATTCTTATGACAATAAAGTAAAGCAAGAGAAGAAGATAACGGTGGAACAAAAGACAGATAAAGGGAAAAAGGAAAAGAAGGATTTTCCATTATGCGATAATTGTGGGAATAATCACCCCGGTACTTGCCTAAAAAGAATGAGAGTTTGTTACAAATTAGGAGAAAAAGGTCACCAGGATCGTGATTTCAAGGGAAAGAAAGAGGTTATCAATGTTGAATGCTACGATTGTTAGGAAATGGGGAATTATTCAAATGAATGTACTATGTGTCAGGGATACTTACATCAGAAAAGGCCAATGGATCAAGGCCAATCTTATGTTGTTACTACAGTTGAAGCGTAATAATTAATGTATTGGTGCTTTTGGACTGAAGGATTATATTCTGGATATAAGAATAATATGATTGTACTATAGTACTTGTTTTTCTCATTAAGGTTTTAATATGATAAAGGTAATCATATTTTTAGTATGTGATAATAAGAGAAACGTTACTTTGTTTGGGGAATCTGAGGTTACAATTGATTTTGGAATTTAGAGACCTTTTAATGAAATTCTGGAGAGAGGTATTTTGGATAACTATAAAGGTTGGAATGAATTAATTAGAACATTAGATATTATTTTTTAAGGTTAAAACATTTCTGAAGATTATTTTTGTAATATTATAATACAATACATATAGAAAAAGGAAAACCTGCAGGTCGGGGGATAAACTGTCGCGTCCGACAAAGCTGCAGGAATCAAACCCACAACCATAGTGCGACATGCCTTTATTACCTACCTCTAGCCTACAGGAAGACCCTGGTTATTAAAAATATTTTTCATAATCTAAATGGTATGTGGTAATATTTGGAACCTTATACAATTAAGATAAATAGAATATTTTTGATTTCTGTTAACATTTGGAGTGAAATATGGGTTTGTGGTAAAAATTCATTAAATAATGAAAGTCTACATGACAAGTAAGTTTATTTCCTTATGTTCGTAGTAAATATCTTAAATAAATTCCTCAACTTAATGAAAGGTAACTTAAAATAAAAACGTTGTTGGTTTACTTTTCCCACTAGGGATTCAATTACGGTTTAACCAATCACAAGTTTGTGATTTTTTGTGGTTAACTTTCTCCTAATCCTATTTTCTACAACTCTCCATCAGACCTTAATGGTTTTTTTCCTCTATATCCTTATTTTCATAAAATTCTAGTATGGGCTATCTTGGGTGACCTTTTTAATTATTTTTATTTATTTTAATGTTATATTTTTATTAACCCAATTTCCAATGTGGGTTTTCCACAAAGGTATATTCTATTTTCGAAGAACATTTTCAAATTGTGAGGACATAATTTATTGAATGAGGGGAGAATCTAACACCCCAAGCTTTCACAATACGCTTCTCTTTCAAGAATGCAATAGCTTGCATTGTATGCAAGTTCAAGATTCTAACACATCATGACCAATCAATATACCAGTTATGAATAGTAATACCCACTTTTATGAAATTATATATATTTTATATTTCAAAATGGAATTCATTTTTGTTTTCAGAATATCTAAATTATCCTAAGTTTAATTTTTTGTAATTTTCTGAGAACTTCCAATTTTCTATAAATAGAGAAAATACATAAAAACTACTTTTTTAATAAAAATAATTTATAGTGATAAATTATACTATTGAGTGGTTTTAAAGTATAATTACAATATATTTTTACCATTTTATGAAATGGTGGTCATTATAATTAATTTCACTTTGAAATTGGATATAAAAAATTGTCAATGTTTTTATATGTATTGTTTCTTAAAAAACGCAATATGTTGTGACAGCGGGAATTAATAATAAAATTAATTAATTAAACTTATATGTTTGGAATTTTTTAAAATAGACATCATTTTTTAATTTGTAATATCAATTATCTCTTAGGGTGAAGTTTTTGCATTGTTCTGAAAAACTTCAATTTTGATGAATAGTGAAACCACTAAGTGGTAGTAAAAAACTGATTTTTCGTTTAAATGAAACATTACCACTTCTGTGATTTGATTTTTAAAAATTCGGCATACATGGTTGTAATTAAGAAGTAAAATGTGGTTCAATGGGATTAAAATAATTTTTTTGGTGAATAGTAACTTTTAAGTTTAATTAATTGCGATTAAAGGTAATTAGTGAAATTTAAGGTAAAAATGATATTATAAAATTATGAAAATATCTTTACACTTGTTATACCCTTATTTTATGAGTCATGGACGACCAATACAATCAATGGGTCAACTTGGGGACCCCATGGGACCACTTGGGTAAGAAAATGAAATTAATAACTTTTTATTTAAAGTAAAAATAAAATTGTCACAAACATGTGTTGTTTTACTAAAACAATTATTAAATGGGGTTATAGAAGTTAAAATTTAGACTATAAATATTTATTGGAAATATAAAAAGATTTCCTACATCATGGTAATTTTTTTTATAATTTTTCGACATTAAAAAAATTAAATTATTTATGACACAATGATGATGCAACGATTACCTCATTAATTAACGATTTAAATAAAATGAGAAGATAATCTAACATGTAAGACTTACACTTGTGATAAACCTATAGGATAAGTATATTTCGATACATTATCACCTTATCCTCGATATATATTATTGTGGGACCTTTGAAATCTGAAAAGTACATCATAATAATGTAAAATTTCATGACATTCCAAGAGTACCCCTCCTCTCCTCTTATAAAAGTCCCCCACCACTACCAACTTATTCACACCATCCATGCCATTTGGCTCATCCAACCTCTTCCCAAATACTCTCCCAACTTTCCTTTCTTACTTCTAGAAGGCTCACTTTGGGTATAAAGCTTCCCAATGAATCCTTTGGCTCAAATCAAAAAGAGTTACCCGATTTTACGTTAATATCTTCCCTTGTGTTATTTTGTTTTATTTTGCTTCTTTAACCACCTAAAAAACATGTATTACTTTATTTTGTAACAAAACATGTATCCTAAATATAATTGGAGGTTTTTATGAGAAGTATTTTATTTACACTTACACACACCTTCGTCTAATGGTTAAAGAACATACTGTTTCTCTGGGTGGCCAATTACCACCTCATGAAACGATGATTGTTCAGTCTTCTTTTAACACCTCTGATGGTGGCCATTATGATGAAATTATTTTTATATATGATACATATTATGTTTTTTTTCCTTATGATTCTGTATTTTTCATCCATTTCATACCTTTATGATTTCCATTATGGGTAAACGCAATAATTTCATTTTAGGAAGTGCGGACTACCGCCCTCTCAAAGTGATTTGAATTGTTAATGCCATATGTGGGATGTATAAAGGATGGAGTAAGTGTTATTATACATCATATTATACTGTAATTCTAGTATACATTTATATAATTATAATTTCATTCCATTAAATATGGAATAGAAATGAAAGTAGTGTTCATGCGTACGTACGGCTTACCGTCTCCATGAACGGTGCATTTCATTTCTTACCTCTAAATGTTATGTAATATTTTAAATTCATGTATATACATGATATATATGATATATATGATATCTAAATCATGAATATAATTATGGATATAATGGATATTTCACCACATGAAGAACTTGTAATTATAAAAAGTTTATTTTTGACTCAAGTACCAAAGATCGACAAAATGACCGTTATTAACTTAAATAATTACATAATGTTCATAACATGGTAATAAGTGTTATAAAAGTAATAATGAACATGAAAAAGTTTATTAATCAAAAATAAATTAACTCTAGTTTATTATTCAGGAGATTAAAGAACGATTGTGTCAAGTCAGACATGAGGTAAGGGAACTTCTTAACCCAATTTCCATTCTTTGGGTTAATCTCCTACTTTAAAATTATGTCATGATATTATTATGTCCTATCTTGTATTTATACTTTCTTTATGTGTAAATATAGTAAATACGCATAATAGATCTATTTTATTTAAAAATTGATATTTTTAAGGGACTTCGTCTCAATCTTCATTCATTGAGCCATATTTTATTTAATACAAAACTTTCTTTTATACGGTGTATAAACCCCTTCGACTTTTACATTTATTAAAAAGGAATATTTTTATTTGAATACTTTTACTAAACGAAAAAAAGGAATATTTTTCTTGTCATACATATGCGGCGACAACGAATTCGCTGCCGCCGTGACCATTATTTGAGTTTCTTCTTCCTCTACAAGCCATAACTTTTTTTTAAAAGAAAAATAAATACCAAGTTTTAATTTTCTTTTATTTTGTTATTGAAAATGGTTTTATTATATAAATTTTTTTATTGATATATTGTGATTGAAATGTGGAAATGTTATGTTTCCTTTATGCATGTTTTATGAGATATGATTATGTTATTGTTTATGATATGTTTAAACATGTTCATATGAGGAATGTATTGGACTTAATAAGTGATAGGTGGAGCCCGCTATAGCTCCTCGATGTATCGGCAGGTCTCATGAGACAAACTAGTGTCTTGGCATGAGGCCATGACAAAATCGTATTTTTATTCTTGGCTGAGGCCTTGGCTATGTTGTTATGATAGTCTATCATTATGCATTCCATCATTAATAAAGTGGTTATTGATATTTCATGTGATTATTTTAACGATAGAGTATCCATGTGAATAAGTAAATGGAATTATCTCATTTTACTTTTGCCATATTATGTTGAAGTTCACGTGTAAAAGGATTTTGTTTTAGTTATACATTTCATTAAATGTTTATGTTTATTTATGAAATCTTCCGCTATATTTTTATCCTTATTGAGCATCTGATCTCACCCGTTTCAATGTTTTTTTCCCAGGATGTGAAAAAAATATTTTATGACTGACCTACAAGGATAGTCTGAAGGGGATAGAAGTGTGGACTATGGAGACTATGTTATTTTGATTTTTCACTTTATGAATTAATGTAACATTTATGAATGTATCTAGTTTTTCCAAGGCTACTAAACTAATCGGTCTTTCGAGACTTTGATCTTTTGTGATCATACCAATGTTACGCAATATTGTTCCGACTCTGGGTAGCTGGGGTCGTGGTGTTACAGTACCTCTATAGACACATATCTTAGGCTTTTTGGTCATGTGGATAAGAATCTATTTATTTCCTATCAATGATTCCAACGACATTGTGAGGTTAGATACATTCATTTCTATTGAAAATATGGTGGAGAAGAAGAATGTGGGAATGTATCCCGATCATGGTGAAACATTGTCGAAGCAAGATGTATGTTTATGTGGAGACGAAACCAATATATTTTTAATCATAGTTTTTTATTCTATGGGGATGGATAGAAGCTCACATTAGATCACCATCCATTATAAATGTGTTTTAGATTTATGATATATAGTTTTATCCAAATTTTCTAGCTATCTTTGGTATTTTTCCTTTTCTTTGATGTTTAGTGAGACCCTGTGGGGGATGTGCATTTTCATGGATTTCAATTTCATCTTGTATGGGGTCTCACCAACTAAAATATTTATAGATGATAGAAAGGATATAAATGAGATAATATCAAATCATATAGTCTTTTATTATGGTGTGTTAGCTACCCGTATTGATGGAAAATTTATATTTGAGGCCAATTCACCATGTAGGATTATAATTCAGTTCATGTTCTTGAAATAGATATAAATATATTTTCTAGTGCATGTTCGATTAGAAAAGAATTTGATGGTAGCATGAAATCTATGGATTCTTAAATAAATGGTGTTGAATCATGTGATTATCAACATGGCTCTAGTAAAAGTGACATGCGGATTGGATTCTTAGTATATTGAGGCATGCATTTCATTATATCCTATAGGAGTATTCACATAAGTAACTCCTCAAATTTTTACAAAGAATGCATCTGAGCATGGAAAGTGTGGTAGGAAGGCTTATACTCTAATAGATGATGTTTCATCTATCTAAAATGATTATTTATCCACGTTGAAGGAAACTGAGGAAGTGGTCTTGAGTTATCCAAAATGACCTTGTTCGAGGTTCAGTCTTCCATCTAGAATAAAATTTTTAACTACAACTAAGGTTGAGCCCAGAAGATCTGGTATACATCTTAAGGAAGAGTCACATTCTATATTTTTCCATTATTCCTCTATGATGAAGAGGGTCGGGATGCCTATGAGATCCAAGTCTCATGATTCTTCTTCAAGGATGGTTGTGATGGGCTGGTAATTCCTAAGACCAAAGACATCATATGTTTTTCAGATCATGTCCTCTGATATTGAATTCATATGGGCTCCCCTTCATGTTTGTTTGAGGATTACAAGGATAGAATATCCACAAACCAATTAATATTTTATTTTTGGATAATCCTTCCATGGTGTGGATTTATATATTGGAACTATATGTGCTCATTTTTTTGACTGATGACCAGATCCCTTTCATATGTTGAATGGAGAACATGATAATATAGGGAGTTCAACAAGGGATTGACCAATCATCCTCTAAGGAATGTATTGATTATACCAATACAATGGATTTAATTCCCCTTTTTTCATATCTCCTTTTCATTTCATTAATTTTATTTTTACAAAATATTTTTTTCTGTAGGAATGTTTATTTTTATATTCATCATGATAGAGGGGAATCATCTAAGGTTACGTCACCAAAATATGGGCCAACTGGAACCTCACTAGGGATTCAAGAGTTGTCGCCTAATAGTGGAGAGCAATATTCATGGTAGAAACTAGTGGAGGATGAGATGTTAGGGGAAACTATATTTTCCCCTCTAATAACATTATTTCAAGGGGTTAGTGTTATCCATCATCCAAAAAAAATAAATAAAATTGGCAGATAAAATCATTGGGAATTAACATTTTCAATTGTGGAATGTCATTCTAGCACCATTAATATATGCTTTATCCATAACATGTTTCTATATTATTATGTGGTTCCATAATATCCTTATCATTACGCAATAAATGTGATTATAGATGATCCTCCAAGAATTAAAGAGGGTGTTATTGACCAAAAATAGATCCCTACTAGAATATTGGTTCATTTGATAGAAGAAGTGTTCAAGGATGAGGATACATGATAAAATCTTATCACCACCCCTGCCAATGTAGAGGGGGTAAATTATCCTAGTAATATTACTAATACATAAAAAGGAGTCATCTTTTGATTGCTCGGTTTTATCCTTATGGTACTTCTAGATTTTTTCATACAGAAGGGGACCCCATGATAATAGATCCTGACCCTGAGGTTGACATCAAAGAATCCGTTTGGGTTCTCATGTAATTGGAATAGGGTGTCACACTGGGTCCTGATTCAAATATTCCATCTATTCCAATAGGTGAGATTATCATGATGATTGGGGAATCAAATGATTCCATGAGAAATATTGACATTAACTTAGAATAATACAGGAACACATTAATATTCATACAAATTTAGAATAATTAGTGTAACATAATATTAAACTTAATGGATGTGAGTCTTTATTTTTTTTTGTGAAACCAATTTTATTATTCTTGATTCATTGACCATGACTGGTTGTAATTGGAATCTACATACATGAAAATTTCAGCCTAGATTGTGCATGAACAATATGTCAAAGTCCATCCTAGTCCCACCATTTAGGTGTATTTAACTCAAGTGAATCTTGAAACTGGATATCTTCATGAACCTTCATTGGAGAGTTATAGGGAGTCCTAGGAGAGTGCTCCTTGACCCGAGGTTTTTCTTCAATCTACTAACGATATGGGTGATAGGGAGGAATTGCTCATAGCTACTGACCTGCTACATGGTGAGTGTTACCATTATTATTTAATCACCTCTATTTCTTCTTCCTGTTATCCTTATGAGTATAGAAATGATTCATGCTCACAGTCTAGAAAAATCAACACAGATGGATATGTCTATGGTGGGAACCTATGTGCTAATTTAATCAATAAAAGAATAAGAGGTTGTTGTAGAATATGAGTGAGACCGGTAGTGTGCTTTAATAAGAGCACTGATTATGGAGTATGTTACTCCATATGATAGTGACTGTATTTCATATTTAATGATGTGTGACCCTCTTCACATCACAAAATGTTGGATTAGGAAAGATTTAAGAAAAAAATCTCTAGGATTCCATTTAAAGACATTAAATCACAAATCCATCATATTTTATTACTATTTGGTTTGATGGGATGTGGTGGATTTTATTATTACAAAAAATAATTGTTGTGAAAGTAATTTTATATTGACTAGAGTGAGAGCATATGAATCAATAGGAACTCATAATGGAGAAGCAGATAATCGAAACCAATTATCATTACACTGTATTATCCTAGGATGAGTCCATCCATACTAAAACTTTGGAAGAATTTAAACAACAGATATATGAGAAAACTATTCCAGTGTTGCTCCTTCTATTGGAATTAGATGCCACTCATGGGGAGCTCATAAAAATCCACCATTAACTATGAGGAACACATAATGTAGGGTCATGTTCTCTTATATCCATATCATTGGAACTTCACTGGTTCAAGGATGTTGATGTTGTTTGGTTGACTAGGGTTCAATAGGCAGATGACGTGGATAAGGACGACATTCAACAATGTAAGAGTTATGTTGATGGAATCTTCTAAAATTGTATCTAGAGAAACTATCCCTTGGATGACACTGTAGTTTTTTATTTGCAAATGAATATGAATTTTTACTCAACAACTACATCTTCATCCTTATTTTCATTCTATGATATTAATACGACATTGAATCTGAATTGCATAGCGAGTCATTTTTACACTGTCTAGTCATAACCGTAGTGACATGATGGGTGTATACTCTTCCATTTTCCTAATTCATGGGACATAGTTGGTGTATTTTAACTGATATTAGGGTCATATAGAAAACACTATAAACATAGTTTCTTATGTTTTTCCAACATAATTGTTTCATATGTATAGTATAATAAAGACGTAGAAGGCGGCACATGGCTTTTTCTTATACAGCACATTTCAGGTTTTCAGGAAAAACATTTTGTGAATTATTTTTATTGAACAATTTTTTCCTTAACCATAATGAGTTTAGGTCTAGAAATATGGGATTTGTCTTTTGTATAGAGTTTAAATATCACGTTTTAAATCAATTAAGTATTATGTTTCTTTATATGGGTAGTTTAAGGTCATGAAATCGGGACTATTGAGATTAGTGTTTAACGTAGAATTGATTCTTCCATAATTTTCAAAATAATAACCCAAACAATGGTTATTGAACAAGAATGTTTTGAGATTCTTCAAAGATCCCCTGGGGAATTTTGAGAGATGTTTTTATAATTTTTGAATCCAAATCCTGACATTTGGGAATAGAGTAGTTCCTTCATGAGGACTAAGTTACAAAAGGTAAAAACCTGAAATTGTGGGATGCTTTATAAAAATAAATTTGGGGAGTTTTACAACATTGTAAATAGTGGAAAACTTTGGATAACAAACCCATTTTGTGGGTTACCTTATTCAAATCCTACTGGGGCGTTTTATAATATATTGAGAGAAATAAGTTCTCAAGAATTAGTACTATCTATTATTGATTATCTAAAGGACTTTATAAAGATTTAGATTACGCCAAGCCATGATTACTGGATTTTCCTAAAGGTGGTGTTTTATAATGAAAAGAATAATATATATTATCATTTGAAATTAATGGGAAATCTCTAATATATGAATTTTTGTTTAGTGAATATGTGTACATTATGTTAACTAACTATTGTTAGGGGTAATTCCACATCCTTAGAGTGTTTAAAAAATTTTCCAGTTTAATGTCATTTAACCAGAAAATTAACTATAATGACCCAATCATTTGATAATAAAATTTCTCTCTTCTTTTAGTAATTTCATAATCATCCAAATTAGGAAACAAAATGATACAACATGGTTAAATTAACTATTTTTTGACTTTTAAACATAAATTTTCCACTTCTGTATTTGGAATTTTGATAATCTGACACACATGGTTGCGATTAGTAAGATGTTCAAAGTTTGATAGGACAAACTTAAATTTTTTAATAGTATCCTACCCTTTTGAATAATAACATACAATTATGAATAAAAATATGACCCTTATGAGTATTAAATATCACGTATAATCGTATCCTCGCCCATGAATGTATAAATAAAATATATATATATTTAAGTGACAATATGACCAAAATAAAAGTATTGGTATTTTTATAAGATATAAATAATTAATTATAATTAATTAATTAATTTCAAAGAAAATTTATTTTTAAATAATATTTTCATAAATTAACAATTCTGTTTCATCTAGGTTTAATATAACTTTATAAGACCTTATTTTTTTTGAAGCATTATAAAATTATTTTTCATTTTAATATATGTATTTTTCATGTAAATTATAATTTTAAATAAAATTAAATTAATAATATTTAGAAAAATATTTTTGAAAAATTGTTTTCCTTTTTTGGGTTATACACATCAAAGCATGGTTAGGGTAACTTTTATGTATTTTTAGGAAATTCATGAAATTTTTATGAATAATGAAATGCTATAATTTAAAAAATAATATAAATACATTAATTATAGCGTCGTGGATGATGTTCTTTTGATGTTATGGAAATTGGTTCGAATTCAAGCAACTTATTACTATAACTACTTTGGGAATCGTCATTATTGATTGTCTTGTGGAGAATTAATAAATTAATGAAAATTATTTTGAGAACACCCCTCCCCCTATGATATAAATACCACCCTCACAGCCTCATTTCATCACACCTATAAAGCATCAAGATATGTGAAAATTTTGGCCAAATACCTTCTCTATCCTCACCACCATGTCCTGGAGATCCTGGTATTATAAAAACACCAAGCCTATGTTCTTTATGTGGGATCTCATGTGGAGGATTCAAGAGGTAATTCTTCTCTCTCTCTTTTATTTGAATTTCCGTTAAAATTTCATATATTTTCTTCTATTATCATCATATTATCTTATTCAAATAACATGATACCTCCATTATAATTGATATACGGGTATGCTATAATGTTAATGTATGATTATTTATTTTACTCCTCACTCACTCTCTTCGTTTGTAAAAATGAAATTGTAGCCTATGATGTGTTAATTGACTTACATCATGGGCGATACACTTCCATTTTTTTCAACTCCATTAAGTTTATCAACGAAACCATGAATATATGGCCCCAACATTAAACATTAAAAAATATTTAATTATGTTAACAGTTCACAATGAGAATATTTTCAGGTGTAGATCTTTAAATAATTAGGTCATAACATATACATAACAATTTGAAATATTATATTTAGACACTTTTACTCAGTATCCATTTTCTCATAAAATAAAAACTCTTGAAAAAAGAGAGTCATATCTAGTTCCTTATTTTATATATAATTACTTTTCCATGATCCCATATTTGACATTATTCATGTATATGTCTTGTGAAACAAATTACAAAAAAATGGGATGAGAATAAATATCTTAGTAAGGGATACAAAATGAAGGAAAACTATTAGTTTTTCAAAACTACAAGTAAACCATGAATACATTATCATAAGTCGTACTTTTCACAGTTATGAAATAGAAAATACTATTCACTAAATAAATGCTCATTGCTTACCTTTTTCAACAAAAATATTAACATAAAACCCATAGAAAGCACACACAACAAATAATGGTAACCTGGGACATAAATATTCTTAAATTGAAAAGCTATATGTTGGATATCCACACATATCACTAAATAGAGTACCCATATGGTCGAATTCTATAGCCAATTAAATGGAGGTTATAACATAACCCCTCGTCCAAGTTTATCACGACACCACCCATCATTTTCTTTACCACATAAGTACCCGTCAAATGTCTAAGTACCATTATTAAATCATAACACATAAAATATTGGATTTCACTAATAATATATCATTTGAAATCACAATAAATAGTTTCAAGATGTTGAAAAAAGGAATCTATTTGAAAAAAAATCAATACCAAATACCCAAAAATGGAATAAGGTATTTATTTTCCTTTTAAAAACATTAAGACTAATAGAGGAAACCAAATAATGATTAGGATGGCAGAGAAGTCATTGTCACCAGAAACATTTAAAGCAATCCATTTGTAAATTAGTAAATTTCGTTAAAGAAAAAAAGATTCCCTTTGAATGAAATTAAAAATAAAAGGGGTTTCTATTATACCATATAAAAGAAGGAGGTATATATTATCAAAACATGCCTTAATAAAAAAAGATTCAGATGAAGTCCCTTACCTCATGTCCGACATGACCCGTTTGTTCTTTAATCTCTTGAATAATAAACATAAGTTAATATATAATTTCTTAAGAACCTTTACGATGTTTATTATTCCATTTATATCACTTATTAATTTTCTATAATAATTAGTTAATTCTTTGAGTTCATATCGGACATTTTGTCAATGTTCGGAACTTGAGTAAAAAATGAACATGTTAAAATTATAAATTGTCCTTGTGGTCAAAATTCTATTATCTCCAGAATTATATTCAGGATTTTTTATATCATATATATCATATATATCATATATATCCCTTAAATGTTTTTTATAATATTCTATATCATCTGGATATATGAAAATGAAATGCACCATTCATGGAGACGGTAAGTCGTATGTATGCATGAACGCTGGATCAATTTCAATTTTTTTCATTTTAAAATGAATGAAAACCAAATGATACAAATGTATATTATTATTATAGTATAATAAAATATTTTATATACATTAAATTTATTCATTAACAACATCATTTTTACATTCCACATATGGTATGCATGAGTCTTATCACTTTGAGGGGGCGGTAGTTTACACAACCTCAAATGAAATTATTGTATATATACCCCAAGAAAACCATAAATGTATGTAATAAAATTTAATTTATGAAGTATATAGATAAAATAAAAAACATAAATATCATATATAGTTACAGTTCCATCATAATGGCCACCATAAGAGGTGGTAGGAGAAGATTGAACAATCATCGTTTCATGCGGTAGTAGTTCTCCATCCACAGAAACATTATGTTTTATACCCATTATATGGAGGAGTGTTGAATTGTAGATTTAATACATATAATAAAAAAACTAATTATATTGAGGATACTGGTGTTGTTATGTAAAAAATAATTAAAAGATCATAAGGAGTGAGGAAGTAAAACAAAATAAGATAACTCGAGGGAAGACGTTACCTTTAAATTATGAAACTCCCTTTGGTTGGAACCAAAAAGATATATTAAAGTGCCTTATGACTAAGGTAAGGATTATATATGGAAGAGGTGGATATTTGGAGCTTATATAGGGATATTATGGATGATCCAAGGATCATGTGAGGTGTGAGTAATGGGTTAGAGGATATGGCCTTTTATAATGGGGAGGAGGGGCTCCTTAATAAATATTTAAAATATTATTTTATTATATACTTATTTTCAATTTCAGAATGTAAAAAAAAAATTAATTTGAAGAAAAGGTGCTTATAAAAAGAAATAAAATCATCCAATAATAATTGGTCAGGTTTTGGATATTTTTTTATCCTTATCTTTTTTATTTAACCATTCCTTACCTTATTTAACTTTTATGAAGTTCTTTTATATATTCTTACAATATGGTTAATTAAGTTACCATAGAATTACAATAGAACCCCAAGTGGCCCATTAATGACATTATCAAATTTATCTATATAATTTTATTGAATCATAGATTTTTAGGATTATAATATCATTTAATAAAATAATTATTGTTTTAAAAACTCATTTTCGTAAATTTAAATACTATTAATATCAAGACTTTTAAAAAATATATACAACAAGATTCTATTGAACAACCTACAATAATTTAATTATAACAATTCATAATCATCCCAACAATTCGTGGATGGAATAAAAATTTGTAAAATAAATTTATTTTAACATTTATAATCTCATTTATTTAAACATTCATTAATGAGGTAACCATTACATCATCATTGTGTCTTTAATTAATTTATTTATATTTCTAAATAAGACATTTATTTTTTTCAAATTGAAAATATAAAAGTCACAAAAACTAGATTTAAAAGGGGTTCTCCATCAAGAGGTGGAAAAAAATCCTATTAATGAATAATCGAGTTCTACATTCTTCAAATTGGATGAATTATAATTTTGAGCATCAAAATTTATTGGATTAATGTAAAGTCATTTAATAAAGATGTATAATCAAATTGTAGTTAGTTTTGTTTATTCCCACAAATAAAAAGACTTGTCATTAACTACCATTTAAAATAATAATTGTATATTATTATTTCTCAGTATAACTCAACATTTTGTACAACATAAAATTTCAATGAAACTCATTGTTGTGTATTGGGAATGTCATCGAACATAGATTTCCTTTCCAAGTAAAATTATTAATTAATTCAAAAATATTAATAAATATGAAAATATCAAATCTAATATTTACCTGGGATGTTACAACCTTACCCCCTTTTGAAAATTATGTCTGCACAATTTTTTTCACTTATCAAATAAATAGGCGTATTTATCCCTCATATCCTTTTTAGATTCCTATGTTTCCTCTTCAACCATATTTGTTTTTCACTAATCCTTTACCTAATGAATTACTATATTCCGCAACACATGCTCTTTTCAGTCATGAATATGGAATGGTTGTTCCTCATAGGAAATATTTTCTTCCAAATAAACAACCTCTGAACTAAAATCATGAGATGGATTTCAAATATAATTTCACAAAATTGAAAAATGAAAAACATTTTGAACCTGAGAAAAATTGTAGGTAAATCCCCTCTATAGAAAACTGATCCAACATTCACAAGGATTTTATAGGGTCTAATGAACCTAAGACTCAACTTTCCAAAATGCATCACACTTGTCCGTGGAGAATCATGGAGAAAGACATGACCACATACATCAAAAGAAATATCCTTCTTCCAATTATATGCATAAATTATCTGCATACTAAGAAATGTTCTCATGTTCTTCTAAATCAACTCACATTTTTTGTCCATATCTTATATAATTCTGGTCCCCTCAGCTTCCGTTCACCTACTTCATCCCAAAAAGCTAGAGTTCGAAACCACATTCCATATAATTCCTCAAATGGAGCCATCTGTATACTAGAATTCAAAATTTTATTATAAAAAAATTCATCCAAAGAATGATTTTGTTCATAACATCCCTGATAATAAATTGAAGAAGAAAGTAGCATATCTTCCGAAGTCTGAATTGTTTGTTCTGACTACCTATCTGATTGTGGATGAAAATCTGTACTAAAGTTTAATTCAGTACTGAACGAATTCTAAATGAATTTCCAACTATTTGAATTAAACCTAGGATCACGATCATATACAATGGAGAGTGGAAATCCATGTAACCAGACTATCTCTTTAACAAAAAACCAATAAATGTCATCTAGATACAATGTATCTGAAATATGAACAAAATGAGCAGTTTTATTAAATCGTTCAATAATAACCTAGATTGAATTTTTACCTCAAGATGTATTTGGTAATCCAACAACAATGTCCATGGGTATATTTTCTCATTTCCACTCTGGCACCGGTGAAGGCTAAAGCATTACTTTCGGTAACTGTCACTCTACATTAACATGTTGACAAGTCAAACTATTCTTAGTAAAGTCTGCAATATCTCTTTTCATTCCGTCCCACCAGTAATAATCCTGAATATCTATGTACATCTTAGGACTATCTGGATGAACTGAAAATAGAGAACTATGTGCTTCACATAAAAAATCTTTCTTCAAATGTTAAACCAAAGGAACACATAATATTTTTCCAAACCTCAAAAATAGTCACTATCGATATTAAACTGAGGTAACGTACCCTTCTGAACCGTGTGTACATTTTTCTACAACTTGTTGTCATATTTATGTGATTTCTTTATTCTATTTGTAATAGTAGAATGTACTAAAACATTGAAACAAAAGAGAAATTTCCCACACAAATAAAATCCAATCCAAAATTCATCAAATCAAAAACCAAGGGATATTGTTCCAAATGTAGCATGGTAATGGTAGAATTACTCTTTCGACTCAAAGCATCAACCACTTTATTTTCCTTTCCTGTATAGTAATGGATAATTCAATAATAATCCAGGATTAATTCTAACCATCTCATCTATCTCATGTTTTATTTCTTCTATGTTATTTTATACTTCAAACTTTTGTGATCATTATATATTTCACACTTTATTCCCTACAAATGATGCCTCTAAATTTTTAGTGAAAAAACAATAGAAGCCAATTCCAAATCATGTCTAGGGTAATTTAACTCTTCAGTTCTCAACTAACATAAATCATAAGCAATTACCTGATCATTATTCATTAGAACAAAACCATTTACTTTCAATAAAGAATCACAATAGATAACAAACTCACCATTTCTAGAAGGTAATTCCAAAACTGGAGCACTGACCAATCTTATTTTAAATTCCTAAAAAAAATTATAAAATTATTTTTTCCAGATAAATTTGAATAATTTTTGATTTATCTTAGATTGTGGGCAAGATAACAATGAGAAATTATCAAAAAAACCTTCGACAACAACCTTACAATCAAATAAAACTACGAATATCGGTTATATTTGTCTGTCTTGGCCATTCTTCGAAAAATTTAGTTTTAGCAGGATCAATAGTAATTCCATTTTTTGAAACACTGCGACCAAGGAAAGAATTTATTGTGATGAAAACTCACACATTTTGAATATCCATTACAGTCTATTTTATTTGAATGTTTGTAAGGTAACCATTAAATGACTTTCGTGTTCATCAATACTTTTAGAATGAACTCAAATATCATCAATAAACACAAACACAATATTATTTGAGAACTCATAGAAAATTCTATATATAAGATCCATGAATACAGTAGGTGCATTGGTTAACCCAAAAGGCATAACTAAAAATTCATAATGGACACATCTAGTATGAAAAAAGGTCTCTGTAATGTCTTATTCCTTTACATTCAACTGATGGTACGCTGACCTCAATTCATTCGTCAAAAAATACTGATCTCACATGAGCTGATCAAACAAATCCTTAATATGAGGAAAATGATACTTTTTATTAATAGTGATATTATTCAAGGCTCTATAATTAATGTAATGTTTCATTGAACCATGTTTCTTTTAAAAAAACAATACCAAATAACCACATTGTGATGTGCTGGGACAAATGAAACATTTATCTAACAACTCCTACAATTGTTTCTTTAACTCTAAAAGTTCCATTTGAGTTATTTGATAAGGGTTTTTTGAAATTAGATTGGCATCAAGAACTAAGTCAACTTAAAATTAAACCTCCTTGTCATGTATTATACCTTGAAACTCGTCATGAAAAACATCAAGGTACTCATTTACTATTGGAACATCATTAATCTGAGAAATTCATTTGTTTTCAAAAATATGTGAAATGTAACATTCATTTCCATCTTTCACTAGTTTCTCAACTTACTAATATGTTATCAAATGTAATGTTTCATTCTTGAACGCAAAATGAAATTATTTCAAAAAAGAAACCACATTACCTTTGTAGTCAATCTTATCATGATATACAGAAAGTCAATCCATGCCCAAAATAGTATCAAACTGTACTAGAAGAAAAAAATATGGTTTGTAGGTAGATTCTTTTCGCACACAAGGAAATGAAGGTTCTTATAATTTATCTTTGTCTCAACATTTCCTCCCAGTTTTTTTACCATATCTTCAGGATTTATATCATTAGATGAAATTACCAATTTACTATAAAATTTTTCAGAAATAAAATAATGTGTTGACCCTGAATCAAACAACACATTGACATAATCAGAATAATCATAAATTGTACCTGATAGTACTTCATTCGATGGAACATCATCTGCTGATGTAGATGCAAAGGATTTCACCATCCATTTCTTCTTGTAGTTAGTCTTATTTCCCTCAGTTGAGTTCTTTATTAGACACTCAATTGCAAAATTACCCATTCCATTGCACTTTAAACATCTTAATTCTAGCTTTTCATTTGCTGATTAATCATCCTTTTTAATGTTATGAGCAATATGACTAGACATACCACACCATAAGCACATTCCTGCTATTGATAGATAGTCTCCAAGATTTTTTTCCACACTTCTCAAAAGATGGACAATTAATTTTCTTACCTCCAGGATTCTTTGATGAATGCATTCCCTTTGCCTGCCAACTGGACCACATCTTTTGTATTCTCTCATGGAACACTTGATCTTTAGAAAAGTCTATTTATACCATCTCGCCACATCTACCAAGTATCTGATAGATTTTGAATTCATGAGAGTCTAATTCTCTTCGATATCATGGCTTCTGTCCTGAGTAATATATATATATATTACAATAAAAATATCGGATGAAATTTGGAACATACCTTTCCAATAGAGTGAACTTTTCTTCATAATCATCCACTGATTCAACCTCCTGCCACAATTTCCTGAACTGTTTTTCCATCCTAATTCAAACCACCTTAGAAACATATTTCTCAAGAAACATACATTTGAATTCTTCCCAACCAAGATCATAAATCTCTTCACTATACCTAATATTTTTCACCATAACCAACACTGATTGGATTCACCTTCAAAATTGTAAACAACAAGACTAACCATTTGATTGTAGGTACAACCCATAAAATCAAAAATCATTTATAGTACTTTGATCCTACCATTAGCTGGACCATGGTTAGATAATACATTCAATGAAGGGGTCATTTCCTCATGAAATTCTCCATTGTAGACATGATCCTCTGGGGTTGATCTGGGTGGTCTGGTGCAGGTATACCATAACCATATATAGCCTGATTCAACTACTCCATTACTACAACAAACTATTCAGATCGTATTTTCACCATCTTAGGATGACGATTTGGATGGTTATTCTTTTCTATATGCCTTCCCATCTTAGTTTCCATGTTTCCTATACAAAAAACCTTTCTGAACATATAAATATCATAGGTGAAACAACATGGTAGCCTTAAAATGATATATCATTTAATTATTTCCAAAATGTGAACATAATTTATGGATATTAATTTAACAATATCTTAACTCCTAAAGTGTTATAAACTGACCTATGATACAAACTATAAGGCCCCAAAGATAAACATTACATAATTATAAATTAAGTCAACAATTCACATTGAGGATATTTTTAGTTTTATAGATTTAGAGAATAGGTCATAACATATAGAAAACAATTTGAAATATAACATTTTTACACTTTTACTCAGTATCCATTTTTTCATAAAAAAAACACTGAAAAAAGATTCATGAATAGTTCTTTATTTTAGACAACATGAATTTTCCATGATCCCATCCTTGATAATATTCATCATTATTTCATGTGATAAATAATTTCAAAAAAAACATGGAATGAGCATAAAAATCTCAGTAAGGGATATACAATGTAGAAAAACTGTTATTTTCTCAAAACTACAAGTATACCATGAATACTTTATTATAAGTTGTACTTTTAACCATTATGAAGTAGTAAATACTCTTAACTAAATAAAATCTCATTTCCTACCCTTTTGTAACCAAAATATTACCATAAAACCCATATAAAGCACACAAAACATATAAAGGTAATTCGGAACATAAACATACTTAAATGGAATAACCATATGGTCGAATTCCACACATATCACTAAATGGAATAGAAAAATGTCTGACTTCCATATCCAATACATTGGAGGTTATAACGTGGCAAACCATCTTTATTTATCACGGGACCACCTATCGTTTTTTTATCATGTAACCACCAATCAAATTTCCAACTACCATTATAAAATCATAACCCATAAAATATTTCATTTCACTAATAACATTTCATATGAAATCACAAGAAATAATTTAATGATATTGAAAAAATCAATCTATTTCAGAAACCGTTTTCAATACCAAAACAACCAAAAAGGGAATAAGGGATTTATTTTCCTTTTAAAAACATTAAGGCTTATAGAGGAAGCCAAATAATGATTATGGCGACGAAGAGGTCATTTTCGTCGCCAACATTAAAAATTCCTTTTTTCGTTCAGTAAAATGATTCTAAAAAACAAATACCATTTGAATGAAAGTAAAAGTTAAATGTTTTTATTATATACTGTATAAATGAATGAGTTGTATATTATCAAAACATGCCTCAATGAATGGAGATTGAGACGAAGTCCCTTACCTCATGTCCGAATTGACCCGTTCGTTATTTAATTTCATGAATAATAAACTAAAGTTAATTTATTATTTATTAAGAAACGTTAGCATTATTATTATTCCTTTTATATCTCTTATTATATTTCTATAAAAATCAGTTAATTATTTTAGTTCATATCAGACATTTTGTCGTTGTTCGGAACTTGAGTCAAAAATGAACTTGTTATAATTATAAATTGTCCATATGGTCGAAATTTCATTATCTCCAAAATGATATTCAGGATTTATATATCATATATATCATATATATCTAGTATATATTTATTTATAATATACTAGATAATTTGGATATATTAAAATGAAATGCACCATGTATGGTGACGGTAAGCTGTATTTACGCATGAATGCTACTTCCATTTAATATTTTTCATTTTAAAAGGAATGTAAACCTAATGATTGATATTTATATTATTGTTCTATTTTAATATAATATTTCATATACATTATTTATGTTCATTAACACCATCCTATATACACTCTATGTGTGGAATGAACAGGTCATATCACTTTTAGGGGCGGTAGTCCACACCTCTTCAAATTAAATTATCATATATATACAACACGAAAAGCATAAAGGTATGTTATAAAATATATTTGAAGATATCCTAAAGATAAAATAAATATCATAAATATCATATATAATTACAATTATATCATATTGTTTATCATAAGAGGTTGTAGAATAATATTGAACAATCATCCTTTTGTGAGGCAGTAGTTCATCGTCCATAGAAACATTATGTTCTATATCCATTCGATGGAGGTGTGTGTAAGTGTAGTTTGAATCCTTATCATAAAAAACATATTATATTGAGTATACTGGTGTTTTTATTTAGAAAAATAAAATGAAAATAGATAGTGAAGAAGTAAAATTAATGAAGAGAATGTGGGGGAAGATGTTACATTTAAATCGGGTAACACACTTTAGTTTGAACTAGAATGATTTTTTGAAGTGCCTTATGAAAAAGGTAAGACTTATAGGTGGAGGAGAGAGATCATGGGAGATTATTTGAGAAATTTATGGATGATCAAATGGGCTTGAGATGTGTGAGTAATGTGTTATAGGTGATGGCCTTTTATAAGTGGGGGGAGGTGCTCTTTATGAATGATTGAAAATATTATTTTATTATAAACTGATTTTCGGTTTTAAAAGGTAAAAAAATTATTTAATTCAATTATACGGTGATTATGAGTCGAAATAAATTCATTTAATAATAATTTTATAGGTTTACGATATTTTGTAATCCTTATCTTTTTTATTTAACCCTTCATTATCTTATTTTACTTTTACCATGTTCTCTTATATATTAATACTATATGGTTAATATAGTTACCATAAAATGACAATTGAAAAATAAGTGGCACATTAATGAAATTGTAAACCTTATATAAGTAATTTTTTCAAATCATAGATTTTAATGAATATTATATCATTTAATAAACTAATGATTGATTTAAAAACTCATTTATGTCAATTTAAAAAATATTCATATCAATAATTATAAAAAATCTATAACAACATTATTCTTTCTAAAAACATAAAATAATTCAAATATAACAAGTCATAATCATCCCTAAAATTCATGTATGGCATAAAAAGTTTCAAAATAAACTTATTTTATCATTTATAATCTCATTTATTTAAAACATTCATTAAAGAGGTAATCATTATATCATCATTGTGTCACAAATAAATTTATTTATTTGATGTCCTAAATTTATAAATAAAGTATTATGATGTAGGCAATATTTTTCGTTTTATAATAAATATTTATAGTCAAATATATAAATTATATAACCCCATATTAAATTTTTTTTGCAAAACAATATATGTCTAGGATATTTTTACTTTTACTTTAAATTAACATTATTAATGTAAATACCTTACCCAAGTGGCCTTCAAGGGCCCAAGGATTCACCCAAAGATATTATTGGTTGGAAATTACTCATCAAATAAGGTTATTAAAATTGTTAAAGAAATTTTAAATTATTATTATATTTTTTTTCTTGAATTACCCTATCTACCTTTAACGGAGGTAAATAAAAATCAAAAGTCGCAATTCACCAAAAAATATTTTCATCCCATTGAACCATTTTTACTTAATGATGAAAAAATTTATGTTGTAAATTTGAAATTCAATTTACAGAAGTTGTAAAATTTGATTTTAATGAAAAAATTAGTTTTTAACTATTATGAATTATTTTTCACTATTCATCAAAAATTGAAGGGTTTTTTGGTAAAATACCAAAAATTCCACCTAAGCTGACTTTGATATTCAGAATTCAAGAATGATGTATATTTTACCAAATTAAAAACATATAATATTCATTAATTATTTTTAAATTAATTCTCATTTTCAAAGCCAAAATGTGTGTTTTTAAGAAGTAAAAATCATCAAATGATTGACATATGTTTCTGTCCAATTTAAGAGTGAAATTACTTTCAATGACCAACATTTTATTAAATGGTAAAACTATAATCCAATTACACTTTCAAACAAATTCAATGAAAAATCTAACAAATATAAATTATATTTAAATGAGGTTTCGAAATAAAATGCAGTATTTTTCACTATTCATTAAAAAATGAATTTTATCATAAAATACAAAAAAATTACCCAAAGTAAATTATGATGTTTATATTCTGAATAAGAATTTTATTTTTGTCAAATATAATGAATAAAAGTGAAAAAAGCTAGATATAAAAAGGGTACGTCGTCAAAAGGTGGTAAAATAACATTTTAAAGAATATTTGAGTTTTTCATGCTTAAAATTGGATTCATTCACATTTTATGCCACTAAAATATATTTGATAAATGTAATGACATTTAACAAACATTTATAATCATATTGTTGTATGTTCTGTTCATTCCGACCTAAACAACGACTATGAATTAACTACCATTTAAATTAATATTATTATATTATTATTTTTCAGTATTACTCAACATTGTGTGTGACGTAAGATTTCAAAGAAACATGATGTTGTGTATCAGGTATGCCATTGAACATTACAACCCTTTTAAAGTAAAATTAATATATAAATCACAAATGTTAATAAATATGAAAATATCATATCCATTATTTACCTGCGTTGTTACAATTTCATCGTTGAAACCATATTTTATTATATCTTTTGTTACCCCATTTATTTTTTTGGAACAAAATTTTAGTCATACTAATAATGGATAAATCAAAACATGTTTTTCTGTGATCCTGAAACTGCCAAAATTAACCTACAATGATCATCATTAAATTTTAACTAATGATCCATCCACAAGGTATTTAATATAATTCATTATAAGGTCCTTTAAACTCCCAAAAGATCATTAGTAACATGTAATATCATTTCTAGTTTTTTATCCATGTTCTACACAAACTACTATTCATTTTTACAAGTTAACTGTTCCTAAAAACTAAGAAAAAGAACAATCATGAAAAATGGATTCAAACTCTATAACTCATCCAAATGCCCATAACAGAACTTAATGAAACCATAACTAACGACATTAATTTATAAATGGTCATAGGATTTATAATTAATGAATATAATTTCATTATACTGGACAATAAAATGATGATAGCTTTCATATACAAGGTAAGGGGAAATATTAGAACCCAACATTCATTCTTTTGGTTCTACCTCTTTCCCTCTATTTTTGGTGTGGTTACTCCATAAAATTTCTTTTTTATCATTATCTTACCTTTTCTAGGATATAAATATTTTCCACTATAGTTTATGTCAAACATAATTTTGTCCCAAAGAACCCTTCTTTAAAAAACACACATTTTACTTCTCACTAGTGGTTGATGGTTCTTGTATCAAGTCTTTCATTTCCTCTTCATTTTGGGAACCCATATTTTATGAATGCGTTCTTATGATATGAAAACCATTCCATTACATGGGTTATTTATTTTTATTATTTATATATGTTCTATGTTACATGCATGATATTGAAAATGTTATGATGTGACAGGTGCACCTAGAATTATATAGCGCAATATAAATGTTTGAATGTGACATGTGTGCTCAGAATTATACAGTGCACCAATGCATTGAGTAATGTGATTAATATCCTAATTTATATTGAAATTACGTGAGAACATGATTCTATATTAGTTCATAACTATGTGTAGAAGATAACCACTAAGACATGATGTTTCATTTTTTATGCATTTCAACATTCCAAGTCATTTCTTAATGATTCCACTCATTATTATGATCCAATACCTATGTTATGATGATAATGACTATGATCATCTCATGTTATGTGGATTCATGTTCTTATCTATCCTATTACATGGATTTTTTCTCACCCATTTTTTGATTTAAACCCCTCAAGTGACTACATGTTCTATAGAGAAGTCAGGATCCAATAAGAAACTAGAGAAGATGGAATTAAAAAATTATTATTTATTATGTTTAAAAGTTTTGAATGGTCATAGTTTTCCCAAGACATTATACCATTGTATCCACTTCATGTAATGTTTTATTTTTTTATCATTAAAATGATGTATATGTAATGTAAGAAAATAGGGTTTCTATAATTGGTATCTAATTCAAGGTTTAGTTATTTTAGGAATTAGGATTAGTGAACCCTAGGGAAAACATATAGTAAGAGACTATGTAAAAATATGAACACAAGAATCATTTCTAAACCTAGAGATCACATAAGATATTATTTTAGTATAAATTGTTCAAATGAATAAGTTTTTTATCCATGATTCGTTGACTTATGTTCTCCTCTAAAATTTTACATTCTAGAAAAATGTGGAAAATAGTAAAAACTAGTCCAACATCCTATGTGAGGGCCAATGCAATTATTTATTGAATGACATCCCCAATGCTTTTGGAGGTGGAGTTCAAAAATTCATGGTGATTCGTAACTAACTATCACAGGTTATGAATAATGTCGTACACCATCGTTCACCTAAGTGGGAGCAACTGCATATCATGTGTTTTATGCATCAAATTCCATCTACATTTAGTGGATCATCTGATCAACTTGTTGTCAAATAGTGGGTCAACTCCATTGAGATGATCATTTTTGTTCATCTCTGTCCTGAGATGGAGAAGTGATTATGGTTGTATATCGTCTAAATGGGGAGGCTGGTCAATGGTTGGAATTGATTAAGAACGCCTAACTATCTGATAAAATTGACGATATGGAATAAGAATATATTAAGATCATGTATCTTAACAATTATGTTCCAACAACACATCGAATGAAGATTGATATAGTATTCATAGTTCTCATGCAAAAGGAAGAGATCATGTCATGACCCATGAAGAAAATTTCACAAATCGTGCAAGTTACACTTCCAATTTTTTTATAAAAAAATGATAGAAAAAATGATATATTCTTTAAGGGATTAAAACCATAACATAAAAAGGATCTTACAATTAGAGGAATTAGGATTTTTGAAGAAGTTTTTCAATGTTACCTCAGAGTGGATATGGACTTTGGATAATGGTCTCAAGGAAATAGTGACAATTAACAAATGATGGATTTTCAAACGAGAGGATTTAATGATAATGGTGGGAATAAAAATCAACCATCAACATGGAAAATTTTTGGGAGAATTCCCCATGGGAAAAAAATCAATAGTACAGGGAAATGATTCACATGAGTGAAAGGACACCAAACACAAAAGTTTCTAAAAGATATGAGAAGGAAGGAGAATTTAGTGGAAAAATAGAGAGAACCACCCATGGTCCAATGCAACAGCAGTATAGAGTAAGGAAATTCTGCAATAAAATTAACTACACCTCGAGTCCCCAAGGGAAATTAACATCATTAGACAAAAAATATGATGGAACAAGAGAAGGCTTCTGTCATCACTACTACGGAAGTGGAGCAAGATAATTACATCATAAAAGGTACACATCTTATTAACACTGGAATGGAAAAGGTCCTATTTGATTTGGGATCTCTACATTCTATTATATCTTGAATGTTTTCTAGAACTATAGAATCAAAGCCCTGAAACCTTGATGTATTGATATCTATAAAAACATCATGTTCTGCAATCCTTTCAACTCATGTTTATGACTCTTCTATTGTTGGCATGTGTGGGATGATTCTTCTATAAAATCAAGAAATACGTAGCTTTCTGTAATTCTATGATATAATTGGAATGGATTGGTTCTCGTTATATAGTTCTTATATCGACTGTTGGGAAAAATAAATAAATATTCATATTCTATACCATCCCATGATCATCTCCAAATCAAAATAATATCATGAATCTCATTTCAAATATATTTCAATAGTTGGGATGTTGATTCCCTAAGATGAGGAATACCTCGCTCATATGGTTGAGTCAAAAGAAAGTGTCAAACTAGTGGAAATTCCAATTATGAGGGAATATAGTGATGTACTTCCTGAAGAGTTACCCATACATCCCCCAGATTGTGAGTTAGAGTTCTCCATAGAACTCATACCCAGAGCTACTACCATCTCAAAGTGTCCCAATAGGATAGCTCCTATCAAACTAGGGGATTTAAAGAAGAGACTTCAATAACATTTGGAAAAGGGTTCATATTCTAAAGTCCATCACCTTGGGGTGTGCCAGTGATCTTCGTGAAGACGTTGGATGGAACAATGGGACATTGTATTGATTATCAAGAACTCAACAAGATCACCATAAAAAACAAGTATCCTTTTATAAGGATTGATGACTTGCCCGATCAGTTAATAGTATTACAATACTTCTCAAAGGTGGATCTTTATTCTGTGTATCATTAGATAATGGTGATGAGGGAAGATATTCAAAAGAATTCCATCCATACTTGGTATAGGAACTATGAGTTTCTGGTGATTCCCTTCAAACTTACTAATTCCCTGTAATCTTCATGGATTTGATGAATATAGACTCTAGACATTACCTCATCATATATGTGGTAGTATTTATTGTTTATATCCACATATACTCCAAGAGAAAGTGGAATCATGAAGAACATATAATACTTGTGTCAGTGACAATTGGAAAGGAGCAGTTGTGCACCATGTTCAGCAAGTGTGACATTACGAGGAAGCAAGTCACTTTTTTGGGACATGTGTTCTCAAGGGAGAGAATTTTTACGGACCCATAAAAAATGGAGATTGAGAATAGTTTAGAACCACTAGTGTCACAAAAATATGGAGTTTTCTTGGATTATCTTGGTACTACTGACGAATTTTGAGAAATTTCTCATGATTTTGAATCCCACTAAGTAGTATAACAAGGAAAGGGGTAAATTATGTCAGGATGGAAGAATGTGATGGAATATTCAATGAGTTGAAGATAATACTCATCATTGCACCTATACACTAATTTGAAAAAAGGGGAGAAACTATTGTGATATATAGTGATGATTCCAAGAAATTCATGGGTTGTGTACTCATAAAAAATGATGATGTTTTAGAATATGACTCATAGTAGTTGAAGATTGATGAATAGAACTACCTTATGTATTATTTAGAGCTGGAAACTGGGACTTTACACCTTTAAAATATTATGTCTTTACCTTTATGGTGAGAAGTGTGACATATACACTGACCACAAGAGCCTAAAGTATATATTCATAGAAAATGATCATAATGTGATTCAGAGGATATGGTTAGAGCTATGCAAGGACTGTGATTTCTCTATTCACTATAATCTAGGAAAGGAAAATAAGGTAGCTAATACTATACACAGAGAAGAACCTACTACTCTATTTATGTTATTGATTGAGAAAGACCCTATATTCATGGAAATGAAAAAGATTGATTTGGAAATCATAAATAAAGGGGAAACATCCTACCTTTACCAAATTTTTTTATAAAAATCAATCCATGATATGATTAAGGAGGAACAAAGGGATGATCTGGAGCAACAGAAAAGGAGAATATAGTAAAGGAAGGGAATATGTAAGAGTTACAAATCAACAATGTGGTGTAATTCAGTTTGAAAAGTGGAAGTTTTTACCTTAATCACCTGGGGTAATGATTGATATATTGGGAAATGAACATAACACCACATTCTCTATCCATCCTAGTAAAACCAAGATTTAATGAGATCCCAAATAACAATTCTGGTTAGATAGATTATAGAATGAGATATCAAAATGTATCTCAAGGTTCTTGGTAGGTCAGTATGTTAATGTAGAGAGATTAATATAAAAAGTATGATGAAACCATTTCCTATACCCACGTGGAAATGTGATAATGTCATTATTGACATTGTCGCAGGTCTGATGAAGACGTCAAAGGGAAATAATACGATATGGGTTGTGGTTGACCGACTCACCAAGATTTCCCATTTTATCGCTATTCTAGAACATCTCTTTCTTGAACATCATGAATTGATATATGTAATGTATTTGGGGAGACTGAATGGTGTTTCACTCTTGATTATCTCTGGTTGTGATCCAAGGTTCACATCTAAATTTTGGAGCAGACATCTACTTGCTTTAAGTACTGAATTAAATTTCATCCTGGCCTATCACCCCCAAACCGATGGCCAATCTGAAAGGACTATTCAGGTGTATAAAATATTCTAAGAGCCTAATCTTTAGAATTCAAAGATGTATGGGTTCAACATCACACATTGGTTGAGTTCTCATACAATAATAACTTCCACCCGAGTAATCAAATTTCCCTATATAACGATTTGTATGGGAAGTGATGTAGAAATCCAACCTGTTGGAATGATATAGGTGTAAGAAATACACTTGGACCAAATCATGTACAAGAGATGACATAAAATGTTCAAGTCATCCAGAATCATATCAAATCTAATCAGTGTCTGAAAAAGATCTATGATGATATCCGTCGAAGGGACTTTGTGTTCAAATTTGGAGATAAAGTATTCCTTCAAATATCAATATGGAAGAGAGTCATGCGGCATGGAAAAAAAGGGAAGCTTATCCCAAGGCATTGGATGTTTTGAGAACCTAGAACTCATAGGATCTTTGGAATATCATCATTCACTTAAGATAAATATGGGTCTAGTTCATGATTTGTTACACATATCACTCATGAAGAAGTACATACCAGATCCCTCACATGTACTTAACTAAGATGTTGAACAAATGTAAGATGTTCTCTCTTATGAGAAGCGGGATAATAAGATTCAAAATTGGAGAGATAATGTTCTATGAAAAAAAGACACCAAACCTTGTCAATGTGTCGTGGATGAAGCATCAGTATCAAGAAGCATCATGGGAACCATATGACGTGATGAATGAGAAGTATTGTCACCTGTTTATGTAAAGTGATATTTCAAGGGAGAACTATCAATAGGGGAATAATGTAACGACACACACATTTTTCAATGCAATTTATCCCGTCTTATAGTAATGTCATAATAAATCACATTAAGAAATACAGTGACACATCATACTTAATTTATCAAACAGATGACCATTAAACATAAATGTTCCACTTATGGGTTATTAATTTTGAAAATATGACATTCACAGTTCTGATTAGTAAGAAGTTTGGAGTCTTATAGGACAATCATAATTCAACTTAAATAACATACCATTTTGAATATTAACCAACCATTATGAATATTAATCTATCTATTATTAATAGTAAAATGTCGAAAATAATATTAACCTCACCCATGAATTTATAAATTAATGTTATACATCATACAAGTGAAAATATGACAATAGTAAAAGTATTGGTATTTTTATAAGTTATAAATAAATAATAATTAACTAATTATTTAATTAATTAAAAAGAAAATTTAATTTCAGAAAATCTTTTCATAAATTAACAACTCTATGTCTTTTGTTTTTAAGATAATTTTATAAGACCTTATGTAATTTTGTTTGCGTTATAAAATAAGTTCTCAATTTAAAATAATTATTTTCCAAGTAAATTATGATTTTAATTAAAAATAAATAAATCATATTTAGAAGAATATTTTTGAATATTTTAGTTCATTTTTAGATTCTACAAATTGAAAAATGTTTTGGATTATTTTTTGGTATTTTTCTAAAATACAATAATTTTTTTATGAATAGTGAAATACTATAATTTACAAAATAAACTAATTACATTAATTATAGAGTCATGGTTGATGTTCGACTGATGTAAGTTCAATTGTTTCGAACTCACATGAACATATTAATATACATGGTCATAGAATAATCACTATTTATTGACTTTTGGAGAATTAATAAATTAACGAATATAATATTGAGAAAACCCCTCTTCCCTAAACTATAAATATCACCCATCACACCCTCATTTTTTCACACCTCTAAAGCTTCAATACTTGTCAAAATTCTTCCCAAAGATCTCTTTTTTCCCCTACCCCATTTACATGTGATATTGGGCTCATCAAAATACCATGCCTAGGTTCCTTAAATAGGATTCAAGAGGTAATTCCTCTCTATTCTATTTCAATTTTCTTTCAAATTCAATTTCTTTCCATCTCTTATAATCAAATTCAATTATAAAAATTTCATGATAACACCCATATTATTGATATAATAGTATTATATATTGTTAATGTAAGATTATTCATTATACCCTTCCTTCTATCTCTTTGTTTATAAAAATTAAATCATTGTCAGTGATGTGTAAATTTACCAACATGCTTTGTGATAAACTTACATTTTCCTTCAACTCCATCAAGAATATAAATGAAACCATTTAATGGTTTAAAAATATTTTTTATATATCTTTTGACCCATTTTATGTTCTGGGATAAACATTTATTCATAATACTCATTGATAAAACAAAACATGATTATTATGATAAAAAAACATGACAAATTGACCTAAAACTATCATCATAAAATTTTGACTAGTGATTAATCAACATGGTATTTAAAATAATTTCTTTATAATATCTTTTAAAATCGTTGAATATAATTAATGACATTTACCATCAATTTTGAATGTTTATCCATGGTCTACAATAACATCCATTCATGTGTAAAAGTGAACCATTCATGAAAACAAAGAAAAATAACACTACTGAATAATTGATTCCAACTCAATAACTCGCCCAAAGGCCCATAAAATTATTTAATGAATCCATAATGATTCATATTTATGTATATAATGTTATATTATATTTTATTAATTAATATAATGTTATAATATATGACAATAATGTGAAAAACTTGTTCAGGTACAAGGTAAGGTGAAATTCTTTAACCAAACTTTCATTCATCGGGTTCTCCCCTTTCACTCCATTTTTTGTACGGTTACTACCTAAAAATTATTTTTTTATCCTTATCATAAATTTTCTCGAATGTACATTTTTTCAACTATATTTTATGTAATACAACATTATTGCCAAAAGAACTTATCTTTCAAAAAATCACCTTTTACTTCTCCCTCTTGGGTGATGGTTCTTGTGTCAAGTATGACATTTCCTATTTCTTTTGGGAACCCAATGATTATGAATTTGTTCTTATGATATAAATATCATACATTCTAAGGGTTAATAATTATCATTATTGATTTATTTTCTATGTGGAAATCATGATAAATAAAATTATGTGATGTGAAAGGTGAACCTATAATTATATATCGTAATATGAGTGTTTGAATGTGATGTGTTCACCCCTAATTATATAGAGTTACAATGTGTTGAGTAATGTAATGAATCTCATGAGTTATTGTGAAATTAGGTGTGAACATGATGTTATCTCTATTCACAACTATGTGTTGTAGATAACCATTATGACCTTCTGTTTCATTTTTTATGAATTTCCACATTCCATGTTTTTTCAAAAAAAATTCCCCACATGATTATGATGCTATGAATATGTTATGATGATAATGATGATTCTCATCTAATTTGATGTTATTTAATGTTCTTATCTATCCTGTTACTGGGATTTTATACTTACCCTTTTTGAGGTATATAACTCAGGTGACTACTTGTACTAAGGATAATTCAAGATCCAATAAGAAGGTATGGAAGATGAAATTAAATAAATGTTCATGTATTATGTTGTAAAAATAATGAATGGTCCTGTTTTCCCAATACAATAATCCTTTATATCATCATGGTGTAATGTTTTTATGTTTTTTATCATTAAAATGATGTAAATGTAATGTCAAAAAAGCAGGGTCTCTATAATAACCATGCAGTTTTACATCTTACATAAATGATGTGAATTTTTTAGTTTAACATCATATGATGAAGACATTTTAATATGTTGTTTAATGTCATACATCATGGAAATTAGGCTATGTTGATTAATGTCATAAAAAAATACATTGGGGTCTATAATTTATGTTCATTAACATCAATCAAAAGTTTAGTGATTCTCTTATTCATGGCATTTTTTTGGAAATTTTCTACCATATTTAGGTGTGAGAGGATAATGTTGTAAGAAATAATAGGTTGATTTCCTAATATGAAAAGTGGAATTGGAATAGAGTGATAATGGTGATAGAGTATTTTTCTTGTGAGTATTATGTTACTGGTGACTGAAACATGCGTTTTTGTTGGAACCATTGTCATCTTTGCATGAATTGGAGTATGGTTTGTGTCTGTTGTCAATCCTCAAAGTAATTTCAGAATGTGTGCCAGCAAAGTGCTCATATTGGTCAGGAATATTACAGTATTGAAGGTGGCACATTTTTACAGTGCTTTCCAAATTGTTGGGCCTGAAAATTGACAAATGGAGAAAAGTGTTTTTGGAAAAGAGACTTGAGCGTCATGTACTTGAAGGAGAGGAAACTTGTGCGCCAATTGATTTTCAAGATCAGAACATTGAAAAATGAAAAGTAAAGAGGGTCGTTCTTGTATTGTTCTGGTTGTACAGGTGACTTGTGCGCCATTAAAGGACCTGTTTTTCGGTGCCTATGAGGGTTAGAAAGTTGCACGCCATATGTCTTTCATGATTAGATCTTCGAAATATGGCAACGGAAATAGGGTCGTGCAGATGTCTTGTAGGGGAAGAAACCTGTGCACCGGGACTTGCGTGCCGAGGGGAGACTTGTGTGCCACCACACATGGTCTAGTTATCCTATAAATAGAGGACCACCCCTCTTCATTTAGAATGAATTTCAAGACTTAGTGATTTTTCGAGCTCTCATCGCGCAAGTGGTTGAGTCGCGCAAGTGGTTGGTGGGCCGTGCAAGTAGAGTTTGCACGCCAGTTGTTGGTTGTGTATCAAAATTGGTTTGGGAGTTAAAGGTGTTCAGTCACGCAAGTTTAGAGTTGAAGGAGGTTGTGTCGTGCAAGTGGGTTGGTGTCACCTACGTGTCGAATTTGTACAGCGCAAGTGACTTGTGCGCTGGTCTTGAAACTTGTGCGCCAGTCTTAGAGAAGCGCCCTAGGTGAGGTTGATGTATGCCTGTTCTTTGTGGAGCATCACAAAAGTGGGAATATTTCATGATTCCTTTGGTGAAAAGTGAGACTAGTCTACAAGTGAATGTTATACTTCAACAGTGCATTTACAAACAATAGAGGTTGCATTCTTTTGAAATGATCAAGAGACCTCCAAGTCTATAAACTAAGTGTGACTTCACCAAGGGTAGTGAGATAGGCGGAGTCAGTGAGAGTGACCCGAGGGACATTGTGAGCAATCCCTGAACCTTTTGTATAGGCAGTGAGCCTGGGACAGATTGATTGTTCCCGACCCTTTGTAATCTATAGCTAGTGAAGTTTAGGGGAATTTGGTACGACCAACAACCTATCGATGTATGCTCCTTGGACGAATCCCTTAGTGGTAAACCATGTAAAAAGTGTTGTGTCGTATCTCTGCTTGTGAATGCTTGATTTTTTATCATATTTATCATACAGGTTAAACAAGTTCCTACCAACATGGGAATATGATCCCTCACTTTAAAAGAAAAAGTTGACACCCTGATTCCCCCTCCCCTCTCTAGGTGTCTAGGGGTCCTACAGTTTTGTGGTCTGTTTTAAACAAATCCATATGGGAAATGGTAAAACATAATTAAAAGTGGAATCATTTGGTTGAAAAACATGTTTTTTGGGATGTTCCATATAGAGACAACTGAGGTATGTATAGAATAGGTAAGTAAATAATTTCTCAAGAATCATGAAATTCCATTTCTCACAGCCAATCGATTATTATAATGATAAATATTTCCCTAGGAATAGTGTATATATTGATGAATGAAATTACCTTTATTATGAGGGGAGCATTTCATGTAAAAATTTCCCACTAATTTTTTGAAAGGATTACTCATTCAGTTATAACCCATAAATGGAATAAATTGTTCCTATAGATTAAGTTGATACCCTAGCACCATGTCATTATGGATACAACAGGTAGAATGTGGCCTATCAGACCAAGACCATTCTGTAATACTTTGAAAAATATGGTAGAAATCGTAAAAAAAATCACAGGAGTTTTCTGATCTAGAAAAAGTATATAGTAAATTTATGGGAGGGTTGACTGCTGACCATATTTTATTAATGGATATCAAAAAATAATCATCAATTATGATGGAGAAAAAATAGGATTCTCCTAAAAATGAAGATATTGCTACTTGACCAACCTGTTTTGTATGATATTTTTTTCAAATCCAACTAGGGAATGTTAAAAAATTATTAATAGTGGAAATCATAGGCTGAAAAATAAATTTTATTGGCTAAATTATTAAAATACTATAGGATTTGTTAAAATATAGTGATGTAAAGGAATTTTTGGGTATTAGAATTTCTATCACTGAGAGCTGGAGAAATATTATGAAGAAACCAAATTTTACAATATTAGGAGTATGAATAGTTTATGTGGAATTTCTGAGCATGAGGGATATCATTGTAAAGATATTGGCCATGGAGGGTAGATTCACTTTCATTGAACAAACTCAGGTGATGGAGGGAGACATCTATATTTTCATAGTGCAACCCCTATGAGGTGAACCAATTTAGGATCTCCATCATACATATTTAGCATACACATAAGAGGGGATAATTCTTTAACCCATGGATGGGTCATTTACATGGGGTTTTGGTGTCACTACATATCTTATTAGAATGAAAATAAGGCTATATGATATTATTGACATAACATGTAGTTTAATTTCATGTGGTCAAGAAATTATACTTGCAGGTTAACATCATGTTGTAAGTACACAAGTGACTTCATGTGAAGAGTTGGGGAGTAATATGGATTGGATATGGAAGAGGACATGAGAATCACTACAGATATTTTCAGAGTAAGAATCTTGTCACATATAGTTGTAACGTAAATTTATCCTAGACTAATTGGATTCATCCCAAGGGATCATGGGTTAGGGGGTTGAATATGGGTGAATGTATAGGGTGATAACTCATATTAGTTCATTTCATTTAGCTCATATTCATACATAAAAATTACGTAAATTTTTGGTATTTTTCTATAGTTGTGCCAATGAATGGTTTTATGAGAATCATTACACATCTTAGTGAAAAGAGAATCAAGCACACATAATTTCAGAAAAATTTATATAGATTTATTCTAATGCCAAAAATGTTATTTTATGTTCATTATTATAAGTGGAAAATAGGAGGGAGCCCCACCAATAAAAGGAATACATATGGAGGACAGATGTATTGCAACCCATGAGTGTCCCGGTAACATCCCAGGTAAATGAAGAATAAGACATATTTATAATTTATTAATTATTTTTAATTAAATATAATTTTACTTTAAATGGGTTGATATGTTTGATAGCATAACTGATACGCAGCAACGAGTTTCTTTGGAATATTACGTTGCACCCTAATAATACAATATTATTATTTTAAACGGTAGTTAACTCCTAGACATTATATTGGCGGGAATGAAAAAAACTAACTACAATATTATTATACATGATTGTCAAAAGTATTTACATTTATCCAATAAAAATTTAGAGGCTTAAAATATGATTAAATCGAATTTTAAGCATAATTTACCGTAAAAGGCTGATTTAACACATTTTAAGGGAGAAACCGCGTTAAATATAGTTTTGGCCACTTTAATACCTTATATATGATCAAATAAAATCATTCTATAGAACCGGGACATCAAAATTTACTTTGTGTAATTTTTTGGGATTTTTTCCCATAAAGTACATTTTTTATGAATAGTGAAAAAGTTTGTATTTTATTTCAAAAGTGCCTTTTAATATAATTTATATGGTAATATTTTCTTTTTTAAGTTTTTTTAAGGGGTAATTAGAACATATTTTTACCATTTAATCCAATGTTAGTCATTGAAATTAATTTCACTTTGAAATTGGACATAAATAAGTGACAATCTTTTGATTGTTATTGTTTCTTAAAAACACGCTATTTGTTTAAACAATGGAAATTAATTTCAAAATTAATTAATGAAAATTTAATTTTTTTGAATTTGGAAAAATAAACATCATTTTTGAATTTGGAATATCAAATATAGCATAGGCTGAATTTTTGGTATTTTTCTGAAAAACATCAATTTTTGATGAATAGTGAAACCACTTAGTGGAAGTTAAAAAAACTGATTTTTTCATTTAAATAAAAATTTTCCACTTCTGTGATTTGAATTTAAAAAATCCAACATACATGGTTGTTATAAAAAAGTAAAATGTTGTTCAATAAGGTGAAAATAATTTTTGGTGAATAATAACTTTTTACTTTTATTTACCGAGCTTAAAGGTAAATAAGTTAATTCAAGGTTAAATGAATATTATAATAATTCCAAATTTCTTTAACCCTTGTCCAAAACTTATTGGTTGAGTTATTTATTACCATGTGAATTTTTGGGTCGATTTTGGGACCCTGTTGATCCACATGAGAGTGATAATGAAAATTTCAATTAATTAGTGTAATGTGATGACAAAATTGACAATAACAAAAATCTTTTAGTATTTAAATTTTATATGGTGTTATATATGTTTTATTTTGAACTATTAATATTATTTGGGAAGTTAAAAAGATTTCCTATATCATGGTATTTATTTATAATTTTTAGACAACAAATAAATTAAATTATTTATGACACAATAATGATGCAGTATTTACCTCATTAATTAATGATTTAAATAAATAAGATTATAATGATTAAAATATTATCCAAAAGACGTACAATTCTGATTGGATGATTTTATATTGACCATTAATCATATTATATTTGACTATAATTATTTTTGGACACTTAGAAACCGAATATCATTATATTATAAAATAATATTTTCACACTTTCCTAAAGAGCCCCTCCTCTCCCTTATAAAAGGAATCCACTTCTAACCAATTACTCACACCTATCAAGCCATTTGGATTATCCAACCTCTGACAAATTAAGCTCCCTACATCCCTCTCCTCCCTCTATAAGCCTTATGTTAGGCATAAGGAACTTCAAGAAGTCCTTTTGGTTCAAACCAAAGGAAGTTACCCAAATTAAAGGTAATAGTTTCTCTTAAACTGTTTTCTATTATTTTACATCTCCAACCCATAAATTCATTTTATTACCTTATTTTGTAACAACAACAGTATCCTATATATACTAGGATGTTTTTATGTTATGGATTAAAACTAAACATACACACACCTCCATCTAATGGATGAAGAACATAATGTTTATGTGGATGGAAAACTAACGCCTCACGAAATGATGATTGTTCAATTACATATTACTTCCCCTAATGGTGGCCATAATGATGGAACTGTAGTTATATATGATATATATTATTTTTATGATTTCCTTATGCTTATGTATTTCCCATTTATATCACTCTTTAATGGTTTCCATGGTGTGTAAATACGATAATCTCATTTGAGGAGGTGCAGACTACCGCCCCCTCAAAGTGATGTGATTCGTTAATTCCTTATGTGGGATGTACGAAAGATGGAGTTAATGATATTATATGTGATATTATACTGTAATTATAATATACCTATGTATCATTATTTCTTAATTACATTAAGATAAGAAATAGAAATTAATGTTTCGTTCATGCGTACATACGACTTACCGTCTCCATGAGCGATACATTTCATTTCTTACCTCCTAATGTTATGTACTATTATAAATACATATATATAATGGATATATATGATATATATAATATCGAAATCATGAATATCATTCTGGATATAATGGATTATTGACCACATTTACAACTTGTAAATATAAGTTGTTCAATTTTTACTCAAGTAGCAAATATCGACAAAACAAACATTATTAACTTAAATGATTACATAATGTTTATAACATGGTAATAAGTGATATAAAAGGAATAATAAACTTGAAAAAGGTTCTTAAAAAATTAGAAATTAACTTTATATTATTATTCAAAAGATTAAAGAACGATCGAGTCAAGTCGGGTAGAAGGTAAGGGACTTCGTCTCAATCTCCATTCATTTAGGCATTTTTAGTTTTATACACGACTCTATTTTATATGGTGTATAAACCCATTCTAATTTTTATTTCATTCAATGGGAATCATTTTATATGAATCATTTTACTAAATAATAAAAAATAATGTTCTTTCATTACGTAAGCGGTGACAACGACCTTTCCGCCACTACGAGTATTATTTGTTCTTTGGCTTCCTTAACAAGACGAAATGTTTTTAAAAAGAAAAATAAATACCAAACACGCTTTTTACATATATTGGTATTAAAAATTATTTTTAGAATGGATTTATTATTTCAATATCTTGAAATCAAATTTTATTATTGCAATGTGGAAAATTTCGCTTTTCTTTAGGCTTATGTTATGTGTTATGATCATGTTATGGTTCTTGGTAATTATTTACGTATACGGGTGGTTCCATGAAAAACCTAGGAAGGGTGAGACCGAGATAGATCTCCAATGCATTGGGTAACGTGAACGAGGTAAACGTGAATGTTTCTCCTAAGATATTTTAGGGAATATACTATAATGGGTATTCCAATGTAACTCTCTATGTAGCTATGATTGCTACAAATAAATTATGATATTGATGCCACAAGATACCTTTATGGTTTATTATTTCTATGCATATTTCATAAATCTTATGATTCCATGAGGTAAGTAAAAGAGTTCATGTTTTGTATGTATTTATGAACAAATGTTTTCATTCTTTGTTTAATAACCGTTACTGGGCCATTTATGCCCATCCCATGTTTTGAAATGTTTTCATAGGACATAAAGTAGAATAGGGTCAAGGATGGGATCAAGGAAAGGTCATGTTGTCTAAAACATTGAACTAGACATGAATTGTTTTAAGAGTTTATATTTTAGGAAAAAATGTAATTTGTGTAGAAGTTTCTACTTTGTTTTTAAGTTTAAAATAAATACTTATCCTAATTCTCTAAAACTCTAAACCTAAAAATATCCTCAATGTTAATTATCCATTTAATTCAATATTTTGTAATGTATTATGGCTAGGTCCTTATTGTTGGTATCAGAGGTCGGTTTAGACAACTTTTGGAGTTAGGATATTGTTAAATAAATGTCCATAAATTAATTTATGGTAATATTGAAATGATATAGCATTTATAGATTACCATGTTTCATCACCTAAGATATTTATGTGTATATAATGGTTATTTATAGAAGAAACATCGATGTTGTGCTTGGAAGGCATATAGAGGGAAATGACCTTCTCAATCAGTATCCTGAGATATTCAAAATCAGGGTTGAACAATTTGTTGCAGTGATGGCTCAGTTGAATCAGGTTATTACTAAAGGATTGTTGAAATTTTTTCACTTTTATCTAGTCCAATGTCTATGCTAATTGGAGAATGTGTTATGTTCATCTGGTCAAAATATTGAGATGACTGTTTTCAGGAATTTAAAATAAAATTACTGAATGCTCCAGTTTTGGCACTAACTTCCAGAAATGGGGAGTTTTTTATCCACAGTGATGCTTCGTTGAAAGGAGTGTGTTGTGTCCTTATATAGAATTATCAGGTAATTGCTTATGCTTCACGTCATTTGAAACCTCATGAGTTAAATTACCATACATATGATTTGGAATTTTCTGCTGTTGTTTTTGCATTAAAAATTTGGAGGCATCATTTTTATGGGGTAAAATGTAAAATATATACTGACCACAAAATTTTAATGTATATATTCACTCAAAAAGAATTTAACATAAAATAGAGGAGATGACTAGAATTAATCACGGATTATGATTTGATGATCCATTACCATCTGGGAAAAGAAAATAAAATGGAAGATGCTTTGAGTTGAAAAAGTAATGTCTCATTAGCCATGCTACGTTTGGAATGAGATCCTTTGGTTTTTGATTTGATGTACATTGGCATAGAAGTTTTTGGTGTAGGAAATTATTCTGTTTTTTTTTCAGGTGTCAGTGAAATCACCTCTATCAGACAGAATTATGCCAGCGCAGAAGAAAGACAGTGAGTTGCAGAAAAGGGTTATGTGGGTTAAGAATGGTAAGTTGCTTGATTTTAATCATGATAATGATTGTGTATTGAGGTTTGGGAAGAGATTATGTGTACCTTGTGATTAAAAGTTGAAGAATGAGTTGTTATGTGAAGCTCATTGTTCTCCGTTTTCAGATAATCTTTGCAGTACAAATATGTATAGAGATCTCTGTGAGTATTACTAGTGGGATGGAATGAAAAGAGATATTTCTGATTTTACTATGAGGTGTTTGACTTGACAACAGGTTAAAGCAGAGTAGTAGTTGTAGAAAGGGATGCGTCAGCCTTTACCGGTGCTAGAGTGGAAATTGGAAAATATATCCATGGACTTTGTTGTGGGATTACCAAAGACATACTATGGTAATAATGCAATCTGGGTTATAGTTGATGGATTGACTATATATGCTCTTTTCCTTCCTATTAGAGATTATTTGTCTCTATATCAACATGCTCGGTTGTATATTAAAGAGATAGTCGGGTTTCATGGAGTTCCCCTATCTATTGTATCTGATCGGGATCTCAGGTTTACTTCTACCTTTTGGAAAGGCCTTCAGAAGTCATTGGGTACTGAATTAAACATTAGTACAACTTTTCATCCTCAATCAGATGGGAAGTCCGAACGAAAAATTCAGACCTTGGAGGATATGTTATGTGCTTTCTTGATGAATTAGGAGAGAATTTGGAACCAACACCTTTCTTTTGTTGAATTTTTATATAATAATAGTTTTCATTACAGTATACAAATGGCTCCATTTGAGGCATTACATGGAAAGAATTGTCGAACTCCAGCTTTTTGGGATAAAGTAGGTGAAAGGAAGCTGATGGGACCAGAATTGATAGATGAAATGATTGAGAAAGTTTAGTTGATTCAGAATCACATTAGAATAGCTCAGAGCAGATAGAAAAGTTATACGGATAACTGTAAGAAGGATCTTTCTTTTGAGGTACGTGATCATGTCTTTCTCAAAGTTTCTCCATGGAAAAGTGTGATGCGTTTTGGTAAGAAGGGAAAGTTGGGTCCGAGGTACATTAGACCGTATGAAATTCTGGAGAAAGTTGGATCAGTTGCGTACATAGTGGATTTACCTCCAAGTTTATCACAGGTACACAATGTTTTTCATGTTTCGATGTTGAGAAAGTATATGCCAGATGCATCTCATGTCTTGAGACTAAATGTAGTTCAGTTGGAAGAGAATCTCTCTTATGATGAACAACCAGTCCAGATTCTTGACCATAGAGAGAAAGTGTTGTGGAATAAGGTAATTGACCAGGTAAAGGTTTCGTGGAAAAACCATATGGTTGGAGAGGCAACGTGGGAATCTGAAAATTCTATATGGGATAAATACCACCACTTATTTTGATAAGTGAATAAAAATTACGGGGACACAATTACCAAAAGGTGGGAAGAATGTAACATCCCGTGTAAATGAATAATAAGAAATATATAATATTTATTAATATTTTTGAATTGAATATTAATTTTACTTTAAAGGGGTTGCTATGTTTGATAGCGTACCCGATACGCAACAATGGGTTTCTATGGAATCTTATGTTTCATACTACTAATATAATATCATTATTTTAAATGGTAGTTAACTCCAAGTCGTCGTATTTGCGATAATGAAAAAAACTATCTACAATATGATTATACATGATTGTTAAATGTATTTACCTTTATCCTATAAAATGTTAGAGTCTTCAAATATGAATGAATCTAATTTTTAGCATAATTTACATTAAAATGCTGACTTACCACCTTTTAATGGAGAACCCTTTTTAAATATAGTTTGGGTAAATTTAATAGATTCTATATGACAAAATAAACTCTTTATTTATAATGGGGACATCAAAATTTACTTTGTGTAAATTTTTCGGTTTTTTCCGATAAAGTTGATTTTTTTATGAATAGTGAAAAAAATTATATTTTATTTCAAAAGTGCATTTAAATCAAATTTATTTATATGGTTAGATTTTCTTTTTAAGTGGTCTTAATATGTAATAAAAATATATTTTTACCATTTAATCCAATTTTGGTCATTGAAATTAATTTCACATTGAAATTGGACATAAATAAGTGTCAATATTTTGATAGTTATTGTTTCTTAAAAAACACTATTTGTTTTAACAATGGGAATTAATTTTAAAATTAATTAATGACACTTTTATGTTTTTAATTTGCAAAAATAAACATCTTTTTTGAATTTGTAATATCAAATATATCTTAGTCTGAATTTTTGGTATTTTTCTGAAAAAACATCAATTTTTGATGAATAGTGAAACCACTTAGTGGAAGTTAAAAAAAACTGGCTTTTTCATTTAAATGAAATTTTACCACTTCTGTGAATTGAATTTTGAAAATCCTACATACAATGTTGTTATCATGAAGTAAAATGTGGTTCATTAGGTTGAAAATAATTTTTTGGTGAATAGAAACATTTGACTTTTATTTTCTGTGGTTAAAGGTAAATTGGGTAATTCAAGGATAAAAGAATATTATAATAATTTCAAATTACCATAACAATTGTAAAAACCTTATTGGTTGAGTCATTTACGACCATGGACTTCACTGGGTCGATTTTGGGACCCCATTGAGCCACATGGTAGTGATAATGACAATTTAGATTAATTAATTTAATGTGAAGACAAAATTGACATTAACAAAAATCATTTAATAATTAATTATTATTTTGTGTTATATAAGTCCCATTTTCGACTATAAATAATATTTTGAAAACAAAAAATATTTCCAATATCTTGGTATTTTTTTATAATTTTTAGAAATTAAATCAATTAAATTATTTATTACACAATAATGATGTAGTATTTTCCTCATTAATAAATGATTTAAATAAATAAGATTATAATGATTAAAATATTATCCTAAACATGTTAAATTCTGATTGGATGATTTTATTTTGACCATGACTCATCTTATCTTCAACTATAATGATTTTTGGACCATTATGAACCGAATATGATTATATTATAAAATAATATTTTCACACTTTCCTAAAGAGGCCCTCCTCTCACTTATAAAAGGCGACAACTTCTAACCAATTCCTCACTCCACTCACACCATTTTTGTAAAGCCCTGTCCCTCGTTACCTAGATTCGGTGCATTATTATGTAACATTGGCATGATCATAAATGATCAAGTCTCTAAAGACCGATTAGTTTAGTAGCCTTGGAAACACTAGATACATTCATAAATGTTACATTACATCATAAAGTGAAAAACTACAATAACATTGTCTCCATAGTCCACATTCATATCCACTTCAGATTATCCCTAAAGGTTAGTCATAAAATATTTCTTCTCATCCTAGGAAAAATAAAACATAGAAAGGGGTGATCTCAGATGCTCATTAAGGATAACAATATAGAAGAAACATTAATATATAAACATAAACATTTAAGGGAATTTATAACTAAAACAAAAGCCTTTTAAACTTGAACATCAACATTATATGGAAAAACTAAAATTAAATAATGTCATTTACTTATTAACATGGATATTCTACTAGACGAATAATCACATGCAATATCAACAACCACTTTCATAATGATGGAATGCATAATGCCAGACTATCTTAACCACGTAGCCAAGGCCTCATGCCAAGACTACAAATAAGAATTTGTCAAGGCCTCATTTCAAGACACTAGTTTGTCTCATTAGACCTACCGATGCATCAAAAATCTATAATGGGCTCCACGAATCACATACTAAGTCCAATACATTCATTATTTAAAAAGGTATAAACATGTCATAAACCATAACATAATCGTATCACATAAAAATTCATAAAGGAAACATAACATTTGCACATTTCAATCACAAGATATCAGTACAACACATTATTATAAAACCGTTTTCAATACCAAAAATAATAATAATAAAAAATGGTATTTATTTTTCATTTTATGAAATGTTATTGCTTGTAGAGGAAGCTGGAACACAAATAATGGTCACGGCAGCGGAGAAGTCGTTGTTGCCGCATACGTAAGACAAAAACATTCCTTTTGTCGTTTAGTGAAACGCTTCGTACAAAAAGATTTTTTTTGAATAAAAGTAAAAATCAAAGGGGTTTATACACCGTATAAATGAATGTTCTGTATAAAATAAAATATGCCTCAATAAAAGGAGATTGAGAAGAAGTCCCTTACCTCGTGTCCAACTAGATTTGATCATTCTTTAATCTCCTGAATAAAAAACCAGAGTTAATTTCTACTTTCTTAAGAACATTTTTTATGTTAATTATAAAATTTATATCACTTAATTCCATGTTATGAAAATATGTTGTCATTTAAGTTAATAACGGCCGTTTTTTCGACCTTCGGTACTTGAGTCAACACATAAACTACTTATAATTACAGTTTTTTTATGTGGTAGAAGATCCATTATCTACAGAATTATATTCATAATTTGGAAATCATATATATCATATATATCCATTAGATACATGCATTTATAATAATACATAACAATTAGAGGTAAGAAATGAAATGCACCGTTCATTGAGACGGTAAGCCGTACGTATGCATGGATGCTACTTTCATTTCTATTTCGTATTTAGTGGAATGAAATCATAATGATATAAATGTATATTATAATTAAAGTATAATATAATATATATAATATCATTAACTCCATCCTTTATATGTCCCAAGTACGGCATTAATGATTCAAATCACATTGAGGGGGCGGTAGTCCGCACTTCCTAAAATGAAATTATCACGTTTAACCATAATGGAAATCATTATGTTATCCCATAAATGAAAAATATAGGAGCATAAGGAAAACATAAACATAATATATATCATATACAGAAATAGTTTCAGTATAATGTCCACCATGATAGGTGTTAAAAGAAGATTGAACAATCATCGTTTCGTGAGGCAGTAATTCACCACCCACAGAAACAGTATGTTCATTAACCATTAGATGAAGGTTGTTTATGTTTAAATCAAATACATCTCATAAAAAAATATTATTATATTCAAGATACTTTTGTTGTTAAAAAATGAAGGAATGAAAAGTGTTAAAGGGGTTGGAGAAGCAATATAAAAAAACATAAGAGAAGACATTACCTTAAAATCAGGAAACTCGTTTTGATTTGAGCCAAAGGATTCCTTGGGAGGACTAATGCCCAAATGGAGGCCTATATGAATAATATAGGGAAGTTGAGAGTGTATTTGGGTAGAATATGGCCGATCCAAATCACTTTGAGGGTGTGAATAAGGTGGTAGAGGTGGAGGCCTTTTATAAGAAGAGTGGAGGGGTACTCTTGGAACGTCATGAAATGTTACATTATTGTGAAATTATTTTTGGATTATAAAGGTCCACACAATGATATATTTCTTGGATAAGGTGATAAGTGTTATAAATCCACCCATCCAATAGGATTTAGACAAGTGTATGTCTTATATTTTACCATATCTTTTCATTTTATTTAAATCTTTCATTATTGAGGTAATCGTTGCATCATCATGCTGTGATAAATTAATTTATTGATTTATTGACTAAAAATTATAAAAAATTACCATGATGTAGGAAATATTTTTAGATTTCCTATGGATATTTATAGTCAAAAATATAACTTGTATAACCCCTTGTGAAAAATTCTTTAGTAAAACAGTACATGTTTGTGACATTTTTAATATTACATTAAATAAATGGTATTAATGTCATTATCATACCCAAGTGGCTCCATGGGGTCCCAAAAATTGACACATGGATTGTCTCAGTCGGCCATTAGTCATCCAATAAAAGTAGGACATGTGTCAAGGTAATTTCATATTATTATAACTTTATTTTTACCTTAAATTACTCTAATTAACTCTAATCGCGGTTAATAAAACTCAAAAGTTATTATTCACCAAAAATTAATTTCATCCCATTGAGCCACATATTACTTCCTAATTACAACCATATATGTCAAATTTCTTAAATTAAATTCACAGAAGTGGTAAAATTTCATTAAAATGAAAAATCAATTTTTAACTACCACTTAGTAGTTTCACTATTCATCAAAAATTGATGTTTTTCATAAAAATACCAAATATTCACCCTATGGTATATTTGATATTCTTAATTAAATGATGATTTATATTTTTCCAAATTAAAAACATATATGATTCATTAATTAATTTTATAATTAATTCCCATTGTCAAAACAAATAGCGTGTTTTTACGAAAGAATAAAAATCCAAAGATTGATAATTATTTATGTCCAATTTCAAAGTGAAATTAATTCTAATGACCATAATTGGATAAAATGGTAAAAATATATTCTAATTATACTTTAAACCCACTAAATAATATGATTTATCACTATAAATTATTTTTTATTAAAAAATTTGTTTTTAATTAAAGTTTAGTATTTTACACTATTCATAAAACATTTTAAGTTCTCAGAAAAAAATGAAAAATTCAACTTAGGATAATTTTGATATTCCGAATCAAAAAATGAAATCCAATTTGAATAATAAAATTTAAAAAATTACAAAAAGTGGGTATTACTATTCATAATGGCTACTTTGATTGGTCGCGGTGTGTGAGAATCTTGAACTTCCGTACAATGCAAGCTATTGCATTATTGAAAGAGAAGCGTACAGTGGAAGCTTGGGGTGTTACATTATCCCCTACTTCAAATAATATTTTCCTCGAAATTTATAAAATATTACTGCATAAAAAGACTTGGGTGGTTCTTCATCACAAGTTCATTGGGTTCCCATGTTGCCTCTTCCCTCTTATGGTTCCTCCATAGAACATTTACCAGACGAGTCGTCCAGTTTCTCAAAACTTGTCCTCTCATATCCAAAATCCTGACAGGTGCTCCGCAATAAAATAGATCGGGTTCTAGTTTTAATTCCTCATAGCTGAATACATGTGTTGGGTCAGGCATGTATTTTCTCAACAGAGATATGTGGAACACATTGTGATCTTTAGAGAGACTTGGAGGCATTTCCAAATTGTATGCTACATCCCCAATTCGTTCTAGAATTTCGAATGGTCCGATGTACCTGGATCTTAATTTTCCATTCTTACCATATCGTATAACTACCTTTCATGGAGATACCTTCATGAAAACATAATCTCCTACCTGAAATTACAAATCCTTCCTTCGGTTATCGGCATAGGTCTTCTGCCTACTTTGTGCTATTTTGAGGTGGTTTTGGATTACCTTCACATTTTCCACCATTTCCTTAACATGTTTAGGGCTTACGAGTTTTCTTTAACCAACATCATCCCAACAGGTGGGTGTGCGACATCTCTTTCCGTATAACGCTTTATATGGTGCCATCCGAATACTTGAATGGGAGATATTGTTATTGGAAAATTCTACCAGAGGTAAATATTGATCCAACATACCATGAATGTCATGTTAGCATGATCTCAACATGTATTCTAATGTTTGAATAGTCCTTTATGATTGTCCATCTGTTTGAGGGTGGTATGTAGTGCTTAAACAATGTTCATTATCCAGGGAATTCTAAAGAATTTTCCAGAATTCTGATGTAAAACGGGGATCACAATTTGAAACAATTGATGGGGGTACTCCATGAAGTCTTAAAACACCGTTAATATATAGTCTTGCTAAACGTTCAAGTGGTAAATCTTCTCTTATAGCAAGAAAATGTGTTGACTTGGTAAGACTATCAACAATGACCGATATTGAATCATTCCATCTAGGAGTCTTTGGTAGTCCATTGACATAGTCCATCATAATATTATCCAATTTCCACTAAGGTATGTGAAGAGGTTGCATAACTCATCCAGGAAGTTTCCTCACATCTTTCACTTGTTGAAAAACCATGCATCTTCACACAAATTCAGAAATCTCCCTTCTTCATGTTGTCCCACCAAAAATGTTCCTTCAAATATCTATACATCATAGTGCTACGAGGGTGTATATAGAAATTGGAACTATATACATCATCCAATAATTCCCTTTTTAGACCGGCTATATTTGGAACACAAAGTCTCTTCCCTAATTTAAAAATTCCATCTTCATACACAGAGTCACTCAATCTCACATCATTCATAGCTTTAATATTCTTTTGAAAATCTACATCATCGGTCTGAGAACTCTTAATCCTTTCTAGTAAAGATGTCTTGGATAACATTTGAAAAATCATTGATGTTTCACCTTCCATAGTTATTCACATGTCCATCTTCACTAGATCCATGAAAATAGGATGCCTTTAAATTCTCATATTGTTCAAAACTCCATGATCATTTCTCCTCAAAGCATCTTCCACCTTATTTGCCTTCCTCGGGTGGTAGTGTATCGTGCAATCATAATCCTTGAGTAATTAAATCCATCTCCTTTGCCTCATGTTGAGTTCTTTTTGTGAGAAAATATACCTCAAACTCTTGTGATTAGTATAAATATCACATTTATCACCATAGAGGTAGTGTATCCATATCTTCAAATAAAATAAAACAGCTGCTAACTCGAGATCATAAGTAGGATAGTTTTTCTCATGAATTTTAAACTGTCGTGATGCATAGGCAGTAACCTTATCATTCTGCATAATGACACAACCAAGTCCTTTCTTCGATGGATCACTATAAATAATGAACCCATCCTTCCCTGATGGTAGATTCAATATAGGATCATTGACTAATGTTCACTTTAGTTCATCGAAACATTTTTCACACTCTTGTGTCCAAACAAATTTTACCCCTTTACGTGTCAGCTTCGTTAATGGGTTATCCAATCGAGAAAAATTCTGGAAAAAACGTCGATAATAACCTGCTAAACCAATAAAACTGTGTACCTGACTTATACTTGTCCTTGTTGGACATTCTTGGAGCGCTCTTGTCTTAGAAGGATCAGTAGAGATTCCATACATAGAGATAATATGACAATGAAAAGAAATCTCATGAATCCAGAATTCACACTTTCTAAACTTCCCATATAATTTGTGCCTTCTAAGAGTATTTAGAATAATGCGCAAATGATTTTCATTATCTTCATATCTTTTTGAGTATACAAAGATATCATCAATAAATACCCCTACGAAGTCATCAAGATATTCCTTGAAAACTCTATTCAATAGATCCATGAAGACATCGGGTGCATTTTTCAATCCCAAATGAATTACTGTAAACTCGTAATGTACATACCTAGTTCGAAATGTCTTCTTCAGAATTTCTACCTTCTTCACACACAACTGATGATATCCAGATCCAAGGTCAATCCTTGAAAATTATTGAGCTCAATGAAGTTGGTCAAATAAATCATCACTGTGAGGTAGGGGATACATGTTATTTATTGTTATATCATTGATCTCCCTGTAGTCAAAGCACAACCTCATAGATCCATCTTTCTTATTAACAAAATGAACAGGAGCTCCCCATGGAGAAACACTAGGGAGAATAAATCCCTTACAACTCAATTCCTCTAGTTGTTTCTTTAGTTCCACTAAATCCACAGTGGCCATTCTATATGGTGTCTTCGATATGGGCCTTGAACCAGGCATTAGTTCAATAGAAAACTCAACTTCTCATTCTGGATGATGCCCAGGTAAATCATCTGGAAACACATCAACATATTCTCTCACAATAGGTACATCCTCTATTTTAACATTCCCTTACTCACCAACAGTTATTTCATTCTCTTCCTCCCCAAAAAGTGAATTTAGTTGAGCTACTAGGGGTGGATCTAGATAAGAATTATGTGGTGATGATTCTTCTCTAAAGATAATGTGTTCCTTATCATTGTCATCAAAAATCATAACCTCTTTATTTTTACAATAAATCTTCGCATCATGGTAGAAAATCCAATCCATAACGAGGATTATATCAAATTCAATCATGGCTATGATGATGGGATCCGCATATAAAGATCATTTATGTTATCTAATGGGAACTAATTCATAAAACATTGTTGTAATGTTATTTCCATTATGATTTTTGACTGACAACTCCCTTTTTAAATCAAATTGTAAATATCTAATTTTCTTAGCAAACTGGGAAGATATGAAACAATGCAATGATCTATAATCAAATAATGCATTTTCTAAACATGAAAAAACCATTAAATTACCTGCCACCACGTCTTTATGAGCTTCTATATCAGTAGTAGTGATAGCATAAGCTTGTCCATCATCCCATTGCCTTTTCTAAAGTATGTTCCCCTGAATTATAGGACATTCATTTTCATAATGTCCCATCTCCCTACAATTGTATCATTGAACATCAGTAGCTTCTTTCTTCCCTTTGCAATCACGATCTTGGGTGCCTTTTTCACCACACTTGTAATAGACTCCCATTCCTTTCAAGAAAGTACGGGAGTTTTTCTACCCACATTTACTACAGGATGGATAATCAACTTTTCCCTTCATCCCCTTATTTCCATTTCCAGAGTGATCAGCAGATCTCTTCTTCTCCTGCTTTTCTTTAATGTTGTATGACTTATAGAATTCCTTTTCCGTCTTAATATCCCATGAGAAAATGTCTTCGTATAACGAGAAGGATTGTGAGACCAATGCTCGACGAAAAAATTCTTTTAACCCATCAAAGAAATGATAAATCTTACTTCTTGGGTTATGTATATAATCTGTATCATACCTCGCTAACCTTGTAAATTTGGCCCCATACTTTGCGACATTCTCATCCTCCTTTTTTCTCAGATTCAGAAATTGTATTCACATATCTACTCGATGGTCATGAAGAAAGTATTTTACTATGAAATGATCTTTGAACTCCCTCCATTACATATTTGATACATCATCATCTTCCTTTGTGTTATGAATCAATGACCACCATTGATCAGCATCTCCAGTGAGGCGGTAAACTGCCATGATAATCTTTTCCCTTTCACTACTCCCCATGGCATGGAATATTTTCTCTAAGGAATTTATCCATTGCTCAGCTACTAATGGATTTGTACTCCCATTGAATTTTGGTGGATGTTGCCTCATGATGTGATCTAACATTGACGCTCCACACTGCGGATTAGGGTGCTCCATATGGGTAAGGTTATTATTCATAACCTGAGTGAGTTGTCCCAGTATGGTTATTAGCTGATCAGAACCAAATGTATCACCTACTCCATTATAATTATCTTTAGCAGGAGGAAAATCCCTACATGGAGTGAATGCATTGATATGGTTTCCATTCCTTCCACTAGGCGCCATTTATATATAATGTCAACAACTAGATTAGTTTATGAATCAAAATACATAATAACAAACTTTCCATTCACCTAACATAAATTGAACAGTTTATGGATATAATCCATAATCATAAAAAAAATTCTTTGAGGAAGTGTATACTAATAATCCCTTCATAATGGTTTGAAAAGAAAATGAGAATTATCCTAAGCATATCCCCCAACAGTGTCATAACCAAGAATGCAGCAAGCCCCGTTGTCGTGCACCAGTTCCCGTTTGAGTCTAGCTCAAAGCGGTGTTTTCAGATTTTACCCCTAGGTACATTTGTGCCAGAGCCACCTCTACCTTCTCGTATCCAGACAGAGATGTATTGCTCGGAATACTCACAAAATCTCTATAATACCAAAATTCTAAGAAGTTCTTCTATATTTATCCTCAAATTCTATCTTAGGGCTATGTGCTCTAATCAGATTTTATCTACATCTAGCTTTCAAGTATAGTATTAAACTGCCTCTGATACTAATTGTAATGCCCTAACCCTAGTTACCCAGAGTCAGTGAATTATTACGTAACATTGGTATGATCACAAAAGATCATGTCACGAAAGACAGATTAGTTTAACAGCCTTGGAAACACTAGATACTTTCATAAATGTTACATTACATCATAAAGATAAAAACTACAATAACATAGTCTTCATATTCCAAACTCATATTCCATTCAAACTATCCCTACAGGCCAGTCATAAAATATTTCTTGACATTCTGGGAAAAATAAAACATGGAAAGGGGTGAGCTCAGTTGCTCAATAAGGATAACAATATAGCAGAAACTTTCATAAATAAACATAAACATTTAATAAAATGTATAACTAAAACAAAAGACATTTAAACTTGATGTACAACATAATATGGAAAAAGTAAAATGAAATAATTCCATTTACTTATTTACATGGATATTCTACTAGTCGAATAATCACATGCAATATCAATAACAACTTTTATAGTGATGGAATGCATAATACTAGACTATCATAACCGCGTATCCAAGGCCTCATGCAAAGACTACAAATAAGATTTCATCATGTCCCCGTGCCAAGACACTATTTTGTCTCATGAGACTGGCCAATGCATCAAGGAGCTATAGCGGGCTCCACCCGTCACTTACTAAGTCCAATGCATTCCTTAAATTAAAAGGATTAAACGTATAATAAACCATAACATAATCGTATCACATAAAACATGCATAAAGGAAACATAACATTTCCACATCTCAATCAAAAGATATCAGTACAACAAAATGATATAAAACCATTTTCAATACCAAAATAAATGAAAAGTAAAACATTGTTTTTATTTTTCATTTTAAAAAATGTTATGGATTGTAAAGGAAGCCGAAACACAAATAATGGTCACGGCGGTGGAGAAGTTGTTGTCACCGCATACATAAGACAAAACCATTCCTTTTTTGTCTTGTAAATTGCTTCACACAAAAATTTTCCTTCTTAATAAAATTAATAGTCAAAGGGTTTTATACACCATATAAAATAAAGTTCTGTATAAAATAAAATATTCCTCAATGAAAGGAAATTGAGACGAAGTTCCTTACCTCATGTCTGACTTGACACGATCGTCATATAATCTCCTAAATAATAAAATAAAGTTATTATAAATTTTCTTAAGAACTATTTTCAAGTTTATTATCCCTTTTATATCCCTTATTACCATGTTTTGAAAATTATGTAGTCATTTAAGTTAATAATGGTCGTTTTGTCGACCATTGGTACTTGAGTCAACAATAAACTTCTTATAATTACAAGTTGTTTATGAGGTAGAATATCCATTACCTCTAGAATTATATTCATGATGTGGATATCATATATATCATATATATCAAATAGATACATTCATTTATAATATTACATAACATGTAGAGGAGTGAAATGAAATGCACCGTTCATGGAGACGGTAAGTCGTACGCATGCATGAACGCTACATTCATTTCTATTTCATATTTAATGGAATGAAATATTAATGATATAAAGGTATATTATAATTACAGTATAATATCATATATAATATCATTAACTCCATCTTATATATAACCCACATATGGCATTAACGATTAAAATCACTTTGAGGGGGCGGTAGTCCGCACTTCCTAAAATGAAATTATCGTGTTTACCCATTATGGAAATCAGAAAGTTATTCCATAAATGAAAAATAAAGGAGAATAATGAAAACATAAACATAATATATATCATATATTAAAATAATTTCATCATAATTTCCACCATGAGATGTGTTAAAAAATGATTGAACAATCATCATTTCGGGAGGTAGTAATTCACCACCCACAGAAACAGTATGTTCTTTAACCATTAGACGATGGTGTGTGGAAGTGTAAATAAAATCCTTCTCATAACAACATCATAGTATATTTAAGATACTTTTTTTGTTATAAAAAAATTTAATAAAGAGATTTTAAGGGGTTGGAGAATCAAAATTAAACAAAAGAACAAAAGAGAAGACATTACCTTAAAATTTGGTAACTCTTTTTTATTTGAGCCAAAGGCTTCCTTGGAAAGTCTTTTGCCCAATGTGAGGATTGTAAGAGTAATATAGGGAAGTTTAGAGAGTATTTATGCAGAGGTTTGCCTAGCCAAATGGATTTTATGGCGCGAATATGGTTTTATAGGAGGGGGCCTTTTATTTGAGGAGAGGAGGGGCACTCTTGGAAAGTCATGAAATGTTACATTATTATGAAATTATTTTCATATTTTAAAGGTCCCAAAATGATATATTTATAGGATAAGGGGATAAGGGTTCAAAATCCACCCATCCAATAGGCTTTAGACAAGTGTAAGTCTTATATTATACATTATCTTTTCATTTTATTTAAATCGTTCATTAATGAGGTAATCGATGCATCATCATGGTGTGATAAATAAATTTAAATTTTTAGTGGATAAAAATTATAAAAAAATTAACATGATATTGGAAATATTTTTAGTTTTCCAATGAATGTTTATAGTTGAATATATAACTTGTATAACCCCTTTTATAAATTGTTTTAGTAAATTAATGCATGTTTGTGACATTTTTATTTTTTACTTTAAATAAAAGGTATTAATGTCATTATCTTACCCAAGTGGCTCCCTAGGGTCCCAAAAATTGAAAAAATGATTGTATTGGTCGTCCATGAGTAAACCAATAAGAGTAGGACATGTTTCATGTTAATTTCATATTATTATAACATTAATTTTTCCTTAAATTACTCTAATTACCTCTAATCGCGGTTAATAAAACTCAAAAATTACTATTCACCAAAAATAATTTTCATCTCATTGAACCACATTTTACATTATAATTACAACCATGTATGTCGGATTTTTTAAATTAAATTCACAGAAGCGGTAAAATTTTATTAAAATGAAAAATTAGTTTTTTAACTACCACTTAGTGGTTTCACTATTCATCAAAAATTGATGTTTTTTCAGAAAAATACCAAAAATTCACCCTAAGCTATATTTGATATTCCAAATTCAAAGATTATGTATATTTTACCAAATTCAAAACGTATAAGTTTCATTAATTTATTTTATAATTAATTCCTGTTGTCAAAATAAATAGCGTGTTTTTAAGAATGAATATCAATCTAAAGATTGACAATTGTTTATGTCCAATTTCAAAGTGAAATTAATTCTAATGACCTCTATTTGATAAAATGGTAAAAATATATTCTATTTTTACTTCAAAACCACTAAATAATATGATTTATCACTATAAATTATTTTGATTAAAAATGTTGTTTTTAATTAATGTTTAGTATTTTACACTATTCATAAAAAATGGATTTCTCAGAAAAAAACGGAAAATTAAAATTAGGATAATTTCGATATTCCAAATCCAAAAATTAAGTCCAATTTGAATAATAAAATTTATAAAATTTCAAAAATTGGGTATTAATAGTCATAACAGCTACTTTGATTGGCCGCGGTGTGTTAGAATCTCGAACTTGTATTCAATGCAATCTATTGCATTATTGAAAGAGAATCGTACCATGGAAGTTTGGGGTGTTACATTTTGTCTCATCCAAACTCTTACCAATTAAGCTCTATACATCCCACTCATCCCCCATGAATCATTACCTTAGGCAGAAGGCACTTCAAGAAGTCCTGTTGGTTCAAACCAAAGGATGTTACCCAAATTAAAGGTAACTGTTTCTCTTAAATTGTTTTCTTTTATTTTACTTCTGCAACCCCTAAACTCTTTTTATTCTTTTATTTTGTAATAACACTAGTATCCTTAATATACTAGGATGTTTTTCTGATAAGGATTCAAACTACACTTACACACACCTCCATCTACTGGACGAAGAACATAATGTTTCTGTGGATGGAAAACTAACGCCTCACGAAACGATGATTGTTCAATTACATATTACCTCCTCTAATAGGGGCCATTTTGATGGAACTGCATTTATATATGATATATATTATGTTTATTATTTCCTTATTCTTCTGATCATCCCATTTATAGCATGCCTTTATGGTTTCCATAGTTGGTAAATACGATAATCTCATTTGAGGAAGTGCGGACTACCGCCCCCTCAAAGTGATGTTATTCGTTAATGCCTTATGTGGAATGTATAATGAATGGAGTAAATGATATTATATATGATATTATTCTGTAATTATAATATACCTACGTATCATTATGTCTTAATTCCATTAAAATAAGAAATAGAAATTAACGTAGCGTTCATGCGTACATACGGCTTACCGTCTCCATGAACGGTGAATTTCATTTCTTACCTCCAAATTTTATGTACAATTACAAATACATGTATATAATAGTTATATATGAAATATATGATATCTAAATCATGAATATAATTCTGGATATAATGGACTATTGACGACATGGACAACATGTAAATATAAGGTGTTCATTTTTGAATAAAGTAGAAAATATCGACAAAACAAACATTATTAACTTAAATGATTACATAATGTATATAACATGTTAATAAGTGATATAAAACGAATAATAAACATGAAAAATGTTCTTAAGAATGTATAAACTAACTTTAGTTTATTATTTAGGATATTAAAGAACGATTAAATCAAGTCGGACACAAGGTAAGGGACTTCGTCTCTATCTTATTTCATTGAGGAATTTTTAGTTTTATACACGACATTATTTTATATGGTGTATAAAACGATTTGATTTTTCATTTCATTCAAAGGGAATATATTTATACAAATCATTTTACTAAATGACAAAATAAGTTCTTTTTTTTACGTAAGCGGTGACAACGGCCTTCCCGCCGCCGTGAGTATTATTTGATCTTTGGCTTCCTTAACAAGCCGAATTTTTTTTAAAAGGATAAATAAATATTATATACTCTCTTTACGTATTTTGGTATTGAAAATGATTTTGATAATTGATTTTTTATTTCAATATCTTAAAATGATATTTTATTATTGCAATGTGGAAATTTATCTTTTCATTATGCTTATGTTATCTGTTATGATCATGTTATGGTTCTTGAGTATTATTTACGTATACGTGTGGTTCATTGATAAACCTAGTGCGGGTGAGCCTGAGATAGCTATCCAATGAATTGGGTAACGTGACGGAGGTAAACATGAATGTTTCTCCTCTGAGATTTTAGGGAATATACTATGATGGGTATTCCAATGTAACTCCCTATGTAGCTATGATGGCTATAATGTAAGTATAATATGGATTCCACAAGTTACCTTTATGATTTATTATTTCTATGCATCTTTTATAAATCTTATTATTTCTTGAGTTATGTAAAAGATTTCATGTTTTGTATGTATTTATGAAAATAAAATTTCATTCGTTATTTTTTAACCTTTATCGAGCCTTTTATACTAATCCAATGTTTTAAAATGTTTTCACATGTCTTAAAGATGAATATGGTCAAGGATGAGATCAAGGAAAAGTCATTCTATCTAAAACATGGAACTAGACCAGACTTTTTTTTAAGATTTTATATTTTATGAAAAAATGTAAATTGAGTAGAAGTGTCTACTTTTTATTTGAAATGAAATGTAATAGTTATGTCCTAATTATCTAAAACTCTAAACATGAAAAGATCCTCAATGTTAATTATTCATTTAATTCATGATTATGTAATATTTTAAGGTCGGGTCCTTATAGTCCCCCTGTGTGAAGACCTTGCATTCCAATGTGATTGAACCTACAACATCAAAGATGATTAGCACCTCGCCCGGATGACTGAATGTAGTAAGAGTATCCATAACAATATTGGTCTCCCTAAAAGTATGGTGGATTTTCATGATCTAAATAATCTTTATGGTCCATATCTTCATAATGTATGACATGTCTCATGGGGTCTCTGCCCTCCCCTATACTAGAATCACTAGGACATTTGAATCCGACTCCACATCAGACACTGAAAATCTGCACTCCCTACAAACCTAAAGACCAGTAATATGTGCCCATCCTCTTCCCCACGGAAGCATCCTATACCATAAAACGTGTGGAAGGCCATAATAATTGATCCACATGAGTCAGGAAGAAACACTCCACCTCTCATGAGTATATTCTTAAGGGATCCAACCATGTTTAGTTTCACTTAGTGGAGAGCGGGCCTCCTACTGACCCACCCGCCTCTTGTGAAATCATGCATGATAGTTCTATTGAGAATATTTCCCACTGAAACTATATGTTGGCCCCTTTAATCATTGAAATCGTCTCATATATTAAGGATATAACACTTATATGAAGGAAGGTTACAGATTATCAGACGCCCAAACAAGACTGGTTCCTGGATTGCATGATAGTCTAGTAGATGGAAGCGATATTGGTGGCCCAAATAAGGCATTCCATGATCTTTCTATACACCCCTTGAAGCCGTGATTATATTTGGCCTTGAATGGAGGATAACTGATTTCCAACATTTGGCTGTGGGGAAATTAGAGGCCAATGCCCGGCTGCCGAGTCACTCTATGAGAAAAGATGATCAACTGATTCCCTACCCGAGTTTGCATAGTAGAAGCATCTTGAAACCAATGGGTTACCACCTCCTTAAATGTTCTCATCCATTGTAAAGTATTTGTTTTTTATATGCCATAATATAATGCTCATTTTTTAGTTATTTCTTTACACCAATACTTCTTAAACCATTCATCTGGAGTGCTTTTTTCATTTCTCACCCTTATAAACTCCCGGATGGAGAACCTGCCCACGATTACTCCCATTTAATAGAATATATCGACCACATCCACCATTAAAATACTATCAACGACCTCCCTCTATTCCGCATTATGTTTTTCCTCAATAAGTGTTCGATGATCAAATGCTTCCTTGAAGGAAATATTAGGGGTAGGGAATCTCGTGACAAAGAGTCTCTCCCCCACCTAGTTATCTTTCTAGAATCCAACATCCCCACTGCCAATTATCCACCATGTTGAATAATAGAGGTCATCATGATGGAAAAACATACACCATTCCAAGCTGGTAGAACCTGATATTTGACTCTCCATATTCATGATGATCTTCATAACTCTCTCTATAGAATGAATCCCACATCGAGTCCCCCTCAATGGTATACCAAGAGAGCCTCACGTGCATTCCCTTCATTCATTCAGTGATGACACGTAATCCAACACTTCCCTCTTCATCTAGACATTCTGTACAAGCCCAAATGCCCAGTGAAATCATCACCACTGATTGGTGTTCCAATGAAAACATGATATAACTCTCTCCATCCTTGAAATAGTTCCCTTCAGTGGATTAATGATAGATAAGGGGTGAATTGGAATTGAGGAAAGAACGACATTTATCAGTGTAGCTCACCACTAGAAATAAAGTAATTTATTCTTCCAGTTTACTATCCTCCCCAATAATCAGTTAATGAAGACTTCAAAGAAGACATTTTTATCCCACCCTGGAGAAAGTAGAACCCCAATATAAATCAGCGATGTTTTTTTTCAACCTAGGATCTCTTGAATGCCTATGTAGCACCTTCCCATATAATTTTAAAAGATAATGAAATGCCTTTTCCATGACCTGATACAATTCCCTCTTAGTCGACTATACATCAAGTGATTTTCTTTGAGGCTACACAGGTATCACCACCCACCGTTTATAAAAATATGGACGTCATCAGAAAACATCAGATGAGAAATTCTCACCCTTCCCATTCATCCAAGATAAGGTGACATCCTACCATTATCAAATCCTCTATGATGCTTATGCCATAAGGCGTCAGGTTCCAAGATTAAGAGACCTAGGGAAAACAGAACCCTCCATATAATTCCCCAAATAGACTTAAATAAGCCAATTCATTTCCCCCTGATAGAAATTGACAGCCATGGATAAGAGTTGCAGAAAAAGAACAGATGACAAACCCATTCTTGAAACCAAAGCCTTCACACCACCTAGATGATGAAGCCCCATTCTACATTTCAATTTCCATTATCCATGTCATCTTGAAAAATAACATTAGACCTGAAAACCCTCCTATTGATATCACTCACAATATTACTAGAAATTCAATCTTCCCCCTGAATACTTCGACCCATGACAGTCTCATGTTTCTCTTGAAACAAAATCCTCATAATAATGAAACTCAAATGCCTTGCATGAAGGCTCACCAGCATTTTGTATGAACAATTACAATGCGAAATGGGCCTATACTGCCCAAGCGAGGGGGGGTCCTTGACCTTCAGGATGATGACAAACCTAGATTCACTCATAGATCTACTGATGGAACAATCCATGAAGAAATATTTAATATCCTCTATACCTGACCTCTAACAACATCCTATGTGGGGATAAAAAATGCTACATGAATGATATCCATTCCAGGGGAACAACCATGAGGCATATAAAATGTCGATACGTTGATATCCTCCTCATTGGGTATTTCTGACATGACCACGTTATCAGAAAGCTCCATAAGCTATGGAACTACTTGTAAGAAACACTCCTCCTCCTCCCGAAGGACCCGATTACAAACATTTTTCAGGCCAGTCCGAAGATTTTCAAAGTGGTCAAAGGTTAATAACCAAGAAATCTCCACATATGATGTGTTGAATCTATGAACGAAACAGATATTAATCCTAGTGTTCCTATTCTCCTTCTAGCAAACATGAATATATATATATTTTTTGTCTCCCTCCTTCATCCATCTCACATGAGTTCACGATTTTTATTCCTCCTCATGTTCTGTCAACTTCTCAGAAAGAATTACTGTCTTGTCACATAGAGTGGAAAATATATTCTCATCCCAATCATCCTACAGCTCCTCCCCAAGCCTCCTAATATCCACATGGACGGTTTCCACCCCCAAACAATCGTTTGTCCTGAGATCCAACTATTCGAGGATATCCTTTTTAAGTTGCCTAATCCTATTCTCCAAACCATGCGAGGGCCTTCCAGTCTCTATATAGCCCCACTATCATGCCACTATTTTCATGAAGCTATCCTTCTACTTCCATTTGGTGGAGTAAAAAAAATACTTACAACCATCCAGTTACCTTCCCAAATCCACAAGAAGTGGTGCTTGATCTGATAAGTAGCAGTGATGTTGGCCGACTGTCGTTTGACCAAAGGAGTCGAGGCCTTTGAGGTTGGAAAAACACATGTCCAGGCAGCATGGTAGTCAAAATTGTGAGTCTATTGTATGATTCTACCCAACGAGTCGGGTGAGTATACACCGATTTTATATTTTTACACACGATTTTAACACGATTCTACAAGTTTTCTACTGATCATGAATAGTAAACTCACCGAGTTTGACTACCTTGCCAGGCAGCTCCATACCCCGCTAGACCCCATTGGGTTATTACACCAGGTGATCCATTTATGTTTGAATCCCAAGTCAAAAAGGCCCACCTAATAGACAATTACGTGAAAGTCATGCACCCCACTATTGAGGAAGGAATACCCTCACTTATTATCTGAAGGATGAAAAATCATGTTGAAGTATCCACCCACAATCCAAGGAAGAGATCACGTCTGAAAAGAACCAACGAAAGAATAAAGGTACGATCTCAGATGCTCCACGTTACTAGTGTAAACAATCGATAACATCACCTCATCGTCCACGGAGGAGACATTAATGTTTATACCCTGTGGAATAAGACTAACCCATGAATGCTCAATTGAAATCCCATCTTCCTCTCCCTCGTGGGAAATTTAGAAACTTATTTTTTTAGTTTCAATAATAGCAACAACAGAAGACATGAATTTCCTAGTTTTCACATCCAAAAGGGAACACTTGGTCGGAGCCCCCATACCTCTCACATTACATATAATAAAAGAAAAAAATAGTGATTTATGTTCTTAATTGTGAGACCAGGAGTACCATATGGGGAAAGAGACAAAGCCAAACCTGCATTATTTGACTTATAGTGTGTTATCGGGGCCAAATATCTATCAATAGATACATGTCATTTGGTGAGTAGAATCTTCGGTATTTCCCCCTCTCAATCCTCAAGCATCGATTGTTTAACCATCGACAATGCAGTTGAACAATGCATCTCTACCTCCCCATTGAGAAGGGAGACCAAGATCGTTGGGGGAACCCCGAGAAGACTGCTTATAATTCTCCACCCCTATTGGTATCTATTATCCTCAAAAACACATAGGAGGATGGAGAGGAACATTGAAGCAGATAAAAATGATGAAAATAAGGAGAGGTCTAGGAAAAAATTTGAAACGTTGGTCGTTGTCAGAAGTGCCACCTTGCACATAAGAAAAGGAAATCATAGTCTGTTTGGGCGCATGGGGAAGCAAAAGGCGACTCTCCACAAACCGTGACTGCCGGAACCAGCATTCCGCAAAGACCGGCCTTAGAACATTTTGATTGTGACTCACCAGCCAGAAACTATCCAGCATCCAGACATGAAGAGTAACCAGAAGCACCATTCTCAGCAGAGCCATGAGCATATGGTGTTATTTTTAGGTTATTGCATTCAGGACCACGGTAACCCCAAGGTGAATTAATATTCCATACATATGTCGGGAATACTTTTACAAAACTCATAATCCCCCATTATTTATGCTCTATTTGATAAAAAATTGGTGTCAAAGGTTATTTATGTGTCACAAATGCAACACAAGTGACAGATTGTTGTATTTATATTTTGTGGTGGCTAGGACATGGGGTATGATCCATACCTCACTACATGTCTCCGTAGGATGAGAGTAAAGACATATGTAGTTATAGAACCCCATGTTTGATTAATGTCATGCATTGAATACGAGGATGAAGCGACATGAGTGACAATGATTATTGCAATTGTGAAAAAGAATGGAAATATTAGCATCACTATGCATCTCATGGGAATAGGAATCAAGGCATACATTGTTCCTATAAGGCTCCCTGTCTAGGTTTGATCTATACATAGGGAGTGGGAAATTTATATTTATTGTGTCTAGACCAATGATTAGAGATCTAAGTTCATTATTTTTCTCATCGGAATGAGAATCAAACCACTCATAGTTCTTGAAAAAATAATTCCTTAGTAATGTAAAACCGATTTACAACCAGAGGGAATTTTTTTAGTATTTTTTGAATGTTCAACCATAGATTAGATATATGTGAATCACTACATGTCACATTATAATGATAATGATGGCACAAATATTTCATAAAATATTTCACACCCATCAATCGGGATTTAAAATCGGAAAGGGGCATTAATAATTTCATGGATGATGGTTGGGACTAGAAAACAAAGATTAGGAATCATAATGAATTCCATTGTAATGAAAAATAATCCACATATCCTAGAGTGATTCCATGTGGAGATCCTATCTGTACATTGGAGAAAGTAGGTTGTTTTCCTTGTCTTAATAACAGCTCGATGCAACATATAAGGTCCATGAATCATAATGTATCTCATTGGAATGAGAATAAAACCCTACATAGTTATATATTGGATTGTGATGTTTACTTTCCTGAGTTAATGATTTGATTTTTGGGAATTATTTCCATTGTGGTGGTCCATGATCGACTTTGGGGTGGATAATATTCAGGTTGGGATTATGCATGGGAGTTGACCATCCTTTTTTTGTAACGTCTATCCATGAGGGAATATCAACCCACTGAGAGGATAGAGAGATATGGTTGGGACTTAAACGCGAGATGGATGATTTTTTTAAGGGATCACATGTAATGTATTAACTCGTGATTGGTTTGGTTTTTCGTGACATTGAATAAGAGGGATGTTAACCATTCCTTTTAATGTCATTCCGTGAGGCTGAATTTCAATATTTAGTGTTATGTCACGAGAATTAGACATTATGTTGTGTAGTAAATCTTTGGTTGGTAATGGGAAAGATTCCAAACATTTTAATGTCATGTGTTATGAAAATAATTCCATGAAAATTATGGTTGAGCGACAAAGACCAACCATGTAGTTTAACATATTGCATCTACGAAAATTTCTTTTCATGATTTCATGAAGTATTTTTCAAAGAAACTAATATTAGAAGGAATCATAATAATCTCTACACCCATTGAGATTATGGAATAATCTTCATTATAATGGAAATTATTTATGGAATAAGGTCATTCCCAATTTGGATCATGTTTCAAGAACATACATCATATTAGAAATAGATTTCTCAGGATCAATACAAGTTATCCACGGAGTAATGAGTAATGATATACATTCGAGTTAATAGAGTGTTCTATCCAATTTTGATAGACCTCCAAGTGTTGTTAGGTGTGAAATATATTCTCATATAGTTTTCTCAAATTCAACCTATCATTTTGATGATTTTTCATATCAATATAATTGAAAATAGATGGAAACACAGAGTGATGGAAGATAGAACTCAATAGGTAGAACTTCATCGATTACATATACTTGTGAGTTAAGGGTCACCCATGTAGCAGAATCGTTCATAGTTTAGTAAGCCCATAATGCATGTAAGAGATCACTGTGCCTAGAATTATTATCTTTATCCACAGTTTTCTCAATTGTGTTGGACAATGTCTTATTGAATGCCTCAATATTTCAATTATCCACTATATTATTGGGGGATGAATGGTTAGACTTGACATTGTATTCTTGATATATAACTTCTATCTCCAAAGAATATATTTTGGTGCCATTTCCCATCAGTATTGTATGAGGGACACCGAATCTAGAAATAGTGTTAGACATTATGAATCCATTTGTTCTTTTGGGTCGGAAATCATTGATGCGTATTTCCTCATAAAATTAAGAGAATAAATTGGTACTAGTTATGATTTATTTGAATTTATTTGTCGTAGATGGAGGAAAAACTCACAACATAAATTACCCATATAGAAAATTGTTAGGTTTATTTGGTTGTATGTAAAAATATTTGTGTTTGATTGATGAAGTTGGAATTTATGTAGAAGGAAATACATTTCTTGGTGATTTTTGTGTGATCCTTTTTCATCAAATGAATAATGTATCAATGTATTTGGGTCAAATTAAAAATGATTTACCTTGACTGGTGAGCACCACATACTATGGGATGTTCTTATTCTATAATTTTCACAGTCTCTTCTCTATCAATACACATAATAATGTATCCTTAAAATTATTGTTTGTAGAGGACTTTCTACAGTTTTGGTCCATCATAAAGGGTTTAGTTAGCTCCTCAATATCAAATTTTCTTCTACCTGGATCAATATAATGAGATTACTCCATCCTGATATTATTTCATGCAGAGAATTATCAATAACATGGTAGAACTAAACAACTCAAGTAGATGGATAAATTTTTTAATCTATTCCATTATGACTTGTACAAAAGGTAATACAATTCAAAGATGAGAAATGCTAATGACTATTTCATCCCAATTTGGATATTCTAGAGCTGTAGTTACATTTTCTGGTTCATAGGTCTTGGTGTTCAAAGATCATATGACGTGAGACAATGTATTATCTTAGGGTAATATTTCAATTAACCCTTTGACATAATAAATATGGGGGATAAACTCTTACTTTAATTATGGAATAATCCTCATTGATATATTTCATTACCAACACTAATTCGCATTTCACTTATAGGTGGTCCATCGGTATTTAGAGATCCAATTCATGAATTTAACTGAGGGACTAATATTCTGCCTCTTTATTGGTAAATACATCTAGTTATAAGAATATTTAAGTTAATAATTCTTAAATTCGGGAGATAAAAACAATTATAAAACCAAAATTGATTATCACATGGTCTTCGATCCTCTCCCCCTTCCGGCTCCTGAATACATCGTTGAAATACATTTCACACTTTTTGGTGAAATCTTGAATAGAAAATATACATCCGTCAATCTATTTTGAATTTAATGATGTATCTTCAATAGATCGGTAATATTCATGGAAATATTCTCTATCATAGCCATTCACAACATTCTGAGGCACCGACTATATATCAAATTATTGTAGGATAAATACCCATTGTGCCAGAAATCCAATAAACATATCTTAGTTGAGGATATACTTGAGAAGGTGATTGAGAAAGACCAATCATTCAACATGGTATTGTAGGTAGTACCTAGTTTTTTAACTACAATAATTAATTATAGGATTCTCTTCTCGATATTGGAATAATGAGTCTTAGTATCAGGCATTGTCCAACTGAGATAATAGAGGTGGTTTTCATTCTTAAAATCATTCCTTTGTGTGATGAATGTGCAAAGTGATAACTCTATTGTTGTCACATATAGAATGATTGGACATACCTCAATAGGTGGAGGAAACACCTATTTGTTGAATAGGTATTTTTGGAGGATGTTAAATGGTCATTGAAAGTCACTAGTCCATTGATATTTGACCCCCTTATTCATCATTCTAGCGTATTGAAAACAGTTCCCTACATGTTTGGAAATGAAGAACTAGATATAGGCATAGTTTAATTGAAGTACGATCCGGTCATTATGGATTTTATTTGATGACATGCTAAGGATTTATTTTCTCCCTCATGTTCAACATCGATTTATTGATGGAATACAATGAAGCAAGGAAACTTCCATGAGGATACCCCAAAAGCACATTGTAGGTGGTTCATATTCATGGTATATTTTCATAGCATGATGAAGATGTTATAAAATTTAGTTAAGTGGTCAGAATGTTTTTATTATTTTACCACTACATCATCCTCTTTATATTCAGAAAACATTCCTAGGAAGGATCTAAATATGAGATGCATGGCACAATGGTATGTTTCCACCGACATTATTCAAACCAAATGGTATTAATCAAAATAAAAATACTCACTGGGTGGATTTGAAGGCATTTTATTCTTCATATTCTAGTGAAAAATTAATTGGTTGTATTGTAAATATCTATCCCTGAAAGTGTTGTCTTGATAACTAGTCATCGCATCAATGAGGAGTTCTGTTATTGGAAATGGGAAGTCCTCTTTCCGAAATTCCGATTGCGATCAATTAAGTTGATGTAATGTCTAAAGTCCCCATTATCCACATTCTATGGGATGATATTGGATAATTATTTCAGATAATATGCCTCCTAGATAATCATTTACTTTATGATCTTATCCATTCAGGCTCAATTATGGAAGCATGTTTTATGTGTTTCCTTCAAGATTCCTTCTTATACCATTGACAACCATCATGAAAACCATGTGATGGGTGCCTGTCTTAGGGTCATGACTTAAAATATATGTGTAATTCAATATCAACATGATCTTCTATTTCATTTGGAAGTAATTATACAACTCTTTTTCTTTAGGATTCTTCGATCCAATAATCAAATTTGGTCATGGGTCTTCTTCTATACCCATGTTTTTCCTTGATCTCGTCAATAGTGATGGATACACCTTCTTCAATTGATAGAGGGAGATAGATAAGGAATTTTCTCTTCTTCCATATTCTATGGCTTTACCACTATTGTAAATACTTAGGAGGTTGGTGATGAATAATTTACATCTGTGGGAAGAGGGGATCCATCATTTGGATGTATGGAAGTTAATGAAATCATTTTTGTATCAGTCAATGGTGTGATGCTTTTTGGAGCTCTGAAGGGGAAACAAGGGACTGAGAGTGAACCTAATCATTTTCTCCCATTGTCATGAAATCTTACTCAAGTATTGATAACTAAATCATGTTTTTTTGGAGATCAAAAGATGAAATGAATATATTTTAAACTTGGATTTCATTTTTTTCTTGGAAAACTGACATCTTCTCTAACTCTATCTAGTATAGTGGTCACAATAAATAGTTACATGGTTTCTAAATGTGTGATTTCATTTAAACCCACCTATTTTATTTATTTATTGGGGAGAACATAATACGGAATAATTAGTTTGAAAGGGTTATATAAAATAATATCCACACCTTTCTGGGAATTGATATAAGTGACATCATCAACAATGTACTATTTTCATTTCTTATTGTAGAATATTGCATCAATATATCACTATTCAAAGGACATGAATGGGGAATTTTCACCATAAAATGTGATAATTTTCTATTGAAAAAAGTTTTTATGCACTGATGGAATTATGAGGTAATGGATTCATTCCTATGTTTTTGTGGTCTTCCTAGTAGTACATTGAAGGAAATATATTTATAAACAACTATAAACTATGATTCTGACATGTGACCCCCCAAACTGAGCCCTCAAATTGATTTCATTGAGGGAATTTTTTTCCTTCTTATCATAATTTCCTAATATGTTTTCAATTAAGGATCATTACATATCAAAAACCTTTATCATTTTATATATATAAAAGGCTCTGATATTTCATTGTGTGATAACATCTTCATCTTGGAATGTAGAAAAGATGAAAGTGAAATATTTTGTAGGATAATTTTTATATAAGATATATCATGGAAGAATAAAACTGAACTTTAAACTCTTGGGGGCTTGAAAAGTCCTCTATGAGTGGTTCCTAGATTTCCTTTGATAAATTCAAAGAATATTGGATTTAAAACATGGGCTAGATTCTTTAAAACATCATATTTTTAGTTTATAAGTCTGTACTTCCTATCATGGGGATTATATTTTTTAGGTACATTAAAATATGATGTACTTGATGTTGATGAAATTACCCTAATAATAAGAGATGATGGTTCTTCTTGTCTTGTTGGATGAGGTCAAGTAGGTCTGCCTACATTCCAAGCATTATTAGTTGAAAAAATACCCTCTAGTCGATACTCTTAGTGGATCGTGTTATAGATGACCCTCTCATGTGTGGGGGATCTTCCTTTTTCCTTCTAGGATTTTTTGAGAGCTCTCTATTATTTTTGGCTGCATAAAAAGTTTTAGCTTGAAAATAGTTAAACTAGTGACTCCTAGAATGACCACATTTTCCCCTATATCCTAGACATGGATAGAAACATTCATCATTTCCCCAAACAAGTGTATGGAATTTATGTTACTAATCATACTCATCATTTAATAAGGGATACATTAAGTGAATAATGTTAATAGAACCAAAAATCTACCCCACATTATATGTAGATCATATATGGTGGGTCGACTCTTTTTGTACTTTTTGGAGGGGTGGTGAACATGCCATTGAGACCATTTTCATGAATTCAGCTAGGGAAATTGATAACTCAAGCCTTAACATGAGATCATTTTCTATTATTTTCTTCTTAAAAATCCATCCATGTTGCTTTTTGGGTGATTGTATTTTACAGTAATGAGTTTTCTGTTAAGTTAGTTGTGTTGTAGTGGAAGTGGTTAGAGGAAAAATCGATTGATTAAACTATGCTAAGAAGATACCATGAAATCAATTGATCATTTTTCTGACCATCCAGTCCTTGAACATTTGTGTACACCTAATATTAACTTCCTTCTATTTTTTGACTTCCTTATACTCTATGGTAGAGACACACTCTGCATGAGAAAGATAATTTTTTAGAATCACATACTTAGATTACCCCATATTCTATAAGATGCATTTAAAAAATGAAACACTATTGGATGTTGTTCATCAGTGGTTGATGGGAGGGGGAACAAATGGAGAGATCGTCTTCACAATTTTTTCTTGGATTTATGGACTTCAGTAACTTTATCAAATTATTTTCCAATTAAAATATTATGTAGTGAGGGACTTAGTCATTATTGATAGAAGAGAACATTTTTTTGAACTCATAAACATTGTTCACCTATGCTCTCATTTATTATCCTAATGTGTTGGGAATTGTTTTTTCTTCTTAGGGGGTGCATCCACATGATATAGTGTAGGATTTAGAGTAAGAACAAGTAATCAAGATTATATATGTTTAATAGTGGAAGCCTATGATTTCCCTATTATCCTTCCCCGAGATGATGGAATTACTTAGGTATTGTATTTAGTCATTATGATGGAGTGTTCCACTAATTGAGTCATTACAAAAAGGTCCCAAAACCCTCTTGTTTATTTCATCGGGATAACATGTGTGCAGAACTCTTTAGGATAAGTTTATATATAGATGGGGAACAATATCATGTGGGTGAGTTTGGTTCATGGATTATTTCAACCATTTACACTATGTCAGTAAATCTAATACTAACTCAATTTCATGATTCTTATAGTTTGAGAGTTCAAAAATGGTTTCCTTCAACAAATTTGAGTTAAATTGGTTGAAAAACTTTTGACAGAGGTCTTCCCATCCCATGATTGATTGAATCATAATAATTGTGTACCACAAAAGGTATTCCTTGTAGTGATTGTGTGATGCACATGTGTTTCAGTGACTCTTGTTGTTTATGGGTTCCCATCATGGGGCCACAATGAGAGACAAAATTTGTCTAATAGTGATCACAATATTTTATCCATTGAAAATTTTAAATGTTGCATTCCCAAAACTTAGTACATGAAGAGTAGGATCTACCCATTCTGGGTAAGCCTTCTTTATCAACTACATCAATGCATTTTTTTCCCCCATGGATTCTAATAGAAATTATTTGTGTAGAGACCTGAAGCTTGACGTACATGGATATTACATTACTTTTGAGGAATACGTAGTACATAACAAAAACAAACACATAAGGATCGTAATAGTTTAGCGTCTTTGGAAACTCAGAATATAATCTTCTAATCGTGGTGAAATATCTTCAACATCTCCCATAAAGATCTTCCATTTTTATACCTAAAACCATTATTTATATCCTATGGAAAAGAAAACATAAAAGGATGAGCTCAAATGATCAGTAAGGGAAAACAAAAGAAATATCAATCACATCATATTCATAAGAACATAACATTTTAGAAATCTTAACCTGCAAAAGAGAGCATAATTTCATAACATGGGATAAATCATAGTAGTGAAATGAAATCCCAATAATCATAACATAAAACATGAAACCATGTGTCATACACACATAATAGTAGAGAATCGTATCTTATTAGTCAATACTCATTTCCAAGACTATCTTAGTGGACAATGTCCATTTCTGAACCGAGTCACCCTCATTTCAGTCTTGTTTCACTGAACCGGTATAACCTACCATTCCAGCCATGTCTATCTCATGAGATATAAAATCATTACCCAATGAATTGGAGGGAGATATATGTCCCACCCATCTCATAATTATACCATTCTTATGTGTGCCACAAAATCATTAACCATACATCATAGCATAACCCATGTAATAAAAATGGGAATCTTAAATATCGTGACATCATAATAAATTCATATAAGATAAAGGAATTCATAAAAATATTTCCATACAAACATAATCAAATCCATGTCATAATAGGGATAGAAACAAAACCCTATATTATCTTAGATGGAAAATAATTTTGATAAAACTCTTGAACTCCATTCTTGAGGAAAATATCCTTTCTTCATCAAGTTTTTTTTTTCCTTTCTTAACATGTCATACAATTTTAAACTAAAAGATGTTGATTAAAAATAAACATGAAAACATTTAAATGAGGCTTCTTGTAAATAATGTATTAAAAATCCATTCATGCCGTATAAGTTAAAAAATCATTCTTCTCGTACTTTTGTCGGAAAAGTGAAAAAGTACCTCGTACGAAAAACGACAAAAGATTCCTTTCATATCTTTTACTAAAAACTCACCGAAGGGTAAAATTGGATTCAAAAAATTGTAGGTGGATGGAAATAATATTAAATATTGAGGAAACATAGATGTGGATGATAAAACACACCCTAGTAAATACAAAAGTATAAACAATCTCGGATAAAAATTAAGATTGTGATATTTTCCCTTACCATAGGTCCGATATGCTTTGTACGTATCCGAAACTCCTGTATAATGACTTAAATAATGTCATTAGCTTATTAAATAATCATATTCATTGTTATGATATCATATATGGTTCACTTATGACTTTATATTACCCGTTCTTTTGTGAATTCCATGTTAATGAAGCGTTTTGGGTAAAATCGTTTCATTTATCGAAGGTGTTTGGACTTTTTGTTCTTGAAATTATTGTTACATATATCATGATTTACTTACTTCCAGAATATAAAATATGATTTATATATCATATATATTTAGTATATGTAAATATATAAAATATATAGATAAATGAAATGAAACACACCGTTCATGGAGACGGTAGTCCGTACGTACGCATGAACGCTGTTTTCCTTTCCTTATTGTCTTGAATGGAAGTAAGTAGATGATATATATATATATATATATAAACCCATTAGATTTAACATGTCATATATTTCATTATTATTCATTATATATACTTTATAATCTTTTTGAAATGGTTAACATGGATAATGAATCTCATCGCGTCGTGGAGACGGTAGTCCATACGTACGCACGAGCGATGATATCGTTCCCATGGTCGTGGAATTGTGTTGAAGTGTATGTATACTATTTCATTATCAAAATCACTTTATAATAATCATATATAGTTACTCATTACACCATTATACTCATCCAATTAAGGTGGTGGCGGAAAATAGATTACACCACGGCGTGGAGACGGTATTCCGTATGTACGCACGCGTGGTGATTTCCTTTTTCCGTAGGATGGATAGAAGGTTAATTAGAGTTGTTTCATATTTATAATAACATATAATTATATAATAAATACTTATGTTATTACTTTATCATGAAACAACTAAATAAGAAGATTTTGAAGAATAAATAAATTGAAAAAGATCGGTAATGGATATTACCTCTTTTTGACGCGCCTTCACATAACCTCTACTTAAAGAACTAAGGATGTTCTTTGAAGAAGACCAAGACCTCTAGTATGATACTAGGGAAGTGGAGAAGATATTTGTTCAGGATTTGGCCGAGTTTGAAGGCTCAAATTGGTGTGAGGAGGAGAGGGAGGATGTGCCCTTTTATAAGGGAGGAGAGGGGAACCTTAGGAAAATCTCAAAATATTATTTTATATTAAGGTCAAATTCGGTTTATAATGGTTCCAAAGGGTCTTATTTCAAAGATAATGTGGGTAAGGGTCGAAATAACCTCATACAATATGATTTAGACAAGTTTAGGTTATTATTTTATCCTTATCAATTATATTTAACTCTAAGTTTAATAATTTAACTTTTACCGTGTCTTTTTGTTTTCTTACACTATATGGTTAATAAACTTACCATAACAAGCCAAACGAACCCCAAGATGTTTATTATTAATATATATATCCTTATTTAAGTCATTTTGCCGAACCTTAGATTTTTACGAATTAAATAACAATTAATAATATAATATTTGTTTTAAAAACTAATTTATGTCAATTTTGACAATATTGTACATGATTTTTATGAAATTCATAACAGAATGATATATTCGAAACATGTTACTTATATCAACAATAACATGTCATATTAACCTAGAAAATTAATGTAAGTCAGAAAAAGTCTCAAATTACATTTATTTGGGCATTTATAACATCAATTATGTCAATATTTCATTAATAAGACAATTACTGTGTCATCTTTGTGTCATAATAAATGATAATTATTTAATCCCTAAAAATTCTAAATAAATTTCTTTGATGTAGATAATTGTATTATCATTCTGGATACTATTCATGTTTGAAGTTTAATGAAGTTTATCACTAAATTAAAATTATTATACTTATAAGATTTGAGAAAGTGACATGTTGTCACATTCTTTGGTTTTAATAATAATTAAATTATTTTAATGGAAAAAGTTCATAAAATGAATCTAATCCGACCCTTAGGTTATATGGGTCTACCTTTAGCCATCCAATAGGATTTTTCCATGTGTTAGGGTAATTCTATAATCTTATATTTACCCTTAATTACCAGATTTATCTTTAACTATAGTAATAAAATTTACAGTAGTTACTATTCACAATGCCCAAAAATAAAAAGTTGATTATTAACATAATTTGGACCACTGATTCCAAATATGGAATCCATTTTTCCAAATTAAATACAGAAAAGATGCAGAAATTAAATTAAAATTAATCCCGTTGTTGAATGAAAATAGGTTTTTCTTTAAAACATTGCAAAAAATTGAATTGATTTAACCTACGAATTCAAGGTAAAATCAATGATAATGACATAAATTATATTATATTTATACTTTATCACCATTCAATATTATAATTTCACCACATAAGATATTACAGTGAAAAAAGTTGGTTTTAATTAAAATATAGCGTGTTTTTATTATTCATTAAAATATGAATGTTATCGGAAAAAATATCAAAACATTGTCTAATGTAAATTTTTTATATCCTGATTCAAAAGAATAATTTTATTTTGTCAAATTGAACTTATAAACATGTCAAAACTAGATTTAAAGAGGGTACGCCATTAAAGGGCGGTAAAACTGCATTTTTTTAAAAATACTTATTTTACCCAAAAATTTTATTTTGTTCTTATACCATGTTCTAGAAATGTGTAAGATGAATATTAATGTTATAAAATTCAGAATTTAGTTAACACTCTTCATAACGTCTAGTTCATAACAATATTATAATAATATATCATTGTTTAGTAAAACCCGGTATTGCGTACAACACACGCTATTGAGGAAGGTCGTGATTGCGTGTAATGCAAGCCAAGTCAAGGTTGCGTGTAGTGCACAACTCCTTTGTTGTTTCGTATAACAGAATCCAACCATATTTCATTTATACATTGAATATATATATATATATATACACACACACTCAATGTTGCGTTGAATAACTTCTATCAAACGAACTTGAAATTGTGTGTAACAAGAGCCACGAAAAGTGTTGCGTATACTGCAAGCTAATACAGTGTTGCATATAGCACAAGATAATCTTGGTGTGTCATACAATAGAAGATATTAATGAAATTAAAAATAATGTATCTTATAAAATCTTTGTTTGTTACATTCTACCCCTTTAAAATGAATTTCTCCCTCGAAATTCGTCGGGGTTATAAATCATTTACTATTCATAAAAACCCACATCATAAAAATAAATACCAAAACTGAACCTTAAAAACTAAAGTATGAAATATAACGGTTACCCAAATGAACTAATCGTTGGGTTTCCATATAGGAGAAAATATGGACATGGAAGATAAATCTAACCATCATGTTCAGATGGAGAGTGGTAGAGAACATGGCTATGAAAAATCCAACAATCACAAAACTATTGATTTGTGGTGATCTAAGGTACCATCTGATTCTTCGGATATAAGGGCAGTAGGACAACATTTTTGGGTTTTCAATATCATTTCCCTAAAGTTGATGAAATTTTAATTACATGAAATAATTTCGTGATTTTGGTATAATCTCACCGTTTGTCATTCTTTGGACAATTTCCACTTCATCTCTTAATGAAATGAAGTTGAATTTGTCATTCGTGATGTGTTAGCAGATCATGTGATAGAATGATGGGTCATTCCATCTGTCTCAAACAAAATGTTATAAAAGATATCAAAAAAAATACATAAGTCCATCTATAGTGAGATTAATCTTATATAGTTCCTAAAATGGACATATACTTCCTAATCTAATAAAACTAGTTTCTACTATACAGGGACTCCATGTAGGCCAGTGGTAGGTGTAAAAGGTCAGTCGCACTTCGGTTGTGGGTTCGATTCCCATATCCTTGTCCAACGCGATAGGTTGTCGCCCGTCCTGAAGGTTGTCCTTTTTCTAAAACTACAATACTATAAAATCCCATCAGTAATATCGAAATAAGTTCTATCCTTAAACAATACTTATCATATGTCCAACATAATACATTCCAATATTTAGGCTTTTCTAAAATACTTCGGTCCAAGCTCATAGTATAATGAAAATGATTACTTGAAATGTAATCCACCAAGCATGTGAATACTATCATTTATCCCCCATATATATATATATATATTGTTGGTCATATTCCAATCATGTGAATACCTTAATCATGTATTCTCTTGAAAAAATGAATACCCATTGAACCATAGTGAAAACATGAATGTAGTTAAAAGTTAAAACCTTCCACATACCAAAATCTTCAAAATTCTATATACTCAAACCATGATATCACTTACTCCTTATATCAATCATTAGCTCATGAATACAGTCAAACATTTCATTTTCTCCTTATCCCATCATTAGGCGCATATCATTTGCTTTCCAAAATATTTGAATCACTTATCATGGTTACAGGTACCTTAAAATTATTGAGAAAAACTATAGACTAATACAAAAATATTCCAATACACAATAAAAGTACCTCAACAACATTATTCTTGAATACCAATACATAAACACTTCAATCCATCCTCTTCAATGATTGTCTTGAAATAAGTCCTTCCTTGATTTAGAAGTAACTTTTTAGGTCAGGGCATTGATTTGGGTAATGCCCATGTTCTCCACAAATAATACATTGAACTTCATAACAGTTTGTCACAATATGACCCTTTTCTCCACACAGATAACATCGGTCCCTCCATTTTAGGTATTCCTCAAGGTTCTTCTTTCCTTCTTTAGAAATCTCAATCTTCCTTTCTTTATGCTCCTCAACATGAGAACATGCATAATAGTCTATCTTCCTCTTATTTGATGAATTAGGCATACCACTAAATTCCACCTTATTAATCATATATCACGATGACTGATTCGGCATAATCACAATATCTTTCTCTCTAGGCATTACACAATTTTTTTCTCATAGTCACCAATTTCTCTATTGTATTAAATGTTAACTGAATTCCTTCTGGTTCCCTCCATTAACTAAACACAAAAAGAATTTTGTGAGAGGCAAAATCATACTAGAGAAAACAACATAGTAAAGGGGGAGAACCCTCAATATCTAACATCTTATGTTAAATTCTAATATCCTTAGAGAAATTTTAGGACTATAACCTATATGTATACTTAACCTTAGAGACATCCCTAGACATACCTTAGAAATATCTCTAGGCATCTCACTAATATTTTCGAATCCTAGTTTCCAAAGATTTACTAAACCTTTCCTCTGATACCAACTATAGGGACCCGAAGCTTGAAGTACATGGACATTACATTACTTTTGCGGAATACTTACTACATAACAAAAACACACACACAAGGATCGTAATAGTTTAGCGTCTTTGGAAACTCGGAATATAATCTTCTAATCGTGGTGAAAGATCTTCAAAATATCCCATAAAGATCTTCCTTTTTTTATACCTAAAACCATTCTTTATATCCTGGGGAAAAGAAAACATAAAAGGGTGAGCTCAAATTCTCAGTAAGTGTAAACAAAAGAAATGTCAATCACATCATATTCATAAGAACATAACACTTTGGAAATCTTAACCTACAAAAGAGAGCATAATTTCATAACATGGGATAAATCATAGTAGTGAAATGAAATCCCAATAATCATAACTTAAAACATGAATCTTTGTGGAATACACACATAATCATTGAGAATCATATCTTATTAGTCAAGACACATTTCCAAGACTATCTTAGTGGACAAAGTCCATTTCTGAACCGAGTCACCCTCGTTTCAGTCCCGTTTCACTGAACCGGTATAACCTACCATTCCAGGCATGTCTATCTCATGAGATATAAAATCTTTAACCAATGCATTGGAGGGAGATATAGGTCCCACCCATCTCATAATGATACCATTCTTATGTGTGCAACAAAATCATAAACCATACATCATAGCATAACCCATGTAATAAAAATGGGAATCTTAAATATCATGTCATCATAAAAAATTTATATAAGATAAAGAATTCATAAAAATATTTCCATCACATCATAATCAAATCCATTTCATAATTGGGATAGAAACAAAACCCTATATTATCTTATATGGAAAATAATTTTGATAAAACTCTTGAACTCCATTCTTGATGAAAATATCCTTTCTTCTTCAAAAACATTTTTCCTTTCTTAACATGTCATACAATTTTAAACTAAAATAAGTTGATTAAAAATAAACTTGAAAACTTGTAAAGGAAGCTTCTTGGAAATAATTTTTTAAAAATCCATTCATGCCGTATAAGTTAAAAAAACATTCTTCTCATACTTTTGTTGGAAAAGTCAAAAAGTACCGCGTACGAAAAACGACAAAAGATTCCTTTAATATCTTTTACTAAAAACTCACCAAAGGGTAAAATTGGATTTAAACAATTGTAGGTGAATGGAAATATTATTACATATTGAGGAAACATAGATGTGGATGATAAAACACACCCCAGTAAATACCAAAGTATAAACAATCTTGGATAAAAATTGAGATTGTGAGATTTTCCCTTACCTTAGGTCCGATATGCTTTGTACATATCCGAAACTCCTGTATAATTATTTAAATATGTCATTAACTTATTATAGAATCATATTAATTGTTATGATATCATATATGGTTCACTCATGACTTTATATTACATGTTCTTTTGTAAATTCCATGTTAAAGAAGCATTTTGGGTAAAATCGTTTCATTTATCATAAGTGTTTGGACTTGTTGTTCATGACATTATTATTACTTATATCATGATTTACTTACTTCCTGAATATAAAATATGATTTATATATCATATATATTCAATATATATATATAATAGACATATAAATGAAATGAAACACACCGTTCATGGAGACGGTAGTCCGTACGTACGCATGAACGCTGTTTTCCTTTCCTTATTGTCTTGAATGGAAGTAATTAGGTGACATATATATATATACATAAATACATTAGATTTACCATGTCGTATATTTCATTATTATTAATTATATATACTTTATAATCATTTTGGAATGGTTAACATGGATAATGAATCTCATCGCGCCGTGGAGATGGTAGTCCGTACGTACGCACGAGCGATGATATCGTTCCCATGGTCATGGAATTGGGTTGAAGTGTATGTATACTATTTCATTATCAATATCACATTATAATAATCATATATAGTTACTCATTACACCATTATACCCAACCAATTAAGGTGGTGGTGGAAAATATATTACACCACGGTGTGGAGACGGTATTCCGTACGTACGCACGCGCGGTGATTTCATTTTTCCGTAGGATGGATAGAAGGTTAATTAGAGTTGTTTCATATTTATAATAACATATCAGTATATTGGAAATACTGATGTTATTACATTATCATGAAACAACTAAAGAAGAATATGTTGAAGAAGAAAGAAATTGAAAAAGATCGGTAATGGATATTACCTCTTTTTGACGCGCCTTCACTTAACCTCCACTTAAAGAACTAAGTATGGTATTTGAAGAAGACCAGGACCTCTAGGATGATACTAGGGAAGTGGAGAAGAGATTTTGTCAGGGTTTGGACTAGCTTGAAGTCTCAAATTGGTGTGAGGAGGAGAGGGAGGAGGTGCCCTTTTATAAGGGAGGAGAGGGGCACCTTAGAAAAATCTCAAAATATTATTTTATATTAAAGTCAAATTGGGTTTATAATGGTTCCAAAGAGTCTTATTTCGAAGATAATGTGGGGATGGGTCGTAATACTCTCATAAAATAGGATTTTGACAAGTTTAGGTTTTTATTTTAACCTTATCAATTAGATTTAACTCTAAGTTAAATAATTTAACTTCTACCATGTCTTTTTGTTTTCTTACACTGTATGGTTAATAAACTTACCATAACAAGACAAACGAACCCCAAGTTGTTTATTATTAATATATATATCCTTATCTAAGTCATTTGGCCGAACCTTAGATTTTTAGGAATTAAATAACAATTAATAATATAATATTTGTTTTAAAAACTAATTTATGTCAATTTTGACACTATTTGGTACATGATTTTTATGAAATTCATAGCAGAATGATAAGTTCAAAAAAAGTTACCTATATCAACAATAACATGTCATATGAATCTATAAAATTAATTTAAGTCATAAAAATTCTCAAATTACATTTATTTGGGCATTTATAACATCAATTATATCAATATTTTATTAATAATACAATTACTGCATCATCTTTGTGTCATACTAAATGATAATTATTTAATCCCTAAAAAATCTAAATAAATTCATATGATGTCGATAATTGTATTAGATTTCTGGAGACTATTCATGTTCGAAGATTCATGAATTTTATTACTAAATTCAAATTATTATACTCATAATATTTAAGAAAGTGACATGTTGTCACATTCTTTGGTTTTAATAATAATTAAATTATTTTCATGGAAAAAAGTCCATAAAATGAATCTAATCAGACCCTTAGGATATATTGGTCTACTGTTAGCCATCCAATAGGATTTTTTCAAGTTTTAGGGTAATTTTATAATCGTATATTTACCTTTAATTACCCGATTTACCATTAACTATAGTAAATAAAATTTATCGTAGTTACTATTCACAATGCCCAAAAATAAAAAGTAGATTATTAACGTAATTTGGACCCACTGATTCCAAATATGGAACCCATTTTTCCAAATTCAATACACAAAAGATGCAGAAATTAAATTAAAATTAATCCCGTTGTCGAAAGAAAACGAGTTTTTCTTTAAAACATTGCAAAAGATTGAATTGATTTAACCTACGAATTCAAGGTAAAATCAATGATAATGACATACATTATATTAAATGGTAAAAATAAATTATATTTATACATTAAAACTATTCAATATAATAATTGAACCACATAAGATATTACGATGAAAAAAGTTGTTTTTAATTAAAATATAGCGTGTTTGTACTATTCATTAAAATATAAAAGTTATCGGAAAAAATATCAAAACGTTATATAATGTAAATTTTTTATATCCTGATTCAAAAGAATAACTTTATTTTGTCAAATTGAACTTATAAACATGTCAAAAACTATATTTAAAGTGGGTGCACCATCAAAATGCTGTAAAACTACATTTTTTGAAAAATACTTATTTTACCAGAAAAATTTATTTTGTTCTTATACCATGTTCTAGAAATGTGTAAGATGAATAATAATGTTATAAAATTCAAAATTTAGTTAACACTATTCATAAAAGCAAGTTCATAACAATATTATAATAATATATCGTTGTTTAGTAAAACCCGGTATTGCATATCACACACGCTATCGAGGAAGGTCGTGATTGCGTGTAATGCAAGCCAACTCAAGGTTGAGTGTAGTGCACAACTCCTTCGTTGTTGCATATAACAGAATACAACCATTTTTTATTTATACATTGAATATATATATATACACACACTCAATGTTGCGTAGAATAACTTCTATCAAACGAACTTGAAATTGTGTGTAACAAGGGCCAAGAAAAGTGTTGTGTATGCTACAAGCTAATATATTGTTGCATAGAGCGCAAGATAATCTCGGTGTGTCGTACAATAGAAGATATGAATGAAATTAAAAATAATGTATCCTATAAAATCTTGGGTTGTTACAATTTGGATTCAATATTATTCAACAACATTCAAGGAATGTATGTCTAATATGGGGATTCAATAGGTTGGATGATAGAGTCTAAATATGTGTGGATTATAGTAAGGCCATCAGTTTCAACACTGCTGGTATCTTCCATGGGTAACCTATAGGTGTAGTCATATGAGGATGTTCATAGACCTTCTCTTATTGTGGACCCAATAGATTTAATTCTTTATCTACAACAATGGAATCCAACTATAATGGAGGTTAGTATACCACATCTAGCTTATGTTCTATCTCTACATCAATTGCTTTGGAAAACAATATTTGTTGAGGTGTCCTATCTAAAAGTGAAATTTTATATTCTTCTTAAGTAAAATATTTATTAAGAATGTTTTTTATTTAATTCATCATTGATTCTTCTAAATTAATTCATCTCCCCCTCTTTATGAGTAAATATTTATTCCCGATAAAGGGGATTAACATCTCCTTAAAGCAAGTGAGGTACAATCTATCCCATTCCAGTTTATTTATTGGATCACTTTTTAAGAGGTAAGGTTCGATTTTTTAATTGAATACTATGATATATTGAAATCCTCTAGTTCAGAGTAAGCACACCTCCTTCAATAATTTTATTGTCGACTACGTTATGAACCAGAACATCCTCTTATAACCCCTTTGAATTCACCTCGGATTATGTAGAATCTATGAGGGAAGCATTGATGAAATTAAAATTTGTAACATGAATTGGTGGAATTCTATATGTTTATTTGAGATAAATCCATTTTTTACACCATCCCTGAGGAATTTCTCTCGACATTGATGATTTTATAGGTGTTGTTTGAGATATATTGATATGAAGGGAATATTTTGAGTGTTCAGTTGTGTGCATCCCTACCGGGGATATTAAATCAACAGGTGGGTTGAACTAGAGAGATCTTTTCTACAGTGTATCTCTTAATCAGAAGATGACTTATATCACCATAGGAGGATATAGTTGAGCTGAAAAATACCTAATCCATATAGGCCTAGGTTGTTCATATTTTCCCTATGAAAAATATCTAGGTCTGGTTTGTTGACCCTATGTGTTAGGTTAAGAAGGAACCCATAACTATGACCTAGTGTTTTCCTTGAACTACTATCCCTACCCATATTGTTGATTCCCTTATTATTTTAAGGAATTTTTTCCAAACATGTGTTTGGTGCATCTTCCGATATGCACTTGGATAACCCATTTTTGTAGACTGTGTCATTATCACTGACAATTGTTATATATGAAAGCTTATTTCATTTAAAAAGAAATACTTATCATCGTTTTTAGATGATTGTAGAATTTTTTTCCAATTTTAATGCTCTCTTATAGCCCGGTGTTGGAGAGAGTATGTTAGGAGCTGTAGTTTTTTTACCACATATCTGGTTTTGAACATGGTATATTTGATGAAGCTGTCGTAGGGCTATAATATTTCTTGATTCCACTAATGGATGGATTTTTTGGTTGTGAAGAGAAGTGAAATTTAATACTCCATGTGCACCCAATTCACTGATACAAACATTAGATTAGGCATCTACAATCATCTATTAGAATATTTTTAACGAAATGAGACATGAATGTTGAAGGGATATTTTTTATTTATCAGGATATCATTCCACTATGAGATATACAAAGTAAATTTTCCATTTCATCCCTTCAATTAAAAAAATATTATTCTGATACTCTTCCTAGGGAAACAATTTTTTGTTAATGTGAAGAAGAGTATTATATATGTTTCTCCAGATGTTGGGAAAAAAATATCCCCACGATACCTTTGGAATGATTTATCAATGTGCAGATGATGTCTATAATGTGATAGGTATAACATCTTAATCCAGATGTTTCTTCATGCGTTGAATGTCTTTTTTTATTTCCCAATATGTTTCACTACCTTATCCGACTACAGTGGATTCTTCTTTGAAACTTTATCAAAAGACGTGATATTTTTTGGGACTTCCTCTTTATGTTAGAAGCTAGGTGATACAATGGAATTTTAGAGGAATAACATCACTTTGGAATTCCATACAGTTGATAAAAAAATTCAGCTATCATTGAAAAGACAGCATACAGGGTTGGCATTGTTTTCCCATGAACCTTGTGGTAATAGGTCTTTATCATCACTATATCACAATTGGGAGGACCCTTTTGATGATGTAAATTTATATTATAAAGGGACCATTCATAGTGACAAAAATCATGTGGAGGACCACCATGGTGGATAAAAATAATGGTAAAAAACTCTTTCTCTCGAATCTTCTATGCATGATGAGGTATTCAATGGATATCAATATAAAATAGGCACTTGTGTTAGATCAGATTGTATACCTAATGTAAGCCATAATGGTGATCTGTATGAGTACAACCATCAAATTTACTGCTACAACCCCCATGATTAAGTGAAGAGAGAGTTGGTTACTGAGTTTCCATAGGTAAAAATATGAGGGCATCAAAAAAAATTTCATAAAGTATTGGGGGATAATATATTGACATTTTCATTTTTAAGTGTGTTTGATAAAGATTTTTATTGGATGACATACCTTGAGCGATTGGGGAATCATAATGGGGGAAGTGGTTCACATAGATATGGATTTTTTTCATTCCATAGAGTGTCCTTTTGGATAGGACAACGATATCCAAATTAAATAAGTGTATGTTCCTAACCTGATTGTGTGTATAATATGTTAGAGATTTCACTTTTACCATCCTATATGGGACATGATGTGTGTATTTTCTCGGCGGTGACATGATTACAAGTCACCCCATGTTTATGGATAAAGAAATTTTTTCATATCATTTGAAGTATTATCATCATCATGATTATGTCTTGGAATGTTTGTAGGATGTGGGATGGGATTTATGTCTTCCCTTTCCCCATTTCTATGATATTTTTGGTGATATCATCTATCGGAAAAGGGAAATTATCCCATTTTATATTTGATTTAGGGGTATTTGACGGCTCATTTTACAACATTATTTTATATCTATAATGACATTACTCATGTGTGGTAGAATAGTGTTGGGTTCTATCTAATTTGTCTATAAGAATTTATAATAGGCTGCTATGGAGGCTGTGAGATGAATCTATCAGCAGGCTTGATGAATGATGGTAGGTGTGTGTTATTTCGGGAAATTTTCTCCATATTTTTTAGTGGGATTATTTGAATACTACCATGTGAGTATACATAGAGTATTTATTAAAACGGTCAGTTGTATGTGTTTTCTCGTAGCTGGACACAAAATTTGAATGACGAGATTTCTTAAATACTGTTAGGAGATTCTTCTTGATGATTAAATTACAACTGGTGGTTGTATGTTCCAATTTAAAATTTACCACCAGATTGATTTTTTTATCATCCCCATAATGTAAATGGGAATTAATTCACTCTTTGTTGACTTACTGATGATGTTAGAGGTTAATTATCTATGCCCTGGTATGAGAGACCTTGACCAGATGGCTAAGGACAGCACCCTCATCATGTGGGGTTTCATGGAAACATGATGATAGATGAAACAATTTCTAATAGGATTCCATGAGAAGGACCCCTTTGTCTTCTGGATGAGCCTATATAAAGCCTCTTGATCCACCTCTCTAAGGTAATGAAGGGGAGGGTTGTTTCATTGCAGGGAAAGGTTCTAGAAATGGTTGAAGAAGGCATTTAGTGTCGTCTATTTCAGGAAAACCTTTCAATGATGTTCGGATATTCTTTGAGTCTTTGAAGGTTGGAGGGACTATCAGGATTCCTCTGAGATCAATATTTTATCATTTTGATAGTACACCCTGACCAATGAGATTGAGACCCAGCGTTGAAGAAGCTAGGATAGTGATGGGGATGATTGAATGGATGAAGACCCGACCTGAGAATAATTCAATGAATGTGTCAATAAAATCAATATGAAAACCATTTGATTTAATGGATTTATGAATGTAATTTCCAGATATATTAAAAAAAGAAAAAAGAAAACCCTTTCAAAGAAGAAACCCATTTGAGTGAACACATTCATGTCTTATTTTCTTATCTGATCATCTTCTATCAACTAAAGGGGGCATAATAGGTGGGCGATACTATCATTATAGTTATGGATTTCACATTATGTTCACCATTATCTATTTCCCAATAAGATATTCAATGTGGTTCCCTAATGGTTTACTGCATGTATTTGGTGTTTGTGAAATCATTCACACCAGGTTCACTATTTTCAAATGGTTTCCAAAATGATTTTTAGGGAAATAAACAACAAATAGTTTAATATCAAAAGGGAATTTCATTCTAAAGGAAGATACTAATTGAGATGTTTGGCTAATGATACCTAATATCTCACAGTGGCATAGATTATCAATGATTTTTCACATCACACACTTTTGGGTAATATTTCTTTCTCCGAAGATCTATTTTAGATTTAAGATTCTTTTACTAATCCTCCATTAATTCAATGTATTATATTTTTCATCCTTGAATTTATAATAAACTATTATCATGTATGAAATTTAAAATCATATTTATGTATTCAAGGTTATTCATTAATAGAGATATCTTTATGTATCATTGGTTCTCTATAAATGATATTATCTTATATAATAATAAGATATTATTTGTTAGTTATCCCAATGATACTGGTTTTATATCCAGATGGGGGGACTCTTTAGAGTGTATTTTCATCAAGGGATATGGGATTTGTCTTGATGATGGTATTAGACCCTTGAATGGGCTTTCTGCATATCCTTATGAAATGAATCAAAGCACACATAGTTCAGCGCTGCTTATTGGGTAACAACATATATTTTCGGGTCATGTGATATGGAAATAGTCATAAATTTTGACATCATGTGTTTAGTACATCTAGGAAAGGGTTCCTAGTCATTGTTTGGTGTGGTTCTTATACCGAATCTACCCGTTGAACCATGAAGGGTTTTGAATTGAGAGGTGGAATTATACCCTAATATGAATGGCGTCCATCAAGAATAGGGTTGATTTGGGTGTTGGGTTTGAACCTCATTTAGGATTCCTACATATATTATTTGGATTGGAATTAGAGACCTCACAATTCAGTTATGAGGGATCGTGTTTATGGAGTCCCTATGATGTTTTTGTCACATTTGGCAGTTTGAAAATTTGAGAGGATTATGTTGGGTGTTACACCAAAAAAAATGATTACCATGGATATGGGGTTATGATTGTGGATTAATCCTAATAATGATTCCCATTTTGGTGAATGATTGTGGATTACACCATATGGGAGGATCATATTTGGTTGGGACATACCCTTGGAATGATTCCCATGCTAGTGTGATATGGGATTATACATGTAGTGGATGGCATTGTATGAGATTATAGAGCTTACTGAAGAAGATTACTCCCATAAGATAACATTCATGTGGATTAATCTTGAAATGGAATACAATAGGATTGGGTATCACATGAATTCTATGACCACTACTTCCTTTAAGACCACTTGAGTCTTTCCCTGTGTGAGAGAAAAGAGGAAACCATATATCTAGGAAACCACAAGATCTGAATTGCCCTGATGTTGGAAATATTTCCTTGAGGAATGAAATCTTTGGTAGAACAATGATGGAAGGTGAGAGAAAGATTCAATCTATGATCCCATACTAAAACATTCATCCAACAATATATATGTTTCCATCATTACTATCTCTTTTTCCACCTGAGTCGGGATAAGTCATTATTAAATGTGATGTAAAAAGAATAGTGGAGCATCTAGAAACCCACACACTTCTCCTCAACAATAAATAGATGAGGAAAAGGGTACATAAGAGTGGAGGGGACTTCAATGACCAACCCCTCTTTAACCCAATTCCTATGATGTAAAGAAGAGTATGAGTATGACCTCCAACTTGAAAGGATGTGGGATTACCTTGGTATAGACTCCCTAAAATCGGTTATGTGGTAACAAATTAGAATTTAACACTATTATGAATGGAATACAGATTGTATCCTTAATCTAATATCATGGAACTGGAGGCTCTAGGTTATAATTATGATAACGGAAGGGTGTGGTCTTTTCCCTAGTATTTGAGACTCGGAACACCCCAACACCGTCCCAAGGGTTAGGGTCCTAATGGTAGATGGAATTAAAAACCAAATGAAACATGATGACCCTATCCATATAAATGGATCAGTGATAGAAACCTCTGACCATTGAAATGAAATTACAAATGGGAGACACACTAGTGTGACCCAAATCACATTTTTTCAATTTTACATGATTTAGTGGATGTTTCAACATTGTCAGTTTTATTCATGGGAGCCAAAAAAACAATAATCCATTACATGGATGGTTTTGAAGAGGGTCTAAAAAGAGTCTTTCATATGAAGGAGTCTATGGGGATCCTAACGGGTGGTTGTGAAGGTAGTTTTTGGTGATACAATTAAGTCTTGAGTAGGGGGTGCTAATCCTAGTTTGACCTAGGCGAGTTGATGGTATTAGGGAACACAAACCACCTGGGAAAGAACACATCAGGGAGACTTTGTTCGATCCATTGAGGGTCTCCACAGGTGTTCCATAAAGTGGCTTCCATATGTCCCTGGTTATGGAAGGGTACCTTGAACTAGTGTTAGTCAATCATGGGGGGATGAAAATCCTTGAAAAATTCTTGTTTATTTTAAAAACAATAAGTTCATTAGTTTCACAACCTAAAACCATTTAAAAAATCATCTTCAGGTATTAGATTAATACCTAAAAGGGTTTTGGGCCTTGGTTGATATACTTGGGAATGCGGAGAATTATGAGGCCATCGAGAAAATCCATATATGAAAATGAAGATACTAGGGTCCTATTAAAAGTAAAATGTGGGACTAGGGGAAATGGATTCTTTCAATATGGTGAACTTATCTGATGTATTGGGCAGGGGTTCCAGTCTAGTTGTAGCACATGTTTGGTTGTGCAGGCCGATATATAGGTTCTATATCCTCCGACACAGCTTAGGGTAACCTGCACAAATGGACTTCGGTGGATTTGTGATCATTTTTATACTTCAATTTTCTTCTTATATTCCTTATGAGATATTTTATTTTGTAACCTTTTCATCCATGTGTTTAAATGGAGGGTCAAAAGAGATCAATCATGATTTCCTAATATTTCAAGATATTTATCCTTGATGATGGGGTCTCCTTGATCAATAAGTTAAAAATTAAAATTGATGTATAAATATCTGTTTCATATACATAAATTTATTATAACCTCCAATCCATATCAAAGGGGGGATAGTTTTTGATGAATTTGAATTTTAAATAAATAATATAATAGATAAATAAGATAAATTTTATAGTAATATCTTCCATGACTAATGTTCCCTATTTTATTTGAGATTTTTAATGAATTGATTTCATTGAATTATTTTTTCTTGTATAGTGTTTTTGTTAATGGGAATTTATACAAAACGAAGAACATTTACTTTTGATTAAGATGTTTAAAATTATTGATCATTATTATAATACCATATTTTACTAATCTGAAGTGGATAAAATGTATTTATTTTATTAGTTTATTATATCAAGTAATTTGACAAGATTAATGATAACATATATTCGTATCTAGGAAAAAATATGAAAAGAATGAATTAAAGCATATTAACTATATAAATAAATGTAGGTGGAATTTTTAAATATTCCATTGGTGGATAAATTTATTTTTAATTGAATTTTATGTCCCATATAATGTATTCTCATAGATTCCATTAAAATATAATAAATACTTATCCAATAATATATGATCCAAAAACTGATTTGTTGGACACTATTGTATGTATACACTATTGGGTTAGACCATATATACAGTCTACAATGGTAGATTTGAAATTACTATTTTTTATGGTATACATGGTGAATAGTGCATACTATGAACATAATAGGTATGTATTTATTATCTAGGATTAATGTAAAACATAAGATATCATCACTATATTCGAAAATATCTTATTGATAGTTTCTATAATTCTCTCAATATATTTAGTGGTGATAGATTCTCCTCATGTTAGGTTTCATACTTATATGGATCTAATAGAATTGATATCTCTTGGATAAATATGAATGTTATATATATAAATGTACAGTTAATAATTATTCACTATTTGGGTGAATTTTATATATTCTTTTCTCACTAACTCTATGAATTTGATTCATGATAGTAGTATTTTAACGCAACTACCATGGAAATTTTGTGTCTTATGAAAATTTATAACTGTCTTTTGAGTATAACATGAAAATGAGAGCATATAATGGATATGTTTGGGGGTCATATGGGTATTTGATCTTAATGTTTTGGTTGGGTGAAAATATATAGTAGAATGAATCAAAGAGGAGTGTAAGTTTGTTATTAGTGTGGAGGAGGTGGTGGGGGTGTAAGTACATTAGTGAAGGTATTAATAGGTAGAAGGTCCAATGCTAGATACTAATTTTATAAAAATAAATAATTTCATATAATAATATACTATAGTGTGAACTAAAAATCATACTCATAAAAACCTAGGAAATAGAAGGAGGTTGAGCTTGTATACGATCTGACCTCACATAGGGTGTGGGAGAAGGTCCTATATGTGAGGAAGCCCAACAAACTCCATTATCAGCCACATCCCACCCTCACTATATGAATTCACCTCATATAACCCATATCTTTTTAAATAATTAATAACAAAATATATATGCACCTTAAATTTTTTTCAATAATATGACTTATTCTATGTATATCAAGTGACTTTGATGTATTAAACACACCCAATTGATTTACCATATGAATGATAAACTTTTATCCATTGATACTGCTCTTTATATTATTTTATTAAGCCTTAATGTAAAATTTAAAACATTCTTGTTAAAGTGAGATAAATTATAATTAAAAAATTTCTCCAATAAGAAAATATTGTCCAATAACACTCCCATGTGAGTAAATCTTATGAAACTAACAATTGTGTGATATCTTAATCAATATTCAAAATAATATAATTATTTTTAAGTCTAATTTTTTCCTTGTACATTTCATTATTTCTTATTAGATCTACTATAGGAATAACAATAACCAATAATATTTCTATCTCATTATACTAAAAAAATAATATTTTCATAGGCTAATGATATAAAAATAACACATATTTGTTCACCAGGTCTTCATCTATTTATGAAAATGGATGAATATCTACTATAAATTTATGCATGAAATAAATATAATTGAAATTAATCATTTTTTTATTTCTTATAACATGTATGATGAGAACCAAGTTCACCACACAACAATGTATAAACACTATAATAATAAGAACTAATTTATCAGAATGAATGATCGAATGAATACATGATAGGAAAATAGAATAACAGAATGGATTACAAGGTTCATGTATGATCCCTAGTAAATAAAACAATATTTAATCATTTTATTAAAAGAATCAAGATAAAATATTAAAATATCCTGAAATATTAAAAACACATATTTGAACACCATCATTTCAAAAGTGACCCACAATGTATTATATAGAAAATTCATTCCACTATTCCCTGACATTATAATAATGTGAACTGTATTAGTTTTACTAAACCATGTTTGAGATTCATGGAAGACCACTATATATGGTCAATGAAATACACTACCTTAGGCTAACCACTGTATCAACTATTCCCCTTCCAAAGATATCAATATTATGATAATGTGTATCTACCAGAGAATTTACTTCTAATGTGATAACTCTATAGTACTCATCTTCAACTTTTAGTGAATTATAATTCATCCATAGCTTCTACCATCTTTTCATGGTCATTAAAAATAAATTCATTACATTTTATCCTTATAATGAAATTAATTCATAAGCACAAATAAATTCATGTCACACCTTCATAATATCCCAAAAATGATCAATTTTAGTTCTCCAATGACCTTGCATGAATTAATATATAATTAATATTTTTTATAAAGAAACTAAATGGTTCCCCATGATGCATTCCTTTATATCAACCAAATATTAATAAGGTTCATCACCACCTAAAAACATCTTATTTCTTGATAGTTTTTAATGTGGTAGTATAATATCTCATTCCCTTAATATTTAGTTTTTCTAAAACCCCTTCATTTAATTAGGTCTGGATTAAGTGGTACTTTATATAAACATTACTTATCTAAGAATAAGTCATTAGATTTTTGACTCTGTGAATCAAATTTTTTTCTGTCAAAAAGTACTATCCCTAATTATGGCCCAGTACCAATAACCTCTATTAACCTCTTGAGACACATTATTATCTTCCCAATAACCATTATATTTATTTGATTTTAATTATTTGTAGAATGTAAGAACATTAGTTAGTATTTTTTTAACTGGCATTCATTCAAAAAAAAATAAACAATATATATAGTTATTCTAATAAATAGTTCATTCCCATTGATAGAATCATAAAATCCACTGAAATGATTATATATTCCAATAAAAGGTTGCAAAACAACAAAAAATTTCATGTACAATAGAATTCCCTCCACAAACTCCTAATGTATCCTTTTTAGGTTAGACATAATCCTTTAAAACAATTTAGTGCATGTGAAATATTAAGATGAGTCCCAACTAGGTAATACATAAATATTTTAACATGCGATTTCAATGAATCTTTTCCATGTAATTATATTTTGGTTTCACTTACAGTGTCTTACCCTAACATTACTTGAAATTCTGACTATGGGTGTGGTCACATGATTTTCTTTTGAAAAACTGAATCATTCCACCACCATTTTGATGTAATTAGTCTATGTATGGTGAAATTTATGAGAACATTGGTCTTTTACAATCCTCATCCAAAAAAATTCTATTTTTAAAACTGGGAGCATTCATCTTGAATATTCTAAAAAAATTATTTTATCTCAATGTTCATTTCATTCCTCAGAACATCTGCATCATATCATCCATAAAAGGAACATGAATGAAAACCCAATTATCATCAAGCTAGTTTGGTAATATGAAATATGTAGTAACCCAAACTTGACATACATGGACATTAAATTAATTTTTCAAAATACTTAATACATAAAAAAATAGACACCCAAGGAAAATAATATTTTAGTGTCTTTGGAATTTCGGAACATATTCTTCTAATCATGGTGGATGATCATCAATATCTCCCATAAGGATATTACCCTTCATTTTCCTTACCTAAAACCGTTTTTTATATCCTGGGGAAAGAAACCATATAATGGTTGGGCTCAAATGCTCAGTAAGGGTAATCTTGGAGAAAATAAAACAAACAATATAATTTTGACCATAAAAGCATGAACATAATGGTTAAAATCAAAATCTAGAGTAGTGAAATAAACTTGGCAGTATATAATGCATAGATCATAAAGTAACTATAATCATAATAAAATAGCATGGGAATAAAACATGTAATTGTGGAAAACCATTTAGCACATGATATGATTCCCATTGTAGCCAAGGCATTCCTACCATGACCATCATAGTGGATAAATTCCATTGCTAAACCGGGTTTACCTGACTTTCCAACCATGTATTACTGAACCAGATTTACTTGCCATTCCATCCATGTCTATCTCATTAGATATATATCATTACCCAATGTATTGGTGTTAGATATAGGTATTACCCATCTATTAATGAAATCATTCTTTTGTGTGCCACACTATAAACATAAAGCAATCATCAAAACCCAATGAATTAAATGGGTTTCATAAACATCATCCTATCATAACACAATTTATTTAAAACAATGGATATCATTTCATCATAAAAAATGAAACCATGTAAATTATAGGAACATTATACTTGAAACATAACCATAATATATTTGAATAAAAACTTAAAATGAATTATTGAGGAAAATATACTTTCTTCTTCAAAATAATTTTGTTTTCTCCAAATCCCATGAAAATTTAAAATAGAAGATTTTTTTGGAAAATAATCATGAAATATTTTAAAATAATGTTCACAGAAATAAGGTGTTATGAAACTGTAAATATCCATTCTTGTTGTATAAGTTAAAAAAACATTATCCTCGTACTTTTTCCAGGAAAGTCAAGAAGTACCTCATATGGTAAATAAAAGAAATATTCCTTCCATACCACATAGTAAAATTCAAAAAGCGGTAAACACGACATTAGACATACATCGATGAATAGTAAATACATTAAGAAAACATTTTTATCAGACATGGACATGGATGATAAATATAACCCTAGTAAATACTTACAAATAAACAATCTCAGATAAGAATGATATTTGAATAATTATCCCATACCTTAAGTCCAATTTATTCGTACATGTACGAAACTTCTGTATATTGAGTTTAAACATATTATCAACTTGTAACAGAACCATAATAACATTTATTATACCATATATGATTCACTAGGACTTTATATTTATGTTCATTTTTCAATTCCATGTTAAAGCAGTGTTTTGGGTAAAATTGTTTCCTTTATCAAATGTGTTTGGACTTGTAATTTTTTCATATAATTACGTAGATCATGATTAATTAATTACAAAAGGTAAAACATGATTTATATATCATATATATTCATTATATTAATATATATAATCGATTGATAAATGGAATGAAATACACCATCCATGAAGACGGTAGGTCGTACGTACGCATGAACCACATTTTCATTTCCCTATTAAAGTAAATGATGTATATATACACATAAATAAAATATAATTATTATGTAACATATCTCATTATTATTTATTTTATATAATTTATAATATATCTTGTCTGGATAACATGGAGAATGCGTCTCATCACGTCGTGGAGATGGTAATCTATACGTACGCACGAGCGATGATATCATTCCCATTATTGTAGAATGGTATTGAATTTTATGGTGTATAATATTTTAGAATCAAAATAACCTTAAAAATAATTTTATATAGTAATTTATTCCACCATTATACCCATCCAAGAATGTTGGGGATGAAAAAAGATTACACCACAAAGTGGAGACGGTATTCCGTATGCACGCATGCACGGTGATTTCATTTTTCGTCAGATGGGTAGAAGGTTAAATAGGGTTGTTTCATATTTATAATAACATATCATTATCTAAGTGATACTTATGTTATTAATTATAGTTAAACAATGAAAGAAGAGGAAGAGGAAGATGAAATAAATTTGAATGAATCGGTAGAAGATATTACCTCTTCCTCAAAGTGCCTCCTTTAAGCTACGTCTTAGGGCACTAGAGTTTGTATTTGGAGATGACAAGAACCTATATAATGTAACTATAGAGGTTTAGAAGAGGAATGTTTAGGGGCTGGACAAGCTAGATGGCTCAAAATGGAGTTAATAGAAGAGAGAGTAGGTTCCCTTTTATAAGAGAGTAGAGGGGCACATTTGGAAACCTCCAAAATATTAATATATAATAAAATAAAACCCCACCTAAAAACCTCCAAAATGACTCAACAACTAATATTATATGATATATGGTTCTAATATCATCATGAAATAAAATTCATACATGTTTTGAATTTATTTTAAACCTTATCATTTTGATTTATCCTTATTTAATCTATTTAATTTTATTTGTGGTAATAATATTCTAAATTTTAAATGGTTATAAATAATTACTTAAGTGTTATTAATTTCCCATATTTAAATAATTTATGATATTTGAGACCATATGATTATCAATTTGTAATTTTTTAAATATTTTTGTGATTTTAAATCAATTTAATAATATATTATTATTATGAAATATCAACAGTATCAATTTTGACACTATTCATTTATTGTCCCGAGTGGCCCGAAGGCCTTCTTTATTTTATTTTATTATAGATAATCCCCCTTTTAGGGGTTGAAGGGGAACCCGTACATGACCCGTAGGCCCAAGGTATATGGCCCGACATGACCCGTAATACATGACCCGAAGGCCTAGAGGCATACCATGCCCAAAACATGACCCATAGGCCCAGCCCACTAGAACTGCCCCTCCCCTAGATTCTGCATAATTGATCGACTTTAGCTCCCCACCTACATTGCTGATCGGCTAGCATTTCCCTGTACAAAGCTGCACGGTGGCTGGTCCCGATGGTGGTTGCCATACCCTCTAATTCTTCCAATCCGGTTAGCTCTACATCTGGTGACTGCTTCTGGTGTTCTGAACTTCTTTCGGGGACTACTCTGTGTGAACTGGGCTACGTCATGGTCATCAATAGCCCGAAGGCCCTGTGGTCCGAAGGCCTTTGATGGCCCGATTTCCCTGGAGACCCGTAGGCCCAAACCGGTGGCCTGAAAGCCCAAATCGGGTGAATAGTCTGAATGCACATTACCTGCTACAGTGCCTGCTACAGTAGCTACTACAGTTCCTGCTACAATTCTACTACAGTACTCAGAAATTTTCCTCTCCCCGGTTATGAACCTGTGTCTCTCTGATGCCAAGCAGGAGCCCTTACCACTCGGGTATGGGCTCGTTGGCCACTATTTATTTATTTTAATTTAAATAAAATCCACATAGAAGTTATATTTTTATCAAAATATTTAATAGATTTATAACATGACTTATTCATCTATTAAATTTTTGGATCACATTTATTTGTTCATATAATATTTATTTTAATATTATTAAAACTATTGATTTGATATTTCTTTTAATAAAATAATTACTACAACATTTTTGTATAATTATTTAATATACTTATTTTTTGCATATAAATTAAAAATAAAATAATATGATTAATATTATTCAAATCTATTTCATAATAATACTTGTAGACTAATTTATCTTCTAAAACACCCAACTTTTAAAATGCTATGTTTATTAAATTATAAAGGTGAAAACTTTGACACCATTTAAAAAAAATAATATAAATTTCCTAATCTATTTTATAAGGCTCCAAATGGTCCACAAGTCAAAACTAGGATTATTATTGTGTATATTTAATTGAATAATAAGTTTTTGTCATGTGTTTGGGCCTTTTGTTGGAAACTATTATTTTAATAAAAACTATATTATTGATTTTTCACTAAATAAATAATTTCTCCATCATTAATGTATAAACTATTAAGGTAATTATATATTTATTAAAAATTAAAAATAAATTACCATGATAAATAAAAATATTTTTTCTTTCAAATGAATATTTATAATAGAGTTTATATTCTTTATAACTATATATTAAAAATAATTTAATTATTAGAGTTTGAGTGAGACATATTTCACTTTCCTTTATATAAAATAAAATAAATGTCTTAATCTCATCAATGTGAGTTCCAAAAGATAAAATTTCAACCCAAGTATATTTCATGATGAAATATAATCATCCAATTATATTAATACATGTTTTAGTGTAATTTTATAATCTTATTTTTACCCTTAATTACTCGATTTACCTTTAAGTGTGATAAATAAAATATACCGTAGTTACTATTCATAATGCCCAAAAATAAAAGTAGCCTATGAAAATAATTTGGACTGACTAATTCCAAATATGGAATCCATTTTTTCAACTTCAAAACATATAATTTTCAGTAATTAATTTAAATTTAATCTCATTTTCGAAAAAATGGGGTTTTGTTTAAAATGATGCAAAAGATTGAAATATTTTTAACTATGAATTAAATGTGAAATTATTGATATTTACATTAATTATATTAAATGGTAAAAATATATTCTATTTATACTTTAAAACTATTCAATATTATTATTTAACAATATATATTATCTTGAGGAAAAAAGATATTTCTAATTAAAATTTAGCGTATTTTTATTATTCATCAAAATATGAAGGTTATCATAATAATGTCAAAAATTTATCCAACGTAAATTTTTATATCCTGATTCCAAACAAGAAGTTTAATTAGTCAAATTGAACTTATAAACTTTTCAAAAATTAGATTTAAAATTAGTGTTCCATTCAAAGGCTACAAAACTACATTTTTTTAAAAAATTATTTCTTTTATTCTAAAAATTAATTTTGTTCACATCCCATGTTGTAGAATATGTGAAAGATGAATGAAAATGTTATAAAAATCAAAATGTGGTTAATAATATTCGTAACGGCTAGTTCATAAAAATATTATAACAATATGTCATGGTTTAATGAAACTCGGTATTGTGTACATCACACACTATTGAGGAAGGACTCTCTTGCATGCAACAAAACCCAAGAATAGCATTGCGTATACTACATGTGAATACAGTGTTGTGTATAGTGTTAATATGGTATGTCTGAGTATGATATACTCTATAATACCAAACGTAGGATCTAAATAAGAATGATATTATCAGATATTATAGGGGGTGAATTGTACCTTTTAAAAATTATTTTTGAACATTTAAATATGGTTATGTTCAACAAGGTTAAACAAGACAAGTCACAATAACTCTATAAGTTCTAATAACTTGATAAATTCTAGAAAAGTGATTCTGGAAATAGAACATAGCTAAATTTTACAAAGATGAAAATTCTACCTTAAAGCATATAGAATCTTACTATATTAGAGTTCACATAAGGAAGTTTAAGAAAGTTATACTTTCCTTATCAATGAAAAATGCAAGGGAAAAACATGTGACAAAACACGTAACAAACAATAAATCTTTTGACCCAAAGAGAAGGGTATCCAACAATCATGGATAAAATGTCCCTTCATTTATAATTTCATGAAACTGTGACTAACCCACACCAGGGTAAGCTATCGATACGAAGATTGAAGTTTGTCTTGCTATCCCCGCAAGCCCTCAACTATCAGGTAGTCGTCACCTATGTCTTCCTCAGAAAGGAATCCCTAAAATTCAAAGTGTTGGAAGCTATATCTTCCTATCCTCGAAATCCCTCGATTATACACAACAACAATCAGAGTCACATGAAGCAAATCTGCATGAAGGATTGTTTGAACAAGCCATTCAAAATTTCTACACGAAGATTGAGTGTTGATAAGAGCCTTTCCCTCTAAAAATAACATCAGGAAGTTCTGATCATCAAAATTCCAAAAGTTATGAGCTTGTACAAATGAGATCTTATTTATAGTTTATGATCCAATGGTCAGCTCCCTCCTCCAATAGTCATATTTTTCCTTGAATTTTGGAGGGTCCTTTATACGTGTCACTCAAAAAATAGTTAGTTAATAACTGAAAGAATGACATTGTTTTATAACAAAATTAGAGTAAGCATAACCAAAAATAATATTCGGAATGAATGTAAATGAAAAATAGGAATCTAAGTAAAAACTGAATTCGGAGTCTATATTAATAAGATATTCATATTATGTTTTTCTTATGGAATTCGTATTGATAAATCATAATCAAAATTCTTCATTAGAATTTGTAATGAGAATTCGTAATAAAAATTCATCATCAGAAATTGTAATGAGAATTCGTAATTAGAATTCATCATCAGAATTCATAATGAGAATTATTAATTATAATTCATCGTCATAATTCATAATGATAATTCTTAATCAGAATTCATCATCAAAATTCGTAATGAGAATTCTTAATCAGAATTCGTAATGAGAATTTGTAATCAGAATTCATCATCATAATTCGTAATGGGAATTATTAATCAGAATTAATCATAAGAATTCTTAATGAGAATTCATAATTATAATTTATCATCATAATTCTTAATTAGAACATTATACAAGTTCATAATCCGAATTCAGAGTTGAACTTCATAAAAGTTCATAACAGGGAATTCAGAGTAGAACATCATAAAGGTTCATAACAGGAATTCGGATCCTAAAACAGAATGTTTCATATCAATGTATTATACGGTTCAGAGGGTTTATAAATGAATCCTATTTTTATACATAAGAAAAATATTGATATAAACAATGAAAACAATGTAGTGGTACATTTTGTTTGGAATGAAAACATCCCGTATGGAAGTAATATAGGGGTATAATAAGATTTGGTTTAAAATAAGGTGTTTGTGATATTCAAAACAAGAGGAATGGTTAAGTCATAAGGAACGCCTTAATGACAAAAAAATATCCCCCTTGAAGGAATGAATGGAAAAAGTCATAAGGAAAACCTTATTGACTCAACAATCTCCCCATTTTTGGAAAGCATAAACATCCTTACGAAAAAGAATGTTGGAACTTAGAATAAATTTCTAGACTTTGAAATTAATGCTTATCTCTCTTTGTTTATGGAAAATAGTGAATATGACTAACTCCCCCATAGGATTTGGAACTCTAAATATCGTATTCTAGATTTCTGAAATGGGGAAATCATCGTATGATCACTCCCCCTTACTTAGTGATGATCTTCTTATACTTTATAAGTTTTATCCTTTAGATTTTTCATCTCTCTTTTAGAATTATTTTTCCTTTCCCCCACCCCCTTTGTGATTTTCAAAAAGTGTTTGAGGGAGTGGAAAACAACATGGTACCTGAAATATTAGTACAAGATACAAACAAGACAAACATCAACAATTTCATTATGATTGAAAATATTAGTACAAGGAAAAAAATGTAACAAAAAAGTAGAGTGGTCTATTTTGTTTCTTTTTCCATGGGCATTATCATCTTGACAATTACCTTCAGATTCTCCATCTCTTTGTGGTCCTCTTCTACTTGATTCTCCAAGGCTGTGATATTTTCTTCTTGAGCCTTCAGGACCTCTTTATGAGCCTTCAGTAATTCATCTTTCTTCACAGGTATTTCTTGTATCTCACTCTGAAGATCCTTCTATGTTTTCAGGATTTGAAAAATATAGCTCACCTTCCCATACAGATCTTTTACATCTTGAATCCGAGTATTTTGTTCTAAACATAGATTTTCCTGAAGATTCGTCATCTTGGCATCATCGTTATCAAAATCATTTTTTACATCATTTTGTAAGTGATCAAGCTATTCCAAATATTCTTTGATTTTCATTTACCATAAATCCTTTTTTCTGCAAGATTTTCTATGGACCTCGTAGTTGATAAGAATCTTTCTATGTTCTACCTCAATTTTCACACATCTACCCATCACCATGGATACAGATTCTGACTTTTGATTCATGTTGTGCTGAAGCATCTGGCATCTGGAATCTATTGTAGGAAAGATCAGAATGGTATCTACCAATTTTTTAAGGGACTCAACAAAAAAATCATGTCCCAAAGTAGATGATTCTGAGTCATAAAATTTAGAAGGAGATGGTTCTTCCTATAACACTAACAACTTCTTCTTAGAGGATCCTCCTCCTTTTTTCTTCCTGATAATATCTTTTCTTGGGTGTTAACAGGTACTAGTTTACCTTTATCAACCTTCGTAACTATTTCCTCATCAGAAGATTCTTGTTCACTCGCAGATAACTGTATTATCTTGTCTTCATCAGGTTTTTCTTTTTGAGCTCCAGCTTCCACTTCCTCAGGATGGATAAAGTCATGATTATGACTTTATTCTTCATATGTCTTGTTCACTTCCTCTTCACCCTTCTCTTCATCTGCGTGTGTAGCCAATTTTGAGGATCTGGATTGAGAAGTCCAGAGTGAAAATTTCTCATATGGGGTTCCCTTATCTGGATATTCTTAAATTTTCTTAATTATAACGTCATAACCACCACTACTCTCAGCTTGCTAAACATCCTCCGCAACTTGCATAACATTCTCCATCGCTTCTTTCTCAATTACTTTCTACTTCAAATATTCCGGAGTCTTCTTACCTGGAGTCTTAGGCCACTGTTCTACCAAAAAATATTTCAAAACATGAGTATTTTAAAAAGAAATTTCTTCATCCTTTAGAAGGGATTGAAAAATTTCGGCCTCTGTCATCATCTTCTTCCGCTTCTTCTCTTTGGCCTATTACTCTAGCTCATCGACAACTTTTTTTTAAGGCCATAGCTTCAGCAGGATCCAAACCAAACTGTGGCTCCCCTTATTTTTTATTCTTTTTATCTTCCCTCTACTATTCAACTACTTTATTCGGATACGATTTTTTATTTTTTGGTTTAGTAGGTGCGGATTGTGGTCCATTAGATTTACGGTTTTTTTCTTCAGCTTCCACATCTTTCAACTTCCTTTTCTTCAGAACCTTCTTGGATGGTTATGTTTTTTTCAACGATTTCTTGATTGGCTTCTACCACTTCCTCATGTAGTTCATATAACTCACCTAACTACATTGAGAAACCAACATTCATCCTCTTGAGAGTTTCTTTACTGATCAGCATCACCTTACAATTTCTTGGCTACGAGCTACATTGTATCTTGAATGATTCAAGACACTGAACTATCAACTTAGAATGAAATTCCAGATACATAATGATCTGAGCTCTAAGATTGGCATTCATGATGTTCTAAATCGTAATGAGGATATGTCTCATGAGATTCACCTTCCTTAGATTTACCAAAAAATCTAGAATATACGTATCACTCTTCTTGAGGGTATCCATATCTCCCTTCCTTGGAAAAATGAATCCTTGTTCCCAGAGCTATAGAATCTGATTATTGTTTAAAATATGGGTGATCTTATTTGCAGTCTTGATATCAGAAAGGCCAAGTCACTCCATATCCTTTACCTTGATGAAACTTCCTTCCACATCCAGCAACTTGTGAGAGAAAAATTATGCCTCCCCTTTATAAGATATCCCCACCAATCTTGTAGACTTGGTGTAAGATAAATCATATGTCTTACCATAGCTTTTGAAGGAGAACTTCTCCATTCCATCTTCTTTGAAAAAAGTGGCTGACTCATAAAACTCTTTGAGAAAATCTGGATAGACCACATCCAAAGATCCTATCATAGAGATGGATACATCTTCCCATCCATTGAGTATGATGTTCTTGGAAATCAGATAGTCATACTTATTGTAGAAGATTTGGTGTACCAACATATCCCTATATATCTGCCATTCCAATATTGGCTTGACTAAAGAAATATCATGAGAAGAGGCTTCTACAGAAATTCACACTGGGAACTTTTGAAGAATTCAGAATAGGATTAAGAACTGAGGCAGAGATTTGGGACGTGAATGCATGGAAACTAATGTGGGACACCATCGGGGTTCCCCATTATATAGGCGACGGATGTGACCTTTCATCTTCCAAAACCAATCTAACGGTTTGGAAACTCTCTGATATGTTTTGATGGTTGAAAACATGCCCACAAGGAAATCCTGAATCTGATCTTTTATATTTTTAAGAAAAACATTCTAAATTACGGGAAAAAAACGATGCTGAAAAACTAAAATACAAGGGAAAATATCATCAAGTAAAGTTACTATGAAAACTTAAGGAAATCATACCTTTCGGATTGGCTAGGAAGTTTATTCGTAAAAGGTGATACTCTTGTTGAAAAAATCTACCAGTAAAAAACTCACTATGAAAAACATACTATGAAAAACTTAAAATCTAAAACTTTTATTGAAATGAGTTTGAGAACAAATCTTGATTATGAAAAATCTCATTATGAAAATTTCCGTTGAGAAAAATTCCATTATGAAAATATTTAGTACTAAAAATTGAAGTACAAATATTTCCATTACGAAAATTTCCCTTAAAAAATTTTCCATTACGAATATTTCCATTACGAATATTTAAAAAAAGAACTGAAAAAAAAATTATTACTAAGATTTTGAAAAACTATCTAAAAATAATAATTACGAAAATTAAAAAATCTAACTAGAAAAACTTTCATTACGAAAATTTGAAAAAATAGCTACAAAAACTTTTATTACGAAAATTTGGAAAACATTAATGACACATGTACTCCCCCTATGAGAAGGAGTTTATTACTATACAGAGATTTTTTAAACATATATTTAATAGAGGAAGATTAACTCACTGTTATCATTTCTAAATTCGGTTTAATGTATTCAAATTTATCGGAGGGTAACGATTTTGAGAAAATATCAGCATGTTGATCTTGCGTTTTGATAAATTGAAGGATGATATCTCCTTTTAGTGTGTGATCCCTAAGAAATTGATGCCTAATATTTTTAGCTTTGAACGAGAGTGGTGTGAAGGGTTTTTACTAAGGGAAATGGAACTTGTGTTATCACACAAAATTTGAGTGTTAGTAAACTCAAGACATAGTCTGTGAGGGTGTGTTGCATCCACAACACTTGAGCACAACAACATCCAGCTGCTACATATTCAGCTTCAGCAGTGGAGAGTGCTACTGAGTGTTGCTTCTTGCAAGACCAAGAAACTAACAAATCTCCCTAGAAATGATAAGTTCCAGATGTTCTCTTTCTATCCATTCTACATCCACCAAAGTCAGCATCTGAAAAAATAATTAAAATAAAATCATTTCCAGAAGATTAATATAGTCCTAAATCTATGGTTCCCTTTAAGTAGAAATTGTTTTCACTAACTTTAAATAAGATTCCTTAGGATTGGATTGATATCTTGAAAATAAGCATACTGAAAACAATTAAGTCTGCACGACTAGCTATCATGTAAGGTAGAATTCCTATCATACCTCTAAAATATAATTGATCTAATAGTTTCACCGCTTCATCAAGATCATGTGTGTTTGAGGTACCGATGGGAGTACATATACTCTTAGTGTTGTCATATCCATACTTTTTAAGAAGATATTTAATATACTTATTTTGGGATATATATATTCCTTTTGGTTTTTAACAAATTTGAAATCCAATGAAAAATGATAACTCACCCATCATACTCATTTAAAACTCATAATTTCATTAGATCTGCAAAGGAATCAGTTAGAGATTGCATAGTTGAACCAAATATAATGTCATCAACATAAATTTGGACAATAAAAAAATTTTCTTATCATTATTTATAAAAAGGGGTGGATTTTCCTTTCCCTTATTATAGTTATTTTGAAGAAAAAATTCCTCTAAGTCTATCATACCAAGATTTAGGAGCTTGTTTCAGGCCATACAAAGCATTAGTAAGTCTAAATATATGATCAGGATATTTTGTATCTTCAATTCTAGGAGGTTGTTCAACAAAAACATCATCCTGAACATAACCGTTATGAAAAGAACATTTCACATCTATTTGAAAACGTTTGAAATGAAATAATGCTGTAAAGGAAATTAGAATACAAATATTTTCAAGTCTAGCTACTGGACCATAGTTTTCTTCATATTTTATTCCTTCTTGTTGATTATAGACTTTAGAAACTAATCTATCTTTATTTATTACTATGATTCCATTTTCATCACACTTATTTTTGACGACCCATTTTACACCAATTACAGATGTTTCCTTAGGCCTTTCAACCATGGTCCAGAGTTTCTTCCTTTCGAATTCATTTAGTTCATCTTCAATGACTTTAATCTAATCATCAACACCTAAAGCTTCATCGGTGCTTTTAAGTTCCAATTGGGAAAGGAATGCTAGATGCTCTACTTCATTTCTTAAGTAACTTCTAGTCTTTATGGTTTTATTGACATCACCAATGATACTATCACTAGGATGATTCTTTAGAAACTACTGATTTGGGTTTTGTAAAACCTGTTCATCAAAATAGAGTAGGAAATCTTTTGGGGTAAATGTTTCAGATGTATCTTCTAGAACATTTTCCTTATCAGAAGGATCTTCTATCATTGGTTGATAATCAGTTTTTTAAAACACATCTGTGGATGTTGGTTGGGTTGTTTAAAAAAAAGGATTAGTTTCATCAAATTTACCATATACTTTCTCTTCAATAGTACAAGTGTTCTTTTTGAAAACTCTATATTCCTTAGAAGTTGTGGAGTAGCCTAAGAAAATTCCTTAATCAAATTTTGGTGAAATTTTTATCAAATTATCTTTAGTATTCAAAATGAATACCTTGAAACCAAAATCCTTGAAGTAGGAAAGTCTAGGTTTTCTACCATTCCATAACTCCTAAGGATTCTTATTAAGACAATGTCTAATCAAAACATGATTTATAGTATAACATGCTGTACTTATATCTTCAACCCAAAATTTTTTGGCAACAGAACACTCACTAAACATTGTTCTAATTATCTATTGAATAATTATATTTCATCATTCATAAACACCATTCTGGTGAGGTGTTATGGGTTCTAAATAGTTGTGATTAATACCTTTTCTACGACAAAATGTTTCAAAATCAGAATTTTTAAATTCTTCTCCATGATCACTATGAATAGTTTTCAATGGAAGGTTTTTCTCATTTTTAACATGGGATCTAAAAAATTTTAAATAAGAAAAATCTTCCAACATCTTTGCTAGAAAATAGACCAATGTAAATCTAGTGTAATCATAAACAAAGAAAAATGCAGTATACTTTCCCCTAATGATTCCAGTTTGTGTTGGACCAAAAAATCCATATGCACTAGTTGTAATGCATCAGAATTTTATACTTCACAAATGGATTTAAAACTCGATTTATGTTTCTTTCCATATTTACAAGGTTCACAGACTTTTGAATAATCAAATATAAGCTCTGTTAGATCCTTAACTAAACCATTCTTTGAATTTTTGAGAATGTTCCTATGGTTATAGTGACCTAACCTTCTATGCCATAACCAAGAATGATCTTCCATTGAACTAAATATAGGTAATACTTGAATCCTAAGGTCTTCTATGTTTAGTGTGTAAACATTCTCTTTCTTATGTGAGGAAAGAATAAACTCTTCCTTAAAATTGTGTACTACGCACTTATCATTCCTACAATTCTCAAGGTAGCCTTCATCACACAATTGACTTATGCAGATGAGGTTGTGTTTAATAACTTTAACAAATAAAACATTTGAGATCATAGTTTTTCCAAGAAGAACAATGATACCTATACTAATAATTTCTCTCTGAGCATTATCTCTGAATGTTACGTTTCTTCCTTTGGTCTTGATTATCTTTTCGAAATATTTTTTGTTACTAGTCATTTTTCGAGAACATCCACTATCCATGTACCATGTATTGCCATTGGTAGTTTCCCTTTTTTTCTGAAAATATGAAAAAAAATTAGGTTTTCGGAATGCAGACTTTCTTGGATCTGTAAATATCAGAATATAAAATTTTGCGAACCCACGTCTTCTTTGAAAAATAAGATTTATTGAATCCTAAAGACTGGGTTTTATTTAGAGAACAATTATTTTCCCAATGTCTACCACATTGAAACTTAGTGTAGAATGGGGAACATTGATGAACAATGTAATTGTTTCTAAAAATCAGTTTAGAACTTTTGTAACCAAAACCAGAAGTATTCCATCGAGGTTAGATTTGTGAATACATTTTATGAAAATATTCCTTACCTAGGGAAAAGTTTGAGAAACACTTCCTCAAGGAGAATATTTCGGATTTGAGTTTTATAACTAAGATCTTGTCTTAAAAAACATTTGAACTAGAGCTAGGCTCGAAAACATTTTTCTTATAAATTAAGTTTTCTAGATCATTAGAAAGTTTATTCTTCTCATAACTTACTTCCTCAAGATTTTTTGAAATACATTCAAAATCTACTTTTTTCTTATCACGATCTTTATAGAGATCTGATATTTCCATTGTATGAATAATATTCCTAGAATTTTCTTTATCATGTTTTTTCTTTAATTTTCAATTCTCATACTCCAGGAGTTTGGAAAACCTAGAAACTTCTTCATAGGTAGGTAAATCATTATCATCATCAGAAGAAGATTCTCTATCTGAAGAATTATAATATTTACAATCACTAGCATTTATGTAAACATTGGTCATTGATTCCGCATTATGTACCTTATACATTAAGCAATGATTATCAATAGGTATCCTGGATAAAATACTAAGATTCTTTTATCTAGAAGATTCATAATCCGAAGATTCATCTGAAAAATATTCACCACTGGCACTCCATGTGTCATTGGCTTTCAACACATTCTTAGCTTTGGATTTGTAATTATTTTTTCTATTTTTCTCAGAATTCATTTCCTTTCATTATTTTCTGTTGAGCATAGGGCAGTCAGGTCTTATGTTTCCAGCTCTCTTGCATTCATAGCATGTAACTTCAAAATCCTTCTTGTCTTTCCTTTACTTCTTTATATATTTGGATTAAAAGTTCATTTGTCCAGCTATCTTGTTCATCATTTGAGGAAGATTTTCTTATTCATTTTCTGAGGACTCACTTCCACTAGAATCTGAATAAATAACAAACTTTCTTAGTTATGGAAGTAGTATCTCTCTTAGGAGTCTTGCCTTTCGTATGATTGGATGTAGTAGTAAAATATACATTTCCATTTCCATTTTTCTTATTCACAATATTAGCATCTCTGTTCATTCTAGTCTCATGCTGAAGAAGATTTCCAAACAGATCATAAGGGCTAATCTGAGTAACCATTCTATTGTCATTTATTGCAGTCCTTTTAGATTTCCACTCATTTGGAATGATGTCAATTATCTTGTAAATATGGGCATTATCATCCAATCCTTTTTCACCCATTTGTTGTAAAGTATAAACAATAGTCATGAATCTATATTTCACTTTGCATATGGGTTTTCCATAAGGACAACTAAAACTATGATATTTAGATCTAAGCATGGATATTCTGGTCTCAATTACATTGGATGTTCTAAAGTGAGTAATTTTTAGTTTCATCCATATAGAATTTAATTCTTCACAAAATGAAATTTGGATATATATATTTCTTGTAATTGAACAATGTAATGTACTTTGTTCCTTATAATTGAGTTGATATTCATGATTTTCTTGATTTGTAAAGGCACTTGCTTCATTATCTGGAATTTTGTATCCACCGGTAAGCATAGAAAAATTTTCAACCCCAATGTTGATAATGAAAGTCTTCATGTGATCTTTCAAATATTCGTAATCAATACCATTGAAGATAGGTGGTCTGGTCAGATTAAGATTGTCTATGGAACCAACATTGATTCATTCCATCTTTATAAAAGTCATTTCACAAGAACATGTTAGTAGAAGAAGTTTGTAAACACGGAAAATATTCTAAGTAAGAAAATATATAGTAAAATTATCTCTATAGAAAAATTGAATCTGAACGAGGAGTCTGAAAAATAGATTCCGAAAAAATGTGAATCCAGAAGTGTGAATCCAAATATGTGAATCCAGAAATTCAATTCTGAGAATTAATTATCTTTCGAATCTAATCATGTGATTAATTCATATTGAACCAAATCTCTGATACCAATTGTTAGGATTGTATATCTGAGTATGATATAATCTATAATACCAAACGTGGGATCTAAATAAGAATGATATTCTCAGATACATGAGGGCGGGGGTGAATTGTAACTTTTAAAAATTCATTGGAAACATATAATGATGGTTATGTTTAATAATGTTAAACAAGATAATTCACAAGAGCTCTATATAAGTTCAAATCACTTGCTAAATTCCAGAAAAGTGATTCTGGAAAAGGAACTTAGCTAAAGATTACAATGTTGAAGATTCTACCTTAGAGCATATAGAATCTAAATATATCAGTGTAAATGTAAGTAAGTATAAGAAAGTTATAATTTCCATATTAATGAAAAATTCAGGGGAAAAACTTGTAAAAAAACTAGTAAAAAACAATAATTCTTTTGACCCAAAGAGAAGGGTATCCAACAACCCCGGATAAGAGGTCCCTTGATTTATACATACAAGAAAGTCTGTCTTACCCAAACCATGGTAAGCCCCCGATATAAAGATCAGAGTCTGTCTTGATATCCTCACAAGCCCTCAACTATCAGGTAGTCGGCACCTCTGTCTTCCTCAGCAAGGAAGCCCTCAACTTCAAGGTGTGGGAACTCATGTCTTCATATCCCCAGAATCCATCAATTGTACACAACAACAATCGGAGTCACATAAATAAAATCTTCACGAAGAAAAGTTTGAACATGTCGTTCCAGCATTCTACATGAAGCTTGAGAGTTGATAAGAGCCTCTCTCTCTATAAATCACTTCAGAAAGGTTTGACCATCCAAATTCCAAAAGTTCCGAGCACTTTCAAATGAGATCCTATTTATAGGTAAATCTCTAACGGTCATCTCCCTCTTCCAATGGTCATATTATTCCTCGAATTTCGGAGGAACCTATACACGTGTAACTCAAACAATGGTTAGTTAATAACTGAAGTCATGACATCATTTTATTACCAAATGAGTGTAAGCATAACCAAGACTAATATTCAGAATGAAAGTAAATGAATGTTCAGAATCTATGTAAAAATTGATTTCAGATTCTATAGTATTAAGATATTCATATTCTGTTTTTCATAAGGAATTCCTTATGAGAATTTGTTATCAGAATTATTCATCATAATTCATAATGAAAATTCATCATCAGAATTCATCATCACAATTCGTAATGATAATTCATAATTAGAATTCATCATCATAATTCGTAATTAGAATTTGTAATTAGAATCCATCATCATAATTCGTAATAAGAATTCATAATCAAAATTCATCCTCATAATTCATAATCAGAATTCGTAATTATAATTCATCATCAGAATTCATAATGAGAATTCGTAATCAGAATTCATCAACAGAATTCATAATGGGAATTCATAATCAGAATTCATCATCAGAATTCGATGTGAGAATTGGTAATTAGAATTTATCGTCACAATTCTTAGTTATAACTTTATACATGTTCGTGATCATAATTCAGAGTTGAACATCATAAATGTTCATAAGAGGGAATTCAAAGTAGAACTTCATAAAGGTTCGTAACAGTAATTCAGATACGAAAATAGAATGTATCATATCTTAGTATTATATGATTCCAAGGTTTTAGATATGAATCTGATTTTTATACTTATGAAAAATATTGATATGAACAATGAAAACAAGGTAGGGGTAAATTTCATTTGGAATGAAAATTATCCTTATTGAATTAAAACATTGGTATAATAATATTTTCCTTAAAATAAGGTGTTTGCGATTTTCAGGACAAGAGTAATGGAAATGTCATAATGAAAGCCCTAATGACATAGCAATCTCCCCCTTGAATGAAGGAATGGAAAAATTCATAAGGAAAACCTTATTGACTCAACATATAGTGCAATCTAATCTTGGTGAATCATACAACACAAGACATCAATAAAATTTAAAATAATCATTCTCATAAAAATTTCAGGGGTGTTAAATTCTACCCCTTTAAAATTAATTTCACCCTCGAAATTCGTCGGGGTTATAAATGGTTTACTACATGATGATTCTTTTAAAGAAACACACATTGTAAAAAAGGAATAATAAAACAAAATTTTAGAAACTAAGGTATGAAACATAACAGTTACCCAAATTAACTCATCACAGGGTTTCCACATAAGAGAACATAGGTGAAAATATGGATATGGAAGAGAAATCTAGAAACCATGTTCTGATGGAGACTGCTAGAGAACATGTGTATGAAAAAGACAACAATCACAAAGCAATAAATTTGTGATGATTTAAGGTACCATATGATTCATTGGATATGAGGGAACGAGTAAAAAAAATTTGGTTTTCAATATCATTTCCCTAAAGATGAAAATTTTGAATGAGAAGAAATACTTACTTGATTTTTATACAATATAGTCGCTGGTCATTCTTTGAACAATTTCCACTTCATATCCTAAATAAAGGAATTTGAATTTTTCATTCGTGGAGTGTTATCACATCATGTGATAGAATGATGGGTCATTCCATCTATCTCAAAAAAAAGTTTAGAAAAAGTTAGCAAATATACATAATTCCATATATGGTGATATTAATTGTATATGGTTCCAAAAAATGGACTTATACATAATATATCATACAACTTAATAAAATAATACTAATTTTTACAAACTAGGGAATTTTTGTAGGCCAGTGGTAGGTGATAAAGGCATGTCACACTTCGGTTGTGGGTTTGATTCCCACAACCTTGTCTGACATGACAGGTTGTCACCCGTCCTACAGTTTTTCCTTTTTAATAAAACTATACAATTATAAAATTCCTAAAATAATATCAAAAAGTTTTATCCTTAAACAACATGATCTGATGTTCAACTTAATCCATTCCAATTTGAGGTTTATCTAAATTACTTCTTCGAAAATTCATAATAGAAATAAAAATATCCACCGAATTTTATTCTCTTTATCCCTTCATTATGCGCATATCATCTGATTTTTCAAAATATTTCAATCACTTTTCATGGTTATCGGTACCATATAATTTTTGAAAACCACAATAAACCAATACATAGATTTTCTAAAATTCCACGATACTATAAATGAGATTCCACAACCCTATTTTGGAATCCCATTACATAATAACATAATCATTCCACCACTTCATTGCCATATTCAACATCACAAATAGGTATCACATGTGACTTTCCTTTTTTCCTTTGTCTTAAGATGTTGTTGATGTTGATCATCATTAACGCTTGGATTAGGTCATCGGTTCGCATAATACCCCATTTCCTTGCACTTGTAGCATTGAAGTGTTGACGGTGCGTTCTTTATAGTATTATCTATATTCAAAATATTACCTACCTTTTTCCCATTACATTGGTACTCAGCTACTCGATGACCTTATTTTCCACACATAAAACATTTTCTAGTCCCGTTAAGACAATCCCCACCATGCTTCCTTCCACACATTGATCATAACTAAACATTTTTCTTCTTTTCATCGTAGTTTTTATATTTTCCCTTGAACTCCATATTTTTTTTCATGTCAAAACCAAGAGATGGATATGTGACACCAACTTCAATTTCTACCTTGATAGAAAAACGCACAATCTCTTCATAGCAACTGAAGACTCTTATAGATAATGCCATTCGAAGAATTGTTTTTAAACCACTAAAGAATTGATCAACTTTACTTTTAAGATGGATGATAAATCCATAAGAATACCTTACTAGCCTTTTAAAATTAACCTTTTATATACCAACAAATTCAAAACAAAATTCTTAAGCTCAAGAAAAACCTTTTCCATCTGTTTTTTAATGAATATGAGGGAAGTACTTTTTGAAAAACATGTTCTTGAACTCGTTCCATTCCATGGATTCAATTTCATCTTGGGGCCTTGTATTCTTAATTAGAGTCCACCACTGGTCTGGTTCACCTTCTAAAAGGTAAAAATCCAAAATGACTTTTTCTTATTCTGAATAATAAATTATGAAAATGTCTTTTCAATGGTATGGATCCATTGATTAGAAAAAAGTGGATAAAAAGACCCACTGAAAGAAGGTGGATGTTGCCTCATGAAAGAATCAATAGAATATTATTCACTTCTCTATTAATTTGGATTTCCAGAATGATTTATAGCTTGTGTATGTCTAGAAATAAGATTTTTCACTCCATTTCTCAAAACATTTGGTTGTTCATGAGGACAATCATTGCACTACCTAGTTCATTGATCATTAACACGGTTCCTTCAGGTTCTAGCCATTATCCAAAAACCAAAATGAATTGTGTGAGAGGAAAAAATCATATTAGGAAAACAACATAACCAAATAGAGTACTTTCAATCTCTAACATATTAGGTTTAATCCTAGGTTATTCATTATCATTATCAAAATTCTAGGATTTTAACCTATACTTATACGTAATCTTAGAGACATCCCTAGACATACCATAGAAAAATATCCAGGGATATCTCTAAATTTTTCACATCATAGTTTCTAAAGGTTAACTAATCCATTCCTCTAATGCCAACTATAGTGACCCATGTATGATGTACATGGACATTACATTAAATTTCCATAATATTTAATACATAACAAAAACAGACACCCAAGTGCAGTAATAGTTTAGTGTCTTTGAAAACTCAGAACATAATATTAAAATCATGGTGAAATATTTTCAACATCTCCCATAAAGATATTCCCCTTTTGTTTCCTTACCAAAACGATTATTTATATCCTGGGTAAAAGAAAACATGTTAAGGGTGATCTCAAATGCTCAGTAAGGGTGAGCATGGGGAAAATAAAATAAACCATATACATTTGAACTTAAAAACATGAACATAAAGTTTAAACATCAAAATCATGAGTTGTGAAATAACACATGGCCGTACATAAGGAATATATTATAAAGGAACATAAATCATGATAAAATACCATGGGATCATTGTCCGTCATCTGCATCCAACACAAAAAAAATGCGAGCATAGCCCATGTAGAGGTGAGTATACGCTACTCAGTAGGGACCCCGAAACCCCCGAAGGTCTCCCAGAATCCATGAAGGACAATCCACAAAGGAAAGATACAATCACGAAGTAACAAACAACTTTACTTAGGTATATGACCATACATATACCTATGTCACCACTTCCATCTCTGCTCCAGCACACAAGCCCAAGATACAACCCAGTCCACAAAGAAAAACATAACCCATTCCACATAGGAATTCACAACCCAATCCACACATGAAAGTACAATGCATTCCACATAGGAATTCACAACCCCTTCCACACATGAAAGCACAACCCAATCTACACAGGAAATCACAACAATCTTATCGATGATAATGATTTCATGTCAAGACTCAGCTCACACATGTATACTTCTTCGTCAGACGATATAGATGATCAGCTATAGCCACTTATTCATCTAGGCTGTCGGACCCACAAAGGATACAAGACCAGCTAAACTATCAGACCCACAAAAGATACAAGAAGAGCTACTCTGTCGGACCCACGTAGGATACAAGTACAGAGTCAAATACTGTCGGACTCACATAGGATACAAGAACAGTAGTCAAGTACTACCAGACCCACATATGATACAAGAACAGTATTCATCGCCGTCGAACAAGTGGAGGATTCCAGTATGGTCATCGTCACTACCGAACCCATGGAGGATCCTAGTACTGTTGTCATCGTCGTCGCAGTCGCAGCCAGCTATAGGGTTCCCGCACACAGTATGCTCGATTCTGGGAGGGTCCGCTCCACGGTCCAAGGGGGTCGATACATAAACTCATACAAATTTCAGAGTAGATGTATCCCACAGTTCCGTCTCGTCAATAGGAACTCAACGTGACAGACAACGCATCAATCAGACGCCCAGTCTGAGAGTTATTGGCTTTTTCGTCGCAGGGGATCAGTTGGGTTTTAAGATAAAACCAACCCGACCATAATCCAACTACATCAAAACCTTGAGCGGGGTAAGAAAAATGAACTGTCTCACAAATAGGAATCCAACAAAGTCGACAGCATGTCAATCGGACGTCCGAAAATCAAGTTATATGTGTTTCCACTCCGAGGGCCCGGTTGGTTTTGTGTTAAAACCAACCCGAACATACCCAAAGTCCTCCAAAACCTTAAGTGTAATATAAATACATTTCCATCTCGATCCAAGGATCGCTACACAACAGACGGTGCATCGATCGGAGGTCTGTATCCCATGTTATGGACGTTCGGATGGTTCTATCCGGAAAACAGGGGGTTCGGGCCCTGTCCGACCCGGCCCGATACCCCTGGGTCAGCCCGAACTGGGTCGACCCGACACGGGTCTGGGTCCGGCCCGGTTGGGCACGGCTTGGCATGGCTGGCACGGCCCGGCCTGGTCGACATGGCCCTGCCCAACCGGTGCGGCCCGGCCCGGTGCGGGGGTCTGGCCCAGTGCGGGCGGCCCGACCCAGCGCGGGTGGTCCTACTCGGCGCGGGCGGTCCGGCCCGGCGCGAGCGGTCCAGTCGGGCGCGGCAGGTTCGGCCCGGTGCAGGAACCCGCACACTGAGGGGAAGCAGAAGGGGGGAAGGCCTCTTCCCCCTTCAAACCGAACAACAGACCCCACGGGGTCCGCCCTGTCCATTTACTTGGGGTTTCAACACCAGGTTTTCCAGGGAAGCGGCCAGCCTTTATGGCCGATCATTCGATTCATGTGGGACCCATCAAGGGTCCTCCCTCCAGGGTGGGCCGGTGGCCGGGTCAGCCGACCGCCTCCCAGAACCGCTGTGGCCATGGGTCGTGGCTCTTAGTCGTCCGGCGCGGCGCAACGATGCGGCGCAACGGCAAGGCGCCCCTCTGCCGTGGCCCGACTCTGGCCGCGGCCTCTTTCGTTCTCAACGGCGCCGCGCTCCTTTGTCGTGGCCCGAACTGGCCGTAGTTCCGTCGTTTATGTGCGGTGTTAAGGCACCATTTCGCCTCTATTCCAAACCATAACAAAGTACAACAACAATGGGGAGGAGGGTCGACCATGTTTGTGAGGTCTGACCTCCTCCTGTTAATTCGTTAACAAACATCTATTTATTTAACGATGAAGGACAAAATTATTCACAAATGTAAAAACAAACCCCTAACTCGAATAAGAATTCACAGAAGCTTGCGTCTCGGATGACATCATTGCGGTGGAAGGCTCTATATATGATGATGGAGTTTTTCTGAGGAAGAAACAATGTTCCCCTTTCTTTTTCATGGAGGGAAGGAGGCACGCCGTGTCGGTGTTCTTCGTATTCTCAAAGGAGGAAGATGAAGTTATTCTAAGAGTAGAAATATCCCTCTCTAAAATCTCCACACAACACATCACCCAAAAATAAAATAATTCATTCCCTTATTTTCTTTACACATGCCATCATTTTTAAAATTTCAAATTGAATTCACCTCATTAATTACATCTAGTGTTGTCAAAATTAATGGGTGTAATTTGGCATCATATAAAGTGGAAGAGGAGTTAGGGGAAATGAAGGGGTGGGTATCATGTGGGACCCCACTTCAATAATATCCTATCAAGAGGATTTAGGTTCAAGTGGGTCCCACTCAACTCCCTCACATAGAGTTAAACCCCATGGATGTGAAATAGAAATTGTGACACAATTTTTATTCCACTTTAAACTTAATAAATTTTTTAACAACTCTTCATGAGCAAACAAAATTCTAGAAAAGGACTTCCTAAGCAATTACTAGAGCTACGGATTCATCTCTTCCCTAAGATTTTGATTCCGAGCACCAGTTCAAATGTTAAGAATACCCGCTCGTCTGTTCACTGAACGTACCCAAGCTAAACTTCGTAAAATGATTTCGGGCACACCGGGCCTCAGAATCAGGTCCCGTTAGAAACAGCATACTCGTAAAATCCCAAAGAAATTAAGAAATTAAATTTCCTTGATATTTATGGGTCTTTACAAATAAAAAATGAAATTTTGAAAAACCATTAAGCACATTATATGATTTCCCTAGTTTCTAAGGCATTGCTTCCAAGACCATCATAGTGGACAAAGTCCATTACTAAACCGGGTTTAACTACCGTTCCAGATATATATTACTGAATCAGATTTAATTGTCATTCCATCCATTTCTATCTCATGAGATATAGATTATTACCCAATTATTTTGAGGGAGATATAGGTCCCACCCATCTCATAATTAAATCATTCTTTCTTTCTCCACAAAATAGACAAAAATCATTCATCATAACCCACAAATAAAATGGGTTTCATAAACATCATACCATCATAACATAATCAATATAAAAAAATGTTTATCCTTTCGTAATAAACAAAATCAAAACATTTAAATAACAAGAAATTTATACTTGAAAATTATCTATAATATTTTTGAATAAACACTTGAAATGAATTTTGAGGAAAATATCATTTCATATCCAAAATTAATTTTCTTTTCTCCAAATGCCTTAGAATTTTAAAATAAAATAATTATTTTGAAAATAATCATGAAATATTTTAGAATAATATTAATGGAAATATGTTGTGATGAAGTAATAAAAATCCATTCACGTCGTATAAGTTAAAAAAACATTCTCCACGTACTTTTTCCAGAAAAGTCAAAAATTACATCGTATGGTATACAACAAAAGATTCCTTCCATACCATATAGTAAAATTCATAAAGAGGTAAACACCACATTAAACATACATGTTTGAATAGTAAAAAATTTATGAAAACATCTTTATAAAACATGGTAATGGATGATAAATATAACCCCAGTAAATACTTAAGAATAAATAATCATGGAAAAGAATGAGATTAGAATAATTATCCCTTACCTTATGTCCAATTTATTCCGTACATTTCTGAAACTCCTATATAGTGGGTTTAAAATACTATAAACTTGTAAATGAACCATAATAATATTTATTATATCACATATTATTCACAATGACTTCATATTTCTGTTCATTTTTCAATTCCATGTTAACGCAGTGTTTTGGGTAAACTAGTTTAATTTATTGTATGTGTATTCTCTTGCAATTTTTTTCATATGACTACTTAGATCATGATTAATTACTTATAGAAGGTAAAACATGATTTATATATCATATATATTGAATATATTAATATATATAAATGATCTATAAATGGAATTAAATACACTGTTCAAGGAGACAATAGGTCGTACGTATGCATGAATGTTGTTTTCGTTTCCTTATTAAAGTTAATGACATATATATACAAATAAATCCCGTAGAATTATTATGTCATATATCTAAAGATTATTTTTTATATAAACTTTATAATCAATCTTTAATTTTGAACATGGAGAATGAGTCTCATCGTGTCGTGGAGATGGTAATCCATACGTACGCACGAGCGATGATATCATTCCCATGATTGTGGAATTGTATGGAAGTGTATGGTGTATAATATTTCAGAATTAATATCACCTTAATATAATCATATATACTAATTTATTCTATAATTATACCCATCCAATTATGTTGGTGATGAAAAAAGATTACACCACGGCGTAGAGATGGTATTCCGTACATACGCACACGCGGTGATTTCTTTTTTCATCGGATGGGTAGAAGGTGAAATAGAGTGGTTTCATATTTATAATGACATATAATTATATGAGTAATAATAATGTTATTACTTTATAATGAAACACCTAAATAATATTAAGTATAAGAAGAAATAAATTTGAAATAAATAGTAGAAGATATTACCTGTTCTTTATAGTGCCTCCTTTAAACATCCTCTTAGAGCACTAGAGTTGGTCTTTTGAGAAGATAAGCAACCCTATAATATAACTATAGAGGTTTAGGAGAGGAATTTTCAGGGTTTGGACAATAATTAAGGCTCAAAATGGAGTTAAGAGAAGAGGGAGTAGGTTCCATTTTATAAGAGAGTAGAGGGGCTCTTTTGGAAGCCTCCAAAATATAAATTTATAATAAACTCAAACCCCACATAAAAACATCAAAAATGACTCAACATAGAATATTAGATGAGATATTGTTATAAAATCATCAAAAAATAAAATTTAGAGATGTTTTGATTTTATTTTAAGCCTTATCATATTGATTTATCCTTATTTAATCTATTTAATTTTATTTGTGGTAATAATATTCTATATTTAAAAACGTTATAAATACTTACATATGTGTTATGAATTGTCCATATTTTGATAATTTATGACATTAGAGACAATATAATTTTAAATTTGTAATTTTTTAAATATTTTTGTTATTTTTAAACAATTTAATAATATATTATTTTTTAAAATATCTATAGTGTCAATTTTGACACTAATAATTTATTTGAATTTAAATAAAATTCACATAGAAGATATATTCGATCAAAATTTTTTAATAGATTACTATAATTTCTTATTCATATATGAAATATGGGGAGCACATTTATTAGTTAATATATTATTAACTTTAATATTTTTAAAACCATTTATTTGATATTTCTTTTAAAAAATAATTTCTACAACATTTTTATATAATTATTTAATATACTTATTTGTTGCATAAAAATAAAAAAAATACCATGATTAATATAAATAAAATATATTTCATAATATTACTATTATTTTAATTTATCTTCTAATACACCCAACTTTTAAAATGTTATGTTTATTAAATTATGAAGGTGACAACTTTGACATCATTGAAAATAATATAATATAAATGTCCAAATCTATTTTATAAGACTCAAAATGGTCCACAAGTCGAAAAATCGATGCTTATGGTGTAGATATAGTTGACCAATATGTTTTGGTCAAGTGTTTGGTTTTTTTATGTGTATTATTATTTTATTAAAAACAATATTAATGATTTTTCACTAAATAAATAATTTCCCCATCATTAATGTAGAAGCTATTAAGGTAACTGTATATTACTTAAAAATTACAATTAAGTTACCATGGTAAATAAAAAAATTTAATAATTCGAATAATTATTTATAATTGAATATATATTCTGTATATCCTTATATTAAAAATATTTTAATTATTAAATTTTGAGTGAGACATATTTCAGTTGTCTTTAAATTAAATAAATTAAAGATATTAATCTCATCCAAGTGAGTTTAAAAAGATAAAATTTCAACCCAAGTATATTTCAGGAAAAACTATAATCATCCAATTTTATTATGACATGTGGTAAGGTAATTTTATAATATTATTTTAACCCTTAATTACCCAAATTACCTTTAAGTGTTGTAAATACAATTTACCGTAGTTAGTATTCATAATGGCCAAAAATGAAAGTAGCCTCTGATCAGAATTTGAACCTACTGATTCCAAATATTTCTGAATTTTTAAAATTCAAAACACAGAAGATACAGTAATTAATTTAAAATTAATCTCATTGTGGAAAAAATGGGTTTTTGTTTAAAACGTTACAAAAGATTGAAATGTTTTTACCTATGAATTAATTGTCAAATTATTAATAATTATATAAATTCTATTAAATGGAATAAATATATTATATATATAATTTAAAACCATTATATATTATAATTTAACCATATAAATTATCTGGATGAAAAAAGATGATTTTAATTAAAATTTAGAGTATTTTAATTATTCATCAAAATATGAAGGTTATCAAAATAATTTCAAAATTTTATCCAACATATTTTTTTACCCTGATTCAAATGAAGAAGTTTAAATTGTCAAATTGAACTTATAAACTTGTCAAAAATTAGATTTAAAATGGGTGTGCCATCAAAAGGTGAAAAAACTACATTTTTTTTTGAAAAATAATTCATATATCTAAAAAAATAAATTTTCTCTCATACCATGTTCTATAATTTGTGTAAGATGAATGATAATGTTATAAAATTAAAAATGAGGTTAATATTATTCATAATGGTTAGTTCATAAAATTATCATAACAATATATCATGGTTTAATGAAACAAGGTATTGCGTACAACACACACTCTTGAGGAAGGTCGCTTTTGCATGCAACACAATCCCAGAATAGTGTTGCGTATACTTCAAACTAATATAATGTTGTGAATAGTGAAAGCTAATCTCGGTGTAGCATACAACACAAGACATCAATAAAATTAAAAAGAATATTTCTCATAAAATTACAAGGTGTTACATTCTACCCCCCCCCCATTAAATGAATTGCGCCCTTGAAATTCATCGGGGTTATAAAAGGTTTACTAGTTAAAGTTTCTTTCATAGAAACCGACATCGTAAAATGGTATAGTAAAACTTAATTTTAAAAACTAATATATGAAACGTAATGGTTACCCAAATTAACTCATCACTGGGTTTCTACATAGTGGAACATAAGTGAAAATATGGATATGGAAGAGAAATCTAACCATCATGTTATGACAAAGAGTGGTAGAGAACATGGATTTGAAAAAGCCAAAAATCACAATGCCAAATATTTTTGATGATCTAAGGTACCATATGATTCATCGGATATGAGATGACTAGGAGAACATTTTTTTGGTTTTCAATATCATTTCCCTAAATTTGAAATTTTTTAATTAGAATAAATACTTACTTTATTATTGTACAATCATGTCGTTGGTCGTTCGTTGAACAAATTCCACTTCATATATTAAAGAAATGAAGTTGAATGTTTCATTCGTGAAGTGTTAGCAGATCATGTGATAGAATGACGTGCTATTCTATTTGTCTGAAATAAAAGGATAACAAAAGTTATCAAATATACATAAGTCCATATATGGTGATATTAATTGTATATGGTTCCAAAAATGGACTTCTACTTCATTTATAATACAACTTAATAAAATAAAACAAACATTTACTAACAAGGGACTTTATCTTGGCCAGTGGTAGGCAAAAAGGCCTGTCTCACATCTGTTGTGGGTTCGATTCCCACATCCTTGTCCGACATGACAGGTTGTCTCCCATCCTTTAGGTTATCCTTTTTTCTAAAAATATACAATTATGGCATTCCATAAATAATATAAAAAAGTTATAACATTAAACAATACTATCTGTTTTCCAACATAATCAATTCCATGCATTAGGCTTATCCAAATTACTTCTTTCCAATCTCATAGTATAAAGAAAAATATTACTAGAGATGTCATCTACCATGAATGTGAATACCATCATTTATCCTCCATATATTATAAGATATATCTTGTCAGTCACATTCCAAACATGTGAATACCTTAATCATGTATTTTATTGAAACTTGATTATTCATAGAACCTTAGTGAAAACATGAATGCGGTCAAAAGTTAAATCATTACACATACCAAAATCAGAAAAAAATTATATACTGAAATCATGATTTCCCATTGTCCTTATATCAGTCATGAGCTCATTCATAATATCCAACATATTGTTTTCTCCTTAACCCATCATTATGTGAATATCATCTACTTTTCAAAAATATTTCAATCACATTTCATGCTTACCGGTAACATATAATTATTGAAAACCACAATAAACCAATACATAGATATTCCAAAATTCCACGATACTATAAATGAGATTCCACAACACTATTTTGGAATCCCATTAAATAAACACTTAATCATTCCACCACTTCAATTTCATATTCAACATCACCAACCGTGATCACATGTGACTTAACTTTGTCCTTTGTCATAAGATTTGTTGATTTTGATCATCATTAACCCTTTATTAGGGCATTTGTTAGCATAATGCCCCATTTCCTTGCACTAGTAGCATTGAAGTGTTAGTGGTGCATTCTCTGTATTCTTTTCTCTATTCACAACGTTAGATACATTTCCACATTACTTCGGCACTCCACTACTTGATGACCTTTTTTCCACACATAAAACATATTCTAGTCCCTTTAAGACAATATCCACCATGCTTCTTTCCACACTTTGTGCATAACTAAACATTTGTCTTCTTATCACCATATTGTTTAGATTTTTCCATGAACTCCATATTTTGTTTCTTGTCAAAACCATGAGATGGATATGTAACACCCACTTCAAGTTATACCTTGATAGCACAATGAAAAATATCTTCATACCTACTGAATTCTCTTATAGGTAGTGACTTTTGAAGACTTGGTTTTAATCCACTAAAGAATTGATAATCTTTACTTTCAGGTTGGATGATAAAGCCATATGCCTACCTTGAAAGCCTTTTAAAATTCTCCTCGTATATACCAACATATTCATCTTCAGTTTTCCTAATATCAAGGAACTCTTTTTCCATATTTATTTGATGAATACGAGGGATGTACATATTGAAAATGAAGCTCTTGAACTTATCCCATTCCATGGATTCAATTTCATCTTGGGGCCTTGTATTCTTAATTATTGTTGACCACTAGTCTGCTCACCTTCTAAATAGTAAACAACAAAAATGACTTTCTCATGTTATGAATAGCGATTAATGGAAAATATCTTTTCAATGGTACTGATCCATTGTTCAGCAACAAGTGGACCAGAAGACCCACTAAAATAAGGTGGTTGTTTCCTTATGTAGGACTCAATAGAACATTGTTCCCATCTCTACTCATTTGGAAGTTCAGAATGATTCATATCTTGGGTATGTATAGAAATAAGATTTTTCACTCAATTTACCATAACATTTGGTTGTTCAGGAGTAAAATCATTGCATTGCCCAGTGCATTGATCATTAACACAGTTCTTTCGTGTTCCAGCCACTATCTAAAACCCAAAAAGAACAGTGTGAGAGGCCAAAATCATTCTAGGAAAACAACATAATCAATGGGAGTACATTAAATATATAACATCTTAGGAATAAACCTTGGATATTCATGACCATTATCATAATTCTAGGATTGTAACCTATACTTATACGCAACCTTAGGGACATCCCTAAACATACCATAGAAATATCTCTAGTGATATCACTATTGTTATCGCATCGTAGTTTCCATAGTTTAATTGAACCATTCCCATAATACCAATTGTAGAGAACTAAGATTGACATACATGGAAATTACATTTCTTTTGCGGAACACTTAATATATAAAAAATAGACACCCAAGGACCCTAATATTTTAGTATCTTTGGAAACTCAAAACATAATCATTTAATCATGGTGAAAGATCTTCAACATATCCCATAATGATATTCCCATTTCGTTTCCTTACCTAAAACCATTATTTATATCCAGAGGAAAAGAAAACATATAAATGGTGATCTCAAATGCTCAGTAAGGGTATGAATGGAGAAAATAAAACAGACCATATATATTTGAACTTTAAAACATGAACATAAAGTTTAAACATCAAAATCTTGAGTTGTGAAATAAATATTGGCAGTACATAAGGAATAGATTATAATGGAATGTCAATCATTATAAAATAACATGGGAATAAAACATGTAATTGTGGAAAACCATTAAGCACATGATATGATCTCTATTGTAGCCAAGTCATTTCTGTCCCGACTATCATAGTGGACAAATTCCATTACTGAACCGGGTTTAACTGGCTTTCCAGACATGTATTACTGAACCATATTTACATTCCATTCCAGAAATGTCGATCTCATGAGATAAAAGTCATTACCTAATGAATTGGAAGGATATATAGGTCCCACCCATCTTATAATGAAATCATTCTTTCATGTGCTACAAAATAAGCATAAATCATTCATCATAACCCAATGAATAAAATGGGTTTCATAAACATCATCCCATAATAACATAATCCATATAAAATAATGGATATCATTTCATAAATAAAAATCAAACCATGTAAATAATTGTAACATTATACTTGAAACACAACCATAATAGTTTTGAATAAACAATTGAAATTAATTCTTGAGGAAAATATAATTTCTTCTTCAGAATCATATTCTTTTCTCCAAATTTCGTGAAATTTTAAAATAAAAGAATTTTGTAGAAAATAATAATGAAATATTTTGGAATAAACATCATGGAAATAAGGTTTTATGAAACTATAAAAATCTGTTCACACCATATAAGTTAAAAACAAATTATCCTCGTACTTTTTCCTAAAAAGTCAAAAAGTACCTTGTATGGTAAACAAAATAAATATTCCTTCCATACCGCATTGTAAAAGTTAAAAAGATGTAAAAACGACGTTTAAAATACATAAATTAATATTAAACACATTATGAAAAAAAATTTATAAAACATGGACTTGGATGATAAATATAGCACCAGTATATACTAAGGAATAAACAATATCAGATAAGAACGAGATTAGAATAATTATCCCTAAACATAAGCCCAATTTATTCCGTAAATATATGAAACTCTTATATAGTGGGTTTAAACATGTTATAAACTAGTAAAATAACCATACAAATATTTATGATATCATATATGATTCACTAAGACTTTATATTTCCGTTCATTTGTCAATTCCATGTTAAAGCAGCGTTTTGGGTAAAATCGTTTCATTTATTGTATGTGTTTTGACTTATAATTGTATTCATATGATTACTTATATCATGATTAATTACTTCCATAAGGTTAACCATGATTTATATATCATATATATTCAATATATTAATATATATAATCGATCTATAAATGGAATGAAATACACCATTCAAGGAAAGGGTAGGTCGTACGTATGCCTGAACGCTGTTTTCGTTTCCTTACTAAATTAAATGACACACACATATATATATATCCAGTAGAATTATTATGTCATATATCTCATTATTGTTTATTATATATACATTATAATCAATATTTAATGGTTAACATGGAGAATGAATCTCATCGCGTCGTGGAGACGGTAAGCCATACGTACGAACAAGTGATGATATCATTCACATGATTGTGGAATTGTATTGAAGTGTATAGTGTATAATATTTCAGAATTAATATAACCTTAAAATAATAATATATAGTAATTTCTACCATCATTATACCCATCCAAATATGTTGGTGTAGAAAAAATATTACACCACGGCGTAGAGATGGTATTCCGTACATATGCATGCGCGATGATTTCGTTTTTCATTAGATGGGTATAAGGTGAAATGGGGTTGTTTCATATTTATAATTAAATATAAGTATATTAGTGATAATAATGATATTAATTAATTATTAATCAACTAAAGGAGTTGGAGGAGAAGATGAAATAAATTTGAAACAATCGGTAGGAGATATTTTCTCTTCCTCGAAGTGCCTCATTTAAACATCCTCTTTGGGCACTAGAGTTGGTCTTTTGAGAAGACCAGAACCTCTATAATGTCACTAGAGAGGTTTATAAGAGGCATTTTCAAGAGTTTTTTGATAATGAATTCTCAATATGGAGTGAATATAGAGGGAGTAGGTGCCCTTTTATAAGTGAGTAGAGGGGCACTTTTGGAAACCTCCAAAATATTACATTATAATAAACTCAAACCCCACACAAAAACATAAAAAATGACTAAAAATAGAATAGGAGATGATATATAGTTGTCATATCATCAACCAATTAAATTTATAGATGTTTTTATTTTATTTTAAACAATATCATTTTGATCTATCCTTATTTAATCTATTTAATATTATTTACGGTAATAATATTATAAATTTTAAAATGTTATAAATACATAAATATTTGTTATGAATTGTCTATATTTTGATAATTTATGAAATTGGAGACCATATAATTTTCATTTTGTAATTTTTTAAATATTTTTTTTTGATTTTTAAACAATTTAAAAATATATTATGTTTTTAAATATCAATAGTTATAATTTTGACACTATTCATTTATTTGAATTTAAATAAAATTCCTATAGAAGATATATTCAAACCAAAATATTGAATAGATTCCTAAAATGTCTTATTCATCTGTAAAATTTGAGGTGCACATTTATTAGTTCATCTATTAATTATTTTAATATTTTTAAAACCATTTATTTTATAATTCACTTAATAAAATAATTACTACTTCATTTTTGTATAATTATTTAATATACTTATTTGTTGAATTAAAATCAAAAATAAAATACAAAGATTAAATATATAAAATAGCTTTCATAATAATACTTTTTTTCAAATTTATCTTCTAAACTCCCAACTTTTAAAATGTTATGTTTATTAAATTATGAAGGTGAAAACATTGACATCATTTAAAATAAAATTATATAAATGTCCTAATCTGCTTTATGAGGCTCCAAATGGTCCACTAGCCGGCACTTCGATGGTTATGGTGTAGATATACTTGAAAAAGAAGTTTTGGTCAAGTTTTTGGTTCTTTTTATGGGTGTTAGTATTTTATTAAAAACTATGCTATTGATTTTTCACTAAATAAATAATATCTGCATCATTAATGTATAAGCTATTAAGGTAATTATATATTTACTAAAAATTAAAAAGAAAATTACCATATTAAATAAAAAAATTTATTTTTCAAATGAGTATATATAAATTAATTTATATTGTTTAAAACCTTATATTAAAAATAATTTAATTATTAGAGTTTGAGTGAGGAAAATTTCACTTTCATTTAAATAAAATAAATGAAATATCTTAATCTCATCCAAGTGAGTTCCAATAGAAAACATTTCAACACAATTATATTTAAGGATGAAATATAATCATCCAATTATATTACTACATGTGTTAGGGTAATTTTATATTATTATTTTTACCTTTAATTACGTAATTTACCTTTAAATGTGGTAAATAAAATTTACCGTAGTTACTATTTATAATGGAAAAAGTCCCCTATTAACATAATTTGGACCTACTGATTCAAAACATGGAATCCATTTTTTTTATATCAAAACACAGAAGTTGCAGTAATTAATTAAAAATTAATATCATTTCAAACAAAATGGTTTTTTATTTAAAACGTTGAAAAAGATTGAAATGTTTTTACCTATGAATTAAATGTGAAATTAATGAAAATTACATACATTATATTAAATTGTAAGAATATATTATTTTATGATATGATATAAAATAAAAAAAATCATATATGCTTCCAAGATAGTTTTAAACATTAAAAAGTATAATATGTGGTCTATTAATGGACCAATTTATCTTTTATAAAAACCATAATTACCCATAAAGAGTAAAAACTGTGTCAGTGCCGTTAGGATTAATAGAGTGTTTTTTCAATTACATGATCTTCTATTAAATTTAATTTCCAAAACACTTGGGATATTTATTTTATAAATTAGATAAAATATTTATAATTAGTGGGTTAATATTTTATAATAAATATTACTCTAATTTATTCTTAAAGAATAAATTATTTTCCCTACAAATCTAGTTAAGATAATAAAAAAACCCAAAATTTTAAAATAAGAAAACATAGGCTTTATGGAACAAATTTATAAAAACATGTGTTTTATTTTTTTATATAGGTGTTTATTTACCATGTAATTCTTCAACAAAATTAATTATTAATATTTGAGCTGCTTGATGTTTGGGAGACCTCCCAATATTAAGTACTTTTTATTATTTACAAGAATGACACTAATCCTAAACTATAATAGGGAACTCACACACATAACTTCTCGAGACCTCTCAATAAAATTAGGTCATGCAAAAACTTCAAAAATAATTCCAAAAATTTCCTCCACTCAACCTAGATGCTTTATTTTTGCATGAAATCAAGTCAAAAAGGTCTTACTACAAACATAAAGTTGATAATTGAAGAAGATTCAATTTCCTTTAAATATATTTTTTATATTATTTAGATATCCACTTCGTGAAATCAAATTATACACTCAAATATTTATTTTTTAAATTTTTAATAAATCTAAATTCTGGTGGTGTGGGAACCATACAACAATGCCAACAATAAAACATCATAAAAAATAATTCATTATAGAGAAATGACTTATCAATAAATGTTGTAGTTTCAATTTTGGGACCCACACCATCTTCCAAAGTCCAAGAACACTTTCTTTATATAAATAGCGTAAAAATACTCCACTGAAAAATCAATACAGTGAAATATCAAGTCTATTTCTCAAGGGTTTTCATTGATATTACCATGCAATATTAGTAAAAATAAGATCATTGTTATTCTTTGTATAATAATGAATGAGGAAAGATAAATGAATGAGATACAATCATTCTGGTTCCACAATGTCGTCTTTAACCATGTTAACCAGGGACTCATGGACTGTTGGGATTGGTGACACATATATAGGAATAGGATAAAGATCCTATACTTCAATCTCAGTTTTCTATGTTTCACTGAACTTTAATTTCATTGGTTAATAGGCATGTTCTTCAATAATGTATTGAGTTCCAATAATAATGCCATGGTACACCTCCGGAATCCATTTGACATTTTTAGGGGATCCAATCCAGGTCTTGTCTTCTATTTTAATCCCTAATGATCTAGTGTTCATTGGCTTGGGAAGATAAGATTAGTCTTTTTTAGGTTAGACTTAATCCTAAAATACACTTGGAAATCCCCTAATTTAGAGATTACATTCTTGAATGTAAATGAACCCATTTAATTTTAAAACAAAGATTCATGAAAATTTCCAAGGATTATAGAAATATTCATATTCTCCCCTACTGCCTCTGATTTAGTGAGACTCCTACAGGTCTATACATCAATCCTATGTACTTATACATCTTGTAATGATGTCGAGGGGGATTCCAGCGTTGTTTCTAAACTACCTTCCCTCCTTCCAATCACTTTACCACAATTATTATTATTTTTTGAAAAAAAATTATTCCACCCTCCTTCCTTTAAGTGAATGTTGGTGATATCACCAAATCACGAAAAATAGTTTTGTAAATATAATGCCATCCTTTCATCCATGTTAACTATATCCTACCTAATATCTCTTTACGCTTAATAGAAGATAGATAAATCTGGTACCAGATAGGTTTGAGGAGTAACATGAAATGTCAAATGTTTTTAGCTTCCTTTTTTCTTCTTGATTCACCACTAGCACAATAGAATAAAAAATATGCTCAGAAGGACCTATAATATCATCCTTATCCATAGGTCCCTATAGCGGCTTGAGATTCTGAACTCCCTCATCAATCATTTGGTTATGGTATCCAACATGGGCTACCTCAATATCCTTAGTATATATTGGAATAATATAGGATTCCCAAAGATCACTGATGAAAGAGACTCCCCATTTACATTTTTATTACTATCTTCACTAGTATGCATATCCACTTTGCTACCACACTAGAAATGATGAACCATATGTTCTAGTCAAAATAAATTTCCAGAGAAGTTGTTGCATGATTCATAATAATCAACTTCCAAAAGAAGTACACCCTTATATTTCAGTCCAGAATAAATATCTTTGAAATTTTGAAACATCCACCTTTATAAAAATTAAATGTTCCATGGGATGATAAATGGATTTAGATTGATGGTCGATATTGAGAAAACACCAAAGGGAATTTCCTATCGACCTAAAGATTGAGAGATTCTGAATGGGAAGTGATAATCTATGGAGACATACATAAAATTCTAAATACTGAATATTATGTTGAAGGATAAAATATATTAACCACCAATATAGGTAAAATTGTATGAAATAAAATGCACATGGAGCCCTACACCACTATAAATCCATGTAATATTCATACCTGAAGTGAATTCGGTGTTGTAAAATGTTGACAAAGAATAAAAATTAATGAAATAATAATACACCATATCAATCAATTAAACTAACAAAATCACATGTCATAGGTCAATAACAACCAAATTTATCCAGAAAGGAGTAGGATAGTATTGAATAAGACTTAAAAAATCGTGGGAAGTAATCAAAAGGAAAAAAACCCTTTTTTAAAACCCAAAACATTATGACAAAGGCTTTGATCATAATTTGGAAGCTAGAAAGACTAAAAGGAAATATTTTCATGTAGTTCTAGTGACTAGAATTGGGTACAATACCCCTCCCCTATAGTCGAGGGAGGTTCCGAGGTATCAACCATGGAATATTTGTTTATCGGGGGATGATGCCTCAAGAAGGGGAAGGATGTGTTTCTCCTTTACAAATGTTTACACATCTTATACCATGATAATAGAAAAATAAAATAATATTCCATATAATATGATATTCTTATGTTAAATATATTCAATAAAACACCATATACTTTTTATTATCAGTTTTTATTGCGTGGAATGGGTTTTTTGTCATGTTACCATTTTCACAATTCCATTAAACCCTTAATGGACCCTATCCGTATTTGAGAATTTACATTCCTTCAATGGTTGGAGGTCATTTGGATTTTATCCACATCAACTCTTAAGTATTTTCATTGGTCAAGAGGATAGAAGTTTGAGATCATCAAAACCTTTTAAAGAGAAATTTTTCATACTCTTTGACTCTTATATATTTAATATATATTCATGAAATCCTTTATAGGACCAAATACAAGACATTTTACACCTAGGTATTTGACTTGATTATGAAAAAATGTTGAATGGTTTTAACATGTATACAAAACTATTTATCTATTTCTATCTTTTTTAATTATGATACTTAACATATTTTCCAGGATTGAGCACTCTGATGTTTACAATTATCCAAGGAGAAGGTTGGTGTCATTAATATGGGATTTAACGTCAATGAGTAATCCTACACATCCCGTGGTAATAAGAATAAAAATCCATGTAGTTCATTCAACCTTGTTTAAAGTCATTTGACGGGACACATCCATTCAGGTTAACATCGTTCGATGAAGACATAAATATTAGGATAAGACATCAATGATGTGTCCAACATATCTAGTTTTAGTATAATAACCAATGTCCATGTAGTTCGTTTACTAGAGTCTATGTCTTGATAGGTATAAAAATGGAATCCCTGGGCGAGATATATGTATATGTGAGATCCATGAATAGCCTATTTGGGAATATTTCCATTTGTATGGAGATGGGATGAAATCAGAATTGCATCCCAATGGTAATTATTCATTGGGGAAATTCAAATCATGATGTTGGTATAACCACCACTAGCCTCTAATCCTATGCGATCCATGCTCTCTGTGAGAAAAAAGAGATAACAAAAGGTTGGATACATAACAACAGAGAATACACATGCATTCCATACACATTATGGTCACCCTTATAGATAAATTATCACCCATATTATGGAGGATATATTAAGAAGTTGAGGCCGTGGAAAGGCTTCCTACGCATCCTGTATATGGCGAGAATCAAAGTATTCATAGTTTAGTTCATCTAAGACCTACTTATGGATTTTCGGTACGTGGGGGAATTATCAGGGCTTATACATAGAATGATGACCTTTAATGAGTCCTCTTATAAACCACTAATGTAAAAAAGGATGGAAGACCTATGGGAGGATTTAGACCTATAGGATAAGAATAATTTGAATAATAAGGTACTTATACGGATGTGGATTTTCATTAGAGGTCAGCCTTAAGAAGGCTTCCTAAGTTTCCCGATTATGGTGTAAATTAGAGTTCTCGTTGTTCATTTAATCTCATTCATGCTGATGTATTTGAGTTACATGGGATCATGATAGGGGCCCAGGAATTGAATGATTCCCATTCTTGTGTCATCTTCTAGTCTGCTAATGGACAAGGGAGAATGAAAATTTTATGGAAGGATTTGATCATTTAATTTAGTAATATTCGGAATGATAATTGTCTTATACCATAATTCATGACAATTGGATTTATAGTCTTGGGAAGCCTTCCTATGATTCCTAGATATAGTGGGAATCATAGTCATTGTAGTTCAGTTCATCTCAGAAATAATGATGGATTTTAGGTAAACAGTTTCCATCAGATGCATTAAGGATACCCCGCTAGTTTTACGAGTATTTGGGAGATATAAAAAGGAGTATTCACATTAGTTGGGGACATATTATAGTATTTTTGTAGTAGGATATTAACACTAATACTGCCAAATTTGTGTGATGACTATCATATCGCTCATTGGGGATTACACTCCAATGTTGTCTGCTTGATTTAATAACTCTTTATCCTTTGGTAGATTAGATATTGGTGGTGATGACCAAGATGGTTTTTCTGAGAGAATGAAATTATAAGGGTCTAATGAATGAACGATCCTAGCTCATCATAGTCTCTTGAATCAAAAAATCAGAATGTTGTGAAAGATTCATTGCAAGGGTCCTTGTAGCATGACTCCATGTTGGTCTGTCGTACAATACAGACTTGTCATAAGGGAATTTCCTGACATTTCTTGGACATCTACTAGGTATGCCCTGATTGTCAACTCGATATATTGGGGCACCAAACCGGCATAGAAGTCATTTCCAAGGTTGAATGCCTAACCAACTGTCACGCTCCGGGAGTCTTTTCATGGTCTAAGGAGACATATCTATGACGCTCCTTATAACATAGGTGGATGGGTTAGGGGTCATTCCCATGTCTAGGTGGATATTATTGAGGTGACACGCATGATCAAAAGATGCTTTTTATAACCATAACAAGCATGTATTTATGACTTACTAGGAGGTGTCTTATAGTCGTGTTGTACACACTTCAGACATCTTTTTGTGACTAAGAACACCACTTAGCTCCCTCTTTTCTATCTCAATTTCTTCATATTACAATGGTCTAGAATCAAAAATCAGTGTAAAAGTAATCCATATTATTTTTACTCAATTTCTTAAATAACTATTTCATGACCAATGTTAGACATTTGGAATGTATACAGGAATTTCATGGAAAAATCTCTTTGGTTTTCTTTAGGGCCTTGTGAGGATTTCTAGTCATACCATGTAACATACATGTGGTGAGGCAAAAATGAATTTGGTCTTGTACTCAGGCCATCTCTTGTCAACATGAACATGTATACTAATGATCACATGATAATCTAGATATATCAATGGATCCTTCATTTGATCAAAGTGTCTTTTCTTATGGAATCTTCACCTGGCCATGGGGGGAAGCTCTGAGGTGCCTCACATGACTGGTTAAATTATTCCTTACGTCGTATGATGACCATGGTGACATGTTAAAATGTTTCCGCAATATCAATATGACTCATCCAAGGTTTTTCGTGTTGCCAATAAAGGTATGTCCATTATTCTCAATAGAAATCATGAGACCATTGAAGGGTATCCCATTTATAATTAGGGTCATGAGCTCATTCAAGTGCTGCAAGTGCATATCCAAAGGGATTATTCCTTATATTTCATCAGAGACATATTCACCTGAGTTTTGATGCTGATGGAATACACTGTAGGGTTTTCATTGAAAAGGTAGGTCCCATCTGTAGACTCACGTTCACACTAAGTGGACATTCTGTTGATACCCCCTTTGTTCATGTGATCCATATGACCATTAAATGGAATTGTGTAGGCATCTTTGGATGCAAAAAATGATTCATAATGGTGAAGTGAGTAATGAAAGGGTTACATGGATAATATGGGAAAGGTTTTTCTTATGTCGTCACATGATGCATGCCTGGCCATCTTGTGGACCATCGATGAAACCCACACTCATGAAGAATGTGACTGTGTATCAATGCATGCATGGTTGATGACGGTTTCATGGATATGAGTACATAGATCATGGTTCACATATCCTTATTGTTTTCCTCTCATGCTAGGGGAATACTTGGGGATCCTCTATGTCAGGGAAACAAATTCTAAGATAGCATGTAGAGTAGATGGATTATTGTGGTAGGCCTTATGGTCAAGCGACAAGGGATGTATATTGAATCCTTGACGTTCATGGGATGAGGCATAATTTACATGGTTATGGGTGCATGATTCATGAGTCGAACACCCTCTATATTTGGCCCTCTTGCGAAGGGTGTCTTGGGGGATACTCCATGTCAAGGCAGTCATTTCAAGGGTTACAAAAAAATTTCAAAGGATATATGATACATCATACAAGACTGTGGATAGGGTCTGGCGATAGGAACCATTTTCATGCACCATAGGTTGTGTATTAGGACCTTTACATGAATTGGTCTGCACTGCATGACCACATTATGAATCATGTGACAACATTAAATCCAAATGATCATGGAAATGATTCTATGGGATCATAATTGTAGATACCCTTAGTGACAACATAGGAAAAGAATAGGGCTTATAATTCATGGATAAGGAGGTTTCATGGATATGGAGGGCACATTCCTTTGATTATGCACTACAAGGGAGAGAAAAGGATTGTTGTGGGATTGCGGCCATGGGGCACATGTTTTCCAAAGTCTGTCCTTGGACACCAGTATAGATATTTCATACCTATTATCAAATGAAATCTTCATGTATTTTCATTAATCTATTCGAATCTACGATGATCCGAAATGTTTCAGGTGGTGAAAACCACATTCGAGGTTGCACGCTATCACCATAAGACTCCCAGTCACTAATATGGGTGTGACACATGGATTTATGTGGCTCATATGATCGCATGATTTGTGGGAGGCATGGTAGAGGAACTCACGAGAATTCATAGTGGCCTAGCATGTGATCATAATCATATGAAAATCATGTGATGGGTTCTTTCGAAGGGATTTTGTGATGGAATCTCGCAAGAGGGATAAATTTAATTACATAGAGGCGATCACTAAACACAGAGGTTAGTGGCTCTATCCATATAAATTAACCCTTTTTTGGATGTCTTCCCCTCTACCCATTTTCATGTCATTTCCATTATGTAAAGGGGTATATATTTGCTATGTTAGGATAACCCTTATGCAAATTTTATAGGATGAGGGGAATGTTTTCATTTCATAACATGTCCTCCACTTGGGATGTCTTCACATGATCTAGGAAAAGAAAATATAAATCTTAGGAATATACATGGATGCCGAAAGGGTTATCAGTCATAAAAGGTCTCATGAAAACCCATGGGATTCAGTTATCTTGGTCATATTATCATGGCTGATAATTTGAAATCTTCATGTACATTTGGAGGCATTATTGGAAGGATATAATGGTTTATTAAGGATTATCCAGATTATCCTATGTTCGATCACATGCTCAAGGAATGATCATTTCACAAACATGAATTATATTGGGTAATATTTTAGGAGACTGGTGTGGTTCGCCGCTTAGATCTCACAATAACTACTTCAAACTCTTAATGAAGTGCCCAATGGTTGGTAATAACAAAGGGTGAGTGCAAGGTGTTCATCGAAATAGGGTCTTTAGATGTTTTAGATGCTGGATATACAACACACAGGATCATCTAGATTCGAACATCTGATCCACATGATTGTGTGGATGACTAGGATCTACAGTAGATGCAATCAGATGGGGAAGATATTTGAGTATCTTGATCAGACATCCTAGTTTTCTTATGTGGAAAAATGACATTCCACAACGAAATTACATTCCTTCTTAACTTTAGTATATAATTCATTCAAGGGAAATTGTTTTCTCGGGTCGGTAATGGGGTCGAAAATGGTACAATCCACATCAATCTCCACCCAGTGGGCCTCATCCCCATAATGCATGCTATAATGCCCCGACACCAGTTACCTAGATTCAGTGCTTTTTTACATAACATTGTCATGATAAAAAAAATCAGGTCTTGAAAGACCGATTAGTTTATTAGCCTTGGAAATACTATATAAATTCATAAGTATTACATAAAATTATAAAATGGAAAACTAAAAAAACATAGTCTCCATAGGCCACTATCATATCCCTTATACTATCCCCGCATGTTAGTCATAATATACTTTTTCGCATCCTAGGAAAAATAAAACATATAAAGGGGTTAGCTTAGATGCTCAGTAAAGATAACAATATAGTAGAAACTTTCATAAATAAGCATAAACATTCAAGGAAATGTATAGAACTAAAACAAAAGACTTTAAAACGTGAAATTTAGAATAATATGGAAACTATAAAATCAAATAATTCCATTTACTTATTCACTTGGATATTGTACTAGTTGAATAATCACATGCAATATCAATAGCCACTTTCATAATGATGGAATGTATAATGCCAGAGCTCGTAACCACATAGTCAAGGCCTTGTGCCAAGACTAAAAATAATATTTTTTCAAGGCCTTGTGCCATGACACTGGTTTGTATCATGATACCTACCGATGCATAAAGGATCTATAATAGGATCCACCCATCACTTACTATGTCCAACGCATTCCTCATACGAAAATGTTTAAACATAACATAATCATTCCTATTAAAACGAGCCCATAGAATGTAAATAAATTATCCATAAACCCTGTATGGTGTAAAAACAAAACATCCATAGTCAAACATATCACAAAACCATCAATAAAATATGGAGGTTTTTTATCATAATAAATCAACATCAAGTAATCATAAAATCCATCAAAGGATGTTGTCATGGATGAAATAAAATATTTTTTAGAGAAATACCTCTCTCTATTTTGAAATCATTTTAATGTAATATAATAATAAAAGAAAAAATTTATTTAAAAAATATTCTTATAATATTGTATGGGAATATTTGACGATGTTATAATGGTGGAATAGAGCCTCACACGCTTTATAAGTTAAAAAAATATTCTTACCTTATTTTTGTCAAAAAGGTCATAATATAACTTGTTTGGAAAAAGAATGAAAGATTCCTTTAAAACCATTTAATATAAAGTCAAAAAAGGGTATAAATTAATTTAAACCCTAGTCTAGTAAGTAGTAAAAATTTATTGGAATACATTTTTAGGAAACGTGGATGAGCATGATTTAGAAGTCCTACTAGATACTTACGTAAAAACAACCACGGATAATAAAGCGATTGTGAAATTAACCCTTAACTTGTACATTTCCTTGGTAGAGGGTATATTAAACTCATGTATAATAGTTAAATCATTGTTATTAAATTATAAAAGAACTATTTATATCAATATGTTATCATATATGATCTTCTAATATTGTTCTGTTAATGATATTTCAGCAGTATCATCGTTTTAGGTGTTAACTGATTCATTTTATTCTATATTCATTATTACGTAAGTAATTTTTTTTATGGATAGGATGTATATTATTCATATTCAGAATGATATTAAGTCTTTAATAATTTTTTTTAATCATCAAATGAAAATTAGTCTTGAATGGTTATGATGGGTATTTAATCTCATCGCGTTCTTGGAGACGGTAATCCGTACGTACACCCGAGAGACAATATCATTTTTTTGATATTAAAATCATATATAATTGTATGTTAAATCATATATACTGAATCATTATCATGTTATATATATTATTTAAATCTTTTATTCTCATTATTATACTGATCCAAATGATAATGTATTTGAATAACAAATTATATCACGACATGGAGACGGTAATCCGTACGTACGCACGTATAGTGAATTTTTCATTTATATGATGAATAGAATAATGAATATGGTTGTATCATTTATATAATAACATCAAATTATATAGAATATACTGGATTTATTATTTTATAATTGAAACAATAAGGAGATAGGATGTGGAAGAAGAAAAGAACATGAAAGGAGTGATGAAATATTTACCACTTCTTCAAGTTATTTCTATTGATTTGATCAAAAGGGCTCTATAGGCTGGCTTTGTGACTAAAATAGGGCCTCTAGGATTAATGGAGGATAGTTTAGGGGATATTTGGGATGGTTTTGGCCATGAGAAATGGCTTTGAAGGTGTAAATTTAGGAGAATGGGAAGTGCCCTTTTATAAGAGGGGTGAGGGGCACCTTAGGAAAATATTGAAATATTATTTTATAATAAAATCATTTTCGGTTTCTAAAGGCCCAAAAATAATATATTTCATTGATAAAATGGGTATGGGTCTATAGCCACTCAACCAGTTTGTTTTAGATAGTTTTGGGTAACTATATTAACCTTATCTTTTAGATTTAACTCTTAGTTAAATAGATTGACACTTACCATGTCTCTTTGTATTTTTATATTATATCGTTAATAAGGTTTCTAAAAACATCCAATAGAACCTAAAGTGGTTCATTACTGACATATATAATATTATTTAATCCCTTTGGATGACCCTTATAATTTTAGTATTATAGTATCAATTAATAATATAATATTTGTTTTAAATACCCTTTTATGTCAATTTTGACAGTATTTGGTATTTTGTTTTTTTAAATTCATAAGAGCGTTATTAATTTGAAATAAATTCATTTTATCAACCATAAAATTTCATATTAACCTAAAAAATTAGTGTAATTCATTAAAAGTATCAAATTAGATTTATTTGGATTTTTATAATATCAATTATTTTAATCATTTATTAATAAGGTAATTACTGCATTATCATTGTGTCATAATTAAATATAATTATTTAAAGTCTATGAATTATAAATAAAAAACCATTATATAGGAAATATTTTTATCTTTATAATGAATATTTATAGTCGAATTTATCTTATGTATAACCCTATATTAAAAATGTTTTTGTTATAAAACATTTATTTTAAATGTTTTAACACTTCTTTAAATAAAATAATAATAAATTTCAGGATCATATTTTATTCCTAAGGTGGTTTTTTGAATAATTACACTTATCCAATAGAATTAGGACATGTGTTAGGGTAATTATAAAATCATTTTACCTTTTATTACCCTATTTACTTTTAACTGCAGTAATTAAAAGACAAAAGTTACTATTTACCAAATAAAATTTTCATCTTATTGAATAAAATTTTACATAATAATATCAAAAATGTCTCTTGGGTTTTCAAAATTCAACTCACAGAAATGGTAATATTAATTTTAATGAAAATTTTCAAATGCTCCTAGGAGGTGGGTAAAAGACGGTAAAAGTTTCAATAAAAATTTTATATATCAAAACTCATTATAAAATTACTCCAATTAATTTCATTGAACTTATATAGGTATTATGTATCTATTTTTATATAAAATAAATTTAAATAAAATTAATAATTATTTAAAAAAATTATGTTTTTAAACAATAACTCAGTGTTTTTCACTAGTCATTAAAAATTGAAAGTTTCCAGAAAAATAACAAAAATTAATCCTAAGATTACTTCGATATTACAAATCCAAAAAAGATGTCCATTTGGAAAGATAAAATTTATAAAATTTCAAAAAGTTGGCATCACTATTCCTAACGGCTAATTTAATTGGTCACGGTGTGTTAAAATATCGAAGTTGTGTACAATGAATGATATTTCATTATTCAAAGGGAAACGTACTATGGAAGCATGGGGTGTTACATTCATCCCTCCTTCAAGTAATTTATTTTTCAAATTTTTTATAATATTACTACATAAAAAGAGTCGGGTGGTTATTCATCATAAGTTCCTCAGGTTCCCACTTTGTCACTTCCATCTTATGTTTTCTCCATAGAACATTTACCAGACGAGTCGTCCGGTTTCTCAGCACTAGTTCTATGGTATCAAGAATTTTGATAGGCTCTTCACAAAAAGATAGAGAAGGTTCTAGTTCAATTTCATCATAGGTGAGTATATGCATTGGGTGAAACATGTATTTTATAAACAGTGTTACGTGGAACACATCATGACCTTTGGAGAGACATGGTGGCATTTCCATCCGGTATGCTACAACCCCAATTCATTCTAGAATTTTGAATGTTCTGATCTTCCTATGACATAGTTTACCCTTCTTACCAAATCGTACGACTCCCTTCAATTGAGATTCCTTTAAGAAAACATGATCTCTTACCTAAAATTCCAAATCCATCCTTCAATTATCAGCATAGATCTTCTACCTACTTTTTAGTACATTGATGTGGGTTTGTATAACCTTATCCTTTTCCATTGTTTCATCAACATGTTCTGGGCCTATGAGTTTTATTTCACCAACATCATCCCAATAAGTTGGTGTGTGACATCTCTTTCCATATAATGCATCATATGGTGCCATCTGAATAATTGAATGGAAGTTACTATTATATGAATATTCTTCCTGAGTTAAATATTGATCCCACATACCTTGAAAGTCAAGAGAACAAGATCTCAAAATATATTCTAAGGACTGAATAGTCTGTTTTGATTGTACATCTGATTGAGGGTGGAAGGCATTTCTCAAACTATGTTCAGTATCCAAGTATTTTTGAATAATTTTCCATAATATTGATGTAAAATGTGGATCATAGTCAGAAACAATAGATAAGGGTACTCCATGAAGTCTTACAACTTCATTAATATATAGTTTTTCTAGACATTCAAGTGGTAAATCTTCAGTTATAGAATGAAAATGTGCTGACTTGGTAAGACGATCAACAATGACCCATATGGCATCCTTCCTTCTAGGAGTTTTCGGTAGCCCCATGAAAATGTCCATCATAATTTTATCCCATTTCCACTCAGGTATGGGAAGTGGTTCCATGACTCCTCCAGACAGTTTCCTTCCAGATTTCAATTGTTGAAAAACCATACATCTTGAAACAAAATTAGAAATCTCCCTCTACCTATTGTCCCACCAAAAATGTTCCTTAAAATATCTATACGTCATAGTGTTACTAGGGTCTATAGATAAATTGGAACTATGAGAATAATCCAAAAATTCCCTTATTATATCAGGTAAGTCGGGAACACAAAGTCTCTTCCCAAATTTCAAAATCCCATCTTTATATATGAATTGACTAAATCTAACATCATTCACAACTTTAGGTTTATTTTCAAACTCCTCATCATGAGTCTGGGAACTTTTAATCATTTCTATTAAATATGGTTTGGAAACCATTTGAAAAATAATTGATGTTTGACCTTCCATGATTATTCCCATATACATCATTACTAGATCCATGAAAATAAGATCCCTTTCAATTATATTCTTTTTCAAAACTCCATGATCCTTTCTTCTAAAAGCATGTCCCAACTTATTTTCCTACCCTGGGTTGTAGTGTATAGGGAAATCATAATACCTGAGTAGTTCAAACCATCTCTTTTGCCTCATGTTGAGTTATTTCTATGATAAAGTATACTTCAAAATCATGTGATCGGTAAATATCTCACATTTTTCACCATAGAGATAATGTATCCATATCATTAATGTAAAGATTAAGCTTCTAAATCAAGATCATGTGTAGGATAGTTTTGCTCCTGAATATTTAGATGTCGTGCAGTAACTCTATCATTTTGCATAAGGACACAAACAAGTCATTTATTAAAATAATCACTATAAATAACAAACCCATAATTCCCTGATGGTAGAGTCAAGATAAGAGCATTGACTAATATTCTCTTCAATTCTTCAAAACATTCTTCACAATCGTTTTTTCATAAAAAATTTATCCCCTTTACGTGTGAGCATTATTAATGGGTTAGCCAATTGGGAAAAAATTTGCATGAAACGTCGATAATAACCTACTAAACCAATAAAACTACTTACCTCAGTTATACTCGTCAGTGCTGGACATTCCAGGATTTCCTTGGTCTTTTAAGGATAAACAAATATTCCATCCTTATAGACAATATGGTCATGAAAATAATACTCTGGAAGCTAGAATTAACCTCTGCTAAATTTCCTATATAATTCATTTCCCCTAAGAATCTTTAGAATGATGCTAAAGTGATTTTCATTATCTTAATAGATTTTGGAGTATACCAAGATATCATAAATAAATACCAATACAATGTCATCAAGATATTCCTCAAAAACACTATTCATTACATCCATGAAGGCAGAGGGTGAATTAGTCTACCAAAAAGGCATTACTGTAAACTCACAATGCAAGTAACTGGTTCAAAATATTGTTTTTGGAATGTCTTCTTTTTTCACACACAATAGATGATATCCAGATTGAAGGAAAATCATTGAAAAATATTTAGCTCAATGATTTTGGTCAAATAAATCATCAATGTGAGGTAGAGGACACTTGTTCTTTATTGTTATAGCATTGATTTCCATGTAGTCAATGCAGTACCTCATAGATCTGTCTTTCTTCTTAACAAAAATAACAGGGTCACCCCATGAAGAAAAACTAGGGAAAATAAATTCTTAGTTACACAATTCTTCTAGTTTTTTATTCAGTTCCAATAATTCCACAGTGGCCATTCTATAAGGGTAATCGATATGTGCCTTGAACCAGAAATTAAATCAATAAAAAACTCAATTTCTCATTCTAGAGGATGTCCAGGTAAATCTTCTGGAAACACATCAACATATTGTTGAACAATAGGTTCAACCTATATTTGAACATTCCTTTCCCCACCCACATATGTTTCATTCTCATCCTTCATAATAATTGAATTTAGTTCAGCTACTAGGGGTGGATCTAGAGAAGAATTAGATGGTTCCATTTCTTCTATAAACATAAATAACTCTTTATCATTATCTATAATTGTAACCTCATTCTTATTACAATAAATTTTTGCATCATGGTTCGAAAGATAATCCATACCAAGGATTATGTCAAATTAAATCATGGCTATGACGATGAGATCAACAGAAAAAGAAAATTTCTAGGCCCTAAAGTGAACTGATTCACAAAAAATTGTTGCAATAATACTTCGCTTAGGTGTTTTGATTGATAACTCTCTTGTTATGTCAAATTTAAAATATCTAATTTTCATATCAAACTATGATGATATGAAACAATGCGATGATCTAGAATCAAATAAATTATTTGCTAAACATGAGGAAACCATTAATTTATCTCTCACTACGTCTTTCGAGAATCAATTTCAGCAGTACTAATAGCATAATCTTAGCCTTGATCCCTAGGTATTTTAAGAGGTATGTATCATTGGTTCTTAGGACATTTATATTAATAATTTCCCTTTTTTCTACAATTGTAGCATAAAAAATTGGGGGCCTCTTTCATCCCCTTGAAATCACGAGTTTGGTGTCCTTTTTCACCACACATTTGATAGACTACCATTCACTTCAAGAATGTTCTAGGGTTTTTCTTCCCACATTTACTGCTGAATGGATATTCAAATTTTCCATTGTTCCCCTTATTTTTATATCACGATTGTTTAGTAGATCTCTTATTCTCGTGCTTTGCTTTAAATTCGTAAGACTTAGAGAATTCCTTTTCTCTCTTGATAGCACATCAGACAACATCTTTGTAACACCCGAGACTTTTATGAGAAATATTTTTGTTTTTATAAATCATAAAAGTAATCTTTCACTACACTCAACACTATCTTGGCTTGCTTTACACGCAATCACGACCTTCCTCGATAGCTTGTGTTGTACGCAATACCGAGTTTCACTAAACAATGATATGCATTTAAAATATTATTAAATCTACCTGTTATGAATAGTAATAACCACTTTTTGAAATTTTATAAATTTTATTTTTCAAAATGGACTTCATTTTTGGATTCGGAATATCAAAATTAGCCTAGGGTGAAATTTTGGTATTTTTCTGAAAAATTTCAATTTTTTATGAATAGTGAAACCACTAAGTGGTAGTTAAAAAAACTGAATTTTTCATAAAACTTTATTTTACCACATCTGTGAGTGGAATTTCAAAAATCCGAGATACACGGTTGATGTCAGTAAGTAAAATGTGGTTCAATGAGATGAAAATAATTTTTGGTTAATAGTAACTTTTAACTTTTATTTACCACGATTAAATGTAAATAGGGTAATTAAGGGTAAAAATGATATTATTATTAGCCTAACACATGTCCTAATTCTATTGGATAAGTGTAATTCGAACAAAAACAACCTTATAAATAAAATATGACCATTTAGGCCCACTTGGATTAGATTAGGACATTTATTATTAATTTATTTAAAGAAGGGTTAAAATAGTTAAAATCAATGTTTAATAAGTAAATAATTATTAATATAAGGTTATACATAAGATAAATTAGACTATAAATATTCATTAACAAGAAAAAAATATTTCATACCTAATGGTATTTTATTTTTAATTTTTAGACATTAAATAATTTAATTTATTTATGACACAAAGATGTTGCAGTAATTATCTTATTAATGAAATATTGACATAATTGATGTTATAAATACAAAAATAAATGTAATTTCAGACTTTTTATGAATTCCAATAATTTCATAGGTTAACATGACATGTTAGTATTGATGTAATTAACTTTTTTCGAACTAATCATTCTATTATGATTTTTACAAAAATCAATTACTAAATAGTGTCAAAATTGATATAAAATAGTTTTTAAAACAAATATTATATCATTAATTGTTATTTTATTCCTAAAAATCTAAGCTTCAGAAAAATAACTTAGATAATGTTATATATATTAATAATAAACAAATTTGGTTCCTTTGGCTGCTTATAGTATGTTTATTAATCATATTGTATAAGAACACAAGAAGACACGGTAAAAGTAAAATTATTTAACTTAATGTTAAATCTAAATGATAAGGTTAAAATAGGAACCTAAACTTGTCTAGATTATACTTTATTAGATGATTTATACTCATCCCCACCTTTTCTTCGAAATAAATAAATTTGGAGCTATTTAAAACCGAACTTTACTTTATAATAAAATAATATTTTTAGTTTATCCAAAGGAGCCCCTCTCCTCCCTTATAAAAGGGCACCTCCTCCCCCTCTTCCTCACACCACATTGAGCCTTCAAGCTTGGACAACCCCTACCACATTCTCCTCTCCACTCCTCTAGAGACATCATAGAGGTCCTTGTCTTCTTCAAATACCAATTTTAGTGCCCTAAAAGGAGGTCTCAAAGAAGCACTTCAAAGAAGAGGTAATGTTCGTTACCGATTCATTCATCTTTATTTCTTCTTCCACTTCTTATTCTTTAGTTGTTTCATTATGAAGTTATAACATAAGTATCAATCATATAATGATATGTTATTATAAGTATGAAACAACCCTATTTCACCATCTATCCATCCTACGGAAAATGAAATCACCGCACGTGCGTACGTACGGAATACCGTCTCCACGCCGTGGTGTAATCTATTTTCCACCACCACCTTACTTGGATGGGTATAATGGTGTAAATAATTACTATATATGATTATTGTAAAGTGATATTGATTTGTAAATAGTATACATACACTCCAATACAATTCCATGATCATGGGAATGATATCGTCGCTCGTGCGTATGTACGGAATACCGTCTCCATGATGTGATGCGACTCGTTCTACATGATCTTCATTGCATAATGATTATATAAATGAATTTAATGAATTAATATGATATATATTACACTAATAAAATTCTGGAAATGTGGTATCTATAACCTAAAGATAAGAATAAGAATTTATTCGACAAAACACCCATAAGAAAAAAAAGTAATAAACACCCGAAAAACAAGTTGTAATGAAATATTACTAATAAGAAGCTAAGAATATGACCATATGTGATATCATAAAAATGATTATGATTCTGGAATAAGACAATAACATTATTTAAATAATTATACAGAAAGTTCGGACACATACAAAGCATATCTGACCTAAGGTAAGGGAAATATCACAATCTCATTTTTATCTGAGATTGTATATACATTGGAATTTACTGGGGTGTATTTTATCATCCACATCCATCTTTCCTCAATATGTAATATTCATATCCTTCTACAATAGTTTATATCCAATTTTACCCTTCGGTGAGTTTTTTGTAAAAGATATGAAAGGAATCTTTTGTCATTTTTCGTACGAGGTACTTTTGGACTTTTCCAACAAAAGTACGAGAAGAATGATTTTTTAACATATATGGCATGAATGGATTTTTAAAAAATAATTTCCATGAATCTTCCTTTAAAAGTTTTCAAGTATATTTTTAATCAAGTTATTTGTTTTAAAATTGTATGACATGTTAAGAAAGGAAAAATGTTTTTGAAGTAGAAAGGATATTTTCCTCAAGAATGGAGTTCAAGAGTTTTATCAAAATTATTTTCCATCTAAGATAGCATAGGGTTCGGTTTCTATCCCTATTATTACATGGATTTGATTATGTTCTGATGAAAATATTTTTATGAATTCCTTTATCTTATATTAATTGTTTTATGATGTCACGATGTTTAAGATTCCCATTTTTATTATAGGGGTTATGCTATGATGTATGGTTTATGATTTTGTGGCACACATAAGAATGGTATCATTATGAGATGGGTGGAGCCTATATCTCCCTCCAATTCATTGGGTAAATATTTTATATCTCATGAGATATACATGGATGGAACGGCAGGTTAAACCGGTTCAGTGAAACAGGACTGAAACGAGGAGTGAACTCGGTTCAGAAATGGACATTGTCCACTAAGATAGTCTTGGAAATGAGCCTTGACTAATAAGAAATGATTATCTATGATTATGTGTGTATGCCACAATGTTTCATGTTTATGTTATGATTATTGGGATTACATTTCACTACTATGATTTATCCCATGTTATGAAATTATGATTTCTTTTGCAGGTTAAGATTTCCAAAAGATATGTTCTTATGTATATGATGTGATTGATATTTCTTTTGTTTACCCATAATGATCATTTGAGCTCACCCTTTTGTATTTTTTCTTTCCCCAGGTCAGGAAGAAGATTATTAAGTAAGATATTCCAAAAGGGACTATAGATATGATGAAATAAATAGGAGATAGATTAGAAGCTTTATGAACCAGTTGTTTGTGTTTCCCAGTTTAAAAAGACACTATACCTATACGATCATTTCCTTGTTTTGTTATATGTTGTAATAAGTGTGGTTCAATTCTGAAGTAATAAAAATTTATGTAAAGTATGGGTCGTTATAGTTGGTATTAGAGGAAATGTATAGTCAACCTTTGGAAACTAGGATGTGAAAGCCTTAGTAAGAATCCTAAGGATAAGTATAAGCATAGAACACAATCTTATTGTTTTATAAATGGAAATGAATAACCTAGGGTAAGACCTTAAGTGTGAAATTTTATTCTTCATTATGTGGTTTTCCTATTATAATTAGTGTTGCTCACACTATTCTTCTTGGTTTTAGTCAACGGCTGGAACCCGAAGGAACCGTGTTAATGAAGAATGCAACAGGCAATGAAATGATTATCCCCATGAGAAACCAAATGTTATGGGAGATGGAATGAAAAATCTTGTAGCCACGCTCACACTACTTTCTCAAGCTATGAATCATGCAGGACTTCCAAACGAGCAAAGGAAGGAGCAACATTCTGTTTAATCATTCATGAGACAGCGTCCGCCTTTATTCAGCGGGTCTAATGATCCATTAGTTGCTGAACAATGGATTAGTACTACTGAAAAGATATTTTCAGTTCTTCAATTTTCTGAACATGATAAAGTCATCTTATCAGTGTATCGTTTGTAAGGTGATTCTAATCAATGGTGGAATCTTATTAAGAATATGAGGCAAAGGGATGAAATTGAGTCCATGGAATGGGAGGAGTTCAAGAACTTATTTTTCAATAAATACTTCCCTCGTATTCTCAGAACAAAGATGAAGAAGGATTTTCTTGAACTAAAGAAAAAGGATGATGAATCTGTTGGTACCTATGAATCAAATTTTACAAGACTTTCAAGGTACGCTTCTGGTATTATTATCCAACATGAGAGTAAGATCGATCAATTCTTTAGTGGCTTAAAACCAAGTCTTCGAAGGGCGTTAGCCATAAGGGACTTCAATAGCTACGAGGAAATCGTGTAATGTTCTCTCAAAGTCGAGATGGAGATTGGAGTAACCCATCAGTCATATGGGTTTGATTAGAAGAGGAAAATGGAATTCAAAGGAAAATCTAAAGAGCACACTAAAAAGAAGATGACATTTCCCTTATGCTCAAAGTGTGGAATGAAACATGGAGGGAGTTGTCTTAAAGGGACAAGTAAATGTTTCAAATGTGGAAAGAAAGGTAATAGGGAATTATAATGCCGCAATGATGGGAATAAGATGTCTAATGATGCAAACAAAGGAAGGGATACACAGAATGAACCTACTATGCTTCAATGTTTCATGTGCAAGGAGATGGGTCATTATGCCAATCAATGCCCAAATCCAAGGGTTGATGATGATGGTTGATGTCAACAAACACTTAAGGCTAAAGACAAAGGAAAGTCACATGAAATTTCTATCAATGATGTGGAGTATGATAACGATGTGGTGAAAGGTACACTTACCATCCACTTGAAAGTAGCGAATGTTTTATTTGATTCTGGATCCACCCACTCTTTTATTTCTGAATAATTTTCTAAGGATATCACCATATTACCTCAACAATTAGATGTTGAGTTAGCTGTGACAACCCCTAATGGCACAACAGTCGCATAAAATTTTATAATTCTTCTCTGATCAAAGTTTGTGGGAAAGTTCTTCCTGCAAATCTTGTGATCCTTCCTATAGTGGAATTTGATGTGATTCTTGGCATGGATTGGCTTTCTTTATATGGAGCTCATATCAATTTCCAAAGAAGGGAAGCCACATTTCATATTCCAGATCAATCTATGATCGTCTATCAATGCTAGGTTGAACATAACCTTCCTGTGGAAATTTCTTCCATCTTATGGGTCTTGATTCCACTAAATGAAGGTTATTTATCTCAAATGGTTGGTGAGAAACTCACGATTAAGAATATGCCCATTGTACGGGAGTTTGATGATGTCTTTCTGGAGGAATTACTGGGTCTTCCACCAAATCGTGAAGTTGAGTTTTCAATAGAACTCGTACTGGGTGCTTTGCCTATTTCAAAGACACCTTATAGAATGTACCTAATTGAGTTGCAGGAATTTTAGAAGAAACTCCAAGAGAATCTTGATAAGGGGTTCATACGCCCTAGTGCGTCACCTTGGGGAGCACCTGTTTTGTTTGTTAAGAAGAAAGATGGATCTATGAGACTCTGCATTGATTATCGAGAACTTAACAAGATCACAATCAAGAACAAATATCATCTCCCACGCATTGATGACTTATTTGACCAACTATGCGGAGCTCAATACTTTTCCATGATTGATCTTCGTTCACGATATCATCAATTAAGGGTTAAAAGGGAGGATATATCAAAGACGGCTTTCCGTATAAGGTATGGACACTATGAATTTATAGTAATGCCATTTGGTCTTACTAATTCCCCTACTATCTTCATGGATATGATGAATAGAGTCTTTAGAGACTATCTTGATCAGTTTGTGGTAGTCTTTGTAAATGATATTATTGTCTATTCAAAGATCATGGAAGAACATGATGATCACTTGAGAATTATATTGAAGACCCTGAGAAAGGAGAAGCTTTATGCCAAATTTACCAAGTGTGAATTTTGGCTTCAAGAAGTTTCATTTTTGGGTCACATAATCTCAAAAGAGGGGATATCTATGGATCTAGAAAAAACAGAGGTTATTGAAAGATGGTCGAGACCAACAACAGTAACTGAGATCCAAAGTTTTCTTTGTTTGGCTGGATATTATCGCCATTTTGTGAAATATTTCTCACAATTATCTAATCCACTCACCAAGTTGACTCGAAAAGGAGTTAAGTGTGTGTGGACGGAGGAATGTGAAGAGAATTTCAAGGAGTTGAAAAGAAGGTTATCCAGGGCACCTGTGCTCACACTTCATTGTAGTGGAGAAAGGATTGTGATCTACAGTGATGCATCAAAGAAGGGATTGGGGTGTGTTCTTATGAAAACTGATATGGTGATAGCTTATGCCTCACGACAGTTGAAAATACATGAGCAAAATTACACAACTCATGATTTGGAGTTAGCTGCGGTAATCATTGCATTAAAGATTTGGAGGCATTACCTTTATGGTGAAAGCTATGATATTTATACTGATCATAAAAGTTTAATGTATATTTTCACACAAAAGGATCTGAATATTCACCAAAGAAGATGGTTGGAGCTGATTAAGGATTACGAGTTCTCTATCCATTACCACCCTGGGAAAGCAAACAAGGTGGCAGATGCATTAAGTCGACAAGACCATGCCAGTTTATCCATGACGAGGATCACAAAATATCCAATATTTATTGATATACAAAGGATGGATGTTGGAATTATAATGGAAGGGGGGAAATCGTATCTTTCTCAAATGAATGTTCAACCATATATACATGTGAAGATTAAAGAGGCACAGAAAGAAGATGTCGAGTTACAAAAGAAGGTGAGAAATGTTCCTGAATTCCACCTTGATTGTGATGGGATAATAAAGTTCCGGAATCGGGTTTGTGTTCCTCCCATCCCCGAATTAATGAAGGAGCTGCTGGATGAGGCTCATAGTTCATCATTCTCCATTCATCCTGGATGCACGAAGATGTATAGGGACCTGAAAGAGTACTTCTGGTGGGATGGAATGAAAAGAGATGTTGCTGAATTTGTCTCTCGATGCTTGGTTTGTCAGCAAGTTAAAGCTGAGAGACAGACGTCTAAGGGGATGTTACAACCATTACCCTTACCCGAAATGGAAATGGGAAAACATCACTATAGACTTTTTCACCAGACTTCCTAAAACATTCAAAGGCAATACTGCTATATGGGTCATAGTTGTTCATTTTACAAAGTCTTCACACTTCATCGCTATTAGAGAGGATTTCTCTCTGGATCAGCATGCCAGGATATATGTGAAGGAAGTGGTAAGATTGCATGGATTACCACTTTCTATTAAATCTGATCAGGATCCGAGGTTTACCTAAAGGTTCTGGTGTAGTCTTCAGCATACTCTAGATACAGAGTTGAGTTTTAGCACTACTTATCATCCTCAGACAGACGGTCAGTCTGAGATAAAAATTCGAACACTAGAAGATAGTTTGAGATCTTTCTCTATGGATTTCAAAGGTGGTTGGGATCAACACCTACCTTTGGTTGAATTTTCTTATAATAATAGCTTTCACTCCAGTATTCAGATGGCTCTTTATGAAGCTCTCTATGGGAATAAATGAAGGACTCCAACTTGCTGGGATGAAGTTGGGGAAAAAACTATTAGGACCCGATCTCGTTGATGAAATGGCAGAAAAGGTCAGATCTATTCCACAACACATAAGCGCAGCTCAGAGTCGACAGAAAAGTCTTTCCGACAACTGAAGAAAAGTCCTAGAGTTTGAAGTGGGTGATAAAGTGTTCTTATGAATATCTCCCTAGAAGAGGGTCATGAGATTTTGAAAGAAGGGGAAGTTGGGCCCTAGATATATCAGTCCTTTCAAAATACTGGATCGTGTTGGTAAGGTAGCTTACCAATTGGAACTTCCACCAAATCTCTCTCAAGTTCACTATGTTTTCCATGTATCTCTCCTGAGAATGTACATACATGATCCTTCACATGTAATCAGCTCAGAAGTTGTACCACTGGAGCAAGATATTTCTTATGAAGAAAAGCCGATAGAGATTCTGGATCGTAGCGAAAAAGTCCTACGAAAAAAGACCACTCGATTGGTGAATGTTTTATGGAAGAACCACCAAATAGAAGAAGCTACATGGGAGCTTGAGGATATGCTGAGGGAGAGTTATCCTCATCTGTTTGTTACAATGTGACGAATTTTGAGGGCGAAATTCATTTTAAGGGGGGTAGAATGTTACACCCGAGACTTTTATGAGAAATATTTTTGTTTTTATAAATCATAAAATAAATCTTTCACTACACTCAACACTACCTTTCCATTCTTTACATGCAATTTCGAACGTCCTCGATAGCTTGCGTCGTACACAATACCGAGTTTCACTAAACAATGATATGCTATTAAAATATTATTAAAACTAGCCGTTATGAATAGTAATAACCACTTTTCAAAATTTTATAAATTTTAGATTTCTAAATGGACTTCATTTTTGGATTTGGAATATCGAAATTAGCCTAGGGTGAAATTCTGGTATTTTTCTGAAAACATTCAATTTTTTATGAATAGTGAATCCACTAAGTGGTAGTTAAAAAAACGGAATTTTTCATAAAACATAATTTTACCACTTCTGTGAGTGGAATCTCAAAAATCCGAGAGACACGGTTGATGTCAGTAAGTAAAATATGGTTAAATGAGAAGAAAATAATTTTTGTTGAATAGTAACTTTTTACTTTTATTTACCACGGTTAAAAGTAAATAGGGTAATTAATGGTAAAATGATATTATTATTAGACTAACACATGTCCTAAATCTATTGGATAAGAGTAATTCGACCAAAAAAATCCTTATAAATAAAATATGACCATTTAGGCCCACTTGGATTAGATTAGGACATTTATTATTATTTTATTTAAAGAAGGGTTAAAATAATTAAAATCATATTTTAATAAGTAAATAATTTTTAATATAAGGCTATAAATAAGATAAATTCGACTATAAATATTTATTAGAAATATAAAAATATTTCCTACATAATGGTAATTTATTTGTAATTTTTAGACATTAAATAATTTAATTTATTTATGACACAATGTTGGTGCAGTAATTATCTTATTAATGAAATATTGACATAATTGATATTATAAATACCAAAATAAATGTAATTTGAGACTTTTAATTAATCACACTAATTTTATAGGTTCTTATGACATGTTATTTTTGATTTAATTAACTTTATTTGAAATAATCATTCTGTTATGATTTTCACAAAAATCAATTACTAAATAGTGTCAAAATTGACATAAAATAGTTTTTAAAACAAATATTATATTATTAATTGTTATTTTTTCATAAAAATCTAAGGTTCGGCAAAATGACTTAGATAAGGTTATATATATTAATAATAAACAACTTGGGGTTAGTTTTTCTGCTTATATTATGTTTATTAACCTTATAGTATAAGAACACAAGAAGACACAGTAAAAGTCAAATTATTAATCTTAATGCTAAATCTAAATGATAAGGTTAAAATAGGAACATAAACATTTCTAAATTCTATTGTATGAGAGGATTTCAACTCATACCCACCTTATCTTCTAAATAAATCAATTTGGAGCTATTTAAAACCGAACTTGACTTTATAATAAAATAATATTTTTAGTTTTTCCAAAGTAGCCCCTCTCCTCCCTTATAAAAGGGCACCTCCTCCCCCTCTTCCTCACACCACATTGAGCATTCAAGATCTTCCAACCCCTGAAACTTTCTCCTATCCACTTCCCTAGAGACATCCTAGAGGTCCTGGTCTTCTTCAAAGGCCAATTTTAGTGCCCTAAAAGGAGGTCTCAAAGAAGCACTTCAAATAAGAGGTAATGTCTGTTACCGATTATTTCATCTTTATTTATTCTTCCACTTCTTCTTCTTTAGTTGTTTCATTATGAAGTTATAACATCAGTATCTCTCATAAACTAATATGTTATTATAAGTATCAAATAACCCAATTTCACCATCTATCCATCCAACGGAAAATGAAATCACCACGCGTGCGTACGTACTGAATACCGTCTCCATGCTGTGGTGTAATCTATTTTCCACCACCACCTTACTTTGATGGGTATAATGGTGTAAATAATGACTATATATGATTATTTTAAAATGATATTGATTCTTAAATAGTATACATACACTCCAATACAATTCCATGACCATGGGAACGATATCATCGCTCGTGTGTACGTACGGAATACCGTCTCCACGATGTGATGCGAGTCATTCTACATGATCTTCATTGCATAATGATTATATAAATGAATTGAATGAATAAATATGATATATATTACACTAATAAAATTCTGGAAATGAGGTATCTATAACCTAAAGAGATGAATAAGAATTTATTCGACAAAACACGCATAAGAACAAAAACATTGAGCTCAAGGATATTGAATGGGGTTGACATGACAGGTATGTCCCTTATCACTATGGGGTTTTAGGTTCCACCACAATATCATTGAGGCCCACAGGGATTGTGAGTCCCTGTATACTAGGACAAGATGTTCCTGGTCAGTGGTTCTGATCCCTTTCATCAATATCCTAGTCATGTAGAGATATTTAATTTCCATTCAAGGGGCTATGAAATATTTATGAAGGATAAAACATCTAGATTAGGATGGTGTGTATGGAAGGAAGGCTATCCGATAACGGTTGTGGGATCATACGCCAACCTAGCTCTTAATTGAACAGCTTGATCCATACTCGTTGTGGTTTTGAATCTTGAGGTGTGGCTCAAAAAAGGTTCAATAATAAATGTTCACATTCTGGATTTGAGAATGGTTACAAAACAAGGGGATAAAACATCGATGATATCAGATCCACTAGGATAAAATTATATGGGGACTATAAATCCTAGTCAAATGTGACCAGGTCCTGAGGAAGATATGGGAGAGTCATTATGGAGGTAACATATAACATAATGGGATTCTAGGTTCGATCTTAGTTCCATAAGGTTCACAATAATCATAAATCCATTTATATCGGGAAATTATGTCTCCAGTTGGTGGGTCTGAGCCCTCATCAATAGAATGGACATGAAGATAGATCTATCCTCCCCTTCAGGGGTAATGAAATATTTATGAAGACATGAGATAAATTAGATCATGATAAGTTACATAATTAAATGTAATTGTAACATCCCAGTTCTGGAAGCCACCCAAAGGCCCCCCATACCCGGTTGGTCACATGGCCTTAAGAGCATTTCGCCAAAAGCCAGAGGCTTCCGACTAGTAGCGAGGGCCTTGGGTGTGATAGTGGGGAAACTATTCCCTCATTGGCAGATTACACATCGGAAATAAATAAACATTCAATAGCGGAATCAGTGAATAACCAACAATAATAAATAGTAGAAGACTAAATCAATAAACTGGAGCACATATATATATGGAATGAGGAAAGATACAACTCTAGGAAAGCATCCAAACAAGTCACAATGCTGAAAACACCACAGTACCAAAAGAAATAAAAAATAAAGGTAAACAACTCCTTATCATCGCAAACCAATGCTTGGTCTCATTCTCTTCTGCTCCAAGCAATCAAGTACCATAAGTTGAGGGGAACATTCCCGTATCTATATCTGCAACAACATAGTTTTCTTGCCCCCAAAAACATGGCCCATATAATGTGTGAGATAAAATCCCTGTAGGCAACCACTCAAAGATCTGTGCCCACCAGTCAGTGAGTATATGGCAGGTAAAAGTACAATAAGCAGTAAACAGTAATAGCAAGAAGTAGGCAGTTAAAAGTAAGTAGTGAAGCAGGATGATACACAACCGTATTCAATCAACAACCAACAACAGCAATAAATAAAAACAACTAACACAAATTGGAAACCCACTAGGATGTACCCAAAGCCATCCCCTCGGGTCCTAAACGAGTATTACCACAACCCTATGGGCAGTGCACTCAGCCTAAACCCTCTGGATTTTTCATTCAAATTATCACACTCTATGGGGAAGCTCACTCGGTCAATTCCCATTATATTATAGGGTAGTCAGCGACTCTCTGAGGAAGATCATGTGGTCTACCCCTCTTAGCCCCAAGGTCTAGATACTCTTTGGGGAATCTATCTTGGTCAATTCCTCCTATAGCGTCAGGTATACCATTGACTATTTGAGGAAGGTCACTCGGTCAATTCCACTTTTAGCCTGGGAAGGTTATTAAAAAGAATCAAACAAGGAATACTCTCTGAGGATGCTCACTCGGTCTACCCTCCTATAGTCTATAATATCCAACACTCTCTTGGAACCTCACTCGGTCTATCCCTTATAGTTGATAATGTCCAAGACTCTCTGAGGAAGCTCTCTCGGTCTACCCTCCTTTAGTCTATAATATCTAAGACTGTCTAGGAAGTTCACTCGGTCTATCCCTTATAGTCTATAGCACCAGGTTCTCTCAGTCCCATTACAGTCAGTGCATAATAATGCTATAAGACCAATGTACACCTATATATCTACTTGGCTAACCGAAGTACACCTATAGAGCTACATGGTAAAACAGTCTACAGGGAAACAAACATGTTATGAATTTCAATCCAACCTATAATCACAAGGCATGGATACATGTGTAATAGCCAAAAGAAAAAAGATACCCAAAGGTCATAGACAGAGAAAAGCATGGGAAAAATATCCAAGAACAACAAATTTATCCTCTAACAAGATTAATTTACCTCTACACAAGAATACAAGTAAGGTAGGAAATCAACAAGGGCCAAAAGGTAAACATGCAACACCCCTTTCATGGGTATTGGGGGGAATGTTGACAAAAAACTCAAAGACGTTGAACGGTAAGGCCCAAACCACCTACCTTGATCCTAGGAGATCAATATATGTGAACAATGACGACTGATTCTCCCTTGAATGTTGTAGATCTGAGAAAACGTCCAAAACGCTCAAACCATGATAACATGAAAAGGAAGAGGATTTGGAAAACAAGTCTCAAGAAGATGGACGAACTCACTGCTGCGATCCCAATGCAATCGACCATGATCGAATCAGATAATGGACGGAGGAGCGGTGGCTCGTCGAAGATTCGTGGATCCTCGACGCTCTCGGACGAATGGAACCTAGAAGAAGGCCTTTCTGTGTGACACGTGCGACCCTGGTCCGATTAATGAAAAAATAAATTACACATCGTGTACTTTTTTTAGAGTACATGACGTATACATGGTCTTTATGTTCTCCGCCAAAATCAGCCTCCATGTCACCCCTACACACCGTGTGTGTTTCCCGAACATGGCCAGCACACGAATTCGAGCGAGAAATGAGTACACAGTGTGTACTTAGGAAATACATAGCGTTTACTTCAAAAATTTCTAGAAACTTCATTTTTCTCAAAAAAACCATAAAAAGTAAAAACATACCTTAAATGATGATCCGGGTACTTATAAACTTCCCCCTTAATGAAATTCGTCCCCGAATTTCCCTAGAGAGGCGTAGAAGTAGAAACCCCAAACAACTCCGGCCACTGCGATCGCACATCAGCCTCCCCCTCCCAGGTCTCGTCCTGTACTCGCCCATGCTTCCAAGTCACCCATACTAAAGGAACAGACTGCCCATGGAGAACCTTCGTACTACGATCGATAATCCTGTTGGGATGCTCCTCAAACGATGCGTCCACTTCGAGCTCAACCACCTCGGGCTGAAAGACATGCGATGAGTTTGAAAAGTAACATCAAAGCTGAGAGATGTGGAAGACGCCGTGCATGGCCCGGTACCTCTAAGGTAACTGCAACCGATAGGCAATTGTCCCAACTCTCTCCAACACCTCAAACGGCCCGACGTACCATGGTGAAATCTTACCCTATCTTTGAATCCTTTTTTGTCCCAGCCTCGGTGCGACACACAGGAAAACCTAATCTCTGACCTCGAACTCCATAGGTCGTCTCCGATGATCAGCATAAGACTTCATCCGAGACTGTGTTGTAGCCATCTGCTTCCGAATCATCTCTATCTACTCTGAGGTCTCCTAAACAAGACGAGGTCCCAACAAAGCTGCCTCTCTGGCCTCCAACCAGCATAAGGGTGATCAGCATGGCCTACCGTACAAATCCTCGTAAGGTTCCATTAGAATGGTCGCCTAAAAACTGTTGTTTTAGGAGAACTCCGCCAGAGTGATATGCTTCTCCCAAGAACCACCAATGTCTAGAATGAAAGATCGGAGCATATCCTCATGCACCTGGATCGTGTGCTTGGGCTGACCATTAGTCTGGGGATAGTATGTTGTACAAAAAATTACCTGTGTACCCAAAGACTTCTGAATTCTCTGCCAAAACCGAGAGGTAAAATGCGCATCCCTATCTGAAACAATGGAGTGTAGATCTCCATGTAGACGTACAATCTCTCGGATGTACAACCGTCCCAGATCATCAACACTAATGGTCTCCTTGATAGACAATAAGTGTGATTCCTTCATAAGCCTATCGACGAAAAACCAAAAAACATAACTTCCCCTAGGTGACCTCAGTAACCTGGTCACAATGTCCATCGCGACATCATTCAACTTCTACTCGAGAATCGGCAACTGCTGCAAAATCCCCACTGGTTGTTGATGCTCTACTTTCATCTGCTGACAAGTAGAACATCTCATGACAAAACCAACAACATATTTCTTCATACCTGATCACCAGTACTGGCGGTGTAGATCAAGATACATCATGGTGACGCCAAGATGGACTGACCAAACAGAGGAATGAAAATCTCGTATCAGCTCCTCGCTTATATCTGATGGCGCTGATACGCGTCCCTGGAAACATAAGAACTCATCCTCACCCATTGTCCATCTAGGAAGAGGGCCCTCTCTTGACACACTCTCCCACAGGACTAAGCCTTCAGAGTCTTATAGCTTCCTCATTCATACTCGATCAAGAAGTATAGAGATAACCGCTACATAAGATAGAAAAGTATTTCCCTATCTGTCATGCACTTCCAACTGCAACTCAGAGAATAAAGCCATAAGATGCCACTCACTGCTGGCCTCCTAAACTACCTGAATTTGAGTTCTCCTTCTCAATGCATCTGCCACTGCATTTCCCTTACCCAACGTATAGGCGAGCTCAAATTCAAAGGACTGATGTTACTTGACCAACCTGTGTTGTCACTTATTGAGATCACGCTGAGTTAAGATATACTTGAGTTTCTTGTGGTTGGTGAAAACCAAAATGTGCTCTCCCAGAAGGTAGTGTCTCCAACAACGTAAGGCATGAAAAACAGGTGCCAACTCCAGATCGTGCGTAGGGTAATTCCTCTCGTGATTCATCAACTGTTGAGACCCGTACACAATGACTCCATCTCCCTGCATAATCATAATTACTAGCCTGATACATGAAGCATCACAAAAAATAGTGTAGCTCTTTCCTGGCTCTGGCAAGACCAGTATCGGTGCTGACGTAACCCTCCCCTTCCGCTCCTTAAAGACTGCCTCACAAGAACCTGACCATAAAAACATCGCACCCTTCTTGGTCAAACCTTTCAAAGGTGCTGCCATGTGTGAAAAGTCCTGTATGAAATGCTTATACTATCATGTCATCCCTTTAAAACACTGTATCTCAAAGACTTTCTTCAGCTGCTCCTAGGAAACTACAGATCTCACTTCCTCTAGGTCCAAAGATACTCCTTCTTCTGAGATTACGTGACCCAAGAAGTGAATCTTGTCCATCCAATAGTGGCACTTTGAGAGTTCAGCATACAACTGATGCTCTCTCAGTGCACTCAGAATGATCTCAATATTTGTGTCATGGTCGTGTCGATTGTGAGATTCCACCAAGATATCTTCCATGAAGAGCACGACGAAGGAGTCCAAATAAATATGGAACACTCGGTTCATCAGTGCAATGAAAACCGCGCGCGCGTTCGTGAGACCGAATGGCATGACTGTATACTTGTATAGACCATACCTGCTCATGAAAGATGTCAGAGGTATATCTGATGGTCTAATACACAACTGATGATAACCGTAACTCAATTAAATTTTCAAGAACACTCGGGCTCCACGAAGATGATCAAAGAGGTCATCTATCCTCAGCAAGGGATATGGATTCATGACCATCAACTGGTTCAGATTCCAATAATCCACACAAAGCCGAAGGGTTACTTCTTCCTTTCTCACAAACAGGATAGGTGAATCCCATGGAGATTTACTAGGTCGAATGAAACCTTTTTCATGTAAATCCTCAAACTGCTTCTTGAGCTCTTGCAACTCAGGTGTATCCATCCTATAAGGAGGAATGGACACTGGTGCCACTCCTGGAACTTGCTCAATTGAGAATTATACCTCAAAATCCGGAGGAAAACATGAAAAGTCCTCTGGAAAGACATCCCAGAAACAATCCACCACTGGGGGAAAGTCTAACTGTGAAGTCCCCTGGTCATCCAGATAAAGACTGTCAATCTGGGCTCTAACATCCCCTAGCCCATGATGCTCGGGTCCAGCTCTACCCGCCAGGAACCCCACTCGCCACTATAAAGAAAATATCTTCCCTCTACTGATACGAAGCTCACCCTACAGTGATTGCAATTGATGACTGCTTGGAAAGGAACCAACCAGTCCATCCTGAGAATGACGTCATAGCCCAACATCTCTAGGACATAGAGTTACCATAAGAAATTACATCCTGCAACCTCAAGAGTGCACTCTCTTCACTATTGTACGTTAGATGTCCTCTTTCCCAACCGCATGTCAAGAGTCAACAAGTTGGAAGATGAAAAGATATAGAGCCCAAGGCTCTCCACAACCGCAACAGAGATAAAGCTTTGCGAAGAACCAGTATCGAAAAGATCTGAAGATAAAACTGAGGCTACTAAGATCGCAACTCGAACTGTAGAAGGCCCGAGATCCTGCTCCTGGTAGGTCTACTCCATGGCGAAAGAATTTCCTACACTGTGGCCCTGTGCCCCTGGCTAACTGCTCTGAGCTGATCCACTATTCTATCGCTGATGACCTGGTGATAGATACCCATGAACGCAACCTCCACCTCAGCCTGAATGGCAGGAAGAAATCTAGTTCCCAGACTGGTGGGAAACTGGAGAATCATCTCCAGAATGAGGGGTCATAGAGTAACACCTACCACCAGATGAAGGTGAGAAGATGCGACAGAAGTGCTGAAGATGGCCCATCTTGCTGCAAGGTCAGCACTCCATCGGATCTCTCTGGAACTAAGGCCTAGTATGCCCACTCATACCACACTGGTAGCATAAATCCTGACTACCAGAAGACACATCCTGTGAACCCTGATCTCCTTCAGAAGACTCTATGTGACGCTTCCTACTATCCGTAGTAGGAACACCAGATCTGGATGTTGAACCACCCTGGATCACTATTCCAGAATCCCTCAGATTGCGCTCAGTGATCAGCACCTGGTTGAAGATAGAAGATATAGAAGTAAACTTGTAGATATTCACCTAGGAATAGATCTCCTTCCTAAGACCGTCCTCGAACTTCATAGAAAGTAACAACTCAACACCTCCTGGGATCAGTGTGAAATGCTGCAGCTCAGTAAAACGAGACGAGTACTCCCTGACAGAAAGAGTACCCTGCTGCAGACTCATAAACTCCCGAGATCGATCAGCCCATAGTGTCTCCAGATAGAAGTAGTCATAGAAGGTGTGTCGAAACTTATCACATGACATACCCTGCTGGCGTCCTAACTACGAGATCACCTCCCACCATGTCTTAGCGGTGTGCCGAATCATATAGGTGGACAACATTACCCTCCTCTCTGGGGGTATCTACATATGCACGAAGATAGTCAGGGTGGCCTCGAACCATGACTCTGTAGCCTAGGGTCCTCCATCCCCTCAGAAAGTAGGAGGATACTGCTGCTGAAAAACCCTCGTCAACTCAGTCATCGATGGGGTAGGAGGTGAAACTCCCTGAAATGTCAGTAACATCCTCAGGAAGTCCTCCCTGAACTGCATATGAGCTCCTGCGATGGGAATAACTGCTGGTGCCAAGGCTGGAAAAGTAGGAGGATCAACAAGTGGTCTGTGATTGGCCACATCCGGTGTTTGGTCACCATCCGGCAACTGATGTATGACCGGAGGACATCTCAGAGGCATAGCTCTGAAAGATCAAAATCCAACCTTAGATCAGGATTAAAATGGATTGAAAATAGAGGATTATAAAATGGGAAAAAGTGTAAGATACTATCAAGAATTACAAAACACAACTACATGGCATGTATAAAACCTACACCGCCTGTGATTTCAGACATTAACATGGGCATGTACTTCCGCCACTACTTGTCATGTAACACCTCAAACTACACGACGTGTTGTTCCCATACACAATGTGTACTTGAACTCTATACCCCTGCTCGAGTATCCTTGCACGACTAACCCACAAAATCCAACTAACCCCAAACTACATGGCATGTTCCATAGGGAAACAGCGTGTACTAGACACGGTCTTAGCGGCCTGTGTTGTTAGTTACACAACCGCCTACACGGCTGCCCTTACACGGCGTGTTCCGAACAAACACGGCGTGTATAGGAGAAGATAAGACCGACCCGGGTTTTTGGTGACACGGTCGGGTACCTGGGACAAAACTACACGTCGTGTTCTTTACCAACACGGAGTGTTCTACTCGAGCTTCCCCATCCTATGTTTTTAGTGTCACGGCCGGGTACACAGCTTTAAACTACACGGCGTGAACCTACAGTACACGGTGTGTTCCTAAAGTTATTTCCACTACACCGTGATTCTGCTCACATGATCAATGACACGTCTTAAAAACTACACGGCTTGTATCCTTAATGTAAACGCCATGAATTCTGGGTTTTTTCTGGGCAGTAGCTCAGAAACTCCACAGAAACCCAAAAACACTGAAAACAAGGCAACAAGGTGCCATATTCCAATCCCTGGGGGCCTATACTCCCTGTGAATCAATGCTTGGCATCTCATGTAGTCATGTTACAGAGAAAATAGGACAATGATCTACCAATTTCCGATTCAAGAGGGCCCATAAAACCTCAAAATCATAATTTGGAATTCATTTAAGCAAAGTGATACACAATAAATTTCTCTATCACAATAGCATGGATTCTATCAAACATATATCACAATAGCATGCAAAATCTACACAACATCTATCACAACAACATGAAATCTCTATTGAACTCTATATGGAATGGAAAGAATGCATGGCATGTGATTTCTAACAAGTGCCCATATGAAGCATGAGATGACATACCCTCATTTCATTGGGTTGCGACAAAAATAGAATCGTAATATCAAATCAATAACAGCATGAAGCATGTGAATCACTCTATGTGAAATCTTATCAACCGTAAAATCTCAAAACCAGAAAAATGCAATAAATGTGGAAGTATGGATTTTCCCTGTACACGGGTCACCTACTCCCGGGCATAGCTTATTACCATGTACCGAATCCATCCTATCCCTGGATATAGTCTCCAAACAGTAAAGAAAGAGAAATGAATTCGACTGATACCACTTTGTAATGTCCTGGTTCCGGAAGCCACCCAAAGTCGCCCAGTACCAGGTTGGACACATGGGATCAAGCACATTTCCCCAAACGCTAGAGGCTTCCGACTAACAGCGAGGGCCTTGGGGGTGATAGTGGGGAAACTATTCCCTCATTGGAAGAGTACATAGTGGAAATAAATAAACATGCAATAGCGGAAGCAATGAATAACCAACAATAATAAACTGCGGAAGATTAAATCAATAAACTAGAGCATATATGTATATATGTAATGATGCAAGATACAACTCTATAAAAGCAGCCAAACAAGTCACAATGTAGAAAACACCACATTCCAAAAACAAGTAAAAAATAAAGGAAAACAAATCCTCAGTATCGCAAGCCAAATCTTGGTCCCATGCTCTCCTCCTCCAAGAAATCATGTACCATAAGTCAAAGGCTGCTTTCCCTTATCTATACCTGCAACAACATAGTCTTCTTGGGCCCAAAAGCATGGCATGAAGAGGGTGTGAGATAAAATCCCAGTAGGCAACCACCTGATGATCTGTGCCCAACAGTCAGTGAGTATATGGAATGTAAAAGTATAATAAGAATTAAACAACAACATCAAGGAGTAAGAAGTAAACAGTAAGTAGTGAAGCAGGATGTTACACAACCGTAATCAATCCACAACCAATAATAGAAGTAAAGAAAAATAGCTAACACAAATAGGAAACCCACTGGGAAGTACCCACATCCATCCCCTTTGGTCATAACCAAGAAATAACACAACCCTATGGGCAGTGCACTCAGCCTATCCCCACTGGCTTGGTCATATGAATTATCAGACTCTCTGGGGATGATCTCTTGGTAAATTCCCCTTATAGTCTTGGGTAGTTAGGGACTCTCCGAGGAAGATCACCTGGTCTAACCCTCTTATCCCCAAGGTCTAGATACTCCTTGAGGAAGCTATCTTGGTAAATTCCTCTTATAGCCTCAGGTATACCACAGACTCTTTGAGGAAGCTCACTCAGTCAATTCCTCATCTAGCTTGTGAAGGTTATAAATAAGATTCAAACAAGTTATGAATCTCTGAGGAAGCTCACTCGGTCTACCCTCCTGTAGTCTATAATATCTAAGACACTCTGGGAATCTCACGTAGTCTATCCCTTATAGTCTATAATGTCCAAGACTCTCTGAGAAATATCTCTCAGTCTACCCTCTTGTAGTCTATAATATATAAGACTCTCTGGGAAGTTCACTCGGTCTATCCGTTATAGTCTATAGCACCAGGTTCTCACAGTCCCCTGCCAGTCAGTGCATAATAATGCTATAAGACCAAATTATACCTATAGAGATACGTGGATAACCAAATTACACCTATAGAGCTACTTGGCTAAACATTCTACAGGGCAACAAACATGTTATGAATTTCACTCCAACCTATAATCACAAGGAATAAAAATAGGTGTAACGGCCAAAATAAAAATGAGACCAAAAGGTCATAAACAGAGCAAAGCATGGGAAAACATCCCAGAACAAAAAATATATCCTCTAATAAGATTAATTTACCTCTACACAAGCATACAAGCAAGGAAGGAAAATTATAATGGAAAAAGGTAAACACACAATACCCCATTCACGGGTATTGGTGGGATTTGCACATAAAACTCAATGTCATTGAACGGTATGGCACAAAACACCTACCTCGATCCTAGGAGATCTATATATGTGAACCATGATGATTTATTATCCCTTGAACATCGTACATATGTGTTGACGCCGAAAAAATTCCATAACTCTCGGAAGAAGTTTCGAAATGACGACGCAAAGTCATATTCGGAATCAGAGCCCCGATCCGGAGGCCTGGGATGTGGTGAGTGACGTAAAGGAGGATCCATGTGATATTTTTTTCAGCGTGTGTAGTATCCCCGGGTTTCGTGGAATTGAGCCTATGAGGCGTGCAGTATTTGCGCGCCCCGGTTCTGCGCGGTGAGTTTTTGCGCGCCGACTGCGCTCGACACGAAAGATTTCGCGCGCCACCTAGATTCTGCACCGGACATCTCATATAAATAGAAGGTGACCCCGAATGGTTTGGGGGTTTCATAATTCGAAGCGACTCTCGTGAACGCAATTCGGCTCCCCCCGCATGCTAGATGACTTCCAGGTAATCGCTCATTTTGCACAACCTTGCCTCGGAGTTCGCCTTTGCCCTTACCTCCACCATCTTAAGTGAATTTTCCCCCTTCCCCGGGTTCCAACCATGTGCGCAATCCATGTCTCGTGCACACAATACCCTTCCAAGCACCCAATACCCTGCACATAATTTCCTCTCCGCGCGCAATTCCCTTTCTCCAATTGTGCGTCGTCCTAGTGTTTTGCGTGCAAACCTTATTTTTTGCGCGCAAAGCCCAAGACCCCTCACCATGACGCCCCTTGGCTTCCCCCCTGCACTGACACCTGATTCTGCCCTGTCGGGCATGAGCGCCATTTGTTGTTATCTCGTATGGCCTGCCAGGCTCATGCGAAGTAACCTCAATGTCCCTTGGGCCGTGTTTCTCGTTGAGTTTCTTTTCCTTATGCTTATCCACATAGGCACGCTAACGGCTATTGCTTCTTCGCATAGCCACGCTAACGTGGACCCCCCGGTGGTTTTCCCTACGGCCCCCTTCACTATGGCCTCGCCGATGCCTTCCCTCCCACAAGGGGTAGAGGGCGTTGGGGATGTAAGCCCTACGGGTGTGGAGAAAACCCACCTCCTCCAAGCTGCAGGATGTTAAACTGTTAAGCACCTCGTCCTTAACACATGATGTTAAACTGTGGTCTAACCCCATGCTTCACACGCAGGGTCCCCCCAGCTCGGATATTTTTTACGCCTCTTGTCTCCACAGGAATGGACTCTTCCTCACATGAAACGAGATCCTCCTTGTCGGAGTGGCGTTTGTCCGCAGGGGAAGGGCCGCCTCAGAGCGTAAGCCCCTAGCCTTTCAAAAGGATGGTTGCACCCGTGCATCTCTGTGCTTCCCGCCTTCCAAGGCTAGTGGAGTCCTTTTCCCACTGTGATTTTTCGCAACACGGGCCTCCACCCTGGAGTAAGCTATGGCACCAAGGGCCGCTAACCATGCGTAAGCCCCTATTTCCTCTTTGGGCCGCTCAACGCGTAAGCCCCATTCCGCTTCTCACAGATGCACCTTTTTGCGACATGATCGTCTGGTCCCTGCTGCCTATTATTTCTCACACCGAGCAAGACTCACGTGGGCTTAGAGTGCGCATCGACCATGGCACCACCATGGGCCGCCTCAGAGCGTAAGCCCCATCCCAGTGAACTACGTGGACTTTGATCCGTGTTAACGCACGGTACGTAGGAAGCCTCCATGAGGTTCAAGTCCACAACCCGGTCGTCCCGACCTCGCCACGTTGGTTCCCTGACAATCATGGGCCGCCTCAGAGCGTAATCCCCAAACCCCTCTTCCCACATGATGTTAAACTGTATCTCGTCCCGCATGACGTTAAACTGTATCTTGTCCCGCGTGACGTTAAACTGTATCGCGTCCCACATGACGTTAAACTGTATCCCGTCTCCGCAAGACGTTAAACTCATGACATACCCTGTGTAAAACATGGGAAGGTGAGGAAAACCTCAGATTGTACACATTCCCCGTGTTTGATGTGGGATGCATCGGGCTTTCATGCCCTTGAGAAGCCCTGTGATGAGGGACCAAATACAGTCATCCCAAAAACACCCCAACATGACCATTCTCCTCACCGAAGGTTGCTGCCCTGACAAGACCCCATTGGAGCATCATGAAGGAAGCAATATAATTAACTGGTGTCCATGTATATATGGAACCAGGAATGAGCTTCACAAACTCATCTTAAATCTATGAGGGAGACCCGGACTAGGTGATGAGCTCCGAGGAGGAATCCACAGAAGGAAGAACTGACATTCCATCATCCCGGTTTCGATCAAGGAGAAGACATTCCTGAACAAGGAATGGATGTCGCCCGCCTTTGGAAAGCAGGAATACAGGGTAACAAGCAGTGCGTCCTCCCCACAGACGGATGTGAACGCCCCAGCGAAAGCATCAGAGCAACAATCTGAGAAAACATCCAAAACGCTCAAACCACGATAACATGAAACAAAAGAGGAATTGGAAAACAAGGCTCAAGCAGAGGGAAAACTCACCGCTGCGATCCCAATGCAATCCGTCATACTCAAATCATAGAACGGATGGAAGAGCGGTGGCTCATCGAAGATTCGCAGATCCTCAGTGCTCTCGGATGAACAAAACCTAGAAGAAGGCCTTTCTGTGCATCAGGCACGGCCCCAGTCCGATTAATGAAAAAAGAAAGTACACGGCGTGTACTTTTTAGAGTACATGGCGTGTACTGGGTCATTCCATACTCCACTATAATCGGCCACTAAGTCACCCCTATACACCGTGTGTGTGGCCCGGACACGGCCAGCACACGACTTCGAGCGAGAAAAGAGTACACGACATGTACACATAAAGTACTTGACGTGTACTTAAGAAATTTCCATAAACATCATATTTCTCAAAAACCCCAGAAAAAAGGAAAAACATACGTTAAACAAAGATTTGGCTTCTTACAGTAATATCCAAGAAGGGTTAAAGCACCATAAAATTTTGTCACAACATGTCAAACATATTCATGTAGTGAGGGGATGTGACAAATAATTTCTCTCATTTTTTCCTAAACAAGGTGGTCCATAGAGAATATCATGGATTTTACTAAGGCAATATAATTGAACATATTGGAATTATTTCTTATTTACTTTTCCATAATTTATTCATAAAATCTAGAGATGTAGCAATTAGCGGGTGATTTCTAGACTTTTTCTCAATTCACCGTTTGTGGGTTTTTGGACTAATGAGTTTTCCATATCATTCACTTGAAGTGTATGATCATGTGATTTGGACCCTGATGTGCTAATGTTTAAGGTTGTATAGATTTGAACAAGGTGTTATTATTTTATTTTCATGTCACTAGGACAATGTATGGGGATGTTACACAAGAGTCTTATTAAGATACCTTGGGTCATGTGTACTCCAAGATCCTTCTAAGAATTCATTGAATATGTCTTAAATCATGCATCTGGGTTCTCTGGTCATGAGTGATGATATGGGACAATAATTTTTTGGATAACCTATAACACAATGGGGTGTTGGGTTCCACCATGGTGATGTGAAGCTGATAATAATTATAAATCCATTTACATATGGACAAGATGTCTCTAGTAAGCAGGTCTAATCCCTTATATCATCATAATTTCCAAGTAGAGATACTTATTTTCATCTTAATGTGTAGTTAATAGTTTGTGAAAACCCACGAAACAAGAGACTTGATGTGCGAAGTATGGATTGATGTGCTCAAAATTATAATAGAATTACTACGCTCTCTAGTTGGAGGTGGTAAGTGTGTTGCGGTCCTCTGATAAGGATGGTTTCTAGATGATTATCTACGTAGTTTATCATCATGTAGTGGGAAAATTCATATTTTCATAGTTTTACATCACGCGGTAAGGATGTTATAACTAATGTTAATGGTTGTAATTAAATGGATGGGACTAGTTATAATAACATTGGAGTCACTATATATCTCATGGGATTGAAAATTATGATACATATAGGTCATGGAGTACTATGAAATTTTATGTCATGTGGAAAGGATTTAATTCAATGTAGTTTAAAGTCATATAGTAAGGATGATGAGACATCGATTAATGTCATGTTGTAGTGACATATGTAGATTGTTTAGGGTAATGTGATTTAGACAGAAATATTGATTCCCTAATGAAGATTCATAATTTGGGGCCATGAAGAAACCCAATGTGAATGAAAACAATGATGTCTCAACCACAACCCACATCTTTTTGAGAGAGCTCAAGACAATGGGGACATTGGAGGGTACAAAAGTGGTAGATCCTGATGAAAAAATGTATGGGAATAATTATGTATCTCATGACAATGATAATCTAGCCAAACATAGTTTTGAGAGTTCAATTTAGTTTAAATTTATACGATCAGGGCATATTTATATTTAGTTTAACATCTTGTGTTATGGATGATGGTGGGATAGCGTGAATTGCAGTCATATTGTGGTTCAGCCTAAAAGTGTATGTTCGGGGCTCACTACGTTTCTCATGATGATGAGAATCAAACCACACATATTTCTTAGGGAACTATGTAGTTTAATGTCATGGAAAATTGTCTAGTTATATAACATTATTCCTTTATTGCAATAGATAACTCCAGCCAGAATTCCAAATCCCACGTTATCTATGATTGGTTTGAGAAATAAGGAGTGGAATGAGATTTCTTATAGTGAAGAGACAAAATATGGTGTATAATAAGGTAATTTCGTTTGATTTAGTGTCTAAGACATTATATAGGATCAATTTGTCCCTATGTATCCCTTTTAAAACAATAATCAATCCTTACATAATTCATGAAGGACCGTGCAGTTTAACATCATGTAGTAAGAAATCAGAAACACCAAACGTTAAATGGAAAAGGATGTAACGGGTTCGTAAAATTTTGTCTCATGTAGTTGTGGAATTGGACTTGATGTTTAGTGTCTTTCTATAAGGACATTGAATCATGTATCATAAATTGAATGAGAACCTATGGGTAGGCCTAGATTTTTGGTTTTGGGTTTTACTACGTATCATATATTGTCATGAATCAACCCATTCATATTTCATAGAATTATGAGATATTAAAAGTCATGTTGTAAGAATGAAGATATTAAATGTAGTATGAAATCATGCATCAAGGACAATGAAAACCCAATGTGAAGATGACGAAATTGATATGATCAATGAAACATCATTCTTAAACCCTAGGGAGGTTTCCTATGTATCCTAGTTGGTTGTGAATCAATGTCTACGTAGTTCTGGAAAATGAGATACTCCACACAGGTATGGCTCCTATGTAGAGTTGGGAATTATCTAATATTGATAGTTGTAGTTCGGCATAGTATTGGATATCTAGGAATCATTACATATTCATTATGGTCAAGAATCAAGCTACATGAAGTTCATTGAAGTCTGTGCAGTTTAACGTCTCACGGTATGGATGAATGTGGGAGAATGAGTTCCTAAAGGGGATGTTCATGGCATGATAATGAAAAACATAATGTGAATGATGACTAAAGAGATCCACAACTTGTCATGAATCCCTAGGCCAATAGCATGAACATAAGGCCAAATTGGTGGTACCTAAGGTAGGACCTATAGAATAAATGTTCGAGTGTTTTTATATATTCTATAATGATTGGATTCAAGCCAAACATAATTTTTGAAGGACTATTCCATTTAACATCATGTGGTAATGAAGAATTTCCTGGAAGTTTAACATCATGCAGTAAAAAAGAGATTCCATATATTTTAATTTAATGTGGTAAGTATGAAGGTGACTTGATGTTAATGGAGTTGTATATCAAGAATCCATGCAATTTTATGTCATGTGTTAATGATAGTTGATCATTCAGTTTAATGCCTTGTAGTAAAGGCATTGTCGACACATTTTAATGTATCGTGGTAAGGATATTTACCATGTTGTTTAATGTATTTTGGTAAGGTAATTGGATCACCAGACATGAATGGAAGATATTCCTGTGGTTACGCATAGAAGGACGGGTGTGGGAAATCCTACGTATCCTATGATGAAAGGAATCCATCCATACATAATTCTTGGAGAATCGTGCAGTTTATCATCCTATGGTAAATATATGAAGGGGAAATACCTACAACGGGGTATGTATGGCATGAACATCTTTAACTTATTGTTAATGAGGTCCATAAAGACCCATGCTATGAAACACGTTCCCAGAGAAGTAATATGGAGTGCCCAGAGAAAATGTTTTTTGGCATCACTGTGTATCTCATAAGGATGAGAATCAAGTCGTACATAGTTCTATAAATGCTGGCGTGGTAGGAGACTGACTCTATAAATGGAATTATTTTTTGGACAGGTCTACAGAATCATTTAGTTTCATGTCATGTAGTGTACATCGACCATGAAATTTAGTATCATTTGGAAATGACTCTTTATAAACCCTTTTGATGTCTTGTATTTAGGAGAACAATGAGAACATCATATCCATTAATTCCCTTTTTGGGTATGAAGACCATTATTGGAATTCCTATGTACGCATGAGACATTATTGGTTTGAGAAACAACAAATGACGAGGGGCCCTTTCACTATTTAGTGGAAATGGATTATAGGACATGAGTATTTTATGTTTTTTAATGGATTTTGAAAGATGTAGGTTCTAGGATCTCTTATATATCTCATTGAAAATGATAATCAATATTTATGATGTTCTAGAGAGACATCCTATTTAATTTATTGCAATAAGGACGTGGTCCATGATGTTTAACATGTTACCGTAAGGATGTTGGTGTCCGTATAGTTTAATGTAATCTGGTTATGATGATGTCCATTTATATTAACAGCTTGTGGTAAGGACATGATATTCAATTAAGTATAATTTCATAAAGTGAGGATGATTGTACTTTAGTTTAATTTCTTCTTGTAAGGACGTGACATTCCAAAAAATTTCACATAATATGTTGTGTACATTGTCTATATAGTTTAATGTCTTTTGGTAATGATGTTTTCCATGTAACCTATTAGGGGATTATATCATATGAAAATTATTGGACATCTCTCATGAATATTGAATGAGTTTCGGGATCATTATCTCTATAAATCCTTTGAACACCTACTCTTCTAACCAAACCATGAAGACAAAGCAGATTTTGATTGAGTTACCAAAACGTTGATGGAGGGGACAGTAGTTGTCCAGGACGATCAACCCTAACTCACGTGGCTTTCTCATTTATGGGAGTTCCATCAACCATTTTCCATCTTACTGTCAAAATATTTGGAGACATGATTCATTTGGAGTGAACGGGGTTTGATCAATCTTAATTTTTAAAGATGGTCTCTCCTCCATGAGAGACATGAAACTAATTATTCATTTCACAATTGGTGAATCCTTTCCAATGTGATTAGGTGACTGGAGTGGGAATTCAAGTGTTAGTGATTCCAATATCCCCATTTCCATTTACTCATGAATCCAGTATTTAAATGAGAATAATCATTCTTTGGTGATCATGATTCATCTATAGTAGGGTAAATAGTTTCCATGTCCTACCAGTCCTACCATGCTCACCATTCCCACCATTAGAAGCTCTATAGGTTTATGGATGTGTCTTGAGACTGGGGTACAGATTCTCAATATCCATTGATCTAGGGGTGGGTTCTAGAGATTATGGGGTCTTAGATAACATATATTATTCCCATTGTTTAAAATATCCTGACTCTCCAAAAGGTCTTGTACAGACACTTGAGATTGGATGGTTTTCTAAATATCCATTATATGAAGGTGGAAAATATGTAAATTCATCATTTCCTATAGACTAGGGTTAGGTGGATCAATTATTGGATTCGTCCTATTGAGGGAATGAAAAATAATAAAATCCCCACAACTTAATGTTCTGGGGTCTTCATTACAAGATGTGATTTTATATGCAGATATAGTCATATCATCACTTAGTGGAGATCTCAAAAGTATTACCACATTTATCAACTAGAGTTCCATATTCTCTTGTTGGTGATGAGGGATATGTTCTTCTGTAGAAATGTTCTTGTTATCTTTAAGGGGATGGCTGGTGGGAGCTATGAAAATATCCCATCCTCTACCAGTGGCATGAAGAGTGACAATGATGTGGGTTCTGATGTGAAAACTAAAGACAGAATCCACTAATTCCATTTACTATAAGATCTATTTTTTTATCCCATTTGTATACAATAAATATTGGTAACACCTTCTATAGGTTCCTGATTGGATCCACTGAGCCTTTTTACTCTTCCTCTAGTGGCAGGAGTTAGACAAGACTATTGTGACTCGGATGATTGGATGATGGTATGATTCTAACCTTCCAGAGCATGCCCACATAGATTTTATGGGGAGTCTCTATATCTGAATACTATCATATTGATTGAAACACATGATGGTTGGGGCTACCCATTGATGGAGTACTTTGTTAGATGGGTCGATGCATAATATACCATTTAGGGGGTTGATTACCGTGATACTATTTGGGGGGGGGGGTTAGTGCATATGATACCATTAGAGGGGTTGGTTCACATAATACTATTTTATTGGTTGGTACCTATGATGAATATTATATTAGGTAATATATGCTAAAAATTCCCCCATCCTTAAGGGTTTGGGTGTTCCCTAGGAATCTGTATTCACTGCGGCTAAATGTGATAAAGCCAATGGATCCAGACATGTAGTGATCTGATATAGGTCTTGATGCATCATTGATATGCACTAGTGGACCTCAATCAGATTAGTGGTACCATGTTTATGAGACTAATCTATATCAGCAATGTTTGGATACCCCAGGTGGGATCTATTGATGAGTTCTCTATCTTTGATATTTTGCGTAGGTACAACTTCCTTTGATGCTCCATGTGGAATCATGACCACATATAGATGATGATGCTCAAAATGGATGGGATCCCACCAAGATGTTATTTGATTTTTAAGTTGTATTGTTGACTATCATCAACCACCTCCGTAGCATAGGGAAGGTGTATGCCACTTCCTTCCCTTGATAGATTCCCAAAGTGGTTTTAGGTGGTAATGAGTATCATTTCTTCACCCGTGGCCAGTCAGGGGAAATATGGTCGGTGGGAATACATCCTCCAAATAAATTTCATGAGACAATTAAAGAGTCTGTATGATGATGCTAATGTTTTATTCCAAGACTAATGATATAAGTTGTGTGTTGGAGAAAATTTACATCATGGCCTTAGGATCAAATATTTTTTCCATTGGCCTTGGAATCTATTAGAAGCTCTGATGAAGTAATTTTGATTGTATAAATTCTATAGAATATATGAAGGGATAACAAATGACACCTTATTAATGCAACATAATACATAATATTACATGTTTGATAAAAACCTCTCACAATTAAAAGGTAATGAGGCAGTGTCGTCATTTCACATGAGGTTTATTGTGGTTAAAATAAAAAGTTCAGGTCCACTATTTTTTTGGAATAAACACTACATAAATTGGTCTGATGGGATTTATGACAATCTATATTATTTGACATGTGAAGGGGATTATATAGTTAAATAATTTCACATCGGTTTCACTATTTTCGTTTCATTAGGTTTTATAGTGTGGAATGGGATTAACTCATCACATTACTGTTTTCAATTTTCCATGAAACTCCAAATTGTTCCCATATCCAAAATTCAGTACAGACCTACATTCAAAAGGCTCGAATTCATTTTCACTTTTAGGTCCAATGACTCTTGGGGACTTGCATTGGTCGGGAGGATGGTATTTTTGGATTGTTGTGCCATTTTGAGTGGAATTGTTTCCTACTTTGATATTCTCTTATAGAATTAAGATATTTTTGTGAAATCCTTTCAATAACCCAATAAGGGACTGGTTACCCCTTTGTCAATGACTTCATTACAAACATGTATTGATGAGGGTTATCACTTGTATATAATGGGTTCTCTATAACAATCATATTTAATTCCGATTTTTATTAACTTTCAATGCTCATGATCTCTATAGATTACTATGTTATGTGGAGGTGGTTGGTGTCTTAAAGAAGGGATTGAACCTTTTTGATAAATCCTATAGATCCAATCGAAATAGTAATAAAAAATCACATTGTTTATTTGAAGTAGTTTAAATTCCTATGACTGGACCCATCCATGAAGTTTGAAATCTTATGGTGAGGATGTTAATATAGGACTCATATGTCAAAGAGTTGTACTAAATATCCTATTTTAGTACAGGAATCAAATTCCATGTTGTTCTTATAAAGGGCATCTTTATCATTATAGGAGGAAAATGGAGGGCATGGGAATGACATATGCATACGAGACATTCCTAGATAGCTTCTTTTAGAATATATCCATGTGATTGGAGATGGTATGCAATCATACCTATACCCTGACAACAATTCCTTATTGGGGGATTTCTCATCATGCTATTTTTATAACCACCACTATCCTCAAGGACAATGTGATACATTAACGGAGTGAGAAACAAGAGACATCGAATGGTAAGACACATTACATGATACTATACCTATTCATGGATTACATGTTAAGGTCTCCCTTATATATGAATGCTCAAAAATCTTGGGGAAGATATGGTATAATGAACGACCCATAGAAAGGCATCCTACGTATCTTAGATATGCATGGAATCAAAGTCTTTGTAGTTCATTTCATCTCAATCCCAATGATAGATTTGAGGTACATGGGAGCATGATCATATCTTATATATAGAATAAATCACATTCATGAGTCCTATTCTCATCCACTGATAGGAAAACATAATTAGAAGACCTATGAGTGGATTAAGTCTCGTAAGTTAGGAATAATAGGAACCATATGGACTTACACCTATGTGGATTCCAATTAGAGAATCAGTCATAAGAAGGCTTCCTATATATCCCGGTTAATTTAGGAATTAGAGTTCTCATAGTTCATTTCATCACACAGCCACTTATGGATTTGAGGTACTTGGGAGCATGAACAGATATTAGGCTTAGAATGATGCTCATGCATGATTCCTCTTGTTATCCAACGATGTATTAGTGAAAATTAAAAACATATGGAAGGATTCAATCCTATAAGTTAAGAAAAATAAAAATTGGAAGGGGATTATAACTAAATGGATTCCAATTGGTGCTTGGGCTTTAGAGAAAATTCTGATGTATCTTAGATATGGTTGGAATATGAGTCCTTGTAGTTCAGTTCATCTCAAATCTACCAATGTATTTGAGTTAAATTGTTGAACTTAAAGGAATTGTAGATAACCACAGGGGTTTAGGAGTGTTATGGAAATATACCAAGATGGATTCCCTATATATTTGGACATATGATATTATTTTTGGAGTTGTGGATTATGCACTAAAGATTTCCAATTAGTGTTCTCATTATCACGTTGCTTGTAGGTGATACACTCTGACATTCCCCGACTGATGTACTCACTCTTTATCATTGGTATGTTTAAAGAGAGATAGTGATGAACGGTATGTTCTGTCTAAGAGCATGAGAGAAGTGGGGTCCCATGAATGCATGATCCTAGATCATCATGGCCACATAATTTATAGAAGGGGAATGTGACTGAGGATTGTCAGTCAAGGTCCAAATGCTATGAGTACAATTAGGTCTTCCATACAATGTGAACATTTCATTATGGATATTACTGAAAGGCCTTGGCCATATACAGGGCATGTCCCGATTATATGACCTATTTTTATGGGGACAAAAATGATATAGAAGTCACGTCTGATGGGAGACTTCCCGACCAACTATCATGCTTCTGGCATCTTCGAATGTGTGAATCATTCATATCTGTGATGCTTTACATGACTATGGTTCACATGTCATGGGTGCTTCGCACGTCCAACTGGATATGTATGAGGTTTCAAGTGTGACCAATATATTCTTTGTATGACCATAAATATCTTTTCTATAAGACTTTTCAGGATGTCCTGTAGAGATCAACTGTGGACACATCACATGACTTTTAGCGAGCGCAAAAACCACCCCCTCCCTCCATTCAATCTCCTTCACATTTTTAATGATGTCATAAGATCATATGATTTTTTAAGATTGTGTCATTTTAAATTTACATTATTTTTCAAAGATGATTCACATGTCCAATGTGCGTCATGTTTATAGTAAATAAGCATGTCATTGACAAGTCTGCCTTCATTTTCTTAGGGTGTTGTGTGGTTGTGAATCATACCCAGGGACATCCATGTGGAAAGGCGGACATGTATCGGGTCACGTCCTCAGGTAATCTCTTGTCAATATGAACATGGATATAGAGGGTCTCGTCATCATTATGATATATCAAAATCTCATTCACATGATCAAAGTGTGTTTTCTTAGGAAATCATTTCTTGATCGCATCAGGCAGCTCAAATGTGCCTCACATGACTGTTATGACTTTTCCTTAGGTCATCATATGAAAATGATCACATGTAAAAAGGTAACAGAAGATCAAAAGGACTTTTTCAAGGCTTTTCTTGTGTTCAATCATGGTATTTCCTTGGTTTTCTATGTACATCTCAAGACCATGGTTTGGTCTCACAGTTATTCTCAGGGTGTTTCTCTAATTAAACCACCACAAGTGGATATCCAAAGGGATTATTCCTTAAGTTGCATGGGAGGCATATGAATCCAATTTGTCATGCTAAATAGGTAAACTGTTGGGTTTTCATGCTAATGGCAGGTACCATCCTTAGTATCATGTTCACATTAAAGGGATGTTCGCATGATACCGTTATTGTTCATGTGATCCACATAAGCTTGAAACAGGCTCGTGGAGGCATCTATAGATGCAAATAGAGGCTTTCTAATGATATTGAGATTATAGAAATTGTTCATTGGAGAATATGAGAAATGGGTTTCCCATTTATTTTTATGATGTCTACATAAACCAAATGGGGTCTTGTGACGAGCTCTACACTCTGGAATAAGGTAACTATGTATCAAATAATGCATGGGAGTTAATGGTCGCATGACTAGAAGTGCATATCTCATGGGCCACATATCCACATTTTTTTCCTCTCAAAACAAGGGAAACTATGGGGATCATCCTTGTGGGGGATTCCACATATAATTCCACATATATAGTGGATGGGGTATTTTGGTAGGTTTCACATTCATGCAATGTCAGTTATATAAGGAATCCTTCGCAATCATGGTGAGACACATGTATTTCACGGTGATGGGTCATTTCCCATTAGACTCAGACCCCCAATATCTGTTCCTCAAACCATGGGTGTCAGTGGGGATACTCCACGTCAAGGTGAACCTTTCTAAGACTGCAATATGTTTTTGAGGGACATGGGTGGCTTCTTGCATGATCATGGATGGGGTCTTATAATAAGACCTATGGTCATGCACTACATGATGTGCATAAAGACCATTACTTATGTGGGAATGTACTTCATGATTGTGTGATCTATCATGTTAGCACATGACATTAAATGTATCATGTAATGAAATATTTAAGAACATACTTGTATAGTCCATTCGTACCATATCTTGCAAAGATGAGGACCTGTGGTGCATGAAAAATGTGTTTTCCTAGAATGAGAGGGGTTGGAAACACTGAGTCTACAACACAAGGCCACGAAAAAGAGTAAGATGGGTTTGAGTCCATAGGGAGAAAGTATAATGGTGTCTATCCGTTGACACCTGTCTGGATATTTTTTTCAAACAATCACATCACCTCATTGAGGTATTTTGATATAATTTTTAATCCTACCACCATCGTGGATGTTTCATGGGGTGAAATCTATGTCAGAGGATCCACGCTATCTCCATAAGAGGCATAAGAACTAATATGGGTGTGTCTCATGGAGTTTTATAGCTCGTGTGATCTCATGATATGTGAAAAAGCATGGTAGAGGACCCCCAATGATTCACCTCAGATTTTATGCAATCGTGGTCATATAGAGTGCACATAATGGGTTATTTCAAAGTCATCATGTGGAAAATCTCGTGAGAGGGGTCCCTTGAATTTCTTGGAGGATTTCTATGATGGTGGTGGTCAGTGGCTCAATCTTTTGATGTTACCCAATTTTTACCATATCTTACCCTCTACACCTTTTCATGTTTTTTCGGGATGTGAAGGTGGTTATATAGTCTGTGCGAGCCTAAGCCTTTTGATTATTCTGATGGGATGAGGGATGTGTTTTCATTACGTCGCATTACCTACCCCTGGAAAATTGTTGTGTGATATGGTAAAATAATAAATTGATTGAAAATACATGGAGCACAAATGGGTTCATGGCTGTAAAACAACTCAAGAAAACCCATTGGTTGTCTTAGTCTATGTATGATGATCATGGGTGCTCATGAAATGACTTCAAGTTCATCCATAGGTTCCCTTAGATGGAAAATAAGGATTGTGGTAGGTTCTTTTGATTGTCCAAAATGTGGCTGCGTGATCAGAGAATGATCATGGGACATACTTGAATTATGTTAGGGAATAATTGGGGAGATCATTGGGTCTCACACCATAGATTTCAGGAGGACTGATTCATAATATCAACATATTTTCTGAGATGTGGCAGTGATATGGGGTGAGTGTCAGGTGTTCATCGAACCAGGGTGTCCAGAGATTAGAGATGATGGCTCTGCGGAGCGCGAGATTGGGTAGATTCAAACTTTTGATCCGTGGGATTGAGTGAATGGCTAGGATTAATAGTGTATGTTATCATATGATGTAGATCATCGAGAAACTTCATCAGAAAACCCTTACGTGATATTGTAGGATAAACCATGTCCCACATCGAATTCTCGTGACTTCTTACCTCTAGTATATAAGGAATTAGATGGAAATTGTTTTCCTGAGCCGACAACAGGGTTAGAAATATTCCATCAACATCACTCTCATATTAGAGGGACTCATACCAATAATTTGAACTCACCTATAGGCATGAGCACTTCAGGCCCGAATCATGTCTTGTGGGAGCAATACTCCCCACGGTTCGCCAGTTGGGCTGGAAATACCCCCTTAGGACTGGTTGACATGGTACCACATGTTCTTTGGTTTAATTGGTCCATATGACTGGTGCACTATATGTATATTCTTTGTCTAGGTAAGGTATAAAAATTAATACCTTCAACCTAAATAAAAAAATTGACTGAAATTCATAGCAGAGTGTCAGGTCCAATGTATGCCTCTTCAAACCCTATGTCATTTTGTATGAACTCATCCATGTATTAATTCATAAATATTCAAGGATCATAGATATTTAGTGAATATGTGGGGAGTGATCATATTTTGGTGCAACCACACTTCCATTAAAATGGTTATGGAATTATAATTTTTTTGTACGAAAGACTACCACCTCACGAACTGATGTCCTTCATTTTTCAATTACCACCTATCAAGGTTGTGAATAAAGATTGAAATATTTTTTATATATGATATATATTATATATATTATTCGATTTTAATTAAAAAAATTTATATCACACATACCTTTCTACATTCTAATTTTTTACCAATATGATAACATCGTTCGTGTTTACGACTTCCTATCGCCTCATGAAGTAATTTAATTCATTCACAATTTTTAATGGAAAGAATATAAAAATGAGTTTACTAAAAATATGTGATACGTTTTAAATTAAAATCACTCTATAAAGATAAAATACACCATTTGTTTTCTTTTAATCTATCAAAGAAATTTTAAATATCGTTCATTCGTACGTACAGCCTACCATCTCCATGAATAGATCTTTTCATTTCCAATCACTAAATATTATAAAATAATATAAATAAAAATATATTGAATATAAATGATATTAATATCATTATTATAATTTTTTATATAATTGATCAATGATCAATATATGAGGGAAAAAATTCTAACAAATCAAAATATATATGATGAAAGAATGCATTTATTACCCTAAATGTAAATTTAAAAACGAATTTTTAATAGATGGGTAATATATTTTAATAAGAAAATTAAATATTGAATGATATATATTAATATAGTTGTGGTATATAATTATAATAAACTTATTTTTGTTATATTGGAATTTTGGCTGAGTATGATGAAATTCAAGACATAAAGTGACAGATTTTCATCTCGTTTTTTACATACGTAATACACATGTAATATTCCCCACCTATTCCATTTATGTGGTTCTTATAAAACACATTAATATATTTTAAGATTCTTATACATAATATTATTTTTATTTACAAATCCATTTTATAATCTATCTTTTATAACGTTTAAACTTCAATATTTACCAAATTGGTAAGAGGTTTTTCATGCATTTTAATTCATTAAAATACACATTATGTTACATACCTATACTCTTTCAGGATGAGTATAGACAACCCATTTTTCATGTTATATCCTGAACTTATTTTTCACCATGATATTGTAAATTAATTTAAATTTTAATCCATTATGAGTATTATGATTCAATGTTACCAACATGGTTGTGATTTCATATTACAATATCATTATAAGAGATATTCATTACAATTAAGTTTCCAAAGATGAAATTTCATGATATTCCACTAAATAATTTTCTTATATTTTCTTCTCAATTTATTATGAATTATATATTCATGTAATAATACCATATTTCCACTCTATGACACTTAAGATAATTATGTATTTTTAAAAGAAAATATGACTACATTTATCTCTTCGGTTAGAAGTCCGTCTTCATCCAAACCATTTTTAAAAGAAAATTTAAGAAGTGTTTTAAATTATCTATTATGAAAATTTCCATTGAAAAGTATTTTTAAAAGTATTTATGTTTTAAAAATTGTTTTAAATTATTTTAAAACATTCCATTATAAGTTTTCAATGTTATTTTAAAATTACTTTTTAAAAATGTTTATGTATAAAAAATGGGTTTTAAAAGAAGAAATTATTTTTTACAACATAAATGTATTAGATTATTGTTAAAATCATTATTTATATGTTTTTAAGTTTGTTCTAAAAGAATTTTATTTTCAATATTTATTAATAGTTTAGAAATTGATTTTCAAATATAATCTAATTTCCCCTAAGTAATCTCACAACTAGTGTTTAGAAATTATTATCCATCCAAGAAGAAATTATTGGAGGTTACTTATTCTTAATGGGTTATCATCTAGGGTTCCCATTAATATTCCATTTATTAATTATTTATGTTTTTATTTAATGTTTCTTTGAAAAATTTATCTCATTAACAAGTTATTAATTGAGGAAATAATTATGAATCCTACATTTTTCATGTGTGATCATATGAAGAAATGATTATAAAACCTGTATATTTTCAATATGTTATGATATGATATTTCTGATACCCACTTTTTTAATGTGTTATAATGTTATTAATTTTTACAATCTTGTGGAACACATATATATGTTTTTTATTATGAGATGGGCGGGGCCTATATCTTTCTCTAATGAATTGGGTAAATATTTATATCTCATGAGATACACAAAAGTAGAATGATGAGAGAACGTGGTTTATTTATACATGGATGTAATTGGAAGTGAACCCAGTTAAGTAATAAAATGTTGCAATGCGGTGTGAACATGATTCAAATAAGGGAATTTTCTATTATGATGGTCTTAGTAACGATCCTTTACTAATATATAAACAATTCTCTAGGATTACGTGTATTCTATATATTCAGTGTCCTATTCTCAAAAGGCACATGTAATTTGATTCCCTTATGATTCATGGATTATAAAATTACAATATTGATTCAATGACTAATAATTATGATGTTTGATATGAAGGGTATGGTTTTTGAATGTCATGCTCTTATTCTTATACCCTTAACTTAATTCTATGAGTAAATATTTAACATTGATTACCTTATATATCATATATTGATGGAATTTATTATATTTATGTTCCCTATGTTAGGATGATATGTTTTATGTATGATATTTATATGAAATTATATAGTTATGAATAATGTTTTGCGATATGACATAGCTCACATATAGAGCAGTGTTTATGTTTCCATGATTCCGAAGGAACAAAACTTCTATGGTTCTCAGGCATGTGACAGTGTAATGTAATTAATATTCTAATAAAATAATGTAATATCTATGCATGAAAATATCAGGTCATTATTATTTTTATCACCGAATAATTTTAGTGAACCTATAGAAACTAGGATGAGAAAACCTTCCTGATATCTCTAAGGAAATTTTTAGGATAATTCTAAGGATGAGTCAATGTATAAGAAAATTTACAAAAATTATGTTATAGGATTGTAGATGCCAAAATTCACTTAAGTGTTGATGAAAGTTTCAAAATGACAAAATTAAGTCATATTCAGACCTGGGGACCCTGTCCGGGGGGCCGAGAGGGGCCGCACGAAATAAATTCATAGGCGCGTGAAAAATTGATGCACCGTGGGGAATGTTCTGGGATATACAAAAGGTCAGCAGAGGGGGCGCGAAATATTTCGCGCCCCGCCCCACGCAGCCGACATTCCACGTCTCCGCCTCCATTAGGAAATTATTTCATGGAAACCTGGTTTCCACACCACTGGACACCTATAAATAGAAGGCTACCCCCTTCTACATTAGGGATAATTAATCCAAACTGGCTCGCATGCACAAAATTCGTCTTCTATTTTTGCAAAGATGGCCTTCAGGTATGGATATTTTTGGAAGACGTCGCCTTGGGGTCTGCCTTCGCGTGAGATCCCCATGGTTTAGACTGAATTCCAACCCCTTTTAAGTCCTACACTTGCACGGAATCCCTTCCCCTTGCACACGGTCTGGTCAATTCCATGCAATCCCTTCCATTGTGCGCACCCCAGCCAATTGCCCACAATCCCCTTCTATTGCGAGCAATCACCATCAATTGTGCACACCCCTATCATTACATACAGTCTCTACTCGTGCACGCTCATTCTAGTTGCGCATGAAACCTTGGCTCCCATTATATGAAAGAATCATTAATTGTGTGCCAGATCGGTGTTTTTTGTGTGGGTCTACTTATTTTTGCACAAACCTCTAAGGTTGCACGCAATCCCCCCAGGACCTCACATCTCAGTGCTCCATGAGTGCCCCCTTGCGTGAGCTCCCAATGCTCTTGTTATGGATTCCATTTATGGGTGTCTCTCATGCCCCGAGCATTCAAATCATGTTCTGTATTCCTATGCAACCTTCTAGGCTCATACGAAATATCTTTAGAGTCCCATGGACGACACCGCCCATTGCGTTGCTTTGACTAATTCTTTTTCTCATAGAAACACTAACGACTATTGTTTCTTCATATATTCACGCTAACGTGGACCCCTCAATGGTTCTCTCTAACACAGCCCTTTCCATGGAGTTTCCAATGCCTTACCTCCCACAAGGATCAGGGGGTTCCGGTTATGTTAGCCCTAGGTGTGTGGACAAAACCCACCTAGTCCGAGATGCATGATGTTAAACTGCAAAGCACCTTCGTCCTTTGCACATGATGTTAAACTACGACCATTCCTCGTGACTCACATGTAGGGTTCCCCCACCTTGGATATTCTCCACGCCCACATGTCTCTATACGAATGGGATTACCCCTCATAGGGGATAATATCCTCCTTGTTGGAGTGGCGTTAGTCCTGTGGAAACGACAACCACCTTGGTGTAATCCCCCTAGTTTTCCTTACAAGAGGCAGCATACCTACTCCTCCATTCATCTTTGATCCTTAAGGATAGTGGATGGCATGATAGGGAACGAGGATCATCATTTCTTCAGTCCCAAATCCCTCTCCCACTGCACTTTGTCTCCCTCGGGCCTCCATCCTAGAGTAATCCCTGACTTCTCGGGCAGCTAACCATGCGTAGGCCCCTGTTTCCTCTTTGGGAAACCTTAGAGAGTAAGCCCCACTCCAGTTCCCATGAATGCACCTTTCGCGATGTGATCACCTGGTCTTTGCTATCTCCTATTTCTCACACCGAGCATGAATCATGTGGACTTAGAGTGAGCATTGACCCGGAGAAACACCTTCGTCCACCTCAGAGCATAATCCCCAAATGCCCCCATCCCACACGACGTTATACTGTATACACTCTCCCTAACTACGTGGACTTTGATCCAATCCAAGGCATGGTACCTAGGAAGCCTCCACGAGGTTCAAGCCCCAAACACATTGGGCTGACTCCGAGCATAAGCCCCAAATGCCCTCGCCCTGCACGACATTAAATTGTATCCGCTCTATTGAACTACAGGGAATTTGAACCATTCCAAGGCATGGTACATATGTAGCCTCCATGAGGTTCAAGCCCCAACACCTTGGGCCACGTCAATGTATAATCCCCAATCCATCCTAAACTATGATGACTTTGATCCATGTCAATGCTTGGTACGTAATAATCCTCCACAAGGTTCAAGACCACCACCCGGTTGTTTCGACCACCTTCATGTCGGTTCAACCTCGTCCCTCATGACGTTAAAATGTATTTTCCATCTGAACTATGTGGTATTTGATTCCCCTCCATGGGGATACTTAGAAAGCCTCCATGAGGTTCAAGACCATCGCTCATGTCTCATCTGGACCTTTCCCTTGAGCCTATGTGTCTCGGGAAGCTCATTCCATAAACTAAAGGTTTCACTTCCTCTGGGTCCCATACATTCACCTATTCTAATGGGTCACCTCCTTAGGTGTCCCATCATTTCACCAAACAACGCGAAATTTGATTCCCCGCCACAGGGATATGTTTGAAGTCTCATCAAGGCTCAAGCCCAGAGACATCATCCATCTGGATTCTTAACTGGGCCTCCACATCCTGGTGAGATCATGCCATCCCATTCCCTATTCTTCTTGAAAACATTTGGGAAGCTGCCCACGTGTTGGCCCCAATATCAGTGTTACCTCCAGGGGGTTCCTTAATATGATCCACTCTAATCAGTGTTCCGATCAGTCTGATTCGTCTCCACTAGACGTTAAACACAAGGAATACCCCATGTGAAACATGGGAAGCAGAGGAAAACATCATATACATGGCCATGTCATACATTTCCCCACGTTCGATGTGACATTCCTCGGGATTCCATGCCATCGAAAAGCCCTATAATAATGGATAGAATACATACATTCCAATCCCTCAACATGAAGACATGCTAGTGGTTCCCAACATGACAACTCCCCTAACTGAAGGTTGCTGCCCTGATCGGACCCCTTGGAACGTCCTGACAGAAGCAATGTAATTAAATGTTGTCCATGAAGATATGGCACTGGGAATATTTTCATGAACAATGACCTAAATCTATGAGGGAGACCCTGACTAGGTGATGAGTTCCAAGGAGGAATAAAGGGAAGGAAGAACTGAAACCCCATCATCCCATTTCGATCAACGAGAAAACACCCCTAAATAAGGAGCAGATTATGTTTCTCTTTGGAAAGTGGGAATTCAGGGTAACATCTGCATTTCCTCTACGTGACGGATGTGTGCACCCCGTCAAAAGCGTCAGAAACAGAAATGGTGAACCCGATATGAGAATATTCTCCTCATCATGGAGACTAGTATCATTTCAGGCACCAATGGATTTTCTTGTCATCAGACCCAGTCATTCGGCACCAGGTCCCCCAAGCAATTAGTGGGATAGACATAAAACCCTCTAGATGTTAGGACAGTCATAACATTGAGCATTCTATTTTGTGGCATTGTCAGCATGGATCCCTCTTATCGGCCACAGAAGACAGAATGAATATGGGGAACTGGTTGTCGATTTCTTTTCCTAATAGTATTAATGAGTTAATCTCCCTACTTTTAGGAATACCGTTGTTGCACCTGAAGCTCGATCACCTGCCCACCGGTTCAATGGCAGGGGCAATACCTGCAAGACTACCCCTCGTGGTCCTACCTCTTCCTTGACGGCTTCGACCGCCATGACTGCTGGGCGTCCATGCCCCTACCCCCATCAGAAATTATCCAACGAAGGGTAATTAATGACCTTGTACACAGGTATGAGGAGGAGGGGATCATACCCACCTCGGTAATGGCCCACCTTGATCTCAAGGTAGCTGCGCCTTGCCGTAAACGCGGCCCCCGAGGGCCGTGCCGGGAGCCACTGATCCCCACCCCAACATTCAATTGTTTGTGGAGTTTGTCCCCAGAATGCCTTGAAATCTCCCTCCCCTACGCTAATGTGGTAGGGGATTTCGGGGTTGAACCAATCAGAGTCCATCTTCAAGGGCTCCCGGTGAGGGCTCCCGCTAGGATGCGTCAGTACCGTCGCATGATTCCCCCAGCTAAGGAAGAGGGCACACACCACAGGGCGTCAAAATCAGTAACTACATTGGCACGAGCCACCGCTGACTCAAATCCCCGACTCCATGCATACGTCGAGTAGGGAATGTTTTACGCCCGACCTGGATTAAGGCCCCAACCGCCCCACAGGAAAGCTGGGTCGACTCTCTCAGTCGCCGACATAGGCGATGGCCACTGCAGAACAATCTGTGGCAATGCCACCCAGTGTAGAGGCCTACTTCATACCGCCACTACAGATGGTGTGGGTCCTCTCTGTTTCCATCCTCGGCTAGGAGGTCTGCCCCGTTCCACCTTCATCCCAAGCAAAGACCTTCCCCATGAAAACAATACTTTATATGTTGGTCTCTCCCATGCTCACCACATCGGGTACGGAGACACTCCCCCTATCATAGACCGCGGTTATGGAGACATTGGATGTCCTATCACTTTCCATCAAGGAGGTTATTCCCCATGTCCCCATGCCAGTTAGAGAAGGCCCTCATTACCTTAGTGATCGGAGAGTTGGAGGCCTACCTCACTTAAAAAACGACCATCCTGGAGGTCCTCCCCGTGTCCCTTTTGACATTTGTCCCGGTGCTCCTCGTACATTGACTTTATTAGGTGTAATCCCTTTACGCCTCAGTCCCAGTGCGGCTAGAGGACCCCATGTCTGAAATTAGCCCTGTCACGAGGAGCCACCCAGGGGAAGAAAGGTGATTCATCTCCTCCACAAGTGGAATTATGTAGAAGGACAGACATGAATCAGACCCATCCGCTTCTTGTACTCCGAGGCAGTGTACGACTCGGCGCTAGAGCCCTCTCCACAGCCCTCCAAGTCAAGGGCTGGGGCAGGAATGAGGCACATCAACCTCATACTCCCATAATGCAAGATACATAGGATCCATGTTTCCTTCCAATGGTATATCTAGGAGGACGATAACTTGGCATGTCCCCAGGGACCGACTGCGTAGTCGCCACCAGCATCTCTAAGAGTTCCCTCTGTCTACAGAGTGCTTTTTTGGGGGCCAATGGCAGGAGAGTCGTGGTATCACCCACCCACGGCAGAAACTTATTCTTTGTCAGGAACATTGGTCACTGGTCTATCCTATCATGATATAGAAACCATGTCTCTATATTCATCAGAGGACAACCCAAGGTTTGGTGTCCAGTTAGCACACTAGCCAAATTCTCCGCCAGACAGCTCGTCGTCCTAGTGGTCCACCTTAGTGCTGCAGCCAGCTCCTCAACAACCCCCAGTGGACGAGTGGTGAAATCAAAGTCCAGACCCTAAATCAGAGTTGAGGAGCTTCTAGACTATCCCCGTAGCAAACCACTTCCCTGAGAAGTTTTGGACGGTCACAGGACCAAACTTTGGTATGCCAAAATCACTCACCCCGGAGGAGTTTGAATGTTTTCGCAACACCCTCTGGGTGACTGAAATCAATCTTTACCACCGGCAGATGACAAATTTCGGGAGCAAAGAGCACCTTGAAGGAATCATCGAACAATGTTTTCTCGTTGATCTAGCCACACTCCATGTGGAACAACGCCCTGAGTCACCATGTCACTGTCAGGATTTCCAACAACAATGCTTTCAAGATTTATATATACTTTTCAATGTTATTAAGGAGGATACCACCCACACGTAAGTCCACGGATGGGAGAAATATGTTGCCCTCCTATTCCGTGCTATTCACTGGCAGTCCGACTTGCTAGGAGACATTGAGGACATGCCCCGAGAAGAGTTGCAGTTTACATGAACAATCTATCCGGAGGGGAAAACAAGATGGACCTTCTCCATGGGAACATCCTCCCTAAGGACATGCCACCTCTACTAGACCCATAAAGGAGGGTTACTCATCAGCAGAGGAACCTCCTAGATCTCCCTCCACCCACCGAGGCATTGGTACTCAGCCGGAATGCCAGTAAAGGCAATGAGCACGTCAGAGCTGTCATGCACTCCGACCCATCAGCTTCAGGGAAAAAGACGTAGGAGGATCCCGAGGAGGCCACATTGTACCAGCAGCTTTCTAAGAAGAATAATTTAGTGTATGAACTCCTGGATGAATGTTTTGCAGATCGATGACCCAACTACGGTGATCCTAGGTTGGGACAGCAGGGGAAGGAACAACTGTTCCTTGGTGAGCTTCTTCCAGGCAACCCTGATCGTGCCACTCCTGCAGACAGGGTGGAAGCCGGGGCTCACGAAAATAGGGAAAGGTATGTCTCTCCAAACCCTCATGAATGGCATGAAAATCCATGTATCCCCTCTTGGGAATCTCTAGAATCCCAAAGGATCACTCCACGAACCGCTCCACGAGCCACTGAGCTTGTCTACCGCATTGAAGAACCCAGCAATGCACTCATGGTTAGGGATCCCCATCAAGATAGGTAACCAAACCTGGATGATCCAATGGGAGCACTCATCACCCGCCTATAGGAATTGGAAACCTGACCTCTGGCCATCCCACCTGATGGAAAGCCATATCCGGCATGGGTGGATGATATGGAAACTCCCCCACGATTTGGAAACCCCACCTTCTCCCCCGATAATGGGACGGGTGACCCACTTCAGCTCCTGGACCACATTAACATAAGATCTGGGCCTATGTTGGGGACCCAACACTACATGAGGCCTCTGAGATCCTCTGTTTTTTTTTCAGAAACTAGAAGGGCCAACATTCATTTGGTATAACCAGCTCCCATCGGATCTATGACTAGCTGGGAGGAACTTCGCAGAAATTCCTCTGCTAGTTTAGCTCTATGACCCGAAAGAAGAGTATCGCAGACCACTTCAAGTGAAAACAAAGGACAGCTTAGTGATTCACAGACATTATCGCTCGGTGGAAGGGTCTCACATACTCCCTTGACATGCCCCTAACTCAGAATAAATTACTGACAATGTGTGTTGGGAATGTCAAGATGGAATTGGTTCCCTTCTCAATCACTCAGAACTATACCGGAGGGTTCCAAGACATCTCAAATAAGGCCCAACACCTCGTAGAAGCCCTGCAATAGTCCATCCAGGCACGTCTACTGCCCCCTGTGATCCCAGCAAGGAGGGATGACAGAGCCGATCCCACTGTGGTGGCCTATATAGAGACCCCTAGGTAGCTAGAATTTCTACATGTGAAGCCAGCTCTGCAGTCCTGTAGAGGTCCACCACCATGGGCGCAGTTTCCACCCCATCATCAACCACCTTAGAATCGGCAGGCGCCTCCGTGAAATGAACTACAACAGCCTAGGAAAGAAAATCATGTTCTGCCTCCTCAACAGGGTCTTCATGCCTCCATCAGGGTCAGGCTCCAAGATCCCCCTTTCCGGATAGATGATATTAGACCTACTCATTCAGCTAGGCTTCAATACCTGGTTACTTCTGCAGTGTCTTAGAGTATAGAATTGTATGAATGTCTAAGTGAAGAAATCTAGAAGAGGCACATCTCTATGATCAACCCAAATACGGCCCTTATCACTGAATCCTATGGTACACCCTTGGGCAATGTTATGTGTTCAAATACTGGCTCCATGACCAGATTGAAAATAAAAGAGTTAGGTTGGTCCTGACCCTAGCAGATGTGGCAAGTGTCTTTGTAAGGTCAGATAGTGGTAGCGACGACGAGGTCGAGTGGCAGTAGGTTACGGACCATAGGTCTCAGAAGAATAATGAATGGATGGCTCGCAAGATGGTCCCCCATTCCCATGGAATTATCGATTCATTCTTGAATGAGCAGGAGCCTTCAGAAGTTGTGACCACCACTTCTGTGTCATCATCTCAGCATGCCTTTTCCTAGAAAATAAAGCATCATCCGTGCAAGAAGAAGCAATGCGCCATGCCAGTGCCATTGTCGACCCCACACTCTCGATGAATTTATGCCCCCGGAGATGGGGATTCTCCCTAGATACCACCCAGTGGTGGATGATTCATCAAGTGACAGTCAAGGGTATGCTTCGGTCAACACCGGTGAGTTGGTAAACCTCTACATGACTCCCGATAAGGGAGAGCACCAGGCTAACCTCCCAAATGTCCCCAGTTGATGCCAATGCTGGAGGAGCCACAAACATATGGGTCATCGGGGCACATAATTTATCACCTCCAGTTAGGTCACGCATGCGGATGAGACTAGAAAGCTTGCCCAGTGCAGAACACCGTATGTGCAACCTCCTCATCTGGTGTCTACAAGCCTTCCTCCACCACCATTTGTGCTATAGGATCAAAGAGAAACACTTCGGCCATTCCACGTCCAGCTTCACCCTACAGCATGTCGATCCCAGATTTCTGGTTCTCACCCAGAAGCTACTCTCTGGGCTTCGACGAGTGAGCAACGAGATATTCCAAGTACAAGTTAGTCTCCAGTCCTGCCGGCAGTGGCCACCATGCCTTCTATCATATAGTGTCTTCTTGCACAAATATGTTTGGTCAAAGTGTAGATGTATGATGTTATCAAGAACCTCACAGACATCCAAGCGAGGCTTTCCGTCATGGATTCCCTTCAACTGTCGCCAGATATGCGCGAAGCACTTGCTGATGCTTTAAGAAGCCCCATCCAGTTTGAGAAGGAGGTAGCAGCTGCATAAGCATTCCATGCTGAAATAGTTGAGGTTGTTGAATTCCAGGACATCATTTCATTATATGAAGAGGATGAAGGCTCCCCCATACAGGGGAACATCCGCCTACTGTATATCACCATCCAATTAAATGGTTTGGCAGTTCATCGCGGTCTTATTGACACTAGCTCGGGAATCAATCTTATCCCAACACGGACACTGTAGAAGTTGGGATTATCCAATGATGACCCGACTCTCTCTGATTTATGAATCCAGAGGTAAAACAGGAAAGAGCAGACCCAGGTTGACAAGATTCGTCTGATGACCTAGTTCAGTGGCCAAGCTTCCAGCACCGAGTTCTTGGTTGTCTTCTAGGACACTATGTATAATGCATTGATGAGCAGGCCATGGATCCACATACCCGCGGTGGTCCCCTCATCATAGCACCAATGCCTCATGTACTACATTAATGGTCGAGTGGGAGTAATCCAAGGTGATTCATCTCCTTTCACCTCTTTTGATGCCCGCTACATGGACGCTGACTATTACAAGAGCAAGGTTAATGAAGTCTAGGGAAAGTAAAGTTGAGCATGTCACCGCTACAACCAACCCTTGTGCAGGTGTGAATGATGCCTATGTCTTCATGATCCATCAGTTGGAGGCCACGACCACTGATATGGGGTATTGTTTTTTCATTTCTGGGATAAGTAGGAACCATTCTCCGAGATCTAGGTAGCATCGAAATATCACTTCGTATTCTTATATGAATCAGGCATCAGTGATCCCAGAACCTCCCACTCTAATCAGGTTTCGGGGTGTTCGAATCATGGAAATGAAAGTACGCCATACTTTTCTATTTCCCAAGGCAGGAATAAGTCAGCTCTAGAAGACGTGCCACTACTACTTTTATATTGTCAAGTGTGGCCCCATGGGCTAGAGACCAGATGGGATCAGGTCGACAACCTTCGTCACTATGGTCTCAGCAACTCCGGAGTTCCCCGATACAATAACCACTGCCGCATAAGCTAGTAACAGCCTACCTTTAGGGTCTGGTAACATAGAATCAACTTCCCCCGCAGAATATCCCTCTATATGTGGAGAAGAGGATATAGAGGATGCCACATGCCTTTGAGGAAGGCATCTCCGTTACAGTCGATGAGTTGGTACAGGTGAACCTCGGAAGTGAGGAAGACCCGAGACCCACGTTGATCAGTGCTGTTATGTCCCCCGAGGAGAAGCAGTGGTACATAGGCTTCCTTAAAAATCAATGTGATGTATTCTCCTGGAGTTACGACAAGATGCTGTGACTAGATCCTCGGGTAGTTTTCCACCACCTCGGTCATCCGACTAATATTCATGGATTCAAACAACCTCCCAGAACGATGCACCCTTATCACGGTGCCATGGTCGAGGAAGAAGTTGACAAACTTATCAGATCCAACTTTGATAAGGAGTTCCAGTACCCCAACTGGCTGGCCAACATCATACTACTAAGGTAGAAGAATGGATAGATCAGAGTCTATATTGACTTCTGAGATCTCAATAGCCATTGTCCTACGGATGATTTTTTTACTTCTAGTGAAATAATTGTGGATCGACGATACGACAAGGATCCTAACCCTCTCCTTCATGGATGGTTACTTTAGATATAATCAGATCCAGATGGCCCCTGAGGACATGGAGTCCATATCTTTCAGGGTGCCCCAAGGTACTTTCTATTTCTAGGTTATTCCCTTCGGCATGAAGAATGCAGCTACCACCTATCAGCAGACCTTGAATCGCATATTCAAGATGATCCTTAGGACATTGGTGGAGTGCTATGTGGACGATCTGGTGGTCAAATCACACTAGTTCCATGAACATCTCAAGGACCTTGAGTAGGTGTTCGGCTTCCTCTTCTCCTTCCATTTGAAGATGAATCCATTGAATTGTTTCTTTTAGTTCACTTACGGGAAGTTCCTTGGATATCTTGTCACGTACCGGTGCATTGAGATCTACATAGAGAAGATAAAGGACATCATCCAAATGCCTCCCCTGAGTAATATTCATGAGCTCTGCGGTCTCCAAGGCCACATAGGCTACACACACCGATTCATTCTGACTCTGGCTGGCAAGTGTAAGACCTTTTCTCAACTCATGAAGAAGGGAACTGCTTATGAGTGGTAAGAGGAGTGCTAGAACACCTTCGAAAAAATATTGCAATATTTTCTCTAGCCTCCGGTCTTGATACCACCCATCTCTGGAAAGCCGCTAGTCCTCTATGTCACCTCCCTAGAATGGTCCCTCCGCACCCTTCTCACCTAGAAGAACAATGAGGGGATAGAGAATAGCCTCTACTACCTCATCCACATGCTCCTCGATATAGAGACCTGATACTCTCCCTTCGAGAAGAGCTGCCTTGCGCTTGTGTTTGTCATACTGAAATTTTGACATTACCTGTAGCACCATGTTGTACAACTGATGTTTTGAGTGGACCCATTGATGTACATCCTAAGCTATCCCATGTTGACAGGACAACTAGCGTGGTGGGTGGTAATCCTCTAGTAGTTCCACAATAAGTACGTTCCTTAGAAGGCTATCAAAGGGCATGCATTGGACAATTTCCTTACTGCCCATCCAACCTCCATGGACCAGTACCTGGACTTGTATTTTCCTAACGAGGAAATCCTCTAAGTCGATCAAGCCATTCCATGTTGGCAGATGAAATTTGATGGTGCCTCCTGGAGCCCCACCGGTAGGAGGATCAATGATACACGACTCAACAGAGTGGGTCTGGGTATCGTTTTTATTACCCTGGTGCAAGACATTCTACCGTATTAATTCCGGCTATCAGAAGGCTTCACCAACTATGAGGCGGAGTATCATGCCCTTATTACTGGTCTCGAGCTGGCCCTTGAGATCGACATGCCTCATTTTCATGTGAAAGGGGAGTCTGAGCTAGTTATTAAGCAGGCCAATAGCGACTATGTTGTCAGGAAGCCAGAGAATGTGCCATTTTTGGAGAACACCATCTAGCTGATGGCCTAGTTCCCTTCTCAGCCAGAGGTTTCCCATGTTCCTCAGTCCCAGAATGGTCGAGCGGATGCTTTGGCTAGCATAGCTGCATCACTTTCAGAGCCCGAACAGGATGATCTAATAAGCCACATGGCATATCGGAGAGTCATAGCTCATGTTACCCCAGATGGAAATGATGGACCACAGGTAAGACACCTTATCGTCAGCGCCTCTGTGTCAGGACCGCCGGGTCATCCGGATGCATTGATTGAAATTATTTCTGACTTTGGGACACCCTTGGTTGAATACCTCCAACACGGTAATCTCCCGTAAGACTGGGTCGAGGAAGAGTGAATCTGACGATGCGCTCTGCAGTTTAACCTCTAGAGTGGTCCTAGTCTTGAGCAGATACGTTATAAGCATGGGTTTGATGGTGTTCTCCTCCATTGAAATCAGGGGGTTGAGATTCCAAATGTCATGCAGGAGGTTCACGCCAGTTCATGCAGTGCCCATCAGGCTGGGCTAAAACTTTCCCACCACATCAGGAGATTAGGGTATGTTAGCCCTCCATGATCCACAACTGCTTCGATTTCCCCAAGAGGTGCCACACATTCCATGTTCATGCAATCTTTTTGCATCGGCCACCAGAGCCTCTACACAATACCATGTACTCTAGGCCCTTTGTAGTCTGGGGATTCGATGTTGTAGGACCATACCCACCAGAAAGGGCTCGCATATTCCAATTCATTCTGACCGCTACGGATTTCTTTTCCAAGTGGGTGGAGGCAATTCCACTCATGGAAGACAAGGCCCGTTCTATCATTGAATTCTTGAGTTCCAATATGATCCATTGGTTTGGGGTTCCTCACACTATATTCACTGATAATGGAACCAACTTCTGAGCATCAGAGTTGAAAAAGTTGTAATACAGGTACAACATCTGCTCTAACCATACCTCTCGCTATCACGCGCTGGCAAATGGACAGATTGAGGCATTCAATATAAACCCCCTCTAACATCCTACAAAAATGGTTGGTCAGAATAAGAAGAGTTGGCCAGATAAGCTCCCCAATGCCCTCTGGGCATATCCCATGACCACTCATAATTCCACCCAAGTGACCCCATATTCCCTTGTGTACGGAGGTGAGGCCGTTCGTCCCAATGAGATTCTGTTTCCCTCACTGTGCACAGTGTTCTATGAATAGAATGTTCCAGATAGAGTAGTTGAAATCCTTCTAGCTGAATTGGAAGTACTTGAAGAGAAGAGGCTTCCTACCTTACACAATCTGGAAAGGCATCAGACAGGATGGATCGAGCCATCAGCAAGAAGTTTCACCCCCTATCATTCCTACAAGGAGACTTGGTACTGGGCCTTAGGGTAATAATGATATTTGGTAGGAAACCACCCAAGTTAGAGCCGAAATGGGAAGGACCTTTCATTGTTCATAAGGTTTATCCCAATGGAGCATTCTCCCTTGTGACCATGGATGGTGAGCGTATAACTCCTCCAACTAATGCCATGTTCCTCAAAAAAAACATTTCCTGAGCTCCACTATCCAGGATGACCTTAAATTTTCAGTCCTACATTTCCCTAAATTGCACGCTCGTCCCACATGATGTTAAACTTTTTGTCGTCCCGCATGACGTTAAACTGCTCCTTCAAGAACTATGTATGGATTGATTCACACCCTAAGGGGATACGTAATACTGCTTGTACATTTAGATGTTGCGTCCAACACCATCTCTTAGATATCTCTTGGTCACCTAGTCCCCTTGTCATGTATCTTCCCACGAGAAGGATGTGTAGGTGTGATACAAGGTTATTCCCTCCTTCCCATTAGGTTTTTGGCACCATGCCCCCCTCTTCCCCTTGGAATCCTCCATCTCTTGGACACTCTCAAGATGAGCCCCTAGACCCATTTTAGTGGTTCTTTGATGTGTCTAAGAGTACTCTAATCTAGGAACTAGAGTGTCAGATTCAACTAGGGAATGTTTCCATCCACTTGTCAAGCTTCAGGTTCCCCTTCATTTGGGTCCCTATTTTTTTCACACCCGAAGGGACCCCTAAAACGACATAGATCCTAGGGATAAGGGCTCTCCTAAAATTATGGTCCAACACCCCTGAGGGTTTTAGACAACAAATTGATACAAATTCCGCATTGCAAACCTGGTCAGCGGTCAATGCTCATTTGTTTGTCCCCATTTCAGGCTAACACGACAGGATACTATGTTGCGAACATGGTTAGTAGCAATCCTCTGTCTTCACACCAGCCCCTTCATGCCTTGAATTTTGGTTACATGATTCACATTATGTTCCACCCCATCATTTCCAGGTGGAATCCTGACACTCTTAGAACTATCCTTCATTGCACCTCCGTGCGTTAGGGGGACAAAGTTGCAGTATGGAGTCCTCCAGGGCTCCCACGATGCGACCACTAAGACCATACACTCAAATATACTCTAATACCTATCTGCGAATTGGTCGTCATCCTCATGGGATATGTGGGATCACTCGGACATTGCATTTCTAGGTCAAGCTCAAATAGAAGATAGCTTCTTCCGCCCCTTATCCTCTGACCCTCACTGGCCTCTTGGCCTAAGGGTCCTCTCCCAGAATCGCTCACGGTGATGATGTGGACCATGTACTCATTCAGTTCATCTATGCTTTATTGTGTTGTGTTCATTCTATCATGTCCAAGCCATATGAATTTAAATTGTATAGATTGATCCAATCGCATGACCCTAAATTGTGATAATATCATCTCGGTCGTACGATGAAAAACGACACTGCATTGTGATAACCTCATCATGGGGGACATCATGTTCGGTATCATTCATACACCATACCATTTGTCAATGCCTGTATAAATATTGATTCTTGTGGTGATGCCGAAAATTTCAACCCTAGTCTAGTCGCTTCACAAAAAAAACATTCACCTTAATGGAAAAACAAGATACATCAAAAACCGCTTCTTTTGGTGTGAGGGCTAGACCAGCACGCCACTTTCATCCTTTTCACTGGTACCTTCCCGTGCTATTTCTAGAACTATGTATGGCTTGATTATCATTATTATGCGATTTGTAGGAACACCTGGGAACATCCCCATGGGCCCAAACTAAACTTAGTGTTCGGTCCCCTGACCTAAAGACGTCCCCAAGGAACACATGGTAATTTGGACTTATATCCTCATTCACACTGGGTTTCATAATCACATTACCATGTGTCCCCTTCATTCCTTACCAATCCCTGGTCCGATTTCTATGACCTTAATCTAATCCCCTTTCTTTAACTATCTATGGCTTGATTCCCATCCTTATGGGATACGTATGAACACCCAGACATTTCATCTCGGGTCCATACTTGGGAATCAAAAATCCCATCATTTCCCCACCATCGGGCCCTTTGCATGACCCTTCGAGGAGTTGTGTAACTGCATCATTTTCCCTGAATATGTTCGGGATGCCCCATAACGACATTGAGAAGCAACAGTTCCCTCAACAGAGAGGTCCTATATAAACGTAGGGATGATCTATGATCAGATTAATTCACCCGCCTAATGTGCTTCCACGACGGTGGTGTAATTTCAGGAGTGTTGGATTCTATTCCAACAAACCACCACTTCACTTTCAACTCTTTTTTTCCCCTTCGATCAGACCCTCATCCCCTTTCATGTCTGGAAGGACCCCCTAACACTATAGAAGCTCGACCTATGGTCTGCCTACTATCCTGGGAAAATGTTCCGGAAGAATGATGGATGATATTTGACTTAGGTCTCATGTTGTGAAAATGGTCAGTTATCGACCCTCATTTGTTGTCCCCATTTCAGGCTAACGCAATAGGGATGCTGTGTTTCGAACACAGTCAATAGTATTCATTTATTTCCATGCCTCTCCCATAGGGTTCCGAATTTGGGTAATGTGACCCACATTTTTCATTCCCCTATGTTCGAACGGATTCCAATGCCCCTGACATTGCCCCAATCGTGTGCTAGAGCACATTATGAAGATGATATATCGATCGGTCAGAGGTCCACTTCCTTTGACCAGGCCTCCCTCGTGTCCTCGAAAATCTGGGTTCAAATTTCTAATGCCTGAATCTTGTTTGACTCTCCCACAATCAAACAATGTTATAATACAATCATTCCTTATTTCTCACATTGGGTATGACCCACGTGATATTCGGAATGTATTTCTATTTATTTTGAGATTATGGTTGAGAATGTTAAACCAATGAGACATGTAAATAGATTTTTATATACACAAGTTAAAAAAACAAGAAGTTTTAAGGCGAAAAAAGTTTATGGGTATGACCAAAAAAGGGCCCTTAAGGGTCATCTTCATTGATGGTTCTCTCCAATACTAACACCTTTTGGCTATTGGCCTCCATGACTGCCGCCCTCCCCATGAGGACTACCTCTTCATCAGTGGCCGTGAAACACAGTTCGCTGACTCTAGCCCATTCCCGTGCATGTTCAGTTTAGAGCTCAGATATCTAGTGATTGGCTTCTGTGAGTTGTTCTTGGGAGTCTTACAGCTGGGCCCTCAACTTCTCCACAAGATCATAATAGTTTGCGATGAATATCTCATGTTATTTCACTTGTTCCTCGAGGCTTTGAATCTTCTACTCTGCCCTCATAAATGCTCGGCTACTCCCAGACTCCTCCCGACACTATATGACATTGGAGCACTAGATGATCATGCATACCTTCTTGACCATGTAATCATGGACTGTCAAGTGAATTCATTGAGGATCTTCCCCTCCAGTGCACAGGAAACATAGCCAGATTTGGAGGGATCCCATCTGCTTCAACCATTCCATCTGAGGCTGACTGAGAAAATTCCAGATTAACTTCCACACCTTGCGTCGCCTCATCCACCTCTCCTCATATTCTTCCGAGTCCGAATCATCGATTTCATTGGGGTCAGTGGTCCGATAGATAGGAAACATGGCCAACATGCTAGCAGTAGGGCCTTCCGCGGAGATTCCACCCAAGGGAATACGTTCCTCAGTGTATGAGCGACCTTCCTCTCTCACCTCGAACCTGGTGGTACATTTGTCGACTATCGGCCCTACCCCGACAGTAGCTCCACTAATTTCCACCACTCATTGCTCACCAATTTCCAAGTCCAACTCAGTTTGGGATGCATGTTCTTGATGGGGTGGTACATTTTCCATTGACTCGCCCGTGGATGGTTCGGGCTCAGTAGCCTGACGAGCATCCAATATCATGATCATTGTATAAACAAGTAGCACCCTAATCAATTGAGTCCTCTAAAGGTAAGTACTGGTGTCGATGAAAGGAACTTACAAGAACCCAAGGCGCCAACCTCTTGTGATATGGCTTCTATAGTAGATGTCATAGTGGGGGATTCCTCAGCGCTAGTTATCTTGATAATGGGCATCGGTGACCTGTCTTGTTCCATTGGCGCTTCTCCCCCTCCTTCGACTGGTGAGGCATGATCAACACCAATTTTCTCTTGATCAGGATAAGGAAGGTGGGTTATGTATTGCAAAGGAAAGCGGAGAAAAGGAGGAGAGTATATAATGGTTGAAGCATACCTCGAGTAGTTCAGTCACATACATGTAGGATTCGAAGATCTTGCTGCTCTCCCAGAGACTCCCTTGGTGGGATGCCCCTTGAGACCCCTCACCGTTAGGATCCCCTTCTCTTTCACCTACATCTTATGCCTCATCCTCTTCTGTGTCTCTGCCCTCCAACTCATCATTGCTGTAATCATCCCATGGTGGCATCATTTTCAGATCATGCTCTTGGATGAGCATCACTTTCACAAAGAGAGGGGGCTCCACACGCCGACCTCGTTGGCGTGCGTGAATGTCCATGGCCATCATATATTCATCCTGATGATGGAAGTTCTCTATTTCACCAACATGAATAAGCCCAACTTCTGGCAGTTAGATTATGTCTCACACTATCTTCTGGCAGAGGGCTTCGGTGTTCACCGACTACTGTAGGGTTAGCCACACTAACCACAACGCATGGAAGATTACTTCATGAGAAGGTTGAAGAAGATATCTTATTTTCTTCCTGGGAAGAACTATGGCCACTCATTGCGACCCTTATCCCATAGGTGATGAGGGCGTGGCCACGTCATGTGACATCCCCGCTATTTAGGTCCTAGACTGTGCGGGCCCCATTTTCTGTTGCGCTTCTGATCATTCCCCTCTAGTGGCACTATGGCTGCTCTCTCGCTTCCTGTGTTCCACACTGGGTACCTTGTGTCACCGAACTCGCTTCCTCAAGATCCCATTAGGGTATTCTATGACCCAATGTTCGGCATACTCAGTTTAGAGTCCATCATCGACTCTGGTGGGAGGAAAGGTGATGAACTCCCCAGAGCCTTAGGTCATGAACATCTGCCACAACTGACGAAGAACGCAGGGTTGAATTTTTTCTCAGATGTCAGTGTATACTTTTTTCGGCAATCGCTGGAGGTACCAAAACTACCTGGTGAACCTGGACGACACATAAGGCTTGAAAAAAATCTTTCCATCAATCTGAGCCAAAAGCACCCCGCCTTTGTTGCTCTTGAAGTATTCCTTCTGCTCCAGTGAGCCTTTCCCATTTTCTACCATCTAGCTAGTTGGGGTGAGAAATGGGATGAAGGTGAATTTGTCATGGATACCAATTCTGATATGTACTCCCTCCTCATTAAGTGTCAGTGTCATAACCCCAACAACGTTCAGCAGGGAGGGTCGCATGCTGTTTCCTAGAGGACATATGGCATTCGGGAAGGTGTATCCACCGCAATGAGTTGTAACCTAGCCATGGAAAATATGTAAGATTCCATTGACCCTCCTAGGTGACCCCCATCTTGAGATGCGACCCAAAATGGTTTATAGATAAGACATCATAGCCCCCCCCCCACATTTAATCTTTTGTTGGCATCCATGATGCCATCCATCGTTAGGGTCGCTGGACAGACTCCCATCCTTGTGTCCCTCACTGGAAAGATCCATGCGCTCTGGAATGTAGCGAGAAATCTGGTGTATCGAACATTTGGGTCCTGACTCTCGTTTATACTGTATCCCCATGACTGGTAGTGCCCCACCTCTTGGACCCTCTAGTATGATCCACTCTTTCTCCTCTGTGCCATGGTTGGACACTGCCTCCCCACCCTGGCATCTTGATTTCTCAATCCCTCCCCAGGAATATGATGGTCTAGTCCTTGTAGGCGATTTCTTTTAGGAAGTCCTTGAACCACAATTTCTCCTTGGCCAGCTCCAACAAGTGCCATGTCAGTATGGGGGTTCGTGATCTGTCTCCCAAGGTGAGCATCATCGGAATAAATTTGTCATATTGGTAGCCTTCCAACGGGATACCTCAATGTAGTAAATGTCCAAGGGACTAATTACAACTTCCACATGATGGAGATGGAATGTGTTGGTATCAGAAGACCACCAAGTGAACAGATCTGGCCCGAGCTCGTGCTGGCTGTAGAAGATGAATTGTGATGTCCATACCGCCTCAAATAAACCAATATTCCATAGTTAGACCCTCAAATTGGTCACATGTATGGTGAACCCAGTACGCCTAGGCCCATTGGCTGTTGAAGTTGCCTTCAAATCATAGGTCCTAGTCCTACATCCAACTCATAGTCTCATCAATGATGCTCAAACAAAAGGTGCTCATGTAGAGTATTGGGGAACTCTTCGTTGTAGGGTCATCCCAAGCAATGGTCGTAGTCCTGTGATTCAGGACATATACATCCATGTGCATAGATTCTATGGCAGGATGACTAATGTTGGTGATGGTGTACCGATGAAGAGCTTCCTCACTGGTCACCCATGACTGTGGTGTATCCACCTAAAAGCTTAGAAGAAGGACCTTTTCCAGAATGCTGATGTCCCACAGTGGCAGATTGTTGGCAAAATCATACTCCTTTTGGATGGGGTTAGCATATTGAAGAATGTATGGTTGTTGGAGATGATCCTTTTGGCACCATAAACCTCTGGGTTTGCAACCATTTCAGATCTTCAAGTAGTGGCTTCTCCCTCACCAGCTTGGTTTGCGGCCATCTTCTTCAAACAAGTGCTTGGGCGGTTGGCATGAAATAAGAGAGGGTGGCGCAGAAAATCAGTAGGTGTTGTGAAATTTCAGACTATGGCTCAAAAATCCCAGATGTTTCATGTAAAATGGAACCTGATCACAGTGGAATTACACACATCCAGAGCGGTTTTTCGCGTAGGATAGGAAAATGTTTTACGCACGAGAGTGTGGAACTTATCATGCGAGAGAATTAGTATGAAGATAGGGACCCACGACTGCTATTATAGACAAAGCCTGGTTTACATGACCGTGTGAAAAGTGGATTCCGCGCCATCTAAATTTTTGCATGCCTCATCAAATTTTTTTCACGCATGGACCCCACCAAGACTGGCATTTCGACGTTTCCCTCAGAATCCAATAGTTGCAACCTGTCGCCTATTCAATTCTAAGGGGGGGAATTTGTAGACGATGAAAAGTGATCAATTGCTAAAGATGGTTTGGAAATGACAAAGACAAGTCATATTTATAACCATGGACCCTGTCCGGGGTGCCTGGAGGGACCACACGAAATAATTTCATAGTCACGCCAAAAATTGATGCCCCATGCAGAATGTTCCAGGAATTGCAAAAGGTCAACGGCGGGGGCACGATATATTTCGCGCCCCGCCCAGCGCGGCCGACATTCCGCACCACTGCCTCCATCACACAATTTTTTCCTGACATCGTAGTTTTACATGCCACTGGATGCCTATAAATAGAAGGCGACCCTATTCCACATCAGGTCTGATGAATCTGAATTGGCTCTCGTGCTCCAAATTCGTCTTTTGTGCATGAAAAGATGGCCTTCAGGTACAGTTCTTTTAATTCCAAGTCACCCTGGTGCCCATCTTCGTGCAAGATTCCAATGGTTTAGACTACATTCTTACTGATTTGGGGTCTTCCCCTTGCACGCGATCCCATATGCTTCCACATGGGCTAATCAATTGCACGAAATCTCTTCCATTGCATGCACCCCTAGCCAATTGCACGCAATCCCCTTACATTGCACTCAATTCCCTTAAATTGTGCACACCCCCATCATTACTTAGAGTCTCTCCTCATGCGGGCTCCATCAAGTTTCACACAAATCCTTGGCTCCCATTACGCAAAAGTATCACCGATTTCATGCAAGCCCGGTGTTTTTCGTGCAGGTCTACTTATTTTGGCGTAAAACACAAAGGTTGCATGCAATCCCCCAGGGACCTCTCATCTCGGTGATCCCCAGGAACCCCCTTGCACGAGTGCCCGATGGTATTCTTATGGATTCCATTTGTGGGTGTCTCTCACGCCCCGAGAATTCATATCATGTTTTGTTTTCCCGGGCGACCTTCTAGACTCATACGATGTAACTTCAAAGTCCCCTGGACAACACCTCCCATTATGTTGCTTTTCCTCATGCTTCTTCACAAAGGCACACTAACAACTATTTCTTCTTCTCATAGCCACTCTAGCGTGAACCCCTCGATGGTTCTCCCTAACACACCCCCTTTCCATGGCGTTTCTGATGACTTTTCTCCCACAAGGAGCAGGGGTACCAGTTATGTAAGCCCTAGGGGTGTGGAGAAAACCCACATCATCTCAAATGCATAATGATAAAATTCCATGCACCATCGTCCATAGAACATGGCATTAAACTGTGACCTCACCATGTGCCTCACACATAGGTTCACTCCACCTTGGACATTCTCCACACCCACTCGTATCTATGGGGATGGGATCACCCCTCATAGGGGATGATATCCTCCTTATTGGAGTGGCGTTTGTCCGCGGGAAATAGCAACCACCTTGGTGTAAGCCCCTAGTTTTCTTTCTAGGAGGTAGCACCCCTTATCCTTATGTCATCTTCAGTCCTCAAGGCCAGTAGAGGGAATGATAGGGAATGGGGCTCCTCCTTTCTTCCATCTCAAATCCCTCTCCCACTACACTTTTCACCCTCGAGCCTCCATCCTGGAGTAAGTTCCAACTTCATTGGCTGCAAACCACACGTAAGCCCATGTTTCCTCTTTGGGCCACCCTAGAGTGTAAGCCCCACTCCACTTCCCATGGACGCACCTTTCATGATGTGATCACTAGGTTGCTGCTATCTCTTGTTTCTCACACTGAACATGACTCATGTGGGCTTGGAGTGAGCACCAACCCTGACAAACACCGTAGGTAGCCTCAGAACGTAATCACCAAATGCCCTCATCCCGCACAACATTAAACATTATCTTCTCCCCTGAACTTCGGGGAATTTTATCCATGCCACGAAATGGTATGTAAAAACCCTCCACAAGGTTCAAGCCCCAAACACCTAGGGCCTCCTCAGTGCGTAAGCCCCAAATGCCCCCATCCTGCATGATGTTAAACTTCATCTGCTATCCCAAACTACGGGGACTTTGATCCATGCCAAGGCATGGTACATAGGAAGCCTTCCCAGGGTTCATTTCCCAACACCATGGTCCACCTCAGAGTGTAAGCCCCAATCCATCCCGGACATTGGTGCATTGATCCATGTCAAAGCATGGTACGTAGGAAGCCTCAACAAGGTTCAAGCCCACCAACCGGTCATTCCGACCACCTTCACACCGGTTCACCCCCATCCCTCATGACGTTAAACTATATTTGCCATCAGAACTACATGGTCATTGATTTCCCGCCATGGGGATATGTAGGAAGCCTCCACAAGGTTCAGGGAAATCCCTCATCTCCCATTCAGACCTTTCCCTCGAGCATATGTTTATCGGGAAGCTCATTCACTAACCCGAAGGTTCCACTTCTTCTGGGTCCCATCCATGCATCCATTCTCACAGATCACCTCCTTAGGTGTCTCATCGTTTCACCGATCTACTCAGAATTTGATTCCCAGCCACAGGATACATAGGAAGTCTCTTCGAGGCTCATGCCCAATGTCGTCATCCATCCCGATTCTTACCCGGGCCTCCACATCCTGGTGAGAGCATGCCATCCCATTTCCCATTCCTCTTGACTACATTCAGGAATCCACCCATGTGTTGGCCCCAATATTGGTGTTCCCTCTCGGGGGTTCTTCAATATGATCCCCTCAAATCAGTGTTTCGATTAGTCTGATCCATCTCTGGAGGACGTTAAACTCACTGCATACCCCTTGTAAAACATTAGAAGATGAGGAAAACCTCAAATACATGCCCATGGAATAGAATTCCCCATGTTTGGTGTGAGATGCCCTGGGATTCTGCACCCTCGAGAAGCCCTATAATAAGTGACAAAAGATAGACATGCCAATCCCTCGTTGTCAAGACACACCAATGGTACCCAACATGACTACTCCCCTGAACGAAGTTTTCTACCCTGACCAGACCCCTTGGAATGTCCTGAAAAAAGTAGTCTAATTAACTAGTTTCCATAAAGATATGGTACCGTGAAGAGTTTCATGAACAACTTCTTAAAACTATGAGGTAAACCTGGACTAGGTGATGAGTTTCGAGGAGGAATCCACTGAAGGAAGAGACGAAATCCCATCACCCCATTTCAATAAAGTAGAATACGCACCTAAATAAGGAGGAGATGTCGTCTGCCTTTGGAAAGAGGGAATGTGGGGTAACAACTGCATGTCCTCTATGTGATGAATGCACATGACCGGGCGAAAGCTTTAGAAACAGGGATAGAGAGAGTTGTTTCAAATAAACACACACCAGTATGGATATTAATAGTCGATGTGTATCATGAACAAATGTACCTATATGAAATAACCCTACAAATAACATATTTAGCTAGACTTGATTGGGAACTACTGCACGACAAATATCTTTGTCACTCTATGAGTTTGAATATCTTGCAAGATACTCTTTGGAAATTAAAAAACTCTTTATGTACCATCACGAAGGATTAAAATAAATATTTTCTACGAATATTCTTATATGAACCTATGTTTTCTTATATTAAAAAAGTGGTGTTTTGATTTAGACATTGTATATGTTATTTTCATGATTAGGTTTATTTTCAATGTGATTAGTGTTTCTCACAGTATGATTTGGTTTTCAACAATGGATAAAAAAAAGAATCAGGTTAACATTGAATTTGATAGAATAATTAGTAAATATGGGAAACAAAATTAGATGATGAATGGAGAAATATATATTTTGATTAAACATAATCTGCTATCGTGATATATGATTATAAAAGTGAACATCAATGATAATCTTGAACCATAAACTTAGAATAAGAATTAAATTAATGAAATTTAAGATGCTAATGGACATAGACAAAAAGTGTCTTAGATTCATACTTATTTTGAACGAGTGAATTAAAAATAATAAGGAATATTTTAGATGGAGGAGAAGATGTTGTCTATGTGACAAAGAGGTTATAAAGTAAAAAAAATTCAAGTAGGTCATCGTCTTATCTATATAACGAATGGTAATTTTACAATTCAATTTAATAACAAATGAAGTTACTTATATGATACAAAATATATTATTCCATGCTAAAAATAATCATGGAACAATTGAAGTTTATATGTATTTGGATTCTAGAATTATTAATTGAGAAACATAAAAGATTTCTTTATTTTAATTTCTTCAGTAAGGATTTGAATGATTTTTTTAACTAAAGTCTATAGAATGGGAATGTGTTCTTTTATTAGGGTATGGGACCCTTAAATATGTATTAGATGATGAAGAAATGGTGTTTAGTTTGAATAATGAGATATTTGAATGGGATCATGATAATTTGATTATAAAGATGACCTCAAAACTGCTAAATGATTTTGTAACAAATATATTTATGATATCAATGTTGGAATTTAAAATTTTTTTTGATTGATATAATATATACAATAATTAATTTTTTAATCAATTAATAAAGAATAAATCATATGTTTATTGAAATTATATAATAATTAAGGCCACTACATTGATTGAAAAGTATACATGAATAATGTTTTCCCATTTTGGCTATGTGAAAATGAAGATATTCTTTGTGATATATGGGGTTTAATATTAATATAATCATGATAAATTTATTCAACTACTTTCTCATGTTTTATATTTTGTACATTATAAAGGTAAATAAGGATGACCCTTTATGAAATTGTGTCACGCCCAGACTTTTTTGAGGTAGAAGTTTAATTTTAAATTTTTATTTCATAAATTAATTGCCTGTGTATTCAAATTATTTGGTTGTAGCATGGGCTGAACCCGGTGCGGGTTTCCCATTGTGGCAATAGTGCGTGCGCGGGGGCCTTGCGCTGCTCGACGCATGGGCAGGGTACGGGCAATGCCATGCGGCTTTGCCATTTCAACGCGCAGCGTCCGTCGCGTTGACGTTTCAAATAACAGTTGGTTAACCTCGGTTTTAATAATAATAATAATAATGTTATAATTATTATTTTTACTATCATTATTATTATTATTTTTATATTTGTTAGTATTAGTAATATCGTCATTATTATTATTATTATTATAAATATTATTATGTTATTATTAATACTAACATTATGTTATTATAATTAGTATTGGTTTATTTATTTAGTTATTTATTATTATTTTTTTACGCCCTTGCTAATCCCAACCCTAGCCGCCCCCTATCCTATTTTTTTTCCTTTCCTTTTTTTTCTTCTTCTTTCCTTCCTCCCCACGTTTTTATTCCTCTCTCTCTTTCTTCCTCTTCTCTCTCTTTTCTCCCGCTGCACCCTCCTTCCCTCTCTGTCGCACCGCTTCCCCCCCCCACTCTCCTCCTCTTTATCTTCTTTTCCTTCTCTCCATCTTCTCCTCCTCCTCCTCCTTCTTCTTTTCTTCATCTTCTTCCTTCTGCCGCGCTCCACCTCCGTTCTCTCCTCCAGCAGGCCACTGCCCTTCCCCAGCTCGGCCATGACTCTTGTTCATCAACCCGTTCGGCCGCACCTCCAGCTCGGCCGCGTCTCCGCTCGGCCGCGCCTACCACCTCCCGTGTTTCCCCGCTCGGCCACCCTCCCCTCACAGTAACATCGAAACCGCACTAGACCGGCCCTCCACTCAAGGCCGCAACGCCGCCACACCCTCCCTTTGCCGGAACAGTCGCCGGACCACCTCCTGCATCCCTGCTCGCTCTGCCGACCGCCTCCCGCACCCCTCCTCTTTGCCTTCCCCAGGTTCCACAAAGTAATTGTATTTATTTTATTACACTAATTTAATTTAATTTAATTTATTTTAGTTTTTTTAATTATGTTGATTGGTTTAAATTTATGTTAAGTTATTAAATTATTAAAGCTTTTGTTTTAGTATTAATTAATTAATTTATTGTAGTTAAAATTTGTTAATCATTTTATTTATTAAAATTGGTTAAATTGATAATTAGTTTAGTTAATGGTCATTAAATTTGATAAGTTTTTAATTAATTTAATTGATCTTGTTAATCATATTATAAAATTTAAATTTCTAAATTGTTAAATAACTTTTTTAGTTAGTTTTGGAGTTGTATATTTAATAATTAACTTATTTAATTGTTTTGGTTTAAATTGTTAATTTGATTATTTAATTATTATTGAACATGTTTCACGGTCAACTAGATTATTAAATTACTGATGCTTATTTTTATTCATTGCTAATATTTTCTGGGTTGGCACCGTGGAGACTTGGTCTACTATTTTAGGACCAGTTTGACGGATCCGTACGGTGCAACCGTTGCACAATGGGAGTTTTGTGTCGTGTCGCTTCATGCACCTATTTGAGGTAGGTGGTTTCACATGCTTAGGGAATTTGATCATTTGGTCTGCTGGTTGTTTAATTTAATATTCCTTTTATTTAAATAATGTTGTGAGTTGTCGGTTGGACTGGTTGAGCATGGGTTTTACTTTTTTTAGTGGCTGGTCTAGATTGCTGGGTTTATCCTGTGTTGTGTCTTTGTTTTTTAAACGAATGCAGCAATTGGAATTGATCCTAGTTACTGGATTAGTGTGCGTCTGGGTGGGTTCTCCACTGTCGGATGTGTCGTTTTATTTTCTTAAAACATATAAACCAGTTTTTCAAATGTGTGATAAACATTAATTTGACCCTCGAAATTCTGTAGTTCTTGTTTGTTGTGCGGTTCTATGTTGTGTTTGTGCCTTGACCTTGATGAGTAGGGTGAACTTGGAATAATGAGCACAAAAGGGGAAGCCTGGGTATTAGGTGGGTGGACTAGACTAGCATGCTAGTGATACAGGAGTGGCCTCGGCCCAGTTTCACTTAGCGGGATTGATTCTTACAACACTAACTAAACATTTTATGATGACTGGAGACCACTACGGTAGGAGGTGTTTCCCTTCCGGTGGCTCGTGAACGGGAAATGTATGGTATGGTTCACCGAGACGTGAGGTTCTAGGGTCCCACACGGCTTTAGTACTTAGGGCCTCTCTAACTTTTGTTGCTCTAGTGCAATTATGTACTAATCACTAGTTGGTTTTGGTGAATCCTGTGGATTCAAAAGGTATGAGTGTTTCTTTTTCATTTAATTTCAAAAACCCATTTTTTCCCATTTTGAAACTGTCTTCATTTCTTTAAAGAAAAACTGGTTACATCTAGATGTTAGTGCATTTATTTACTTTCCTTAAAATTTGAACCTATGAACTGCTTTGGTCATCTAACCCTTCACATGAGAAATCGTTTCTTTGGTGTCAACCTATTGAGCGTTGCTCACACCCTACTTACACCTTTGGGTGTAAGTAGATCTATTTATGTCTGATGCAGGAAAATGCCAGGGTTTTGAGCCTGGTGGCCCGAGTTGTTAGTTGACTCATCTATTTTGGCGGGGGTGGCGGAGGCCAGACAGGGATATTTTTCCACTAGGTGATTATTGCTGGATTGGTTTTTGGTCACCTTCTTGGGAGTTTCATGTGTTTGGGTTGTAGTTTTCCTTTTTTTGAGACTCGTTCGGGATATTTTGTAGAACTTGTGGTCGTAATGCTACATTCAGATTTCTAACTACTTACAGGTTGTTTCTAGTTGTTGTACAGGTAAATCGTTCCCAAAAGCTATAAATTTATACCCGGGCACTTCTGCCAGCCCGTTGGGATTAGGGATGCCCTTCGGGCCTAGCCGTGGGCCGGGTCGGGCGTCGAGTTGATGGAGACCCGATTCAGTTCGTGACAAAATGGTATCAGAGGGAGGTTAACTCTTGGTCTACGTTATTTGGGGTGAGTTTGGTTATATAGAATCTGGGACTGTCGGGGCTCGGACTTCATGTTGCGAGTAGGGTGTCTGGCCAGCATGCCTCGTGACAGATACTGAGTCACCATGGGATGTCAGGGTGCTTGTTTCCCTTATTTTCTTGGTGGGACGTGCAGGCTGCAGACTGTACGTGGACACTAGGCATGAAAATTAAATCTTTTACATGGAGTCGTTTTGGCATGCTTGGTTTATTGATGAATATTTAAGTTGTTGGAAAAATTTATTCCCTTTTTATTGATGGTTATCTTTCTTGATTGCTTCCCTTTTACAGTAAGATGCCTCCCCGGAGAGCTCCCATGCACCCATGGGAGGAAGCCAGAGAGAGTTCTCCCAAGCTGCTTGATCAGAGATTGGTAGAGGTGATGGTCTGATCCGTCCAGGATTTGGGACAAGGGGCGACTCCTGCCCCCGCCCCTATTCTAGCTAGAGAGGAAGAATTTGGCTTCAGGAAGGATAGAGCTCCGGAGTTTCTGAAGAACAAACCTCCTTCTTTCTGAGGCAGTTCAGAACCTCAGGAGGCAGAGGAGTGGCTTGAATAGATAGAACGCATGTTCGATTTCCTTGACACGCCCGAGGAAGTCAGGGTGAAGTGTGCATCATTCCAGCTGGAGGGTTCCAGTCGAAAATGGTGAGAATCAGTGGTCCAGGCTGGGAAACATGAGCACAGGAGTTGGAATGATTTCAAGGTAATCTTCAACGAACAGTATTGTACAGATTTCGTAGCCTATGCTAGATCTTGGGAGTTCATGGATCATTCGTAGGGGAATTAGACAGTGATCGAATATGCGAACTCCTTTGCTGAGGTGGTGCGGTACGCACCCAAGATAGTTTCGAGCGAATTCTTTAAAGATCGAAAGTTTGAGAAGGGCCTTCGACCATAAATCCACTCTCAGGTTTTCTTATTCATGATGAAGACTTATGTTGAGGTGGTCAATCGGGCTTGCATGGCCGAGATTGACCAGAGAGGAAACCCAGGGTTTTCTGGATCAGTATCAGGCTTTGGCAGTGGCAGAGAAGAAGAGGAAGCATGTTGAGAAGTGGATGAAGAGTGGTGGCGGCTCAGGCCATCCCTCTAGGCAGACATCATCTGAGACATCTAATGTGAGGCACATTGTATGCCATCAGTGCGGGAAGGCAGGGCACATCCGACCTGTGTGTCCACATACTCCTAGACCTTGCTATGGGTGTGGATTTATGGGGCACCTAAAGAGTTTATGCGGGACTGTATGCCCTTACCAGAGTGGGACCGGATTCGGAGCTTCCAGGGGTGTATCAGTGTAGTCAGAGCCGACCAGGACGCCAGGATCTCGGTTCGGTGGTTGTGGTGGCAGGACCGGATCATCTTCTGGGCAGAGCCAGATTAGGGCAGAGCCACTGGCGAGCGGGCGTTCTCAGGCAGGGACCAGGCAACTACTTGCTGTGGACCAGGAACCAGTCGGATCTGATGCAGGGCCTTCGACGGTTCGAGGTACTATTCTGGTTGCATCCTCTATAGCTACAGTCTTATTTGATACTGGTGCTTCAGTTTCTTTTATATCTGCTCGCCTTGTGAATCTGTTGAACCTACCGACCGAGCTGTTATCATTTTCTATGGAGTTGGAAACACCGCTAGGGAAAAAGTGGGATCAAGGACTTAAGTGTCGATCGTGCGCACTCTCTGTGTCAGGAGTCAAGATGGAATTGGATTTTTTGGTCCTTGAAATGGACCTATTTGATGTGATCCTCGATATGGACTGGCTGGTGTGCTTCCAGGCACACATTGATTTCTATCGGTGCCGAGTCAGTTTTACGGCACCAGATGGGACTCTCCATCTATTTCACGGATAATGGGATCCTCGGTCGGGACGCGTGGGACCTCCACTCCCGAAGCTGGGAAATATTTCTTATCAGTTGTCGTCGCTTGCGCTGGAGGAAGATGGTGGTGTTTTATAGGGCGGGTTACCTCGTGTTGTGGATGAGTTCCCAGAGGTCCTCCCAGATGATTTTTTTGGCTTACCCCCAGAGTGGGACGTGGAGTTCTCGATTGAATTGGCGCTAGGAACACAGCCTATATCTCTTCGCTCTTATTGCGTGGCCCCCACCAAACTGAGGGAATTAAACATACAACTGGACGATTTGGAATCCAAAGGATTCATTCGCCCGAGAGTCTCTCCTTGTTTCGCACCGATTTTATTCGCAAACAAGGCTGATGGAACCCTACGCATTGTGCATTGATTACCGGAAATTGAACAAGGTAACCATCAAAAATAAATACCCTTTGCCTCAGATTGATGTTTTTTTCGACCAGCTGAAGGGGGCAGAGTGGTTATCCAAGATTGATTTGCATTCGGGATACCACCAGCTCAAAGTGAGAGAAGTAGATATCCCGAAGACGACATTCCGAAGCAGGTACGGTCACTTCGAGTACCTAGTCATGCCTTTCGGACTAACAAATACTCCTGCAGTTTTCATGGCGCTCATGAATAGGGTGTTCCACCAATATCTCTACTCATTTTTCATGGTATTCGTGGATGACATCCTAGTCTATTTTGGATCTGAGGAGGAGCATGAGCATCACCTGCGCGTTGTTTTGGGCACTTTGCGAGATCACCGCCTGTATTCCAAACTCTCGAAGTGCACTTTCTGGATCAGGTAAGTGAAGTTTCTGGGGCATGTCGTCTCATAGCAAGGGGTTTCAGTGGATCCCGAAAAGATCAGGGCAGTTATGTCATGGGAGTAGCCGAGAAATGTGTTTGAGATCAATAGTTTTCTGGGCTAGGCTGGTTATTTCAGACGCTTTGTCCGGGACTTCTCGCGGATTGCCTCCCCCATGATCGCACTCACCCGGAAAGGGGTGAAGTTTGAGTGGATCCCACAGTGCCAAGCATATTTCAAGGAATTGAAGCGACAGTTGACCACTGCACCAATGTTGACCTTACCAGAGTCAGGAAAGGGCTATGTGGTGTACTGTGATGCTTCAGGTACGGGCCTTGGATGTGTGCTCATGCAGGATGACCATGTTGTGGCTTATGGTTCACGCCAACTCCGGCCGCATGAGAAGAACTATCCGACTCACGACTTAGAGTTGGCGGTGGTGATGCATGCTTTGAAGATGTGGAGTCACTATCTTTTTGGGGAGATGTTTGTGGTATATTCTGACCATAAGAGCTTGGCCTATTTTTTCTCTCAAAAGGATCTAAATTTGAGGCAGCGTCGCTGGGTCGAGTACCTGCAGGGTTTTGATTTTGATATTGTATATACCCCTGGAAGGGGTAATGTGGTAGCTGAGGCTTTGAGCAGAAAAGTACCAGTGCAGGCGTTGAGGAAATCCAGTGATGAGTGGGCTTTGATGGGGCTCCGGCCAGATGCACTTGGAGAGCAGGGAGCACAGTGGATGTACTTTCATCGCTAGCATCCAGTTGACTCCTTCTCTTCTGGAGTTGATTCAGCGGGAGCAGCCTGGTGATGAGCTGTGTCAGCAATCTATGCAGTTTCTTCATGGTGGAGAGACTCCTTCTGATTGGTCTTTGTCTTCCCAGAGGGTCTTGTGCTTCAAAGGCCGTGTTGTGGTGCCGTTGTCTCTACGGAAGGTGGTGATGCAGGATAGCCACCAATCTCAGTGGGTCATCCATCCTGGTACCACCAAGATGTACTACGATGTTCGTCGTCAGTTATGGTGTCCAGGTATGAGACGGGACATAGACAACTTCGTATCCATATGTTACACCTTCCAGCAAGTGAAAGCAGAGCATCAGAGACCATCTGTCCTACTCTAGCCATTACCCATTCCTACCTGGAAGTGGGACGAGGTCACCATGGACTTCATCATTGGCTTGCCTCGTACACCTCGATGGAGTAATGCTATCCGAGTAGTGATTAACTGCCTGACCAAGTCAACTCACTTTATTCCGAACAGAGATACAATGAAGGTAGAGGAGCTGGGCCGCTTGTATATTGAGGAGGTAGTCAGACATCATGGTGTGCCATCGGTAGTTATTTCTGACATGGACCCCCGCTTTACATCCCGGTATTAGGGAGGCCTCCAGAGGGCCTTGGGGTCACAGATTAAGATGAGCATGGCATTCCATCCTCAGACCGATGGCCAGACGGAGCAGGCGAATCAGATTCTGGAAGACATGCTCCGAGCCTGTGTGCTAGATTTTGGAGGCTCATGGGATAGCCATTTAGGACTGGTCAAGTTTGATTATAATAACAGTTACTAGTCTTCCATTAGAATGGAACCCTTAGAGGCGCTCTATGGCCGGCCTTCTCGGTCTCCTCTGTGTTGGGTTGCGGTAGGAGAGGCCTCGCTCTTGGGACTGAGCCTTTTTTAAGAGACGTCTGAGAAGGTCAAGATGATTAGGTAGTGGTTGTTGACAGCTCAAAGTCGCCACAAGTCTTATGTAGATCAGAGGTGGCGGGACCTCATGTTTTCAGTGGGGGAAAAAGTGTTCCTGAGAGTGGCCCCTCTCTTGGGTCACCATTGTTTGGGGAAGCAGGGGATGTTGACACCGAGATATGTCGGTCCCTTCGACATTCTTGAACGGATTGTCAAGGTGGAATACAGGTTAGCTTTTCCCTCACAGTTGATGTCGATTCACGACGTATTTCATGTCTCCCAACTAAATATGTACAACCCCGACCCGTCGCATGTGCTGAATTGGGAGGAGCTGTAGATAGAGTCTGACTTGTCTGTGGTTGAGCGACCAGTGCGTATAGTGGATTCTCGGGAAAAGACGCTGCGTGGAAAGTCCATTCCCCTGGTCTGTGTTCTTTGGCAGCACGGGAGTGATGAACACGAGACTTGGGAGTGGAAGTCATGGATTGATCATGAGTACCCATTTCTATTCTATGATCAGGCTTTGAGTTGACTTTTCGAGGGCGGAAAGTATTCAAGGTGGGGAGAATTGTCACGCCCATAATTTTTTGAGGTACAAGTTTAATTTTAAATTTTTATTTCATAAATTAATTGCCTGTGTATTAAAATTATTTGGTTGTAGCATGGGCTGAACCCAGTGTGGGTTGCCCATTGTGGCAATAGTGTGCGCGCGGGGGCCTTGCGCCGCTCGACGCACGGGCAGGGTACGGGCAATGCCATGCGGCTTTACCATTTCAACGTGCGGCGTCCGTCTCGCGGACGTTTCAAATAACAGTTGGTTAACCTCGGTTTTAATAATAATAATAATATTTTTATTATTATTATTGTTACTATAATTATTATTATTATTTTTATATTTATTATATTTTTAAAATCGTTATTATTATTATTATTATTATTATTATGTTATTATTAATACTGACATTATTTTATTATAATTATTATTGGTTTATTTATTTAGTTATTTATTATTATTATTTTTACCCCCTTGCTAACCCCAACCCTAGCCGCCCCCGTCTCCTATTTTTTTCCTTTCTTTTTTTTCTTCTTCTTTCCATCCTTCCCATGTTTTTCTTCCTCTCTCTCTCTTCCTCTTCTCTCCGTTTTCTCCCGCTGCACCCTCCTTCCTTCAATATCGCACCGCTTTCCCCCCCACTCTCCACCTCTTTTTCTTCTTTTCCTTCTCCTTTCCCTTCTCCTTCCCTCCTTCTTATCCTCCTCCTCCTCCTTCTTTTCTTCCTCTTTTTCCTTCTGCCGCACTCCACCTCCTTTCTCTCCTCCAGCAGGCCGCTGCCCTTCCCCAGCTCGGCCACGACTCCTACTCTGCAACCCATTCGGCCGCACCTCCAGCTAGCCCGCGTCTCCACTCGGTCGCACATCCCACCTCTCGAGTTTCCCCGCTCGGCCACCCTCCTCTAGCCGGAACATCGAAACCGCACGGGACCCGCCCTCCGCTCAAGGCCACGATGCCGCCACACCCTCCCTTCGCCGGGACAGTCACCGGACCACCTCCTGCAGTCCCACTCATGCTGCCGACCGCCTCCCGCACCCCTCCTATTTGCCTTCCCCAGGTTCCACGAAGTGCTTGTTTTTATGTTATTACTTTAATTTAATTTAATTTAATTTATTTTAGTTTATTTAATTATTTTGATTGGTTTAAATTTATTTTAAGTTATTAAATTATTAATGCTTTTGATTTAGTATAAATTAATTTATTTATTGTAGTTAAAATTTGTTAATCATTTTATTTATTAAAATTGGTTAAATTAATAATTAGGTTTGTTAATGGTCATTACATTTGATAAGTTGTTAATTAATTTAATTGATCTTGTTAATCATATTATTTAATTTAAATTGAAAATTTGTTAAATAACTTATTTAGTTAGTTTTGGAGTTGTATATTTCATAATTAACTTATTTAATTGTTTTTGTTTAAATTGTTAATTTGCTTATTTAATTATTATTGAACATGTTTAACGGTCATCTCAATTATTAAATTGATGATGCTTATTTTTATTCATTGCTAATATTTTCTGGGGTGGCACCCTGGCGACTTGGTCTACTGTTTTATGACCTGTTTGACGGATCCGTACGGTGCGACCGTTGCACAATGGGAGTTTTGTTCCGTGTCGCTTCACGCACCTGTTTGAGGTAGGTGGCTTCGCATGCTTAGGGCGTTTGATCATTTGGTCTGCTGGTTGTTTAATTTAATGTTCCTTTTATTTAAATACTGCTGTGAGTTGTCAGTTGGACTGGTAGAGCATGGGTTTTACTTTTGTTAGTGACTGGTCTAGATTGCTGGGTTAATCCTGTGTTGTGTCTTTGTTTTTTTAAACGAATGTAGCAATCAAAATTGATCCTAGTTACTGGATTAGTGTGCGTTAGTGTGGGTTCTGTACTTTTGGATGTGTTGTTTTATTTTCTTAAAACTTATATACCCATTTTTCAAATGTGTGATAAACTTTAATTTGACCCTCATAATTCTGTAGTTCTTGTTTGTTTTGCAGTTCTATGTTGTGTTTGTGTCTTGACCTTGATGAGTAGGGTGAAATTGGAATAATGAGCACAAAAGGGGAATCCTGGGTATTAGGTGGGCGGACTAGACTATAGTGCTAGTGATACGGGAGTGACCTCGGCCTAGTTTCACTTAGTGGGATTGACGCTTACAACACTAACTAAACATTTGATGATAATTGGAGACCACTACGGTAGGAGGTGTTTCCCGTCCAGTGGTTCATGCACGGGAAATGTATGGTATGGTTCACCGAGATGTGAGGTTCTAGGGTCCCACACAACTTTAGTAATTAGGGCCTATCCCACTTTTGTTTCTCCTGAACGATTATGTACCCATCACTGGTTGGTTTTGGTGAATCCTGTGGAATCAAAAGGTATGAGTGTTTATTTTTATTTTAATTTCAAAAACCCATTTTTTCCTATTTTGAAACTATCTTCCTTTCTTTAAAGAAAAACTGGTTACATCAGGATGTTAGTTCATTTATTTACTTTCCTTAAAATTTGAACCTACGAACTGCATTGGTCATCTAACCCTTTACATGCGAAATATTTTCTTTGGTGCTAACGTATTGAGCATTTCTCACACCCTACTTACACCATTGGGTGTAAGTAGATATATTTATGTCTGATGCAGGAAAATTCCAGGGTTTTGAGCACGGTGGCCCGAGTTGTTAGTTGACTCATCTATTTTGGCGGGGGTGGCGGAGGCCTGACAGGGATATTTTTCCACAAGGTGACTGTTGCTGGTTTGGGTTTTGGTCACCTTCTTTGGATTTTCTTGTGTTTGGGTTGTAGTTTTCCTTTTGTTGAGACTCGTTCGGGCTATTTTGTTAAACTTGTGGTTGTAATGATACTTTCTGATTTCTGACTACTTACAAGTTGTTTCTGGTTGTTGTACAGGTAAATCGTTCCCAAAAGCTATAAATTTATACCCGGGCACTTGTGCCAGCCCGTGGGGATCGGGGACGCCCTTCGGGCCTTGCCGCGGGCCGGGTCGGGCGTCGAGTTGATGGCGACCCGATTCTGTTCGTGACAAATTTTTTTTGTTGAACATTGAATGTGAGGTTAGAGATTAATATTTTATTTCTCCATATAAATATTTATCAATACTGGATAACCATTGAAATACATTTATTCTATGATGATACTGAAATATACATAAAATTTTTTATTACTCAATATTTGGATATTATGGCCTATTATTGCTTCAAGAATAAAAAATAACCCTTTATTTCGAGGAGTGAGAGATGAAGTGTAAATTGAATAAGGAACAATCCAATTTTGAGATTTTGCTAATAGAAATAAATAATGTTATTATATCATATTAATATAATTATTAATCTTTAGTAAAATGATCTACATGAAAATTTCATCCAATTGCATTCAATTCTGATGAATTTAATAGTCTTTTAGATTAGGAATTATTTATGGTTTTGCTGTAATTAAATTTCATGAGATCAACTACCTTCTTGGGATTAGTGATCTTAATTAGTGTCTAATTATTAATTATTTCCCTTCAAGTCAATTTCTACAATTACCACATTTATTATACTATGTGGAAACATATTTATGAGTTACATTAGGTATGAATTATGTTTCAATCATTACCTTTTTAAAGGATGGTGTAGTAATAATTTTTTAAATGTGTTTTTTGAAAGGATTATCCATATATTAACAAAATGATGACCAAACCGAATTTCTAGGTTGAAAATAATTATAACGGTGTAGAATGAAACTAACCTACTTTTTATGAATTATTATTTTTAAATTAAATTAAAACTCTTTGATGGCTTTTATTGCATGATATAATATGTTATTATTTTTTATAATAAACACAAACTTTTAAATTCCTATCATGAAATATTAGGGATTATAATAATTACATATATAATTATTATATATTATGTTAATATCATTGTTATAATAGTGGATATAGTGTAACTATGATCAGTATAATATCACCAAAAATATAGAAAATCAAAAAATATACAAAAAACAATGAAATTTTTACCCGAAATATGAATTTAATATTGATTTTCTAATAAAAGGGTAGTAAATGGTCATTAATGGATCCAATATTTTATGATATATATGTATATACTTATTTAATATATGTATAATAAGTTTTTATTAATTACAGAAGATATTTTAACGAGTAAAATGGTTGTTAATACATAATGTATGGGATTTACGTTTAACAATTTACTTCCTTGAGAAACATTTCATATTCACCACCTATTTATTTTATGTAGTTTATATTAATTAAATGAATTTATTTTACCATTATTCTATATGTATTTTTTTTAATTACAAACCCATATTAGTATTTCTCTTTCATGTGGTTTACAGTTCAAAATACATAAAACCAGTAAGATTTATTTGTATAAATTTTCATTCAGTAAGATGTGAGTTATGTTATGAACCTATATTCATTATTGATATGTTTATATGGTCCCATTTACATGTAATATCATGAATATATTTATCCTAATTATATTGTATGTTTAATTTTTTTACTTAAGGTTTATTATGATACATTGTTATGAACCTTGTTATGATTTTATACTCCTATCTCATAATTTATCGGTATTGTTTATGATTAATAATACAATATTGAATACTACTGAACTGCCTCTCATGAATTCTCAGGAATTTTATTCACATCATATTAATATTATATATTCTTGTAATGGTTCCATTTTCTCCCTCATTGGTATTTAAAATAATTATGAAATTATTTTTAATAGAATATGAATTTATTTCTCTTCAATAGGAAATCTATTTTACTCCAAAACAATGTTTTCAAAAAATGTTATAAAATTTTATTAAATTATTATTTAAGATAAATTTCATGGAATAGTATTTTGGAAATGATTTAGGTTTTAAAAATTGTTTTATGTTATCTTAAACATTAATTTTTATGTTTTCAATGTTATTCTCAATAAAAAAGATTTTAAACAATGTTTTATGTTTTCAAAAGGATTTTCAAAGGGAAAATTATATATTCATAATTAAATTTTATTTTTTAAAAATAAACCATTATATTTTTTCAATGTTAATACTATATACAATTATTTTATAATAATTTTATGTTATAATGTTTTTCAATGAAAACCAATTTTCTTATATGAAACTTCACAAGTTGTCTTCGAAAACTATTTTACATATATGATGACATTACTACGGGTTACTTATGATTTACTACAGATATGATCCAATGAAAATTTTAATACAACTTTAATTAGTGATTTATTTTTGATTATATGATTGCTAAGAAAATGGTTTCTCTTCCATGAGTTATTCCACTATGAAATTCTAATAAAACCATTTTTCATTGGTTATTCTGTGATGAAATGATAAATAATATAATATATATTCCATTTATTATGATTTGATGTGTTTGATAAATAATTTATTTCTTGGTTTATGATATTATTAATTTTTAAAATCTTATGAAACACATTAATGTAGTTTTCATAATGAAATGGGTGGGATCGATATCCCCTTCCAATAAAATGTGTAATGATTTATATCTCATTATATAGACATGACATTAATGGGTAGTTAAATTGGTTATGTAAGACATGGATGAAATGTGATGTGAACTTGGATAAATAATAAAATACTGAAATGAGGACCAAACCTGGTTCAATAATGAACTTTTTTCCACTATGATTTTTATTATATAGATCCTTGAACACTATGGAAAATATTCTATATAATTATGTTTATACCAAAACTTCCATGACATTTTTTCTCATGGATCATGGAAATTTATTACCTTATGTTCACGTTATACTTATGTATCTCCGATGGATTCCATTAATTCTCATCTGAGATCACCCTTTCATCTATTACCATTCACAAGGTAATGATAATTTTTTTTATGTACGATGTGTTTTTGAAGGGTTATATTTATGAAAAAAATTGGATATGGAATAGCTTACTTACAGACTTGTGTTTATTTTTCCATGTTTCAAAATGCACTAAACTATTTTGGTTGTATGGTATTTGAATGTTTAATTGAATAAATATTATTAAACAATTATGCAATATCTATGTATATAAATCTTGTTTCATTATAGTATTATATATTCCTTGTTATCTTTATCACTTAAATCTTGTTAAACACTTTTAAAACTTCATCCCTTCTCTATATAACTTCACCAATCAGCAAAGTGTTTCCTTAACTATTTTGATTCTTTACTTTTATAGAATGTTTAAAATGATAGATCATTTATAAAAGTTGTATTTTATTTTTATAGTAAATTTCATTCATCAAAATTTCATACCCTCATTTTATACATTCATTCGATTTCTTCATTAATGACATCCTTTTTTACTTCTAATTATTTTCCAGGAATCATTATCAAAGTATCAAAATACAAATAATTCATTTCCATAACCATTAGTGTTAATTAATCTATATTAATCCTCTTGAATTTCTCATTCCATTGTATCAACCAAGGAATTGGTGAGTGTTAAAAATACATTGAGGTGGATCAAATAAGATATTATTTTAGATAATAATTTCGTTCGAAGATATAGTAAAATATTTGAGGATGGAAATTGATTTACTATATGTGATACATGGTTCAATACCTCCACAAAAAAAAATATAGGGAACCCAATATTAATAATCATAAACCAATAATTTATGCCAAATTACTATTAATCCTGTATAAAAATGTGTTTTACTATGGAGTCCCCAGAATAATATTCCTAAAATGAATCCCCTTCCACCAACATATTCACCAATACACTAGCACTAAAAATATTTTATCTCTCTATTTATACAATTTATCTCAATCTAAAAAAACTATCGAAGGACTATATAATATATTATCTTATTTAAAACAATAAAAATTATGTATTTGTAATAATTCAAGGCCACATCATATAGTGAACCTCATGGAGAACATATAAGTGAAGGTATGAAAAAATCTTTGTGAACCATATTATGCTTTTAATTCTGTTTGATGTTACTTCTATTTGGACTAAGAACTAATCTTTCTTCCCAAAGATTAAATCCTCACAATTTCAGTAAAATGAATATGTAGTATTTATTAAACCCTTTTTAGCAAGATCATACAAGTAATTCTCAACGATTTGTTAAAGATTTTCACCACATATATTATTGGATGTAACTTCTCTAGAACACATCACCTCTGTTTATGGGTTTATGAGGTAAAATGTTTCATCAATCTATAAATTTTCCATAACTATGGATCAATAAGGTATTTTCTGCACTCTATCTTTAATCATTGTAAAAAAACCCATTTAATTTAATTTTATAGAAAAAAATATTTTATTGCTTAATCTATGGGTGTACTTTAGAAATTGAACCATTAGAATGTTTACATTACATATTTGGATAGTTACATCTCAATTTACAACAATCTCAAGATATTTTCTATTTTACAAAATATGGTCTTTTAATATTATCATGATGTATCTTCTCTATATCTCTCTCATATTTCATTATAAATGAATCTCAAGTGTGTATCACCCAAAAAACAATTGAGTTTGTAGAATATAGGTAAAAACCAATATTCTCCTCTTATATAAGTTTTATTTATCTTATTCCAAAGTCATATATTATGATATTTTTCCTCTGATCACTAAATTTATTTTTAATGTCACCTTTCATTCAACCATTACAAAAAAGGAAATAACCATCCACAAATATATAGTATCTTTAGATCTGACATCCTTCTCCATTATAATTATCATTTCATCTGGTATAATTATCTCTTAGATTTTTTTCTATAATAACCTAAATGATATATATGAATATCATTCCAAAGAATTGAATTATTCATGATTAGTTAATATAAATATGTGAACATAAAATATACATTTTCACTAAAATTAGTAACATCCACTCCCAGGGTATCCCAATACATTAGAAGACAGGAATGTGAAAAAAGATCCCAAACCATGTCTCTAATTTCTACATTTTCCAATTCCAATATACCATTATTTTATAGATGTTATTCTAATGATTTAATAATGTCTTTCCATAAAAAATTATCACATCAAAATATATAATTACAAATAACACGATGATCAATTGTTTGAAACTATAATATATATAATCAATGATCCCTATGATTTCTGATACATTATTTACAATCTATATATTTAACTAAAAATTTATTGAATATGTTGTATTCATTAATTTTAGTGTTTTCCTATTAAACCATTCCTATTATTCTATTTTCATATGTTTAAAATTATATCTACATAATTTTGGACATTTTTTTATCATTAGAATATAATACTATTTAGGTTTTTTTGAAAATGAAAAATCAATTATATTGAACTTATTTGTTGATAACATAACCTCATATAATACCATATTTCTTGAAATAATGAACTCAAACTATATCCAATCAACATAATATAAATGGTCATAAATATTTTGTTTCTAATTAACTATAAGGATAACGAAAGAATATTTTATATAACTACAGTTATGAAATAACTTTACCATGGAATGCTCCTCTATAATAACTCGTGCCAACAAATTTGATACAAACTGTTTTTCTAATGGATTTATTCTAGGTAGACAACTTGGAAAAAATATATCATTAATTAACACAGAGAACATTAAATATAGAATTTTAAAAACCAATATTTTCTAATAATTATAAAACAAAAAACCTAGACACTGAATATCCATTTAAATCTACAAAATAATTCTTAATATATTATATAAATTAATCATCAAAATACAAATTGAAAAGAAAAAATTAATGTCAAAAAATTGTTCTAGATTTCTCTATTTTAAATAAGGGAATAATGCTTCATTTTATTCAATGATTCATGATTCATGATTATTATATAATGAAATCACACAATCACATGTGGTAATTTTTACATTTGATGGAAGACCATTCTTATACACTTAGGTGTAGTGCTAAAACTCAAAATTTGTTATTAGATATGATAAATTGTTGGACTTATTAAAATAAACAAATATATATTTCAATAATTTGATCATTAGATTCAAAAATAAACAAAAATAGTAAAAATACATGGTTTACTGTCATTTAGGATCATATATATAAAAACAAATGTTACATTACTTTGGAAAATTTCATTGTAATCGATCAACAATAGAATCCTTTCAAGAATCCTCACAATTTATACTCGGGTTAATAACAAGAGGAATGTAATATTTTGAAAATTGTTACCTTAGATAATATATATGATAAACATCCGAGAAGATAATTGATGATATTAATGTATAATAATGTAATAATGTGTGTATAATAATTAAATCAATGTAAAAAATAGGATATCATAAAAAAATAAACATGAATTATAAGACAAAAGTCAATCATCCCATCACATGATAAGTCATAGTACAACATAAAAGTAATATGATTTAAAACCAAATATGAATGTGGGACAAAAAATCATAGAAACAATTAAAATTTATAGTAAGAATAACTACACATTTACAATAACATGGTTGAAAAAAATAACTATTGCATTCCCATGACATAGTGTAATATGAATTAGTATATATTAACTATTAACGTATTGGATTATGAATCAAAACTAGATTACTATAACATAGTGGTGTATGTATCACTATCTAGATTATATAATATAGTAGAGAAGGAACCACTACCTTATTCCTAAAATGTAGTTAACATTAATACTCAATTAATATAAGTATCTCATGAGATATAAAACACAACCAAATGTATTGGATGAAGATAATGTACCTAACTATCATTATAATAATAATACACACATATTTCTTCCACTATAACATTGAAACAATCATTATTTAAAAATCGTGTAATTAATCCATTTAAAATAAATGGTCTTCTTGGATGAAATTCCTGAAATATTTCAAAATCCATATAAATATATATGAAATATGATGACATAAGAACATATTACATGTGTAATATTAGAAACATGAAATATGTTGAAAAAACTAAATAAACATTTCAATAAATTTTAAAGGAAGCCTTTTGGGGAGGAATAGTCATAATAATAAAAGAATGTTTTCACATGGAATAATATTAAAATACATTCTAGAAAAATAGTGTTAACATTATCTTAAAAGGGTGAACTTATAATTCATATTCAAGAGGTTGAAATCTTGAAAATTTCTAAAAATATTAGGAATGAAAAATCATTAAACAGTCTTTTCAAAATAATTAATTTTATTGGATGAAATATTTAGTGGGAGATAAATTAAATGATAACAAAAGCGTTTAAATTTTTTAAAATACCATTTTTGAAATAAACATAAAAAAAATAAGTCATTTATTTTAAAATACGTAAAGATAAATTTGAATATAAATATAATTAATAAATATTTTAATATAAAAATATTTTGAGATCATTGTGGTAAGCGAGAAGGGGAAATATAAATGAAATGCATATGTTAGATACATTGATAATTAATCATTAAATAATATAATTTTATGAAAAATTAAATACATAAAAAATATAGATTTGATGTGATAATCTCATTAATAATAATTTCAGGTGAAAAGGATATATAATATTATAATATATTATGTTAAAGTATATTATTAAACCATAGTCGATGGAGAATAATTATGAATCAACGAAATATTTTAAGTAAATAAATATCATTATAGCATAATTAATATTCAAATAAATTACATATTTCATATAGAGCATCATATGAATTAGTAAATCAGTTGAATTTTATGAATAACATTTTAAAATGTCTTTAAGGGGTATTTTATATAGCACACAACAATAATGATGTGGTTAAAAGAGAAAAAATTATTAAGAATAGAAATTGAGATAAGAATTATTTAGAAATAATTAATTAAGTAAAATACATTTTAATGGGGGTTTATGTGATAAAAACTAGAATCCGAAAAAAAAGTGTAAATATAAAAAATATCAATATTATTGTAGAATTTATAAAACATTAAAAAAAATAATGTTCGAGAAGAAATATATTAAATCCATGAAAGGTTATTTTGTTAGGAAACAAGATCTCTATTACTCTCAACATATATGAACGCGATTTATCATCGTATGTATTAATATGATTTTATATTAAAATTGTCATCCTTAAATAATTTTTTAATATAATAGAATGTTTCACATGAAAAACCACTGAATTGTTCAAAAAATAATATACAATGAAATTAAAATAATAATAAAACATAAATTAAAAAATATATATAGTAATAAGTTTGAAATGTATAAACAACATTGTTTAAGAAAACAAATTGTTTAAACACCTTTTTTTCAATAAATTCATTTTTTAAAATTTTTTATTTTATTTTTTGCAATGAAATTATTTTTTAAATTCCACATATCTAAATTAGTCAAATATTAATTTTTTTAATTTTTATTTATAATCTGTTTATCATATGTGTAGTAAAATATAATATTTTCCAAAATAATGGAATTTATTAAATAATAAATATAAAATTAAGAAATATAATTTTATAAACCCATTTTCTAAAGAAAATATTTATTAATGGAATAAAATTAAAAATTTAAATAAATAATCTTGAATTTTTAAAACTATTTTGTATCATTATAAAGAAAAACTAATATTTTAATTCTAATAATTTTTTTTTTAATATATTATTTTAATTACATATTTTAACGACAATATTATTGTTTTTCGTTAATCGGATGATACATAAATTTTTTCATTTTATAATAAATAAATTTATCTCAGGAAAATTGAAAATATTGAAAACTATGCTTCCCTAATATTTTTTATAAATTTAAACCCACATTCCCAAAAAATAGATTTCACACATTATGAGAATTTATTTTAAAATGGTTCGTTCTAAATAAACCCTACATATTTTTTTCATAAGTATGAGAACATTTAAATATATATAACATAAAAGAGATACAAAACCTGAAAAAAAATATTTAGTGTCTCATTAAAACTAGTATCATACATATTTTTTAAATAATAAAAAATTAGTACCATTTAAATCCTTCTTTATTATAAATACAAAAGAATTATTTCTATTTATTACCTACAATCACAAGAGGATATACACCAATGAAATGGGTGAGCTAAAATCTTATTGAGATTATGAATAATAGACACAAATAAAAAAACATGGGTGAGAAAAATAATTAATATTAATTACAAAAGAATAGGATCATGAAAAACAAAATGAGTTAATATATTTGATAATGTAATTGAATGTTTAAATTCATAAAAATGAATCATCATGTCATAGTGGTCATATAACAGACGTAATTGTGAACAAATCTAGCATCATGTTCGCTCATAACATATGATCATAATCAGTACATCTTCATTATGAACAAATATAACATCATTTACATGCATAATACACAGAATCTAATGAGATACATCACATTACACAATGAATATTAGGGATATATAATTTTGGGCCCATCCATCACCTCATAATATTTACTTAATCATGCATTCCACATAAATAATATAAAAATAGTTTTAATCAAATAACCTATGGAAACGATTTGGATTCATAAAGATTTAGAAAAGAATAAATTCATGAATAAATATTGGACATTAAAAAGTATAACAGATAAATTATACATTGGAATAAGATATTATTTTCCATTAGATAAGAAACAACACATGACAAGATGACGATTTTGTTTGGGAATGAAATGCCTTTTGGAAATTCATTGTATTTGGATTGAAAATGAGAATTTAATCATATATATCCCCAAAATAAAAGTGATTAATAATGAGTGTTTATTTATGGAAGTTAATTTAATATCCAATATGATAATATATAAGAAATTGTGATGACCTAAAGAAATAAAATTGGACTAGAGAACACCCTCACCTTAATTCCCTCTTTATTTCATTGATATTTTTCATCCTTATTAGTAAACAATGATTAATAAAAAATTGATATAGAAGAAAATAATTTTAATTTTTACATATATTTATAAATTATAGTCATTTGGTTATTTCTATTAGCTTACTTGGTTATAGGGTAGTTAGTAAGATTTTATATTTTAGAAAAATATTTCATATATTGCATCGATTTCGACATTTTGTTCAATACCATTTATACAGTAGTAGAATTAAATAAAAGTGATTATAATACATATAATTAAATATTTTTATACAATATACATAATTAATAAAATCCATTCAGGAATATGGTTATATGTGTTCTCATGGAAATAACTCCTAATGTGGTTAACAAAACATTGAAAGGATATTATTGGTAGAGTAGGAATTGGAAGTTTGAAATTTCTATTTATCATAAATATGATATATATACAATATGTCAACATAATTTAGATAATTTTCTCATAATGATTAATTAATATTATAAGATTTATTTTTTAATGATTGGGGGAAAAATGAAATCAATGAAAAATAAGAAATAAAAATTGAAGAGTTGATAGAAACCTACTTAATCCGTGTTGTAGCTTGTCTTGTGTTGCCCAAACTCTCCCATGATGTTTGTAATTAGACTAGTCCAGAAAACCCTATATATTATTAGTGTATTTTTAGGAATTATTTTTGAAAAGGATTGTATTTTTTTTAGATATTGACGAATGATTTTCCAAAGGGAGTGAGTGGGGTTATTTTTACATGAGGATATTGGAATTTTTAGAATAAATTATATAAAAATTAATATATCAATTGTAAAACATGTAATAGTGAATAATTGAAAGTAGAGATAATATAAAAATTTAATATAATGTTTATTATTCCATTAAACCTCTTTAATATATAAATTCAATATTTTATATAAAAGAAATGTTAAAAAAAGAAAAATTGTAATTTGAAGAAATCTATTTTGACTTTAGGTTTTAGGAAAATTATTTTAGGTTTGTAATTTTTGTTTATTTTGTTTTGATGGATCCTTTATGAAATTACATATATCATTCCCTTACGTAAAATTCAATAATGGATTATTTTATTATAACATCTTGAAATATACAATTTAAGATACACATGTTATTTGAAATCATAATTTTTATTGTTCACCTTAAATTTTATGTAATTCAAAATATTTACAAAACATACCCCTTGTAAAAATTTAAAATTTTTAATTTAAAAAATTTATTCATTTTATAAAAATCTATTTATGGAATAGCTAATTTCAATTATTAATATAAATGTTATGACTTTTAAGAAATACCTAAAATTGGAGTTTATTAAAAATGTACTGATAATTTATTTTTGTTTCTCACTAATGATATTTATTAACCTCATATTATAATATTAATATTTACATAAATTAATAATGATAAATATTATTTTTATCACAATTTTTTAAATGTAAAATTATCATTCCAATAGTCATGTTACTATTACCAATAATCATGTTACTATTCTCAATGGTAAGGATTCAATTCCAATTGTCACATTACCTCATATAAATTCCTTTAATTTATTTACTTAATAATTTGATAAAATTCCAATCAATGGTCTTTAATTCCATTCCCTATAATTTTTATTTTTTTACAAAATAAAACATTCCATACTATAGTCTTAAAATTAGAGGTAATGATTCTAAAAGATTGGGGTGATCCATATTTTTCCATTTTATATTTTCTATTTTATTTGTTTTTGAAATTATATTAATATATATTTTAATTATTTTCCTTTTTGATTATTTAAAAAATTATTTATTAATATATTTTTGTTGGGTTTCATTTTGAGTATAATAATATATAGTATATTGAGATTCATAATTCTTTTACTAGAAAAATATAATTTAAAAATATTTGTTGTTAAATTATTAACACGTTTAGAAATTTCATCCTCAAAATGTAAACTCATATTATTTCTTGATAACAATGGATGGTACATTTGTTTCATTTTTTCCTCTAGTTCACATATCACGTCATCGTAATTATGGTTCACCCACCAAACATTGACTTGGTGCGTATTGTTTTTGTTCATAAAATTATATATTTCGTCCAAGATCAAAAATAGATGATATTCATATGAGAGGTAATTCCCCAATAGTAACACCTCAGGATGGGATCATGTATGTAATTCCCCATGAGTGATACATGAAACACATTATGAACCTGATCCATACCTAGATAAAGTGCATCATGATAGACCGTCACTCTTATGTGTTCACAGATTTGAAGGGGTCCAATATATCGTGTTCTATGCATCCCTCCCATTCAAAACATCAAGACTCTATTACATATTGATATTCTAAAGAATAATTTTTCTCCCACATCAAGCTCCAATTCTCATTTTTGGTTGTCAGCACCATTCTTTTTCATACTCTCATCTTATTCTATATTCATGGATGGATTGAATATTAATCGACATTTATTTTACAATATCATGTCAAATTAGATTTTGATCTCCATCTTCATCCCAACTTTTTAGAGGTCAACATCACCTCCAATTTAGTTCTTCGTATGGATCCAATTTAATACTCGGGTTGAAGCTATTATTTTAGGATAACAAAATCAATTTGAGATGTTTTTCTAATCTACTTTTAACTTCTATTTAGTAGAGTATTAGTAGTTCCTCAAGTGCCTTAATTGTTTTTCCATATAGTCCGTCTTTTTTGGGGTCATAGGCCTTGTAAAAATTTAATTCATTACTCAATGTAAATTGGTGTATTAGCTATAATTTAGATGGGAATGTTGGATCATGATTAATGATGATCGAAAGTGGACCACATTTATCCTCTATAGATTATTCACATATATTGTGGCATGATTTTTTATAGACTAATATTCACATATATAATTAAGTGGGATGTCTTAGTAAATTGATCTAGCAGAACCCATATCACATGATTTACTTTAGATGGATTTATAAGACTACTGACCAAGTACATGCTGATGATATCCCATTTCCATATAGGTATAGTTAATGTTGACATGATTACATCATGAATTTTTGTCTCTACATTAACATTCCAAAATACCAAACACCATGATATATACTATGAAACTGTATCCTTTAGGTTGTCCCACTGGATGTGATCATGATAATCACGATGCATTTTGGTAGTTCCAAGATGGATAGAGAAAGGGGAACTATGTGCATTATCCAAAAACTCTCTATTTATCTCAACTGATTAAGGAAAAAAAATTCTAATTCTAAACCATATCAATCCATCATCAATGATATTGAATTCATGTATCTTCCTTAATTTAGTACTTTAACCATAATTTGTATATCATAATCATCCCTATGTGCCATATTTATATTCTCTTAGATTTATTGATAAGAAATCATTTGTCCTATGTAGGATGTATTCTCCTTTATTATGATTTCAAGATCCATCCATTTAATATTCATTAAGACATGATCCTTCCCAATCTAAATCATATAATGTGTAGTAGATTCTTTTCTATTATGGACACTAGATACCTTGTTATCATTTATTTTATTGTAGTGAATAAATCACTAGTATTCATTGAATTTTTTCTAACCATTTTATTTTATAAATTTTGAACTAATTCTATATGAATATATACTACATACTCTTTTGATCATTATATATATCACAATTTTACTATAGTGAAAATTCCATAAAATCATCAGATAAAAGATCTTGAATTCCAATAGTAGATCATGAACTAGGTAGTTCTACTCATAGATGTTCAAATATCGCGAGGTGTAGGAAATCACTTTATGACTATTCATGAGTAAAATACCCAATCCATTAGTTAAATCGTCTCTATATATCACAAAACATTCACCAATTATTTGTAGTGTAATTTGAAGCATAATTATTATAATATTCTTAGACTCCTTGAATCTTTCCCCATACGCATCCATCCAGATACACAATACCTCTTTCCACACTCGCTGAGTTGGATTGCGAGACATGTATGGGAATATTCTCAAAAAAGATCTATAGTTACTTATTAATCTAGAAAGACAATGCATTTCAGCAACACTAGTGGGTATAGTTCATTGCTTAGATTAATTTTTCTTTAAATGGTCCACATAAATTCCTTCACATGTGATCATGATTCCAATGAATGTGACATACTCAATAAAAATTTCATACTTTTCAAACATAGTTTACATTTTATCCTACCATAAATTTATATAGAACAATGATTATATTCTACAAACATTTATACATTAACATGGAGTAATTAATAATATGAAAAATAAAAACGAACACAAATTTCTCCAGTATTCTCTAAATACAATCGTTATAAAATCAATAATGATTGGAGAGGCCTTATTAAGAACATACGACATCACTAAGAAGTCATAGTGACTATACCATGTACATAACATTGTACTATGAACATCATCCTTCTTCTAAATAATTTGATGATATCTAGAATAAAGGCCCTCCTTTTATAAGTAGATAGATCCTTGTATTTGATTGAAGAAGTCATAAAAATTTGGAAGATGATACTTATTTATTATGGTTAACTTGTTGAGATCATAGTGATTGATAAACATATACATTTATATATCATTTTTCATTACAAAGATCTCTGTTGAACCCCATGGTAATGCACTAGGGTGTAAAAAATCTCTCTCTAAAAGCACATACTACTAGTTCTTTTACTCTTCTTGTTTGATCAGGGCTATTCTCTAGGGTAATTTTGATAGAGGAGTGGCATCATGTATAAGCTAAACTAAGATAATTTCCTCACGATTATGTGAATTCTAGATAAGTCATTGGAAAATAAATCAATGTATTTCCACAAAATTATAATTACTTATATATTAATACAATACATTGAGTAATCAATTGAGAAATATATACTTATTCATATGGTATGAAAACCCATACCATTAAGAAATTTTAATAGAATGTTTTACGATATTTAAATTATTTTGATAGGGGAATTTGATGGTTTGAAATATGAAAAAATATATCCTTTTTCTGTAGTTGATGTGTTACATATATAACGAGATCATATCTACGCTGAGTATAGTTTCATATTCATCCAAGGGATGGATTATAACAGTTGATTGATAAATCTACCCACATTCACTAATAGGAGAAACATCCGACAATTGGATTGAAATAATAGAGCCAATTGGATTTTATATAGATATATGTACATCATGTTATTAGGTATCTTATTCAAATGTTACTGAAAACATGAAATATATAGTATAATATTATGAAACAAAATGAAGTAATAGTTTTTCATTTATTGAGTGTGTATGAAGTGAACATTGTTTTATTTTGTTTTAATTTGTTTTAATGATCCACTTCAGTAGTAGTGATGGTATAATATTTCCATTTCTATATGGTTTCAGTGGTATGTGTCTTTGATTAAATTCAGAGGCCCGTGTTCTAATACATTTTATTTCATAGTCCCCATGATCCATATAGTTCAAGCATTAAACCCTGGTTGGTGCATTAGAAGGTACCTTCCATTCCTCCATTAATTCATCTGAAATTTTCTTGTATCTTTGACATTCATGTGTTCAATGGCCTTCTACCCCATACTATAATCATTTCCCCAAACCTCTATGAAAATTAAAATGATGTTTCTTCCCATATTTTTGACATGTGCATAGTTTGATCTTATTTCCCCCATTTTCATTTGACCCAACATCTTCAAACACTATTATTATCTTCTAATATCGTTATAAATGAAACTATGATCTAAAATCATCTCTAGAATTATATCACATCAAACCAATTATTCATTACTCCTAATTTTCTAGATAACGAGGAACATTCAAATGTGTGGATTTAATACGTTAAATAATATAATAATTTTTCTATAACTTTTAGAACAAAACATAAGGATTGTCTAGTACACCTTATAGTTTTTACCTCAATATCTCTATTTGTATTACCTTCATATTGATTAATCTATATTTATTCTCTATCAATATTTATTTGAAGAGAACAGGGGAAATACACCAAATTAAATATTTTTTTTTAAACTCGTCACACTCAATATTTCCCATTTCAGTTTTTTAATTTTTTTCTCTACTAATGACCACTATATATTTTATTTTCTAAAAAAAATTTAGACATCTATAATAAAATTCTCTTTCATATAATAGTGTAACACTATAAATGATTTTAACCGTTGATTTAACCCACTATTCCACGACACATGGGTCATAATATCAACGAAATTTTTTTAGTAAATTCCACATAAAATATTAAATGTATGGTTGATACTTCTTGGTAGATGTTGGATGTTACAGAGGGTTTATTTATTAATTCATTTCCTAGATAAAATGGGTAATCATTCCCGTAATGATATTAACTCCACATCCCATGGAATTGGGGATGTAAATTAGAAAATCATAACATGTACCTCACATTTGTTGTTGGAATAATTTCTATGGGTTACCACCATTTTATAAAATATAAAAGATTTGATGAAAACATGATTCAACAATTGAGGAATAAATAATTTATTATTTTATCTAATTAAAAATAATGTAAGATCTCATAGGATCCAAATATTTATCCATTTTTATAAAACAAATCTTCTTTGTTATTTAAATATAAATATACATATCCTATGTGTTACTAATATCATTCTCTAATCCTAATTCTGAAATTGACTAAACCATTATGAAATATATATAATAATGACCCTAATTTTCTATTTATAATTATTTCATCATTTCAAGAAAAATAAATCTAATTATGATATAAATCCTATATTTAAGAGTATAGTGTATTTGTAAAATTAGTCTTACACATAATTAATAGATAATAAAATATAAAAATTAATTTAAATCTGCCTTCTATATCATTTTAAATCAACATTTTTCCTTAGTACATTTTATCACATGAGGATAATCATCCAACAAATGGATGAGCCAAAATACCATATAGGTATGAATAAGTGAAATGAATCAATATAACATGGGTGAGAATAATCATAATATTCATTTTATAATAATAATATCTTCATATAATTTGGAGGAAAATAATATGACAAAGGAATTTAATGTTGCAATGCATTAAAATATAAATTCATGTCATTATGGTCAAATACCACACATAGTTGTGAACAAAGATAACATCATGTCCACAAAAAACATATGTGCACAATAATAACATCATAATTATTAAGAAAGATATAATATTTTAAATGAATTATACACATAATATCATGAGATACATCTACCCAATGTGTTAGAGATACAAATAATTATTGTTCCACCCTTGACCTCATTATATTTATATTCACATGAATTCTACACCGAATATATACTAATCTTACTCATGAAATAACACATGAAAATGAATTGGTTTTTTATCATTTTAAAATATAAATAATTCTAGTAAAAAATGGATTTTACGAAAGAAAAATAGAGATCACTCTTTGGAAAAACATTTCATTTTTTAATAGAAATAACACATGAGTCAAAGGTTTGTTTTGGAAATAATTTTATTTTTTAGAAATCACTGTATTTTGAATAAATATGAATTTAGAAAGTCATATATTCCTGAAAGAAAATGAAATAAAAATAATTTATATTTTAGTAACACTATATTAGTATCTAAAATGAAATTGACAAGTAAAGTGGTAAGACCCATAGAAATGGAATTGGTTTAGATAGTCCCCTTACATTACTTCCTTCATTATTTTATCGGATTTTAAAAAAATAATTCATAAATAATTATTTATTAAATCATTGAACCTAAAGTTAATTATTTTAGTTTTTCCACATTATATCAACAACATTCATATGATTGTATTTCTTGATTTCTGTAGCTATAGTGTAGTGATTTTTCTGTCATGTTTTTTTTAAAATTCTCATTTTTTCTTAGATTTACATATTTTTTAATGTAATTTGTACATTAATAGAAATAATTCAATATTAATATAAAAAATATAATTAGATGATTTTATATAATATATATTTTATAATATATAGCAATTATTATTAGAAGAAAAGAATTCATTAAAATGTCCCCACAAGTGTTCAACTGAACCAGGACAATATATGTTTGGGAGAGTGGGAACGAGAAATTTGATATTTATATATATCATAAATATGATAACTAAAATATGTATAAATTATTAATTGGTTGTTTAAAGACATCATAATTAATCTTAAAATGTTAATTTTTGAAAGGGGTTGCAAAAAATAAAGAGAATAATAATAATAATAATAATAAATAAAATTGAAGAAGAGTTGATAAAAAAATACTTTATTCTTGTTGTAGAGTATATTTGAAGATACTAACACTCCCTTGATGTTTGGAGTTGTATTAATAAAGTAAAAACATATGTATTATATGGGTATTTAGGTGGAGGATTGTGGATGAGAATTGTCTTTTCTCAATGAGGGTGAGTGATTATAAGGGCGGGGGTGTGGGATTATTATACATTAGGAGCGGGGTATTTCTATAATATGATATTAAATAAATTAATATTTCAAAATCCAAACATTCAATAATAAATTAAATACACTATAAGTCATAAATAAATGTAATATAATTTTTTTTGACTATAAAAATATTTATAATTCTATTTTATTAATTTTTTTAAAAAAAATTATGTTGGAGTAGTGAAAAAATTATTTTACGGAGTAACTATTAATATTTGGTTTTAGAGAATTATTTTTTGTTTGTAATTTCAGATTATTATATATTAATTACTCATTCATGGAAACAATTATTTTAATTTTAACCCTTAATTTATAAAAATTATTATATCATTATTATATCATCAATAATGTTATTTAAGATACAATAGTTATGTGAAAAAATGTATTATTAATATTCTCCTGAAAATTATAGCATTTAAAAAAATTACCAAAAAATAATCATTGGAAAATTTCAATGTTCTGATTATAAAAATGATTTTTATTTTATAAAATTAATATTTAAAATTCAAAATTTTAAATTTCATTATAAAATTTATGACTTTTAGAAAATACTTAAAAATAATGATTATTAAATACTTTTTTAAATTTTATATGTGTTCTTTAATAATAATAATATTCATCACTATCATATATATATATATATACACATAAATTTATCATGATTATTAATAATTATATTCAAATTTATTTTTTAAGGTAAATTTTCATTTCCAACTATCATATTAGATTCCCAACATTTAGGTTAGTATTCCCATTTTTCTTGCTACTATTAAAATAGTCACATTAACATTACAATGGTCACATTACATCTTATAATTACCTTTAACTTCCTTCATTAATTATTCAAATCATATACTCTAATGGTTCAATATTATCATTTAATTAATTTTTCATTATTTAATAAATATTTTTTCGCAATTCTGTAGTATTTAAATTAGGGGAGTTGATTCTAGTAGATTGGGGTGATCTATATTATCCAATTTTAGATTTTAGATTTTAATTTTTTTCCAATTTTAATATTTGTAATTTTACTTGAATTTTCTGTAGATTATTGTATTTTAAATTATTAATTAAATAATTATTTTTTCTTTTATTATGTGAATAATAATAAATTGTATAATATATGACACATTTATTTCAAGAGAAAAATATCATTTATCGACTCATTGTTGTTATAGTTTCACAATTTTAGAAACATTATTTGATAAAATTATTTTATAATATTAAATCATATTTTTCCAATTAGATAAAATTTTGAATTGTAATTTTTGTCATTATAAATTTATTATTGTTGTTGAAAATCGATATCCTCGGTAAAAGAGATAATTTTTAAATTTGATTTTAAAATATTAAATGACCTAAAGAATGATAAAAATAAGTTTCTAAATGAGTACATCAGGTTTTTCATGACCATTACAAACAAAACAAATTACATTTTTTAGTTTTTTAACCCTTTTATACATGAATAGTAACATTTTTTTAAAAAATTATGAAGTTTGATTCAAAAATTTTTCTCTTCAACACTTATTATAGGGGATCCATATACCACTTCATGTTATCCAATTTAAATATTTTATTTTCAAATCCCCATTAAATTATTTTCTTATAGAACCCCAACCACTTTTTTCAGCTACTAGTAATAATTACGTATCATATGGACTTAATTTCCTTAGAGAGTTCTTAGAGATAAGTCATGCTCACAATTTAAGTGGAATATCGTTCTTAATACTTATTCTTAATGTTCCTATTGAAAATAATTTATAACCACAATAATAAAAAAACAAGAATAATTAATATAATAATATGATATTATAATATTTTCAACCCATTATTTTTTATTTCCCATCCACTTATAATAATAAATGAATATATATTATGCACAATGTAGTCTACCAACTCAATTAAAGGACATAATCAATTTTCATCATCGTAAATGAATGATGAATTCTAATATAAGAATTATATATATATATACTGTAACAATTATTCCAAAATTTAAATTTATCATCTGCTCTTATCCCCAATCACATTCCAAATAATAATAATGTGTACAATATGCACATATGGACTACCTCATCCAAGAAGTATTTGTTTTATTTCTCAGATATTATTTTAATTAAGTGTAAGAATATTATAAAATCTAATTTAAAACCATATGATAATATAAATAGTAACATTATAATTAATTAATAATAATATTAGAAGAAAATTTCCCAATACGCATGCTTATCTGTAATGTGATTGAATCTTTTGTCTTGTCGATTTAACCACTTACTGGAAAAATGCTATGAAATAATATTTCGGGTGAAAATGAGAACATTATTATTGATAATATATGATATATAATAGAAAAATATATTTTATTTTTGTTATATAATTAATAATTTTGTATTATACTCAATAATTATGATACCAATGTTCATTGGTCAGAAATCACTAAAACATGAACATCGGTGCCTTAATCCTTGATGATTATAACCTATGCACCTAGAGAAAGAAATTATAAAATTACAAATACTTATAAAAATCAATTTTACTAAATTTTTATGTCTGAAAAATGATGATGTTTTTTAGAATAATAAATAAGAACCCTGGGATTACAATAAAAGTTAAAAATGTTCAAGATCATGCACACCTGAAATTGAAAATTTATAAGATCTAACTAATATACATATATAAAATAATTATACATTTTTTTTAAATGTTATAACATTGAATAAGGTTTTTAAGTAGGTGATTAAGATATTTATTTTTGTTGTATAGGTGTTTAGATCACATCCATGGAAATCAGTAAGTATGGGTAAATGATATGGTAACTAAAACTTCATCCTTTACATAATATGAAATTTTTTTGAATTTCATTCACATCTATTTACTCAATTAAATGATTTCCATATCTGTTTTTTTATCATTATATATCTCTGAGAAATATTTTATAAATCGAATGCAATTTTCTTAAGTGTTATCTTTTAACTGGGTTTTAATAAAACATAGGTTAATTTTTTTAAAAGAGACCCATAATAATGGATTTCACAATATTAATATTATACATTTTATAAGAAAAATAATTTTTGATATAGTTTTCATATACCAATATACAACCTCGAATATATTACCCCAAGAGAGTTAAATTTCATATTTGACCATATATTCATCTATATTAATGATTTTATTTTATTGATTTCAGGTTTTTTATATCATTATATTTATTTAATGTTGTTAAACTATATAATAATATCATGAAACCCGTATTTATTACCATGGGTATTTTTTATTCTATAAATTTGGAATGATTTTTATTTTAAGGTTATTTTAAATCAATGTTTTTGTATCAATGTAAGATTTATTAAAAATGGGTTTTTATTATGAATACATTTTATGAAACCTATTTTATTACAATTTCTCCTTTTTTATGTGAGAATATAATGATTTTAATGTGGCAAAAATATTTATTTATAATGTTATGCGGGGTCCTATATAACTATCAAATATTTTTATTAAATGTTTAATTATCTTGGGTTGTATATGGGAAAAAAATTATTATTTTTAATGGGATCATGTTTGTGGCATATAATGGTGATGTATATTTTGGGTCAATTAATTTATATTGCATGAATATGTATGATTTTATGAATAATAAATATAATGTTTCCCAATGATAATTTTTTTCCATAGTTGAATGATGTTATGATCATAACATCTTATTCATTTATAATTCATCATTTACATTATATGTATAAATGTATGATATGAATATTAAGTTTTTTCTTGGTCTTTCATCCCTTTATGTTAAAATTTCATTACATCTAATGATCACTTTATATATATTTTATTATCATTCATGATGATATGATATCTATATTATTCTAAATTATTATTATTATTATTATTATTTACTCATCTTAGATGAAAAGATTATTCCCCACCATAACAAGAATTTTACAACCCCAATTATTATTTTTTAGTTGCTGAGGTTATATAGATAGATTCTAGTAATGGATATTTAGATGATCATCTAGTATGGATCACTTATAAAAAATATTTTCATGTATTATAAAATACGGTCTCTATGTAACTATTCCTTTAAGACTCTAATCATATAATCGTCTAGTATGTTCTTACATTTTTTATTTGGATTTATTCTTCATGAAAAATAATTATATAAAGTATTTTATTTATCATGTTTCTCTATAGTTTATATCAAAAAAGCGTATAATTATTTTGGTGAATATTTTATAAATATTCAGTACAAACCATATGGATAATACTAAGGGATAATTTTATGTATAAAAAAACATCCAAAATACATTATAACGTATAAATTGGGTAGTTTTAATAATAATAATTTCCCTATATGTATATTACATGTGGATGCAAGATCTAGAACAAATATACCTAGGTATAAAAACTCTGAGGGGGCATGATGGGTATTAACTCAATATTTACCTAATACATGATAAATTTGACTAACTATACTCATAATTTGACATTCAATGTTCATATTTTTATGTTTAATTACCTTTCTATCTAGTAACCTTTAGGATATATTTAAATATATTTATTTGAGATAACATTATTAAAAATTACCCTGAAAAACCTAAATAGAAGACAAAATATTTATAAGTCAATGAGAACATTTAATTTATGATTATTACCTTTTCTGTTAATGGTCATATTTCAATATTAATTATTTCTACCCTCAATATAACTTTTTATGGAAATTTCTATGAGAAGTGTAACACCTCAAGGTTTTTAAAAATAAATTGAAATGCATGAATCATTTTTTTAATTAGATATTTATAACTATACTTTAACCATAATTTTGCAGCTTCAATTTTTTGAATTTAAAAAACATTCATCTATTGTTGTGTTTAGTATGCTATTTGGAGTCTAATGAAACCAACATAATTTTTTTTGTGAAAAGTAATGTACCACTATGAATAGTAATGTTAATAGTAATATGAGCCTAATGAATAGTAAATTTTATTATTATTTTATTTTATTAATTCATTATGATAATGACATTGATTATGTATTAAATGTGAGATAAAAGTAGTTATAGTTTTAAAACTATTAATTTTTTAATATAGTATGATTTTATTTTAAAATTAAATTTTCAATACTTCTAAATTAATTTAAAAAAAAATGGAGTTAGTTTTTGTATTCTAAATGTCTATAAATGTTTAGGGTGATTTTTTGATTTTTTTCTAAAATTATTGAATTTTTTATTGACAATAATATACGGTAGAATACTATGTATTCAAATTATCAATAAAACACACTATTTATGACATCATAAGTGATTTAATTCTACATGGATCACACTCAAATTCCATTATTACTATTTGGGGACACATGAAATAATATAATTTATATTCATGAGAAAAAAAATTAAAATAATGATTAAACTACTGATCATTAACTCCACTCCTCCACTTTAAATACAACCCTCATTTCCCTCTTCCTCCCAAACCATTCAACCCATGATCATTTCATATGTTCTACCTAATACTAATACCAATTCTCTTCCCCACGTCCAAGAGCAACTGATGTCACCAAAAGGCCAGAACCAAAGGCCTTAAAAGGTTCTTAAGGAGAAGAGATCAAGAGGTAAACATCCTCTTTTGATTCCAATATTTTCATTTATTTTATGTTATTCTTATTAATTTCCTTTGAATTATATTGAGATTAGTCATTACCTATATCCCTTAATCCCTATATTTTTAAATAACTATGACATACCCCTTTTCTCTCATCAAATAATTTTACAAAAATTTAAGTGATGTCTTTAGGGTACCAAATTTTCATAAGGAATTTCTCGACATGTCGTTTATTTCGAGATTCCATTCGTTTATTTTTTATTCCTCACTTCCCCTTATCCAAGAGGCGTGAATGAATCAGAATATTACATATTATGGATTTCATATTGTTTATGTAATAATAACCATTAAATTTATTCTCCTCTGCAGCATATTCAAAATAATTAAAACACCATAAGTGATGTGTAGATTTACTGACATCGCAGATTATGTGATTTTAATTTCATTTAATTTCTTCAATATTGGTCATGAAACTATTTTTATGGTTGAAATATACTATAATTAATGTATTATATCCTATATGAGTTTTTGGAATCCTTTTTCACACATTATATTAATTCATTAAACAAAATGAGTTCATTACGACTGAAGAATCACTAGAATGAACTAATAAAATATCAATCATGATTTAATATATGAAACATCATCATGTCATATTTCAAAATGATAAAAAATATAATTTATGATTTTTTAAATATTTAAATACCACACCATTCCAATTTTTTATTTTAACTTCCAATCGACAAGAACATCCATCAAGAACTGATCATCTAAAACATGTAAAGAAGACACCCAAAACAATGAAAGGAACAAAATACTATCAATTAATGGGTGAAATGATGTAAATAAATGATCTTATAAGTCATTATGAAGATTAATATATTTATTTAGTGTATTTATAACACTCTTTTAACCATTATAAATGAGGTTTAAATGATATTGAAGTATGAACAACCCAAGGTAAAGGAATTCTTAACTTGATTTCCATTCTTTAGGTTATCCTTCGACTTCAGTACTTGTGTGGTATTAAAAATAGATTGTGTGATGGTATTTGATTATATGATGTTTAATAATATTTATTTACAATTTTCATAAATATTCTATCCGCTCTATTAAGTATCAGGTAAATTATATGATATTTATATGGGGCATTTCCTTTAAAATTCACTTTTAAAACATTCTTTTACAACATATAAAAGAAATGTTTTTATGAAATTATTCATGTTGTATGATTATATTATATTTCTTGTGAATTGTTTATGATGATGTTTGGGACCTATATATACCTCCAATTAATTGGCTACATGTAATTTGGAGTTTGGTGTTATGGTTACTCCAAGTCCAATTGCGATGATTACAGAAATTGTAAGGTAGTCGTGAGGGTTACAAATTATAAGGTAGCTGAGAGGGTTACAAAATTATGTATGTAACTCCCAAAGATACCATTATGGTTATATTTATGTTCTAATTTTTTTTGGGGATCTTTTTGAAATATCATGTTTCACAAAGAATTTATATACGGGTAACAATTATGTCTTTGAAAATGATTTCACATGTTACAAGTATTCATTGACTAATACATGCATTCCTTATTTTAATATCCCTTACTGAGCTTGTTGGGATTTTCAATGTTTTCTAATTTTCATGAAATGAATACTATTTTTATGGTATCCACTCTGTAATAATGAGTATTTTTATATATGGTATCAGAGGCTGGTTTAGATTACATTAAGGGTTAGGATAATGATAATATAATACCTTTAATGATTTTTTACTCCATGGTTAATTTGAAATGTTATAGAATTTATGTATTACCATTTTTATTCGGAAAATATATGTTTGTTCATAATTGTTGTCCGTAGAAGAAAAAGGAAAGCTGAAGAGATAATGCACTATCAGAACAACATACTTCCAAATCTATAGCCTGGAATGGTACGGATTGGAGCTGAGTAGCTTGTGATTGTAATAGATCAACAAATGTAGGAAATAAATGGTTCTACCATCCAGGAAAGAGAAAAACCAGAGGTACCACAGTGGAACATGAAAATAGTAATACATTTAATGAGACACCACCCTCTTTATTTTAATATAACATTGGACCCAGTAGAGGCCGAGGGATGGATTAAAGCCCTTGAAAAGATATTTGATGTAATTGGTTGTTAACACAATCAAAAGGCATGGCTTACCATTTATCATTTTTAAAGTGAAAGTAATCAGTGGTGGTGGGATGAATTTAAAATTATTTTCCTTGAAAAATAGTGTCATAAGGTGGTGAGACCTAGGATGGAGAAGAAATTACATGAATTGTAGTAAAGGAAGAATATTCAATGGCTGTTTATGAAGTGAAGTTCACCCGATTTGTGAGGTATGATCCAAATATTAGTATGGATCTTGATTGAAAAATCAACCTCTTTATATCTGGATTGAAACCAAGGTATCATAGGGGGTTGGCATCCCAAGAATTCAAAAGTCATGAGAAACATTTCCAATGTGCTGAGAGGGTAGAGATGGAGTTTTCTAATGATGACATGAACTTTGATAATAAAAGGAAGAAGAGGAATATATGGAATGTGATTTGTAAGAATCAACTGAAGAAATATGATGGTAAGAAAGTCCAGTTTCTAGTTTTTTAAAATTGGAGAAAGAAGCCCCCTTGGGAATGTCATAATAAAACATGGAAGTGTTATAGTTGAGGTATTTTTGGACATGTGGAACAATATTGTAAGGAAAATGATCCTAAGACTAATCCTAGTAATAAAACTGTAATGTGTTTTAAATGTGGTGATATGGGTCATTATTCAAATGCTTTCCCAAAGAGAGATATGAATGACATAAAGAACCTACTCTATAAGAAGAATGATGTAGTGAGATCCTTTGAAACTACATCAGCAGGAGTTAATCCATCCAATGATGTTTTATCAGGTACATTGTTTGTTTAATCGTATTTTTTTCAAAGTTTTGATCATTACAGGATCTACAAATTCTGTAATTTATGAGAACTGTTTTTGTAAATTTGAAATATCACCTCAACAAATAAGATAAAAAATTATTATTAAATCACTCAAGGGAAATATTATAGAAAAGATTAATTATAATAATATTTATATTGTGGTTTTTGGAAAGAATTTTCTTGCAAACCATGTTGTTTTACATGAGTCTAGTTTGATTTTATTCTTGGAATGGATTGGATTTCTGTGTATCACGCTATGATTTATCTAGAGCTAAAAATTACTTTTCCGAATGACTTTAAGTTTGTATACAATAATGAACCCATGTGACTGATAAAATATTTGTATGATGAGAAAATATTGAAATATTGAAATTAATGTTATCATGATCATATCGTTGAGAATAAGGGAATTATCCAAATTAATGATGTTCTACTGGTAAATGAATACCTTGATGTTTTTCCTAATGAGTTCCCCATTGCTATACCTGATCGAGATGTTGAATTCAAAATATACTTTGTTCCTGATTCAAATCCAACTTCAATACCCTAATATCATATGGATCAAGTAGAACTTCTTGAATTGAAAAATCAATTATAGGATTTTCTTGATAAAGGCTTCATTTATCATAGAACAACACCATGAGGTGCTCCTATTTTTTCATTAAAAAGAATGATGGTTCCATGAGACTTTGTATTTAATATAGAGCATTGAATAACATCACTCCTAAATAAAAGTACACTTTTCCTCATATCGATGACTTTTTTGATCAGCTCTAGGGAGCTATGTAATTTTCCATGATTAACATGAGATCTAAATACCATCATCTGATGGTGATGGAGGATGACATCCCGAAAAACGATCTCCATACTAGATATGGGAATTATGAATTTTTTATGCTTTTTTGGTGTAATAATAAACTTGAAGTATCCATGAATCTGATGAATATAATATTTCATGATTTCTTGGATATGTTTTTTGTTGTGTTTATTGATGACATTTTTGTATTATTTATGATTAAAGAATATCATGAAAAAACCTACGAGTTGTTTTATAATCCTTAAAGGAAAATAAACTGTATCAAATATTCATCAATTGTGATTTTTTGTTACAATTGATTTTTTTTCATGGGAATATTGTAAATAAGGATGGAATAACATTTAATCCTATAAAAACAAAAGTGGTTAATGAATGCCCACGACCTATAAAATGTTTTAGGGATTCGTAGTTTTCTGCGACTCAAATTTTATTACTGACAGTTTTTTATGAACTATGCATGGGTATCTAGCCTGATAACTAAGAGAACACATAAAGGGGTTAAATTTATTTGGACAGAAGAATGTGATGTTTTTTTTTCAGGAACTGAAGAAGGGATTGGTGAATTCCCTAGTTTTGGTCTTACAGTAATGCTTCATTGAAGGGACTGGGTTGTGTTTTGATAAATAACGACCATGTAATTTCTTATACTTCAAGACAACTAATACCTAATGAGGTAAATTATACCACACATGACATGGAATGGGAATTTGTGGTTTTTGGATTTGATAATTTGGAGGTATCATTTATACAGAGTCAAATGTCAAATATATACTGGCCATAAAATTTTGAAGTATATATTCAATAAAAATGAATTAAACATGAGGAAGAGAAGATGTCTTGAAATGATAAAGGATTATAACCGCACTATCAATTAAAATCTATAAAAAACAAACTATGTGGTGGATCCCTTGAGTCAGAAAAATCATGAATCATTAGCAATGTTATGTTTAGAACATGATACCTTGATTAATGATTTAATGAATTTTCGATTAGATGTTTTTGGTATATGAAATACCTCTATATTGTTTTAGGTTTTAGCATAATCATCGTTGTCAGCTAGAATTACGAAATCACATAAGGAAGACAGTGAGCTATAGAAAAATGTATAATTAGTTAAACTGCATATGTTTCCTAAATTCTCCTTGATAATGATTACGTGTTAATATTTGGAAAAATGTTGTGTGTGCCTTGTGATTCTATCTGAAAGAATGATTTCTTGTATGAAGGGATTTGTTCTCTATTTTTAGTTCATCCTGGTAGTAATAAGATGTACAATGATCATTGGGAGTATTTCTGGTGGGATGGAATGAAAAGGGATATCACTAATTTTACCATGAAATGTTTGATATGTTAAATGGTTAAAGAAGAGTGGGAGTTACTAAGGGGGATTACTCATACTTTTCTAGTTTCAATATGGAAATGAGATAATGTATCCATAGACATTGTTTGGGGAAAAACTAAGACTTCTCATGGTAATAATGTGATTTGGTTTATTCATGGCTGACTAACAAAATCTGCACACTTTCATTCTATTCGAGATACAATTCCATTTGATTATCTTGCTTGACTGTACTATAAATAGAATTTTAGGTTACTTGGAGTTACTATTTCCATTATATATGATCGGGATCTAAGGTTTACTTATAGTTTTTTTAAGGGACTTCAAAATTCATTGGGCATAAAATTAAATTTCAAAATAGATTTTCATCTTCAATCAGATAAGAAGTCAGAACGAAAAATTCAAACTTTAGAGGATATGATTTGAGCATGTTCAATGGACTACCCGGGATGTTTCGATGAACATAAATCATTAAAAAAGTTTTCTTATTATAACTGTTTTTCTTCCAGTATATATATGTATCCTTTTGAGGATTTTTTTGGGAAGTATTGTCAAAATCCATCATTTTAGAATGATGTCGGTGAAGGAAAGTGGATGGGGACAAAATTAGTATACGAAGTGGCTGAGAAAGTGAAGATGGTCCAGCAGATATTAGTGGTAGTTGATAGCAGGAAAAGATATTATACAGATAATAGAAGTAAAGACTTCTTTTTTAGTTAGGTGACCATGTTTTAATTAAAATAATGCCTTTGAAAAGTGTGATGTTTTTGGGAATCAAAGCAATGTGATGTCTGTGGTTCATCGGTCATTTTGAAATCCTAGAGAATGTGGGACCATTTTCATACTGAGTTTCTTTTCCTACATGATTTTTTTAGGTATACAATGTTTTTCATGTCTTGATGCTGAGGAAGTATGTGGCAGATTGATCTCTTATCATGATCCTATAAGCAGTTCAGCTAGAAGGGAACCTTTCTTGTCAAGCGAAACATGTTCAAATTTATGATCAAAGTGACCATATATTGTGGAATAAGTTAATCCATCAGGTGAAGGTTTTTTGGAGAAACCACATGGTAGAAGAAGCAACATGGGAGTCTGAAAATTCACTGAGGGAAAAATACCCTCACTTGTTTAATAAGATAACAAAATTGCGATGATGCAGTTTCCAGAAGGTGGGGATAATGTAACACCACAAGGGTTTTAAAAAAATTGAAATGAATGAAACTTTGTTTTATGTAGATATATATAACTATCCTTTAAACATAATTTTTCAGCTTCTATGTTTTTAATTTCATAAAATAGACTTCTACAACTGTGTTCAGTATGTTATATAGAGTCTATTTGAACCAGCGTAATTTTAATGAATAGTAACATGACTTTATGAATAGTAATATGACCGTAATGAATAGTAAATATTATTATTATTTTATTTACATAAATCATTATGATATTATAATCTGGATTAATTTTTTAATGTGATATAAATGCAGTTATTGTTTAAAAATTGACAATTTTTGAAAAAAGTATGATTTTATTAAAAATTTAAATAATTAATATTTTGATTTTTTTTCAAAACATAGAGTTCATTTTTTAATTTTACATGTATATAAATGATTAGGGTTAATTTTTATGATATTTATTAAATTCTTGATTTTTTGAGGAATAGTGAAATATGATAAAATACCGTATATTAAAATTATCGGTTAAATACACTATTTATGATAAAATAAGTGATATAAGACAAATTAGTTCAAACTCACATTCCATTATTATTATTTTGGGTAATAATAATTAATATTACTAATATTCTTGAGAAAAAATATTATAATAATGATTAAAATCAGGGAAAATACCTCTTATCCTCCACTATAAATACCACCACCATTTCCCCCTTCCTACCACACCTATCAAGCCCTGTGATTTAACTATGTTCTTCCCAATACTCCTCCCATTAATCTTCCCCACTTCATAGAGAATATTTTGTCATCAAAAGGCCAAAACAACGGCCTTACGAAGGTTCTCAACCAGAAGAGATCTAGAGGTAAACATAATCTTTTGTTTTCTCTATTTTCTTTCATTTAATTTTATTATTTTAAAAAAATTGGATTATGTTGGGATATGTAATTAAATAACCCCCTTAATTCAATTATAATGTAATAAATATGAGAAAACCATTTTCTTTCATCAAAATATTTTATGAAATTTTATGTGATGTTGTTAGGCTGCCAAATTTTTATAAGGTATTTCTCAACTTTTCCATTATTTTGAGATTCTTTTATTTTATTTTTCTTTCCTAATATCCCCTTATCCAAGACGCATGAATGATAAAATACCTTAAATATTCTTTATTTCATCAAATTTACGGAATTCTCAAAATTACATTTCTTTTCCTCCCCCGCTTATTCAAGAAATTAAAACACCGTCTGTAATGTGTTGATTTACGGACATGGTGGATGATGTGAATTCAATTTAATTTAATTTAATCAATATTTGTCATGAAACAATTTTTATGGTTGAAACAGATTATAATTTATGTAAAATATCTTATATAAGGTTCTAGAATCTTTTTTCACATATGTTATCAATTTATAAAACAAATTGAGCTCATTACTATCAAAGAATCGTGAAAAATACCTAAACAAATATCAATAATGATTTATCTTATGAATCATCCTCATATAAGAATTAAAAATGATAAAAGGTATAATTTATGGTGTTTTAAAATTTAAAAACCACCTCATTCCAATTCTAGTGTTTCACTTTCAATATACAAGAATATCCATTATGAACCTATCATAGAAAACATGTAAAGTACACACCCAAAACAATGCATGGGACAGACTACTAACAATTAATGGGTTAAATGATGTAATTATATTATCTTATAAGGTATTATAAAGATTGATATATTTTTTAAGATATTAATATAACTCTTTTAACCATTATACAAGAATTTTAAATGTTTTTAATGTAAAACAAACCCGAGGTAAGGTAATTCTTAACCCGATATCCATTCTTTGGGTTTACCTTCTACTTCATTATTTATGTGGTATTAAATTTTTTTTCATTGATGGGTTAATTTAAATTTTGTTTAATTATGTGTATTAACAGTGTTTATACATATTCCATCCAATCTATTAAGCCTCACATTAATTTTATAATATTTCTAAGGGGATTTTCTATTAAAATCATATTTTAAAACTTTGTTTTACAATAGTCAAAAGAAATGATTTTATGCAATGTTTAATTTTGTATGATTATGATAATGTTATTGGGAATTTATTATGATAATGGTTGGAATCTATACCTCCCTCTAATTCATTTTTTATGTGTATGTTGGAGGTCGCCCGTATGTTCACTCCAAGTGTAACTGTGATGGTTACACAAATTGTAAGGTAATTCTGAGGGTTACAAATTATATGATAGCCGAGAGGGTTACCAGATTATCCAATTAATGACTTAAGATAACTTTATAGTTATATTTATGTTATTATTTATTGTTTGTATCTTGTGGGAATATCATGTGTCCCAATGTATGTATATATGGGTAACAAGTATGTCTTTGAAAATGATTTCATATGTTACAGGTATTCATGGACTAATAAGTTCTTTACATATTTTCATATCCCTTAATGAGCTTGTTGTGCTTATCCCATTTTTTAAAGTAATTTTCACAGGTTATAAGGATTTATTAGACAACGAAGGAATCCATGTTAAATGTTTGAATAGTATTCAAATAAATCTTATTGTATTTGAAATGTTTTATATTTTGAATGAAATGAACACAATTTTTATTGTATACACTATTTGATAATGTGTAATTTTATAAATGTATTATGTACAAATTCCCTATAGATATAAACCTGAAAAGGAACTCTATTTGAAAAAAAGTGATTTATTAACTAAATTCAAGATTATATAATGTAATAAGGTCCGGTCCTTATAGAAAGAGTTACCATGTAAACAATTTCTACAATCGGAAACGAAAAAATATTCCTAGGGAGACATAAAATGGGATAATATAATGCGTACAAATTCCTAGTGTAATTATCAACCAATATTATAAGGTTGTTAATAGAAATAGAAACCATTTTGAACTCCCAAACACGCTATAGAGGCAGAAACATGATATTGTTTCGTTGATGTAACAATAACCACCATCTTTGTGTGATTATTATAATCCACTTATTATGAAGAAATTTATTAATGTGAATGAAATGATAGTTTCTACTCTCCAATGCACAAAATACAAAAATATTTTATTGTAAATATATCATTTTTATGGAGAGACTCACCAATGGTGGACCCTATGTAAGAACAAAACTTAGAAATAATTAATAGACAATGATTAATGGGAGGAGTACAATAAAATATCATTTACAAATCACATTAACTAGTAATTAATAGTAATTTCATGTTTTTATTTCATATATTAAAGATGATTTATTATTTATGTTTCTACATATGACATTCTAAATAACCTTTAACAAACGTTATATGAAATTTACATGGAAATGTATTGGAATAATATCTCAATGAAATGTAAGAACACTTTTCATATTGGTTATATATATAACTGATTTGGTGAGTGTTATTTGGGAATCATTTTTTAGATAATTGATATTGAATTAAAATGTTGACATAAGTTATGTAGATAACCGAGTTGAATAGAAAAACATTACAATTTAAATTTAGTACACATAACCTAAACACAATTGAAATATTATATTATAATAAAAAAAGAGGAACAAAATGAAAAAATTAGAGTTAACATTTTGACTACTTCTCTACACATTATATAATTTCCTACAACAGTATATATTTTTTTGTTTATATGCATTTAAATCACTATTAAAATCCCCTGAAGAATATTGAAAAATTTATTCATAAACAACTACAGAATCTTAATCATAATTGAATGATTAATCTTCATTTTTCTTACACACAGATATATATATATATAATGAATATAATTAACAAATAACTACAATTTGGATAGGTTAACACATCAAATCGATCGAAATATAACATTGAAGTAGATAGAAAATATTAAAATAAGATAAAAATAAATAGTTTAAAAAAAATTATTAATAGTGATTAGGATAATGTATTTATATGAGAATAAAATTTTTATAATAGTGAAATGAATACATATGTAGGAAGAAAAAAGTCACAAGAGTGAAATTTCAAAAAATAGAAATTAGAAGAACCCTTTTAAAAAAAATTCCCCTTGACTTTTAAAATTGGCCTATGGAAAAACGTTGATAAATGTGATACCCTTATACATTTATTCAATGTTTATCTAAAATATAATAATTAATGTATAATTTTAATATTTTTAAAGTTATGTTTAAAGAATATTTTTCCAATTTTTAAACTGAATTTTAAATCCCTTTTCATATTTGTTTTAAAATACCCTATATTAAAACAATCACATCAAAAATATATTTTCATACCATCATTTCCAAAAATTATAAACACAATGATATAGTAAGAATTAATGATGTTGAATACAAATTGATATGATTTAATTGGGACTCATGATGAATACTTCAGGAGGCTTATAATTTTTCACTCTTTATATCTCCAAAATGAAAAACATTATTAACCATTTATTTTGGTTTCTTAAATATAGTCTCCAATGTTTGTTCTCCATAAGATAAATTAATTTATTGGAGGTTATTTTTTGATATATAATGAAGGTATATATGAAAATTGGTGAATTTATTTATATTGGAGTCAGTAATTTTTCGGCGGATTATCATGTGTTCAATGATGGTAGATCACATGGGGGTAGATAATTCAGCCCCATGTTTTCCAAAATTATTGGAATAACTTCTTGTATAATTTTCTCATATTATCTAGTATGTATTTTCAGTGTTGTTAATTAATAAAGAAGCTCTAAAATAGAAATAGTAATTCTAATAGGTATATTAATTCAATAGAGGATAAGAAGTACCCAACTAATTATCCACCCCCATTTAAATTCTTACAAATAATAGATTTTGGGAATTATACAACATACCACCAAAAAATTAAAGATATTCAATAGTATAGGTCTCATAATCTTCTAATACCAATTGATAGCAGAATATCATTAGACATCACTACATTTGAGGAGGAGTACGATACAAAAAGTTATGCAAGATAAACTAATTATTTATTATAGATATACACATGTCTCGTACGATAATAGTTTTTCACATTCCCCATGTTTGAAAAAGTTCTCAATGAATGCTGATTCCCCCCTCAAACCATATATAAATAACAATATGTGAAAACCCATTGTGGTGATTTAATATAATCTATGTCTTAAAAATCATTTCAAATCATTATTTTTATGGTTTTATTTCCTTCAAATATATTTTTTTTACCGATGGTTAACATTTATGTAATTTGTTCTATGGTTTGACTAACATTGTATATAGAACATATTAATTGAGGTGATAAGGGGTTCAATTTAATGTCCCCAAAAACCTAGTCATAAAAATCATGGATAATAATGAGCTTCAATCAACACCATATTATATAATATCATTTATAATACACAGGAACTAGGGTCTTCTAGTATAAATGATCAGGTATGAAGAAAAAATAGAAAAAAATTATTATATGGTTCTATACTTATGTTTTATAGATCAAATACCAAATAATAACCTAGATAATGATAATGTGATTTCTATTAAATTAATACATATATTCATTCCAAAATAAATGTGTCTTATAAAATGTATCCCTTTAAATTATAGGAATTTATTAATCAACTTTAATTGATTCAAAATAAGGTCTTCATATGCCTGAGTTCTTTAACATGGTGTTCACCAATGCTATTTTTTCAAAAATTAATCATAGATATATGAATCTAGGAAATTAAAATATTAAAATTATTAAAATAATAATTTTGAATAATTTCCATCTACACCACATTGATGTCATATTTGAAAATCTATAAATAGATCAACACTTTTGAAGGATTGGACATTAATATATGTATCATTAGTTAATGGTTAAATGGGTGGATATTTCCAAAACCACATTCCACATAATGTATTGAACATATTAATTTATAGTCATTCAATTTTTTATTTTGAATTCTCTTTCTATATTTATATATTTTATGAACTCATATTTTCTGGGATACATCAAAAGAATTAGGGAAGTATTTTATGAAGATACTATCACACACTATCAAGGCAAGGTATAACATGATGAATATTGGAATATTTATTTTAAAAACATAACAAATGAATAAATATATATTTTTATTCATATGAGAATATTCTATATATATATAATGTATAATTAATGGGCCATGTAATCCCAAGAAATGGAATATTTAAGGATACTTAACAGATAGAATATATCATTCAATGTCCTATCATGACCATAGTAACTATGATCCATGGTTTTCATTGGTTTACTAGATTCCATTAATTTTATTTGAGTAATTTATCATGGATATAAAAACCAATAACAATGTTAGTAAGGAATATATTGATGTTATTTTTGATAAATCTATGTGATGAATGTTTGAATGTACTAATGAAGAGGTTGTCACTATAAATGTGATTACATTTCCAAAAATTGTGTAACAGATTTTAATACAAATAGTTGTTTTAAAACAATTACTAGGATGCATAATGGTATATAATGATATATTTTTCACATATTCCTAATCCTAATTACAAACTCTTAAGAAAAATTACATAAAATTTGATTTGAAGTATTAAGAGGTGATGTTTTCAATAAATATTTAGTGACACTACCTTTATGGTAAAAGGTTTTATATATAAACTAACTGTAATATATTGAGAAATATATCCAGAGTGAATTAGTTAAACATAAACCAAGGTAGATCATTAGAGTTAATTATTTTACCAATTCTCATTGCATTAACTACCATGGAAAGGATACAAGTTAGCTGATACACTAAGATAGAATGATAAAGCAAGTCTATCCATGATATCAATTCAAAAAAACCTAATACCAATGGAATTTTAGATGAATAATATATAAGACATAATTAGAGTATATAAATCTTATCGTGGTCAAATAAAGGTTAAACCCTACATCCTTGTAATGATTAATGTTGTCCAATAAGAAAGGAACATCAATAGAAAATGGTAGTATGTATTTTATAGTTAATCATTAAAAAACAAACATATATAAGGATTGGAAACCATATAGAAGTTTTAATTAAATTATCATAGAATAGGGAACTTATAGATTATCCTAATATATCATCTACCCTTATTCATCAACAAATCATGAAGATATATAGATTTTTAAATAAAAAAAAATGGGGGGAATACATAAAGTGTTTGACCATAGAATTCACATATTGATGAATGGTATGAAACAATGTAAGGATAAATGTAAGAATTATAAGGGTATGTTCAAACTTTACCAAATTACAAAAGATTTCACTATTATACATCCAAATATGTATAAGGAATATAATTATATTTTATTATTAGTCGACCACCTTACTATGCCAATTCATTTTATTTCTATCAGAAGAGATTTTTATATTGGAAAAATCCTTGATATAAATAATGTTTGTCGTATAGTTTCATTTATTACCAAAACCTATTATATCTAATCATATATGAAGAATAACATCAGGTTCTATATATGTCATTAAGATATAAAATAGAAAAAAATGTGTTTTATCACAATTTTTAACCTTTATAAATATGGTCATTCTTGGAGGACCATATAAACTGTTGGGGGGTATGTTCAGAGATTGTTCGATGTAATTCGAATGAAATGGGGACAAAAAAATCAACATGTTTAGTTATCATATAACATCATTTTCCATTTGATAATTCTATTGGGACCATTTGAGGTGTTGTAAGTGATTAAATGTAAGACTCTAACATACTTTGATAAAATTAGAGAGAATGTCCAGATAGTTCCTAACAAAGTCCATGAAACAAGGATGATATATATAACCAATCAGAGACATATGAAATAATCCAAAAATCATCTTAAGAGTTATTAAAATTATATTTGAATATATTTGTAGAATGATGTCGGTGAAAAGGTATTCCACTAGATATATCTATAGAAGTTGGTGATGAAATTTGGAAAGACGGTAATGCAGATCCCAATGTATATCAATTTATTATAGATCCTTCATCAAGAATGGGACGTATATTATCAATTAAAACTTTATATGTTCCTCTCTAATGTGAAAATTATGTTATAGTTATAACTTTGGTGAGAGTTCAGACTAGATTAATCACATGTACAGAGCTCAAAAGATTTACAATTGCAATATGATCATTCATATGAACAACAACATAGAGATATCATACATTAAAGAGACCATTTTCAATAGAATAATACCAACCATTTTCAAAATATTCTATGTTGTAATAATATGTTTGATGAAGCTACTTGGGATCCCATGGATGTAATAATGAAAAAGTACCTCAAATATTTATATATTAGTAATAAAAATTTTGAGGATGAAATCATACCTGACAATGAATGAATGTAACTAATGAATATATTAGTAAAATATTCCTATAATAATATATATTACATTTACTATCAAGTTTTACATGTATTACTTCTAAACACAGTCCCTAAAATATTATATGTGTAATTATATAAGAAAATAAATAAATAAAATGATTGTAATCCATTTTAAATGGATATAAAATTAGGTTAAGAACACTTAAATTTTGGTAAATACATTTTTCAACAAAACATTTTCAAAAAAAAATTATTATTGTTGATTATTTATATTTAAATTAAATATTGAAATGTAAACATCAAAATCAGTCCAATATGAAATATTTATATGTTTTTATAGTATTTTTTCAAATAATAACTAATAGATATATATTTTTCTCAAATGGTATCATTTATTGATTTACTAGCATATAAGAAAGAAATAATATTTTATCAGAATTTTTAGTTGATAAAATAATTATTTAGGAAATAAATTATTCCATTTTAATGGTAATATTTTATATTTATAAAAAATATAATTACATGTACAATACAAAAGAAATATTTAAATTTTAATAAAAATGTTTTTTGGTATTATTATTTTAATTATTTATTATAATGGAGAAATAAGTACTTTATTTCTTCAATATATGATTTAATTTTTTATATAAATTCAACTGATGTTTTAAATGTTGAAAATGTTGATAATTATGTCTTAAAAAAATTATTAATGTTATAATAAAACGTTTTTTAAAAACTATTTTTATACAATACCTGGGTTTATTTTTGGACGAATTTATCATACATTTATAAATTAAACTATGATAATATTGTTTTCAAATTTGAAATTAGATGTTTAAAAACTATCAAAAAGTATAATTTAATATTATACATTAAAAATTAATTAATATGGTCTAAAAATAATTACCCCCATTCTTGTAAGACTCATAATGATTTATTTCATATGAGGAAATGACCCAAGAAACATCCAAATGGATTTATGATGTGATTCATGATAATAACACAAATCACATTCCTATTTTCCCTATTTTGATCATTTTTTACATTGAATAGTATCTTTATATTATTTTTAATTTAAAGGGTGATTGAAAATTTTCCGTTGTCTTCACTTATGGTATATGAATATTATAACCATTCATGTTACACTATTCCCATCTAATTACACTCTAATATGATGCCATTTCATACCTAATAATTTCTCATTCCACGTATTAAGAACCTATTCACCATTAATTACAATAAGGTCTATTTTTCATGGATATTTATAAAATAAAACTCATTATATTGATGTAAGTATTACTCCATAATATATTATTCTTAATAACTTTTTTACAAATATATTTTTACCACCTCTATTTAAAAAACCCATATAATTACAGTAACCATATGCTATTATTTTAATGAGACTACATCTATTTTTTCTACTCATTAATAGAGAAAAAATGGATATCTATTGTATAGTATGTATAATACAATATCTACGAATGAAAATTTTACATTTTTCATCATCATCTCATAAGGGTACATTTAATGGTAGTAAAGATGAAGAACTATAATATATACAATTTTTATAAATTTTTTTGATATTAATATATTATATATCATAATCCCTTCTCATTTTCTAAGAAATTCTAATTTTTACCATATATACATGCATACTACCACCTCCACGAAGTGAATTTCTTCTTTGTGTATTTTTGTTCATTAAAATAGAATTTTAAAATTTGTATCAAAACATTAATAAAAATTTAATAATATCATAATAATTATATAATAATGATATTAAAACCAATTTATCCCATGATAATGATTATCCATTAAATTATGACGTGTTATTATTGGTTCTATATATCCACTACCTAAATTATGATATAAACTGATATCAAGGTTGAATATAAGAACTTAATTACTGATAATATTTGATATAAATAATAAATTCACTATTTTATTTCGTTTATTTAATTGTAAAGTTATTTTAAAACTCATTATTTAATATTTCATCTCTCGTTCGATAAAACCCACTAAACCAAGATCACTAATGATTTTAACTTTAATAATCATGTCCATAACACCCATATAATGAAATTATAAACATACTTATAATTCAAGAATAATAAATTAGAGAACTATTAATGATATCTCAATGATGAAATTTAGTATAAGAATCTATAACAACATCATTATTCTAATATTAGTTAAAAAAGACGTATATTACTCTTCCACTAATTGAAAAAAATACAAGAACTAACAATTATAAATTTTGTAATGGACAGTATAGCTTTTAGATTAAATAATAATATGATAAAATATTAGAGAGTTATTAGTACAAATGTTGAGAATATGGAATATCTATTTATGTACTTGATATAAATAGTGGGAATAGAAAAACATCAATAAATATATGATGATGGAGGTGAATGAGGATTATTTGTGAAGTAGAATTAGTATTATTTAGAGGGATCTTATAATTGTTATTATAACATTAATGGGGTGTTGGATGGCCCCTTTTAATAATAGGGAATATTAAATATCTGAATATATAAAGAAATAAAATATATAGAACAAATGATTTAAAATTGAGGGTTTTTTCATGTATAAAATAATGTAGCTAAAATAATTTGGATGAGAAAAATATTGAACCAGTAATCAATAGACATGTTTTAGATTATTCTATCTCTTTTTTAAATTGTTAATTTATTTTTACCATAGTTTTACTTAACTATGGTACCATAATTTTCAGCCATAACAACAATTTTTTATGAATAATTCAAAAAACAACGTATTAAATAATTTTGAAATTAGAATTTCTAATATATAGACCAATTTTTCATATAAAATTTCAATGGGTGATAAAAAAAAATGTAGTATTATTGAACATAACATGCAAAAACACATATTTAGACAAGTGTATTTATAATCATAAGAATATAATTTATGATTATTGTATTATTTAAATTTGAAAATAATTGGTTTCTTATTACATAAATATGTATCTTCTAGATTTTACTTGAATCTAAAACTAAATTCCACATTGAGACACAAAATTTGGAAGGGAAAATGAGAAATACTTTTTATTATAGTTAAAGATTACTTATCTTTAAAAATGTAAAAATTAGGTTTAATAAATTTATTATTGTATATTTAAATGAATAATTATCTTCTATAGGTAAAATATTTTACTGAAAACTATATTTTCAAATTATTATTATTATTTAGATTATAAATATGCCATATATTCTATTTTATTAATTGAAATTTATTTTCACTATTTATCTAAAAATAAGTCATTATATAAAAAGGTGAAACATTCATCATATGATTTTATATTATGATGAATATAGTAATTATGATGATATTTTACAAATTAATGTAGTAGTATTATAAAATATGTAAATTAACCTCTCAAATAAACACGTAAATTAAAAATAATATTGCTTTTATTTAATATTTTAAATTTTAACATTCATTGGTTTTTAATATTATCATATATTAGTTACTAGATAATGTAATGTTAAACTCTTTGTTTTTTATATTTTATTCAAATTAAAAATTAACATTGATCAATTACATTTTATATAAAAGCACAACACATATAAATTATGATTGACGAAGGTTTCTATTTTATTAAATATTCTTCACCAAACACTTAAAAATCCTTATTTGAATTATAAAAATTTATTTATAATAATCTTCTGGTATTAAAATATTGCATTTAAATTTAATAATATATCTTATAATAATAATACTATAACCACAAAAATATATATTTTAAACTATAAATAAATATCTTAATAAAATATAATATTTTTATTTCATTAATGAAATATCATAATGTAATAATGTTTATAGTGTATTTTATTATTTTATCTCTATAAAAGTGTCATGTTTTGTTTTGTTTTTTTATTTTTATTATTATTATAATCAATATGGTATTTATCTAAACATTATTTGATAATAATTTTTCTGTGCATTTCATTATACCCCTAAAATATATTGCATCCTAAAAATCAGAACATCAATCATCAATAAGAATAAATTTAAATATTCATAATATATCCATGGATCTTTGTATAATTTCAAACGAAATTTTATACTCACTAACATTGGTGAAAAAATTATTGGATATTAAGACACATATAAATGGGATATCTCAATTAAGAATTCATAGTTTTCCATTATTAACACCATCAAAAAGAGCATAAAAAATATAAGATAACAAATTATTGATGAATTGGTATTATTTCCTCCAAAAAAAATGATGGAATATAAGGTGTCCAAATATATGATGATCACGTAACCCTCAATAATTAATGAGATTAAAGGACCTTAGGACATTCATAAAAAACGATCATGCATAGCACATGATATGAAATTGGTCTAAAAAATACCCTTTTATATGTCTCCATTTTTTGAGGGTTTTATGAGAAGAATTGGTTTTTGTATGGATGCTTTTATATGTGTCCCTAAAAATTTTATTACATTCCAACCAGCAAACACATAAAAATCCACCAAATCTACTCTATAAAATAATTGAGGAATCCTCAAAAAACAGTTTGTTAAAAAGAAATCACACGATTAAGATTTCATTGTGAATCCACTGGAATAATTTCCACAATGTCTATTAAAAGAATGATAATATGTCTCCTTCATATTGTAAAGGATCTCAGACATCTCAATGCGATACTCCTTCAGTTACATAGAAAATCAGAATGGTTATCTAAGAAAACTATCAACCATTACCAAAAGGTTTATTATTTTTTATGAAATTCATCATAGAAAATTAATGTTATTGTATTCAACATAACCCATAATGAATCATGAGATCTCATATACTTAAACAATAAGGAATAAAATAAGAATAGAAAAATATGGAAGTTTCTTAGGGAAGTTATATTGGAATTCATGTGAATGGGAATATACACCCAATGTGATACCTATTGATCACACGAGGACCCCATTTTCTAGACATCTTGATCTAGTAAGATACAATATCCATGATAGTCTGATCTCTTCATTTCTCCCATCATAAGTATCATTTTCTCATAAATAACCCCATCAGCAACATTTGATATTGAAAAATGATTTCCTTGGTAATACTAACCATTCCATGAATCTAATACGTGTCATAATGGATATGTAAAATCACATTAACATGTTAAAATGGTTTTGAGAAATCCATTTTATCATCCATGGTCCAATAAAAATGTTTATGGGGGAACATTCTCTTGGACATAGATCATCATGTGATACTATTAATGTCCCATTGTAGGATCATGTGATTCACAAAATCCATCCACCAAAAATATCTCATATCAAGGTTGTATGTTTCATTCAGTAAGATGTATCACTCGGGAAGAGATAACAATAAATTCCTCCCCATCAACAAAATAAAAAAATGAAAGATTCACACTATGGTCGACTAGTACAATGTAGTGCAATAATAGACTTATCATAGTGTTCATTAATGGGATCAGAGTGGTATTAAACGAGTTATAATCTTGGGAATGACCAAGGGAATCACAAGGAATGAATATTTTATTCTCAAGATCAACCAATAGATCATGAAGAGAACTTTTAGAGTTTCTTAATTATCAATAAAAAGAGGAAACACATGTCTAATGAGTCACATGAAACCTAATATGATATAATACAAAACAACACAAAGTCATATATTCCATAAAGGCTGGAATACAGTCTTACAAATATTTGTGACATATGTGAATATGAAAAAATTAATTTTCATGCACTTCTCATGATGTATAACGATTAAGAGAAAACACTGTGACACCTGTACCATGTCATGTGACACATACTCGACAAGCCATTTGGATCATGTGATATATGTTGGACATGTTATTAATTCCATGCATCATCCTCTAAGAATGTAACCCATGTATTTAGAATTCCTCTAGGATTTTCAGGCCTATCATGAACTATCCTCTAGACATGTCACCCAAAATATGTGGCAGCACCAGGACCTGACAACCAGGTCTCACATTTACTTACATACATTCCATTCATGTCTCACAATTTTGTTTTTGACAAGACATCAAGGTAATGAAACATCCTATAGGAATTCCATATAGATCATGTTACACCCTCTAGATTGTGAAGACATACCATGCAACACCCTCATGAAATCCCCTCATGCTTATTGAGACACCCAACATACCTATCATCCAGGTCTAATAATGTCCTCCATACTAGTTATCCAAGTTTTGCGATGTCATCAGGACATTTTAGGCTTGATCATGTGATGTAATCCATAAATTCAATTCAAATTATGTAATGTAAATTTGACAAGTCGACTAGAACATTTAATTATATTTAGAAATGTCTACTAGAGAACTAGGCCATTTCATGACATCCTCAGACATGTTAGGATGATAGACAACACTCCTCTTACAGACAATCAAGGCCATGTATACTAGTTTTGTTAGAACATTATAACCTTGTATGGTGAATATATTCTAAAATAATAGAAACATAATAATGAGAACTATTATACATTCCTTTTCCATGATATATAGGATTCCCTCATGGGCCATGAGTTAAAATGGGCATCCACCATGGTGAAGTTCCCTCATGTCATTAACATTGTGACCCTAATGACCAAATATTTAAAATTATATTATCATTATTCATTATCCACATTTGAATTATGAAATTAAATATAACAAAACAAATTTGATTATTTCCCTATCCTTGATATATTATATTCCTTTTTGAGGCCCGATCTTAAATGGGCATCCACTTCGGTTTACATCACATTATATATGCAACATTACTCACATCGAGGCCTAATCACTCCCATAGGATTATAATTAATCCATATACAATGGAGGATAAAGAATTTAATTTAAGAATTATAACATGGGTTCATGCCATATAATGGACACCTATGATACCTTTTTTAGCCAGATAACAAATTGGAATCCACCTTAATGTATGTCCCTATATGTCGATGAATTTCCAATCATTAATACCAATTCATTCCTATGGTATTATCATAATTCCTCATACACTATAAGATTAAAAACATAACTAAACCATGATGAATATTATTCCATTCAAAATGATTTTATGAATGAAACTTAACTAAGGAATGATATACATATTCATCATCCCAAGGCACACCCAGTGCATAATTCCCATATCCAATGGTTGTGTGACTGATTACATACAATCGTTTGTCTCCCACATCAATAATGGCTTGATAAGGCTCATATATTTTCAATGATCTTGTCATTATCAATATGAAAATCTCATTATATTTATCCCTCAGAGTGTGATACCCTTAGAGACATTACGTGAATACTACTATACAAGGAAATCCACCACATGATATGTCTTAAGGCCGTGATAAAAATATGATGACTCTAATTACTAACATAAGAATGATAAATAGGATGAATTTTGGAGAAACGATCTGAATAAATTGTTCACATATTACTTCAAAAACATCCTCTACTAATTATATTAAACCTTCTTGTCTCAACGAACTACATGAGTTTTTATTATTCTTATAAAAATGACATGTAAGACACCCAATAACAGTTCAACCCAATCCTCCAAATATTTATCACCTCCCATGATGGTAGTAAACTCATATATAATTTCATATATAGATTCCAAAAATAATAACATACCCATTAATGAAAAACTTATGAATAACCTAGAATACAAATAGATGTACTCATTAATACACCCATATTTACAAATTGAACGCTTCAAAAGATTATAAATTTTTAGGATATTTGGTCAAATTTCAGTATTAAGAATATATTAAGGAATATTTATCAAAAATATAAGAGAGTCATGATATAGAAAAAAATCCCCTAAAAAGTGAGTGATGAGACCAACCACCCATCCCCTTGATCAATATGTGCTGTTAATTTTTGTGTGGTCTGAAACCACAATTAAACACCTTCTTTTGGAATGAAAGTCCATAATCAGTTATAAATGTTGGAAATATTTTTATATTATATATAATATAAAAACTTGTTAAATCCAATTTTATTAATTTTACAACAAATTTATCCCAAAATGCAATCATCATTAAAATCCAAGAATAATGTTTCCAACAAAAAACAATGAAAATTATGTGAAACACTCAAATAATAAGGATGATTAGTTAACTATGAATCATGCCCTTTCATTTTTGGCCTCCTATGAAAAATAATTGTACATGAATTGGGTAATCTAATTTTTTTGTGGTTCTCATAATACTTTTCTATCCTCATTAAGACAGGACCACCCAAGAATAATGGTTGTACATAGAATATGAATGGACAATTGTGTTACCTATTCTTATATTATTGATAAAGTATAATGCAATTAATGAAACCCTTATTTTTAACCATGTTCCTTGTTTTATTACTACATATATTGATTCTAAAAATACACCCTTACTGAAGACCATGTCTTCACCCATCGACTTTTCTGTTAAATTATCTACAACTATAAGCCCTACGAGTCAAAGAAATACTTCACCCAACAAAAAACATGTTTTTTGGGTGGTGAACTAAATTATATTGTTATACCATCGACATAAAAATATTTTGACCCTTGAGTCTTCCGAGAAGGGTCTCCAAATATGTAAATTGTTTTCTCTAGATCATCCAAAGAAATATTCAAAAAACCGTGAGGTGCTTGTTCCAATACTAATTGCTTCAAATGATTATCCTAGGAGTGTGTCAATCAATAACATGAATATTGAATTAAGGTGTATCAAGGAGTAAAATATGGATACTTTCCAGTTTAAGGGCCACTATGGAGGGTTCTTGTAAACCTCTTTCACCAGCTCTATCTTTTGGGTGTCACTCATATTTCTTCTGAGGGCACCTCCAAACACATTACCAGCTCTGATACTCATGCAGAAGCACAAAAATATTTTGATAACTGTTAGTCGACTTATATAAATATTTCTATAGATGATTCCCACTAATATATTTTGATTATATCAAGAGATCAGGATCATATCCCAACTCACTCAGAGAATGTATGTCGGTATATTCATGTAGCAAGAATAGGGGTAGTGCTTAACCCTACCCCGATGCATGAATACCATCAGTATATTCTGATTCCATAAAGAGGACCTAAGTGGGATTATATCCCCAATTAATTCAATGATTTATTAAAATTCATATTGGAGGCATAAAATAGGTAGTTGAACATTAATTTTAACACTTCTCTCAAATAAAAATACATTCTATAAATTGTTGAATAACTATCCTAGGATATTCCAACGCTGGTACAAATATTGTGATAAGTGCATACTCCTCTCCCTATAACAAGGGTAAAAAACACTCTGATCATCATGTGTAACTAGTTACTCAAATTAAACCACACATTAATACTCCCATATTGTAGGATTATGTGAATAACACATTTAACTATGAAACACTAGAATATCCTCACATTCCCATTAAACTAGGGTTCAACAAGTGAGAGATGCACCTTACATTGGATAAGATCTTATACTTAAAAACAATTCTTGGAGTATTCTCTAAACAGACCAGACTATTCTCATATTCCCTCTATAACTGAGTATCACCATGTGAGAGTGGAACATTACTGATTACATTCTCACATCCTTGTCTAAAAAAACTAGGGACACATAGAAAAGGCAAAGGATCAGGATAATATCCTTACTCCAAATGGGGATCAATAAGTGTGGGTGGAAAATACCTCTCGAAAGGCTCGTATAAATATCTGAAATATAATTGAAATACTATAAAGACATAGAATTAGGATCATATCCCCACCCCAATAGGTTACCACTAGGTGACACAGTCATATACCATAGGGAAGGATCATTTTCATTTAATTGAAGATACGTGTAATATTATAGTGGATCACAAAATAAAAGATCATATACCAACATATTTTGATTATTTGATGCTAAAAAATAATAAAAAAGATATACACGGGTATTATAAAATACCATATCCCCCTCTAGAGGTTCATTATCATATTCTGAATGGGAAGGCATATTTGAACCATGTCCAAAACCTCGATTTATCTAGAGCTGACTAGACATTTCCATAAACTGCCCATGGGAAGGCCAATATTCCTACTAAATATGAATAATCTCATTAAAATATTCCATTATATTTTTATTAGTGGTTTCATAATAAATAAAAACTATGTGCATATCAACATATTGCAACAATATTCACACATTAGGCTCATATATGTACACATCCTAAATCAAAGGTCATTGTATTGCAACCATGATGTAGAATAAAGATTATTTTACAAATCATATCACATCCACATTTCATGATGTTTTTATACAAATATTATCAACACAAAAATGTTCCATAGACTCTTCAAAAGAAGAAAAATTAACCCATTACCATGATAGTCCACCTAGTGGTGCTATAGATATGGGTCAAAGGGACTCTAATACAAACATCTTTTATGGTTAACTCCCCACAATGACATCTTTCATGGAAAAGGAAATAATCCCTTTCCAAAAATCTTTTATGTAGAGAGTTTTTAAAGACTCCGATTACTTCATAATGAATGGTTCTTGAAACACAGAGGTCCACTATATATATTTCCCCATCAACTTCCAATAACACTCAATTTCGTTTACTAGGAGAATTTGAGAATCACCTAATGTGGAATGACAATATAGATTCACATATATATGATGGGGGGGGGAAGATGAAATTGATAAGTTGATATATTTAGCTAGAAATGAATACCCATACATGGTATTGTTCTTCTCATGTCATGACTATGGGATTATAGTTGAACTAGAAAATGATTCCATGCGTTACATAAAACAAAATATATAGGATTGTCATCAATGATTGAAGGATTGGCACATCCATTTACCAAGATATGAGTATCAAATTCAGTTCATCAATACATGCTGATTTCAATTGGATATGAATTCCTTTTCTATACCCTATAACCCAATAAGGGAATATCTTGACAAATTCTTATGTATGGGTTTTATTTATATCAAAATACACATCATTAAACGATTTCCATATCATTGTTAGAAGTATATAACAAAGGAAGACGGAAATATGGATAATTTGGTTTTAATATTTCACCAGAATATTATACCCTTTAGATATGGAATCATGTAATTCATAGCCTTCTACAAGATCAATTAGAAAGGTAACGTGCAATGAAATAGGTCAGAATAATGGAATTATCCCACATTAATGATGCTTAGACACATGAAAAGAAGGAATAAATATACGAATATATATTTATACTTTTCCCCTAAATTAAATTTGAACTCATTTCAGAAAATAAATACGTTGTTTTATTCAATCTGATAAAAACCATTAGAGAGAACTCCCTTCACGGGTTTCCATTGCACCGTGTTCATACATGATCAATGTTGTTCGATAGAAGTTATTTTGTGCTAAATGCTTCTATAGAAGCTGTACTGGAGTAAACCTAGACAACCTATCCATGTGGTTATTTACCCCTATGTCCACCCCTCATTTCATCAATCCCTAATATAATTTTGGATATATCGATAGCAACTGCAAATCAACACCATCCCATATGGTTTTGAAATTTTTATCTCAATTGATGTCACTGGGTTATTCACCTCACAAAAAGGTAATACAAAGATCAAAGGAGACACCATATCAAACCACTCACAAATGTATTGGAGAATTTATATTCAAATTATCAAAATTGGATTTATTAAATTGATGACTGAAATCATCATATCATCGACAATAAGGTAAAAAAAATTCTAATAGAAGCCCCAAATAGTCCCCATCCAACATTTTTGGTGGCATTTTCATCACCATAGTCACTATAGAGAGAGCTAGACTTATATAATTAGGAAGGTAATATTGACAGTAGAAATCATTTTTATTGAACCAAAAAAATGACCTTTATTCACTGACCATTGAATAATTATGACGAAAAAATACTCTCAAGGTAACTACTCATAATCCAATATGAGAGGATTATTGTAATAGACCCAAACCCAGTAGCCTAGTGTTGGTTGTCACTTTATTGTATTTGTAATAGGTATTTTTGATCTAATTCTAATAAAAAAATAGTTTAGTATATTTGAAAACATAGATACAAACATATGATTTTTGATACTAAATGAAAATGAATACAACATGTTAAATCCAGTAGATACATCCATAATATCAATGAGTAGCCATTAATAACAATTATAATATACATCTTGGAATCATGGAGATAAATCATAAGAAATGTGTAAGCTCAAATTCTCAAAGAATATATTTATATTGTGGAACCCATCATAAATAATCATAAACAATAAGTAAAGGTGATTAACTAAAAAAACCCCATTAAAACATAATATTGAGCATAATATGGCAGGAATAAAAAATGAAAAAAACGTTATATAAAAAATCACATGAGAATGATACTTAACCATGGATATTATTTTAGTAGAACAATAACATGTATTATAAATAACTGATATCATAATTAGTTAATTCATATTACAATTCATCAAAAAAATACAATCAAGGATTCATCTAATACATTATATATAATCGGGTATGACATTGGTGAAATCCCAAACTGGTTTTTCTCATCAGACATATCAATGAATCGAGTGGTTATAACCAGCCTCACCCGAGACTTACTAAGTCCAATACATTCCAATTTTGAAATGATTGAGTCATAATCAACATAATCATTTATATTAAAACTATCATCCAAAATGTGAATACAATAACAGTAAAATATAAATGGTATCAAAATCCCAACTGCATATTACAACTATATCATAAATCATTCAATGAAATATGGTTGATGATATCATATGAGGTCAAAGAAAATTAAGAGTAAAATTCATTAGAGGAGGTTTTCAAAGATGAAAATACATTGATAAAATCATTTATATATTTGGGAAAAGTACAATTATTTATTGAAATTGTTTATTGAAAAACACACACAGTTATAAATGAAAAAAATTTATTTGAATAAAATCCTATAAAAATGTAAATTAATGATTAAAAAATGATGGGATCATGATAGATGAATATTCGTCTCATTCCAAAAAAGATAAAAAATAACTTATGTAATTTATCTAAAATGTGATAACGTACCTCTTTTGAAGAACAAAAAAAGTATCCCATTAAAACAATTTAATAAAAATTTACACACGGGTAAAAATAAATTAATAGTTTTTAGTATAAAATTAAAAACCTTATCAAAAAATATTTTTATAAAAATTGGTCTTCAACAAAAAATATTTTTCATTGTAAAACTAGAACTTAAACAAACTAAAATATTAATGAGATTGTGAAATAACCCTTACCATAAGTCAAATTTCCCTTGTGCATATCTGATCATACAATATAATTATTGATCAAAAAAGTTATTAATTTATACCAAAACCATATTAATATTTAGGAAATCATATCTTATAATATTATATTATATTATCTTGTATTTTTTAATAATATTTCGTTATTACCCTAGTTTCAGGTGTTAACTGCTTCATTTTCCTTTGCACATTTCATTGTGTATGTCATTATTCATCTGCTTAGGATATTTTTTGGTTATCTACATAATGAAATTGATATCATTTCTATAATATTTAATCATTATATATGTTTTTATAGTAATTCAAAAATATTGAACATGGAAATTGAATCACATCGTGTTGTGGATACGGTAACCCGTACATATATAGGAGCGATGATGTGTTTCAATTAATTGGGAAATGGTAAGAAATTTTATGTTATATTAATTTTATAAAATAATTATCATTTCATATGTACTATTTATATTAATTATTTCAATCTTTATAATAATCCAACAAAAGTGGTGATGACAAAAATTACACAATGGTGTGGAGATCATAAGTATTATGTATGCACATGCAATGCTTGAGTTGTTTATAGGATGGATAAACCACGTAATATGATTATTCCATAATCATAATAAAATCATAGAATATATATTATACTATATTTCTTAATTTACTATGGAAAAAACTCTTAAAGAAGAAGTAGAAGATGAGTTGAACATGGATGAGTCGGTTAAACAATTACCCCTTCTTAGGTGGACTTTGTTTAGATTTATTATTAAGGGATTTAGAGTTAGTCTATTTAGAATACCAGAAAAACAATAAAATTCATAAAGAATTTGGGATAGGAAATGGTTAGTGTTTGGTTGAGATAAAAACCTTAATGTCATTTATGAAAGTGATAGAGCAGGCACCCTTTTATAATTGAGGTGACGGGCCCTTTTAGAAACTATCAAAATATTAATTTAATATAAATTAATTTTCAATTAAAAAAATATACAAATCTAAAAATTTATAATATGATATTAATGTAATTGAAATTCATGTCTTAAAATAATTCTTAATAAATTTCAGGTAACACTTTTAATCTTATCTTCTTGTTTTAACACTTATTTAAACACTTTATCTCTTACCGTGACAAAATTTGTTTTTACTATTTAGAGGTAAATATATTTACTATATAATTCCACAAAAAATTATAAATAACTCTTGTATGAAATTTTAATCTATATTCAATTAGATTTATGAATTTAATATTTTAATAAATATAATATCATTTAGTAAAATTTCAATTATTTTAATATAATATTAATGACAGTTTCAATACCATTCATTTCATTGACTTATAAATAAATCAATAAAACAAGATATCATTAATCTCAAAAACATTAATCATTTATAATAGTAAATTATTTCTATAAAATTCTTGGATGAACTTGGTTTTCTCAAAATATATTTATTTTAATAGATTTATTATCAAATATTTGGTATTTCTATTAATTAAAGGATTATGAAATCATCACTGTGTAAGACTTTAAGGAAATTATTTATTTATTAATCTTTAAAAATTAATTTTTAGGATATAAATAAATCATTTATAATTAAAATGAATATTTATAGTAAATTTTATCATTTCTATAACCCTATGTTAAAAATGATATTAAAATTAAAAATATGAGAATGGCATCATACAATTTTCATTAAATAAAATATAATAAATGTTATACTCTATTCCATGTGGAATACGATGGTTATAATCTTTCCCCAAAGACGATATTAGTTATAAAACACTCATAATGTTAAAGTGGAACATGATTTCGGGTAATTTTCTAGTATTTATAATATTACTTTTACCCATAATTACTAGATTTACCGTTAACTTGTAAATAATAAATTACTCTTTATACTATTCATAATGTCCATAAATAAAAGAAAAAAATTTAATTAAATTTTACCAAATGTTTTTAAATGTAGAATCTATGTATAAAAATTAAAAAATATTAGTTGTGGTAATTATTTTTAAATTAATCGCATTGAAGGAAAAAATGCTTCTATTGTTAAAACATCCAACAGATTGGATGATTTTTCATTCTATATACAACAGGTAATTTATTTCAATGACTTAAATTGAATTAATATATACAAAATAAATGTAATTATACATTAAAATAAAAAAATTTATAATTTATAACTATAATTTTTTAGATGAAAATGTTATTTTAAATTAAAATTTAGTATTTTTTTACTATTCACAAATCATGAATCTTATCAATAAAATATTAATAATTATCCAAAGTAAATTTTTATATTTATATTTAAAATGAAATTTTTATTTTTACAAATAATATTTATAAAAGTGTACGAAATATGATTTAAAATAAGTCACTCATTAAAAAGAGGAAAAAGGAAATTTAAAAAATAAACCCTTTAATTCCTAAATTTAGATTTATTATTATCTTATAAAAATAAAATATATTGGATGAATGTAAAATATATATATATATATATATATTTCTCAGTTTTTTATAATATTAATTCCCTCTATTTTAATTGCTTGTTTATAACCGCAAATGCATCACGATGCATATGAACTCCGTGTTGTGTGAAACAAAAGCTATTAAATTTATTTAGGAACATGTACTCTAAAATCATGGGGAATGACATTATTCCCAACAAAAAATTTGCTTGCAATTTCCATAATATCACCTAATAAATTTATTTGGGTAGTTCATCATTATATTTTACTTAAGATCCCATTTCTTAGCTTCTATTTTATGATTTTTCAATAATACATTTACTAGACAAGTTATCTAATTCCTCAACACAAATTACATAGTTTTATAAAACATAAAATTATCTTTATAGTAAGACATGTTTTGTTCTAATTCTATATCTTCAACAGAGAGTACACACATTGGAATGGAATATATTTCCTTAAAAATAATATGTAGAACACATCGTGATCTTTAGAGATACATTGAGTGTAAAGACCCATATCTTGATGTACATGGACATTACAATACTTTTTCGGAATACTTAATACATAACAAAAACAGACACCAAAGGACCGTAATAGTTTAGTGTATTTGGAAACATGGAACATAATCTTCTAATCATGGTGAAAGATTATCAACATCTCCCATAAAGATTTTCCAGTTTTTGTTTCTTACCTAAAACCGTTCTATATATACTGGGGAAAAGAAAACATAAAAAGAGTGAGATGAAATTCTCAGTAAGGGTAAACATAGAGAACATAAAACAATCCATAAAAATTTGAATGCAAAAACTAGAACATAAAATATGAACATCAAAATCCTGAGCAAAGACATAAATCTTGGAAGTACGTAAGGCATATATCATAAAGGAACATCAATCATGATAGAATATCCTGGTAATAAAACATGTAATTGTGGCAAACCATTAAGCACATTATATGATTTCCATAGTTTCCAAGCCATTGCTGCCAAGATGAGGTTAGTGGACAAAGTTCCTTTTTGGATCGTGTTCACACCTTGTTCCAGTCCGGTATCACTGAACCAGATTAACTTAATGATCTATCCATGTCTATCTCATGAGATATAAATATCTACCCAATTTATTCTAGGGAGATATAGGTCACACCCATCTCATAATCAAACCATTCTTTCATGTGCCACTAAATAAACATACATCATTCATAATAAAACATTGAATAAAATGTGTTTCATAAACATCATCCCATCCTAACATAATCCATATAAAAGAAATGAATATCATTTCATCATAATAAAACTCAAACCTTGTAAATTATAGCTACATTATACTTGAAACATAAACATACTTAATAATGTCTTCTTATATGGAAAATAGTTTTGATAAAACAATGGAAATGAATTTTTGAGGAAAATATTGTTTCTTCTTCAAAATCATTTTCTTTTCTCAAAATATCATGAAATTTTAAAAGAAACTGATTTTTCTGAAAATAATCTTGAAATTTTGGATAGGAATCTACAATGAAATAAGTATTTATGAAACCGTAAAAAATCCAGTCATGCCATATAAGTTAAAAAAACATTCTCCATGTACTTTTGTCGAAAAAGTCACAAAGCACCACGTATGGTAAAAAATGATAGATTTCTTCCATAACACAAAGTAAAAGTCAAAAGGGGTAAACATGACTTTAAACATACATGGAATAATATTAAAAACATTATGAAAATAATTTTTATAGACATGGACGGATTATATAACCTCAGTAAATACTTACTAATAAACAATCTCGAATAAAAATGAGATTGGAAAAGTTATCCCTTAACATAGGTCCGATATACTTCGTACGTATCCAAACCACATGTATAATGATTTAAATAATTTCATTTACTTATTGTAGAATCATATTCGTTTTATGATATCATATATGGTTTATTATAACTTTATATTACCTGTTCTTTTGTAAATTCCATAATAATGATGCATTTTGGGGTAAAATCATTTTATTTATCGTACGTGTTTGGACTTGTTTTCCTTGATATTATTATTACATATATCATGATTTACTTACATCAAGAATTTAAATCATGATTTATATACCATATATATTCTGTATATATATATATAATAGATTGATGAATGAAATAAAATACATCATTCATGGAGACGATAGGCCATACGTATGCATGAATGTTGTTTTCTGTTCCATATTTACTTGAATGGTAGTAAGTAGATGACACACACATATATATATATACATTCATCTAGTAGCTTAATTGTGTCTTATATTTCATTATTTTTCATTATATATAGTTTATAATCACTCTTGATTGGTTAACATGGAGAATGAATCTTACCGCATCGTTGAGATGGTAATCCATACATACGCATGAGCGATGATATCATTCCCATAATTATTGAATCAGAATCAGTATGATGTTATAATAACTATATATAGTTATTCTTTACACCATTATAACCATCAAAGTATGGTGGTGGTAAAAACACATTACACCACGGCGTGGAGATGGTATTCTGTACATATGCACACGCGATGATTTCATTTTCCATAGGATGGATAGAAGGTAAAATGGCGTTGTTTCAGATTTATAATAAAAAAAAGAGTATAATAGTGAAACATATTTTATTACTTTATAATGAAACAACTAATGAATAATAAGTTGAAGAAGAAAGAAACTTGAAATAATCGGTAGAAGAGATTACCTCTTCTTCGACGTACCTCTTTTAAGCTTCCTCTTAAGGCACTGGAGTTGGTCTTTTGAGGGGACCAGAGCTTCAATATTGTTTCTAGGGAATTTGAGATGGGAAATGGGAATGGTTTTCACGATCTTAAAGGCTCAAAATTGTGTAAAGATAAGAGGGAGGAGGTTCCCTTTTGTAACAGAGGATAGGGTCACCTTAGAAAAAACATAAAATACTATTTTATAATAATGTCATATTCGGTTTATAATATCTCAAAATAGATTTATTTCGAGACTAAAGTGGGGATGGGTCTAAATCCAATCAACCAATAGGTTTTAGACAAGTTTTGGTTACTATTTTATCCTTATCATTTAGATTTAACTCTATGTTAAATAATTTAACCTTTACCGTGTCTTCTTGTTTTCTTACACTATATGGTTTATAAACATAATATAACGAGCCAAACAAAGCCCAAGTGGTTCATTATTAATATATATAACCTTATCTGTGTCATTTGGCCGAACCATAGATGTTTTGTAATATAATGTCAATTAATAATATAATATTTGTTTTAACAACTATTTTATGTCAATGATAACACTATTTGGTAAGTGATTTTTATGAAAATAATAATAGCATGATTATGTCTAAAAAAGTTAATTGAATCAATAAAAACATGTCATATTAACCTATAAATTTTTTTTAATTCATAAAAACTATCAAATTACATTTATTTGGGTATTTATAACATCAATTATGTTAATATTTCATTAATTATGTAATTACTCCATCATCATTGGTTAATAAATAAATTAAATTATTTAATGTCTAGAAAGTATAAATAAAATACCATTATTTAGGAAATTTTTTCTCTTTCTAATTAATATTTATAGTCTAATTTTTCTTATGTATATCCCTATATTAAAATGTTTTTAGTTATTAAACTTTGATTTTAACTCTTCTTTGAATTAAATAACAATAAATGTTCAAATATAATCCAAGTGGACCTAAATGATAATATTATATTTCTAATGTTGTTTTTTGGTCGAATTATATTTATGCAATAGAATTAGGTCATGTGTTATGGAAATAATAATATTAGTTTTACCCTTAATTTCCCTATTTACTTTTAATCGTGGTAAAAAAAGAAAAAAGTTACTATTCAGCAAAAGTTATTTTTATCTTATTGAACCACATTTTACTCCTTCATTTTAACTGTGTCTCTTGGATTTTCGAAATTCCAATCACATAAGTGGTAAGATAAAGATTTATGTAAAATTTCAAATTCTACTAGGAGGTGGGTAAAAGATGGTGAAAAGTTCTATAAAATATATATATATATATAATTATTATAAAATGACTCCAATGAACTATATTGAACTTATATTGGTATTATGTATTTATTTTGATCTAACATAAATTTACTTAAAATTAATAATTATTTAAATAAAAATTCGGCTTTAAACTACAACTCAGTGTTATTCACTATTCATCAAAAATTAAATGTTTTCAAATAAAAATTCACCCTAGGCTAATTTCGATATTCCGAATCCAAAAATGAAGTCCATTTTGAATGATAAAATTTATAAAATTTCAAAAATTCGGTATTACTATTCATAGCGGCTAGTTTATATAATATTTTAATAACATATCGTTGTTTAGTGAAACTCAGTATTGCGTACAACACACGCTATCATGGAATGTCATGATTGCATGTAATGAAAGACAATTCAGGGTTGCATGTAGTGAAAGATTCCTTTGTTGTTGCGTATAATATAATCCTACCATATTTTATTTATACATTGAATATATATATATATATACACTAAATGTTGCGTAGAATAACTTCCATCAAACAAACTTGAAATTCTGTGTCACACTATCAAAGTTTAGTGTTTCATGTACTTCAAGATAATACGGTGTTGCGTATAGAGCAAGATAAGATTGGTGTAGTGTACAACAGACGATATGAGTGAAATTAAAAAGAATATATCTTATAAAATCTCGGGGTTTTACATTCTACCTCCCTTTAAAATGAATTTCTCCCTGAAATTCGTCAGGGTTATAAATTGTTTACAACTTGAAAGTTTCATTCATAGAAACCCACATCATAAAAAGGAATACTAAATAATCATTTTAAAAAGGAGTGTTAGAAACATAATGGATACCCAAAGTAACTCATCACTAGTTTTCCACATAGGAGAATATAGGAGAAAATATGGATATGGAAGAGAAATCTGACCATCATGTTTAGATGAAGAGTGTCAGAGAACATGAATTTGAAAAAGCCAACAATCACAAAGCCATAAATATGTGATGATCCGAGGAACCATCTGATTCATCAGATATGAGAGTACTTGGAAAAAAAAATTCATTTTCAAGATCATTTCCCTAATGTTGAAGAATTTTTACACACAGAAAAATAATTACTTGATTTCGGTGTAATATCATCATTGGTAATTCCATGAACAATTCCCACTTCATCTCTATATAAAGAAATGAAGTATAATTTTTCATTCATGTAGTGTTATCAGATCATGCGATAGAATTATAAGTCATCTTATTTGTTTCTATCAAAAAAAATGTTAGCATAAGTTATTAAATATACATAAGTCCATCTACAGTGAGATTAATCATATATGATTCCAAAAATGGACTTATAGTTCATCATCATACCGCTTAATAAAATAAATCTAGTTTCTACTAACCAGAGACTTCTTGTTGGCCAGTGGTAGGAAATAAAGGCTTGTCACACTTCGGTTGTGGGTTCGATTCTCGTAACCTTGTACGACGTGACATGTTGTCACCCATCCTGCAGGTTGTCCATTTTTCTAAAGCTACACTATTATAACATTCTAGAAATAATATCGAAAAAAATTTATCCTTAAACAATACTATCTGATGTCCAACATAATCTATTCCAATATTTGGGCTTATCCAAAATACATATGTACAATCCCATAGTATAAAGAAAACGATTACATGAAATTTTATATAACAAGCACATGAATACCATCATTTAACCCCCATATATCATAATATATATCTTCTTGGTCACATTCCAAACATTTGAATACCTTAATCATGTATTCTTTTGAAAAATTAATTACCATATAAACTTAGTAAAAACATGAGTGTTGTCAAAAGTTAACTCTCTCCACATCGCAAAATCCCAAAATTTCTATATACTCAATCCATGATATCACTTTGTTCTTATATCAGTCATATGCTCATGAATACTATCAAACATTTCATTTTCTCCTTATCCCTTCATTATGAGCATATCATCTGCTTTCGAAAATATTTAAATTACTTTTCTTGGTTACCAGTACCATATAATTATTGAAAACCATAATAAACTAATACATAGAAATTCAAATATTCCACAATACTATAAATTAGATTCCATGACAATATTTCAAAATCCCGTTACATAAAAACATAATCATTCCACTATATCTTTGATATACTCAACATCACTAATAGTGATCTCATGTGACTTCCCTTTGTCCTTTACATTAATATGTTATTGAGGTCGATCATCATTAAACATTAGATTAGGGCATTGGTTAGCATAATGCCATATTTCCTTGGACTTGAAGCATTGAAGTGTTGGTGGTGCATTCTTTTTTGTCTTTTCTCTATTCTCATCATTAGCTACCTTTTTCCCATTACTTCGACAATCAGCTACTCGATGACCTTATTTTCCACAGTTGAAACATTTTCTATTACCATTTAGACAATCTCCATCATGCTTTTTTCTTCACATTGAGCATAAAGGAACATTCACCTTCTTTTCACCATTGTTCTGAGATTTTTCCTTGAACTCCATCTTTCGTTTCATATCAAAACCAAGAGATGGATATGTAACACCAAATTCCATTCCTACCTTGATAGCCCAACGCAAAATTTCATCACAGCTACTAAAGTATCTTATCGCTATTTCCCTTCGAATACTTTGTTTTATGACACTGAAGAATCGATCAATTTTAATTTCGGGTTGGATGATAAAGTCATATACATACCTTTCAAGCCTTGTAAAATTCTCATTGTATATAACAATAGATTCGTCATCATATTTCATAAGCTCAAGGAACTCCTTCTCTATCATTGTTCGAAGAATATGAGGGATGTACTTATTGAATATTAAGATCTTGAACTCTTCCAATTCCATGGATTCAATTTCACGTTGGGGATTTGTATTCATAATTAGAGTCCTTCACTGGTCTGCTTCACCTTCTAAATGGAAAATATCCTAAATGAATTTTTCATGTTCCGAACAACGAAGTATGGAAAATATCTTTTCAATGGTACTGATCCATTGTTCAGCAACAAGTGGATCAGAAGACCCACTGAAAGAAGGTAGACGTTTCCTCATGAAGGACTCAATAGAATATTATTCCCTTCCATGCTCATTTGGAATTCCAGAATGATTCATAGCTTGTGTAAGTATAGATATAAGATTTTTAACTCCATCTCCCATAACATAGGTTTGTTCCGGAGGAAAATCATTTCATTTCCCATTACATTGATCAACACGGTTCCTTTGGGTTCCAGCCATCATCTAAAACCTAAAAAGAATAGTGTGAGAGGCAAAAATCATGATAAAAAATCAACTTAATAAAGGGGAGTACATTCAATCTCTAACATATTAGGTTTAATTTTATGATAATTACCATAAATCTAGGTATATAATCTATACATATACTGAACCTTATGGACATCCCTCGACATACAATAGAAATATCTCTAGGTATCTAAAGTTTTTTGCATCCTAGTTTTCAAAGGTTAACTAATCCTTTCCTATGATACCAACTGTAGAGACCCATAGCTTGATATACATGGACATTACAATACTTGTTCATAATTATTAATATATAACAAAAATAGACACTAAAAGACCGTAATAGTTTACTGTCTTTGGTATCATGGAACATAATATTCTAATCATGGTGAATGATCTTCAACATATCCCATAATAATCTTCCCCTTTTGTTTCTTACATAAAACCTTTCTTTATATCTTGGAGAAAATAAAACATAAAAAGGGTGAGCTAAAATGCCTTATAAGGGTAAAAATCAAGAACATAAAACAATTTATAAACATTTGAATGCAAAAAACATGAACATAAAATACAAACATCAGAATCTTGAGCAAAGAAATAAATCATAGAAGTACGTAAGGAATATATCATAAAGGAACATCAATAATGATAAAATAGAAAGGGAATAAAACATGTAATTGTGTGAAACCATTAATTACATGATATAATTTCCATAGTAGCCAAGGCATTGCTTCTAAGACCATCTTAGTGGACAAAGTCCCTTTGTGAATCGAGTTCACTCCTTGTTCCAGTCCAGTATTCATGAACCAGATTAACATACCATTCCAGCCATGTCTATATCATGAGATATAAATAATTACCCAATGCATTGGAGGGAGATATGGGTCCCACTCATCACATAATGAAATCATTCTTTCGTGTGCCACAAATTAAACATACATCCTTCATAATAACCCAATGAATAAAATGGGTTTCTTAAACATCATCCCATCATAACATAATCTATATAAAAGAAATAGATATAATTTCATCATAAGAAAACTCAAACCATGTAAAAAATAGATACATTATACTTATTACAGAATCATATTCATTGTTATGATATCATATATTGTCCACTTATGACTTTATATTACCCATTCTTCTGTAAATTCCATGTTAATGCAGCGTTTTGTGTAAAATCGTTTTATTTATCATACATGTTTGGACTTGTAGTTCATGATATTATTAATACTTATATCATGATTTACTTACTTACAGAATGTAAATAATGATTTATATATCATATATATTCTGTATGTATATATATATATAATAGATAGATAAATGAAATGAAATACACCGTTCATGGAGACCGTAGGTCGTATATATGCATGAACATTGTTTTACATTCTTTATTGACTTGAATGGAAGTAAGTAGATGAAATATATATATATATATATATATATATATATGTATCCGTTATCGTAGTTATGTCATATATTTCCTTATTATTCATTATATATACTTTATAATCATTCTTGATTGGTTAACAAGGAGAATGAATCTCAACGCGTCGTGGAGACGGTAATCTGTACGTACGCATGAGCGATATATCGTTTCCATAAATATTGAATCATAATGATTATGATGTTATAATAACCATATATAGTTATTATTTACACAATTTTCCCCATCCAATTAAGTTGGTGGTGGAAAAATAGATTACACCATGGCGTGGAGACGGTATTCCGTACGTACGCATGCGCAGTGATTTCATTTTCCGTAGGATGGATAGAAGGTGAAATTGGGTTGTATAATATTTATAATTACATATTAGTATATTATTGATACTAATGTTATTACTTTATAATGAAACAACTAAATAAGAAGAAGTTTAAGAAGAAAGAAACTTGAAATAACCTGTATAAGAGAATACCTCTTCTTCGACGCACCTCTTTTAATCTTCCTCTTAAGGCATTAGAGTTTGTATTTTGAGGAGACCAGAACATCTATAATGTTTCTTGAAAAGATTATAAGGGAAATGGGCAGGAAGTTTCAGAGCTTGAAGGCTCATAATCGTGTAAAGAGAAGAGGGAGGATGTTCCCTATTATAATGGAGGAGAGGGGAACCATAGAAAAAACATAGAATATTATTATATAATAAAGTCATATTCTATTTATAACAGCTCCAAATTGATTTATTTAGAGGATAAAGTGGGGATGGGTATAAATCCTTTCAACTAATAGGTTTTAGACAAGTTTAGGTTACTATTTTAACATTATCATTCGGATTTAACTCTAAGTTAAATAATTTAACCTTTATAGTGTCTTCTTGTTTTATTACACTATATGGTTAATAAACATACATTAACAATCCAAACGAACCCCAGGTGGTTCAATATTAATATAAATGACCTTATCTATGTCATTGTGCCGAGCCATAGATTTTAGGAATATAATATCAGTTTATAATATAATATTTGTTTAAAAACAATTTTATGTCAATTTTGGCACTATTTGTTAATTGATTTTTGTGAAAACTATAACATCATGATTAGTTCTAAAAAAGGTAATTGAATCAATATTAACATGTCATATTAACCTATAAATTTATTGGAATTCCTAAAAAGTCTCAAATTACATTTATTCGGGTATTTATAACATTAATTATGTTAATATTTCTTTAATAAGGTAATTACTGCATCATTATTGTGTCAAAAAGAAATTAAATTATTTAATGTATAAAATTATAAATAAAATACCATTATATAGGAAATATTTTATAGCTTTCTAATAAATATTTATAGTCTTATTTATCTTATGTATATCCGAATATTAAAATTTTTTTGGTCATTAAACATTGATGTTAACTCTTCTAATGAATATTTATAGTCTTATTTATCTTATGTATATATATATAAACTCAATGTTGTGTAGAATAACATCTATCAAACGAACTTGAAATTGTGTGTAACACTATGCAAGATTATTGTTTCATATACTGCAAGCTAATATGGTGTTGCGTATAACGCAAGATAATCTTTGTGTAGTGTACAACAGAAGATATGAAAGAAATTAAAAAGAATATATCTTATAAAATCTCGGGGTGTTACATTGAGGAATTTATAATTGATATGATATAGGTTTATTTATTTCTATAATTTTGAACAGACCAATGTACATAGGGATCAAGTTCCTTTTTTACCAAACCTTGTGACACTCTTCTTATGTGATACTTTTAGAAATATAGAATTTAATAATTTAAATTAAAAATCATTCCATTGTTGTCATCATAACTATTTTTCGAAGAATGATATTATTTAATATGAGCCTAAATTATATTTAACTTTTTTATTGTCTCTTTAATACTTACTAGGCCTATTTGTTTCCTTTCACCAGCTTTATCACAATATGTTCGAGTACGAAATCCCTTTCCAAATAATTCTTCATACGAATCCATTTTTATAATTGAATGTAATATATTTTTAAAGGAAAATTCTACCAAAGGTAAATATTGATCCCACAAATCATGAAAGTAATGTGGGGAAGATATCAAAGTGGCTTCCAATGTTTTAATATAATTTTCTGACTGTACATTATTTTGAGGGTTGTAGGTGGTTCTCAAATTATGATAAGATTCAAGACCCATTGGAAGACATCCTTGAATATTGACATAAAAAGTGTATTATTTTCATAAAAACTCATTAGAGCTACCCCATAAAGGATTGAAATCTAATTAATATAAAGTCTCTTATAGTTTTTGTGTGGTTAATATTCTCTTATAGAAAGATAATGTGATTATTTGGTAATGTGACTGAAAATAACCCATATCACATCATTAATTCCAAGTGTTCTTGACAGTCTTTTGAAAAAACCATCGTAATTTCATACCAATTCTACATAGTTGTAGAAAGAGGATTCATGCTTCTCTAGGATGTTGTCTCTCAACCTTCACCTATTGATAGACCATATATAATGACACATATTCAGAAATTTCTCACATCATATTATCCTCCCAAAAAAGTTCATTGAAAATTATATATATCTTAATTTTACTATTGTATATTGTGAAATTTGAGATTTGTGAATCATAAAATTATTTCATTTATATCTTGGGAAAAGAGTGAACACAATTCCTCTTCCAAAATTTCAAAATTACTTCTTTATATACAAACTCTATCAATTTTCCATCATTGATTGTTTTAATTTTATTTTGAAAATTCTCATCATCAGACTGATAAATTATCATCATTTTAAATAAATATAATTTGGAAACAAGATGAAAAGGTTTTTATGTTTTATCTTCATTGATAACTCCCATATCTATATTAACTAGATCTATGAACACAAGATCCCTTTAAATAGTCATTTTTTCATAACTCCATTATCCATTATAATCAATTAATCATCCACCTTATTTTCCATTCCATGGTGGTAGTGTATTAAAAAGTAATAATCCTCCAAATGATATGTTCTTTCTTTGAGAATAAATATTTTTAACTAATTTGATCTGTAAATTTCTCACATCCGAAACCATATAAATAGTTTCTACTTATCTTAAAATTATATATTATAGTTACTAACTCTAGATAATGTGTTAGATAGTTTTTTATCATTAGTTTTTATCATCCAGGATTAATGTATCCCAACTATATCATTTATCTTATGGAAACAACATTGACCTTTACTTGTCTCATCACAACTATTCCCAAATCCACTGTTTTGATAATGTAATTTCAATAACATATAATCAAACAATATCCTCATACATTTTCAAAAATATTAAGTAAATTTTTTCATATGTACTTAACCCCTTCATGTGTGATCTTGGATCATAGGATAGATAATTAGAAAAAAATATGCATAAAATACCGATTATAACCCACTCTACCAATGAATCTACATATGTAGGATACACTCATTTTCACATTCCATTAATAGATTTCCATTATCATTATTATAACAATTTATATTTCATTCATGGATGCAATAAGATCATGAAAATTAATTTCCTAATTCTATAATTCACACGTACAAAATTTACTATACGACCCTTTACTTATGTGAGTCTATGTAGTGACCTGATAGTGATTTTCATGGTCTTCCTTAATTTTATAAAAAAACAATATCATCATCAATTAATTTCCCCAAAAAATAATCACGATCTTCCGTGAGTAATATATTCATGATATCCATAAAAACAGAAGTTTCATTATTAAATAAAAATTGAATTGTTGTATAATCATAATTCCTATACCTCATTTGAAAAGCTAACATCAGAATTTATTCTTTCTTTACTCACAATTTTTGACTTCTATAATTAAGTTAAATACTTGAAAAAATTTGACAACTGGAATGTTGATCAAATAAATCATCAATGTGAGGTAGAGGATAAATTTGCAATACTGTGACAAAAAATATTTCCCTATAATCAATACCTAGCCTCATGGATCCATCATTCATATTAATAAAGAGAATATGGTCTCCCCATGGAGAGAAAATATGTATAATAATTACCTTTTTACCTAACTCTTATAGTTTTTTGTTCATCTAAAATAATTCCATTATTTTCATTATAGGATGTTCCTTGGATATTGGTATTTAATTATGTATAAAATAAAAAATACTCATCTACACACTCTGGGGGTGTTCATGTATGTCCTTGGAAAATATATCATTGTATTCCTTTATAATAGGTACATCATCAGTTTTAATATTACCTTCTTAATCCATATATGTGGTTGTCCATTCTACTACAATAATTTCATTTTTAGAGATACTATTGGTGGATCTATATAAGATTTAGATTTATATGTTTCTTTTCTAAAGATACAAAATTCTAAATCTTCCTCACAGATAATAATTTATTTCTTCACGAAATAAATTATCAAATCATATCATGAAATATAGTATATATATGGGATTATATCTAATTAAAACATAGGTATGATGACAAGGATAGTATGTAAATCATGTTTATGTGTCGTAACAAGTGAATGTTGACCCATGTTTGTTTCAATTAAACTTCCCTGTTTAGTTTTTACATAAATTTTTTTTATTAAATGAAAATGGAAATGCATTATTTTCTAGGAATACTGGGCATATATGAAATTATGAAATGATCCAGAATGAAATAAAGAACATGTTCAATTAGAGGATTCTATTAATGTTCCTTCCACTATACCATTAAGATGTTCATCTTGAACTATTGTGGTTGTATAAGATTGGAAATTATACACAATTCTTTTCTAGGGAAATATTCTATGATTATTAGTACATTCATGTTCATAGTGTACAGTTTCTTACAAATGTATCATTGTACATTAATGAAATATTTATTTCTCATTTATTAATAGGCCTAGTGTAATTATTCATTACACCTGTAACAATATATCATTCCTAATATTCTTGTTCCATAATGTTTTTTCCACATTAACTATAATATTGAAATTATACTCTTCCCAAGTTCCTCATTTACTTTTTTCATTTTTCAGATTGTTCAATAGCCCTCTTATTATCATAATTTTCAATAAATTTATAAGGAATAAATAATTATTCTTCACTATTAATAGAAAATGAGATTATATCTTAATATGATGATAAATTTCCAGAGACCAGTTCTCCTCCTATAAAAGGTTTTAAAGCATAACAAAATCATTCAATATTTATCTTATGATTATATATGTATTCTATAGTATTCATTTGTATTTATTTAATTTTGTTTTCATATTTAGAAACATTATCATCTGCTTTTTTCATCATATTTAATCATGGTCTCTCTATATCCACTCACTATTGGTAGGGGAAATATTTTCAAAAAAAGTACATTAAAATATTAACATTTGATTTTTTATTTCTTTTTCAAATTTCTTATTTTTAATTATTGAACACCATTTCAAAACATCTCCCTAGAGATTATAAACATTCATAACCCCCTTATCCCTTTTATAAATTCCCAATGAAATAAATATATTCTCTAAGAAATATAGACATTGTTCAACAAAAAATTGATTTTTAGAACCATTTAATGTTGTAGGTTATTGTCTCTTGAAAAACTTTAACATTTTTTCTTATGTATTGTGGATCAGGATACTCGATATGAGTAAGGTAATATCTAATAACCAAATTCAGTTGTCCAATTATATTCATAATTTTCATAGAACCAATGGAACCTCAAACTCCAGTACCATTTTCCTGTATAGGATACAATCCCTATATATATTATGTTTATTGATATGAGTTCCATTAATTAAAATAAGAATTATTTCTAAAAATTGGATTACTCTATATAAATATATTTATATTAATTCATAACAGTTAAATTTAAAAGCACATAACATTAATTTTAAATTTATGTATATCCAAATTCAAAAATAATTTTCGTGGTTAATTTGGGTATATTTTCATAGTCTATTATTTGGTTAACTTTCCTTAATCTATATTTTATAAATATAGTTTTCAATGTTTCTACTATTATCACTATAATACCAATTATAAAAACGATATCCCTAAAAGGATAGAGTTTGTGGTTGCTTTATTACATTGGTTATAGGTAAAAGTGATCACATCCCAAAATAACCTAATTGACTTGTAGATTTTGAAAATCATATTCAAACATAAGTTTTACAATACAAAATAAAATGGAATTAATTATAGAATATACATTATAACCATCCATTATATTAAAATATATACCACCATATTAGACACAATATATAAGCTGGAATCATGGGGTAAAATAAAACATATGATAGGTGTGACCTCATATTTTCATTAAGGATAATAATGAAATGTATAAAATAAAAAATAAACGTAAACAATAAGGAATGTTTAATAACTATAAACACATGCCATTAAAACATAATCTCAACCATAATAAGGAATTAATAATAGATGATAAAATAACTAAATATAAATAATAATTGGGAAAAGTACATAATAATGGATATTATACTATTCAAATAATCACATGAATTATAAAAAATATATAATAATTATGTAATTCATCTTAGAGGACATCATAAACATATTGTCAAGGCATTAACCAAGACACCATATATAATTGTGTAATACATTAACCAAACCCCAAATAGTTTGTCTCATTAGACCTACCGATGCATCAAGGCCCCATAGAAGGCCCAACAATACTGATCAAATTTCCAATTCATTCCTCTCATAATTAGGTTTAATCATTATCAACATAAAAAATAATATTAAAACTATCATACAAAATGAAAATACATTAACCATACTGAATAAATAGTATTAAAATACCACCTCTAAATGAATCATAACCCATTCAATTAAATATGGTAAAAGATATCATAAGAGATCAATCACAATTAACAATATGATTTAATAGAGAATGTCGAAATGTATGAGATTAAATTAGTAAAATCAATGAAATTTATCTGAGATAAATTCCATTTAATGATGATATCATTTATTTGAATAGGAGAAAGTTATAAATGAAATATTTTTATTTGAAAATGACCCTCTCATAATGTAAACTATGTTTCAAAACATTAAGGCTTCATGATGTTGGAAATATATTCTCATTTCATATAAGATAAAAAATAAATCCATCATTTTTTTTAAAAAAAATTTATAATGTACCACAATTGGAAAACGAAAAAAATATTCCTTTTAAAATATTTTATAAATATTAAAATGTTGGTAATATACATTAAACAATTATAGGATAAAAGTAAAATCCATTTTGGAAGAATTTTTATAAAATACGGACATAGTTAAGAAATTTTACAGCATTGGATTATGAGACATAGAAAATATCAAATTATAAAAAAATTGTGAAGTAACACTAACATTACGTCTTTTTTCCAATACACATATCTAAAAAACGTGTATAATTTTTAATAATTTTTATTAATTTATAGCTTAACCATATCCATATTTCTGATATCCTATACGATCCTATTAAATTATCTTATATCCTATTTTTTAATAATATTTTTTTAATACCCTTGTTTGGTGTGTTAATTGCATAATTTTCCTATGAATGTTTCTTCATGTATGTCACAATTAATTTGCATAGGATATAGTTATGACATATAAAAAATTATATTAAGTTAATATATATCCCTTTTATTCATTATATAAATTTTTATAATCATTCTTGAATGGTGAACATGGAAAATGAATCACGTTGCAACTTGCTAAAGGTATGTCATATGTACACATGAGAGACAATATCATTCCCTTAATGGTGAAAGGGTAAAGATTTGTATGGTTAATTAATTATAAAAATTAAATATCATATAATAATTAAAATATATATCCATTATTTCAACCATAATACCCATCCAAGTAATTTGGTGATTAAAAAAATACACCACAATGTGGAGACAGTAAAGCATACAAACACAAACACAAACACATGCACAATGCATTTATTATTCATAGTATGGATAATGAATGGAATATTGTTGTCACAAAATAAAAAATAACATATCATAATATATACGATAATTTATTTATAACTTTATCATGTAAAAAACTCATAAAGAAAAAGTAGATGAAGAAATGAACTTCAATGTGTTGGTAAAACAATTAAATCTTCTTTGATGACCTTCCTTTGCTTATATTATTAAGGGATTTACAGATAGTATTATCTTAAGAAAATGAACTCTATAAATTGGATAAGTGTTTTGGAAGTAGAAATAGAGGTTTTGTTACATATAGAGGGCTTAAAGTGGAGTGAGAAAGTAATAGAGGATGTTCCCCATTATAATTGAGGTAATAGGCACTTTTGGAAAATGTCAAAATATTAAATTAATTAAAATTAATTTTTTTATTACAAATGGATAAAAATTTCTATATTTAAAATATTTGATGATTTTGGGTCTAAATCCTATCAATCAATAATTTTTAGTCAAGTGAAGGTCTCCTTCTCACACTTGTCTTTTGTTTTTAACACATATTTAAATATTTTAACAATTATAAGGACAACATGTCTTTTTTCTATTTGAAGGTACATATAGTTACTATAAAATTCTAACTGAGCCAAAAAATGATAATTGGATTGAAATTTTAACTTTCTTCTAATTATTTTTATGAATTTTATATTTTCAATAACTTTATATTATTTAATAAAAATACTATTTTAATATAACATTAATTAAAATTTTGATACTATTCTTTTTTTGACATTTCAAAAAACAAATAAAATAATATATCTTAAAAACAAAACATCTAATATATAAATAAAATTTTTAGGTAATCTATTAAATTCATGGATGAAATTAACTATCTATAATTTTATTTACATTTATAATTTTAATAAAATTTATTTTTTAGTTAAATTAATTAAATAATTATTACAACAAGATTGTGTAATCCCTAAAGACCTAAATTGGATAAAATGATATAAAATGTATCAAATTTTATATTTAAACAAATCATAAAATATAATTTAACATTATAAATTGTTTAGATGAAATTTATTTTCCAATTAAAATATGTTATCTTGTACTATACATCAAAAAAATGATTATTATAAAAAAACAAAATAAAATAAGCCAAAGTAAATTTTTATATTCCAATTTTGAAGAATATTTTTATATTGTCAAATATTATTTATAAATTTTTCAAAATCAATATTTAATCCATTAAAAGGTGACAAAAAAATTTCATTATATATATCATTTTAATTAATAAATTTGAATTCATTCAAATATTATGGTTAAAAAATAAATTGTAGGAATGTAAAAACAATTTAATATATATATATGTTTTATAATTTGGTTACTACTATTTGTTCCATCAATTTAAATGCCTTATTTGTATTATTCGATAGACCATGGTACATTTAAACTCGAAGTTACATTCCACATAGGCTATTACATATATTTAATAACACAAACCATAAAATCATGTGGTGTTACAATTTAATAGAAAATGAAATAAAACCTCAAAGGGTTTATATTCCAAAAATATTAAATATGACGAAGGGTTCCTAAAATGACCTCGATGGAGGTAGTAAAAAAATAATCCTCTTCCATTAATAATAATGGGACAACTACAATTTCTCTATACACCTATGTGAATTTAATCACAATAAATACATTATATATTGTTGAAGAAGAAAAAAATTCCAATGGATACAATATAGAAAATAAAAACTTAAAGGATAGTGACCTAGATGCACTAACTGAGGTTTTATGTATACATAACCAAAGGAGAATCCAGAACCTGTAACCTCTAATTATTGGGTTGGAAACTCTATAACATTACATTATGCTGGATAATGGGAAAGACATGTTAATATCTGAATCATCACCAATAATAGCCAAATTTACATTTATGTAAGAGAATTTCAAATAATACGAGAATAAGATAGAATTTCCCAAAAAACACAATGAAGAGATAATCAGGAGAAACATTTTAACTGGGTATTATCTTCATTGAGAGGTGAATATTCAATAATCAATACATAAAGAAAGAGTTGATTCACCTGTATGGTATACATTGGAATGTCCGACCAATATCAGATCAATGCAGCTTGTCTACATAAATGTAGATGTCGAAGATGATCATGAATTCCCTACATTAAGGTGTCAACCTCTCCCTAATAAGAGTAATCATTTGGTTTTAGCGCATATCAAGAATCAATGATAAGTCCAAATGGAGGCACCAAATCAAACCCCACCCACTACATGAAAATGTGATATGGATCAGACAATAGTAGCTTTAAAACTACTTAATTCCATTACTTCTATGTCTTGTCGAATAGAATCCATGGAATAGAGATATGCTCCTATGAAAACAAAGATGAATCCATTCCCCGGGTGGTTATATGAATCATTTTCTGCACCCATATTTTAGAATCCTACATTCTCTACCTATGACCATACAAGACACCATGAATAGAATCTCACACCCTTCATGTCCTAATGCTGTTAGATGATGGGATCCCAATATCAGTAGGTGGATACAAAGATATGCTTTTTATATATCTAATATTTCTAACTTATTTATAGGCTATCCTTCAGGATGGATCTATCATTGTATTAGAAGAAATTTTTTTAAATAAATTTTTTAATTTAGCTATGCACTTAGAAAAACTATAATTTCCATCCAGTAAAATGCATGAAATAAAAAAAATGAGAGGCTGAATGAATTCATAGCCTAATGGGAAGGGATAACCTATTCACTCATCATTCCTCTTTCACATGATAAATTGTTGGAACTCTGTAATGAAAATATCTGGTATGAGATGAAGTCGTCGTTGATCCAAATTATGTTTCTAAGAGGATTCCATAACTTTTCATAAATGGAACAATGCCTAAAAAATTCGATATAGTATTCCTGACCCTAAATCATAGACCATTTACTTGTTAAAGGGGAAATGAGTTGTTAGGGAATTTAATGTTATTTTTTTACTAAATCTAGTAATATTTTCCATCTATGCACCTAGAAAGGCCTGGAACAATCCAATGCCTCATTTCAAGCAATAGGAACCAAAAAATAATCAACTTCTTACATCAATAAATTTATAATGGTCACCATGTATTTTAAGAATATATAAATAAAAAAATACTATTTATGAAATTAAGAAGTCCCTATTTATTTTCATTCATCCATGGAAAAAAAACTACCAAATCGTCTATGACCCATGAAACCCATTAAAAATGGCCACACTCATTATTCCAATTACTACAATATCCAGAAAAGTATAGTCCAGAAAAAATTAGATTTATTCATCCTCAATACTTATTCCATGCATGGTCTATTATAGATATGAGATGTTTTATAACTACCCAAGACATGTGACTTATGTAACCATTTCCCATTCAAAACAATAAAGTGATTGAAAAAATGTCTCATCCTGGTGAGGGTCGATGTTTGAAAAATGGATGACTTGAAAAATAGTTGACAGACCAGTTTCTACCCTGAGAAGGAATATTTTAAAAAACATAAATGTTCATTATTTTGGGGAGGTGATATAAAATATACATCCTAGATATTGTGACAATTACTTGGTATAGGAAGTTACAGAAGAGGAAGATTCATATTAATCTCTAGAATAAGTTATGTCCCATAGGGAATTATTTTATGTGATGTATAGAGAATGGGAATCACCTAAAATAATATAACTATAATTAGAAAACGAAATCGTAATTGGTTCTACAATTATAATAAAATTGTAAATCTCCTTCTATGGTGATGAATATGCCTCCATGTATGACTTTCGTGTACCGGACATGGGATCTGAATGTCCAAAAAATAAGAGTAAGGGATATTCGAGATAACACTAGAATTGTCGAACCTAATAATTAAGTCATTTCCCCACCGAGGACATATATGACGATGAAACCATTGGTAAAGAACTATAGATAGCATAACATAGACATGGAGTTTTCCCATTACCCTTTAGTGGTTGTCCACACCCAGTCATCTTAAATGACTGACTAGTAGGGGCGATTGTCTGATAAACCCAACCAACTAAGAAGGCCAACATGACAGACACTACTAGAGGAAGATTCTCCCTCAACCTTTTCACCAGTACCAGAACCCTACTTCCCAAATAAATGAAATCTTGAACCATATATTAAATTGAAATTCCACCTTCTAATTTTCCAAACCCACTCAATTAATTAATAGATTTTAAATAATTAGTGTTTCTGCTAGCCAAGCTCATAATGTTGGATACTCTCCATCATTCAAAATGTCCCATAGAGGAAATTGTATAATCCCTATAGAGAACATATAAATTCACGTTAGAAGTAGATTCAGCCAAGGATTATCAAGAAGATACTATTTCATTATAAATCTATGTCTCTATCCATTTCTTATATAAGGATCATGAATCTGTCATCCAAGGACATATCAGACCCCTATAAATTTAAAGAAAAAAATGATAATTTCATCATACAAATGACTCTTATTGATAATGGAATAAAGTTAATAATTATCCTGATTTTTTACCTTTGAAATTTTGGATTTACTAGTTGGTTTTTATCTGCCAAAAATTTAACCATTCTAGGGAATGATAAGTGAGAAAAACAACATTTTGGGAGTATCAAGATGAAATTTAGTTTGGGGATCCCACATCTACCACTATTATCATGGATCTATAGAATGAAAAAACATATAACATCATATTTGGAAGGCCAATACATCACATCCCCATGGAGGTATATTGATTATTTCATCAATGAATGAAATAAAATGTCAATGGAAAGGTAGTAATAATACATGCAATAGTTACCCTCATACTGCTGTGAAGCCACATATAAAGAGATATATTTTTATAAAAGTACAGTAAAAAAAACAATAGGGGATTAAAATATATAATTTGTATCCCCCAATGGCTTGGGGACCACCCCTATGAATCCTAGGATTTTAATTTAATGTTATTATGTTATATTGATAAATATTATTGGAGAAGTGGATTTTATCCCAGATGTCCTAGCTCCCTCTATCTCTAGAGTCCCTTTATAATGACTCTAGCATTAGAGGTTATAATGTCCCTTACCATGGCCTCTATTGTCACGACCCGTCCTCGGGGCCCGTGCCGTGACTACCCCAAGCCCGCCTTCCATAGGCCAGGGGTTGGTGACTAATACCAAGGCGTAAATCCTAGAAAAAGGGAAGGAATTGCCTTTGTAATGTAAACAAGAAACACCATAGAGCAAGCAGGAAGAAGAAAACACTAAGTAAAAGCTGAGTACTATAGTAAGTGCGGAAAGGTAAGTGGGCCAGTATACAAACACAAACTGAAAGTAAAGTACAACTAGAATTGGAAAACAACAACTGAAAAGTAAAGCTGCAACGTCGAGCTATCCACTGGAAATCCCACATGAAGGGTGGGTACAGAAATCCTCCACTGCTCCTCGTGTCCAGCCGACCGCTCCGAGTACGTCCCGCCTAGTGGTCCACCTCCAGGTATCGTCCTGCTACGCAGGCCTGCACCACGATCAGTGATGTCCGTTGTCTGAAACCAACACAACGTAGTGTGGGCATATCCCATGCAGGGGTGAGTATAAGCTACTTCTTAGGGACCACGAGACCCCTGAAGGTCTCCCAGAATCCACAGAGGATAACCACAAGGAAATTTACAATCATGAAGTGACATTTGACACTGCTTAGTTATATTCCCATACATATACCTAAGTCATCAATTCTCACTCAGCTCCAACATCCGAGCTCAAGTACAACCCAATCCACACAGGAAAGAAAATGTAAATCCACACAGGATAGCACAACACAATCCACAAAGGAATTTAAAACATGATTCAACTCACACATGTATACTTCTTCATATAACGATAAAGATGACCAGATATTACCACTGATTCATCTAAGCCATCGGACCCACAAAGGATCGATAGGTACTAACCCCCGCAATGACCCACAAAGGATCTGACCCATAAAGGATCGATAAGTAACTAACCTCCTCAATGTCCACAAAGAATCTGACCCACAAAGGATCAATTGGTAACTAACCCCCACAATGACCCACAAAGGATCTGACCCACAAAGGATCGATAGGTAACTAACCCACGCAAAGACCCACACAGGATCAGACCAACACAAGATCTGTAGGCGCTGGCCCACACAGGACCGTTGAGCACTGTCCCACATAGGATCAGACCAACATAGGATCAGTAGCTCTGACCCACAAAGGATTGCTGAGTGTTGTAGTCGTTGCTGTCAAATCCACTGAGGATCTCTGTACAGTCGTAGTCGTCACAGTAGCAGTCGCAACTAGCTCTAGGGTTCCCGCACACAGCAAGCTCGTTCGGGAGGGTCCGCACCACGAGCCGAGAGGCTGATACATCAACTGACACATAGTCCAGAGTTGATGTATACAAAAGTTCCGTATCATAAACATGAACTCAACGTCGCAGACGACGTGTCAATCGGACGCCCGGTCTGAGAGTTATTGGCTTATTCGTCCTAGGGGCCCAGTTGGTTTTTAAGTAAAAACCAACCCGACCGTACTCCACCTGCGTCTAAACCTCGGGCAGAGTAAGCCAAAAGATCCGTCTCACTTAGAGGAATCCATCAAAGTCGACAGTACATCAATCGGACGTCCACAGCTCATGTTATAAGCGTTTCCGCTCTGAGGGTCCGGTTGGTTTCATGTACGAACCAACTCGGCTGAACACAAAGTATTCCGAAACCTTGGATGTACTATACTAAAACGCCCGTCTCGATCCAAGGATCGGATCGCCACTGACGGAACATCGTTTGGAGACCCGTAGTTCAAGTTATGAGCAAAAGACCGAAAAGGTCCGAAACGAGGGGTATGGGCCCGGACCGACCCAGCCCAACCCCCTCCCGGGTCGACCCGACCCGGGTCCGGGTCCGACCCAGATGGGCGCGACCCATCCCGGCCCAACCTGGGCATGACCGGGCTTGCCGGTCTGGCGGCTTGGCGCTGGCCGAGCGGCCGCACCCAAGGAGTCGCGGCCCCCCGCGTGGGGGCCGCTCCGTGTCACCGGACGCCGCACAAGGCCGTGTCCCTTCCCCGCGGTCCCTCGCGGCCGCGGGACCGGTTCTCACCGCCGCGGCTTCAGCCGTTGCGGGTCTTCCCAGCGGCGTGCCGACAGGAACTTCCGCGGACCACCGGACGCACTCCGGTGGTCCGTTTTGCCTGCGGTTTGCTCCTACGGCTTTCCCGGGATCTGAACTCTGCTGTAAAGGCCTCCAATCTCCATTCAGATCCCATTTCGTAAACTCTTTTAATCCACGCATCAACGAAAAACTTCGGAGGGTTGTCGGGCCGTGTTTGTTTGGCCCGCACCTTCCGCGTTAGGTGATAACAACTCGGAATAATATTCAACACATGAAAAAAATAAAACAAGGCACAATTTTAATAAATTAAAATTGAACTTTGATCTGGGTTCTTTGTTTTAGAAGGAACAACCATGGGAATAAAAATTATTCTCAAATAAAACCCCTACCTCAAGATGCCAATCGAAGATTGTCGCGGGGATGGAACGTCGCGGAAGAAGCATTGGCATCGCATCGCGTCGATCTCCGGGGGTCTGGTGTTCTTCGTCGCCCTTCTTCGGAGGCCAGCGTTCTTTACATTCTTCGCATTCTTCGCGTTCTTCGCGAAGGAGGATGAAGAACTTTAGAGATTCTCCCAATGTTTAACACAACAACCCAATAATAAAATTAGTCGTCATCTTATTTTATTATCAACTAAAGAATTTGAAAAACAATGGTAAGTAACAAACAATTAATTCATAGAATTAATTTCAACGAACTACCTGCCGAATTAATAGGGGAGTTAATAATTTAGAAAACACGTCTGTTGACTTTCATTTAAGCGGGGCGTTTCGGGTGCATTACTTAGGGGAAATTAAACGGTGGGGCTCGTTCGGACCCCACCTCACAAATATCCTACCAAGAGGGTAGGATATTTTGGGTTCCACCCTATCCGCTTCAACTCAACTTAATCAGCTTTAAGTGGGTTTACATGAAATAAAATAATGTTTTCGCACCACTTTATTTTATTTTCTTCACCTAACACCAAAAATTAAAAACCACACCCGAGCAAACGCATCTCTGGAAGACGCGTTTCTAATAAAGTATTGGCGCTGTGATTCCATCGGTGCCCTCGGAATTTGATTCCGAGCACCGGTTCAAAAGATAGAAAAACCCGCTCGTTCGTTCATTGAATGTGCCAGAGCCAAACTTCGGAAAATGATTCTGGGCACACCGGGCATCAGAATCACGTGCCGTTAGAAACTGTGCTCTTGTAAAATTCCAATGAAAATTATGAAAATAATTTCCTTTAAATTTACAGTTCTTTACATCACTCCCACCTCAGGGCTTTACAACCTCGTAAAGATACACCATAAGCTAGAGAAACAAATGTGTGTACTAAGCACGCATATAAGCCTCCCCCTCCAAAGTGCTCTCCTGGAGGTTCCCGTGCCGCCATCTGATGCCCACAAGAGGAATCGATCGTCCACGTAGGACCCGGTCCTGTCGATCCTTGATCTCCACCGAGACCTCCGCAAAAGTAGCCCCATCATCAACGTCCAGCTCCCCATGGTCAATGATATGCATCGGGTCGTGCACGTATCTTCTCAGCTGAGATACGTGGAAGACTTCGTGAACCCGGTGCAACTGAGGTGGTAGAGCCAGAAGATAAGCCACCTCGCCGATCCTACTGAGGACCTGGAATGGTCCAATGAAGCATGGAGATAACATGCCGCCTCGTTCAAATATCTGTAATCCACGCCGAGGTGAGACACGCAAGAAGACGTGGTCCCCATCCTCGAACACTAGTGGCCTCCGCCTCCTATCAGCATAAGACTTCTATCAGCTCTGAGCTGTCCTCATCCGCTCTAGGATGACCAGGACCATCTCTGTCGTGGCCTGGACCATCTCTGGTCTCCCAAGTACTGACTCCCCAGGGTCTGTCCAGCACAAAGGAGATCTGCAATGTCTGTCGTACAACGCCTCGTATGGTGCCATCCCGATGGTGGAGTTGTAGCTGTTTTTGTACGCAAACTCTACCAAGGGTAGGTGGTCCTCCTAGATGAGACCAAAGTCGAGGACACATGCCCAGAGCATGTCCTTGAGAGTCTGAATGGTCCTCTCCGTCTGACCATCCGTCTGAGGGTGAAAGGTGGTTCTCAGACGTAGCTGTGTCCCGAACACCTCCTGCAACACCTTCCAATGTCTGGAAGTAAAGCGAGCATCTCGATCAGAGACGATACATGATGGAACATCGTGAAGCCGTAAAATCTCCTGAACGTAGAGACTCCCCAAGCTCTCCACTGATCCCTACTCTATGATGGGTAAGAAGTGACCCGACTTGGTGAGTCGGTCGACAATCACCCAAATGAAGTCGTGACCTCTGGAAGTGCGTGGAAGTTCAGTCACGAAGTCCATAGATATCCCGTCCCACTTCCACTCCAGGACCTCCAATGGCTGTACCAAGCCTGCTGGTACCTGATGATCTGCCTTCACCTGCTGGAAGGTGAGGCATCGAGAAACGAACTCTGCCATAACCTTCTTCATGCCCGGCCACCAGTACTGTCGTCTGAGGTCCTGGTACATCTTCGCCACTCCAGGATGTACCGCCAAAGGAGAAGTGTGAAACTCTCTCAGCACCTCCTCTTGTAAAGTGACTGGTACTATGGTACGTCCTCTGAAAAGGATTTCGTGCTCTGCTCCAAAGGATAAACCATCAGGTGCCTGTCCTGAGGATATCTGTGCACACCGCGTCTCACAGTCAGCGTCCCCACACTGTCCCTCTCTGACCGGCTGTAGTAGTGGAGGAGAGACTATGAGAGACTGAAGGAAGGATGCACCATCTCTATCCATGAAGGATATCCGCAAAGTGTCTAGCTGCTCTGTCATCTCCTCGAGTAGCTGAATGCCCGTCCTCCTGCTGAGAGCATCGGCTACCACGTTCCCATTCCCAAGAGTATACACTATATCAATGTCATAATCCTAGAGGAACTCGAGCCATCGCTGCTGTCTCAGGTTCAGGTCCTTCTGAGAGAAGATGTACCTGAGACTCTGATGGTCAGAAAAGACTGTAAAGGGCTCACCCATCAGGTAGTGTCGCCATGTCTTCAGAGCGAAGACTACTGCTGCTAACTCCAGGTCATGGGTAGCGTAGTTCTTCTCATGAGACCTCAACTAACATGAATCATAGGCGATCACGGCCCGCTCCTACGTTAGGACACATCCGAGTCCGGTCCCTGATGCATCGTAGTTGACTACGTACACTAATCCCTCCTCAGGAAACCTCAAGATAGGGGCGCTGGTCAATCTCTGCCTCAGCTTTTGAAAGCTATGCTGACATCTGTCTGAACACACAAAGGGTTTCCCCTTCTTCGTAAGAGCTGAGAGTGGTGCCAAAACTCTGGAGAAGTCTGGAACAAATATCCGATAGTATCCAGCTAGTTCAAAGAAACTCCGCACCTCCGTCACGCTCTTGGGTGGCTCCCAAGCTAGCACTGCCTCGATCATCACAGGATCCAATGCAACTCCCACCTCAGAGATGACATGTCCCATGAATTGGACCTAACGTATCCAGAATTGACACTTCGAGAGCTTTTCATAAAGCTGGTGCTCTCAGAGTGTGTCTAGTAAAAACCATAAGTGGTAGGCGTGCTCCTCCTCAGTCGTCGAGTATATTAAAATGTCGTCAAACAAGACTACAATAAATCGATCGAGGTATGGCTGAAATATCCAGTTCATGAGACCCATGGACACCGCTGGAGCATTGGTTAAGCTGAAAGGCATAACCAAGAACTCATAGTGGCCATACCGACATCTGAAGCCCGTCTTCTGCACGTCCTTGTCCCGAACTCTGAGCTGATGATAGCCTGACCTAAGGTCTATCTTCAAGAACCACCGTGATCCCTTGAGATGATCGAATAGGTCATCAATCCTCGGTAGCAGATACTTGTTCCTCACCGTCACATAGTTCAGGCGATGATAGTCGACACATAGTCGCAAGCTCCCGTCCTCCTTCTTGGCGAACAATATCGGGGAAGCCCAAAGTGAAACACTAGGTCGGATGAAACCCTTGCCCTGCATGTCCTCCAACTCTACCCGTAGCACTCAAAGCTCAGAGGGGGCCATCCGATATGCTAGAGTCGATATCGAGGTTGTCCCGGGGTACATGTAAATATGAAAGTCTACCTCTCTACGAGGAGGTAGCCCTAGAACGTCGTCGGGAAAGACGTCCGCATATTGATCCACCACTGCAGGAAAACTAGGACTTCGTACGTCAACGTCTCCTAGGATGAGGCTAGCCAACTAATTAGTGATGGGATGTCCTCTCCTCTGTGGAATTCCATCATGTGCTTCGAAGGCTCCCTTCTCAACGGGGATGTTTAACCTACTCCCGTCGGTGCGAACACATCGCACCTTGCGCCTAATACAGTCGATTTGAGCATAAACTGTAGATAACCTATCCATTCCCAAGATGACGTCGTGAGGCCTCGACGCCGCTACAAAAATATCCAAGTCAAAGCTCTCACCTCCTAGAGTAATTTCACACTACCGGCACCAGTGCGTAATCGTCGAGTCCACTCCCGTAGGAGTCTCTACCCGTACGGATCGAGCCAATGGCTTTGTCAGAATCTCCGAGCTCCGAACAAGGGAAGCAGATATGAAAGGGTGACTCGCTCCTGTGTCTATAAGAACTATAGTAAGGGTGGAATAGTCATAGATAGTACCTTGAATCATCTCGGGCACGCCGTGGTCCTAGGCCTCCACTGCCTGGAGTTGTGCCTGTCTCTGGCCGCCAGCTCCCTGTGGTCGGGGTGAACCTCCTGGTGGTGGTGATGGTAGAGCCTCAAAGCGTCTCCCACCACCTGCTGCTCGGCCAGCTCCTCTGCCTCATCCGCCTCCTCTCTGCGGTCCTCCATGGTCGACCCTATGCCTCTTCCTGGGTGGCCCCTCAACCTTCTGTTGCTCCTTGGCATGGTGGGTCGGGCAGTCACGAGCCATGTGGCCCTGCCCGCCGCATGTATAGCACTGCCTGCCTCTCGAAAGACTGGCTCCACGCTGTGTGCCCCGCACTACTGAGCCAGTTTCCTGAGGTCGTCTGCGTGAGGGTCTGGTCTACCTGGACCCCTGAGTCATCTGTCGACTGCCTGCCGTAGAAGACTCTGATACGTGCCGCCCTGCGGTAGGTCTCGCTGCTGATGAAAGCTCAGCAGGGAAGCTCTCGATCAAAAGGGCTCTCTCCAGTACTCCTTCCTGATTCGGAAGGCTGAGGGAGATCAGCGATGCCCTAATCTCATGTATCAATCCCTGCTCAAACTTCTAGGCCCGGAAAAATGGGTCCCGTACCATGTCGGTCGAGTAGCGCGAGTGATCGGTAAATCTCGCTGAGTACTGTGCGACCGTCAAGCTGCCCTGCCGCAGTTGGAGGATCTCCTGGATGTGCACCGCATGGAGGGTGGCCTGGACTAACTCTGAGCGGAAGAGGCTCTCAAAGTCCGTCCAGAGAAGAGATGCCTCATCGTGCACCCGGAGCATCATACTCCACCATCGGCCACCTACAACGTGCAGTTGGCTCACTGCGAGGATCACCATGAGGTCTGCTGGTGTCCTCATTAGCCTGAAAACTCGTACCACTGCCTCCAGCCAGTCCTCACCTGCCTGTGGGTCTGTCTCCCCACGGAACCTGAGTGGTCGCTAGTGTTGGAACTCATGATGTGTACTATGGTGACGTGCATCGTCAGCGGATGGGGCTGGAAGCATTGGTGGCTCGGCGGGTAGAGGTACCGCTGGTGCCTCAGCTATTAAAGGGCCCTATACCGTGGCCTCGTCGCTCAGTGGGCTGTCGTCACGCTCAACTCTCGGAACCCCTACTGGCTGCCATCATGGGGCCATCCTGAAAAGGAAACAGGTGCGCCCTGGTCAGAATAGTATACCTGGTGAGCTGACATATAGTAATCACAAAAAAACTTGAAACACACATGCAATCAATGTTTTCGTGCATTAAGTTTGAAATCATTAGTCAGGGTCCTGGTGTACGGATACGTCGGCCGCCGCACCAACACTAGACTCCCTATACTGATAACCATACCCAATATGCTTAACACTATTGCTTCACATATAAAAATATCCGATTCCAATGTTCTGTGGTAGAACTGAACTCCTCTGATACCAATTTGTCACGACCTGTCCTCGGGGCCCGTGCCGTGACTACCCCAAGCCCGACTTCCATAGGACAGATTCTGGTGACTAGCACCAAGGCATAAATCCCGTAAAAAGGGAAGGCATTGCCTTTGTAAAGTAAACAACAAACACCACAGAGCAAGTAGGCATAAGTAAACCCTATGTAAATGATGAGTACTACAGTAAGTGCGTAAAGGTAAGTGGGCCAGTATACAAACCCAAACTGAAAGTAAAGTACAACTGGAAAGGGAAAACAACAACTGAAAAGTAAAGCCACAATGTCGAGCTGTCCACTGAAAATCCCACCTGAAGGGTGGGTACAGAAAGCCTCCACTGCTCCTCGGGTCCAGCCGACCGCTCCGAGTACATCCCGTCTAGTGGTCCACCTCCAGGTATCGTCCTGCTCTGCAAGCCTCCACCACGATCAGCGCTGCCCGTTGTCTGCAACCAACACAGCATAGTGCGGGCATAGCCCGTGCATGGGTGACTATAAGCTACTCAGTAGGGACCCCGAGACCCCCGAAGGTCTCCCAGAATCCACAAAGAATAACCAAAAGGAAAGATACAATCACGAAGTAACATCCGACGCTGCTTAGGTATATGCCCATACATATACCTAAGTCATCAATTCTCACTCGGCTCCAACATCCAAGCACAAGTATAACCCAGTCCACATAGGAAAGAAAACGTAAATCCACACAGGATAGCACAACACAATCCACAAAGGAAAGTAAAATAGGATTCAGCTCACACAGGTATACTTCTTCATATGATGATAAAGATGACCAGATATTTCCATTGATTGATCTAAGCCGTCGGACCCAAAAAGGATTGATAGGTACTAACCCCCGCAATGACCCACAATGGATCGATAGGTAACTAACCCCCACAATGTCCCACAAAGGATCTGACCCAAAAAGGATCGATAGGTAACTAACCTCCGCAATGACCCACAAAGGATCTGACCCACAAAATCGATAGGTAACTAACCCCCGCAAATACCCACACAGGATCGGTCCCACATAGGATCTGTAGGCGCTGGCCCACATAGGACCGTCGAGCGTTGACCCACACAGGATCAGACCCACACATGATCGGTAGCACTGACCCACAAAGGATTGCTGAGTGCTGTAGTCGTCGCCGTCGAATCCACTAAGGATCTCTGTACAGTCGTCGTCGCCACAGTAGCAGTCGCAACTAGCTCTAGGGTTCCCGCACACAGCAACCTCGTTCGGGAGGGTCTGCTCCACGAGCTGAAAGGCTGATACATCAACTGACACATAGTCCAGAGTTAATGTATCCAAAAGTTCCGTATCATCAACAGGAACTCAACGTCGTAGACGGCGCATCAATCGGACGCTCGGTATGAGAGTTATTGGCTTTTTCATCCCAGGGGCCCGGTTGGTTTTTAAGGAAAAACCAACCCGAACGTACTCCACCTGCATCAAAACCTTGGGCGGAGTAAGCCAAAAGATCTGTCTCACTTAGATGAATCCATGAATGTCAACGGTACGTCAATCGGACGTCCAAATCACAAGTTATAAGCATTTCTGCTCTGAGGGCCCGGTTGGTTTCGTGTACGAAACAACCCGGCCAAACCCAATGTATTTCCAAACTTTGGTTTTAGTATACCGAAACGCCTGACTCGATCCAAGGATCGCACCGCCGCTGACTCCGCATCGTTCGGAGGCCCGTAACTCATGTTATGAGCAAAAGACCGAAATGGTCCGAAAACGAGGGGTCTGGGCCCGGACCGACCTGGCCCAACCCCCTCCCGGGTCGACCCGACCCAGGTCTGGGTTCGACCAGGCTGGGCGCAACCCGGCTGGCCGGTCTAGCGGCTCAGCGCTGGCCGAGCGGCTACACCCAAGGAGCCGCGGCCCCCCGCGCGGAGGCCGCTCCGTGTCACCGGACGCGGCGCAAGGTCGCGTCCCTACCCTGCGGTCCCGTGAGGCCGCGGGACCGGCTCTCGCCGCCGCGACGGGTCTTCCCGGCGGCACGCCGGGCTCCGCCGCTTCCAGGCGGCCGACCACCGGTGGCTGCCGTGCCGGCGTGGCGCGCCGGTGGGAACTTCTGCGGACCACCGGACGTGATCTGGTTGTCTGTTTTGCCTGCGGTTTGCGCCTACGGCTTTCCCGGGATCTGAAATCTGCTGTGAAGTACTCCAATCGCCCTTATGATCCCATTTCGTAAATGCCGTTAATCCACGCATCAACGAAAAACTGCGGAGGGTTGTCGGGCCGTGTTTGTTTGGCCCGCACCCTCCGCGTTAGGTGATAACAACTGGGAATAATATTCAACACATGAAAAAAATAAAACAAGTAACAATTTTAATAAATTCAAATTAAACTTTGATCTGGGTTCTTTGTTTTAGAAGGAAAAACCATGGGAATAAAAATTATTCTCAAATAAAACCCCTACATCAAGATGTCGATCGAAGATTGTCGCGGGGATGTAACGTCGCAGAAGAATCGTCAGCGTCGCGTCGCATCGATCTCTGGGGGACTGGTGTTCTTCGTCGCCCTTCGTCGGAGGTCGGCGTTCTTCGCGTTCTTCGCGTTCTTCGTGTTCTTGACGAAGGAGGATGAGGAACTTTAGAGATTCTCCAAAGGTTTAACACAACAACCCGATAATAAAATAAGTCCTCATCTTATTTTATTATCAACTAAAGAATTTGAAAAACAAAGGTAAGTAACAAACAATTAATTCATAGAATTAATTGCAACGAATTAACCGCCCAGTTAATAGGGGCGTTAAGAATTTAGAAAACACGTCAGTTGAATTGTATTTAAGAGGGGGGTTGCGGGTGCGTTACTTAGGGGAAAAGAAACGGTGGGGCTCGTGTGGGCCCCACCACACAAATATCATACCAAGAGGGTATGATATTTTGGGTTCCACCCTATCTAGTTCAACTCAGCTTAAGCAACATTAAGTGGATTTATGTGGCTTGACGTGAAATAAAATAAAGTTGTCGCACCACATTATTTTATTATCTTCACTTAACCCCAAAAATATAAAACCACATTCGAGCAAACAAAACTCCGGAAGAGGCATTTATAAGCAAGTACGGGTGCTGTGATTCCATCGGTGCCCTCAGAATTCGATTCCGGGAAATGGTTCAAAAGTTAGAAAAACCCACTCGTTCATTCACTAAACGTGCCCAATCCAAAATTCGGAAAACGATTTCGGGCACACTGGGCCTTAGAATCACGTGCCGTCAAAAACTGCGTTCTTGTAAAATTCCAAAGAAAAATAAGGAAATAAAATTCCTTTAAATTTACGGGTCTTTTCATCTATCATCACAAAACTGATATCGAATCCCTTGGTTTCCTATATCAACAAGAAATTCCTCGATGTACTTATAGGAGGAAGAAGAAGAGGATGACCTTAGGAACTCAACTCCCACATTTGATGAAGGAATCTCCACCATCATCAGAGACAACATGTAGGTAAATCTGGGAAAATAATAATACCCATGTTCTCTATTGATTAGTGACTTGATTCATCTAATGGACAAAGGGATTAATATTTTATTTCGTAAGAATCATTGATAGGTGTTCTATTGTAATTTTATTGAATGTCCCATACTAACCCTCGATGTGGCTACACACTTTATAGGATTTCCCAATGAACATTGTGGTTTCATGTAAGAATATGGAAGGATGTACCCCTATCATGTTTCTAATTTAAATATCAAAGTTGAATTTATTCACCAAGAATTGAAATATTCAATATGTATTAGTAATATAATTTCAGTTAAGAACAACAATTGGGATATTAGGGTCTATAACAATTTCATAGACCATAATCAATTTTTATTGAAGGATGGTTTAATATTTATGATTATAGAAAAATTTATTGATGCAAATTATAGTATCCAATAAATTTCCATCGGTGTTGGGTATTCCAGATATAATCAGAAAATGATGTCTAATTTATATGAGTTAGTAACTGCTTTTAAATAACACTAGTGGAAATTTTTTTTATTAAATCACACCAAAAAATTAAAGAACTTAGACACTAAGTATGAAAATGAAATTTATCCTATATTTAAGAACTTCTTGGGATTAATTGACAAATGTTGTTTTAGAAACCCAGTCATCAAATATTAAATATGGTATAATAGCATCATGGATATTCAAACATTATTTGAAATGTTTTGGCATCACAATCTGAATAGGAATCTAACGAAATGAAAATTTGGGTTACTTCAAGGAAATTATATAGATTTTTTGTACACCACCACAGAAAAATGGTCGACCATGAAACTACGGGAAAAATTCTCGGAAAATAACTTAATATAATTTCACGTAATTGAGTCGGTTCAAGAAAACCATAAAAACATTTGTTATTTTATTTCGAACTGGTCTAGAAAATACTTTATCTTTACCAAGATAATGATGAATGGAATAATTTAACAACTGGATGGGGACATCCATGAATCCTTTGATAGTCTCATGTAGTACCTTCTAAACCCACAAATATTGATGTTTCTGATGGAGGTAAAGATAGTCATATTTAATGAATCCACTATGGAATGATCATTATGAGCTCTAATAACATAGAAATTTGATACAGGTAATGAGAACGACCTACATTAACTCATCCAAAAAAATATAGGAACATAGACCTAATATTATGATGTCTAGAATTACTACATCTCTCTTATATTTGAAGGTAAAAATACATGGAATTTCTTGCAAAACTATGAATTCCACTTGGTCTCTCATATTCACCCACTCAGGTACATAATTATTTGTCCTATATTCACCATGTGTTTTCCCCAAAAGGTAGTCATTATATAATAGTATAACATCGATTTTTGGCCACAAAATGAAATTAAAGGGGATGCCTAAGAATATTTCCATACAACACATCCCACACTAAAAATTATTCCTATAGACATCAATCTTCTAGATGATGAAGTTTTATATTTACATGAAACTCCATAGATATGGGAGTTGTTTTTTGTGGACCCTATAAAAGTCATATCAAAAAAGGGAATAGAAAACCCAATTCATGATTTGGATGACTTAGTGGTTGTATTTTATTCTCTGAATAAAGAAATTTTTACCATAAAATTTTTATATTCTAAAAGATGTATTAATAATTCTGAATAATACAAATAACTCTATTTTAGCTTTGAACTATCCCTAAAACTAAGAATACCATACCTGAACATTAAATGAAATTTGGAGATAGTGATAATAAAATCAATGGAGATAATTCAATCATAAATGAATAACAATACCCTCTCACTGGAAACATCTGTAGGATGATGGAATAGTTCCCTTTTGAGACCATGTTACAAAATGTCCCTCAATATTTTAATTCATGTGTTGATGCAATATATAATGCATATACAATTTTGAATGATACTCTTAGGGAAGATGTTATATTTTTCACCACACACTAAAGTATGTTCTCTTCAGTTACCATTAGTGACATATGAGAAATAAATTAGATCATGACTTCCCTAGTTCTTGATGAACTGATTTCCACCTCAAGTGGATGGATCATAAATTTAATTGTCTTCAAAAAGGGACACTACTGATGTATTGAGCTAAATTGGAATATATTTTATGTTTTGCAGCGAAATTTACACTATAGTATGGGCCAAATGATTAGAAATAACTCTAAAAGAGTTGATTTTATGGAATCCCACTAATTTTTTCAACATAAATCAATATTCACTCCACAATGGAAGAATTCTATGTAGACTCATGTAACTCACATTAGTCTACAACTAGGATATCCCACCAATTCATGTGGTTATGTTACTATAAGTACACAATGATACGAGACTATGACAAATATGACAAAAAATTTCATGCATTCGATATTATTCAACACTTCATCCATAAACACCCAAAATTACAATGTAATTCTAAATATTCTTACGTAATTTTCATATAGTGAATAGATGTTCTTGGTCTATATCCCCCATACATTGTTGAGAAGTTTATGTACATCACCCATAAAACATATAAGGACCTAGACTTAAAACATTACTTAATATTTAATTAAATGAATAATACGCATTGATGATCTTTTCAGGTTTAGAGTTTTAGAGAATTAGAACATAACTATTACATCTAAAAATATTACAAAGTAGACACTACTACTATAACCGATTTTTCACAACAATTAAAAAATTACATAAATAAAACAAGAGTTATTTTCATTAAATAAATCTTCTTGAATAATTCCTTTCTCTTACCCTTCCTTATAACCAGTGAAAAAAATTTCGAAATCCTGGGATCTGCATAAAAAGCTCGGTAAGGGTTATAACATAATGAAAGGAAACATTAACCTGAAAATAAATACAAATCAATGAAACCATAACTTTCAATCATAATATACCTTCTGAAATCATTATATTTATGTATAACTCATTGAAATCATAATACATAAAGGTAACTTGAGGCATTAATAACATTCTTATGTAGGGAGTAACCCTCATGGTTATGTTTGGAATACCCATCAGTGTATATTAACTAAATCTCTTCGGAGAAACCATATCATTTAACTCCTTCGTGTTACCCAATGCATTAGAGAGAAATCACGGGCTCACCCGCCCTTAGTTTACCATAGAACCACCCGTCATCATAAACAATGCCCAAGAACCATAACATAACCGTATCACATAAATCATGGATAAAGGAAACATAACATTTACACATTTCAATCATAGGATATCAGTACACCACATTGATATAATAAAAACATTATCAAAACCATTTTCAATACCAAAATTAAAGAAAAGTAAAACATGGTATTTATTTTTCATTTTAATAACATTATGACTTGTAGAGGAAGCCTAAACTCAAATAATGGTCACAGTGGTGGAGAATTCGTTATCACCACATACATAAGAAAAAACATTCTTTTTTTCATTTAGTAAAATTCTTCGTATAAAAAGATTCATTTTGAATAAAAGTAAAAGTCAAAGGGGTTTATAGACTATATAAAATAACGTTGTGTATAAAAAATATTCCTCAATGAATGGAGATTGAGACGATGTCCTTACAAAGATGATATACTTAGATTGAGGATAAATAAATTACATAAATATGTGTGAAAAATATAAATACCCCCAATATAAGTGGATATTATGTGTCAAAAAATCAGAGGACATCCACACATATTCATAGCGTGATGTGATCAAGAAGTGTAGGTATAACCCAAATAATTGTAATTGGGTTAAGAAGTTCCCTTACAGAAAATCGATAGCCTAACGCCATCACATTAAAATTCATAAAATTAGTTTATAAGAGATAAAATGGGTATCTCATCACCTGGACATAAAATTTACAGCAGTAAGGATAAATAAGAACATATCCCAACATAATAATATGTAAATTCAAATACCTAAAAAAATAATTCTTTAAAAAAAGGAGGGTGAAAGGATCCCTTACTGATTCGGGTAACTTTTGAAACGTACACCCAATGAATGAAGGATCATACAATGAATATGTAAATAACCATAAATTAAATTATATTACACAAATAATATAATAATGGATAGTACATACACCACACAAAAGGAAAAAGTGGAAAATGAAACATGAATCTCATTGGAATAAAAAGTGGGATAAATTTTCCTTACCTCATTGTAATCAATCGAGTCGTATGGCCAAAAGATAATAAACACCAAATGTATCACAGAATACCATGAATATAAATAGAATCATGATAATAAATATTAAATTTCAGTACAAAATACACCACATGAAATAAATAAGTGGCGAACAATGGAAATCTCACAGAATTAAAAGTGAGATAAGAAATCCCTTACGAAAATTCGGCAACATAACAGCGCCACATAGAAATTATTAAAATGAATTGATGAGAGTAAAAGGGGGTCTCTCATAATTTGAAAATAAAAATTACAGTATTTTTAATATTAAATAACATCATCCAACATAAGAACATGTATCACTAAGTAAATGACATAAAAGAGATTACTTGAAAAGAAAGAGAGAGGTCAGATCCCTTAACTCAAGTCCGACTTGTCTTGTTCGTTTCTTTATATTACTGAATAATAATTTTTTTTCAATTTATAATTTATTAAGTACCTCCTTTATAGTTTATTATTCAAATAATATAACATATTATATGGTTATAATAATTAGTTAATTATGTGAGTTCATATCAAATGTTTTTGTCGATGTTCGGTAAATGAGTCAAAAATGAACATGTTGGAAAAGAGTTTTCCTTGTAGTTATAGTTACACCATATCTATAATAGTATTAATAATTTAAATATCATATATATCCATTATATATTAATTTTATACTATTCCATAGCATTTGGAGATAAAAAAATGAAATTCACCATTCATGGAGACGGTAGGCCATACGTATGCATTAACCCTACTTTCATTTCATTGTCATATTAATGGAATTAAAACTAAATGAGAGATATATATTATATAATTCCATAATTATATTCATAATTTATATGTAATATATATTCATTATATCCATTATATATATGTACGTATAATATTACATAACATTTGGGGATAAGAAATGAAATGTATCGTTCATGGAGACGGTAAGCCATACATACGCATGAACGATAATTTATTTTCTATTTCATAATTTAATGGAATGAAAATATAATGATACATAGGAATATTATAAATAAATCATAATATAATATATAATATCATTAACTACGTCCTTTATACATCCCATATATGGTATTAATGATTCAAATGACATTTAGGGGGCGGTAGTCTGTACTTCCTAAAATGAAATTATCCCATTTACCCATTTTGGAAACCATAAAGGTATGTAACAAATGAAAAATACAGAAGCATAATGAAAAAAAATTATATATCATATATAAATATAGTGACATATTAATGGACACCATGAGAGGTGTTAAATGAAGATTGAACAATCATCATTTCATGAGGCAGTAATTTTCCACCCACAGAAACAATAGGTTCTTTAACCATTAGATGGAGGTGTGTATAAGTGTTGCTCTAATAATAATCATAAAAACATCCTAATATATTGAAGATACTGGTTTTGTTTCAAAATTGAGGAATAAAATGAGTTTAGGGGGTTGGAGAAGCAGAATAAAACAATAGAACATAAGAGAATACATTACATTCAAATCGGATAACTCTTTTTGATTTGAGCCCGAAGGATTCCTTGGAAAGACTTATGCCCAAAGTGAGGCTTATAGGATTAATATAGGGATGTGGAGATACAATATGAACATATTTTGGACTATCCAAGGGCTTGAGAGGTGTGGGAAAGGGGGTAGAGGTTGGGGCCTTTTATAAGAGGGAGGAGGGTCACTTTTGGGAATTCTTGGAAAGTTACTTTATTATAAAATAGGTTTCGTATTTTAAAGGTCCCACTATGATATATTACTAGGATATGGTGATAAGGGTTTGAAATCCACACATAAAATAGGTTTTATACATGTGTATGGTTTATATTATACCTTATCTTTCCATTTTATTTAAATCATTCATTAATGTGGTAATCACTGCATCATCATGGTGTCAGGAATAAATTTTTATATATAATGTCTAAAAATTTAAAAAAATACCAAGATGTAGGAAATATTATTAGATTTAAAATTACTATTTATAGTCTATGAGATAATTTATTTAGACAAAATTAAAATTGTTTTACTTAGGTGTTACATACTGTTGTTATATTTTCCTTTCTTTAAAAAAATGATAAAATGTCACTATCACCCAAATGTGATTCCATGGTGTCCCTAAGTTGTCACAAGGCATACCATGGTCGGACATGACACAATATATTGCATTAGGAAACATGTTGGCATAATTTTATATTATTATGATTTTATTTTATTACCCTTAACTACCTGATTACTAATTAATCACGATACTTAAAGATAATTACCGTCATAACTATTCATAATTTCCAAAAACAAAAGACTCTTAATTAAATAATTTGGACCTTGTTATTCCAAATATAGAATCCACTATACAAAATTCCAAACACAGAAATTCTAGTAATTAATTTAAAAATAATTCCAACTGTCAAAACCAAAGACGAGTTTTTAAATAATAAAAACATAATTAAATTACCCCTTAATAAAATTAAAATGAAAATATAACTATATAAATAAATTGGATGGAAAGGCAGTTTTGAATTAAGATGTTGTATTTTATAGTATTCATTAAAAAATTAACATTATCAAAAAAACACCAAAAATTTTCCCTAAGCTAAATTTTATATTCCAAATTCAAAAATGTTGTCCATATTACCCAATTCATAACATATAAGTTTCATTAATAAATTATATAGTTAATCCCTGGTGTCCAAACAAATAGCCTGTATTTAATAAACAACATCTATCAAAAGATTGACACTTGTTTATGTCCGTTTTCAGAGTGAAATTTATTCTACTGACCACCGTTGGATTAAATGGTAATAATATATTCTAATTAAACTTTAAAACCAATTTAAAAATAAATTTATCCATATAAATATATAATATTAAAAGGATGTTTTGAATTAAAATACATCATTTTCTTAAAAAATGATCTTTATCGGAAAAATACCAAAATAATCAAAAAGTAAATTTTGATGCTTTGATTATAAATAAGGATTATATTTTGTCAAATATAACATATAAAAGTGAAAAAATAGACTTAAAAAGGGCTCTCCATCAAAAGGTGTTTAATCAGCGTTTTAAAGAATATTAGAATATTTGTTTTGGAAATTGAATTCATTTGCATTTGAAGCCTCTAACATTTATTGGATAAATGTAAAAATATTTTACAAACATATATAATCACATTTTAGTTAGTTATGTTCATTCCCTCCATTACATTGGCTATGAGTTTACTACCATTTACAATAATAATAATATATTATTAGTGTGCATCGTAAGATTTCAAAGAAACTCGTTGTTGCGTATAGGGTACGCCATCGAACATAGAATCCCCTTCAAAATAATATTATTATTTTATTAAAAAATATTAATTAATAATAAAAAGAAATATTATTTATTTACCTGGGATGTTACATCCTTCCCCCTTTTGGGAATTGCGTCATCTCAATTTAAAAAAAATGGGCTCGAAAACATCATTGAAAGGCCCACATCAGAAAAGGAGTAAATAAAACTATCAATATAAAAAATGAAAGAAAAGTAAAATGGTCAATCGAGATAGAAGTTACTTGTATTCCATGAAAACACAGATATTGAGTAAAAAAACAAACGATCAAGGTCTGATGGAGAGTGATTGAAAACATGTCTAGGAGAAAGTTAACCACCAGAAAATCACAAACTTGTGATGGGTTAAACTTTATTTGATTCCCTAATATGAAAAGTTAGAAAACCATATTTTGTTTTAAGTTACATTTCATTGAGGAATTAATTTATGAAATTAACTAAAACATAAGGAAACATACTTACATTTCATGTAGACTTTCATCTTTTACTAGATTTCTAACACTAACTCATATTTTCTCCAAACAATGAGTATTCAGGATGACTTGTTCACATTAAGAGTGCTATGATCAACATCAAGAAAATCACATAACTCACAATAGATGAACTATATATTTCCCATGTCTTTATACCTTAACAAAAACCAAAATTGTTTGTATAAGATCATATAATCCCAAAAAATGATAATATTTTAAAAAAAGAAAACTACTCTTAATCTCCAAACTTTGTCAAACAACCCAAAGTTAAACAAAGACCATTCAATAAAAAATTTACCTTATACTTCATAAAAAATAATCCAACATATGATTGAAACCCAAATAACTGAAGAACATAATCGCATAGTCTTCAAAGGTAAATATTAACATTTATCTCCAAATAAAATCAATTACACTTAAAGTCTCATACTAAAAATTAATTATCCTAATCACATATCCTCCATGATAGGTCAACCGTTTCCATAGATAACCCAAAATCAACTTATTCTTGATTAATAAAATCATCAAACTAAATATAATTTTTCATACTAAACAGGGACTTCACAAAGTCTAGTGATAGGTGATAAATACCAGTCACACTTTGGTTGTGGGTTCGATTCCCACGACTTGGTCTGACGTGATAGGTTGTCACACGATCTGCGTGTTGTCCCTTTTTCCAAAACTATTTATTTCTTAAAACATTCCCCAAAAAAGATAAAATCTTCAAAAATAACTGTAACATAATTAAACCTCAATTTAATCTCATGCCTTTCATTTTTCATCATATAGTAACCCATAATTACATCAAATACACGGATCATATAAACACTAATGGTTATAATTATAATTTTTACTTGAACTTCCACATCGAGTTGGTTCTATCATACATGATGAATTAGTGAACTCGTCAAGGTTCAAGTGGTTAATAATTACTCCTTTATAGTTGGTTTTGAATAACCACGAGATTCCTCATTGAATCCCCCATTTCATCCAGTCTTTTAATCAGAGAACCACCACAGTTTTATTCTAACCAATTGTCACTTTGGTTCCTTCTAGATCCTTCCATTTACTGAAACCAAAAATGTCAGTGCGTGTATATTAAAAAAATCATCATGTACTAATGAGGAAGATAAACACTAAGATATACATATCCAAGTAATCGCAAATTCATTACCTCTTTCAAAAATAACAATGGCTCCATCTAATATACTAACAATTGTGGTTATACAGAACTTGACACTTATTCATAGACAACACTGTAACCTCTAATGTTATCTAAAACGACCTTTGATACCAACTATAAAGACCCAACCTTAAAACATTAATTAATCCTGAATTAAATGAATAATTCAAATTGGGTATCTTTTTAGGTTTATAGTTTTAATGAATTAGGAAATAACTATTATATTTGAAAAGATTACAATGTATACACTACTATTATAACCGATTTTTCAAAAAAGTAGAAAAAATACTAAAATAAAACAAGAGTTATTTTCTTGATATAACTCTTCTTGAATACTTACATCCTCTTACCATTCCTTATAACATGTGAAAAACATTTCAAAAACATGGGATGACCATAAAAAGATCAGTAAGGGTTATAACACAATGAAAGGAAACAATAAGCTACCAATAAATAAAAATCAATGAAACCATATCATTAAATCATAACATAACTTCTAAAATCATAATATTTATCTATAACTCATAGAAATCATAAGACATAAAGGTAACTTGAGGCATTCATAACATTCTTACATACGGAGTAACCCTCATGGTTACGTTTGGAATACCCATCACAGTATATTACCTACATCTCTTCAAAAAAACCTTAGTGTTTAACTGCTTTGTGTTACCCAATGAATTGGAGAGTTATAACAGGCTCATCTACACTTAGATTATCACAGAACCACCCATCTTCGTAAACAATGAAAAATAACCATAACATAATCTTATCTCATAAAACAACCATAAAGAAAACATAACATTTCCACATTTCAATCACAAGATATCAACACCACAAATTAATATAACCAATAAATTATCAAAACAATTTTCAGTAAAAAAATAAAATAAAATTAAAACATGGTATTTATATTTCATTTAAAAAAAGTTATGTCTTGTAGAGGAAGCCGAAACTAAAATAATGGTCACGGCGGTGGAGATGTCATTGTCTCCACATATGTAAGACAAAACATTTATTTTGTTGTTTAGTGAAATGCTTCATATAAAAAGATTCCTTATGAATAAAAGTAAAATTTAAAGGGGGTTATACAATGTATAAAATAAATTTGGGTATAAAACAAAATATGCCTCAATTAAAGGAGATTGAGATGAAGTACCTTACAAAGACGATATCATTAGATTAAGGATAAATTAATTACATAAATATGTGTGAAAAACATAAATACACCCAATATAAGTGGATATTAAGTGTATAAAAATAAGAGGTCATCCACCCATATTCATAGCATGTCATAATCAAGAAGTAGAGGTTTAACCCAATGAATTGAAATTGGGTTAAGAAGTTCCCTTACAGAAATTCGACAGCCTAACAGCATCACTTTAAAATTCAGAAAATGAGTTGATGAGAGATAAAAGGGTATCTCATCACTTGGATATAAAATTTACAGAAATAATTATATATAAGAACATATCCCAACATAATAATATGTAAATTAAAAGACCTAACAAAATAAGTCTTTTAAAAAAATGAGGGTGAAAGGTTCCCTTACCGATTTGGGTAACTTTCGAAACGTGCACTCCGTGAAATAAGGATAATACAATGAAGATGTAAATAACCATAAATTAAAGTATATTACACAAAGAATAAAATCATCGGCAGTACATACCCCACACAAAAGGAAAAAGTGGAAAATGAAGCATGAATCTCACGGGAATAAAAAGTGAGACAAAAACCCCTTACATTGTTGTAATCAATCGTGTCGTATGACCAAAAGACAATAAACACAAAATGAATCACATAATAACATGAATATAAATAGAATCATGATAATATATATTAAATTTCAGTGAAAAATACACCACATTTAATAAATAAGTGGTGAAAAATGGAAATCTCACGGAATTAAAATTGAGATAAGAAATCCCATATAAATTTCAACATCCTAACGGCGCGACATAAAAATTATTAAAATCAATTGCTGAGAGTTAGAGTGGGTCTCTCATCATATGAAAATAAAAAACATGGTATGTTGAATATAAAAGAAAATCCTCCAATATAATATCATGGAGCATAAAACAAATTACATAAAAGAGAGTACTTGAAAGGAAAGAGAGAGGTTTGATCCCTTACCTCAAGTCCGACTTGTCTTGTTCGTTTCGTTATATTAATGAATAATAAACTTTGGTCAATTTATAATTTATTAAGGAAATAATTTAATTTTTATTATTCAATTCATATCACATATTAAAATTTTATAATAATTTGTTAATTATGTGAGTACATATCAGACATATTTGTCAATGTTCATTACATGAGTCATAAATGAACTTGTATGAAAATAATTCTCCATGTAGTTATAATTATACCATCAAAAGAATAGTATTAATAATTTAAATATCATATATATCTAGTATATATTCATTTTATACTATTCTACAACGTTTGGAGTTAAAAAAATGAAATGCACCATTCATGGAGACGGTAGGCCGTACGTACGGATGAATGCTCCTTTCATTTCTTTGTCATATTAATGGAATGAAAAATAAATGAGAGATATATATATTATAATTATGGAATTATATTCATCATTTATATGTAATATATATTATATATATCCATTATATAAATTTAATTATAATAGTACATAACATTTGGAGATAAGAAATGAAATGTACCGTTTATGGAGACGGTAAGACGTATGTACGCATGAATGCTACTTTCATTTCTATTTATTATTTTAATGAAATTAAAACATAATTATACATAGGTATATTATAATTATTGTATAATATCATATATAATATCATTAACTCTATCCTTTATACATCCCAAATATGGAATTAACGATTCAAATCACTTTGAGGGGGCGATAGTCCACACTTTCTAAAATAAAATTATCTTGTTTCCCATTTTGGAAACCATAAAGGTATGGAATAAATGAAAAATACATAAGCATAAAGAAAATATATAAATAATTTATATATCATATATAAATATAGTTACATCTTAATGGCCACCATGAGAGTTGTTAAATGAATATTGAACAATCATCATTTCGTGAGGCAGTAATTCGCCACCCACGGAAACAGTATATTTTTTAACCATTAATTGGAGGTGTGTATAAGTGTAGCTATAATAATTCTCATAAAACATCATAGTATATTGAAGATACTGGTTTTTTTACAAAATAGAGGAATAAAAAGAGTTTAGGGGGTGGGAGAAGAAATATAAAACAAAAGATCATAAGAGAAGACATTACCTTCAAATAGGATAACTCTTTATGATTTGAGCCCAAAGGCTTCCTTGGAAAGGCTTCTGCCCAAAGTGATGTTTCTAGGAGTAATATAGGGATGTTACGAGACAATATGAGCAGATTTTGGACGATCCAAGGGCTCGAGAGGTGTGGGTAAGGGGGTAGAGGTGGGAGTCTTTTATAAGAGGGAGGAGGGTCACTTTTGGAAAGTCTTGGAATGTTACTTTATTATAAAATGAGTTTCATATTTTAAAGGTCCCACAATGATATATTTAACGGATAAGGTGATTAGGGCTAGAAATACACCTATACAATAGGTTTTAGAAAATTTTATGTCTTAGATTTTACCTTATCGTTTCATTTTATTTAAATCATTCATTAATGAGGTAATCACTATATAATCATGATGTCATAAATAAATTTATTTATATAATGTCTAAAATTTATTAACAAAATACCATGATATAGGATATAGTTTTAGATTTCCAATTACTATTTATATACTACATGATCATTTATGTAGACAAGAGTAAAATTGGTTTACTTAGGTGTTCCACAATTTTGTTATATTTTCCTTTCTTTAAAAATAAAATGATAAAATGTCACTATCACCCAAAATTGTTTCCATGGGGTCCCTAAGTTGGAAAAAGGAATAAAATGGTCGGCCATGACACAAACAATAGCATTAGGACACATGTTTGGGTAATTTTATATTATTATGATATTATTTTATTACCCTTAACTACCCGATTACTAATTAATCACGATAATTAATGATAATTATCGTCGTTACTATTCATAATGTCCAAAAAACAAAAGAGTCTTAATTACATATTTTGGACCTTCTAATTAAAAATATGGAATGTGTTATACCGAATTGCAAACACAGAAATTTCATTAATTAATGTAAAAATAATTCCCGTTTTCAAAACCAAAGACGAGATTGTACGAAGTAAAATCAATCAAAAGAATGACTTGTTTTTACATACAAATTAAAAGTGAAATTACATAAAATGACCAAAATTGTATTAAAAGATAAAATAATATGTAAACTAAACCTTATAACCCATTAAAATGACAATATAACTATATAAATAAATTGGATTAAAAGGCAGTTTTGTATTAAAATGCTGTATTTTCACCATTCATTAAAAAATGAACATTATCTGAAAAATACCAAAAATTATCGCTAAGATAAATATGATATTCCAAATTCAAAAATTATGTCCATATTTCCATATTAAAAAACTAGAAGTTTCATTAATAAATTATATTGTTAATTCCCACAGTCAAAACAAATTGCTTGTTTTTTAGAAACAACATCTATCAAAAGATTGACACTTGTTTATGTTCATTTTCAAAGAGAAATTAATTCTAATAAACACCATGGGATTAAATGGTATAAATATATTCTAATTAAACTTTAACACCAATTTGAAAGATAATATATCCATTTAAATAAATTACATTAAAAAGAGGTTTTGAATTAAAATACATGATTTTAAAGAAGAATGAACTCTATCGAAAAAATTCCAAAATAATACAGAAAGTAAATATTGATGTCTTGATTCTAAAGAAAGATTTAATTTTGTCTAATATAACATATAAAACTGAAAAACATAGATTTAAAAAGGGTTCTCCATCAAAAGGTGGTTAATCAGCCTTTTAAAGAATATTAGAATATTTATTCATAAAATTTGATTCATTTTCATTTTAATCCTCTAACATTTATTGGATAAATGTAAAAATATTTTAAAAACATACATAATAACGTTTTATTTACTTATGTCCATTCCCTCCATTACAACAACTATGAGTTTTTCTAGCATTTACAATAATATTATTATATTATTAGTGTGCATCGTAAGATTTCATAGAAATTTGTTGTTGCGTATAGGGTATACCATTGAATATAGAATCCCCTTTAAAGTAATATTATTATTTTAATCACAAATATTAATAACTATGAAGAAGAAATATTATTTATTTACCTGGGATGTTACAATACTGACATGTTTTCTATATGGGTTGATTCTAGAACCCTCATGAAAAATAGAAAGAAGAATATCATAATTTTTTTGAATTCCAATATCATCACTAGGATTGGATTCCACCACATTATTCTAAGAGACTATGCCACCAATTTCTATTCCACTAAGATGAAGAAATTATACTAGGAGTATAACATCCATTCCAACCATTCATCGTACTATCACGCATAATGAAATGGAAAAATGGAGGTATTTAGTAATAAAATATCATATATAGTATAACCTGAAAGCGTAGCCAGAGGCAAAACCTCTGACCATTTAGTAAAATAAAATAAAAGATCAAAAAACAAGCATCACAAACCTAGAACAACCATTACATTTCCCCAATATCACACCCATCCCCAGTTCCATGAAAAGTATATTCTTCCACAGTCACTGTTTCCCACGCCGATCTTTCATAGTGCTTCAGAACTTTAGCATACATCCTTCTTAGGTTCAACCACTCCAGCGATTGAAATTCAGAAGGAGATTGCATGTACTTGACGGTAGATCTGGTAGCCATTGGCTTTGGCAATTGGGAGTAATCCTTCCTCATCATTCCTCACGGAGATGCACTCTTAATTTCCTGGGTTACCGCTAACATCTTCTTTCCCCCTTGGATAGTGTCGCTGTATGACATATTGTCATTTTATTTTTCACTATCAGCAAGATCACCCCATTGTCCATGAATCTGCACCTCTGGATACTTCACTAACTAGTCCCGCTTATCAAACATATCCAAACAATGGGGGTACTCCACAACTTCATGCACAACATTTTTCTCCTTCTTACCTGCTACAACATCCTCATGTCCATCAACTTTCCTATTGTTAACATCATAGCCTATAGAAGCCTCATCCAGAGCCATAATTCCTAATCCATGGAATCAGTTACCCATGGGAACATTTATCAAAACACCACTGCCAGCCTTACCTTGGCCACTGCCTTTGCCATCAAAGGCCTTCGATGCTCCCACTGCTATCTTAGCTACAGAAGAGCTGAGCTCCTTCCCTGCTGGAGTCTGCCCGTGATCCTTTCCTATAACCAAAGCATCCCCCTACCTGCCTTTACTCATACAACCAATTCCACTCAACATTCTCTGAAAATCCACACCAACACCAGTCCGGCTAATACCATCAGGGGTAAGACCAGCCTTCTCCTGCACAATAGTGTCCTCCGGCTCTTGCTGAGGCACAATATTCATCCGCTCACCAGAAGGGCTTGCCACACCACCACCACCAGCACCCCCAGGAATAATGTCTTTTGAAAAACTTACCAGTTCTAGATCCTGTCTAACCCTATGTAACACAACATACACCAAGGGATTTGCAGGAGCCCATATGGATTTATCAGCAGAAATTTGGTCCCGAAGACCCACACTAGTATACATACCTGTGACAGCCACGACGCGCCTCTCATGCACTGTCCCTATATTTGGTCCTGATGACTGCAAGAGCCCCTACTAATTTATTAGCATGCATTTTGTCTCGAATACCCACACAATTATTCATACATGTGATAGCCACGACGCGCCTCTCATGAAATGTCCCCGTATTCATACCTATGACAGCCACGACACGCCTCTCATGCACTGCCCATGCTTGGCTCCGTTATATAGTATATAATATAGTGTATAAGGGAAGGTAGTCTATTTAGGATAGGTTCCTATATGGTTTATGTTCCTACAATATCCCCACACATACTACTCCAAAAGATAATCCATATTAATTAGAATACAGAACTGGGGTATTGCTTCTAATATATGTATCATTGCCCTAAATAAAAATAGTTATTTATTTAAAACACTATATTGATAATAAGTCACGAATAATGTTTAATGAATTTGGAAAACATGTTGTGGACCGTTATTGTACACTTCACAACCTCAAATTTTAACAGAATAAGATTGCATGATCCTTCAATAAAACGTTTTTCATCCATTATTTCATTAAAATATAATTGGAAATGTCTCCCTGAAACCAACTATACCACGAATGAATCCACCCAATATAGAAACCATGTGGGAAAGGCTATATATCATACATAAGGTTTATCCCAATGAAGCACTCACGGGACACAATTCAAGGTTTCTTAAGAAATAATTTACAAAACTACCATTAATATTCTTTTATTAGTGTTTCATGAAGTTGGAAAAGAAGATTCATTCTGACCACAGGGTGTTAAATTATATAAAAGATTATCTATCATCTATATACTGAACAATACAATTTCTCTTTGTTCTAATCAGATGGAATTAAATTTTTTATGTTTCCTTACCATAATAAATTAATCATCATAGAATATTTCATTAAATCATGATATTAGATCACATAGGAAGAATAATGAGGAAAATGATTCATCACATAATATCTAAATATGTGCAGTGGAGAAGTTAGTTCACATCTTCCTTTGTGTGAGTTTGATGCATATAGAAAGTTCCTCATCAAAGAACTCAACATTGATGGATTCATGTTATCACAGGATATGTAGTGACAACCATAAAAAGAATCATGGACCCAAATAAAATATATCTATCCTAGTCAATATAAATTAGACTTTTCTATAAAGTTCATTCCTTTTATTTAACCTCAGATGCCCTTTGTCTGTACAGTATGATATTAAACTGCACAACTGTCAAACATACAACATGAACTTAAAAAATATTTATTTTTCTTGAACACCATGTACCTTTATTCTTACCATTACATCATATTTATTGATTCCAAAATCCCAATTATTGGATCTATTTATTATATTTCATCTTTCACTTCGAGTCAACATTTTCATTATCACATGACCTTAAATTGAATGGATTATATCATCGATGCATGAATCTAAAATGAATTATTTTCTAGAACTATATATTTTTTTATTCTTATTCCGTTGAGATAATATGGGATTCCTAGATCTTCCATCATTATCTTCCAGCTCATGAATAAAATCCCCATGAACAATCTTTTTAAATCACCTCTTTTTCCTAAAAGGAATCATTAGCATTCCATGATTCCCACATCAAGCATATCTCACGTGAAATTATTATTTTTTGTAATGGATTTCCCACATGGTCATGTCATGTCATTAAACTTTAGTGTTATCATGGTCCTTGATATAAGATGCCAAAAGGCACTAACTTATTCCTTGAACAAAGAAAATAAACCACATGGTTGGTGTCTCTTGCATTATATCAAATAACACATTGTTGTTGACCTAGGTGGAGTGGAACTCTATTCTTGATGTTTGTGTCCCACCACAACACCATTAAATAACTAAATGTGGACTTATTCCTATCATCAAGGGGCACATAATGACACCCATGTCGCTAATCATAGGACTAGTTTTCATATTTTCTTTTTCATATAGGGTAGCCTATATCCATGATGCCTCATGTTGAACTACATGGTTTCCCAATAACTATATCAATTTTGATTCCTTTAATTTCATGATACATATTAAAATAAAAATATCCAATAATAGGTCCATAGAAATCAATAAATATGAACAATTCCCCCTATATGTATGAGTCAGACCTGCATAGAGCATCTCCAATTAAAGAAATATATGTTTCTTGATTCTTATAATCAATAGATACATATTTAAAAGAGAGTATTGAATAATATGTCTATATTTAACATATAAAATGATAACAAGTTCACTCCTAACATCATATGTCCATGACCTATATATTGAATGTCATATCCTCATGACATTAAATTTCATGAGAAATGTACATCCTATAGAGAAGATGATAAAACATTCATAATTTTTTTTGATGAGGGCTGATTCATAAAAGAACATTTTTCAATGAAAAAATCACATCTCCATATGAATTTATTTTTCATTTTATAAAGAATTTTAATAATGGATTCAACATATCACTACCCATAGTAAGCATATTCATAGAGGAATGATAAATCACACATCTAAATTCACCCACCCAGCAAATCGTTTCCAAAGGAAATGTTGCACAATTGTCACATCGGTTCCCACATAATTACCACATGGTAAAAAACTTAATAGAAATTTCATGATATTATGACATTAAATCTTAATGAAAATATATCCCCACTACACAATGTTAAAATGTGTGTGTTACCACCCATCACCAACCCTTATCAAAGGAAACCAATATCCTAACCTCAGTCTACCATAATATGTGGTGCTTCTGTCAAATTTTAAGCCAATAATTAAATTAATAATATTTCATATACTGTGTACATCAGGTTTTGGTACCTTGTAATGGAAATAGTATTACTCAGTTTCACATTGCTATTTATGCATATGGGCATTGACTTAATATCCGCATGAATATTGTTTTTCTAGGAAGGAATTTTGGATTATTGTGACACTGATGTCACTATGGGAGGACATAGTACATTAGGGTATTCCGGATCATCATAGGTATGAGTTCTCAATGTAATTACTCGTTACATGAGAAACATAATCAATGATATAATTTTTTTTTCAACCGACCATGATAATTCTAGAGTACACTTGACTTTATATATAATAAATATATAATTTTTTTAACAATCCCTTCATACCATGTCCATGTGTGTCATAATGTTAAACATCATGATATTCAATAAAAAGATCAAAGACCATAAAATTAATATTTTGATGTTCCAAGATTCGAGAAATTAAAATTCTAGTAAATGAGGTTCAAAAAATGTAATCTTAAAACCTGTAAAGGGAAAACTAGGAAAATTTCAAATCTCCACTTTGTAAATTTTAAATCTATAGAGTTTAGGAAAAACATAAATCATAAATGAAAATGGAATAAATCTAATAGGACCAAAATTGGGGCCCTAAAAAATTATGATCTGTGTTACTTGGATCACCTATTCTAGGAAGACGTTATATTAATGACTTTTCAGATATTTATATTTTGATAACATGATTAATAATAGATTAAATAACCCTTAGGATTATCAAACCGTTTTGAATATTACATCTCCCATAAATCAATCTTTATGTTTTTAGTGCCTCGTGTCAATAAAATCCCTTCCTAGACCTTGAATGGAAAATATATCTCTCTATTTGATGTTACTATTGATTCATATGTTCTCTAACCTACCATAGCTAGAAGTCATTCCCTTAATGGAAGGGAATTATTATACTTATGAACATGAAATCACTGTTGAAGGACTCCACAACTATGGCTATTATAGGTCATCCATGATATGATTGTCCCATACCATCATCATGACCCAAGAACTTTTGACCATAATTTAAAATCAACATTACCATACTATTCAAGAGGAGTTGACATCATGGATGCTGTTTCATCATGTGTTAAACTGTTTCATTAAGAATGGATGAAACACTTCATTATTGAACATTTTTTTGTCCCACACCACATGATTCAAAACCACATGGCATTGGGATTGAAAATCCCAATAAAAATATAATCTCTATAGGGTTTCAAATCCCACATTGGATATATTATTCTCCACTTCCAAATACATAATTCAGATGACTGAATCACTACACATATTATGTGGCCCTTGGAAAAGCTTGTTGATCCCCTATACATGATAGTACATGTAAGACATAGTTGATAATTCATAAGGGATTTGATCTACTGACTAGAGTCATATAATCCTTACATGAAATGAGATATAATAATCATGACCCCTAGTGACACCACAGATGAACATAAAAAGAAGTGGTGTTTTTTGAACCCCATAATATGTATGCCCTATAACATGATCATCAATTCATTCTCTACAGAAATGAAATATGAAACCCATACTCCAACTATCTAGTAATACATGGAATCCCAATATTTTCTATATCAATACTTACCATCTAAAAATCATTCAGGACATTTGAAAAATAGTAGAGACACATATGTTTTACAATTCTAGTGAATCATATGAGATTTAATCTAACATTAATAGGCTTCTATTATTTATTGGAAATGAACTTCACTCCTCATATTCTCTAGAACTGCCATTGAGTAAATAAGCACATTGGTGTGTTTTGGGTCCTCCCTGACATGTATATTCCATATTCCATATTCATCGATCAGTTCTTTGATGTGAAATTTTAAACTCGAAAACATATTTACATCATTACCCCATGAAATTAAAATGCAGGGAATGCATCTGTAACACATGACATTAAACTGCATAGAGAATTCTACCTCAAAAATGGTATTTTACCAAAAATTTAAGGTCCAAGATAAAATACCCAAACCTAATATAATATAAGGTGTAATATAAATCTCCTTAAACTACAGTGATATATGTTCTATGATAAAATATCCTAAACAACAACAATATAAGATTAGAGCTAAAATACCCAAGAATAAATCAATTTAATTTCTAAGCATAGAGTTTGTAAATAATAATAATATAATGTCATAGATAATGGATAAATATCTATATCATAGAAATTGTTCAATTTGTAAGAAAATAAACAATCCAATCAGAAGAGAGACACTTCTCCCAAGGTTGAAAAAATAAGGGGATCCTGAGAAAAAATTTAGTCTCTTCTCACTCGCTATGAACTTTGTGTTCCCTATAAAATATTCTACACTCAAAAGTAAAAAAAAGCACAAAAAAATAGGATGAAATTGTAACACCCCGACTGTAGATACCCAGAGTCAGTGAATTATTACACAACATTAGCATGATCACAAATGATCAAGTCTCGACAGACCGATTAGTTTAGTAGCCTTATAACAACTAGATTCAATCATAAGTTTTACAATACATTATATAATGAAAAACAACCATAACATAGTCTCAATATTCCACACTAATATCCCATAGACTATCCCAACAAGTCATTCATAATATACTTCATCGCATCCTAGGAAAAATAAAACATAGAAAGGGGTGTGATCAGATGCACACTAAGGATAAAAATATAGTGGAAAATTTCATAAATAAGAATAAACATTTAAGTAAATATAAGACTAAAACAAAAGCCTTTTAAACTTGAACATAAACATAATATGGAAATGATAAAATAAAATAATTCCATTTTCTTATTCAAATGGATATTATACTTGTTGAATAATCACATTCAATATCAATATCCATTTTCATAATGATGGAATTCATAATTCCAGACATCATAACCACATAGTCAAGGCCTTGTTCCAAGACTACAAATAAGATTTTCTCAAGTCCATGTGCCAAGACACTAGTTTTTTCATGAGACCTACTGATTAATAAAGAATCTATAGCGGTCTCCACCCGTCACTTAATACGTCCAATGAATTCCTCATATGAAAAGGATTAAGCATAACATAAACATTCATATTAAAACAAGCGTGTGAAATATAAATACATTATCCATAAAACATGAATGGTAAAAAATAACACATCCACAACCAAAGGCATCCCGAAACCTTCAATACAATATAGTTGATTTTGATCATAATAAATCAACCTCAATCTAGAAAAATATCCTGTAAAGGATACATACATAGTTGAAAATTATCAACAAATTTTTTTGAGAGAAATATCCCACATTCATGAAATCATTTAAAAGACACATAATTTATAAAGGAATTAATTTAAAAGTTAATTTTGAATCACAGTGTTTCATACCACTTGGATACCATTAAAAGGAATTATCATTTTAAAACATTCCTTTCAAAACAAATAAGTCCTTAAAACCATTTAAAAAACATGGACATTAAGGAGATTAGTTTAGAAGAATAAATCTTTAAAACATACAAAACTATGTTTTAGTAAAATAATTCCCTTATAAATAATCCCTTTGAAAACTCTTTAATGAAACATGGACATGGATAAAAAATATGTCCCAGTAGATACTTACGTAAAAACGACTTCATAAAAGTAAAGTGATTATAGAATTAACCCTTACCTTGTACTTTTACTTGGTCGAGGGTATGTTAACATCCTATATAATAGTTAAATAACTGTATTTAAATTATAAATGAACTATATACATAAATATGACATCATATATGATCTTCTAAAATTTATTTGTTAATGATATTTTAGTAGAATCATAATTTCGTGTGTTAGATGATTTGTTTTCTTTTATATGCTGGGTTACGTAAGCCATGTTTTTTTTGGATAGGATGTATTTTATTCATATCCATAATGATATTATTTTCGTAAACATTATTTTTAATCGTAAAATAAAAATTATTCTGGAATGATTATGTTGGGGAATGAATCTCATCACTTTCGTGGAGACAGTAATCAGTACGTACGCACGAGAGACAATATCATTCTTTTGATATTAAAATCATATAAAACTGGATGGTATATCATATATAAAGAATCATTATCATGTTTTATTTCTTATTTAAATCATTTATACTCATAATTATACCCATCCAAATGATTAATTGTTTGAATAAAAAACTACACCACGACGTGGAGATGGAAATCCGTACGTATGCACGTATGGTGGCCTTTTAATTTATAGGATGGATAGAATAATGAAAATGGTTGTACCATTTTTATATTAACATCACAATATATATAAGATACTGGAATCATTATTTTGGAATGGAAAAACAAATAAAGAGGATGTGGAAGAAGAAAATAACTTGAAAGAGGTGATGAAATATTTACCTCTTCTTCGGGTTCTTCATTTTGATTTGATCAAAAGGGCTCTATAGGTTGGCTTTCTGACTAAATACAGAATCTAAAATGAAGGGGGACAATTGAGAGGATATTTGGGCAGGGTTTTTCCAACCCAAATGGATTTGAAGGTGTGAATTTGAGAGAAGTGGAAGTGCCATTTTATAAGAGGGGTGAGGGGTACCATAGGAAAAGATGAAATATTATTCTATAATAAAATAATTTTCGGTTTGTAATGGCTAAAAAATGATTTATTTTAAAGGATAAGGTTGGGATGGGTCGAAAACCACTCATATAATAAGTTTTAGGTTGGTTTGAGTCACTATATTAACCATATCTTTTAGATTTAACTCTTAGTTAAATAGTTAGACATTAACAATATCTCTTTGTATTTTCATATTATATGGTTAATAAACTTATTATAAACTTCCAAGAGAACATCAAGTGGTTCATTAATGACATATAAAATATTATTTATGACTTTTGGCAGAATGTTATTTTTTTAGGAACAAAATATCAATTTATAATATAATATTGTTTAAAAACCTTTTTATGTCAATTTTTACAGTATTTGGTATTTTTTTTTAAATTCATAACTGCATTATTGCATTGAAAAAAAAATCATTTAATCAATCCTAACATGTCATATTAAACTATAAAATTAGTTTAATTCCATAAAAGTCTCAAATTAGATTTATTTGGATATTTATAATATCAATTATTTTATTCATTCATTAATAAAGTAAGTACTCCATCATCATTGTGTAATAAATAAATTAAATTATTTAATATATAAAAATTAAAAATAAATTACCATTATGTAGGAAATAATTTTATATTTCTAATGAATATTTATAGTCTATTTTATCTTATGTATTACCCTATATTAAAAATGGTTTAGTTATTAATCTTGGATTTTAACTGTTTTAACTCTTAATAAAATAAAATAATAATAAATGATCTAATCAAATTCTTGTGGACCTAAAGGATAATATTTTATTCTTAAGGTTGATTATGGTCTAATTACATTTGTCCAATAGAATTAGGAAATTTCTTAGGGTAATAATAATATCTTTTTTACACTTAATTACACTTTTTACTTTTAACCATAGTAAATAAAAGTAAACAATTACTATTTACCAAAAATTATATTCATCTTATTGAGAGAAATTTTACTTCTTGATATAAACTGTGTGTCTCAGATTTTTGAAATTAAACTCATTGAATTGGTGAAATTATTTTTTATACAAATTTGGAAATTCTCCTAGGAGGTGGGTAAAAGACGATAAAAAGTTCGATAAAATTTTATATATCTAAAATTATTATAAAATGACCCTAATGAATTAAATTGAACATATATAGGTATTATGTATCTTGTTTTACCTAAAATAAATTTTAAAAAGTAATTAAATATTTAATTAAAAACTCAGTTTTAACGAATAACGCAGTGTTTTTCACTATTCACCAAAAATTGAAAGATTTTTGAAATATACAAAAGAATTCAATGTAAGATAATTTTGATATTCTGAATCCAAAAATGAAATCCATTTTGAAAGATAAAATTAATAAAATTTCAAAAAGTTTGTATTAGTATTCATAACAACTAGTTTGATTCGTTGTGGTGTGTTTGAATTCAATGTTGCGTACCACACAAGCTATTGTATTATTCAAAGGGAAACATACTATGGAAGCTTGGGGTGTTACATTTTCCCCTCCATAAAACAATTTCATCCTCTAAATTTCTTGAATATTACTTTATAAAAGGATTTAGGTGGTTCTTCATCATAAGTGCATCAGGTTCCAAAGTTGCATCTTCGATCTTATGATTTCTCTATAGAACTTTTACTAGGCGAGTCATTTGGTTTCTTAGCACTTGTTCTATGGTATCAAGAAATTTGACAGGCTATTCACAATAAGATAGATCAGGCTCCAGTTCAATATCCCCATAGGTGAGTACATGCTTTGGGATAGGCATGTATTTTCCCAACAGTGATACGTGGAACACATCATGATCTTTGGACAGACTTTGCGACATTTCAAAAGAGTAAGATATATCCCCAATTCATTCTAGAATTTTGAATGGTCCAATGTACCTCGGTCTAAATTTACCCTTCTTACCGAATCGTATAACTCCCTTTTGTGGAGATACCTTCATGAAAACGTTATCTCATAGCTAAAATTCCAAATCTTTCCATCATTTATTGACATACCTATTCTTCTTACTTTGTGCTGCTTTGAAGGGGGTTTGGAAACAATCTCCTTTTAAATTGTTTCCTGAACATGTTTTGGGCCTATGAGTTTTATTTCTCCAACATAATCCCAATAAGTTGGTGTGTGACGTCTCTTTCCATATAATGCTTCAAATGGTGCCATCATAATACTGAATGGAACCTATTGTTATAGGAAAATTATACTGTAGGTAAATATTGATCCCACATACCTTGAATGTCATGTGATCAGGATCTCAATAAGTCTTATAAGGTTTGAATAGTCAGTTCTAATTGTCCATCAGTTTGTGGGTGGTAGGAAACTCTCAAACGAAGTTCAGTATCCTGGGCCTTCTGAATACTTTTCTAGAATATTGATGTAAACTAGGGATCACAATCAGAAAAAATTTATATGGGTACTCCATAAAGTCTAACAACATCATTAATATATCATCTTGCTAAACGTTCAAGTGGAAAATCTTTTCGTATATCAAGAAAATGTGCTGACTTTGCAAGATGACCAACAATGACATATATTGCATCATTATTTCTAGGAGTATTTGGTAGTACCATGAAAACGTCTATCATAATATCATCCCATTTCCGCTTAGGTATGGGAAGAGGTTTCATGACTCCTCTAGGATGTTGCCTTCCATATTTTACTTGTTGATAAAACATACATATTGACACAAAATTATCAATCTTCCACTTCGTGTTGTCCCACAAAAAATGTTCCCCCAAATATCTATACATCTTAGTGATACCAGGGATTATAGAGAAATTTGAGCTATGAGCATCATCCAACAATTCCCTTTTTAGACTAGGTATATCGGGAAAACCAAGTCTCTTCCCTAATGTCAAAATTCCAAATTAATATTTGAAGGTGACCAATCTCCCATCGTTCATAGCTTTAATTTTCTTTTGAAATTACACATCATCAGTGTATGAACATTTTATCCTTTCTAATAAAGATGGATTGGAAACCATTCAAAAAATTATTTATGTTTCACCTTCCATAATTATTCCCATAGCCATTTTCTTCTAGATTCATGAAAATTGAATCCATTTCAACCCTCATCTTGTTCAAAACCCTGTGATCCTTTATACTCAAAGCACATGTTACCTTATTCTCTTTCTCAGGGTGGTAGTTTATAATGCAATCATAATGATTGAGTAGTTCAAGCCATCCCCTTTTCCTCATGTTGAGTTATTTTTGTGAGAAAATATACTTTAAACTATTTTGATTAGTATGGATCTCACATTTTTCACCATATAGATAGTGTCTACAAATTTTTATAGAAAATATTACAGCTTCTAACTAAAGATCAAGAGTGGGATTGTTTTGTTCCATAATTTTTATCTATCGCGATGCATATGAAATAACACTATCATTTTTCATAAGGACACAACCATGTCCTTTCTTTGAAGCATCACTATAAATAACAAACCCATCATTCCCTGATAGTAGAGTCAAGATAATATAACTCACTAATCTTCTCATAAATTCATTTAAGCATTATTCACACTCTTTTTTTCAAATAAATTTAACCCCTTTACATGTAAGCTTGTTTAATGGGTTATCCAATCAGGAAAAATTATGGATGAAACATTGATAATAACCTGATAAACCAAAATAACTAAATACCTCAGTTATTCTAATCGGTGCTGGCCATTCTTGTATTTATCTTTCTTTATAGAGATTAATGGAGATTCCATCCTTAGAGACAATATGGGCGAGAAAATAAATCTTCTAAAGCCAAAATTCACACATTCTAAACACCCCGTATAACTCATTTCTTCTAAACGTTTTCAGAATGGTGCGCAAGATTTTTTCATGATATTCATAGATTATGGAGTATAAAAAGAAATTATCAATATATAACACTACAATGTTAAGGAGATATTACTTGAACACTGTGTTTTTTAGATCTATGAAAACATAGTGTGCATTAGTCAGCCCAAAAGGCATTATAGTAAACTCGTAATGCCCGCACCTAGTTTGAAATGCTATTTTTGGAATGTCTTCCTTATTAACACACAATTTATGATATACAGATCATAGTTCAGTCTTTGAAAAATATTTATCTCCATGAATTTGGTCGAATAAATCATTAATGTGAGGCAGGGGATACTTGTTCTTTATTTTTTTCTCATTGATCTCCATGTAGACAATGTAGAACCTCATAGATCTGTCATTATTTTTAATAAAAAGGACATATGATCCCTATGGAGATACACTAGGGTGAATATATCCCTAATTAATCAATTCCTATAGTATTTTCTTTTGTTCCACTAATTCCACAGTGTCCATTCTATAACAGGTCTTTGATATGGGCCATGAACCAGGAATTCAATCAATGGAAAAAAACAATTTCTCGTTCTGGAGGATGTCCAAGAAAATCATCTAGAAACATAACAACATATTCATTCACAATAGGTATATCCTCTATTTGAAAATTCCTTTCCACACCCTTAGTTATTTAATTCTTTTCCTCCCCACTAATTTAATTTAGTTGTGCTACTGGGGGTGGATCTAGATAAGAATCAGGTGGTGACATTTGTGCTCTATTGATAAGGTACTCCTTATCACCATCGAAAATTGTAATCTCCTTCTTGTTATAATAAATTTTCACATAATGGTCAGAAATCCAATCCATTAGGAGGATTATATCAAATTAAATCATGTGTATGACGATGATATCAGCGGATAAAAACATTTATATACCCTAATGGGAACTGATTCACAAAACATAGTTGCAATGATACTTCCCTTAGGTGTTTTTACTGACAAAATGCTTGTTTAGTAAAATTTAAAATATCTAATTTTCATAGAAAACTATGAAGATATTAAACAATTCCATGATCCATAATCAAATAAATCTTTTACATAACTTTTGGAAACCATTAAATTACCTTCCACCACATCATTCGGAACTTCAACCTCCATAGTAGTGATAACATATGATTGGCCTTGATCCCTTGGCCTTTTTGAGGTATGTTTACTTGGTGATTATGAAATTCATTTTCATAATTCCCCCTTCTCTACAATTGTATAATTCAACATTGATAGCCTATTTCTTCCCATTTCTATCACGAGCTTGGTGGCCTTTTGACCAAACTTTTAACAGACTCTCATTCCCTTCTGGAAATTATCAGGGTGCTTCCTCCCACATTTACCATAGGATGGGTATTCAAATTTTCTATTCATCCACTTATTTCCATTTCCAATGTGTTCAGCAGATCTCTTCTTCCCTTGAATTTCAATAAATTCATAAGATATAGAGATTTTTTTTTCAGTCTTGATAGCACATGAGACAATATAATTGTACAACGAGAAAGATTGTGAGACTAATTATTGATTGAGAAATGGTTTCAAACCATAAAATAAATGATCAATATTACTTCTTAGTTTACATATATAATTTTTAGAATTCCATTCTAACCTTGTAATGTTAGCCTCTTATATTGATACATTTTCATATTCCTTTTGTCTCAGACTCAAAAATTCTCTTTCCATATCTCCTCGATGGTCACGAGGAAAATATTTTTTGAAGAAAATATATTTAAACTCCCTCCATTACATATTCTATAATTCATCATCGTCCTTTTCGTTTGGAATAAATGACCTCCATTGACCTGAATCTCCCATGAGGAGATAAACTAAAATGACAACGTTTTCCCTTTCACAACTCTCCAAAGTGGTGAATAGTTTCTCTAAGGAACTTATCCATTTATCGAATACAAATAGATTTGTAGTCCGATTGAATGATGGTGATTGTTGCTTCATGAATTGGTCTAACCTTGATCCTTCACGTTGTGGATCATGGTGCTCCATAGAGGTAAGGATATTATTCATAACTTGAGTGAGTTGTCCCAGTATGGTGATAAGTTGACAAGCATTAGTTGCATTACCAACTCCACCATTATTATCTTGAGTATGAGGGAAATCCCTACATGGATTACATGGGTTGATATAGTTTCCATTCCTTCCACTAGGTGCCATTTCTAAACAATGGGATACACTATATTAGTTTATGAATCACAATACATAATTCCAAACTTGTAAGACACTTAACATAAATTGATCAATTAATGGATATAATCCACAATCATTTAAATGATTTCCTTGATGACGTATATACTCATAAACCCTAGATAATGGTCTGTAAAGAAAATGAAAATTATCCTAAGAATATCCCCCGGGAGTGTCGCAACCAAGAGTGCAACAAGTCTCGTTGTCGTGCACCAGTTCTCTTTCTATTCTAGCTCAAAGCAGTGTTTTCGGGTTCTACCCCTAGGTACATCTATGCAAGATCCACCTCTACCTGCACATATCCAGACCGAGATGTATTAAATGGAAAACTCCCAAAATCTCTATAACACCAAAATTCTAAGATGTTTTTCTATATTAATCCTCAATGTATATCTTAGGTTAATGTTCTCTAATAAGTTTTTTATAAATATTGCATCCATGGTTTATTGTAAACTCTATCTGATACCAACTGTAATGCCCCAACCCTAGTTAGCTAGAGTCGGCGCATTATTACATAACATTTTCAGGATCACAAAAGATCAATTCTCGAAAGACCGATTAGTTTAGTAGACTTAAAAATATTATATACATTAATAAGTTATACATTACATTATAAAATGAATAAATAAAACAAAATATTCTTCATAGGCCACACTCATATCCCGTAGACTATCCCTGTAGGTCAGTCATAATATACGTTTTCGCATCTTGGGAAAAATAAAACATAGAATGAGGTGAGCTCAAATGCTCAGTAAGGAGAATAATATAGTGGAAACGTTCAAAAATAAGAATAAACATTTAAGGAAATATAAGACTAAAAAATCTTTTAAACTCGATCTTCAGCATAATATGGAAAAGATAAAATCAAATAATGACATTTACTTATTCACATGGATATTCTACTAGTCTAATAATCACATTAAATATCTATAGCCACTTTCATAATGATGGAATGCACAATTCTAGACATCATAACCACATAGTGAAGGCCTTGTTCTAAGTATACAAATAATATTATTTCAATGCCTTATGCCAAAACACTAGTTTGTCTCATGAGACATAACGATGCATCGAGGAGCTATAGCGGACTCCACCCGTCACATACTATGTTCAATGCATTCCTCATATGAAAAGTTTTAAACATTACACAAACATTCATATTAAAAATATAATACGAAATATCAATACGTAATCCAGAAACCATGAATGGTAAAAAAAAAACATGTCTACAGTCAAACATATCACAAAACCTTCAATACAATATAGATGATGTTTATCATAATAAATCAACCTAGATCAAGAATAATATCTCGTAAAGGATGTTGACATAGTTTAAAATAATCAGAAAAGTCATTGAGAGAAATATCTCATTTTCATGAAATCATTTAAAATTCCCATAATTTATAAAGGAAGTCATCTAAAAAATATTTTTTAATCAAAGTGTCCCATACAACTTTAAATCTTTTGAAAGGAATTAACAATTTAATACAATCATTTCCATTTAAATAAATCCTTAAAAGCATTTGGAAAACATTAAAATTAATGAGAATGGTTTAGAAGAATATATAATTAGAATATTTAAAATGATGTTTTAGTAAAGATGTCCCTTAAAAATAATCAATTTGAAAGCATTTTAATAAATCATGAATTTGGATAATAAATATGTCCTAGTTGATACTAACGTAAAAACAGCCTCAGATAAGTAAAGAGATTGTAGAATTAACGTTTAACTTGTACTTTTCCTTGGTCTAGGATACGTTAACCACCTGTATAAAAGTTAAATCATTGTTATTAAATTATTCATGAACTATACGCATAAATATGATATCAAATATTATATTCGAATATTTCTTTGTTAATGATATTTCTGCAGTATCATCGTTTCAGGTGTTAACTGGTTTGTTTTCCTTTATATGCTAGGTTACGTAAGACTTGCTTGTTATGGAATGGATGTATTTTATTCATATAAATATTAATATTATGTTCTTAAGAATTATTTTTAATCATAATATTAAAATTATTCTTTAATGATTATGATGGGGAATGAATCTAATCGGATTCGTGGAGACAACAATCTGTACATACATACAAGTGACAATATCATTCTTTTGATATTAAAATCTCATAAAATTTGATGGTATATCATATATATAGAATCATTATAATGTTATATTTATTATTTAAATCATTTATACTCATTATTATACCCATCCAAATGATAAAGTGTTTGAATAACAAACTACACCACAATGTGGAGACGCTAATTCGCGCATACACACGTATGGTGACTTTGTCATTTATAGGATGGATAGAATAATGAATATGGTAGTAAAAAATTTATAATAACATCAAATTATATAGAAGATACTAGAGTTATTATTTTATAATGGAAACAACAAAGATAGAGGATTTGGAAGAAGAAAATAATTTGAAAGTGGTGATGAAATATTTACATCTTCTTCGGGTTCTTCCTTTTTATTTGATCGAAAGGGATCCGTAAGTAGTATTTCTGACTAAAAAAAGTCCTCTAGGATTAAGGGAGGATAGTTGAGAGGACAATTTGGCAGTGGTTAGATGATCCAGAGGGCTTTGAAGGTGTGAATTTGAGAGAAGCGGGAGTTCCCTTTTATAAGAGGGGTGGGGGGAACCTTATGAAAAGATTGAAATACTATATTGTAATAAAATCATTTTCAGTTTCTAATTTCTCCAAAATAATTTATTTCTAGGTTATAGTGGGGATGGGTATAAAAAGACTCAACCAATATATTTTAGAAATATTGGGTCACTATATTAACCTTATCTTTTTTATTAAACTCTTAGTTAAATAGTTTGACATTTACCATGTCTCTTATTATTTTTATATTATATGATTGATAATGATATTATAAACTTCCAAGAGAACCTCAAGTGGTTCATTAATGACATATATAATTTTATTTTATCCCTATGTAAGAACATTAGATTTTTTAGAATAGAATATCAATTAATAATATAATATTTGTTTTAAGAACTCTTTTATGACAATTTTGACCGTATTTGGTATTTTATTTTTGCTTAATTCACTACAATAGTATTACTTCCAATAAAATCATTTAATAAATCCTAACATTTCATATTAACCTAAATAATAAGTGTAATTCATTAAAGTCTGAAATTAAATTTATTTGGATATTTATAATATGAATTATTTTAATTATTCACTAATAAGATAATTACTGTATCATCATTGTGTCATAAATAAATTTAACTATTTAATGTCTAAAAATTATAAATAAAATGAAATTATTTAGGAAATATTATTATATTTCTAATTAATATTTATAGTCTAATTTATCTTATGTATAACCTTAAATTATAAATGGTTTAGTTATTAAACATTGATTTTAACTCTTTTAACTCTTCTTTAAATAAAATAATAATAAATATCCTAATCTAATCCAATTAAACCAAAATGATCATATTTTATTACTAAGGTTGTTTTTGGTTGAATTAAACTTATCCAATAGAATTAATACATGTGTTAGGTTAATAATAATAATATAATTTTTACCCTTAATTACCCTATTTACTTTTAACTGTGGTAAATAAAATTAAGAAGATACAATTCACAAAAAAAATATTTTTATCTTATTGAACCACATTTTACATGCTGATATAAATAGTTTCTCATAGATTTTTTAAATTCAACTCACAAATGTGGTAAAATTACGTTTTATACAAATTTGGAAATTCTCATAGGAGGTGGGTAAAAGACAGTAAAAAGTTCGATAAAATTTTATATATCTAATATTTCTATTAAATGACTCCAATGAATTACATTTAACATATATATGTATTATTTTATCATTTTGACCTAAAATAAATTTAAATAAAATACATAAATATTACATTGAAAAGTCAGTTTTAAACAACAACATTGTGTTTTTCACTATTCATCAAAATTGAATGTTTTTAGAAAAATACCAAAAATTCAGCCCATGATAATTTTGACATTCCAAATCCAAAAATGATTTCCATTTTGAAATATAAAATTTATAAAATTTCAAAAAGTGTGTATTACTATTCATGACGGCTAGATTGATTGGTTGTGGTGTGTTTGAACATGAAGTTGCGTACAACACAAGGTATTGTATTATTTAAAGGGAAATGTACCCCGAAAGCTTGGGGTGTAACAGAAATACCATAAGAGTGTCTACTATGATAAATCCATATTCAAATCACTTAATCCATCCCCTCTATTAATCTTAGGAAAATTTATGGAAATATAAAAAAAGACAAAAAAAAAGTGGTTCACTCTATACAGACTTATAAATAATCCTGATATGATCACTATGTCCAATAATTCCAAACAGTGACACATAATTATTAATTTTGGAAATATATTTTATCCAATCAATCCAACTTTGTAATTGAAAATCTCAATGAAACTATAAATAATACTTCAACGAGGAATCTCACATTGGTAGGATTTCATTATCCTTTCATCATAAAAATAAATTATGGTGTAAAAAATTAAAATCTTATAATTTAAGTTAACATGATATTTTTTGAAGGATGGGAATAATTGATAATTCATGAATCATAAGATCAACAAAATATCATGCACATAATAAATGAATTAAAACTAGAAAATATTATGTTATATTTATAAGATATTGTATTTGAGAGCATTCAAGAATGTGATATATCAATATATCAGAGTCTATCTATTAAATAAAATAGTAAATGAATTGTCCTAGAATTTCTATCCCATCAAGATAGGTGTTTATAAAAGATCTTGAGCATTGCATAATTTTTTTCCATAGGGGTAGTGGACTAGCGTAATTAATTAAAAATAAAAAATTTCACCTCTGCAATCTACTGAAACTCTTCTATGCTAGAAATAGTGTCAATCCAGGATTAATGCAATTTGTCAAAGATCCCATTTTCAATAGAATGTTTTTCTATGATATTTTATTTCCACGATTAAACTAGAATACTCTCCTTGAAAAAGTCTAATTACATAATATGGATGGTTGATTTCAACTTTCCAAAAACTTAACATGATCTTGTAGGATAATTCCACTACTACAAGCTAGGAAGCATCATTTTAGGTCTAATACAAATTTTTTTATGGATGAGGAATCCTCAGTAGCTTCCACCATTATTTTAGGTACATATTTTTAACCAAAAATGTGATCACCACTATCAATCGAGCATGAAGGGTGGTATAATCGAAACCCTCATAACCAAGGGCGGGGAATGCGAACCAAAGGGGACCCAGCTAATCCTTTAGGCCTTACAAGCTACCTTGAAAATTAATGTCCAAATCTCTATCCATAAATGTCGATGAATTGGCTAGTAATTTGAAGAAGAATCTAAACATTAAAAAACACCATAAAAAGAATAGAAATATAATTTGGTACAAGTTTTCAATTTGATGGAATCGTTATCAAAGACATTAATAAAGTATGTAAGGATCTGGCCACTGTTTTCGTTTACTCAGTTAGTGGAATTCCAAGGAAGATGAGATTGGAACCTCTAGGAATTGGATTTAAGGAACTAAAAAATTGAGAACAATGGTTTATAAATCAATAGATATTTGACATTTTATCAAAAGGTGAGAACTATATATGACCAATTTTATAAACACACTTTTCACAATTACATCATTAAAAATGCTGTTGGCACTGGAAAACGTGGCCATGTAATTTTCTGAATGCCGAAGAACATGATCTCAGAGCGTATCGTGTGTTAGAAGCTTTATTTGACTGGTTGTGGAGGAAAAATAGAGTTACAGATCCGAAGGAATGGCCGTTTGAAGTTAGGCTACTGTAAATGGACATCCAGGATGATTTTGCGGAAATGTATGGTTTTGCATGCATGTTGTGAATGCTTGTGACCAAGAATGGTTGTTTTGCATGCAAGAATAAAATATTGCGCACAACAGTAAAATCTTGTGAGCAACAAGTTGTTGAATCCTTTTACACACCCAATGAGATGTCATATTCCACCTAGGAAACCTGAAAAACATCTATGAAAGGTACGCATATGTTTTGAGATGTGTGTGCAAGATTAGCATCTTTTTTCAAGATTAATACGTTCAAAATGCGACATCAAAAGACCCTTTGCGTGCTCATCCACCGCAAGGTGCATGTAATATCACTTCTTCCCCTAAAATATTATGCACAGCTACTCTTGGGTTTTCCTATAAATACAACTGCAACCCCCACACCTAGAGAGAGGTCTCCGAAGGTGGGTATCCACTCTACTGCATGTAAGACTGCCTCTTCCACACCTGCACAGAATAATGGAACCCTCCTTGTGAAATCTTCTACGACAGGTCCCATATGGGTTCTCTTTCGCACGTTCCGACCATGGATTAAACCTCGGACAACCTCTTTTAGGCATATGTAATGTGAATGAATGACTCTATTATTGCACGCAAAACACCCAATCATGCATGAAAAACGTAAAATAGAGAGTCACACCATGAACTTTTTGGGTCAGGATGCTGATATTTTACATTCCGCCCTTATGATCACCCACCTTTCAACTTTGGAATACCATGATTTCAGATACATCTCCGCACACCATGAAACACCTTGAGTCTATATATTCCTCTTGGATGATTTCCTATATTGTGAGTTGACATTCTTATCATAAATTCCCCAAGTCCCTTGAGTCAAACCATTCCTCAAGCAACTCATCCATACTCCATCACCTGACTCCTATTCCAGGATCCACTAAAAGGGACGCTCTTTCATAAGTCCCACACCAACTATATGTAGGTTCCTTATTCCTAATTGTCCTATATATATGAATTTAAATAGTATTACACCATATGTTACAAACATAGGATGCTTATTGTTCCATACAAGATATGCCTTATTCTCCAAGCGTAAGATGTCAACAATCCTATCTACATGGCTATAAAATATAGTATTCCCTATCATTAAATAATAAGATACCTAATGTTCCAAATAAAATATTCCTTAAGTGATAAGCATAAGATGGATCATGCCATGATTACAGTGGATCAATTTCCAAATTTTTGGAAATTTTTCAACCATTCCATCACTCCGCCTCATTATTTGCGTACCCTTTATTAGGATATTCTTCCTATTTCATGTATTAAGGGACCCCCTAATGGACTATTCTCATTCCACGACGACACACCTATCGTCATGGGACAACTCCCTAGTATACTTTGGATGAAACATCGTGTCAGGTCCGGTGTTTTGAAAACGGCAAGCAGTAGACCGCATTAGTTTGTCCCTATATCAGGCTAATGCGATAAGGATACCATGTTTCGAACACGTTCAACAGTTATATTCCATCATCATGCCACCCTCACGACAATATTAATTCCATGAATGTGATCCAAACATTTCATCTCCCTTTGTTCGGATGGATTCCAACACCCTTGGCGTTATCCCGCTTGTGAACTTGCACATAGTTTTGACCCTAATTATATGCCTCAATTCACAAATAAGTTTGGATACCCTCATTTCCATACATGAATAAGACATTAATGGATTCTTCCATGTGTAATTCCCTTCCAAATTTTCAACTCCATAGTGGAACCTAAGTAGCTTCAATATGTAATCCCCACCCATCATTGATGCTCCTTAGAGGCACCTGGGAAGCTTCCATGCATAATACCCATCCACCATTTCTACTCCTTCAAGGAATCTGTGCTGCTTCTATGTGTAAGCCCCACAAAATCCCTAACCAGGCACACTAATGAATATTTTATCTTCACTAAGCCATGTTAACATAGACCACTCACTTGATCACTCCACAACACCCCTTCACTATAACATTGTTGATGCCTTGCCTTCCTCATGGGCAGGAATGTATCAATTATGTATGTCATAGGGGGTGTCGAGTTAACATGCCTCATCTGAGATGCATACCGTTAAACTACCAACCACCATCCTCCTCAACACACGACGTTCAATTATGGCATCTCCCTATGCATCACACTTGGGGTAACACACCTCAGACATTCTCCATGCTCGTTCGTCTCCGTGGGAGTGAAATATTTCTCACATGGAATTAAATCATCTCTTCTGGAGTGACATCGGTCAGTGGGGAAAGGGAAACCACCTTGGTGAAAGCCCCTATCATTTCATGTAGGATGTAGAATACCTGATCCTCTTATCTTCTTCCTAGACAAAGATAGGGGGAATGGGGACCATAACCCTCCTCAATTCCATGAAAAATCATTCTCCCATTAGGAATTGTCACCACTCAAGCCCCAAAACTTTACTAAGTCGCAATCTCCATCTCCATGAGCTTCAAACCATATGAAAGAACATGTTCACGCTTTGGGATGTGAACCACGGATAAGCTCATGTTTCCGTTTTGGCCCGCTAACCACATGTAATTCCCACTCCACATCCCATAGATTCTCCTTTCGTGATGTGATCGTCAGGTCATTGATGCCACTTGTTTCCCAAACCGATCCGGACTCATGTTGGATTAGAGTACGCATTGAACATGGAATCCTCTTTGGGCCACCTTTGACTATAGGCACCAACACCATTCATATATATGTGGACATTGATTCTGGACAATGCAGGGTACGTAAGATGCCTCTCTAAGGTTCATTCCCAACACTTTCGACCTTGCATCCTTCATGTCAGTTCACCATATCCCATCCCGAAGTATGTGGACATTGATCCTTAAAAAGTCAAGGATTGTAGGAAGCCTTCTTGAGGATCAAGACCAACACCCATTGGTCCCAAACACTTCATTTTGGTCCACCCCAATCATGTATGACATTAAAGAGTAAGATAATTTTGTCCCGCATGACACTAAATTGTCCTCCCATCAAGCGGTAATATTTTGTGACTCTATCAAGTGGTAATTCATTGTGACTCCATCCAACAGTAATATATTGTAGCGCCCTCCATTGGACCCACAATTCTGGTCTGCCCCTCTAGCGTCAGGCCAACTCTTGGGCTGCTAACCATGCATAGGCCCCAGCATGTAATCAGGTCGTTGTCCTCCACATTAACCCACATTTCATTCCCTATCCTAGAGGTTCCACTTCTATAGAGTTTCATCCATATGGGTCACCTCCATAGGTGTCCCATTGACTTTATGAACTACATGGAATTTTATTCCCTACTATAGTGATACGTAAGAAGTCTTTTTGAGGTTCATGTCCAACATCATTGTCATTCTCAGGTCAGTTCTATTTCATTATTCATCAACTCCCAACCCTCCATTATTCATCTTGATTATCACTTGGCGAGCCACATCTCTATGGGATCACTCCATCTCACTTTCTAAATTTTCCTAGCAGCAACTGGGTAACTAACAATGCATTAACCCCAATATCAGTGTTCCCTCCATGGATTGCACACATATGATCCACTCACGCCAGTGTTATGATCAGTCCAAACCATCTTCGTTAGATGTTAAACTCGCGGAATACCATGTGTTAAACAAGGGAAGCTTAGGAAATCCTCAGAGACATTCCCATGACATATAACACCGTACATTAGTCGTGGGATGCCTCTATCATCTGAAACCTTGAGAAGACCTATCATAAGGCGAAGAAATCTAGACATGAAAGTGTTCTAGTGTTCAAACACACCGGTGATGTCCAACGTGACTAATTCCCTGACCGAAGGTTGGTTCCATGACTAGACTCCTTGGAATGTCATGATAGAAGTATTGTAATTAACATCATTCCATGAGGATATGGGACAAAAACAGTTTCATGAATAATATCTTATGTCTATAAGGGAGACCCAAACTAGTTGACGTGTTCTGAGGAGGAATCCAATGAAGGGGCGACCAACATCCCATCATCTTATTTTGATCATGGAGAAAAGTCCTTGAATATGATAATGATGCCTCCCTCCTTTAGAAAGCTGGAATGTGGGGGATAACAGTTCATTTATGATAAATGAATGCACACCCTGAATAACGTGTCAGAAAAAATGCATTATTCCCCAAACCCCATCCTAATGTATAGAGGAAACATCCTATTTATATAGTTTCCATATTGGAACCAACAATGATTTCTATAATGTTTTACTTTTTTCTTCAACCTTGAGGGATGTCAGAGTGAAATAATTGATAGGATGCATGTAGAAAATGAACCATTTCTCTTGATTCTGGTGTATTTATCATCTAATCAAAAACATATATCCATTAAATCTAAAAAAGACATAGAGTAGATTCCTACATCAATATCCTTCCAAAAATTATTTCACCTATGTTGGTTCAAATGTAAAGACCGATGGAATATCAATAATAGGAATCATTCCAAAATAGGGCATCACATTAGCCACATATTATTATTGATGGGTTGATCTTAACAACAAAGGTTCATATAATAAATAAATTGTTCACCTGCATCCTCAGTGGTAGATACTATCTCTTCTATGTAGTCTCAGAGGAGACGTTTATATTCTAGAAATATCTGAATGTGTTATTATAATAGTACAAAATAGCTAAAGAGAAATATACATTACATAGTTGAGTATTTTTTATGATATGGTTCTAAAATATTAAAGTTATTAATTTTACCTACCCCCTTCAAGGAATGATATCCATAAGGTGCTGACACCGAAGGTGTTATGGAAGGCCCCCAATATGTTTCCAATTACGATTTTGTTTCTCAAAAAATTCTAATCACATCCCCCATCCGAGACTATTGACCAAGAGATCCTTAGATATTAGTCCACTTGTCTCTGCTCAATCCAGTTCTAATGGTTGTTCCTTGTGGATAGTATATTAGAGATGGTGGGAGTTTTCGATTTATTTATGCTTCATTCTATTTCAATGAAATAAAAAATATGTTAGTATGGTTACAATATTGCATTTTACATTTGAATATAGTATCAATATAATCCTTAACACTTAATTATCAATAGGATAACCTAGTTCATCAACCACAACCTCAGTTTTGACTAAAACAACCATCCACTACACCAAGAAAATATAAATCCTTGTTATTTATGCCTTCCATCATTACATAAATATCCAAGAAGAAATACTCTCCCTAGGTTAGTCACTGAATGTAAATCCAGTGGGATTGGTAACATGATAAAATCAGTTAAAAGTTATCTCTACATGGAATAATATTCAACTGAGCTCACCCTATGAGTTTTTTTATTTCTAATTCATCCAACTATAACATGCCATATGAAATAATAGTGAAAGAATAAGTTAACTCTAAGGATCCATACTCATTGTGTTTGTGCTAGTTGAAACATCTACTACTACTGAGTGTAATGATAAATTCTTCACCTTCATACAGGTTACCTCCTTGGTTATTGGTCCTCTCATAATGATCTTATTTATAGGCCAAAAATTTACTTCTAAAGTTGGTAAAATTTTTGTATCATTTAGTATTAATATGGATAATTTCACATTTGGAATGTGTGAATCCAAATTTCATCCCAATATTAGGATGAAAAAATATATTGGATCACTAGGGGGTCTACGTGGACCTATGTAATCTCCTTTGAAAACATCAGTCAAACATGCGATGCACCATGGGATAATTCATAGATCAAACGTGAAAGGGGGAGTACATATCGTATGACCACAATGAAGTTGATGGAAAAAATGGAAATGTTTTTACCATTCTCATAAGAGACTCCCATTAATGTGGGAAGATAGAAACCCAAATGAAGTGTCATCATGTAGGTTTTGGCCTTAAGGATTCCCCAACCATTATCTACCATACTATTAGGGGAAAGTTCCACATAAGGCTTAATGGTGAAGTGGACAAAACAAATCAGGAAGTCCCCAAACTACCAATACATTTGTACAATAAGCTTATCCCTTATGATGTACTAAAATAATCGGTTAATGGGAATGTATGAGATGTTATGTTTTCTTAGGTACTCATAACATCTGAAATGATCTATAATCCAACCACAAAACACATAAATGGTTATATAAATTCTATGTGGGGTTTTAACCTATAAATATGAGATATAATGTGCTAAATATTGTCCAACACATTGATTCCTAATGTAATATAATTCCTTTATTATATATATAGTTCTGTAATGAATGGGTAAACTCTAACTCCACCCATTTATTTCATCGGGAGTAAGTACCTGCATAGGTACATGGCAAAGAAACATGATTGATAAATAGTGTAGTCAACATCGGTGATAACCTCACTCCAATAGAATTATAATTTCTATTCCTCAACTGTGGTCCAATTGAAACCCATATCACCGTGGTATTACATTTTTGGGAAATAATTTGGCTTCAGTGATTCTGGAAAACATCATCATTTTAAAGGAAGTATATTTCCCATTCCCTGAACATTATATCTACCTTGTGAAGTGGTTCATTATCAATGTCCCTCTCCACCAACTAGATCAAAACCTATGTTAGAGGATTGTTTCTCTATAGGATATCCCATGCATATTATTGATATAAAACTCATCATACATCCCATATGATATGGGTGCACGAAAAATTTACTCGGTGTCCCAATGAATAATACCCAGCAAGCCATGTATCATGTGGTATGTGATAGTGTCTAAAATCAAGTGACTGAATAGGACCACCATAAATCCCATATTTTCTTAAGAAATATTTTCAAATCTCTAATACCATTCACTTCCCAATCTTTTTTAGTTCTTTATAAAATTCATAATCAATTTACATAACCCAAACTGTCCAACACCAATCCCTTCTTATAATCCACCTAGTCAAACTATAATGTTTGGAAACAACCTGAATAGTTGGATTTTAGAAAACTACTTCATTATAAAGAGGTACATATGGATATCTGAATGAGGTTCATGATAATTCATATAGATGCTTGTGGGAATAAAATCATACATATACACATCTATGTGCCGCTACTCAGAAATAAAATGACTTATATGGGAGATATTTTCTTGAAAGGTTTTATGAGTTTCCAAAATCCATGAAGGAGTAATAATTTAAATTAGAAATGAATTAATGGTATTATCATTTGTAATACCAAACCAAAAGAGGGTACAATATTATAAAAGAATATTTTCATTAATATTATCTTTGATTATGTTCATCATACATATATGTTGTGATTATAAATAATGGTGAAATCCATCATACTTAGTAAAAATAGTATCAAAGATGTGGCTCACAACTAATATAGACTCTTTAATTGAATACATGTGGAAAATTTGATCATATCTATAATACATTTCCCTAAAATATGAAAGTTATTCCAATAAAACTAAAAAAACTTTTTCAGAAGATATTCATAACTCTAGAAGACACATAAAATACACATAAACCATGAGGGGATTAATGGACTCATGACCAAAAACAGGTCTTGAAAACTGCATGATATAGGGAGATCATGTAGATCAATTGACCATGGAGATATCTCACAACTTCAAGACCTGGCCTATTACTCAGAATCACATGACCTTGAAATTGTATCATGAAATGCATGATAACCAAGTTAGCATGCAATATAATTAAAGGATCGCACTAAACATGGAAGGTAGATATTCAGACAAGGAACTAAGACATTGTTCATAAATATTTTGTGATGATATTAATGATTGAATCATATGAGATCTAGGATAACCATGTATCATTATCATATCTCATAAAACAATTTTCATGAAACAATCTTGCAGACGAGTCTCAAGATCAGTTATTGCATATAGATCATGAAAATTAGGTCACATTACATGGTTTAGTAAATATATCACATGATGATGAGAGTTATAAGTGTTATAGATAGTTAACTTCACCAGTGAATATACCACTCCTTTACTCCATGTTTATAGGTAACATCAAATAATAATAATGATCATCTATAAGACCAAACGATGTATGAGATATGGATTAGTGGAATCCCTAAGGACATAGGTTGGCATTTACATTCTCCTAGATAGAGTCCTTGCCACCATGGAAATTTCACCTACGGGGTAGGGGTCATTTCATGATTCCTTCATTTTGAGTATTAAAAGACATTCAACGAATGAAATACTTAATGCGTACTTATTATATTTTCATGAAAATATATGAATATAATTTCAGTGAAATCATACAGATTGTGTTATCCTAAAAAAGAAACATGAACCCATAATCAACCAAAGATCACGATAAATGATCTTGAGAAGATCATGATTTTATCTTCATCATTCATATCATCTTGGAAAACCATCCATGTTCTTGTGAAGTCACCCTCCTAAGTATTTGTGGTAATCAGGAGGTTCCTAGATTAGTTCTTATGAATCACATGACATTTCAACCAGTATATTCCTATAATCATCCCAAAATCACTTATACAATAACGCCATAAGTCACATGAATGTGAGAGTTATGAAGAGCTCAGTAAATATGAAGGACCTTGTGATGCTCGTTGCAGCATGCCCACATTGTCTCTCAAAATCATGAGATTGTGTCACCATCATCATGTGATGGGTCTCTTAAATATAAATTTTGATCCATTTTGGATCCATAGAGAAGTATAATGGGTATCCATTATAATGATCCTATAACATAGAAAAATTCATTATTGGTCACACAATGAATCATATTCAAGGAATGTGATTGTCTTAGACAACATTCTCAAGGATGAATGGGATATTCTGTCCTTATAGAATCAATATTTATATAAAACGTTGAAAATATATAAGATTATCATTAAGGTAAAATACTTTGGTCTTCATGTGAGTGGTGTTTTAAACTCTGTGAGATCACTATTAAACATTTTGTTCTCTCATTTAAAAGAATAAATAATATCTCAAGATCCCATAGAAATTTTGGCACTATCTTCCTAAGGATCCCCTAGAAGTATTATTTTTCTTATGGATGACCTTTATCATGTAATCTATGATCACAAAAAAAATTTTCTACATGAATATAGATATCATGATGACTCGTAGACGTGGGGGATTGACCTTTTGAATTCAATTAAACATGTCAAAATGGTAATAGGAAATCCATTATACTTCCTAGGTTTCAATAAACAATGAAATAAAGGAACATTATCATTGATGTTTATCGTCACTCTATCGCATGGATGGACCATGAAATAATAGTGAAATACATTTAATACCTCTAATTAATGTGTTTCAAATCCAGGATATATTATTTGTGCAAGGTGGTTTATCACTGGGGATGAGAATCCTATAAATACCATCCCCTTAGAACAAAAAAAACAAAAATGAGAGGTTCATACTACAATTCACTAGTACATGGTAGTGTTGGGGAAGACTTATCTGAGGGGACATTGAAATGATCGTAGAGGATTTCCTCTACAAAAAAATCTAGGGAGTTACCTAGGGGATCACATTGATTTAATATTTTATTTTCATGATGAATCTTTGGAACACATGAATGACTTTGTTTATGTTTGTGGGATTATACAAGGGATATCCTGCATGTTGGGTGAGTCATAGGAAAAATAAAAAAAGATAACACTAGACAAAACCTGATGAAAATATGTGACAAATTCCTGAAGAAATATTGAAAAGTATTGGATACATATTCATAGATTGATATTTTAGTCCTCATACACATCTAATAACCTATATATATCATGCAACAACATCAGGACATTTCTCCAATGTTAAGTGACACACCCTTGATAGGGTCTTTTTATTATTCAATATAACTTGGACCTAACAATAAATTCACATGTTTCCCTCAGATTATTTTGGACATTTATTTTAAAGTCCAAAATTAATTATAGAGCTATGATGGGACCTAGTCTATAAGTTTTGTTCATTTCAACTAGTTTCACTATGTCCTGATAGCCATGCCTCGCAATGTTATACAGACATTCCAACCATGTCACATGAGGTCCTCCGAGGAAGTTATCTAGTCCATTTGTCACCCTCTAGAAATGTCATCCAAATTAGGTGAAACAGTTCTGTATAGGAAGACATATCATGAGACACCATCCAAAATTTCATACAGGTAATGTGAATCCCTCCAAATATTTCATTTATGTCAACCGATGTCCACTAGAATGGTCATTCAGGCCATTTATTGTACTATAGAGAGTCCGGGATTAATCATATGCTGTCCTCCAAAAATTCAATCCATATTATGAAATAACATCAAGAAAATTTGAAATGATCATGATATTATCTTTAGAAAAGTATTATATACAACCAATAGATTTCAATACAGCCACATACATGTCAGGTAAACAGTCATGATATGTCGGGATAGAAATCATGGCCATGTGAAAAAGACTAACATGGAATTGATAACCTATCCAGTGGATATATTTGGGAATACCTAAAACTGAGATATGAGAACAAAGATTAATTCTATATCTAGGATATGAAAAAATAATTCATAAGTGCCAATCTATAATTAGTACCCCCTCGGTGTAGGATGCTTCTTGTATCCAGTGTTCCAACCATTGGGACCCAATCATTCCCGTGGTATTATGATTCTTCTATATCCATCAACAAATTAAAAGGGTAAATCAACTATCTGAACAATGATTCATTCAATATCTAGGGTACATAGTATGACTTCCTAAAATCCATGATTAAATGGGATCCACTTTGGTGTATGGATCTCTATGTCTCCAACATTCCAACCATTAATACCCAATCTCTCTCATGGGGGTATCTTCCTCCTCATCTAGTAGTGTATTATGGAGGTAAATGAATTATGTGAACTCAGATTCTTTCTTTATATAGGGTACATAGGGAACCATCATGTGGCCTAAGAACAAATGGGAATCTATCATGGTATAGGTAATTCCATGTATCTGAAATTCCAACCATTAGGACAAAATCATTACTATGGTCTTATCATTCATCCTTATCCACCAATTGATTAAAAAGGTAATTGAACTATGATGACTCTGATTCCTTCCATAATCATGATATGTATGACTCCTTCCTATGGACTGAGATATTTATTGAACAACTTATGGGAGCCTCTACTACATAATCCCCATATCTATATGCTATGAAACTAATTACATGTTATCCATTGTTTCCCAACCCGATCATTCCATATGTGGGATTATGGATTTACATTTACCATATCATTTTAATTATGAATCTCTCAGTCCTAGGAAAATATAGAGTATAAGCCCAACTCAATTTACATGACATGACTCCTCTTATTATAGGGTATCTATCCTAGGGGATGTCCACTGGCAATGATCAAACTATTAGAGCTATACATCATTCCATAACAAAGATACATACAATACCTCCCAAAGTATACATTTCAATACCCAATGTATATGTTCCCTCGTATATTAACATTATATGTGAAGATAAATTTCACAATTTTAAAAATAGTTATAGTTTTTGATTCCATAAATAAATAGGATACATAGGAAACCCCATGGTCTTTCAATCCCATCATCGATATAATAATCTACACACTAGATTGAAGAGAAACCCAACGTGATCGGATGTATCTCTTAAAAATATAAGAATTTTCCCATTAAAAATTCTATGAAGAAACTAGAATGTATACATATGGACTCATTAACTGACCAGTCATTTAAAATTTAATAGTTTAATAGTTGATCATTTTTTCTGGGTAACTAGTCATGTATCAAGATTTGGAATATATTAATAGACATATCATAATTATATAATAGATACCCTAAGTAGGAATTAATTTCACCAAAAGGGTGTGATGAAAAAAACCAATCATACACTATACCAATTTGATTTCATAAGTTAAATTTAGAAAAAATCTCATTCAACTACCTTCCTTTAAAAATTTTGGTTGTACTCAGATATAGGTGTTCAATGATTAGGAGTTTCTAAGGAATATTATCAAATGGTGAACCATCCCTTAGTGATTTTGAATGAAATTAAACCCCCATAATCAACTATTGGTAAACTCCATCCATATATGTTCTAACAAAACATCGCTATACTAATTGAAAATAATAGAATAGTTTACTATAAGAATGTGATATCATTATTATGGAAACTGATATAGGAATTATTTGTTATGAGAAAATAAATATCCAAAATCTCCTCATATTCCCCTTAAAGGAGGATTAATATGGAATTTGAAAATCACTATCCAACAAACATTATCTTATTATGGAAATATTAATAAAAATAAGGTCATTATATGATATTGAAATCAGGGGGGATTTGATTCTATTAGAAATATTCTAAAATATAGTGGGGGTGTTTGGATCTAAAATCCAATAATATACCAGTAAATTTTATTTATAGGACAAGTGTACAAAACAATGATGAACCATTTTAATGTATTATTTTCAAAAACACTTCCTTCTTCCCATTATCATTGTGGTTTCATAAACTGATTTCCTTTTCTTACCCTACATTGTTTCACAGATTGGTGTAACACCCATACTCCTAAAAAATGAAGAAAAATAGTGTGGTTAAGCATTAGTTAGACCTTATCATCCAATATGATGTTAATTTTTCATTATTGTATACCTTAAGAAACTATGTTAAATATAGACCGCTAAATCACTCAAGAAACATCTTCTAATTTTATTTTTAAATTACATAGATTCTTTTTCCAATATTATAAGTATGCTTGTTTAGAGACGTTAGTTCATATAAAAAACTAATCATACAAGATTATTTAAAAATCAATATTCCATTTAACATCTCTAACATGATAAGAGTGTCTAGTTTTTTTCTCCAACTTATGCCCATATTGTATAATTTATTTTTAGATACTAAAATATCTTAAATTTAATTTCTTTCCAATACATGGCTTTGAGATTATATTGAATCACCCAATATTATTATCAGTGTAATTAAAAAATTGGTGGAGTAAATATTGTGTATTTTGAAGTTAGTTTTCAATAATAATACATATTCATCCTCATTATATTTCAGATTTAGTAATTGTAGTTCTATATTTGTGAAAATAGATTATAGAAACATTTTACTCCCATTGATTAAAAAAGAACACTATCTTTGATAGAATATACAATAAAAAAAAAATAATATTAAATGTATTACGATATAATATTAAAAAAACACAAGTTAAATTTTAATTTTATAACAAGAACATTAAAATAGGATATATAAATTTAAATGAACACATTTTTAAAAACGAATAATGATTTTTATGGAAAATATATTTATAAATAAATTCATAATTTTTGGTAAATTGTTTATATTCTTTGAAATTACATTTTCTAAAAAATGATATATTTTTCAGTTTTAAAAAAATAATAAAATATTTGTTTTTGTCATTTTTTGAAAATTTATTGGAAAAAGTTGACATATTATTCGATATATATAAGTCAATATATCATTGGATGAATTTTTGAGATATTTATAAAAAGACTAATATTTTTAATAAATTTTGAAAGACACTATATTTTATCGGATCCATCCTCTATGATAAAATAATTACTGGAGTTATATATTTTTTTAAAAAAATTTAAAAGTAAAAATAATTGATGTAACATTTTTACACTTAAAATTCACATCATTGAAATAAATCTCATTTTATTTTTGATATAATAGATTTTCATAATTTTGAAATCGTTTTCTTTAGAGAAATAATCTTTCATATCATCTGAAAGTTTAAATTTAAATTAATTTTTTTGACATAAATTAATTTATTTAAAAATAAATAAATATTTGGAAACATCATAATATATATTTTATTTTATGTTAACCTTAATTGTTTTCAAAATTAATAGTAAAAAATGTGAAAACAAATTAAAATGGTAAGGATTAATACATGTCTACTGTGGGGATAAAGAATGAGAAAATTTGTAATAAAAAAATGTAAAATAAATATAAATATATCATCATTATAGTATCATTGGTTCAATAATGATATATTTTTTAAAATTTTGTAATATATAAAATGTGGGTATATCATTTTCTTTTAAAAAAATCAGGTGTGTCCTTTCTCTAACTTTTTGAAGAGAACCCAATTTTTTCAACTTGAAACATAAAAATCCATATAGTTAGGCCATGAACTAAAAAAATATATTACTTAAATTAATAATAATTTCCTATTGTTTTATAAAATTCATAATTGAATTATAGGTAGAAATTTAATACAATCCCAAATAGATGGTATGAAGAATAGACAACATTTTTAACAGTGCATGTCTATTTAATTTCATCAAGAAATTATATAAAAAAATTACAAATAATACTAATATAATTAAATAATTTTCTTATATATACTATGATGTTATTACGGTTATTTAATAACTCAAATCCATCTCTTCTCTCATCAAATGGTAAATGAAACCATCATTTATATGCACGGTGGATTATGGCCTCATGAAATGGTGAGATTCATCGTTAATAATCACATATCACTATTATTTATGATGATTTATGTAATATTTAAATATTTTATTCATTAAATATTAATAATGAAATAAAATTAACATATAATACACATTATTACACTACCATCAACGGAAAAACGATAACATCATTCATGTGCAGGTTAAACATCCGCCTCCCGAAGAAAAGTGATTTTTATCACATTTTTAAATGAATGTTAAATATATGTGTATTAAAATAAATAATATAATATTTATGATATAATTATTATTTTTATAATTTTAAATAACATGTACATTCATTCCATTATGATCATAAAAAATTGGAAACATTTCAAATGTGTACAAACTTCCTACATTCTCTATCATTATAACGTAGTTCATTTTTCATAACTGAAATTAATGGTAATTTATAAAAGTTCAATTTATGTAAAACAATTATAATTATTTTGTGGTTATTAATCTATATATGATTTAAAAATGACATATTTTAACATGGTAAATACAGTGATGCTATTTTTCAATTATGAACTAAGCATCCATAAAACACTAATTGTGGCGATAACTGATTAAATAATTAAATAGTTCATTAAACAAAATGATATAAATGAGACAAGTATAAAAGATTAAAATTGTAAATATTATTATTGGAATAATCTATTTATATATTTTTTTTAATTGAGAAAAAATGCATACATGATAATGTGTTGACTCGAGGTTAGGGTTCCATCTTAATACATCATTCTTGAGACACTTGTTCTTTTATGCACATAATGTATTTTAATTGTTTATACACAAACCCTTTACATATTTTATCACAAATCATTCATATTTAAGGATTTATTATGTTACATGTAAGATACAATATTCATATAAGAATTTATTTAAAAAATTCCAATTTGGTAAAGTTTTATGTTTTAATCTCACTTTAATATGGATTATTTATGCTTAAATTAAAATTATTGGAAATTATTTGATCATTGACTAATGAATGCAATTTCATTTTATTAAAGAATTATTTTCTAATTAAATTTCATTATAATTGTACCATTTTAATCCCTTTGGTACATGTATTGATTGACCAAATGTAATTAACCGAAGTTAAATTCACTTCTCTCTTAACACAAAAAATCATATTTCTTTCATATCCATGTTGTCTAAAAATATTTTCAATGACATTTATAATAATTCCCAAATGATACATTAAATAAATTTTTCAAATGTATGAATTTTAATAAAATAATTTGTATTGTATCTTTTAATAATTTTTAAATTATTTACTTTTTAACATTATCAAAACAGCTTTAAAATAATTTTTCTTTAACTTATACAAAATGAATAGAATTATCCACGATTAGGAAAACTCAATATACTGAATCATCCAATATAAATTTATATAATTATTTGTTAGGAAAATATTTACTATAATAATTTTCTGGTTTTTGGATATTTAGTATGTGATTTCATAGTGAAAATATTATTTTCCTCAGTAATTATTCCATGTGATCTTTTGAAGAAATTTTCATCAATGAAGATAATTAATGATATTAAATATTTATATTAAATCATGTATACATGAATATCATATATATAACTAGATTAGTATCCTAAATTTGGTGGGGTAATACATGACTTATGTTCATCTATCACCTTCCTTTATTGTCAAATTTAATTTGATTATTATATGAGATACGATTATAGAACCCATTTCATTCCTTGGGAGATTCTGATGTTTATCCCATATGGTTGATTTTATTTATGTAGAACATATAATAAAATCATGTTGTGATGGTTGTTATGAAATATCACTCTTCTAAATTGGGTAAATCATTATCCTCACGATGCATCGTGTATTGTATTACAGAGTATACTTGATCCATTATGTGACTTTATCTACTAGAATATATTTTCCAAGAAGTTATCAATGACCTTTTTTTATGTAGTATTACATGTTGCTTCTACGATTCCAATAAATACATGATTATATGATACCCAGTTATTTATGTTATTCTCCCATGTGATCAATTATGAGAATCCCATTTTATGTTTTCATTTTATTCTTTTGAAATACATATCATTTTTATGCACTAGCAAATATGTTTCGATCACAATCATTTTCTATGTATTCCCAATGTAATCCCAACTGTTTTAAAAGATCAAAAGGATTTACGATTTTAGTAAGGGTAATAATAAAAAATATGTCAATTCTTGGTTTTTTTATGTTTTATGTACCTTGACTTCTAATGAAGCTTGGTCTCGTGATCATTATGTTGTAATTAATAGACATTTACATTAATAATAATGTAATAGTATGGTTAAAATCCTTGTGTCACTATAGTTGTTATCAATTCAAGATATAATTATTTTAGTTTTTTAAGACCACAATTTATTAGTGATAACCATTTATAATGATTAAGGGTAAGTATATATATAAGAAAATATCCTTGAAATATTAGTTAATTTAAGAGTGAGTTTTTTTCGAGAAATTAAATACATGTCTAGAGACTATAGGTTGAAGTGGGTTTTTCACCATATCACTTATGGGTGATAAAAATTAAAAATGGAATAGTTTTCACGGCTCAATCATCACCTACTTCATGATAACCTTCCTTTCAAAAAAACAAGGTTTAACACTCCTGGGGGATAAGCTTTAGAAATTCCCAAAAAAACAATTATTAAACATTATTATGGAGTTGATGGATTATTTTTATTAGAAAAACCAATTAAAATTTTTCCATGGATATCCTAGATTGAAACCTAAAGACTCTTGTTATATTATATTCATTTCATTTATTTGTTATTCCATCTGTGTTTCTAATTTCCCCTATTGTTTGTTAACACATTTTCTCATTTTTTTCTTTTATTATTTCTATTTTATAATATGATATATGGGAAATATTTTTCAAAAAAATGATATGGAAAATATACTTTTAGGATCCCATATTTTCAATGTACACCCCACTATTTTATTATTAATCCAATTTTGTTTTGGTTTTACTTTTTCATTAAAACTCATTAGTTGAGAATCATTTGAATATAAAAATATTTCATCTAGTAAAATAACATAATGTTTATTGACATGTGTTTAAATAGATAGATTTTAGGTATAATCATGATAATGAAAATTACAAGTGTTCCAACTAAATTTGGAAGGCTTTGGGAGTGGATTGGGATCTTTTTAGAAGATAGGATTCAGGATGTCAGTAGAGAATTTTCATGATGAATAAATGTTAAACAACATGTAACTATCATCCGGAAAAATCCAAGAATAATGTTCATGACATGATATGAATACATTTTATGATGTTTTTAAATTATATGTAATGCTATAGTAAAGTTAAATTCAGTATAGTCAATGAAAATTTTGTTATAACTCATAAATCAATAATTACATTCCATCTAAGAATTAATCACCATGAATTTATGTGATACAATGGTTTTAAGGGATAATTAAATGTGGTTATTCATTTATTTTGTGCATCCCCTTCTCTATTAATCCACAGATTACCCCAAGAAATTTAGAGCCCATCCTATGCTACCATATGTGTTGATCAATAATAAAATACCCACTAAGATTTTTTCTTTGGTATTTTCATTTAATCAATTTCTCTCCATTGTAGTAGTGGTATATAGTTATTTTTAGTTTTTTTAGGTGTTGATCATTATCTTGTTTAATATAATTTTATTCTTACAATATTGTGTACCTTATTTAAAGTTCAAATTACCTATTTTAAGTAGTATTTTGTCTCTATTTAACGGTATTTGTTCTAAACCCTATCCCTTTGGTCTGTTTAATTATACAATGTGTGAAATATTTTGACTTCCAACATCACACCGTTTATATTAATAAATTTATTATGAATGAAGATATATTATGGATTGTATTTTTTCCTTAGATACCTTTGGATTAAATAGTGTTGTGACTTTTCTTATGGTTACCCATGGGGTGATTCAAACATAGAATATTCATTAATTAGTTAATTTATTAATGTGTGTACAGAATTACATGACATCTTAGGATAAATTATTTTATAGAATCAAATTTATTTTTTTATCAAACTAGAAGGAGGAAATTTGTAAAATAAATGTATATGAAATTAAAAGAAAATGGTAATTTTCATAATTAACCATTAAGGATAATGAATCAAAATAGTGTTATTAATTCAATTACGACTTATGTTGAGTTTTATTTTTTAATACGTTCATAGAGGGCTTATACATGATTAATGTTTTATTGCTTATATAGTGGGATTGGCTTAGTTTCATGTTGAAATTATTATATGGGACAAATGATCAGATTCTTGTTGGAATGCATTTATAGATGGCTATTATCTAATACTATAATTTTTATATATTGGCTTTTGACTATTTTATACTGAAATTATTAAATATTGGAAATTTATCAGAGGCAAATAAAATTATATAGAGTGATTTGTCTATTTTTTTATTATTTCAGGGGTTATGGAAATGGTTGGAACTATTGTACTAGATGTACATAAATATTTCTGCATGGTTCCAAATGAGTTTTATTTATGTATAGTATTAAATTATTTATTAATTAAAATACACATCACAATAATTTATACACTAATTATCATATTTATTTCATTTTTACATAGTGTCCCCAACCTCATTGGTTTTACATGAAACCTATTTTGTCCACAATTTGGTACCTGAGCAAATTTCCTAGATTCATGTTTGGACATTGGTAAGGGACCCTTATTCCATTTGTTCCATAAATTATGGGGTTTAGTTTTGAGATGGTAACTACATTGCATTCGAGACTAGGGAAATTTGGGATTATTTTTAATTGGTTATTCATTTGTATTTTATTAAAAAATAAATTTAGACAGATATCATCCTACCATTACATGGTTTTCTATTATTGGATTTATTATTTCTTCCTTTAATAACATTTTTTTGTAGTAATATTTTTACTATATCAATTACACTATCATTTCTCATTATTTATTATTTCCTCTATATTGTATGTTTGAAGAAAGGGGTACAAAATCCCCATTATACTCAATACAACCCCAATACTACTCAGAAACCATTGGCATATGGGTTGGTGTGTTTGAGGTCCCGAAAAAAACTATGTTTTCCATGTGATATAGAGTTTAATCGATAGATTTTAAAATATTTTATTAGAGTGAATGATTTTTATTCTTTATATTCTTAATATTTAGGAGTGGAATAAATGATATAATGATGTATCAAGACATGGTAATTAGATTGTTCATCGGTGTAGCTAATTCCAATACGAGGGAAAATATGAGTGCTTATAGATAGTATTATTATTTATGATGTTATATTGTTACTATTTTATGTTATTTAACTTAGGGTGATACACAAGATGGGTGATGTAAATATTTAATTAGATATATAAATATATCCATATATGGAATTACTTGAGTATAAATATTTCATGATTGGATTATTGGGATATATTTATTATCTTGTAACATTCATGATATAGATGTTTTTATTGAATATGATAAAAATTTATCTATTTGAATTGTCATATCAGATACATGTTATATTAGATAAATTAAGTGAACGAAAGTCTATATTTTTAAGAAACACTTGTAAGACATTTTTAGACACAACATTATCTAGCGGTTATCTGTTGTTACCTCATATTGATGTCAACCATGTTATTAATCAGTGTTAAAATAATTTTTTTTATATTGTAGAATAATTCCTCATCATCATATTTTAGTTCAGTGTTTGGAGTGTGTAAATAAATCCAATATTAACACATTTGAGCTAGATTTTCATTTATCCCCTTAGTATTATATTGATGCTTAGAATCACAAAAACATAATATATTTCACTTGATCTAGGGAATGAGATGTTTTTTATGGTTTCTTCAATGTCTGAGTTGAAGAGATTGTTTTTAGCTGAAGCATCAACACATGTTCATTATGGGGGAGGACTATAGGAAGCATAGTTCTTGATTGAGTCGTTAAAGATGATCTTCAAGAACCTTACATCCTATTTATATATGATGGTGAACCTTACTGCATACATTCTTTTTGGGCCTACCACGAATTATTTGAATATTTTTGGATCATGATGGGAAGTAAGTGGAATAAGATTGTAATTTCATAAAGGAAATGTTCTTGAGAAATTTCTATCTAGATACTTTTATGGATAATATGGTACTTGAGTTTATGCATCTGACATAAGAGTCTAGGATAGTGATGATCTATGCTGGAACATTCAATAACTTGTAGTTTTTGGTGCCATATATAGCTATTGGTGATATCTATAGGGTGATTTTTTTTCTAGACGTGATTCACTATGATACCAGGGTGTAGGTGAACATCATTCAATTGGAGATGTTATTGGATGTGATGAATCTAGAACTCATCAAATAGGGGAATCTGAATGAGGAAAAAATTAGCGGTCATGATATTTGACTAGGGTGAACTGGAAGATCATCTTTCAGTGGAAATAATCAAATATAAAAAACTTACCATTATATGAACAGTGGGTAGAACATTTAGAGTAGTTGGTATACATATCAAGACCATGTTCTGTCTCAATGACATTTGTATGTCTTATTAGGACACAATAGGTCTTAGTGTCCATACCTGGAATTGGAGTATCAATATTGCAGTTAGATGGGTCATATTCAGTAGGATTTTAGGAACATCTCTTGGTAATGGAATGGTTGGGGATTAAGATATATACCAAATTATTGGATGGATTCATCTTCCCTTAAATATATTGGTTGATCATGTTTATATATTCAAGTCAAAGAAGGGATTGTGGTGCCCTAATCTAAGTGAAATATTACCAAGAAAGGGGAAACAACTCAGAGGATTCAATCATGATTCTAGGGTAGAGGGAAAAGTCATATACTCTCTATGTATACTACTCCAAATATTTTGGATGTTGATCCTTATACCATCATATATACTATTCATGTTTCATATAAATTTTCTGGAATGATGTTAGGTTATTCGAAGCACATTCCTTTTTTTTCTATATTTTTAAAAATAGGATAGAAATGGTTGGATAAAAATTCAGATGGTACATCAACGATCGATATATCATTGAATGATTTCTCAGAGAACATCAACTATTTCTAGGCTAGTTATCTATAAATTGGTGGTCAAAATATCTCATAAGAACCATCCATTCATGATTTTTTTGGAATATTTTATTTTATTTTCTAGTTCAATACAATGAACATATAAATATTACAATAGGGGTGTTACCTTCAAATATCTTAAAGGTGTCATCTATTCACAATATGGTCATCGGTATCTTCCGACTGGTAATGCTAGAACAAAACATTTAAGCTTTTTTTATCTCATATCTCATATCATAGTTTGTTCCCTAGATTATTGTAGAATATAGTATGATTCTTTTCCCCTAGTATTTTAAGATTTTTAGGATATCATTTCTGAAAATATATAGATCAGACAGCCTGATAGACAGGTTTATTTTACAATTGATTTTGTGTTGGGAGTGATGCTAGTTATTATCCCTCCTTATTGAATATCCCCATCAATGCCTAAAAAGTTTAAACTCTACTAGAAGGATCTATAATATAAGGGTTTCATATAGCATAGTACATCACCATCTGTATATGTATTATTTTTTACCATGATTTCTGATGGGATTTTATTCTTATGTGAGGATTATAAAATATTGAACCAGATCAAAGTGAAGATCTTATATCCCCTACTGTGTATGGGTGATATACTATTTAATTAGAGAGGTGATATTATCAATTCCAAGATTGAATTGAGAATATGATACTACCATTTGAAGGTTATATAATAGTACATACCTTGGAATAATTTTATGTGGTTTCATTGAAATTATAAGTTTGATGAGATTATATTTGGTTTAATGTAATCACCTGTGGTATTAATGTCCTTGATGAATAATATATTTATTCCTTATGGAGATCTGTTTTTGGTTTTTGCTGTTTAATGCACAGTGTAATCCCAATTATAATATGATCTTTGTGAAATTCTTATCATCCACACATGTTCATTGATATATATTCAATATTAAGACAGGGAAACCAAATATAGTTTCCAGGTTGATAGAGTGTGTTAATTGTGACATTTTATAATAGATGTTAGAGTCTATTGGTCCCATGACACTTTATAGCTATCGTATCATGGGAGGAACATTGGAATGTATTCATGATTTGTAGTTTTCTTGGTTTTGATTGTTATTAATAATTCTTTATACATGACATATATTTTTTGGTATCATTTATTTCTAGAATCAAAAATTTATGGGTGAAGATCATCTGATAAGATAATTCCCAGAGTGATTTTATAGAGTTTAAGATTAGGATAAACTCATCACAATTCATTAGTTTACTAGTGTAAATTATAGAATATAACAATTTTTTTGAGGCATTCATAATTAGACTCAGATAAGTTATGATGTTGGTGGATCTAGTGGTCACATATTGCTCAAGATATATTATATCAGATGCGATTAATTACCCACCTCATTATCTTAAGATAGTTGCTAGGGAAAATTCAACAAGATGATAGAGACAATTATTTTGGGTTTGAGGTTTGTGGTGTAAATGAATCACAAGATCCTCATGAGAAACTGTTCTCAGTGGGACCAAAACCATCAATAGATGAGGTGGGATGAGTATTTATAGTATTACCACATTGAGATAGTTTATACACCAACAAAAGGAAACTTCATTACTTATTAATTTATCTAGAATACATATATATTAGAAGTTCAGGACCCTTATAGATATTGGTGGATGATATCACCCTTCTCAGACATGCAACATAATTTTCAGGTTTCTATGGGACGAGTGTCTCTAACATCAAAATCTATGATATCCATTATTTTGTACCATATCAAGACAGATAAGTTATCTAATATAGATGGATTAGTTATGAGAGATTTCTTATATGTAGAGGAGACACTATCAGGATGATCGCTTTGATGTGAAAATTTTCTAATTTTTTATGGCCATGTGTGGGTTTCTAGAGTATTTCCTGAGGATATTTTGAGAGAGTTTCATGGTTATTGATTGATGGAAAATCCTGGTTTTAGACTTCTGTACCATGACCATTATAGATATTACTGGCATTAAAGAAATGAGAAAAAGCTAGTCGGAATTGCGGTGATATTTTTTTCCTTTTAGCAGGTAAATGTCAAGAATCAAAGGCATGTTGTGATGTTGGAACGCCAGTATATTCCCGAGTAAAAATTTTATGATGTCACTATAGATTTTGTGATAAGATTATATATGGAACCCCATAATAATGATATTGAATAGTTGACCTTAGATTTAATTATGTCATCAACCAACAACTTTCCTATAATAAAACAGTCATCATTTTTGGTCAACATATTCTTAACCTGCTCGAGATAGATAGGTTGCATAATGGTATAAGGAGTAACATTTCTGATAGAGATCCATATTTATAATCATGGTTCTTTAAATTTTTTTACAGGGTTTTAGAATTTTATATTATTTTGAGCTCATCCTTTTATCCGTATAATTAGTGTAAATTATTAATGACTATTTATATATTTTTAGGATATCTTCTGAGCATGTGATTCAAATTTCAATAGTTCTTCAGAGTAGCATATGAAACTTATATAGATTTTTTAAAATAATATCTTCCAGGAATAGACATAGATGATTTATTATATATTTTATTAAAGGACATATAAATTTATTACATTTTTGTTCGAGGCTGTAGATTTAGTAAATATTGGCCTTAGTATTAGGCAGGACATGTATGAGTAGGTGTAGTTTAGCACAAGGGTATTTGTGACTGCACAAAGAAGGGAAAAAAATTATATTCTAGTTATTGGAGACAACCTTAGGCGTTCATGTTTGGAAATATCATTTTCTTAGAGGTGTCACCTATGATGGGGGAATACTATATCATGAATCATGGAAAGATAGAACTTAGGGTTTTAGTCCATATGAAGTAGTGGATAGGGTCAGTTAAATGCCTTAACAATTAAACTGTTCGTAGATCTATCATGTAGTGACCAACTTGTTTAACATGTATCATATTTGGTGATTTCATCCTAACCCTTATCTTGTGGCATAAATCTAGGATAACCAATATTTTGCATATTCATCCAATCAGGAACCATTGATTCAGATTTTGTACAATAGTTAGAAGTATCAATATGGAATGATTATGCTTGTTGTCTGAGTGTAGTAGAAATATGGGAATGTGCAAGATCAGATCATGGATATGGAGTATGATATGAAAGCTTAGTGTCCAATGTTGTTCACTATGACCGAATAGTGATGCTTGGATCATCTCGAGGATGAGATGATTTATGGCGGGGAGGTTATATGGTCATGCCTTTTTCCATATTTATCCCTCTATCATTTTTTCATTGAACCATATTTGATTTAATGTTCTATTTTCTTTAATCTACTTTTTCTGAGTCTCATTCAGATATAAATATCATTTTTCAAGGATAATTATGAATTTTTTGGGAATGTATTTTTGAATTTAAGGATTGTAATTATAATTGTGTTAAAGTTGATTAATAGCATTCCCCATGAGTTTAAAATGACTCAATGGTGGTTTAGAAACTCTTTATAAGTTGAAATGGAGGTTTTCAACATGGTATTTCCATGTCCTGTAAATGTTACATGATGTGTAACTATTTCTAGGAATAATCCATAAAAAAATATTCATGGATGAAATGATTACGTATCACGAATATATAACATGAAATGTCATGTTACATAATGGTTTAATTTACCTTAGGGGATATTAACTTTGAGTAACTCATTATTCTAGAATTACACAATAAGTATGTATTACAAACCATGTAATCCTTTAATCATTTGGTTTTATGAGGGAATTGTGTATGATACTTCATTAATTATATGAATCCCCTTATCCTTCGACCCCTAGATGACCCCGTGAAATATTTGAACCCTTCCTTACTTTTAGGATTTCTTAATCAATGATCTGATCCCCAGTCCAAAAAAATTCTTTATCTTTTATTTCACTCTTTTTTAGAAGTGTAATGTATGGATTTCTGTTAGATTGGGTGATGCTATGGATTTTTTGTCGTTATTTCATGCAGTAATCATATGAACCTACATTCTTGTTTATGGTACCTATTGGAAACCGTTTTTTATCTACATAGAAATAGTGGGGGTCTAAAACCATACACTATGGTATGTTTAATTGTTATGTACGTGGAATATTTTTAATTGCATTGACACAACATAAATTTTAAGAAATTGAATGATCAATGGTGATAAATTATGAATTTTATTATTCCATGGATCCCTTTTGGTTAAATAATGATTCAACCTATATTTTTTCCCATTGGATGAGTACCACATTTTAGAATTAAGAAATTTTTAATTGATTAATGTGTGTATAACATGGCCATAGAACCCATGTAATTCATAGATGTTGTATATCATTGGTAATGTATTTTATTTATAGAAATGGATAAAGATAATTTGAAAAATAAATGAAATAGAAATTAAAAGATAAATGATAGTTTTCATAACAAAACATTGAGGCTTATGAAATTATATTTTATTTTTCTATTTATTTTTACATCTGTTCAGTTTCATGTTGTAATTATAAAGTAGTGGGATTTCCATAGATTGATAGTGTAATGATTATATAGTAGTCATGGATTAGTTTTACATTGTGATGATTATATATTCGGATTGTACAAGTTTCATGATGCATTAATTATATATATGGAAATTTTTATACGATTAAATGACTATATAATGTCTTTGGACACGTTTACACAGAAATTACTATATATATGGATTTTTCTAGAGGCTAAAATCCTTATGCAGAGGGAATTTCTTTAGTATGTGATTATATCATCATTACATTACATGGTTAATTGTTGGTTTAGTTATTTATTACTCTTTAACATTCTAGTTGTATGTGGAACTTTTTATTCTATAACAATTATAATGATATTTCATATTATTTAATATTTTTGTAGTATTATAACGTTAAAAACGAGGAATTGTATCCAAATTATAAAACTCACACCCTAATAATAGTTAGAAGCCACTTGTGTACGGGAATGCACACATAAGGCCCCATAACATATTTTATTTTTCAACATGAAATAATGCTAGATTTGGGGTTGTCACAATGAATATTTCCCTTAAAAGATGCATAACCGAAAGGGAAAGAAGATATACAATCTAAGATCATTAAAAATGATCTATCTAAATTTATGATTTAAATTTCAACATAGTATAATGCCAAAAAATAATCATGAATATAAGGATTGTTTCTTAAATAATTTATTGTGTAAAAAATGATAATGAAAATAAGATTCCATTTTATATGTGTCTAAAATGTGGGAAATGCATCATGGAAAATGAATTAAAGGAACATGTTGATTAATTATAATTTGAAATTTAGGGAACAATGTAGATAATTTAGGATAGTAAATGTAGAGTCTAATTAAAAAGACATAGGGAAATAAATTTTATCCTTAGGAAACATAGATTGTTCCATTATGTAGATTTGTAAAACTAGGAGCATATTCATGTCAATTACCTAAAATAATGATTAATTCCAAATGGACTATTTTATGAGAATCATTGAAGTCTAATGATTGAATTTTATATATATTATAATTTTAGAATCATGTTGTTGAATTATTTTTGTCAATGTTATTTCATTTCTAGAAATTATGAAACTTTTATGAATTATTTATCAAAATATTTTTCTTATGTATTTTTACAAATATGTTGAATAATATGGATGAACGAGAATGATTTTAAAATGTAATGTTTATAGATTATTGAAAATCACATTATTAATGAAATGGAAATCTTTAATGTGTTCTTGATTTTATGGTCATTATAGTCAATTAAAATTATATTATTTTGTATAAAAATGACCTTGATAGAAAAAAAGAAGTTTTTAAAATATTATTTTGTAAATGATGAAATTATTTAATATTTTCATCATATTCATGTGAACATTATTTGATCATGGTAAAATATGAATATGGTTATATGATTTTTATTGAATATTTTTCGGAAAATGACACCTCGTAATCCAGATAATATCCCATCATATATAGTATGGTGGTGGGAATTAAAGCTGTAATTAAAGGTTGATAATAATTATGTGTCTACTAGTATCCAACATGAAATACTAGTTACTATAAAATATTTTTTAATATAATTATATGATAGATGATTATTATGTGGGATCCGTGAAACATATTTTTGGTTCAATTTGTTTTGGATAATTTTAGTGTTTTGAGTTGATTAATGGAATTTTTTGAAATGAATAATTAATTTTACTTCTATATAAACCTTATGTATAACTTTTTATTTATTTTGAAATATTATTTATCAGAAAACACAATAAAATCATTGAATATTGAGGTTTTTTGGTATATTTTAAAATTTAGTTATGGAATAATTTATGTTAAACAATGGATTTTGATATTAATATAACAGTGTATTACTTATGGGAATTATCATATATTTTTCTATAAATTTCATTCTTTGGTACATTTATAAATAGAGGATGAATACCATGACATCATTTACTATAATTCTGTGATATGTTTGAACTTAATTTTACTAACTTAGGAATAATTTTTTTTCTCAAATACTCATCATTTTGATCAAATGATGTTAATGTTATATAAATATTAAATGTTGTAATTTTAGTTTTCAGGTGATTATATATATGAATGTACTTAATGATTAATGTACAATGATCCCATGATAATAGGAATATGACCTTGAAATAAAATATTAACAATATTTGATAAATCATTGGTATCACAAACATTTAATATATATATATAATAATATCCTAAAAGGATGTTATTTAAAAAAAATATATATTTTCAATTGATACCAATGTTTTCATTATGATGAAACATTGTTTATTGTTTTTTAAACATACCATTGTACTTACATTTCTCAATTTTAAGAGAATGTTTTTTTATAAATTTTTTCAATGTCTGTCCTCAACAAAAGAAATATTCGAGTGTAGAAAATTTTATTACTACGAAAAGTTTTATATTGTGAGGATTAAATATATTTAATAGTGGAAAATATAACAATAGTATATTTAGAATGAATATTAAGTTCAATGAAATATAAAAATCACAATAGTAACTTTAAGAAAACTACATTCTTATTTTATAATATAGTCATTTAAAAATGATTTTTATAACATGAACATTAGAGTTGGATGAATGAATGGGAATACAAACAATATGACAATTATTAATTGAAGAGAAATAAATTATATTGTTGAATAAATACTTAATTTTTGGTAATATTTCATATGATTTGAATTTTTTTTTCTAAAAAACTGATCTTCATTATTTTTTTGAACAATTAATAAAATTTATTTTTAAAGTACTTAGAAAATTTATTTGAAAAATTTTAATTCACTTTCAGAATCAACATGTATAATTTATATTAAAATTAAACATTTTTAATTTCCTAAAAAATAATTATTTTTAATTAATAGTAGATAATATTTGTTTTATTAGAATGTGGCTTTTCTATTAATTCATTTATGATGTTATATACTTTCTAAATGGATTAAAATTAATATTAGTTTAAAATTTTTTATAATAATCTGATTTCATTCGGTTTAATAAACCTTATCTTTATGTTCAATATAAATACTATACATAGTTGTGACATTTATTACTTGAAAACCAATTTATCATTCCCGTATAGTCAGTTACTTTTAAATTGAAAATTTTCACATATGCGAATTAAATTTGTCAAACAATATTCCATGTTTTTAATTATCCAAATAATTATTTTTTAAAATGGAAAACATTATTTTTTTTTGTAATTAATAGATAACAATGTAAATATTAATTATCACGGTTAATGTTTTAACTAGTTTACTTGATGTTGGAAAAAACTGATAAGGGTTCAAATGGAATAAAAAATTCATAACTCTTACTTTATATAATTATTTAGACATTTTATCTTTGAAGATTAAATAATTATTTATTTTGGTTCCATTTTCACATGTATAACGTGGTATACAATTTTATAATAAAAAGTTACAATTTTGTACTTTCTGCACCGTATAAATAGAAAGCCCACTCCTCTTGACCTTACACATAAAAATCATTGTGGATCCGTAAATTTGTAGCCAAATTTGATCCTAAAATACCTAATCATATATTATAGTTCTTAGATTGACCATAACAGAATTCTATAGAGTCTTTATGTACAATCCTAAATAGGTGGGAAAAAGATGAAGTATCTCTCATGACCAATCATTTTTGTTTTATTTATTCTTCCAAATCAATAAAATCTTGCAACATCATGATGATATAATAAAAAATAGATGCCATATAATTTTATTTTATAATTTAAATTTAATATATCAACCTAATTTCTTCAACCATAAAATGGGTTTCCAAACCATCATTCGTGAGTAAGGTGGACAAACACCTTACAAACTAATGTCATTCAGTTTCAATCATCACATCTTTCAGTTATTTAGGATGATATATTTCATATTAAAATATTTTTATATAAATATTAGTCATAATGGAAAAATATTATGTCAAATTATTTTATAAATTAACATCAATTGGATATTGATAACATTGTTTATGGTTACCATGGACTATCTCCTCGTAAAGTGATATAAATTATTATATTTTTTAAGAAATCACATTTATGGTATGTGTAACTATATTTAGTGAAAGAATATATTATTTCATATATTTTTTATTGTTTAAGGATAAAATAACACTTAACTTTTTTCAATTATGATCATTGAAAAATGTAACAAGTTACACATGTGTAGTTATGACCAACCGTCTCCTTGATTGTATCACAATCCAATATTCATAACCAAATTTAATTTGTAATTGTAAAAATATAATTTATGATTGATACTTATAATTATTTAATTATTATTATTCTAGACATTATAGAATAGTGACTCATTTTACCTTGATCAATACACTGATTTCATTTTGAAATTATTAGCTTAGTATCCCCAAAACACACAATGTAAATGTAAATGATGGTGTTATTAAGTACATATATATAATAAATGATGTTAATAGTTTAATAACATGTTGTTAATCCAAGAAATTGTTATTATGAAAATTGTGGTATATCATTATTATATAGTAGATAAGAGGCATTCACAAAAATTTCTGGACTCATGGTAAAGGTTTCATCTCAAAACATCCCACATTGAGACATATGTTCTTTTTTCACCTAATTACTTTTAATGACGGATGTATTTACCCTTTAAATATAATATCTTTAATACTTCCACCATCATGATATTTTATGATACTATCCATTAATTGTGTTAATATAATATATGATTCACACAGTAAGTAAGCTCCAAGGATTTATGTTTTAGCCTCATTAAAATTTTGATAATTTATAATTGAATTTAATTAATAGAAATTATTTGATCCTTATATAATAAAAAATGACCGATTTATTAGCCTTTTTCATGCAATTAATTTTCATTTAATAGTACAATTTCAACCTCTATATTACTCAATTTTATTGAGAAAATTATTTTAATAAAATAATACATTATTTCTCTTCTCAATTAAAAATAATTTCTCATTCGTATTTATGTTTTCTGAATAAATTATATATTTTTTATAACATTATACAAAAAATTTAATTGAATTTCTACTCTTGATTTTATTATTATAATTCTTTAAGGAATCATATTATTATTTTCTAAACATAGTTCTTTTAATATATTTTATAATAGTGTAAAAGGAATGGATTTCATGTTATACATCTTATATAGAGTTACCAATATTCATGTCTAGTCAATTCATTAAAGATTAAATTATATGTTTCCATGATTATTTTCAAATAAAAATGGTTTCTAAATTTTTTTGGCATAATTTAACTATTTATATGTCATTTATATAGGAAAAAAATTATTTCCTCAAAAGGTATTCTATGATCATTTAATGAAATTTTCATCAATGCTTATTTCCTATGATGTTACATATTTCTTATGAATTACTTATATATTTGTATTATATCTATTCCTAAATGATTATATATTTATTTTATAGGGTAATACATTATTTAGTTTAATCTATCAAATTCATTTATTATTTAAATTCATTTCATTATGATAGGAGAAAATATTATGCAATTCATTTACATCCATGAGATGTGTTTATTTAAATATATAGTTCTTATATAATATAATCATAAAAATGATATGGTGGGCCTTCAAAGATAGAACTCCAATATAATTGGTATATCTTTTTTCGTCATGAGGCACCATGTCATTGAATACGGGTAAATATAATCAATTATGAAACTTTTTACACTATTTAATATTGTCATGGTATTTATTATTGGCATATGTTTATGGAATGTTATGTGTTACTTCCATATTTCCTAGGATTATATGATCTTATTATACAATATTCTCGTTATTGTAATCCTAAGTGATTACTCCTAAGCCCTCTATTTTATGATATCATTTTATTTTTTTGACTCGTATGTTTTTCTTTATTACCATGTTTATATGATTACTATTCCTTCTACTCACCAATTTTTTCAATGCATCCCCCAAGATAACCCATGTAGTTTTATGATATTGAGAGGATTCTATTGATCACTGTGGAGAATATAAAATAAGATGTTATTGTTAGATTCTCTTATTGTTTTTTGTGCCAATTCATTCAATAAACTAAGAATCATGGTTAATGAGTTTTAATTAATGGATATTTGTATTAAAAATCACGTTTTAATATGTGTAAAACGCCTCATTCACAAACAAGTATTTAATTAATACCATTATATTTATCTTTTCAAATTATATAGCGTTAAACTCTTCTATTCAGTCATATTATGAACCGGATTCCAAAATTCATCATATTTACAAACTATACAATAATAAACTAAGAAAACTATATCACAGTATGGGCACTGTAAAGTGGATGATAACTTCTCTATGTTTGGACATATTAATCCTAAATCAGTGGGTTGGAATACCCATGGGAAAATGTTGGTAATTGATTCCTAATGGTCTTGAAAGATCGTTTCATCATCAATGTTGTGATTGCCAGATCCAAACATTTTTTATTATTATTCATAGCTTATGATAGTTGGATGGGCTTTTTGATACATATTTCTAACCTCAAAATCTATCCTATTTTGATGTTCATTGGGACAATGACAACATTTTCTAGAACAACCATAGTTAGTTTACCTTTTTCATGCTCTAACCATTACACAAACAATTTAATGATGATATATAAGGAAATTATATTTTTACAAAAGAAATTTAATATATATAGAAAATATAGTTAGTAAATTTCGTGAAAAATCGAACTGGTGTATCACTATATATCAATATACGTTTTCCATGAAAAATCCCTATTTGTTTATAAAACCAATATATATATATATATAGATGAGTAACAATAGATTATAAAAAAATGAATATTAAAGAACTAATATCCAATGTAAGTTTAAAATAGGTGTATAGTTATGGGTCACATTCATGCCGTAGTTTAAAAAACCTAACACAAAACTATCCATTTTTAAGTTAATTATTCCATTTTTCATATATGATAGATCCTATATCATATTTATTGAATATATATAGGAATTTAATTTCTATTATAAATAATAATTTCAAATTTACTAAAACATAATGATGTTATCCTATATATATACATTTCTATATAGGTTTTACTTATGTATTATCATTTTAATCTCAACAAATAACTGAACAAATCCTAAAAATGTGAAATCCACACAATGAAACCATCTATGGTTAACCATAAATTAAATACCATGTGCATTTATAGAAGCAAATAATTTATAACATTCTTTGATATTCATTTATATTTCATAAACCAATCATAATTATATTTCAAAAATTTAACCTTTACATCTCCCAATAATCACACAAATCCATGAATGTAATAACTAGTGACATTAATTTTCAGTTAAATGAGGAATATATTATATAATAGAATTTAATATTTCTCAATTATCAGACCACACAAGAAACGCTTCTAGTATCCTCATAAATTATACACTTATCCCTAACCTATAGAATGGAATTAGACCAATGGGGTAACATTAGACACTTTGTATGACAAACATAATTGATGATAATATATAATCATATGTGGTAATTGGTTAATAATGTTGATATGATAAGAATATAAATTCATAATAACCTAAATGTGGTATATTATATCAAAATATTCATTGATTATAATAGATAAATTAAGGATGTGATTATAACATATTACATAATCTAATAGAACATGTGTACAATGAAAAATATTTCTATGTAGAACAAAAAAAGTATTAAATCACTAAATAGTGGATCATGAATCACTAACTGTTTCAAATAACAAGGTGGATAATACATTACAATTAGATTCCCATAACATAGTGAATTAGTAATCACTACCGGATTTACATAAATATATTTTATTAGGAATCATTACTTGATTACCCAAAAATTCTAGTGCATACATTACTACAAGATTCTCCAAATATAGTTGGTTTTGAATAAAATTTGAATTCCCATAGTAGATAGATAATTAAGATGAAATTCATACTGTTATATCATGCGATAAAAAAATTACAAAATATATTAGTGGGGGATAAAGGAATCTGTTCTTGATAATAATAATCATCCAAACAAATGTGAACTGTTGGAACATGAAAAAATACATTCATTAATCATTACATAATTCAATAATGTATAAGAGATGTGATTCATGAAAAATATTCATATAAATTCCACAATCCATAAAGTTAAATAAAATCTTTCACAGAATAAGAAAATTCTACTATGATATTATAAGAATTATTATGTATTATGGAAATTATGAAAAAAAATGTTTTAATGAACATTCGATAATTTAATTTGAAGAAAAAATATAAATTCCCCTTTTATTTTCAATAATAATTATAATTTATTTCGATTTGGAAAACTACTTAAAATATTTCAAAGTAATAATCTTTTATAAGAGTGAATATTATGTTAAAATTCTATTTTTACATAGAAAATATTTAATGTCATAATAGAGAAACAAATTTATCATTATCGTAAAAAGATGAATAATAATTCAGTTTAAATAGAATAATTAGATGTGTTGACATAAAAGAATATTAAAATTATTATTTATAATTAAATATTAATTATAGATCACTTGATATCACATTATGGGTGTTTAGAGAAAAATTGGAAGATAATATAAAAATTATAATAAAAAACATTGATAGTATTTTAATATGCATATATTTGAAAAAATATTTTAAAAAAATATATTATAATTTCATATTAATGGATCTAAAAAATATTAAATGAACTATACTAATTACAAATCAAATTATTTCAAAATAATATATCTTAATATTAGAATTTAAAGAGAACATGTCAATGGAAGAGAACATACTCATTTAGAGAGGCTGGGGATTATTCTTAGCCTAGAAGAATTTAAGGAAAAAAGAACTCAAAGAATTTGATAATGATGTGATAATGATATTATATAAAAAAAATTCATAATTTTTTTAATGAAATAATATAATAAAATGTAATGATAAAAAATATAAAATAGAAATAATATGACTCAATAATAGAAATTTGCTAATGTAAACCCCTTATAACATTGATATCATTCCATTCAATAACCACAAAAATGTAAAATGTGCGGAGAATTTTTAAATCCATTGAATGTTATTTTGAAAACTATAATTATATATCAATGGTTAATTTTTATATCTCCTAAAATTAAATAAGTGTTGAATATGTAACCAGTCTCAATGAAAAAAACTGAGACAAGAATCCCTGTAACAATTCATAATTCTGGATGTGTGTAACATTTGATAGGGCACTATGTGATATATATTTAAATACCTTAAAAAATAGAAAATAAAACACATTTCATTGATCTGTTATAATTTATAGCATATAGAAAAATGAAATCCAAGGCAAAATATTATAACTCAATGAAAGGCTTTTGAGTTAAAAATCACATGTACCATTACTCTTGACGTTTATTGAAGTGAACTAACCACTTATATTAAAAAAATAACCATATTAAATTTTTTTTTCAAACCATATTAATATATACCACTATTATAAAATTATTATTTATTCATTAATTAAGTCAATAATGTTTATTTTTATCATTAGTTTTTCTTAAATCAAATTATTTGATAAAAGGATTATATTGGAGATAATAAACCCCATTAATTTATGTCAATTTCTTAATTATAATATAATTAAATTTATTTCAATCTTTAAAATTTTATTAATTATTAATTCATATATTCTTTTTATTAAATATATGTGTATTATTTTTCTTGAATTGGATTATTATGTGCATGTTTCTGGTAATTTTCAAAGATAAAAGGTGGTATAATAATAATAAGTCGAACATCAAAATAAAATTTACCGAACATAAAAAAATAGGATCTCATTATTAATGTGTAATAAAAAATTAGTCATGTTTCTATTTTCACCCATTATATAATGTTATATAATTGTTCTTGTAGGTGGTATAACCAACCCATTCAAAAACATGTTATAATCAATGTGTGGGTATGGTTGTAAATGTGATTCTATTGGAAGGATATCATAAATAAAGAACAATAATGATATTATTTCAATTTTATATGGAGTATAACCATACTTTAATAAATGTATATAGTTATTAAAATACTAAATAAATGGAAAATGGAATATGTTACTTCTTAGGTACATTCATCGACACTTATAAATAGATTAGTTTTCCATTTTAATTATAATGGGGGAATATAAGGATATGGTTTGTCTTTTATTGAATCTCAATAATTATACAGAAATAATAATATAACATTTAAAAATATTTTACATATATATATGTATTTAGTTCATGAAACATAAAACATTTCATTGAGGTATGTGATAGTCTACATGTAAACATTACAATGTTTTCATTATTAAAGGAAGAAAGGTGAAATGTATTTATCTTTTTCAATAAATTAAAAAAACATATCATTTCATAAATAAAAACATAAAATTCTTTTAGATGGTAAAATAGGTCTTGAAGATAATTATTAATTATGTAAAATATTAAATTGTGAATATTAGTTATATTAAAAATGATGACATTCACTTGAATTACTTATTCGAAATATAGTACATATGCCATATTCATATGACCAAAAAATAATGGATTTTGAATAGAATTATATTTAATGATACATGGGTAGTGTTTCAATGAAAATTATAATTTTTCGAGTAGTTTTATGTGGTCTTGTGATTTCCATTTTATATGTTGAGGGAATAAAATTATTATAAATATAACATACTAATATATAAGTAAAACATATTTCACATAGTAAGTTGATTATATAAGGTACATTAATGGATTTAATATTTTTTTTCATCAATCCACATAGAACCCATTAATTTGGAGATATGTTTTATTACATGTTATTTCTCTTTTACACAAGATTAAAATCTATCACCCTTAATTTAATTTTACCATGGAAACCAAATTTTAATCCCCATTAATGATCTTTGAGGAATAAAAACAAATATAAGATTATTTAAATATTTAGAAATTATAATTTAAAATATTAAAATTATTTTATCAAATAAACTATTTATGGATTATAAAAACTAATTTTTATATTCCCGCAGATTCTGAATAATAATCTATTTTTATAAAAAGTATTAATTTTATGCATACGAATAATTTTTTTGGATTAAATAAAAACTAATTTTTATTTCACATTGAATAAATTTGAATAATATTATTTAATTTAGTGTTTTGAGGATTCAAAAGAAAATATAAACTGAATTCACCCATGTGAAAATATAATTAAAAGAGAAATATTAAAACACATTTTCATTTGTATATTAAATTTTATATTTTCATAATTTTATATAAGAGTTATATTAATTCAATACTTAATTTTATATGAATAATTTTACTACATAAACATACTACATTTTTGTAAATATGTTCAATAAAATTTTTATTTCATTCCTAGGTCATGATAAATGATATTGTATTAACAAAAATAGTATTTTCACTAATATAAAAATAAATTATTAAGAAAAATATGAACGATGTTTCATAGGATAATTTTTTATAACGAATGAAAAAATGAATGTCATTTTTTTGAAAATCATTCTCCAGTATTTTTGAATTTATCATTAACCAAAATACATATAATATATTGATTATCCATTTTTACATAAAATAACTTTTAAAACCTAAAATAACATAATACCTAACTCATAATTGTGAAAAATTAAATGATAATTGATATATTAATCTATATATTTAAAATATTTTATTTGATTTATTATTAAATAGTGATTAATTAAATTAATGATAAAAAATATGTAAAAAACTAGATTTTTGGGAAATATTAATTTCTCATTAGATAATCCTCAACAATTTAAATTAAAGTAATTTATTGATATTATAAAAGATTAATTTTACTAATAAATTAATATTAAGACAAATCATTGAATTTTATAAATACATTTTAATATGACATAACGTTACAAAAAAAATATATTTTAACATTATATTTGTAATAACTAAGTTAAATATAATCTGGTAATTTTATTTTTTAATTACAATAATAAATTAATGATTATCTCATACTTTAATATATTATCATAATAAATTGTATCATAATTTATTTTAGGTTGTATTTTCCTATGAAACACACTAATAAAAAATGTATTTATTCAACGGAAAATTGATATTAATTTATTATTATTATAATTTTCATAGGTGAACCACCATGAAATATATAATAATACACATGAGTTATTCCTAAACCCCATATTTAACCAATATGTGTGTGATAATTCCACATTCATTGATATTCAAGGAGGAACCCTTCAAATGTAAAATATTTCCACCACCTCAGCTTGCATAGTCGGTCAACTATCCACCAATTGATGATTTGAATGATATGATCCAATGTATCTACCAGAGAAATATCCTATAATAAAATAAATAAAGATTTCACACACACACACATATATATATATACTCATGTTAACTAGAGATCTATAATTTATTCCCACATCTTCATATAGTAGTCCAAAATAAGGTCACCATATTTTCTCCATTTATGAAATAAATTTCATATATATTTTAAAATAAATATCACACTTTAAGAGAGTTTCAAATTTAAAAATCTAAAAATATAATTTCAATAAAATATTATACAATGCATATATCCCATGAGGACTGAAACATCATCATGCAAAAAAAATATAGGGTTGTATAACCCCAAAAAACTCCTTATAATATTAATAAAATCCTAGAATAATGTTGATTTAATTTATGTCTGAAATCACTTAAATAAATATATCATTAAAAAGAATACATTCTATTTTAATTACCTCCAAAACCTATTACATGATGTCTTATTAATTTTGAATTTGGTAAACCGAACCCATTTTAATTATTTTTAATTATATATATAGAATAACATGTTTTGGATAGAGCATCACTTGAGGACATGTGTTGCAGAATATATCAACGTTCTAATAGGGGACTGGGATGATGATAATATCAGGAATTTTGAACACTCTGGTAGTGAAGTGGGTTGTTTTAATTTGTTCATTTTATGCTTCCAAAAGGTATTTTCTCAATTTTCTCAAGAGTAGGCTACTATTACGTTTGGGAAGAAGGATTTAAAATTTTCATGAAAAAACTAGTATGGGGTATATTATTTTGAAGTATGTGTTTTAGGATAGATTTTTTGTATTTTGTGGAATATGTGATAGGTTATGGTAATTTTGTTTGAAATTGTAGATTTTATTGTTTAGTTAGTGAAAATATGTTGCGACTAGGAAATAAATATTACTAGAGAGAGTGTAATTACAAAAATATTAATTGGTGTGAAATAACCAATCATTCAACCTAGTATCAAACCCATTTATCTATGTGTGGGATTAGGTTGAGTAAAATCCTATCTAATGTGGGTCGACTAGCCATTGTGAAATATAGGGGTTCTAATGAGAATTTTAACAAGATTACAACATTGGGGAATAAAACCTCATGTTATTTCTGTAGGATCGAATATGTAGTTGTATATTAGATGGAACAATACATGAGGGGGGTGAATTGTAGGTTTAAAAATCCTTTGAGTTTTAGAAACTTAAGAGACTAGTTTAAAAGGTCTTAAACTAATACAAATACAAACACCCACAATTGTTTTGAATATAAAAAAGGTATGATGTAATGTAATACTAATGAAATGTAAAAAAATTGTATTCAAGATGAACACAATAATCATAGTAATATAAAGATGGATTATTCTACCTTAATTCATATAGAATCAATAAATAAAATATGTAAAAGAATGATTGTAATTGAAATAATTAAAATTGAATAAGAGATAGAAAAGGAAACAAAAACAATTTCCTTTCTAATACAATTAGCAGCGAGAATGTAAAAGAATTAAAATTCCTTTAACCCAAAGATAAGGGTTATCCTTTAACCTAGGATAAAATGTTTGTCTCACTAACACCTAGGTGAGCCCTCGATACGATGATCGGTTCGTCCGTCTGCCTATCCCTGACATCCCTCGATACGATGATCGGTTCGTCCGTCTGCCTATCCCCGGGATCCCTCAATACGATGATCGGTTCGTCCGTCTACTTATCGCTGACAGCCCTCGATTTTGTAGGTAATTGGCACCTCTTTCTTTCAATCACTTGAAAGCCCTCGATACGATGATCGGACGCACAAGGCAGATGATAGAAGTCGCAGTATCTCTCTCTAGAACATGATAGAAGTAGAGTATCGCAGTTGTTCCAAAAGTCTATCCCTCAGCTTCAAATTACCTTTTATTTATAGGCCTCGGGTTCCAATGGTCACATCTCCTCCAATGGTCATATTTCCCCGAAAAATGCGGACGAACTTGGACACCTGGAATCATAACAGTCATATTGAAACAGAAAGCATGACGTCATTTTTATTAGTTTGAAACTAACTCAACGACATCATATTGGTTAAAACAAGATATATGAACAAGATAATCATGTGTACGATTTATATGAAACATGTGTTTTTGACAAAGTACCAAAATAAGTATGTAATGAAAGATATGAGAAGCATAGTCAGTGCAATATCCATATTCCGTACGATCAGCATTGTACGATTGGAATGGTCAGTACGATCAGTATGATAAGTACGATACGCATAGTCAGTACGATCAACATGATCAATACAATCAGCATGGTCAGTAAGATTAGCATGATCAGTACGATCATTATGGTCAATACAATCAGCATGATCAGTATGATCCTTATGGTTAATAAGATCAGCATGATCAGTACGATACAACAGACAAGGTTAGTAGGATTAACAATACATTTTGGATTTCCAAAACAAAACATAGAAGTCAAAAGAGTACTTTTGACTCAACAATCTCCCCCTGTTTGGAAAGCACAAATCACGAAAATAAAAAACTAAAAGAAATACTTATCTCCCCCTGAGTTATTGGAAACTCTTCTGAATAAGAAATTGAATACAACTAACTCCCCCTTAGGTATGGACTTTCCTAAGGATTGTATTCGTAGATTTTCCTTAAGAGTGTTGTAATGCATTCTACCCCTTTATAAAACATTCTCCTCCTTTAGAAACATTCTCCCCCTTTGTGATTTACAAAAATAAAGGGTTAAACTTGAATTTTCTGAAAGAGTTAGAAAATAAACACAAGACAATGGATAAATGAAATTTCATTACGATTTCAATCAACACTAAACATGAGAACAAATAAAAGTCACCTGATTTCTCTTTCCTTATCCTTTTTGATCAACTCTTGAAGAACCGCCTTCATCTTTTTGATCTCCTTCTTGTCATCAGAAATAGAAACACCCTGAGATCTGAGAAGTTCTTGTTGTTCGGAAAGGAGTTGATCTTGATTTCTAATTGTCTCTTCCTGAAATCAGATTACTTCTTCAAGAGTATCAATTCTATCTTGAAAATTCTTGTTATCTTTGGATAAACCAATGTTTTGTTTCTTAAAGAGAACTATTTCATATTTGAAAGATGAAACCTTCGAAAACTCAGCCTGAATGGCATTAATTCTCTCATACAAGTCTTTTACGGAAGGAACATCAGCTTTTTGGGAAGACAAAAGATTCAACCTTTCAATCGTTTCTCTGTCAAGCTTTTTGAAAGTAATTGCAAGATCATTTGACAATATTCTTATATATTCAATTGTTATCTCATGATCATTGACTGAGCTCTCTATTTTTTAAGACCACTTGATCATCTTGTTGCAGGATTTCTTATGAGCAGCCGAACATTCTGAAAGAACATTCAAATCAGCCTCCACATTAAAAACATTCTTTCTTATTTTTTTACAGTACCAAACTTATTTTTCTGATTGTCAGTAATAAAATCAATCTTCTCTTCCATCCTAGGGAAATATGGAATGGTTTTCTCAACCCTTCCCAAAACATGGACAATGTAATCACTCTTCTTGAGAGATATTGTGTGTTCTGAATCAGTATCTTCATCGTACGAAGCTAGTTCATTCGATCGGCTTGAGTCAACAACTGGTTGTTTTCCTTTTGCTTTTTTCTTTCTGATTTCTTTCTTATTCCACTTTATCACTAATGACAATAACTTTATCAGTGTGAGAATATTGACCACCATTCTTTACTTGAGACAAACTTCTATCCGGAGTTTCAGAAGATTGTAAAAGTGCTTGATCGACATGTGGAACTTGTTGAACACCTTCACTCTGCTTTTGAACCGATTCCTCCCTACCGTTCTTCGAAGTCTGAAGGAATTATAAAAGAAAATCACTTTCCTCCTCTTCCACTTCTTCTATCTCTTCTAAATTTTTTTATACTTTTTCTTTTTCAGGAAGACTCTGTACGATGGGTTCTTGAGGCACTTCTTCCATTAGTTGAGAACTTGCATCCTCAACCATTTTCAAGACTTTAGAGATATCAAATTCCTGTGCTTTTCTTTTCAAAAGAACCTTCTTCTTCATTTCAGCCTGAAGGGTATCCTCAACCCTTAGTCTTTCTGCAAAATCCTCAGCTGGGTCAAGACCAAACATTGGATCACCTTCCTTTCTTTGTTCCTTTTCCTTTCTCCATTTGGCTACAACCTCCTTACTGAACTTAGGCTTGTTCTTTGGCTTTGATCTTGTTTGCGGATCAGACTTCAGATTAATACCAATAGATTGAAAGTGTTTGGCTAGTATAGGTGCCGATTGATTATGAGGAGATTCAACTTCTACATCCTTAACAAAAAGTTTTGAATTTGGATCAAAACTAACATTCGGCTTTTTCAAAGTACTCTTACTAATCCAAGAAGGATTCAAATCTATCAGCTTTCCTTTCAAAGGAATGTTGCAAAACATCATGCTCTCATGAATAAACATTGTAAGGAAGGATGGAAACATAATCAAATGATATTTGATTTCCCCTGACTTCACATTCTTAATTGTTTCAAAAACATATCCCATGAGATTCGCTTTTCTCAGGTTGACAAGATAGTCCAACATGAAGATATCATAAACTTTCAGAGTTTCTCTAACCCCTTTTCTTGGAATAAGAAAACCTTGAATCCATAAATCCATAAATCTATTGTCCGGTGAAAGATTAGCCACTTTCCTTTTCTCTTCAGTTATAACAAACAAAGACTTTTCATCACTTTCTCTATTAAACGTACCGAATTCCTCTGGTAGTTTATGAGATGAACAGAAAGAATCCCCTTCTGTTGGGACATTAAGAAAATGTGCCACTTGTTTTTCAGACATATATAACTTTATATTGTACAGAGTGTCTTTGTCAAATGATACGATTTTATAAAACTGACAGACTTCATCAAAGAGAACCGGATCTTGAGAAACAGGCTTTTCAACACACAAATTCTCCCATCCTTGAAACAAGATAATACTCTTGATAGTAGAATCATATGAATCATAGAAGTCGCATGAGACTAACCATTCCCTTAAAAGGACTTTTTCCGAGAAAGCCTTTGAAGACATATCGGCAGGAGTGTTAGCAAAAGACTGAGACATAGGGATGCGGCAGATGAAAGATCGTACGATGAATTAAAAACAGTGGAGTAGAGCTTCGCCTCAAAACCTGGAAAACCGATGTTGGTATGGGGAGGAGGGGATATTTATAGATGATATAGGGATGACCGTTGAACTTCTACGGTCAATATTAGAGGAAAAGAGATCAATGGTTAGGATAAAAATGAAAGAATAAAAAAGAAAAAAATGGAAAGAACCTGCCGGAGAACATAAGGTAATTGTTGGTTTTAGTATAGTTAAAAAAAACACAAACGTACGAATTAAAAGAATACTATCAATCGTCATACCGATGGAAAACAAAGTCATTACCATTAAATGACAAGCTGATGGAAAAGAATCTCATTACCATGAATTGACAATACGATGGAAAACTATTTTATTACCATGAACTGACAATACGATGGAAAAGAATCTTGTTACCATGAACTCTCAATACGATGGAATACAATCTTGTTACCATGAACTGACAATACGATGGAAAATAAAATCATTACCATCATCGTTTGATAAGATGGAAAAGAAAATCATTACCATCATCGGTCAGTACGTTGGAAAATAAAATCATTACCATCATCGGTCAATACGATGGAAAAGAAATTCATTACCATCATAAGTCGATATGATGGAAAAGAAATTCATTACCATCACCGGTCGATACGATGGAAAAGAAATTCATTACCATCATTGGTATATACGATGGAAAAGAAATTCATTACCATCATCGGTCGATATGATGGAAAAGAAATTCATTACCATCATCGGTCGATATGATGGAAAAGAAATTCATTACCATCATCAGTCGATACGATGAAGTAAATAATACAATAAGACTGTCAATACAATAAACAAATAGGTTATATTATGATAAAACTGTAAATAAGATAAACAGAAAAACAAAAACACATACCAGGAGATTAAATAATTAAAGATCATAAGATAAAAAGAAACATAGTAAGAAGAAAAAAAAACATAGTAAGAAATGTCCTCCCCCTTTAAAAGGTAGTTATTTAATGTTAGGAGAATTGTAAAACATCAAGTAGATATGAATGATTATTTTAATGTAATCATTCCTAGCTTCTGTTTTATAAACTCAAACCTATCGTTAGATAAATGTTTTTTAAAAATGTCAGCAAGTTGTTCTTTTGTTCTGATAAATTGTAGAATAATATCTCCTTTTTGTGTGTGATCCCTATGAAAGTGATGCCTATCATCTATGTGTTTAGCACAAGAGTGGTGTGCTGGGTCCTCAATAAAAGCTATGGAACTAGTATTATCACAAAGAATTTGTGTTTTGGAATAACTCAATCCATAGTTAGTGAGTGTGTGTTGCATCCACAATATTTGAGCACATCAACTTCCAGCTGCTACATATTCAGCTTCAGCAGTGGATAGTGCTACTGAGTGTTGTTTCTTGCAGAACCATGAAACCAGAGAATCTCCTAGGAAATGACATGTTCCAAATGTACTTTTTCTATCCATTATACAACCACCAAAGTCAGCATCTGAAAAACCTTTTTAAAAAAATCATTCCCAGAAGAGTAAAAAAGACGTAAATCCATAGTGCCTTTTAAATACTGAAATATTATCATTACGGCTTCTAAATGAGATTATTTTGGATTAGACTGATATCTTGCACATAAGCATACAGAGAACATTAAGTCTGGTCAACTAGCTGTCAAGTATATCAAACATCCCATCATACCTCTAAAGATTGTTTGATCTAGTGGTTTCCCAGTTTCATCAAGATCAAGAGTATTTGAGGTACCAATTGTAGTGTTAATACTTTTAGTTTTGTCATATCCATACTTTTTGAGTAAGTCTTTAATATACTTATGTTGAGATATATATGTTCCTTCTGGTTTTTGAGAAATTTGAAAACCTAAATAGAATGTTAACTCACCCATCATGCTCATTTCAAACTCAGATTTCATTAAATTTTCAAAAGATTCAGTTAAAGATTTATAAGTTGATCTGAATATGATTTCATCAACATAGATTTGAACAATAAAAATATTTTTATTTTCCATTTTTATAAATAGGGTTGGATCTGTTGTACCTTTTATATAATGTTTTTTAAAATAAATCATGTAAGTCTATTATACAATGCTCTAGGGCCTTGTTTATGACCTTATAGAGCCTTGGTAAGTTTAAAAGCATGATCAGGATGTTTTGGGTCTTGAAAAATAGGTGCTTGTTCGACAAAACGTTCTTCTTGAACGAAACCATTTAGAAAAACAAATTTTACATCCATTTGAAATAGTTTGAAATTAAAGTATGCTGCAAAGGACAATAGAATACGAATAGATTCAAGTCTAGCTACAGGAGAATATGTTTCTTCATAGTCTATTCCCTCTTGTTTATTATAACCTTTAGCAACAAGTCTTTCTTTATTTCTTACAATGATTCCATTTTCATCACATTTGTTTCTGAAAACCCATTTTACACCAATTACAGTTGTTTCTTTATGTCTATCAACTAATGTCCAGACTTGTTTCCTCTAAAATTCATTTAGTTCATCTTGCATTGCTTTGATCCAATCCTCATCACCTAAGGCCTCACTCGGACTTTTAGGTTCAAATTGGGAAAGAAAAGAAAGATGTTTTGTTTCATTTCATAAGGAATTTATGGTCCTTACAGGTTGATTTACATCACCAATGATGTTATCACTGGGATGATTCCTAAGAAACAATTGATTTGGGTTTTGTAAAACCTGTTCATTATCATATGGTAGAAAATTTTCCGTGGTAAAAGTTTCAGAAGTATCTTCTTGAATATTTTCCTTATGAGAAGGATCTTCTATCAAAGGATGATAATTAGTTTTTTAAAACACCTCTGAGGATATAGGTTGGTATAATTTGAAAACAAAAGGATCAGATTCAACAAATCTCACATGTACTGTTTCTTCAACAGTACAAGTATTTTTATTGAAAACTCTATAAGCCTTAGAAGTTGTAGAGTAACCTAGAAATATTCCTTCATTAGAATTTGGTGCAAATTTGTATAGATTATCTTCTGTATTCAGAATGAATAATTTGTATCCAAAAACCTTGAAGTATGAAACTTTATGTTGTTGGCCAGTCTATAACTCATAAGGGGTCTTATTAAGAAAAGGTCTAGTTAAAACAAGATTTATAGTATAACATGCAGTACTAACAGATTCAGCCCAGAAGTGTTTAGCAATTGAGTATTCACTCAACATGGTTTGAGTCATTTCTTGAAGAATACGATTTCTTCTTTCAACAACACCATTTTGCAGAGGAGTTCTTGGAGCTGAGAAATTGTGAGTAATACCTTTATTACTACAAAAAGTTTCAAAATATGAATTTTGAAATTCACCACCATGATCACTATGAATAGTTATCAATGGTAGGTTTTTTTCATTTTTAACTTGGGATCTAAAAGTTTTGAAAGAGGAAAAGGCTTAAGATTTCTTTGTGAGAAAGTAGTCTAATGTAAATCTAGTAAAGTCATCAACTAAAACAAATACATAGTATTTTCCTCCAATGATTCTAGATTGTGAAGGACCAAAAAGATCCATATGCACTAGAAGTAATGTATTAGAAGTTAAAACTTCAGTTATTTATTTAAAGCTAGTTTTATGTTTCTTGCCAAATTGACAAGGATCACAGAATTTTGAAGAATCATATCTAAGATCCGGTAGTCCCTTCACAGGTCTTTTCTTTGAGAGTTTACTAAGGTTTCTCAGATTACAGTGTCCTAATATTCTATGTCATAGTCATGATTGGTCTTCTATTGCACTTAAGCAGGGTAAGTTTTGGCTCCTATGGTATTCTAGGTTAATAGTGTATACATTCTCTTGCCTATGGGCAGATAGAATGAATTCATAATTGGAATTTTGAACTAGACACTTATCATTTCTACAATTCACAAGGTAACCTTCATCACATAATTGACTTATACTGATGAGATTGTGCCTAAGACCTTTAAGAAAAACATTTTAAATAAGAACTTTTCCAAGAAAAACGATATTACCTATACCAACAATCTTTCCTTGAGCATTATCTCTGAAGGTAACTTTTCCACCTTTTGTTTTGATAACCTTTTCAAAGAGATCTTTGTTTCCGGTCATGTGTCTCGAATAACCACTATCCATGTACCAAATATTCTTATTGGTACACTTCTCATTTTCCTAAAAAAGAAACAATTAGTTTTTTGGAATCCAAACTTGTTTGGATCTAGTAGGGTTAGATAAAAGAATTTTTGGAATCCACATTTGTTTTGAAAAATGAGCTTTATGAAATCCTAAAGATTGAGATATATTAAGAGAAAAATCTCTTCTCCAATGTCCTCCACATTTACACTTAGAGAAAAAAGAGTTTTTTTGAGTAACAAAATAGTTATTACTAAAAACAAGTTTGGATTGAGTATAACCAAGACTAGAATGATTTCTCAAAGGTCTAATTTGCGAATACATCATGTCAATGTTTTCCTTTCTATGAGTGAAGTTTGACAAACATTTTTTCAAGGAAAAAATTTTTGAATTTAATTTTAAAACTATGTTTTTATTTTCCAAAACATTTTAATTTGAACTAGAGTTAGGCTCTAAAATATTTTTCTTTGAAAACACAGTTTCTAGGTCCTTAGAAAGTTTATACTTATCAGATTTGACTTTCTCAAGGGTTTTTAAAATAATTTCAAGATCATAAGTTTTCACATAAAGATCCTTAGAAAGATCTGATACATCTTTATTCAAGATTGATATTCTAGAATTTTCTTTCTCAAGCTTCTTCTTGAGTTTAGAATTTTGATTTTCAAGTAATTTAGCAAATCTAGATACTTCTTCAAAAGAAGTTAATGTATCATCTTCTGATGATGAAGATTCATCATTTGATGATTCATAATTTCTATTATTAGTATAATTTTCATTCAATGATACAATTGTAATAGCTTCAGCATTATGTACTATAGCCATGGGACAATGATCTTCAATTGGTAATCTGGCTAAATGTCCAATATTCCTCTGTCCTGAGGACTCATATTCTGAAGAATCATATGAAGAATCACTACCACTTGAACTCTAGGTATCACTTGCCTTCAATACTTTTTTGTCTTATAAAAACTTTTCTTGTTTCTTTGAGAGTGTTTCTCCTTTCTGTGTTTTCTCTTTAGTAAAGGACAATCCTGCCTTATATGTCCTGCTTTCTTACATTCATAACAAGTTACCTCTGAATATTTCTTATCCTTCCTATCTTTCTTTTTGAATCTATATTGGAAGTCTTTCTTTCCCACAATCTTGTTCATCCTTCGAGCAAGATTGGATAACTCATTGTCCAAAAGATCACAATCACTTGAATCAGATATAACATTCTTGGCTTTGGATCTTGTAAGCCTTTCGGGTGTTTTAGCTTTAGATGCAAAGGCTAAACTTCCATTCCCATTCTTCTTCTTGTTGAAATCAGCATCTCTTTTCATTCTTGTCTCGTGCTGTAGAAGGGTTCCAAAGAGTTCATCAAGAGTAATCTGGGAAACTTTTATATTTTCATCAATAACTGTCCTTTTTGACTCCCATTCATTTAGAATTATATCTATAATCTTATCTACTAGAACTTAATCATCAATGCCTTTTTCACCCATAGATTGTAAGCTGTTGAAAAGTGTCATAAACCTTTGTTTCACTTTACATACTGGTTCTCCATAAGGAAAAACAAAGCCATGATACTCTGCTCGAAGCATTCCTCTTCTAGTTTCTATAACCTTGGATGTACCAAAATGAGTGACTTCCAATTTTTTCCAAATACAGTGGGATTCTTCACATGATGATATATGACTGTATATATTCCTCGTCATAGAGAATAATAAAGTATTGTGTACCTTGTAATTCAGTTGATATTCTTTCTTTTCTTTGTTAGTGAAAGTACTGACTTCTTTGTCCGGAATTTTGTAACCTCCAGTAAACATAATAAAATTGTCTACGCCAGTATTGATAACGAACGTCTTCATACGATCTCTCGAATACTCATAATCATTTCCATCAAAGATAGGTGGTCTAGAAGGATTCAGATTGTCTATTGACCCAATATTCATTCCTACCCTCTGATAAAAGAAAAATCTTTTCCACTCCACACGTTAGTGTAGTCAGTAAAAATAGAACAAGAAATACAAATTACTGGAAAACCTCCTATGATACCAATTGTAGGATCGAATATGTAGATGAATATTAGATAGAAAAATACAAGAGGGGGTGAATTGTAGGTTTAAAAAACCTTTGCGTTTTAGCTACTTAAGAGACTAGTTTAAAAGGTCTTAAACTAATAGAAATACAAACACCCACAATTGTATTGAATATAAAAAAGGTATGATGTAAAGTAATACAAATGAAATGTAAATCAATTGTATTCAAGATGAACACAATAATCAGAGTAACATAAAGACGGATAATTCTACCTTAAAGCGTATAGAATCAATTAATACAATATGTAAAAGAATGATTATAATTGAAACAATTACAATTGAATAAGAGATAGAAAAGGAAACAAAAACAATTTCCTTTCTAATACAATTAGCAGCGGGAATGTAAAAGAATTACAATTCTTTTAACCCAAATAGAAGTGTTATCCTTTCACCTAGGATAAAAGGTCTGTCTCACCAACACCTTGGTGAGCCCTCGATATGATGATCGGTTCGTCCGTCTGCCTATCCCCGGCAGCCCTCGATACGATGATCAGTTCGTCCGTCTGCCTATCCCCGGCAGCCCTCGATACGATGATCGGTTCACCCCTCTGCCTATCTCCAACAGCCCTCGATTTTGTAGGTAATCGACACCTCATTCTTTCAATCACTTGAAAGCCCTTGATACGATGATCGGACGCACAAGGCGGATGAGAGAAGTCACAGTAAATCTCTCTAGAACTTGATAGAAGTAGAGTATCGCAATTGTTCCAAAAGTCTCTCCCTTAGCTTCAAATGACCTCTTATTTATAGGCCTCAGGATCCAATGGTCACATCTCCTCCAACGTTCATATTTCTCCGAAAAACACGGATGGACTTGGACACCTGGCATCATAACGTTCATATTGAAACAGAAAGCACGACATCGTTTTGATTTAGTTTGTAACTAACTCAACAACATCGTATTGGTTAAAACAAGATATATGAACAAGATAATTATGAGTATGATTTATATGAAACATGTGTTTTTGAAAAAGTACCAAAACAAGTATGTAATGAAAGATATGAGAAGCAGAGTCGAGGAAATTTCCATATTTAGTACAATTAGCATTGTATGATTGGCATGTTCAATATGATGAGTATGATCAGTACGATACGCATGGTCAATACGATAAGCATGATCAGTATGATCAGCATGGTCAGTACGATCAGCATGATCAGTATGATCATTATGGTCAATACGATCAGTATCATCAGTACGATCATTATGGTCAGTATGATCATCATGATCAGTACGATACGATAGACAATGTTAGTAGGATTAACAAGTCATTTGTGATTTCTAAAACAAAACATAGAAGTCAAAAGAGGACTTTTGACTCAACAATTTCATGATTCCACCATTATTTATCCATATTACATCCAAAATATTTCTCACATGGGGAAATTTCATACTAATATTGTTCATCATGACACAACCTAGCATGTTTTAATTTTTATGTTTTGTTATTTGGATGAGATTTTACATGGGGAATATCGAAAAAAATTAATATCATAATATTTATCCTACCCTTTAGGGTATTGAGTTGTGATTAATCTAGATATCGGATTATTGTGATGGATTCAATGTACATGTAAAAAGTGTGATGTACACATATTGAAAATTTTCTTCACAACTCTTTCAATCAGTTATGATATTACAGCATGGCCTTATATATTATAATTTGGATTCATAGTTGTTGAAATATTATTCAATTCTATTTTAATCATTTCAACATGTACTTAACTATGTGTTCAATGGATTGAATAAATTCAAACCTAAAAAATAATTCATTATTTTTTACCATTTTCTCCACCGTCACTATATTATCAATGGAATCATTAAAAACAATCCATTTTGGGATATAATAAATATATATATGGATTTTCATTTGGATGATGTATTTTTTAATTGACCCAAAAATATACTCTATGTATATAAAAATAACAATATTTTGGATGATTTGATAAAATATTTCTTACAGATTTCAAATTTTTAACACATTGGAACAATCATATGATTCCATGGAGAGTATATAATTTATAAAATTTGGAAAAAATAATTAACATTAATGAATCATAAAAATTATTTTTTCATGCCCATCATTTATCCTATAGGATTGGTGTTAAAAAACAATAATTGACTATTAAAATCATAATTTTAGACACACTAAAAAATAATCTTTAATCCCTACTCATGAAATGTATATAATCATAATGAATATATTTTTATATTTTTTTCTAATAATTATTTCATTTTTCAGAATATGAATTATAAGATGGGTATCCATGTATCCAAATAATAAAGGATATTGGAAAAAATTGTTCATTACATGTGATCCAATGTAAAAATAATTATCATAATAATTGAAGATTAATGTTTTCTTACTAATACCATAACATGTATGTAATTTATATTGCTAAAATTTATATAGTAATGGAATTATCTGATTATTTATTATTTGGGATATTAGATTAAAACTCACAAAGACAGTGGAAAATCAATATTAAATGTAGGTTTTGTTTTTATTTTTCAAAATGTACATCAATGATATATAATCTATATATAAAAATCTTATTAGAGAAACATATATGTTTATTAAAATTTAAAATGAAAAATATATAGTTAGAATGTACAACTACACGATAGTATAGTTTAATTATGCATCATTGAGAGTCCCATTTTCATAGGTTATGAACTTGAAAATCATGTACATCCATTTTTTATGAACCCCTCGTACTATATAGTCACTCACATCAAAAATAGAAACAAATAAATCTTATTAATTTTGGTGTTCTATGACTTTTTTAGTTATTAATTATTTCTTAAACACCTTTAATAAATCTTTTTATATTTCGTTCAATGAAAAAATTTCATCTTTTTTTAATTTGTTAGTGATGGTTATGGAAATTATGAAAATTATTTAATAAATATCACATACATAATGAAATTTTCAATGTAGAAAAAAATGTACCTTATAATAATGGTTTCTAAAAATACCATTATCATATTTATTTTAGTGAGACTGACCCATATTCCATCCATGAAAGTTTTGTGATAATAATAACACCATATTTCACAATGAAATGGTAATTCTCCCAATTCATCCAATGGTAGTCCACTTTATATCTATCCATCCCCATGTTTAGTATTATGGGACACAACTAAATAATCAACAAAGGAAAATAAATTTAATCCATGAAAAGTTACAGAAAATTATCCTCTATCCTATGAAATATTTATTTCATACATGGTTGATTTTATTGGGAATTAAAGATATATAATTTAATGAACCTTCATTTAATTTATCCATATAAACAATTGAAATTTTCTATTAAAATAATACTCAAATATCACTGGAATATGGTTGTTAGTAACATATAAATAAATAAAACTATATTAAACATTCTCAATAAAATTATACACCAATTTTTTTCAAAATCTGTTATAAATTTTTCTTTATCATTAGATTATTAAGCCTCTCAAAAACCGACATAAATAATCCATAAAATTTCTATTTTTGTAAATATATAATTATTATATTTATTTACCGTTATGATACCTCATTTCATGGATAAAACTAGAGTTCTATAAACCACATACTATTATAAAATTTCAAGATGATAAAAAACTCCATGAGTTTTAATACCTCTTTCTATAAAACATTATTCCATTGTAATTACAACAAAAGCATGGGTTACATTTTTAATTTCACCCATCTTCAAGTCAATAATTTATTAAAAAAAGTGAAATATTTTTCTCATATATATTAGAGAAACTCTATGAAATGACTGTCTTACTTTTCGTTAACACATGTACTAACTAATATTCTACTACCTTTGAATGATCAACACTTACGTTCATTGATAACTATCATCCTTCTCCATAGTGTTCTAAAACTCATGTAACCTACATTCTACTTTGAATCCATTTTGGATTCATTTATAGTATTGGGATCCAAATATGATAACAGTCCCCAAAAAAGATGTTCATATATAGTAATTCCATTCTCTAATTTCTTATTTTATCCAATGTACAATTGTTTTTGAATTTTTCTTCAATAAGGACATCATTGTTTTTTAAAATTAGTATTTTATCATTATCAATAGATAATAATCCTCAATTTTTATCATTAAATTGAAATATTAGGGATTATTTCTTTGATCCAATGCCTTAATTATGTCAAATTATAATGTATATATGTTACCATAATGTTTAAAGATCCTGTATTGTTTTAGTGAGTGATTTTTTCATGGAATGGTAATAAAATCCAAGGATAATTGGAACTTTGAGGATATGTTTTGGATTTTACAATCTAAGCGGTGAGGTTATTATGTATTGATTGAGTTTTAACCCAATTTTTTATCTTATATATTATTAATTATTCTCAAAATAAGAGATTGGAAATATTAAACCATAGATCTCTTTTGGACATAATAAAAATATTTATTATTTAATAAACTCAATTAAACACATGTATTTTTAAAGATGATCACCTCCATAGGTAGAACTACATACCCATTGACATATTTTAATAAACATATGCAAATTAATTCCTTGTAATAATCATTGAAATTTTAGGATAGGGTATGAACTTCAACCTATTTCCCTAGAATTTACTAGGTAAGTGAATGTGAGGTCATATTTCCCATTTGTAAAGGATAATGTACTTTCACCTCCTTGATGTAAGATCAACAATTTTGGAATGACTCACTGATAGACTGTTAGAATAATCATATATTCTTACTCACAATAGAAATATGTTTACCTCCATGATTATCAATCATATATAGTAAGATATAGTTGTCTAAATCTTTTATATACATTATCATTTTTAGGATAAATAGTAATTTCTACTTGTTTGTCTCTTCTTTTTTCTTCATATCACGTTCTAAATGTGATCATTAAGGACCATATTATTTTAATCAATAATACATACATACAATAACTTATTATATAATTTCATCACATTATTATATTTTTTATATGAATAATATCTTCAATTTTAACATAGTAAAGAATCATGTAGAAATAAACAGCTAGCATTTATATTATATATATATATAAATAATAGTGGGAGAAAAATTAGTTATTTCACAAATTCAAGCACCCTAAAAATCATCTATAAATTAATTTAATAATTGATTCAATTATTTTTTAAAAAAATGTTATTGTAATTATAAATTATGACTTGGATCATTCCTATTAATTATATTTGAATTGTTACAATTCATCTCTAAATTCAAATTCTCTACAAAATATTCACCTTTTAGTTATTAATGTATTTTTAAATATTGATGTTGATTTCACATCTCGTTTTTTAGTGTAGAACTCATCTCATTACCCAAATAATATCTTTTAGTAGGAGAACCATTAATATTAATAAGACTCATGATCACATGACTGATCATGAGAATTCATCCATGAAAAAAATCACACATACATCAGTGGAAATTTTTTTTCATTTATTATTATAGAATATAAATTTTTGAATATTAAAATTTCTCATAATATAATATTAAATAATTATTTAAGTAATTATGTTTTAATATGAGTTAAAAATTGATGAAATTTATATTTTTCATATTCACAAATAAGTTATTATGATGTAAATTAAATATATAATTTTAATTCTTAAAATGATAGTGATTTATGTTCAAGGGGTTATTGTTGTCTCAAATTATTATGACGATTTACTATTGAATTAATGTAAATGATTGAAATAATTTAATTTAGTTTTTTCACTACTCAAATAATAGCCTTACAGGGACTCATTATTTTATGATGGTTCTTTATGTTTAAGATTAAAGACATGAAATCAGAGTGTATTATATTTTTCTATTTTCATGTCTGTGTATTATAAATTATTCAAATACAATGTTGGGTAATTCAAAAAAACATTATCAAATCATAATCACTTCAAAACAACCTATATGTTATATTTAAAAGAATATTACTCTTCATAACTATTACCTCAAATTTATTTCAACAACACATTGATGATTATTTTTCTAGAATGATAATTCATTTTCAAGATTCCACCATTTATGATATTTTCTAGAAAAAATCTCTATATCATTACTACATGTATTGAATTTGAACTATAGTTTATCAATAATTATTCTCAATGGATATATCCTATAATCTATCAAAAAAAATATTCAAGGATTAAAATATCACCAATTTTTTATATAATTATATTGGTTCATTGATCTTATAATGGATAAAACATAATCATCATTATTTCATCATGAAATAATTTTATATATGAAACTCCAAGTAGTATCACATTTAAAATTTATGTTATATTTTCCTAATTAATGTGTCTTTTTGAAACTTATAATTATTTAATATTTGTTAAATTGTTATCTTACATTAATAAGAAGTTGCATCATATGAACATCAAAAAGTATATTAACTATATCTTATAAGTATTATTGCATATCATCTAACAATTACTCTTTTCACTAATGTAATAACTGCATTATAATTTCAATATAAAATATTTTCATAATTCTTATATCTGTTGAATCTATAATATACAATCATTTTATATAATTCATCACATATAGGTTTCATGAATTGGAAACTCCTCCTATTTTCCATGTACTCCTTGATAAAAAAAATCTAATGCTACCAAGAGTCATTGATTGGGAACATTATGAATATACATAATGTCTTTGGGTTCTATAAATTCCATCTATTCCATCAAATATATTTTTATAGTGATATGTTGTGTGTGAAATATTTTATTCAGGATAAACACAACTTAAACCAAAATATGTTTAATCAATCTACCCCGTTTTGAATTTAATAAAAATGATAGAAATATAATGTTTATATGTGACTTAGTATTATTATCTCTCTAATTATTCCCAATAATTAAATAGTGTATTACAAGATGATATAATTCCATCACTAAGAAATTTTCCATCAACCATTCCACTAAAAATATTCTTGAAAAATTATAGTTGTAGAATTAATGTGTTTTTGATTTCAATAATGATGATATATGTAAAAAATATTATACATACTACTGCTATTCCCAAATCCATTCCTTGTCGTATTTTCACATGTATCTATGATCATACAACTTATTGATGTCAAATGTTGAAAAATATTTTCAAATCACATTCACCATAATATTAGTATACTTTCCCATCACAAATATTTAAAATATTCAAGTGCATGCAATAGGTTTTTTGTGTAGACAGTTCAAGATCACATTATTTTTCCACAACATCATATAAATAATAAAGATAATATTCTCCTCATTACTGTTAAACCCATTTCATTAAAATAAATTAATTATTGAATAAAATTTCATACATTTTTTAATATTTTTCATCATGTAACATCAATAAAGTATTGAATTTAATGAATTTAATAATCTTAGTATCTTCTTAATCAACTCCCCTAAGGGATTCACTCTATCTTCAAAACACAATTGCTGATCACATTATCTTGATAGATTTATTTTTTTGATATAATACCAAGATGGTTCAATTATTGTTTTCATTATAGGGGATTATTCAATTCTTTACATATAGCATATGATATCATATAACTCATTCCATCCAAGATGTGTAATATTGTCATTTGACTTTTCCAATTTTGATAGCCTCTTCAGCTTCATTCTCATTGGACTTTTCTTTTGATAATAACTAATTCAGTATTTGGAAAAACTATTCTCATATGGTTTTTTAACTAGATATATAATATTTATGCCATATATTATTATTTAAATCGTTATTTATTTCATAAATATTATCAAACTCAATTCAATATATAGTAAGAACAACCTATATAGTATGGTAATAATATGGAACATCCTTGTTCATCAATATGAGATGTTGGATTGAGAATTTCAACTCAACCATTTTTTCATTTTAAATTTAGATAAATGTATATATAAACAATTCATGGAATCCTAATAATTTTTCTAATCATACATTTTTGGGTATATAGGGACTCATTTTTAGTGTACATGGATATTACATCAATTGGGATGAATGTTTTTTACATTGAAGAAATACATTCTTGAGGAACATAATAGTTTAGTGTATTTCGAATCTTGGAATGGAAATATATTATCTTGGTGAATGATCATCAATATCTAACCTGAAGATCAACTACATTAGTACTGATAATAAAAAACTTTATTCACAACCATTATAAAGGAATCATAAAAAACAGGTGAGGTCAGATGTTTAGTAAGGTTAAATAATTAAATTGTGTATGAATAACATGGAAAAAACGGTATAGAAGTTGTAGATAACATTTTAATATCATAACCTATATATCATAGAACATAATTAAGAATATAAGATCATAATACGTGAATCAAAATAAAATATTTAATAAAATCCATGAGAGCATAACATAGAAACAAAATAAGGAATTAAGGATGGCACATAAAAAATTAATATTTTGAAAATTTATAGGTAAAAACATGTTCACTCATTTTGTTAATGAATAGAGGATATTCCCTCGCATAAACATATGGAAATTTAACTATGTCTAGACATAACATTGTCAGCATGTAATTAGTTTTAGGCATAGTAGTTAAGTATTCACATCGATGCACATATTGATAGTATGAGATTTCTCCCCATACCATCTTAGTAGTCATGGTTTTCACCCATGGTTATCTTAGTAGAATCAGTTCAATCCTCATACAATCATGGTATTCATGGTTCACTCCCATGGAAATATTAGTAGTCAAGGTTCACTCCCATATAATCATAGTCAATCTCATGACATAAAAATATTTAACCAATGCATTGTAGGGAGATATAGGTCCAAAATATCTCGTAATTAAATCATAAATACATGTTCTCGAATATCATATATAGTAATTTCATAACCCATTAAATGAAATGGGTATTATAATCATGTAATTTTGTCATAACATGTGGATAAAAGGGAGCTTACATAATCATTCATCATATGCATATCCCATGAAATGAATAAGGTTTCAAAATAATATAACCCATGAAGGAGAAATTAATTTCAAGAATATCCCCACCTTTAGAATAACCCATTAATGGAATGAATATGAATGTAACCTTTATATCATTTTTAAAAAGAGAAATGAGTAATATCAACTGATGTCATCATATATTGAAAATAATTTTTAAATATATTGAAAATAAATTTATTTTGGAAATTATTATTTATTCTTTGAAAAAGTATTTTTAATACATAAACCCATTTTAAACCCTTTTTCCTTGAAATCGTTTAAATTAAGATTCAAGAAAATTTTAAAACCTATTTTCTATGAATACATTTTGAAAACATATAAATAATTATAGAGAACATTTTGAAAAATATTTAATTGAAAATATTTTCATAATATATAAATAAATCTTGAAAATATTTTGAATCTAATTTTCCTTTCAAACTTATAAAAGAATCATGAAAATGTTTTGAAAACCATTTTACTTGAAAACTTATATATAATGCCTGAAAACATTCTGAAAAATATTTTCCATGAAAATAATTTAAAAAAATATACACCAATTATGAAAACGTTTTAAAATTATTTCATAAAAAATTCTTTGAAAACATATAATTGAATCATGAATGCATTTTGAAAACCATTTTTCTTAAATGATTATAGAATAAATATAAAAAAATTTTGCAAAATATTTTTCTGTAAAAGAATTTTTTCAAAATACATTTTCATAGAAGTTATCCATTTATAAATGAAATGTATTCTTCTCAGAAATAATGGTGGGTAATTCCATAAATTCCATACATGGTAAAACATATATTAATTTTTAATGATATAAATGTTAAAAAAATATGCCTTGATCAGAAACATATAAGAGGATTAATTTAATACTTATTAAAAGAAAAAATGGGTATAAATTACTTATAATTATCATAGGATATTATAAGAATATTCTTGAAAACCCTTTTTAGAAAACATAATTTTGAAAGCACATAGATTTTCGATCGAAGAGAGGGTAAAGTCAGTATTTCCTAAAAACACTTCCTTAATTATCTTATTTACCAAAGAGTAAAAAATTGATAACAATACAGAATTATATTATGAATATACATAGTATAATAATTTTACTGAATTTTATTGAGATATTGATCATATTATATCATCAATGAAATTATAAACATAAAAAATCTTGATAAGTGACGAGATAGTTTCATTAAACTCTTATAACATGGTAACATGAGATCACACCCTCAATGTAAGAAAAATAAAGTAAAATGATGATTAATATGTCATCAAAATATGTATATTATTGATATATAATGTAATTATATACACCTAAAAAAGGTTTTTATGTTCATAATAATACATGATTCCCGAAGAAGGAAATTTCAGACAAAATAGTTTTTAACAATTTGGTAACTTTTGAAACATAATACCCCTGAAATAGTTTTCATAAAATGAATATTTTAATATCTATAATTTTAATTAAAAGTTACATATAATATAACAATGTTTTTGACAGAAAAATATAAGGAAAGAGTGGAGAACATAGTTTATATCTCATTAAAGTAAAAAGTGAGAAGAAATCCCCATACCTTGTGTCTTTAATATCATCGTACTTGTTCAAGACACCTATTTTTTAAATATTTATTTATTATATATATTTTATATAACCATATTATAATATACATAAAAATACATTGTTTTATTATGACCATATGTTACCTTTTTGTTATCCTTTCTTTGTTAAGGCTCCACTTCCAGAATGTAAACCATGATTTAAAAATCAATTATATACAGTGTATTTGCATTAAAATAATCTATATAATATATAAATATGAAATGGAATACACAATTCATGGAGATGGTAGGTCGTACGAACACATAAATGCAATTTCAATATAATTTCCATGTTGAGAGAATGAATGTAAAATACATATATATATATATATATATAATTACTAAATTATCATTATGATATTATATATATAATATATATATTCAATAAAACTAACCTTAATACAAAACATGTAGTATATGAATGAATCATATTGATTTTCGAGGGAGTTAGGCCACACTACCTCAAACAACATTATAGTATATATTTATGAAGGAATCTATAATCGTATGATCCATAAGAAAATTAATAAATAATATGGAAAATAATAAACATAATATGTATCATATAAAAATATATTTTCCATAAAAATGGCCACCATTATAGGTGGTAATGGAAAGAAATGAACAATCATCATTTAATGAGACAATAGTTCTCCATGCAGAGAAACATTATATTTTTTACCTTTGTTTGTGTATGTGTTACTAAAAACATTATCATAAATACATCCTAGTATTTTGTGTATAATTTTATTGTTATAAAATAATGTAAAAAATAAATTTTAGGGGATGAGAAATAATGTAAAAGAAACAATCTTGAGGGAAGGTATTACCTATTAATCAGGAAAATCCTTTTAGTTTGTTCCAAAAGGATACCTTAGACATAATATTCCAGAAAGGGGGAATGAAAGAAAAATATGTGGATTTTGTTAACTGAATTTTAATTCCATTGGACTAATATAAGAGGTTGTATATGTGTAAGTATGTGGGAGTTTTTGTGTCCTTTATAAGAAATGAAAGGGACTCACATGGAGTCATTAGAAACAAGTTATGTGTACACATTTTGATACCTAAAAAATCGTTACCAAACCAACTAGAATATAAAATGGAAGGTTTATGGAAAAAATTTGGAAACAAAATTTTTTTTAACAGGTTTATAGGTAACTTGGGCCCTTAATATTATATTTTAGACTATAACTTTTCTTAACTTGGCATTAACCGCTGTGATAATTTAAAAAACCTTTACTAATCATTTTGGTCAAAAATTAACTTGATCATAATTGAATATTGATATTAAACTAAATATAATTGTGTGAGTTCTATTTTATTAATTCAATTCTCATTTTTGTAATGATTAATTCTAATGAAAATGATGTACAGGGGATGAGAGAACACAATTTATTATTAGAAAAAACATAACAAGTATAGTAATTTTCAATATACAATTTTGATGTGAAAATGATTCAAATTACCTAAATTGTATTATATTTTTTAATATTGATATAAAGTGACATTGTTAAAAATTTATAATATGTTTTATCATTAATACATAATTAAATAAAAAGGATGTTTTCACTAAAAATTGAATTTTTCCCTATTCGTCAGAAATTGATGTTTTACAAAAAATCAAAACAAATAACCCTAGGATCATTTATATGGCCATCGGTTAAACAAAAAAGGTATTAGGAACACACATTTTTTTATAATAATTATCCTAACATTGAAAAAGTATTTTATTAACTATGACTATAAGGAAATATAATTTCATGATATATTTATATAATCAAATTTTCATTCCATAGTTTTGATTTTATCAATTTCTATTTCACCCATTACATTGGGTAATGGAATTATAGAAATTATATTTTATTCCTTAAGTAATAAAATAAAATATATAATATCTTAAGGCCCATAAAATAATTAAAATAATAACTATTTGTTTATAAATATTTTTTAAATCATTATGGAAAATACATTAATCACCAAAAATAAGAAGTACCACTATTGTTTCATCATGAATAATTATTAATTTAATATAAATATACATTATCCATGACATATCAATGGACAATTGTAGGCGTGAGACACTTATTATTCATTGGTCATGGGTTTAAGACCCATGGCCTTGATAGAGTTGATTGGTGGTAACCTGACATACATGACATAATTTTCTAAAACCACACTAATATAATTTATAAAAATAAAAAACATTGACATACTTGAAATATTTTTATTCACAAAATATCATATTGTACATGGGTTTCAAGATAAAAACATTGTATAATTACTTCCTCCGATGTTTAGCATAAGCATTTTGTGAATGTTGAACATTAGAACTATTTAGAAAGATAATAATTCAAGTCATTAGAAAGAGATTCATGAAATCAGGTTAACAATGAATCCACCATATATCACAAAGTATCTATTTGTTGTCACATTACAAAAATTGTATTTCATTTTTGGTAAATTACCATATATACTTTTGTAAAACATGCATCGTTTTTTATTCTATTGATTAATGGATTTTTTTCATAAATCCAAGATGTTGTAAAATTATTCCTTGATGACATAGAAACAATTTTCAATAATTTGTTCCTAGGTAATCCGTATAATCCAATTTTTTTATTCAAATCCAAGATATCATTTTTCCATTAGCATTATCTCAATTTCAAGCACTATTTATGAAATTACTTCCATTAATTAAAATATCACCAGTCCACAATGTCACTTTTCTATATATTTATTACCATTCTAAAATTACTTTTAAATCATTAATGAAAAACTATATTGAAATAACTTATACATTTAATGATTCATATTACATAATATTTATCTTGTAAAACATAAATACTTTATTAATGCAGCTTTATTAAAACCATTACTCATTCTTTATCAAATTATTCTTTAAAAACTATTTCTTAGAATATGAAATATGAATCATGTCTCAAGGTTACTAAACCATAAAATAATCGTACTTATTATATTTAAAGTAAAAAATGATGGAATAACATCATATACCTTTCAAATGTCATTTCCAATCACATTATATTCAGATGTATATCCAATACTCGTACCAACATACATATTCTATTAATGAGATTTCCTCTTTGGAAATCGTTTCACATAATGCCCATGATTTTCAAATTTGATACATTAAATGTTAACCAGGTTCTTATAGTTTTCTAAATATAATAAAATTAGAAAGCATGGGGTGAGAAACCCATATCATATATGAAATACATATAATCATGAAATCATACTTCTAAGATGTATAAATCATTTCACATACTTTATCAATATATGATATCTTAGTTTTATACTAGGTTATTCATAGATAACATATAACTAAATCCTTAATTATATATTAAGAAGCGTTTGTGAATTTCCAATGCATTTCCCTTGGGGTGTCAAACAAGGTGTGCAGAAATGCCCATTATAGTGTACCAGATTACCCTATGTCAAGCTGAGAAGATATTTTTCGAGTTGTTACCCAAAAATACATCTATTATAAGGCCACTTAAACTTTTGTTTCTAGATAGGAATGTTTTTATTATAAACCACTGACTCTATCCTTTACTAAAATTCCTGGTCATTTTCCTTATCATTAACTCATCCTTATACTTTTCACCAAAGGTATCCCAAGACATATCCTTATAAATATATCTATGTATCTCACTAAATTATTCTCATCCAAGTTTACAAATGTTGACTATACCATTACATTGGTAAAAAATATAGATACATATTCATTAAATTCATGGATATTAGATCAATTTAGATAATTACTCAGTACATTTCAATTGTACATGCCTATGGACCACAATAGTTTAGTGTCTTTGGAAACATTGAATCAAAATATTATATTATGGGGAATGATCATCATTATCACACATAAAGATCAAAACCTATATTACTTCTACCTAATACAATTCATCATAACCTAGAGAAAGGAATCATAAGAATGGGGTGAGATAAGATGTTTATTAAGTGAAAATAATGAAAATATATAAGCAAAACATGACAAAAATTGTCTAGAACACGAGAATAAAATTTAAAGATCATTAATTGTATATTATAGATATTAATTAATATTTTTAGTTCATAATACCTGAATCATAATGAATTATTGAGAATAGGCCATTAAATCATAACATATGAATAAAACAAGAAATTTAGGAATACATGTAATCATATAATATTGTGAACATCTATAAGTAGAAATTGGTTCGACATTAGGTTAAATACATAAAATATGTCCCTCTTATAAACATAATGAAATATGAATATGTCCATGCATAAAATTGAGAACATATAATCAAGATCACACATAATAGTTAATGAATCTGTCCCTTGAGCATCTTGGTAGTATGGGTTCACACCCCATACCATCTTGGTAGTCTTGGTTCACTCCCAAGGAGATATTATTATCATGAGTTCTCTCATCATATCATTTTGGTGTCCTTGGTTCACCTTAATGGAAATCATAGTAATCAAGGCAAAATACCAATACCATCAAGGCCAATCTATTGAGATATAAATCTTTACCCAATTCATTGGAGAGAGATATAGGTCCACCAGTCACAAAATAAAATCATGCATAATTGTGCCACAATATCCTAAATAATAATGTCATGTCCAATGAATGGAAATTTGTATTATAAACCAGTAAAATTTTCATAACCTATGGAAAAGGTTTGGTTTCATAATCATTTCATCATAATAATAACCCCTAAAATGGAGAGGATTTCAAAATCCTATAACCCATCAATGTTAAATGAGTTTTATGAATTCCATGTAATTATGAGTAACCCATTCATATAAGTAATATGACTATTACCATTAAATAATTTCTTACAAGTTCTTTGTTAACACAAATAGATGACATCATAGATGGAAAATAATTTTGAAGTATCATTCAATAACCATTCCTGGGTAAAAAGTACTTTATTCATTTCAAAATTATTTTTAATACATAAAACCTTTGAAAAATAATTTTCATAAAAATATTTATTAAAACATTTGAAGAAGGCATGAAATAATTCGAAAACAATTTTCCTTACAAAATAATAAAATAATATTCCAATCATTTTAAAACTATTTTTCTTTTAAAACAATTTGTAAATTAAAAAATTGTGCTCGAAATTTTTTTGAAAACATTTTTATTGAGAATACTTTGAAAAATTGTAAATAAATCCTGAAATCATCTTGAATCACATTTTCCTTGAAAACATATAAAATAAGCTATAAAATGTATTAAAACCACATTTACACAAAAACCTATGAAATAAACATGATTTTTTTTAAAAAAACATTGATTGAAAATTAATTTTGTGAATATAAAAAAATGAATTTTTTTTTAAAACCATTTATTTTATTGTACATTAAAATCGAATAAATATATATTGAAAAAGTTTTGGAATCCATTTTAATAGAAAATGTATAAAATAAACATGAAAATATTTAAAAAAACTATTTTTATTGAAAATAATTTCAAAAAATAAATATCTTTAAACTTAACCCTAAAATAGGCAAAGTAATCTCCATTGAAATTACAGGAGGTAAATCTGTACATGTCATATGAGGTAAAACAAATATTTCATTCTACACCGTAAAAAATTCATAAAAGATTCCTTGATGGGGTTGAAAAAATAATATTATCATGAAAATTAGTAAGAAATTAGAAGGGTAATAATTATTCTAATGATCATGGGATATTAGTATAATATTAATGGAATCCCTTTTTATAAAAAATTGGTTTAAAATAGCACTATTTTTCGACAGAAGAGATGGAAAATTCGGGATTTCCAAAAACACAATCTTAACATTATTATGTACCAATTTCTAGTAAGATGGTACCAATATATGATTATTTTGTGAATATTTTTATATTAATAAAATTCATGATTTTTTGAGAGAGATTGAAAATAATATTTCATCAATAAAGTATTAACATAAACCATGTCGAAAAGAGATGAGATTGTTTCAATATACTCTAATAACTTGTCAAAATTGGACCATAAAATCCATGTTTGAAAATGTATATTAAATAATGAAAAAAAATTACTTGAGAATAGTTATATTTAAGATATAACATGGAATTATATACACCTCCTAAAATTGTATAGGTACATAACAATGCATGAGTCTCAAAGAATTTTTCAAGTAGTTTCTTTCCACATCCTTGACACATTGGTTTTTAAATATACATACCTTTATGTTTATTTCCTGATATACTATATGGATTTTTTTATCTCTTATATGATTACATATAAAACTCCCCATGGATTAAGTAGTAACTCATGTTTTCGAATATTTGGTCATGAATAACCATAAAGGTTCTCATTGGAGCTCCTATTTCATTCAGTTTCTCATTAAAATATCATCACTATTTCCTTCAATTCCATTGTTACATTTCGACCTTCAAGATCCAACCATTTACTATGAATCCAAAAATTTCAGTGTGAGTTTATTATTAAAATCATCATATAATATATTATGATAAGGGTAAACACTAATATATAATTATTCATGTTATCTTAGACACATCCTATTTTTCTAAAATAAATAAGACATGTTATAAAATGATCACCATTATTTTTATGTCACTTATACTTAAATGACACCCTATCCTCTAAAGTTATCTAAACCATCCTTTAATACCAACTATAAGGCCCCGCTTTATACATGACATAATCATGTGTTAACTCTTGAATTTACATTAAGGATCTTTTCAGGTTTAGATATTAGGGAATTAGGCTATAAACTATAAATAATATCTCGAATAATACAAGTAGACTCTTCTACTCACAATCCTTTTTTTCATAAAACATTAACTCTTTCAAATAAAATTTGACATCATTTCATGTTTTAACATCATAACTTTTCCATGAACCAATCCACAAATCTATTCTTAATTATTTCCTATGAATTTTTTTTCAAAACATGGGATTAGTATAAAAATATCAGCATGGGATATATGTGGAAATAAAATTGTTAGTCCTAAAAAAATATGCAAACCATAAATACTATATCACGAAGTAATAATTTTCACCTTTAAGAAGTAGCAAAAACACTTAACTAAATATAAGGTCATTTATTACAATTTTTTTAACCAAATTATAACCATAAATCCCATATAATGCAACATATAACATATAATGGTATCATGGGACATAAAAAAAATTAAATGGAATAACCATACCTTCGACTTCCACATATATCACTAAATAGAATAGCAATATGGATGACTTTCATACCCAATTAATTGTAGGTTATAACGTAACCACCAATCCTTGGTTTATCATAGAACCACTCATTATTTCTTTATCAAGTTACCACTCAACATTTTTTTATCATATAACCAACCATCAAATTTCAAAGTACCATTATATAATCATAACACAAAAAAATATTACAAATATCAACATTTCACTAATAAAATTTAATTTGAAATCACAAGAAATCAATTTTTGATTTAAAAATACTCAATCCATTTCATAACCCATTTTCAATACCAAAATACATAAAATTGATATATGGAATTTATTTTACTTCTAAAAACATTATGATTTGTTCAAGAACCCCAATATTAAATAATTCTCCGGGTGGTAGAAAGGTCGTTGTTGCCACAAAGGTAAAAAATATTCATTTTTTACATTCATTAAAATAATTTGTAGAAAAAATATTCCCATTGAATTAAATTATGTGTTAATGGTTTTTACTATAAACCTTATAAAATAAAGAGGTTTATATTATCAATATATTCCTCAGTAAAAGGAGAATGATACGATGTCCCTTACTTTATGTCTGATTCATCACATATTTTCCCTATTCCTCCTAAATAATAAATTTAAGTTAATTTCTACTTGATTGAGAACCCTTTTTAACGTTTATTATTCTCATATATATATCAATTATTACAACATTATAAAAATTACATAACCATTTAAGTTGATATCGGTTGTTTTGTCGATACTGGGTACTTGAATTGAAAATGATCTTGTTATAATTATGAATTGTCCGTGTGGTCAGAAGTAAATTATCTCCAAAAAAGTATTAATGATTTAAATATCACATATATCATGTATATGTGAATTTAAAAGATTCCATAACATTTGGATATAATAAATGAAATTCCCTGTAAAAACCCATGCTTCCATGATACACTTCTCTTTCAATAATGCAATAGCTTGCATTGTATGAAAGTTCGAGACTCTAACACATTTTGACCAATCAAAGTAGTAGTTATGAATAGTAATACCCACTTTTTTAAATTATATAAATTTTATATTTCAAAATGGACTTCATTTTTGCATTCATAATATCGAAATTATCCTATGTTGATTTTTTTGTAATTTTCTCAGAACTTCCAATTTTCTATGAATAGAAAAAATACTTAAAAACAACTTTTTTAATCATTATAATTTATAGTGATAAATTATACTATTTAGTGGTTTTAAACTATAATGACAATATTTTTTTACAATTTTATCCAACGGTGGCCATTATAATTAATTTTACTTTGAAATTGGACATAAACAATTGTCATTCTTTTGATATATCTTGTTTCTTAAAAACACGCTATTTGTTGTGAAAGCAGGAATTAATTACCTAATTAACTAGTTAAAATTATATTTTTTGAATTTTTTAAAATAGACATCATATTTTAATTAGGAATATCAAATATTGAATAGGGTGAAATTTTCGTATTTTTCGAAAAAAACATTAATTTTTGATGAATAGTGAAACCATTAAGTGGTAGTTAAAAAACTAATTTTTTGTTTAAATTAAACATTACCACTTATATGAATTGAATTTAAAAAATCCAACATACATTGTTGTAATTGGTAAGTAAAATTTGATTCAATGGGATGAAAATAATTTTTGGTGAATAGTAACTTTTACGTTTTATTAATCGCGATTAAAGGTAATTAGTGTAATTTAAGGTAAATATAATGTTATAATAATATGAAATTACCATTACACTTGTCCTACACTTATTGGATGAGTAATGACCGACCAAGACAATCCATGGGACAACATGGGGACCCCATGGAGCCACATGGGTAAGAAAATATCATTAATAACTTTTCACGTAAAGTAAAAATAATATTGTCACAAACATGTGTTGTTTTACTAAAACAATTTTTAAATGGGGTTATATAAGATAAAAATAGGACTATAAATATTCATTCGAAAGGTAATAATATTTAATACAACATTGTATTTTTTTTAAAAATTTAGACATTAAATAAATTAAATTTTTTATAACACCATGATGATGTAATGATTACCTCATTAATTAACAATTTAAATAAAATGAAATGATAATGTAAAATCTAAGACATAAACTTCTCAAAAAAATATTTAATGAGTATATTTCAAACCCTTATCACCTTATCCTAGATATATATAATTGTGGGACCTTAGAAATCTGAAAATCACTTCATAATAATGTTAAATTTCATGACTTTCCAAAAGTGCCCCTCCTCTCCTCTTACAAAAGGCCCCCACCACTACCACCTAATTAACACCTTCAAAGCCATTTGGATCTAAATCCTCTGCCAAAATACTATCTAAAATTCCCTCTCTTACTCCTAGAAGCCTCAATTTGGGCAGAAGTCTTCCCAAGGAAGCCTTTGTCTCAAATCAAAAAGAGTTACCCGATTTTAAGGTAATGTATTCTCTTATATTGTTTTGTTTTATTTTTCTTATACAACTCCCTAAAATATTTTTATTCACTTATTTTGTAATAAAAAAATTATATTAAATACACTAGGATTTTGTTATGAGAAGGATTTTATTTACACGTACACACACCTTCGTCTAATGGTTAAAGAACATACTGTTTCTATGGATGGAGAATTACTGCCTCAGTAAACAATGATTGTTCAATCTTATTTTAACACCTCTCATGGTGGACATTAAGATGTCACTATATTTATATTTCATATATATTATGTTTATGTTTTCCTTATTCTTCTGTATTTTTAATTTATGGAATACCTTTATGATTTCTGATATGGGTAAACGCGATAATTTCATTTTAGGAAGTGCCGACTACCGCCCCCTCGAAGTGATTTGAATCATTAATGAAATATGTGGTACGTATAAAGGATGGAGTAAATGATATTATATATATTATATTATACCATAATTATAATATACCTTTATATCATTATGATTTCATTCCATTAAATACAAAATAGAAATGAAAGTAGCGTTCATGCGTATGTTCGGCTTACCGTATCCATGAACAGTGCATTTCATTTCAAACCTCCAAATGTTATGTAATATTATAAATTAATGTATATACCGTATATATATGATATATATGATATATAAATCATGAATATAATCCTGGATATAATGGATATTATACCACATGAACAACTTGTAATTATAAGAAGTTTATTTTTGACTCAAGTACCAAAGATCGACAAAATGACAATTATTAACTTAAATAATTACATAATGTTAATAACATGGTAATAAGTGATATAAAAGGAACAATTAATTTGAAAAATGTTCTTAATCAAGTATAAATTAACTCTAGTTTATTATTCAGGATGTTAAATAACGATCGAGTCAAGTCAGACATGAGGTAATGGACTTCGTCTCAATCTCCTTTCGTTGAGGCTTATTTTGTTTTATACACAACATTCCATTATACGGTGTATAAAACCCTTTGAATTTAACATTTATTCAAAAGGACTATTTTTTATATGAAGTGTTTTACTAAAATTCAAAGGGAATGTTTTTTTTTGTCGTATGTACATGGCGACAACGACTTCATCGCCGTCATGACCATTATTTGAGTTTTTCTTCCTCTACAAGGCATAAAATTTTATAAAATGAAAAAAATACGAAGTTTTTGATTTATATTATTTTGGTATTGAAAATGGTTTTGATAATTTTTTTATTATATCAATTTGATGTGTTTATATCTTCTGATTGAAATGTAGAAATGGTATGTTTCCTTTATGCATGTTTTATGTGATACGATTATGTTATGGTTTATGATATGTTTAAAACTTTGCAAAAATAGAATGAATTAGACTTAATAAGTGATGGGTGGAGCCCGTTATAGCTCATTGATGCATCGGTAGGTCTCATGAGACAAACTAGTGTCTTGGAACGAGGCCTTGAAAAAATCTTATTGGTAGTCTTGGCCCGAGGCCTTGGCTACGTGGTTATGATAGTATGACATTATGCATTCCATCATTGTGAAAGTGGATATTGATATTGAATTTTATTATTCGACCAGTAGAATATCCATGTGAGTAAGTAAATGGAATTATTTCATTTTCATTTTTCCATATTATGCAAAAGATCACGTTTAAAATGCTTTTTTAGTTATACATTACCTTAAATGTTTATGTTTATTTATGAATGTTTCCACTGTATTGTTATCCTTACTGAGCATCTGATCTCAACCCTTTCTATGTTTTATTTTCCCAGGATGTGAAGAAATATTTTATGACTGACCTACAGGGATAGTCTTAAGGGGATATGAGTGTGGACTATGGAGACTATGATATTGTAGTTTTTCACATTATGATGTAATGTAACATTTATGAATGTATCTAGTGTTTCCAAGGATAATGAACTAATTTGTTCTTTCGAGACTTGATCATTTGTGATCATGCCAATGTTATGTAATAATTCACAAACTCTAGGTAACTAGGGTCGGGGTGTTACATTTGGTATCAGAGGCATTTTAATACTAACCTTGGAAGAAAGATTTAGCTAAACTCTGATTTGACCACATAACCCTAAGATAGAGGATTAGTATAGAAGAACATTCTAGAATTTTGGTAAAGTATAGATTTTCTATATTTTCCGAGGAATACATCCCTGTCTAGATACGAGCAGGTAGAGGTGGATCTGGCACAGATGTACCTAGAGGTAAAACCCGAAAATACCGCTTTGAGCTAGACTCGAACATGAACTGATGTACGACAACGGGCCTTGTTTCACTCTTGGTTACGACAGTCCTAGGGGATATACTTAGGATAATTATCATTTTCATTACAAACCATTATGAATGGTTTATGAGTATATACATCCTCAAATAATTTTTTTTATGATTATGTATTATATCCAAAAATAGTTTATGTTAAGTGTTTTGCAAGTTTTTTTTTATGTATTTTGATTCATAAAATGATCTAGTTTATGACATTGTTTATAAATGTCACCTAGTGGAAGGAATGGAAACCGTATCAATGGAGGCACTCCATGTAAGTATTTCCCTCCTAATCAAAATAATTATAATGGAGCCGGTGATACAACTGGTGCTGATCAGCTTATCACCATACTGGGACAACTCACTCAGGTTATGAATAATAACCATACCCGTATGAGGCACCCTGATCCGCAACGTGGAGGATCAATGTTAGATCGATACATGAGGCAACAACCACCAACCTTTAATGGTAGTAAAAATCCCTTACTATTTGAGCAATGGATAAATTTCTTAGAGAAAATATTCAATGCCTTACGGAGTAGTGAAAGGGAAAAGGTTATCATGGAAGTTTACTACCTCACTGGAGATGCGGATCAATGGTGGTCATTGATTAAAAATACAAAGGAAGATGAAGAAGTATCAATTATGGAATGGTGAGAGTTAAAAGATATTTTCATAGAAAAATACTTTCATCGTGACCATTGAACAGGTATGGAAAGTCAATTTCTGTGTCTAAGGCAAAAGGAGGATGAGAATGTTGTAAAATTATGAGTTTAACTTTACAAGGTTAGGGAGGCATGCTACAGATTATATACGTAACCCAAGAAGTAATATTGATCATTTATTTGATGGGTTAAAACCATTTCTCCATCGAGCATTATTATCACAATCCTTCTCATCGTATGAAGATATTGTCTTATGTGCTATCAAGACAGAAAAGGAATTTTCCAAGTCTTATGACAGCAAAGTAAAGAATGAGAAGAAGTGATCGGTGGAACCAGTGACTGATAAAGTGAAAAAGGGAAATCAGGATTTTCCATTATGTGATAATTATGGGAAGAATAACTATGGTACTTTCTTTAAAGGAATATGAGTTTGTTATAAATGTGGAGAAAAAGGTCACCAGGATGGTGATTGCAAGGGAAAGAAAGAGTCTAGCAATGTTGAATTCTACAATTGTAGGGAAATGGGGCATTATGAAAATGAATGTCCTAAGCATCAGGGAAACTTACCTTAGAAAAGGAAAAGGGATCAAGGCCAATATTATGTTGTTACTATAGTTGAAGTGGAATAATTAATGTATTGGTTCTTTTGGACTCATGGATTATATTCTGGTTATAGGAATAATGTGATATATATAAGGATTATACTGCAGTATTTATTGTTTTCATTACATTTTTAATATGATAAAGGTAATCATATTTTTTGTATGTGACAATAAGAGAAACTTTACTTTGTTCAGGGAATCTGATGTTACAATTGATTTTGGAATTCAGAGACCTTTTAGAGAATGTCCGGACATAGGTATATTGGATAAATATAAAGTTTGTAATGGATTAAGTTGAACTTTGGATAGTATTGTTTAAGGATAAAATATTTCTGAAGATTATTTTTTGAATATTATTATGAAATGGACAACCTGTAGGTCGGGGGATAACTCGTCGCATTAGACAAAGCTGCAGGAATCGAACCCACAACTATAGTGAGACAGGCCTTTATTACCTACCACTAGCCTACTGGAAGTCCTTGGTTATTACAAAACAGTTTTATAATATAAATGGTATGTTTTAATATTTAGAACCCTGTACGATTAGAATAAATATAATATTTTTGAGTTCTATTATCTATTTGAGTGAAAGATGGGTTTGTGGTGAAAATTTATTAAAGAATGAAAGTATACATGACAAGTATTTATATTTTCTTACATTAATAGTAAATATCCTAAATAATTTCCTAAACTATATGAAAGGTAACTTAAAATAAAAACGTTGTCGGTTAACATTTCCTACTGGTGAATCAATGATCGTTTATCCAATCACATGTTTGTGATTTTCTTGTAGTTAACTTTCTCCTAATCCTATTTTCTATAACACTATATCATACCTTGATGTATTTTTTCTCCTATATATCCATGTTTTCATAGAATCCTAGTGTGGGCTATCTCGAGTGACCTTTGTACTTATCCTTCATTATTTTAATGTTATATTTTTATTAACCCTATTTCTGATATTGGTTTTCCACAAAGGTATTTGCAACTTTGAACCATTTATATTAGATGAACAATTTAAAATTGTGAGGACTCAATTTATTGAATTAGGGGAAAATGTAACACCCCAATCTTCTATGATACGCTTCTCTTTCAATAATGCAATAGCTTGCATTGTAAGCATGTTCTAGATTCTAACACACTGTGACCAATCAAAGTATCCATTATGAATAGTAATACACACTATTTGAAATTATATAAATTTTATATTTCAAAAAGGACTTCATTTTTGAATTTGGAATATTGAAATTTTCCTAAGATTAATTTTTTTTAATTTTCTTAGAACATCCAATTTTCTATGAATAGAAAAAATGCTTATAAACAACTTTTTAAATCAAAATAATTTATAGTGATAAATTATACTATTTAGTGGCTTTAATGTATAATTAGAATATATTTTTACAATTTTATCCAAATGGTGGTCATTATACTTAATTTCAATTTGAAATTGGACATAAACAATTGTCAATATTTTAATATATCTTGTTTCTTAAAAACATACTATTTTTTGTGACGGTGGGAAATAATTATTAAATTAATTAATTAAACTTATATGTTTTTAATTTTGTCAAATATACATCATTTTTGAATTAGGAATATCATATATATCTTTGGGTGAATGTTTTTAAATTTTTCTGAAAAACATCAATTTTTGATGTATAGTAAAACCATTAAGTGATAGTTAAAAAACTAATTTTTCGTTTAAATGAAACTTTACAACTTATGTGAATTTAATTTAAAAAATTCTACATTCATGGTTGTAATTAGTATGTAAAATGTTATTAAATGGGATGAAAATAATTTTTAGTAAATAGTAACTTTTATGTTTTATTAATCGCGATTAAAGGTAATTAGTATAATTTAAGGTAAATATAATGTTATAATATTATGAAATTATCTTTACACTTGTCCTACCCACATTGGATGAGTCATAGCTGGCAAAGACAATCCATGGGTCAAACTGGGGACCCCATGGAGACACATGGCTAAGAAAATGACATTAATAACTTTTTATTTAAAGTAAAAATAAAATTGTCACAAACATGTGTTGTTTTACTAAAACAATTATTACATGGGTTATATAAGTTAAAATTTCAACTATAAATATTAATTATAATGATAAAAATATTTACTACCTCATGGTAATTTTTTTTTATAATTTTTAGACAGAAAAATAATTAAATTTTTTATAACACTATGATGATGCAGTGATTAACATATAAATTATCAATTTAAATAAAATCAAAAGATAATGTAAAATCTAATATTTACAATTCTCAAAAACTTATTGTATGAGTATATTTAGAACCCTTATCACCTTATCCTCGAAATATATAATTTTTGGACCTTTGAAATCCGAAAATCACATCATAATAATGTAACATTTCATGACTTCCCAAGAGTGCCCCACCTCTCCTCATATAAATATCCCCCACCTATAAAACCTTATTCACACCATCAAAGCCATTTATCTCGGAAAAACTCAGAAAACAATACTCTCTCAACTTCACTATATTACTTCTAGAAGCCTCACATTGGGCAGAAGTCTTCCCAAGGTGGCCTTTGGCTCAAATCAAAAAGAGTTACCCAATTTTATGGCAATGTCTTCTCTTATGTTCTTTTGTTTTATTTTTCTTCTCCAACACCCTAAAATCTTTTTATTACCATATTTTGTAACAAAAATAGTATCTTCAATATACTAGGATGTTGTTATGATAAGGATTTGATTTACACATACACACACCTTCGTCAAATGGTTAAATAACATACTGTTTCTGTGGGTAGTGAATTACTGCATCACGAAACGATGATTATTCAATATTCTTTTAACACATATCATGGTTTCCATTAAGATGTCACTATATTTATATATGATATATATTATGTTTCTGTTTTCGTTTTTCTTCTGTATTTTTAATTTATGGAATACCTTTATGATTTCCATTATTGGTAAACGTGATAATTTCATTTTACGAAGTGTGGACTATGGCCCCCTCGAAGTGATTTGAATATTCAATGCAATATGTCAGACATATAAAGGATTGAGTTAATGATATTAATTATGATATAATACCAGAATTATAATATACCTTTATATCATTATGATTTCATTCCATTAAATATGAAATATAAATGAAAGTAGCGTTCATGCGTACGTACGGCTTACCGTCTCCATGAAAGGTGCATTACATTTATTACCTCTAAATGTTATGTAATATTATAAATGAATGTATATACTGGATATATATTATATATATGATATCTACATCATGAATATAATTCTGGATATAATGGATATTTTACCACATGAACAACTTGTTATTATATGAACTTTATTTTTGACTTAAGTACCAAAGATCGACACAACGACTGCTATTAACTTAAATAATTACATAATGTTCATAAAATTGTAATAAGTGATATAAAAGGAATAATGAATTTGAAAAATATTCTTAAGAAAGTATAAATTAAATCTAGTTTATTATTTAGGAGGTTAAAGAACGATCGAGTCAAGTCGGACACGAGGTAAGGGACTTTGTCTCAATCTCTTTTCATTGAGGCATATTTTGTTTTATACACAACTTTCCTTTATAAGGTGTATAAACCTCTTTGACTTTTATGTTTATTCAAAATAAATCTTTTTTATACAAAGAGTTTTACTAAATTACAAAAGGGATTTTTTTTTTGTCATACGTATGCGGCGATAATGACTTCACTGCCACCATGACCATTATTTGAGTTTCGGCGTCCTCTTCAAGCCATAAAATTTTTTCAAATGAAAAATAAATACCAAATTTTGGTTTTCATTTATTTTGGTATTGAAAATGGTTTTGATAATGTTTTTATTTTATAAATGTGTTGTATTGATATCTTGTGATTGAAATGTGGAAATATTATGTTTCCTTTGTGAATGTATTATGTGATACGATTATGTTATGGTTTATGATATGTTTAATGATTTTCATATAATGAATGAATTGGACTTAATAAGTGACGGGTGGATCCCTCTATAGCTCCTCGATGCATCAATAGGTTTCATGAGACAAACTAGTGTTTTGGAAGGATTCCTTGAAAAAATCTTACTTGTAGTATTGGCACGAGGCCTTGGCTATGTGTTTATGATAGTCTAGCATTATACATTCCATCATTATGAAAGTTGTAATTGATATTGAATGTGATTATTTGACCACTATAATATCCATGTGAGTAAGTAAAGGGAATTATTTCATTTTACTTTCTCCATATAATGCTAAATATAATGTTTAAAAGGCTTGTGTTTTAGTTATTCATTTCCTTAAATGTTTATGTTTATTTATGAAAGGTTCAGATGTATTATTATCCTTACTAAGAATATGAGCTCACCCCTTTCTATGATTTATTTTCCTAGGATGTGATGAAATTTTTTATGACTGACCTATAGGTATATTCTCAAGGGGTTAGGTGTGTGGACTATGGAGACTATGTTTTGGTAGTTTTTCACTTAATGATGTAATGTAACATTTATGAATGTATCTAGTGTTTCCATGGATACTAAACTAATCGGTCTTTCGAGACTTGATAATTTTTTATCATGCCAATTTTATGTAATAATGCACCGACTCTGGGTAACAGGGTTAAGGGCGTTACATGCCTCATTCATGGAGACGGTAGGCCCAAAAAACACATGAACACTACTTTATCTATATTTCAATTTAAAGGAATGAAAACTAAATGATATAACTGTATATTATAATCTTATTATTATATTTATTTTATGTATTTCTATTAGGTTTAATGAATCCATATTTTATATGTTTCTTGTATAGCATGAACGTGACATATCATTTTGAGTGGCCGATATTCCACACTTCCTCAAATAAAATTATTTTATTTACACATTATTTATAGCATAAATGTATGATGTAAATGAAGAATAAAACAGAATATAGAAAATATAAATATAAAATATATCATATATAAATAATGTTACATTTTAATTTCTACCATGAGAGGTGGTAGAGGAGAATTGAATAATCATCATTTCTTGAGGTAGTAGTTCATTGTACATAGAAATAGTATGTTCATATCCATTACTAGTAGGTGTGTGTTTGGGTAGTTATATACATATCAAACTAACATCGTAGTATATTTATGACACTATTTTTGGTATATAATCAAATAATTAGAATAAAATAAGGAGTGGATAAGTAAAAAATGGAAAACAACATTAGAGAAGACACTACCACTTAAAATTTGTAACTCCCTTTGATTTAAGCCAAAAGGATTTCTTAAATTGTCTTCAGCCTACTGTATGGCTTCTAGGAATAATAGATGGATGTTGGGAAATTATTTGGGTATATTTTGTTAAGAAAAGGGGAATAAGGGGTGTGATTAAATGGTTATAGGTGATTTCTTTTAATAAGAGAGAGGATGGCCCCTTTAGAAATGTTTTGAATAATTATTTTATTATAAAATTATTTTTAGTTTAAAAAGATCCCAAAGCCATTTATTTGAAATATAAGGATTTTTTGGGTCAAACAAATCTCAACCAATTGGTTTTTTACTTTTCTACATCACAAATTTAACCTTATATTTTAGATTTAACCATTAGTTAATTAATTATCTCTTACCATGTCATTTGTTATATTCATACCATATGGTTAATATTGTTATAATAAAATTATAATAGAAGCTAAATTAGTTCATTAATGATATTTTCAACCTTATATAAGTCATTTGGATGAATATTAAAATCATAGAACTATTATATCATTTAATAAATTAATATTTGTTTTAAAAACACATTTACGTATATTTTTTTAATATTCATATAATGAATGTTTACAAAATCTATAAGAACATGATTATTTTGATAAAAAATCATTAATTCAAATATAAAAATTCACAATAATCCCCAAAATTAATTTATATCATAAAAAGTGTGAACATAAATTTATTTTTTTATTTTTTATCTCATTTCTTTAAATAATTCATTACATAGAAATCACTACATCATCATTGTGTCATCAATAAATTTATTTATATAATGTCTAAAATTTTTAAATAAAATACCATTATGTATGAAATATATTTATATTTATTATTATTATTTATAGTTGAAAATTTCAATTATATAACCCAATATAAAAATTGTTTTTCAAAAAGATGCATGTTTATGTTATATTTTTCATTACATTAAATTAATTCTTATAAAATGTCATTTGCACTTCAATGTGGATCCATGGGGTCCCAAAATCGACATAAGGATGCCCATGGTCAGAAATAGCACATCCAAAAGAATATGAACATATTTTTGTGAAGTTTAATTTTATTAATATATTATTTTTGTACCCTTATTTATCATATTTACCATTTAACTATTGTAAATAAAATAATTACTAAATTTACTATTCATAATTTCTAAAAATAAAATGTACGTATTTAAAAAATTTGGACCTCCTGATTATAAATATGGAATCAATTTTTCTAATTTTAAAAAATAGAACTTTTAATAACTAATTTAAAATTAATTCTCGTTCTCAAAATTAGAAATCAGGTTTTTAAGATGTAATAATTATCAAAAGATGGAAATATGTTTATGTGAAATTTTAAAGTGAAATTACTTTCAATGACAAAAATTGAATTAAAGGATAAAAATATAATTCAAATATTATTTAAAACCAATTAAAATAATAATATAACTATATATATAAATTATATTAATAGGTAGTTTGGAATTAAAATACTGTATGTTTCAATATTCCTAAAAAATAAACATTATCAGAAAATTAACAAAAAATTATCTAAATTAAATTTTGATGTCCGGATTCTATAGAGAATTTTTATTTTGTCAAATTGAATTGAAATAACTATATATAATGTGGTTTCTCTATCAAAAGGTGTTAAATGACCTTTTAAAAATATTCGAGTATTTTATGCTTAAAATTTGATTCATTCTCATATTAAGCCTCTAAAATTTATTGGATAAAATTAAAACATTTAATAAACATTTATTATCATAATTTATTTATTTTTGTTCATTACCACCACTAAAATGGCTATGTGTTAACTACCATTTAAAATATTATTATTATTATATATTTTTCAGTACAAATCAATGTTGTGTGCATCGTAAGATTTCAAAGAAACGCGTTGTTGTGTGTTGGATACGCTATTGGAAAAAGCGTCATGTTTAACATAAAATTAACATTTTATTCATAAATATTAATAAATATTAAAAATTAATATTCAATTAATAAGTATGTTGTTACACTAGTAAGGGTGGTTTTATGCCTAAACTAAGATCTATATAATGACTAGAGAGATTAGAGGAATCTATTTTAGTAGAGGTTTGGAAAAAATATATTTTTTATTTATTATTATATTATAAGTAGTTCCAAATTATCAGAGAGGGGAGGGGAACTATTGGAATTATTCATAACCATAAATTAAAATATATTAATTTTATATTCAAATGAATAAAAAATCATTCATTTTGAATATATGATGATTATGGGTAAAAATATAATTATAAAATGAAAATAGGAATCTTTGTTATTATTATTTTAATACATATCTTTTTTATTGGACCATTCTTTAACACCTTTAACTCTTACCATGATAATATTTAATCTAATCATTATGGTAATTATAATTAATATAAAATGAAAAATTAACAATAAATGAGAAAATTATGGAACATTAAGTCTTATTGGAATCATTTTCCAAATTTTATATTTTTTGAAAATTTATATCATTTAATAAATATTTTATATTCTAAAATGTCATTAATGTCAATTTTGAAACTATTTATTACCTAATATCGTAGAATTTTCATAATCACTTGATATTGTAAAAACATATTTTCACACGTGAAAAACATTTCATGGTATTATAGAGAATATGGTACTGACAATAATTAAATAAAATATTATTTATTTTATTATTTTTTGAAACATTTATTTTATATTTCCATTATTTAAACAATTACTACATCATTATTGTGCAAGAAATTTATTTAAAACTTTCTTTTGTAAAATTTAAATAAAAATTATACTGATGAATATAAATATTTTATCTATCATATTACTGTTTATAGTAAAATTAATCCCTAAGAGAACATTATATTTAAAATATTTCACTTGTTAAAAACAAGAGTATGAAAACAATAAATTTTCTTATATTAAAATAATATTTCTGAATTAATGTCATTAATGTGACTCTTAGGGAGAATAAAATTGATAAAAGGATTATTTTTTTAAACAATAACTCTTCCAATGAAATTTGTTCATGTTTTTGGGATATTTTTTATTATATATATTATTAGTATTACACCAAATTTACCAATTTGGGCGTAACTGTGGTTATAATAATTTCTATTTTATAGTATTCATGTTGCCCAAAAATGAAATTCACGTGTTTAAAAACTTTGTAACTTATGGATAAAAATATGAAATCCATTTTTCAGTATTCAAATTATTATATTTAAAAAAAAAATAAAAAATAATCTCATATATTGGATGAAATAACAATTTTTAAAATTATGTATGTCTAGAACATTTGATAATTTTTATATCCAATTTAAATGTGAAATTGACTTTAATGACCAACATCAGATTAACTAATATAAAACTTTTATAATTATATTTTAAAACCAACTGAAAATATACTTTTAAACATTAATTTATTTAGTCAAAAAAGATGTTTCCAATTAAACTGAATATTTTTTACAATATTCAATAAAAAATTAATATTACATGAAAATTACCCAAAATTTTACCCATGTAAATTTTGATATTCATACTTCAAAAAATAAGTTCATTTTATAATATTTAATTTATATATGTGTCAAAATTTAGTTTTACAATATGTTTTATATTAAAATGTGATAAAACTACAGTTTAGAAAAATATTGTTTTGAGAGTAAACAATGATTTATCAAATATTCTATTAAAAATACAATCCATTTTAATTTAAATTCACTATCTAATTTATATTTATTATTAAATAGTATAAATAATTATTATATTGTCTACAATATTGTTACACTTGAACTAGGATGATTCCTTGACCCATGGACACCACCAAGAGGGGTGTGTGATGTGATATTAGATTGGTGGACCTGGTAGTTTGATTTATTAACATTGCTAAACTATTACCCAACATTTATATACCCTAGGAAATGTGTAGTTGGTTTGTGTGTGTGAATTGACCTAGACTGTTCCTAGTATTATTTTATATGAATTGATCAGTTTTTTTCTAACATCTTTAGTTTAGCTTACCCTAGGGATACCGTTTGACCTTGTTTTCCTATTATTTTTCCTATAAGAATTATGCACACAAGATATTAGTTATAAAAATATGTATTGGGTATGGTGTTGAGGACCTTAGTTTAGATCCTTGATCTATGTGATGGCATAGTTGATAATTCGTGGTTCCCCAATTTCAAATTAACCCTGAGAGGTTGTGAGGGTCTATAGAAATATATCTAATTTTTGTGCATAAGCTAAACCCAACCATTAATTTATTAATATTTGGAATTGATATACTCCATAATAGAATATTTTTTATTAACTTTAAAATGGCCCATGGGCTTGTTTTAATTAAGTGACACATGTATATGAAATAACCCAATGTAGAGGTATGTGATATTAAAAGTGGGGCTTCCCTAGTCATAGAGCCCACCTCAAATTGTGGGGGAGATAAATGGGCTTAGAGCCTATATAATACTTTTTAAATTTATATTTATAAATTCTTATAGTCTATAGGATCATATTCAGAGATTCTAAGTATTTGGAGCTTTGATATTTAGATAATGGATGGATGCATTCAAAAATTCAAGAGGATATAATATAGATAGAACATTTAATTCTTGATTTGTTATTTGGAATATTGTGGTATGGGACCTCAAATTCATGAAGATTATATTTTGTATTCAATGGATTTGGAGGTATCATGATACTAGTTTGTGATGATTATGATGATGTAATCTTAGATAACCTGAAATTTATTGAAGAAGGTTTGGCTAAACATGATCATAAAACAAAGGATAAACCATGGTTTTTTATTGAATAATATTTTTTGTGTATTTATTATATATATCTTTATATGTAACATGATAATATCACTTTATTTTCAATGTGTAAGGGATTAAATTGGTTGTACGATGTTGTGATTTTTTATAAACATCATCCTCAGGAGATCATCACACTTGGTGACCTGATCAAACACTTACATGATTATATGCATAGTTTAGCTTCAGGAATGGGATTTCATGATCAAGTTAAAGAAGATCATATGGCATTTATAGTTTGATATGTTGTGGGGATTTGAGTTTTTATCATATACCAATCAATTTTTATTTTGGTATTTTTATTTTCATTTATTTTTATAATGTTTGTGAGATCATCTCAGTGTATGAACATGAATGGATATCTAATTTCTATGTTTAATATTTTTATAACATCTCTTATTTTTGTTACTATTAATTATTTATCTATTCATTATTTTTTTTTATAATTTTTGGTTTACTTATTTGTTATTATGAACATTGATTAGGAGCATAATATCCCCACAATTTCTTTTTAAACACCAATTCAAAGTAGACATCCTATACCTTATGGGGATTCATGATTGAGGTTATATGGATCCATCGGTCTAGTTTCCATTTAATAAAATCTTTTTTAGGTACATAATAATGGTTATATTATATTTTTATTTAATCACTTTTTGTGGTATGTTAGACCATATATATTTATATATGTGTGTGTGTGTGTGTTTGTGTGAGTGTAAAATAATTTATTAGACCTCATGTTAGAGTGCCATGAACACTTCTTATTGTAGGAAGTATTGTTTTCCATATCCTTGGGATTTTTGTTCATTGAATGTAATGTTACAATTGATATGAATTTAACCTTGTATAATGCACATGGTGATTGTAATTGATGGTTATCTCATAGGAGAATTTTCTCTGTGTCTATTTTCAAGAATCCAATTACTATATTTTAATCTTACCCTATAAGTCCATAGGTGTCTCATTCATCATAGTTATGATTTTATGATATCCATTATAGGTACTCTTACCTAAGTGTATTATTTTATTAAAGGGTTATATTATAAATAATTTTAAGTGTCAGCAATAGCCTATATATTATTTTACCATATATGAATGTAGTATAATTATACTCACCTTTGTTAAATTTTTATTTATTTTCATCTAACTATAGGTAATATAGATGATATTATAAATAAAAATAATTAAAATTTATTTAATTAAGGACCTCATAGGAATGTAAGGCCATGTACTATGTAATTCTGAATGAGAACAAGATTCTATAGTATCAGACTCCTATTGATGGATTTCATTTAGTTTCTGTCACTTGATGATCCTGTATGAACATATATTCCATTTTCTCCTATATGATGGAATGGAATTTTACTTTAACAAGATAATTGTTATGTTTAACTCAAAACACATCAATTGAGATGATTTTATTGGTTAGGGAATGAGTTTATAGTTTATATTTTGATTCACGAAGGATCAATCCAATAGTTGGATACTTAGTGAAGATATGTTCCTCTGTATGATATTGGGTTTTCTTTTGATATCGATGTGTTTAAATGAGATACATGATTTTTCATCAGAATCATTGTTGCCTTGGTTTTTGAGAAATTGAAAATATATTTCTCATGGTGTAACAACCCTATCTTCAGTGACACCCTTCTCTTTGAATAATACAGTAGTGTGTGTTGTGCGCAACTTCGAGTTCTAACACACACCACAACCAATCAAACTAGCCATTAGGAATGGTAATACCCACTTATTGAAAATATATACATTTTAACATTCAAAATGGACTTCATTTTTGGATTCGGAATATCAATATTTACTTAGTGTGAATTTTTTCTAATTTTCTGATAACTTTCATATTTTGATGAATAGTGAAAATTACTAAATTTTAATTAAAAACAACTTTTTTAATCAAAATAGTTAATAATGATAAATTATGAATTTGAGTGCTTTAAAGTATATTTAAAATATATTTTTACCAATTAAACTAATTTTTGTCATTGGAAAAAATTTCACATTTAAAGCTTACATAAACAAGTGTCAATCTTTTGATAGTTATTATTTCTTAAAAACACACTTTTTGTTTTGGTAGTGAAAATTAATTTTAAATTAATTTCTACCACTTATGTGTTTTGAATTTGAAAAAATGGATTCCATATTTGGAATCAGGATGCCCAAATTGTGTATATAGGAAACTCTTACCTTAAGACATTTTGAATAATTATTTCGGTAAATATTTCATTTACCATGGTTAAAGGGTAAATCCGGTAAATAAGGGTAAACAAAATTATAATAATTTTAACTTCCAATTAAACGTATCCTAACCATATTTGTTGATAAATTTCAGACTATGGGAATATTTGGGAAGATTGTGGGACCACATGGATCCACTTGTAAGTGATAATGACACTTTATATTTATTAACTTAAATAAATACAAAAATGACATAAGCATATACCTTTTAGAAAAACAATTTTTACATGGGGTTATATATGTTATATTATCAACTATAAATATTTATTAGAAATATAAAAATAATTCCTACATAATGGTATTTTATTTATACTTTTTAGACATTGAATAACTAAATTTATTTCTGACACAATAATGATGCATAATTTTCCTCGTTAATGAAAGAATCAAAAAATTGGTATTATAAATGTCAAAATAAATATAATTTGAAACTGTTTATGTCATAATATAATTTTATTGGTCAATATGACATGTTTTTATTTATTAGATAAATTTTTTTAGAATTAATAAAATTTTTAGGACTTTAACAAAAATCAATTACTAAATAGAGTCAAAATTGACATAAATGAGTTTTTAAAACCAATATTATATTATTAAATGATATTATATTCTTAAAAATATAAGGATTAGCCAAAGGACTTATATAATTATATGTGTATAATTAATGGACCACTTATGGGTCACATGGAAGTATATAAAATTTTTATTAAACATATAATATAAAAATAAAAAGTGTAATGGTAAATGTCAAAATAATTAACTAAGAGTTAAAACTAAAAGAAAAGGTTAATAATGTGACACAAACCTATATAAAACCTATTGGTTGAGTTTTTTTCGACCTATACCCACTATATAATATGAATAATCCTCTTTTTAGCCATTAGAAACCGAATATGAATTTATTATAAAATAATATTTCTAGGTTTTCCTACCGTGCCCCTCACCCCTCTTAGAAAAGGGAACCCCCCCCCCTCTTCACTCAAATTCATACCCTAAATGCCTTTTGGCTAGGCCAAAGCATACCCATTTATTCTATAAACTTCCCTAAATTCATCCTAGAGGCCTTACTTTAGTCAAAAATCTAACATAAGGAGACATTTTGATCAAATAAAAAGGAAGAACCTGAAAAGGAGGTAATGATTTCACCACCATCTTTCAAGTTCCTTTCTTCTTCCAATTCTTATTTCTTTTTTTATTTCCATTATAAAAGAATAACTCCAATATATTCTATATACAGTTATGTTATTAAAAATATGGTACATCCACATTCAGTATTCTATCCATATTTTGAATGACATGTCACCATACGTGTATACGTTAGGCCTACCGTCTCCACATCATGGTGTAATTGTTGTTAAACACATTATTATTTGGATGGGTATGATAATGATGTGTAATTGATGTAAATAATAAATATAACATGATAATTACTATGTATATATGATATAACATCCAATTATATATTATTTTAATATCAAAAGAATGATATTGTCGCTCGTTCGTATGTACAGACTACCATCTCCATGAACGCGATGAGAATCATTCCCCATCGTATCAATTAAAGGATAATTTTTACATTATGATTAAAAATAATCTTTAAATACTAGATATCATTCTGTATATGAATATAAAACATCCCATCAATAATGATTATGACTCACATAATAAAGAATACAAAGAAAAACAATTCTTTTAACACCCGAAACGACGATAATACTAAGATATTATTAACAAAGAAATGTTAAAAGATCATATATGATATCATATTAAAGTTTATGATTATTTTATAATTTAAAAACAATAATTTCCCATTATAAGGGAGGTTAAACTACCCTTGACCAAGGAAAATTACAAGTTAAGGGTTTATTTCACAATCTCTTCATTATATGTGGTTGTTTATACGTAATTATCTACTGTGACCTCTTTATCATCCACATAAACGAATCCAAAAAATGTTTTTCAAATCATTCGTACTATTTTACAGTCTATGGGTTAATGACATTTATACCCTTAATTTTTATAATATATTTATAAAGGAATCTTTCCGTCATTTTCCAAACAAGGTCCTTTTTAACCTTTTCGACTAAATTAAGGTAAGAATGTCTTTTTTTAACATATACGGTGGGTGCGGCTATTTTCTGTCATTATAAAATCATCAAAACTACCCTTAAAATATTATAAGAATATTTTCAAAGAAAATTTTTTCTTTTATAATTATGCGACTCTTAAATGATTTCAACAAAGAGATATTTCTCTTTAATAGTTTTGATTTCATCAATGTCAACATCATTTTAAATGTTTTAATGATTTGTTCTTCTAAACCATTTTCATTAATAACCATGTTTCCAAAATGTTATATGGATTTATTTAAAGGGACATGAAATTTTTAAAATGATAATTACATTAAAAAGCATCAAAGTGTTATGGGACACTTTGATTCAAAAATGTCTTTAAATGTCTTCCTTTCTATATTTTGTGACTTTTAAATGTTTTCATGAAAAGGGATTTTTCAATCAAAGAGTTTTAAAAATCATTTCCATCTATTTCAAATCCTTTAATGTATTTTAAACTTGTTTTGAAGATGATTTATTATGATACAAAACTTCCTTATTGTATTGAAGGTTTTGTGATATATTTGACTGTGGATGTGTTATTTTTATACCATTCAAGGTTTATGGTTAAAGTATTGACATTTTCTTTCTAGTTCTTATACGAATGTTAATGTCATGTTTCAACCTTTTCATATGTGGATTGTTTTTGACATAGTAAGTGATGGGTGGAGCCCACTATAGCTCCTCGATGCATTAGTAGGTCTCATGAGTCAACTAGACGTGGAATTGGCCGAGGCCTTTTCCCAATTGGATTTATGGTTTTGGCCAATGCCTTAATCATTTTTAGACTTCTTGGCTAAGGCATTGACAAAATGTTTTAGAATGTCTGACATTGTACATTCTCTTGTTATGGAAATAATATTGATGGATCATGTTGTCATTCGACTAGTAGAATACCCATGATTATGTTTTATTATATAATTATTTACTCATCTCATATTCTTTCCATAAAAGTATTCATGTTTATTATTGGTAAAGGCATTCGGTTTAAATTATTCACCATGCTTATGATTTATGTTATTTTCTGCTATATTTCTTACCCTTAATGAGCGTTTGAGATCACCCCTATCTATGTTTTATTTTATCCAGGATTCCAAGAAGTGTATTTTGTTTGATATGTAGGGTTAAGCTAAGGGAATAATGGTGTTCATAAAGGATTATTTATGTTGGGTTGTATGTTATAAACTATAATGTAACATTCATGTATGTAATCTATTTTCCAGGTCTGCTAAACCGATCGGTCCTTCGGGACTTGATTCCTAGTAATAATGCAATTGTATTAAAATAATGCACCGAATCTTGGTAATTGGGGTTGGGGCATTACGCTTGGTATCAAAGTAAGTTTATAAATAACCATGGAAACTAGATTTATATGAACTCTGATTAGAGCACATATCCCTAAGATAAAATTTGGGGATTAGTATAGATGAACTTTCTATAATTTTGGTATTTTAGAGATTTTGTGATTTTTCCAAGAAATACATCCCTATCTAGAAATGAACAGGTAGTGGTGGCTTTGGAAAAGATGTACCTAGGGGTAAAACCAAATAACACCGCTTTGATCTAGACTCAAACGGGAGCTGGTGCATGACAACAGGCATTATTGCACTCTTGGTAACAACACTCCCGTGAGATATGCTTAGGATAGTTCTCAATTTCATTACAAACCATTATGAGGGGCTTATGAGTATATACATAATCAAAGAAAACATTATTATGATTATGGATTATATAAATAAACTATTCATTTTACATTTGGTATTTTACAAGTTTGGGATTATTTATTGCAATTCATAAACTGACCCAGTGTATGCCATTGCATAGAAATGGCGCCCAGTAGAAGGAATGTGAATTCCAGCAATACATATGATCCAATGAGTAAGAAGGATCATATCTTCCATAGTATCAAGACAACATTTAGAAGGGAAATAGTCTCTCATGGTCTCTCTATATATGAAGAAATAGTATCTTGTTTTAATAAGATAAGTTGAAAATTCTCTGAGTCATATATCATTGAAGGGAAGCAAGAGAAGAAAAGTATAGAAGAGAGAAATATGTATTAAGGGAAGAGGGAAAAGAAGAGTTTCCCTATATATGATAATTATGGGAAGGAACACCCTAGAACATGACTGAAGGGAATCAGAGTTTGATAGATGTGTGGAGAAAAAGGGCACCAAGTATGTGACTGCAAGGGTCAGAAAAAGGTTTTAAATGTACAATTCTTCGTTTGTAAAAGTTGGGACACTACTGAAAATGATGTTATTGGATAATAATAATGTTATGATACTACATCATATGATGAAGAATGACTACTGTTCTTATGTTGTTATAATATAGTTATTTCATTTGAGTGTCGTATCAACAGTATATAGGTTTCATGAATTATGGAGATAAATAAGGATTGTATTATAGTACTATTTTATTGAGGATTTCTGATTATACGGTTTTAAGAAAAGTTACTTAATATTGAGCTACACTTTTGGTAGAATATATTATTGAAGGAAATGTAATCCTTAATATAGTCCCAATAATGTGGTAGTGTTTTTGTAATAAGAGATGGTTGATTTGAATTAATTACATTGGATATTTTTGACTAAATTGAAACTAATTAATGATTTGTCAGTGTTAGAGTTTACAAAAGTTTTGGATTGAAGGAGTATATCCATTATTCTATAAGGATTAAGGGATCATGAATGTAATCAATAAGTTTTTATGGTAATTCAGGATGTTACCATGTTTTAAAAGAATACATGATGAAGGTGTTCACATGTTATTACATGAAAAAATGGATTGTTGTTTTGTTTAAATTACTTATAAATTTTGGACATTCAGTTTGGATAGAAGTATTTTGGATAAGTATAAAGGTTGGAATGTATAGGTTTGAAAGGTTATTTTTGGATTTTTATAAAAGGACAACATGCAGACCATGTGACAACCCATCGCATCAGACAAAGCTGCGGGAATCGAACCAACAACAATAGTGTGATTGGGATTTATCTCTTACCACTAGAATACGTGAAGTTCATGGATGGTATAATGTAGTTTAATTTTTTAAAAGGGATTGATATATGAATTATAAATTCATTATATTTGGAACCCTATACGATTAGGATAAATAGAGTACTTTTTAGTTGTATTATGTTTTGGGGTGAAATATGAGTTTTTGGTAAAAACATTTAATGGATATAACTCTAATTATAAATTAACTATATATCATTATGATCATAGATAATCTCATAATTAAATTCCTGAACATTAATAAAAGGAACTTAGAACTAAAACGTTGTCGTAGATGGTACCTTAGATCATCACAAATTTATGGCTTTGTGATTGTTGGCCTTTTTATAGCAATGTTCTCTACCACTCTCCATCAGATATTGATGGTTAGATTTCTCTTCCATAAAAATTTTTTCTTACATGGAACCCTATTATGTGTTATTTTAAATAACCTTCATACTTACCACTTTTTATTTTAAATAGAGGCCTCATTAATCCATTTTTAGATGTGGGATTTCAACTAAGATATTTTTAAATGTCAAACCCAAGTTTCCAATAACGAGCATTAATTGCAAGGACACAATTTATTGAAGGAGGGGAGAATGTAACACCTCATTCTTCCATGTTACACATCTCTTTGAATAATACAGTAGTGTGTGTTGTATGCAACTTCGAGTTCTAACACACACCACAACCAATCAAAATAGTCGTTATGAATAGTAATACCCACTTCTTGAAATTTTATACATTTTATACTTCAATATATACTTCATTTTTGGATTCGGAATATCAAAATTATCTTAGGGTGAATTTTTGGAACTTTTCTGATAAATTTCATATTTTGATGAATAGTGAAAATTACTAAATTTTAATTAAAAACAACTTTTTTAATCGAAATAATCAATAGTGATAAGTTATGAACTTTAGTGGTTTTAAGGTGTATTTAAAATATATATTTACCATTTAATCCAATTTTCGTCATTGGACCTAATTTCACATTTAATCCGAACATAAACAAGTGTCAATAATTTGATAGTTATTATTTCTTAAAAACACGCTTTTTATTTTGACTGTGGGAATTAATTTTAAATTAATTTTTTCCACTTATGTTTTTTGATTTTGGAAAAATGTATTCCCTATTTGGAATCAGGATTCCAAATTTTTTTAAATAGGTAACTCTTATTTTTAGACATTTTGAATAATTACTTCGGTAAATATCTGATTTACCATGGTTAAAGGGTAAATCCAGTAAATAAGGTTAAACAAATAATATTATAATATTTTTAAATTACCCTAAAACGTGTCATAACCCTATTGGTTGATAAATTTCCGACCATGGAAATATTTGGGATGATTTTGGGAACCCATGGAGCCACTTGTAAGTAATAATTACACTTCATATTAATTAAGTTAAAGTAAATACAAAAATGACATAAACATATATCTTTTAAAAAGACAATTTTTACATAGGGTTATATATGTTATATTGGGGACCATAAATACTAATTATAAATATAAAATTATTTCCTATATAATGGTATTTTAATTATAATTTTTAGACATTGAATAATTAAATTTAATAATGACACAATAATGATGCAGTATTTTCCTTATTAATGAATGAATCAAACAATTGGTTTTATTAATGTTAAAATAAATATAATTTGAAATTATGATGTCATAAACAAATTTTATTGGTTAATATGACATGTTTGGATTTCTTAAATGACATTTTTTTGAATTAATAATGTTTTTTATGACTTAAAAAAAATCAATTAATGAATAGTGTCAAAATTGACATAAATGAGTTTTTAAAACAAATATAATATTATTAATTGATATACTATATCTAAAAATTTATGGATCAGCCTAAGGACTTATATTATGATAATTGTATCAAAAATGGACCACTTGGGGGTCTCTTGGATGTATATTTTAAGTTTATTAACCACATAATATAAAAAGAAAAAGAGAAATGGTAAATGTCAAACTAATTAACTAAGAGTTAAAACTAAAATATATGGTTAATAAAATGACCCAAACCTCTATAAAACCTATTAGTTGAGTTGTTTCGGACCTATAGCCACCTTATAATTTGAATAATCCACTTTGGATCCATTAGAAACCGAATATTAATTTATTATAATATAATAATTCTATCTTTCCATGTGGTGACCCTCACCCCTCTTATAAAAGGGCACTCCCCTTTCACTCAAATTCATACCCTAAAAGCCTTTTGGCTTGGCCAAACCCAGCCCAAGTATTCTTTCAAATTCCCTCAATTCATCCTAGAGACCTTAAGTTTGTCATAATGCAAACTTATGGAGCCCTTTTGATCCAATCAAAAGGAAAAACCCGAAGAAGAGGTAATGATTTCCCCACCCTCTTTCAAGTTCCTTTCTTCTTCCACTTACTATTCCATTATTATTTCAATTCTAAAAAAATAACTGAAGTATCTTCTATATACTATGATGTTATTAAAAATATGTTACAACCATATTTATTATTCTATATATCCATTTAATGACATGTCACCATAAGTTCATACGTTCGGCCTACCGTCTCCACATCGTGGTGTTATTGTTATTCAATACATTATTTTTTTGATGGATATGATAATGATGTGTAATTGGTGTAAATAATAAATATAAAATGATAATGATTCTTTAGATATGATAAAACATCAAATTATATATTATTTAGATGTCAAAATAATGATATTTCTACTCGTGCGTACGTACGAACTACCGTCTCCACGAACGCGATAAGAATCATTCCCCATCATATCCATTCAAGGATAGTTTTCATTTTATGATTAAAAATATTTTTTAAAGACATTATATCATTATATATATTAATAATATACATCCCATTCCTAATTATTATGACTCACATAACAAATAATACAATGAAAAATGAATCCGTTAACACAGGAAACGACGATAACACTAAGAAATTATTATAAAAAATGTTAAAAGATCATATATGATATCATATTAATGTAAATGATTATTGTATTATTTAATAAAAACCATTTCAGAATCATAAAGGAGTTTAACCTACCCTCTACCAAGGAAAATTACAAGATAAGGGTTTATTTCACAATCTCTTCATTATCCGAGGTTGTTTATAAGTAATTATACAATATGACCTCTTTGTCATCCACATCCATGATTCCTAAAAATGTATTTCAAATAATTCTTAATATTTTAAAGACTATGGATTATTGTAATTTATACCCTTTTTTTACTTTCTATAAGATGTTCATAAAGGAATCTTTCCGTCATTTTCCAAACAAGGTCCTTTTAAACATTTTCGACAAAAATAAGGTACGAATATATTTTTTAACATATATGGAGGGTGCAGCTATTTTCTGACGTTATAAAATCATCAAAACATACCTTACAATATTATAATAATATATTCAATGTAATTTTTTTCTTCTATAATTTTGTGACACTTAAATGATTTTAAAAAAGAGATATTTGTCTCGAATAGTTTTGATTTCATCAATGTCAAAATCATTTTAAATGTTTTAAAGACTTGTTCTTCTAAACCATTCTCGTTAATGTACGTGTTTTGAAAATAATTTTAGGTATTTATTTAAAGTAACATGAATGTTTTAAAATTTTAATTAAATAAAAAAGTTTCAAAGTGGTATGGGACACTTTGATTAAAAAATTCCTTTAAATATATTCCTTTATAAATTTCTTGACTTTTAAATGTTTTCATGAAAATGGATTTTTCAATCAAAGAGTTTTAAAAATAATTTCCATCTATGTAAAATCCATCAATGGATTTTAATTTTTTTTGATGTTGATTTATTAGGATACAAAACATCCATATTGTATTGATGGTTTTGTTATATGATCCCATGTGGATGTGTTATTTTTATACCATTCATGGTTTATGGTCAAAGTATTGACATTTTGTTTCCACGTTCTTATAGGAATGATTATGTTATGTTTCATCCTTTTCATATGCAGAATGTATTTGACATACTAAGTGATGGGTGGAGCCCTCTATATCCCCTCGATGCATCGTTTGGTCTCATGAGACATGTAGACATGGAATTGGCCGAGGCCTTTTCCCAATTGGATTTATGGTTTTGGCCGAGGCCTTAATAATTCTTAGATTTCTTGGATGAGGCATTGAGAAAATGTTTTATAATGTTTGTAATTATAAATTCCCTCATTATGGAAATAATATTGACCGTTCATGTGGTCATTCAACTAGTAGAATACCCATGATTTTGTTTCGTTATGTCATTATTTACTCATCTCATATTCTTTCAATAAAATTATTCATGTTTATTATTGGTAAAGGAAAACGGTTTCAATTTTTCACCATGGTTAATATTTATGTTATTTTCCACTGTATTTCTTACCCTTACTGAGTGTTCCAGCTCACCACTTTCTATGTTTTATTTTTTCTAGGATTCTATGATGTCTTTTGTGTTTGATATTCATGGTTATGCTAAGGGAATAATGTCATTCAGAAAGTATTATTTATGATGGGTAGTATGTTATAAAGTGCAATGTGACATTCATGTATGTAATCTATTTTCCAAGACTGCTAAACCGATCGGTCCTTCGAGACTTGATTCCTTGTAATAATACCAATGTTTTAAAATAACTAGTACTTAGCAGTGCATTCGCACGACAATACATTCAAAGATTACTTTCACGAAGATAAAACTATACTTCAATATTAATAAAGAACATCAATATTGTATATATTGAAAAAAATATTGATACATAATATTGAACTGTAATAGGATAAAATATATAGAAATGAAAACATAGTAAAATAATAAAAACTAAATAACATAGAATATTATATAGGGTAATATTGAAAATATATTGGAGAAAATATGATAATACATAAGGAAAACATAAGTACACCATCACTATACAAAATAAACCATACAAATGCATGATGGAGAATATAAGTAAAACATATAGGAGAATATATAAATGATACATTATTTTCATAAATAATTGACGAATAAAAGAAAAATGAAACACATAGAGAATATAAATGATAAATTATTTTCAGAAATATCAATACTGAATAAAACCAAAGGTATCATAACATTATGAAGGGAAAAAAAGGGTGAGAAAAAAAATGCTGGAATGTATTGAGTGAATAATAACATACAGCTGGTAAACTAAATGATGAGATTCATGAAAAATAGAATGTAGAGATTATAACAGCAGAAAAAATAACAGTAGGCATTTGCATGGTACTTTCTTGAGAACTATAAATCAGTATTTATTATCAATATAATAATCTTATTTTTCAAGCAGAATAAATCAAATACACTATCAACAGTAGTACTAATATTGATACCAACAAATAAAATACTTAGGAGTGAAATAGGTAGGACACAGTATAGAAATTACTTGTACTGAAAATCCAATAAAAAGGGACTTTTAGTGATATAATATTAACATAATAGATAAAGCTAACAGTAGTAATTGTTTTTAAAACTGGAAGGACGCAAGTGAAAGTGGATGAATGCACCTTCAGAATATGTTTATAAATCTCAAATACCAAGAAGGGATGATTGCACATGGACTGCTACAATGCCATTGGTTTTTGTAGTCTGATATCCACTTCTAGATGCATCCATGCAACAGGTTCTTCAAATGGGATGACATCCATGTTCTCTATTATTTGAACAGTTAATGAGTTGAAGAGGCACCAGGGTACAGTTGTGGAATGGCATTGGTAGACATCCATTTGAACAGGGAAAACCACACTATAATGTAAACACCCAATTAATCAGCACAGATAAACATCAAGCATTGAAATATTTTTTAATTAGGATAACTGGAAAAGAAACAAAACTAATATATTGATCAATAATTAACATTGTTATATCATGAAGAAAACAAATGAATGATAGTAAACATCATACTACATCACAAATCAATACTAATGAAATAGACCAACTAAAGATAAGTAAACCAATTATATACTACACAATATAGTAATCATTAAAATTTTGAGATATGAAAAGTAAACAAACCAAGAAGGGACTTTAACTGGAAAAAGGTTCACAAACACAGCCTCAATCCAATAAAGAGACTTCATATGACTTGTGTATAGATTAAAATTTTTAATGGAAAATTGAAAAAGTGAGATAATATTACATGTATACAATAACATGGAATAGGATGAGAAACATTTAGTCTAGTTTGTCAGTTGTTTTTGTTTATCATCTCCATTATATGGAGATGATGGTCATTGGAAATAGGTGATGTTGGTGTGGGGTCTCGAGATAGTGAATCATTTATTTCCACAACATCTTCAGCATCGTAGTCAGTCAACAGTTTTTTCTACACGAATATTTCATTGTAACGAATGAGAAGCAGTCAATACTTATAAGTCATACCGTTGAAGCATCATTATTATATCTAACAGTTGGAAAAGTAGAAATAAGATAGTGTTTTTATAAGAAAAGGTAAAAATCAACCTAAATGAAGAAAAATGCATTCTTTTCTACAACATGTACACCATGACAATAAGAGATAATGAAGATAGAGATACTATACATGGGGTTAAGATACAACAGTAGTAGTTTTATCAAAGTTAGCATAAGTGTTTCAGTTGAGTCCTGAAGATTCAGCGCCATGATGTTCCTAAAAAAGATAGTTAAATGAATATTACAATTATATGGTAACTGTTTTGTAAAAAATATGAATGGTCAAGAAGAATAACTAAATATGTTTATTGAATGATCTTTAAAAAGAATGTTGTCATGTGATCTTCACCACGCTGCCAATAAAAACTTATGGAAGAATGAGTCTGCTTACCTGACTGTCTACAGAACTTTGATGATAGTTTCTGATATAATATTCGTTATCACTGATGTAGAGCATTGTTCGTGTGTTCTTTTCTAAAGAGCGTTTTCGATTTTGAATATTGTACTCTGTGACGTCTAGTGACAACAGAACTTTTTTTGATAACCGAATGGTATTGCGAGCAATAAAATGTAAACCTTGATAGTAACGATTGGTCAACAAAAAATGGCCGATCAGATTTAACATGTGTAGTTGTTGGAAGTACTGTTAGAACATCATAGACAATGTAAATGTTATAGTCATGTAATACTTAGAATGTTGATTTAGTCAATGCCATGGTTGGCATTACTATGAGAATAACATAGACAATGTAAATGTTGTAGTCAAGTAATACATAGAATGTGGATTAAGTCAATTCTATGGTTGGTTGTACAGTTACAGTTACATACTGTCATCAGAATATGATAGATTCCATAAGAAAAATAAATGTTCCAGTATTGAAATAGGATAAAGTAATATGACAGTTTAGTAATCTTATGTGAACCATCAAATAATATATTGAAGAAATGAATGGATGGCTATCGAAATGTCCTTGGATAACATACCATGCAAAAGGGATTGTAGTTGTTGAGCCAAGGAGAGCCTGAGTGAACTGTCTGATCATATTAGTATAGATTGTAGATGATAATGCAGGATTAATTCGAAGAGGATTGTGTATGTCTTACCGTTAATGAGTGGTCAATTGCAGTGGAACTGTGGCATTGAAGAACTTGAAAACCTAGATTTGTGAGGCCAAAAGACTACATGACCGAACCCTAGATTTCAGATGTAGGAAGTGGTGAAGATGTGGTGTTGAGAAGAAATGAATACCTTATATTTGGGTGGTCAGGTTTTGGAAAGTCATCGGACCAGGAGACTGCAGGTGGAAAACACCGGAGTTGATGTGTGGTGACTGAAGGAGGTGACGACAGAAACCACGAGCAGGGATAAGTAGAAGTAGGGGAGGGGATTAATGAGATGGAGGTCAGTTGTGGAATACTGTAGGTTCGCCGCAAATATTTTTCGATCGGGTCAGTGGTTCCGCGAGATGTGTCGGGTTGGGGTGACTGCCGGCGGTGGCGAAAATGGAGGTATTTAAAGATGGCGCCGAGGAGGATGTTCAAGGAAGGGAGTCGTCAATTAGGGTGAACAGATTTGGAGGAAACCGTAGACGGCGCGGAGTGTAAACGTGGGTGGGAAGGGGGGAGAGGGTCGGGGTCTGGGAGAATTTGAAGGTGGAAGTAAGGTAATCGAGAGACGTGGCTTCCTGTATTGGTGACACATTGGCAGAAAAAATCCAACATTAGAGGATATATAGATTACATCAGATATGGATAAATTTCATCATTCATTGATGGATGAAAAGATATGAAGTTCACAGCAGATTTAAAAATTGATTCAAATTCTACTCATAGCCCTTTATAAACGGTCTACAAAACAAAAATAATGATTGAAAACATGAACAACTATATTCTGCTAAAAGAAAACAATCATGGAAATGAAAAACATATTTAATTCTCTTCAAACACAACTTTTAGAAGGATTCATCCATACCTTTAATAAGACATAAAATCCATTAACCACAATAGTTACTCATTGTCAATATTGAACCTCTTTAAAACATAATGATTACATGTTACATACCTGAGTAAGTAACATAATTGATAAAAATTTAAATCTGAATGAATAGAAGATGATATGAGAACAACTACCATTAATATTTGTTGTCATTTCATTCAAAAACATGAGATGGTGATAAACAAAATCAATTAACGAAGACATGTAATTACATTGGGCAACATTACAATGATCAATCAACTTACAAACATTGAACAACCGTTGTATAACATTGAATTTGGTAGCACATGCATCAAAATAAAATGATACACTACTCCAAACTATTATATAAAATTAAACACATAAATTTCTCTATTCTATTAGTAATTTGATATTTAAAATGAAAAAAAGAAACCATATTACTGTGATAAAACATTATTACAAATAATAACACTAATGGCATACAACAGTTTGAAACAAAAATACATAAAAAATTTTACATGAAACATTGATCTCCTTGAATAAGTAACAGAATAATATATGATTTCTAGATTATAAAAAATCCTTATATTTCTCTATGGAGGTGATTTTTTTCATAATGTAGTTCTATCAAACTGATGCATATAATTTATAAATAAGATTAATCACCTTATAATGCTAACTCAAATTGGTGACACATATCTTTAGGCATGAAAAGATCCATGAAAGCCAATACCTAAAACCCATCAATAAAATGTTTCATTCAATCATGACACCAAACACAAGAAAAGATCTAATCAACCATGCGCTCAAAAACATACAATCAACACAGAGTTACATTGGAAAATAAAAACCAAAAGGAAAAAATAAATCAATGATGTATAAAAAAGCATTACCATCAATGTTGTTTTTTCCCTCAGAAGCTAGATTTTCCATCACGAATGTCATCCTTCAAGGAATTGATAAAACAAAATTATTTCTCACAATATTTATAATCACATGAAATTTTAGCGGGATGGGTATTAATATACATTTAATATATTGATTGAACCAAAGTTTGAAGGTCGCATCAGTAGATTAGAGAAACACAAAATGATAATATGGTGAACAGTAACTGCATTTGCTAAAATTGAAAACATGATTGATATAAATATTCCTAACCAGGATACATTGAATACATTCAGACCTCTCCCAGTTTACCTACACTCCTGCAAATTTGGAAGGGCCAGTCAAATGCATTTAACAAAATTACATGGATTCAAAGCCAAATGAATTGTAATGGTAAAGTGGAACAGAATACTACAATAAAATGACTTGTTTAGTGGTTAATACTGCTACATGGAATTGAAATACTGACCCCAAGAATGTTTTGCGGTGGATAGATTCTCCTCCCCTGTAAATTTAAGGTTACAATAGATATAGGCAAAAAAATCATGAGCAGAAGGTGTTTTGAAGGGACACTATAGTAACAACGTACCGTGTGAGATGGAAGTGGACATGGAAGAAAGCATCAAACCAATATTAGACGTGAAAATCATCGAAACAATTCAAATTTAAAACATCATAAATTAACAAAGTAATATGATTGTCACAAGAATGATAAAAAATACATATGACATGCAACTGGAAATTTTAAAATACTAATAGTTGGAATTATAAGAGATAAATATCAGATGTGGTAGGTAAAATAAATCTTAATGAATTCAGAACCCTTTTCAACAACAATGTCAAGTAACTGTTAGTGAAAAAGTTTGTTTTTTAGTGTATATTGAAACATTTCAAAGACCAAGTCATTCTCATCAGCAGTGAAAATTCCTAAAATTCAGGTACGCTAAAGAAATCCCTACAGTGTTTCAGAAATCAAATAGTTTCCTGAACCATATACCCTAAATGCATAAATATAGCATGAAACAAACCGAAAGTCGCATACTAATTCAACGCCCATTGCATACTGGCGAAAATCCAAGTGAATCAAAACCCAAACAACATTAATCAAACTTAAATATATTAAAGGAAATTTATATGAATTCAGACCCATTTACCAACTCGAACATGGATTGACTGCAAGTTGGATTCATTGGACCTTCTTTGTAGGTACTGGAAAACCTTAAAAAACACTATGCTTTCTTGTTCTTCACGTGAAGTAGAAAAATCAAGATGAATGAATAAGATGAACTACATAGTTTCTTTTTCACAAATAAATAGATAAATATTAAAATAGGAACCATCGAAGTTATTGTCAGTGTTCGATGAAAAAAAATTGTATGTGTCGTCTTCGGATATCATCTCCCTCCACTTACGACGACTATCATTCTGTTTCGTGACCTTGTATTCACTTATGGATGTGTTGTGGCTCGAGTTCCTCTACAAAGGACACCCTATTCCAAGACCTGAATACTTATCTTCGTACATCACATATTGAATAAAATTACATAGGGAAGATAATTAGAGTGAATCAAAAACCTAATAGCAGAAATTGAATCAATATCTGAGGATATAGAAGGGGATTCATATCAGCGAGGTGAGAATTCATGGCCGAATAGAATATGCCTGGCGGAGAATGAGATATGTGGCAGAGGAAAAGTGTGGTGTAGGTGGTGGAGGAGGTGGTGGCGGAGGCAGCGAGGATGTTTCAGTGCTGGTTTTCACGAGGTAAAGTTACCCAGAACCAAGATGAATAATGTGAAGGGGTATTTTTGAGATGAGTAACATATTACGGTAAACGTACCTGAGTAAGACCAGTATGAGAAAATCACACATTTTTAGTGGAGGAATATGGCTTGGATGATGCCGGATGAGTAGCAGGGAGTAGAGGCGAGGATATAAGGGAATATGGGTGAGGTGGCGGAGGAGGCTCTGGCGGAGGCGACGTGACACTGGCTAGGGTTCCGAATAGGGAGACCTCTAGCGAGCACCGGGGGCCGGGGATGTGGAGCGCGAATGATGGATGGAGCGCGTCGGGTGAGGGATAGAAATCGATGGATGGAGGTAGGAATGGGGTAAACGTGGCTCTTTGCAGGGGTGACATGTATGCGAAAAAATGCCAACTTTATAAGATATATAGATGCACTGAATCTGGGTAACTAGGGTCATGGCATTACACATGGGTTATGGATATCTAATATATAGTTATAGTCTATGTGGGATACCAAGATACCCCTATATTCTACATAGGCTTTGTATATTGGTTCCCAATTTCTTATGAGAGATACCAATTATAGTTCTTGAAAATCCCTTATTAGTATTTTAGAGGTGGTGTGTAATGTGGATGACTTAGTTTTTGTGGGATTAACGAACTTTGGTGCTATAACCCTATTGTGAAGGACTATTTTGTATAGAAAGACTATTCAGGATCCTAAAAATGTTGAGTCCAAATGTAATATAGAATCAGGATACATGAATGGGTATATGATTTTGGTTTCTGAAAAATTCTATTTGGTTGATATATGTTTAGTTAAACATGGAATATGAGATGTTATTGGTTTTAGAGGGAAGATTCAACGGTATTATTAGATTTATGGGTCATATCAGATCATGATCATGGTCACTATTTAGCCATATAGGCCTAAATGTTTTTATGAATCTCATTGAACTTGTGTCTAGTTTTTTGATTGGGATGCAAAAGAAAGTACATTAATTATTTTTTGATGAAATTATGGTAGTGGACACTAGTTAAACAACATACATAGTGATGTGTATTGGTATGAGTTAACCAATTTGGACCGAGGAATGATTTTAGATGATGTGATCCTTGTAGGCATGACGACCCTATGTATTTTGGTTGAGGATTTGGGATGTCTTTATAATGTATGTAGAACCTTGGGATTTAATTTGGTGTTTTAAAATAGATAATCTAGGAATTGATCCCACTTAGTTATTAACAAAATAGTGAGCATGTATCGGGTTGATTGACAAAAATATAATTCTAAAAACCTAATAATGTTTCTCTTGGGAAGTTGTATAATTGAACCCATATAGAGGAGATTTCATATTACGTACATTTGATTGTTTTTTTCATTCTAATTATTAAATTTTTTCATTTTTTGTTGATTTTTTTTCACTGAGTGAAGAAACAATGGTAGTTTTATGTTTCATTCAATATCCTTAATATGAAATAACATGGGCAATCCATTTTTTACACTCAATAGTGGGTGGGGAGTGGGTCATTTGTGTTATGATTTGTGATTTTTCAAATGATGATATTGATACTAATATGGGGGATCATCCTATTCAACATGATTAAATGGATTTTTTGGATGATGATACTTGAGTGCGGTCAAAGCATCACATGGATAATTAATGTAAAATTTATATTCCTGTGAGTAGAGGATTCAAAATTATTAAATTTTGAGTAAATACCATATTGTAATTTATATGTTATGATGGAAAGAGATATTTACTTATAATTATGTATTGGTATATCATGGTATGAATCGAGGTAGATTTCTTAGGTGATCCACTTTTTTCTATATTAATTGGTCGGATTGTACATTGAAATGTAAAGAAGTGTCCTTTTGATATGAAATTTACTTGGAATCATCAGAATATGTTGTAGTGTCCCATGTTTTTAGATCGGACCCTAATAGTATATTTTTCTTATATTTTTTGTCTAATGCACTGTTCGATCTAAAATTAATAATAGGAACTAAATTATGAGTGCTGGAACCTTTTTATGTGATGATATCATGTCTGATAAAAAGGCCTAAATAGCTTCTTAAGTGGCACAAGGAGTTTCAAGAGCATGAAACCCATAAACTGATATGTTAATGGGGTTGGAGAGGGTGCAAGATTTTTTTGAAACGGTGTGGACAAATTTTGGAAACTATACATTCTTGTACATGTGAGGTAGAGGTATTTCGCACAAGTTGCACTTGGTTTCAATATATTCTTCATAGGAAATGTAGTCTTCAAAAATTGACAGCATGTATGCATTGTTCATCGAATGGTTAGCACATGGTTTGGCTAACAGTGGGTCCCAATGTACATGATGTGTCTTTTAAAGAAATTTAAATAATTTAATTAAATATTTAAAAATCAATAATTAAATGAGGAAATGATTTAATAATAAAAATAATACTAATATAATTGTAATTATTAATATTATCAACATAATTATTATTGTGATTAGTTTTAATAGTTTAAATATTGTTCTTAATGAATACCTAAAGGGAGCATCATCCATTTACCCATACCAATGGAGACTCGCTCCCCCTCATTCCTCAGGAGGAATGAAACACTCTTCCTCCATCCTCATTCCCTTATGACATTTTCAACAGATCTCCTGTAGATTGAGGTTTGGATCATCATGGTGGTGCCTTCTAATTTCTTTCCTATACCTTTATAGCCATATTGAGATCCCTATCTACTCGATTACCACTCATCCAAAACTCTAGGGTTGGGTTTGATCTAGTTTTTGTGATTTTCTTGTTTAGTGTATGAAAAGTCTCTCTCAGGACATTTTGGTTCGCCGTTCGGAAACCTCTATTGAAGTTGAGGTGGTTGGGGCTGATTTGGTTTGCCACCATCATTTTAACGTATGTATTTATACCAGTAATTCATAACTAACCATCTAATTTATGGAATTTTTGTTTTTATGAGTCCATAGTATTTTATTTGAGGTGTTTTTTCTTTCACCATTAATTTTTGTGGGTTCTTGTTAATGTTGTCCTGAGTTTGGATCAACGATTGAGGGTACAAAAACATATACATAAGCTATGTATTACATATATATATATATATATATCCTACATGTATGCATTCCCTCATGGAGTAAAAAAATGTGAATTGGATTATGGATATATATATGTGTGTGTGTGTGTGTGCATGCGAGTGCGGGCCCATTACAAATGGTCTCTATATTTTATATCAAGTGTGTGTTATTAAATAAATTACATTCTGAGTTAGTGTCCCCATCCAAGTTTTCAAATTTTTGAAATGAATTAATTAATTTATTACTAATTTATTTTTATATTTAAATTGATTTATTTATGTTGTTATATTTAATGAATCTTTAATGTGAATTTATTTTGTTTTGTGTTTTAAATGGTAAATGTAATAAGTGATTTTTTGAAAAACAATTCCCTATTTATAATAAAAACCCTCCAATAGATGTGTGTTTCCTTCAAGATAAAAATGTAGTGATATAATTTTCTTTTTACCTTATTTCAGAACTATATTCATTATTCCTTAACATTATTATTGATATATGGAATTTTCAAGACATGGCCGTAATGGAATTTTAAATACATAGTTTCTATTTTAAAATGCTTAATTAACCAAGCCATAATGTATGTTCATGGATATATTTTATGTAACTACCATTGGGTTCATTGTAAATTATCTCCTTAATGTAATTTAATATATTATATTGCATGCAACAGTGACTTGGCTTGCATTATACGCAAGATTGAGTTTCTATGAAACAACACATTATTATTATAATTATGTAAATGATGGATTTATTTATCAATTTAATATTTTAATATGAATAATAAAAAATATGTTTTAAATTTTATTTATAATAATTTCACATTAATAAAAAAATATTTATAATGAAATGTATAATTTTTTTAAAAATGTTATATATTTGGAAAAATAATTTTCTTAAAAGAACTACATTTTATGTCCTTTTTTGAAAAATAATAATATTAGATTTTGAAACTCCTAAATATTTGATTTGGTAAAACAAACATCATTTTTTAATTTTTAATACAAAAATTATATTAGGGTGTATTTTTTGTATTTTTTTGTAAATATTAAATTATTGCTGAATAGTTAAAAATACTGCATAGTACATAAATACAAACTTTTTCATTTAAATAATTATTTTTAATTAAAATTTATCATAAAGTAAAAAATAAATAAATATTACATATATTAATATAATGTTTTCCATTTGATCCAATTTATAATAAGATTAGATATATATAAATTTTTATTGAACTTTTTATTGTATTTTACCCACTCTTTAGGATGATTTTCAAATTTGCATAAAATGTAAATTTACCGCTTCTATGACTTGAAATTCAAAAAATTGAAAAGCCTGATTTTCATAATTATGTATAATGTGGTTCCATAGGATGAAAATAATTTTTTGGTAAATAGACAATTTTAAAATTTATTTATCACGGTTTAAAGTAAAAAAGAGAAATTAAAGGGAAAACTAATATTATAATAATAAAAATTTACCCCAACACATGTCCCAATTCTATTTGATAAGTTGTTTTTGACCAAAATCAACATTAGTAATAAAATATGATCTTATGTGATATAATTGAGTAAGATTCAAACATTTACTATATATTATTTAAAGAAGAGTTAAAAGTGATAAAATAAAATTTTAATAACTAAACCATTCATAATATATGGTTATAAATATGATAAATTAGAATATAAATACTAATTATAAAATTAAAAATATTTCATACATAATTAAAATTTTTTGATATATTTTTTTACATTAAATAATTAAATTTATTAATAACATAATAGTGAGGAAGTAAAAACCTTATTAATGAATGATTAAAATAAATGATATCATAAATATTAAAATAAATTAAATCTGAACATGTGTATGCCGTACATGTATTTTATCGATGACATTGACATATTAGGGATCTGATAATACCTTTGGTTTGAAGTAATCAAGTTAATATAATGTTAACAAAAATCAATTACTAAATACGATCAAAATTTACATAAATGAATTTTTAAAACAAATAGTATTTTATTAAATGATATAAAAATTGTGATAACCTAATAATTATAAAAATTACATATAGATTGATTCAAATTTAATTATTTAACCACCTGAGGTTCCCTGGGAATTTTATAGTAACTAAATTAACCAAATAGAATAATAATTAAAGAAGATATTGTAACAGTTGAACTCTTTAACAATGGGTTAATCTAAAAAGATTTAGATATGTTTATAACCTAAAATGTAAATAACCTATTTTTTGTGTGGATTTAGACCCATCGTCATATTATCCTACAAATAAATAAATTTTAATATTTTAGAAACCGAAAATTGTTTTATAATATATTAATATATAAAGTGTTTCCGAAAGTGCCCCTCACCTCTCTTATAAAAGGGAACCTACATATCCAACATATCATTTTAGTTCACACTTACAAAGAAATTTATATAGGCCAAGACCTAGCTAAATATCTTCCCAACTTCCCAAAGTTTATCATAGAGTCATTACCTTGAGAATAATTCTAACCTAATAATCCATTTTGTTCAAATCAAAAGGACACACCTGACGAAGAGTTAATTATTTTATCACCTCTTTTGAAGTACTTATCTTCTTATACATCCTATTTCCTTGATGTTACTATACTAAAATAATAACACCAGTAAATTTTACATTATTATATATTTTTTATAATTATGGTATGATCATATTCATTATTCTATACATCCTATGAATGATAATGTCACCATGTGTGCATACATACGACTTACCGTCTCCACGTCGTGGTGTATTTGTTATTGAATAGTACATTATTTGTATGGGTATAATAATGAGTATAATTAAATTAAATAATAAATATAAAATAGTAATTATTCTTTATATATTATATACTATCCAATTAAACGTTGTTTCACCATTAATATAATGATATTTCTGCTCATGCGTACATGCGCCTAATCGTCTCCACAACACGACGAGATTTATCTTCAATGATCACCATTAAAGAATTTTTATAAATATATATATTTTTATTCAGTATGAGATATATTAAATAATATTTATATTTTAAGAATATATATTTTGGTACATAAATATATTCTATTTACTTAATTTATTACTATAAGATAAGAAAATGGAATCAACATTCAAGCGTACATACGGACTACCATATCCATGAAAGGTGTTCTCATTTCATATAATAATATATTATACATATTTATATTCTAAATATATATGATATAATATATATTTCCTGTTATATATTCATGAAGTATGTAAATTATGATCTAAGTGATACGATTAATAATAACAAGTTAAAACACGTATGTTAAAGAAAGAGATTATTACCTGAAATGTTACATTAACTTGGAAATTATTATTAAATGGGTATTATTAATTAATAAATTAATCATATATGATATAAAAAATATTAATATGGTTATGGTATAATTAAATAGCATACAATGTTCATTTTACAGGAGGTTAAACGTACCCTCGACTGAAGTAAAGTACAAGGAAAGGGTTAATTCCTCAATCTCATTATTATCAAAGATTGTTCATGTGTAAGTATTTACTGGAACATATTTTCATCCATGTCCAAGTTTCATAAAAATTTCTTCAAAATGAATGTTTTATGGTTTTATAGAAGGGAATCTATAACTATATCATCATTTTAAATATATTAAAGATTTTTTACTATATATTTTTAATAAAGGTTATATTTTCAAATTGATTTTAAGGTTTTATTTATATAAACATGATTGTTTTGAAATGATAATTAATTTCAAAAGTTTTAAATTAGTTTGTTACACTTTGATATAAAGAACTATTATAAATTAATTCGTTTATAAATTGTGAGACATTTAAATGATTTCATTCAAAGAGTTTTATTAATTATTTTCATCTATGTCAACATCCTTTATTGGAAATTATTCTTGATTGTGGTTGAATTATTGAAAAAGAACTTCCATATTAGTTTCATTGAGTTTCTATTTTAAGAAGTTTTATTTTATTATTTATGTATAATTGATGCCTTTTAGTTAAAGTTTTAACATTTCCTATCATAGTTTTAAAACTAGTGTCTATCTTATGTTTTAGCCTATTTATATAAGGAATGAATTGGACTTAATAATTGACGGGAGGAGACAAATATATCCACTCGATGTATCGGTAGGTTACATGAGAGAAAATAGTGTCTTAACATAAGGAATTGATTGGATATTTGTGAATCATCTTGGTATAAGGCCTTGACGTTGTCGTTATAATGTTCAGATTATTTATTCCCTCATTATAAAACTAGTAATTACATGTGATACTAAAAATAGTATAATATTAATGTGCATGATTATATGGTAATTTTTTTCTTATTTTTACCATATTATGATCATGTTTTATGTTTAAAAGGCTTCGTTTTTATTATATATCTTTCCATGAAAATATATAGCTTTCGTTGAATTATTTACCCTTACTAAGAAACTGAGCTAACCAATTTATTATGTTTTGTTTTCCCAGGATTCCAAGAAGTGTTTAATGATTGATATGTAGGGTTAATTAAGGGAAATAATGGTGTTATCAAAGGATTATAAATTCTTTGTTTTATTTTATAAAGTGTAATGTTACATTCATGAAGGTAATATATTTTACAAGAAAGATATAGTGATCGTTCCTTTAGGACATGATTTCTTGTAATCATGAAAATCTATTAAATTAATACACAAGCTCTAGGATATATGGTCAGGTCAATATAGTTGGTATTAGAGGATTTTTAGAAACAACAATGGAAATATATTTAGAAAAATAAAATTATGGGTCCTGACACTAATGTAGAATTTAGGGATACGAATTACAAAGAATACTAGAATTTTAAAATAGAGAATATGTTGGTATTACAAGAATATAAAACATTGAATAGATAGTTTATGTGGATGTGGTTCTAGAATAGATGTACCAAGTGGTGAAAACTGTGACTCGGTGTTTCAGGCTTGACCTGGGGTATCCTGGTACATGAAAATGAGCCTTACTACACAACTAGTTTGACACTCCTGGGGGATATGATTGGGATATTTTATGTTTTACATAGAAACTATTATAAACGATTTATGGACAAATATTTCTTCAACGGAAGAATATTTTTTATTATGATTTTTTATATGAATAATTTTGTTCAATTTATGTTAATTATTTTACTATTTCAGAATCATGCATTATGATTCATAAAATAATCTAGTGTATGGCATTATTTTGAAATGACATCTAGTATAAGGAATGTCTACCCTAGAAATGAAAAGGTTCCAATGAGTAATAAGGATCTTATATTTCATGGTCTTATGACAGCATTTCTATGGTAAATATCCTCCCATGTAATCTCATCATATGAGGAAATATTATCATGTGTCAATAAAATATGTAATGAATTATATAAGTCCCATGACATTGAAGGTATGCTAGATTAGAAGAGGATGTAACATGGAATGTTGAATAAAGGGAAGAAGGTGAAGAAAATTTTTCCCATATGTGATAGCTGTTGAATGAATCACCTTGGAAAGAGTATTAAAGGATTGGATATTTTTTATACATGTAGAGAAAGGGTCATCAGAAAAATATTGCAATGATAACAAGGAAAAGACTAATATTCATTGTTTCAACAGTAGTGAAATGGGGAATTATGCAAATATATATCATCACAGTCAAGGAAATATAGCTCAAGAAAATCAATGTGATGAAGGAAAATCATAATTTGTTACTAGAGTCAACGTGGAATATTTAATTTATTTGTGTCTCCGAATTGAAGAATAATGTCATTTGAGTGTTGTATTAACGATTCACTTTTTATATGAGTTATGGGAATTAATATGGATTTTACTAAAGTACTATATCATTGATGATTTTATATTTTATGGTACTAATAAATGTGACTCAATAACAAGTTAATATTTTTTGAAAATACATGGTGGAAGGAATGATAAACCTTAATATAGACCTAATACTGAGGTAGAGATTTTGGTATTGGAGATGATTGACTAAGAAAAATTATATTGGATATTCTTTACTACATTGAAACTAATTATTCATTTGTTTATTTTATCATTTTTGGAGTTTAAAAAATTGTCGTATATAAAGAGTATATTCAGTATTCTGTATCAAATAAGGGAGAATGAATGAATTGAAAATGTTTTATGTTAAATCATGGTGTTATCTTGTTTTCAGTGAATGAATGATAATGGTATCACACGTAATTATGTGGAAAAAATATATCATCATTATATTTACCACCCATATAAATATTTGGATTGTGGTTTTGAACATAATAATTTTGGATATATATCAAAGTTGTAATGGAGTAAGTAGATCTGTTGATATTTTTTTTGCGGTTAAAGTATAATTTATTGAATACGTTGACCCAAACATTTGGATTTCTGTAATCATATAGAGGAATAAGGAAATACTTTTGGAACATATGATTTATCAAATGTTTTTATGGCATAGGAAATCATTTTTGAACATTCATTTCCTAGTTTAAGGGATATAGTGAAAATAGATCAAAGCACAACCAAATAATGGGATTATGATTATGATAGGTAATATATTCAAGTGTGTTTTCTTGAGTTCTTATAATTATTGAAAATTAATTCCTATTATTTACAAAAAGTACCTAAAAATTTTGTTACCCTAACACTCTATGTTTTTTGGAACATATGAAACTTAAATCATCATATATTTATGGCATTGAGGCCCTCAATTTTCCATTTATTGTTCATTTGATTCTGATTGATGACCTCAACCACCCCTATATATATATTTATTTTTTTCATCTATTTATGTGTTTCTAATTTAAACCTAGTATATATTCTCTTAAATAATAATTGTGGTGGTGACTTTTTCATTTCCCATTCCATCTTATTAAGACAATATTTTATTAACCCTATTTCTGATGTGGGTTTTCGATAAATGTATTTTATATTTTCAACTGTATATTTTCAAAGAACAATTTCAAATTGTGAGAACTCAATTTATTGAGGGAGGGGAGATTTTAACACCCCATGATTTCATAGAATTTTACTATTTAAACAAATTTAATATCTTATGTTTCACGCAACACCGATTGGTCTTGCGTTATATGCAAGATTATGTTTCTGTGAAACTACTCATTAGTATTATAATTATTCAAACAATATATTTATTTATCAATTAAATATTATAATTTGAAAAATAATTATTTATAATGCTATCACACAAATAAAACATATTTATATTGAAATGTATAATTTTTGTTTAAATAATTATATATATATATAAGCTAATTTCTTAATAGAACTACTTTTTATGTCTTTTTGTGAACAATAATAAAATTAATTTTAGAAACTTCTAAAAAGTTAATTTTTTAAAATAGAAATCATTTTTGAATTGGGAATATTAAAATTAGCTTATGGTTAATTTTTGGTATTTTCTGAAAACATTCAATTTTTGATAAATAGTGAAAAATGATGAATAATACATAAAAACAAACATTTCATTTAAATAATTATTTTAAAATAAAATTTTTCTTAATGTCAAAGTAGATACATATTGCATATATAAGTCCAATTTATGTCAGTTGAGTCATTTTATAATAAAATTATATATATATATATATATATATAATTTTATTTCACTTTAGAGCGTCTTTTACACATCTTCTAGGAACATTTACAAATGCCCATAAAATGTAATTCTACCGATTGTATGAATTGAATATAAAAAATATGATAGACAAATTTCTAATGATTAATTAAACATTGGATCAATATGATGCAAATAATTTTTGGTGAATTGTTACTTTTGGAATTTTTTTACACAGTTAATATAAATAGTGAAATGAAAGGTAAAAATAATATTATAATAATATAAAATTACCACAAAAATGTGATATTAAATTATAAAACTATTTTTAGACTAAAATATACCTTAAGAAAAAAAATATGATCCACATTTATCTACATTTTTAAGATTAATAAATTTAATATATTTTATTTAAAACAGTGTTAAAAGTGTAAAATTAAGATTTTAATAATAAATCCATATATAATATAAGGTTATACATAAAATAAATTACACTATAAATATTTATTAGAAAGATATGAATATTTACTACATCATGGTTTTTTATTTATAAATTTTAGACATTAAATAATTTTATTTATTTATGACATAATGATGATGTAGTAATTACCTTTTTAATGGAACATTAAAATAAATGATATTACAAATAATAAAATAATTCTAATTTGAACATTTCGATTCCATTCATTAATTTTATGGATTAAATTGAGATGTTTTAGATGATTTAATACACTTTATTCAAAGCAATCAAGTTTTTATGAATTTGTAAAAAATAAATTACTAAATACTGTCATAATTCACATTAATGTGTTTTTTAAAACAGATACTATTTTAGTAAATGTTATAAAAATTATTAAAATATAAGATTAGTCCAACAAATGTAGAAAATCATAAATATGTCATTAATGATCCACTTTAGGTTCTCCTAGAAATTTTTAGTATCTAAATTAACTCTTCAGTATTAAAATACAAGATGACATGGTAAGAGTTAAATTGTTTAACTAAGGGATAATCTGAAAGGATAATTATAAGTTTATGGCCTAAAAACATATAAAACTTATTGGTTGAATTTTTTTTATAATACTCATGATATACTCAAGAAAATTCAATTTGGAGCTATTATAAACTGAAAATAAATTTATAATAAAATAAAATTTTAAGCTTCTCCTAAAGTTCCTCTCACATCTCTTAAAAAAGGGAACCTCCATTTTGTTTTAATTCACACCCCCAAGACAATTAGATTTCCAAAAACTATCCAAATATCCTACTAATTTCACCAACTTCAACTTATGTCCTTATATTGAGCAGAAATCTATCCTAATGAGCCATTTGGTTCAATTCAAAAGGAAAACCCCGAAGAATCAGTAATAATTTTATCACCTATTTCAAAGTTACTTTCTTCTTCTACTTCCACTTTCATTGTTGTTACCATACTAAAATAATGATTGTATTACCTTATAAATTCATAGATATTATTATAAATATGGTATAACCATATTCATTATTCTATCCATCTAATGAATGATAATGTCACCATGCATGCATATGTAAGGCATACCGTCTCCACGCCATGGAGTAGTTTGTTACTCTACAATACATTATTTGGATGGTAATAATAATTAATATAATTAATTTAAAGAATAAATATAACATTATAATCATTCTTTATATATAATATAACATTTAATTCAACACCGTTTCACCATCAATATTATGAAATTATCCCTACTGCGTACGTACAGCTTACCGTCTCTACGACGTGATGAGATTCATCTTCGACGATCACCATTTTAGAATTTTAATATATATATATATATGTATAGATTAATAATTAGATATGTGAAATAATATTTATAATTGAATAATATATATTTATCTAGATAAATATATTACTTTTACTTACTTCTATACTATACGATAAGAAAATGGAAACAACGTTCATGCGTACATACAGACTGTCGTCTCCATGAATGGTGTTTCCATTTCATAAATCTATCTATTATAAATATTTATATTCTGAATATATATGATATATAAATCATGTTATATATTATGGATACATGTATATACGGATCTAAATGATACGATCGATAATAAAAAGTTAAAACATGTACTATAAAGAAAGACATTATTACCCAAAATGTTACATTAACAAGGAAATTATTTATAAATTGCTACTATAAAGTCATAAATGATTCATATATGATATCTAAAATATGAATATTATTATTGTATTATTTAATAACATAATATAGTCATTTTGTAGGATGTTAAGCGTACCCTCAACTGAAGGGATTCACATGGTACATGTTAATTCCTCAATCTCATTATTATCCAAGAATTTTTATGTGTAAATATGTACTGGGAAATTTTTTCATCCAAGTCCATTTTTCATTAAAGTTTCTTCAAAAGTAATATTTTATGGTTTTATAGGAGGGACCCTTTACCTAGATCATCATTTTAAATGTTTTAATGAATTATTTTCTTAAATATTTTTAATTAATGTCTATATTTTCAAAATGATTTGAGGATTTATTTATATAGACATGATTAGAATAAAACTGTAATTCCATTAAAAATATTCAAAGTGGTATGGGACACATTTATTCAAAAATATATTTTAAATGATTTCATTTATAAAATATTTGACTTTTAAATGATTTCAAAAAAAGAATATTTATCTTAAAGAGAATTACTGATTATTTTCATCTATGTCAACAACCTTTATTGGATATTATTCTGCATTGAGGATGATTAATTAAAATAAAATATTCCATATTAATTTTAAGGATTTATGATATGTCTGACTATGTATGTTCTATATTTATACCATTCTTGGTTTATGGTTAAAGTATTGACATTTAATATGCTAGTTTTCATACGAATGTCAATGTTATGTTTCACATGTTTTATATGATAACTTCATTGGACTTAGTAAGTTACAAGTGGATCATTCTATATCCCTTCGATGAATCAATAGGTATCATTAGAAAAACTATTTTCTTTGCATAAGGACTTGATAGAATATTTGTCTGTGGTCTTGGCAGAATGCCTTGATGTTGTAGCTATAATGTCTGGCATTATGCATTCCATCATTATTAAATTATTTATTAAATGTTATTATTCGACTAGTATAATAATCAAGTTCATGTTTATAAGGTACTATTTGAATTATTTTTACCATATTATGTTCATGTATTATGTTTAAAAATATGGTGTTTTTATTATACATATTTCATTAAAAGGTTTTAGCTTCCGATGAATTATTTACCCTTACTGAGCATCTGAGATCACCCTTTTCTTATATTTTATTTTCCAGGGATGCCAATATGTTTATTATGATTGATATTTAGGTTTGTTCTAGGAGAATAATGGTGTTTTCAAAGGATTATTTTTCCATTATTTTATATTAGGAAGTTTAATGTAACATTCATGAATGTAATATATTTTCCAAGGCTGCTAAACTGATTGGTCATTCAAGACTTGATTCCTTTAATCATGCTAATTTCTTAAAATAATGCCCCCTCTCTAGGATTCTAGGATAGTGGAGTTATATTTAAGATTTTAGTTACCTATTTATGTGATTAATTTCTTACTTTGACACCTTCAAAGTAACAAATGGAGAATTATAAATACAATTTACATGTTTTGGTAAATTGAATTTGTTGAATTAAATGAAATGGTAAATGCATTATAATTATCAATTAAATGAAATTATTAAATAATTTTAAATGTATTGAATGATATAAACCACTTCTGGGACACATTTAATCCTAGGTAAAAATCTTAAGGATATACTCAATGGTTTATCAAACATACACCTTGGTTGATACATGGATTCCCATGTACGAATTACATGGATGGACTCATGTTCATAAATTACTACTAGGTTTCTTGTCTATATCACCCCTTGAGATGTTAATGAATTATATTAGAGTTGACCTTTTTTTTAATACTTTTTAAGTGGATTTAATAATAGTTTCATGATAATTTTTCTTATCACGATCATGAAAGGAATGTCTTGAATGAATTAAAATATCACATGAAATCATTATCATGAAATAATTTTTTTAGGATCGCATATAAATATTATCAGTTAATTCCATGAGCACACATGAACCCCATTCTGATTCTATGATGTGGCTTGAATAAGTTGAGACCCAATAAGATATAAATCCTTATATATTATTGGATTCCAAGTATTACACCATACTATCCAACATTTAGTATTAAAATATTAATTGGATATACTACTTGGATCTAGAATTGGAAAGCAGGTCCATGTTTACAGCCCATAGGTCCTTGTCACAGCTTATCCCCATTATTCATTAGATAATCACTATAGATTTAGTATTCATATTATCGTGGTATGCCTTGGAAAATTTCATTGGGATGACACTCTTACCCCTTATGTATAATAAGATACTACTATGTTAGGGGACCTTGAGGTATAATTTTCCTTGGTTGTTACCTTATAACATCATTATTTAATATCATCAATCATTGGTTCCTTGATACACTTGGATGCTTAACTATTTATAACATCATAAGGTGATGTCAGTGATGGATATTCATTAAACGAATTATGAATAAAAAATTTATTTACATAATTAATGAATTGGTAAAATGTTCATACACAAGATAAGGGATGAAGAATATACTTGGTATATAGTTACAATGTAATTATTATATTATTTCATCATGCATGTACACTATTTAATTTATGTTTCACTATCTTGATTGGGTTTGAAACTGGTGGGTGCTGGCTTACTATGATTGTTATCTCAATCCTTACCAGGATACCAGTGGTACCGAAGTAGACCTTATATATTTTTTGGATATAGGATGTTTTTTACATTGATTGTATGTGGGAGTTAAGAGAAATTAACTGATATAGAGCTCAGGATTCTCATGAAGATCACCATGTGTATTTTCTATCTTATTCTTATTTTTTATTTTACTAAAAAGAAAATTTTATTGTTTAATTCCATCAATGACGTATCATTACCATGTCATGAATTCATCTTTTGTATAAAATTTATTTTCCAATTTTTTTATGTTGAATATGAGAATCTATCGTCTGATGCTTACCATTTCTATATATTCCTTTCAAATTTTCTTTTTATAAACTCAATTATAAAACAATGAAACAATGAAATGCTTGTATTTTCTCCCCACAATCAATTATTGATATCCCCACTACTAGTCAGTAGTATCCATCACATGGGGTGATTCTCTTGATGTATTATGGAAATCGATTCGACCACCATCTTAGTGTGGGAAGGTTTGGAAAGATACAAAGTGGTATCAAAGTGTTTTCTTTACCATGATGTACTCTTTCGGTTTTTTATACAGGAGACTATAATATTGTCAGTGCTTGATTAATAGTTGTGCATGGGATTGATCACCCCTCATATGAGAAATGGCCATGTTTCCAATGCTAGGATTGTTTTTCATTACTCTGTGATATTACATTTGATATGAGTTCACCTATAGTGATTGGTCCACTTTCTGATGCTCATGGTTTATGTGTTTATTTTATTTTCACCCCTGGCTAAATATGTATAGTAATCTATATTTCATGAATCATATAGGAAAATAGGACATTAAAATTCTTTGAAATGTTCCTTGCCATGTAGTTGTGTTCATATGTTTCCTGTTAATTGTATTTTGTTCCTTGAGTGTTATTCCATGCATTGATTTATAACTACTATAAAGAATCATTAGCATTCCTTCTATGATTACAACATTTTATAGAAATATTATATGATAAAATATAAAGGTCTTATAAATAGAACCTATAGAGCATTCCCCTTTTTAATGACCCTTGTATACGATAAGGACGAGTTTCTCAGATGATTTTTAGTAGAACAAAACATGCACATTTTTCATACACATTCTTTTAAAAACAATGGCATGATGATTATAATTTGAGCCTATTGACATCTGTCAGTGGGACATGATTCTAGGGTCGACGTTTGGGTTTCATAAGGGTTTATAATGTGGTATGTATTACCCTTATCACATGATGCTTTTTTTGTACGATGAGTTTCCTGACATTTGATGCCATTTGGCTGACGTTGTCTTGAGTAGGAATTTAATTTTTAAAATGAAACCCTTTTTGGATGGGTTTTCATGTCTTTCATTCTCCATTTCTGTCAGTGTGAGCATTAGAAAATTCTAGGTTTTAGGAACCTAGACATGCCTTAGTCACGTTCAAGTACTTCATAGGTTCTTTTGAGATTTATTCATTATATAAATGGATCACTTGTTATGGAGTTGAAAAGGATAATGGTCATATGAAGAAATGCAACTCTGAAATAAATCTCATGTTCTTTTAAGTACGGTATTGGGTCATCTCTATGTAGAGTGACTTGAGAGTTATAGAAACATTCTATCCCAATGGTCGGGACGAACTTTTTAATGAATCAAGTGTTTGAAAATGATGATATTGGTGGTTTTGATTCTTCATTATCATTTGTAATACGTTAACATGAATCTGAGGATTGAAAAAATGTATTTTTGAATAATTTTCAATCCTATTAGTGGATAGATTTCATTACTTTTTCAACGAGGAGACTCCTAAGGTGGGGAGTGTCATGTTGAGACTGGTAAATGTGTTCTTCCATAGATAATAAGAATGACCAATGAATTACCATATGTGAATGGTTAATATTATATGAATTCCATTGAGGCTTGAATGTTTAAATTACTTGTCGGTTCTTAACTGGAAGCATGAAAATGAATTTGTTTTTTATGAAACATCAGGAAAACATCATACGTCTTAGGAAACATAATTGTTCAAATATAGAGTCATCACATAATGCCATGGGTTTTAAAGACATGTCTTCAGGTAAATATTGGGGCATCAGCAGGGGTGGTCGAGCTTCTTCATTGGAATTGACCAGTTGTGGTTCGACTATTTTTCCTTCATCTGTTGGGTGTGGTTAACATTGAACGGTTTCAATCCTCTTAGTTAACTATTTTAAGAGATGAGAATATCCCCCATATTAACATTTGGTAAGTTATAGTATGAGAGAGTTGGTCTTACACTACGATAAATAATTACGCTTCTGAGCTTGATGAGTGATCTTTATCAGGCTTACACACTGACATGTTGTTCTTATTGAGTATTGATAAGTCAAGAGTGATTATTAGATTCCAATATAGGAAATCCTTGGTTCCACTCAAGGACTTTAGCCTTTTCTTTTGAATTATGCCAGCCACCTTAGGTATCCAACTTCAATAAAGTTCAACAAAGTGGATCAGCTCATTTTCTATTATTTTAGTTCTATGTCTATGGTTTTAATAAATAATTTTAAATAATTTTTTTAGGTTAAAGTCAGTTTGGTTTAAATTCAGTGGTGTCTTTAGAGAAATTCTGTGTGACCAGTTTCTATCAGGTTGATCAGGATTCAACTATTACATTTTTAATGAAAACATGCCAGGATAGTCCTTAGAACACTAAGATGTGTGGTTTTTACAAAAATTCCAATTGTGGAGGCTCTAATGGCATGGAATTGTGATTTTCTTAAGTTATGAAATATGTTGTGGAGCACCATCAGTCAAATTTTTATTGAGATAATTAAATGAATCTGTCTCTATTTTAAAAGGGTCATGGAATCATTTTTGTAGTGTTTTAGTTGGAGAATGAGTATTGGCATGGGTTGTAAAGGCTTTAGTACACAATGCGTAAGAAGTGCTTAATTGTTTGTTAGGAGTTGGAAATGTAATCCAACTGTTCGAACGAAAGTTCATGACCCTCATAGGTCTGGTGATGTTTTTATTATTTTTCATGGCATCATGGGGATGACACGTTTTATTGTGGTGAGATTTTAGAGTTCCATGATTTGGAAATGGACTAAAATATAAGGATTTTTTAATTTTTTCATTTACTACAAGGGTCGAATCTAAAATGAAGGTTTTGAACTCAATTTTCAGAGTCAGATCCTTTTTATGTGATGAATTTAGGATTATGAAAAGGATCAAAGAGATTCTTAGGTGGATTAATGGGTTCGAAGAGCACAAATCCTAGATACTCAGGTTTTGAAGGGATTTTAGAGGGCACATAATTTGACTAAAACCATTCATCCTACTGTAAGAAATAGTGTGGCCTTGTATAGGTGATATATAATTGTTTTTCATGGGTTCCCATGGTTATTAAGACTATGCACATCGCCCATATAGTGTTCCAAAATTGACAATGTTCTCACACTATTTGTTACCTGGTCAGCACACAGGATGGCTAACCGTGCAACAGAAACCATGAGATTTTTATTTTAAAAGAAACTAAATTAATTTAAATAAAAATTTATATAAAAATAAATTAAATGAGAAAATATTTTAATAGTAATAATAATATAAATCTAATTATGATTATTAGTTTATGTTTTTATTTTATTGAAAACCTAAATGGATTCTCCACCGTTTATACTTACCAGGAACAACCCTCTACCCCTCATTCCACATGAAAAATGATATACCCCTCCTCCAGCCCCTTCCCCTTTCAACTTTTTCTATAAATCCCTTCATTAATAAACATCCTCTAATTAATGTGAGCCATTCTACTTCCTTTCCAATCATTTTATATCCGATTTGAGCCCTCTCACCACTCGGTTCCTACTCATACAAAACCCTAGTGATGGGATTTAATTGTTTTTTGTGATTCTTCTAGTTATAAGGATTGAAATGGATATCTTGGGACCAATTGGTCCATGTTCTAGAAACCACCTCCGAATTCAAGAATCTTGGGGTTGATTTGGTCAATCATCTTCTATTTTAGGTAACGATTCTTGCCAATAATTTGTTTCAGACAACCTAATTTGAGGTATTCTGGTGTTTATGATTTCATTTTATTTTATTTGATGTATGTTGGTCCTAATCACCTAAATTTATTTGGGTTCATATTAATGTTTTGATGAGTATTGATTAATTATTTAGGGTGTTCATACTTATAAATAAGGTATGTATAATGTATATATATATATAAGTCCTCCATGTATGTATTCACTCATGGATTAGGGAATAAGTGAATTGGATTATATGTGTGTATGTGTGTGATGGGATGTGCATACAAGTGTGGGAAGATTATAAGTGGTAACCATATTTTTTGTCAACTACTGGGTATTAAATAAATTCCTCCCTTATGTAGGGTCCCCTTCTATGTCCACCATTATTATAAATTCATTAATTAATTGATTATTAAACTATTGTTATATTTTAATTGATGTAGCGACGTTTATTGTTGTAATTTCTCTTAAATGTAAATTTATTATGTTTCATGTTTTAAATAATAAATTTGAAAAGTTATTTGTCGGTAATCAAAGTCATTATTTATATTAAAACCCCTCCAACAGAGGTGCACTTCCCTAAATCTAAAAATTTAGTAATAGAATTTTATGTCTTCCTTATTTCCCTACTTTTTTATTTATTCATAGATGATAGATTTGATAATTGGATTGTTTTAGACATGTCCCCTAATGGAATTATACGTACATATTTACCCTTTTTAAATGATTATAGATCCATGATATATTCTATGTTTTTGTCCAGTTTTTATATTGGAATTACCTATGTTGGTGATTGCCTTTTTTCCATTAACACCTCCTATGTGACCAATGGAACCTTATAAATAAAATTGACATGTTTGGTATATTTAATTAGTTAAAAGAAATTAAATGTTTATTGTATTATAATTAACCATAAAATGATTTTATTTAATTATTTCAAATGTATTTAATGAAATTAACAACATGTGTGACACATGGATTCCCAAGTAGGAATTCCATAGTTGGACTCAATGGGATGAACTTCATTTTGGGATGGGCCCGTAAGGGGAACCTCGCTCTAGGGTTTCCATCCCGTCCTCACTGCCTCCTTACGTCTGAAACTGGTGCAGCACTGCTTGTCGTTCTCGGTGAGGTCGTGACGGCCACCCCCAGTCGCAGTGGCGTTGTTCCTCGGCCCGATTGTCATGATACAACATTTCTTCGCTTGATTCCCTCTTCTCTAGATAGGGCTCCTCGTCGGCATGGTGATGGTTCACATTTGGGCTCCAGATACTACAACCTGCGGGGTGGCATCTTGATTCTGGTTGTGCGAGGTATGGTTCGTCGTGGTCTCTTCGTGCACCTTGTAGGCGGCGACGGGTCTTGGTTGCGACAGACCTTCATTCCAGCTTGTTGGTGATGTCTTGTTTTCGCTTTTTCTCATTCGTTTCTGGGTTTCGATGATTTTGGTGGTTCAGGAGTTCGTGATGGCATCAGTGAGGCTCCTCCGATGGGATTTGGATACGGTAATGAGTTGGATCGTTGTTTTACTGGTTCCTCTTTGAAGTCCATGTGCTTTTTTTGGATTTTTTGTTTGCATAATATGTGATCTATGAAGATAGTTTGTTTTTTGGTTCTAGGTTCATGTTGAATTATTAATCGTTCATATTTCGGATGGAAGGAGGAAAATTGTGATCCTTGGAAGGCGAAAGTAAAGGATGCTCGATGATATTTGTGTGCGACTCGCGATAGGGGATTGACTGGAGATCCATAGGAACCGAGATAGTGATGATATTTCCTGGAAAATGTAATTTGAATTGAATGCATTATTGTGTTTGGAATGTTTAGTTTCCAACTTTTCCATAAATCATTTTTTTGAAATGAAAAAAATTGATTCAATTCGACTCAATGGTTCATCATGATTATACATTAACTAATACATGGATTCCCATGAAGGATTCCATTGATGGATTGATGTTCATGAATTAATAATAGGTTTCATGTCTAATGCACCCATTACAATGTTAATGAATGGTATAAGAGTGAAGCATAATGAATGAATATTACATAAATGGATTTAATAATGGTTTCATGCTACATAGACTTATCATACTAATGAATTGAAATGAATGAACCAATAGAAATGTTATATTACTTCTCTATGAAGTAGGAGTGTCTTGAATTGAGAATTAAGTAGAATTTTTAGGGGAATTCCTAGGGTACTCAGGAACCCCATTACAATACAAGGATGTGACTTGATTTTATTGATACATACCAATAACTAGATCCATTTTGATTGGGGTGTTTCTGGTATGACACCATAGGATCCATAATGTAGCATTAAGGGATTCTTTGGATACAGTAATTGTATCTAGGATTGACAAGTATGTTCCACAGTTACATCATATTCATCCCTATCACGCTTGTCCCTTTTTATTATTATATTATCACCTTGTATTCATTAAGAATCATATTATATAATTCCAAGAATCATGATCCATGGATTACACTCTTACCCCTTATCTGGATCCATATATTACTGGGATACCCTACCTTACTACATTTCTTTAGTCTTTATTTTGGTAATTCATTATTAAATATCATCAATAATGGATTCATTGTTACCTATTATATCCTTCACTATTAATACTACCACATAGTGATTTTAGTGTTGGATATGCCTCATGTGACATATCAATATAGATTGGTTATTACAATATTTATGAATTGGTTAAATATTTATAACCCATATAAGTGTTAATGAATGCACTTTTTATTTAGTTACATTGTGTAAGTTACATTATTTATGAATGCCTTAACACTATTTAATTTATGTTGCACTGTCAGGACTGTACTAGTCACCACTGGGTTCTGCAATACTAAGATTATTATCTCACACCCTACTCAGGTACCGTTCGTACATGAGTATACCTTATTTTTACATGATCTAGGTTTTTTATCTATTAATTTTACTAGATATATAATAGAAAATATTTGAGGTTTTCCTTGGGATGCTCATGAAGATCACCCGTGGGGATTTTCTATATTATTTATTATTTTACTAAAAATCATTATGTAGTATTAATTTTCTTTAGGGATGTGTCCTTAACATGTCATGCATTAATCAATTTTATAAACTGGCTGTAGCCCCATTTATTATATTGTGTTTAAGAATATGTATGCTGCTACTTACCATTTATATTTACTATTTCCACTATTGATTTTTATTTTTTATGTTATACCTATATGAAACTCAGATAATAGGGTATAGTCTCCCCACTATCAACTTCTAAGAACCTTGCTTACATTCAAAAGCCTTAGGCGTACCAGGAGACAATCTTGAGGCGATGTGGCGACTGGTCTATCTACCTTCTTGGTGGTGGGCTAGTTCAGGATGTTACATATGGTAAAATTATTTTTCCATGGGAAATACCCTTCATCTGAGGGTTGTTTATGGAATTTTTTGTTTGGATGCATGTGTCTATATTTAAAAAATCATTTTTGGGTGTAGTCAACTGTTTACAATTCAAGTAAGCTAAAGTAGGGACAACTATTAGATTTATTTGTAATGATCAGTGGTCGGATATAGTCAATTTTATATGCATCTTTTTAGTTATGAAATGTTTTTTTCTAAAATTTGAATAATCCTTTCATGGAAATGAAAACATTTTTGGGATGGTGAATGGGGGTTGGTGTCCAAGTATTATGTTTTAAAATCATGGAAATATTGTTATATTGGAATTCGATATGTATTCTTGAAAAAATGCGTGTGGGTATTGGAATCTACATAATGGGAATAATTGGAACATATAAATAATTAATTGAAAATAACATCCAACATTTGGTAGTGTTATGGTTCAACATCACCCATGTGATTTATGTCTAATCGTTGGATAAATATGGGACTAGTGTGCATTTAAATAAAACACCAATAATGATTCATAAAAGAAATGAATTCTATGTTTTTTCTTGAGGAAATGGAAGTGTTTATAAGTAATTCATTTAGAGTTACTTCATAGGAACCATGGTTTTAGTGTGGAACATTAAATGATTAATAAAATTTTGAGGAGGAACATGTTAGTTTGAAGGGAAAATTTTGAGTGATGAATGGTTATATTTGTTTATTAGATTACATCTTGGAATTATTTGGTATGATAATTTTAATAAAATGGAATTTTTAACATCCTTGGTGTACATACGTGTTAGAAAACATAAAGGGCTTTCAAAAATTAATTTATTAAATATTTCATGTCTTCAAATAGGAATCAATGATGAACTAATATAATTATAAACCCTAAAATGTGTTATTTGACTAGTATTGTGGTCTAATAGGTTATTGGGGAGGCTGAGGTATGCAGTGGGGCCATCTAGGGGATAATAATGAAGCTATTATGGCATGTGATAACCACTATGTAGTTAGTGGATGTCAAATATCTCCTTCTATTTTATTGGTTACACTGACTAGTCTGTTGACCCATACTATCTAGCCATTAGGATATTGAAAGGATTAAATGAACCTCCTCCACCAGCGAGTTTTACATCTTGAAGCCTCTCTTCCCCCTCATTTTACCCTTTACCATCCTATATTGGTCATCCCAGCAACTAATTTTAATTTTCTTCACCTCTAGTTTGGTCTACATTACTGATTTCATCAAATCATAGTGGAATTTAGTGATTCATTATGGCGTTAAAGTATCCCTCAATGAGGATGTACCATGATTATATCCCAATGTAACAATTAATAGAATCATAAATAGTAAGTATATCCATGAAATTCTTATGGATTTTTATAATTTTTAAAAAATTAAAATTAATGTTTTTTATTGTGCTATATGTGGGGTTGGACTTAATTCAATACTGGGTGTCTGAAGCGCACCTCCCAAAATATATGGTTCTAAGTGGTGTAGTGATGCAATAATGATGTGATATATTGGTGATTATTACATTTAGGAAAGATTATAAATGATTTATTAAAATTTATTTTGATTAATTATTGTTACATTTTGTCATCAGATAGAAGCCCAAGTGGTTAACCTGAGTCCATATGTTTTTTATGGGACAAGATATGTCCTATAAGATTTGATGAACCTTGATATAATTTATTTTAACATATTCAAAAGTGGTAGGTTGTCCTTGGATATTTCCTTTTAATTTTTTAATATTAATTTTTAAATTTATGGGCATGCCACCAAGGGGATTAAATGGTGTCATTAAAATAAACATTATAATTTAATTTTTTATATAATTAAAATAAATTGTAATTATTTTAATATTTCGTAATATATATAATGATATGTAATTAAATGAGTAATATTCCATGTCCATCGAGGGACTTATATTCCAAATTGATTCTACTTCTTTATATAGATTATGCATAGACGAATATGATACCCTAACAATTAGAATTATTCTTGAGGGGGTGTTTGAGATGACATAAGATGTATGAACATGATAGAATATATGAGAAACATTGAGATGTTATAGTTCTAGTTGAGATGATGGTTGGAAGATTTTACATGGTATAGTTTTGTAGATTGACATAGATATACCTTAATGATTTTTTATAGTCCATGAGATATCATTTTGGAACATTTCTAATGTGTCTTAAACTATGGATGTACTTTGACCATGTGTTCTTATAGTTTATTCATTGAGTGTAATGCCTTCGAGTGTTGTATTATGACATGAGTGAATTGGGATAGTATTGAGAAACCATGTGGGGTGCCTCTATATATGTGATGACACAGGTTACCATGGTTGCTACCATAATGACATACCATCCCTGAGAGGGTGTCGTCGACTACAGATAATGATGGTGGTTTAGGCCATTGGAGAACACTACAAATAATCTTTTTAATTTTAATATTTTGAATACACCCATAGTGAATCGATGTTATGAAATGATAAATTACCAATGTGTTCCATTTAATAATGGGATACATGGCTATGAAAACACAAATAGTGGTGTTCAATGATACTATTGGATGGAAGACCATTTAATTTGTGACCGAGTCATACTTTATGAGGCAACTATAGATTTAAAGGCAAGATTATACTATTTTTACTATTATATATTACAACCCTATAGTTTTATTGATATTTAATGACATACTAATTATATATATCTTGTAATTTTATACATCCACATGTTACATCCCTAGAGTCATGCAGAAACTAGTAGGACCGACATAATTTTTTATCACTTCTACCTCTAATTCCCCCAAATGAAACTTTTATGCTTGTAGTGACATTTAATGTCAAATTTTCATTAGTCACAATAACCTCTTACATTATCCTAATTTAATTTAACATATAGATTTTATCAATCCTTAGTATCCCACAATGTACCCCCAAAATCTTGAATGAAATCTATCATCCACAACCAATATTGGATATCTACATCAACATTCCCGTTTTATGGGGGTTTTATAATTATTAGTCATATTACTAAATAAATTACACTACCCCTCCACATGTGTAAATTATGACCCCATAGAGATTAAATGTACCCTAGATTATTATGGTCAAATAATAAATCAAAATGTATGATTATGAAGTAATGTTGTAATTGATTCTACGAAAATCCAATGATACCCACTATAAGTATTGTGTAGTTTATTTAACCCCAAGGGAACATTAAATCCTAAATAATTAAGAGATCACTTCCCAAAATTTCATAAATACCTAAACCAAACCCAAATAGGTTGCATCACAAAATAGATCCAACATAATCCCTTCATCTAAAAATTTATGTACCAGTAGGATAATAATCTAATCCTTCATTTTTTTAATATCTTCCAAAAATAGATTACTGAAGATTTAATCTCAATATATCAAGTTAATATCCATTATTGGGGATCCAATTTTATAGAATATAGAAAAACTAATTACACAATATAATATAAAAACAACTTAAATTTGAATCTATACCATGATCTTGGGTTCTAACCCAGATAAAAAATATCATATTCATTGATCATTCAGTGACCATTCCTTAACAAGAAACAACATTTCAAAAAAGTTTCACTTTTCACATTCAAAACTCATACATGTCAAAATCCTATAATGATTATTGTGTCTAAGAAAATGAATTATATTCCAATGGTTCTCAATATGATCTTATAATGAAATTATATGTATGTGCATTTATTCTATCTAGTGACCATTTACTAGTCCACGTACTAATATAGTATGGACTTAAAATTCCCCTAAACACATATAATACAATAGTTATATTGGAAGACAATAAGATGAACACATTATGTACATAACTAGTAAATAAGGTGGAATTTAGTATTTAATCCCACTTTAATCTCATTTGGTGACAACTAGACAAGAAATCAACCACTGTAATAAAATGATCATATTTCAACTGGTCGAACTAATTTTATATCCTTAGTCAATGTTTATAGTTCCTGAAACTCCCCAAGCTAAACCATCTATATTTCACAAAAAAATCAATCTATTATTCACTCTTTTATCAAATAACATTGTATTACACAAAGGGGATACCCGGGGTAAAATGCATCCCATAAAACAAAAAAAAATCGTTTTTGATCATTAGCTCGTGAAACTACATGGGAGCCCTAAAATAAATAACTATCAACAACATTGAGGTGAGCTACTATAACTCTCTCCCAAAATAAACTTTTCATGAAGGGGGAGGGATTACAACATATACCAAAATGACATAAAGGAAATGTTCAATTTTTTGGGAGATTAAAAACATAATTTTACAACAAGAACTATACAAACTGAAATTGGACAGGATTATCAAGAATTTTTAAAATCCAATAGCTACACTCACTAATGAAAAACACTCAGTGACCATTCAAATAGGAAAAAATGATCTTCCTTTGGATAATTATGAGAACAAAATTTGTTGAATACAATCAATTCATGCCATGGATTAAATCAAAGGATTGTATTTATAATAATAAATAATCCCCTATTTATTGATTATTTATTTCATCAATTAACACATATTTCACACATTATACATCACACTAAAACCTCAATCTAAATTACATAAAACCATGGAAACATGATGTCTATCCAATTTAATCCATACTTCATGGTCCCTGAGACTAAAAAATTTCTTTCAAAATCACGATTCAAATGACGTATATTTATATGTAAATAAAGAAAGCATCATTATTTATAAATAATTTGGAACATTGATAAATACACCTTAAATATCATGCATTTGTCCTAGAAAAACTATTATATGCAAAAAAACAAATATCCTCAAGGACCATATTATAGTCTATGTCCATGAAGAAAAGGTCCATCAAAGGGATGACGAAAAAAAGCTACATATTTTCTTAGAATGTAATGTGCAATCTATCTAAGATTTCAAGTAAACAATATAGGCCCTATAAGTTGATATATAAATTGGGGAAAATTATATTTCTAGAGAAGAAATGGTTCTATGATGAATAATCCACACTAACCTCCTTCAGTTTTTTGGCATTATGAATGATGATTTCTAATAACTCTATAGTAAAAACATGCCATGAATGACCCCTTATTAGAAAATTAGGAATTGGTTTCCTAAGAATCCCAAGAAACATAATACTATATCACTCTCCCTATAGACCGCGTCCATAAATTCACTGAAATCAATAATTTCTCGCATGAATATATATTTCTTCAAATAACATCCTTATCGAGGCACACCACTCTATGAATTAATTTTCAATATCACTTTTACATTATTAAATATGTACATATAAATATCCAGAATAAATTAAATTACTTCATATCTACTAATTAGATGAAATAAATCTTTAAAATTCCACTCAATTTAATCATATTCAAGAAAACAATTGGGATTGAAATGTGGGAGATATTTGACTCTGGTCATGATTTTCCACACACTAAGGCTCAATTGATAATGGGGGATAAGCCCTATCCTAATTATCTAATTCATCATTAATGATACAAACATTATATAAAACACTTTCTAGATGTTGTCCTATGTATCATCCACCTGCCTCATGTTTCCAATATATTGTGTCCCCCACTATGGTGCCACCCCTCACATATGATAGGTTGTAGGTGGATCCTAATAATCTTATCTGGCCCACAATAGTCTAAATAAAATCTCCCAATCCTATAACAATTACTCTATCACAATATGAGAAATTCTTCCATTAAAATTAATTTTACTCTAAGACTATAAACCATAACACACCTTCTTCAAAACACACTATCATTTTTCATATTGATGCTCTGACCATCAATATGATAACAATATTCAACCACTCATCCCTAAACTATATAATGATGATATACATTTCCATAAGGAAAATAAATTACATGTACAACCCTAATCCTAGTTGTATGTGATTTATTCAGATTCCATTGTATAGTTTCACATAATTTTCTCAATATAAGCCAATTAAATAACAAAAACAACTACATAAACATGACTTATGTACATCTCTTATTGTTCTACCCAATAATAAACTTCACATCATCTATAAAATTAAAAAATATTTAGACACATTTTTCAATCATTTGTGGAAAAAAAATATTTTGTTTTTGATGGTACACCTTACTTACATAATGAGTTAATCTTAATAAACCCTAATTACCTAGAATAAAGGAAATACTAATAGAATCTTAACCATAAGCTCCATAATATCACTAAATAGAAAATATTTTATACCTATCTATAATTAACAACTATCCACTAACAACCTTAAAAGGATGATAGTTAAGGGAAAGAGTTCACCGTCCAATATTACTAGTGTTTCACTTTGACAACATCTCCTATAGATGATCTTGTTAACAAACTTGTAAGATCACTCTAGGGTGATTGGAATGGAGCCCCATCAAATATGAGTATATTAGTATTTCATTAAGGATAATGATTATGAAATAGTCATTTAACTCACATAATATATATATCAAGAGTCCCTTGACCATTCTTTGTGTATTTGTGACCCGAAATGACATTGTAACGAAATCAATGTGTCCATACATGTGTTAAAATGAAGTATTTTGGATAAAAACATCAATTTGTCTGATTTTTTATCCATAATATAATGTAACCATAAAATACCAATGGTCATCTCTATAATATTAAAATAGATTTTTACATGAATAATGTTTATGGTTCTCAAAAATCTCATGGTTGATCCTTTGGTTTCCCATAAAACAACCCTAGATTACCATTTTTTTTTGGGAATATTATCAAAGAAACCCGAAGAGATACACCATGTAATCTAAATCCACTATGCCTTATTTAAATTAACTATTTATTATCTCAAGAATACTAATAAGAAATATGTGATATGGAAATATCAATATCAATGATGCACCCATCTATAACCTTATTATAAAATCAACACTTTGTTAAGGAGGTTGTGTCACAACACCAATAAAAAACATATCGATACTAATCAAGGACAATAAGTTCATCTACTACTTTGTTTGACAGTAAAAACACTTATAAATTAGATTTTATATCCTATATATATCTTCATCACATCGGATAAATCTCAAGTCCAACAATTACCCCTCACTACCCTCCCACCTTAGAAAACGTGACACTCCTAGACAAGTATTCTATAACTCTATTTATTGAATTTAGTAAATCTATTTCAAGGAGAAATTTAAAGTATTAATATTAAATTAGAGAAATAACCAATATACTAATTCTACCACATTATAAGTATTCAACTACTGTAAACATCAAATAGTATATCCTATCATCCAATGACAATTGATTAAACAAGGGGTACTATATTTCTCTCCACCTCCATCCATAACACATATATCATAAAAGGTGAAAATGGAGTGTGATGTTATAGAATAAAAAAAACTATGTTTGATGATCAAATGACCTTATGTTGAAAATATATTGGTCCCTATAGAATTAGTGCCTACATTTCATGAATCTACCTACACCAATCAGCTCTACCTCACATTTGGAAACCACAACAACCATTATTTAGCCTAGGAGGCCAAGGAAAAAAATCACATGGATAAAATATAAAAAATTTGGCTTCCTTATTTAGGTAATAATCATGTTGACATAGATGCTAAAATAATGGAAGGGGTCCTTGCTGCAGATTCAGCCTCATGGGTATTTGAAACTCAGCCTATTAAAAAGGTTCTTGGATAGAAATTCCATACTAACATTCCTGATTAGTCAGGAAAAAAACATATGATATTCTAATCTTTCAGTAGAAACACACATTCGCAATACTTGATTTAAATGATCATGATTTACATGCCCTGGAAAAGAATGAGTTAAAATATCATGTTAGAATCACTGCCGATTATAAAATGTACTACCCACAATTCCAGGATATCCAACCTAAAAAAGTGATACACAAGAAAATATACTAACCATAATATCATGTCACTACACCCTCTAATGGAATCTTATCAATAATTTATACATTATTATTCATATCAATGTATGTAGGAAGTGTAAATGGAGTGACTACATATCTATGAATTGAACTCAATGCTTCATCAAGATGTTGCACTATGGAATCCAAATTTTTAAGGGGACCAGGAATGAAATACATATGGTCCATGAACTATTCCCAAGATCCAAAACACACATGCTCTATATCCAAAGGGAAAATCATTCTTTGAACTTTGTTTCTATCATAAATGAGGATAATAATCCTAAATAGAAATCCTTAATAAATTTAATCAATGAAACACAATCCTATTTCATCCCTATATGATACAAAATCAACCACTAATAAATAACCCCTATCATCTAATGAATCTATAGAAGAACCTTGTACTCCTATCAGGTTTAAATCAAACAAAATTAAAAATCAATATCATTATGATATTTCTTTGTCTATAGATCTTATATACTCCATATGAATGTCACTAAATTCCAATAATACAAACCACACTATTTCCTAATGTAAAATATATCCTCTTCTATTGTATATGCCCTTTAATGATAAACTATATTAGCCAATATAACCACTCGTACTAAATAGAATGAGAACAATAACTAGGAACCCTATTTGAATAAAAGTAGGTGATATTAAAAAATGCTGATAACATAAAATAAATTTATTCTTTTTAATTTCTGTTCAAATTAATTTCCCTAAATAACATATTTTTTTCCGAAAGTGCATATAAACATATTGATTTAACATATCTTAAGAATATACCATTGAGGAAATAAGGATCACCCAACATGAATAATAATCAATTTTTTTAATCGGGTTAAAAGGGTCCTCATAATATTGTTTCCCAGCTATTCACCCTTTCATCTGACATGATATAAGATCAACTAACAATTTTTCCCTACTAATATATACATACATTACATGTTTTGAACACCAAAATCAATCTTATATCATAAATTATTTCATTAATACCACAATGAAATTAAATCATCTCCATAGGTTCCCCTCCAAGTCCAGTAGTGTGGTGATAGTGTTACCCCCAATGCCCTGATCCAATTATATACATATTGGCATCTAGAACTAGGGGAATAATATAAAATAATGTAAACAAAACCATCACAAAATGTTTTTATGTAATATGAATAAAACAATAACTATAGAATTGTAATAGAAAGAAAGATATTAGTTAGATTATTTACAACAACACCAACCCCAAAACATATATTATATAGCTCAATCAGTAAATCCATCTTAGAAACCAAAATAATAGTTTATATATATGGACTGTGTACATAATGATTATACATCATAGGATTACATACAAGATCTGTTGAAAAAAATGTTAAAATAAAAAAATATTTCAATAGAAATAAATAATAAGATAATCCAATATCATAATAGGTAAAATAACCACACCATACTTGAAAAATATCACTCACAAAATAAATAAATCTATGGTAGTAAAATAAAATAAAAATAATATAGATATTGGGACCCATCCTCCACATCTTAATTGATATTATATTCTCATAACCCAATGTCAAATTTCTCATGATTTTATCCCCTCTATATATTACATTCTTCATGTATCTATCCATATCTGATCTAGGTCTGGATAAATCCTTAAATACCCTAGCCATATGTAGAACCTTGTATCATATATATCCTTCTATAAATATACCCATTCCACCTTACATAACAACATAATTATTTATATCATCGTGAATCACACTGTTAAGATAAAACAAGTTACATAGGGATTCCTATACATGATGTAATTTATCCTCATTTTCACTTCCTACAAAAATTCATCTTTGTTATATATAACATCTTCACATTATTAGATGTGCCTACCAACTATGATATCCTCGTCTAATACTCACCAATAATTGGGAACCCTCCCCATGGGGTAGTGTCAAAGTTATAATTCAAAAGAGGGGTTAGACAACCATATATTCCATCGATATTCTGAACATCGATGAAAACACCATCCAATAATCATGTTGTAATCGATACATACTACTCAATGATTATGTAGTGAAAATATAAAAAAAATCAATATTAATGGACACTAGATATAAAAAAATACTGAACATAAGGGTTTACATAAAATAAACCTATCATAACCATAACACTACTACTTTACCTCACATTATATTCCATTTAATGAATCCAAAAAAGAATTCAAATCACTACACCATATATCCAAACAGAACTAATAATTCTTGTCTTATAACTTTATATTAATCATTATTTAAATCCACCCATTTATCACCGAACATTCATTTTTATGTTGATAACCCCATGTGTAATTAGAAACAACTTTATTTATTACCCAAATTTGTTTTTTACCACTTATAAATGGGTAATTCATTATCTAGTTAGAACATAGAAATGTTAGTCTAGTAATTTTTTATTTCTATACCTTGTATTTTAAATTTCATCATCAACAACATCATTCCAACGATAAAAAATAATTATAAATATAAAATCCCAAAAAAACCTAAAATATCTAAAAATATTGAACATAAATCAATCAATGAATGGTAAAAAACATCATTACCTATTACCAGAATATCACAACCATGCCCCCATAACATTCCATGTCCAAGATAGACACCACAATCACCACATAATCCCAAAAAGAAAAATGAACTAAAATGAAAATATATAATGAACATAAACACAAATAGTATACGATTTGATCTTCACATTACTATTACAATTATCATAATTACAATTAAATAAGGATTAAATTACATGACATTATCTATAGAATGATGATTTCCATTAAAATTATGATTTATAAAATAATAGATTATATCAATATATATGTTATCATACTTTACTGAGATATGAGTTTATGAAATCAATTAAAATAAGGGTCAATAATATAAATAAATTTTAAAGACACATCATAATGGGCATCATGGTTCACGAAAAGGATAATAAATAATAATGAAAAAAATAAACACATGAAATTAAACCCCCTCCCATTAATATCCAAACAATTGAATATGTAATGAGAAAACAAGGATTCCCACTTTCAATCCAAGATTTTCAAATGTAAATGATTAATTTATATAGGATAAAGATGATCATAAAGACAATCAATGCTAGCAATACACTGATTAGCAAGAATAAAGGTGATCCATTACCATTACTACATTCCAAATCTATCTTTTATAGACACAAATAATCCTCAATGATAAAAATAAAATAAAATAAATATGGATTGAAATAAATTACATTATATCACCCACATTAAATTTCCTTATTCTAAGGACTAATTCCAATATAGACAGCTTCAGATTTCTCCCAAAAACGTCCTAGAAACTGAAAAAAACATTATAGTGTTGGGGGGGGTTTGAAGGGTTTTTGAAATATATATCTAAGGATGGAATAACTATTTTTTTTGTGAAATAATTCTCCATTCCATGAACATCTAGTGTATCCAAATATTTATAGATATATAAGAGTCTAAACCCCCAAAAATATAATGTTGAATCTCCACAGAGAAACATTTTACATGATACTATTAATCAATGAGGCACTCACACTATAAAATATTATTTCACACCATAAAATTCCATGATATATAATCAAAAAGAATACTTAAAACATCACAATATGAATCAACTGTTCATGAAATGAACAACACTTTGTAAACCACTACAAATGAAACCTCAAATTTTGTATATAATTAACTACGTTAAATTCCTAAAATAAACATCCAATTTGTATAGTTTATTTTTCATTCATTGAATAAAATTTTCTTACCATTAATTATACTCCCAACTAAAAACATACACTCTACATATCATGTTTCTTACTCCAGCCTAATCATGATGTGCCTATCACCAAAATCCACATAATATAATAGGATGTAGGACCCAATATGTTATTCTTTATGAAATGTGATCCGTATTTCTAGAATGATTTTAATTAATATTATATTAACTAATTTATTTATTTTACATATAATTGGGTTAGTATTATAGAAAACATCAATTGTATGCACATATTAATAATTTTTTTGAGATGAGATATATAGTTGTGTAAATCGAATCATTATGTTTACACCTTTCATATCCACCTCACTAAAATATTGTTTCACTTGATTCATAGTATGTATTAATATATGGATTGTTTTATAGATATTTTAAAAAATAGATAAAAATTATTATTCAATTGAATGGTTAAATCTCCGTATGATGATATATTATGAGAGGACATGTTTATACATTTGAATATGTTTGTCACCTACTCATATCTATTAAGTATTCATTTTACATTATTATATTAAATTTATTTCTTTAATCAGATTAATATATGTGATTATTTTTATCTACATTCAAGGATTTAATTATATATTATGTATATTATGTTATCTTAGTGATTCATTATGTTCATATGACAAATAATGTTTTTAATTATATAGATGTTCCTTTTTATTGTTTTAAATATCTACATATAGGATATTCTGCACAGATTGTTCATATATAAGTAAATTTAATTATATTATTATTTCATAATGATAAATCATTTCCCCAATGTTAAACTAAAACAATCAGTTCTTGTTCTTAAGCAAATAAATTGATCAATTATAATAGGGATAATGATGACTAATTTTGGGTTGAGGAATTATTAAAAATAGTTTTTCACAATATCAATTTTGTAGGAAACAGTGAATATTTTACTAAATTTTGGTGATCTTCTAGTATTGAAATGATATTTAAAGAGTTTTTATTTAAATCACATTTTATATATCATATATCACCCAAGGATAGTTATGTGGATTACATATTTTCCAATTCATCTTATAAATTATCTTAAACTTATTCATATCGGCCCTAAAACCTATTAGAGACCTCAAATTAAGTGATAACAAACGATTACTAATTAATGTGTGAACATAATCCTATTATCATTACCTATTCATATAATTACACACAAAAAATACCAATTTGGTTCCTAGATTCTTCATAACGAACACATTAGAATGATTGTGGTCTTGAAAAGTTGATATACTAAAAGGGATCTCAATTTTTGATTTTGAGGGATTCTATAATCTTATCAGTTACATTTTTATCCAATTAATATCATACATAACTATATATCCCTCAAAATATTTACATAATAGGTATTTAAAATATGTATGCCTTAATATACCAATTATTTTTGTATATCCTATTCAATTAACCAAATTATTATGTTCATAAATGTATTATTGTATAAAACAATAGAGAACATATTATTTGTGTACGGTAAAAAATAGTAATTCAAATTATATTTTTTGTTATCCAATGCATCCCATGTTAAATTTATGCCAATCCCTTTTATGTAAAGTCTTATAAATAATTGAATAAATACCAACATGGTAGAACATTGGGTCATAGTTAACTAATCCTGACTTTATATATATATATATATCCTAATCATAATAGAATGATAAAATCCCATAAAAAATTCCCACAACGAATTGATCATTACTCAATAGAGACATCAATTCCAAATAAAAACTATAAGATAATATATGTAATTACTCATAAATGTTTTCTATTTAGTTCCTAACTAAAATTAAAAATCGCAATCATTATTCAATAGAAAAATAATAATTTCTATAATAACTATCATGTAACACTAATATCCCTGTGAAAAATTTTATTTGATTTAGATTAAATTATTGATACTAAAAAATAAAATATTCAAAATACCCAAAAGTTTCCTTGAAAAATAAATTTGAAAACAAGAAAAAAATAAAACACCATTCATTTTTTATGATAAAATAAATTTAAATATTTATATTAATAAAAAATAAAATAGTCTAATGTGTTGTATATTTTTAATTAAACCCTATGTTTTTATAAAAACATAGGTAATAATAATGACATAGTTTCCTTTATTAAACAATTTAATATATCATATTTAATGAAATATCCACTCTAACCTACATGAAAACTTCATTTTTTGAATGATAATACATTATTGTGAATTTTTTATAAGATTTAATTTCATCATTTTTCTATTTGTAAATTATATGTGCATAAATCTAGAATGTTTTTCTTAGGAATACATGATATAAAAATATCAAAATAATTAATCCATTTTATTATAAAAATGCTAATTTTTTAATAGATTAATTTATTTCTAGTTCAAATTTTAAAAATATGAGATGATTTTATATTCCACAATTTTTTTTAAAATATAGTCTCTAATTTGATATTATAACCATAGTGATGTATTCTATAAAAACACTAAATTTCATTCATCTATATAATTCTAATATTATAAATTTTTCATTACCATCTAAGTGATACTAAAAATGGATTATATGTGACATATTTATTCATATAATAAGTGTAATTAACAATAAAACCCTTATATAAATATCAATAAGATATTATATCAACAAATTTAGAAGAAAATAATAATTAACTGTATCATATTTTTTCAATAAAAAATGTCTGACAACTCTGACATTGATAAAGCTCCATAAGATGAAGAAGATGGATTCCTACCTCTATTTGACTCAATTAGACAATAAATTAATTGAATTATTTAGTAGTTCCCATTCTCATTATATGGATTGGTATTGGATCTTAAACAATTGTAAATTTAGAGAAGACATTAGATATTTTTTTTTCTTCAGGAGAGAATTATCACTAGTGGACACGAAAATAATCAGAACGTGGTCTATAACTACCACTATATAGGAAAAATTCTTTCGGTAAAGGATATTATTTGAATATAACATTTAATATAGTAGTAAATGGGAAAAACATTCTATTTACAGAATTATAATTTTTTACTATAGTAACCTCAATTGTTAGGTTACATTTAGAAACTAATTTAATCATTTTTTATTCTATATAGACAAATATACAATTTGATCAAAATAAATAATCTAATAATAATATCATCAGATTTCAGGAAATGATGTTCTATAACATTAAATATAACCATGAAGACATAGTTTCATGAACTATTTTCTAATTAATGCTGTGGAATGTTTAATACAACCATATCATGGATCAGGATTGATTATACATTTCTATTAAATATTTACATTTTATTTCTAATTTTCTACATTGATGTTGGAAATTAATAATTATGGAATATTTTATTAAAATAATAGGTTGAAATTATATGTATTGATGCAATATAGTATTAGAATATTTATCTAGTAAATATTTAAATTTTCTGACAGATACCAAGGAATTTTAACTCTCACCATGTTATAAATTTATAAATCAATAGATATTCCCAATAGATAATACCAGTTATCTCTTTCATAATAAATATCTAGATGATTGGTTTCATTTGTAATTATTATTTTTTCTCTATGGCCATTTGAAATTATATATTTTTCTAATAGATGATGGATAATTTTTTTCCTAAAATTATTATTTGAAAATATATAATTTAAAAAATTCTATTAAATAATCGGTGATATAATGTTTTTTTGTTTTAAATGTTAAATATTTTTATTTATGATGTATATGATTATCCTACCTCATAATTTTTTTATTATTGGTAGTATTTTATTTTATATATTTTATAATTTCATTTTTTTCAAATATGGAGGTGTATAAGAATCCATGTAGTTGATTAAACAAGCAAAAAAAATGACTCCATTTATTGTCTCTTAGAAACTGAATCCATGTTCTTTTTATAAAAAATAAATTGTTTTCTTATTGTAATTTAATTTATTTTAGATGTTATATAAACATTATAATTCAAATTAATTAAATTTAAATTATTATCCCATAAATATATTTACAACATTACATATTAAAAATAAAAAAATCATAAAATTTTCTTCTATTTGGATATTACCTACATTTCAAATTTATTAATACAAAACCATAATGTTGATGGATTTTAAAATAAAAGAATTCTAAATAATCATTACTTGGTAAAATTCATAACACTTTCTCCTACTCAAATTCAATTATTGTATAAATATATATCAAAAAAATTATCCAATAATAAATTCAAATGAACATCACTTAATATATAATTTAAAAATCAAATATAGATAACGGAATGTGAGATTTAAAATATAATTAATTATAAATCATAATAAACATTTAAAGGATATGCTGGGGAGATAATATATACTATAATAATGAATTAAATATATATAATTAACATGTAATATAGATTATAATAATGAAACATGATATGAGAATATAGATCATACATTGTTGTATGACTTAAAATGAATATTTTGAGTCTATATTTTGAGAGGTAATTAAATATAGAATATTATTAATACGCAAGACCCATAAAAAATTATCATGGGATATAATATCTACTAAATGCAATTAGGAGATCTGTAATTTTGAATTTAACTACAAAATTATATGATATATATTCAAATTATATACAAATAGAAATTAAAAAATAAATGAAATCATTATTATAGTGTCTCAGGTATTTTAGATAGTAATTTAAGATGGTTCATTAGTTGACCATGTGACTCTAAACCTAATAGAGGTGTAGGAAGTGTTATATAGGATGATAAATAAGCCATAAGAGTTGGGTGATGTTTAGAGGATTTATTTTTGTAATATGTTTTCATATGTTTCCTAGAATGAAACATCAGATACTTTATATTTTTTATTGATGAGATGAAAATGATTTTTGGGAGTATTGGAAATTATAGAATCATATTAAAAAAATATCTATGTATAGGTTGAATAATGATTTTTAACTAATTACTCGTTATTTTATATATTTTTTAAAATTCATATTTTTGTTTTTATGGATTTTGAATAACATTTCTCTAAAAAGTATGGATTTTGGGATATCCATACTCAAGATAGTAAGAATTTTAGCAATGTGTAACTGTGATAGTAAAAATTTTCAAAAACACATTACTCTTGATAGTTTAGATTCTACCATTTTGTTACAATGGTTCTAGTGATTTAGGGAAATTGTTTCCATTATTTTCAGGCATTTAGGGATGTATTTCTTCCATACTAATACTTTTCTAGTGTCTAAATAATAATAATAATACTTTTCCCTTTCCTATTTCATTCATTGGTTTTTTTTCAAAATTTTTAAAACAATTTAAAATGATTGTGTAGCATATTAAATGTCTATAAAAAGGGATTTATGGGAACTTTGATGAATATGTGGAGTTTTATCCATATATTACATTTCTCAAATCTATTGGGTTGTTCTTCTAGAATTTATTCCAAATTCATTTGTAGAGGGATGTGAGGGGAATTTATGAGTAATGTTTACAATTTTTATTGTTATATTTCATATATTTCTTATTATTTACTCACCCATCTCAATATTACCCAATATTTACTGTGTTTTTAATGTTGAGGTGCCTAGATCATCATTCATCATTGAGAGAGGAGAGGGTGAATCAATGACACCTTTAAATAATATTACAAATAGATTTTATTCAATTAAACATTTATGGATAGTTAAAGTGGAAATCCACTATTCTGGTGTCTCTCAGTCTTACCTTCAATGATGATTTAAATATAAAGTCACTGAACGCAAGGATTGACAAGGTTTAGTTCAAATTTCTACTCCTTTCTATGTTAGTTATTCTCCCCAACACATATTCTCCACTATAATCTTATTATCAATTACAATGGTCAATACAGTGTAACATTGTATCTCTCCTGAGTCCTATTGGAGGTTATTTATACTTCTTCCTCCTAGCATTCACAATAGATTCTTCTTGATTCACATTGGATGGATCTTCTGATATTTCCTCATGAGATTTCAGAATCACACATCCTTGTGAATCTATTCATGAATCTTTCACAGCCTTTGGTAGATTCTTTTGGCCTTTCTCAATATCTCTGATGACTTTTATTATCATTCCTCGTTGATAAAATGATTATTATATTCTTTATTCTTCTTATGGAGACATGCCTCCCTTAGATGTGTCCTTGTGAGGCACAAAACATCAAGATTCCTAATTGCAAATAATGATCATTCACTATGTTAGCTTTTTCTGTCATCTTGAATCCTCAAAAACTATATAATCCTATAAAATATCGTTTTTAAATTTGTTTGGCTCTAGTCTCAATACTCATTGACATAATTCATAGATTTCATGGCATCCAAACTTCTTGTTGTTCAATATCTCAATTAATTATGCTTCATGAATGAGTTTCATGGCATTTCTTTTTCGAGTTTACACACATGCACTCAAATTATTTATTCTTGTATTGAAGTGTCTTCACGTGTGCATGTAGATGCATGCAATTCATGTGCAATATGTTTCTTCTCTATTGATTGTGTGAAAACCCTACTGGGTATAACCTTTTGTGATCACAGACTTTATTTTTCTTTTCAATTAATATGAAACACACTTTCTTGTCTTTGATTCTTATCACATGCACTATTAGTATTTAGTATAGGTTCAATTTAAGTGTGTGTTTCTTCATACATGAATTGGTAAGTTCTTAGTGTGTGATATTCGTCTTTATTCTTCCTTCTTCACATGTACACTCATAATTTATCCTTATCATTTATTTTTATGCACATGTACTCAATCATGAATTCACCCTCCTTATTCTTCATGTAAAGCATAGAAAACCTATATGAGAATGTGGGTGGTGTATGTGTGGGTTTTTCCTCTCAAGATGATTCCTTTTCTTCTCCATGGTAGGTGTATGTGTACACTATCCCTTTATAAAATATCCTTTTAATTTCTTCATGAAGCCAATTGATTGTGAGTTCTTATTATTTGTTAAAACTGTAGGGAACAAAGTGTATTATTCATTGCACTTATAGTAGGTGTGGTTCATCTTCATAGTACCAGAAATATTCTTGGTTCCAGTCTTTGCAGAGTACAATAATGGTGGGTGTGCACTGATTTTTTACTTGTGGGAGTACCTCCATGAATCACGATGAGGTTTTAGAAAAACCTATAGCATGTTCATGTTTTCATCCATTGCACATAGGGTTCAGATCTTCTCTTTCGTGAACCAAGATGGTTCAAGGTTCTCCTTCACACAAGGGATCTGTGTAACTTCATCACATAAGAAGGATGTGTGGAAACTTGTATATAGTTCTATGTTTATCTTGAAACAATTATCTTTCATGATCTCTTCAACAACTAAGACTCGGTCGAGGTATCTATCTTTATACTCCATGAATAATGAATATTTCCATTTTCAAATATCATTCAAAAACCTGATAGATGCGATCATCAAATTTTATCATTGTATAATCCAAGATCCCAGGCATTGAATTATTAAAATCCATTGAAATATTTGCCACATATCGTGGTACATTTATGTTCATCGTGGACTCCTTATTTCTCAGTGAAATCCTCATGTGCATGCATTTTCAAATGAATACAAAATCATCCCTTTGTACATAAAATAGACATTCCAGCTTCTAAAACTTCATTTTCCTGAGGATCCTCCATTTTTCATTGTATCAGTTCATGAATGAAAATTTTAATGCATGCATGATATGATGGACTTCCAACGATCCTTTTTCACTAGGATTCTTCACGAATGGTGGAAGAAAGTGTTATCTTAGAGGTTGCATGGATTTCACTGTTGGATATGGCGTCAGGATGACCAGAGGATGATGATGACCTTGGTGGAGGAGATCAGACGACACATATTTCTTCCCGAGTTTTTATTTCTACACCACATAAGAACAAATGAATGAGTTTCGTTTAGTATAAATATCAAGACACCACAATAACACACTAGATTACTCCTCTCCCCAATCTGGTGCCTCCTTGCACCAGTTCTTCCTACAAGAGCACATAGGAACCCACTCTCCTCCTCAAGAGCGCTCTTGGTTCCCAATATGCACATCATAGGTCTTATACACGGACCCCATGCACCTCTTTCAGGTTGTCCTTGAGGGCATCCCTTGGGAGCGGTTGACCTTGAAGTCCCTCATACGCCAAAGGATGAAGTCCTCAGCTGGAACAATAGTTGGCTCTATTATTTTATAAGGGATATAATAAACTATGTTAAAAAAAGTATAACAATGTTAATATCCCACCTTTAAATTACAATCTCTTCCTCCTCTTTTATTCATCATTAAACATCATCCTTCTTTTCTTATTGAAATAAAAAATCCAAGATCTTCAATATTCATCCATTTCATCAATAATATGTGATTCATGGAAGTCTTATTCACCTCAGGCATTAAATCATAATTCATGGATTCATTCTATTGAGTGATGTGTTCTCTTTCAAGAACATGTCTCCTTCTTTGAGTATCAGAACAAACAATCATTTGAGTTGATTCACAACCTTAATTCTGTTATAATTTATTTGATGGATCTTTTAAATTCATCATGCATTTATGTATTTCATGGACATCTTCAAATGGTGTAACATGTTTTCATCCAATGAAACAAGTCTTGGAACATAGGACTAGCTCACCAATCATCTGAATTTGTTTGTAAAATGATCAATCATTTCATCCAATTTCAAATAGTGATTCTACAAATATTAGTGCTATTTTATTTGGAATAAATTACCCTTTTCAATCATTATCACCACCACTTTTCCATACACATATTGACAATTGAAGCCTTATTGGAATGTTATTGAAAACAAATAAAACACTATAATCAACAATACCCCCCCCCTTTGTATATTTTTGTCAATATCACTTGAGGAGACTTTATATGGGTCAATATGTGTGCCAATATTTAATACGCCTTATTGGAAACTAAGTGAAATGTTTTAGTGGGGTCTGTTCAACATCATATTCCCATCCCAATAAAAATTTCTTATATAATATGTCTGAGAGTTGGAAGATGTCATATGGTTCACATAGAAAAGAGCCCTTAGTTAATCCACTCTCTCTACATGGGATAACATGGTGTAGAGAACAAGAGAGATATGACCAGTGCTTTAAATGATGTACATAAACAACCATACATGTGAAATCATGCTCATGAAGTATCAAATCTTAACCAAGGTATTAGAGATAGTCATATTTATCAATGAAATGATAAATCCTACAAATACTTAAATAAACGAATTAAAAATGTCACATGAAAAGATAAAGCCACCCATTTAATCCCATATTGTAATTAATCATACACTCCCCCTTAACTAGCATGATAAATACAATAAAAATAAAAGGATGAATGTTTTATTGGAATACCTCAATATTCAACTTTTTATGATCATATTAATTTAATGATTTTTAATGACATAATCATTGATTTCATCTCATTCGTATTTTCTCACCCCCAAGGGGTTCAATCCCTTTGATTCATCTGGGTGGAAAATATCATCACATATTCTTCAAGATATTCATGTTGATATTCTTCCACTATGGAAAATATTATGTTATTATCAAATCATTATTAATGAATCCAACTTTTTGTTCTTCACTTTTATAATTCAATTCTCATATTAAAAATTACCATCATCTTCAATCATCTAAAATGTAATTACACATAAAAATATATGTAATGGAATTATATGGAACACATGTGAGATTATTAATGGGAGAAATAGTGATGAGAATTTTATCTCAACCTAAGAACTGCTTTATTTTTAGCTCTAATGTGTCTGATACTCTTCACGGTGGTGTCTTCTCATTATTTGACATTTTGATCATTTATTGACATTATGGAAACTTTTCTTCTCTTCACCATTAAATTGTGTGGATTATTAATATATTCTTCTGTAATTTGTGAAGTAGCTTTCATTTGTGCAAGATTATAAATTTCCAAAATCTCAATTTCACATAGTAAAACATTTATACATTTGTTTTCATTAATTAAAACATTCATTAACCTTCCATAGAGTAGTTGTGAGACATGTGGGTTGTCATGTTCTAACATCATCTCAGTAAATTATAATTTTCCATCATGTTGAATGATATTTTTTCCCTTTTATTTATCTTTAGTAAGTACATCATCTTCATATCATTGTAGTTTTCTAGAAATTTTTAATTCATTAGGAAATATAATTAAAAAAATCTATCTTGTCATTCTATATCTTGGAGATTCCACATGGATTCTTCAAATATTTTAGGTTACCATTTTAGGACACTTATCTTCTATCAATCCTATGTTCCCCTGGATTTATAGTCTTTTTAAGATCTTCTTTCTTACATGCACATCCATGGATTGATTGTAGTAATACTTGTTAAGAATTCTATATCCACAGTAGGAGCATATTTTATTGTTAATTATTTTGGATCCATCAACCTTCACCTTCCTGGATTTAGATTCCACAGATATCTCACTATTACATCATCAAATATTCTTGGGATCATTTTATATTGCACCATTCAACTGATTTCTTCCCAAGGATAATTCTTCATTCTTATCCAGCTTCTGTGATTTTATTTTCATATCATCTTTTGATACATGTTGAGATGAATACCATATAACATTATGATAGCTTCCATTTTATACTTCATAGTTATTATCAAGAACTCCATGTCTCTTTATAATGTACATAGGCTTTTGGATAAGTGGATGTTTCATTATTTTTTATTTCTTGATCCCTCATGCGTCTGGATACATTTTTGGTTTCTAATTTAAATGATTGTACCAACATATTAATGCGCAATTCCTATAGTTGTGGAAACAACAACATTTACCCACAAATATAGAATTCTTGATATATTCTGCATTATATTATTGGGTGTCCTTCTTAATGTATTGTGTTCTCTATGGTGATCCATCTTCCAACATCTTCTTCTTATCCACCATAGTCATAGTGATAATTTTCTTCTCACCTTTCCTCATCGATAATTGTTTATAATTCTACTTCAAACTTGTTTTTTTTTGTTTAAAAACATATAGAGTACATGATGTTTTTGATGGTTTCTTTTCCTAAGAAGCTTTTTAAAAAATATTATAGTATTATTTAGAACTCCTTTTAGAATCATTTCCCCCAATGAAAACATGAGTGGAAAACTCTATTCTTCCATCTGGTTGGGAGGTTTCAGCATGCTGTGATTTCTAATTTTTAAATATAACCTCTAATTAAATATATTTAAAGTTAAGAGTGTTTTTTCCCATCCTCAACTAATCTTAGTTTTATTTTCCAATTATAATTCAGCTTTATCATTAGTTCTTCATGAATTATTTTGAATTATTGAAATGAAATTTCAATCTCCTTTAACCTATTATATTTGTCTTCTAGTTAAGTTTCTTTGCAAACCATATAAACCTTGTGAAAAATTACAAATGAATAAAAATCTTTTACAAACACAATATCAAATAATTATTTCTCACAAATAATTCCTTTCAATTATTCAGTACCATCATAAATTCTATCATTGCAAAGGGAAATGTTTTCCTCCTTTTCATTCAAAAACTTTGTGAAATTGTTCGATATGGCAACCCACTTATCCATTTCATCCTCCATGGAATCAGATTGTAACACCCTAGGTAAATAAAGAATATGAAATTTTTATATTTATCCATATTTGTAAATAAAATATTGATATTACTTTAAATGGGACGCTATGCACGATGCCGTACCCAATAGGCAACAATGAGTTTCTTGGGAATCTTGCGTTGCACTCTAATAATAAAATAATATTATTTTAAATGGTAGTTAACGCCTAGCCGTTTTAATGGCGGGAATGAATAGAACTAACTAAAAAAATGATTATATATGTTTTTAAAATATTTTTACTCTTTACAATAAATGTTACAGGATTAAAAATGCGAATGAATCCAATTTTAAGCGTAAACATTCAAATATTTTTTAAATGGTCGATTAACCGCCTTTTGATGGAGAACCTCTTTTAAATCCACTTTTTGAAAATTCTATGTGTTATATTTGACAAAATAAAAGTATTATTTAGAATCGGGACATCAAAATTTACTTTGTGTAATTTTTTGGGATTTTTCTGAAAAAGCTAAATTTTTAATGAATAGTGAAAAATGTTGTATTTTAATTCAAAACCACTTTTTAATCTAATTTATTTATATGATTAGATTATCTTTTTAACTGGTTTTAAAGAAAAATTATAATATATTTTTACCATTTAATCAAATACTGGTCATTGGAATTAATTTCACTTTGAAAATTGACTTAAACTAGTGTCAATCTTTTGATATATATTTTCATAAAAACACGCTATTTGTTCTGACAACGGGAATTAATTATTAAATTAATTAATGTAACTTATATGTTTTGAATTTTTTAAAGTAGAAATAAATTCTGAATTCATAATATCAAATATTGCTTAGGGTGAAGTATTGGTATTTTTCTGAAAAAACATCAATTTTGATGAATAGTGAAACCACTAAGTGGTAGTTAAAGAAACTAATTTTTTGTTTAAATGAAAATTTGCCACTTTTGTGATTTGATTTTTAAAAATCCGACATACATGGTTGTCATTAAAAAGTAAAATGCGGTTCAATGGGATTAAAATATTTTTTTTGTGAATAGTAACTTATTAAGTTTTTAATCGCGATTAGATGTAATTAGTGTAGTTTACGGTAAGAATAATGTCTTAATAAAATGAAATGACCTAGACACATGTACTACCCTCATTGTATGTGTCATGGCCGACCATTAAAATAAATGGGTCAACATGGGGACCCCATGGAGCCACTTTGGTTGGAAAATGACATAAATACCTTTTTATTTAATGATAAAGTAAAAATGACACAAACATGAGATGTTTTACTAAAACAATTTTTACATTAGGTTATAAAAGTCAGATTTTTTACTATAAGTAGTAATTGGAAAGCTAAAAAGATTTACTACATCATAGTATTTTTTTATAATTTTTAGAAATTAAATATTTAAATTATTTATGACATCATGATGATGCAGCAATGACCTCATTATTTCACGATTTAAATAAAATGGAAAGATAATGTAATATCTAAGACCTACACATGTCCAAAACCTATTGAATGGGTGGATTTAAACCATTATCACCTTATCCACGAATGACATCAATGTGGGACCTTTAAAATCCGAAAATAATTTTCAAATAAAGTAACATTTTCTTACTTTCCAAGAGTGCCCCTCCCCTCCTCTTATAAAAGGCCCCCACCTCTACCTCCTTACCTACACTCACAAAGCCTTTGGCTCGGCCAAACCCTGCCCATTTTATCTCTCCACATCCCTATCTAACTTCTTGAAGCCTCACGTTGGGCAGAATCCTTTCCAAGTAAGCCTTTGAGCTCAAATCAAAGGAAGTTACCCAATTTTAATGTAATGTATTCGCTTGAGTCATTTTGTTTATTTTGTTATCCAACCCCCTAAACTCTTTTTATTATTTTCTTTTGTAACAAATCCAGTATCTTCAATATACTAGGATGTTGTTATAAGAAGGATTCGAGCTACACTTACACACACCTACATCTAATGGTTAAAGAACATATTGTTTCCGTGGATGGCGAATTTCTGCCTCCTGAAACGATGATTGTTCAACATTCTTCTAACACCTTCAAAGGTGGCCATTAAGATGACACTATATTTATATATGACATCTAATATGTTTATGTTTTACTTAAGCTTCTGTATATTTCATTTATGGAATACCTTTATGGTTTCCATTATGGTAAAACATGATATCTTCATTTAAGGAAGTGCGGACTACCGCCCCCTCAAAGTCATTTAATTCGTTAATACCATATGTGGAACGTATAACGGATATATTTAATTATATTATATATGATAACATACTGAAATTAAAATACTATTATGTATCATTATGTTTTAATTCCATTAAACATGAAATAGAAATGGAAGTAGCGTTCATGCGTACATACGGCTTACCATCTCCATGAACGGTGCATTTCATTTCTTAACTCTAAATGTTATGTAATATTATAAATGAATGAATATACTGGATATATATGATATATATTATATCTACATCATGGATAAAATTCTGGATATAGTGAACATTTGGCCACACGAACAACATGTAATTGTAAGAAGTCCACTTTCGACTTAAGAACCAAATATCGGCAAAACAAATATTATTAACTTAAATGATTACATAATGTTTAAGACATGGTAATAAGTGATATAAAAGGAATAATGAATTGAAAAAAGTTCATAAGTAAGTAGAAATTAACTCAAGTTTATTATTCAGGATATTAAAGAATGATCGAGTCAAGTCGGACCCGAGGTAAGGGATCCTACTCCTCTCTTTCTTTTTAAGTACAATATTTTATGTCATTCCTTTTAAAGATCATCTTTCTTGTTATTGGGATGTTCTATTATATTAATCTTACTTTAATTTTTATGTTCAAATTATGAGAGACCCTATTCTCTCTCATCAATCCATTTTGGAAGTTTTGAGTGGTTCCGTTAGGCTGCCGAATTTTTGTAAGAGATATAACCTCTCTCTTTCTATTTAAGTACTCTCCTTTATTTCACTTCTTTTAAGATGCACTTTGTTATGATGGGGGATGTTATTTTATATTACTCTCGCTGTAAATTTTATGGTAATATGATGAGATACCCTATTTCCTCTAATCAATCCATTTTGGAAGTTTTAAGTTGCGTAGTTAGGCTGCCGAGTTTTCGTAAGGGATTTTTTTCATCTCACTTTTATTCTCGTGAGATTTATGCTACATTTGCAACAATTTCCTTTGAGTGGTTTATGTAATGCCCAATATTATAAACTTTTTATAGTATAATTTCATTTATGGGTATTAACATCTTCATTGTATGACCCTTCTTCCATGGGGTGTATGTTTCCAAAGTTACCCAACTCGGTAAGGGGACCTTTCACCCTCCTCTTTTTAAAAAACTTCTTTTTTTATGTCTTTTAATTAGAATACTATTATGTTGGGATATGTTATTTTATATACTTATTGATGTAAATTTTATGTCCAAGTTATGATATTCCTTTTTTATCTCTCATCAACTCATTTTCTAAAATTTGAAGTGATGCTGTTAGGCTGTCGAATTTTACCAAGGGAACTTTTTAACCCAATTTCGATTTCTTTGGGTTCGACATGTAGTTATTGAATATGTCATCTTCTGAATATGTTTTAATGAACTATTATTGTTTTACACTTAATATCCACTTATATTGGGTGTATTTATATTTTTCAAACATAATTTTGAGATTGAATTATCCTTAATTTAAGGATACCTTCTTTATAAGGGAATTCATCACATTTGACATTTCTACTGAGACTTCATTGTTGTTATGAACCAATTCACTCTTATATGGTGTATATACTATCCTTTGTAATATTATATCATGAATCCATTTATTCTCATGATATTATAATGTTCTGACTAAATGTCATTCCTCAATTATTGTATTCTAGTGTCTCTAATTTTGGTAGAACCCCTTTAACCAAAATATCGCTTTAAATGTTTTAATTATTTGTTCTTATAAATATCCATGTTTTCAAAGTGGTTTTAAGGATTTATTTATATGGATATTAATGGATTAAAATTTTAAAAGCTTCAAGGTGATATGGGACACTTTTATTCTAAAATATCTTTATTAAATGTTTTAAATGTTTTTGGAAATGGTTTCTTTTTGAATGGATTCATTATTTCAATATCCTAAAATGTTATATTGTGATTGAAATGTGGGGATGTTATGTTTACTTTATGCATGTTTTATGTTATACGTTTATGTTATGGTTCTTGGGAATTGTTATGAAAACGGGTGGTTCCGTGATAAACTAAGGGCAGGTGAGCCTGATATAGCTCTCTAATGCATTGGGTAACACGAAGGAGTGAAATGTTAAGGTTTCTCCGAATAGATTTAGGGAATATACTGTGGTGGGTATTCCAAACATAACCAAGATGGTTACTCCCTACGTAAGAATGTTATGAATTCCTCAAGATACCTTTTATGTCTTATGATTTCAAGATTTATTCATGATTTGATATGCCTATGTTTTATGGGTAAAGTATGATTTCATTCTAATGTATATATGAAATCATGTTTCCTTTCCTTATTTTTATAACTCTTACTGATCTTTTTATGCTCATCCCATGTTTTTGAAATGTTTTTCACAGGTGAAGGGAAAGGTACATGATGTGATGATAGTGTCAAGGATGTGTCAAGAAAGAATTCGTGGTTTATTTTAAATATGTTTCCGTTGATGGGAAGAATGAATATTGTATTTTATGTAACCACTTTGTTTAAATGTGGAATGTAATGAAAGTTTCATGATCTAATTCTCTAATACTCTAAACCTGAAAAGATACTCAATGTGTAATATTGTAATAACTCAGGATTAAGTAAGGTTTAAGGCTGGGGCCTTATAGTTGGTATCAAAGGTCGGTTTTGATTACATTAGAGGTTAGGGTATTCTCTATGCAAAAGTGATAGTACCATAATGGATAGGATTTCAGAAAGAGTCCTAGTTTTAGATAAAGTGAATGAGTAAGTATATCTTGGTGTTTATATTCCTCATTAGTATATGATGGTTTTTTGATATACTCACACTGACCTTATTGGTTTTAGTAAATGGATGGATCTTGCAAGCACCAAAGTGACAATAGGTTTGAAGGAAACTGTGGTAGTTCTCTGATTAAGAGACTGGATGAAATGAGGGATTGAATGATGAAACTCGTGGTTGTTCTAAACCAACTATCAAGGAGTCATGATCAATCACTTGAACCTTGGTATGTTCTGTAATGCATCATGTACGAGATGACCAATCAATGTGGAAGTTTAGGTAATAATTATAAATGTAACCATTAGAGTTTATATGATCATTACTTTTGAGGTAATTATGGGTTACTAAATGTTATGAAGTAAGTGAAAGGCATGAGATAAAATTGAGGTTAAATTATGTTATGGTTATTTTTTATGATTTTATCTCGTTTTGGGGAATGTTTTAAGAATGATATAGTTTTGGAAAAAGGACAACACGCAGACCATGTGACAACCCGCCGTGTCGGACAAAGCTGTGGGAATCGAACCCACAACCAAAGTGCAACTGGTAGTTATCACCTACCACTGGACTACGTGAAGTCCCTGGTTATTTTGACTGATTCTTTTTAGTTAGATGATTTTATGAATTAAGATTAAGTTCATTTTGTGTTATCTATGGAAATTTATTAACCTATCATGTAGGATATGTGATTAGGTTAATTACTTTTTAATACGAGACTTTAAGAGCAACTGATTTTGTTTGGAGATAAATGTTACGATATAACTTGGAAGGATATGGGGATAAATCCTTCAAATATTTGGGTTTCAATCATAGTTTGGTTTACATTGAAGAATTTTATGGACAAATTGTGTATCGGATGGTTCTCATTGAACTTTGGGTGTTGTTTCATAAATTTTGGAGATTAAGAATAGATTTATTTTTTTAAAGGATTGTCCTTCTTGGGAATTAGTTGATCTTGTACTAAACTTTTTGGTTTTGGTTTTGGTTAAAGTCTAAAGATATGGGAAGTATATAGTTCTCTTTTTTGGATTAGGTGATCCTCTAGAAGTTGATTATAGTACTCTTAATGTGAACAAGTCTTCCTAAATAATCGTCTTTTGGGGAAAGTATGAGTCTGTGTAAGAAATCTAGTAAAAGTTGGAAGTCAACATGAACAGTAAGTATGTTTCCTTAAGATCAAAAATAAATTCCTCAATGATGAGTAAATTAAAACAAAAATGTAGTCTGTTAACTTTTCCTACTCGGGAATCGAATACCATTTAACCCATCACAAGTTTGTGATTTTCTTATGGTTAACTTTCTTCTAGACATGTTTACTATCACTCTCCATCAGAACATGACCATTTTTTTCCTCCATGTCCATATTTTCATACTTGGAATCCTAGTATGGGTTAACTAGGGTGACCTCTGTACTTATATTTCATTATTTTAAAGTGATTGCTTTACTGACTCTTGTTCCGATGTGGAATTTTCAATGAAGTTTTCAAGCCCAATTTCAAAAACTGGGAGGACGCAATTCCCAAAAGGGGGGAAGGATGTAACACCCCATGTAAATAAAGAATATGAAATTTTTATATTTATCCATATTTTTAAATAAAATATTGATATTACTTTAAAGGGGACGCTATGCACGATGGTGTACCCAATAGGCAACAATGAGTTTCTTGGGAATCTTGCGTTGCACTCGAATAATAAAATAATATTATTTTAAATGGTAGTTAACGCCTAGCCATTGTAATGGCGGGAATGAACAGAACTAACTAAAAAAATGATTATATATCTTTTTCAAATATTTTTTACTCTTTACAATAAATGTTACCGGATAAAAAATGCGAATGAATCCAATTTTAAGCGTAAACATTCCAATATTCTTTAAAAGGTCGATTAACCGCCTTTTGATGGCGAACCTCTTTTAAATCCACTTTTTTAAAATTTTATGTGTTATATTTGACAAAATAAAATTATTCTTTAGAATCGGGACATCAAAATTTACTTTGTTTAATTGTTTGGGATTTTTCTGAAAAAGCTCAATTTTTAATGAATAGTGAAAAATGTTGTATTTTAATTCAAAACCTCTTTTTAATCTAATTTATTTATATGATTAGATTATATTTTGAACTGGTTTTAAAGTGAAATTAGAATATATTTTTACCATTTAATCAAATAGTGGTCATTGGAATTAATTTCACTTTGAAAATTGACTTAAACTAGTGTCAATCTTTTGATATATATTTTCATAAAAACACGCTATTTGTTCTGACAGCGGGAATTAATTATTAAATTAATTAATGTTACTAATATGTTTTGAATTTTGTAAAATAGACATAATTTTTGAATTCATAATATCAAATATAGCTTAGGGTGATGTTTTGGTATTTTTCTGAAAAAAACATCAATTTTTGATGAATAGTGAAACCACTTAGTGGTAGTTAAAGAAACTGATTTTTCGTTTAAATGCAACTTTTCCACTTCTGTGATTTGATTATCAAAAATCTGACATACATGGTTGTCATTAATAAGTAAAATGTGGTTTAATGGGATTAAAATAATTTTTTGGTGAATAGTAACTTATTATGTTTTTAATCACGATTAGAGGTAATTAGTGTAGTTTAAGGTAAGAATAATGTTTTAATAAAATGAAATGACCTAGACACATGTCCTACCCTCATTGTATGTGTCATGGCCGACCAAGACAATCCATGGGTCAACTTGGGGACCCCGTGGAGCCACTTTGGTTGGAAAATGACATAAATACCTTTTTATTTAATGATAAAGTAAAAATGACATAAACATGAAATGTTTTACTAAAACAATATTTATATGGAGGTATACAAGTAATATTTTTTACTATAAATAGTAATTGGAAAGATAAAAGGATTTCCTACATCATAGTAGTTTTTTATAATTTTTAGACATTAAATAAATTAAATTATTTATGACATCATGATGATGCAGCGATGACCTCATTATTTAACGATTTAAATAAAATGGAAAGATAATGTAATATCTAAGACCTACACATGTCCAAATCCTATTGGATGGGTGGAGTTAGAACCATTATCACCTTATCCACGAATAATATCAATGTGGGACCTTTTAAATACGAAAATCATTTTCAAATAAAGTAACATTTGCTTACATTCCAAGAGTTCCCCTCCTCTCCTCTTATAAAAGGACCCCACCTCTACCTCCTTAACCACACTCACAAAGCCTTTGGCTCCACCAAAACCTGCCCATATTATCTATCCACATACCTCTCTAACTCCTTGAAGACTCACATTGGGAAGTATCCTTTCCAAGGAAGCCTTTGAGCTCAAATCAAAGGAAGTTACCCGATTTTAAGGTAATGTCTTCGCTTGATTCCTTTTGTGTTATTTTTCTTCTCCAAACCCCTAAACTCTTTTTATTATTTTCTTTTGTAACAAATTATGTATCTTCAATATACTAGGATGTTGTTATAAGAAGGATTCATGATACACTTACGCAAACCTACATCTAATGGTTAAAGAACATACTGTTTCCGTGGATGGCGAATTTCTGCCTCCCGAAACGATGATTGCACAACGTTCTTCTAACACCATAAAAGGTGGCCATTATTATGACACTATATTTATATATGATATATAATATGTTTATTTTTTACTTAAGCTTCTGTATTTTTCATTTATTTCATACCTTTATGGTTTCCATTATGGGTAAACACGATATCTTCATTTAAGGAAGTGCGGACTACCGCCCCCTCAAAGTGATTTGATTCATTAATACCATATGTGGTAAGTATAAAGGATATATTTAATGATATTATATATGATACCATAATGGAATTAAAATACTAGTATGTATTATAATGTTTTAATTCCATTAAATATGAAATAGAAATGGAAGTAGCGTTCATGCGTACGTACAGCTTACCGTCTCCATGAACGGTGAATTTCATTTCTTAAATCTAAATGTTATGTAATATTATAAATGCATGAATATACTGGATATATATGATATATATGATATCAACATCATTAATACAATTCTGGATATAATTAACATTTGGCCACACGAACAACATGTAATTGTAAGAAGTCCACTTTTGACTTAAGAACCAAATATCGGCAAAACAAATATTATTAACTTAAATGATTACATAATGTTTATGACATGTTAATAAGTGATATAAAAGGAATAATGAAATTGAAAAATGTTATTAAGGAAGTATAAATTAACTCATGTTTATTATTCAGGAGATTAAAGAACGATCGAGTCAAGTCGGACCCGAGGTAAGGGACCCAACTCCTCTCTTTCTTTTTAAGTACAATATTTTATGTCATTCCTTTTAAAGCTCATATTTATTGTTATTGGGATGTTATTTTATATCAATATTACTGTAATTTTTATGTTCAAATTATGAGATACCCTATTCACTCTCATAAATCCATTTTGGAAGTTTTGAGTGGCGCTGTTAGACTGCCGAATTTTCGTAAGAGATATAACCTCTCTCTTTCTTTTTAAGTACTCTCCTTTATGTCACTTCTTTTCAGCTCCACTTTGTTATGATGGGGGATGTTATTTTATATTCCTCTCACTGTATATTTTATGGTAATATGATGATATATCCTATTTCCTCTCATAAATCCATTTTGGAAGTTTTAAGTGGCGCCGTTAGGCTGCCGAGTTTTCATAAGGGGCTTTTTTCATCTCACTTTTATTCCTGTGAGATTTATGCTACATTTGCCACAATTTCCTTTGAGTGGTGTATGTACTGCCCAATATTATACACTTTTTATAGTATAATTTCATTTATGGGTATTCACAACTTCATTGTATGACCCTTCTTCCATGGGGTGTACGTTTCGAAAGTTACCCAACTCGGTAAGGGGACCTTTCACCCTCCTCTTTTTAAAAGACTTCTTTTTTTATGACTTTTAATTCACATAATATATTGTTGGGATATGTTATTTTATATCCTTATTGATGTAAATTTTATGTCCAAGTGATTAGATTCCCTTTTGATCTCTCATCAACTCATTTTCTGAATTTTGAAGTGATGCTGTTAGGCTGTCGAATTTTACCAAGGGAACTTTTTAACCTAATTTCGATTTCTTTGGGTTCAACATGTAGTTATTGAATATGTCATCTCTTGAATATGTTTGAATGACCTTTTATTGTTTTACACTTAATATCCACTTATATTGGGTGTATTTATTTTTTTCACACATAATTTTGAGATTGAATTATCTTTAATTTAAGGATACCTTCTTTATAAGGGAATTCATCACATTTGACATTTCTACTGAGACTTCATTGTTGTTATGCACCAATTCACTCTTATATGGTGTATATATTGTCCTTTGGAATATTATATCATGAATCCAATTATTCTCATGATATTATAAAGTTATGACTAAATTTTATTCCTCAATTATTGTATTCAAGTGTCTCTAATTTTGGTAGAACCCCTTTAACCAAAATATCGCTTTAAATGTTTTAATTATTTTTTCTTATTAATATCCATGTTTTCAAAGTGGTTTTATGAATTTATTTATATGGATATTAATGGTTTAAAATTTTAAAATCTTCAAGGTGGTAAAGGACACTTTGATTCAAAAATCTCTTTATTAAATGTTTTAAATGGTTTTTGAAATGGTTTCTTTTTGAATGGATTCATTATTTCAATATCCTAAAATATTATATTGTGATTGAAATGTGGAGATGTTATGTTTACTTTATGCATGTTTTATGTGATACATTTATGTTATGGTTCTTGGGCATTGTTATGAAAATGGTTGGTTCCGTGATAAACTAAGGGCGGGTGAGCCCGATATAGCTCTCCAATGCATTGGGTAACGCGAAGGAGTGAAACGTCAAGGTTTCTCCGAAGAGATTTAGGGAATATATTGTGGTGGGTATTCCAAACGTAACCAAGAGGGTTACTTCCTACGTAAGAATGTTATGAATTCCTCAAGATACCTTTTATGACTTATGATTTCTATGATTTATTCATGATTTGATATGCCTATGTTTTATGGGTATAGTATGATTTCATTCTAATGTATATATGAACTCATGTTTCCTTTCCATATTTTTATAAATCTTACTGAGCTTTTTATGCTCATCCCCAGTTTTTGAAATGTTTTTCACAGGTCAAGGGAAAGATACATGATGTGATGATAGTGTCAAGGATGTGTCAAGAAAGAATCCGTGGTTTATTTTAAATATGTTTCTGTTGATGGAAAGAATGAATACTGTCTTTTATGTAACCACTTTGTTTAAATGTGGAATGTAATGCAAGTTTCATGATCTAATTCTCAAAAACTCTAAACCTAAAAATATCCTCAATGTGTAATCTTGTAATAACTCAGGATTATGTAAGGTTTAAGGCTGGGGCCTTATACATATTTTTCATGAAACACTAAATTTTCATCATGAAGAGTACTAATTCTTGAAACAATATGTCTTGCTACTTCTCTATGGACATTATTTAGATTATATTTGAGTGAAGTATGTAGATCACTAATTGAACTATCATCATCAGAGTTTGAATATATTTCATCAAATGAATAATATCTATTATAAAATTTGGTACCTTTTAGATTACCTTCAGTTGAAGGTGTAATCCCATTAGTATTATGATTATTCTTAATATTCCTTTTTGGGATCCTATTTCTGTTCTTCAGAGTAATTGAAGTTATCTCCATCTGAAGCTTCTCACTTATCTTCTCAAATATTCACTTCATAAATACTCTATTGGATCTTGTTCAAGAAACATCTCTCCTATAAAAATTGAAGTGCCCAGATTAGTGTGACTCACTAAGAGATGGAGGGGTGAATCAAGGATCCATTTAAATCTTAATAAAAATTTATTCACTTGATTTAAACCATTATATCTTGTTAAATCCTCGATGTAATATTCTTCTGTCTCTCAGCCTTATGTCAAACGATGTTGTAAATTTAAAGCCCTAAAAACAAAGATTTACAAGGTTTAGTTCATAGACCATGGTTATTCTCCATAAAATAGATCCTCAAAAATAATCTTATTGTTAATTATAATTGTCGATATAGAGTCACATTATATCACACCTGAGTCACACCGGAGGTTCATTTACTACTACCCAAAGTGTTACTGGTTCCCCACAAGCCTTCTTTTGTGTCCCATTGAAGAAAAATTCCTCTAGTCTTTGACAAGTGAAGATTCTATATTCAATGTGGATGGATCTTCTGATCTCCCCTCATGATATTTATTAATCACAATTTCTCATGAATCTATTTAGGAATATTCAACAACCTTTGGTAAGGTCTGTTTTCCATGATCAATATTTCTGATCAGTTTTCTCATCAGTCCTTAGTGGAACAATGGTCAGGAAATTCATTATTCTTCTAATGAAGACCTGGCCTCACATCGATGTGTTTAAGTGATTTAATTTCCTACTTCTAGAATCCTGATAGGAAAGAATGATCTTGAACTATGTTATCTCTATACGTCTTCTTGAATCCTCAAACACACTATACTCATATAGTGGAACTTTTTAACCCTCTTTGGATTAATTATCTATAATCATTCAAATCATGCATGGATTTCATTGAATCCAAATTTTTTTTGAATATCTCAATTAATTATGATTCATTCATGCGTTTTATTGCATTTCTTCATCTTCTATTAACACATGCACTCAAAATATTGATTCATCATTTTCGGTGACTTCATGTGGGCATGTGAATGCATGGAATGAATGAAGAACCACCTTCTTCTCTCATGATTGTGTGATAACCCCACTAGGTATATCCTTTTGATCACACAGACATTCTTAATCCTTGGCTCAATTATTATCCCACACACATTCATGTATTTTTTTCTTTGCCAAAAAATACATATTATTTAGTATCTGTTCAATTTTAGTGAGTGTGACTTCACACCCGAATGGGAATCTTCTTAGATTGTGAGATTCTTATTTATTATTCATTCTTCAAATGTTCACACATACTTTGTTCTTATTTTTTATTTGAATGCACATGATCTCCACCATGTATTCACCATCCTTCTTCTTCATGTAAAGCACAAAAATCCCGAATGGGTATGTGAGTGTTTTATGTGCGGGTTTTCATTCTCAAGAGGGTTCCTCTTCTTCTATAAGGGAAGTGTATGTGTATATAGCCCCTTTATAAAATCTCATATTATTATCTTCATGAAACAAATGGTTCACGAGTTCTTCTTCATTGTGAAAACTGTAGGGAACACGTCGTATTCATATTCACGCAAGGAGTGTCCACGATTATTCTTCATAATACCAGGAAAATTCATGGTTCCTATATTCTCATATTAAAAAAAGCATACGTGTACAGTAGTTCTTAACCAATGGGAAATCCTCCTCGAATCATGATGATGGTTCATAAAATCATATCACGTGTTTGTGTTTTTTTCCTTCACTCAGATGGTGCCGATCCAATCTTTCACAAACCAATGTGGTTAATAGTTCTACTTCATACAGGAGATGAACAAAACTTCTTCGCATAAAAAGGCTACACGAATCATTTTATATAGATATATGTTTCTTCTTAAATATGATATTTTCATGATATCTTCAACACCCAAGTCTCAGTTGAGGACTCTTTCTTTATAGGCAAGGTATAATGCGTATCCCCACGTTCGAATCTAGTTCCAAAACCCAATAGATATATTTTTCAAATTTCTTCATTAAATAAGACTAGATTCTCATCTATGAATTATTATGACCAGTTCAATGATTTTCCTCATATATCAACCTTTTCATGTTCACCATAGGCTCATTATTTCTCAGTATACTGCTTACGTTCTTGCTGTTTTGAATGCATACAAATCATCTCATTGTACATCAAATGGGAAGTGTAGGCTCAATATCTTCATTTGCCTCAGGCTCCATCTATTATCATTTTTTTGTGGAATTCGTGCAAATTTTAATGAATTCATGATATTGTGGCCTCCCAATGATCCTTTTCCATTGGGTTTCATCATCAATGGTGGCCATAAGCATTATCTCAGAGGTTGTATGGATTTCACATTGAGTTGTGGTGTTGGGATGGCTAGAGTACTATGATGTTCTTAGTGGAAAAGATACAGCAGCTATAGATCAATCCAGAACCACAGATATTAGATGTACGACCAGGATACACGTGATAGATCTCATAATGACCGACCAGTGAAGTGTTATTCTGTAATGAGATCAATTTTATAGATTTCGTCCCATGTTTTTATTTCTATCCCACAACGAAACCAAAGCATGAGTTTCCATTGTTCTAAATATCTACCTCCCCAACAACACAACAGATTAATCCTCTCCCCCTCTGGTGTCATCCTGCACCGGTTCTTCCTGTGGGAATTCCTTTGCACACACTATCCTCCTCAGGCACAGTCATTGTTCCCCTATGAACAGCTGATGGCTTATACACCACCCCCATATGCCTCTTATGGGCTAGAAAATGAGGGCTTCCCTTGGGCACAGTTGAACCTCGGGTCTTGCATATTCATGAGGTTTACGTCCTCAGTTGGCCTTATTGGTCGGTCCTATTTTTTTGTTAATGGATATAATGATGATTGTAAAAATAAATGAATAACCATGTTAATATTCAATAATTAAATACCATTCCCTTCTTCCTCTCTTCTGCATCTTCTATCATCATCATTATTTTCTTCTTAGAATAACAAATAAAAGAGCTAATATATTCTTTCCTTGATTAAACAATAGATGATCCATGGAACTATTTTTCATCTCATGCATTAATGAATAATGTGTGGAATCATTATTGTGAGAGATGTGTACTCTTTCAATCATGTGTCTTCTTCTTTGAGGATTAGTACAAAAAAACCATTTGATTTAATTCACAACCATCATCCAAATAGTATCTATTGGATGGAACTTTTAATGTCTTCATGAATTTATGTATTTCGTGGAATTCTTAAAATTGTGTAACAAAGTGTTATCTATAAACCCATGTCTGGGAAAATTTGACCAAATCAACAATCATCTGAATTTGTGTGGAGAATGATCAACCATTTCATCCAATGTCATTTAGTGATTTTCCAAATATCAGTTTCATTTTCAATGAAAAAACATCCCTTCTTCAATCATCATCACCACCTCTTTTCCATTCACATATTGACAGTTGACACCTTATTGACATCTTATTGAAAAAAATGCAACACCATGCGCAAAAATATCCTCTTCATATTTTGTGGTCAACATAACTGTAGAACACATTGTATGAGTAAATATTTGTGGAAATATTTTCACACCCATATTGGAAACTAAATGCAATGTTTTAGTGGGGTGTGTTCAAAATAAAGTTCTCCTCCCAAAAAATATAATCTGGAATATTTATGAGAGTGGGATGATGTCACATGGTTCACTTATCAATGAGCCTTTGGCTGATCAACTCGAAGTCTACTTGAACCAACATAGTGTAGAAAACAAGAGGGATATGACAATGGTTTTCAATGATTTCCATAAATAACCATACCTAAGAAATCATTCCAGAATATATGAAATCATAACCAATCGGTGGTAGATAGTCATATTTATCAATTAATTTATTAATCCTATTCAAACTTCACTAAACTAATTAAAAAGTTCTATTGAAATGATAAATATCCCCCTTTCATTCAATATATTCATCAATCAATCATCCCCCCTTAATTGACATGATAAATATAATTAAGAATACCAGTTTAATGTATTATTTGAATTCCTCATGATTCAACTTCTTGAGATGATATGAATTTCAATATTTTTCATGAAATAATCCTTGATATCATCTCCTTCATACCCCCCCCTTCAAGTGGTGAAACGCCTTTGATTCATCATGGTGTAATAATTCATCACATATTCTTCATGATACTCATATTGATAATATTCCGTTGTAGAACACTTAAATTTATTATCAAATCATGAATAATGAATCTAAATTGTTATTCTTTACTTTTCTAAACATAGTACCATTTTTAAAATGAACATCGTTTTCAATTCCATGTAATTTAAGTAAAAATATAAAAAATTTAAGTGAATAAGATAGAATGCCTGTGAACTTCTTAATGGGAGAAACATGGATAAGAATTTTCTCTCAAACCAAGAACTCATTTCTTTGTATCCTTAATGTGTATGATACTCTTCATGCAGGTTTCTTCTCTCTATTTGACATTATGATCATTCATTATCATCATGGACCATTTTCTTCGATTCACCATCAACTTGTGTCGATTATTTATCTTTACTTCTTCTAGTAGTGAAGTAGCTTCCATTGGTGCATGTTTTCCAATTTTCAACATCCCCATTTGAACTGGTAAAATTGATATACTTTTGTTTGGATGATGTCCATCCTTCTGGAACCTTCCACACAATAGTTGTGAGACACATGGGTTGTCAAGTGCTCATAACCTCTCATGAAATTTGATCTATTCTTCATGTGAAGTGATTTATTTTCTCTTTTCCTTATCATTAGGTAGTACTTCATCTTCTTCTATTTTTAGTTGTCTAGTAATTGGAAATTTATTAGTCCAGATAGCTAAACACTTCTTCATGGAATTATATGACTTGGAGCATCAACATGGATTCTTCAATACATTCATGTTACCTTTGTTAGGAAACATATCTTCAATAAATCCTATATTTTCCTTGTCTGATTTCCTTTTTAATCTCATCTTTCTTCGATTAAATTTCAATGTCTTGTTTTTAGTGATCCATGGTATGACTTCCCATTCCATAGTGGAATCATTTTTTTATTGGTAGTTCTTTTCGATCCAAGACCCTTAAACTTCAAATATTTAGAGTGCATAGATTTCTCAATCTTACATTTGGAAATATTCTTGGTATCATTCTATTATGCACCATTATTATTATTGCTTATCAATGATTCTTATTAATTCATATCCAAATTTTATGATCATCATTGATTATTAGCTTTGGATACATGTTGAGATGAACATGTACCATTCTTGTTACCACTTCCCTTGAATACATCATAGATATTATCAAGTATTCCAAATATTTTTTGGAGTATACAGATGATTTTGGATCAGTGGGAGTTGGTTCATTTTCTCTGGATTTTCCCCCATTGATCTAGTATTCCTTTGTGCCTTTTCATTTTTAGTATTGTACCATCATTCAAATGAACAGTTCCAATCCTTGTTTAAAAAGAAACATTTTCCCAAAAATCATGGCTTCCTGATATATTATGCATTAGATTATTTGGTATTTTTCATGATGTGTTGTGTTCTCTATGGGATCCATCTTAAAAATTCTTCTTCCTATCCACACGTGTTATTGTGATAGAATTATTCTCACCTTTCCTCATCCACACATGTTTGGAATTCATCTTCCAATCGGCACTTTTTGTTCAAACACATTTAAAAACATGAGTAAAATATGGTATAGATGGAACCTTTATAAGATGTTTCCATTGAATTAATGGATTTTTAGTACTCCTTTTGGAATCATTCTCCTCAATGAAAACATGAGTGGAAGCATATCTTATTCTAGCTGGTTGGGATGTTTCATCATGGTCTGATTGCTAATTTTTTAATATCCCCTCCTTTTCAAAATATTAATTATTGAAAGAGTTATTCTTATCCTCAACCAATCTTAGTTTTAATTTAAAATTATTCTTCAGTTTTATCATTTGTTCGTTATGAATTATTTTCAATTCTTGATAATAAATGTCATGCCCCTTTATATTTTTAGCTTTGACTTCTAGTTCAGTATTTTTGATAACCATAAAAACTTTTTACAACTTTTATAATGAATTGAAATATTCTACAAACACAATTAAAAGGAATTCATTATCAAAAATACTTTTGTGCAATTATTTAGTAACTTCATCCATTCAATCTTTGAAAAGAGAATTTATTTCTTCCCTTTCATTCACATGTTTTCTGAGAGTGCTGGATATGCCGACCCTTTTAGCCAATGCATCTTCGATTCCATCAGATTATTCTTTCAGATGTAAATTTACATCACATATAGTACTAATGCTTGAAGCAATATGTCTGGATAACTCTATAAAAAAATTATTAAGATGATATTTGAGTGTAGTATAAAGATCAATAATTGATCTATCATCATCACAGCATGAACAAGCTTCATCATAAGTATAATAAGTATTATCACATGTTGTACAATTCAGATTACATTCAGTATAAGGTGTATACTGATATATAATAATCTTATTCTTCATCTTCCTTGACTGTTTCTTCTTTTTGTTATAATGAGTCTTGGTAGATATCCACATTTGAGGTTTCTCACTCATCTCCTCAAATCTACACTGCATAAATACTCCCTTGGAACATGTCGAGGTAACCTAACACTCATACTAATTGAAGTGCATCGATCATTGTAAATAACTAATACGGGAAGGGGGTGAGTCATATATCCCATTAAATCTTTTTAAAAATTGATTCTTTTTAATTAAACCACTATTGCTGGTGAAAGCCTTCATCCACTATTTTATATCTCTCAGCCTTAACTCAAATGATACTATAAATGTAATGGCACTAAATAGAATGATTTAAATGGATTGGTTCAAAGACATACTCTTTTATATGTTTGTTATTCTCCCTAGAACATATTATCCCCTATAATTTTATTATCAATTACAATGGATGATACAGAGTCACACTTTGTATCTATTGAGTCCCACATGGGGATATTTTTACTTATTCTTAGAGTGTTACCAGAGTCCCACTGGCCAGATTCAGAGTTCCACTAATGACTTCTCCATCCTGTCATTAACAAGAGATTTTTATTGATTCACTAGGGATGGGTCTTCTGATCTTCCCTCACAAGCTTGGTGAATCGAACTTTCTCATGAATCTATTAAGGAATCATCAAAAACCTTTGGTATAGTCTCTTGGTCTTTCTCAATAACTCTAATCACTTTTCTGATGAATCCTAATTAAAAAAATGATCAGGCAATTCATTCTTCTTCTAAAGAAGACTTATCGTCACATAGATGTGTTCACGTGATTCACACTACATCTTTAAGAATATTTATAAACAATAATTATATTTCACTATTTTATCTCTATATGTCTTCATAAATACTCAAACACTGTATTTTCAGATACAAGATATTCATTAACTCTATCTCAATTTAGTCTCAATATTCATTCACATCAAGAATGAATTCCATGGCATCCAAACATATTGTTTTTTCATATAAAAATTAATTATGATTCACGCATGAGTTTCATGAGATTTATTTCTCTTATTTACACACATGCACACACAATATTTATTCTTTGTTTTATGTGTCTTCACATGTGAATGTGGATGAATGCAATGCATGGACAATATATTTGTTCTCTCATTCTTGTGTGAGAACACCACGTGGTATAACTAATTGGGAACACACACTTTCTTTTTTAAATTCCCCAAATAATATATCACACACTTTCATGTCATTAATTCTTTTCACACACACACTTATTATTTAGTTTAGCTTCAATATAACTGGGTGTTTGTTCACAGCGGAATGGATATTTTCATAGTGTGTGATATTCTTCATTCTTCATCATTATCTTCATGTGCACACATAATTTTTTATTTTGGTTTCATTGCATGCACATGAAATCCACCAAGAATGCACCCTCCTTCTTCATAAAGTAAGGCACTCAAATCCTGATTGGGTATGTGGGAGGTGTATGTGTGGGTTTTTCTTCTCAAGATAGTTCATATTATTCTCCATGGGTAGTGTATGTGTACATTCTTCCTTTACAAAATCTCTTTTTTTTTCTCTTTATAAAACCAAGGGTTCATGAGTTCTAATTATTCAT